>OX439046.1:66602418-69112418 GCA_949317995.1 Acholoe squamosa | reverse complement strand
GCATTACTGCATGGTTATGAGATTCCTGAGGCATCATGCACCCGCTGATGCATTAGTGCATCATGCCCATGGCTTATCATGATGCACTAATGAGGTGCTGGAGAGAATGCTCACCAGCACTTCATTGGAGTACCATGACGACCCTCCGCGAGTATATGTATCAACCCCGTAGGGCCGGGAGGATGCTCCAATGAAGTGCTGGATAGCAGTCTTGCCAGCACTTCATTGGTGCATCATGATGACCAATGGGCATGATGCATTAATACATCAGAGGTTAAAGGGTTAACTAGAACAGCTCAGAATCTGCTCACTTATCTGCTCACACAGGGGGAGCAGGGATTATCGGCATATTAGTGCTATCAATAGGGAATCCGGAGGGTGGGGCCGGGGGGTGGGGGGTCGAGTGAGGAGACGGTGGGGGTTGAATGATTCTATTTAGAGAGTTATTGAGAATAATAACTACCATGGGAACGTAATGATTCTAGGCTAGAAATATTGACATGGTAGTTGGAATGGTGTCATTTTATTGCCAAACAAACATTAGTAATAACGTTTTAGCTACATCTGCAAATCTATTTTCCTAAAATAGATCTATTCTGAAGTTTGATTTGCCAATGGTGAAAAGAAAAGATTAATTTTTGAAATACTAAAATAATAACCTTACTATGGGCAGGTATATTTGGCTGCTGATGTAATAACCCTCCTAGTGGTAGGGTGCACACTTATGGACACCAAACACACAGAAACGAGATGGGACAAATAACCAGCAAGCCTCTCCGTATTATAAAGAAAATTAATGCAGCATATCAGCCTAACCCTAAGTATGGGGCACACTCAAAATATAGGATGAAAGTCTAAGTACCACCCAAGCTACGGGTGAATTTATTGCCGGAAAAGGCGGAGGAGGAAATCCGAGTAATAAGAAGTGAGATCAGTGTCTGAATCATCAGTCTCATCACCTAACACAAACCAAATGTGATAAAAATCACAAATACAATTATTCAAAAACACCTCCTTTTAGCCCGGGGCAAGGCAGCCATGAAGCCTCCCAATTAACTACAAGGTAAACCATTTAATTAAGATGACACTGACAAATTCTCCTGGCTGCCACCAGGTGGGGCGTGCAGCTCAAATCTATAAATAGTACATGAGTTTGCAGTGGAGTGAAACCTGCGGATTTCATTAGCTTTCTGTCCTTATTAAGCTCCCCCCATTGGAGATCTGTTTGAATTCCCTCCTTTCTCCAACTCCCCTAGATCTTGTGCCCATTGAATTATGCTGATTCAGAGCACTTAAGGCTATTTGATTAATTCCCTTAATGTGAGCTGCTCAGATTTGCTCGTATTCTGCTCATTATTCTCTAACAGTGGCCCAGGGCAGGAGTGGCACAGGGTACCGTCACAAATCAGCTCACTTTCTTCACCAATCTAATTGTAGCCGCTGTCTTGTTTTACCCAGGTACCAAACCGCGCCTAGTTCAACCACCTGCCGTGACGCGTCGCCACCGAGACGCCCGTCCAATATGTCAAGCTGTCATTCTCGCGAGATGAGATTTCGCGCGTGACTCAGTACCTTCCAAGGATGCGCGCGCACGTCTGTGTGACGTCACGAGGGTCAGGGGCAGATTTCTATTTCTTAAGTCATTAGATTTAAGGTGATGTGATGGAAATGAGATCAGAATTATTTGACACTTGTACAGCGGTCCACCATCATCAATCCACACATCTCAAAGACATTTCTCTTTCCTTGAAATCGCTTCTGACAGAATTAAAACATTGCCCTGATATACTCATTCTAAGGAAATTGATAATGACGGTCCCCTTTCGATCAATCTATTAGAAAAATAAGAGATACCAGTCCAAGGGAAAGAAGCTCTTTCTTTCTCAAACGTTTTCAGAGTAACACTTGTGTGTGCTCTCAGACAGTAAAGACCAGTGGATTTTCTGTCCATTTATCCCTGGGTTAATATCTAGTTTCTTACATTCTTAGGCACCATACAATGTAGATGTCTGAAGTGATCCCACCACAGGGTGAGAACTCATACCCTTGGGCTAATTAGAACCAGATTATGAGTCTTTGCATATCAATTGGCCTTTGATAGACCAGCGTAATGAAGTCACTAATACCCGGAGTAATTGAATTCTAGCACAACACACTACCCCCCAGCTCCATTGACATACATACATTAAGCCTACTAGTCTCAGGTCAAACCTGAAGTCAACAAGGAACAACTGTCTGTGTGCAAACGGAACCAGGACCAGTCAAAAGGTTCCTGCAAATGATCAGTTTAGAATATTTATTAACATAGTGCTTTACGTCCTAGACAAATACAATCAGAAAAGAGCAGCACATAGGGTGAGGACACATTCATGACTTGAGTATTCCTAGCAGGGATGATTAACAGAAACCAGGCCTAGAGTAAAATAATACTACCCCTCCATAACCCTTTAAAGATGTATTAATGTATTACGGCATTGTGCCCAGTGGTGTGTATGATGCACCGATGAAGTGCTGGAGGGTCTTTTGTGAGAGGTCCATTAGTGCATCCTACTGGCCCTCGGGGACTTTAAGGTTGGTATGATGCATGAATGAAGCTCTGGCGAGTTACTCACCAGGGCTCCATTCATTCATTATGACGACCAAGGAGCATGGTGTGTTCATCCAGCCTGCACCCTTACAGGGTTAATGTAGGGCGTGCAGGGTGCGTGAGCGGCTGTAGTGCTGGGGTGATTACTGATTGTGTCCTCCTGTGTTTGGAGTGTGTCAATGGGGGGAGAGTGTGTTTGTGAGGTTAGGGTGAGGGGAATAACAAAGTGGTAGGATATTAGGTATAGGGTATGCATTAATGTATGATGGCCCTTGGTCGGCATGATGCATGAAACATTCATGTAGATATCATGATGCCATTGATACACTCCCGGAAGGTCGACATGATGCTCCAGAGCAGACTCTCCAGCACTTCATTAGTGCATCACGACGGTCAATGGGCATGATGCACTCCTGTATAATGGCCCTTAAGGGGTTAATGTGAGTAGAATAGTAAAGTGGTAGGGTGTGGGGTATGTACAGGATCAAATGCTGTAATCCCTGTTTCACTGTCAGCACATACTAATCACCCACGCCCACTGCATGTCAGGGGGGGGGGCTCAGGAGGCCATTTCTTAACAGGCTATGACTGTTCACTTTCAAGTCATAGTGGTAATCCTTAATTTAGTGACATTACAGCCCAACAGTATTGGTCATGTAATGCCTGCAGCACTACGACTGCCCTACCAAATGCTATGTGATTGCTACATAAGGAGTGATCGTACTGAGCAGTCGTAGTGCATTCCCTACGATGACTGGCACTAACTTTCAGGTTGTGAAGTTATAGTAGCTGTATGCAGTCGTAGTGGTATAAGAAATGGCCTCCTGTTCTCCCAGCGTTGAATGGCATTTGTGAACACGATCTTTAGTGTAAGGGACCAACAGGGCCCTTAATCAAGGGTGTTTATTTAAATGCTATTTCGAAGGAACAGGGATAGGTCCTTAACCCCACCCAACAACCGCCATAACTAGTATATATTCTGAGACCTTAATTGGGTTAGTCGAACATTTGGTTCACCTTTTACAGGTATTTTTACAAGAACAAGGAAGGGTTGTCATGACGTGTAAGTGTACACTGAGAAAATATTCTTACTCACATGAGTCTGTATCCAGACTCAGGCAATGTCGCCAAAATGAGTAAGATTTAAGACTCAGCCTGATCCTGAGGTGATACTCTGGTAGATCCTGAGGCTGATCCTTGGATGATACTCTGGCTCTGCCTGAGTATCATCCAAGGTTCAGGCTGAGTCTCAAATGATACTCATTTTGGCGACATTGCCTGAGTCTGGATCCAGACTCAAGTGAGTAAGAATATTTCCTCAGTGTAGCCCTAACAAGTTTGTTTTTTACAAGGGCTGCATTGACGCATCATGAGGACTGATGTATTAATGCATTGGTGTCTTCCTTTTTTTGTGGGGGGGGGGGCACTTTTGAGGGCTTAAGGATTAAGTACAACACAGACTGGCCTTGGTTCGCATTACCCCTGCCTCTGAGAATTGGTCGTGCTACCTGGTACCATTTTCTATACCAGGTCAACTCTCCTCTACTTCCCTTTCCGACCACACTCCCTGCCAAGAACTGCTCATTGCCATTCAGGTCCCAATGTGCTGTCTGCTTTGTACCATTCCTGATCCCTTTACCCTTTAGCAGGGATTAATACATTAATGCCTCATGCCCATTGGTTGGCATGATGCATGAATGCAGCCCTGGTGACTAACTCACCAGGGCTGCATTCATGCACCATCATACCAACCCTGTGGATGAATTACACTCACTAACGGACGAAATGATGCACCAATGAAGTCCTGCCTAGTCAGGAATTACCAGGAGGATGATTTAAAACCGTGAAGAATTAACCACTATTTTGGGTTAGCCCTTTAAGGAGTGCTCATGCAGGAGTGCATCATGTGCAATGGTTCTCAAGGATGCACCAATGAAGTGCTGGCAATTCTGATCCTCAGCACTTAAATGGAGCATCATGTCAACCCTCCGGGGCTCTATCAACCCTGTAAGGTCTGCACGGTGCATAAATGCAGCCCTGTTAAGTTAATCCCCACTACTGCATTCATGCACCATGTTGACCACTGAGTATGATGCATCAGGAGGGTGTTGCTCCTATAGTAAAAGGAAGAGCTGGCTAAAAATGCCCTTGTTTCCTGTCCTTTCTTTTCATGTAGCTATAATTTGTCCCTTTTGTTGCTCACAAGTGGTCATTCAAGTACGGTGCTCAAAAAGGGGGATTTGAGTAGGTACCTAGTTGGGAGAAGTCAGTCAGTATAATATACTATAGAGTGTGTGACATGAGTAGGTACCTGATAATGCAGCTCTCTCTATTTTAAACAAGGCAGGTGACTTTTCAGACTAATGTGGTAAGTGCAAGTACTTTGGTGAAGCAGTGCACAACTTGTTTAGAAAAGAGGGCACATACTCACAGGTCTTTTTACAATAGGAGCAACACCCTCCCGCAGTTATTAAAGGGTTAAATGTCTAAAGCCCACCCATCCATGAGACACTTCATAAAATGCTGGCTAACAGACTTGCCAGCACTTCATGGAATGCTGCCTAGCAGACTCGACAGTACTTCATGGAATGCTAGCTAGCAGACTTTCCAGCACTTCATGGAATGCTGGCTAGAAGACTTCCCAGCACTTCATGGAATGCTGGCTAACAGAGTTGACAGCACTTCATGAAATGCTGGCTAACAGACTTGACAGCAAATCATGGAATGCTGGCTAGCAGACTTGACAGCACTTAATGAAATGCTGGCTAACAGACTTGACAGCACCTCATGAAATGCTGGATAACAGACTTGCCAGCAAATCATGGAATGCTGGCTAGCAGACGTGACAGCACTTCATTGGGGCATTATGCCGACACTCCTACATCAGCGGCTCTTAAAGGGTTAAATTCTACCCCTCCATGAAGTACTCTGCCCTCAAGCACTCCATTGGTGCATCATGACAGCCAATAAATACATGATACACTCTTCTAGCAGTGACCCTTGAAGGTTTGAAGGGTTTAAAGCCCAGCCCTTCATGAGGCACTCAGTCTCTTACCTTGTACAGAAGCAGCTCACACTAGCAGCTCTTTACACCTGGGCTGTTTGCTCAGCACTTCCAGCACTGAGGAGGAAGGATTGAGACAAAATATATACCCAAGGCCATAGAGCAACTCATGGAAAGCCGGTGTTCATGTAGGGAGCAGCTCATTGAGGTTGGGGATAGGGAGCAGTATAATTACTGCCTGGCTCTAAAAAAAAAAAAAACATAGTCTTGAATATAAGCGCATGGGGTATATGGGTATTGATTTCAATCTTAATTACTAGAAACATCATTCAAATAAGCATCGTTCCCAAAGAAGTGCCAGGGGTAGAGGGGTTCTGAAATTCATGAACTCCCAGACCACCCATGCCAGATGCTTGAATGGGTCTACTATAGGTCAGAACTTCTGCTATCATCCTTTCTTTTGCCCTCGAGAAAAGCAGCGAATCAATGTATCAGGTTATTGGACAACGTAGGAATTTGGTAAAATGATTAAGAACACCGAGAGTGGACTTCAGTAGCCTCTTTAAGTGGCTGTCTGGGGACAATTTGCATATATTCAGTCATGCCCTTTGGCCATCATGGTGCACCAATGAAGTGCTTGTGTGTGTGCTCACCAGCTGGGAATAGGGACCTAAAAGCACCCTGCACTAAGGGCCCTTTTCGCAGATCCTGTCACTGTCGTTCGCTGATGGGTCAGTAGGGTGCATAATGCATGAATGCATCATACCGACCAATTGGCATGATGTATTCATGCATCAGCTGTCCTTAAAGGGTTAAGATATCCACACTACCTTACAGCATCTCTCACAAAATGGCATAAATTAATAATGCATTACTGAAATGTGAATTTATTTGTATGCCTGACAACACATTGAGATGGTGATAAAGCAGGGGGAGTCTGTGCCATAGTAACGTCCTATTGGATTCAACTCAGGAATAGGTAGCATCCCATGGGAGCCCCAGAGACAACAGAAACCCCATCACTAGTACAAATCAGTACCCAGTTAGAGGACTGCTGGTATGTGTTATGTAAATGGAACTTCTGTATAAACATTTAAAGGCAGATAGGGCATTCATGCATCATGCACATTTGTCCTCATGATGGATGAATGCAAACCCGGTCAGTAACTCATCAGGAAGTCATTTCTCAGACACTAAGTTTTGGGCACCCTGAAATCGTACTGACCTGGCCAGGATTGGAAGGGAATTCTTCATTGTACATGGTCTATCACTATGATTACAGCAGATACAGAAGGAAAAGGCATGCACCTGAATAGGCAATCGTAGGTAATACATGATCACCAAGGGTCAATCACTACGATTGGACTGGATTGTAGGGGTGGTTGAAATTGAAGGGATAGGGGTAGGATTGTACTGTTAGAGAAATGGGTACCAGGGCTACATTTGTTCATCATGCCGACTAAATCGCATTGATGCCCCTTTAGGACTGTTCACCAGCACTTCATTGGGGCATCATGACGACCAGTTGGCATGATGCACTAATACATAAGCAGCCTTTAAAGGGTTAAACTTAGGAAGTGTGCCCTATTCAAATAAGGAGCAGTCAGTCGTGGTAACTGTCAGAGTTACTTAATGACAGTCACAGATGGAGAATATTGTAAAGGCAATATACAGGTAAGTGTGACCAGCTAGCCATTTCTCAAAAGCTACGATCCTTTCCCTCTCCCTCTGTTTACAACCACCCCTATGATCCAGTGCAATCGTAGTGATTGACCATGGGTGATCATGTATTACCTACGATTGCCTATTCAGGTGCATTGATTTCCCCTCTATATCTGCCCCACTCTTAGTGATTGACCCTGTGTGCCCAAGAATATCCTTCCGATCCAGGTCAGTTTGGTACGATTTGAGAGTGCCCAAAACATAGCGTCTGAGAAATGACTTCCTGTGAGGTTGTGGTTTTTAATTTCTGAGATGAACAGGACAGTAATGGTCTGTATAAGTGCTGGGTCTCTAAATGTGCGCTGATCTTGAAGAAGGACCAGCAGCACAGCCAGGTTCAAATCTACAAGCGCAGGGGCCACTACGGTAACGATTTTATCTTTAAGATCTGAATGAATAGCAGTCAGTGAATAACTCGCCAGCGCTACATTCATGCATCATGAAGACCCTAAAGGGTTGATACACTCCTGAAAGGTCGGCATGATGCACTTATGAAGTGCTAGCGAGCAGTCTCAATATATGTATCAGTCGTGTATGGTTGGCATGATGCATTCATATATCCCTTGCGAGTAACTCGCCAGGACACTATTCGTGCATCATAACAACCAGTGGATATGATGCATTCCTGCATCAGTGGCCCTTAAAGGGTTATCCTACCCCATGTAAATCTGTCCCCCTCTCCAAAACACATTTCTGTGCAGTAATTTCACCAGCTAAGTTATGTTCACTGATTGCTACAGGTCGTGTAGCCGGGAGTACACCTTCCCTTTTACATTCCACTGACATTCCGTTTACTTGAGGAGCAGATTCCTGGTTTTCTCAACAACCTTTCGACACAGGAGTCAGCGGAGTGGTGTCGCGTGAAAAGAAGACTGATACTGAGTGACTGAGGACATCTGGATGTGTGCATGTTATAAACACCCTACAAATGGATCGATGGTTTAAATCTAGTTGATTAATTATATGACCAGAAACGAAAGATTTTATTTTATTGTTCTTAATGGGAATCGGAGTATTTACCGAATCTTAATATGTGAATTT
The DNA here is from genome assembly GCA_949317995.1 of Acholoe squamosa. Classification (NCBI taxonomy): domain Eukaryota; kingdom Metazoa; phylum Annelida; class Polychaeta; order Phyllodocida; family Polynoidae; genus Acholoe; species Acholoe squamosa. The sequence continues at coordinate 69,104,064 of OX439046.1, read as the reverse complement.
GAAATAATTCCTTGAATAAGAAGCAAAAATGGGTAAATAAAATTTGAAAGAGTATATAAAAATGGGAAATCTGCCCCTGTATACAGTGAAGTGGTATATGGAAATTTTTAAAACATCTCTTCTTCTGGGTAGTATAATGAGCATACTCATTAAGTAGTGTACTTGATTTGGTGATTGACTAAGCTTACAGTGTAGAAGCATATGGACATTAGGGATTGACTCTGGTGTACATTGAAGTATTATATAAAAAAAAACAGATTGAAAATGGTAAACGTTCAAGTAGTATATATGAGAATTGGAGGTTGACTCTGGAAGACGGTGAAGTAGTATATGGAAATTGGAGATTGGCTCTGGTACAAGCCATAGTAGTGTATGGAAACTGGAGATTGGCTCTGGTACAAGTCATAGTAGTGTGTGGAGTTGGAGATTGGCTCTGGTACAAGCCATAGTAGTGTATGGAAATTGGAGATTGGCTCTGGTACAAGCCATAGTAATGTATGGAAATTGGAGATTGGCACTGGTACAAGCCTTAGTAGTGTATGGAAATTGGAGATTGGCTCTGGTACAAGTCATAGTAGTGTATGGAAATTGGAGATTGGCACTGGTACAAGCCATAGTAGTGTATGGAAATTGGAGATTGGCTCTGGTACAAGCCTTAGTAGTGTATGGAAATTGGAGATTGGCACTGGTACAAGCCTTAGTAGTGTATGGAAATTGGAGATTGGCTCTGGTACAAGCCATAGTAGTGTATGGAAATTGGAGATTGGCACTGGTACAAGTCATAGTAGTGTGTGGAGTTGGAGATTGGCTCTGGTACAAGCCATAGTAGTGTGTGGAAATTGGAGATTGGCACTGGTACAAGCCATAGTAATGTATGGAAATTGGAGATTGGCTCTGGTACAAGCCATAGTAGTGTATGGAAATTGGAGATTGGCACTGGTACAAGTCATAGTAGTGTGTGGAGTTGGAGATTGGCTCTGGTACAAGCCATAGTAGTGTGTGGAAATTGGAGATTGGCACTGGTACAAGCCATAGTAATGTATGGAAATTGGAGATTGGCTTTGGTACAAGTCATAGTAGTGTGTGGAGTTGGAGATTGGCTCTGGTACAAGCCATAGTAGTGTTTGGAAATCGGAGATTGGCTCTGGTACAAGTCATAGTAGTGTGTGGAAATTGGAGATTGGCTTTGGTACAAGCCATAGTATTGTGTGGAAATTGGAGATTGGCTTTGGTAATGGCCATAGTAGTGTGTGGAATTGGAGATTGGCTTTGGTAATGGCCATAGTAGTGTGTGGAAATTGGAGATTGGCTTTGGTAATGGCCATAGTAGTGTGTGGAAATTGGAGATTGGCTTTGGTAATGGCCATAGTAGTGTGTGGAATTGGAGATTGGCTCTGGTACAAGCCATAGTAGTGTGTGGAATTGGAGATTGGCTCTGGTACAAGCCATAGTAGTTTATGGAAATTGGAGATTGGCTCTGGTATAAGCCATATACTATAGTAGTGTATGGAAATGGGAGATTGGCTCTGGTACAATCCATAGTAATGTATGGAAATTGGAGATTGGCTTTGGTACAAGCCATAGTAGTGTGTGGAAATTGGAGATTGGCTTTGGTAATGACCATAGTAGTGTGTGGAATTGGAGATTGGCTTTGGTAATGGCCATAGTAGTGTGTGGAAATTGGAGATTGGCTTTGGTAATGGCCATAGTAGTGTGTGGAATTGGAGATTGGCTTTGGTAATGGCCATAGTAGTGTGTGGAAATTGGAGATTGGCTTTGGTAATGGCCATAGTAGTGTGTGGAATTGGAGATTGGCTTTGGTAATGGCCATAGTAGTGTGTGGAAATTGGAGATTGGCTCTGGTACAAGACATAGTAGTGTATGGAAATTGGAGATTGGATCTGGTACAAGCCATAGTAGTGCGTGGAAATTGGAGATGGGCGCTGGTATACACTGTGGACGTAGTGTATGAAAATATGGCATTGAGTCTGGCATGCACTGTAATAGTACATATGGAAATTTGAAATTGATAATTGAATAAACTTAACCTAAATACACTTAGAAGTCATATACATAGATTGTTTGTTATTTACCCAAAACTTAGGATGATGATGCAAACATTCTTTACTGGGAAATTTTACAAAAAGATGCCAGGTATTGAAGCAACGTACATAAAATGTAGAGTTTTATCACACAGTTCTTTCTCTAGAACAATTATAGTCCCAGACATCATTTCCTGAGGTAAGACACTCAGGACGATACCTACATCACCAAGCATCACTCAGTAGACCTTGTCAGGGGAGGACGAGGAGAGGGCGGCCAGCGATCTCGGGTGGTAATTGATTTAGGTCCACTTGAGAGGTGAGGAAATGGGAGGCGGTCATTCCATTATGTGTCTACAATGCAGGTCGGCTCAGGGCGGCCCAGGCCCACCTGCAGATGCTGCCCCCTGACTGACAGCTGGGGCTCCTGGTGTTGGTGGGGGCAGAGGTAAACGTTAATTCTAACCCCTAAAGGACTACTATAGTGCCTAATACTAACATCAGGCACACCTTGCGTATAAGGTACACACAGTATGAGTTGATGCCAAACTTATAAGGTGCACCTGGACTTAAGGCATGTTTTTTTTTTGTTATCATGATATACCAATTCAGCACTGGTGGGAAATTTACTCGGCAGCACTACCCCAGTGCATCACACCGGCCCATTAAGGATGGACATATTATGAGCAATGTAGGAATTAGTGCAGTACAGATGTTATATATTGAAAACCATTTATCCTTATGCACTTAATAACCCTACATATATATTTCTATCAATAGACTTCTATCGCTATACACTAAATAGCAATGTACTATGTATACACAGCTACTCCCTGTCCACCCACTGCACTTTACACTTACTAATACTAGGGGTCACAACAGTCGCTACCATGTATACTCCGTGTCCTACCTGTTACAGGTAGACCAGGAGGGTGTTGCTCTTATATTAAAAGGAAGAGCTGGCTAAAAATGCTATTGTTTCCAGTCCTTTCTTTTCATGTAGCTATAACTTGTCCCTTTTGTTGCTCACAAATGGTCTTTCAAGTATGGTGCTAAAAAAGGGGGATTTGAGTAGGTACCTAGTTGGGAGAAGTCAGTCAGTATAATATACTATAGAGTGTGTGGCATGAGTAGGTACCTGATAGTGCAGCTCTCTCTGTTTTAAACAAGGCAGGTGACTTTTCAGATTAATGTGGTGAGTGCAAGTACTTTGGTGAAGCAGTGCACGATTTGTTTGGAAAAGAGGGCATATATACTCACAGCTCTTTTTACAATAGGAGCAACACCCTCCAGCATGAGCCGCCATTACCTGAACACCTACTCTCAAGACTCTGTATAATATGTTGGAATAAATACCACTGCATCATAAACTAATATAAGGTTTCGTCCTTTTCCTCATGCATTCTTGATCATACTCATAGATCATCAAGATATGACACAGATACTAAAGCATACCAAACCAAAACTCCAACCCATAACTAAAACTGAGCTGATTATGACACCAAAGAATTGCACTATTTAAAATGAGGACGATGAGGATATCTAGTGGAATTCGACCCCACAACAGCAGACGCAACACTGTTGAATCAATGTTGAAAATTGCTTAAGATTAGTGAAGATCAACGTTGATTGGCCATTTATGCTTGAAACCTTATAAGGAAATGTCAATCTTTAATATTTCTAAATACCTGATTTCTAAATCTAGAATAAAAGGTATAATTACTGGTAACCTCTTGACACAAAACCAAAGTAGGCCTACCTCGAGAGATTTGGCATTTCGTGATCTCTACTCCTTATTTCCCCAAGCCTATACTTTGCAGACCTGCAGCACTTAGGGGGGTGTGGATGGGGGGTCCCCCATGTCACATGTCAATTTTAAGAAATGGTTATGTCACATGTCACTTAAATCCCCATGTCCCATGTCACCTCTAAGAACCTCTCATGTCACATGTCGATTTTAAGAAATTGCTATGTCACCATGTCAAATTTAGTGGTCCACACCCATACTTAGCCCACATCTCAAACTTCATCATTGGACAACAAAATGGAACCAACACCAGCGTCTGTTTGGTCACGTGGTATCTGGCCGTGTAGGTCAATGTGTAGCCCCTGTAGAAGCATGATGCAGTGGGCGCCCTCTGGCGTCAATGATTGACTCTGTTCACAGCGACCTCTCTCTGGGTATTCAGTAATTGGGTGGCACCTTAACGCCTCTCAATCCCCTGTATATGGATGGAGGTACCTAAATACCCTACCAATGAGACATTCAGGTATATCGGTAGGATTCAGGGCTTGGGGCATTTGGGGACTGAATCTGTTGAGAGCCAAGGCCGGCAAACCCAACTGCCTGCAGGATATCCAATTACAGAAAGGTTGTAGTAGACTTGTAGTAGGAAAAGAGGCTGTAGGGCTAGGCTGCAGGTAGTCAAAGCAGGAAAATGGCTGTTTGGGGGTTGGGGAGAAGATGGGGGCAGGCAGCAAATTGCCTGACTTAGGTGTGTTGGAGTGTAGTGTACAAGTGTTTACCTCGGGCTAAAAGAGGTGTCCAAACTACAAAATGCTGTATGTGACCTGCAGACCTTGACCTCTTAACCCTTTAAGAGACACTGATACAGGAGTGCGTCATGCCATTCGGTTGGTATGATGCACCAATGAAGTGCTGACAAATATTCTTGCCAACACTAAATTGGAGCATCACAACCACACTTCAGGAATGTGTCAACCCTGCTGGATGGGCGTGAGACATGAATGTAAACCTAGTGAACAACTTGCCAGGGCTGCATTTACACATAAATGCAGTAAGTGAGTAATTGATATTTTAAAGTTTGTTGAGCCGTGCATTATGGCCATTGGTTGCTATGATGCACCAATGAAATACTGGTGAGTCTGCTTGCCAGCACTTCATTTGAGTATCATGTCAACCCCCTGGAGATGTATCAACCCTGTTTGATGGGTATGATGCATGAATGTAGCCCTGACGAGTTACATGCAGAGCTACGGCTTATTACATGCAAAGCTAAATGCATCATGACAACCAAGGTGCATTTCACCATTGAGTCCCCAAAAAGCCAAAGAGATACTGTGTTACGAGGAATCTAGATAGAAATAATGGTGAAAGCTCTGTCCAAAGGTTACCAGACAACCATCGTCTTTTAGACAGCGTGGCTTGTCTTACAGGATAAGCACCAGACACAAATACATTTCACGGAAGGGATGATCAGATTGCTTCTGCATCGCATTAAATGTTATATTGTATTCCCGGGAAGCAGTTACTTTCTGTTTTACACATTTAAGTTTTGTGAAAGCTATTTTATTTTCTTGCTCACTTACATAGTTTCAAGGTCGATTTCCATGAATGTCAATTTCATCATCTGAGCTTCACTTGAAGAAATCCTGCCTGAGCACTGAGCATTAAAGGATTTTGTTGATCTTGTTGGGGAGTGGTATGTTTTTCACACAAATGGCACGCATTTTAATCCTTTGAGAGCTGCTATGATCTAGAAATGCATCGGTCCCTTTGGTTGTCATAATACAATATTGAAGTGATAGGGCCCTACGCTCGTACCTAGCACCATATGATCGCACTAGTGACCACTAGAATGGCCCCGAACTTGTTACTCTGCAAACAGATGTTTTACACTAGAAAATTGCAACCAATGCTTGAAGAGTGAGTACTGTTTCCTAATCCTCTCGAATGGAACAGCACGGTTTCACCAAGGATTGAAGAGTGTGAGAGACTGTCGCCAAGCAGAGGCAATCCTAGACATAGTAGTAGTAAGAGGGAGTGAAGGCTCTAGTCCCAACTCTCCTTTGCCACCCGTGAATGGCCTAGGATCAAAGAGGGCTACCTCAGTAACCAGCTCTTGTCCCAAGTCTCCTTTGTCCACCTGGGGTGCCAATGCACAGGTAGAAAATTGGGGGAACCAGCAAACGCAGGTTCACCCTCTGACCTTACATATAGAAGTAAACAGGAAGCCTCACCGGAAGCGGGACTGGCCTCGTGTGGAACAGGGGCATCAAGGGAGTTAAAGAGAAGACACACACCCTTTAGTGGTGGTCCCTAGTGTTTCAATTGGGAACTCCACCTTGGTATTGAAGGAACATCATTGCAATGCCTAGTTTAAGGTACACATATAGAGGTGGATTATTGACCCAGCCTCTATGGAGCAGTGGTTGAGTGGTGGACTCTAAATCTGTAAGTTAGGGGTTCTAGTCCAGAATAATGGTACTTATTTTCTTCTAGATGATAGATTGTGTATCTTAAAATCACACATGTGCTCTAATACAGGCTAGAACCTCCCACCCTTGATATGAAGAGTCAGGCACACTACCACTGCGCCACAGAGGCTCTGCTACTATTTTCCCTTGTGTATACTTGATTCCCCCTGTCAGTGTCTGTGCAGTTCATTGGTCCAGGTAGACAATCTATATAACAGAGAACTTTGTTAGCTAATTATATTGATATCTTAGTATACTTTGAATTACTATTTAGGTAATTAAAAGACAATCAGAGAAGGTAGCTGTAATATTTAGTATATCAGCCAAACTATCCAATTGATAGAATAGGCCCAGTGATTCCCATGGACAACAGCTAGAGTAATACAGCTTCTTCACTTAATTTGGCCCATACGCTAAAATGAGGTCGGTCACATATATATTTTTTTTCATTTCACATTTATACATATAACCATCTACTCTATTCCCCAGTTATTTGGAAATTGCAACATAACAGGTAGGTCAAATTAGCACAAAATTAGGACCATACAATTTTACATTGACTGCCATGGTGAAGACCTCACTTTTTTTCACATCCCTTCCCCAGAGAATCGAGCCCGGTAACACACCAATTTCTTTTCATTTCTCACATTTATATATAAAATACTAACAATATTCAAAGTTTCAGGCTAATAGCAACACAACTTCTATACCGCTCACCCTCTAGTATTTACCTTTAAATATGGTAAACTACCAGTATGCTTTTCCGCTTCCTGTGCATTGGTACCCTGAGGGTTTATACCTCAGGGTACCAGGTAACTGGCGGATCTGCTTGCGAGGGTTACATTCATGCATCATGCTTGGCTGGCAACCTGCCTCTATGTTGGGGACATCATAGAGGCAGGCCATGTCTAATAAGTTACCAGTCAATCATCCCCTGTTTTAACCCTTACTCACAAAAGGGCATCCTAACACCCAAATGGTCAACCTGTGTCTCCTATACAGATGTTTGGATATAGTTTGTGATTGGAGAATAGAAATACTCTCATCTAGTGGAGACAAAGAGTACTTCTCCCCATGATCTGGGGAGAATGTCACCAGACATGGCCAGCGGGTATCTAGCCCTCAAATACCTGCGAGGACCAGCGTAGCATCATGCCAAACCTACAGTTTCACAAGTAAATCTTTCCTTTAGATTTAAAATGTCACACAAGCACATTCTCCTGCCAAGACCCACCTTACATCATGCTCTCTCTAAGTCCCGAAGTCTACTAGGCCTCTGTCAGCCAATTAAACCAAACAATTCCTACCGTATTGGCTTGCTTAAGCACCAGGGTCTCAAATAAATGCATGTCTCGAATAAGTGTTCGGATGCAGGGGTATTTAAAGGCGCTCTGAATCGAGGACCTACATCCGCCAACGTTAGCACTGTGGTGGATGAGCCGATTCAGAGCTCCTTCAAAACACCATTAAGCACTGAAAAGTAGCAACAGTATTCAAATAAGCACCTGCCTCAAATAAGGACTGCGCTACAGAAGTACTGAAATTAATGAGGGTCTGGGTGCTTAAACCGGTTTCTACAGTATGTTAGATTAGCTGACAAAAGTCTAAGACCCATGAGGCAGGAAAGGTTTACTTGTTCATTAATAAGCTGTGTTACGCTTAAACTTAACTTGTTGGGACTACAAATGATAACAGCATATATCAAGCAATTCTCAAGATAATCATCCTTCAAATTATGAGTTTTGCACGGCAGGCCTGACAAGGAAAAATCGTATTCTTAATAGGTTAATCTAAGGAAAGTTCAAAAACTTTATTGATAGCTTCTTTACAAAGTCAGCCTTTCTTGCTATATAATGGTCTTACCCACCATGCCCAGTGACCCTTTGAACTGGTTCACCACAAAGTAAGATAGACATGGGACATGTCCAGACCAATCTGGTAACTCTTTCAGTGCCGCTAATGCAGGAGTGCATCACGATCATTGGTTGTTGCGATGCACCGATGAAGCACTGCCGTGTCTGCTCACCGGCACTTCATTAGAGCATCATGCCAACCATCCAGGTGTGTATCAGCCTCTCGGGGTCAGCATGATGCATTAATGCAGCCCTAGCGAGTTTCTTACCAGGGCTTCATTCATGCATCATGAAGACCAAGATGCATAATGCATTAATGCATTAGCAGCCCTTAAAGGGTTAAAGTAAGATAGGCAGTGGACAGGACCAGCCCCATCTGTTAATACAACACTGACACTTCTGGTCACCTCATCCCTCTTATGATGAACCAAGCCCTGACCACATCCTAAGTGGGATATATCCACAAATCAGCCCTGCCCTCCCAATCTACCACCTAATTGGTAACGGGTGCTTACTGGTAGTAGGGGTAGGATGGTAATGGTGGGATAATATGTGTGTATGGGGATGGGGGAGTGCTGGGAAGGGGTGGGGGGTAAAAGGAGTGGGAAGGAAAGAAGGTGAATGGTGTCTTGGAGGTGAATGATGGGGCTAGACATTTGGTTGTATGGAATCAGAAGGGCTGGTGGGGGATTTTGTGTATTCTTTTCTGTTCATCAATGTCATAATTTTACATCCTTCTTTTAGGTTGGGGAAACCTTGGATGGAGATCTTACATGTTTTTTAGTGAAATAGCCTAGTGAATACTATAGGTCAAAAGAGTGCATAATTTTCAGCGAGCAAAAGTTTTCAACCCGCGAGACAGGGCCAACTTTTCTGCATGCGTGCCAATGTTAAAACCCATCACACAACCCCCATTCATTAAAAGAGGATTACCCCCTATTTGGTTGCTAGTGTGAAATAAAAAGAAAAAATATCTGTATACACGATTCAAGTGGATATGGTTGGTGTCGCAGTAAAGGCATCATGTCCTCGTTATGTGCTCATGGAGGATCCTTTCTCAGTTTTTTTTAAGAAGAAGCATGAATAAACAGCCAAATAAAAAAAAAAGATCTGTGTGAGGTCTTCTTTCTATATCTAAAAATTTAAAAAAAAAAACACCACCTGGGGGATAAATATTCTACACGACCAAATGTCCTTCATGGTAAAATATATTTTGTATAGACTGGCACTGGTGGTGGTGCTGGTCAGTGGTGGTGATTTAAGGGTAGGTGGTGCCGATAGTAGTTCCCAGATGGACACTACCACACCATGTCCCTGCATTAAGGCTAAGATTCCTACCGACCCTTTAAATGCCACTAATGCATTGATGCAGCATGCCCACACTCATCTTGCAGCCCTGGCGAATTACAAGCCAGGGATGCATACTCACATTGTGCCAATGCTGCATGTTGATAGACTGCTCGAGGCCAGCATGATGCGCACATGAAGTCCTGGCTAGCGGATCAGCACAACTTCTTTGGAGCATTATATTGCCCGATTGGCATGATGCAGTCCGACATAAGTATCCAATAAAGGGTTAAGGCTAAGATTCCCGCTGACCTGCAGCAGCGCCACCTGTAATTAAACTGGTGGCGCCCGCTACTGTGTTAATGGTGCCATTCACCACCAAAACCACTCATCAAGGTGGGGAGGGGCCGGCCCTCGTGTGGGAGAGGTCATAAGGATTAGTCATTTTATACTGACTCTGGGTTCCACCAAGAGGTGGTTCTACAGTTATAGTCAGAACTTGGTTTTGTATGATTGTCTTACATCTTTGGTTATGTTAAGTACAATTCTATGAAATTTGCATAAAAAAAGAATTTGCCTCATCTTTGTGGATATAATAGGCCTATATCCCCAGTTATTTCTGAAGATATAATGCTATACAATCTGGTGAAAGCTCAGAGGCAATCATCATCTTGTTGCCAAAGGACTTATTATTACAATATTAAACTAGTCCCAATTAATATGGCACAATAATAAATGTATAGTCCTGTATAAGTGCCTGGTTTTGAATGAGCGGTGGTCCTGTATTAGTGCTGGAGTAAGCGGTCTTAAGCGCCAAAGAACAGATCTTGAATAGGTGCTTATTTTGTATAGGGAGTGAAAAGGTCTGAGCATCTCTCAAAATCTAAAAGCATCAGGACGGTTATTCTCACAAGCACACAAAAAGGAGCAAACCTCCCCCTTTTGATACATATATTAACTGAGCGTCTCAGGGCAGAGGTGTGTGTCTGGGAGTGTGTGGCGAGGGCCTCCCCTGAGGACGAGGTCATGAGATGTGATTTCGGGGGGAAGGGTGTGATTGGAGATGGGTGTCATTAAGGTGGGGGAGTGTAGATGCTGACTGTGATTGGAGCAGAGGTGGCAGCTACTGCCGACTCTCCATACATAGGTAATGTACACTGATTGGGTACTGTTAAAATCCTTTAAGGGCTGGTAATGCAGGCGTGCATCATGCCAGCCCAGTTGATATACACACATAGGGTCAGCATGATGCTCCAATAAAGTGCTGGCAAGCAGACTCACCAGCACTTCATTAATGCATCATTATGCATGGGCATATAAGCAAATGTCAACTCCCATGGGATATTTTTGCATCGTATTCACCGAGGTGATGCTGTCCGTATTCAATGACGCCTTATAGGCAGAGGTGAATATGATGCAAAAATATCCCATGGGAATTGACATTTGCATTTATGTCATGGCCTACAGGGTTAAAATGCTATTTTTAATCCGTTTCAAAGTGCCTGCATCTTGTTTACAGCCGCCATCTTGGATTTTGAACAGCCATTGAATACAGACACATTGTATTCCATTCCCCCATTGAATACGACATGTCCAGTACTGTTCTACAGTGACATTCGTATCAGTCATAACTTAAGGATGCCATCCTACTGAATAACCCAGCCATGTAGCCCAGGAGGGTGTTGCTCCTATAGTAAAAGGAAGAGCTGGCTAAAAATGCCCTTGTTTCCAGTCCTTTCTTTTCATGTAGCTATAACTTGTCCCTTTTGTTGCTCACAAGTGAACATTCAAGTATGGTGCTAAAAAAGGGGGATTTGAGTAGGTACCTAGTTGGGAGAAGTCAGTCAGTATAATATACTATAGAGTGTGTGACATGAGTAGGTACCTGATAGTGCAGCTCTCTCTGTTTTAAACAAGGCAGGTGACTTTTCAGACTAATGTGGTGAGTGCAAGTTGAATGGTGAAGCAGAGCGTTACTTCTTTTGAAAAGAGGGTACCTACTGACAGCTCTTTTTACCACAGGAGCAACACGCTCCTGGTGAAGTATACAATGTAGTCATATTGCGACCTGTTTAAGTACCCTAGGAGGGTGTTGCTCACATAGGAAAAGGTAGTACTAGCAAAAAAAAGTGCCTCTTCTGCAGAACTAGTTTTCCATGTAGTAATAACTTTTCACTTGTGTTGCTCACAAGTGGTCATGCTAGTAGGGTGCTAGCTCGATGCAGCAAGTTGGGAACCTGAGTGTTTTCCAGTTTTGGAGGCAGCTCTGCATGTAAAATGCCTTCATTCAAGGGACATTTTTGTATATGCAGCAGAAGACAAGTCTTGTGCATGATTCTCTCTCAAAAATCATAACAAAATATGAAAACAAAATCATTTGCTATGCATTATTCCCTCATAATACATGTCAGACTAGACAAAATGCCCTCCATAGGTCCCATATGGGCTGGAAAAGCACCATGCTCAAAAATACCTTCATCATTTTCAAGATAAGAATATCTGAAGACCTGAACAATGTGAACAGGTCCATGGTGCAAAACCCTTTTGTTTCTGTTAAATTCCATCATCAATTGTTGTTTTGACCTGATGACCCATTGAAAACCATATTGAAATGCTATTAGCACCCCATATTAGGCATGTTAGGCCTATTATAATGCACTATTGAGCTATTTAGCTGCAAATAGCAACAAAAACGTTGTCGGCACCAAAGACTAGAATCATAAGATGGGGCTAATTCTTCTCACACTTATTGTATCACTTAGATTTTTCCCATGCCTTTAAAGATGATCAAGTATACCATAAAAATGGATATTTCTGGTATCAGTGGGTGATCACGCATCCATATATGGTGATCTATGTGGTCCCACATCAAAAACCAAGCAGAAATTTTGCTGAAAATCACAGTTTTTGCAAACTAACAAAAATCACATGTCTCCCATAGTGTAATAAGCCACCCTAGAGGTAGGGAAAAAAAGCATACTCATTTATAAACTTGATGGGTCAGTATTATGCACTATCTTTCAAAAACTGATGATTAGAATATTTTTTCACAAAATATATAGGGCCAAACTTTGAAAAACAGCAATTTTTTCAAACTAATGATTTTTAAATTTATAATCCGTACTTCAGTGGTAAACTGTGCACTATATTATTGTAATACCATCTACCCTAGCCTGAAAGCTAGGGTAGATGGTATTTGCTGCAAATATTGTGTAAATCGGATAATTTTTGGCTAAACCACAGCATTTCTTAGCGAAAATTCAGGAAAAACTAAGTTTTAGGTTCCCAACTTGCTGCATCGAGCTATAGGAAAGTGTGATTTGAGTAGGAATCTAGTGGGGAGAAGTCAGTCAGTATAGTGCTGTATAGAGTATTTGACAAGAGTAGGTACCTGTCTATTTTAAACATGGCAGGTGACTTTTTCAGACTAATGTGGTGAGTGCAAGTTGAATGGTGAAGCAGAGCGTGACTTGTTTTGAAAAGAGGGCACGTACCACCATAGGAGCAACGCTTTCTGCACTTATATCATGTTCTGATACCACTCTATTACCAGCCGTTATACAAGACTGGCGCTATTCAATACCATTTATCCATGGCACATGTTCAAGACATAATAATCATATGGACCAAAGGCCCATGTAGGAGGGGATAGGAAAGATAATATAGAGAGATGAATGCGGGTGGGTGCCCATACATATGACACTCAGAGAGAACAAAAAGGGAAAACTGTTAAAAAAAAATGTCGTGAAAATAATGTCGTCCAAAAATTGCCAAAGATCCATTGTTGTTTTCACTGAGATTCCTTGGACATCTGTGCATACCACCATACGGTTACCTGGGGCTTCTTGTAAAAACTGCACTGGTTCAAAGCTCTTCAATCACTGTGGTCCACTGTTTAGTTTTACAAGGATCCCTCGTAGATTCAACAGTTAATTTTTTACAGTGAAGACATAGACTCCTTTAAAGATGCTCTAGGGAGGCCAGGAGGGTGTTGCTCCTATAGTAAAAGGAAGAGCTGGCTAAAAATGCCCTTGTTTCCAGTCCTTTCTTTTCATGTAGCTATAACTTGTCTATTTTGTTGCTCACAAGTGGTCATTCAAGTACGGTGCTGAAAAAGGGGGATTTGAGTAGGTACCTAGTTGGGAGAAGTCAGTTAGTATAATAAACTATAGAGCGTGTGACATGAGTAGGTACCTGGTAGTGCAGCTCTCTCTATTTTAAACAAGGCAGGTGACTTTTCAGACTAATGTGGTGAGTGCAAGTACTTAGGTGAAGCAGTGCACGACTTGTTTAGAAAAGAGGGCACATACTCACAGCTCTTTTTACAATAGGAGCAACACCCTCCAGTCCTAGAGGTAGATTGGCGTCCTTTAGACTGTCGCCAATATACTCTGTCGTACCACATTGTATCTGCTCTCAGTAACCTAAAGGTCTAGATGCCATCATAGGCTAGAGGCTTTATTGCCTCTCAATGTCCTCCTAATTGTGTAAATACCTGTAGGCATGGTTTATATTAGGGTTACATATATATATATATATATATATATATATATATATATATATATATATATACGATTTGGCCAGCTCATGGTGGCAGCACTGTTCTCTGGGCTTCTCGGCTTAGACTCAAAGGTTCACCACCCAACCCCTGAGACTACATTTAGTCGGGTTGGCATCTGGCGACGTTAGAATGCCTTAGTAGCTCTGAAAACAAGTTTACCTGGGTAGCCCATATTTTGAGAATCACATTAGAACTCAGAAACCCTTAGATTATTTTAACTAGGAACCCGAATAAACCTTGTTGCCTCTTATATAACTGGATACCTGTCTTTTCGTAGTTCTTTCTGAATATAGTTCGAAACTGAAAGAGTGACACCCATATATGCATAAAAATAAACCTGTCGCATGTGGCTGGTCGGATCATACCATTTCCCCTATTGCCACCAAAATGGTAGAACTGTAGGGTATAGTAAAGTCAATGAGTGGCAGGTGGTTTCCGCTGTGGGAAGATCAAAGTCACACGTTTCAGGTGGTAAGAGTGTAATGGTTTTACCCCACGCCAAGACGACCATTCAACAGATGGCACTGTCAATGCCCAACGATGTGGCAAGCTACGAGAAGGTCTGGGAGGCGGGGAAGGGGTGAGATAGACAGACTGGGGGAGGGGAGGGGGAGAGGGGGGAGAGGGGGGAGAGGGGAGGGGGTTGTGTCTTCACAGGGGGTGTTAGAAATGGCCCCAAGTCGGCATCAGACATCAATTCATTAAGCACTTGTCGGTGGGCTGTAGGCAAGGCCGCCTTAGGGCCACATTTCATGGTTAGCCCCGACATAAAATTGTCACCCCTAGGCTTTAAGTCAATCCTCATAACGGCCAAGTCTTATGACCCACTTCCGATTCCGGCCTGTGTCACGTGGTCATCCAGATGAGAACAAGGTCTCAAACCAGTTTTTGTGATTTTATATATATTTTTATATAAATTGTTTCCTTTGTGTTATTCTAAAGAATGGTGTGAGAGCATGAGAGGATACTAGAAAAGTAGAAGCGTCCAGTGGACACAAGAAATTTTGCCAATAGCTACCAATAGTTCTTCAACATTGACTCAACAGAGCTCAACAATTATCCAAGGTTCTATGTCAATTGAGATAGAAAAGGTAGTAAAGTCCCCGTCATCCTTTAATCGCCAGAGTTTCAAATAAGCGCCAGTCTTGGATATGCCCCGGGCAAGGGCGTATGAAATCAATCTGAAGTGTTGAAAACAATATTTTGATTAAGTGCCAGTCTTATGTAAGGGCTTTGAATAGAGGTACATTAAATCAAAATGCAATAAGCGGTGGTGTGCTTAAAAGTACCACTATACATGGTATTTCATAAAGGTTACTCTCTTGTGCTGCAAAGTATCCTCTGATGAAGGTCGTTTAAGTTCTGGATAATGAAGAGCACTTTTACGTTGGAGCCACCACGACCTTCACCTAAAACTCAAGGTCTCCAAGGAGCCCTATCAGCAGGTTAAAACATGTAAGAACACGGTCTCAGTTACTCTTCCACCTACCATCAACACAGGTAGTAACACCGTGTGGGGGTATGGCAATGGCACTTTCTGCAGGGTCTTGCAGATGAGAGAATAGGTAGTTTTGTCGAAGAGGTGCCTCACTTGAAGTAGTCACTTTCTTTATAAGTCCTGACTTTTTAAGTGTTGCACGGAAGTGGTCAAGAAGTGAGGTGCCAGAAACATGTGATGTGAGTAGGTCACTTTTTGGGAGTAGTCAAATACCTTATTATAACTATGAGAGCTACTCAAATTGATGGCAGAAAACAGAAAGTCGTCAGACAGGAAGGCACCTCTTTATGTAATATGGACTATTTCTAAACAAGACAGGTCACTTGTCACTCTAATGTGGCGAGTGAAAGTTAAAGAGTGAATGACTCTTTAAAGTGAGTGTGTATCTCCGTAGTACTCTGTTTAGCCTATTTGCTATACCCTCCAGGATGGGAGTGTGGGCTGGGAGGGTCGGGAGGGGGTTAACCATTTAAAGGTTGCTGATGCACTCGTGCATCACGCCCATAGAGCGGCATGATGCGCCAATGGCACTTCATTGATTCATCATGCATCCACCCTGTAGGGTCATCACGATGCATGAATGTAGCCCTGGTGGGTAACTTCATTCGCGCATCATGCCGATCATTCGCCATGATGCATTAACACACTTTCCACTTTTTCAGTGGGTGATTTAGACAGGTGCATGAGGGCGCGGGGGACTCACACCCCCTCCTTTTTCCCTGTACTTTATTTATATATCTTTAGCCTAGAATTTAGCCGAAATTAGGGGTTAATAAGCGGCACACCCCCCCCCCTTTTCAAAAATCCTGGTCCGACCTTGTTTTAGAGGGTTAAAGGTCTGCTACCCCTACTGGGGCCATACTGGTTTTATGTGGGTACTTCTAAGGCCCCTCCCTCACCTCCCTGATCCTAATACTCCCATAACTCACCCTAAGTCGCCTTGTAAAGATTCACCGTATTGAGACCTTAAACTACCGAAACCGATTAATTGGTGCCCCCTGCGTGTGCGCACGCCACGTGCCAATTGTCGGTGTAGCAGTAAAGGTATCCCCTACCAATATTGACTTGGTTTTACTACTGGTCGTATAGACCCAAGGTTTTAGTGCCTACAGGTTCACAAGGCTGCCTTTGGCTTGGTCTTTGATTCTGTCGTAAGGGCTAGGTCCGGTATCTCAACATATCGTTGACTTCTGTACACTTCTCAAGGTAAAGACATTGGAACTTTCTCTCAGACAGAGACACAATTCTGACCAAACATAAGGATTCTGCATTCTTTCACATGTCAGTCTTATATCCTAAGCCTTATACAACAGCTATGAAGGGATACGAATAAGTATCTGAATATAATCCTGGTCCTAACTGTTCTGTGATGATGGAAACTCAAATATTTGTCATTTGATTTGCAATACAAAACGAACCGCCCTAGAAATGCCTGCATGTTGGATCTACGGACCATTTCTGTAAAACTACAAGGGGATGCCCCGCATGTGTTATGCAGCGAAGCAGTGAAAAACTGTACCTATTTTAATTTGTTTCATTTATAGTGAAAAACACCAAAGAAAATTTCTCATCATGATTTTATTTCTGGCCATATGTGGCACAAGGTGTCTAAATACATTTTTAATGCCGCCTACAGAAGAAAAATCAGCATTTAAAAATACAAAGAGAATTGGAACCCTTCCCCCTCCCTCCCAAAAAAGAAACAACAACAAAAAACAGTAGTATTAGAGGAGAAAAAACAAATAAATATGAAAAAGGCAGCCTCAATTTAAGAGATGAGGCGAGGTGGTGAGTGAGCATCCTTACCCACCGGAAGTGACGTGCTTCACCTCTAGCCTGTTACCGGCGTGACCCGGTCGTGTGGGGTGAACCAGTCACCTGGGGTACCAGCAAAATGTGGGATATGATTGAATACTGAGTACAATAAGTCCGTTACCTTGACAACAATCCCATGACTCCCCTATGTATCCCCCCTCTATACACCCTTAGCTGAACCCTTTAAGGGCCGCTGATGCAGGAGTGCATCATACCCATTGATGGGTGTGATGTACAGTCAAGTCTCGATATATCGGTCTTCAATAAGTCGGTTGATTCACTTATCAGTCAGTAATCTCAGCTAAGAGAGTTGATTACAACCATTAAATTCTATTGCAGTTATGATCCAGAAAACTGGTCGATTCAGGAACCAGCCAAATTTTATCTGAAACGGAGGTGGCCGGTTTTTAGAGACATGACTGTATGAATATAGCCATGGTGGGTAACTCACCAGGAAGGTGATTCATAAGTCAAATGACTATTAGGTATAAATTCTTTTCATTTTGTGAGAAAGAAATATATTGATTGTTTGATGCAATTTACAATATGTATTGATTTTACCATGAAAATTGAAAACATATCAATGAAAGGTTTTCATTTTTGATGAAAGTATTATTCCCAGCATGAAATGATCATGTCATTGCCATCATTTTAACGCTTTCAAGGATTTTCTTTTTAAACTTCTGAATTAACCCATAGTGCTACTTCTAAATGCTTCATGCTGATGGGGTTGATACACTCCTGGAGGGTCGACATGATGCACTAATGCCCCCTCATGTCATTGCTGCATCATGCCGACCAATGGGCATGATGCACTCCTGCATCGGCAGCCCTTAAAGGGTTTGCAGGACCAGTAACCTGTCATATAGACTTGTTCTGGGACAGTGTTTCAGTCAGCCTGTGGGTGTTATTGGGCAGTATTGGTTTTTGTATGGGGATTTGGAAAGGATGGGATCTGGATGAGCTGCAAATGCATTCTTGGAGAGATAGAAGGAGAGAGAGAGAGGGAGAGAGAGAGAGAGAGAGAGAGAGAGAGAGAGAGAGGGGGGGGGAGAAGGACACTGCACATTGTATCACAATAATGAAAAAGATAAAAAAAAAAAAAAGAAGTTTGTTTCTGGTCACCTGACCGACCTCAGCAAAAAAGGGCCGACCTCAGATTTTTTTTGAAGAATGTTTTTGAATTTTTCCTGATTATTTGTAAAGAATTTTTTAAGAACTTTGAAGATTCTTTAAAATTTTAGAAGATTCTCTTCCAAAATTGTTATTTGACATGTGTGCACATATTTCTCAATTGTTTTCTAATATCCCATACAGGAAATACACCCACGAGTGTAAACTCAGTAAAGATGACTATATGAGACCTTGGAAAAAGACTCAGTAAGACTCAGACAATATAGGCAATAGTAGCTGGGCATGAATAAAATGTCTCACCCTTGGGACATGTATGTACAGTATGTAAAACCCTACATTTTCTTTTGTGGTTATGACACTGTTCCTTATGCAATACTGTGTATTGTTAAAGCCCACTTGTCCTTTACTATATTACTCGTATCTCATGTCATGAGGAATTAGCTCATCCTAATTTCACATCCTGAATTAGGCCTAAAAAAGGGTTGTTTCCAGTTAGCCGACCGACCCTAGCAAAACAGGGCTGATCCTGGATTTTTTTAACAATTTCTAGGCATTTTTCCTATAATTTTCATATTTTTTCATCAATTTTTCGTGGAACTTATCCAGGTCCTCATCTAATGGTAAAAAGTTCATAACAGCCATTCATATCTTTTACATGTGGTTCACATGTCTTGTGTTTTTCAAAATTCTACTGTAAAATCATGGAATCCAACATGTCTGCCCATGCAAATTTATACAAAATCAAAGAAAAAAAAAAATAAAAGAAAATCCGACCTACCGACCCTAGATATTTGAGGCATGTTACTGGAAACAACTTTTTGATTTTTGCCTTACCAAGGTCCATGAGGATCTTTATTTTTTTAATCATATCCTGGATGCCGAAAGGATCTTACACTGAAAACCCTCCAGATCTTTAAACTCGTCAGATTGAGGACCTATGGTCATCAGAAGAGGTACAGAGAGAGGGCAGCACCCTACAGGGAGTGAAATCCCTTAGTCTACATCTCCCCAGTATGAGTCTATGGCATTCTGTTGACAATATGTAACAAATACACAAGGTGGCAGGTATGTGCCACTCATGTTTGATGATTAGGCCTTCAGTTTTCAACTGAAGGTCTTCACTGCTGAGGACTTTAGGTGCTCAAGTTGACAATACCCAAAACTACAGCTTTGGGTAGTCAGATTGAGGATCCAAGGTAGTCAGCACCAAGGTTGTCACTCTAACAACATTATGTAATCAGTTTGACTACCTTGGATGAGTGTGTTGACCTAAACCCATCAGGTTGACTACCCTGGGTGCTCAATCTGATGACCCTAGGTTGTAGATTTGGGTACCGTCAGTCTGACGACCTTGGGGCTTTCAGTGTATGTGCAGAAAAAAACAAAGGACGAGTTCTGTTAGTTACATTCGATGTACAATGACCTCAATGGCTATGTAGGACATGGCTGCTGAAGCAGGGGTTGGGCAGGGGGGGTTATTGGCCCCTTGAGCAGTGAGAGTGGTCAGGGGTATACAGAAAAAAACATAGGGTCTTCAAAGTGGGCACTATGAAATAGACAAGGCGAAACCTTAATTCAGCCCTAGCACAGCGCAGATTACATATTCATATTGACAACCTCAGGTCCTGTCACTCAAGGGTTAACAAGTGGCAGGACATCCGGTATATGATGGATGGTATTTTAAGTGAGACCCGTGTTGGACCCAATCCTATGCTTGATATTTGGAGGGGGGGGGGCATTACCATACAAAGGTAGAAATATTAGACAGGGAGTGTATTAAACTTTTTCTACCATTTGGTAAGGACCAGTGAGATAGAGGTATTAAAGACAAAATCTAGTAGTAATAGAAAAATGGTGTTACTTTGGGAGAATCATTTGGATAGTGTATAATCATTATATAGAAATATCGGATGTTTCAATGTACATTTTGTTTTCTGAAATGTTCTTTCGACTAACATGAGTGCACTGTGTAAAAAGAAATGCTGTCAAAATAACATTGACTCTCTGGCAACTTTGGGACAAAAGTCTCACCATTTTCTTCATGCAGTGCTTGAGTTTACTATATAATGATATTTGAGGCATGTAACTGGAAACAACTTTTTGATTTTTGCCTTACCAAGGTCCATGAGGATCTTTATTTTTGTAATCATATCCTGGATGCAGAAAGGATCTCTTGTGTAGAAACAAAAGACCAAAAAAAGGATGAGTTCTGTTAGTTACATTCGATTTACAATTACCTCAGTGGCTATGTAGAACATGGCTGCTGAAGCAGGGGTTGGGCAGGGGGGGTTATTGGCCTCCTTGAGCAAGGAGAGTGGTCAGAGGTTTACAGAAAAAACATAGGGTCTTCAAAGTGGGCACTATGAAATAGACAAGGCGAAACCTTAATTCAGCCCTAGCACAGCGCAGACTCTTCACATTGACAACCTCAGGTCCTGTCACTCAAGGGTTAACAAGTGGCAGAACAGCCGTCTACATTTGTCAATCTGAGATTCCTATGCCCATCCCGAGAAGTCAATTTGGACAGGTTTCAACTTGTTAATATCATGCCACTCACTCCCTGGCGATCCTACAAGTTTTGAGTGTATATAAAGGAGGTCCAAGGTGGTGCCCAGGTGCAAATTGAAGCATCCCCAATGGGGCCCCCTCCAAGACCTATGCCTATGAGCAGAGGCAGGAGCTGCTCCACCCAATTCAATCTACAGCCCAGGAGGAAGGCTTGAGGTGCTCCTGTAGATAAGGAAGGGAGATAGTAGGGTAGGATGGTATTTGGTATATGATGGATGGTATTTTAAGTGAAACCTGTGTTGGACCCAATCCTATGCTTGATATCTGGAGGGGGCATTACCCCACAAAGGTGGAAATATTAGCCAGATATTGCATTAAACTTTTTCTACCATTTGGTAAGGACCAGTGAGATAGAGATATTAAAGACAAAATCTAGTAGTAATAGAAAAATGGTGTTACTTTGGGAGAATCATTTGGATAGTGTATAATCATTATATAGAAATATCGGATGTTTCGATGTACATTTTGTTTTCTGAAATGTTCTGTGGACTTACATCAATGCACTGTGAAAAAAAGAAATGCTGTCAAAATAACAATGACTCTCTGGCAACTTTGGGACAAAAGTCTCGCCATTTTCTTCATGCAGTTTTCTTGTAACACAGTGCTTGAGTTTACTCTATAATGAAGCTTTACACTGCTTCACGGTATTACATATATGATATCCGGTAGATTCAACAGTCATTTCTCTCAGCACAACTCCAATTCCTAGATGGCATCTGGGGCCAATACCTAGATATAGCAGGCGGGAGATGAGGAAGCAAATACCATAAGTCAGGAGCCACTATAAGATGTAGTAGTGTGGAAGGTTGTCAGGAATGTCAGACCCACCCATGAGGAGCCTGGCCTGTGCAGTCAGAAGGGGTGCAGATCTGATTAAATTACTGATATCATGACAAGGTGATGGTTGATGGTGATGAGGAGTAATATGTATAGGGTTATTGTATAGGTAGCACGATTCGTAAGTGGTGTATGGAGATCTTGATCAGGGCTTTTTGCATACACGTTGCAAATCGACACCATATAATACCTTAGACCTTGCAACTTATAGGCTGGGAATTATTTGTATAGATCTGTTCTAAAAGGTTCAAAACTATATCTTAGCTGGTTTTGAACCCTTTAGTACGGATATATACAAATATTTCGCTTTCCTTTTAATTTAGGTATTAAAGGGGTTTAAGCCTCTATCTCTGTCTCTGTCTGTCTGTCTCTGTCTGTCTGTCTTTGTCTCTGTATCTGTCTGTCTGTTTGTCTCTCTCTTTTTCTGTGTGTGTGTCTCTCTCTCCCTCTCTCTCTCTCTCTCTCTCTCTCTCTCTCTCTCTCTCTCTCTCTCTATCTATCTATCTATCTATCTATCTATATATATATATATATATATATATATATATATATATATATATATATATGTGTGTATATATATATATATATATATATGTCTCCTTCATTTTCTTTCTCTTTCTCTCGCTCTAATACCATTTTCTACACGTTGCCCACCACCTTTATGTAAAACTGCCTCTAGGATTGTCCATCCTTCTCACTCCTGTAACCATGGTTACAAACCCTAATTACCTACAGGTAATTTCAGGGAGGACTAAGAAGCTCTGTGCGTATGTGTGGACGTGTGTGAATGTGTAGAGTGAAGGAATGAAGGGTTGTTGAGCGGTTAATTGATGTTTAATGCCATTTTAACAGGCGATGTCATGTATTCATGGCAGGAGAACTACATTAGGAACTTCAGCAGTGCCCATGCATAATTATAATGCATATCAGATCCAGAGAGGGTATAGGAAAGATGAGATCCAAAGCCTTTCGAAGATGTAGGAATTCCAGGTAGGCAGGAAGATCACTGAGCGAATCAGTATATGTTGGGTTTGTTGGTGAGTATAAACTAGCCTGTCCTGATAAACTCTAAATGTGCAGGAGGGTGTTGCTCCTATTGTAAAAAGAGCTGTGAGTATGTGCCCTCTTTTCTAAACAAGTCGTGCACTGCTTCACCTAAGTACTTGCACTCACCACATTAGTCTGAAAAGTCACCTGCCTTCTTTAAAATAGAGAGAGCTGCACTACCAGGTACCTACTCTTGTCACACACTCTATAGTTTATTCTACTGACTGAATTCTCCCAATTAGGTACCTACTCAAATCCCCCTTTTTCAGCACCGTACTTGAATGACCACTTGTGAGCAACAAAAGGGACAAGTTATAGCTACATGAAAAGAAAGGACTGGAAATGAGGGCATTTTTAGCTAGCTCTTCCTTTTCCTATAGGAGCAACACCCTCCAGACCCAATTGTAATGTAGGTAATATTTTCAATATGGTGGGTGAGGGACCGAGGGGCTGGGTAGGTAAAAGGGCAGGTGAAGTAAGGCATTGGCAGGTGCTTGGATGAGACATTGGGTGAGGTTGGTGAAGCATCGTTTATAGTATGCCTTACACGTGTATACATACATGTGCCTAACGAATAGTTACCCCTTGACATCCACAAATAAGGCAGTTGTCAGCTTTTAGCAACTAGGTGTGTGTGGGGAGGGGGTCATTAGTTCCTTCTACTGATGATATGAGAGGCCCACTGCTCTGGGTGCATGCGGTCCTTACCTGGGCTGTTAACTATTATCAGGTGGGTACTTGAGATCTCACTTTTGGTGTGCATTTCATGCATCATATCAAAGACAACAATAAGTCAGAAATGGCCCAAAATTGAGATGGAGATGCTTAAATGCCATACTGCAACATTTCCCTATTTCCACATACTACTTACTTCCCACGCATGTAGATATATAGTACTTGTGTACTTAAATGCCTTATGTATAAGCCACACCTATGCGGTATAAAATTTAATGTCCCTGAACTCAGGATGCACATTTAAGGCGGATATATATTTACCTTCATGACATGAAACAGTGTTGCAACTTTGAAATTCGGCTACTAGGTGCACCTTTTAGATTTCCTTCAAATAAGTAACAGATTAAAACAGCTTAAACCATCACAGAAGGAGGGCAATTATTCCTGTTATAAATCCCTTTTCAATTGGAGCAGAATCTATTGAGGATGAGATGGTGGAAGTTCTGCTGATTTAGAGATTTAATGTGCTTGACATGTAGAGCCCAGGTTAATAACCCTCACAGTATGATTTAGAGCCCCAGGGGAAATAGCTCAAGGGTAGCAGCAGGAGCACATTGTTTTCACTCTTAACCCTTTAACGGCTGCTGATGCAGGAATGTACCATTTAAATTGGTTGAGTTAGTCTTTGTAAGGTTTTTTTATTGTCATAACCATGATACATGTTGTACCCTGTTCAGGTAATGGCAATGCTCATGGAAATATTATGATTTGATATATGTGCTAACCATGCACAAGCAAGTCATACACATTGAATATAAGTTGCAGGTATATATAGAAGAAGAAGCAAAGAAATTATAATAATACAGTTCAAACACAGGTTCATTGATAGGCGGTTTATCAGTGAGTAATTTTGGGTAAGGGACACAATTCACAATAGACAATTAATATTCCTAACATGGGCATCAATGAAGTTATGGCAAGTGAGCTTTTCAGCACTTCATTGCAGCATCATGGCGACCAATTGGCATTATGCATTAAAGCATTAGCAGTTTTTAACGTGGTAACACTTTTGAAACTTTGAAGCTTATTTTTCACAATGTGGTCCAGAGGAGAACCTGCACGTCTGCCTATAACCAGGAAGGGTGGGTGGGTGGGTATGGGTGGCAAGGTGACGTCCCCCCCCTTAGCATTTCTATAATGCTAACGACCTGTTGTTAGTGATTGATCCACGTATTAAGGGGGGGGGGGCGTTGGGGACGCACTCGCACACAACCTAACCCCAAGAGGATCTATAAGAAACAGTTAAGTTACCTTTTACGTTATAGAACTGTGAAATTAACTCTTGCCTAGATACACGTCGCCTCATTAAGCAACTAGCTATTTCATAAAGCAAGCTTATGGTCCATACAAACAACTGGTAATTATTTTAATTGAGCCCTATAGCTTTGGATAGCCCGCCCCCTTGTTAGTAAGTTTCCTTGCAACAATAAACTTACAATTAGTTCCTCTTCAATCATTTACAAAGTTCCCAAACTCCACAGTGACTTTTCCCCATTATTAGCTGGCTGTCAGCCATAGAGTTCCTACTCCCAGCCCCACACCTCTCAGCTGCACCCTACGTCTTCATGATTGAGTCACTCAGCCACACCTTACACCAAGTCAGAAAGCTGCTCAAACTAACCTATGAGCAGCTCACACTATTCTCTGAAGTGCTCCTAAATCTACGAAGCGAACTTTAGCAACAAGAGTGCCTTAACCCTTTAAGGGCCTTTGATGCATTATTATATCATACCTATTGGTAGTCATGATGGATGGATGTAGTGTCCTGGGGAGTAACTCGCCAAGGCTGCATTGATACATCGTGACAACCCTGCTGAGTTTAAATGTATACACCCGTAGGGTCGGCATGATGCTCCAATGAAGTGCTGGCTGCAGTCTTGCGCCAGTGCTTCATTGATGCATCATGGCGACCAATGGGCATGATGGGCTCCTACATTAGCAGCCTTAAACGGGTTAACTTAATGATGGAGTCACTCAGCCACACCTTACACTCTCCATGTGTGCTGCTGAAACTAACCTATGAGCTACTTCCAGTGACTCCTGAATCTGCACACTTCATCCTTAGACGGCCTGTGTGCCTTAACCCTTTAAAGGACGCTGATGCAGAAGTGCATCACGCCCATGGGTCAGCGTGATGTACCAATGAACTGCTGGCGAGACTATTCACCAGCACTTCATTGGTGCATCATGCCGACCCTACAGGGTTGATACATACACTCTGTTGGGTTGGCATGATGCTCCAATGAAGAGCAGTCTCTTCATTGGTGCATTGTGTCAACTAATGTTCATGAAGCATTAATGCTTTCAAATTCACTGTCCTCTATGCATCATAATTTGCAATTAAAGCAGCATAGTGACCCTTTGGGATTGTATCAATTATGGAGGGTTTTTCTAATGTAAGAATGCAGCCCTGGTTAGTTGGTTGCCAGGACTACATTCATGCATCTTGCCGACCTCAAGGGTTGATACAGTCCCTAAGGGTTGGCATGATGTACAAATCAACTGTTGGCAACCCAAGCTCCTGAGCGTCCAGATTCTAATACAGAAATATTTAGCTCCTATATAGGGCGGCACCTTGTGCGCGATCTGGGTGAATCTTCATACGCAGGCTGAACAACATAGAGATTAGGTCATATGCACATCCGCTGTGGCAAAGTTCCTTCTGTTTACGTTTGAAAACTATGTACAATCAGTTCTCTCAAATTAATGAAGAGTTCTAATATTTAGCCCAGAGGAAAGTATGGTGGTATTATTTTGATGTCCATGAAAGTAGATTCAAATCATTTAGACAGTTATTATAGTCCCCATCAATACTGTGAGCCTCGTACACGAGCAAGGACTTTGTAGAAGTCGGAAGCGAGTAAGAGCTTGGTTGGCAACCTAGGTTGGCAAGTAAAACTGCCAACACTTCATTGGTGCATCCTGATGAACAATGGACATGATGCACTCCTGCATCAGCAGCCCTTAAAGGGTTAACCCAAACTACTGACCTTAAAGTTATAAACTAAGAGCGCCTACGGCGCTGTGATTATAATGGGAAAAGTTTGCTTTTGGCTGAACCCTCAGTTGCGCTATATTCACAACAATGGTGCATGATGGGACTGCCTCAATGAGCGTAAAGAGAGATCTGTGGGTTGGGATTTGAACCAAAGATTTACCTGAAAAACTATCTAAATTATTATTATCCTTTAGAGTCAAGTTAGATTATTGTTCAAATTGTGAGTAAGATGAGCAGAAAACGAAGATAAAATATTGAAAAGTGAAAAGTTGACATAAATTGGGGGCAGAATTTCATGTCAGTGCGTGAAAACAGCAGACGAACAGACAGACTCTAGGTCCACTGCCGTCGGAGGCGGGGGAGGTTTCATAGATAAGGGGGGTAAAAATATGAGATGCACACAAAGCTACAAAGCAAACTTCCTCCTTACGCTACGCCACCACAGTGCCCTACCTCCAGTACCCCCCTCCAGCCCTTAGTCCCCAAACCCTCCACTGAGCGGCGCAACAGGCGCCTGTTCCCTCCTCCAGGGTTTGGGCTGGTGTCAAGCGGCGCTCTCTCACCAAGTGGAGTGGCGCAGTGATCAGTTACTCCTGCCGCAGAGAGCTTCTCCAGGGCCTGTTGTCCTGAAGGTGGGAGCCACTCGGCAACACGTCGTTATGGCGCCTGGAGGAGGTCCTCCATGGTGGAATGGTTGTGGTGGTGACATTTCCCTCTGTTCTTAACCCAATAAGGGCCACTGATAAGGGAGTGCATCATGCCCATTGGTCGTCATGATGTACCAATGAAGTGCAGGTGAGACTGCTTGCCAGCACTTCATTGGAGCATCATGCCGACCATCCGGGTGTATGTGAACCCTGTGCACAGTTGGCATGATGCTTGCATATAGCCCTGGCGAGTGTAGCCTTGGATGCAGCCAGGGCTGTATTCAAGCAATGGGCATGATGCATCAATGCATCAGTGGTCCTTAAAGGGTAGACGTCAACAGGAGGGTGGGTAGGTGAAGGGCGCAGAACGAAGGGGTTGGATAGTTTGTGGTGAGAAGGGGTTGTTTATCGGTTGAGGGTGGAACTTGAGGATTTTGAAGGTTGGAGGGATGGAGTTGAATAGGACCAAAGGAGAGAGGGGATGGGGAGGGGAAGGGGTAAAATCGGGAGAAGAGGTGATGCAAATGAATTGTGGTGGTTATGATGTTTCTCTTGCTAACTAGGGTCGATATATACCTATTTATACCACACTTGGGTGGAAATACAATGGAAAAGCAGAGGTAATATAATTGTGACACGATCTGCGAAAAGGGGTCTTAGTGCAAGGGCCCTAAGGCCCCTTCTTGCAGTCCATGCCACATATTGTGTATAGCTGCTGTAAGTTGATGCGATCCACTGAACACATGTACACTCCTCCAGTACCCAGCTTGTGAATGGTTTTGAGTGGGTGACAAGTGTGGCATAAGTGAGATAAACACCTGGTTGGGCAGTGTAGCCAGTATGTAGCTGTATGACAGCCTGTTGTCTATATAGTGAATATAGTGACCAAACTCAGTGTTAATCTACCACTTATAGGTGCCATGGTATACATAGATGACGAGTTGTGTATAATAGAGATAGCTATTGTGTATACCAGACATCCGCATACAATTGGACATTGACCCTCCATAAGTGTAATACAGTGAAGCAGTGTAGTTTTTACAATAAATCCCCAGATGGCAGTGCAGTAAAGCACTGATTTACAAAGAATCTCTCTAAAAATAATGGTGAAATCATTGTCCCAAACGTGAGCTTAAGTGTGTCTTTTTTCTAAATACAACGTGTTTCATGATTTTCACTGCGGAATTCTATCATTTTGATAAGTGTTGCATGATAACTGCTGTTAAGAACGTGGTACTTTCTTACAGTGACACCGTGTAGGTGATCGGGATTTGATTCTTACAGAGATGACGGGTTACTGATAGATGATGACTTGGTATGTGTGTGTCATGTGGAGAAGATGACTCATGTGCGCAGGTGATAAAGACGTTATATGTGGATGAGGAGCTACTAGATGGCAGGGTTCATAAGGTATTGCCATGTGTGATGTGTTCGTGTGTCACTGGGGGGTCGGTGGGATGGGGGTTGGAGCCGTCAAAACGTAGATTTGCTATAAGTCATCTTGAAATAACAAAATTGAGATAAAGTTAGAAACGAAAGTTGAAAATATTTCTAGTGAATATGATTAGAGCAGAGAGAGGTAGAGGGATTGGGGGCTACAGTGGTGTGGATATGGGAGCTCAGGGACTGCTGCTAGTCTGGTCAAGACGCTGCTCGAGGTGATTTTTATAGTCTGTAGATGTCTCCTGAAGACAGCTGTGCATGCGTTATGTAAATGTCCAAAGAGAAGTGGGTGGGTGGGTGGGGGGGGGCATCCACTTTGCTGACACACATGTGTGTGGCTAGGAAGGGTACATTCTCACTCAAAATAACCTAAATAGAGTCTACTTTTGAGCAGGATCAATGGTTAAATTTGAATGGAATCCGTTCAAGAAATTTCTATTTTGTTCATCATAATTTTTGGGGGTTTACAGAACAATTGTTCTACGAGAGAAACAATTTTTCAATTCACCCCTGAAGGTAAAGTTTATTTGTCAATTTTTTCTTCAAAACCACAGACGTTGGCGGGTCAGTGAAGGAGGAGGGGGCGGCGGTCTCAAAATTATAATGTGGTGGAGGATGAGGAGGGGGAAGATCAGGTGTTGTCTTTAAGGGTCTGGAAGAGCGGGTAACTTACGACCCCAGTAATTGTGCAGGGTGTGTGGACGTGACAGGCCCTCCATCAGCTTTCTCCACCCAGGAGGAGACTTGTTATTAAAGCTACTCATTCCCATGCTCTCCCACCCTCCTCCCTCCTCCACGATACCTGCCATCTCCATAGGCCTGTCAACTGTACAACTACTATCTGTGTAACTTGCCACTACTGGAGTCGATTTCAAAACAACCTACGATCACCATATAGCTCTATGATCACCAAAATCCCACTACGAATCTGACTAAAACCTAGGATCTATCGCCTAACATATATAAAGCAGTATACAGGGATTGAGCACATATCCATACAATGTTTCTATTTCTACTATAGTTTTTAACAGCTCAAGACTCTTTTCCATGATTTCTAACAGTCAAATTTTGTGCAATTGGTAACATAATACGCATAAACAAATCGTACAAGGAATGAGACAGAATATGGGGGGAAGCAAATTGTTGTCTGTTTCGAAACATAGCCCTTGCCTTATTATGGACGCCCAGTGGGACCCCCTACAAAGTGTTCTGCTACCAATTGGCTTCCAGCGGTCTGGAGCTGGTTCTGGCGACTAATGATATGGGAACATCATGGATCTGGAAGTGGGACCAGG
The DNA here is from genome assembly GCA_949317995.1 of Acholoe squamosa. Classification (NCBI taxonomy): domain Eukaryota; kingdom Metazoa; phylum Annelida; class Polychaeta; order Phyllodocida; family Polynoidae; genus Acholoe; species Acholoe squamosa. The sequence continues at coordinate 69,074,086 of OX439046.1, read as the reverse complement.
GACAAGGTAAGCATCATGGTATGTCTTATCAGTAGGTTTTACCTCAACCATCAAAATTCAAAATGGTGGATCCACTTGGCATCCATACTGAGTCCCAAAGGAACAGTTTCCATATACTACTACTTTAGACTTCTTGTACTGTACATATAGGGCTTTGGATGGATGCCCAGTAGTGAGGCCACCATTACTTGATTTGTAACCTATTACCAACTGCTGCCATGTTAGGGGCCAGCTGTCATATAATATTCCCCAAATAATTCTGTAGTAGAGGGGCTTATATCTTATTGGCTTATAAAGGCACCCAAGTTGCCTCCTCTACATCTGCAGTTATACACTGTACAATTAGAGGTTAATCATCCACACTTCTATGTAAAAATAACAGCATCTGTACTCAAATAAATTGATATTAACAAGGTTCTCATATGCATCAAAGCCACGCAAGATTTCCGGTTAACGGCAAGCATTTTTAACAATGCGTATATGCATGATGAATGCATATAGCTTCAGTTTCTACACATTTATGGTCAGATTGGTACTACAGACAGATATCTATATTCATGCAGAACGTGGGATTTGTTTTAAATATGTGTAGCAGATATGAGTCATTTTATGTGTAGTACTACAGATAGCGGACTGTGTAGTACTATAGATAATAATCATTCATGTATAGGACCACAGATAGTGGTCATTAACACAGATAGTGGTTATACACCCTGTCTCCCACCTACCACCCCCTACACTCCCTCTACAACTACTCCTACCGGGACCATCGCCATTACTAGAAGCCATAGAAGGTCTTAAATGCCATCACATCCGGGCCCTGCCATAGTGCCTATGCGCATGCGCGGTGAAAGGTTACCTTCTGCGCATGCCTGAGCTCCGCGAAGCGTGCAGGCTTTCCTAATAGGGATTAATAGAAGAGAGTAACAACTTTGCCGCCAAGGCGGCAGGAGGGGAGGGGGAGAGGGGATTTAGAAACGACACCTCCTTGAGGAGGTATAAAAGGAGGTATAGAAACCAAGAGGTGCTGGAGAAAGGGTGGAGGAATGACACGGAAAGTGGATATTGTGGTGTCTGTTTAATTACAGAAATGGAGGCTTTTAGTTAGAGGAAGTTTTCTGACTCGTGTAGGAAAAAGGTATAATGGGTTCATTTTGCTTTTTCATGAAAGTTATCTACTTCTGTATCAGTAAAGAAATGGTAATTGTTAAAGTATCAAAGATGTTGAGAGGTGTGGCTATTTATTGGTGTCTTCTTTGTATAAGGTCATTGGATAAGTTCAACCTGTGGAGTCGGCGCACATCCATCGTAATGTTATTTTCGTGTTTAGAATCAAAACCATTGAAATAAATTTTTTCTAACGCCATTGCTCATAAATCATGTGTCCAACATCAAAGATGATTTATTAGTTAGGTCATGACGAGTTCACCACACATCTATAGATTTATTGATGATGCTACGTGTTTCTCATGGTCATACATTACATGGATAAACCTACTGAAATCCTGTCATAGGTTTGAACTGAAGAGTCCAACATGATAGATTGCACAGTACTGTTTGGGAAGTCGGTATTTTGGTAGTGGCGGTACCGTAGTGGCTGAGCTAGGAATCGGTCAGGGGAATGGAAGGAGAGGACAGGTCTATATACATGAATACGGGGAGGGGCAGTGTATGGAATGTGCTTGTTGACCAGTGGGTGGGTGGGGGGAAGGTACGAGTACCTGTGGGTGAATGGTGAAGAGGTATGAGGCAGCGGTCTATTGGCAAGGTGGGAATCTAAGAGAGCTGGCCATGGCTGGGTTCCTTAAACCTTTCAGGAGGGTGTTGCTCCTATAGTAAAAGAGCTGGCTAAAAATGCCATCATTTCCAGTCCTTTCTTTTAATGTAGCTATAACTTGTCCCTTTTGTTGCTCACAAGTGGTCATTCAAATACGGTGCTAAAAAAGGGGGATTTGAGTAGGTACCTAGTTGGGAGAATCAGTCAGTATAATAAACTATACAGCGTGTGACATAAGTAGGTACCTGGTAGTGCAGCTCTCTCTGTTTTAAACAAGGAAGGTGACTTTTCAGACTAATGTGGTGAGTGCAAGTACTTAGGTGAAGCAGTGCACGACTTGTTTAGAAAATAGGGCACATACTCACAGCTCTTTTTACAATAGGAGCAACACCCTCCAGGCCTATTGATTCATAAATGCATCATGCCCAATGACCGTGACTCGTCATGATGCATGAATGCAGCCCTGGCAAGTAACTCACCAGGGCTGCATTCACACATCATGCTAACCCTACAAGGTTGATAATACACTCCCCAATGGTTGGCATGATGCGCCAATGGAGCGATTGCGAGCAGTCTCGCCAGCACTTCATTGGTGCATCATGCTAACCAAGGGGCATGATGCACTCCTGTATCAGCGGCCCTTGAAGGGTTAACCCTTTCAGGGCTGCTGGTGCATGCATAATTCCGGCCTGCAGGGAGTAGATCTACCCTGTAATGTTGAAGTAGGAATGCATCCCTGGCGAGTTACGCACCAGAGCCACATCCATGCATCATGACCACCAATGGACATGGTACATTAAAAGAAAAAGTCCACCCTATTTTCATCACACTTTAAATTATAAGAGCAGGGAGCAGGCCTGTCCGGTGCATTGTATGACGTCACAATTGGTCCAATGCATCACATTATTGACAGCACAGCACTGCCCGTCAACATAAATGCTACCTAGAGGTGCCTTTTTACACTACTTGCATATTTTCTTCAGTAAATAGCATTGTAAAACCCACCTGATCTATACTATATGATATAATGAGGATGAAAACTTTCAAATTACAACTAAAGACATGGTTGCAACAGCGTCCAAGCTTAAACAATGGACCACTTGGTGCATTTGGACCAATTGTGACGTCATCAAATGCAGCAGCCTGACTCCTGCTCAGTGTGTCAGAATCTTTTTATTCAATATAATTACTCCCAAATGAGGACATCATGAAAAAGGGATGGTCTTTTCTTTTAATGCATTGCCGACCTTTAAAGGGTAAGCCCCTTGGCACAATCCATTCACCCACTGCTTCCTACTATGCCCCCCACTCTCACCCACCCATACATAGAGTACATCATTATCAATCACCCATACTCTGATCACAGCCTTAGTTCACGCCTCCGCCGTGAGGTGTCACCCCTGCTGTCGGCGTTCATGAAGAGGTTCCGGGGACCAGGTTAAGGCGGGAGACGCTGCTGGCTGCGTCCACCGGCCGCACAGCGCCGTGCTCTGACTGGTTCCCAATACCCCTCCAGCCACTCCTCCACCTCCTGTCAACAGCCACAGGTAGAAGTCCCCAGTCACTCACTCAATCCTCCAGTGTTGGGCACATGGTGAGGAGGCAGTGGAGCAGCTCTGAGCAGAACCTGGTGGGAGTGAGGGATTGTGAACTAATCTCACCAACTCACTCCTACACTCCTACAGCTGACAACCTACTGCTGCCATAGATTGTATAGGAGCGGCTCGGAGCAATTCAACCTGCTCTATCATTATATGTACAGATGACTTATATCTGCTTCTGATACACATGACTTATATTCTACAGATCTTATACAGAGGATCTTATACAGAGGAACTTAATAATTTCAATTGTCTATTGGACTGTGAATATATGGACTAAATACCAAAAGGAATATTAAAAGTTAATACACTGCCATGCAATGAGCAGCTGGCTATTAAATTTTGGATGGACAATTGGACTACTAACTGACAGGTAAGAAAAGGATCACCTCGGGGAATCAGAGTGACATGTGCTAGCTGAAAAATCAAAGGGAATACCAAGTGCGATGGGTACACTAAACAGACACATCCACAGGTTCTATGGGACATGTGAGTTAATCAGTCGGTTGGGATGAGCAGCTCAATGGATGACCAGAGGGGTGCACTGCAGCTTTTAGTCATTGCCCGTCCCCTTCTCAGGCAGTCAGTCAGTCAGTCACCCACTCATTTACAAACTCAGTGATTGATCCCTTTTTGAGTTTCTCACTTAATGCCCCATTAATGGCTGACATATCCTAAGTAAATAACAGCTAACCCAATGGATGTATCAAATAACGTGTGAACTTGGTACAAATTTAATATCGTGATGTCCCATCTTTAAGAAGATATACTGTGAGATAACAGTCTGCCGTACAGGGGAAATAGGTGAGTTTAATGACCATTATCGGGTTAATGACATGTACGAAATTAAGATATTTTATTGTCAGATATCTTCTGCCTTTCTACAGAGAGGACTGCTTAAACTTTAAGCAGCACATTGTATAAGGTGCCTGATATTGTACGATTCTAAGTAGATCTTGACTCTTTAGAACCTGTGAGCTGCACACGTCCATTTTTCCCTTTTGGGTGAACGAAAGGAGATGTGGGTGTGGCAATTCGTAACTCAAACGATTATTAAGTATAAATTTTGTTTAGAAACTTTCAGGCTTGTGAGCAAAATAAGTATTGATATTATTATTTTTTGTTATCTTTCCTTGACTCTTTAGAACCTGTGAGCTGCACACGTCCATTTTTTCCCCTTTTGGGTGAACGAAAGGAGATCTGGGTGTGGCAATTCATAACTCAAACGATTATCAAGTATAAATTTTGTTTAGAAACTTTCAGGCTTGTGAGCAAAATAAGTATTGATATTATTTTTTGTTTGTTACTCACAACATCTTGTATTGACTTTTACCATTGAAATTGGAAATGATTTTAATGAAAGATTTTCATTTCAATGGAAGTATAATTCTAAGCATGAAATCATCATGTCAATCTGATCATTTTAACAAAGGAGTGGTCCTTTAGAGATATGAGTTAACCACTCGGAGGTTTACATATATGCATCATCAAGCACACATTTAGCTCCTCAATAGCTCTTTATTTAAGCACTATGAAGATAAAGGGATGCAATGCATTAATACAATATTTGGCCCTCATATTTCATTATAAGGAAGTGGTCATTTTTTAACAACATGTGCAGTGAATAATGTTCTGTCCCCCCCCCCTCCGAGGGGTCTGAAATTTTTCCTACCCACCCCCCTTTATTCTTTAGTGGTGCACAGACTTTTTCACTCAAAAGGGGCGAAGATCATTTTGCCCCCCCCCTTAGAGGGGTCTTATGTTTTGTGTCCCCCCAACCCACCACCCCCTGTTGTTAAAAAATGACCACTCCCTAATGTACCAGCATATCATGATACACTTCAAGGGTTTACTAATTTTTAAGACATTGCATCACTCCTGTTTTTTGGCGATGAGAGTCAGTAGTGCACCGCAAAATGTTGTTTCTCCCCCTACGCTGCTGACGCCAAGATATGGGTAGTAGTATATGAACATTATTCTTTGTGCCAGGTACATACATCGTTGGCCGAGGCTAAAGACATAGTAGTATGTGGAAATTGTACTTCTTGGCAGGCACATGTGATCGGACCAAGGCTAACACCATACTTAGAAACTCTACCAAATTTTGTTATTTCTAAAACTGTTTGGGTTTGTTTGTTTTTTTATAAGGACATTCGTGAGTACTGTTTGAATACAACTCATATAGAAACATCCCAAAGGACATTGCTCTCCCACATGATAATACCAACACAGGGTGACACCATACCGAGTCAAAACCTGCTAAAAGGTGGAAAGGTGTGAATCCATTATGGCATCGTACTTGTACTAATTCATGTAAAGTGAGCCATTTAATTTGTAAAACCCTCGGGGGCCATTTCTCAATGTACTACGACTACACACACACACAGCCACTACGATTTAAAAAAAGCCAAGGATAAGCCAGGCTATAGTAGGAACTGCCCTACAAATGCTCACTACGATTAGCAGCTATGCAGTAATTACATAAGATTTAGTATGGCAGTCGTATTGGTCCAGACATTAGGGACTAGTAGTGCATGGTATTGTTAAGGCCAAATCTTTAGGTTCTCACTACGATTTAAAGGACAGCAGTCATAGTTCTAGGTGATGACCTAGATGGTCGTTCTGTGTAATGTAACTAATGTAGAAATGAATAGCTTCCTGGTTCCTCAAGTCATGAGTGGTAATTGGTGTGCTGGAGTAAATACTAGTCCTGTAGGACATTCAGTTCGAATTGACACAGCCCATATGACTCAGAACACCTCCAGTAGTACAGAGCGATTGTACCAAATATGCGGTACTTTGTACAGGATGGGGGGAGGGGGTGCTGCGGAAAATGCATTGAGATCTATAGAGCCTGGCTGGTGGAACCCTGGGGGATGTGGGGGAGGGATCCATCCCCCAATCTTTTCAGGGTGGCCCTATAGATCATATAGAAAATAATCAAATCTAAATCCCCATTTCCCACAATTCCTTGGCTGCTCCACCCCCACCCGGGGCTGCTGAGCGGGCCTGGATGTACAGCTTAAAACAATACAATTGCTCTTTACAATCAAGCTCTAATTTAGTCATTCAGGATATAGGCATGACTCAAATAGCCCAAGTCGTAGCATGGTTAGAAATGTCAACCTAGCTGTGAATGGATTGAAGTATTGAGTTATTGCCCCCAGCCTCCTCTTTCCACAGTTGTCTCATATGTATATATGTATATATATATATATATATATATATATATATATATATATATATATATATATATATCCCTGAAGGCCATTTCTTAACACACTATGACTGCTGTCCTTTAAAGCTGTCCTAAAAATTTGGCCTTAACAGTACCATGCACTAGTAGTCCGTAATGTCTGGACCAGTACGACTGCCCTACTAAATCTTATGTAATTACTGCATAGCAGCTAATCATAGTGAGCAGTCGTAGGGCACTTACTACGATAGCCTAGCTTAGTAAATAGTAGTTGCTAGTACATTGAGAAATGGCCTCCTGGACAGGTTAACAATATACAATTGGCTTGGTAATAGTCTGCCATGATAGCTTTCTGAATGTAATCTAATAATCCTCCAGCCAACATACGCTCTCCCCTGTCTAGTTCTGAATGCATGCATCAGTAACAGACACAAAATATGCTTCAATGGGGACTTGGTTTAGGTTTTCTGCTGCTTGGTCTGCATGTTTCTGTCTTTGTTTGTCTCTGTCCCTATTTGTTTCTGTCTCTCTACAGTCTCTGTGAATCTGTCTCGGTCTCTCTGGCTGTTTCATTTTCCGCTGTCTTTGTATATTTGCCTCTGTCTCTGTCTCCATATCTCTCTGTCTCTCTCTTTTGCTCTTTGTCTGTCTGTTTGTCTGTCTCTGACTCTGTATGTCTGTCTGTCTGTCTGTCTGTCTGTCTGTCTCTCTCTCTCTCTCTCTCTCTCTCTCTCTCTCTCTCTCTCTCTCTCTCTCTCCCAAAGAAATGAAAAATAAGGACTTGAAATAATGTGCCTCAATTCAATACTAAATATGAAAACCAAACAAACCCCCACAAATGCAATTTAAAGAGCTGGTAATCTAAAAGGATTCTCTGTGAGCTCCTGCCCAGAACACCGTTTCTGTCCGTCTTTCCCGTTCCCTCATAGCAGTATGATCAGTGTCTGACACCATTAGTACTGACTAGTATAGGGGGGAGCTGCTGAGTGGGTGGGTGGGGGGTTGGTACTTGGCACCAGGAGCTAACATAGTTATAATCCTGGAGCAGCTCTCAGCTGCTCCCTGTCTGACATTGAGAACTCAACACTTAGCCCTTAACCCTTCAAAGGTCGCTGATGCAGGAGTGCATCATGCTCATTGGTCGGCATGATGTAACAATGAGGTGCTGGCGAGACTGCTCACCATCACTTATTTGCAGCATCATGCTGACCCTATGGGGTTGAAACATAAACTCCTGGAGGGTCGGCATGATGCTCAGATGAACTGCTGGCGAGCAGTCTCGCCAGCACTTCATTGGTGCATACCATTTTACCAACTTGATTGCAGAAATATTGCCTGAGGATCAAGCCTGAATATGTCCAAAGTTAGTTAATAAAACTTTGATTTTTGTCATGGCAATCCATGGAAGCTGAGTCTTTTGATTTGGTGATGATAACCCTGATTAGTGTATCGTGCCCACAGGGAGTCACGATGCATAAATGCACCAAGAAGACTTCATTGGTGTATCATGTGAGACTGTGTCAACCCGTAGGGTCGGCATGATGCGTGAATGCAGCCCTGGTAAGTTACGACCGATTGGCATGAATCATAAATGCACTATCGGTCTTGAAAGGGTCTATGCAGGCAAAGGCCACTCCACCTTGTTACATATGTAAAGCTATTCTGTCCACCCCCTCTGGTTACATACAACTAGAATTTTGGTGCTGGGGATGTAGCAATTCTGTTGGCTGGCTGTTAAAGTTGCCTATTGGGATTTGCACGATATTCTATTGTACTGTGTTAGTGGGAAAGCAGGCAAAAAAGTGTAGCACATGGACACTCACTTGAGCCCAGTGGGCACAGAACCTTGAATCCACATTGATGACTGGTTGCTTTGTGTTCACAAAATTTTTGAACAGTTTGTTTTCAATACTTTCACCACGATGCCATTTCAGTCTTGTCAACCATCACCTACTTTAGCATAATATTCTCGATTTGTTCTCAATTCACCATTGATTCAATATTGATTTTGTTTCCACTAAATCAACAAGTGTTGTCATATCTAGTGTTGCTTAATGATAAATCAGCATTTTAAATAGAATTATCTATCTAGAGGGTAGAGTGAAAAGCTAGTGAAGAAGGGTATCTCATTTTGTTATGTCTACACATGTGTCTACCATATTGTGCAGCATAATAGACTTGTCCTTTATTCTAATACATGTATAAGGTGCACGCTAGCACATAAGCCGAATGGCCAAGGCAAAGAGTACCTCAATTTAGCCTGCTTTTGGGGCACTTTCTATTGCAGCCAAAGCCTGAGCAGCTAAGCCTGTTCTTAGAAGACGTCCTTTTCTCATATTTAATAGATTCTAGGATAGATGAGCATACTATGAGAGAGGTCAGGGTACCCACAAAAACATGTATAGTCACTAAGGTCTTCTTGATGAACAGCATAAATTAAGTGAGTCAAAGTTTGTCAAAATTTACTTGTCAGCCCTGGTGCAGACTCTTCAAATTGACATTTTAGATGGTGCTGAGGACCTAAGAGTGACAGGTTGGGAGGTTATCAACCTAAGCAGATTTGTTGTCAACATGAAGAGTCTGTGCAACGTCAGACAAGTTGAATCTGACAGGTTATGCCTCATTATTTGATGCTATTCACCAGGCTTGGGGAAAAGTAATATACTGACAACAGTGGACTGGGGAAAAACGTTGGCCATATCTCCACTAATAAAACTGTATGTGGAGGAGCCTGAACCACTGTTGTACAACTCATCACTGGTGGACAGCAGGGGCCTTGGCCACTGTTGGACAACTCTCCACTGGTGGACACTGACCCTCAGTGAGTGTCCTTATCTCCTGGTTGCCATAGTGATGGCTGATAAGAGATTAGTGAAGGTGTTGGACCATCCTCCAACAGTGGTGGTAATGCAAGTGGGGAGGTGAGGGAGGGGGTATGGAGTACAGAAAATGCAACATATCTCATCATATACAACCTTGTTTTGAATGTATTCATACATATACCTTGATAATTATCAGGTATACCACTGTACAGGTCTAATTCCTTGCACAATTCATTAGTGCCTCGCACAAATTGCCTTTCCTATTCTTAACCCTATGGTGTTTAAAATTCAACCATAATTGTTGGAGGATAGGCCAACATTTTGCCAATGTTCACTTTGAAGATCCCAGTGTAGATGGTTCAACAGGGCAAACAGGTGAAGCATTCTGATTTTCGTTTTTTTTTAAATGTTTAGAAAAGTTTCTTAATGCATGTCGCTATATGATACCCCAGGTAGAAGGGCCAATTGTATGATGTAATAATGCATCCCAGAACATTCTAAAAGATATGCATGATGTAAGTGGAAAGGTTATAGCATAGTAAACATAAGGGTGCACTGAAAAAATAATCTTACTCACTTGAGTCTAGATTCAGACTCAGGCAATGTCGCCAAAATGAGTATGATTTGAGACTCAGCGGGGGATGCTCTGGCAGATCCTGAGGCTGATCCTGGGGTTATACTGTGGCTCTGCCTGAGTATCATCCCAGATCATACTCATTTTGGCAACATTGCCTGAGTCTAGACCCAGACTCGATTAAGTGGAAAATCTCTTTTTTTAGTGTAGGTTAAGCACATCCACATACCATGACACGTCCACCTGACTAAATTACCATTAATATAGGATTTGCTGTTAGATAAATATCATCAGCTCGTTAATTCAATAGCTTACAAGGATTTAGCAATGTTGATTCAGGTTAGCAGAGACACAAAGGTGTATCTTCATGTCTCTGAGGTAACAAAGCCTTTTTAAGGTAATTTTTGTTGGTAGGATACATCAGGGTATGTAGACGTCTTTAGGTAAAGCTACCCTATACCGCTATACTGCCTTTTAGGGTTAAAGCGTAGCATTGGCCTCCATATGCTACCAAACCTTTCTGGTATAATCATAACCCATCCTTATGTTCCCTCAGTATAAAGGTCCCATCCTCCAGGCACCATAACCTATAGACTATCCCACTTAACTGTTAACCCTTTATGGGCAGCTGGTGCACTATTGCATTACATCCATTGGTTGGTATGAGGTACTGGTGAATTGGTGGTAAGTTGACTGCCCACCACTTCATTTGTACATCATGTTGATCATGTGTGCACTCATAATGAGAGCTCCCAGTGGGCACAGAACGTTGCATCAACATTGACAGCCGGTTGATATAATGTTGAAGGTGTTGATCAACCTGTCTTCAACACTTTTTCAATGATTCTATTTTAATGTTGTCAACCAGCACCATTTCAACATCCAATCAACAGTTGACACATCAACATTGAAATATTGTTCTGAAATCAACTTTGATTCAACATTGATTTGTCAATGTTGAATCAACAATATCGATTTCAATGTTTATTCAATGTTGATTCAACATTGACATGTCAACAAATAATCCCCTAACAACTATCAACATTGTTTTAACGTTGTTTCAACATTGACACAATGTTGAATCAACATAGAGATACAAAAATTGAATCAACGCTGAATCACAGTTGATTTTGATTATGTTGTTTCAACTTTCGAATTCAACTTTATTTCAACCCTGAATCAACCATTGATATGCAAACATCGCAAACATTGTTTCAACACTGAATCAACGTTGATTTGCCCAGTGGGAGGGATTGTACGGATTTCACTAGAGGATGTAACCATCGGTAGCAGTTTCGAGCTAATTTTTTCCCTCCTTTTCAAAATCCAAGATCCTCTTCTGGTGCTTATGCATCATGTTGCTAATAATTTGGACCTTCAAATGCAAATTGATCATCTCCATTGAAAGTCATAAAGAATGGATGCAACACTGGCGTGCGCTACATTCGTGCATCATGCTGACCCCAAAGGGCTGATGCATTCCTGGAGGGTCGGTATGATGCACCAATGAAGTGCTGGCAGGCAGACTTACCAGCACTTCATTGTTGCATCATGCCGACCAATGGGCATGATGCACTCCTGCATCAGCAGCCCTTAAAGGGTTAGACATTGCTCTATCCTCTCTAGTCTGTGAGCTGCTCCCTATGAGCTGCTCCTACGACAGTCTGAGCTGCTCTATTACAGGGAAGCCTTAGTAAATGGAGTCTGAGCGGGACCTTCCATTAACCCAGACTCTAGCTAGGCCTTTAACCCTTTAAAGGCCGCTGATGCAGGAGTAAATAATGCCCATTGGTCGGCATGATGCACCAATGAAGTGCTGGTGAGACTGCTTGCCAGCACTTCATTGGAGCATCATTCCGACCCACCAGGGTTGATACATATACTCCGGGAGGGTCGGTATCCTGCCCTTTGATCGTCATGATGCATGAATGCAGCCCTGGTGAGTAACTCCCTAGGGCTACATTCATACAATGCCGACTATTCAGGGTTGAAATATTCCCAGACGATTGGCAAGATGCTCCAATGATGTGCTAGTGAGCAGTCTCACCAACACTTCATTGGTGCATCATGACCACCGATGGGCACGATGTACCTGCATCAGCAGCCCTTAAAGGGTTAGGCTGGCCTGGTGTAACTGCACAACACAGATCTGACCCGCCTCAGTGCCTGGGCCCTCAGATCCCTTTGACCCTGGAACACCATAATTCCCCGCATATAAAGCACAGCATATATGTGAGGATGGACATATAGAAGTAGGCAAAGCTATGGGTGTGTCTTATACATTTGTTTTACCTGGCTAATACTGTAGATGGCGCTGCAGTAGCCCCCCCTGTTTACATGGGCATGTCAAGCATCCACTCCCAGGGCTCCATAGGTTTACCCTTATTGCACAGACAACCCTCACTAAAATGCCAATTTATAATGTAAATCAGAGGTCCAAGTCTTAGAAATCAAAGCTGCACACTGAGAAATAGTGTGGTTATAGTCACTATCAACATTTAAAGGATATGCCAAGTCAAACAACATGCAGACCATCACAAACATGTGGGCCTATTAAAGGCAGTGGAGTCAAAACCAGCCATGCTCCTGTAGGAGTAGTAGTGGCATGGTCGCCACTAGCGCCATCTGCTGTATCTAAGCTGATGAAAGGGTCGTATACATGAGGGTCTTCAACCATACACCGATAGTAAAAGATGATCCTGAAGTGAAAGTGTGTCTTACCATCTTGGCCTTTATAGGCGCCAGGGGGGGTTCATTGATTTCAAGTAGGGTTTACTCTCAGCCCTTATTCAAGACCAGTGCTTATTTAAGACTTAAATTATAGTGAATTTTCAAATTTCAATACCCTTGTACCCCCTGCGCTTATAAAAGACTGGCGCTTATTCAAATACCCAGCGCTTATATAAATACAGGCCAATCCTGGGTTTCCTTATATGCTAGTTATTATGGTAGTGGTGTAGGGTGGAGAGTGGGGAGGATGGAGTGTTAGGGTGGAGATCTACAGATGGTATCCTATGGTTGATGCCCTATGTAGCAGTGGATGTTAGTGATTGACCAGAGAGCTATATATGTATCATCTTCTGTGGGTTTCAGTCCTCAGATAAACTCAATACAAATATTGTACCCAAAATGTAGGTACTGAAGTCACTCGTTTAAGTGCCAGGTACATTAAGCACCGCCCATTGGACAAAGAACATTGAATCAATGTTGAAAGAACGTTGATCAATAGTGATGAATGTTTTATGGAATGTTGTTTCACCATTGGTGGTCTTGACTATGTGCCAATTAGGTATGGCTCAAAGACGGGACATTACACAGACTTGATGCTGTGCGAAATCGCTAAATATTCCAATATTGCATGTACACATGTAGTAGACGGTAAAAAATATCTAGGATCACCAAGACATCTCTGGCATGGCATTCCAGCATGCTCACCATTACACCATGATCCCATGCCTGATATTTACACCTTCCGACTACACCTGGATTGGTACGATACACACCAAGGGGGCAGTGTATCCGGCAACCCGCCCCCGGATCGGGGGGAACGCTGTCCCTTACACATCGATATGTCTTGTTTTCAACAGTGATTCAGTTATTCAAAGATGTTTGTATCTTTGAAAGACATCGCTACTCTCTGAAGTAGAAACAAAAAGACCTAAGCTGCCAGCTTTATGATCTGTAAAAGAAATGCTTTAGTGTTGTTATTGAACACGAAATTGCTGTCAGCTGTCAAACTGATTAACTCCCATTCTATAAGGAACACATCAAGCCGTCACTGTCAAAACTCTAAACTATGTTCTTCTATTTTCAGACTAATACCTGACTTTGTCTACTCCAGCACCTCAAGGGTAAGTATATCACAATATATTCTGCAGATCAATGTAGCAGCCATTTCTTTTGCCCATTTCTTATGTTTGAAGAATTTCTTTTTCTTTATAAATATGTGTTTAAAATCCAACATTTGCTTTATGAGAGATTGTATGGCTTGTGATTCTTCTGAATTAAGGTATACGTTTGCATACAAGGATATAGACAACAATCAACAATATGTGAGGAATTTGCTCCAGGCCTTTGTTAGGCTCGTTGTAGGGTGGGTAAACATTGAGAAGTCAACCGTACAAAAATGGGCATAGAGAGCAGGTTTCTCCCTTAAGCAACAATGCTAAAATCTGATCAGAATCATATTAAACTATAGTAGCTCTGTACCCAGCAGCAATTAAACTGTTAAAGCCCCTCAGTTGTTTGGACGTCTCAGGGAGTGTCTATCTATACCTTGCAGAGAGGTTTCCAGCTCATGAATGTTGATCACCTTCCCCAATAAGACTAGCACCATTCTATGTCCTGGTTATGCTTAGCAAGGCCACCCACATGCTTGGCTAAGTGATTTGGGTTTCCCCAACATGTAGCAATCCAAAGGGCATTGCTAGATTTACCACAAGGTATAGACACCCAAACAGTATAGAAGCTTATTTGGGGCAATACCAATGGAAAGGGATGCTTTGGGGAAAGGGTCAAAAAGACTGGGAAGTGCCCTGAGATTAATCTATGACTTTTCTTGATTTATAGTTTCACAAAGAGTATCTTATATGTACCTGTCAATCGTACGTTTCTATATTTCGCATTTTCGCATTTGCTAACTTAGCAGCAGGCTCGATAACCTACCAAGCCTGTATTAGCAAGGTTAAGATCATGATGTGCATGGCAATATGTACGCCTAGAATGGTTTGAAATGGTAGGCTAGATGTTGCCTTACACGTTACAAGTAGGCAAATCTTAACCTCTCTATTGATTGGTCTACAAATACTGGTAAATTACTATTGTTGGTAATTGAAATCAACATAACCAGAGGAAAATCGGCACTTCTGTCTGTAACTCTCGGCCTGCCCCACTTAGCGTTACAGTCAGCTTATCCAGGTATAAACCATGTCATGTGTCAGGTACCCACATTGAGATGCACCCTGTCACCTTTTGTCCCTCCTCCTGGGTTATCAGACACCATGGAGAAGCCTTCTCCTCTCCTCCTGGGCCCATGACCCCCCCCTACCCCACCCTGGAGGCGGCATTGACGGGGATGACTCAGGGTATGGGAGGCAGGGGGTTAAATGACACCTGTATACAAGTAGGCAGATGTGAAAACACAAAGTCTGTAAAGTGTTTGAAGACTTACAAAAAGTACAATACAAAGTGACTTATTTAAGCAATAATATAATAAAGCTTGGCTCAAGGTGGAACAGTTTGCTATCACATTCAAACAGCCTTAAGACTTATTTGCAGTGGGAATATATCTAATGATTTAATACCACTGTGAAACCAATATTAAACTAAAGGAACTAACAGAGTATATAGAATGCATAATAGCATTACAACCAGTGAGCCAATATAGTGATAAATAGGGGTATTGTCTGACTGGACATTTCTGATCTAAAAATAAAAAGGGGGGGGGAAGGGTTAATGTGAGAATGTGAGACCAGTGGATTAACTGACGTGTAAGATCCACGTTATCCATTGCCTCAGGTTATGTAGGCTGACGGCAGGGGGTGGCTTAATGGGGGTGAGAGATACAGTGGATGGGAGGATGAGTCAGGTTTGGATGGGTAGGAGCAGCTATGGAGCAACTCAGGGTGGTTTAAGATGATCAGCTCAAACTTGACTGGCTGCAGTCCCTTAGCTCTGCCTCCTCAGCTTAAGTACATCTCCAGTTGACCACGTGACTTATGTTTGAGGTATTTTACAGTATATTGTTTTCTAGCATTTAATTCAAAAGACTTGAGCATGTCTACGTTCAAGCCAGAGCCACCAAGACCAGTCACAAGGCCCTACATGCTTCTATCAGTCAACAGTTTTAAAGCTCAAACACAGCCACTTCAACAGGTGCTGACAGGGGACTGGTGGTAGAAGCCACCTAGTGAGCTGCTCACATAGAGAGGGGTAGGTACCGTAAATCCCCGGTCATAAGCCAGATTTTATTTTCTATTTTGGGCCCAAACTGGCTTCTAAATTTTTCACAAAGTCCCCCCCCCGGCTTATTCTTTTTATTATAGAATAAAGAGAAAATGGTAAAAATTTGACCCCAAAACCGGCTTTTAGGATTTCCCTTAACTCGCCCCCTGGCTTATGACCGGGGCTGGCTTGTGACCGGGGATTTACGGTAGTCTAATTAGCCCTTGAAGAGCCGCTAATGCAGCAGTGCATCATGCTCATTGGTCAGCATGATGCACGAATGAACTGCTCGCCAGCACTTCATTGGAGCATCATGCCGACCCTACATAAACTGCTGGAGGTTTGGCATGATGCTACAATGAAGTGCTAGCAAGCAGTCTAGCCAGCACTTCATTGGTGCATCATGACGACCAATGGGCATGACGCTAAATGCATCAGCGCCCGGTTAAAGGCCACTAATAGAGGACTGCATCATGCTCATTGATCAGCATAATCATCATGCCGACCCTTCATGACTGTATCACCCCTACATGACCATCATGATAGCTGCACGTGAGTTACTCGTCAGGGCTGTCGACTCGTCAGTACTTCATCGGTGCATCATGCCTCCAGGAGTGTAACAATCCTGTAGGGTCGGCATGATGCATGTGGAGACTCACCACGACTGCATTCAAGCATCATGACGACCAATGGGCATGATGCATTAATGCACTTTAAAGAGATACCTACAACCCAATTCGGCAAAAAAGGGCAGTAACAATATAACTAAGTTGTATTAGCAATGGCGTTATTATAAAAGCTTGTCACTTGACCTTCCATACCTACATAGACAAACATCTCAAATAAGGAGATTCACAAAGCATTTTTTACTTTTCTGATATCAAATTTATTTTCTCACCCATACTTAAGAGAGATGCACAAACCTCATCCATAACCTTTTTGAAAAGCCGCCCTTACTTTCTGAGCTGGTATATAGTAGTAGTAGGCACTACCAGGCTGTTGAGCAGCTCTTAGGGAGACCGGCGACCAAATAGGAGTTGACAGGGAGTCCCTGAGGGGGGCCCGGCAGGCTGTGCCCCACAGCCCGGTGTCCTGTCCTACACCCCCACCACCACCAGAGGCGCTCAGATGGCTGCTAAACCCTCTGAGGGCCGCTATTGCTAAAGGTGTCCTTTGGTCATCATGATGCATCATGATGCATCAAATGCAGTCCTGATGAATAATCTACCAGGTCTTCACTCATGCCTGCATCATGACAACTGTATGGGACCTACCCATAACCAGTGGGTTGTCATGATGCACCAATGAAGTGCTGGTAAGTCTGCTCGCCAGCAATTCATTGTTATGTCAAGGTGAATATCGATGCCCCATTGACAATGCACTAAGCTCCCGTATTGCACCCCATGCGTTGAATAAACAGTGCAAAATCCGCACGATGGCGTCATAGGTCCATTGTGCATGCGCACTGCACTTTTCGAATTAAAGATGGCGACAGTCGCATCAAAACAATGTCAGAGAACCTTATTAAATGTGAGTTTTTGTCCATTTAATAGATTAAATATACACCCAAACACCTTGACATAAATGTAAAGATGAACTCTGATCAGTTTGAGCTTCCTGTTTCTTCACTCACATGTCCAGCCTGCTCCGCTGGAACGGGCCAGACACGCTCATGAAGAAACGGTCAGCTCAAACTAATCATTGTTCACCTTTACCATTGTGCCTTATGTCGACCAATGAGCATGGTGCGCTCCTGCATCAATGCATCTTGAAGACCCAATTCCTAGTCCCTTGTCCTGTAAGGGCAGTTAACGCAGCAACACAACATCACAACTGCTCGACAGAAGTGCTGATGAGTCAGCTCACAAATGCTTCAATACTGCCTCATGACAAGCCTATAGGGATTTATCAGTCCCTCTAGGACCAGCATGATGCATCAATGAAGCCCTGGCGAGTTACTCACAAGGGTTGCATTCTTGCATCATGACAATCTCACCAGCACTGCATTGGAGCATCATGCCGACCAATGGGCATGATGCACTCTTGCATCTGCGACCTTTAAAGGGTTAATACACTAGCGGCCTATAGAGGGTTAGGCAGCTGGTCAATACCCTTGGTGTGGGAGTTGTTTTATTTACTTGTTGGTCAGGGACATCTCCCACATGCCTCCTGTCATCTCCAGCTTTCTCCAGCAGGGTGATTCCACCAGAGGCTGACTGTGTGTATGTATGGTGTCACCTTACTATAGCTCCCACCCCCATAATGTAACCCTTGAAGGCCCCGGTGATGCAGGAGTGCATTATGTCATTTGGTCGTCATGATGTACCAATGAAGTGCTGGCAAGACTTGTCGCAAGCACTTCATTGGAGCATCATGCCGACCCTCTGGGAGTTTATGTACAGACCCCATAGGGTCGGGATGATGCACCAATGAAGTGCTGGTGAGCAGCCTCGCCAGCACTTCATTGGTACATCATGACGACCAATAGGTCAGCCCCCACCCCACCCCAATAATGGGAAGTTCCCTATAAAAGCCTATATAGAAGTATAGATGGCCCACACAAACGAGAACCCTGTCTCCCCCCCCCCCATGACAATTTGCTGCTTACGCCTCTAACTCACCGCCGCCTACACCTTCGCCTTAACTGCCTAGTCGTCCTCAATGTATTGTATCTTACAAATCTGTCGCCATAGTGCATGAATTTATCAGTCAGTGAATGAATGATGTTCGTTTAATGCCACTTCAAAACAGCACTCAAGAAATATAAATTTATCACGAGAAAACAACAATAGATATGATAAATGAATGTGTGGCAGTGCCATGCTTATGTGAACATATCGCACTGTGCGGACAGAAAAGATGAAATTGAGATCCTTTTGCGATGGCCTCGGGGAGTCCCTTAATTTATCACTTGTGATATATAAAGAGAATTATCAAGTGCAACTTTGCACACTATGCAGTACCAGAGAACAAGGTATAGAAGTGAAATTTGTCAAAGCCTATCATCAAACTCTTCTTTCACATTATGTTAAGGAGTATATAGCACCGTACAACAGCATGGTAATTTCCAGTCTCTCCGCCCCTCGCCCCATTAAGCCCTATTTAAGTCATTGAACTGTTAGTCTGACGTCACTATGGACCCAATTGTACAATTAGGCTCAAACTGAGGGCTTACTTTGTCCAGACAATTGAGGCCCAATTAGAAGACAGCGTTCAGGTGACTACCATTTCACCCCACTAAAAAGAGGCGATTTGTAAGAAGCCAAGATCGCCCCAGTATAGGCTGCAAATATGATCCAAACTTAATGTTCCAAGGGTCACCAATAAATGCCTATAGGTGGCCATGATGCATGAACAGTGCCCTGGCGAGTAACTCGCCAGGACTGCATTCATGCATCATGACAATCATACGGGTTGATGCAATCCCAGAGGATCAGTATGACGCATCAATAAAATGGTGAACAGTCTCGCCAGTATCAAATGCCGATATGGGCATGATGCACTCCTGCATCAGCGGCCCCTAAATGGTTAGCCCTTTAAAGACCCCTGATGCAGGAGCGCATCATGCCCATTGGTCGTCATGATGCACCAATGAAGTGCTGGTGAGACTTCATGCCAGCACTTCATTGGTGCTTCATGCCGACCCTACGGGGTTCATACATAGACTCCAGGGTCGGCATGATGCTCCAATGAAGTGCTGGTGAGTAGTCTCGCCAGCCCTTCATTGGTGCATCATGATGACCAATGGGCATTATGCATAAATGGCATTAATGCATCAGCGGCCCCAAAATGGTTAAAGGTATTTCACAAAGTTATCAACGGTGAACATAGCACTAGGGTCCAAATTCCAAATTGCAACAATTACAAATGTCAAACAAATGTCATTGACAATTCATTTAGCTTCACTCCTAATGAACCAGCAGTACTACTAGACCTGTTGTTATCATATAACCCGTTAATGCATTAATGCAGCAATCCCATTGGTTATCATAGATCGGAAATGTGGCCTTGGTGAGGAACTCGCCAGGGCTGCATTCATACATCACGCAGACCTTACTGCATTGATACTGTCCAAAAGGGTAAGTATGATGCACTAATGAAGTGCTGGCTATCAGTTTTGCTAGCAGCAATCAGTTTTGCTAGCACTTTGTTGGCGCATCATGAAGATCAATCTAACATAATTCACTCCTGCATTAGCGGACATTAAAGGATTAAAATTTCCCCCAGCAGGGGAGCTTTAGAGATGTTTTAGTGCTTATTAAATTGCCTTTGAGTAGGATTAAACCATGGTTAGCAGCAGTAAGGCTATATATTTAGTTCATTGTAAGTCACCTTCTGCCGCCATAGGAGGGAGTTGTACCATCTTGAGAAATGCCTTCCTCGACTGCAGATTCTGGACTGCAGCAGTGAGTTGGGGCAAGAAATGTGAGTGAGGTGGTTTATGGTGTGGTCAACCATTCTAACCACAGGTGGGAGGGAGGAGGAGGGGGGGGAGGGGTAGTCCTGTCCCTCAGGGCTTGTTAACCCTTGACCAACACAAATCGATTCACATTGTCTCAGCTTCACTCTACATAGGACCAGGTTTGTGAAATGGTTTGAACAAAAATCAATAATCAGGTTGACTTCTTGAAACTATCGTAGTGGCCGGTTGAAGTGCCCCGGCACTCATAAATTTCAATGTAACTCAACCTCCGGCCTCTATTTGAGACCGATCCTTATCTTAATACTGATTTCAGTGCTTAAGGCTGATTTTAATACCCCCTTGCAGACAGTGCTTATTTGAGACCGGTGTTTATTTCAGACCCCAGTGCTCAAACAAGTCATCATGGTATTAAGAAGTATACAGGGGAAGGAAGCTATACAGCTCTGATCTTCACATTTAGTTATAGCTAAAAACAGACCTATCCCGTACACTAAGATTTGAATAATCTTAATTAAATCTGCCTGTAAATCTGTGAAAACCTGCATTTCTCACATAATTTTAATTTGCTAATAAAGTAGTAAGCCCTTCGTCTTAATAGGTTTAAACAGTTAAGAAATGTTGACAGATCTCTGACAACTTCGCCACAAGGATTTCACCCAGATTCCTTGCACCACAGTTCTTTACTGTACTGCCATCTGGGACTTCATTGTGGAAAGTACATTGCCTCACTGCATTGTGAAAACTATTGCCTGTTAGATTCAACAGTTATTTCTTAGGTTGTAGGGGGGTGATTATTGAACAGTCAATCAAGAAATATGAACAAGGAAATTTTCATTTAGAAACAAATCTTGAGATAAAACATGCATTTGTGTCATGGCAGATACAACCATTACTATAAAACAGTACTGGACATGTCTTATTCAATGGGGGGGGGTGGAATACAATTTGGCCGTATTCAATGGGTGGCCGCCATCTTGGATTTTGAACAGATCTGAGCCGTTTTTTTTTTCTTTATTTAAAGCAAAACAACCCCCTAGGCCATGACATAAATGCAAAGGTCCACTTCCTTGATATTATGACTTTGTGGGATACGCCAGTTCTACCTCAGGGAATACGCTGTAAAAATATCCCATTGTCGTGGATATTTGCTTATGTATGTAACTGATCCTTAGATACAGGTGAAGAAGAGAAAGTCCTGTGCATCAAGGGTTATTGAGGTCACCCACAGAGCCCTTTGATCATTAAGCAGGAGGTCACTTAATTCGTCTTGACCCTGCTCGTAAAATCACCACAGCCTTAATCTCACATCCCTGATTTTTATCCTCCACACATGGAACATGATTAACAACACATATTTTACAGAAATTCAAGGGAAATGCATATAGTTGACCTGCCAATATCATAAAAACAGAGGGGGTAGGCTTGTGGGGACCTGTCTAAATGAATGTGTTAGGTAGAAAAATGTGGAAACCCTTGAGAGAAGAGGAGGACATCTGCCCAAGATCTTAAGGGGAATGACATGAATTAATGGGACCCCTCTAAGAACATGACTCACTGAGGGGTGGGAGGATGTGGGGGGGGGGTTAATATGGGGTTTCTGGCCCTTTATAGGGACCGCTATTGCATTGATGCATCGTGCCCATTGGTCGTCAGGATGCATGAATGCAGCCCTGGTGAGTAACTCGCCAGTGCTGTATTGATGCATCATGTCGATCCTCTTGGGTTGAATTAGGCCCTCCATAGGTATGTGGCATGATTTAAGTCTACCGACCAGAGGCTACAGTCCATACCGACCAGTGGGCATGGTGCAGGGATACACCTTCAGCCCTTAGGGGGTTATGGTAAGGGAGGGGTAGAATGAGGGAGGAGTGGAGGGAAAAGTGAAGGTAGAGAAATGTCCTCAAGTGTGGGAGATTGCTGAGATGTGTCAGGGGTGTGCATCTGTGTGCGGATGGTTTGGCTTCCTGGGAAAGCATGGGGAAGGTTGGATCATAATCAGTCTACCCTCCCACCAACCCACTCACCCAGGAAACTACCCACCCACCATCCTAGTCAGCCACCCACCTACCCTATAGAACAATGTCATCGAAATAACGGGGAAATCCATGTCCCAAAGCTGACAGTGATCCATCGTTATTTTCACAGAGATCCCTTGTAGCATGTGGTGCCATCTGGGGCTTCATTGTATAAACTACGCTGATTCATTGCAATATAATTACAGTGGTAGTCCATGAAGCCTTAAACTCCCTGAGACAGCCCCAGGAGGAGTGGGTCGGTCCACCTCGGTATTAGAAACCCCTTAACTGGGGGCCCCCACTGGGTCACCAGACTCTCCAGGAAGCACCTGCAAAGATGCTCACACACCCCTTCTCTCCCCATCAGTATGGGCAAGGCCTACAAGGCAGGGTGTCATATTTCAACTTGAAGCATCATGAGCTCTAGCCTTATACTACATTATTACCTAATTCACCAAGGGTATCTTGTACATTTTCGCGGAGGGGTTTGGAGTTTTGAAGTCAAGGATTTACAGGCATCGATATGAGAGATGACATACATTTGAAGGAAATGTGATTTAGGGTATCTGGGAAGGATAGAAGTTTAAGGATTACAGCAGTGTTAGGTTCAGACATGTGTAGGTCACGTGCTTACGGTCACATGACAATGGTCACCTGACCGCATTTTAGCAAGATCAAGGTCACCTCAAGGTCATACTCAAGGTCAAGGTAAAGGTCAAGGTCAGAAGTGAACTCCACCTGGGACTAATGGATGGCCTGCGAGGTCCCCACGTGAAGGTGTCCTCATGGTCCATTTACAAGTGTGGGTCATCTCCCACATACAGGGTTCTGATGATGAAGGTAATGCCAATTACGGTAATGAATTATGAATAAAGCAGGGCTATTCATCCGCTGACAATGGGGAAAGAAGAATGTATAATTTAAGGCAGATCTACACATTTTACCTCTTGAACCTCATACAGAAATGTGGTTCATTTCCTACCTCTAGAATCTCATACTGCAATGTAGCATTCCCTACCTCTAGAACCTCATACTACAATGTGGTTCATTTCCTACCTCTAGAACCTCATACTGCAATGTGGTTCATTTCCTACCTCTAGAACCTCATACTACAATGTGGTTCATTTCCTACCTCTAGAACCTCATACTGCAATGTGGTTCATTTCCTACCTCTAGAACCTCATACTGCAGTGTGGTTCATTTCCTACCTCTAGAATCTCATACTGCAATGTGGTTCATTTCCTACCTCTAGAACCTCATACTGCAGTGTGGTTCATTTCCTACCTCTAGAACCTCACACTGCAATGTAGCATTCCCTACCTCTAGAATCTCATACTACAATGTGGTTCATTTCCTACCTCTTGAACCTCATACTGCAATGTGGTTCATTTCCTACCTCTAGAACCTCATACTGCAATGTAGCATTCCCTACCTCTAGAATCTCAAACTACAATGTGGTTCATTTCCTACCTCTAGAATCTCATACTGCAATGTAGTTCATTCCCTACCTCTAGAATCTCATACTGCAATGTGGTTCATTTCCTACCTCTAGAACCTCATACTGCAATGTGGTTCATTTCCTACCTCTAGAACCTCATACTGCAGTGTGGTTCATTTCCTACCTCTAGAACCTCATACTGCAATGTGGTTCATTTCCTACCTCTAGAACCTCATACTGCAGTGTAGTTCATTTCCTACCTCTAGAATCTCATACTGCAGTGTAGTTCATTTCCTACCTCTAGAACCTCATACTGCAGTGTAGTTCATTTCCTACCTCTAGAATCTCATACTGCAGTGTAGTTCATTTCCTACCTCTAGAACCTCATACTGCAGTGTGGTTCATTTCCTACCTCTAGAACCTCATACTGCAATGTGGTTCATTTCCTACCTCTAGAACCTCATACTGCAATGTAGTTCATTTCCTACCTCTTGAACCTCATACTGCAATGTGGTTCATTTCCTACCTCTAGAATCTCATACTACAATGTGGTTCATTTCCTACCTCTAGAACCTCATACTGCAATGTGGTTCATTTCCTACCTCTAGAACCTCATACTGCAATGTGGTTCATTCCCTACCTCTAGAACCTCATACTGCAGTGTGGTTCATTTCCTACCTCTAGAACCTCACACTGCAATGAGGTTCATTTCGGTAGAGGATGGTTCGAAGATAAGAATAGATAATGCCGAATTCATCAGGAAATAAAGCCTGTGAAATGATGAAATTCAATGATTGACACTACTTGCGATTGGCTGGTGATGTCCAGGAAGACACTTCTGAACATGGTAGGACTGACCCACACCACTATGATTTGAGACCCTCAAAATAAGAGTAGGTTATTATAGGTAATGTTCTACGACTGTTCTGTAAGATCATCACTTAATGTAGTACCGTAATCTCCTGCATATAAGGCGCGTCTTATACGCCAAACAAAATGCTGCTGAGTCTTATACGTGGGAGGGACATTGCCTTGAGTTTGGGGTGTGCCTTATAGGGGGGGTATTTTTATTATAGAACAGTATTAAATTAACAAAAATCTGCCCTTAGGGTTGCGCCTTATACGTGGGATAGGCCTCCCTGAGTTGGGGGTGCGCCTTATATGGGGACTGCGCCTTATACGCGGGAGATTACGGTAATTACAAAGGGTAGATGTAGGGCATTAGAATGAGGGATCCCACTACGATTTCAATTTTGAAGGGGTATAGTCGTACCATACTGAGAAAGGCGATATAGAACTGCCAAGTTTATCACAGCTGAACAGTTCTGTGAACCAGAACTTCACAATTCACAAATAATCCTCAGCCGGTTTTACCCCCATAATTCCAATTACTGAAATCATCCCTTTTTTTAAATTATGGGCTTCTAAACTGAAACAGATCACTCCAACCGAGCTAAAAACCTAACAGGGGTCAGTCTCCTGCCTGTGGACATCATCCAATTACAACAAATCTGAAATTATCCAATTTGCCAGGATGTTTTAATTAAAGACAAAGTTCATAATACGCGTCTATTTTTTCCTGCGTTCGTGTTTCCCTGTTCAGCTTGGATTAATTCTTGTATTGAGGCCCAAACAGTAAAGTGTGTTTCAAGTGACTAGTGGATCAGAAAAAGGCCCAACTGTGACACTTTTTTTCTTGAACATATTTTCTTTTTTTTCTTTCTTGGAGGGGGTTGGGGGTTCAAGCAGTCTAGCTACACTCTCCGCAATGATTGTAAATGGGCTATATAATCCTCTGTAGTGTATACAGCAAAATCCAAATCAGGTCATTGGTTTTGTACCTACATCAACTATCACTGTATACCAGAATAAGGAACACTCTACTGTAGAACCATTGGGTAGGGCTGACAGTGTACTGGCGAGATGACACTACAGGTTATTGGTCATCAGATCTATCAGCTTGGGAGCCAAGATTTGAAACAATTCACGATCTGGCACTTAGATGAAAAAAAAATACTTCCTTAGAAAAAAATCTGACCTATCTACTCTAAATCTTTACATCCTGCCACCTGAAAAAAAAACCTTTATCTTTCTTTCGGCTTAAGCGTGATGGACGCTTAGTTTTAGCTTCAGTTTGTCTTTCCATGGGGATCTATGTTGTACAAAGCCCTTAGTATTGTGCGTATGTGCTTTACAAGGTTTAGTCTTATTTGGATCCTGAGTTACCCTAGACTGCCCCTTTCATCCACGTAAAAAGCCCAGCATCACATAACATTTACCTAACTGTTAAAGTAAAATCAATATTGGTCTGCCATATTAAAATATTTTCAGTGTAAACAAATTACTCTTTCTCATTGTATCACCATATTTACCCCTTTTTTCAGGGGGGATGGAGGTGATTTGCCGTAAAAGATGATCAAAAAAGGTCCGTGAGTCACCAAATTTCCTAAAATACCCAAGGCCCTGTGGCACCCACAGAGTTAATTGCCGAAGGTCACATGACTGAAGCTGCTCCCCTGATTGGCCGACCCTTCAAGGCCTACTTGACATCTTAATGCCCATGTCTATTGGTCGTCATGATGCACCAAAGCAGTGCTGGTGAATCTACAGCACTGTCTTAGTGCATCACACACCAAGTGTTATGCTACATTTAACCACAGGGCACAGAATGTCCATATAGACAGCATGTGAGAGGTTTAGCAGACAGAGTGTGCTCTGTGGACATGGTGTAGCACCTTCTGTGGTCATTATGTGAGACGGGTTTCTACAGAGGTTTGTTATGTGGACAAAATGCAGCATAGGAGACCCTGATGGGTGTACGAATCCTATATTGACCTAGCGAGATACATTATCGACCAATCAGAAGATTCCTTTCATTCAGTTAGGAATCTTTAAAGTGGATGATGTAACAACTGGTTCCCATCATGATGATAGAATGCAGCACAGGCAAGTAGGTTCACCACGGCTCATCATGATGACCAATTGTCATTTACTGCAGAATGTTGCCCTTAAGGGGTTTAGCCTGAATGGCTCAATGACCCAGAGATACTTGTTACACTGATCAACAGGCAGCCTGCATATTTAATACTAATCATCATTATCTTCATCATGATCCAGGTAGCCTATTTTCTGTTACCATGGCAACCACCCAGCCTCACTCTGACCCCTGGGCCTGACCTAAATAGAGTGACCTTGGGGTGATCTTAGATGTGACCTTGACCGGTCATTAGTTGTGTTAGTGGGTGGTATGGGGGTGGGTGGTCATCAAAGAGTATTAAATCATTAAAGATACAGTAGGGGTAGGAGGGGAAGAGGGCAATGTACTCTAGGGGTCCTAAATTCTAATTAAACCAATGAGATAATCTCCCCGGGGATATTTTCATCCCTAGGTGGTAATGTATATTATTGGCACCCCCTGTGGGGCTGTAGCAATAATGTGCCAGCTCATTTTTTTGTTTGGTTGGCTTCTTTATCTATGTCATAAACTGGAATGGTGTAGAACCAATGATTGATTTAACACAAATGATAGGTGTTTGCTTATTTGTCAATTGCTCTATTGCAGAATTCATGGCAAATGGTAGAAGCAAACAATGTGAATTTATCATGAATTGGGGGCGAAGAAGATAATTATTCCAGATTTTGCAAGGAGGATAGTTGAAGTCTCATCTAATGTATCCCAATCAAACTGCCACTTTACTCTATTTTCAAATCAGGGGGCTACTCATTATGCCTCTGAACATGGTGCTTTGCTGTAGCGGCCTGTTTAAGTGCCGGGGTCTCAAATAAGAGGGAAATCTATCGTAAGCACTAAAACAATATTCAAATAAGCACTGGTCCCAGATAAGGGACAGGGGTACAGTAGAATTGAACTTAATAGAGAGGTTAAGATCATGAAGTGTACCGCAACTTGTACGTCTAGAATGATTGGAAATGGTAGGATAGACGTTGCCATACGCGTTAAAAGTAGGCAAATCTTAACCTCTCTAATATGTGTCTGGGTTCTTAAATAAGCCACTACTGTATTATAGGGTCTACCATTATGGTCCATTACTATAAAATGTCTCACCTCTCCCGGCCCTGGCCATGAAATAAACAACAGAAATGTCCACTTAACCACATTACCTTTACCTGCCTGGGGCCCTACTTCCAACATAGGTACCCAGAGAGTGGAGAACAGCCCCCTGGATCAGGAAATGGTCCTGTCACAGAAGGCAGTCTGTACGTCCCATGGGGCTACTCTACAATGCATTGAATATAGCACTCCAGAATGAGTCTGAGGAGCTCTTGTTGTGGATTAGCAGGTGCCATCATGACTGAAAAGGGGGCTGTCAGGTGCCATTGTGACTGAAAAGGGGGCTGTCCGGTGCCATCATGACTGAAAAGGGGGGCTGTCCGGTGCCATTGTGAATGAAAAGGGGGCTGTCAGGTGCCATCGTGACTGAAAAGGGGCTGTCAGGTGCCATCATGACTGTAAAGGGGGCTGTCAGGTGCCATCATGACTGAAAAGGGGGCTGTCAGGTGCCATCATGACTGAAAAGGGGGTTGTCCGGTGCCATCATGACTGAAAAGGGGGCTGTCCGGTGCCATCATGACTGAAAAGGGGGCTGTCAGGTGCCATCGTGACTGAAAAGGGGGCTGTCCGGTGCCATCATGACTGAAAAGGGGGCTGTCCGGTGCCATCATGAATGAAAAGGGGGCTGTCAGGCGCCATCGTGACTAAAAAAGGGGGCTGTCAGGTGCCATCTTGACTGAAAAGGGGGCTGTCAGGTGCCATCATGACTAAAAAGGGGGCTGTCAGGGGCCATCATGACTGAAAATGGGGCTGTCTGGTTCCATCATGACTGAAAAGGGGGGGCTGTCTGGTGCCATCATGACTGAAAAGGGGGCTGTCAGGTGCCATCATGACTGGAAAGGGGGCTGTCTGGTGCTATCATGACTGAAAAGGGGGGTTGTCTGGTGCCATCATGAATGAAATGGGGGCTGTCTGGTGCCACCATGACTGAAAAGAGGGCTGTTTGGTGCCATCATGACTGAAAAGGGGATGTCTGGTGCCATCATGACTGAGAACGGGGCTGCCTGGTGCCATCATGACTGAAAAGGGGGCTGTCAGGTGCCATCATGACTGAAAAGGGGGGCTGTCTGGTGCCATCATGACTGAAAAGGGGGGGCTGTCTGGTGCCATCATGAATGAAAAGGGGGCTGTCTGGTGCCATCATGACTGAGAAGGGTGCTGTCAGGTGCCATCATGACTGAGAAGGGAGCTGTCAGGTGCCATCATGACTGAAAACAGGGTTGTCTGGTGCCATCATGACTGTGAAGGGAGCTGTCAGGTGCCATCATGACTGAAAAGGGGGCTGTTGGTGCCATCATGACTGTAAAGTGGGGTCATTGGTGCCATCATGAGTAGAAAGGAGGCTGTTGGTGCCATCATGACTGAGAAGAGATGGGGGGATGTGGGTGTCATTGTGACTGAAAAAAGGATGCTGTCAACTTTCACAACCTTTGGATGGGTGAGCTGTAGATCAGCAGTTGTGACTCACCCTGAAGCCACCAGTAGCCCCCCTTGTCTTGTCTAGAATTCGCTTTGGCGGGAAATACTGAGTCTGGATCAACCAAATGCCATCTGCTACAGTCATTCTCAGCCACTTCTTGCCTCGGACGGCCAATGGGAAAGGCTGAGACGATCTAAGCAGAAAATGTGTAGTTAATGATACTTGGTGTACAGTTAATGTTGGATGAGCATTGTCTCTTCTGCAACCAAACAGTTTCCTTTTGAATGGCTATTTGCATTACATAACACCAGGAGAAACTCAATGTATGCTTTAGCCCTACATGTGGTATAGTCCCTAGTGCCCTGCTATTCTACTTGCCCACTACTGAATCATTAAATTAACACGCTGAGTCTGAATTATACATGATTTCGGTTTTCTTACTTGAACCAATGAACTTTTTTTTTCGATGGGAAATAATGCATATTATTTTTACTTTGAGGACAAATTGGTTTCTATCTGGTACTTCTTCGCATCCTGCCCCAGCTTGTAAAGGACTCCCAGTCCAATGAATCAGTCAGAGTTAAAAGCACAGATCTGTCCCATGTCATTCCCAAAGCACTTTCATACCCATGCATGGCTTACACATGTAATATCATTTTAAAGGCTATTCCCCAGGTACCTCCCCCTCCCATCTCCCTTCCTTATCTCCATCCAGCATCTTGTAGTCATGGTGATGACATGGTCTGACCCCTGGTGGGAATTACCTGAAACATGAAACACCATGCCCACCACCCTCCTGACCACCAGGTGTTGCCTAGCAACCCAATGCGTGTTGATTTCACCCCATTATTCCAAACGCTTACCTCACACTTCCGGTTGTTCTCTGCACATGCGCAAATAGTGCCGCATGGTCAGCAGGGTCTCCTCATTTGAATATTCTACTGCTGTGTTTAACCCTTGAAGAGCGGATAATGCATTTGTGCATCATACTTATTGGTCAGCAGGATGGATGTAGTAGCCCTGGTGAGTAATTCGCCAGGGCTACATTCATGCATTATCCTGACCCTATGGGGTTAATGCACTTCCAGAGTGATGGCATGATGCACTAATGAAGTACTGGCAAGCACACCGGCCTGCGGGTCATTGTTGTGTCACGCCAAACATTAGCGACATTTAAAGGGCTAAGCCCCAGGTTTTCTTGAGGCCCATAATTCCTGTTTAAGGATAGCGTATACCCCCTCTTTTTTAGCATTTTCTGAATATTCAATTGCATATATTTACATGAATTTCAATCAGAGATCAACCTACCATACCTCATTTTGACCACAGATTTCAATTTCCTGGCATTAGAAGGTCGGTTGCTAGGGACAGAATGCTAATGGAACAAAAATTCTTTTTCATGTTACTTTTTTTGGACGGCCATATAGGGTGGAATGTCATTAGAATTGATGGTTCTGTTGATTTAAATGTAATCTAGAGACCTTAATAACTGAAATTTCCACTAAATGAGACACACATCCCTGCTAAATCATCTCTAGATTACATTAAATTAATATCAAAACCATCAATTCTAATGATATTCCACCTTATATGGCTGTCTGAAAAAAGTAACATGAAAAAGAACGTTTCTGCTCCATTAGCATTCCGTCCCTAGCAACCAGTCCTCTAAAGCCAGGAAACTGAAAGAAATAAAATGTGTGGTCAAAATGAGGTATAATCTCTGATGCAATTTTATAAAATTATATGCAATTGAATATTCAGAAAATGTAGAAAAGGAGGTGGGGTATCCTTAAAAGACTGTAAATTAGCGCATTATAATAGGGAGTCAAAATTCATAAGAGCAGTTTAGCGGGTAGTTATAGCATGAGGTACCGTATTCACTTGTAGCAGTCTCAACCTTTAAAAAGTAACATTCAAACAAGTGCAGGTCATAAATAAGTGCATTGGGTACAGGGGCATTGAAGCACTGTGGAGGCTGTCGCAAAAAGATTGGGAACAGTTGCACTCACTGTAGCGAACTCACCTTCCAGTTCCCCGTGATTCTCTACCCTGAAAAGCTACTTCCCACCTTATACTTCCTCTAAGTCAGACAGTGTTGCAAAAAGGTTGGGAGGGGGGCTGGTTCCATGATTGGTTCCACCTGAATCCTATAGTAGGTAGGCCGGGACTTTAGAGGAATTAACTACCGGGGCATTAGTTCTGACTTGAGAAGTACTCACCATTAAGGAACCACTGCCAAACCACATCTTTGACTAATTACCTTTTGGCAACACAGCAGATAATTGATTCCCGGAGGTCAGTCAGTTCCGTTTTGGGAATAGCTCCTCCAACAGAACTCAAATTCTATCCTTTTGCAACACCCTCCAGGTGCCACTAGGGTGAATTGCCAAATCTCTAAAAGGGAGTGTGGTTATTCAGCACTGTCTAATTTAATTCTCTTCGTCAGTGTTCAACATCAGTTGTGGGAAGTCTTTGTCTGAATGATCTTTTTAGCTTTAGCTCATTTTTTGTGAATCTAGAATCTGAAAATATGTCTACTAGCTTGCTTATCTTGATCACAGTTACAGTCAATCAGTAGTTTTTGTCTGCAGAGCAAGTAATTAGGATGTAAAATATGCCACTCAAGGGTCAATTACCCCGATAATTCTGTATAATGGTTATAAAATAATTGGAAGGGAATCTCTTTTATTACCTCTATTAGTCACATGTTCATTTATTATTGTGTAAAATGAACATGACATGCATTAATGGAGGATTTGTAGTAAAATAATATTGTCACACTTTGACTTGTTTTCTGGTTCTTTCCGAGCGTGAATCACGTTTTGCGATCATTAAAAATACATTATCGCAACATTCATTTCTAGACACAAAAAATAAGCTACATTGTCCAATGGCTCCTTGCAACCAACATTCACTCATGCAAATTGTCACCACCATAAACTTGTAAAAAGATGATCAAAACTTTCTTTAGTATTCACAGCTTAATTCTAAAATCGCTCCTCACTTTAGTTGAGAGCATTATTTTTGCTGGTTCCTTGACCAGCGAGACGAGTGGTGCCATTTTTGTTTTGTTCAAAATGTCCCAAAGATTACTCTCCCTGCAAATGATCTAATTTCTTGAGGTTAGCTATAAAAAGGGAAATTTAATTGCGCCTAGCATAGCAGGTGAAAAGGACGTCAACATGTTGTCAAAACGTCCTACTGAAACTAGCCACCGTCACTCATTGTCACGTGACAAAATACATTGGGAACGCCACAGGAACGCCACTGGAACGCAACCTTTGATGCTAAGAAGCAGGAGCCAGACCCTTAGCTCCACCACACCTATCTAATAGGCCGTAGCAAGGCCTAGATAGACCTTAACCCTTTAAGGTCCTCTAATGCATTGATGTATCATGCACATTGGTTGTCGTGATACATCTACATACTGACCTTACAGGGTTAATTGATGTACCTCAGTATAGGATTGGCATGATGCTCCAATGATGTCCTGGTAAGCATCGATGGAGGAGGGACTTTAGGACTAATGGGCATGATGCACTCCTGCATCAGCGCCTCTCAAAGGATTAAAGGCTTGGCTTTAGGCATTTCATCTACCACTACTTATTAATACACAGGAAACATGGCTACCTAATGAAACACTGTGGGAACTACTAGTGGGAAGATTAGGTTGGCTTCATTTAGGTGTAGATTATGCATTGTTAAAAGAGCCCTGGAACATTGTTAAAGCCTGAGAATCACTTTATGGACACAATTTCCTGTCAAATTGAGGACATTGTCATATTATGAAACAATACTGGCCTTATCTAACAGATCTAACAATCAGAAGGAAGGGATTTTAAACAGTAAAATCCCACAGAACGTAGAATTTACTTGGCTTTGTCAATGTCATACAATGAGAAGGACAAAGTCATTAAAGCTTAAAACAAAGACATCTAATCAGGGAAGAACTTCTTGAGCAATTGTCCATCTGGAAATTAGCATTGCTGGAATGTCATTATAGAAGCAAAATAATCTAATATAAAGATTAGATATAGCTGCTCATATCTGCTCATTAATACCAGGTCACAACTCGGCTAATCACTCACAAAGGCCATTAGCCAATCCCATGTCATTATACAGTATGTTTATATTCTAGACACACCGCTTGTACATTTCTCACCTAGATGGAGGAGAAGTGATTACTGAGCTCTTAGCTACTCATTTGTTTTCAAACTCCTTTTCTTTACAGCCACACTACCTCTTTTTCCCCATGTTAAGAGTGTCATTGTTAGCTAATTATTCTAGAAGAGGTATGATGACCGACTGGTAATTTGTAATAATGTAAAACTTGTAATTATCTGATTATTATTATTGATAATAAATGCTTTTGTTACAAAAGATGTGATGAATGATCATTCTCAGACATACATCAATAGTTTCTAGATAATTGTCTCAGGCTGAATTCATTCTTTGTGTGTCATAAGTGAGCGATTGTAGGGTGATGTCCTACTTCTTATCTCTATGTATAATCATATCCCTTTCTTTCTTTTCTCTTATGGTTTTTCCAAAAGTATATACATAATGGATATTGATTATAATTGATCGTACTATAGGGCTTTGCCTGCAGGTGCTTTTTACTGAATAAAGAAAAGAGGTATGGGGTACAAAATCTACCGGATAGAGATGACAAAGTGTTATACCTTTGCTGCAGCTGTTGTAGTGTCAACATAAAGTCATAGAGAGCACATTAGGCTCTCTGGGAGAACCGGAGCGGGTGTAGATTGCCTACAATCCATCACTCGGCCCAACTTCCGTTCATGTGCGTTAATCACCGCGGCCGCCATCTTGATCCACTTCCTGCCCGTAATCGCGCCTCACTTAATAAACCCGGCAAATGACAAATTAATTCCTAATGAAAAAGTCCCAGGGTGATTATGCCCCTACCCAGCTAGGACCCTACCCCATACTACCTCTTTATCTCCCTACCTATCTCCCCCTATACCATCATGATGCTGATGGCATTGATAGAGAAAGGCTTATATCATCCCATCTCATCCTTGTCCTATTAAGTTCATATTTATCCTATGATGGTGACAGAACCCTGAGGTAAGCATAGGAGGTGTGGAATTCACAGGATATTTAAGCAGGTGCTTAATTACACCCATACTGTACCATTACTATGAAAGGCGAGGAGAAGGTCTCTTCAGGAATGACATTTTTGTATCATTTAGTGCGGATGACAGGTGGTTAATCTAGAGGCATGGGTAGGAGAATGAGCAGGTAGTCCTGGGTATTGACACTAAACAGAACTGATGGTTTACCCTTTAAGGGACTTATGCAGGAGTTCATCATGCCCATGGGTCGTCATGATGCACCAATGAAGTGTTGCCAGCACTTCATTGGAGCATCATGGCATGCCGAGCCTCTGTTACTGTATCAAGGCTGTGGGATCGGCATGATGCATTCATCTAGGCCGGGTGGGTCCCTCACCACGGCTAGATTCATGCATTAAGACGACCAATAGGCACGATGCATTAATGCATCATTGGTCCTTAAAGATTTAAGGCTTGGGCAGCATCAGTGTAGTCATCCCATAAACTATTAATGGCCAAAAAGCACAATAAGACCTTCCAGAATTTGCCGTGAAATTAAACCATGAAATTTTAAGACATTCTGAAATGGAATTACCACGAGGAAGAGCCGGTGTTTGAACTTTGATGACAGTTTATGAGGACAACATGCCATTTATTTGCCCTTTCTAGTTCAGTTTAATTCAAATTTTCATTAAGGGCTTTATTTTAGTGAAATGAGAACTGTGTTTACGATGATTAGAACACGGTGTTCAAATTTACAATTTGCAATTGGCCATAAATTATTAACATGAATCTCATTAATTTTCATTGTTGTAATGACTTTACCTTTCCCAGACAGGTTCATTTTCTTTGCTTCCTTTTGATATAATGAATCTCCAGCTAGATTTATGCATTCATCATTAAGGAATTTCATATTGCTAATGACCGCTAGTACTCACGTTCATTGAGAAAAAACAAAACCACAAAAATCCCAGATACCACTTTGAGGTTGTCCATGGACTATGAATTTGAGTATATTTGAGGTACATGTAACCATAGAATAGCACTACATCTTGATTAAAGAACCAAAGCACATTGTTGTGTGCCCTATGGATTTCTGTTAGGGCACGTTTTATAAGCTAGATTCACCTCATTGTGAGAATTTAGTGTAGTTTTGACATAAGTCATGTGGAGAAAACATTGGTTACAGACTGGGTGTGAACTTGTGACCCTGACTCCTCCCTCTCATACTCTTTTATATCCACTCCTTGCACCCCTTAACCCCACAGGAGTGCATCATGCCCATTGGTTGCCATGATGCACCAATGAAGTGCGGATGAATCTGCGTGCCAGCAATTTATTGGGGGATCATGCCGACTCACCAGAGGTGTATGAATCCCATACGGTCTTCGTGATACATGAATATAGCCTGAGCGAGTTATTCACCAGAGCTAAAATCAGGCATCATGATGACCAATGGGTGTGATGCATAAGTGTATTAGGGGTCCTTTAAGGGCTATGATTCCTCTCTCCCATCTAGTCTGTACCAATCCCCTGTCACCCCCAACCCCTGTCTGTGCTCAGTCCTCCTTTGTAGTATTGGGGAGGTGCCTCAGGATATGGGTACATGGATGAAGGTCGCCTGTAGGTCAAGTCAATGTCATTAGAGGTCAAGGTGTGTAGAGAACATGATATTAGTACACTATGATCTCAGCGTGTCTGAGCATGGACTGCTGAGGTGAAGACTGGGACTTGTCAGGAGGGTGTTACACACAGTACAAACGTGTTGTTGAAATAACACACATTCCTTTTCCCTAAGTTGCAAGAGATCCATGTGATTCCTTGTGCCAACTTACTGCCTTCTGGGGCTTCTAATAAAACTACTTTGGTTCACTGCAATATCATTACAGTGGACCAATTTTCAGTTCTATGAGAATCCCTGGTAGATTCAACAGTTATTTCTTACTGTGTAGGGATAAAGTTGGTTTTGCCTAAAAAGTGCCTCACCTGCAGCAATCACTTTCTTTTTAGTCCTGACTTTTTTTCCTGTTGCACAAAAGTGCTTAAATGTAGGGCAGGTACAAGTACCTTTCAATGAAGACGATAGCTGCACAAAACAAGAGCACTAAAAAGACAGTCACATCAAGGTATTTGCTTACAAGTGCAACATGCATGAAGTCAAGTCTAATGTAATTTTACCCTGCTTATAAGGCACCCAGACTTTAGGAGAATTCTATAAGGCACACATAGGGTTATTACACTCTCAGCCCGAATTGTCGGGCCTCCCCAGCCCCAGGCCATCTTTAAAAGGGGTCTATGTCTTGCTTTTCTATCCTCTCTGAGTGTGGGTGGTGTCCATATGCGCGGGCACTGGCACATATTCGTTCCTTGAATCTCCTCTTTCCTGTCCCCTCTTTCTTACATGTGTCTGGTGTCCATATGCACGGGCACAGGCACATGTATTCCTTTGTGACGTGATGTCTAATGTACTTTTTCCGCCATGAATATGAGCTTAGCTGTCGGCTTGGCGTTAAACAACCATTACTCACTCACTCACTCAGCCCGAATTGTAAATCAGCAGTAAATCCCACTGTACTGCGTTCAGGGCAATATACTGTAGGGTCTATGGATTTTTACCTGTAGCAGGTCAAGGGTGTCTTCCAGAAATACACTGCATTGTGTTGTAAATAGAGTCTGAGAGTGCATAGGCTGTGCCTTATGCACAAATTATTACTGTGCATTTACTGTACAGAATCGGCACTCAAATAACTGTTTACTCATTTACTACCTGTTCTCACAGGAAGTCATTTCTCAAACGCTAAGTTTCGGGTGCCCCCAGATCATACCACCCTGACCTAGATCGTAAGAGTATTCTAGTGTTGACAGGATCAATCACTACGATTGGTGCAGATATAGAGGTGAATGGCATGCACCTGCATAGGCAATCGTAGGTAATACATGATCACCAAGGGTCAATCACTACGATTGGACTGGATCGTAGGGGTGGTTGGAATCGGAGGGAGAGGGGTAGGATCGTAGTGTTTGAGAAATGGCTAGCAGGGTACCTCCAAAGCATTGGGTAGGTGACCCAGTTACGATTTGACCCGAGCTGTTGTTACCATTCAGTCCCTGTAAAGGAGCTGACCATTCAGATCCAATTCCTCCTTACCCCTACACTTTCCTTCTCTCCAGGTGGCCAGGTAATCCCCTCTTTCTCCCTTTCCTTCACCTACCTTACCAATGCCTTTTCCATGGCCAGGAACCTCCAGTGCAGAAATGTCAGCCTTTCCTCCAGGTCTTCCCTCATTCCTCCAGCACAGGCTTCTTCTTTACATTTCCCAGGAAGTCATCATTGTTTGGCTGGGGACCTCCGGCAGGAATTCCCAGGATTTCCTGGATTTATCTGCCCCAATCATGGCCCATTGCCCCCGCATTAGTCAGCCCTGACCGGTGATCTGTCAAAGGTCTGAGGGGATTTTCTGGGCATGGATTGGGAATTTCTTATTTCTTTCTGTCTGGGTGATACAGTTGTTCTGGTGACCTCTCTACATTAACTTTGGTCTCGGGCAGGATGCAATTGAGTCAGCGACTATAAACGCTGAGGGCGTTTGCATAGATGACAACGTATCGTCACTTAGGATAGGCAGACATGAAAACAACAATGAAGAATGCTTTTAGATACATTGCACTTCTCTAGAAGCTATCGTCATTTGTTATACATTTTTGATAATTTCCATGAAAAGATGGGTTAGGGGTACGATATTTCCACAGTGTCCTTGGGAAATGCCATTAAGCTATCGTTACTCTACTATGATGTTATGCTCTTCCTTGGCAGTATCACATATGATAGCAACAGAGATGATAAGTGATTTAGTTGAAATGTAAAAGGATTAGGCCAAGCTGCCCATTTGATGGTGATGCAAGATAAGGTTTTCAATCCAATAATTTCTGCTATTTTCTTATATCGGTGTTTATACTTATATTTCATATATTTTCTTATGTCGGTGTTTATACTCAGAAAGACCATGCTCTCCAATTTTGAATCTCAGCTGAAGTCTTTCATATATAAAAGACTTCAGCTGAGATTCAAAATTGGACTTCAGCTGAGATTCAAAATTGGAGAGCATGGTCTTTGTGACAGTGATAGGCTATTATCTTGGTTGATTTGTACGACTGGAGTCACTAGGTTTATGTGATGAGTAGGGTTATTATTTATTGTAGGTCATAAAGCATGAATGAAGGAGTAGCAGATACATCATATCTAATTTACTATCATTAGGAATAAATCACATAGTGCAACCATTTAGACCCAGCAGGTGTTAAAAGAGATGTATGTAGATGGTTAGTCTTATATGAATACAGGAGTGCATTTCTCAACATACTTGACACAGCCACTATGACTCAGGAGGCCATTTCCTCACACACTACGACTGCACACTTTCAAGTCGTAGTGGAGACCCTTAATTTAGTGACATTACAGTCAATTAGTTTTGGTCATGTAGGGCCTGCAGAACCTCGACTGC
This sequence comes from Acholoe squamosa, assembly GCA_949317995.1. Classification (NCBI taxonomy): domain Eukaryota; kingdom Metazoa; phylum Annelida; class Polychaeta; order Phyllodocida; family Polynoidae; genus Acholoe; species Acholoe squamosa. Next base: position 69,035,228 of record OX439046.1, on the reverse strand, counting down.
CCTACAATGTAATTGATTATACAGAGTAGACGTAGGCCACTTTCTACCATGACGACCTGCGATTGCTGGCACAAAGTTTTGGGGTTTTAATTCTTAGTTGTACACCAGGGGTCTCCTTTTTACATTGGCACTATGGATGAACGAAATGTTCAAAATACAGGATGACTATGCTTGGATTTGAACCCTGGATCTCCTGAGAGAAAGGCAGAAGCCCTACACATGAGCCATGTGGATTGCTGTATGTGACCACCTAGAAGAGGCTACATAATCTACATGTCACCAATCTAGCCCTTTCCTTATATTTGTTATTTCAATCATCCAAAACATAAGAAATATGCCTGGAACCATATGTCAATATTGTATTTACTGCAAAGATATGCATAAAATCGAAGTTATGAAAAGATTTAATTACTTTTGGATATGAATCTGGGGATTTATGCGACAAATCACTACAATCCCATATAGGGCTGAATCTTCTGTATCTCAAAAATATGCATGAGAGCCCTGTATTATTTTTGCACATATGAAAAGTACATATCATTTTGAGACTCCGGTGAGAATATGGCGAAAATCTAATTACTTTTAGCCTATCCACCTTAACACAGGGCCTCCAGAACACCCCCAGTTTTACAAAGTGAACGGGCTTTACTATGTGGAAGGGGGACCGGGAAATGGGGATAACACACTGAGTCCTATGGAGATACTATAGTATACGATTGTTCTGTACATTTTGCCTGTGATTTAGTTGTACAGGACATTTCTAGAGGCTTTTGCATATAAGCTAAAAAGTGCACTAAGTAGGGACCCTCTCACATTCTAAGTCATGGTTCACCATTCGACTAGTACTCACCCCTTGCACAGAAGTGCTCATGTCAGTGAGGTACTTGTACCTGACTGATCTGAGCACTTCTGTGCAACACGAAAAAAAAAGTCAGAAGTGTGAAAGTCAGTGCCGTCCTCGAGTTGATGCCAATCACCGTACCAAGCCAAAGCAGTACCAAAGTCTTGGTGGTGTTACTTGTTCCCGAAATGTACAAACCATTACATAGTATGAGCCTCGTCACTTTCGCACGTGAAAATGCGAGATGGATGGCTTCATGTCTGTGTAGACAGGTCCTCTGGATTCCTCGCTATATTTACACCAGACACATAGAGGACAGACTGTAAAGACATAGGGTCCTTTGAAGTAGGGGTAGGGAGGCTGAAGAGTATATTCCCTGAACCGCTAGGTTCCCTCAGTATAATCTTAATTATACCTCAACTTACAGGTAAGTCTCGAATAATTTCAAAATTAATCTGCATCTTCTTGTAGACTTTATATTATGCTGAGCTATTTGGCATCGAGTTGAAAAGTGTTATTACCTAGTGACATTTTTACCTGTTTTCTAGAAAATTAAATAATTTAACTAGCCATAGGTCTCTCAATAGCTATTAAAGATGGCTTTTTGATTTTGGTACATTTATCATTTTAATTTCCATTATTGACAAACATCCCTAAAACTATCCTATTATAGTAGCTCTGTTAAATTAGCCTTATGAGACCTGAGAAACTATTTTATACCCGGATGTGGGCCCCACACGATGTTAACGATCAGCTGACGTCAGGCCTCAACACTCATTCACAACGGCTTGAAGTGCCGCCCCATCAAAATGAGCTAATATCAAGCAGAATAGGCAGCAAAAAAACAGGAGACAGGACAGAAAAATATCAGGGCACAATTCTGTGGGACCCCAGAGTGACAGAGTGAGGCCTGGGGGATTAGCAGTTGACCTTTTGACATTGGCAGGGAGGTGCTGTGAGCAGCTGAAGTGAATGTTGACATTTATTGACTCACGGTCCCCTGCTCTCAAAAAAATGCATGGTAGCATGTGTGTGACATGTTTATGTTCATTAACATAATGGTGAGTTCATCACGTGATCCGGGGCGTGAATCACCATAGGGGCTGGAGACTCCTCCCAGCTGGGCCACCTTGACACTTGACACCTTGGCACTTTGCGCCTGGACACTTTGTGCCTTGACACTTTGCACCTTGACACCTTGTGTCTTGGCACTTTGCAACTTGGCAATTTGCACCTTGGCACTTTGCATAGATTTAACATTAAACCATACAGGGGGTCTGTAATGGTCATCATTCCTTGGTTTAGTCTATATAAGTAAAACCCCTTGTATAAGCCGCACCCTGAGTTTAGGACGATTATATAAGCCATAGTAGGCCCCTGAAATGGTTTATAAGCAGTGGCTGTACTGTAGTCACCAGACGTATTAATCACTGGTATGCAATGCTATAAAGTTTAATATTCCGACACATTCTAAACTGATATATCTACTTTTCTTTTGCTTTTAAAAGTCTCTTTGCTACTTTTTGTTAACCCAATATCTTCCTAGGGAGGATACTGAATTCAATCATTTTCAGAATTCCTGGCATGATTAACAAGATGATCGGCCTATCCCTCAAATCTGGCTAAGAGTTTTGACAGATTTTACTAGACTATCATTCCGTAACTTTCCCCACTCTTAGTCTTGTATCATGAGTCCCCGCTGGTGGCTGACTCTCTACTCTCTCTAGGATCACCTAAAGGTACCAGCACACTAAAAAAGCATTACTCAATTTATGTTAATTTACATCTTATTATCCTGGCCCTTTAGATACCTCTACCCTAGCGACACTGCCCAGACATGGTGTAACACCATATGGCAGGGGCTATAAAACCACCTTTAAGACTTTTAACCCTTGTAGAGTCACATTCTGGCTTTAGTCAAGGTTTGGCGCCAATTGTTCAGGAAACAATCAATCTTGAGCCTCTTATAAAGATTGACAGAGCATGACAGAGTGACAGGCAGGTTGCAAAAATCGACACTGGTGACGCTGGGATTTTAAAAATCGACAGACCAAGACAGTTTCATACATTTTTATAAATGGTCACTGTATGCCTGTATAAGCGCCAGGTTTTCAATAAGCGCCAGTCTTCAATAAACACGGGGGTTAAGGACTGCCTGCAATCAATGAGCGCCCGGGCACTTTTACAGGCCAATACTGTTAAACATGACAGAGTAACACTCAATAGTTATTGAAAAGAGAGATCCGAAGAAATTTGGAGAGGCAGTATGATACTTTGATGTATTAAGGCATTACCTGCTATGCCACACATAACGGGCTAAGACCATTTCCACTCCACCCACTCCGCTGTGGTACCTGATACTTGGGGGCTACACCCCTAGGGGGCAGCACGGGTGGCAGGTCAGCTTGCTTGTTGCGTGCGCACACTGCTCAACTTCCTTTCCACGTAGCAGTGCCAACTATCCTGTTCCCTGTCTAGCAATGATGAAAATCCTGCCCCGCCCCTGCCATGCCATAACACCCCACCCCCATCCTTCCCTATGGTACCCCATTCTACTTCTACCCTCTTTCTACCCACCTATGGAGCCGCACCCCTAGTGCCACCATAACATACCCACACCCCCTAGGCTTCTCATATGCAAATTACTCTACCTTTCGATACAGGTTTTCCCACTCCGTGCCCGAAGAGTTCCAATGACCTGTGACGTGAGCGTTAACGCCAATGCTGCCACCTGGGGGTTAGTTATGGTACTGCCAGGGGTGGGAGCTGGGTAGTATGGTCATGGATGACTGGACGCCACCTTATGGGGTAGGGGGCAGATGGGGTTGCTGGCCACTAGATTGTTGAATAGAACCAGCCCTGACATGATCTATGATTGCTTATCCTGTAGTGTCATATCTAGCTACAGGGTATTCACAACCACTACACAAACATAGTGATAACAAGAAGCTGGCAATTAGTGGATAATTAATGATAGCTTTATTGTACAAAGTACATCCTGAAGAGATGTTAACTCAGCGAATAGCTGGATAGTAATGCTGGCAGGGGAACTAGCACCTGGCTGTATATACATAATGACCATCAGGTGTACCACCCCTAGTGGCAGGGTGTGGTACTACTGCATACATTATAGGCGAGTATAGCATAGTGAGCGATAATGGATGTCACATGAATGGTATAATGTACAATATATGAATAAAGTAACAGCGGTAGAGTTCTCTACTTATCACAGTAGTTGTCCGTTTAAGTGCCCGACCGTGTACTGATTTCAATGCCCCTCTACCTCTAACCCTTATTTGAGGTTAGGTGCTTATTTGAATTTGGTTAATATCAATATTAATATATAAGCAAATGTCAACGGTCATGGGATATTTTTGCATCATATTCCCAGAGGTGGTTCTGCCCATATTCAACGAGGCCTTATGCCATGGCCCTAAGGGATGAATTTGATTTGAAACAAAGAAATACAACATCATTTACTTATTTTGAACATGTCGAGTCATTCTGCTTTGTTGTTGTCCCCCATCTTGGGTTGCTCGGCTTGGATGGGAGCTAGCAGCAGAGGTCAAGCCTAAGTTTCATATTAATTGTTACACACAAGAATTTTTTTCTTTTTTAAACATGGTGTTTCTCTTCTATTTACATCAACAATTCATAAGATGATATTATTTAACTAGTTCAATCACTTTTTTATCGTAAAACTTATGTAAATATGAAACTAACTGGCTCTCTATAAATTTCAAAATGGCGGCATTGAATGTGCTAAAATTTGTGTCAGTTTCACATACAACACCAATATACCATGTAGAATATTGACAAAAAGCTCAGGACTAATAATAAAAAAAAAAAACATGCAAACAGTGTCAGAAGATACTTATTAATTAGTGTAATTTATTTGCACATAAAGAATACAGTGCACTCATCAAGTGCAGGGGTGTATTTGGCATAAGACTGGCATATTATTGCATAAGGTGTCACCACCCCAAATGCCTTGTGGCCATCCAAAAAATCACAGGTCTTCCACCTTTGACCTGATGTTAAACATACTTGAAATTCTCACAGTGCTTAGCAACCTACACCATATTTTAGCTTATGAAATGGAGAAAAAAATAAGATAGGTCCACATAAACATAGTCAGGCTAGATTTTGTGCAAATTGCCATGGTAACCAGGTAGTGATTTTTGCATGGTGAGGCCTGATCAGCGCATGAATACACATCAGGACCCCTTCACCCCATAAACTTCCACTGAATTTATGTTACCAAAAGATTCCTTCATAAACAAAACATTTTGAGGACCCTCAATCATAATTTGTCCCCAGATTTTACCTAAAAACCATATTTTATTGGTATTTCAGGCCATTTGGGACAGTGGTGCGATGTGCATAGACCAAAACTGCCCTAATAGGTTGTTTTTCTAGCTACAAGTTTTTAATCTGACATAGAGAAAAATCTAGCCTGACATTGTTATGGCAAATATGCATTAGAAGACAGCCCAGAACATCCATTTTCTCCAGTAATATGCCACTAAGCACTGTGGGAATTAGGGAAGTCAGTAGAATTGGTAAAAAGGCCCTAAAACAGGCATTTTTTAGGCCAAAAATAGCAAAATTTGACCCAAAATAGGCTCAATGGAAAGGAAACATCTTGTTATGTTGCCTTGGTAACCATAACAATCAATGGAATTCTGGGATATTTCACCCCTGGAATGTTCCATTATATAGTGTCATGATATTCACTCCTTTTTAAATGATGGGTGAGTTAAAAAAGAATTATCCATTTCATCAGATTTAGTTAAGAAGTGAAATGTTCCTATAAAAAGCCTGTAAGGACTAGAAAAGAGGAAGTTAGTTTCAAGGTTTAATTTTTGTGAAAATTTTTAAGGCAAAACTCCATGAAATTCTATTATTTTTGGACACAAATCCCATATATAAGAGGTGTCCATCACAAGCAACCAACACTTATGGTTAAAATAAGTGTTAGCATTCTAAACAATGCTAATTTACCACTGTTTTGAATCAGCCTCCAGAATCCTACAAGATATATCAGCCTCAGGGATATGATAGGAGTTGGCAGCAGTGCAGCAATTCACTACCATACATGCACTGAAAACATGGAAGATCCATAACTAGTCAGCGGTGACCACTTTAGATCCCCTAAAACAACATCTTTAGGTAGTCAAACTGACGACTTTAGGTCATCATCCTGACGACCTGAGTCGTCAGGATGACAATACCGACAGTACAGAGTCGTCATATTGATGACTCAGGTTGTCAGGATGATGACCTAAAGTCATCATTTTGACTACCTAAAGTTGTAGTTTTAGGTATCGTCAACTTGAGGACCTAAATGGGTCACCACTGACTTGTTTCAGATCTTGCAGGTTTTCAGTGTGTGGTAGCACCATACAGACAGGTCTCCAACTCATGTTGATCATCTTCACTATAAGATTAGCCTTTAAAGATCTACTGCACAGAATAGGCACGCAAATAATATAAAAGCTCATTTGGGCTCAAGGACTAAGTCTTAACACATTTTTCGCTGCCTCATTAGTATACTCAATTTTCTTAACAGTTGGTCGAGTTCATACTATATTACAGGCTATGTCTTGCACAGTTGTGCCTGGGGAACATGTAACTAAGTGGACAATATAAGCACCCTGGCGCTTATTTATTTCAATCCCACTGTGCCCCCTGTGCTTTTACGAGACAGGCGCTTATCCAAATACTGTTTAAGTGCTTAAGATTAATTTCTATACCCCTGTACCCCGGGACCAATTCAAGGCTGGCACTTATCTGACACCTCCAGTGCTTAAGATGGGCCATTACAGTACCCTTCAAAACGCATGTCTAGCATAGTCTATAAGTAGTTAGCACTTTGTGGGGGTGGCCATGCTAACTACAGTAAACGCCTTGACAGTTCTGTGAGGAAGTATGCAGATTTCAACGTCATCCCATCCTATGCACTGGCTTCAGCCGTGCATCGTGCATTTGCCGCACATGAATTCTCCAGTTTTTGTTTGAGGTTTCTCTTAACAATCCCAAATGATGGGACAGACTGATGTCTCTGGAGAGATCCCTGAATAGTGCAGCTCTGCTCAGGAGACATGACTTCAGGGAATCTGAGTCAACCTGAGCTGTTGTCATGAAACAGTGATCAAAGCCCTAGCTGACTCAATGTCACCATCAACTCTATTGCTGAGTCTGTGTTTTATGGATGTCTTTAGAGTGAGGTGCTAAAGAGTGATTGTTGCCTCTCCTCCAGAACTTTAACATGCCTGTACTGCCTGTCTTCAATCTGGGGAGGACCATGTTTGAATGTCATCAGAAGAGAACCACCGGTAATGTGTCCCTCCTCCTCAGTTGTAGATAACCTCTGGGTAAACCTATACAGTACAAACAGAATATCGATATTATTTATGATATCTTCAAAAGTTGCATGGTAGAGGTACTCAAGATTGAATAGCAAGCTATCATCCTAATAGGTGATAGAGGCATGGAATAAGTGAAGACCAACAGTTATTTCTTACTTTTTCTTTTTGCTTTTAAGATGATGCTTTAAAAGGAATGAAGAAGAAAAAAATGCCCACACCCATGGTGAGCATAGAGTTTCCAAAATAAAAGCAAATCATATTTTCTACATCACATCCTAATAATTCAGCTATTAACATGGGAAATACTTTAAACTCTACCTGTATCTTTGTCACAATCTTGCATAGCCTTGAAGAGAAGTGGCAGTGGCACCCAATGAGGTGGATGTTTATACCGTGCTGTGTCCAGCACCAGTACAAGATCCTCTTCCCTATGATAACCACCAATCGGTGAGAAGTGACCATCACCCCTCTGACCTAATATCTTTCGGGAATACGATACAACGAGCACTTCGTCAGTATTGCAAGTCAGTTTCGTTACGCATGTTCTGAATTCCTCTTCAGATGCCTCCTCAGTCGCTCGCACCATATTGACATCAAGCATATTGCTCGATGCAGCGCAGGCAAACTCATCTATTGTAATGCCAGATTCAGCTGCAACATCAAGCGATATAGAGGATCTAAGCATGTTATCATCATACCACCTATATCTCTCAGTACCTCCGGGCCTCCATGCTCGCTTCGGGTCTACTTCCAATGAATTAAGAACCATGACGAGCGTAGTCACACCACAGAGCATAGGTTCTTGCGTGAGAAACTGAGCAGCAAGCTTAAAGTAGCATTCCATGTGGCCAGCTTGAAGGGCTTCTCTGAAGACTTGCTTACCCTTAGATGAACTGAAACTGATACAGTTCATAGGCAGCATGTCCATGTACGACTGGCCGGTCTGGTCTGTAGGTGGCTTTTGTGGTACAGAACCTGTATTTGGACAGGCGCTTTGGAATGCCATGGTGACTGGAGTGTGAGGGGTTGGTGCAAGTCAAGTGGTAGCAACTTCAGTACCACCTTTTCCTTACTTGTAGCTGCAATTATAACAATAGTATTCATTATAGGAATATTGTTTACCCGGGGGTTATTTCTTAACCCTCTACGAGCACACACAGCACTATAACTGTAAAATGGCATTTCTATTCCTATGGGGCATAATGAGTTTGAGTTTTAACAAGTTTATTGGCAGAAATCATACATGTACGTTTTTCAGATCGGCCAAAACATGGCAACAGGAAAGAAATAGTGTAGCGCTCAATCAGGTTGTACAAAGTTACATCAGGCAGGCATCATTTTGGGTGTAGATCATTACGATATTACTAAAGACATAACTAAAGCCTCTTAGGGGCTGTATGTATCACCATGATTTGCACAAGTCGATTATCCGCAGGCAGCATGTATATTACATCTTTCAAAAATAATTGCATAGTCTATCAAGTGACGGTTATACACCAAATACATTCAGATTTTGTTCATGAATTCTTTCTTACTGCCTATCTGCTGAGTATTTGCATCAAATCTGTCCCAAAGGACACACCCCCTGTACAGTGGTGACTTATCATACGTCAAACACCTGGATCTGGATACCTTTAACTGTTTTTTAACATTGCGGCGCAAGTTCCTGGCATAATGGAACGACGTGAAGGATGCAGTCATAGCCTGTTAGGAAATAGCCTCCTTATCGACCTGTCTAAGTTTTGGTTTGAATATTCTCTACCACTAAATATCATGAACACGCATTGTCTTGCTTTCAAAGAATTTAAGGTGGAAATCGGAAACCTTAGTACGTTGTCTACCAAGGTAGTTTAACCCATTAAGGGCTACTGATGCATTAGTACATCATGCCCTTTGGTCGTCATGATGCACCAATGAAGTGCTGGTGAGACTGCTCACCAGCAATTCATTGCAGCATCACAACGACCTTCCGGAATTTTTCTGTATCAACCCCGTGGGGTCGGCATGATGCTCCAATGAAGTCCTTGTGAGCAGTCTCACCAGTACTTCATTGGTGCATCATGACGACCAATGGGCATGATGCACTCTTGCACCAATGACCTTTAAAGGGTTAAATTGAATCCACCATCCCCACACACACCAGCAAGAGTTAGCTTGCCTATTCCAAGGAGTCGGCCGATGACCCCGACCCCTCCCACAATCCACCCATACCTTTGTTAGGGCTGAGCTTCCTTGAATGTAATGCAACTTGGATGTATGGTACCTACAAATGTATTGCGAGACATTCCGGGCCTCCCAAGTCAGTGCTATAGGCAGCATATATATATATATATATATATATATATATATATATATATATATATATATATATATATATATATGTATATATATATATGTATATATATATATATATATATATATATATATATATATATATATATATATGCCTGTTATCATGACTAGACTGTATGGATACCATAATTAGTTATAACTAACTGCTTACTGTGTTACTGTGTGTGGGCTCAGTGAGCATGTAATACCGGATTATGGGATTAGAAGGTTCCTACATGACTTTAATACTCATAGTCCACTAGGCCTTTGTCACCAGATTTTATTATAAAATGGCTAATTTAGGCGATTGAGGTTAAGTGGACTAGCGGTTTAAGTGACTCTGTAAATACTTGCCTTCAATATTTAAGGGCTTTATTTATGATTATATGCCTTCTCTTTTTTTTAATTGTACCCAGGTTGCACAACCAAATACAGTATTCATATCCAGGAATATTTATAAACTTGATATGATAACTTAAAGGCCGTTATTCTAGTTACGAGGAAGATTTATAAGATTTGACGGTCATAAGCATCTTACCTTAAGAAAGAGCAAGTGTAGAGCAAATCTTGCGCTGCTTTCTAATTATTAAGGAAACCACATGATAAAGAGAATGTCGAGATGCTTTATATCGAGCAAATCACTAAGTTATTAAGTGACGGCTGTAGACCTTGGGATCTTTCTTATCTGCATCAAAGGGAGGCTGTCATGAAAGAGGGTTTGTTAGTCAACCCATAGTCATAGAATACATTCACACGGGGTTGTGGCATTTTCTCAATTCAGTTTGCATTAGGGCATTGACAAATATCTTAATTTCCCAAGGTTTTTGTCTCTATTACTTTAGTTATGATAAATCTTTGGCATTCTAACCTGGATTTCTGACAAGGAAACATGATGAAGAGAGCAAACACAGTGAATGAATTACAGGAATACCTGTAATGTACACTGTAGGCTACCCATGGCTAAACCATGGCTCTACAGCCAGTCCCCATACTTAGGGGGTGGTCTAAGTTAGACATGGGGTTTTTGAATTTTGAAAATCAAGTGACAGAACAGAGAGGATGTCCTTTTTCCTCGATAAATTCTGTTCAAACTCTGGGTGCGTCTAATACGCAGGGCACTTCGCTGGGGAAGCAACAATTGACTTACCTGCTATAAAACCTTCAAACCTCTATCTCAGTACAGATGGTCAATCCGACATGAAGTCTGAAGGAGCGTGTATGTCAGTGGTAACTCATGCAATGATCACAATGGTATGTTCAGCATGAACTGTTTTAGGTCTATCACAAATATAAATGCAGCATGTAGGGTGAGGCCCGCCCCCTGTCCCCTTCAGCCTGCATACTGGACACAATGTCACGTAATGATGTAAGGGGTCTGTTACACAAATGATATTTGCTAAATGCTACTGGAAATACAAAATAAATTACATCAAAAATTCAATAACGAGTACTTGACTAAACAAGCATGGGTATTTTTTTCTGTACAAAAAGTGACTAATTTATTTAATTTAAACCTGCATCTTCTTTTCTTGTATTTCCATACGTCTGTTTATATTCTAAAGCCCTTACATAGTTTTCTACAAAAGAAATCTAAAAGAGAGAAATTTCTTTGCAGCATTCTAAATTGCACTCTTTTAAAACATACATCCTTTGATCAAGTAACACTGTATAAATCCTTAAAGATCGAAAAGGAAACAACCTAGGAGCACGAGAAATAGATTATCAGTTATCTTCTTCAGATCTTGAAACACATGGCAATTCCTTTAGATCCTATAGCTCATGCTCTCCAAATTACTAACAGGAAGAAGCCATGTTCCCGAGTACCTGAAACAGCTTTTTTAAAAAAAATATACCAACTAATGACCACAATTTCGATTGTGTAACAGACCCCAGATATTTATTGTACTGGCCTGTTACTGCCTGGACAGTTAATAGGTATAGCAACTCCACGTGCAAAACACACGTGAATTCCGGGTAGGCCTAGATGAGTAGGCCTACGCACGTGTATGATCTGAAAACTTCCATAATACTCATACTTAGGCATACTATGCAAAATTTCCTTAATTTTCAGCTTTCTTATTAAACATACAAATAAGGTTTCTTCACTCTGCATGATCCGAAATAGAAGAAAAAAATGTGGGTCGCCTACACTTGTTTCTGCAAGCACTTCTAGCCATGTACATCTACAAATCCTGTACATAACATGTGGTGACAGAGGCCTAGTGGACTATGGGTGTTAGGTAAAATATGGTACTAGTAGTGTGTAACGGTTCGTATTGACTTTATATGTTGGGTGGCTCTTTGGCTCGCTTAACTCTAGAGATACCAACACAACAGGAGTAGTTCGGGTTGGGGCAAAGCCCTGGAAGTTCCTACCTGCTCGGCTAGGCTTTTATTCAAGAGAAGAACACGTCAGGTCCAGTCCTCTTCTGCGGATCGTCCGGCTCCTTAGTAGGAGCTGGATACGAGGCGTGGTGCTGCCCCCTCTTATACCAAACGGGTATCGCAAAGCAAGACCTAGTTGGCATAGAAGGAACGAACGCATCTCTCAGATGAAGCGCACTAATATATACACGACGATGCCGGCCCCTACTTCAGAAGCAACTCAATATTCTGAAAGTAGTCCACTAAATTACCTCATTAACCATCTAATACCCATAATCCAGTAGGCCTCTGTGATTTCATATAAGTTTTGTATGGCCTAATTAGGGGACAGAGGCCAAGTGGACTTTGGGTATTAAACATACACATTCCTCTTCGATACTCGCCAGATTGAGCCATGCAAATCCTAAATTCTGAGGGAGGGCCTTGCCAAAAAGGAACCGTGAACCAAAAAAAAACAAAAAAAAAAACAAAAAAAAACGGCACATTGTCATATTGCTAAAAGTATACTCATCAGTTCAGGAAGTTAAAACGTGCATAGGTTGTAATAAAACTAAATGTGTACTGGAGGCAACTGAATAAGCTGCATTGTCAATTAAATTGAATTAACCATTATTATGAGACATATGACATCCATGAGATAAGAGTGCATTCACTATTTTCTTCACACCCTTTTACTGAGCAGTTATTTGCCAACCCTGTGAAAACGAGTGAGCCCATGTCCATGTACGTTTCCCTCAGTATTAAATCTCTGAAAATGTTCTTCTCCATCATCTTTTGGCAAGTCCCTTCAGAGGCCTAGTACATGGACAACATCTCAAAGTCTACCTGTTGATACCATGAGGACTTCCATAGAAATACCGCAATACCCGCCTAGGAGGTGCAGCTTATACGCGAGGATGGGGCCTTGGTAGGCCTTATACTGATTGGCTAAAGCTTGGGTGCGCCCTATAGGATAACACAATACAGAACACCACAGCTAAAATTCAAGCATCTTCCAGTGCCTTATAACCCTTCATTCAACTATTGTATAACCCCTTAAGGGCCACCAATGCAGGAGTGAATCGTGTGAACTCATTGGTCGTCATGATGCTCCAATAAAGAAAAGTCTGCCCACCAGCACTTTATTGGAACAGCATGCCAACCGTACAGTCGCAGATACAAGAATGTATTCCTCATTCGTTACTCACCAGAGCTACATTCATGCGTCATATTGACCAATGGGCATGATGCGTTAATCCATTAGCGGCCCTGAAAGGCTTAAAGGCAGACAATAATCAACGATTACATCAGCATGCACTACTTTGGCCTTTCTCTGAAGACTTAATACCTCTGTAGACACATTTTCTCTGAAACTACTTTGGCCATTCTCTGAATACGTAATACCTTTATGCATATCTCTGAAGAGGCAATACCTCAATGGATGTTCTCTGAAGAGGCAATACCTCAATGGATGTTCTCTGAAGAGGCAATACCTCAATGGATGTTCTCTGAAGAGGCATTACCTCAATGGATGTTCTCTGAAGAGGCAATACCTCAATGGATGTTCTCTGAAGAGGCAATACCTCAATGGATGTTCTCACTGAAAACCTGGAAGATCCAACACTAGTCAGCGGTGACGACTTTAGGTCCTCAAGTTGACGATACCTAAAACTACAGCTTTAGGTAGTCAAAATGATGACTATAGGTCGTCATCCTGACGACCTGAGTCGTCAGTATGACAATACTGACAGTACAGAGTCGTCATACTGATGACAATACTGACAGTACAGAGTCGTCATACTGATGACTTAGGTCGTCAGGATGATGACCTAAAGTCATCATTTTGACTACCTAAAGCTGTAGTTTTAGGTATCGTCAACTTAAGGACCTAAAGTAGTCACCGCTGACTAGTTTCGGATCTTCCAGGTTTTCAGTGCTCTTAAGAGGCAATACCTAAATAGATGTTCTCTGAAGAGGCAATACCTCAATAGATGTTCTCTGAAGAGGCAATACCTAAATAGATGTTCTCTGAGAGGCAATACCTCAATGGAAGTTCTCTGAAGAGGCAATACCTCAATGGATGTTCTCTAAAGAGGCAATACCTCAATGGATGTTCTCTGAAGAGGCAATACCTCAATGGATGTTCTCTAAAGAGGCAATACCTCAATAGATGTTCTCTGAAGAGGCAATACCTAAATAGATGTTCTCTGAAGAGGCAATACCTAAATAGATGTTCTCTGGAGAGGCAATACCTCAATGGATGTTCTCTGAAGAGGCAATACCTCAATGGATGTTCTCTGAAGAGGCAATACCTCAATGGATGTTCTCTGCTGTCACTTTGGCCCAGAACTGATCATATCTGTTATCATTTCTGCAGGGTTCTCACTGTCATTCGGGCAATAGCCTGAGCTTCAGATGCATACAATAACTTGGCCTGCAGGGTTGCACTCAAATTGTCTGTGTGTCTTAAGAGATTCTGTGCCAGAACAAGGCCAAACAAAGAATTCAAATTTCTCCATCTGGGATTTAACTACCTGAATACGTGCCTTTGCATCAGTGTCTTTGTACACTTTTAGGCCCCAATACTACAGTGTGTTAAGTTGCCTGTAAGTGTTCATAATGCTCTGCAAAGAGTCAGCTCTCACAGTCCACCTTGTGGGACACAGTAGTCGAATCTTTGTGTTTTTATATGTTTCATCTTCTGTGATCTCATTCTGAATCTTTTCCAATTTGGTGTCTCTTTTTGGTAATTTCATAATATGCTGTGTCCAATGCATCACACATAACCTTACAGTTCTTTATACTGTCTGAAGCAGCTAGATTTAAAGCATGACGATAGCAATGAGTGTACAGGCTACATGGCTCTTTAGCTTTGATTGCAGTGGCAACTCCTGTTTTGTGTCCAGCTATTGTGCTGCACCCATCGTAACATTGACCACGGCACTTTTTTCAAAGTCATTCATCCTGACTAAACCATCCTCTATGGTGGATGTTATGGTTTTTGCATCTATGGTGTCCACCAGATGCAAACCTATGAAATCTTCATGGCACTGTAGGTCATCATCTACCCAACGAAGACAAATTCACCTTTAATAATTCTGTTCACCACACATATAACCCCTAGGTGCCCAAGCGCGCTTTAAAGCACGATTTTGGGCTTAAATGGGGCTTAAATACACGTATGTATATTGAAGGAAACTATCATCCAGATAATTCTCTTGGTCCAATCTGCAAAGTTAGACCCTCTATAGAACGGCCATGACCTCCCCATCACAATACAACCATCCATTCTTCTCTATCACCATTATACCTAACACAGGGAGTCAAAATTTGAAAATGATTCATTAGAGGGCCACCCTCCAGGGGGCTAACACCAGACATGACACAATTATTATGCTAGATCATATATCAATGTAGTTAGAAATATACACCCCTCTGCTGCTCTTTGAGCCTTGTCTGAGCGTGTTCCTTCCCATCAGGCATCCTTATATAGATTTAGGTAAAATCCTGGCAGTGTTCAGTTTGAAAGAGTATAGTCCACAACTATTAGTCATTTTAAAATGAGAAACTAAATTCAATTGGGCTTTGGTACCCGGTGTTTTAGAAATCTCTTTGCTGTGTTTTATTTTGGGACATTCTAGACCCTCACATAAAAATAAAACTATACAGGATGGATTTACCTCAATTCGGCACTTCCTGTTAAAAATTCTAGTGGCCAATATAGATTTCTACTTTAATGTTTACAATAATTTCAGCAACATACATGATATCTCAAAACTGTAATAAATGTAATAGACTTCCAAGACTGTATGCATAAAATGATGATATCCAGTGGTAGTTTTAAATAGGGGGCACATGTCCCTTTCTTTCTATTTAAAGTTTAGGGTTCATCCGTTTATTTTGGATCCCAAATAATCCTTAAAAATAGGGGTGCACCCCCTCCTTTTCCAAATCTGAGATCCGGTTCTGGCAAAAGATTATTATGCCTTAGTTCAAAACAGGTTAGATCCATGTCTCATCAATATTTCATCAATATCAATATTGTAATGCTGATGAGGAAGATAATTGGCACTTCAAATTTGCTGTGACATCAGATATAGGTGTTCAAATCTACCCTCTCTAACAGGAATTGATGTGCCTATAACACAAATAATCCTATAAGGTGGAAACCATTGGACTAGTGTTAGATGGTGTAGCTGATGATAAATGTATCCCCTGGATTGCCAATACCCCCCATCAGACCCCTATAGGGATCTGATATGGCTTGCAAATCAGATAATCATTAAGGATTTTACAACAACAAAAAACACAAAAATCTTAAAGAATATCCCATCATACATGCATGTGTGTGTGATCTATTCACATAAGACATTGCAGTTATAAGGCTGAATGGTATGGCACTGATAGTCCTTTTCCTAACACTCCATATATTCAAACATTGAAATCCCCAAACAATTGCAATGCTTAATTGA
Source organism: Acholoe squamosa (assembly GCA_949317995.1). Classification (NCBI taxonomy): domain Eukaryota; kingdom Metazoa; phylum Annelida; class Polychaeta; order Phyllodocida; family Polynoidae; genus Acholoe; species Acholoe squamosa. The sequence continues at coordinate 69,018,849 of OX439046.1, read as the reverse complement.
GAATGTGCCCATAGCTGTTGGCATGAGACACTATGCTGAACGTCAGTGTGTTTCCCTGACAACGAAATAGTACGTCATTGTGATGGACACAGAACGTCGTGGTTTCTGGAGCTGGCTGCTCAAGGCCCTTTCCACATTCTAATTCAGTGTGGGACGTGAGAAATGAATCATCTTCCCACCCTTGCAGTCACACCACATAAGTAGAAATCAATCTCATGATTTCATCATTTCAATGTGATTATTACCATTCTCTGTATATATTCAGAATGTACGATAGAACATAGCAGCCCTACAGCATCTTACATTTGGTATAGTGCAACATATATCTTTTTCAAGGCCTTTGAACTTTTCATTGGAAATTATTGCCCCCCCCCCTGCTTTACACACCCCTGATCATGATCATCTCACAACAGATCTGGAAAACGAACTCCTGCTGTTCAGTATTACATTTACCACAGTAGAGGCAGAATAAATATAAACTACGTATACATACCCAGGTGCAGGTGTCTTTCAGTGCACACACCATAATGGCTAACCCTTTCAGGAAGGGATGGTGCCTTAACACTGACATTGACAATGGGGTTTGTAACCTATTTAATTGTGAGTGAGTCATGTCAATGCTGAGCAATACATGGCATGTGGATGCACAGGTCATTAGTGAGTTACTCACCGGCACTGCATTCATGCATACATCACGACTATTAGAAGCAATACTCAATGACCACCCAAGTATAATAAGGTTAGATAAAGCCCTCAATGGGTTATCAGACAGTGGAACTTTCTGTTATCAGACAGTGGAACTGTGTTGCCCTTATCTTGGGGATAGGATGTACATCACATTGCCTTCAAACTTTCCCACAGTCTTGTGTCACCAGATGTGTGGATAGGCCTTGAGGATCATCGGCCTCCTGATAACTAGCCCTCTGCATTTTGACACCTTTTGGGTCACCTGATAGATCTTTTGTCTGACTGTCTCGACACAATCCCATGTCTGAGAGCACAATGAGTAAGTAATGTATGGTCAGGGAGGGTATATTCCAACAACCATTCCATCACATCCAGTCTCACTGATGTTATTAGTGCATGTAGCTACATCTACCCGCCCCCATGACCCTGCCAGGAGAAGAATGTTAAAATGATATTAATCAGCCTTCACAAAAGCTACGTTTAGCCTTTTTGAAGAAAATAACAGGGATTTACCTTCCGATTGCTTGGATGATTGAATAGTAAGAGACATGTCATAAGGTCAAAATAGTCTAAGTACCGGTAGCCTAAAAACAGGGGTCAAAGTTCCACTTGGCCTATATCTAGGTGGCTAAATTTCATCAGGGGTAAACCTTGAAGGGGGGGCTTATATCAAAAAGGGCCTGTGATCCTTGTACCTAGACCATTCCAGAGGTCTAGATTGAGTGACGTAACACAAAGGGTATGATAGTGTTAGACACGAATCTCAACGTCATTGTTGCTATCCCGAGTGAGGATGTGACCCTGCACTGTGAGAAGAAATATGTTCCCACGCCCTCACCTCCAAACCTGGTGCCTGTATAGGGACTGTAGAGATATAAGCAAAGGTTTACAGTTGGAGGAATGTGGGGGGGGGTTATCGCACACGCCGATCAGGTGCCGTATCGCACGACGCCCGCAGGGCGGAGTGCGATACGGCACCTGATCGGCGCGTGCGATAACCCCCCGACATTCCTCCAACGAGTGTGCCTTTGCATTTATTTCATGTTATTTTCATCTAAATCAGATAAATAGAATCAAATTTACCAGAATTACTTGCCATAGGTATTGTTTACATCGCCATCTTGGAGCTATGACGTCATCAAATGGTCACGTGACCTCGGCGTGTGATATTTTCGCGGGTTATCACACAGGGGGTGTGCGATACGGCCCTCGAGTGCTAGAGCTATGGGCTGTCAGTATCTCGGGCATATCAACATGAAATAAATGCATGTGCTGCACATAGCAGACCACAATTTGATGTATTTGTAAATGGTGATAAGTGTATTTTCATAGGCTTTGACCTTTTCACTTGACACCCATTACAAGCGGCTACTGTTGCCCTAGACAACAAATGTTGATCAATGAAAGCTCTACTTTCAATTAAATCTCTGGATACTTATAGGTTCAGCTATTTTGCAGCTAAACGCAATAGAGGAGACACTAGAGATTATAGGAGTTCTGGTGTCGGTCTAATCGTCTTGTCAAATTAGACCCTTTGAGGAGATTATATGCTGTTCAACCAGTGCTTTATTTATCTATAGAGGGAAGGGGCATGTTGGTGGAAGAGGATAATTGTGGTTAGGGTAGGTTAACATAAAGATGTCCACATACCTTGAGACGTCACCCCATATATTTGCCATTATAAATGGATTTACCCTTGAATCAACATTGCCAATTATTTATGAGCGTTTATACCACGATTTCTGGGTTACTCAGTGCTTTTTGCTGGATATTCCCATGCACATACCTGTCGATATTGCACACCCTGTAGGCTGTAACATCAATTTTGTAAGGCGTGCGGTTATCCATGGATAACCCACACGCCTCTCATGTCCTTCCATGTCATATGTTACATGTTAAAACCCATGATAGTCTTGACCAGTGCAGGGCTTGAACCTGCAGCCTAAGATCCCTAGTCCAACTCCCTATGCAGTGCACCACAGGGACTGATGAGAAATGCTTGGTTTGAACCACGTCTGGATATGATACAAAGCCTGGGAAGGCAACGACTGCGGGTTGTCCGCTACCATAACCGCGGGACGGATTCAAACATAGCCAAGCCGACACGGCCGCTGAAGGAGGAGACGCGGTGGTCTAGCGGTTAGCGCATTGCGCTCAGCCATCAGAGGTCCGCGGATCGAGCCCCGGGCGGGCGCATGTTTTTTTCACCGTGTGGGCTGTCGCTGTCCGCTGCTGGGCGACGAGGTTTATGTACGGATCGTGTACAAACACTATTTTTCGTCGTGTGCCGCTGCCAAGCCTAGCCGAGACGGGCGCTGTCGCTGTCCACTGCCGGGCGACGAGGAGGTGTATGTACCTGTGTACACACACTATGGCTGGCTTCGAGTCCCGGGGAGGGGGAATAATTTTTGTTTTCAACTTGAATTTATTGGTATTCTATTGATTGTTTATTGGTTTCGTGGTATAAAATATGTATGTGTTAGCAAAGGCTAATTAAACTCAGCCTACGGCCTCGTGTAATTATCCTTCACTAACACACACTCGTCATGAATTATCAATTGATTACTTGTTCATGAATCAACTAAAGCAAAGCTAATGTTATCGCTATTTTCTAGCTAGGATTGGATGACTCATGGTATGTGGACATCTTTAGGTTAATCTACACAACAAGTTATAGAGCAAGACAGATAGGAAGGAAAGAGTAGGAGAGTAATAGAAATTTAACGTCATTTTGACATCTTAGGTCATATTCATGGCAAGAACCACATTACACAATTTCACAGAGGAATGTGTCAGTGCCCGTGCATAATATCATTTGCACCACACACATCCAAGAGGATAGCAAAGGGGAGATTTGGACCCTTTTAAGTGAGCTAGGAAAGCCACAGAGAGACAGAGATAGACAGAGAGACAGAGAGAAAGACAGAGACAGAGACAGAGAGACAGACAGACAGAGGCAGAGGCAGAGACAGAGACAGACAGACAGACAGAGGCAGAGGCAGAGACAGAGACAGAGAGACATAGAAAGAGACATAGACACACAGAGTCAGAAAAAAAAGACAGAGAGAGACATAGATTCACACAGAACAGACAGACAGAGAAAGACAGATAGACAGAGACAAAATGAGAGAGGGAGGGAGAGAGAGGGAGACAGAAAGGATGGAGCCAAAAAGTGGTCTATCAATGGGCAGTGGATGTATAGCCCTAGAGAGAGAGAGAGGGAGAGAGAGATTGTGTTCATTCAAGACACAATACACCTTACTGGTGCCAGCCTTCTCAATATAACTCCATTTCAAGTTGATTGAAATGGGTTTTGTTGCTGCAGGAAGACCCACTGTGGGCTATTCAGGGCATGATATCCTGACTAAGGACAAGCCTCTTTTAACTTTGTCAGGAAATGAAGAATGTTGTCCTTTGAATCTAACAGTCCTTCACTGCCGGCAATCATGCCATGTTTCCTCATTGATTGTCTGAATGTCACAAGAAAACACTTTAAGAAGGCCATGCAGAAAGAATGCTTCATGGGAGGATGCATGGGCCCTCCATTCTGCTTGGCTGCTTATCCCATTCGTCGCATGCCATTCTGGAAGTGTTTAGCCCATTAAAGGTGCAATGTGTATTGATCGTTTAGGTCATAAGTCATATGTAATCATACAAGTATGAATGCAACCCTGGTGAGTAACTCGCCAGGGCTGCATTTATGCATCATACTGACCTTAACGGGCTGATGCACTCCTGGAAAATCGGCATGATGCAAAATTAAAATGTTAGCAAATAACCCCAAGAGCCCTGCAGTGGCACATCATGACAGCAAAGACTCCTGTGGCTGCTCAATGTTTAATAGAGATCTCAATAGTGTCGTGCAGCTTTTTTAGCAATCGTTTCATCTAACTTTTTCTTTATCACGACTGTGCCCTTATAGCCTTTCTTGGTGTAGATTGCCTCTAACTTTTTTTTATCTGTTTCAGACAAATAAGACTGCCTTAAATTGATATTGACACAAGAGTGACGGAAATTAAGTACTGTCATTATCTGATGATATAATTGATTGAAGGTATCGTTCAATTGAGACAGCATTCTGACAGGAATGCCGTTAATTCCCCAATTGTAAATACTTCAAACATCCTAGCTTCAAACATCCTAGCTGGTTGCAAGTGAAAAGAAAAGAAATGAATGATGGATTGTGTAAAACATAAGATAGAACTTGGAAGGTTAATCATTCCTCTATACTATAGACCCTGCGTAACAATTTCCCTCTCACCTGACGGGCCTCCATAGCCCACTTAAAAGGATCTCTTTCTCCTCTTTCCTATCCTCTCAGGATGTGTGTGGTGCACATATGCGCAGGCACTGACACATTCTCCTGTGAAATTGTGTAATGTCGTTCTCGCCATGAATATGACCTCAGCTGTCGAAATGGCGTTAAACATCTATTACTCACTCACTCCCTCTCACCTGAAAGCTTTTAATGAATCGAATTGCTGCAATATGCTAAAGGCCCAAAAGGTCCAATCTAGTCCCTACCATCCCCTATTTAACTAAACTAAAGAAGATCTCAACTTGATGGTTTACTTCCTGTTATAGGTTAGGCTCATACTCGCGATATCTCACTAAAAGCACACCCTTTATATTGGTGCATCATGTTCATGAGTCAGGATGATAAAGGACACTGATGCAGGAGTGCATCATGCCCATTGGTCGGAATGATGCTTCAATGAAGTGCTGGTGAGCAGTCACACCAGCACTTCATTGGAGCATCATGCTGACCCTACTGGGTTGATACACTTACTCCTGGAGTGTCGGCATGATGTTCCAATGAAGTGCTGGCTAGCACGTCATTGGTGCATCATGACGACCAATAGGCATGATGCATTGATGCATCAGTGACCCCTAAAGGATTAAACCACTGGTGAGTGTGCTTGATGACACTTCATTTGAGCATCATTCAAAACCTTCAGATTGGCTGTTAATACCTAGAACAGGTAGCACTAAAGCTGCCTGTGATATAAAACCGGATAAAGCATTGTCAGCAACATTGCAGTGAACGTAGGGATATATTCTACATTTAAATGGATGTAGAATGATCTAATGTACTAAGGGGTTTAATTCAAAAGAATCTTCTTTCATTGAAACGATCAAGACGACATGATTCCAAGTAATACTCTCATCGAAACGGAAATCCTTCATGATAATCCTTTATAATTTTCTATGGTAAATCCAAAATAGCATGTTGTGGATAGCATTAAAACGATCATTACTTTTTGGCACCAACCTGATCGTTTCAAAGCAAATTTGATCCCCATTAACCGTCTGACTTATGAATCACCTTCCTGATCCTTTGTCTCATCATGTGCCAATACATTGGTGCATCGTGAAGACCCTTTAGATATGTATTAACCCTGCAAGGTCAGCAAAATCAATAAATGTATACATAATAGACATGGATGGTTATTTACAAGGAAAGTGAAAAATCACAATGAAATCGTAATTGTCGTCAAAATTTTCTCTCCCTTTGAGACTAAACATGCATGCCTGAGAATTCTCGCTTCAAATTCTCACTTCAGAAAAAAATGATGTAATTCATAAAAGTCATTTTAGGATACCTGCCAGAAATGTCCTAGTGATACAATTTACAAGATTGAAGCAGGTCTATATGCTCAAGCATTTCATTGATGAATATATAAGTGACAATGCTTCATATCATAAAAAGCCTGCGCGGAAGCAATATCACAGCATTTTACCACCAAGAATGTAATACAATAGTGACAAAGGTCTGATGAAGTAGAAAAGCCCTCTGTGACAGACTCATCAGCACTTCATTGCTACATCATGCCGACCCTCCAGGAGTGTATCAACCCATGAGGTCGGCATGATGCATGAACGATGCATGCATGAATGCATCCTTGGTGAGTTACTCACCCGGGGTTACTCAGCAGGGCCGCATTCATGCATTATCAACCTTTAAAGTTGTTTTGGACAATTATTCCATCCTTATTTGGGTTAAGGTAATAGCATGTGTACATGTAACCTGAAGAAAAATAAGAGGTTTCTTAGAAATGGATCCCCTGCTGACGAGTAGTGGTCATCTCAGGATGACCTTGACCTGGGGGAGGTGCCCTTGAGCCTGCTTCTTTTACACAGGAGGAGTGCAGTGAAGGGAGGGAGGTGCACTGTGAAAAAAAATGTCGAAATAAAGGCGGAATCCTTGTCTCAAATTTGCCAAAGATATGTCATTATTTTCAGATATTCCTTGTACTGACATACTGCCACCTGCGGGCTCATGTTGAAACTATACTGGTTCATTGCAATACAATTATCGTGGCTCACTGTTCAGTTTTAGTAGGACTCCTGGTAGATTCTACAGTTATTTTTCACAGTGTTGGTGGGTGGCTGTACTTCTCATGCCAACCAGTCATCAATCCCCGCTACACGTCTCATGCCATGGAGGGCTCTCCAGTACCATGTAGGTGACAAGTGGTAGTTTCACCTTTCGGCCACTAGATGGCCTCAGTCGTGTTATCCCTCAGTTAGTGAGCTATGCTGACGTTCAGTTTTTTTATGCTACATGTTTTCCTATTAGATGTATAAGCAAATGTCCACGACCATGGGATATTTTCACATCGTATTCCCCTCTGTGGGACTGGTCACATCCCACTCAGCCATATAATGGCTTCATGGTATACACCAGTCCCACCTCAGGGAATACAATGTAAAAAATCCCATGGAAGTGGACATTTGAATTTATGTCATGGCCTAGGGGGTTATTTTGCTTTTGAATAAAGAAAAATAGCTCAGATCTGTTCAAAATCCAAGATGACGGACACCCATTGAATACGGACACATTGTATTCAATGCCCCCCATTGAATACGGCGGTTCTAATCTATGGTGATGTTCGTATCAGCCATGACATAAACTGTTGTCTTTGGCCAAAACCAATGGTTTTGATAACTGGGCTTATTTCTAACCATCTAAAGGCTGATCATGCTTTACTGCATCATGCCATCAGATGGGCATGAAGAAGTAATGACAACAAACCTGTCTTTCATTATTGTATTACCTCGAACCCTCCCCCGTCCCGAGAGTTCATTGTTGGCGCCTTGATGCATGGATATGACCCTGGTGAATCGCTTTACATGGCGGTATTCATGCACCACGCCCACCACTGGACATGGTACAGCAATGAATTCCCAGTCCTCAAGAGCTAAAAGGTGACGCAGATAGATTGTATTATATTGAAGGTTTTCTCTATGCAACCTGTAAATTTTCATAAATTCTCTCTCTAGGCTTGGTTTTGCTCATTTTCCCGGTCAAATTCACCTCGTCTACCCTGGCACAGACTCTTCATCTTGATGACTTTAGATGGCCTAGGCAGGTGGCCCTACCTGACACCCCTTGATTGAAATGCCCTAAAGTTGTCAATATAGGCACAGGAATTGCCAACATCTGTGCCAGGTATGACAAGTGTAATTCGAAAGGTTTTGATTTGTTTAAGGACGAGAGCGGCAGGAGCCTAGCGGTCATTTTGGGAACTGGTGCATTCGACTTAGAGGAATTTGCCAGTTTTTGAGCAAGTTTCTATCATTATTAGTTCAAAAGTTATGTCTAGTAATATAAATGTGCATTTCTAATCAAGTTGGAAGAAACCTTGCCAAAAGACTACAAACCCCCCTCTACCCCCCTCTACCTCCCTCTACCTCCCTCTACCCCCCTCTGGCTGCGGTCATAGGCTTATGTATTAGGGTTCCCCATCCCCTTGCATGCACACTCATCTTGTGCAAAAAGTAGCATTGGAACCATAGGATTTTACATTTCTATTTTGATTAACATATGCCAATAGACATATTTGTAGTTTTTGAAAAAAAATGTTTGTCCAGTTTGGGAATTATTCACCAAAGTTCTTCCAAAATCCAAAATGTCTAGGTGTAAGCCCATTGGACTCAATGCTAACGCATCTTAAAAAAGATGACTGCTACCAAAGAAAGTAGCATTGCTACCCCATCTTTTTATTCAACATTTAAATTACACATCATGTAAGGAAAAAATATTCCAAGTTACACGGAAATCCTTTATCAATCAATTTCTGGGGCACCTGGAGCCCTATAAAGTCTCTCCATATATTTGAAATCAAAGATGTAAGCCACTCCCAGATTTCAGGGTGTCTCTATAAGTATCAGTGGGCTTATAGATTGGTCTTTAAGCACCGGCTTATAGGTGGTGTTATTTGGTCGTAGCCCTGGCAGTTGGAGGTAGTATAGCACTGAGCCCAGCCCTTAGACCAGGGGCGGTAGGGCAGTGAATTGACTTGATATATAAATCTTTCCTGCCTCGCCAACAGGGAGCAGTCTTGGTGAGGCAACTTTTGACCAGTACTGATGACCCCTTCCCATGGTGCTCTACCCCCCCCCCCAATCATTCCCCTTCCCTCCTCCAGGGGGCGGACCAAGCCGTCACGTGACCGCCATTTCCGGTGGGGACCGGCACTTTGATTCCCGTGGCTTGCGGCAGGGGACGCCACCAAACCCACAATCCACCGCGGTCCTCTTACTCCGTCATTGTCAAAAACATGACTATATTTCAGCACGTTCCCTCCAATTTTCCTTTAGGCTCTTCTCTTACCCACCTCCCACCCAACCCCATTGCCCTTACCATCTATGAGGGTTGAGTACCTGGTCAAGGAATGGGGGGGGGGGGGTAGGCAGCCTGGGAGGAATCAAAGGTGGGTCGGGGTGGCTTTATGTTCTATGGTTGTAGGCTATATTTTCCCTCAGGCCAAAGGAGGGACAATGTTTCTCAGCACAAGGGACCTTGCACAGGGAAATAAGGTTACCAAATGACATTGAAAGCACAGGAAATTATTTTCACGAATTCTATACTTTTAGACCATTGCTTTGATAAGGTGTTTTTCAGGAGGGAACAGCAAATGACATTTTCTCACTTCTATACCTTTGCAAATGTTGTAGGAGAAGGGGGGGCTTGCCCCTCAATGCTTGGAGGTCCCCCTATAAAGGTAAAGTGTGCATCCACCGACCAGGACCATTGCTCCCCGCCCCCCACCCTTTGCTACACCCGACAACCTCCCCACATTAACAAATGGTTTCTACAGCTCTGTTTCCAGACCGTCATTAGCAGAAAGAGAGCTTATCCTTATCTTGGCCTGAACAGTTCATGCCCCATAAAACCAGCTCCTCTCCTACCTGCTACTCAATCCCTGCCCCATACCATGTCACCAGTAGTAGCAAATCTGCCCCATGGTAATCCCCCACATCAAAGAGCACACTACAGTGAGCTGCTCCATCTTATACTCCTGAGCTACTCATTGATGATAGTGGTAGAACAGGGCCATAGTTCTACCAGTGCACGAGTAATGTCTCCCTGTTTCCATTAAATGAGGACATATTATACTGAAGGATGGAGTCGGACCTTACCGTAAAACCCCATGTATAAGCCACACCCTGACTTTAGGAGAATGCTATAAGTTGATCAAGAGGCCTGGAGGGTGTTGCTCCTATAGTAAAAGGAAGAGCTGGCTAAAAATGCCCTTGTTTCCAGTCCTTTCTTTTCATGTAGCAATAACTTGTCACTTTTGTTGCTCACAAGTGGTCATTCAAGTACGGTGCTAAAAAAGGGGATTTGAGTAGGTATCTAGCTGGGAGAAGTCAGTCAGTATAATAAACTATAGAGTGTGTGACATGAGTAGGTACCTGGTAGTGCAGCTCTCTCTATTTTAAACAAGACAGGTGTCTTTTCAGACTAATGTGGTGAGTGCAAGTTGAATTGTGAAGCAGTGCACGACTTGTTTAGAAAAAAGGGCACATACTCACAGCTCTTTTTACAATAGGAGCAACACCCTCCAGAAATGGTTGTCATTCCATACTAAGTCTATATAAGTAAAAGCCCTCATATAAGCCGCACCCTCAGTTTAAGGGAATCTTATAAGGTGCACCAGAGGCTTGACATGGTCTATAAGCCACGGCTTACAAATACGCGGGGATTTATGGTAGCTAGACAGCCCTTCTCTTATGTGTGTGTCTTATGATTGGTAAATATCATTTATTCATCTAAAGGACGATTTGTTGCCATCCGGGGGGGGGGGACTTGTTACATATAGAAGGAGGTTGGGGCATTTTAAAAAAAGCTCCTTGGTGGGTGCAGAGCAAAACCCAAGAAACCTTTACCCGGGCGGGGGGGATCAAAACTAAGTATGGACGATTCAAGTACCTATCACAATTCCACATGCATGTTAGATTCATCGCTAGAACCACATTAGGTATCAATTGACGTTTCTGTACCCTACAACGGCCGGAAAAGATGAAACACCACTGTCACTATCAAAGACCTTGGATAACTAGCGTATGGTAGCAGTGACTATCCCACCCCTCTGATGTCACATAATCACAATATCACTTCTAGTGGATTAATGCTCCGATTTTAGGACCATTTGGCTTGCCCGATCCTCCAACGGCATTTTTGATGTTAAATGGGATGCAATGTATCAAGCGAAAGGTATATTGAGCCAAATTACTGAAACGCACTGTATGATATTATAAGGAACGTCTCATAGGTGGTGTACTATAGTACAAAGTATAGTAGAGAATACACTTTCACTATACTACTTACACTGCTACACACCCCACCATTTCACTATACTACTTACACTGCTACACACCACCATTTCACTATACTACTTACACTGCTACACTACACCATTTCACTATACTACTTACACTGCTACATACCACCAGTTTACTATACTACTTACACTGCTACACATCACCATTTCACTATACTACTTATTCAGCTACACACATCACCATTTCACTATACTACTTACACTGCTACACACTACCATTTCTCTATACTACTTACACTGCTACACACCCCACCATTTCACTATACTACTTACACTGCTACACACCACCATTTCACTATACTACTTACACTGCTACATACCACCATTTCACTATACTACTTACACTGCTACACACACCACCATTTCTCTATAGTACTTACACTGCTACACACACCACCATTTCACTATACTACTTACACTGCTACATACCACCATTTCACTATACTACTTACACTGCTACACACACCACCATTTCTCTATAGTACTTACACTGCTACACACACCACCATTTCACTATACTACTTACACTGCTACACACCCCACCATTTCACTATACTACTTACACTGCTACACACCCCACCATTTCACTATACTACGTACACTGCTACACACTACCATTTCACTATACTACTTACACTGCTACACACACTACCATTTCACTATACTACTTACACTGCTACACACCACCATTTCACTATACTACTTACACTGCTACACACTACCATTTCACTATACTACTTACACTGCTACACACTACCATTTCACTATACTACTTACACTGCTACACACACCACCATTTCACTATACTACTTACACTGCTACACACTACCATTTCACTATACTACTTACACTGCTACACACACCACCATTTCACTATACTACTTACACTGCTACACACTACCATTTCACTATACTACTTACACTGCTACACACACCACTATTTCACTCTACTACTTACACTGCTACACACACCACCATTTCACTATACTACTTACACTGCTACACACCACCATTTCACTATACTACTTACACTGCTACACACCACCATTTCACTATAGTACTTACACTGCTACACACACCACCATTTCACTATACTACTTACACTGCTACACACCACCATTTCACTATACTACTTACACTGCTACATACCACCATTTCACTATACTACTTACACTGCTACACACACCACCATTTCTCTATAGTACTTACACTGCTACACACCCCACCATTTCACTATACTACTTACACTGCTACACACACCACCATTTCACTATACTACTTACACTGCTACACATCACCATTTCACTGTACTACTTACACTGCTACACACCACCATTTCACTATACTACTTACACTGCTACACACCACCATTTCACTATACTACTTACACTGCTACACACACCACCATTTCACTATACTTCTTACACTGCTACACACCACCATTTCACTATACTACTTACACTGCTACACTACACCACCATTTCACTATAGTACTTACACTGGTACACACCACCATTTCACTATACTACTTACACTGCTACACACCCCACCATTTCACTATACTACGTACACTGGTACACACTACCATTTCACTATACTACTTACACTGCTACACACCCCACCATTTCACTATACTATGTACACTGCTACACACCACCATTTCACTATAGTACTTACACTGCTACACACACCACCATTTCACTATACTACTTACACTACTCCACACACTACCATTTCACTATACTACTTACACTGCTACACACACTACCATTTCACTATACTACTTACACTGCTACACACCACCATTTCACTATACTACTTACACTGCTACACACACCACCATTTCACTATACTACTTACACTGCTACACACACCACCATTTCACTATACTACTTACACTGCTACACACACCACCATTTCACTATACTACTTACACTGCTACACATCACCATTTCACTATACTACTTACACTGCTACACATCACCATTTCACTATACTACTTACACTGCTACACACACCACCATTTCACTATACTACTTACACTGCTACACTACACCATTTCACTATACTACTTACACTGCTACACACTACCATTTCACTATACTATTGATACACACGATTTAAACCCTAAGCGGTGAGTCCTCAAAGAAGCGCCGGTATTATGTAAGTGCCAGGATAGAGTGGTACTCCAAGCTTAATCAGAACATTTCGGTCTGTCAAGCTTATAATTCGTCTAGCATCCTGTAAGCACTTTCTAAGAATCTCTATTCTGTTGGTCATTATATAAGGTCAGATCTTCAATGTAGATGTACTCAATACTATAAGACCACAAACTTTTCATTAACTCGACCACAGCTCTTCATGATCACCTCCCTCCCTACCCACTATTTCATACCACCATGGAATGCTATAAAACTCCTCCAAGGCGCTCCTTGCACCGTGAAGTGAGGCCATAGATCACCTTATTGGCAGCTATAATTAGTGACACCTTACTGCATGTGCCATGTGACGCCAGCCGGGGACGCCAGGCCCACACTTGATTGGTCCCGGCGGGGCGTGACGTAAACCCTAACGTTATGACGTCACAGGTGTGAGGGACGTCGTGGTTTAGGGTTGACATAGTAACGTTAGGGCCGTCTTAATGGTATTTCTTAACATAGCATGTTTAAACACAGAAGAAAGCATACTGCCACCTGGTGCTTCTTGTGAACACTACATGGGTTCAGTGCAATTCAATTATGTCTTCAGTTTTATGAGGATCTCTGGTAGATTGAACATTTCATTTTACTGTGTAGACTGGAGTCACGACAGGAGGACATACAACTGCTCTCTGGGTGGCGATTCATAAGTTAAACAGGGACATTTTCAGTGTTTAAAGGATCAAACCAAATATACACATACTCGTTTTGATGCAATTCGCAATATGCAGTATTGCAATCACCTGAACATGATACGACGTGAGATGTGTAGTCGTAGTATGTTCAGAAACACCATCCTGTCACTGAGCTTGAAGCCTTAGACCAGCAGGGATAGAGTTAGGGTAATGGAGTTTTAGAATTAGGAAGGTATCGAGTGTGGCTCGGCGTGGACTAGGCTTATTGATGGGGCAATTGGCAGGCTGACAGGCCTAGCATGTCCCCTGGAGGGTGTGGTAGTAGTGGTAGTGGTGGAGGTAAGGGGGGGGAGGTACTGGGGGTAAATGAAGGAGGCTATGGAACACGTCTAACACGTCTTATCCTGCTTGTACATCTAAGGGCTTTAACACTGGCAGGGCAACGGAAGGGCCATAATACACTATGCCCTTTGGTCGTCAGTTAGAGGTGAATCAAAGAATTGGGCCGACTGTGAGTCTACCCAAAAACAGCAGGGGATTTCTGAACAATGACAACCGGCATCATTGGGAAATGGCCTCCAGGGCAATATACATGATGTCAGGCTGCTGTTATGCACTAAGGTGAGTAACTCGCCCATGTTATTTATGTATCATGCAGGTCCTAACGTTACAGGTTTGGTACTCTCCTGAAGGTTATTATGACAAGGCGTCAGCGAGTAACTGTCTTGTGCAGCATTACTGCAGCCAAAGACAGACAAATACTATAACCTTTAGGTAGCATGATGTCCATAGAGAATCAAGTTAAACCAACTGAAATTCAGGTTATAGACTCACCCAACGATCAGGAGGCCATTTCTTAAGGCACCACGACTGCACACAGCCAGTACGATCTGACATTCTAAAACTAGTCCCAATAATCGTAAGCAATGCCCCACGACTGCTTTATATGATGGGCCCTTATTATGGCTATTATACATAGAGTTTGGTAGGGCAGTCGTAGTACTGCAGACACTACATGACCAATACTATCAGGCTGTAATGACACTAGGTTAAGGGTCTTCAAAGCTACTTGAGGATGAGCAGTTGTAGTGTGTTAAGACATGGCCTCCAGTCCCTGGGATGTGGAGGGATTATCGTTATAGTAGTCCAGAATATAGGATACTGGCATATGCTATATTCTAACATTATGATATGAAGAAGTTGATGATAAGCCTCTTTTGTGAATGTCTTTGTATTGATGGACCGATAAAGACTGTTATGGTAACATGATGCATGAAGACACCACGATGCTATACACTTTGTGACACCTATAATATATCTCAGTCAGTCATTGCTTCCAGTTACTCACATGACCTGCAATTAAACACAAAATGTCACCTGCGAAAATCTGGTTTCTGTTTCTTTATCACAAGAGCAAATGGTGTTCCTATCCCCATGTACAAACAGGGAAGCTATAGACAGTGGTGTAATTGCTTCAATAACATTGCGTCACCTACTCATTTAAGAAAGATATTATTTTATTTTCTTCTCTGATACCAGCACATCCTTTTCTTGATTGTGATAAGCATAACAACTCACGCCTTTGTCTAAACAGGGAGTCGTCTAGAGTAGACCCAATATAGCATGTTGTCAATCCATTAATTCCTGAGACACTTTAAACTAGGTTAGAACATGATACGTCATGGCATCACGTCCTTGACGTATGATGTCACAGACACTGTCACCACACTATCGATGCGACCTCTAGGCGGTCAGTAAGTGCAGTAAATGATACATGTCTGGCAAAGACCTGGGTATATATATATATATATATATATATATATATATATATATATATATATATATATAACAGAAAGAGCCTGAACCACTTTCTCACTCCCAAGCACCAAAGTAAATGGCGATACCCAGACCCATGATTCAGATTTATAGACACGACGTAAGTAATGGTGGCGCTGCACATCGGCTACCATCTTCATCTATGATTCATGTAGTAGCCACCAGATGGCGCCCGGGTCAAATAAGGGTGATTCTGATTGGCTGTTGGCTGTTGGATGGCATGTGATGGGGGAGGCGGGAATGATGGGATGTACGGCTTAGCCCTTTACGGGCGGCTGATACAGGAGTGCATCATGCCCTCTCGTCACCATGATGCACCAATAAAGTGCTAGTGAGTATGCTTGCCAGCACTTCATTGGTGCATCATGCTGACCCACTGGGAGTGTATCAACCCGATAGTGTCGTAATGATACATGAATGAAGCCTTGGCAAGTTACTCGCCAGCCCTGTCTGCATTTATGCCCCTGGATTTATGCATCATGACGACCCATGGGCATAATGCATTAATCCACCAGCGGCCTTTAAAGGGTTAGGGATGGGGAGTAGTGGCCACTAACCACAAGTTATGGCACCAAAGGAGGATCCAAGAGGCTTCTTCTCTTTTCCTTAGGCGCTTGATCTGCAGCCGTTAAAAAGGACATTGTTTAAACTAACGTCCACCTTCCAATGAAATATTCAAAGATGTTCCTCACAAAACTGCCCGCTTAAGGCAAGTGGAGAGGCAGAGATAGGTTCATGACCTTCGGGGATCTTTAATTTGTGGAGAGGTCCAGTTGTTTGTGAAATCTGCTTACGGTATTTGTCTGTATACGATGTATATGGGTAGCCCCGGGTGCAGGCTAAATGAAATACATTTTAATCTAAGTCTTTTGTAGGCGCCGGGCGTGAATGAGTGCCAGGATGCTTATAATATAGGCTGATGCGGTTGTCAGAATAAACTTCATTAAAATCAATTTCAACCAACATAGAATAATTCATTATAGTTATGTTCTTTTTAAAGAGCGAAATTATTTGAATAAATAGCTGATGTTGTTTGATGTCATCAAAGAGTTATTAGTTTAGTTATTTTGGATTAATTAATCGGCAGTGTTATAAGCTCTTAATCGTTGATTTGAGAGCAATCATTGTGATGAGAAAACACACCGTAGAAGTTTCTACGATGAAGCAGTACAGTACACACTATGGCACAAGGAATCTCCATGAAATTAATGATGGATCCCCGACAACTTTAGGACAAGCATTTCACTGTTATTTTGACCACATCTTTTTACAGTGCAGCATAACTTTGTGTCATCATGACAATTTAATACCTAAGGACATGTAATATGGCGCATATTATGCCCTTGAAACGTGGGTGACAATTCATTGTGTTATGGTGGTGAGGAGCGGCTTTGGTTTCAGTAATTACTTTTTTTGTAAAGGATTGATGTTGAGTTTTGTGTACATGTAAAGGATTATAGGATTAATAGGTAGCTCATTAATTAACATCAATCATACCTCTTACTGCCCCACTACCCTGCTTGTTGTCTCATCTGCTGATAATAAAAAAATGCCTAGAGGCTGATTCCAAAAGACTGAGAAGTGCCTTCTCAGGGTACTTACCTGACTTTATTTCGAAGTCTCTGCTCTACCCCACTGCTCTGGAGGCTTAAGCACATAAGCTAAAGAGAGCATGAGCACTTCTGTGCGACACAGAAAAAAGTCAGGACTGAAAAGAAAGTGACTGCTTCAGACAAAACATCAGTTTCCCTCATGTGCACACCCTCCTGAACCACTTCTGCTTGGAGGTAGCTTTAGGGAAGAGAAGAAAGAAGTGACAACCAAGGTAGAGTCACTTCCACGAGAAGTGAATACTGTTAGTTTGAAAACAGCCACCTTAGTACATACCGTGATGGCTTGGTTAAGACCCATTGTCTCCAATGAGCACCATTCTCAAAAAATATAAGCACTGGGGGTAGATGGGTATTGGGGTATTGATATCAATCTTAAGCCCTCAATATAGTATTCAAATGAGCACCAGTCAAATAAGGGCAGGGACTATGGAGGCACTGAAACCTGAATGTCGTGAATTCCCTGTACTGTAGACACACATTGAACCCCATTCCAGACACCCATCTATAAATCTACTTCACACTCTTCCCTCCACTTCCAGCTCACTCCACCCCTTCCACCCCTCCCCACTATATACTAAAGCATATGGTGGGGACGGGTCCCATCTGTTTCCGCTGATGGATGGCGCATTCACCCGTTCCGTTATCAAGAAGGTTAATTGTTCTCGCATACACCTGCAGATGGCGCGTGGGTGTCGCCAGCCTTAACTGTTCACCGTAACAGATCACCCAGCCATCAATCCCGAAATGATTCCACTCCGTATACCAACTCCCCCATTCAGAAAGAAAAACTGAAGAAAAAGCGCCATTTTACTTACATGCTTTATGTATAGGTGACACACACAGAAAGCTCTATTTGAAGCATCACTTGGATACCCATTTTTCCCGCCCTTTTTTACAAGCAGACGACTTTTGAACATGCTGGTTTCTGATTGGTGGTAGTGAACCTGAAGGCGCCTGGGGGAACCAGCGGCACAAAAAGCCAGCATCGATCTGTCTTGTGTAAACAGGAAGTGTGGTGGTGACTTGGATGTAGCTCACTAGGGGGAGCAGTGGTACAACATGATATGAATGTGGGTGGTTGTTGGTGTTCATACTGGTTTAGGATCATCTATTAAAATAGAGATCCACCGAAGCAGTGGCGGGGGGCAGGAGGGAGGCAGAGGCGGGGCAGGAGGGCAAGCCGAGTTCATATAAGGGTATAGGAGGAGGGGATTCGTTGGTCTTTTCGGTATTTATAACAACCCTCTTGCTCATACAACTGGGAGGTACTTGACTACTTCTAAAAAAGTGACCCCCTTACATCACATTTTGGTGGCACCTCAATTCTTGACCACATCTGTGCAACATGAAGAGTAAGGACTGAAAAGAAAATGACTTTTTCACGTAATGTACTAATAAGTCAAAACTGCCTATTCCCTTATGTGCAAGGCCTTCCTGTGCGTAAAAGGACCAGTACTGCTTAATATATTTGCAGGAAGTACAAAAACTTTGAATTCAGAGAAATAGTTACACCCAATCAATCCAGGGGGAGGCCCTGGAGGGTGTTGCACAGAGGGGAAGAGGTATTTTACCTTGGAAGCGCCCCACCTTCAGTAGTCACTTTCTTTTCAGTGTTGACATTGTAGATAAGTGCTCATACCGGTCAGGTACAATTACCTTCCATTGAAGATGGAGACGCTACTCAAAACAAGTGCTGTATGGAGAGTCAAAAAATGAGGTACCTGCTTGTGCAATACACACTACTCTTAAACAAAGCAATACAAGTTGAATGCTGAAGCACAACATGCCTTTTTAACATGAGATGGTACCTGCTTAGTGCTCTCTTTGCTTATGTGAAACAGCCTCCTGTATTGCAGAATTTGGAGGAGGTACAAAAACTTTGAAGCCAGAGAAATAGTTCCACCCACTCAATCTAGGGGGAGGCACTGAGCTCCTCTCTTCATACCACCATCACCCCTTTCCCCAGGACTACATGACTTGCACATCACAGCCTCATTCAACTTCACCCACCATTATGGCGCCCACGTCCCACGTTCTTAACCAGTTCTCGTCTACCAGATCTCACGGTAACGAGACTCCGAATTTTATTACAGCCAGTCAGGTGACACTACCACCGCAAATGAGGCTTTCTAAATCATGTTCCAGAAGTCTATTTTTTCCCTTTTTTCTCATTTTATTATTATTTTTCCCCTTGTCTACTTACCAAATACAGGGATCAATGGAGCATTGAGGGATGGGTTCTGTAGGCTACTAACAATTACCTATGGCCCATATATTGCCTATAATGTCGGAGGTGCATGTTGCCTGACCGTTAGGGTGCAGGGTGTGTGGTTCTACATGGAAGGTTGTATGAGTATGTATGAGGGCTTGAGGTAGGCTTTAGGCTGTACCATGCACCTCAGAGGTGTATCTGAGACTAAGCAGACTTCAGCCTTTAACTGATAAGACAAGGGTATATTTTCTGTTATCTGGGCTTGCATCAATTATTCATGATATCTAAGGGACTGGTCATCTTTTTTTTCTAAAACAGAGGGTTGCTGGATTTTGGCATGTGTTTGCAAATCAATGTGGATCAACAGGGTAAAAGGTACATCCACACACCCCCACGCTGGCGTACCTTTTGCCGTGTTGATCCATATATTTATAACCTAAGGCCTAAAGTGGTTTCTGATAAAAGGTTTTACTGAACAAAATATATCCTTTGGAGTGAGTGAGTAATAGATGTTTAACGCCATTTCAACAACTAAGGTCATATTCATGGCGAGAACGACATTACACAATTTCACAGAGGAATGTGTCAGTGCCCATGCATATGTGCACCACAAACATCTTGAGGGGATAGAAAAGAAGAGATATAGACCCTTTTAAGTGGGCTAGGGAAGCACAGAAAACATGCCGCCGCCTAAAAATCGTCAATAAAGACGAGTTTAGGGTAGTCAAGGCCAAATGACAACCTAAACTCGTCATACTGACAATACAAAGTCGTCATACATACGACTTAGGTGGTCAGGATGACGACCTAAAGTCGTCATTTTGACGACCTAAAGCTGTAGATTTAGGTATTGTCAACCTGAGGACCTAAAGTCGTCTGCACTAACTAGTTTCAGGCCTCTCAGGTTTTCAGTGAAGCCCGATATCCTTTGGGATTGCAGTGCATATGAATTCATAATACCAGGTTGCAGTGGTGGTCCAGGTGTCTGCTGAGTATTATTGAAAAGAAAAAAAAAAACAAGGAACAGTTGATGGGCATGAAGCCAAAGGACGATGATTGCATGCATCAACTAAATAACCCCTAACCATATCAGATCATACTTTAAAGGAAATCAATTCTACTAGCTCAGAAAATACATCGCTGTGCACCAAAACTACTAAGTTTTGTTACCAGATAATGTCGATAACAGTGCACTGTCTGGCTACAGAGAATATATAGTAGATTGATACGATGTCCATTTTACTCATGTAATAGCTGTGTAATTTGATAACGACAGGTATACGGCATAAACTACATAATGTCCACTACATACAGTTATTTTATGCTGTGTTCTATCCATTGGTTTCTGTATAGAATAGCACCACTGCTTCATAAATGATTCATAGGAGATTGAATACAATAGGCAGGGCCACAATAAATATGGACTCAAACTGGGCGAACTCTGAATACCTAAGCACTATTGGTAAAATGTTACAATTGAAGATCGATCTAAGAGATCAATGAGATCTGTGCATGAACAAATATGTTGTCATTCATGTGAACCAGACTGTATTCCTGTATCAGGTAGAGTCATTTTGGACATTGTTAACTTAACTTTAAAATCCTTTGAGTGCTGCTTATGCATTAATGCATCATGCCAATGGCTCGTCATGATGCATGAATGCAGCCCTGGCGAGTTACTTGCAAGGCCAGCATTCATGCATCATGCCAACCCTACAGGGTAAATACAATAAGGTGCTGGCCAACACATCCGCAAGCACTTCATTGGTGCATCATGACGAATGATGGGCATGATGCACTCCTGGATAAGCGGCCCTTAAAGGCTGTAAGGCAGACAAGCCTAGGCCTAAAAAAAGGTTTGTTTCCAGTTACCCAACCGACCCTAGCAAAGCAGGGCTGATCCTGAAATGAATTTTTTTTTTATTTTGTTAATTTTGGTCATTTTTTTGGCAGTTTTTAGGCAATTTTCCAGTAATTTTCATATTCTTTCATCAATTTTTCATGGAGCTTATCTAGGTCCTCATCTATTGGTATAGCGATCATAACATATTGGTCATTCATACCTGTTACATGTGCTTCATATATCTTGTGTCTTTCATAATTCTACTGTAAAAACATAGAATTCAACATGTCTGCTCATACATTTCTATACAAAATCAAAAAAAAAATCAAAAAGAAAAAAAAATCCGACCTACCAACCCTAGATATTTGAGGCATGTAACTGGAAACACAACTTAATTTCTTTTTGCCCTAGATGGCTCACACTTGTACTAGACAAGCATGTTATACTACTTAATAATGTCAGTGATATCAAATGGATTTAAAAGTGTGACATATGGATATCAAATGAGTTTACAAAGCACTCTCTCTACTTTACCAGAATTGATGACTGTCCAGAACATAACCCACATTTGCAGTAAAATCCCAATATAGCAGCAATCTATCAGAAGCGACAGATTCCGTTTCCACAGCAAATAAAAATATACTTTTCAGTGCGACCTACTCAGTGCTAACATGTTCCTGTTGCTGCTACAGGAATCCATAATTTGCTGCCAACCTCGAGCGATGCATGACGCCTTATGTTCCACTTACAAATCCGCTCAAGGCATGCGATCTACGACAGAAATACAGATCTTACATGAGCGTACCGGAACGGATGGAGATTAGGGGGATTGCATTAGATTGCCAAACGAAACGGAGCTCGTCCATTGTGGACATTTTAGAGAGTAGCTCATTGGCACATGCGCACTCTAACCAGGGCATATGTGGTAGCAGCTCAGGGTTTGAGCACACGCGATTGGTAAATCTCAAAATACTCTAGCTTTAACCCTACTTGACCTTAGAAGGGAAAGAGCTGATTCAAAGTGAGGTTTGGCATTGGAAAATGGTGATACAAATATCAATAATATCTTGGTAATGTGTATTTTGGTCGGTTGAATTGAAAGAAGTGTAGGCCTACCAGATAGTAAGAAAATTAGTGCAGGTATATGAAAGTCACTTGTATAATACTTGGAGAATCCACCAGAACAACTTGGATGCCAACACATTCCACTAAACTCCCCATGCCCTTTGAGTGCTCCCACGGTTCAATCTCATTGGTCCGTGCAGGTCACGTGAGAACCTCCGGGAGTCTGCGCAGCGGAAATGTGCAGAAAACCAGAGGTCATGCCCTGAGCACCCTGGTCTGTCCTGACTTGGAAATACCACTCCTCAGTTGCCATGGTTACAAAATGGCCACCTCCTCTCCTTACCTGGTCTCATGCAATTGGTGTAGAAACTTGAATCTCACCGCTAAACTACCCTAATATCGCCCAAGCCACACTTGTCCTATTTGTCACTGTTAGCCCATTAAGTGCCACAGGATGTGACAAGGTACATGCTCTTCCCTTGTCATAATTCACAAAGGGAATGCTGGCGCATCAGGTCACCGCTTCATGACCGTATCGGTGAGATATCCATTGGAGCATCATGTCAACGATGCAACTGCCTCGTACCTTAAGGTTCATCATGATGCAAACTATAATGGCCCCACTTATGTGTCTGGCTGCTTATCAAAATAATACCACTTTACCCCCGGCACTTATTTGAGACAGGCGCTTATTTGAACACTGTTTTTAGTGCTTAAGACTGTTTTCAATACACCTGTACCCCACGCCTTTTTTTCAAGAGCGGCACTTATTTAGACCCTGGTGCTTAAACAAGACTTTATTTAGCGCCTCCCACGCCGCGTAGCGTCGGTACCGCGAAGTGGTACGGGAGTGCGCTATGATGATTGCATTTGCCCCATGTGATGAGGTCTCACAATACAAAATTACTGAATAGAGAAATTGATAATTGTGAAATCTTCTTTATGTCTGCTTTTATGAGACATGTCATCAAACACTGGTATACCGACATTAACGGCGGGAGGTGTTTTTTTAGGCGGTCACAACCGCATTTCTTGTAGTACATGTTATGTAGCCAAAGTGAAATTATTGCCAGGATTTATAATTCTCTGCCTCATGACCAATGGGCAATTTCTGCACTATGTTACCTTACAATGGCTTATAGAGTTGTTATGACCTTGTCTCCATACCCATAATTTCTGCTACAGGTACTTATATTGGGTTAGCTTTGCATTGTCCTCCATCCCATTTGTTCATGACCGCTTTCTAATGGTATAGGTATAGCAGATGGGTACCTTGTCCTGACGGGATTTAACTGAGAAATTGAGCCTGGTCTGGAGGGCATCTGGAGGGCATCGTAACCCAGCCTAAGGACATTCTTGCTTGAACTATCTACCGATAGACCAGGTTCGGTTTTACACTGTATAAAAATAACTGTTGAATCTACCAGGGATCCTTGTAATTATATAGCAGGGAGCCAATGTAGTTTTAACAAGAGGCCCCAGGTGGCAGTATGGTGGTATAAAGAATCTCTGTGAAAATAACAACATCTCTGTGAAAATAATGACAGATCTCTGGCAACTTGGGGATGAGAATTCCGTCGTTATTGCGACGACTTTTTTTTACAGTGTACTATAGGAAAACATCTCCCAGTGAATGATGAACAAAACTTTGCAAAGTAGAACTAACTTTTAATTTGTAAAAACACTTATAGCAGACAGCAATCACTTTTAGGGAAAATGCCCAAATTCTGCCTTTACCTAATCTGTATGGGGTCATATCTGTCTCACATAGTGACGGAAGGCAATCAGCCTTACCCTAACATAAGGGAATATAGGTTCAGACAGGATTTTATCCCCACTTGATGTCAAATCTGCCAAGTATTATTTAAACAAATGGGAGTCATATTAACAAATAAATCAAAATGAGCAAAATATGAAAATATGTAAATATTGTAAAATAGATTAATGTATAAATTATTAACTATATCGCTTAATAGAAAAAAAAGATATATGATGGATATATGATATAAAACATGATTACAACAAATAGCAAAAGGAATAAAAAAAACATATCTTTACTATAGCATTGCTGGATCGGCAGAACTGCCAGATGATGGAGTTGCTCTAACATGTTGCATGCTCCGATATATCCCACTACCAGACACTTTGGTGCCATTCCACTCTAAGCCTTTGATATTGAAATAATGGTAATGACTTATCAATCCCTATGCTTCCCTTGAATACTCCATTCTATAAACAGATATAAAACTACTTCCGCCTGCTCAATGCAGTACTCTCCAAATAACCCTGCACTCTTCATATACATTCACTGTGCATGCATTCACTCTCCCCCCACCCTCTCAGCACCCTTTTCACTGGTGCCCCAATCACCACATACTGCACGCATATTCCGCTAGGGGGCGGATGGCGTGGTTACCCGTATGTAGCATAAAGGGGGGCATCTTTTATTCCGGCCACCAGGGGGCCGTGCTCATGCGCACATGCAAGCTTCCGGTTTCGCCCACTGGAGCCTTTCAGTCAGAGTGAGGCTGTATGAGTGATCAGAGCGAGGCAGGGTGGGCGATAATAGAGGGTCTGGTGCTGACAGTGGGTTTTATGGGCTGATCACTCGGACCTTAGCCACCAGGTGGCAGCATGCAACGGTACAATCATTATAAAGGCCTTTGGGGGGAGTACTGCCACTAGGGTAGGGCAAAGAGGGGGAAGGGTCAAGAGGGACATCTTAGTGGACTGTACGTTATTGTAGCTATTATCATAAGCAAACAGTGGATGATGAATTACTTATAAGGGGCCATCCAGAAATGACGTCATGCTGGAGGGGGGGGTCAGGCCAGGCATGACGAAATTGATTTTCCATATACCTTCAGCATTGCAAAGTTGGCAACATTAAAAAAACATGACAAGGGGAGGGGGGTCAAAAATGGTCAAATTTTGCATGACGTCATGTATGGATGGCCCCTAGCAGGTAAAAAGGTGTGATACACATTAATGTAAGAGCCACCTGCAATGTGCATGTGGACAAATAATGGCTACCAGCAGCAAGGTCATGCTGTACACATAGACCCGAAACGTTTAACGCTATAGGTCATAGCTAGCATCAATGTATTAAGGCCTGTGCAGATTTGGTGCTCCATCATGAATGGCCCAGACTGTTCCTTGTAATCAAATAATGTATGCTCCCTTGTGGTAGGCACTAAATGCCCCCTTTCCCCTCTCCTTACCCCCAACCCCTTTATAGTCCTGAATTAACCCCTTATTGGACATTTGAATACCTCTAGGGCCTAGCCCCACATAAAAACTTTAAATGTATTTTATTCCTCACCCCAATGGTGCAGGCCAACTCTCTGGGTGTGGGTCAACCCCATAGGGTCAGCATATGATACATGAATGTAGTTCAGGCGAGGGTTGACATGATGCTCCTGTAACGGTCAGGTATTCCTAAGTTTGTATGTCTAATCTGGAAAGAACTCCCAAACGACAATCTCCGGTACAGAAGATGCAACAAGTTTTATTCAGGATCCTACGTACAATCAGACTAAAGGTTTCCGAATGCAAAGGTATCTGTATCAGAGTATTCAGACAATCAGACAATGAGCTACCTATGTAAATTCTCGGAGCCAGATGAGGGAAGGCACTCCTTATACGTACAGAACCCATGAAGGTTCTCCCCGTCAGTCGCCGACCGGGCCTTATATACAGGGCCACAGGGGTTGGGTGGCGACCCCTCGAGTCCAGGCCGAGATGCCTGGAGAGCAGTGCTGCCACCACTCGCCCGGCATAGCCAACCCTAGACCCGAGTCCGCCCCGCTCGGGAACTGACCAACTCGTACCGATACTATCCTGAATCCGTGCCCCTACACTCCAATGAAGTAAACCATTGGTGCATCATGTACTCCTGCATCGGAGGTTAACCCCTTCCGGCCCTGTCAACACCAGAGCTCTTTAAAGGGTTAACCCCTTCCACCCCTGTCTACATCACAGGTCTTTAAGGGTTAACCCCTTCTACCCCTGTCCACATCACAGGTCTTTAAAGGGTTAACCCCTTCTACCCCTGTCCACATCACAGGTCTTTAAAGGGTTAACCCCTTCCACCCCTGTCCACACCAGAGCTCTTTAAAGGGTTAACCCCTTCCTGCCCTGTCCACATCAAAGGTCTTTAAAGGGTTAACCCCTTCCACCCCTGTCCACATCAAAGGTCTTTAAAGGGTTAACCCCTTCCACCCCTGTCCACATCAGAGGTCTTTAAAGGGTTAACCCCTTCCACCCCTGTCCACATCAAAGGTCTTTAAAGGGTTAACCCCTTCCACCCCTGTCCACATCAGAGGTCTTTAAAGGGTTAACCCCTTCCACCCCTGTCCACATCAGAGGTCTTTAAAGGGTTAACCCCTTCCACCCCTGTCCACATCAAAGGTCTTTAAAGGGTTAACCCCTTCCACCCCTGTCCACATCAGAGGTCTTTAAAGGGTTAACCCCTTCCACCCCTGTCCACATCAGAGGTCTTTAAAGGGTTAACCCCTTCTACCCCTGTCCACATCAGGAGTTGTTCATTGACAATGTTAGAGCTGGTGTATATGGAAGGGTAGTGTACACCGTAAAAAAATGTCATCAAAATAACAGCAAAATCCTTGTCCCAAAGTTGCCAGAGATACTTTCACCAAGATTCCTTGTACCACCATGCTGCCATCTGGGGCTTCAATGTAGAAACTACAAGGCTTCACTGCACTCGGCTTACAGTGGTTCACTGTCCAGTTGTACGAGGATCCCTGGTAGATTCAACAGTTATTTCTAAGACTGTATACTGGAGGTTAATTCAAAAGATCCTGGGATCGCAACCTCAGCGATCTTATGAATTATTCTGCCTTATCCTATTAAGCAATCTTAAGATTAGACTGCGTTCACTTTTCCTAGCCAGCACTAAGATCGCATCGATCTTAGACTCAGCCCTCCTACATTATTACAAGAAGTACTGACTGGACACAGGGGTAAGAGTCCCAAAATAAAGAATAGCTGTGGAGTCACTCTTCTTCACAACAGTGTTTATACCATCATTCCCCGTCCCCATATGGGCTAACAAAAGAGCACAGGGTGCAGTTGACCCAGTACAGTATTCAAGAGTTGTTCCCATGAATGTATGATTTATGCTTGCCTATTAGAAGCATTGTGCCCCCAACCAGGACAAAGAGAGAGAAGGGAATAATTACCTTACAGTGTACTTAATGCATGAGTAGCCCTAAGAACCCTCAAGGACACTCAGCAAACGTCCTCCCTCCCCTCTATATGTATGCAGCAGGCTATTCACTCTTTCGATCAGGAGTGTTCCCTGTAAGTGCTCTTGTACTCAGGTTAAACAACTATGCAATTCTTTCACTAAGATCGCAGTGATCTTAGCGCTGGAAAAGGAATAGTGAAGTGATCTCAGGACTTGCTATTCCTGTCAGGCCTGCAACCACTGCATTAGATAGGGTAGACTGGCCAAGTCTTATGATATGTGCCTACATTAAGATCGCAGGGGTAGAAATCCCAGGATCTTTTGAATTAACCTCCTGTACTGGTGGTGGGCACTATAAGGTTACTATAGAGACTGTAGGGTTGTGTTGTGGGCTGCTTTGTCTTGTCTCTAGTATATCGTTAGGCTACATGATAGCTGTCCCCTCTGCTCCTCTCACAAGTCAAATTCCTCAGACACGTAACTGTCTACTTGGCAAAGGTTCACTGAATTATCGTGAGCTCTTGAGCCAAGATTGGGTGTCAGTCTCTCGACCTTTAGGTGAAATGGACTAAATACTTACGTTGACCTTAGAGAATCCACACCATCAGTGATTATATGAATACCCTTTTGTATATCATTCAGGAGAATTCTCCGAAATTGAAAATTCAATATAGCACAGTGGATCCATGAGGCAACCTGTGTGAATAATCTGGATCCCTACTCCTAAATTCTGCCCTGTGTCCTTCCAACATTAGCAAAGGCAGACATGAAAATTGATAGCCCATCAGGCAATGACAAATAATACTAGGATATGGACACAAAAAGACTGTATGAATTCATTTCAAGACTGATCAGGGTCAAAATCCATCACTCTTTGGCTCTGATCAGGTCACAATGATTATATAAAAAGAGTTTTTTTATGTTGGTGAATAGTGTCCCCTGATGGAATCTGGCAACGTCATACCACTTTGACAAATTGCAGAGACAAGTCACCCAAATGAGAGAGAGGAAATATGTCGAATGACTATCAATGGACCCTAATCCTCTGAATATAGGAATGTAATATAATGAATAGACTTGCACTCGTTGGCTTCAGGGGGTGATAGAAGCATGAGCCGGAGGCGAATGCTTCTATCAAACCCATGAAGCCAACGAGTGCAAGTCTATTAATTACATATTGCATTTATACCACGATTTCCACCATTAATTCTAAGTATTTACCCTTAAAATGGATAGAATCCATTGTTTTCGTTTGCGAGTCAACAAGACGGCCCTCTGCCATCTTGGTTTCATGTTGATATGAGTTCAATCACTTTACACCAGGCTGCGCCACTTTCACGGGCGTAAACTTACTCGCAGTGGGATCATACAGAAGGGAGTGTAGTAGCATTGCTTTATACGGGTTCGCTATGGTTCCTCTTCTATTAAGTTAATGCCCGCGGCTAGTTGATAGGTTATACACCAGATGGCATGAGAGGTCATGTTGACAAACGCAATGGCGAACACGCACGGCCAGTCACTCGCTTCGAAAGTTTAATCTTTTTTTATAACAAATACAGCCATAATATCAAGCAATCTACCTGACAGGGAGTTAGAATAAGGTTTCAACTATGTTATGTCCAAAGCATTTCACCAGATTTGGTCTATAAGTTTCAAAAATGGAGGATTTACTTTCGTGTCAACTCGTTGTCAAGGTATGTCCGGTCCACTGTCAATTTTGGGTTCTATATCGCTAGATATGAGAACTCATATTATCCACTTTATGAACTGAAATCAGTGCCTAAACTCGATAATCGTGGTATAAGATCAAGTAAAATCATGTTGAACCATGGCTTAACACTAGTTTGTTGTTCTCCTTACAGGTGGCGACACTGTGCTGCTGCAGGACTGACAACATAAAAGGTAAGTGTGCATACAGTATTTCTTCTTGTTCCTTTTGTTGGGCAGAAGCAGGTGCCCCTAAGAGTCAGTATACATTATGCAGTTTCAACATGTACCCGCGATGTCAGAATGTGATATTCTTAGTAGGATGTATAGTTTTCAAGTCACGAAGATTTGCTGATCAAAGTTTGAAGCCTTTCTTCGTTCAACAGGAAGTCATTTCTCAAACGCTAAGTTTTGGGTGCCCCCAGATTGTACCACCCTGACCTGGATCGTAAGGGTATTCTAGTGTTGACAGGATCAATCACTACAATTGGTGCAGATATAGAGGGGAAAGGCATGCACCTGCATAGGCAATCGTAGGTAATACATGATCACCAAGGGTCAATCACTACGATTGGACTGGATCGTAGGGGTGGTTGGAATCGGAGGGAGAGGGGTAGGATCGTAGTGTTTGAGAAATGGCTAGCAGAACATTTTTGGGATATATATATATATATATATATATATATATATATATATTTTTTTTTTTTTTTTTTGACCTCCCTTTGCTTGACCTTATTTTAAATCATTCACTCCCCCCCCCCTTTCTCGCCTGATACTGGTCCACCAGGGGTGTGTTTGATAAGCAGTTAGTATTAGATTCACTGTCAGCCTGGATTTATGGATATTGAAGAGTCTGGGTAGGAAATGTGGGGACAGTTTGATTCTGCTTAATCCTCCCAGGGGGCGCACATGTAGATGAACTACACAGGTTGGGGGAGTGAGAGTGGAATATCAATGATAAGTGGGTGTTGATATTCTTTGCGTCCCATTGTTCCTTTGGTGTCATATCCTCATATATAAATCTCTTTTTGCTGAGCTAGGATTTGGGGATGACATAAGAAGGCACGTTTAAAAAAAGGTATTGATAGCGGGGCAATTGCTCTGAGGTGAATGTTACTCAGTGAGTGATTAATGGTTACTTACTGCCATTTTAACAGCAAAGATCATGTATGGGGAGAAAGCTATGGACACAGAGGATTAGGTGCGGCAGTTCCTTGTGATGGACTTGCAGAGCAGATAAAGACCCTTTCAATGTACCAAATTTGGATATTATTACTTCCATCCATAGGAAGCCTAATATTCAGTAGGAACTATGTTACATTACATAAAACTTTGCCTTGTGAAATATCTCTAGATCGAGAGAGGTTCTGATATGATATTCTAATACAGGTGAAAACTCAAGGTACAATAGGCCCATTCCTCTCTCGCTGAGAGTGGTCCCCTTAGGCCCAATTTCAACCTCCAATGTGACACTGCCTCCGGGATTTAGAAAGGATAGGGTACACCAACTTATGTTAAGAGGCAGTAGAGACAAAAAGGAGGGGGGGGGGCGTACCCGCTAATTTTGAGAAGAGGTAGAGACAACAAGGAGGGGGCATAGGTCTACTCCTTCATTTTGGGAAACGCTAGAGACAAAAAAAGGAGCCAACCCCCCCAAGTCTAAATCCCCAACATAGTCTAGTATTTTGGTCACTCTGTCCCAGTCCAGCTGTCCACTAAACACCCCTAACCTCCCCACCCCCCCCCCCTATCCATCCAGCTGGTCACCCTGAGGGCTACTAGTAATGTACATCACGTTCACCTCTGATCCACGTCTTAATCTCAGCTCGGACAAACCAGAGACGTCATTTTCATCCATGATTCATTTCAGGGGGCCGCCAACAAATTAGCATTAGGTTCTTCATTATACAGGTTCTGGGCCCCAACAGATTAGCATAGATTTCTTCATTACACTGGGTGTTGGGCTACCTTGTCCCATTGTGGGGACATTCTGTTCACATCTGTGGGACGCTGGTTTGATGAAGACTCGTGTGACTGGACAAGGCGTTATCTGGTTACAGGGTCAAGTTCCAAATCGTTTAGGAGAGCATTTCTCGGGATGGTATAACTGCACACATCCACTTTGATTTGAAACCGTCAAAATTAGATTGGGTGAACTTTGATGCTGCACTATGGCTTAATGTAGAACTTATAGGGTTTGGTGGGGCAGTCATAGCAGTGCAATTATTAGTGACCACTAGATAATAGTGCTGTAATAGTGCTTGAACAATGCCTTCGAGAGGTAGAATTCCTAAGTTGTAGTGTTATGTGTTAGAACTTTCTTGGCTCCCCCATAAAGTAAAAGCAACAGGTAATGGCATTGTCAGGTTCTTTTTCCTTTTTAATAAAATAGCATTTCTGAAGAATGCAAACGTAGGTTAAAGATGAGCTATACCTGCGATCCACTGTCCCCACTTCGGACGACTTTGTCCATAGCCTACATTTCCTACAGCAAATTCACCTGGTTGGGCCCAATTAAAATCCAATCAAAAGCGGGACAAATGTTGTCAATCGGCTTTAGTGGAACACCTGCTTTGGTTAAGACTTTATTTGTCTGGATGCAGGATATCAACCCCTCGTGTTGGAAACCTTCTGAAATGATAGCATCATGTTAACTTCTCGACTCCCCCATACAAGTGTTGTTTGTCGTAATCTAAGTTGTTACTCCTGGATCGTGTCGTAATCAGAAAATTCATAGACAGGTCTACATCAACCTAACTACCTTATCATTTGAAATGACCTTCACAAACAAGGTCTATAATGTCCATTTTCCCATGGCTAATGTTGACACAAGATAAAGCTAGTGTTAGTAAGTAGTCCAGAGGTACTATCTTCATTCCATCTCAGGATGTTACATGTCTGTAACTAAGTCTGACTTACTTATCAGAGCTTCATCCATTCATTATCAAGATCAATGGACATGATGTATTAATACATCAGCCGCCATTTGGGCTGGATAAAATCATATCAAAACACTAAATCATCTTCCGAAATCCCAGAAGACAAATCTCTATTGATAATACCCTAAATGACCATAATGTAACTTGCACGCCTCCTTGTGGCAACATCTTGTACTAACATCTGTCAACTGCACATGCTCATTTGGCGACGTTGCGGTTTCCGGCAGCGTCCGGCAGCTCACTCTCCGTCCTGATGTTTGTACATTACTTAGCTGACGTCCCATGACTCATCTTAGCCACCGCTGATTGGTCGTCAAGGAGATAATTGAACGGCGTGATCTGCAAGCAGCCCGGGCAGACGACAATTCCGCATTTTGCCGCCAATTCTGTTTCCTGACTCATCTGGCAGTGTCTCGAGCTCGCGGCGACAGTGAGACTTTGATTCAACCGAACTAGACTCCCTGCACATATTCTGATCAGTCTCGGTATCTTTGCTGATCGGGAATTGTGCTAGGTGAGGGCAGATTTCATGGATTCTTGCACATTGGTTGGAGGTAACCCTTTAAGTGCCGCTGATGCATTGATGCATCATGCCCATTGGTTATGATGCATGAATGCAGCCCTGGCGGGTAACTTGCCAGGGCTGCATTGATGCATCATGCCGACCCTACAGGGGCGTGGGAAGCAGCTTCAGAGTGGGTTGGACCAGGGGGGTTTTCAGCAATTTTTGACCTCCCTTTGCTTGACCTTTTAGTTTTGACCTTTTGAGGAGTTGGCCAAAAGTGGGGGGGGGGGGACATGTCCCCCCTGTCCCCCCTGCTTTCCCTGAGTTTGTGTATTAACCCCAGTCTCGCCAGCACTTCATTGGTGCATCATGACGACCAATGGGCATGATGCATTAATGCATCAGCGGCCTTTAAATGGTTAACAATCGGGTGATTTACATGATACCTCAGCCTGGGTTTTACATGCTCAGCAGCCCACCTCACGCCACGTGTACCTGGCATGCCATTAGAGGCCAGACCGACATGGGACTTGGGGGTCTTGAGCATGAGTGGAAAGGTACAAAAACCCTTCGTAATGTAAAGATTTTCTCCCTCCCAATGCATAAGGTACATATCGATTTGTTTTAAAGTAGTAATCAAAGTCATATACATGAAAATAATGCACACTGTTGCCATTGTATGGTCGTGGACGCAGTATAGTACTTTAAACCGAATCTCCCGAAACACCATTTAATGTGAAGAGGAAACCCACTTTTCTGCAGATATTGAACAAAGACAGCGCCTTAAGCTCATAACTGTCTGCTTTTTCCCGTACAAATACCAGTGGTGGAGAAAAGTAGCATGCGCAATGTTTGTTATGATGGATTAATGCTGCCCTGGTGTTAATCAGAGCTACATTCAAGCATCTGCGTCCCTTAAAGGGCTCATCATGAGACAGTCGATAAGTGAAGCGCCAAACACATGTTGAGTGTAATTGGCTTGATGGATAAGTGGCAGAACGTACAAATGGACAAAAATGTCAGATTTATATTTCATGTTATTAGCTGAAACAAGGGACAATACGGCGCCTAGTAAGAAGTATACTGTCTGCCATTGTCAGACAATGATTTATAATTCAGGGTAGGGGCCGACTGATAAAGGCTTGGTTCAGGAACCTGGATATTTAAATCATAGGGATAATGTATAGAGGAAAGCAGTTAATGACCATGCAAGGATACAAATGATATAAAGCATGAACGGCCAATCAATAGCAATTACAGATTGTTTATATTTACAGACACATTTATACCCTCTTGACTGGTTTCATGTTACAATTGCACCAAGAGCAGACGACATTTTGTTTTATCATACTTTTATCTATAGTTTACTTTTTAATAGTCCTTTCAGAGCTGCAGAGGGAGTGCATCGTGCCCACTGGTCGTCATCATGCTGACCCAGTAGACCCTAGAGACATGCTTGCCACGGCTGCATCCATGCATCATGACGCCCAAATGGGCATGATGCATTAATGCATTATCGGCCCTCAGATGGTTCAAAAAGGATATTCCATAATGGTAGTAGACATTGCTTGGGGCGTAGTGAGTGGAAGATGCATCAAGTTTTAGTTTTAGTACTCTTCCTGTCGACTAGGGAGCAACAATAAAACATACATCGTGTTTAAGCCGAGAGCCCGGCTAATGTATAATAAATTGCCTATCTTTTGGGAGAGGCTGCATTTTGGCAGCTGATGGGACTAGTAGGAGGGAATACCTAGAGTGGTCCTGGAGCCTATATTAGTGTATACGCAAACAGTGTGGAGAGAATAGCCAGCTACCTTCCCCAATCTCTCCGGAGAGGTAAATTATTTACCCGACTGGCAGACTTATCGCAGACTGG
Source organism: Acholoe squamosa (assembly GCA_949317995.1). NCBI lineage: Eukaryota > Metazoa > Annelida > Polychaeta > Phyllodocida > Polynoidae > Acholoe > Acholoe squamosa. The sequence continues at coordinate 68,983,893 of OX439046.1, read as the reverse complement.
CTCCATGGGCAGACGCTCCGCATGCGAGGCGAGGCAACATTTTACCCGGGGATTAATTATGGAGCATCTGTTCACAGGAGGTCAGTGGTGCGCTGGCGTTCTCGCGCAAAGCGAGGCCTCGTTAGGCGCTTCCAGACAATTTCACTGAATTGTCGTCTGCTCTGGTGGGACGCAGGGTGCGCACGCAGGGGCTTTGTTGGAGGTTGTTCCCTTGTTTAGTCAGGTCATTGCTCTATGAGCATAACCTTAACCCACACGGTACCTAGCACGCCTAAGGTAGTGAATGTAGTGAGGGTGAAAGGGACATGTTAGGGACATGTTAGGGGATGGGTAAGACATTAACATGCAATACAATGTGGTACCTAAGTATGAAATACCGGGATCCTAGAGAATATCATTTTAAATTATCATTAAACATTACGAGTAAGATGACCGCACTTATAGCACACATTCTGACTTTAGGAAAATGCCATACGCATATTTTGCCCACTTTAGTACTATTTTGTCAATGAGAATTTTGCATAGACCTATTTTGGTTCAGAATGTGCTTGCTAGGTATTCGTAACAATATCGGAATAAATGTTATAATATATCCTTTCTATATATTTGTTTCAGTTGAGATATTGACTAAATAACTTTTTGTCTACCCATATATGTACATATAGTAACCCTAGCATTTGATTGAACATGTATTTTGCCCATGCAGACCGTGTCCAACCTTGAATGTTCATACATGAAGTAATAAGATTCTTTTATTCACATGTCTTAACAAGTCTTTCTATGTTGCCTTACTATACATTGGGAGATAGAAAGATGATATAAGGTAAAAACAACAGTCACCATATTAATGTTTCCATTCGCGCAAAAGAAAACAGAAATCATACTCGTTTTGTATTTCAACTTTCAAGGTTGTTAGGTTTACAGTTTCAATATATACACCTTTGGGTGTAAGCCTGCATGTATATACCTAGCTATATTAGAAAATGCTTCTTCCGACAATGAGTTTCACTAACATTGATATGGACCATATTCCAGTCTATCTTCTAGTAGGGATGTTTCTTATATCAATTAAATGCTGATTCTTAGAAAGAGTAAAGGAGCAGGAGAGTAGGTGTATGTCCCTCTTGATGAGTAATTCTTGATACCTGTTTAAAGCACAGTGGGCATGGGGAACAATGGATTTCACACCTCTTCTATATTGCATACAGACTGAGGTTTAACCTGGTTATTATACTTGGACAGTCTTAAAAGGAGTGTGCAGTCTATAAGGCCCCTGTGTTATATATGGCTTACAAGACTGTCCTCGTACAATAACCTCTACTTACGAGCTGTGTGGGGGCTCAGGGTTAACTGCAGTTTATGCCAGATTATGTTTCAAGATCTGTATATGTAGACAATTTCCATTTACTACCATAAATCCTAACTAACTGGTCCATTGACACTTTCCATATACTATTAACTGGTCTATTGACACTTTCCATATACTATTAACTGGTCCATTGACACTTTCCATATACTATTAATTGGTCCATTGACACTTTCCATATACTATTAACTGGTCCATTGACACTTTCCATATACTATTAACTGGTCCATTGACACTTTCCATATACTATTAACTGGTCCATTGACACTTTCCATATACTATTAACTGGTCCATTGACACTTTCCATATACTATTAACTGGTCCATTGACACTTTCCATATACTATTAACTGGTCCATTGACACTTTCCATATAATGTTAACTGGTCCATTTTGCACTTTCCATATACCACGAACTGGTCCATTTACACTTTCCATATACTACTGACTAGTCCATTTACACTTTCCACTTACCCTTCCCATGTACTACTAACTAGTCCACTTACCCTTACCATATACTACTAACACGTCCACTTACACTTTCCATATACTATTAACTGGTCCATTGACACTTTCCATATAATGCTAACTGGTCCATTTTGTACTTTCCATATACTACTGACTAGTCCATTTACACTTTCCATATACTACTGACTAGTCCATTTACACTTTCCATATACTACTGAAAAGTCCATTTACACTTTCCATATACTACTAACTAGTCCACTTACCCTTTCCATATACTACTACCATGTCTCCTGACACTTTCCATGTACTACTAACTAGTCCATTGATTCTTTCTTCATACTACTAACTGGTCCATTTACACTTTCCATATACTACTAACTAGTCAACTTACACTTTCCATATACTACTTCCGTAATGGAAATATGTTTTCTTCTTTACCCACGCTTTACCCGATTACATAACAATTTGATGAAATGTCGAAACCTAATAAAACCAAATGAAAAGCTACTCTTCATGAATAAGCCTTGTAGATTCGAGCCTAGTAGCTCTTGTACTGTAAATTCGCCATTTAGGCCGATGATAGACAACTTCAGACACATGGTGCTGGAGTTTTGACCACCCTGAACTTGGCTTTTTACATATTAGACCAACGTTTAACTCATTGAAATACTAAAGTCTTTTCAGGCTCAAGGTGTGACATACATTACGTGGGGTTATATATATATATATATATATATATATATATATATATATATAAACCACACTGAATCAGATCAGCCTCAGGATCTACCAGAGTATCACTCAAGGATCAGGCTTAGTCTCAAATCATACTCACTTTGGCGACATTCCCTGGGTCTGGATCCAGATTCAAGTGACTAAGATTTCTTTTAAGTGCACTGTAATGACTGGCAACCTTTTTAAGGCCCAAGTATGGATTACAGCATTCTCCAAAACGCTTTCATGTGGGTGCGGCTTAAACACGAGGTCTTACAGTAACACACATGCAACTGCTCACGTGCAGATCCTGGAGCAGCTCAGAGAGTACTGTGAGTAGAGGTAGGACATGGTTTAACCAATGTTGAAGCAGTACAATGCGCTGCTCCACACGCCATACACCCCTCATACCCACACACACACACAAAGAGCTATTCACCAAACCTACCTGCTCATGAATCCTTAAAATAAACGGCAAATTAAACTCACCTCTTTCTCTCACCCTCCCTCTTCATGAACAAAAACCAGATTACAGGTTTCAAGAAAGTCTTGGTAGAAAAATCAACGGTTGCCGTAGTGGCCCTGTTCGGTGCCTGTAAGCTTAGTGCTTAACATTGATTCAGAACGCCTGTACCCGGGCACTTAAATTCGAGGGCATTTTTAGCCAGCTCTTCCTTTCGAGATGATACATGTGGATGTACTAGGTGCAGATTGCCCTGCCCCCTCCTCCCTCACCGATACCTGTCACTCACCCCCCCCCCTCCTCCCGACCCCCCCTCCCACTCCGTCCCTTCACGCCCTTATCGCGGGCAGTACAGGAGGGTGTTTCTCCTATTGTAAAAAGAGCTGTGAGTATGTGCCCTCTTTTCTAAACAAGTCGTGCACTGCTTCACCAAAGTACTTGCACTCACCACATTAGTCTGAAAAGTCACCTGCCTTGTTTAAAACAGAGAGAGCTGCACTATCAGGTACCTACTCATGTCACACGCTCTATAGTATATTATACTGACTGACTTCTCCCAACTAGGTACCTACTGAAATCCCCCTTTTTTAGCACCATACTCGAATGACCACTTGAGAGCAACAAAAGGGACAAGTTATAGCTACATGAGAAGAAAGGACTGGAAACGAGGGCATTTTTAGCCAGCTCTTCCTTTTACTATAGGAGCAACACCCTCCTGATTATAGAGCGTGCTACTCGCCATAAGGGGTGGCTATAGGACCTATGGTCAGGGGTACGCTCTTTCAGTACTATCCTTTGAAATACAAACAAGAGCTCTGCTCTGCCATGGCCCTTTACAATACGTGGTCTCGCTCCAATTCTAGGCCGACAGCATTAGGAATATATAAACATTCTTTTAATGTTGTTATTGTCAATTCAACCATAAATATTTGTCAGGGCCGTCAGGGCAGCAAGGTACCGAAATTGAACACGACATAACTATGTGTGTGTGTGGGGGGGCTGGACTTGTATAATGTGGGGGATCCTAGTTTCGAAATTTAACCCTCCCCCCAAAAAAAACATAAAAAAAACACAAAAAAACTTAGAAATAAGTAAATAAATAAAAATAAATAAATAAAGCAAACAGGCCAATACCACAGTCTATGTTAATGTGAGGATTGGTAGTGGCCATAGATTTATGGTCACCACTGTGTCAATGCATCATGGTTATTGATGGTCATGATGCATTTATTTAGCCCTGGCAAGCAACTTGTCAGGGCCACATTCATGCCTCATGCTGACCCTATGGGGTTGATCAATACATTTCCAGAGTGTCGGCATGATGCACCAATGAAGTGCAGGTGAATCTGCTCAGCAGCACAATGGGCATGATGCACTCCATGCTCGCCTGCATCAGCGGCCTTTAAAGGTTTAATGGCGGGTGGATGTTGAGGGTATGTGTACGGGGGGGGGGGGGGGGTTGCAGGGGGTATACAGGGGGAGGGGTACAGTATACAGGAGGTCGGGAGGTGCGGGACAAGGGGCAGTGAGGGGGGTATTGAGACCTTACGTGCAGGAGGCGGACCTTATATACTCCTCCATGGTGCCAGTCATCCCGACTCCAGCAGGTGCTGCACATGTCTGCTGCACGCCCTCCTGGCACCGCCCCAAAACTGGCCGCCAGCACCCCCCCCCCCAAAAAAAAAAAATGAGTTAAAAAAAGAATAGAAAAAGAATAGAAAGAATGAAGAAAAAAAAGAAATAGAACAAAAGGATTCTATGTTCAATAACAGTAATGCAGATTTTGAGAATTTTGTCGGCTTTTGAGGACCTCACCCCTCCCTTCCTATACACACGGGAGAGATGTAGGTTTCTAGGATTTGTCTGATTTCAGGGTATCCCCTTCCATATCAATTGTGACTTTCAACTCAATGCAGCAATGGCTAAAGGTCCAGTAGGAGAAGGATGTGAGCTTTCAAAATTTTCAGTAGGTTTAGTAGTACATTGTATTTTACAATGAACTCAGATTTCCTGGGTTGGCTTTTCTACTACGACTTTGTACGTAAAAAGAGAAGACCTGCTGTATACAAAATGCATGTCCCAGGTAGCAAGTGGTCAGCTGAGAGCAGCAGGGTCGGATCCGGGATTTTGAAAAGGGGGGGGCGCCCCTCATCTTCCCCTAATTTTGGCTAAATTCTAGGGTAAAAAGAGTTAGGTAAACTCTTAAGTACGGGGAAAAAGAGGGGCCCCCGCGCCCCCTCTAAATCCGCCACTGAGCAGCTCTTTACATCCTAATCATAGGCTCAGGAGCAGCTCACCCAGTAAGACTTACTGTGGGTCTGCTGCACTGCAAAAACGGAGAATCATTGTACCACAGTCCTTTACTGTACTGCCACCTGGGGCTTCTTGTAGAAACTACACTGATTCAGTGCATTGCAATCCCAGTGGTTCTCTGTTCAATTTTACGAGGATGCCAAGTAGACTCACAGTGGCATAGAAAAAAGGGGGGGGGGGGTCCCCAATATTAAGCCTACATAAAAGTATAGCGGGCCCCCACAACCGAGCCCCCTGCGCCCCAAATAATCTCTTTTTTTTTAATTGTTTATTTGCAAACTCAACTGGTGATCTTCATTTAGAAATTACATTTAGTCCATAATCCTCTGATACTACACCTCTCATTCACCCTTTCAAGGCCGCTGATGCAGGAGTGCATCATGCCCATTGGTCGTCATGATGCACCTATGAAGTGCTAGTGAGACTGCTCACCAGCACTTCATTGGTGCATCATGCCGACCCTATGGGGTTGATACATATGTACTATCGGAGGGTCGGTATGATGACCAATGAAGTGGTGGTGAGCAGTCTCGCCAGCACTTCATTGGTGCATCATGACGACCAATGGGCATGATGCATTAATGCATCACTGGCTGTTAAAGGGTTCAACAGCTATTTGTAGGAGTGGAGGGGTGGGGTAGGGGGAGGGGGGCAGTGAGGTGACCCTGTCCCTGCCCTCAGAGGGATCCGTCATTGTACAGGGAGCACTGTCAGGGATCATCTATTTATCCTATCAGTGCGTGGATCGGCTCACACCTGCCCCTGAGCTACTTATACCCCCGGGGAGCAGCTCTGTGAGGGGCTCAGTGACTGTAGGTCAGCAAGCTACTGCTCACTCTGTGAGTAGGTAGGGTAAGGGGGGGGGGGGTGTACATAGAAATGTTGTGTGGCAGGAAGTGTTGAATATTGTTACAATAGTATTTCCTGTATAAGGCGCACTTAGAAAGCCCCCGGTAATTTAGCTCGAACCTTTAGGGCACATCAGGGCAGATCCAGAAGCGGTGGTCTATATGGGGGGGGGGGCACAACCAGGAAAATTGACTCTCTAGGGGGGAGGCACAGTAATAGTCTCAGGCCACATTTTCGATAATAACAGTTATATCCATGCCCACTTTCAGGGCATGTGCCCCAAGTCCCCTCTTGGATCTGCCCCTGCCGGGCATGATCTGAGGTCAAATTGTGATCATTAAATTGTTCTAAAGGTTAAAATCCTCATGTATAAGATGAGGCGCATCCTTAGGCTTGCAATTAACTTTGGATAATTCAAATGTGCACTGTGAATCCACTCTCACATATAAGCTTGGGCCTAGAAAAAAGAAGTGTGTTTCCAGTTACATGAAATAAAATACTAGGGTCGGTAGGTCGGATTTTTTTTTTTTTTGTGCTATGGTTCAGTTACTGGTTGGGGAGAGGAGTCTTCTCCTGTCCAATATAGGCATGTTATATATCAAAAGAAACATAATTTCAAGGTGAGTCTGAAAGGATATGTGGCCATTATAGTCTGACAATATATAAGGGAGTGGTAATTATTTATCAACAGAAGGGGGGCGGTTGGGGGCGTAAAAATTTTGGAAGGGAGCATAAAAAATCTTCGCGCCTCTGCACGAAAACCCACACCTGATATAATAACATGGCCTAAGCTAAATAAATTGTGTATTAGGCAACCCTTAAAAAATGTTTATTTCCTGTCCAGAGGCCTAATGGATATTTTTTTGTGAGAATGGGACATTTTTTCCTGAGTTGTAAAATTTTCTTTTTCTGTCCATCAGCATATGGCAAAAAAGAATGTTTGGGCTCCCTCACTCCTGGGTCTAAAAAATCCTAGGAAATGGACATATTTCTAAGGGTGGCCTAATGAACACTGGCATATTGGCTCAATAAGTGGATAGAGATCTTTCCAAAAAGTGGTCTGCCATTTTCGTACCTCTAATGGTTTTAGTACTATGGTCTTGTCCAAGAAAAACAAAAAAAAGAAGAAATATCAGCCCTGCTTTTGCTAGGGCCAGTCGGGTAACTGGAAACAACCCTTTTTTTTGGCCTTGGCCTTTTACGATAGGTGGTACGGTATAGTCAAGTAGGCCAAGGGATGCTTAGCATTGGTATTGGTCATTGTGATAATAGGTTAGTTTTGGCTTGTTCTACATTTCGGATACTTTACTAGTTTGTAAGTCTAAATGTCAGAAAGAGATTTGGCAGCAGATAAGTTGGGGGGGGGGGGTGTATAGGAATCTTGTTAAGGGTCAGGTATTGACTGTTATCTAATGATTTTGGCTTGGACAGGGCTTTTTTGGACATAACCCTGTGCATTATCCAGCCATAACCCTACTGTGAGACCTTTTGTTCGTTTTCAAGAAGGTGCTGTTTTCAACCTGAACATGTTAATAGATTGGAGAAGTATACAAAGTCAACCTCGCCATACATTTCCAGTTAAAACCGTTCAGGGTTCTAAGTGGAATCGTTCCACAGCCGCTGTGGCAAGAGACGGACTCGCTGTCCACTATAGCAAGCCGAACGGTACTAGAAGCCAATGTATATGAAGGATTTGAATAAGTTGTCCGACATACCTGGGGCTTTGCACACCTTGTTTGCATAGAATCCAACGGTGCCATGTTGAATTATTAACAGGGAAACATCCTTAGATATCCTATATGAACATGCCATGCCTAAATTCTCCATATTGTTCGAAATAAATAAGAATCTAATGATTTTTCCATCGTAAGCAAGTCGCGCTCCGCCATTCCTTGCTCGACGCGTATTTGACCCAGTTCTTCAGCCGAAAGTATGTCAGGGTACATCCGGGCACCTCCCCGCTTCGTCAACAAGAAGGAATGGCCATGTGGCGATAGATCGATAAGTAAATCCATTGGATAATTGTTTATTTAGAAGAAAATGGAGACAAAATGTAGGCGAACACCAACTAGAGATCGTATATTTGTTGGTGCTAGAAGTACAGGACTTGACATGCTTGGATTCTACCCGAAAAATGTGTGTAAAGGTGGAGGTTTCTCGGGTAGAGTGACAACATGGCCACGGTGGCTTGGCAAAGCAAGCAGATCGCATGAACTTTCAAAATGTTTATTCTGAGGTTATAAGGTAAGAAAGTAATACAAAATGGAAAAATCTGTTATACAAACACATTAATTGATATTATTTGAAAGCACTCATGGGTTTAGGGTTCTATATCCCAGTCCCCGCTGCATGGGTCGTGGAATATAGAACCAATAAACCCACTTGTGCTTTCAAATAACATCAATTAAACGCTACTTAATTTCAGTTCTTTAATTCGTGTATGGCGGCATAGGAGGCGCTCCCTAACTTGAAAGAAAAAGCTTTAGGGGTCACTTTGGACTTAATGTTGGCCCTCACAAGACAGTACAGGAAGTTGCATCCCATCTGGTCGTGGGAACTTTTAATGGGAATTTGAGCAATGTGATTGAAATGATAATTAAAGTGGAGAAGTCAAAGACCCCGGGATCAGGTGAATGCCTTCACTTGAAAAGCTTTCAGTTCCTTTCTTCATTGATGGCATTTAATGTGTTGTCTTTTAGGTTGGCGACCCTTTGATCGTATTTATACTGCATAAAGATGAGGGAAACGTATATTTTAACCCTTAAGGGGCTGGTCTTGCAAATAATACATCATGCCCATTGGTTATTATTACTAGCCATGGCTACATTTATGCATCATACCGACCCTACGGGGTTGATACAATCCACGAGGATCAGGATGATGCTCCAATGAAGTGCTGACGAGCAGACTCACCAGCGCTTCATTGGTGCATCATACCAATGAATGGGCATGATGCATTCCTGCATCAGCGGCCCTTCAAGGTTTAACAATCCAGGAGAGTGATTCCTAATGACTGACAATATATATATATATATATATATATATATATATATATATATATATATATATATATATATATATATATATCTGAGGTAAAATAAAGTATTCAGAACAGAGCATTTTAGAAAGTGAAATGTTTATCAACTGAAATAATAGTTTTGCATCGTCTGTATTGTTAATTCATTGCCATTCAAAACAACGTAGATAGAACATAAATAACGTCCATCTGAATCACTTAGAGGATCTCACAAAAATTAACTGTACAAATCACCCTGCTGATGGAATAAGCATATGGAATGATCTGTATATAACAAAAGAAGAAAAGTAATTTAATAAAACATGCATGGTTTTTCTTGAAACAACAATATTACAGTTTCACTGTTCGCCACAGGGGGCCTGTGACGTCACTTCCCCCAAGACGCATGCGCAGATGGGGCTCTGGCAAGGCACACCATTGTTAGCCAAGTTTTTCCCAATCAAAATAGATTCAACAGTGCATCTATAATGACTCTATTAGACTAATTGTTAATGACGTGTTGAAGGAGAACTTTTGCTTAATTTCAATGGGCAAAGACAGGCATGGGGATTTCTTAAAATATTCATACTCCCTCCGGGTTTGAAGTCAACATGTGGGCATTAACGGTGGCTGCTCTCAATACTGTGTGGCTTTGTCACTTTAGATATGAAACCTAATCCAGCAAACTTACAAAATTCCTTTTCTATTTAAGTACTGTGCCCTTGTGGGTTTGGATACCATTTCATATTTGCCAATTACATTAATTAAATTAGATACTTGTACACATGTGCATATGTATACTTTAATTATTGTTGATGATCTTTCATTTTTTATCCTATCACCTTGACCATTCTACATGAGTACTTAACATAACTAAGCTAACAGACAAAATGACCTTTTGACCTTTGATATTAAAATAATGTTCCTACAGTTCAGTAATGGGAAGGCAATATTGAGTACCACAAAACGATTTGTGGACAATTATTTTATTCATGATGATCATACTCTTCAGTAATTATCACATGATTCCTTATAATTTCTGTAGCATTTTTCATCAAAGCAGTTATGCTCTGTACTAATGGGCTGTAAATGATATATAATCAAATGGAAATTGTGCCTACGTCTCAGATAGTCAGTGTCATTATCAATCACTTTAATAAGTGTTTAACCAAAATACATGCTCATATCTATCAGAAATGAGAAAATGGGACCATTTTACTTATTAGAAAACAGATCAGTCGTCATTAGCCCATCAATAAGAAGAGGAAATTGCGCTATAGCCGAAAAGGTTTCCAAAAAAGAGGACAAGACTCAGCTCGATTTCTACATTGGCTTTTATAAGCGCCGGGGTACGTAGACATTTGAAACAGGTTCTATCAAGGCCTCAATTAAAGAACGCCACTTGTCTACACTGCAAAAATTGTGTTTAGATCCTAAACACAATTTTAAACATATTCTTGCAAAGTTTTTGTAATCACATTAATTTCCTAAACATGTATAGCCAAACAATGTGCTTAGTTCAAGTGTTTAGAAATGTAGGTGTTTAGGTTAAAACTTTGTGTTTAGATATCTATGAATTTTTGTGTTTAGGTGTTTATGAATTTCTGTGTTTAAATGTCTAAATGATTTGATAGAGAGTTAAGGTTTGCAGACATGTATGCATTAAAAAAAAGATATATTTTGTTTGTTTTCTCATTTACTAGGGGGGGGCGTCAGCAGGTATTTACTTGTCATAGTCTCCAAAGATGTCAGCCACGCTATATACGTGTACATGTATAACACACTGCATCAGAATGAGAGACTTGAGAAGGTACAACAGCTTAGCAGGAAGGGCATTGCCTTATCTGTTCCAGAATAACATCAAATAGGTGTCAGTCATGGAGCTTATTGATTATTTTATGCTAATGATGGTGGCATAAGGTGAATCTATACAATTTTCTAATGCCCTTTCTATTCACATGACATTCTATGAAATGAAACCATGATAAACATGGGATTTGGGGACATTTGTCACAACAATTGATTATAACTGTGTGCAGATAGTCCATTCAAAGGTAGTGCTGCTACCTGGTGTGGAATCAACATCCAAGTATCTAAACATATTGATGTTTAAATCTAAACACCTACTATTCAACTGTTTCAACTCTAAACATCTAAACATGTTTAGCGTAAACGTTTATGTAGTTAGAATGAAAGTGTTCATTTCCTAAATGTGTAGTCGATGAGACACCTAATTGACCTATATGTTTAGGTTTTAAACCTGTTTAGACCTAAACATGTTTAAAATCTAAACACCATTTTTGCAGTGTAAGACTTGAATTACGGTGCATTCAACAATCTGAATTGGTATCGATGCCCCTTGCACCTACCGTAGAGGTCCATTTAAGCGCCCTGATTTTAGACATTTCCACCTGACTCTACACTCACCAGCTCTTCATTGGTGCATTACATTGACCGATGAGCATGATCCACTCCTACATCAGCAGACCGTAAAGGGTTAAACGAGCCATATGGCACTCCAAGACCCCCCATCCCAACCCCTCTTTCCTCAACCCGTCCCCACCTGTAGAGGGTGAGCCCCTGGTTTAGTACCTGGAGGTTCAGTCTCCTGTTAACATGGTACTTTACAACCTGCCCCTAATGAATCCCCAGCTCCATAATTAGTAAAATGGCAGCTTGATTACGGGCCCAGATCCCTGGGGGATTCCCAGCCCTCTCTCATCCCCCTACCATCTTACTGAACCCCTTCAACCCTTTAAGGGCCGCTGATGTAGGAGTGCATCATTCCAATTGGTCGGCATGATGCACCAATGAGGTGCTGGGGAGTCTACTCATTAGCACTTCAGTGGTACATCATGACGACCCTCAAATAATGTAGGGTCAATGTGAATAGCCAGGGCGAGTTACTCACCTTGGCTGCATTCATGCATGATGGCGAATAGCGGGTATGAAGAATTAATGCATCAGCAGCCCTTAAAGGACTACTTTCCCCTATTTCCCCTTACTGAGTATGGAGGAATGTGGACAGGAAGTCCCCAGGGCACACCTGACTACTTACCTTCCCTCCCATCTCCTTTCCCCTCCACCCTTACCCTGCTCCTAATTAGGCCTAAGTACCCATAGAATGATTCACCATCTAAGTACTGTGTAAAAGCCTTAGTTCAACAGCAATTTCTTCAGGGCACTTGTCAGAGCCTTTTTTCTGGGGGTCTGGTATTTTCTTTTCTAAATAGAGATGGGAATCACTACTCATTATGCTGTGAAATCTTGATATTTGTGTTTCTAAAGTGAGTGAGTGAGTGAGTGAGTAATAGATGTTTAACGCCATTTCAACAGCTAGGGTCATATTCATGGCGAGAACGACATTACACAATATCACAGAGGAATGTGTCAGTGCCCGCGCATATGTGCACCACACACATCCTGAGGGGATAGGAAAAATGACCCTTTTAAGTGGGCTAGGGAAGCCTGTCGTGTTTCTTAAGAAATTCTTGTTTGTTTCTATGTGTCGCATGTTGAAACATCGGAATTTTCAAATGCCCTCGAAGACCCTGTACCTATCTAAGATATCTTGAAGTCAAAATTGTCAACACCAGGAAAGATCACTGCTCATAAGTATATAGAGAATAAATCTCAATGTGAATATGTATATATGTATATATATATATCTTCCAGCAAAGAATTTTTTGTGCACTTCAAGTTTCGTGAAAGTAATACTAGATATCTGAAGATGGGGAATCGTGAACTATTCTAAATGAATAAGTGAAACTCATGTTACAAAGGATGATGGGTAGATGAACTAAGCTAATTAGAAAATCCTGACTATATTTGCAGTTAATATCAAATTTTACTATTTCTGGCCAACCTTGAAAATTGTCTTATTAGATCAAAGATAAAGACTTCGAACCTGCCATCAATATCATCGCATGTCCTTGAAAAGTACACATGATTTTCAATTTGTTCAATCTTCTCAGAGTATCACATACCCCAGGAGGACCACAGCTTTTCATGGGGTATTCTGAAATTGGTTGATTCTACATAAAAGCAGTGGTTTCCGGCAGTCGCTAATAGAAAGATTACCACCATTTTGTGGTTATTACCATAACCAAAGCGGCTGATTCATAGACTGAGAGACAGCACAGTTAAACTTACACACCCGGGGCCTGGGGGTAGTGGGAGGTTGGCGGAGGTTAGTTGGGGGAGGGGGGGGGCTATCTGCCTATCTGTCTATTGCATGTGATGATAGTCCGTCTAGGGCTTTTTTCAGAACTTGGTTTTCCTTCCTCTACTCATAGCAAATTACTACCTTATATACATGGAAAAGGTTCCTTCGTCTCTGATCCCCACCTGATTAGAACAAGTTTGACTGCTTGCCTCGAACAGATAAACTAAAAGAGGCTAGATAAAAGTATATACATTTTTCAAAGTTAACTCGACATTTTCCCTTCAATTTGAATTCCTTTTACATTTAAGGCCTTGAAATATTAAAACGCCTCCCCCCCCCCATACACACACCAACTTATCCTGCAATTTGAATTACATTTATAGGAAAGAAATGTGAATACTCAATGTGAAGGGTTGGGGTAGCAGAGAGGGGTTCGATCCCCATAAGGGGTGAGTGACAGTTTCAGGGGTGGGCACCAATTGCAGCAGAACATGCCACTTAAAACCCTGTAAAGGCCTTAATGCATCAATACCAATTGATCGCCATGTAAGAATGCAGCCATGTAAGAATGCAACACGGCAGAGCTTCAGTCATGCATCCTGATAATACTACAGGGTTGATACACTCCTAGCATGATGCATCAATGAAGTGGTGGAGAGCAGACTCACTAGTGCTCCATTGGTGACCTGACAGCATGACACACTGATGTATTAGCCACCCTTAAAGGTTTACTGCCTGTGTAATATGATCCTCAGACACAAAGTCATGATTCCTACCCCATTATCCACGTTAACTCACTAAATACTGCATTACATGTCAATGCTAATGTTCATTGGTCGCCCTGATGCACCAGTGAAGTGTTGGCGAGACTGCGCATCAGCACTGCATTGGTGCATCATGCCGACCCTCTGGGAGTGTATCAACCCAATTGGGTCGGTATATCCTGTATGATTGTGATATTGGCGAGGTACTCTCTGGGGCTGCATTTAATGCTTCAATGCGACAAATATGCATGATAAAGCATTTATACCTTCCCCTATCGTCAAAGGAAAAAAAAAACCGGCGCTAATAGAATTTGAGGAGTTGTTACCCCCAGCCATTATACAAGGCAGGCACTTATTTGGGGTATATTTCTAATGGGTGAGAGTTATTTGAATTCCCCCTTATCCCTGCCGCTTTTTTTCTTTTTTTATTAAACCTGTTGATTAAATGAAACAATACAGGGTTTGTAGCCCTAAAAGGATTAAACCCCCTCCCACCCAGACCACTCCCTCCTACCCCCCCAAGTCAGTAACAAACCCTCTCTCACCCACAGCCCCCGGTGATCATCATGTTTCCCATGATGCCCCTGTGGCCGCCATATTTGTTTTACGTGGTGATAACGTTTAGACACGAACACCTCTGCTCGTAAAATGCAGTTGCAGACGGCAGTTTGTATGGGGTTTGTTTCTGAAGTTGATCTGGATAAAGGGACAAGCTGGAGGGAGATAATAAAATGAAAGAAGAGGTTCAGACAGGTAGGAATTCAAAGTCTGCGTTATGGCTCATAATATAAACTCAAGATGATGCTATTTAGGATGATGATGGTGAGGATGATGATAATGATATATGGGTCACAAGGAATACATTCAAAACAAAGTTACATGTCAATGCGATTTTCTAAGGCCCATTTTCCACCACCCGATATGGTAGGCATATCCGCCGATAGGCCCTTGGCCGACAGAGAGACATACCTCACCATTGACCCCTATGGCAGCCCTGTTGGCCGAGCTGGTAGTGTGGTGCAACTATCAGCCGATAGAGGGAGCATATCTGGTGGTGGAAAACGGCCATAACACAAGACCCAACAGATAGAAACAAAACAAAATAAGGAAATTCTTGAAAATTCACACATACCCACTCCTCCCTGTCGTCTCTCTCTCACTCTCCCTGTCCCTCTCTTGGTCACTCACCCACATGTTCATCTTTGATAGAATGCGTACTGTATCCACCCAATGGCAGAAAAAAATGGACCCTATTTAAGAACCTACAGCAGATGTCTATCAATGCAAGTTTTACAAAGGCTACAAAACCATATAGAGTTCCACCCTACTTTTCCCAGGACCCCCAGCAGAGGATGCCTCGATAAGAAAGCCAATATGACCAGCTGCCCGACAACGGTGACTCCCCCAAGTGGGCAGGTGAAGGGTTACTATAATAGAAGGACCCCACTTGATGATCTCTGGTGGATGGGGTCACCTGAGAGAATCAATCATCAAATTAGTCATTGCATTTCGTGGTCTACCTGTGTTAACAAATTAGTGGTCAAAGAACTCAATTTATCTAATTTGCTCACCCCAATCTTGCTGGTGTTAATAGCAGTAATGCTTAGCTTTGACTGCATGCATGTCAGGCAAGGGTAAGACGCATCTAAGGTATAAGCCAATTGTTGCAAATAAAAAAGGGTATAGCTGATTGAAATCTCCATAATGGTAGGTTGGGTGAATTCTACCTCTCTTGGACCTGAAATCAATAGATTATTACAAGACTAAGGAGAAAAGTTCAATGAATCAAGGCAATAATTCATTCGTGACATAAAATCTTAAAAACCGTCCATGCCAAACACGTAGGGCATGCTTAGTATATTCAGTTCGAATACAGCACGATCTGCGTGACGTTATTACAGGATAATTACAAAGTTAATTCTAATTATACCACGATTTGTGGGTTACACAGTGCTTTTTGGGGTCTATTCCCATCCACATATCTGTCGATATTGCACACCCTATAGGCTGTAACATCAATTTTGTAAGGCGTGCGGTTATCCAGGTAAGGCGTGCGGTTATCCAGGTAAGGCGTGCGGTTATCCAGGATAACCGCATGCCTCTCCCATGTCACATGTCACATGTCACATATTAAAACCCACGAAATTTTCCATGCCAGGGCAGGGCTCGAACCTACAGTCTCAGATCCCTAATCCAACTCCCTATGCATTGCGCCACAGGGACTGACGAGATACGCTCGGTTAGAACCAGGTCTTGCTATGATACAAAGCCGTGTGCGCTGTCACTGTCCCCTGCCGGGCGACGAGGTGTATTATACACAAACATAACAGCGAGACGCGTCTTTTTTCGCCGTGTGCCCTGCCGCTGTCCGCTGCCGGGCGCAGAAGGAGGAGACGCCGTGGCCTAGCGGTTAGCACGTAGCGCTCAGCCGTGAGAGGTCTGTGGATCGAATCCCGGCCCGGGCGCATCTTTTTTCGCCGTGTGCGCTGTCGCTGTCCGCTGCCGGGCGAGGAGGTGTATTATACACAAACATAACAGCGAGACGCATTGAAATCTTTCGCCGTGTGCTGCTGCCAAGCCTAGCCGAGACGGGCGCTGCCGCTGTCCGCTGTCGGGCGAGTATGTACCGATCGTGTACACACAATGGCTGGCATCGAGTCCCGGGGAGGGGGAATAATTTTTATTTTCATCTTGAATTTATTGGTATAATATTGATTATTTATTGGTTTCGTGGTATAAAATAAGTAGTCAATGGATAACTCATAACTACGGCCTCGTGTTATTATCCGTCGATAACCCCCACGCGTCATGAGTTATCCATTGGTTACTTGTTCATTATACTACATGTAGTCAGTACAGTGGAAATAATTCTCATCTGACTGTAATGGTGCATACTGGTAACAGAAAACAGGTAAAGAAAAGGATATTCACAATACGAATTTACAGAGATGAGTGAAAGAAGCCATTTGATGAGCACTTTAATATCAAACCCGACCCCTAAAAAAAGAAAGAAAGAAAGAAGGAAAGAAAAACAGAAAGAGGGACAGAAAGAAAGAAAGAAAGAAAGAAAGAAAGAAAGAAAGAAAGAAAGAAAGAAAGAAAGAAAGAAAGAAAGAAAGAAAGAAAGAGGAGAAGTATTTTAATTTTTGGAACCACCATAGGCTCATTTGAGTGAAGTGAGTTGTGGAATTCTAAGGTATACACCACCCTATAACCCCCAATTCCTAGTGGTGAGTCATGTGAAGAATAAGACACCTCATGGGACCCATATCTTTTACTCAGCCCCTTAGGTTATTAACCTAGGCTGACCCTATAGAGCACAGGTGGAATGGCCTGGAGGGATCTTCTTCCACTCTACTACCCTCATTAAGACTAGGGGGCAATTGACCCTCTACCAAAATATTATTTTAAAATGAAGGAAAAGTTAAAGTTAGGGAGAGGAATCAAGATTTTATTAGGGGGTGTTAGCAGACCGTGAAAGGTCACAGTGGTGGATCCATGATTTAGGAAAGGACAGATGAAAAAGTGAGTCTGCAATCCCCAATCTAGAGGATCATTTGGGCCTCTACATTCTTCTATAAAGATAAACATCTTAGCATGCTAGTATTTATACCTATACTAAGGATTGGTGCATGAATAAGATCAAATGGCATTCGTGGATATTTATTCTAAACTCATAACTGATATTTCTGAATGGATAAATTATACATAAATAATTTTTCATTCCTAATTAAACACTACCAGATTGCCACCTGAGATATAAACCTATACAGGGGGCGAACAGTAGAACTCAGATGCTCTTCCTAACTAGCTGCAATTCCCTTGGGTATTTACCCCTAGCTTATAGAGACATCAACTCCTTTGATCCTCTGAGGGCTGCTAATGCATTAATGCATCAGGCATGTCAGTGGTCATGATGCATGAATGCAGCCCTGGCGAGTAATGCATCATCAGATCATGGCGACCCTACAGGTTTGATACTCTCCCAGTCAGTCGGCATGATACTCCAATGAAGTGCTGGCAAGGAGACTCGTCAGCACTTCATTGTTGCATCATGCGGACCAATGGCCATTATGCACTCCTACATTAGCGCCCCTTAAAGTGTTAACTACCCACCTTCTACCCCATCTCCCATCTATACAGTAGCTCCTAATATGAACTCTAGCCCCCCTGTGGGACCAATT
This sequence comes from Acholoe squamosa, assembly GCA_949317995.1. Lineage (NCBI taxonomy): Eukaryota > Metazoa > Annelida > Polychaeta > Phyllodocida > Polynoidae > Acholoe > Acholoe squamosa. Next base: position 68,965,593 of record OX439046.1, on the reverse strand, counting down.
GACACTGGGGCTAACATAGTGACAAATATAGAGGTAGCCCTGGTGGGGGAGCTTCATGTGGGGTACTGGGGGTGACTGTTGACAGATTGTGACCACGCCCACTTTGATTGATTGACAGGGGAGGTCTTTTTAATCAAAAGCCTGAGGCAGCTATGATGAATTCAATTTGAATTTCAAAATTGTTGCCCATAATCGCAGTGTCTGTGGTGGGATATAGGATGAGTCCCATCTTTAGGACAACCATCAGAAAGATGATGGAAGTATATGTGAATGTTGAGAAGAAGGATCGTCTTAAGCAAAATAAAAGAGCAATTTCTGGAAAATCAAAGCAGGCAAAGAGTTTTTTATATCTTCCCTTCTTTTTCCCTTTTAGTCTTTAATTATAACCGAGTATACCCTAAGCACGTTCAGCTATGGAAGTCTTGTGCAGGCCCGAACTGATGCAGTAGCGCCCTCCCCCCCCCCGCTAAATGTATATATCTGTTGTACCCATTCACCGCACTGTAAAAAGTAACTGTTGAATCTTCCAGGGATCCTCATAAACCTGAACAGTGAACCACAAGTAATTGTATTGCAGTGAACCAGTGTAGTTTTTACAAGAGACCCGAGGTGGTAGAATCGTGGTACAGAAATGCACAATGAATGTCTTTGAAAATAAAAACAAATCTCTTGCAACTTTCGGGACGAGGATTTCCCTCGTTATTTCAACGACATTTCCTTTACAGTGCATGCTCAACTGCATGCATGTGCTCTCCTCTCTCATTTATCCCGTTGCTAATACTGCACTAATAATTATTGCATTAGTTAGTCCTCTTAATGTGGAAAGAATGGCGTTTTGTCCAATACAGCTCCACATAATTCCAGCCATCTGTACCTACGTGCAAACTCGGCTCACTTTAACAGCTTTTCCAACAGAATCAGTCAGTCACGCTAGGAATCAGCCTGAACAATTGTAAATTCACGGACAAAGGCAGTAAAAGCCAATGTGCAAGATCACAGGAGGGACGAGCTGAAAAAAAAAGAAACACAACAGAAGAACAAAGTACCTCCATTTAAACCTTTAAAGGCTCCATAGTCCATTCTGCCCATTGTTGATCATGATGCGTGAATGCAGCCCTGGTGAGTAATTCGCCAGGGCTGCATTCATGCATCATGGCAGACAATCCAATGGGGCTGATACACTCTTGTAGGGTCAGCATGATGCATAAATGAAGTGCTGTTGTGTAGACTCACGTGTACTTCATGGATCCATGATGCATTTATGCATTACCCACCTTTAAAGTGTTTGAGGGGATGACTGGTCACTTAAGTACCATACATGTGACCATCTGGGGGCAGGGATGTGTGACTTATGGTGTATTGAGAGTGACCAGTAGTGACCACCCCACACACCTGTCACTTCACTCCCCTTCACACCCCAACCCCTCTATAACGTACAAAGGGACCACACCGGATGGGGAGAGGGGTACAACCATTATCTGCGTATATGGTAACTATCTGCGACCGTTAAGCCACATTCTGTGTCAAAATAAATACTAACTGTAGTACCCATTCCACCACTAACTGTAGAAAATTGCACTATCATTAGAAACTGTGTATGAAGATGATAAGGTATGTCAGCAAAGTTGATCGACTTAGAGTAAGGGTGAACCTAATGTGTCTTGGATACTGATAATCTTTTCGCTCTAAAGTAAAAGTAAATGTTGAATCCACCAGGGATCCCCGAACAACCATTATTGTATTATAGTAAACCAGTGTAGATTTCACAAGAAGCTCGAGGTGGCAGTACTGTGGGGTAAGGGATCTCTGTGAAAATAAGGACAGATCTCTGGCAACTTTGAGTCTAGAATTGTGCCGTTATTTCTACTTAATTTTTGAAGTGGTTTTTGATTAAAGAGATCATTATATTTTACACAGATAGCAGTTAGATGGTTAGCCTCTGTATTCCTACAGAAAGCGGCTCTTTACACAGGCAGTGGTTGTACAAGGGGCTAGGGGCCAGGTTGGAATAGATAAACATATATGGGTTGCATAGTTCTCAAATGCATTGACTTTTTTTTGTACATGCGTCATCATGGTACAATCTAACTTGACACACTCAGGAAGGGTCGGCAACATCACAAAAATAAAAGCCCTTGTGCATTATGCACCAACGGTGCATTATGCATCAACGGTACATTATGCATCAACGGTGCATTATGCATCAACGGTGCATTATGCATCAACGGTGCATTATGCATCAACGGTGCATTATGCATCAACGGTGCATTATGCATCAACGGTGCATTATGCATCAACGGTGCATTATGCATCAACGGTGCATTATGCATCAACGGTGCATTATGCATCAACGGTGCATTATGCATCAATGGTGCATTATGCATCAATGGTGCATTATGCATCAACGGTGCATTATGCATCAACGGTGCATTATGCATCAACGGTGCATTATGCATCAATGGTGCATTATGCATCAATGGTGCATTATGCATCAATGGTACATTATGCATCAATAGGCTAAATGGTTAAAAAATGAAATGTCGGTTAAAGGTAAATTTGTTGTCATTGTTAACCTCATAAATTGGACAGACTGTGGATAACTTTGAAGTATTCAGTTCTGTGTAGCCATCTACCTATTCGGGTGACAGGTTTACAAAGCGAGGGTATTGCTATTTTATAATGATTGACAATATAGTACCGTTACATCGCTTAATGTCCTAACTGACTCCATTTGTGTTCACGCAGTTTTTGACATACATATCACGTGTATACAAGTTCAAGCAAACAGGATTGTCACAAAACAATCTTGCTTCACTCCAGATTAATTTCTTTTAGATTTTTACTCATCAATTTTGGAATGTAAGATCTATCATGCAGCAGAAAATACAGGCAAAGATATGAATGATTATCAACTTTTTAAGCCTTGATGAAACTATCTAGGAAAGCCTTGGAAAACTTCAAAAACTACAAAAACTTTTATTTCTCAACTACTTAAGGTGAAATGAGGAAAATGTCTTGATCATTCATTCAAAATCGATATAGCATGAACGCCCATTCATGTGCTTCTGAATTGCTATAAAGACATAAAATGTTAGTTTAAAGTCCCACAGTCTCAATGAGCAGCATGAATCCACTAGACGCCCGCCCCCTACCTTGCCACTTATGGCCTAATGTACCTGGTATTACCAACCTCAATATTGAGACGCACTGAACATGAACTAGGAAAAGAAAGTAAAGGTTCATGCAATCAAGCACAAAGGCATTAGATCAATATAAATCTAATACATAACCCTTTACATTACACAGGGCACCGAAAGGTTCATGTTCCTTTGTCGGCATGATGCATCGATGAAGTGATGGCGAGTCTGCTCGCCAGCACTTCATTGGTGCATCATGCTGGCCCTCTGAGAGTGTATCAACCTTGTAGGGTCAGCATGATGCATGAATGCAGCCCTGGTGAGCTGTCCTCCAGCGCTGCATTCATACATCACGAAGACCTTGGTTTATTAAGGCAGGATAAAACCTTTCATGGTATCCAAAGCTGCCAGGGTAACCTGTTCACGCAACCCTCAGGTCTTAATGTCCCCCTATAACCACAATACCAATAATATAACCACAGTGATAAAACCCCCATTAGTCTGAGAAATGAAATCCATTTAAACCCTGTAAGGGCCGCTAATGCATTAATACACCATGCCATCAGCCGTCATGATGTATGAATGCAGCCCTGGCGAGTAACTCACAAGGGCTACATTCATGCATCATGCCGATCCTACGGGGATGATACAGCCCCACGGGATCGGCATGGTCACAGTCTGATGCTCTAATGAAGTGCTGGCCAGTAGTGGCACCAGCACTTCATTGGTGCATCATGACGACCAATGGGCATGATGCACTCCTGCATCAGCAACCCTTAAAGTGTTAAGACTAACACAAAGGCTAATAGCATCTTTATGACAACCTTATGACTGTTGAGAAGCATTTACCTCATGAGCTGCTCACGAGTGCCTCATATTTGGAATTATATCAAAAGGTTCTGCTCATGCACAGAACCACCCCAATCCCCTCGTGCTACCAGCTTCGGCCAAGAAAAAAGTCGAACACATTGTATTTAAGTTGTTGTAGCTAAACGCGTTCTTTGCAATCTTTTGTTCAGGAGAGTCTTGCCAAAAAAAGGAATTATGAACCAAAAAAGAGAACGTGCAAGTTTTCTGTTGCTAAATAATTGTTTAGATGTAACATGCATGTTTATTATTTTTTGTTTTTTTAAAAAAAGAGTTTTCCATGCATTCTGCCATAATTTCCTTGTCAATACTATGAAAACGAGGAGTACACGTTTTCTGCAGTACTCTCTGAAAACATTTACAGAGGTTCTTCTTTGTTCTCTTTTTGCAAGACCATCCGATGTGAGTGGTATACATGTATGCATTTAACTGATCCTCTTAGGCAGGTTTAGCCTGATATGACCTAACTGTCATTATAAAACTTTTAGGACATCACACACTTCCTTCCTACCGATAAATGAGAATTCTACACCTTTGTATCTGATACATATATTTATGCTATCATATCTCATCTTATATCGAATATAGATCTCACCTGATATATAATTTAATTGCCCTCGCAAGGCTTCTAAGATACCAATGGTTGTTACTTATTTGTTTCCTTCCTACTGATAAATGAGAATATTATCCCTTCGTATCTGGTTTAAAAACTATCAGACCGTCTCATCTTCTTACAGTAATTGATATAGATTTCACCTGATTAAACTGTTTTCAAATAGTTCACGATACATCCCAGGCATTGTTACCTTAGGGCCCTATTTCTTTGTGTGGTGGTATACACACATCTGGTATAAATGACTACATGGTGTAGGAATATAAAGGAGGTAGAGAAGCAGAGATGAAGAGGGCATCTTTCATCTCTGCCTCATGTTACATATGTATACATCAGATGTTCACAGCTGCATCACAAATTACACCCAATTAGTTATGATTTATCAATTTGTACAATATGCTCCATCATTAGTACCCTTTAATGGTACATTAAAGCATCATGCTCATTGGGAGCCATAATGCGTGAATGGGGCCCTGGTGAGTTACTCACCAGGGCTACATTCATGCATCATGCCGACCCTACGTGGATGATTGATACACCCACGGCGGGTCGGTATGATACACAAAAGACATTTCAGTAAGCAGATTCACCAGAACTTCATTGGTGCATCATGACGACCAGTGGGTATGATGCACTAATGCATCATCAGCAGCCCTTAGAGTGTCACAGACTTATGAGTGAAGGTGGACTAGGGGAGGGTCGCACACTTTAAAAATACACTGTTGAATCTACCAGAGATCCTCATACAACTCAACAGTGGACCATCGTAATTGGAGAGCATTGCGCCAGTGTAGTGTTAGCAAGAGGCTCCATGTGGCAGTTCGGTGGTACAAATATGTAGAGGGAATCTCTGTAAAAATATCAACGTATCTTTGGCAAATTTGGGACAAGAAATGCATCGTTATTTTGACGACTTTTTTTTATAGTGCAGTATGTGTTGATTGGAGATCCTGCCTATTAACTCAAATTACCTCCGTCCTTTATTTTCAAAGACAGCCAGCTTCTGCCTTTGGCTCTTTGTTCTAAGACTATCAGGTTTCCCACATGTGCACTAAGTAATCTAAGCTCAGCAGAAAAAGTCATATCTAATGAGGGGGTTTTGCTGAGTAGGAGATATGTATGCTTAATTAATCTTAATCTAATGATGGCTGTTCATTCTGCAGGTCATCATCCACATGATTTGACGTGAAGTGAGGAGTTTTCTATAAGGTGAGTGGGGCCTACTTTGAAGGAGTGATCATTTTTAAATATAACAACTGAGTATAGGGATGGGGGTAAGTTGGGGGAGGGGGTTGGGAATCAAAACATCTTCAATTAGAGACCAAATCTTTGTGTCCCATTTGAGGGATGGAGTGGGGGGAGGGCAAAACTATTTAATCTGTTTTTAGCAAAAGCGCCCAAACATTAATGTGGGTTAAAAAGGTACGTTTGCTAACAGTGTTTGGAGAAGTGTTACTCTTGAAAGAGGGGGCGAAATATGTTGTGTACATCTCTGTGAAAAACCACAAGCTGCCCCCAATGTTGTTAGAAAATGATCACTCCCTAACTTCTCCGTTTACTCAGTCTTCAAATGTGTCCTGATACTGAATACGAGGCAGCTATCAATGTACTAATATCTTCATAAAGACAGGCCCCGCATATATCCATCTTCTTTTTTTACTCAGAATTAATTGTCAAATTGTGGTGTCATTTTCATACGCTGGTGTCTTAACCCAAGGCCTTCAATTTGTCAACTGTGAAAAAAAGGTATCCTTATGTACGTGTGTGATGAATTGTATTTATAAAGCAATTTGTTTTTGATTTTTTATATAAATTTCGATTAATTATAGAGATCCTTGTCTTAAATAACAATAGTAATTAGAATAATCGGTGGTGGTCATGGGTACATGTATGGTAATGGACTCTGTCTGCCCAATGCAAACCTTACTTAAACAACCATCATAGCCCTATGGCGTGTGTGTATCTACATAACTTGCAATTTAGGCCTCAACATTGCGTGCAAATGAATTCCAATACAGCTTCTTTTAAGCAATGAAGTACATTTATATGCGCTCTGTCCTAATGGTTGTTGTTACCTAGCAGCTCCTGCAAAGCAGATATAGAACCAGTTGCAAGTTATGGAGATTAATGTTGGCCATTGGAAACATAACGGCAACTTGTATAGGACCAAATCCACCCACCATCATTAGAAATTGTCTATTCCTTTTATTCATAATTGAAAGACGAAAATGCTAGAATTTCTAATACCCACGTACATTACACAAAACAGGAGCCAGGTGAGATTTATTCAGCCAAAGATACCTTCAGAATAACATAAGATATAAGTTGCACCTCTCAAGTAAGACACACCTCTGAGCTGTAGGAACTCCTATAGGGTGTAGCCGGGGCTCGATGATGAGAGACCTTCAGTACTTTCTTTTCTAAAGTGAGAAATCCTCAGAGTGACTCCCCTCTAAGGCGCACTTCAGTTACATTTGATTAAGTTCAGCAGTGGCGGACCCAGGATTTAAAAAAGGAGGGGACGTGGCCCTATTTTTTAGCTACCGTAGTGGCCCGTACAAGTGCCCGGGCACTTATTGATTTCAACTCCAATGAACCCCCGGCACTTATACAAGACAGGTGCTTATTTGAATACTGTTTTTAATGCTTAAGACCAATTTCAACACCCCTGTACCCCGGTTCTTTTTCGAGACCAGCACTTATTTGAGACCCTGGCGCTTAAACGGGCCATGACAGTAATTCTGGTGTGTAAAAATATAAATCCGCCATTGTGCAGTCAGTGGCCAAAAGGGGGCGCTCACACCATAGTGGCCTGTTTGAGCAACCCAGGCTTATATATTTAAATGTCCCTGTAGCCCTAGCCCTCATCTCAGACTGTCACTTATTTGAATACTGCTTTTAATCATTATTAAGATTAATTTCAATACCCCATACCCCCAGGGCTTGTTCGAGACTAACGCGTATTTGAGATCCCGGTCACTAAATGCGCCACTATAGCATAACAGCATTTACAGTTCTTCTGCAGGTTTCATCACCTATCAACAGATTTTAAAGCATCCTACAAACCTTTGATGTTTACAGCAATAATTGATTTCCATACTCCTTTACCCCCAGCGCTTATCCACACTTGGCGCTTAGATATCCTGGCACTTAAAAGGGCTGATACGGTATTTACAGTGCCTCTGCAAGCTTCATCAACTATTAAGCATCCTACAAAGCTTTGGATGCTTACAGCAAGACCTGACAGCACAGGTGCCAAGTCAAATAAAGGCTGTCTCACCACAGCATCTGACTGATTTCAGGCGGCAATCAACCATGCCATGCCATCATGCCTACCTCCCTATGTGTACATTAAGTATGTACAAGGAACGGCAGGGGCTTGTTGAGCAGATGGTAATCTAAGATAAGAAAGCTGTACCTTATATATGGCAAAACCTTTTTCGTACAGCTTTATATGCTACTATAGCTAGTATGCACTGCAATTGCCCGATAGTAATATAAAGGCTAAGAGTTCCCTTTACATATGGTTTTGGATGTCCTTTCTTCTTTGTTTCTGTTAGCAGGTGCTACCCTTGTGTTTAAATTAGGACTCTCTAATACCCCGCATGTAAGGCGCCCCCACATAGTAAAAGACGCACCCAATTCAAAAATGCTATGTAGGGCTTGGACCCTGCCGACCATCTTGGCGCCCTACATTATTGTAAGCATTAAGGCGGAATATATCAAATGCAAGGTTTTAGTGTCCCCCTCTAAATCCCCCCGCATAAGCCCGGGTGCTTACAGATTTCAGTATATGTACTTCTGACCCTTAATTGAGACAGGTGCTTATTTGAATACTGCTTTACTATTTAAGTTTTACTTCAATGGCCCAGTACGTCGGCACTTATTAGAGATAGGTACTTATTTGAGACAATACATTTCTTTATGACTGAGCCCAATGCAGGATCCATCGAGGCTTTCAAATTTTGCCGCAAAGTGGGAGTTTGCTCAGAGAACTTTAAGTTATCCTCAGGGTAGAAAGCTAAGCACCCTGCCCCAGGCTATCCCCTATCATGAGCCGTCCCAGGGTGCACTGGGGTGCTCAGTCAGTGCCTAAACACAGGAGAGTTCCACTTCCGCTGCAATCATCACTGATCATGCGCACTGAAGTGGTGTCAAAAGGTTTGGCCATCTGTTGAGCTCTGTTTTCACTCCATTGGCTTCTGTATGCCTTTATGGATTAAAATTAAGCTCACTACTCTTGGTTAGATTTTAGGCCAATGCGTCGAAAGTAGAGGTCACAAACAATATTTCTATTTGGTGAAGTAATAAAGAAAGGAGAGGAAAGAAATGTTTACCATCATACAAAAAGAATATAAATAAGAAGTTCATAATTATTAGAGATTACCTATGAGCATACCTTTAATCCAGTAGCGGAACCAGAGTTTCAAAAGGGGAGGCGCACCATTACAAAATGTCCCATTAATATACAGTGTTGAATTTAAAATCTGAATTCATGAAAAGGATTAGATAAACATCTGTCCGTCACTTTATATATGATTGATATGCTACTACTATTATGTATTGAATTTCCATTGTTATCTACATATGTGATCATGGAGAATTATGATATTAATATAAGTCCCTTAAATAATTGTGTCTGATACTGCTGTAGGTATGAGACTTTAGATAAATTGTCAGGACTTTAGATACGTGGCAGGGTACTAGGATACTGCTGAGTTGACATGGACTGCTCTAAGAGCTGCTCGTTTCCCGCCCAGTCAGCACTACCATCCCTGACCACCTCACCTACGTCAAACATCAAAGACATGCCTTGTCCAGCCTACAGATAAATGCTCCTGTTTATCCAGTAACCCTTTAAGGGCCCTTTGTTTTACCAAGGTATCATGCCAATGGCCGTCATGTTGTTTCAATGAAGTGCTGGCGAGAGTGCTCGCCAGCACCGCATTAGAGCATCATGCCTACCCTCCGGGAGAGTATAGACCAGTAGGGTCAGTAGGATGCATGAATGCAGCCCTGGCGAGTTACTCGCCAGTTCTAAATTAATGCATCATGATGGCCCTAGGGGGTCGATATAGTCATTTCTAGAAGGTCGGAATAATGCATCGATATAATGGTAAAGGTGAACGATGATGAGTGTTTGGCGACAATTATTTCCCGAGCTGGTTTGGGCCGTTCCCTGCGAGGAGAATAATTAGGAGCCAAACACTCATCAGAGTTCATCTTTACATTTATGTCAAGGTGTTTGGGTTGATAATTAATCAATATTTCATCAATAAGATTGAAATTAAACCCTTATTTACCCATCGTCTTCGCGAAATCCTGACCGCAGACATTTTGAATGTTTACGTTTCGAAAATGCTGCGCATGCACGATAGACCTATGACGTCATCGTGCAGATTTGGCGCCGGTTATTCAACGCAGGGGTGCAATACGGGGGTTTAGTGCATTGTCAATGGAGCATCGATATTCACCTTGACATAAAGTGCTAGTGCATCTACTCTCTGCCAGCAGTTTTAGTGTAACCTGACCACCAGTGGGCATGTTGCACTAATGCATCAGTGGCCCTTTAAGGGTTTACTGCCTCTAGTTGAAGTAAGAGTCCAATACCATGGAGGAACACACGCACTAAGGAACGGCCTGGTACTTTGGAAATAGTCCCAATTATCCACTATAGAGTATCTGAGTAGAAGGTAATTGCAATTTATAGTCGGCTTCGTCTATATCTATGCTAGTTGAACATGCCTCTAGCTGGAAACTTTTGTTAATACAAGAAGTTTCTTTTGAAGAAATAGTTTTGGTACCCAAAAGTCAGAAGGTCCTTTGACAATAGTCCTTCATTTAGAACCATGGTCTAAATCACCCTTTAATCAAACCATGTCTAAAGTTGAGGTGTTAGAGAGGGCATTGGCTGTAAGTTAACAATTATGTTATTGTTAACCACTTGGGTATTATGAAATACCTTCCTAGAGGGCGTTTTTTAACATGCTGCGATGCCGCACTTGAAAATGCAAATGGAGTCCTCACACTAGTGTCATTACACTGGTACTGGTCATTGCTCTGGTAAGACTGCCCTTGGATACCCTAAATACTTACTAATGGCCCTACAGAGCAGTCATAGGACATTACCTACGATCACCCACTCTAATCTTAAGGTTTTGAAATCATAGTGGATACGTGCAGTCATAGTAACTTATGAAAAGGCTGGACCGTGTGTTATCTTTCACATATTGTGTAATAACCGTGTTTACCTTTGAGGTGATAATTAACACCAGATGATAACCACTTCTTGTGATTATCTTTATAAATTCCTTTCATACAATCTAACGTGTCCCTCAGAGATAGCAACTCAACAAATTTAAGATGAGGACTACTCGAGTCATCAGAGAGAACTTTATTCATCATACACTGAGTAACACCGAGGTAATTAATCAGCTCTGGCTAACCACAGACATATGTAAGGTGAGCTTTAGATTACTTCAGAAAGGGTAGATTATATATAGTTACTGAGCCTCAGTTAGGGAATGTGGTCAGCCAGTATTAGGTTAGAGTATTTCAATGACACCTCTAGAATTATTGATACAAGAAGTTTCTTTAGAAGAAATAGTTTTGGTACCCAAAAGTCAGAAGGTCCTTTGACAATAGTCCTTCATTTAGAACCATGGTCTAAATCACCCTTTAATCAAACCATGTCTAAAGTTGAGGTGTTAGAGAGGGCATTGGCTGTAAGTTAACAATTATGTTATTGTTAACCACTTGGGTATTATGAAATACCTTCCTAGAGGGCGTTTTTTAACATGCTGCGATGCCGCACTTGAAAATGCAAATGGAGTCCTCACACTAGTGTCATTACACTGGTACTGGTCATTGCTCTGGTAAGACTGCCCTTGGATACCCTAAATACTTACTAATGGCCCTACAGAGCAGTCATAGGACATTACCTACGATCACCCACTCTAATCTTAAGGTTTTGAAATCATAGTGGATACGTGCAGTCATAGTAACTTATGAAAAGGCTGGACCGTGTGTTATCTTTCACATATTGTGTAATAACCGTGTTTACCTTTGAGGTGATAATTAACACCAGATGATAACCACTTCTTGTGATTATCTTTATAAATTCCTTTCATACAATCTAACGTGTCCCTCAGAGATAGCAACTCAACAAATTTAAGATGAGGACTACTCGAGTCATCAGAGAGAACTTTATTCATCATACACTGAGTAACACCGAGGTAATTAATCAGCTCTGGCTAACCACAGACATATGTAAGGTGAGCTTTAGATTACTTCAGAAAGGGTAGATTATATATAGTTACTGAGCCTCAGTTAGGGAATGTGGTCAGCCAGTATTAGGTTAGAGTATTTCAATGACACCTCTAGAATTATTGATACAAGAAGTTTCTTTAGAAGAAATAGTTTTGGTACCCAAAAGTCAGAAGGTCCTTTGACAATAGTCCTTCATTTAGAACCATGGTCTAAATCACCCTTTAATCAAACCATGTCTAAAGTTGAGGTGTTAGAGAGGGCATTGGCTGTAAGTTAACAATTATGTTATTGTTAACCACTTGGGTATTATGAAATACCTTCCTAGAGGGCGTTTTTTAACATGCTGCGATGCCGCACTTGAAAATGCAAATGGAGTCCTCACACTAGTGTCATTACACTGGTACTGGTCATTGCTCTGGTAAGACTGCCCTTGGATACCCTAAATACTTACTAATGGCCCTACAGAGCAGTCATAGGACATTACCTACGATCACCCACTCTAATCTTAAGGTTTTGAAATCATAGTGGATACGTGCAGTCATAGTAACTTATGAAAAGGCTGGACCGTGTGTTATCTTTCACATATTGTGTAATAACCGTGTTTACCTTTGAGGTGATAATTAACACCAGATGATAACCACTTCTTGTGATTATCTTTATAAATTCCTTTCATACAATCTAACGTGTCCCTCAGAGATAGCAACTCAACAAATTTAAGATGAGGACTACTCGAGTCATCAGAGAGAACTTTATTCATCATACACTGAGTAACACCGAGGTAATTAATCAGCTCTGGCTAACCACAGACATATGTAAGGTGAGCTTTAGATTACTTCAGAAAGGGTAGATTATATATAGTTACTGAGCCTCAGTTAGGGAATGTGGTCAGCCAGTATTAGGTTAGAGTATTTCAATGACACCTCTAGAATTATTGATACAAGAAGTTTCTTTAGAAGAAATAGTTTTGGTACCCAAAAGTCAGAAGGTCCTTTGACAATAGTCCTTCATTTAGAACCATGGTCTAAATCACCCTTTAATCAAACCATGTCTAAAGTTGAGGTGTTAGAGAGGGCATTGGCTGTAAGTTAACAATTATGTTATTGTTAACCACTTGGGTATTATGAAATACCTTCCTAGAGGGCGTTTTTTAACATGCTGCGATGCCGCACTTGAAAATGCAAATGGAGTCCTCACACTAGTGTCATTACACTGGTACTGGTCATTGCTCTGGTAAGACTGCCCTTGGATACCCTAAATACTTACTAATGGCCCTACAGAGCAGTCATAGGACATTACCTACGATCACCCACTCTAATCTTAAGGTTTTGAAATCATAGTGGATACGTGCAGTCATAGTAACTTATGAAAAGGCTGGACCGTGTGTTATCTTTCACATATTGTGTAATAACCGTGTTTACCTTTGAGGTGATAATTAACACCAGATGATAACCACTTCTTGTGATTATCTTTATAAATTCCTTTCAATCAATCTAACGTGTCCCTCAGAGATAGCAACTCAACCAATTTAAGATGAGGACTACTCGAGTCATCAGAGAGAACTTTATTCATCATACACTGAGTAACACCGAGGTAATTAATCAGCTCTGGCTAACCACAGACATATGTAAGGTGAGCTTTAGATTACTTCAGAAAGGGTAGATTATATATAGTTACTGAGCCTCAGTTAGGGAATGTGGTCAGTCAGTATTAGGTTAGAGTATTTCAATGACACCTCTAGAATTATTGTATATTCATTTATCAGTCCTTCTTATATAGAAGTGCAGTCTTAGCTATACTGAATATAATAAAGCTTCTATACACCTCTGGCTTATCTGAAGTTAACCCATTCAAATACATTGCTTATTCTCATCTCTGTAAATATAGCCTCCTTTGTTTAATCTGCCTTCTTTGTTTTTTTGACTGGGGAATAAAAAAAAAAGAGTAGAATCTCTTAAGTCCACCATTTCTTAATATGGGATTTCTGATAATGTTTTATGATATCCATTGTGTGATAGAAAGATATATTTTCTTATCAGCTATTTATAAAGGGAGATGAAAAAGATACAGAGTGAGGTAGTTTAATTGTTAATTCCTTGTATAATCACTATATAGCATCACACAATGAGTCCCCCCGCTCACTAAGTATGGCGTATGAATGGGCCGCTGAAAAACTGCATTCCTGAAATCTTAAAGAGCAGCATAGTTAGGAACAACAATGAGTAATTAGTTCAGATTGGCTTCTACTAGTAATTAGGGTCTCTCATAATGCTACTCCTAAACTCCTAAATCACTACCAACCCTGCAGCACTGTAAAAAAAAGGTTTCATCAAAACAAAGGTGCATTCCTCATCCGAATGTTGCCAGAGACCTGTTGTTATTTTCACAGAGATCCATTGTACCTGTTTGTATGACTGCACTGCCACCTGGGGCGTCTTGTCAAAACTACATTGGTTCATTACAAAACAATTACAGTCATTTATTGTTCAGGTTTACAAGGATCCCTTGTAAATTCAACAGTTATTTTTTTTTATATTATGTAACAATAATCTGGCACCTCCTAATTTAGGAATAGCACCTCAAACCTCCTTTGTTTAGATTGATTAAAGTGCAATCTAGATCCCCGAAATTGCACAGTAGCTGCCTGAAGCTTACCTGCCTATTTAAGCGAAAAACAAAGTTCTAGTTTTCTACTTGTTATTTAAGTAACAAGACCTTGGAACTCACTGGGGAGATATACTGCGGATGCTTAGGGCTGATCTTTGTGATTTTTATAGGGGCCAAGGCGCGGATTGCTTCATTAAAAGTGTTATTTTAGCACCCTATAGATTATTAATTCAACCCTTGTCACTGTTAGCCCTTCAACGGCCAATAATGCATTAATACATCATGCCCATTGGCCGTCATGATGCATGAATACAGCCCTAGGGAGTAAATCACAAAGGCTACATTCATGCATCATACCAACCATGCTGGGTTGATACAGTCCTGGAGGGTCAGTATAATGCTCCAATGAAATACTAGTGAGCAGACTCGCCAGCACTTTGTGAATGCACCATGTCAACCAATCAGCACTCCAGATTAGCGGCCCTTGAAGAGTTAGGTAAAGTGTGAGGTATGAATGATTAGTGTTGTATTGGGGATTTTACTCGACATTAATCATTATATATGGTGGCTATTAGTGAGTATTGTTTCCTTTAGTAGATAAAAGGTATGTACTTATTATGATCCATAGCTTTCCCTATAAGGCAATTAAAGATTTAGGAGTCACATAAGGCAGATAACAAACTACATGTATGTATAATGGTAATATACATTGGTTGTAGGTGACAAATCAGTTGTAGTTTAGCACCGCATGGGAATGCTCCATCCCTCACCATCTCCATTTCAAGCCTACTATGTAATACGCACTGTTTAAAAGGTAAATGTCCTGTGAATCTCATGAACAAGGCTGAGGCAAACTATTAAGTACTTGTCTTCATCATATTCTTCTGAAATCAGGGATGTGCATGAAATCTTAGGTTTGTTATACTTGTATTTAATTTTTTGACAAAAGAAAGATAATCTATAATCAGTTGGGTTTATCTCAATTACCCCACAATTACATACTAGCAACTCTCTTAACTTCTGCAGCTTATCAATGTTATACCATATCGTGTACATATATTTTGTTTGTTCGAGAGGGGTTGGCAGTATTTTTCTGAGGGTTCTCTGGCCCTCGGATTTGGCACCCTCATCATAGTGGCAGAAATGACACTTTGTGTCATTTCCCAAGGAAAGGGCTAACATATTTTGAATACACCAATCAAGGGTGACGACCTCCCATAATATCGTCCGTATCTTTTGTAAATGATATCTAAAACAATGAACTAAGCCAATATTAATATTACAAAAGAACCTTCCAGAAAATACCTATTCTAACCTAAAGTGTTCCTCTTTGAATTTTTAATTGTCTGGAAAGTACACATTTACCTTATCAAACGCCGTGGAGGATAGTTCCATAGACCCTATAAGTGGCCTTTTCCCTTGGAATCTTCATGCTCAGACGTGGAATCCAAAGCTGCATGGGGAGCACCCCCTCTCCCCTCCTCCAGTGCAGGCTGAGGCTCTACTAGATCTCATCTGTGAAAGTGCTACTGGGAGAAGCAAAAATAATGATAACAACAAAAACTGCTCATGAAACATCATCATCATCATCATCATCACTGCTGTCAAAAGGAGTAGGGATGCTGATACTAACCCTTTATCGATGCCCATTAGTCGTCATGACGAATGGATACAGCCCTGGTGAGTAATTCGCCAGGGCTGCATCCATGCATGATGCTCCAAGAGTAGCAGCATGATGCTCCAATAAAGTGCTGGTGAGTCTTCATTGGTGCATCATAGAGCATGATGCACTCCTGATGCATCAGCGGCCAATAAAGGGTTAAGGAACATCCTCGGCTCAATGCCTTTGCTGGAAGCCCTCATAGTGCCAGCACCCCGTATGGCCTCCTCACTGCTTACTGATAAGGGCGCCAGGTGCTCGATATCTTATCAGATAGGCTGCCTAATGGCTTTTAATCAGCAGAAGTCTTGTAAGGTGCCTTCAATTATCCTCCAAGAAGCGGCCTTTTGCCCACTCGTTAATGGACACAGCGGAAGTCTCGCCAAATATCGCCAGCAGTCGATTCCTGGCGGTGAGATTTGTTACTAAGCAAGGTGCCTACGACTAAAGCACACACCATGTTATGAGTGTGCTTATGGTGGGTAAAAATCATTGAAAATTATGGTTATTAATGGTCCTAATGGGACAGAGTTGGTTGGCACTGTGACTTGGTTTTTATTACTTCCATTTCTAAGGCAGTGGTTCTACAATTAAACGAGCCAAAGCAAGTAAAATTAATGCAAAAGGAGTAGAGTTATATGTTGATTGGCTTCATAGGAAAAAGCGGTAACCAGAGTGGAGACCTACCTGAGATAAGGGAAGATTTACCCTATAAGGGCCACATTGCATACATGCAAAATACCTTAATTCACCTATTATGAAGGGCCTCATTGACCAGCACTTCATTGACAATTCAGTGGTGAATTTAGACGCTCTCCCCCCTTTTTTCCTGTACATGTACCTAAGAATTTATGTGTTTATTTTGGACTCCCCCAATGCGTCGAGTTAATTTGGCATGATGCATGTATGTAACCCTGGCGAGTTACACACCAGAGATAGCAGCATGCATCAGGATAATCAAGGGTACGATGCTGGGATGAACTATCCCCATGTTAAAGGAATACTTTACCAATGGATATTTGAGACAACTACAGTGGAAGGATTGATAAACCTTTATATGGGTCTAAATCCCTAAATTCGACAGGGTGACATGGCCATTTCTTAAAATCGACATGTGACATGAAGCTTAGTGACAAGGACATGGGAAATAGAAATTTAGTGACATGTGACATGGCATTTCCTTAAAAGCAACATGTGACATGGATCTTAGTGACAAGGACATGGGGAAGGAAAAGGTTAGTGAAATGTGACATGGCATTTCCTTAAAAACGACATGTGACATGGAGCTTAGTGATAAGGACATGGGGAAGGAAAAAGTTAGTGACATGTGACATGGCCTTTCCTTAAAATCAACATGTGACATGGGGACCCCCATCAAGACTCCCTCTTTATGTGAATTTAAGATGTAGATACTTATGGAGGAGCCTGAGTCTCAAGATGGAGCATTACTAAGAATAACTATAATTACTGACTGGGTAGGTATGAGACACTGTCCGAGTTCATGTATCTCATGTAATAAACATTCAGGTCAATTGGTAAGATAACTTGAGCTTATAGGATATGGCACCATTGTATTCAAGCGCCCCAGCGGTCTTTGATTTGGCGGCCTGAATTCCATGGCACTCATACAAGACAAGCGCTTTTTCAAAATCTTGTAATGCTTAAGAAATATTTCATGACCGCTGTATCCCCCATGCTTATTTTTGACCAATGCACATCCAAATCCCAGTGCTTAAACACATAGATACAGTATTTGAGGCAATGGTCAGAAACTCTGTCTAAATCAGTTGTTTACCTCCAAGTCTTGTTAATATTCCTTGAAAAATAATTCCCAAATATAAGAGTTGGAAATTAGTTGTTTATTTCAAATATATAATGCAAATGCATAGTTAACAGATCAAGCTCTCATGACTACTATGATTTTCAGAATTCATCACTTATAATTATTGTGTTGACAATTGATACACAGCTTCTTATTGAAGTTACCGAGATACGCTGTATGGGCATTTCTAAATACCAACACTGTAAGGGTACAAGGCCTGGAGGGCATTTCTCCAGATGATACAACCAAACAAAACAAGTACAACTTGAAACCCTCAATATCAGAGTGATTGATCGTAGGTAACACACAACAACTACTCTGTATGATCAGCACTTAAGGCAGTAATTACATAGGTTTGGTAGGGCAGTCGTACCAGTGCAATCATTTGTGACCACTAGATGCAGGTCTGTAATGGCATTTAGCTAAGGGATCTCATTAAGGGGGTCTAGTCGTACCACCTTGAGAAATGCCTTCCAGGAGGTGATTTCTTGTCATACCTTGACCCGGCCCTGTCAGTCGTACCACAATTCCCATCGGAATAGCAGTGGAAGCTGAAGTTGTAGGACTCAGTGTGATTGCTTTACCTCAGGAAATGATCTGTTGATGTGCTGGGCTTTTGAAACACTCAATTTAGGTATACATATACTAATATAGCTAAGTATGATATTGCCTGTGGAACACTCCAATTTGGGTATACTACTACGGCTAAATTGAATGTTGCCTGTTTAATACTCCAATTTGGTTATACTACTATGGATATAGAGAATGTTGCCTTTGGAATACTCCAATTTGGGTATACTACTATGGGTATAGAGAATGTTGCCTTTGGAATACTCCAATTTGGGTATACTATTATGGATATAGAGAATGTTGCCTTTGGAATACTCCAACTTGGGTATAATACTATGGCTATAGAGAAGGTTGCCTTTGGAATACTCCAATTTGGGTATGCTACTGTAATGGTTTTAATTTAAATGCTTGTATAGTTCGAAGTAAAACCAGACAAGATATCTCAGTTAGTGCAACTGGCATGTGTTTATTTCGTATATGTTCACATTCACCTTGAATGCTAGTGCTAAATGATGAACTTAGCTCGGGAGAGAATGGTCCTGACTAATGTCTTCCCCGGCCCCAGGTAGGAGCTGGAGGAGGACAAACAGTGCTGCCATCACCTTGCAGCGGCCAGTGGTCTTAGCGACCTCTAGTAGCTACTGGTGGTGGGCGCACCGCTCAAACTGCCCTCTCAAGGAAGATGCTTACACTATATCACGCTATATGAGCCCCACACTACCATGGCTAAATATGATGTTGTCTGTGGAATACTCCAATATAAACAATGTTTCTGCCAAGTTCTCATTTGACAGCACTACTATGGGCAGAAAATAAACGTAAATATGGTATTCACTTCTGCCATATACCATAGAAGCAGCAACCTATTAGAGGGAGAAGCTTCATCTACAGAGAAACAAGATAGGACTAATCATCAATACTGTCTAAATGTAATATTTGATGTTAGTCTTCACATTCAAAAGGCACTTGAACTAACATGTGGTGGGATAATGCTGTCTTGTTATGATTGCATCTAATAAGACGCATATGAGCGATTTGTACCTTCATCTCCGACATTGTAAGAACATATTGGTGGAGTGCAATGATCGCGAGGGTACTTCATTGTGAAAAATAACTGTTGAATCTACCCTGGTAGATTCAACAGTCAACAGTTGAGTGAACCCCAATAACTATATTGCAGGGAACCAGTGTAGTTTTTACAAGAAGCCCCTGGTAGCAGTACGGTGGTACTAGGAATCTCTGTGAAAACATCATCTCTGGCAACTTTTGGACGTCATTATTTCAGCGAAATATTCTTCACAGTGCTGTGTAAGTCCAAAGAAGGGTATGTTTACCAATGAGACATTGAAATACCAATACCAAGTGGAATCAAATGATAATATCGATAAGGCTGAATCAGGGTTCTAGTTTCAGTGCTATACATGAATGTATGTTACAATGTATGTGGAAACATTGAACGATTCAATGCTTTGTATTTACTGTGCCATACTATTTGTATGTTAATTTGCAGTAGTAGGCATGTATAAGTCTTTTTCCCTCTCATTTCGCTAAAATATGTGAAAGTGTATACATATCATAGTTATAAATCTGGGCTGTGACAAAAATCTTTGTCACAGATCAGATTTATAATTATGTTTCACGAAATAAGCCAAGATTTGCAGTGAACCCATACAAGGCAAAAATAAGACAAACAGAGGGTACCCATTATGGGGGCTTCATTATTTGGAGTCATCAATGGAGTCATTAGAGAGGCGTTAAGGAGGCACTGGTGTGTTGTTATAGTACTGGTCAGGGAAAAGGTCTTTATTAAAGACTCCCTACCCCTCACATGACCAATACCCATAAACGCTGACCACTAGATGAGAGACATCTGTCGGCGTCAGTCTGAACCACCCCCGACCAGTTACAACGGCAAGGTTAGCTTCAACTCCTCTGATCTTTTACCGAGCATCACGTGACAGGGATCCATCATACTCTCATTTCCGCTGACCTCTTGTCAAGGTCATTTTCTTTGACCTTGATGATTTTTCGGACGAGTGCAGTAGAGAGATGAGAGGAGAGGGCTTGTTTTTCTTTTTAATGGTGAAACATGATTGAAGATAATGAGATAATGTTAACTTGTGGATGGGTTTTAACTGCAGTGTCACCGACATCAGGTTTATAGTGATTCTGGGTTTGAGGCTAGCCTCTGTGTGTACGCGCATGCATCATGCACACATCCTGTCAGCTAGTGCCGACTGGCCACAGTCATCCTGCAGTTAATCGAATATCCAATCAGAGCCATCACAACCAGAAAGGATCAAATATCTCGTCAGACGATCCTCGTCCTTTCATTTTTGTCTCTTTTTGTACAAATTGCCGACTACCATGCGAACAGAGCGTTCCGGCGCTCTGACTTCCACTTCTGGCTCCGTGAAGCCCCACTCACCTCTCCCCTTGCAATCTGAACATTGTATGCTGAGTAGGACTGACCCATTGCTGGACTCAGCTTTTGGATGGTTTTGCCCTTGCCGCCATTAGTGGTCACATGATCAATGACGGGTGGGCAATATTAGGGGTAGGTACAGGGGTGGGCGGTAATAGCTGTAGGTTGAGGGGTGGGCGGTAATAGGGTTAGGTACAAGGGTGGGCAGCATCCTATTGCCGTGAGTGGAAGCTGGCGTGTGTGCTCTATACATGGGATCAGGAGGAGTGCTCTGAGTAAACACTATCTACCTGGACACCACTATGTGGATGTATGTGTGTGTGGGGGGCATGGTATTAACCCCTCAAGGGCCGCTAATTCTGCTCGGCAGCTCTTCAATGGAACATCATAGTGACCCTCTGGATATATATATATATATATATATATATATATATATATATATATATAAGAGAAATAAAGGGTTGGTTGAGGCCATCAAATATCATCACTGACCAGTAAGTGCATGTATACTTACAACTGATTAAGTAGATTAGCGTATGCCTATATACATGATAGAAAACATCAAGGTAAGGGAGTGGGATATTGTGGCAACATCTATAAAAATTGCATTAGGCACCTATTTTGCCTGCCAATGGTCTCAGAAAATCGAGAAAAAAAATCCTCTCTGGTGAAACACCCACGTAGGTATGTTCCCTGTATACTCGAAGTTGGTACACACATAAAACCAGAAACTCTCAAATCAATTTTAATGTCGGTATTTATTTACCAGTTGTTACAAGGGGGGAATAAGTAGTTACAGGCTGAATAAAAAGTAAATGTAGGATGCATGTAGTGATCAACATTTTAGGATCAAAATAGTTAGGTATGCATAGAGCCTACCGAGGTACATTTAGGGATCATATTTTATTATACAACTTCCTGTTTGACTTTTAACAGAACCTGGTAGGATGTTAGATGTCTTATCTTCGAATGGGAATTTCCGAAATTTGGTGATTCTGAAGGTAAACTCCTAACTACTAGATATTTCAAGTGTTGTGTGCTAATTATATCAGATATGACAGGTACACTACTGTAGTACAAATAAACAATTAGAAAATACACAAAGGAGCAAGATTCTCTTTATGCTAGTCACTGAATATGATAAAAACAATATTGTACTTCCTTGGATCCCATACACATGTATTCTTCCTTATCCTGATATGACATGACCTAGACTCAGTTGAACTATAAACCTTTGTAGAAACCCACACAGAATCATACAAATACGCTGCCATTTGCTGAATTGGTACAAGTGGCTTCATTTGTACAGGCTGTGTCTTTTACTAGTGTGGGAATCACCATGCATTGGACTTCAGCTCTAACCCTGTAAGGACAGCTAATGCATTGATGCATCATGTCCATTGGTTGTCATGATGCACCGATGAAGTGCTGGCAAGTCTGCTCACCATGGCTTCATTGGAGCATCATGTCAAACCCCTTATCATGCTGCCCCTCAGCGAGTGTTATCAACCTGATAGGGTCATCAGGCCAAGAGCAATGCATGAGCATCAGGCCAACCCCCGGATGTATCAATCGTATAGATTTGGCATGATGCATTAATGCATCCCTTGTGAATAACTCCCAAGAGCTACATTGGTGCATCAAGATGACCAATGGGCTTGATGCATTAATGCAATACACACCCTTAAGGAACTAAAGGCTTAACACTGCAAAGATTGGCCTGATCCCTTAGTGTGCAGGTATCACCTTAGGTAGAGAATGGGCCTATTACCTAGACACTGTGCTGCCATCTATCAGGGACAACAACTCAGAGGGTGAGTGATGATGACAGAGTATAGGTACACAGAGGGGGAGAGGGAGAGAGGGGGAGATGGACAAATTGGTCCCTGCTCTCCTCCATATCTGTCACACAGCCAGATTTAGGAATATTCAGTAGTTGTATGCTGCATATTGTAAAACCTCCCATGTAAGCTCGCTTAAAATGAAAACCTGCTGGACACCGTCTGTCCCCAGCAAAGTTGCAGCAAGGTGGGTGGAAAATGCGGGACTGCTGGACCAAAATTTCTGACAGTAACAATGGGACCGACACTGTCAGCCTGCCACAAAGGATTTACTGTAGAGTGCTTTTTATTCTGAAATACAGTAGTAGCTGCTTTAGGTACAAAACCAATGACCTGATTTGGATCCTGCTGTATAATCTAAAACAAAAGGCATTACTGTGCAATTTATAGTCGGCTTTGTCTATATCTATGCTAGTTGAATATGCCTCTAGCTGGAAACCTTTGTTGATATAAGAAGTGTCTTTTGAAGAAATAGTTTGGGTACCCAAGAGTCAGAAGGTCCTTTGATGGTAGAACCATGGTCTAAATCACCCTTTAATCAAACCATGTCTAAAGATGAGGTCTTGGAGAGGGCATTGGCTGTAAGTTAACAATGATGTTATTATTAACCACTTGGGTATTAAGAAATACCTTCCTAGAGGGCATTTCCAAACATACTGCGATGCTGTACTTGAAAATGCAAATTTTATGGAGTCCTCACACTAGTGCCATTACACTGGTACTGGTCATTGCTCTGGTATGACTACCCTTGGAAACCCTAAATAATTACTAATGACCCTACAGAGCAGTCATAGGACATTACCTACAATCACCCACTCTAATCTTAAGGTTTTGAAATCATAGTGGATATGTTCATAGTAACTTATGAAAAGGCTGGCTGGACCATGTGTTATCATTCACTTATTGTGTAATAGCCATATTTACTTTTGAGGTGAGTCATCAGAGTCGAGTCATCACAGAGAACTATATTCATCATACACTGAGTAACATTGAGGCAATTAATCAGCTCTGGCTAACCACAGACATATGTAAGGTGAAATTTAGATTACTTCAGAAAGGGTATATTATATATAGTTAGGGTATGTGGTTAAGAAGCTTATTGACAGACTGCCTGACTGCAATGCACCCAACAGGAGAAGATAAACCCTCCATCCCCCTTCAGTCCCATTCCTATCAGTGTTTCCCACTACGACAGACCCATTAGAGACTTCTAAACTTACCCTGACTCAACAAGACAAAAACAAAAATAACATCTACAAGATTGGCCCTTCTTTCTCTTTCTCTTATACTCTAATCTCTTAAACAAAGAATCTGATGGATTTATAAAGATTATTTCAAACTAAACTAGACCTCAGCACCTACACATTTGGCAATTATTCAGGATATATATTCTAGTTAAGTGTTCTTACTAACATTAATATGATGTCACTAGGCTTGTTAATTCTAACACAGGAACTTTCTGATTAGGTGCATACATGAAATGTTGGCTCAATTGATTTTAGAGCCTTCAGAAAGTTTTATCAGTATTTACTTATAGTATTTTCAAAAAGACAGATAGATTGTCTTAAGAAATATGGTACAAAACATCTATTACCATTGATAAGCACACCATGTGCAACAGGTTTCATATAAAAAAAGGGCATCGCCCTCTATTTAGCTTGTATAAATAAAAGAATTACAAACAAACAACCAGTATTAGGTTAGAGTATTTCAATGACACCTCTTAGCTATACTGAATATAATAAAGCTTCTATACCCCACTGATTTATCTGAAGTTAACACATTCAAAAACATTCCTTAGTCTCATCTCTGTAAATATAGCCTCCTTTGATTAATCTGCCTTCTTTGTTTTTTGACTGGGGAATAAAAAAAAGTAGAATCTCTTAAGTCCGCCATTTCCTAATATGGGACTTCTGATAATGTTTTATAATATCCATTGTGTGATAGAAAGATATTCTATCACACATATCTATATTTTCTAATCAGCTATTTATAAGGGGAGATAAAAATGGAAAGAGTGAGGTAGTTTAATTGTTAATTCCTTGTATAATCACTATATAGCATCACACAATGAGTCCCCCCGGCTCACTAAGTATGGCATATGAATGGGCCCCTGAAAAACTGCATTCCTGAAATCTTAGAGATCAGCATAGTTAGGAACAACAATGAGTAATTGGTTCAGATTGGCTTCTACTGGTAATTAGGGCCTCTCATAATGATACTCAACTCCTAAATCACCACCAACCCTGCAGCACTGTAAAAAAAAGATGTCGAAACAAAGGTGCATTCCTCATCCCAATGTTGCCAGAGACCTGTTGTTATTTTCACAGAGATCCATTGTACCTGTTTGTATGACTGTACTGCCACCTGGGGTTTCTTGTCAAAACTACATTGGTTCATTACAGAACCATTACAGTCATTTATTGTTCAGGTTTACAAGGATCCCTGGTAGATTCAACAGTTATTTTTTTATATTGTGTTACAATAATCTGGCACCTCTTAATTTAGGAACAGCACCTCAAACCTCCTTTGTTTAGATTGATTAAAGTGTAATCTAGATCCCCCAAATTGCACAGCAGCTGCCTGAAGCCTACCTGCCTAATTGAACAAAAAACAAATATCTAGATTTCTACTTATTATATAAGTAACAAGACCCTGGAACTCACTGGGGAGATATACTGCTGATGCTTAGGGCTGATCTTTTTGATTTTTATAGGGGGGCAAGACGCAGATTGCTTCAATAAAAGTGTTATTTTAACACCCTATAGATTAATAATTCAACCCTTGTCACTGTTAGCCCTTCAACGGCCAATAATGCATCAATACATCATGCCCATTGGCCGTCATGATGCATGAATGCAGCCCTAGGTAGCAACTCACGAAGGCTACATTCATGCATCATACCAACCCTACTGGGTTAATACAGTCCTGGAGGGTTGGTATGATGCTCAAATGAAATGCTAGTGAGTAGACTCACCAGCACTTTGTGAATACACCATGTCAACCAATTAGCACTCCAGCATTAGCGGCCCTTGAAGGGTTAGGTAAAGTGTGAGGTATGAATGATTAGTGTTCTATTGGGGATTTTACTCGACATTAATCATTATATATGGTGGCTATAAGTGAGTATTGTTTCCTTTAGTAGATAACAGGTATGCATACAAAAAATTAAGCCAGTCAAAATGACTAATTAAGCTGAGTCAACTCAAGATGGCTCAGTTATCAGACCATTTGACTTAGGTAATGTAGAGAGGAAACCACAGTTTACTCTTCTACCACCATTGACTCGCATGTACTGCTGAGTCAAACCAATTCTACTCTGTTACCATCTGAGTCAATTGTACTTTGACTCAGCTGATGAGTCAATTTGATATGACTCACATAACCCTATTCCCGCCATGAGGTCACATGGGGATGCCCAGTTCTTTGTTTGCAGTACCCCCATCCCCTCACCCGCCGTCCAAAGTACTATAGCTTCCATAACCATCACTGGAGACCGACAGTAACTACCATGGAGTCCGTGCAAGTAAGTGTAGATTGTGTGCATGGTTTTATTTTTTAGTTGTTTTCAGAGAGGGATAGAGAAATAAGAGGGAGTGAATGAGAGAGACACTGATCACTGATAGAGGGAGAGTGAGAGAGAGATAGAGAGAGAGAGAGAGAGAGAGAGAGAGAGAGAGAGAGAGAGAGGAAGAAGAGGACGGGAGGGATGGGAGAGAGACAGATATATACATATAGAGAGATGGTAAATTGTATATAGGCTCTAAGAATGCTTAAGATATCGTGATTTTGACTAACAAAATCGCAATTATTTCCAGGGATAGTGACAATTATGAAATAGTCATAATACTTGGCAACCATAGGTCAATATTTACATGCAATTTGTATAAAAGAAATACTGACTGATTGCAATACATTCTACTTTATTGCAAATTTCAAATGTATACATGCAGAGGTCAAGACAATAATATGATGTGGAGCAAATTTGATAAATAAAGAAGTACATCCCACCTCTCAAGCTTAAAAAGTCAGTAGCTGTTGACTCATCCAGATAACTGAGCCAACAGCTGTCGACTCAACCAGATAACTGAGTCACTCCGATTTGCGAATATACTTTGACTAGCTCTCATAACAGAGTCAAAAACAGAGTCACTCTGGTGATAGCAATTTGACTCAGTTAAATGAGTCAAAATGACTAGCATTGTTTTCTCAGTGTGTGCTTATTATGATCCATAGCTTTCCCTAAATGTCAATTAAAGATATAGGAGTCACATAAGGCAGATAACAAACTACATGAATGTATAATAATATTAAAACATTGGTTGTAAGTGACAAATCAGTCGTAGTTTAGCACCGCATGGGAATGTTCCATCCCTGACAATCTCCATTTCAAGCCTACTATCTAATACACACAGTTTAAAAGGTAAATTAATGTCCTGTGAAACTCCTGAACAAGGCTGAGGCAAACTATTTGTCTTCATCATATTCTTCTGAAATCAGGGATGTGCATGAAATCTTAGGTGTGTTATACTTATATTTAAGTTTTTGACAAAAGAAAGATAATCCATAATCAGTTGGTTTTATCTCAATTACCCCACAATTATGTGCTGACTAGCAACTCTATTAACTTGTGCAGCTTATTGATCAATGTAACACCATAGTGTACACACATTTTGTTTCTTCTAGGGGGGGGCAGTATTTTTCTGTGGGTTCTCTGGCTCTCGGATAAGGAAAGGGCTTAAGTATTTTGAATATGCCAATCAAGCGTGGCGACCTCCCACAATATTGTCCCTATCCCTTGTAAATGACATGTAAAACAATGAACTAAGCCAATATTAATATTGCAATAGAACCTACCAGAAAATACCTATTCTGGCCTAAAGTGTACCTCTTTGAATTTATAATTGTCTGGAAAGTACACATTTACCTTATCAAAGGCCGTGGAGGATAGTTCCATAGACCCTATAAGTGGCCTTTTCCCTTGGAATCATCATGCTCAGATGTGGAATCCAAACCTGCATGGGGAGCACCCCCTCTCCCCTCCTCCGGAGCAGGCTGAGGCTCTATGAGATCTCATCTGTGAAAGTGCTACAGGGAGAAGCAAAAATAATGATAACAACAAAAACTACTCATGAAACACCATCATCATCATCGTCATTATTCTCACTGCTGTCATAAGGAGTAGGGATGCTGATACTAACCCTTTATCAATGTCCATTGGTCGTCATGATGCATGGAGTTACTCGCCAGGGCTGCATCCATGCATCATGACAACCCCCTGGGTTTGATATGCTTCGCATGATGCTCCAATAAAGTGCTGGTGAGTCTTCATTGGTGCATCATGGAGCATGATGCACTCCTGATTCATCAGTGGCCATTAAATGGCTAAGGAACATCCCCGGCTCATGGCCTTTGCTGGAAGCCCTCATAGTGCCAGCACCCTGTATGGCCTCCTCACGGCTTACTGATAAGGGCATCAGGTGCTCAATATCTTATCAGATAGGCTGCCTAATGGGTTTTAATCAGCAGAAGTCTTGCAAGGTGCCTTCAATTATCCTCCAAGAAGTGGCGTTTTGCCCACTCGTTAATGGACACAGCGGAAGTCTCGCCAAGTATCGCCAGTAGTCGACTCCTGGCGGCGAGATTTGGTACTAAGCAAGGTGCCAACTACTAAAGCACACACCATGTTATGAGTGTGCTTATTGTGGGTAAAAATCATTGGAAATTATGGTTATTAATGGTCCTACTGGGACAGAGTTGGTTGGCACTGTGACTTGGTTTTTAATACTTCCATTCCTAGGGAGACCTACCTGAGATAAGGGAAGATTTACCCTATAAGGGCCACAACGCATACATGCAAAATACCTTAATTCACCTATTATGAAGGGCCTCATTGACCAGCACTTCATTGACAATTCAGTGGCGAATTAAGACGCCCTGCTCCCTTTTTTCCTGTACATGTACCTAAGAGTTTAGGTGTTTCTTTTGGACTTCCCCATTGAGTCGACTTAATGTGGCATCAGGATAATCGAGAGTATGATGCAGAGATGAACTATCCCCCATTAAAGGATTACTTTACCAATAGATATTTGAGACAACTACTGTGGAAGGATTGATAAACCTTTATATGGGTCTAAACCCCTAAATTCGACAGGGTGACATGGCCATTTCTTAAAATCAACATGTGACATGGAGCTTAGTGACGAGGACATGGGGAAGGAAAAAGTAAGTGACATGTGACATGGCATTTCCTTAAAATCGACATGTGACAGGACCCCCCTTTATGTGAATTTAAGATCTAGATACTTATAGAGGAGCCTGAGTCTCAAGATGGAGTGTTTCTATGAATAACTATAATTACTGACTGGGTAGGTATGAGACACTGTCCGAGTTCATGTATCTGATGTAATAAATATTCAGGTCAAGTGGTCAGAAAACTTGATAGAGTTTATAGGATATGGCACCATTGTGTTCAAGCGCCCCGGCGGTGTTTGATTTGGTGGCCTGAATTCCATGGCACTTAGACAAGGCACTTATTCAGAATCTTGTAATGCTTAAGAAATTTGTCATGACCCCTGTATCCCCGGTGCTTATTTTCGACCAGCGCACCTTCAAATCCCGGCCCTTCAACACATAGATAGAGTATGTGAGGCAATGGTCAGAAACTCTGTCTAAATCAATTGTTTACCTCCTAGTCTTGTTAATATTCCTTGAAAAATAATTCTCAAAAGATAAGAGTTGGAAATGAGTTGTTTATTTCACATATCTAAGTCAAATGCGTAGTTAACAGATTAAGCTCTCATGAATATTATGATTTTCAGAATTCATCACTTATAATTCTGCAAGTGTTAAGAATTGATACACGGCTTCTAGTTGAAGTTACAAATCCAATACTTCACTTTTTCATTAAAGTTAACATTGCATACATGAAAAGGTGTGTACACAAGTTATCAAACTAGCTCCATGGTAGTTGGGTGCACATAAAAGTCAAATCTTCAAATAGAAACACTAATCAGAACACAATGTCACAGATTGGTAATCCAAGATGCTTTGTTTGGGAATTTATAGATACTAACACTGTAAGGATATAAGGCCAGGGGGTGATTTCTTGTCATACCTTAACTCGGCCCTCTCAGCCATACCAAAAATCTCATAGGAATAGCACTGGAAGCTGCCGTTGTAGGGCTTGGTGTGATTGCTTTACATGTATCAGAAAGTTATCTGCTGTCGTGTTGGGCTTTGTAAACGCTCAATTTTAGGTATACATATATATACTACTATGGCTAAGAGTGATGTTGCCTGTGGAACACTCCAATTTTGGAATACTACTATGACTATAGACACTCCAATTTGGAATACTCTAATTTGGGTTTACCACTATTGCTAAATATGATGTTTGTCGAATACTCCAATTTGGGTTTACTACTATGGCTAAATATGATGTTATCTGTGGAATACTCCAACTTGGGTTTACTACTATAGACATATATACAATGTTTCCTGCAAAGTCCTCCCATTTGGCTACACTACTATGGGCAGAGAAAAAAAATGTAAATATGGTATTCTCTTCTGCCATATACCATAGAATCAGCCACTAATTAGAGAAAGAAGCTTTATCTACAGAGAAACAAGATACTGGCCTCCACATTCAAAAGGCACTTGAACTAACATCTGGTGGGGCAATGCCCTCTTGTTAGAAATATATGTAATAAGATGGTCATATGAGAGATTTGTGCCTTCATCTCAGATATTGTGAGAATATGTTGGTGGAGTGCAATGATCGTGAGGGTACTTCAGTATGAAAAATAACTGTTGAATCTACCAGGATCTAGTAAAAGTGCCATACATTTATGTATGTTACAATGTATACAAACAATGAATGACTCAATGCTTTGTATTTGCTATGCAGTACTGTTTGTATGGTAATTAGCCATAGCAGGCCTGTATAAGTTTCTTTCTCTCTCATCTGGCTAAAATCTGTGAAAGTTACATATGAAGGGTATACATATAATTTTGTCACAGACCAGATTCATAACTAGGATTCCCGAAATAAGCCAAGATTTTCAGTGAACCCATACAAAGAAGACACAAGACAAACAGAGGGTACCCATTATGGGGGT
Organism: Acholoe squamosa; assembly: GCA_949317995.1. Taxonomy (NCBI): domain Eukaryota; kingdom Metazoa; phylum Annelida; class Polychaeta; order Phyllodocida; family Polynoidae; genus Acholoe; species Acholoe squamosa. The sequence continues at coordinate 68,934,665 of OX439046.1, read as the reverse complement.
CTTCATTTCGTGGAGTCATCAATGGAGTCATTAGAGAGGCATTAATGAGTCACTGGTGTGTTCTTATAGCACTGGTCAGGGATAAGGACTTTATTAAAGACTCCCTACCCCTCACGTGACCCATACCCGTAAACGCTGACCACTACATGAGAGACATCTGTCGGCGTCAGTCTGAACCACAACAGCAAGGTTAGCTTCAACTCCTCTGATCTTTTACCGAGCATCACGTGACAGGGATCCATCATACTCTCATTTCTGCTGACCTCTTCTCAAGGTCATTTTCTTTAACCTTGATGATTTTTCGGACGAGTGTGGTGGAGAGAGGGGAGGGCTTGTTTTTCTTTTTAATGGAGAAACATGATTGAAGATGATGAGATAATGTTAACTTGTGGACGGGTTTTAACTGCGGTGTCACTGCCATGAGAATTGCAGTGATTCTGGGTTTGAGGCTAGCCTCTATGTGTATGCACATGCGTCATGTACACTTCCTGTCAGCTTGTGCCGACCAGCCGCAGTCATCCCACAGTTAATCGAATATCCAATCAGAGCCATTACAACGAGAAAGGATCAAATATCTTGTCAGACGATCCCCGTCCTTTCATTTTTGGCTCTTTTTTATACAAATTGCCGACTACCATGCGAACGGAGCGTTCCGGCGCTCTGACTTCCGGTTCTGGCTCCATGAAGCCCCACTCACCTCTCCCCTTACAATCTGAACATTGAACGCTGAGTAGGACTGACCCATTGCTGGACTCAGATTTTGGATGGTTTTGCCCTTGCCGCCATTAGTGGTCACATAATCAATGACAGGTGGGCAATATTAGGGGTAGGTACAGAGGCGGGTGATAATAGGGGTAGGTACAGGGGTGGGTGGTAATAGGGGCAGGTACAGGGGTGGGCAGCATCGTATTGCCGTGAGTGGAGGCTGGCGTGTGTGCTTTGTACAAGGGATCAGGGGGAGTGCTCTGAGTAAACACTATCTACCTGGACACCACTATGTTGGTGTATGTCTGTGGGGGAGGGGGGGGTCATGGTATTAACCCTTCAAGGGCCGCTTATTCAACAAAGAGCTGGAGAGCAGACTCGCCAGTTCTTCATTTGAACATCTAGCAACCCTCTGGATATATATATATATATATATATATACAATATATACAATATATTTACATACATACAATATAATTAATTAAATTAATGATATATATAATTAATAAAATAATAATATATATATATATATATATATATATATATCGACCCCCATAGGGTCATCATTATGCTTGAATGCAGCCCTGGCGTGTTACTCAACAGGGCTGCATTCATGCATCATGACGACCAATGAGCATGATGCCTGGATTAGCCGCCATTAGAGGAATAAAGGTTTGGCTGAGGCCATCAAATATCATCACTCAGCAGTAAGTGCATGTCTATTTAGTATATTAGTGTATGCCTACATACATGATGGAAGAGATTAAGATAAGGCAGTGGGTCCTATCACTGTGTCTACATGCATAAAAATTGGTACTCTATTTTTGCATTATTTTGCCTGCCCGAATGTTCCAAGAAAATTGGAGACAATCGTCTCTGGTAAAATACCCACTTATTACATCGCCCATATCTCGAAAAAGGCATGACCAAAATTTTGTATTTCTGAAACCTTATAAGTTAACCTTTTAACTACTAGATTATTTTAAGTACACTGTGCTCATTATATCCTATATGGTAGGGCCAACAAAAATAAAGTTGTGTTTCCAGTTACATGCCTCAAACATCTAGGGTTGGTAGGTCAGATCTTTCTTATTTTTTTAATCTGTGTAGAAATGTATGGGTAGGTATGCCACATCCGTAAATTTCATGGTAAAACTATGAATAAGATGAGACAGGTGAAAAAAATGCATGTTAAGCTATGGCTCAGGACCAACAGAAATGTCGATAAAAATATGAGAAAAATATGAAAGATTTCCTAAAAATATGAAAAGTTTCCTAAAAATTTACCAAAAAGCTCAAAAATTGAAAAAAATTGTTAGGGTCAGCCCTGTTTTGCTAGGGTCAGTCGGGTAACTGAAAATACAACTTGTTTTTTGGCCCAAGCCCACTGTAGTCACGATAAATAAACAATTGAAAAATACACATAGGTCTAGTAGCGAAATCCTCTTTACGCAAGTCACTGATGATGAAAATATTTCCCTTGTACTTCCTTGGATCCCATACACATGTATTCTTCCTTGTCTTGATATGACATGAGCTAGAATCAGTTGAACTATAAACCTTTGTAGAAGCCCACACAGAATCATACAGATAAGCTGCCGTTTGCTGAATTGGTCCAAGTGGCTTCATTTGTACAAGCTTTGTCCTGTACTAGTGTGGGAATCACCATGCATTGGCCTTCAGCTCTAGCCCTGTAAGGACAGCTAATGCATTGTTGCATCATGTCCATTCGTTGTCATGATGCACCGATGAAGTACTGGTAGGTCTGCTTGCCAGGGCTTCATTGGAGCATCATGTCAAAACCCTGGGAGTGCATGGACCCTTTAGGGTCAGCATGATGCAGGCATGGTACACCAATGAAGTGTTGGCAAGGTGCTAGCCAACACTTCATTGTTGCATCATGCTGCCCCTCAGCGAGTGTTATCAACCTGATAGGGTCATCAGGCCAAGAGCAATGCATGAGCATCAGGCCAACGCCCGGTTGTATCAATCCTATAGATTTTGCATGATGCATTAATGCATCCCTTGTGAATAACTCCCAAGAGCTACATTAGTGCGTCAAGACGACCAATGGGCTTGATGCATTAATGCAATACACACCCTTAAGGAACTAAAGGCTTAACACTGCAAAAGTTGGCCTGATCCCTTAGTGTGCAGGTATCACCTTAGGTGGTAGAGAATGGGCCTATTACCTGGACACTGTGCTGCCATCTATCAGGGACAACAACTCAGGGAGTGAGTGATGATGACAGAGTATAGGTACACAGAGGGGTAGAGGGGGAGATGGACAAATTGGTCTCTGCTCTCCTCCATATCTGTCACACAGCCAGATTTAGGAATATTCAGTAGTTGTATGCTGCATATCGTAAAACCTCCCATATAAGCTTGCTATGAAAACCTGCCGGACACCGTCTGTTGCCAGCAAAATTGCTGCAGAGTGGGTGGAAATGCCAGACTGCTGGACCAGAATTTCTGACAGTAAAAATGGGACCGACACTGTCAGCCCGCCACAAAGGATTTACTGTAGAGTGTGTTGTATTCTGAAATACAGTAGTAGCTGCTCTAGGTACTAAACCAATGACCTGATTTGGATCCTGCTGTATGCACTACAGCAGTATCTATAGCCCATTTACAATTGCGGCTGAGAGTGTGGAGCTACAAATCAGTTTGCACGTAAGACCAGTGTTAAGGTGTTTTTTTTTTTATAATCTAAAACAATAGGCATTACTGTTTGCTAAGGTTTCCTCATCATTTTAGTAAACACGTTAGATTATTAAAATAGTTAGGCCTAGATCATTCTTGTTTTTCACTATTTCATACCTGACAAAAATGATCTTGAGGTATTAGGTCCTGCAAAATCAATCCGGGCCTGCAGAATAGACTGTGATCCGTGGCCTCTAGGAGTCTATACCCAATACCAGTGGGTCCACCATTTTGAATTTCTCTGGGTCTGCCAAAAGTGCACTGAAAACCCTCCAGATCTTTAAACTCGTCAGACTGAGGACCTATAGTCGTCAGAAGAGGTACAGACAGGGGGCAGCACCTTACAGGGAGTGAAAGCCCTCAGTATAGCTCTCCCCAGTATGAGTCTATGGCATTATGTTGACAACATGTAACAAACTCACAAGGTGACAGGCATGTGCCACTCATGTTTGATGATCAGGCCATCAGTTTTCAACTGAAGGTCTTCATCGCAGAGGATATTAGGTACTCAAGTTGAAGATACCCAAATCTACAGCTTTGGTTAGTCAGATTGAGGACCCAAGGTAGTCAGCACCATGGTTGTCACTCTAACAACATTATGTAATCAATTTGACTACCTTGGGTGAGTGTGTTGACCCAAACCCATCAGGTTGACTAACCTGGGTGCTCAATCTGATGGCCTAAGATTGTAGATTTGGGTATTGTTTTCAGTGTGGCAAAACTCCCAGATGATGTAACATGGTGCATAGCTTATTCCTGGATAACAACGGCTTCCAGGATCAAACTTGTCTTTTTGGCTGTTATCACTACATGTTGCGAGGACAAACTCAGGGAATTGTTTATAAGTGGGTGCAGCTTATACAAGGGATTTTACGGTGTGAGGTTGGTTCTAGGTTAAGAGAAGTCCTTTTGTGGTGGCCATTTTTCCTGCTGTTTGTAGTCTCTGTTGTTTGTGTTGAGGCATGAATAGTCATTACTCCCCCATTAGCATAGTAACTACTGAATGGTGTATGGTGGGAGGTTATCCTCATGACCTTCTTTTTCTCAGTGCTATGGGTGAGAAGTCAAGAAGTTACAGAGAGCCAAAACAATAAAGGATGCCACCAAGTTTTCTACCAAGTTGTATACAACCCCATTTAGAATGGAACATTCTTTGTTGAAATAACAGTGTATACATATTACATATGCATGCACAAGAGAACCGATATATTGATATTCTATCGTATCTCAGGAATATCTGAGGCACAATTCAAAATATTGGTAAATCAACATTGTTTTGAAATAAGCTGGTTTGGCGTACTAAAGATATAATTGCGCTTGGGTCATTGCCCTTGGAGTTAAATCTCAGATCACCCTCAAAAATTGAGATTTTCCCTTTGTCCTTGATTCTTTCTTCGTGAAACCATGAAGTACTGATAATAAATCATGATTATTGACTCCTTAAGAAGAACAAATAAACTTAGTCATCGTGATGGGTACAAAGCTTACACGGTCATCAAGCCATTCCTATAAATAAATAATCTCAAACTGATTGAAAAATGGGGCAACCGTTTGTAGAAACAAAAGCAGGTCTTGTCCAGGGTCCTGTTGTGGAGGCTGTGGTGGGTGAGTCCTTTAAGGGGCATACCATGAATTTACTCAAATGCCATAAAATTAACAACAGTTTCCTGGCAACTTTAGGGCACAGCTTTCACTCAGCACATTTTCATTGAGAATGACTCCTGCAACACAGGGATGATCCTGGAATTTTTTTTTTTGTGAATTTTAACTTTTTCTGGCAACTTTTAGGCATTTTTCCCGTGATTTTCATATATTTTCATCACTTTTTCATGGAGCTTATCTATGTCTTTATCTATTGGTATACAGTTCATAAAATTAATTCATATTTTTTACATTCCTTGTGTTTTTCATTATATAACTACTGTAAAAATCATAGAACCCAACATGTCTGCCCATACATTTCTATACAAAATCAAAAAAAATATTAAGAAAAAAAACCTTTTTTTTCCTACATTCTGAAGCTTCGTTATAAGGTATATGCTGCTTCATTGCATAGTGATGTCTTTTGAATCTACCAGCAGACATAATACAGTAAATTACTACATTTGTGATCCAGTGAGGCAGAATAATTTCTACAATGAAACCCCAGAAAAACAGTAAAGAACTGTCATACAAAGAATATCTGTCAAATAGTGAAACGGACAAATTTTTGTCCAAATTGCCTCAGAACGGCTGGTATTTTGGAGGCATCTTTTTGTCTATTAATTTTTTACAATGTGCATACTTTAAAGGGTTATAGAGGAGACAGTTGTAGAAGGCCTAATGTGCTGAGAGAAAGAAGGTGTTCTCGGCTTGTAGAATCATCCCCTGGGACGTCATGACGTCATGACAATGACAGATGACGTCATTGCGGGATAGAACTGGGTGTCGTTGTAACTGTTGTATTATTATGGATGGGGGATGGTCAGAGGGCCCAGCAGCGCCCAGCCGTGTCAGTAACCCTTTAGGGGGCCACTGGTGTAAGAAGTGCATCATGCCCATTGGTCGCCATGATGCACCAATGAAGTGCTGGTGCTGCTCTCCAGCACTTCATTGGTGCATCATGCGGACCCTCCGAGATCAACCTTGTAGGGGACGTATGATGCTTGCATGTCGAGTTACTCTCAAGGGCTACATTCATGAATCATAACGACCAATAGGGATGGTGCATTGGTGCAATATTAAGGTGCCAATCAAAAAGGACATCCCAATGTCCTTTTCCTGGAATACCCTTTCTACTTGCCTGTTCACTATAGGCCTTTAAAGAGTTAGCTAATGTCTGCTGTGTCTTCTTCTGGGCCTCGATGAACGATGGCTGACGTTGCTTGTAGTAACCGTCATTTTCACTTGTAATGAGCCCTTCTGGGTTCAAGCCTTTTTATTATTTCTATCTTTTCTTTTCACTTCCTTTTCCTGGGATGGCTTTGCCGGTAGGATGATGGTATATCTGATATCTTATGTTATCGATAGTGTATGTATCAGAAAGGGAATGAACTCGCCTTACAGTCATCAATAAGTTAGCCTAGATACTGATAATAAAATGAGTCATTCAATGTTCCAAATACTAAATTACCGTTGATTTATTAAAGATGTGTGCTCAAAAGTCATGGGAACTCATTTTCTCATAATAAATGTTTTAAATGCGATGTTAATTACAAAAGATGTCGAAATAATGGCAGAAACCTCATCCCACAGTTGTCAGAGATCCGTCGTTTTCTTTGATTCCTTGTACATTTATGTACCACTGTACTGCCACCTGGGGCTTCTTCTAAACACTACACTGGTTCAGTGCAATACAGTAACGGCGGTTCACTGGTCAGCTTTAGGAGGATCACTGGTACATTCAACAGCTATTTTTTACAGTGTACTTTGGGCATAGAAATAGTTCCTTGGATTTCTGAATCATTAACATTATGCTTCATGACTTTAGAATCCTGATTTTTAAAAAAAGAAATGTAAATTTAAGTAGCGAACAAAAAATATGAGGAAAAATGTGTGTGTGTTCATAGCACAGGCCAAGAAAAAGGTGTGTTTCCAGCAACATGACTTGAAAAGATAGAGGTGGTAGGTCGGATTTTTTTAAACATTTCTATAGGAAATGTTAGGCCACATAGCAATGGATGTATCAGATTCTTTGATTTCATTATAAGGTAGTGACGGAAAAATGACACCTGTGAGAGAGGGGAAGAACAAGAAAAGGATACAGGAACAAATGTAAAACTCCTCAAAAAGTAATAAAAAAATGAAAAAGAAGTTCTTCAAAAGTAAAAAAAAAAAAGAAGGTTGGCCCTGTTTTGCTAGGACAGGTCGGGTGACTGGAAACAAACCTTTTTTTTTTATTTGGCCACAACAGTTTTGCACACCGCAGCATTCCAAAGTTGGTAAATACAGCTACAATATGTAAAAGCTCTGAGCTAAATGGGGGCCTGTGAATGAGAGGCAAACAGCAGGAAAGCAGTGAGTCAGGCTGGTATGAATAATTTGTACACACCAGATGAGGTATACCTGGGGAGGTACAGGGGCCGGCAACACTGGACGTTAGTGGGCGAAGAACCTATAGAGACACATAGGGTAATAGAAGCCCATATGAAATAAGAGGTAGACAGTGGTCATAGGAGAGGGAATGAAAGGTTGGAGAGGTAAACAGAGAGAGAGAAATATCGTCTATTATCTCCAACGGTACGAGTTTGTCAACTATAAATCAGGATCATCACATAACATTTTACTTTTACATACTAATTCACTTTTTATCTTTCGTAGGGAAGTATGGAAATGACAAGGTGTAATAGTCAAAATGGAGGAAGGTGGGGGAAACAGAGAGAGAGAGAGAGAGAGAGAGAGAGAGAGAGAGAGAGAGTGAGAGTGAGACAGACAGACAGACAGACAGACAGAGACAGACAGAGACAGAGACAGACAGACAGACAGAGACAGAGACAGACAGACAGAGACAGACAGAGACAGACAGATAGACAGAGACATAGACAGAGACGGAGAGACATAGACAGAGAGACAGAGACAGACAGACAAGCGGAGGGAGAGAGGTAACATAAGAAAGTGATTGAGAGAGCTTGAGAGTTAAAGACATAGAGACAGAATATGAAGCAGAGAGAGCAATACAGTAAGAGAGGGACATTAAGAAGGTAAGAGAGTAAGAGGCAGAGAGAATTAGGGGGATAGGTTGAGACTGTGAGAAATAGAGATTAAGATGAAGACTATCTGTAGTGCATCTCTAATATGGCTGGAATTTGCAGAGAGAGAGAGAGAGAGAGAGAGAGAGAGAGAGAGAGAGAATTAGCACACAGAGAGAAAGTGAGAGAGAGATAGAGAGAGAGAGACAGAGAGGGAGAGAGAGAGGAGGGATAAAGAGAGACAGAGACAGAAAAAGTGAGAGAGATAAATGTGTGATGTACTAACTGTACATGTAATTAACTGATTGCTAAGGTAGAGCAAACCCATTAAAAGCCGAGTCTTCTCACAACCCTTTCCAATCATCAATAGGTTAATAAATTCATATAGACACATAGAAATCTAGAAGGGATTTTAGCGTGCCTATTTTGAATCCAATTTTGCAATACCAGTGGTAAAGCCATATTTAGACGTCCCCACGTACAAACAGAGCAACACGGAGCTGCTCATGAAAAGGAAAGGCTACAATAATAAGTGGCAACTGCGCATGTCAACGCACATGTTAGCGCGCATGCGTTGGGGTTTGACTCAAACAATCTCCTCAATAGGTGGCGCCACTGTCGTCAACTCAATACAAATGTGTTTGAAGACTGACTATAATGGAATGGGGAGACCAGGGGGGCACTCCTTCTCTTTTCTTTAGTAACTATGTGCCAACACCCCTATCTCATGTTTGAATTCTGTACTTTTTTACTAGGGGTAGCTTAAATATAGAAAATATAGGCTCCTGAGTTTCAGGGGAATCAAGTCAAATCACATATACCCTTATATCCCAGTTCTGGAATTAAAATGTATAGAGTGAGAATCTTATATATCTAGGCTTATTCCACGATTTCTGGGATTCTCAGTGCTTTTCCTGGATATTCCCATGCACATACCTGTCGTTATACCACGATTTGTGGGTTACACAGTGCTTTTTGGTGTCTATTCCCATCCACATATCTGTCAATGTTGCACACCCTATAGGCTGTAACATCAATTTTGGAAGGCGTGCGCTTATCCAGGTAAGGCGTGCGGTTATCCAGGATAACCGCATGCCTTACATGTCCTTACATGTCATATGTTACATGTTAAAATACACAAAATTTTGAAGGCCAGGGCAGGGCTCGAACCTAAACTCTCAGGTCCCTAGTCCAACCCCCTATGCAGTGCGCCACAGCGACTGACGAGATACGCTCGGTTAGAACCAGGTCTCGATATGATACAAAGCCGTGTGCGCTGTCGCTGTCCGCTGCCGGGCGAGGAGGTGTATTATACACAAACATAACCGCGAGACGCAGTATACGGAGAAGGCGCGGTGGCCTAGTGGTTAGCGCTTTGCGCTCAGCCATCAGAGGTACATGGATCGCGCCCCGGTCCGGGCGCATCCTTTTTCGCCGTGTGCGCTGTCGCTGTCCGCTGCCGGGTGAGGAGGTGTATTATACACAAACATCACCGCGAGACGCGGTGTACGGAGAAGGCGCGGTGGCCTAGCGGTTAGCGCTTTGCGCTCAGCCGTCAGAGGCACATGGATCGCGCCCCGGTCCGGGTGCATCTTTTTTCGCCGTGTGCGCTGTCGCTGTCCGCTGCCGGGCGAGGAGGTGTATTTTATACACAAATATAACACCGAGACGCATTGAAATCTTTTTTCGCCGTGTGTGCTGCCGCTGTCCGCTGCCGGGCGCCGAGGTGTATGTATGTACCTGTGTACACACACTGTCATGGCTGGCTTCGAGTCCCGGGAAGGGGGAATAATTTTTGTTTTCAACTTGAATTTATTGGTATAATATTGATTATTTATTGGTTTTGTGGTATAAAATAAGTAGTCAATGGATAACTGATGACTCGTGGGGGTTATCGACAGATAATAACACGAGGCCGTAGGCCGAGTGTTATTATCCGTCGGGGTTATCGACGGATAATAACACGAGGCCGTAGGCCGAGTGTTATTATCCGTCGATAACCCCCACGAGTCATCAGTTATCCATTGGTTACTTGTTCAATATTGCACACCATGATGCCTGCATCATGACTCTTGTAAGGTGTACGGTTATCCAAGGATAACAGGCACCCGGTGCGGTTATCCATTGATAACCTGCAGACCTTACATGTCATTTGTTACATGTTAAAACCCACGAAATTTTCATGGCCAGGGTAGGGATGGAACCTGCAGTCTCAAATCCCAAGTCCAACTCCCTATGCAGTGCGCCGCAGGGACTGACGAGAAGTGGCTGGCTAGAACCAGGTCTTGATATGATACAAAGCCTGGGGAGGGTACTCACATATAACTTCTATATATTCAAAGTGTGAAAATTCCCGGCAGTCTGGGTTGTGCCCCCCCTCCAGGCTTTGTCGCGTTCAAACCAAAGCAAGCCTAGCCAGGAGCCGAGGTGTGTGTACCGATCGTGTATACATAACTGCGGGATGCATTCAAACAAAGCCAACGTGTGTGTTAGCAAAGGATAATTACATAATTACACGAGGGCTACGCCCTCGTGTAATTATCCTTCGCTAACACACACTCGTCATGAATTATCCATTGATTACTTGTTCACTATGCTCTGAAAACGTACCAATCTTTCCCTTCAGAATTGCGTTAAAGGCGTCTCTAATAAAGGGTCCTCATGGGCCTGTGACTGGAAATGCTGTATAAATGCTGTTTAAACCTCCCTTAAAATTGTGTTTGTGCAGTGAAACCGAAGAATGAGGCAGTGCCCCCCACCCTCTCCTGGGCATAGATGGGGAGACTGATGGTTGAGGTGGGTTAGGATGGGGTGGGGTGGAGGTGAGCACTGAATGTTGTATGATAGGGCATGGGCGTGTGTGGATAGCCTTTACTCTCAAAGCATTGGCACCGATTGAAGAATGGCATTAGCCACCAGCTTTACAGGCCATCCAATGATGTGTTTAGCACGATCCCTCCACTCACCCATATCCCCTGAATCCTAGCAAGGCTACACCCCATCTGTGAATATTTTTTTCAGCTTTTTCTCTTTTTTCTTCTGTACAAGTGATCTCTCTGTCTCATCTTATTTCATTATTTCATTATAGGATGATGACAAAAGGCATTAGGGTACATGGCATGTTTTGATTGGACTATTGGCTTTGTGTCAATACCATGTCAGTTGGCTTGGTTGGTAGCCTGATGGAAGGGTGCGTGTTAAGCCACATGCCCTCTAAAGCTAAGTAAACTCATGGTCATTGGGATGGAGCGGGAGGGGATTTTAGGAGAGGGGTAGGCTGTAGTCACTACTCAATAAGGGAGTGATCATTCTCTAGTAACAGAGGGTGTGATGGCATTTTGCAAGAAAAACTTCCATCCCACCTCTCTCGCCAAATTCTTTTTTTGAAAATCACTACAAACACACCTTTTTAACCTGTAGTAATGCGCAGGCATTTTGGCTGATAACAGGCAAAAAATTACTTTGCCCGCTTCCTTGGAGGGATTGAAAAACTTTGCCGCCCTCCACCTGTCAAGGGAGCGAAAAGATTTCGCCCTCCTCTATGTTGTTAAATAAATGATGTTTCCCTTATAATGGATAGTTAGGGACACTTACAGGACCCTCTGTGCCAACACCTGCTCATCGAGGTCAGTTTGAGTCTACAGATGGACAGGTAAATGGTAGTTAAGGCCAATAGTGGATCAACATACTGGTTTGTGCACTTTGATACAGCTATATTGCTTTATCTGTTAGTTATTTGCCAGCGATTATGTTTATAGTTCTGCATAAACATTTAGTAAAAAACTATTCCGCTGGATATTTTTCCTCTGTTTGATCAGCCATTTTAACTTCCACCAACTTCATACCTTTCTATAACATCTCATGAGGCCCTCAGTCCACCCTTAAAGAGGTACTGACCCATAATTGTGTATACATAGGGAGGTATACCGTGCATCATACCGACCCTCTTAAACTGCTTCTATATCTGTAGGCTCGGCATGATGTATGGATGTAGCACTGGCGAGTTACTCGCCAGGACTGCATTCATGCATCGTGACAACCACTGGGCATGATACATGTATGACAGCATTTATAATTGACTTTAAAAAAATAACCCCTTCTACATTCCAAAAACATTTAAGAACTGTACAGTCTTCGCTATAGATAACAAGAAACTGCATTTGTTATCAAGACACCCAATATGTTAGACTCAACTGGGTATCATTCAAAATAACCAGTGGGGTTACAGGAATGTGCTATTCAAACATTTTGAGGGTACTTCTGTGCTACTCTAGGAATGATTTAACAACCCACTACAACTAAAAACATCCTTTGCCCCCTCCTTTGCCAATGTAATTATGATCGTGCTAATTCATACTTTTAAAAGACTGTTACAAATTCATGTCGATTTGCATAATGTCAAAGCCAGCCTCTTTGTCTGTCACTCACTCTTCCCGCCTGTCCCACTGGGGAACCCTCCACTCAAATGCAAATTAGTCAATTTCTGATTTTTACAACCATTCTCTTGTTGCCCCTGACAATAGTTCCCAGTCTCAAATAGATTTTCTCGGAAGGAGAATGGGTAGGGTCGGCCGTCTATCCAGGGGGTGGGGTGGGAAGATGGACGAAGGGTATGGATGGGATGGCATGCATGGTCCCATCACCCAGCATCAAAAGGGGACGTCACCTGCGTTCTCAGTTTTCACAAATTACAATATTTATCTGCTAGACATGCACTGTCAGGGAAAACTAAAGACCCTCTTATCTGGAAACCTACAAGAGATTACTTGTAGAAAAAAAAAAGAATCCTTAATTCGACTGATTTATCTCTACAAAAAGACCATTGTTTGAACATTGTATATGGATGGGGAAAAGACCCGTATTTTGTGGTTTTTCGAACGCAGGAAGTGTACCCTCTCTCTACAAACTACAGGGGCTGAGGGTAAGGGATGCGAGTGGACCAATGGTGAGCTTATGTATTATGAAGAGATTTTCTGGGTGGTTGCGCCCCTCCCATTAAACTGACATTACTGACAGTAGGAGGGGGCCAGGAGACCATAGTTTGTGACTGGTGCCCGCCCCGTCATCCCCCACCCCCTGGTGCCCAACATAGACACTAGCGACCCTGCCACCTAGCGGCAATTAATCACATCAACGGGACGTTTTGTCATGTCAAAATAACATCAATTTTTCAACACTCTCTGCTGCAATGGCCCAATGCCGTCTAGAGCCTGCTGACTTTCTTTACTTTTGTCTTCCTTTTGTTTGTCACTAGTGTTTTCAATTATGTAGGGGAAGCAGTGAGGATGCTTGTGAGGCGGAGAATGGATATTTAATGTTATCTGTGTTAGATTGCTTGTCCTGAGCTGGGGGCCATTTTAAGGCCACTACATTGCCTGGCCTAAAGCAGCAGTCCCTATCTCCGCCAGAGATGACTGAACAAAAAAGGAAATGAGCCAATTTGAATCATATTTCAGGAGACAATTATGTATCAAATCTGATCATGTTCATTGAATGCATTCCCGATGGATTTCTAGAATAGATTTTTCGATTTCATTACAATATACTGGAATTTCGCTTGACTTGTTAGTGCAGTTTAATAGGTTGGAGCCAATAATATAATTGGTTCTAGAGGAACACCTCTTTGACGCACTCCCTCCATCAAAAATCGGCGAAAATGTTGGTGGTCTTTCGAATAGATTCATAGATTAATTGATCATCAACGATCCACCAAAGAGACACTTTTGTGTAATTGAACCTTACACTTCATGATCAACCCTGCTCACAGAGATCTCCATTTTCTCTTAGTTTGTCTGGAATAAGCTACAAAAGGTACTCTGGTGCCCTGAGGTGCACCACTGTACAGGAAGCGGCAAAGCATGGTGGTCATAGACTATATGCCCCTTCCTACTTAGCAGGATCAGGAAATGAATCAGGAAGTACTGTTTACTCTTCAAGCATAGGTTGCATTTTGGTAATCCTAAGCATAATGCTTGGAGAGAGAGAGAGAGAGAGAGAGAGAGAGAGAGAGAGAGAGAGAGAGAGAGAGAGAGAGAGAGAGGGAGTGCCAAGTTCAGGGTCTCTCTGGCTGTTACTGGCATTTTTCTACCGTAGATTTGGGAGAAGCTTAAAGCCATAGTCAAAGCTTGAATATTGGCAGTTCAGTACTATTTTATAGTATAAAATCCCCTCGTATAAGCCACACCCCAACTAAGCTATTCTAGTAATAGCCATGGCTTATATGAGAGAATGTATGGTACACTGTGAGCCCAGTAAGCCGGTTTTACATGGGACAGGCTTGTTATTGTGCACTACAAGGGGAGTTGATTCCACTAACTTTACCAAAACGGCTACACCGAAAGTCGTCAGCTTAGACGTTGGCTGTTCCCGTAGTTGGCCAGTCACACTCACTCTGACTGCAACCAGCGAAAGTGACCCTGTGAAGTGAATGTCCAGAGTGAAATATCTGCCGCTTGGAGATTGAGTTGCAGTGCTTTTGGTGTGTGGTGGCGCCACATGCTTCATGTTTTTACTGTCTTTCTTGGATGTGCACCACACTCTGTCTTCCTGCCCTTTTTCACCCATCGCAGCTGCGTAACACTGATGCAGTCTGGCGTGACCCCTAGTGATGTTGACGACGGGACAGATTGATGGAAATAAACCAATTTATAACTAACTCATTTACACCAATACTCAGTAAAAGTGTATTTCTCATTATTTCTCAACCCCAGTTTAACACGAAAGTTTACATGTGCAAAAAAAAGCAAAAAAAGTAAGATAATGAAGATAGTCCTACCAATCATTTCCAATGTGCAAGTTTTTAGTGCATCATTGGTGCATCATGACGAGTTTGTTTGCTTTTTATGGCCGAGTTTGTGACACTGTTTTTCACTCTTTGGTGCATCGTGAGGAGTTTGTTTACGTTTTTCAGCCAACTTTGTTGCCCCACTTATAACTTCTGTGACAATATTTCACATTGTTACTGACTGTCACTTGAACTTGATGTGTAGTGTGACACTGGCACTGTCAGTGACAATACCTTAGTTACCCTGTGACTGTCAATGACCCTGGAGGGGACACTGGGATTGACCCACCCATTTAAACCTATAGTAAGACATGTGATATTTCTCTTATTTGACCCCCCCCCATCAAGGGGTTTTAAAAAATGACACCAGGGTCTGCGGGAGGTGTAAATATGAGACGCAGGGTTGGGGGGAGGGTGTATGAGTAAGACATAGGGTCCCAGGTTTAAAAGTGAGACGCAGGGTCTGTGGGAGGTTTAAAAGGTAGACGCAGGATCTGCAGAAGGTGTAAATGTGAGACGCAGGGTCTGCGGAAGGTGTAAATGTGAGACGCAGGGTCTGCAGAAGGTGTAAATGTGAGACACAGGGTCTGCGGGAGGTATAAATGTAAGTGTGAGACGCAGGGTCTGTGGGAGGTGTAAATGTGAGATGCAGGGTCTGCGGAGGTGTAAATGTGAGACACAGGGTCTGTGGGAGGTGTAAATGTGAGACGCAGGGTCTGTGGGAGGTGTAAATGTGAGACGCAGGGTCTGCGGAGGTGTAAATGTGAGACGCAGGGTCTGTGGGAGGTGTAAATGTGAGACGCAGGGTCTGTGGGAGGTGTAAATGTGAGACGCAGGGTCTGTGGGAGGTGTAAATGTGAGATGCAGGGTCTGCGGAGGTGTAAATGTGAGACGCAAGGTCTGTGGGAGGTGTAAATGTGAGACGCAGGGTTGGGAGGAGGGTGTATAAGTAAGACAAAAGTGAGACGAAGGGTCTGCAGGAGGTTTAAAAGTTAGACGCGGGGTCTGTGGAAGATGTAAATGTGAGACACAGGGTCTGCGGGAGGTGTAAATGTGAGGTGCAGGGTCTGCAGAAGGTGTAAATGTAAATTATTTATGTGAGCCTCAAGGTCTGCGGGAGGTGTAAATGTGAGCTGCAAGGTCTGCGGGAGGTGTAAATGTGAGCCGCAAGGTCTGCGGGAGGTGTAAATGTGAAACGCAGGGTGAAGGGAGGGTGTACGAGTAACATGCAGGGTCTGCAGGAGTTTTAAAAGTTAGACGCAGGGTCTGCAGGAGGTGTAAATACGAGACACATGGTCTGCGGGAGGTGTAAATATGAGACATAGGGTCTGCAGAAGGTATAAATGTAAATGTGAGACACAGGGTCAGCGGGAGGTGTAAATGTGAGACGCAGGGTCTGCAGAAGGTGTAAATGTGAGACGCAGGGTCTGCGGGAGGTGTAAATGTAAATGTGAGACGCAGGGTCTGCAGAAGGTGTAAATGTGAGACACAGGGTCTGTGGGAGGTGTAAATGTAAATGTGAGACGCAGGGTCTGCGGGAGGTGTAAATGTGAGACGCAGGGTCTACGGGAGGTGTAAATGTAAATGTGAGACGCAGGGTCTGCGGGAGGTGTAAATGTGAGACGCAGGGTCTGCGGGAGGTGTAAATGTGAGACGCAGGGTCTGCGGGAGGTGTAAATGTAAATGTGAGATGCAGGGTCTGCGGGAGGTGTAAATGTAAATGTGAGACGCAGGGTCTGCGGGAGGTGTAAATGTAAATGTGAGACGCAGGGTCTGCAGGAGGTGTAAATGTAAATGTGAGACGCAGGGTCTGCAGAAGGTGTAAATGTGAGACGCAGGGTCTGCGGGAGGTGTGAATGTAAATGTGAGACGCAGGGTCTGCGGGAGGTGTAAATGTAAATGTGAGATGCAGGGTCTGCGGGAGGTGTAAATGTAAATGTGAGATGCAGGATTTGCGGGAGGTGTAAATGTGAGACGCAGGGTCTGCAGAAGGTGTAAGTGTGAGACGCAGTGTCTGCAGGAGGTGTAAATGTAAATGTGAGACGCAGGGTCTGTAAGAGGTGTAAATGTAAATGTGAGATGCAGGGTCTGCGGGAGGTGTAAATGTAAATGTGAGACGCAGGGTCTGCGGGAGGTATAAATGTAAATGTGAGACGCAGGGTCTGCGGGAGGTGTAAATGTGAGACGCAGGGTCTGCAGAAGGTGTAAATGTGAGACGCAGGGTCTGCGGGAGGTGTAAATGTAAACGTGAGACGCAGGGTCTGCGGGAGGTGTAAAAGTGAGACACAGGGTGGGGAGAGGTGTAAATGTGAGACGCAGGGTGGGGGGAGGGTGTACAAGTAAGACGCAGGTTCTGCAACCGGGGTCTGTGGAAGGTGTAAATGTGAGACACAGGGTTGCATTCATGCATCATGATGACCAATGGGCATGATGTATTAATGCACTTCTTTTTTTTTTTCATGTGCGCTACCATCTTCCCAGCGCCGAAGGCGCTGGTGTTAGTACAAACCCATTGACTTGATTGGGCTTCTACTGTAGGTGCTACGGCAGTATGTGCTGCAGATTTACAATTCGGGCTCAGTGTAGTAAATTCTAGCACCAGGTACGAGCATATATATACAACTTACAAGAGGCGGCTTATGTGTGAGGTCTTACACTATCATTAATCAGGAATCTGATATCTTCATCTGACATCATGCACACAATGATGGTACATCAAAAAACCTCCAAATCAATCTCATCGATACACAGTAATAACACAATGGTTTGTCTGTGCCTCTTTGGAGATGAATGGGTGTCGGGTTTCAATATCCAATTGCTATCAAATGTTAACCTAGGTATGTTTTTTAATGATTCTGGGCCTTTGACTCTTTTCATTTGGGAACAACAATTATAAACAATGTGCGTAATGATTAATGCCTCTTTATTACATAATTGCAAGATGGTCTTTTTTGTAAAAGAATATCGGACTACACACACACACACGCACACACACACACACACACACACACACACACACACACACACACACACACATATATATATATATATATATATATATATATATATATATATATATATATATATATATATATATATATATCTGAATTTTATGGGAAGGAGAAGTGTTGTAATTTCAATCCTGAGTTTCATCAAACATCCACCCAAATCCAGGGATGGGATCAATGAGGGAAACCAGTAGAAGAGAAGATGGATGCACCGTTTGTGCTCCATCACTCCCCATGGTCTTAATTTACTGGACTAATCCACAAGGGGCCAGCCTGACCCCTTTCATCTGCCGGAAAAAAACATATATCTGAATTGGGTCTGTTGTTTGAAATAACTCAATATCTCACCTTACCCCTCTGTTTCCCTATTTTAGGAGTGCCATGGGGCTTTTTCCCTTCTCTTTAATCAACCCCTCCACTTTAATTCCACCAAAACTATCCAACTCCATAACCCTCCACAATACAATGCCTGTGTCCCAAACCCTCTTCTTAGTACCACCTGCAGCCACCAGACCCAACTGCGTCTCGCTAGGTGGCGCCAGCTGCGTCCGTTTTGTCACGTGACGTCCAGAATTGGTCACGTGATCGATTGGTCTCTTCCCGTCGTCCAGTGCGGCTGCGTCCCGCCCCTCCCCTTTCTATGAAATGGAACGCAGTGGGAGGAGCAGAGTTTAATGATTTTTCCCCAAAAGTTGTCTGCGATGACGTTATGACGTTCTAAAGGCCATTGTCATTGGTGATGTCAGGTTGTAACAATTAAACTAGCGGATAATGACAACAACATCGATAATAATAACAACAACAAATTTCCATCCATTGATCCTCATGGCAGGCCCACCGATATTAGGTTGGGGATTATCGTAAAACTGAACAGTGAACCACCGGTATTGTATTGCAGTGAACCAGTGTAGTTTTTATCAGAAGCCACAGTCGGCAGTACCGTAGAACAAGGAATCTCTGTGAAAACAACGAGGGATCTCTGCTTACTTTGGGACAAGGTTGTCACAGTTATTCAGAAGACATATTTTTACAGTGTCATATCAGAAAAGCAGACGACATGTTCGGTGCAGCTGTTTTTCCCGCTTTTTAATCAAGTCTGTATCCCGCTCCCTATTCATATTGAAGATGTTATTACTCAACTCCACCGACCCTGCCGACGGATTACATTGGCCCTCATTCACTGTATCAATGAGTCTTCAAAAAGGGGAACAAATGAAAAGAAGGACATAGCTGTGCAAGGTATAGAGGCTATTGTGTGCATCCTTCTACCGAGGCCCTTCTACCGCATGGTGACCGATCAAATATTGTGTTTTGATGTGTACCTCAGGGAATCATGCTACATATACTGAGGTCCCAAACAGTCTTCAATAGTCGGCTGATTAATTAACCAGCTCTCTTTTTACAAATAAACTTTTTCTCCCTTTTAACCTGACACTCCTCCAAAATTCAGGAGAGACAACCACAGGGACAACCTTTAGGCTGAGTCCCTCTTTAATCCAAATCGTAAATCATTTACTTTACGTCACTGACCAGAGATAAAGAACTGACTAAGCTTTATCCAAAAAGAGATATCTTGAGATGTATATGGATCCAACTTATTAGCCATGAACATCACTTCGGTCCTGGATGCAGCACAAGTTGAGCAAACTGATTTCTATGGCCAATACGATAAGATTGTCAGAATCTCTCAACTGAGGGGGTGTGGGTTTGAGAGGGTGGCTTAAAATCTATTGTCCTCTTGGAGGCTTTTTTTTTTTTTGGAAAACTGAGCCTCTGTTTAGCAGGAGAAAAAAAAGCGCACACTTCAAAAGATCGAAGAGAGGCATAAAAACTTTCCATGCCTCTGGTGCAAAACAAAATTTGACCTCAGTCGATCAGGGCGTAAAGACATCCAAAGCATCTGTTAAAACTCACCACCACACCCCCTCCCCCATTCTTAATACATTGTGACCACCCTGTATACAAGTGGGGTAAATGTCTCCAGGTATGCGGACGGCTCAGGGTGAGCTCACCATAGAGAACTGAGTAGGTGAATTGTCCCTGGAGGAGGTGGAAGCAGGTAAAGGAGACCAGAATCCTGTCTACTCCTGGTCCCCAATAGGACTTCCGCCCACCTGCCCTCCTACTACCTAACCGGATGTCACCTAAGAGCATCACGCCAGATTTGACGAGGACCCGCGTGATTTGCCTGATGACGTCATTAGAGAAGATGGCGGCCAAATGTCAGCGTCTATCTATTGGGTTCTAGGTGTCACCAAGCAATCGGATTCCAGACCTGATCCTGCAACCCTACCAGGTCTTTTCCTGCCTGTCAAACCTTCTCTGTCTATCAGAGGACGCTTGCTGAAGCAATCTTCATAGGGCCTAAAAAAAAGGTTTGTTTCCAGTTACCCGACCGACCCTAACGAAACAGGGCTGAGCCTGAAATTATTTTTTTTTATTTTGTGAATTTTCGACATTTTTTGGCAATTTTTAGGCATTTTTCATGTAATTTTCACATCTTTTCATCAATTTTTTCATGGGACTTATCTAGGTCATCATTTATTGGTATACAGTCATTCATATCTTTTACAAGTGTTTCACATTTCTTGTGCTTTTCTTAATTCTACTGTAAAATCACAGAATCCAACATGTTTGCCTATACATTTCTATACAAAATAAAAAAAGAAATCATAAAAAAAAAATCCTTGAGGCATGTTACTGGAAACACAATTTTCTTTTTGTCTAGGCAAAACTATTCAGATACAATCAATCCTATGCAAATGACATACACTTGCCAAGATAAGTATTGAATCTAATAGGGATCCTTGTAAAACTGAACAGTGAACCATCATGTTCGTATTGTTATGAAGCAGTAGTGTACTTTCTACAATGAAGCCCCAGGCAGTACGGTGGTGTAGTGGTTCGTCTCGTTAAGTTAGATTAAATCATAACGAAGAGAGAGAAAAGTTTCCGGGTAGGCAACCGAGCTTTTATTTCAGAGCTTGCGTTACATACGATCACAGCCTCAGAGGACTACATGCTGCTAGTGCATTCGGTTACCCTTTCGGGTAACAACCTGGTTGAGCAGTGGGTAAACCACTACTGAGGAACCTAGGGCTAGGACCAGCCTTATATAGGGGAAAAGCCCGCGAAACTCAGACCGGCCACGTGACGTGTGGCGGACGAGTGGTAGGCCCCCTGGTGTAGTGGATACGAACCCAGAGGCAGGTGCTGCCACCTGCCATCCGGATTCCCCCACCACACCCGAAGGACCTAGGTCTGAGTCTCACGGGTGCATGAACGTTAAAGTGTAAAATACCATACCCCTACACTGCCCCCCTTAGACAATAACTTGGGGGTAATTAAACCGCAGTGTATTAATAACCTAGTAAGTGATTGTTTATAATACTAAAAAGGGGTATTAATTACACTTGCTCGATGTGAAATAGGCTATAGTATAAGACTATCCTATTTCTGAAAAATTATACAATAATAGCATCGAGTGTCGTTCATGTTATTTCCATCACTAGCTTATAACAACCATAAATGATAAATATACAATTATCACAGATTTATAGTAACGTTTTGACAACAGTAGGGTCCTGAAAAGGACCGGTGGTTGTTAACAATGATCGTATTATGGTTATTGAACCCGGAAAAAAAATTTCGACTTTTTAAATTAACAGCTCTGTCTACTTTACAGAGTGAATTAAATATTAATGATCAGATATGGACAATTAATCTGATACTATATGAACACAATTAGGTATTAACCTGAGTAATACAATACTAAGTTTAGAGAAATCCGTTGGACCTTCTCTTATTTTATAGAAAAATATTTATACTTTTGAGACGCAGCTCAGTTTATACCTTAGTGTTTTATATTTACAAGTTACAGAAGAATTATAGTCTCTTAATATATTGAGACCAGGAATGACCTATATAGACAGTTATAGGTCTAGGATTACCTTAAATAACTTTTTTAGGATTCGCAGATCCAGTATATTTATAGGTACCCTTATATAATAATATATCTTTATAAAAGATATTATATAGTTATAAATACAATTTTACATACAATATAATAATATCAACAAAGTTACTTGTTTTCATGATTGGAGGATGTAACAGGAGTCGGATGCTGCTGATGGCTTGGTATGGGCGAGCTGAACCCTGATGCCTGAAGTGCTATAGTAAAACTTGTTGGTGGGTGTAGCTAAACCCTGATGCCTGTAGTGCTAGCTAACTGGAGGTTATAGTAGATCCAGTTGTAGACTGTTGATGGACTCTATGGGCGTAGCTAAACCCTGATGCCTGTAGTGCTAGCTCACAAATAGTAGTGGTGTAGTAGTAAATCCGGTTTGTAGTTCAAAAGTCCATATTAGTGTAAATTGTCCATGATTTTATAATAGGCACAGTCATTACATTGTGGCACAGTACAATTATGGTGTTTACAGCATTCGTACTCCTCCTCCAGAGTGGCTTGTTTGTTTTCTCCTTCTGTTTTCAGTTTCCGGATTAGGGTACAGTTTGGTACCCGAATCAATACGGGTTGGATAAAAAAATGGTTTCTTATCCAACAATGCATGGGTAATAGAACCCCGGGACACACAATTATGTCCGATCTTCATGCAACAGTTTTTTACTGTTCCATGTTCTCCTCGGGTGGCTGGTTTGGACCCGGTTGTTGAGCCAGTGGCTGAACAGGGGGGTTCATACCAGTTCCATCCGTAGGTGCCAATGCGGGGACAGCAGGTGTAAGTTTCACCTTTTGGCGTGCTTCGAACAGCTTCAAAGCATGCTCAGGTGTACCGTCCCAGTTATCCATGATAACTCCGAAGACCTTGAAGAACTTTTGCTGGTTCTTCATGTTCGTTGCTCGTTCTAGGTCGAGCATCTGAGAAGCTGTTTCCTTCTCGGATAGGGCCTCCTGCCGCAGATTAGCAGCTTCCTGCTTATCTTTGGCAACATCCGCTTTGATCTGAGTCGAGATTCGGTTGATCTCTGACTTCTGGATCGCGTCAATACACTGGAGAGTGCTCGACACGGTCCGACGATACATGTCCAGGTGGAGGTTTTCCAGATGGTGCTGTAGCGTCTCAAATTGTTTGCTCTGGATATTGCAAGACAATTTGTCCTCCTTCTTGAAGAAGGTCTCCACTGTCTGGATCAGCTTAGGCCGATGAACCACAGCACCAGGTGGGGGTACCTGACCCTGAGGCTTCGGCTGTGCTCCAGACCCGCTCGCAGTGACAGCTACCTGCGTGTGCGAAGAAGCAACCGCAGTAGTAACCGCACTAGCAGTGGTCGAAGAAGGGCCTTGAGTTGGTAATCCCTGAACCAGGGGCAACCGTGACAATTCCCTTCTAAGGTCTTTGGCCGTCAACAATGGTGCGGGTGGACGTTGTCTCACCACAGCACTCATTGTAGGTCGGGGAGCTTGACCTCCTACTGTCGGCAGTTCCTGCTTGACCCTCCCGTACTGATCAAAGATTTGCATCTCTGGTCCGGGTGGGCCCATAGCAGGGTACTGCTTCGGGTCTTTGACATTCAAAGGCGCGTGTTTCCGGGCGGACTGGCCACTCGGTCCACTGACACCAAAGAATGTCGGGTTCTGTGCACCTCGTGGAGTTGGTGCTCGCCCATAATGGGAAGGAGTTCCAGTAGGAGATGGAAGATGTGGCTTCTTCCTTCCCCCATTTGTCTGTCTCTCCAGCGCCTCCAGTGGTGACCTGGCTCGGCTTGGAGATTCAGACGCCTGTCTCTTCCTATCTGCTACAGAGGGTCCCTGGCGGTAATCCCTGCGGCTTCGGACCTGTTCTCCGGATGGAGTTACATAAGCCCCACCACGACGGCGGGCCTTGTTGCTTCTCCATTCGTTTAACAGATCGTACTCCTCCTGAGCGTACTCTAGTTTGCCGGACCCGGGAGTCTGGGCAAACCGAGCCTTTAGTTTCTGGTTAGTACCAGGAACCGTAGGCGCAAACTGCTTCGTACTCGGTGTGAGGGAAGCCAACTTCTCTGCATTGAGGCCCCTAAGGTTGCCATAGAGTTCGGAGTGAATTTTCATCACCCGATCTATGGCTGCCTCCAGGCCCTCTCCATGCGAAGTCACATAGTGCCGGACCATGTCTCCGCGTCGGGGGGTGACACATCCTGTGCATTTAGCACATTTCTTGCCAACCTCTCGGTCGCAGACATATTCCGGCCTCTGGTGCATATGAACCTCCACGAGATGACGAAGGAACGCGTCTTTCTCGATGAAGAATTCAACCTCACCCTCACTTTGAGTACAACGTTGGAAGGGACAATCCTTACGACCCTCCCCGTAGTACTCATCTAGAGCAAACTTGAGCTTGCCCTTCTGGTCATAATTGTACAGACCATTGGGCGAATTCTTAACGAATTCCCAATAGATCCAGTACATATTGGCCGGCTTTCTATCAGAGAGCTTCTTGCGAAGCCACTCCTCCATATCTTCCTGCCTCTCACAGGTGATCCGAGGGGGCAGTCTCCATACGGATTTACTCCCCTTCAGGTGTCCCCTGTGTAGAGGAATGAAGTCGGCAAAGTTGCTATTGGCGTTAGCCCAGATAGCAGCCTCTTGCTCGTCAGTCGGAGTGACATCCACAACTGGGTCAACCGGCTCCTCTCCCTCCGGGTCGGATGGTACATCCACAGGTTGCACAACGGGTTGTTGACCCGCGAGGACCTGGG
This sequence comes from Acholoe squamosa, assembly GCA_949317995.1. Lineage (NCBI taxonomy): Eukaryota > Metazoa > Annelida > Polychaeta > Phyllodocida > Polynoidae > Acholoe > Acholoe squamosa. The sequence continues at coordinate 68,910,099 of OX439046.1, read as the reverse complement.
CTGCAGCATCTTGAGCGTCTCCACTCAAATCGGCCATTACGTCGTGTAGCTTGACGATTGGCACACCGAGCTCAACTTTTACGGTTGGGACAGCCGGTTCAGCTTCTGTATTATCAGCTTGAACGTCTACCTCGATAGGTTCAGGTTTGCGTTGGTCAACCTTCTTCTTATTCCTCCTGCGGGATCTGCCGTTAGTAGAAGTGCCAGGCTCGGATGCGTCCGTCTCATTGCCGGAGACATCCGAAGCCTTAGCGCTCTTCTTATTGGCCGAGCGTGGAGACACCCGACGGGTTCGGGTACTGTCGTCCACACTCGTGCTGGTAGAGGGTTCGGTTCCTGACCGCTTCCCTTTACCCTTACCTTTGGTGGGGGTTGTTTTACCCTTTCCACCAGCTGCTTTCTCCTTTACTTGCTCAGTCTTCGTAGGGGTAGACTGAGCAGTTTTAAGGGAAACATCTGCATCAGGTAGGGCCTTCTCAGGTACTACTGCTGCGCCTCCCAAGGTGGGAGCTTCAGCAGGAGACATGAGACGGTCCATCCGATCGGCCATCTTGGCTGTTACTTGCACGGGTGCGGGTCCGGGTACTAACTCCGGATGCGCCAGTGCATACTGTCTCTCCAATAGACGTACTACGAGGTCTTGTATTACCCCGAGTCTGTCTAGTGGAGACACACCAATACGGGCCTCTTCTGCCTCAATGGTTTGAGACGTAATAGGGACCCCTGGACAGTAATCCACAACAGCGTTACCTGCTGCTTCATACTCATCCGCTGTGCTTAACAGTAGGATCTGGTCTCTGTCTATGTATCTAGAGACCTCATCTGCCTTGACACCGGTGTAACCCGTTTTGTCAGACACATAGGAAGGCCTATAAGAGGTATTCCTTCGGAAAGCCATTTCTGCGTCCCAGACGGCTTTACGAAACCATAAGTGGACTACCAATCCTTTGGCCATCTGATGGTAATCCATCAACCAGGACTCCGGAAAGGTATTAGCCCACTGCGGATGAGCACATTCCCAGATTGCGTTGACAACACGCTCGTCAACCTCTCTGGGCGTCCCATAACAGGTGGGTATCAGCATTTCCTCGGAAATTGCTAACATCCGTCCGTCATATGGACCGGCTACATCATGCCATTCGGGACTGTCTGGGAAGGGCAGCTCTAGGTGCATTGGCCTGTCAACCGGAGAAGCAGGTCCCAAAGCACCGAATGAGGTACTCCCACCAAGACGGGGCGGCAGTTGAGGGGGAGGTGGCATCAGAGCCCTGTCAAGAGACTGGGCTCCTGCCGGTTCTCCACTCAAACCTTCGGATGGAGGGGCTACATAAGGCTCACCTACATCAATTTGTTGTTGAACGCCTCGGCGTTCAGGACTAACTTGTCTGGAGTTGTCGGATGCGTCGTAGAACGATTCTACGTCGCTATCGTCTACTCCAGAGAAGTACTGATCAACATTCATTTGTTGATCCATTTGATCACAATCAGCATCGTATTGCTGATCGTCGTATGTATAAGTGGGACTCTTGGGAGAACCACTTCCATACTCTGGCGGGGTGCTGGCACCGGCACCGCCGCCAAGACGGACGGCCTCTTCTGCCATCGACAGAAGTGGCTGTTCGGGGATAAAATATCCCAATCCACCGGATAAGCAGTGAGTACTGCTTACCCAGTGAAAGGCGGGTGCCTTTTAACGAGGGCACACCTCGGAATATGGCTGTCACGGGCTATCAGACTCCAACAAGAGCAAGACCACCCTCGGCCACGTCTTCTTCCTTCGCAGGAATAAGACAATATGGCGGGATACTCGAACTTGAATCGCTGCGCATGATCAAACCGGCGCCTCACGTGACCATTCGAAAATGGGTCAACAACTTTCCCGCGTGCCCTTAATTAGGTCACGCGCCCTTACATAAAAACAATACAATACCCGATCGGTCGTCCGTCCGTACTCAGGGTTCGACTATGACAATTCGCTAGGTATTCTGGAGTTTATGGATAGCATAAGCATATCCACCGGATTATCCGTCCAAAACCATGGGTTCATTGTCATAGGACCTTTTCCAGAGACTCTTGACCGGCTCAAATATACATTGAACTAGGTTACAACATATAACAGTACACAGTACAGGACAACACACTCGTTGTGTTAACAGGCTAGGTTACGGCAGTCTGTAGCAACCTTGGACTGCGTCTAAGAGGTTTTGAGGCCTCTTTTATTGACCTGGTATCCATAAGAGCCTTTTCCAAGGTCTTCTTAGCCTTAGAGGGACCTTTCCTCTTATTTTTACCTGCGCCTGCCGAGACTTTTTGTATCTTCCCCTGCTTTCCGGATGTTACGACAGGGGGCACCACCCTCTTCGGGTCTGCAACCTTCCGTGGCCGCCCGGGTCCTCGCTTTCGGGTCGGTACCACTTCGAGTTGCTTAACACGACTCTGTTCCATTACTTCCAATAGACCATCGCCGTACATTTCGGTGGAGGTATCCCTCCCCCTCCATGGGCGTAGTCTCGCTACATTTGACTTGTAACATTTACCAAGCTGTGATTTAATAATCACTGTGCAATCACTAATAACCTGAGTTATAGTGAAAGGTCCATCCCAATTACTGGCTAATTTCAGGTTAGCTAGAGGTTGGTGTAGACGCAGTACTCTATCCCCTAGATTAAAAAATCTAGCTTTTAGACCTGTGTCATAGCCAACTTTCTGCCAACGCGCAGTTTTCTGCAACTCGTCTCTAACCCTCTCATAGGCTTGTTTGAAATTATCCCGTAGGGATTCTACAAACATCACCTGGCAAGGGGCTTCCGGATTCATTCTTATTACGCCGAACACCAAATCGGCTGGCATAATCAAATCCTCTCCAAAAACGAGGAGATTAGGAGAACAGTTTGTGCTCGAATGCACAGTGCCATTATAGGCATGTACCACGAATTCACATTGTTCATCCCAATCATCCATCTGCTCATTTACCAGAGACTTCAATACTTGGATCAAAGTCCTATTGAATCTCTCTACTTGTCCATCGCTCTGTGGTCTATAGGGATTAGTTCTTGTCTTGCAGATCGCCAGACAATTACACATCTCCTGCCACAGACTAGACTCAAATTCTCTGCCTTGGTCACTATGTAACATGAGTGGGACACCTAGGTGCAGCACCCACCCTTTTACAAAGGCCATAGCACAAGTAACAGCCTTATGATCCGGTAAAGGGAACACTCGGGTGTACTTGGTATAATAATCAGACACGACCATCATACACGTGTTGCCACTAGGAGTGGGGGGAATCCCACTAATAATGTCAACAGCTATTCTAGCAAACCTTACACCAAACAGTTCCTGGGATAATGGCAGCTTGCCTAACCCGGGTCCTGGTTTGTTCTTACAGCACTCGGGACAGGTCTCCACCCATCGGGTGAGATCTGTACTCATGCCGGGCCAATAGTATCGTCTGGTCAGACGTTCTAGAGACCTTTTCTTTCCAAAGTGCCCACTAGTTCTATGTCCATGACAGAAATACATAATATCTCGTCGCATAGCACTAGGTATGACAACTTGCAAGGTTTTGTTCCTATTAGAATGGTTCTTCCATCGAAACAGAATACCATCCCGGACTTTTAGCTCGGCCCATTGAGCTAAGAATCGTCTCATCTCTCTGTTCTCCAATGACACTACGGGTCTTGGGGGACAGATACCCTGATTAAGGAATTTAATCAAACGTGATGTGACTGCATCAGACTTCTGGAACTGCCTGATGGTCTCCAAGGACCAATTCAAGACATGTTCCGGATGGGTTTCGAATGGAACTCGAACCCCTGCCAACACAGCATTGTGTGCTCCACAATCAGTGCACTCAGCATTTGCACATTTCCTCACTGGGATTCTAGACAAAGCATCTGCATTCAAATGCTTTGCCCCGGCTCGGTGTTCAATCTGGCTGTGATTTAGACCGAATTCGGATAGGTGCGCTAACCAGCGACCTATCATCCCCTCTGCATCTTTGAAGTTCAATAACCATCTGAGGGAAGAGTGATCAGTCCGTAGAGTGAAATCACTCCCCCACAAAAAGTGCTTGAACTTCTTCGTATAGACCACCACAGCCAACAACTCACGTTTAGTGGTACAATAGTTTCTTTGAGATTTACTCAACGTGTTACTAGCGAAGGCTATAGGAACTTCGACCCCATCCTGGACCTGAGAAAGGGCGGCTCCTATGCTTTCATTACTAGCATCAGTATCTAGAATGAAATGATCATTCTCCGTGGGGTATCTCAACACAGGTGTGATAGCAAACAAATCCTTTATTTTCATAAAGGCCTCGTCTTGCTCGGGTCCCCAAGGGAATCGTTCCTTTCTGATCCCGGGTGTCCAGTGGGACAAACTCTGGATAGGAAAGGCAACCCTTGAATATCCTGGGATAAAGTCCCGGTAGTAGGAACAGAATCCGAGGAAGGACCTAACTTCTTTCGCATTCGTGGGTGCTTGCCAATTTGACACGGCATCCAGTTTCTCCGGATCGGCTTTAATCCCTTCATTCGAGATTATTCGCCCCAAGTAATTAATAGATCTTTTGAAAAGATCGCACTTCTTGGGTTTCAGCTTCAAACCATTAGTTATGATCCTTTCCAGGACCATACCTAAATTTTCCAAGCATTCTTCGTATGTCTTTCCAAAGACAATCACATCGTCTAGATAGACGAGACATTTCTTCCATAAAAGGTCACTTAATAAAGTTTCCATCATGGCTTCAAATGTCGCCGGTGCATTGCACAATCCAAACGGCATCACATTATACTGGAATAATCCAATATGACTGGAAAAGGCCGTCTTCTCCATATCTTTCGGATGCATACCCACTTGCCAGTACCCGGATTGTAAGTCTAGAGAGCAATACCATTGCTTACCTCCAAGGGAGTCTATAGTCTCATCGATCCGTGGTAAGGGATATGAATTCTTCTTGGTCATACCATTCAATTTCCGGTAATCTATGCAGAAACGGATGCTACCATCTTTCTTGGTCACCATGCACACAGGGCTAGACCAAGGACTGGTTGATGGAATTATTACATCCTGTTCAAGCATTTTAGCTATCTCCTCCTCAGCTACCTTTTTTTTGGCTAGTGGGAGTCTTCTATAAGGAATCTTAAAAGGTTCATTCTCACCAGTGTCAATCGTATGCAGTACTTTATCGGTACGCCCCAATTGTTCACTCGGTGCTGCAAAAGCTTTACGGTACTTGTACAACAAGTCAGTTAGAGCTTCACGTTGTTCATCACTTTCTACATGGCTTTCGGCTACTAGAGTGTCTAGTTCCGGGCTCCTTTCGGGTGAGGAAGGGGCTCCGGGTGCCGAAACATGTTTACAGTCTTCTATCAATTCGGATAAGACAACCGATCCAAGGATCGTATCCTTCTGTACATAGACAGTCTTGTTACCGGTATTGGATATAGGAACCACCGTCCAAGCAGCGTTAGCTACTAGAACATCAGCGGATTCCAATCCGATACTTGACAACATGGCCATGTCTGGCTCTACAACTCCAGTTTTTCCTGAAAACTGTCTGTCCGCTCGACATAAGACATCACAGGCTGTGCCTGGTGGTATCTTAACAGTCTGGGCTACACTGGCTACACTGCTTACTTGCCTAAGTACACATTGTACTTCGAGATGGTACGGGTCTCTCACTTCCAATATTCCCCTCTGGGAATCTAACCTTGCTCCATATAATGCAGCAAAATCCAGACCGAGTATACCATCATCCGCGATGTTCGCCACAGTAGGGGTAAGGATGAAGTCCTTATCTTCCTGTAGACTGAACCTCATACATGTTCTACCGAACGTTTGTATCATGCTACCGTCGGCCGTACGAGCATTTCCTTCCGTTGTGAAAGTTTCATGATTCGTAGGCAAAAGATCGTAGAATCTCTTAGCAATACAGGAGTGGCTAGCACCCGTATCGACAAGAAACTCAGCGGATCTACCACTCACAGATACAACTGCGTACCACCTCCTACCTTTCAAGTAGGTAGGACTACTTGCATACTTAGCAAGTTCCGTCTTAGCGCCGAGGTCAAATCCACATCCCTTTAAGAATTCGAGACAAGGATGACCCGGGGGGAACTGGGCACACCCCACCCTGGCCAACTCATTGGCCGCTCCCTCTGGACTGATATCGGGTTTCCCCTCTGTGTTCTTCTGCCGGTTCTTGACACCTGGTGTACTATCAGTCTCCCCAGCCTCATGAGTAAGGAACTGATCAGGCTCCTTAGCTTCACTGCTGGGCGAAATCGCTAGAGGATTCTTGCCAGTACCGCAAGCTGCGATAGGCTGGCAGTCATGGCAATCACTCACTCTGGGGGTAATCCGGTTGCCATTGTGGACACCCCCTCTCAGTTTTCCTTCTTCACTGAGTCCTCCTTACCCGGATTGCTCCGGTAACGAGTGTTTCTATAAACTGGCTTATCTGCCTCACACTCGGCAGCATAATGCCCAGTTTCCTGACATCGGAAGCATGTCACAACAGTCCTATCAGGCTTAGGCCTCCTAAGATTTTCAGTAATCTTCTTTACCAAATTGTTAACCAGGTCCTCTGATAAAGAAGGACCCGTCGTGGGTTTGGTATCGGGTTGAGTCACAGGAGGTTTAGAAGTGATCACTTTCTCCTTGACGTAACCCGGTTTCTTTCCCCAGTTCCGGTTGTACCGGGGGTTCCCTTGGCCAATGGCCCCAACGTTTTCATCTTCGTCAGGTTCCCCTGATTCGGATGAATCGGTTTCGGGTATTCCCTCCGGGATTATCATTGCTGACATCCGTTGGGGTACCTTCCCGGCAAAGATACGGGCCTTTCGATCATAATGATCTAGGGACTGGAACAAATCTGTCAAAGAGGCATCATTCTTCCAAGCTTCACAGGCTACTGTCCTGTGTTCTTGATTCCGCAATCCTTCAATGAATTGTTTAAACATCTCATCTAGGAAGCATTCATCATCTAGTCTCCATTGAGGTCTGGCTTTATGCAACAGTCGTTGACATTCTAAGCCGAACACTTTGGCAGACTCCTTGGGCTTCTGTGTTCTTTTAGTGAACGTCAGCCAAGGGTCTTCTCCAACTATATTCCCATATAAATATGAAGCAATCTCTATGAGTTCATCATACTTCATATGGGCTGAGAGTCCTGTTATTTGAGAATCTCTCCATTGTTCCACGGCTCCTTTTCCGTCGCCTTCCTTTAACCAGCATACTAAATAAGGCAGAGCTTCCGCTTTACCCCATCCATTGCAGTTAAAGACATCCGCGCAGCCTTGATACTCCTCCTTCCAAGGGTTCTTGGCATTAAAGGGGGTAGGTATCTTAGCTACTCTACGAGCCGGATTCGTGGATCCAGTAAGGGTTAAACCCTTACTCCATTCCATGATCTCCGTATCGTCCAGACCTTGATTGTAACAATCAACACCTAAGTTAGCAATCGCTGCATTAGAATCATGCAGCGCTTGTAACCCTGGAGAAAGAGATACTCGGCGACTGAGTCTCTTTTTCCTTGGAGGATTCGTACCATAAGTACTTCCAAAGCCTCCGGATGGTGGTCCTCCTCCACCTCCTGATCCCCCTGCTCCGTATGGAGGCACCTGTGAAAAGGTGTATCCACTGGTTTGGGGAGCCGGCCCTGGACCATTGGTGGGTTGTGTATTTCCACCAAAGCTAAAGAAACCACTATTGGGATTAGTGTTTCCTCCTGTTCCATACGACTGATTTCCATTATTGAAACCAGTCCCACTGGCAGAGGGTCTGCTCCTGGAACGATCGCTTGAGGGTCCGGATCCTTGATCACATCCGGATTGCCCCCCAGCTGTACTGGAACCTCCGGGTGCTCGTCCGGTTGTTCCTCCGGACGTGTTCCGGGTGTTACCATTGGACGGATTCGTTCCTGTTTGGGACTGATTCCATCCATACTGGGCATACGGGCCATTTGGTCCCCCTAAAGGTGACTGTTGTGGCCATCCGCCGTCAAAGGTGGAGCTTCCTGCCGAGCGGCTTTGTTTAGTTCCACTCGCAGAATTATCCCCTTTATTTCCCGTACCTAGACCAAGAGGTATAGAGGTATTATCTGTAAATCTAACCTGATGACTCTTTACTCCTTCATAACGAGGTACAGTTGTCTCTGTTACCCCGTCATTGCCCCTCAAAGAGAACATCTGGTTACTTGTCGTGTTTAGGGCAATTCCTGAAACAGTGAAGTCTGATTCAAGAGTGCCTACTGCACGACCAGTATCTTCTAGATACTTTGACATCTGGATAGCTTTAGCCTCCAGTTCGGAATAATCATCCATCATTTTAGTCTGTTTAACAGCCAAATCTGTGGATTCGCGTATCAATTGATCTTTGAGTTTTTCATGCTCATCGGTCTGTTTTTGGTACGTTTCCCGAGCATCTTTGAAGGCTGATTCTATTTTCTTCAGCTCTTCTTGATACTTGCCGTAGGCCGATTGAGTTGAATTTAACTCTTGTTTAGTTCTATTCAACTCATCATACGAGGCTCTGTATTCCAGATCCGCCGTATATAGTGCATCACGATACTGTTCGTGCTGGAGTTGAAAATCTTGCTTTTCTTTCTCCATCTGATCCAACAACAATTGTTGTTGGCGTCTACAACTCTGATCGTAATCGAGACGTTCCGATATCAACTGTTTGTTTTCAGTCAGAATCTTGTCTCGGGTTCCGGTCAGTGTAATAAGATCCTTCTGGATCTTCTCGTATTCAGCTCTCATGTCTTCAAGCTCGTCCATTTTGTTCTTTTCGAATCCACATTTTTGGTGTTTAATTCGAGAACTGTATGGAGTTTCAAACATACCTGCACTAGGCTTTGGTACCTCAAATGGTAATTTACCAAATTGAGCAGTACTTTTATGCATTGGTGCAGGTTTCGAAGTACCTCCTGGCATGAATAAGGAGTCTCCAAATTCATCCAGTTCATGATGTAAGTTTCTTCTTACATCTTCTAACCCATCAGGGTAGTGTTCTAGTGGATCCCTCCACTCCGTACCTTGGGGTGGTGACTTGATTTCACCATCCTCCATCGGGGAGTCTAGCTCACGATTTGAGCCATTTCCCCTAACTGGGCTCAGCTCAGTCATTTCTGACTGCGCTTACCCGAAGACCAACTGGTCACGGCACCAGTGTAGTGGTTCGTCTCGTTAAGTTAGATTAAATCATAACGAAGAGAGAGAAAAGTTTCCGGGTAGGCAACCGAGCTTTTATTTCAGAGCTTGCGTTACATACGATCACAGCCTCAGAGGACTACATGCTGCTAGTGCATTCGGTTACCCTTTCGGGTAACAACCTGGTTGAGCAGTGGGTAAACCACTACTGAGGAACCTAGGGCTAGGACCAGCCTTATATAGGGGAAAAGCCCGCGAAACTCAGACCGGCCACGTGACGTGTGGCGGACGAGTGGTAGGCCCCCTGGTGTAGTGGATACGAACCCAGAGGCAGGTGCTGCCACCTGCCATCCGGATTCCCCCACCACACCCGAAGGACCTAGGTCTGAGTCTCACGGGTGCATGAACGTTAAAGTGTAAAATACCATACCCCTACAGTGGTATAAGGAATCTCTGTGAAAATAAAGACTGATCTTTGACAAATTTGTGACTAGAATTTCGCAGTTACTTTGACATTCATTACAGTGTAGCCAGGATCCAGTGCACTCGATTGGGAAAACTGCAGAGAGCTTCCCGAAAATACGCCGTTCCTTAGCCTCATGATTAAGTGATTATTATCGACTAGACCTAAATCAATGACCTCAATGAGAAGTGTGTAAAAGTTGTTTAAAATGCGATCAGAGTAAGGTAGTTGTTTGTGAGTTGATACAAACAATATTATACTTAAAGTGTCATTGTCCAATGGTTGGGGCTAAAAATGAATCTTCTTAGAAATGAACCAGGATGTTCAGATAGATCAAACTTCCTAGATGCCACCTTTTTTTGCTGTCCTTCACCATAATTAAGCGCACATTTGGATGAGTTGTCAGATACATATCCAATTTCCCACTTTTGGACTGCACACCAAAAGTCCACCCATTGGGAATGGACTGTAAAATAGCAATGGCAAGGGCCATGGGACCCCACTTTCTACGCTTGTATGAGCTAAAGATAACAATAAATGGTGTTATCAGCAAACAACTGAATAATTATGATGTTATTACAGTGTGTGGAACACATTTGAACAGGATTTGAAAAATGAAAAATAAATCGGCCCATGTCACTTTAAGGAATTCGGCGATATCAATGCCAGGCGATATCTTATTAGGCCAGAGGCCACCAAAACACAATACATGTAATTTGTACTCACCAGGAGAGGTGGGGTATGAACTTGTAGTAGGTGCCTGAAACATGATGACACTTGGAGGGCGAGGGTGTCACCTGGAGGTGCCAGTCTACAGCTGATCGCTGATTGGTTGGTTGCCCAAGGTTACATTGCTCGGCGGATTAATTTGCACCTTAAATAGCGGAGGGATAAACTTTCACCACAATGCGTGATATGTACGCTACTTATAGTGGCCCTTATAGACACATGTAGCAGAATGTGTTATTCCTTCAATAAATTTTGGTTATCGTGTTCTAATATCTAAACAGCTTGCACGAAGCAATTCAAAAGACATAGGCCACAGGGTGAGCCCCAATAATGTCCTTAGAAAATAAGTTTCATTCCAACAAGAGGGGGAGTAAAAAATTTTTGTGGTTTTGTATAGGTAATGACCATAGGAATCATATATCAAAAGTTCTCCACTCACCTCCCTGCAGTTTTTGCGTAGGTCAAGGTCAAAGGTCGAGAATTTCCCTCTTTATTCCTATATAAATCTGTAAAACCCAGTAATTAATTGTATGTTGTCTATGGACTAGGCTAAAAGGCTAGAGGAGGGCATTATGGTTTAGTCTAAACCAGAAAATCATGCTGATTTCAAATATAATTGATATATTGGTGTGAGTATAATAGAAGTACCCGAAAAATGGGCTTTAAAAATAAAAATATTATTGAAAAATATGTTAAAATATCAAAAATCAGTAAAACATGAAATAAACCCTCAATAATCCACCTAACACTTAAATGAGTTAGATGGTGGGTGAGGAGCATAGTAAGCATGACCTAATTAGGTTATTAAGCCTTGATTAGGTCAAAGGTCACAGACACAATATCTCCCATATCTCTGGTTCTAGGAGGGCTTTCCGCACAATTTTAAGTTCTAAATAGGGATTTCTGACATAGAGGAATAGATTGGACTAGGTTTAAACCTACTAGGATGCATTTGCAAGTCTCAAAATCTGAAATCAATATTGAATGTCTGTGTGAATACAGATGTGTGGTCAGAATGATTTAAACAGATAACATCACAGGTAATATTGTAATATCCCATTTGTGATGGGTAGAGGGGCTTAAAACAATCATATGTAGGCTGGTAAGTGTTTAATCAGCTTGCAAAAATTAGATTTCTAGGCCTTGACCTATATCTAATTAGGTCAAAGGGCACAATAACCATATTTGCCGATATCTCTGGTTCTAGGAGAGCTTTCTACACAATTTTAAGTTCTAAATACGGGTTTCTGACATAGGGGAATTTATTGGTGTATGTTTTAACCTCCTAGAATGCACTGTTGTCTATGTGAGCCCTAAACATGGAATTATATTCAACTGTGTCTCCAACCATATACATGCGAATGAATGAGAAAGAAGGCAAATTGTGCCATCCAAGTAGTGTTACATGTGTATCCAATGATCTTAATTGACATAAGTAATTTCAGCCTCATGCTAGATTACATTTTTCTTTCACAAAATTGGCTGAGAATGACAATTTGTCTATTCTTTACCATTGCTGTAGTGCCATATCTACTTTAATTTACTTAATACTATATTTCCACCATTATCTTTCAATGAGGATTACTAACACAAAACTATTGATCTGCTTGATTGGTCAATACAACCAATATTGAGATATTTATGGTCATACTAGTGAACATTCCCGTAGAAATCTATTATGTAATGCCCGCTGGAAGCAGCCAAAGTGCACAATTTTCGTTGGTAGTGCCCCCTGTTGTATTGATCATGTAACTCTGTTGAATCACTTGTATAGGCTTGGTCTTGCCCAAAATAATGCAAGGATAGGGGCTGGGGTGGGCTGACCTATTATAAGGAGTGGAATGGTCACTTGTGGGGGAGCATAAGGGGTAAATTGTTAAGGCACCCCCTCTTAAGGAGTTATCCTGTTGTTATACGTTGTGTATACAGCTCTGTTTGAACTAAAAAATGGACCCCTGGTGCACCTTTTAGGTGCAGGGAGGGATTTCTCTCAAACTTTTCCAAGACTTCTTTACCAACATACACTGGTATAAGGGGGGGAGGGATTCCAAGATCCCCAGGTGCAAATGTCATGCTAGTCCAGCATAAGAAATACCTTAGTACTGAAAAAAACCTTGTAGAACAGCAAAAAAAAAAACAGAGGCACTCACTATATGTCAGACAGGTGTGCGCAGCTGACAAGGCCACTTTTTGATGACAATCCATCTCATTTAGGTTCTAGTTTTCATGAAAATCTATCCCTTTTGAAGTAAACCCTTCTGATCATAGGTGTACCTCAGGATTAAGGGTCACCTTTATCCCAAAACCACTATCACCATGGATTTGTTTGTCACAGGCCAGGCTGTACACCCCCATCAAAGGTGAATCGAGTGCCCCTCCCTAGTACTTACCCTCCAGGCTTCATGTACTAGCTTTTAGCTTCTTCAAAAGGTGGGAAAATTGTTGATTTCTGATTCATGCACATGACAGCACATCCTAGGAGGTTCAAACAAATTCCAATGGATTCCTCTATATCAGAAACCCCTATTTAGAGCTTAAAATTGTGTGAAAAGCTCTGCTAGTACCAGAGATATTGGCAAACATGTTTCTTGTGCCCTTTGACCTAATTAGATATAGGTCAAGGCCTAAAAATCTAATTATTGCAAACTGATTAAACACTTACCAGCCTACATATGATTATTTTAAGCCCCTCTACCCATCACAAATGGGATATTACAATATTACCTGTGATGTTATCTGTTAAAATCATTCTGACCACACATCTGTATTCACACAGACATTCAATATTGATTTCAGATTTTGAGACTTGCAAATGCATCCTAGTAGGTTTAAACCTAGTCCAATCTATTCCTCTATGTCAGAAATCCCTATTTAGAACTTAAAATTGTGCGGAAAGCCCTCCTAGAACCAGAGATATGGGAGATATTGTGTCTGTGACCTTTGACCTAATTAAGTAGGTCAAGGCTTAATAACCTAATTAGGTCATGCTTACTATGCTCCTCACCCACCATCTAACTCATTTAAGTGTTAGGTGGATTATTGAGGGTTTATTTCATGTTTTACTGATTTTTGATATTTTAACATATTTTTCAATAATATTTTTATTTTTAAAGCCCATTTTTCGGGTACTTCTATTATACTCACACCAATATATCAATTATATTTGAAATCAGCATGATTTTCTGGTTTAGACTAAACCATAATGCCCTCCTCTAGCCTTTTAGCCTAGTCCATAGACAACATACAATTAATTACTGGGTTTTACAGATTTATATAGGAATAAAGAGGGAAATTCTCGACCTTTGACCTTGACCTACGCAAAAACTGCAGGGAGGTGAGCGGAGAACTTTTGATATATGATTCCTAGGGTCATTACCTATATAAAACCACAAAAATTTTGTACTCCCCCTCTTGTTGGAACGAAACTTCATAATTTGGTGGCTCACCCTGTAGCCTAACAATTATCATAAGTGTTCAACGCTCAGACATGGCAGGACAGTCAATGAAAATGTATTCATATCAGGTTAACTTTAGAAAAGAATCAAAAAGCTTTGTCAACAACTTCTCTGAGAATTGACAATTTCTTTTCTGTATTGATCAAAAGTACTCTTATATATTCATAGGTTTACCTCTCTTATTGGCTCAGGGACCTCCCTGAGTCTATACCGCCGGGTCGGCGGTGTCCTTTTCCAAAGATCTGTCATCAATTTTCTAATCTGGATTTGCATTAATAAATATCCAATAAAGTTTCATGATATACATGTCAATGCACACACAACATCTTACAGGAAAAAAAAAACAAGTAAAATAAATCAGGCCAGAACAACCATAGTACCTCTTGAAAAAAGGCCTACCTTCACCTCTATTTTGCTCTTAGAGACTTCTCTATAGGGCCTACTACGAATTAGACTTCTCTCTATATTCTAATAAAACCTGGTCAGGAACCTAGATCACGCTACCAAAAGCGTCTTAAAGTGAGACGTTTTTCACTTCCGGTTTAGTCCATACCATAAGAACAAAGAGGGAAGTGATATATTCAGTAAAATTCCTTTATAACAAGTGCACAGAGCTGGTGAGTAACTCACCAGGGCTGCTGCTCCGTGTCGACCCTACAGGGTAGATACAGGGTTTTTACGTTACCTCGGGCTTCCTTAGCCCACTTAAAAGGGTCTATATCTCCTCTTTCCTATCCCCTCAGGATGTGTGTGGTGCACATATGCGCAGGCACTGACACATTCCTCTCTTAAATTATCAACCTGTGAAGCACGGGATAGCCACTTAGTGCCGCTAAAGTGCTGTAAAACACAAATCAATCAATCAATTTTACGTTACCTACCCTGAGCCTTATGTGCTTCAATGCACAACGCCCACTAGTCTAAATGCTGATCTTGCTGATAGGTAATAGTACAGTAGATACCAAGGAAGTGTCATTATTGAAATAAAATCTCCCAAATCCATGTATAACCCTCTAACTTAATGTGAACGTTATCCCCCCCCCCAAAAAAAAAGAAGAAATCTCACCTCTATTCTAAATCTAGTTAATGATGATAATGTTGATGTGTTGTCTAGTATATCAATTAAGATAATGAAATGGATCCGGAGAAGAGTCGGTCCTTAAATAAAAAAAAAACATAATCATAACTGTACAAGCATATTGTATAACAGGAGTCTGTTTCAAAGGTCAATATTGCTAAAGATAGGCTACTTACACCGTCCCGTATGTCCTAGTACGTATCAGGTATCAAATTAGATCCACACTGCTTTGATTAAATCTTGTTCATATTGAGAGTTGTTCAATGTAATAACGTCTTATAGTCTCAGCTTTAGCTTTAATAATCGAAATGTAAAACAGTTTTCTCAGCAAAGACAAAAGTCTCTGTATAAATCGTAGCCTTGTAATTCAACAATTGCATTTGGTACTTTGATCACAAAACAACTCTATCAAATTTTGTGGTCGTCTCATTTACGCCAACTTTCTATACTCATGGTTCATCAAAACCTGCCCATCTCTGACCCTTCCTAACATTATCGTTATGCATTTGGTCCAAGATCGCCATTAGGGTCAAGGTCGTTTGGTTTTCCTCGAGGTCAGGGGTCATCTGGGGAGGTAGCCATGGAGACGGGAGCGATGCATGATGGGACGGATGTCATGGCCGCCCACAATGACGCAGGCGCAGAACGACCCACCCCGCCATGACACTGTTGACAAGAGGGTGTGACCTTACTGTGACCTTGACCTGACCTCTGTCAACAAGGTCACGTGACGGTGCGGCAGAAAATTCTCCCTCATTTACAGGAGAGCGTCGTTGATCACTTACCAACAAGATGGCATTTGGAGGTCGGTGAAAGCCGGGGGGCACTGAGTCTTTGATTAGTAGTACCAACTGCGAAACTACATCCCCCCTTTTCTTGCCATTTTACAGCCCCTTAAAATACAGCTAATGGAATATTCAAGTTACTGTCTTTTCTTACAGGTTATAATAGGTATTAACAGGCCCCTAATCTCAAGGTGTAATTCAGTCAACAGCCCTCCTTTTTCCATGCATTGACACGTCGACAGCCACCGCTCCGCAGCGTTTGTACCGCAGATGGTACCCAAACCGAGGGTCAGTGCCCCCCCGGGGTGATAGCCTCATGGAAGGGAAGGGGAAGAAGAGGAAGGTGTGTGGACCTAGGCGCTGCTTGGTGTGGGGTCTATGCTGGGGGGGGGGGGTGGGTAGGGGTTGGCTTTTTAGAAGTACGGTAAATCCCCACGTATAAGGCACGGCTTATGATTCATTTCACCCTAAAGGTCCCTATAGAATCAGCCAGAACTCAGGGTGCGGCTTATAATTTGGGTTTGAAAGTATGTGGACTAAACTGGGTATTTTTAAGCCACTGATACAGCTTACGGAATCTTCCCAAAGTCATGGTGTGGCTCAGGTGCGGCTTATAGTCTGGTTTTTACAGTTTAGATTATGATTGGGCTGGGATATGAAGGTCGGCAATGGGGTGTGAGGGGGTGAATTGATGGTACCGCGGATGATGATCGAAGGGGAGGCGAGGTTCAATTCTACAGTGAGCAATACGGGATATAAAAACGATCTGCATCTGAGCCTTCCCTATATCAACCAAGTGATAAAAACAAACATAAACTAATGCACCCCCTCCCTCGTCCAATATGCTGCCGCCCTCATCAATTTCGCCCCAGAGTGCATGGAGACAACTGCAAATGATTGGTGGGGCGGTTGGGGTCGGACGCCCATATCCGTACCCAAGACCCTGTTCGGATCTTGGATAATCCTGTAGCTTTAGGCATATGGAACCAGTCCTACTGTTGGCTCTGTTGACTGTAGTTGATGGAGAGGTAGTAATATTTGCATGGCGATCTCGTTCATATGAGAAGGCTTATCTACACGAGGCTTGCATGTTATTTTAAAAAGGTAAAGCACAAGCTCATCTTGTATGTTAGAGGAGTTAATTTCCCTGACTCTAGATCATGCATAATTGAGGGGGGGGAGTGAGGGGGTTATTTGTGTAACCACGGAGGGAAGCATTATGGACATATTGCACATTGTGCATGTTCTTGAAAACCTGCTGATTCACATGAACATTTTGTGCAAACAAGATTTATTTATAACCACGAGCATCTCGTGCCGTCGGTCTGGATGCAGTGGGGTAGGTAGGTGGGAGACACACAACACAGCAACCCCCCCCTCCTCCGCCCCTGTCCGTATGGATGACATCCCAGTAAAGCTGGGTTTTACCGGGCCCTACAGGCGGATGCCGAAAAATTGCATTTTGATGCGTGCTCATTGTGACACTTGTGACACTCTCCCTCACACCCTGACACCACCCCCTTCTCCTACCTCTACCTTACACCCCAACTGCACTGGAAACCTACGGTAAAACCCCAAGTATTTAGCAATACCCAAAGGTCAGGATTTTAGTATAAGCTGTAGTAGGGGTCTAGAAAGATTCCCCTTCCTTCCCATAGTACATATAACCAAAACCCCATGTATAATCCACACCCTGAGTTCCTGGAGGTGATATAAAAAGCTCCACCAGGACCTTGAAATGGTTTTTAAGCAGTGGCTTATGTGCAGGATATACGGCACAGGTACAATGTCACTACACTGTCCTGAATCTAGCACACACAATGACATTCCCCCAACCCACACACTTATAACAGTTTCCTTCAGTCACCTGTTCAACTATTAGGGGTAGAATATGAATGCAAATTTTGCAGATTAAAACTAAATTTCACATGCAGAAGGGAAAGATTGATGTGTCTGTCAATTGAGAAACAGAACTTGTTCATCCTGAGATCAAGGCCTCTTTGTGTGTACTACTCACAGTTTTATCAATGAAGGCCACTTTGTGTGTACTACTCACAGTTTTATCAATGAAGGCCACTTTGTGTGTACTACTCAGAGTTTCATCAATGAAGGCCATTTTGTGTATACTACTCAGAGTTTTATCAATGAAGGCCACTTTGTGTATACTACTCAGTTTTATCAATGAAGGCCACTTTGTGTGTACTACTCACAGTTTTATCAATGAAGGCCACTTTGTGTGTAGTACTCAGTTTTATCAATGAAGGCCACTCCATGTATACTACTCAGAGTTTTATCAATGAAGGCCATTTTGTGTATACTACTCACAGTTTTATCAATGAAGGCCACTTTGTGTATACTACTCACAGTTTTATCAATGAAGGACACTTTGTGTATACTACTCAGTTTTATCAATGAAGGCCTCTTTGTGTGTACTACTCACAGTTTTATCAATGAAGGCCACTTTGTGTGTAGTACTCAGTTTTATCAATGAAGGCCATTTTGTGTATACTACTCACAGTTTCATCAATGAAGGTCATTTTGTGTATACTACTCACAGTTTTATCAATGAAGGCTACTGCGTGTATACTACTCAGAGTTTCATCAATGAAGGCCATTTTGTGTATACTACTCAGAGTTTTATCAATGAAGGCCACTCCGTGTATACTACTCAGAGTTTCATCAATGAAGGCCATTTTGTGTATACTACTCAGAGTTTTATCAATGAAGGCCATTTTATGTATACTACTCACAGTTTCATCAATGAAGGCCATTTTGTGTATACTACTCAGAGTTTTATCAATGAAGGCCACTTTGTGTATACTACTCACAGTTTTATCAATGAAGGCCACTCCGTGTATACTACTCAGAGTTTCATCAATGAAGGCCATTTTGTGTATACTACTCAGAGTTTTATCAATGAAGACCATTTTGTGTATACTACTCACAGTTTCATCAATGAAGGCCATTTTGTGTATACTACTCAGAGTTTTATCAATGAAGGCCACTCCGTGTATACTACTCAGAGTTTCAT
This sequence comes from Acholoe squamosa, assembly GCA_949317995.1. Taxonomy (NCBI): domain Eukaryota; kingdom Metazoa; phylum Annelida; class Polychaeta; order Phyllodocida; family Polynoidae; genus Acholoe; species Acholoe squamosa. Next base: position 68,891,403 of record OX439046.1, on the reverse strand, counting down.
CAATGAAGGCCATTTTTTGTATACTACTCAGAGTTTTATCAATGAAGGCCACTTTGTGTATACTACTCAGAGTTTTATCAATGAAGGCCATTTTGTGTATACTACTCAGAGTTTCATCAATGAAGGCCATTTTGTGTATACTACTCACAGTTTTATCAATGAAGCCCACTTTGTGTATACTACTCAGTTTTATCAATGAAGGCCACTTTGTGTATACTACTCAGAGTTTTATCAATGAAGGCCACTTTGTGTATACTACTCAGAGTTTTATCAATGAAGGCCACTTTGTGTGTAGTACTCAGTTTTATCAATGATGGCCACTTTGTGTATACTACTCACAGTTTTATCAATGAAGGCCACTTTGTGTATACTACTCACAGTTTTATCAATGAAGGCCACTTTGTGTGTACTACTCACTGTTTTATCAATGAAGGTCACTTTGTGTGTACTACTCACCGTTTTATCAATGAAGGCCACTTTGTGTGTACTACTCAGTTTTATCAATGAAGGCCACTTTGTGTGTACTACTCAGTTTTATCAATGAAGGCCCCTTTGTGTGTACTACTCACAGTTTTATCAATGAAGGCCACTTTGTGTGTACTACTCACCGTTTTATCAATGAAGGCCACTTTGTGTGTACTACTCAGTTTTATCAATGAAGGCCACCTTGTGTGTACTACTCAGTTTTATCAATGAAGGCCACTTTGTGTATACTACTCACAGTTTTATCAATGAAGGCCACTTTGTGTATACTACTCACAGTTTTATCAATGAAGGCCACTTTGTGTGTACTACTCACAGTTTTATCAATGAAGGCCACTTTGTGTATACTACTCACAGTTTTATCAATGAAGGCCACTTTGTGTATACTTCTCACAGTTTTATCAATGAAGGCTACTTTCTGTATACTATTCACAGTTTTATCGATGAAAGTAACCTACCCTCATCCAATGTGCCGCTGTGGGTGCAGCGTCAATGTCAGTGCAACCCTTATCACGTTGGCTACCATATAAACCCTGCGTTTTTACCTGTGGCTTATATTTCCTATAACCCCTGATCTAGCTTGTAGGTGAGTGAGTGAGTGAGTAATAGATGTTTAACGCCATTTCGACAGCTAAGGTCATATTCATGGCGAGAACTACAGTACACAATTTCACAGGGGAATGTGTCAGTGCCCGCACATATGTGCACCACAAACATCCTGAGGGGATAGAAAAGAGGAGAAATAGACCCTTTTAAGTGGGCTAGGGAAGCCCGTCTAGCTTGTAGGTAGAGCCTCCCTGACCTGAGAGTGATTCTTCTACAAGGATTTAGTAGATTGTAGTAAGGAATGAAAACATTTTCAGATCCCAGGTGCGGCTTATAGCTTGTCCACAAACTCCAGGTGCAGCTTATAAGGGAGGGAGGCTTATACCTTGGGTCATCATACCTTTAGTTATCCAACTTGAATTTGCCAATGTTCATGTCATGGTTTAAACGTACCACCATACCCTTGACAGTTCTACTATTGTGCCTTGCCACTGTGTCTACCAATGCCTCAACCCCAGGACCAAGGGAGTACCCCTCTACCCCCTGTAGTTATGTCCTTCTGATAACCCTTGTTCATGTGGGCTAAGATTGCGGATTATGTTTTACAGCAACATTATGCAAACAATGATTGTAGAGGCGCATATTGGATATTTCTGAGTGCCTGCTTGCCCTAATAACTCATCCTTTGCTAACACTACCCCCCCCCTTAATTCTATCTATCCTCACTCCCTTACTGTACTAGCTTGTATGAGCGCCCTGGGTCTTATACATATCCTTATCTGTCTTTACCCAAGGCTAGAAATGCAAGAGCAGCATCTATTTAAGAAGAAACAGCTGTTAATGATTCCTTATAGTGAGGCATAGGCGGCAAAGTTTTTTGTTTTTTTTTTGTATTTTTTTTTTTGTTTTGTTTTACTTTTGGGAGGAAGGGGTGAGTGAGTAATAGGTGTTTAATGCCATTTCGACAGCTAAGGTCATATTCATGGCAAGAACGACGTTACACAATATCACTGACGAATGTGTCGGTGCCCACGCACATGTGCACCACACACATCCTGGGGGGATAGGAAAGAAGAGATATAGACCCTTTTAAGTGGGCTAGGGAAGCCCAGGGGGAAGGGGTCCTAGTATGGGGGGTGCCTGCTCTACTATCAGAATAGGTTTTATATAGGAGTCCTTCCCATTATCTGGGGCCCAGGCTCCCAGGCCCCCTCTTTCTCTATGCCACTACTTATTTCAACTTTCACCCTTATACCCGGATGTGTATTTGAGACCGGCATTTATTGGATACCCCACAGTCCGTGGGGTATCCAATTGGGAGGGTACGGGGGACAGGCCCCCTCCTTTCCCATGTAGTTAAGAGTTTCTTTTGGAGCTTAAATGTGACCAAAAGTAGCCAAAAATAGCCCCAGGCTGTTAAACCCATTAATACAGCAGACGTCAGTTTGGGTGTATTTTTGGGTGGAGGTTGGGAGGTGTCATGCAGGGCGATGAATATTTGTCTAAGGGTGGTGGAGAGAGTTTTGGGTTTGGTCAAATGGGGACATGTGACGGCTAATGTTTCCGTCATGCCAATAGTAAATGTTGACAGTTGTCGGCGCTGTGAAATGTGATTGCTTATTGAGTTGTGGGACATTGGGTGTGGATGAAGAGGGAATGTTGGGGTAAGGACTGGGAGGGTGAGGAAGGGGGGGAGGGCTCTTAGTAATGACTGGATTATGGCGAACCTACAGTACAGATATTCAGGAAACTCGTGAAAATAGCATCTAACTTCAGGCAGGCGTTTATGGAAAAGACATAGAAAATAGTCAAAATCTTGATCCTGTGAGAGCACACTGAGGCAAGATCATGGAGGTACATCCCTCCCCACCTCTCCTTTACCTGTTATGAAGAGTTTACTAACCTGTATATTTTAATATGATCCGAAAACTGAGAGGCATATCACTCCTTTTATGCAAGAAGGGAATTATGTCCGTTCCTAAATTCTAGATTTGCCACTGCTCTGAAGTGCTAAAACTGGTACAGAAACAGGTAAGAAAAATAGAGACTTAGTTTGGGCATCCCACCATGCAGTTAACTTTCACAAAAATATTTCTAAAAGGAAACAATAAGCAACAAGTGAATACAGTGAACAATACTAAATCAGTGTATATTGAATTGCTAGTAATCTACAGAGTGAAGTGTAAGTAGTACTGTCAAAATAAGGGTCAGTCGTCAGTGTTAGACTTCTTAGGAAGGTGAATCAAATAGATTTGAGTTCTCTGGCTAGAAAAGGCACAAAGAGACATAAAAGAGAAACAGAACTAATCCCCCATTCTGCCGCCATGTAAACAGATAGCAAGGGTCACGCTGGATATATATTGCCTTACATGTCGCCCCAGTTTACATAGCTCCAAACCCTCCATTTAAACAGGCATTCATTTCCATCAGTGCCTTTCAAAATATCCCCCACTGTCAGTTTGTGATTTCAGATCCTGGTTCCGGGGCTGGCTCGTCATTGAGCCAAGCCTTGATGGTTATTGGGCTCGGGCCCAGACTGAGCATATGCATGACCCAGGCCCCGCTGCCATCTATCTTAATAGGGCACTGACTCCGCGCGCAGCCCGCACCGGAAGCGATGATCATTTTATACTCATCTCCGCCACCTTTTAATCATCGTCGAATCGCCACCTCACCCGGCCCGCCCCGCGCATGCGCTAATCCCGACAATCCGCACAACGACATGCACCCAATGGATATTGATGACATGACCTTGCAGCGACCTTGAGGATTATATTAATAAAGATCCCTCTCTCTGCCTTTTCCACCTCCATGACCACCCATAAGGAATAAAAAAACGAGCAGTCATGCTGTGTGTACAATAATTTTGAATGAAGCAGGTGACACTTTATTTGGAGCAGACATCAATTTACAAGTAACAAACGCTGGTCGCGGGACGTCAGAGGTGGTCATCTCACTTCGATTTACAATAACTTTAATCTTAGACAGGCAGGGGATGTATCGTACCTCTTTCTGATTAGGTGTTTCTTATCAACACTGATTGACCTTAGTGCGACCTTGAAATGACCTTGCAGTGACATTGGGTTGACCTTGGGTGGCCAGCCCTTGTTGATTGCCTCCCTGTCGTAGTTGTTCATCCATGACCATTCCATGTCTCCACTGCGCATGCACAAGGCCTCACCCCTGTGTGTGCATGTGCACAAGCCACCACTTTGTGTCCTTGCGGAAGCTGCCATTTTTCTGCTTCATGCACCAATGCATAAGCGACTACCTGATTGGCTGAAAATGGGATTCGTATGGCTTCAAGGCCAGACTGAGTGAAGACTGCATATCTGTATGGAAAGTCTATAGACGTGACAAAGATACTGAGTTATAATATAGGGTAAATCTGAAGGAATGTTTAGGGTACTGAGATTGCAGGGGACCCAAGGTGGGGGGCCCTGGCTTTTTGATAAAAGGTATACTAACTACGACCCCCACCCACCTTTTATTAGACTTTCTTCTAGCCTCCTATAAAATGGCATATCTTTCACAGTGCCAGTCCAATATTTCAAGGAAGTCAAAGAGCAGTCCCTCGTTTTGGGGCCTATTACGTTTGAGCTAAATTTATTTTTTGAATGATATTAATGAACTATATCTTATCATTTATAAATAATTGTATTTGAATCCTTCTTTGCTGGGTTGGTACTGCATTTGTTTAGTCTATATGTTCTGGGCTGATCCCCAGAATATGCATGTCATTCTAAACAGCTTATATAAATGTATTTACATGGTCAGTGAGTATGTGTGCAAAGAAGGAGTGAATTGAATACCTTACGGACCCTTATTTTGCCAAATGATGCCTCTAGGTCATTCCACCTTTGTCAGCATGATGCGCCGATGCAGTACTGAACAATGTACTGACTAGCACTGCATTAATGCATCGTGACGACCTCTCGGAACTGTATCAACCCCGTAAGGTGAGCATGATAGCTGTGTGAAACCCTAGGGGTTATCCCCATCCTGACTGCTCTCATGTATCATGATGCATTAAACGCATCAAAATGGCATCTAACTTGTTAGGGCCACTGATGCATTAACACATCATGCCCATTGGTCGCCATGTTGAATGAATGCAGCCGCGTCGAGTAACTTACCAGGGCTACATTCAGGTACCATGCCGACCCTATGGGGTTGTACTACTGGAGGTCGGCATGATGCACCAATGAAGTGCTGGCGAGTAGTCTCACCAGCACTTCATTGGTGCATCATGATGACTAATATAATGGGCATGATGCATTCATGTGGCGCATAAAGGGCTAAAGATATTCATCACAGACATACATACATACATACATATATATATATATATATATATATATATATATATACATATATATATATGTATATATATGTATATATATACATATATATATATATATATATATATATATATATATACACATATATATATACACACACATATATATATATATATATATATATATATACACACACATATATATATATATATATATATATATATATATATATATATATATATACATACACATATTCAAACACAGTTTGTCTCCTTGTGTTACCTGGGCTTCCACTTGGTCGGGCATTTGTTATTCAGCAATACTTTGGTTCTGTAAGACATACCTCCATCTATTTCCATACATGGGCTGTTTATTATTCTCACCTCAGGTGTAGGCCTGTGCAGAGTGATGAAGACATATTGTCATCCTAATCAGAAGATATCACAACAGGCAGGGTCAGATGGGGTGACTGCTGATAGCATTGGTGAGAAGTTATAAAACAGCGGTCCATTGGGGACTTTCTTTCATTTTCGTTTATGCAAGGTGATTTTGCTGATTATTTATACATTTTTCCCTTTCAATATTCCCATCAAGATTATCCTTGGTATTTTCCTGTGGTTTTCCTTTCTGACGTGTCATAATACATGGTATGCAAGTGAAAACTTGAGAATGTTACCTCTTCAGAATTATACAATATTGACATATTTTATCGATAGATCCACCAGATATGAAGCTAATCGTGAATAGTATCTAAGAAGTGGCACTTTTCTATCCTTAACTCAGAATAGCATTAATTACAAGTACAAGACGGACATAAAACTTAATCCTCCTCCTGATTTATCACCTCCCTAAGCTCTAACCCGTTAGGGACTGCTGGGTGCCTTGACATTTTACACCCATCATAAAGATCAGTGCATTATTATACCTAGCAATAAGTAGCATACATACGTCCCATAGAGATAGCATTGTAGCTTTGTATGTTTTTTAGAGTGGTATACTATGCCACGTATGCCCACTGTGGGCATATAGGATCTTGTACGCCACGCGCGGGAAAGTAGTCCCGGTATCGCCCCCTACAGCATTTCTGACGCACTGCAGTTGGATACGTGCACAGTGGTGCTACTGCAGTACGCAGTGGCAAACGCGTGAACTAAAGCGCGGCAAACTGCAGCACCACCTAGCGGGTGAAGCGAGCAAAACAGCGTCTAGCAGACGATATTTTGTCATTCCACAGTGACTATCAAGATGGAGAAGACGTGTGAACTTCCTTACCTTGATCCAAATGTGGGAATGTCCTTGATAATTGATGAAGAAGTAGTGGAAAACGTTGCAGAAGTAATGAAGGAGCTGTGCATCGAAGAAGGTGAGACGAGAGAATTCACTTTAGAGAATGTCACTGAAGCCATTCACCAAGAAATCGCTGAGCGCATTGCACTGGAAGAAGACAAGCGTGAAAAGGCTGAAGAGAAAAGAATGGACGATCTTGTTGATGATTTTGTGGTTTCTGCAGATATTGAGGCACTAGTCTCTTCAATTGAGCATCGAGAGAAAATGCAAGAAGAAATAGATGGTATTAACAAAGCACAGGAACAGGAGGAGGTGGGAACGTTCAAGATTGATATCCAAGATATTGATGAGACTCATGACATACCTGGGCAGGTGTTGCACGATGCTTTAAGTGAACAGGATACCAATGTACTGAATGATGATGAGCTTCAAGCCTATGTAGATGGGCAGCGCTCCGAAAACACTGTAAAAAGAACAAAACAGGTTGGTATTTTTGTTAAATTATTTATATACGAGCCTTTTCTTTTCAATTTTAATTTGGTTCACAATTTTTATAGAAAAGATTTTTATTCACAAGAAAAATTTGATTCATTTCTTTTAAATTGAGAATTTCTTAAAATAATTAAAACATTTCTGTAAAAATAGAATTCGTTTGAATGGAATATTTTAATTTTAATTTTTGTTTTTCAGGTGATGGCAAAATTCACAGGTTATCTCCTTAAGAAGCATGGTGATGGTAGAGAAATACAAACGCTGGAGGCCAACATATTAAACAACTACATCAGCAACTACTTGATAACCCTGAAACGTGCAGACGGGAAGGACTATGAGCCTGACACCCTAACATCAGTTGTACGCGCTATAGACAGGTAAATGAAATAAAATTTGTAAAATGATATTTGTATAAAAGCATCTCGGTTAAAAAAAATAAAAATTGTTCTGCAAAAATGCTAATATTACAGTGGTAGGGATCCTATTGAAGTAGTTACTTTTTTTAAAAAATAAAATTGATAAGAGATTTTTTTTTTCAATTTTGTTTATATATATATTTTTATAGGTACCTCAGGGAGAAGAAATATCCGTATAGTGTCTTAAAGGATGAGGAGTTTGAATCTACACGGGCTGTGTTAGCTTCAAGGAGAAGGGAATTGAAAGGCAAGGGGCTAGGAAATAAGCCAAACCGCAGCGATTCCATCAGTGAAGATCAAGTGGAAAAGTTATGGGCTCTGGGTATTTTTGGAAGTGCCAATGGGAAATCACTCCAGAATACTTTGTTTTTTTATCTGGGATCTGCTTTTGGCTTTAGAGGCTGTCACGAGGCCCGCCAGCTTAAGTGGGGGGATGTAATTCCAGGCAGGGATGAAGAGGGGCAGAATTATCTTGAGCTCAGGTGTGAGCGTATGACAAAAACAAGGCAGGGGGCTGAGGGGGGGCACACGCGTGTGTACAGCCCTCGTCTGTATGCCAACTTCACAGATGAAACAAGGTGTCCAGCTGTTTTGTATTGTCTGTTTAGAAACAAACGTCCAGACAAAATGATGGCCAAAGATGCTCCATTTTACCTAACCCCCAAGCCAAATACCGGTAAGGATAATGCAGTTTGGTACAAAGAATCACCTATGGGGATTAACTCTCTTGCAAAGATCATGCCCTCAGTGGCAGAGGAGGGGAATCTCGACGGCAAAATTACTAATCACAGCATTCGGAGAACCACTTGTCAAAATTTACTAGCAGCAGACATACCCTCTACAGCCATGATACAGCTTACCGGGCACAAAAGCATTGAGTCTCTATCACACTACGCGACTGCAACAAAAAGGCAACAGAAAGAGATGGCGCTCATAGCTACCGGCCAGAAAAGAAGCAAAATTTCAGAAAAGGCATTATGCCCACCAAACCCAAGCCCTAAAGCCTTACCTGAAGCTCCAAGTTGCAGTGTTGCCAGCCCTCCTGCTCTGCCAGCTCCACAAGTCCAGCCTTCTGGTACCATAGCACAGCCCGCCTTTCAGACTCCAGTGGTGCCGGGCCCCAGTGGCCTTCTCCCTGTCTTCCAAGCTCCTGTCCTGGGCCCCAGTGGATCTGCCCCCGGCTTCCCTCCTTCAGCCTCCGGTATGCTGATGGGGGCGAGCATTTCTGGCGGTGTGACAATAAATTTCAATTATGGACCGCAGACAAGCCAGGTTAACACCAAAACCGACATGGATGTCGTGAACAATACCCAGCAGTAATTGCTCATTAACTTATAAGAGACATTAACTTATTTATTTAAGACTCTTACCTGAAATAAGGCGTTGTTATTTAGTGATAAGATCCACATGGTTCTTCTCTCCTCCATTGTTGACGATGTGACGACAGCGTAAGGATACACACATATTTATGTAGTAAAAGTAGCCTCTGTGGCTTTTCGTGTTGAAATGATTTGTTTTCTTACTATTAACTACATTATTATGTTTAATTCCTATCAAACAGTAATAGTTTTGACTAAAAAGAATGTAGATTTGTTAAACAAACTAAAAACCGTAACAAACTAGTCCCTAAAACAGTGCGGAAGAACACAAAACGTACACCCTCAAATTAGTGGCGAACGAAAATTTTTTTCATGAAAAGACGCATGCAAAGGTATGTCAAGCAAAGACGACTAAGTGTTTCTCGGTGGTACACTGGTTATCACACTGTGGCTCATGCGTAGTGAGGCATAGGAGTCCAGTGTAGATCTGATGGTGGCGCCGTCTAGCCTAAACTATCAGAACTGCGACAACAACACATTAGACGGCGTTCATGTCCTTCCTTCCGGCAAAAATGGCGATTTTGGCAACGAAAGGCTAAGCGAAACGTTTATTTTTGCCATAAAAAAGGTAAGGCTAGGTATAATAAATGCCTAACACCACGGGTGTGCATACTCTTGGACAGTATGCAACTCGACGACCTGTCGACGGGAAAGGACCCACTCGTCCTTCGGACTCGTGGGTCCTTTCCCGTCGACAGGTCGTCTCGTTGCATACTGTCCAAGGTATGCACACCCGGTGGCGTTAGGCGTTAGTATTACCAAGTCTACCTCGGTGAGATCTATGGTGAGTAAACTACATTTCACATCCATTGATAGATGAATGTACTGGTACCCATGCATATGCACAATAGACACAGAGAGGAGAGGAAAGATGGCATAAAGACCCTTTTGAGATGAGCTAGTGACGCCCGCACCTCAATGGTGCATCATCCTGACCCTTTAAATGTGTATCAATCCTGTAGTTGCTAGAAGTCATGTCTCAAACCCAAAGATTATACCCCTGCCGGATCATACCGACCTGGCCTGGATTGGAAGGGCATTCTTGAGCATACGGGTCAATCACTATGACTGGTACAGATATTGAAGGAAAGTGCATGCATTTGTATGGGCAATCGTAGGTAATAGTGGGTCACCCACTGCCCCTTACTACGAGTGGACTGGTTCGTAGGGGGTGTGCAATTCGAAGTAGGCAGTCTGCAGTCGTAGTGGTTGAGAAATGCTTAGCTGGCCTGACACATAAATGTACCTTTGCTGAGTCTATTCACTCTCTACATTAATGCATCAAAGAAAAAAATAATAGGCATGGTGCATTAATGCAATATGCGGCCCTTAATGGGTTAAACAGGCTTTGTGTAAGTTATTGCAGGTTTTGTAGCTAACAGGTCTTCCCTGTCCAAATGTGTGCCACTTATTTCTCTCCATGACTGCTTTTATGTCCCAGGTCTTGACATTAATGTTAAGTCGCCATATTGCATTGTCGTAAAGGGCCCACCAAGGAGGAGGGGACGTAGTGGGTCTAACCCTCTGAAGGCCCTTACTGTTTGATACCCTTTGGTCATCATGATGCATGGATGCAGGAGTGCATCATGCCCATTGGTTGCCATGATGTACCAATGAAGCGCTGTCGAAACTGCTTGGTCAGCACTTCATTGGTGCATCATGCCAATCCTGCGGAAGTGTATCAAAACTCTATGGTTGGCATGATGCCTGAACCCAGTCCTGGCGAGTAACTCACCAAAGGGTGCATTTATGCATCATGCCGCTGCTCAACCCAGTCTATCCATGATGCACTCATGGAGGGTCAGCATGATGCACCAATGAAGTGCATCATGCATTAATGCATCAGCTATTCCCAAAGGGCTAAAAGGGAGTGGAGGAGGAAATATGGAAGGGCAGTGAGGGGTGGACAGGGGCTGAGCTGGCCCTGTCCGATGGATTAGTCCATGGGGATGAGGGTTAAGATGGATTCATAGACATTGGACGTGAGAGGTAGACACCTAAATGAGCAATAATGTAGATAGATATGCCACCTTAATGCTGGCAATATCAAGTATTTAGGACTACAGGAATTTACCTTGATGTGGTTGTACAACGACAGGCATAGTGTCTATCATCGTCACATATTTGAAATCCACAAATCTGAAATAGTGCACCTCCTTTGTTTTCTTAGTATCCCTTTCAGAAAAAAAAAACATCCTGGGGTTTCAAACCCTTTGGGTATGTGGGTCGAGGATTATTAAGGTATTGGCCTCAGAGAGATGGACCCGAAAACATCATTTTTCTTGGACATTTGACATGGAAATACTCATGCTGTGATGCCCTATGCCAAAAGTATATGGGACAAAGTGGGGAGAATGTTACAACAGAGAGGTTCGTGTTTATTGAGACAATAGAATAATAGATAGGGAAACCTAAAGTGTAGGAAATAGAGATGGTGCTACCTGGCCTAAGCTGGGACAATTGCTAATGTGAGATGGAAGCCCATGAATGCTCAACTGATTCTGGAAAAGGAATTCTTAGGACACTGTTTATCAATAAAGGCCGTATGAGAGTGGACCTTATGACAGTGGCGGACTTCGGGGTGAGGGGAGGTGTGCACTGCCTTCATTTTGCTTACAATAATTGGGAGTGTATCTGTTATGCCCAAATTTATCCTAAAATTAGTGCTTCCTCTTTTTTTTTTCAATAAAAAAAGAAAATGGTGCCCACCCCTATTACAAATTCGGCATGAACCAGTCCAAGGTACTTAGTTTTGTACACGCGGCTATAACAATGTTGTGCCATGATATCACTTAGAATAGACAAACGGAAAAAAGTGCAACAACTGTAAAAAGATGACCTTACATTGTTTAAACATGTGACCTCTGCGAGTTGCACTCTTGACCGTTAAATTTATTGCGCTTCAGGGTGGAATGGCAGAGATGTCAGAAGTGATAAAATATTTAACATGCCAGGTTCGTGTGGGTTCACGTCTCTTTGCTTTTAGCGCCTTGACCGCCATCCAACTTCCAACCTAAACTCAACCCCTCTCCATCCCTAACCCTTTAAAGACCGATAATTCATAAATGCATCATGCCCTGTGGTCGGCATGATGCATTGATGAAGCCTTGGTCAGTAACTCGTCAGCGATAGATTCATGCACAATGACAACTGTACGGGGTTGATATTTTTAGTGTTGGCTGAGTTTAGTGCCCGTAAAAAGTTTAATTTCTCCATAGACTGCATCTCCCTCTGATTATAATTTCCTGTGTTGATATGCTATTATAAAATTGTCTGTTATTATAAAATGACCTATCTGTTATTCCATTGGCTACTGATGATAAACCTACACTGTTGCCTTGACGTTATAGTCAAATAAAGATTGACTAAAGCTCAAACCCTCCCAACTCCCACCCACCCCCTGCCCGGCCGATGCTTCCCCCATTGTACTTCCCTTTCCCTATAGCTCTCTCCCCCCTCACTTTTGGGCCTTTTAGACAGGTGTCATCTTGTGCATCACTTTTAGGATGAAATCTGCCCCAATAGGGCACTTTTTGACCGAAACCCCTCTAGATATGGGTCAGTTTTGAGAAAAGGTCCCTCCTTGCATTTTCTCTCCTCTCTTCATACCACCATTTTCTCCATGCTCACCTCTATCAGCCTCTTTATTCCCGTCAGCCATCTAGCATCCGGGCCACTACGTCACCATGACAACAATATCAAAACGAGGCCATCCATTACACATGTCGGACACACCAGGTGGCGGCACTGCGGGAGACGCTGTAATGTACAGTGGTGGGTATTAATCACCTTTAAGGCTTTTCATTTGACCTCTGCATCTTGATCCACTCCTGACCCCATCGTCCTTGACCCCAGCGGAAGTGATCACCTGGATATTTGACCCCTATCGGTACATTCTTCAAACAGAGGTTTAGTGGTTGTAGTGGTGAAATGGGAGCTTCTGGATATCACTCTCCAGACAGGGCGTGGTGAGAGATGCACTAGGGATATGGAGGGTTTGAACAAATGGACTGTCTTAATGTGACCTTACAGTAATGAAATGTACCATTCATAATTTCTGCTCGTCTAAAGCAGGTGACCTCACAAGAACAGCTTAGTGTTGACCGGAAGAGAAAAAAGTATTTAACGATGAAGATAGAACAGGCCTGATCCATAGAAATACATTGGCTGGCGACCTGCCTCTATGTTTGGGACATCACACAGGCAGGCCATGTCGAAGAGTTACCAGTCAATCATCCCCTGTTTTAACCCTTACTCACACGAGGGCACCCTAGCATCCCATGGTCAACCTGTCTCTCATGTACAGATGTGTTAATATAAACTGTGATTGGAGAATATTGATACTACCATATAGTGGAGCTCAAGTGACCTACTCTCCAACATATGGGGAATATTGTCATATGGCATGGCCAGTGGGTATTATGCCGTAAATCACCTGCAGGGAACCAGCATAAGAATTACAATCCATAGATATAATCTAGTATTGACTTTTGCACTTACATTCATGTGTAAAATGGCACGGTTACCTTTCTATATACACTAAAATTCACTAACAGCTCAATCCTTATTAAATTATTTCATTAATGTATTGAAATCCGGTAGGACTACTAGCAATAGACTAATCCACTGAAAGATTTTGCTTCTCTAACTTCCTTGTTGCAAGAGTAAATGTCACTCTTGTCATTAATCAAATTTGTGCGAGCTTTCTCTTTTTAGTACCAGGGGTCGGTCATCCATGGCGGTTTTAATTGCTCAGAGACATCTTGTCACCCTTAGCACTTTCCTCTGGTGTTATCCATGGCACCTCAGCTTGAACAGTGGTTGGAAGGTGTTTGGAGAGTGACTAGTAATCTTTCACGAGGAGGGATATGATTGGTTCTCTCTGGAGAGAGTGTGAACTGACCTCACATGCACAGATCCCCATTGAGGAGGCTATCAGGCTCGCCCTCTCCAGCCCGTCACACTATCAATAGACGCTGGCCGAGGCTGGGAGGCTATAGTCTTGACTCCAGTTATCAAATAGGAATGGCCATTCCTATTTAATAAGTGAGTGAGTGAGTAATAGATGTTTAACACCATTTCGACAACTAAGGTCATATTCATGGCAAGAACTACATTACACAATTTTACAGAGGAATGTGTCAGTGCCCGCGCATATGTGCACCACACACATCCGAGGGGATAGGAAAGGGGAGAAATAAACCCTTTTAAGTGGGCTAGGGAAGCCCGCTATTTAATAAGCAATTACGGTGAAGTTAGCTTGGACAAATTTCGATTGCTGCGGGGGAGGGAGGTAGGTAGTGATAGGCACGAGAAAGGGAGACTGGATAACATAAGAGAGAGAGACAGAGACAGAGGCAGACAGGCAGCCAGCGAGACAGCGAGACAGAGACACAGAGGGAGGGAGGGAGGGAGGGAGGGAGGGAGGGAGACAGACAGAGACAGACAGACAGACACGGAGGGAGGTAAGGAGCGAATGAGGGAGAGAGAGGGGTAGGGCTGGAGCCTCCAAGAAAGGTTGATAACTAAATGTGGATACTGTAATCCAATTGTCTTTCTATCTCCACTATTAAAGTGCCGACGGAAGAATTGCAGTTTGTTCTGTGAGCTAATTAGAGGTCACTCCCCTGGAGGCCAACTTTGGTCAAGAGGTTGATTAAAAAACCTCTGGCCAGGGATAAAGAGACAAAAAATAAATTGGAGTAGGGCCCCTGGTTGCCTGGTCATTTTCGCTTGATTAACTGCGGACAACCTTACTGTTCCGCTGACCATTGTCCCGAGATCCCACTAACAATGTTTATTGACCTCTTTTACTTTTGGCAAACTGATGGTTGAATTGCTTGGAAATTCATGACCATTGGGTAAAGGGTCCCATTACATTACTATTGTGAGGATAGGAACACAAAGTCCAGTGGATTCATTGTATTATTTAATACTGGGTACATCAGTGAAACCCACGTATAAGGCGCACCTCGTGTAAGGTGCATCTAGTATCCTATAGATATGGCACCCCGGGGGGTGGCGGCCGTTTTTCCCAAGTTTATGAATGGCTTTATATAGACTTAATGAGATTGATTTGTAGCTTCTTTTTCGCTGTGGACTTTTTAGGGGACAGAGGTACCCATCTGACAACTGTTATCAGTGATAACTGCTGGTAACAAGCTCCAACAATGGCTGAACCAAATAGACATCCCACATCTATCTTTCTCTCTCTTTCTTTCTCTCTTCCTAAATCTGTCTTTCTCTCTCACCCTGTCTCTGTCTCTCTCTGTCTGCCTCTCTCTGTCTCAACCCTTCAGCCGTTATATTTCTGTCTCTCGGTCTGTCTCTCCTTCTCAGTCTGTCTGGCTCACTCCCACTCTGTTCACCCCTTCCCTTTTTGACGCCCTTTCACTTTAATACTTCCCTACGAAAGATGAAAAAAAAGTGAATTGAAACTTAGAAGTAAAATGTTATGCAATAATCCTGATTTATTGTTGGCAAACTCATGCCGTCGGAGATAGTGAATGATATCAGCAAGAAAGGTTTGCTCTCTACCAACAAGGACATCTGATACCACACCACTCACCGACAGATTAATTGAACACGGATATTTGATACTTGTCTTCCTTACGTTTAAGTCCCTTTGAGGGCCACTGATGCAGTAGGGAATCAGTGAGAGTGAGTGAGTAATAGATGTTTAACGCCATTTCGACAACTAAGGTCATGGCGAGAACGACATTACACAATTTCACAGAGGAATGTGTTGGTGCCCGCGCATATGTGCACCACACACATCCTGAGGGGATAGGAAAGAGGAGAAATAGACCCTTTTAAGTGGGCTAGGGAGGCCCGCAGTAGGGAATCATGCCCATTGGTCTTCATGATTCACCAATAGGCATGATGCACGAGTCTGTTCGCCAGCAATTCATTGGAGCATCATGCTGACCCTCCGGGGGTGTACTGATCTCATAGGGCGAGTCATGCATAATGACGACCAATAGGCATGATGCATTAATGCATCAGCGGCTCTTAAAGGGTTTGGTCTCATCTGTGGTTATTAAACATGAGCCCTCTTTCAGTTGTAAACAGGCTGGACATTGAATCGTACAATAGGGAAAGCTTTTCCATTGATACAACATTAATCTCTGCCCCATTGTTATACTGAGGTTGAAAAGACGATTGAAGATTTTCAACAAAAATGATATGGTCCTGATATAAAAGATACATACAGGCGTTTCTATATAGAATTTGATAGTCCTGGGCAATTCATAACCTGGATTCAATAAGAGATATGTACAACTTTGTCAAGACCATTTGACATAGAAGATGAACATGGTAATCTACAAATGCAAAGGTATGCACTTTTCTGAATAACACTTTGTGATTATCTAAAACTGGCAAGCGACATGTATTCTATCTAGATAATCTTAACTTGGATTTTAACAACAGCGACATATTAATATGCATATACGTGCACATGATATAGATGTCATAGTGACTTATGATATATCAATACCATCCAACATCAGAGTTGATTTTCTGGATTTTGTTAATGACGTAGATCTCAACCTTTACCTCTAAAGTAAGCAAATGATTTAAAAACACACAAAGAACCTCCGGCATTCGAGATTAAACTTCTACCTCAATCGTCGGTGTCTTGCTGGTAACGGAAAGAGGGATTAGAGACAACAATAGCCCAGTGAAAGCTCTCTTCAGAGGGATAAGAGCAGCGGCCATTGTCCATTCTCACCTGGTAAAGGTGTGCTAATTGACCCTGAGGGTTAGCTATGGGTGATTAAGTCCACTGTTAACCCCCTTTGATGTTTACCTGACTAGTAACAAAAACCTGTTGATTAGAGCCAAACCTATACATGTAACACCTTTGATGTATCCAGTGATCATGGGTTTTTGACTTCTACAGTAGCTGTGCCTAGTCACATTGAATTAACAATGTCCTTGATGCTGTGTTATTCACACCTGGTTTGGTATGGCTGTAGTCACCAGCTGGAGGGGGAACCTTGGTAAAGAGTCTACTTAAAGTTCCTCACCAAATGCAGGATACTTGGTCCAACAGAGTTTTTCTTTTCCTTTCTGTCTTTCTTGCTTTCTTTCTTTCTTTCGTTCTTACTTTCTTCAGATTTTACAGGTCTACAGACGTCATGTCAATATTTGTTTAGAAAAGACATGATGAAAAATTAGACGGTAAATCGGCCATTTTAATAAACAAAGCAGTGGGATTTTTTTTAACAAAATATGAATTGAGTTTACCTTTTAACCTGTTAAGTTATAGGTATGGTGTGAAGCAATGAAAATATCCATGTAGTGCAAGAGCACCCCCTCCCTACTTCTTTTTCAAACGCCACCTCCTTACCCACTCCCTTGCCAACCATTCTAACTATATCTACCTGTCTGTCTGCTTGTCTGCCTGTCTTCTTACCTATGTGTCCACCTATAGATATATCTATATGCAGTCTTTACTTAGTATTTTTTTCCAGAGTAGAACTAGAACTAGAATAAGACAAAGTGTACATGTGATGGCTAAAGTGCCATTAAGACGTTCAGTTATGTTCCTAGTATTTCTATTTACATGTAGTATTTCACCAGTGGTGACTAGTCCCTCCCCTTAAACCTATAGTACTATTTACCCACTTCTACTACCAGCGCTACCTTGACTTCCCCTCCCCTAAAAACACCAGCCCCAAATGTTGATACTCTAAGCTGAACAAACCCAGCTCTAAAACATATAAATCTTTCCGGCTTAACAACAAAGCCTGTTTAAGCTGTGTGACTATTAGTGGGGCTCATGATTTGGTACACTCACAAAGTAAAACTAGGGGGAACTACAGGTTGGCCCTTCTAGGGCCAACGCTGCATTAATGCATTATGCCGATTGGTCGTCATGATGCATGAATGCAGCCGTGGTGAGTAAATCGCCAGGACTGCATTCATGCATCATGACGACCCCATGGGTCGGTGGCGGATCCATGATTTGGAAATGGAGGGGCGCAGCCAAAATGGAGGGGGCGCACCTCCTCATTTTTGAACAATATTTGATAATCAAATAACCTTAACTATGGACAAAAAATCCCGCCCCCCCCAAGTCTTAATCCACAAATGGTGAGGTTGATACACTCCCGATCGGTCGTCATGATGCAAGCAGACTCGCCAGCACTTCATTAGTGCATCAAGACGACCAGTGGGCATGATGCACTCCTACATCAGTGGCCTTTGAAGGTATATCCTGTAAAGGTCTTGTGTGATATGGGGCTGTAGTGAAGGGGGCTAGAACCCTGTGAGGACCTCATTGTTATTGCAGGCTGAGCTCCAGCTTTATGCTTCTGTATACGTAAGGAGGCTTCTGGGTTATATAACCATAGGTTGGGATCTCAGGGTATCTGGCCTCCTGCCCAATAATGCATATTATGGGGATCCCTATTGATATCTGCATGGGCCTAGACCAATAATTCGATATCATGACATGGGCATTTCTCAAAATCTAAGTACTGAGAAAAAAGTATCAAATAATAATCATTTTATTGATAAATACAACCAACCACCACCGTTTTTGTTCTATAATGACAGAATTGTAGTTTTATTGCTGAGTATATAGATTACATTGTTTCGACCAGTCGGTGGTTCCCTAACATGGACATGTGACGTAGCCATCACGAGACACGAGAATTTCTTGAATTTGAATTGGGATTGTATGATCTTTGAGGTGACGTAGGAAATGGGAATTTAAGGGGCATGTGACAGAACCATTTCTCAAAAGAATTAACATATGACATGGGGAACCTCCATCTAGGGCCCCAAATTCCCCTAGTTTAACTACTGTCAGGATCTAGGTGCCATCAGAGATATGTCTGAGAGATATGAAGATAGAATCTAGAGGTTTAGGGAGGACGACCACAAATTTGCGCACAGCTTTTTCGATATTCTCTCCTTGCTTTGCCCCCAAAATATCCAATACACTAGAGTTCATTTACAACTATAATATGCTAGACCCTAATATGCTGATTGAACTAAGGCTGTTTTCTACTTTCATAAGTTAATCAGCACAGACTGTCTGCAGCAAGCATGCTAGATTGAAAGCTCTCCTATGGGGTTGACCCGTGATACATTATTAAACAATCAGATAATTCCCTGTATTCACTGCAGATTTTTCGGGGTACATTATGAAACACCTGGTACCCATCATGCTGTTTTTTTATCAGTTCTCATCTTGCCATTTGCCCGATGGAGCAATGGCCATTCCACTAGGCCTCCATTCAGAGCCCTATACATGGGCCTATTTCTCCACACATTTTAGACACAGACTCACTTCCTCCTGCTCATTAAAGAAACCTACTACATCACCTCTCA
The DNA here is from genome assembly GCA_949317995.1 of Acholoe squamosa. NCBI lineage: Eukaryota > Metazoa > Annelida > Polychaeta > Phyllodocida > Polynoidae > Acholoe > Acholoe squamosa. The sequence goes on along the minus strand of OX439046.1, from coordinate 68,872,155 downwards.
TCCCAGTCCTCACTTACACATCCCATACCCTGGAGGAGGGAGGTATATAATAGCCTCCATGCTGTGCCCAGAAGTGGGAATTAATCCAGACGATTTAGCGCTGTGCCACCTTAATCAGCTTTACCAGAAATAGTGTCAAAGGTGGAGGCTATATGTAAGGTGCTCAGGGAAAAGGCAGAGCGTGACTTTAAGGTTAACCCTATAAGGGCCGCTCATGCATTAATGCATTATTCCCATTGGTCAGCATGACGCATGAATGTAGCCCTGGCGAGTGACTCACCAGGACTACATTGAAACATCTACAGGGCTAACACATTCGCAGAGGGTTGGCATGATGCTCTAATGAAGTGCTGGTGAGCAGTCTTGTCAGCACTTCATTGGTGCATCATGACGACCGATGGGCAGGATGCACTCCGGCATCAGCAGTCTTTAATGGGCTTTCTTGCTGAAATTACCAACAGATTGACTGTTCAAAGGTGAAACCCACAGGAAGAAAATTTAAAAAGCTGGTTTGCAAATAGATGGGGGAACCATCATTCATATTAACTTTCAAACTGGGGCCAAAGAAAATAAAAGGTGTGTTTCCAGTAACATAGCTCAAAGAGCTAGGGTCGGTAGGTTGGATTTCTTTTTTTTTCAATTTTCTTTTTTTACATTTATATAGGAAATGTTAGGGCACATATCAATGGTTGTATCAAATTATTTGATTTCATTGTAAAAAAATGATGGGAAAATGACAAATATGAGAGAAGGGAAGAACAAGAAAAGGATACAGGAAAAATCCTCAAAAAGTAATGGATAATTTCTTTAAAATATGAAAAAAACGACAGAAAATTCTTCAAAATCACAAAAAAAAGGTTTTTTTGCCCCTGTTTTGCTAGGGTCGGTTTTTTTTTATTTGGCCCGTTAGTTTTATATAACAGGAGAAGTCAGTAATGGTTGGTGTTACAATTCCCTATAATGAACCGTAGGGAAGTATGGTACCTATCTAGGATAGAAATAAGGTGTTTGATGGCCAACACTAAATATGGAGGGATATTGATAGTCCATGATCAATTTATCTGTTCTATTTAGGCAGGCTCTAGAACAGAATACCAGTATTATATACACAACTATATTTTGAAGACAGGTTTAAAACTTAGTTTAGAGCTATGGATCCTGGTCTTAAGCTTTACCTTTAGGTAACTCATTAAAACAACTGTAGTGAGCAAACCCTGCAGTAAGAGTGGTAGGTAGCACTACTCACACCACAGGGTGCTCACAGTGGTGTTCTCACCTCCCTACTTACATACTGGAGGAACCACTGACTCACCTGCTGGTGGGCTAACTGTTTAACCCTGTAAAGGCTGCCTATGTAGAAGCGCATCATGCCCATTGGTCGTCATGATTCAACAATGAAGTGCTGGTGAGTCAGTATTTCATTGGAGCATCATGCCGAACCTCCGTAGGTATATCTTACTTAACCCTTTGAGGTTTGATAATGCCGGAGTGTATCATTTCTTTTCATTGTCATGATGCGCCAATGAAGTTCTGACGAGTCTGCACTCCATCAAAGCATCATGGTAATCCTCCGGCAGTATATCGGCCCCATAGGATTGGCATGATGCAGCCCTGGTGAGTTCCTCGCCAGGGCTGCATTCATGCATCATGACGACCAATTGGCCTGATGCATTAATGGAGCAGTGGCCCTTAGAGGTTTTACTATAGAGTGACCCGGTGTGCTAACTGCCTGTAGGTGCTACACAGCTACTTAGCATGTCCTCTCCAGCTACTACTGCAGGCTCTCCTGGACCCAGGTTAACCCTTTAAGGGCAGTTGATGCATTAATGCATCATGCCAATTGGTCGTCATGATGTATGAATGCAGCCCGCCAGGGCTCCATTTATGCATCATGACGACCCTACGGGGTTGATGCATATACTCCCGAAGGGTCGGCGTGATGCTCTAATGAAGTGCTGACGAGCAGTCTCGCCAGCACTTCATTGACCAGTGCATCATGACGATCAATGGGCATGATGCATTAATGCATCAGTGGTCCTTAAAGTGTTAACTCTCCAGCCACTACCCCAGGGTCTCCTGGACCCAGGTAAAGGTATACACCCAGGAGGAACTGCCACTCCAGGTGCTGGAAAAATCAGTGTGGGGTCTATTCCCACTCTCCTGTGACCACATATAGGTATATACATAGTTATTGAACACAGACTGGAAGAACTGTACCATTACTGTGCTTATTAATACCCATAAGGAAGGATCTATAGTGAAGGGCCAAGTACCTCAAGATGTGTACTCAAGACAGCCTGGATATAAGTGGAATTATGCTAACAGGTATTGATATGGATTAACAAGGACCCGTGTACGTCTAGGTATAATCATAACTATAGGATTGCCTTTATGAGAACTAAGACCTACAGGTAAATCTGATTGGATATTGTTATTATGCAGGAAACTTGGTATGGTTAATCAACAAAAGTGGCTTAGATACTAGGGCCCAATACCTTAGTTTTATTAAAAACTTATTTCATACTCAAGGCTTAATAATCGTTTGTTAGCCATATATCTAGGCACCACTATTGATGTATTTAATTAATTACAGCATTAAGTACAGCATGCTGTCCAAAGGCTTTGTAAGAATATTGCGCCCAATGCAGCACTCGGGAGTAACACCAAAACACTGCATTTTTGCATCATGCCGACCCTTCAGGAGTGCATCTACTTCACAGGATCAGCATGATGCATGGGAACAGTTTGGGGAGGATTCTTAGAGAACTATACAGCGTTCATGAGTCTGACTTTTGAGTTTGATTTTAATCTTTATTTGGCTCATTAACATGATTTTCCAAGTAATTATTTTCTCAGGAAAAGCCAAATGTAGCCGAAAGGCAGCAGAAAGAATCATGATTTAAATACATAAAAAAGTATCATAAGCAAAAAGAGTAATAAAGTGCATGAATTTGCTATGTAGAGCTAAAAGGGGATCAAAGGGTTATTGGAACTTTTAATATCAAGATTCCATATAGCAGGTTGACCCTGGGTTATCACCAAGTCCATAGCTCATATATACCTGATATGTAAGGGATGTTGATCAGGACATATTACCTCCCACATTCCTGAGGTAGAACATCAAAGAAGGCTTATAGCCTTTGACAGCCCTTGGTGGTTGTAGATATTAGCATGTGTAGAATACCTGCAGGAGCTAGTTCTGTAAAGGTCACACAGGGTATCGATTTTAAGATTTTAAGGTGCATTAATGAATAATGCTTCTTTGGAAGTCCATGAGACCCTAGAATAAATAATTATGGTGCATGAACGCAGTCCTGGCGAGAGTGGATGTAATCATACATCATGCCGACCAATGCCAATTTTTTCGGCCTTTAAAGCATTAATGCATTGGGCCATATTTAGTCGTCATTTTTAACAAATGCAGCTGTGATGTCTAGGTCAGACACAAATTTCATTTAAAACTCGGTTTTACAACTGAGCTTTCAGCACATCAATATCAATTTGATGCCTAAGTCTTTCCAATTTCATCTGTATGCCCCCCCCAATAAGAAGGAATCTCTAAAAGGCCATTAGAAATTCAGGATAGGACTAAAGAAATACATTTGGAAGTGCCGTCTGTTTTAGGCCTAAGGCCTTAAAGAATAACTTGGCCCTTAGGAGGTTAGGTAGGTGAGGGTGGCCCTGGGAGGTAGCTCCTTCTGACCACTGGTTGACCCCTACCTTTAAGGTGAGACATTTACCTGTGGGGTCTATAGAGCGAGGTGGCTACTGGAGAACAGAACAGTGGGTCTTACACAGAACCCCCTGTAGGCATTAGCATGCCCTGGAGGGGTCTGGTGGTCACTGAGGACAAAGATATTCTGACTAGGTATATGGGTCTGTATAAAAGAATTACAAGTACCCGAAAGTCTCCATTGTATTTGGAGAGAGAGAGAGAGAGAGAGAGAGAGAGAGAGAGAGAGAGAGAGAGAGAGAGAGAGACAGAGACAGAGACAGAGAGAGAGACAGAGAGAGACAGAGACAGAGACAGACAGACAGAGACATAGAAAGAGACAGACAGACAGACAGACAGAGACAGACAGACAGACACAGGGAGACAGAGAGAGACAGAGACAGAGACAGAGAGTCAGACAGAGAGAGACACAGAGAGACACACAGAGAGAGACACAGACAGAGACAGACAGAGACAGACAGAGACAGACAGAGATAGACAGAGAGAGGGAGAGAGATAGAGAGAGATCCTTTCCATTTCTGTACACTACAGTTTGCAATATTAAAGATTGGCTGGTTCCCCGTCTGTATGCAGAACACAGCATATATTAAAGAACTCTTAGGATGAACAGGTCTTACTCGCACAATTATTTGGAGGAGCTGGGGAGCTGACTTTGGGTAAATCTGGCGCCCGGGTGAGAAAGTAAAGAGTTGATAAACAAAAAGGTACACAAAAGACCTAGCTATTAAACCTAGATATTTTAAACTATGTCACTTGAGATGTATACCTCATTTGTTTTAGCATAACAATATCATAACTCCCCTAACGGGTATGCAGTCATTTTAAAAAATCATAAGGCTATAAGTAATATTGTCTCCTGAAGTTGTACATTTCATTCTTGTCCATTTATCTGACAAAGCAATCCCTCTCACTGAACTGAAGGAACAAGATAATATCTTCTTATTCTATAAACAGTGAGAACTAATTTAGAGAACACCTCAAAGATTGACGGCTGATTTGTATATCATGATGACCATTTCCCAACCCTCTCTGAGTGCTAAATGATATTAGCTGACAAGCTAGAGACTTGAATCTTTCAGGATTTTTAATTCCATGTTCATGCACACCCACTAGCCTCTTAAATCGTGACACTTATGGGGAGAAGGGTAAGCTAATACCAATGCAGCATGCAATCATATCGAACTGCCGTTAGTGTTTCATCCTGCTTAAATATAGATGGGTGTGTTATGACAATTTCCTAATTTGGCCTAATGCTCTAGATTCTGATGGTGGGGTATATAATGCTAGGTTAACACCACTCGCTAACAGCTGAGGTGAAAGATATTCATGGCGGGGAAACTATATTAGACATAATTCTGATTAACATTTCCAAATTAAAATAGGGGAAATCCATATTCTTTTTTTTTTAAAAAAAAAAGTGAGTGGATACTCTCAAATGATATAACCATCAAGGAACTACATGTGTAATGTCCTTATGTTTGCCATTAATTGTCAAGGGATTCCTAAGTAAACTCTCACAAAAAAATGTTTCTGGCCGACTGTATTGTGCCATGGATTTGCCTCATCCAGTGTACACATGTACATTAGCTGCTCCCCATGTGCTTTATAGTGTTGAACTTGCATGTCAAGCAACGATTGGACAGTTTTTTTGTGTGTACTTAAGATTAGATTTCAGGACATTGCACTTACCTCAATCCCTGCCGGTAATGCCTCATTCTAGTGCACCTACCTGAAAAATACCACAACGACACTAACGTATACACTGTAAAAAAATAACTGTTGACTCTAAAACTGAACAGTGGGAAACCGTAATTGGATGGCAGGGAACCAGTGTAGGTTTTTTACAAGAAGCACCGAGTGGCAGTCTGGTGGCACACAAATGTACAAGGGATCTCTGTGAAAATAATGACGGATCTTTGGCAACTTTGGGACGAGGATTACGTCGTTATTTTGACAACAGTGGATCAAAATATCTTGCATATAAGGCACGGCCTATACTTGAGGATAGGCTCCTCCTGTACCTCAGCTTTATCTTATAAAATCTTCCTGGAGTCAAAATGCGCCTTATAGGCCATACTTTAGAACAGTACACTGTAAGAAATAACTGTTGAATCCTTGTAAAAACTGAATAATGAACCACTGTAATTACCACAACAGGGTGCCAGTGTATAATCTCCAGGTGGCAGTGTGGTGGTACAAGGAATCTCTGTGAAAACAATGTAAAAATCCTAAATGTATAACCACATTGCTATGATGTCACAAAATGTCGGTTATTAGTTTACACAGGGAACGGCCGAGTGAACATAAATTCACTTTCGTTTCTTTAGAGAATATCAAAACTGTGGTATCAATAAAATGATACATGGATAATCCAGCACCCATGTATAACCCCTGACCTCGTTCTCCTTTATCCATATATCATTCCCTTACTAAGATGTGTGATAATACAGAAGTCTTTGATTTTGAGAAAACCATTGAATGATCATTGCTCTACAAATAGTCCTAGGGCCCTAGACCCCTAAAATCGACATGGCAACATGGACATTTTTGAGCTTAGTGATATGGGACATTGGCACTTTCTTAAAATCGACATGGGGACATGAGTTTTTCTTAAAAGTGACACAGTGACATGGACATTTCTTAAAATCGACACAGTGACATGATCATTTCTTAAATCGACATGGGACATTGGGGACCCCCCATCAAGGGCCCCAGTCCTCTCCTGAGAGATTGTGAATATTGCAAAATGAGACTGGATTAAAACGGTAGCGATACTAATGTCCCTAGCGGGGCTTCTCCAACTCATGCGATCTCACCAGGGTCATCAACCTTAGTTTCCAATTTTAGAAAGGTCTACGTCTGGAGCTTAATGATGATGGTTTCACTGATAGTGAATTCCTGAGAGCAGGGCAGATAAGTTATTCATACAGAAATGACATGTGAGTAGTTTATGAGGGTGTGGAAGGCATTAGTCATCAGGCGTACAACATCAAAGCACGCTACGCCTGCAGCTGGTATTAAATAGAAGACCCTGTCTCACAAAATAGCTGCAGATGCATCTACATTAGTGGCACCTTTAAGACTTCCCGGTTTATATAGATTTCTCTACGCCTGGCAATTATTTGAAATAGGAGCTCGAGCCTTGTGTCTACATGGCGATAGAATTTGTAACGACAGAATCCGTCATTCATTTCCGACGATAAAACGCCTTTTGTCATTCATTTCCGATGATCTTTGATCGATCAAGACAACAGAATGCACTAAATATCTAACATGTTTGATTTTTGTCATCGGGAATGGACGACAAAAGTGGTTTTGTCTTTGAGAATTCTGTCACACACCAATTCTGCTGCCCTGTGGACACAAGGCTTCACATGAGACCCCGCGCTCAAATGGGCCACTACCGTAGATTCATACAATTTTTTTTATCTTGACATACTGTAAAATCCTGAGTATATTAGCCATGACGTACAGACCTATTTTAGGCCCTACACTGAAAACCTAGAAGTTCTGATACTAGTCATCGGTGACCACTTTAGGTCCTCAAGTTGACGATACCTAAAACTACAACTTTAGGTAGTCAAAATGATGACTTTAAGTCGTCATCCTGATGACCTGTCGTCAATATGACGACTCTGTACTGTCAGTATTGTCATCCTGATGACTTAGGTAGTCAGGATGATGACCCATCCTCGTCATTTTGACTACCTAAAGCTGTAGTTTTAGGTATCGTCAACTTGAGGACCTAAAGTGGTCACCGCTGACTAGTTTCGGATCTTCCATGTTTTCAGTGTAGCACAACCATGAACTCAAGCTGTGGCTTATAAGTGGGACTTTGACACTGTAGAAGAACACTTAGATAACCATTTTCAAACTGCAGCGGCCTTTGTGCTGCCTTTCCCAATCTAAGGGGGAGGCTCATATGCAGGTGTGACTTATGCACTAGGTTTTAAGTAGATATCTATGTATCTTAATTTCACAGTTTCAACCCCTGAATATCTTGCAACTAGTACATTCTAGCATTCCGTTCAACTTCAACTGTTGCATCGGTTGTCTGTAATGTGACTGGATGGCATTTACATACTCTCCAATATCGTTGGCCAGTCAGTATTTAGACCAGCGGATGCCCACTTGATGGCATTGACCATGTAAATAAATTATTGTTAAATACTCGGTATAAGCCACTACTTAAAACCCAGTTAACACTGCTACTGCCACCTAAAGTTTCTTATTTAACTAGGAATCTGGCTTATAAAACAAAGCTAGCAACTCGGCCTATACAACACAGATACGCGGGTTTTGAGGGTTGGTCCCAAATGAATGTTCCGCCTTCAGGCAACAACTGGGCAACCCTTTCGTGAGACAAGGTCAGACAGTGGTGTAGATGTGAGGTGGCGAGGGTTGGAAGTGAAGGATAAAGGGAAGCCAGTGAGTGCAGTGTGGAGCAATGCCTATGATAATCTGTATGTTATCTCATAATATCAGTTTTGGTGAAATTATGGATTATTATTATATTGCAGTATTTTGCTATACATTGTTTCTTCTCAGGAATTGGGATCTTTAACTGATGCAGAGAAGCGTTCAGTTGACTAACAAACCTTTCCATCATAAATACTTCAGACTAAGTAATGTATTCTTTATCTTTCAGGGTGGTGCACACAAAATCTCATGTGAGGCTTGAACTATCAATTTGGTAAGTAAATCGCTAAAGCTGCGGGCAAGTTATGATCCAATTATTTAAATACAAGAATTTATTGGGAACAGGTTTTCCTGTCATCTGATTTTAGGTATCCTGTATATCATTTCCAGCAACTTTCTGTGATATGTAACTTGATATATATGGCATTATTAATATATAGTCTGCGTGGTACTAGATATTGTTATTTTAAAAAGGCAGGATTGTCCTTCCAAGATGCATTCTTTAAATACTGATAGCCAAGCACTGGCATCCCGACAATTGCCACTCTTCAGACCTGTCTGTCAAATTCTCAGTAGAAGGCCTTGCCTGCGTAGTGCTCAGGCCAAATAAAAAAGGTTTGTTTCCAGTAACCCGACCGACCCTAGCAAAACAGGCAAAAAAAACTTTTTTTTTTTGTAGTTTTGAAGAATTCTGTCTCATTTTTTCATATTTTAAAGAACTTTGTCATCACTTTTTGAGGACTTTTCCTGGATCCTTTTCGTGTTTTTCCCCTCTCTCACAGTTGTCATTTTTCCATCATTATTTTCCAATGAAATCAAAGAATTTGATACATCCAATGATATGTGCCCTAACATTTCCTATATAAATGTAAAAATTTCTTTTTAAAAAATCCGACCTACCGACCCTACCTTATCAAGTCATGTTACTGGAAGCACACCTTTATTTTTTTGGCCCCAATACTTTACCAAATACATATTTATAACATCAGGCTGGCATGAGTGTTTAACAACATTGTGGATGAAATATGGCGTACATCCACCTGCACATCGATATGTCAAAATGACACATGGCATTATGTTCAGATGGTACAGCTTGTCATGGTAATCTATGGTGTAGTCTCTTATGCGGACCTGGTCTATATCTGTACAGATCTACTGTGCCAGTGAATGTAACCTGCATGTGTGTATCCAATAGACCATGATGCCAATTAACTATTGAGAGGTTGATACACCCCTGCCGACTAATTCGCACAATGCACCAAGGAATTAACTGCCCTTACAGATGTAGGGGTTTGTAGGGGTGCGCAGAGCCTTCAGAGGGACTGTTCACTTGATTGTGTCACTCCCCCTATGTATACCGATCCAGGGTAGTTGGAAGGTAGAGAATGTCAGGCCAGGGGAAGTAGCTCAGGGGTAGAGCTTCCGCTTCAAAGTTGGAGGGTCCCGGGTTGGAGTCCTGGTTTCTCCATGATATTTTCCGCTGACCACTACACAGATATCATAGCCCGAGCTCTAACTGAACAAGAACTATTTTTTTTATTTGTTTTCATTTGTAAGCAGCCCTATGGGTGTTTAGTTAGTTCTTCCTTAAGAGTGTTATGGCTCCTCTCAATGCAGTAATCCGCCCGCCTGTTCTCTCTTAATTCTGTCTACCTGAAGTCAGGGGTAAATGCCGTTTATTTTTATAGAACAGTTTTGAACTGACGAAAATTGATTTCCATTTGAGCATTGTGGCCCCTCCTTCAACTCTTGGTGCACCTTTATGCAGGGTCCGCCTTATACCGTACCGTCGTGTTCAAGCGCCCCCGCGTTTTTTTATTTGGCGGCCTCATTTCCCAGGCGCTTATACAAGACAGGCGCTTATTCGAACTCTATTTTCAGTGCTTAAATAACATTTTATTACCCCTGTACCCGCGGCGCTTATTTGAGACAGGCGCTCATTCAAACACCGGCGCTTAATCACCACAGTACAGTATGCAAGATATTTTAGTAGATGATATAAAAACAAAACTAACACATTACTCTGTAGTTGATCCAAGCAGTAGTACTGTACTGATGAGTAAACAATGTATGTAATATGTTGTGTAACAACCCCCAGGCTAGTGTAATATGAAATGTAACAACCCCCTGGCTAGGATCCAGGAGTATTACAGGTTCTTTGATCCTGCTGACCTCCTCCGGGCCTCGTGGGGGCAACTACTGGTGTGTTTATCCAGAACAACTCCAATACATACTATCTATACGGGAACTGCATGATTTTCCAGAATAATACAGTCATTTTTGCAATGTTCTCAACGTGAGATGTGCGGGCATTTGCGGTCTTTTTGTTGCCCCTCACCCGCTTCTTTTAGTTTGTTTGTTTGTGGGTTTTTTTTTTATTATTGCGTGAATGGCAGGTTGTTGTGTCTACTACTAGTACATGAATAGGGTGACAGGGAAGTAAGGGTACGGATGGTAACGGTTACCTTGTGAAATAGCTATGGGCTCAATATATCCACATTTAATGTAATAGATTGGAAGGGAAAAATAATGAAAAGTCTCACCTAGTCGTCTCAGTCAGCAAGTATTAGCTATCTAATGTCATTTTGACCGCTAAGGTCATATTCATGGTGATAAGAAAGCAAAATACAGACAACAATCTTTGGATGAAAGTGTGTCTGTCCCCATAGCATAGACAACGTAAGAACAAAGGGAAGGAGTTCAAGACACAGAGAAAACAGAAGGGATGATCTCAATACGTAAGAAAAGGTTAGGGAAGCCCCAGCAGATTCAAGTTTTATTGGCATGGGGTGTTTAAACAAATAAGAAAAAGATCATTTCATTTAACTATTGCCCACCTATTCCTCAACCCTTTGGGGACCATTGGTGTAGCAGCGCATCATACCTGCTGGAAGGAATGATGCATCAATGAAGTGCTGGTGAGTCTGCTCACCAGCACTTCATTGGTGCATCAGGCCTACCCTCTGGGAACGTATCAACCCTGCAGGGTTGGTATGATGCAGGAATGCAGCCCTGGCGAGTTACTCGCCAGGGCTGCATCCATGCATCATGATGACCAATGGGCATGGGGCATTAATTCATCAGCAGTCCTTAAAGGGTTAACTATTAACTGTTATAGCGTCCACAGTCCTGGTGGGATACTGCCGCAGTGTGGCAGCACTTGTAGCCCATAGATCCCATGTATCCGTAGTTACATGATCACGTGGCCTGTAACTACGGTTACGTAGCCATCTCTATAGCTCCAGGCCCGCTGCAATTGATCCCCACCACAAGATCTTGTAACACTGCACCCTAGACAATAGTCTCTGAGGAGGGTGTTGAATATAGGGGAAAAGATAGTTTTGACTAAGAAGTCACCTTCTTCTCAGTCCTGACGTTTTCTTCTTGTTGCACAGAAGTGCTCATGTCAGTCAGGTACAAGCAGTACTGTACCTTCTGATTAAGTTGACAGCTACTCAAAACAAGAGCACTAAAAAGAAAGCCACATAGTAAGGTACCTGCCTAGGCAATACACACTATCTTTAAACAAGGCAGGTCGCTTTTAAGCCTTATGCGATTAGTGTTTATGAGGATTTATAAATCAAATGGTGTATCATACCATGAGGCATGATTTTTTAACATTAGAGGGAGCTCTCTTTTGCCTTTGTGCAACGGCCTCCTGGCACTATTTCTCCCAGAACTGATCTCTTCATTCTCCTGACACCAATACTGTCACTGATCACTCCCCACTTAGTATGGGATTGGAGAGTATCTGTTGGGAGAGTGTGTAGGAATCAACCAAATTATCAGTCAGGAAGGCATTTCTCAAGATGGTACAACTAGACCCCTAGTAGTGAGATCCCTTGGTTAAATGTCATTACAGCCCTGTATGTAGTGGTCGCTAATAATTACACTGGTACGACTACCCTACCAAACCCTATTTGATTACTGCATTAAGTGCTGATCATACAGATTAGTCGTAGTGTGTTACCTACGATCACCTTCTCTAATGTTGAGGGTTTCAAGACATACTGGTTGTGTCTAGTCGTACCATCTTGGGAAACGCCCTCCTGAACATTAAATTGTTTGCACTGTGCTTAAGATGTGTTTAAATGAGATTTGCTGCTCCCTCTGGAACGTATTCTGTCTATATATTCAATCCATCTTAATGCTCTTGCATCAGGATTATCTATCATTATGTGGGTCAAGTGGTATTATGACCGAAAATAGGCTACATAGTAAATAGAAGCCATGGCCTGCCCTCAGAGCAGTCATGACAGGAAATAATAGGGCTGAGGACTATGTAGATTGTTTGGATACAATGCTGGCACATATCAGAAACTCAAATACAATGTGTTTGTAAAGTTTGCACTAATATGAGTCTGGCTACCGAGGACAAAAATTGACAATTCTAGAGGAGAATGGATATCTCAAATCTATATAAGAGCCACCAGCAAAAAACAGATGTTATTCCCCAGGTCAAAATACATAGGAATTATTGAGTTTCAGCTCCCTTTTTTTCGGAAAGTGAAAATTTGATGTACGGTGTAAGTGGGGGTTTCACTTATATATATATACAACAGTAAGGCATGCTTGCCATTTCAGAACCATTTTGCGGCTTGTAGCATAGCCCTAAGCTACGGGTTCAGCTTATATGAGGATGCGGCTTATATGCGGGGTTTTATGGTACATATACACTACACTAAGGAATGCTGGCAATTCCAGACCCAATGTGTGGCAAAGAGCAAAGCCACACACCCTGGTGCGGCTTGAACGCGGGGCCTTACAACTCAGGTGGTAGCCTGACCTGACCACCAGGTAAGCACGCATAACATGCTGACTGACCACCTCTGTTACCCACCACCATTAGCAACATAGTCACCATAGTCCACCAAAGGGTATTATGCATGCACTCCTGCATCAGTGGCCTTTAAAGGGTTAGAAAGTCCAGGTGGCGCTGCACGCGACCATGGACTGGACAGGAGCAGCTCTGAGCAGCCCTTTCAGCCCTTGATACTATTGACCAATGCCTTTTGTACTGGTTAACACTCTAGAAGGAGGACAGTGTATTAAAGACATTCATAACTATAACCATTGGTCGCCATGAGGCATGGATGTAGCCTTGGTGAGTAACTCACCAGGGCTACATCATGGCGACCCTTTGAGATTGATACATTCCCAGAGTGTTGGCATGATGTACCAATGCAGTGCTAGCGAGTCTGCTAGCCAGCACTTCATTGGTGCATCATGCCAACCTATGGCCATGCTATACCAATACATTTGTAGCCCTTAAGGAGTTAAGGGCAGGACGAGGGGAGAGTGTGGGGATGGTGGTAGGTGGGGGGGGGGTAGTATTGGTATGTGGCGTGGGAGGAGGAGGATGAGATTAAAGGTGTTTGATGCTGAAGGGGGGAGTGTCATGTTGTGGGGGTCGAGGTGGTTGGACTGACCGCGGCCGGGGATGTGTGGGACATTTGTACTTGTAGAGTAAGATACGCACTGTAAAAAAATGGTGGGACAGGTAGTGAGTGAAGAAGGACAGGGGAGAGCGGGGGAAAAAGATCTTGGAGTGAGTGACTGAATGAGTAGAGGGGAACGGAAAAGTATAAGTGAGAAAGAAAGGTAGGAAGGACTCAGGGAAGGAGCAAAGTGAGTGCATGCGTGAATAATGTTTGCTTAACGCTATCATGACATTTAAAGTCATAATGTATAATGAAAAAAAGAAAATAAATTAAGGCATCAGTCTGGTCAATATGTGTGTTCTGACGTATACATTTATATGTGCGTCCACGGAAAGGAAGTGGGAGATGAAGAATGAGGGGACAATGGGAATGATTGAGTGACAGAGTGAAGCAGGCGAAATAGGTAAAAGGGAGAAATAAGGATAGGGAGGAGGCAGGGAGGGATTATTGAAAGCAGGAGTGGCGGAGGGGATGGGACAGGTGAATGGATGAAGGAGGGGCAGAGTGAGGGTTTAACTAAGTCTCAAAATGGCTATAGCACCACACTTATCATGCACTGCATAGCTGCAGGTGATACCTTCAATGCCCTAAACCTGATGTGCAACATGCAATATTGTAAACTAGCTGTATGTAACCATTTCAGTAAGACACATGCTATATGCTTTTAGCCATTGGTGTATGTGGATGCGCTCGTGTGATGCACTTGGTGAATGCTATCACACACTTCTACAAGGTATACTGTAAAAGATAACTGTTGAATCTACCAGGGATCCTCATAAAACTGAACAGTGAACCACCATAATTATATTGCAGTGAACCAGTGTAGTTTCTACAATGAAGCCCCAGATGGCAGTATACTGGTACAAAGAATCTCTGTTAAAATAACAACGGGACTATGGCAACTTTAGGACAAGGATTCCACTGTCATTTTCATGGCTGTCATTTTGTTGACATTGTGTACAGTGTAGTGGTGAAACCATAGATGTAAATTAAAACTATAATGTATTGATACATCCCCAAAAAGTCTTAGAGCTGTATCATCTTGCCACATCATGCTAGACATTGCTTTGCCAGGAAGTTTATAGGTAGCCCTAAGGACTCTCTCATGGGTAGCCCTAAACTTTTCCGTTTTCATTTAAAGCGAGTTTTATTTACGTCACCACCATTGTCTTTTATAGTTGTACGTGATTATATCCCTAGAACTGTCTGAAAATCAACCTACAGATAGTTTTAATCAATTTTCCTTTCGAAATCCTCCCAGGAATACCATCATTGACACCCATAGAATTTATCAAACAATTTTCCTTCTTTGTGACAATCGAGCTTTATATACACGTTTAATATATTGTATAGTAACCCAGCTACAATTTATGCTCTCAATACACGCAAACATCCATTGTTTTATGTAAAATAATATCTTTCCCACAAAATCCATTACCTTTAGATGATACCTACACAGGGGCCTTACATATGGTAAATGAGGGTATAATTATGGTTATCACTTTAGGAATAGGAAACAATGGGACATTGTAAGGCTGGCGCGTCGACTCTTTTATCTTAGATTTCTTTTGTACCAGACTTGTCTGGCCGTGTAATACGGGTACCCTTGGTAATACACCATCAGCTCTATACATCTGTGAGAAAAACAGTGTCTACTGGAATGTTTGATATAGCAAAGCTGATAATTCATTCAAATATAGGGGACTCTTCCACTAGTTCATTTAATGGTACAAGTGTATACATACTCGTAGAAAGGTGACACTCAGGCTTGAGGGATCTTTTGATATAGGCCTGAAACTATAGGCCTTTCTCACATTTCCCAGTAGGCACATCTATTGCTTAAGATTATATCTGGCGATTTTCATGTTGGTTTCCCGCTGCACCCTAAAATTTCGCAGTGAATGGAGTGATTTATTCATTCCGCTGCCTCTCAATAAATCTAGTATTTCATGTGGAAGGGAACTAGGATCTAAAGGGAATTCAGTGGCGGATCCAGAATTTTGAAAAGAGGGGGCACGCCCCTTGTGTAGTCCTTATTTTTGGCTAAATGTCAGACTTAAATGAGTACCCCCATCTAAATCCGCTACAGGGAATTTATCAAAAGACACCTAAGGTTTGAGAGCATCATTGGTTTGATGTGAGTCTAAATGCTGTTTTCATTACCCACCATCATACTAATTAACCTAAGATAATAAGTTGGCCCATGTGTGTCGTACAAATGTAAGTAGTATAATATGTGGTACAGATACCCGGGAGGCAATAGGCCATATGCTGTACTGTGGTGTTATGTACCCTGCCCTAACCACCCAGCACTGTTATATAACAACCCTATGTAACCACATTATGCCAATTATGGACCCTTTAAGGGTCGGTGGTTAACCCCTTAAAGTGGCATAGTCCGATGGTTGGGGCAAAAAAAATTCAATCTTCTCCAAAATGAACCAGGATGTTCACATAGATCATACATCTTATGGTGACTACTTTAGTGGCTCTCCTTCCTCATAATCAAGCTCATATTTGAAAGAATTATCAGATTTATACCCCATTTCCTACTTTTGGCGTGCACGCCAAAACTCCATCCATTGGAAATACACTGGAAAATGCCTATGGCAAGGTCCATGGGACCCCCTTTTTAAGTGTGTATGAGCTAAAGACAACAATAAATTGTCCACAAACCCCTAAATATGGGGTTATTACATTGTGTAAAACACATTTGAAAAGAATTTGTAAAATGAAAAATCGGACTATGCCACGTTAAGGTCACCTAATGCAGGAGTGCATCATGCCCATTCAATGGTGCATCATACCAAACCTCTGGGAGTATCAACCCTGTAGGGACACCATGATGCACCAATGCAGCCCTGGTGGGTTAGGGCTGCAATTATGCATCATGTCCACCGATGGGCATGATGCAAGGTTAAATATGGGGGTCAAATGCGGCATTCCAATTGGCCATCATGATGCATAAATGCAGTCCCGGTGAGTAGCGTGTCAGTGCTGCGTCCATGCATTATGCCCGGTTTCATTCACCCCTGGAAAGGTCAGCATGATACACCAATGCAGTGCTGGTGAGCATGAGTATGTAGACACACCAGCACTGCATTGGTTCATCATGCTGACCAAGGTATAGGATTGAACCTAGAGGAACCATGCTCACCTTAAAGGGTTAATGTGATCAATACAGGGTATGATGGGATTGCCCCCTGGCGGCGTGCCTGGTGATCAGTGTCCATTCACATACTACAGCTACTACACCACTGATACCATAGACCTACACACCTATCTATGCAAGACTCAGATACCTATATAATGTATCATACCTGCCTATATTATCTCTTAGTATTGTTATTATTATACCATCAATTAGAAAACACTATCCACAGGAGATTTGAGATCGCAGGGTGGGCGCTGTGGTTAGATATAAACCCCCTTTCAATATGTTATATAGGAAATAAACAGGGTAATTGAATGTTTTACTATGGGGACCCAAATTCTAAATTTGGGGTAAAGATGCATTGAGCTTGATTTTGTTCTATTACTAAGCAGTAATTATAGTAGGGTATCTCGTGTGTTCCCATAAGTCTGAAAAGAAAGGGGTGGGTCTAGTGATAACAAACAATGCATAAATGAATAAATGGTAACCATGATGAAGACAAAAGCAAAGATGGACGTACTACTGAGAGGTGCACCCAAACAGTGACTATACACTGAGTCACCATTACACAACCTCCCCAGAAGCCAGGAATCAGCCAAAGAAGACCATACTCAGATACGCGGATTACGAAGGTGACTTGGGTTGATTACAGGTAGAAAGGGTTAATCAATAAGGTCAGCAGCATAGGTGGGAGGATTAGGGTTAATCCACAGCCTCCAGGGTTAAGGGGCATAAAGGGTTACCCGAGCACTTCAAGGGCGGCTGATACAGGAGTGCATCATGCCCATTGGTCGTCATGATGCACCAATGAAGTGCAGCACTTCATTGGTGCATCATGCCGACCCCCTGGAGTAAATCAACTCCATATGGTCGGCATGATACATGAATGCAGCCATAGCAAATTGCCCACAAGGAATGCATTCATAGTAACAAATGGGGACGGTGCATTAATGCATGAGAGGCCCTTAAAGGTTTCATGGGTTATAAAGAGGGTACCCTAGGGTTGTTGGCACAGGGGATTTCTCACCTGGATCCCTGGGGTGAGGAGGGTTAAGTAAGGGGGTGGTAGGTATGACCAGGTGTGGGGTTAATTACAGGTGAGTCATTATGGACATCAGGTGTGTATTGTTCATGTTATACAGCATGGGGTGGAACTTACATACATACACCGTAAAACCCCACCACATATAGACTGATATAAGCCGCACCCATGTATACCCGACACACCTGTTAAATAAGCTCTCTGGGTTAGAAAATCTTACCAAGAAATACAAACTACCTGACACTGTTTACCCAGTGTCAGATTCTAGGTATTCCATAAATGGCAGATGGGTGGGAGGGAACGAGCCCTCACGCATTGCTCCCCACTGGCCTAAACTGCCATTTAGCAATATACACCTTGTTCCTGGACCTTGCCCCTATGGATATATTGGTAACTTGAGAAGTGAGTATCAGGGAGAAGTGAACCCATAGGAGAACTGGGTACCAGGGAGAAGTGAACCCATAGGTAAAGTAAATACCAGAGAGGGGCAAATACCAGTCAATACAAAAACCCACCGTACAAGACCAAAAGTCAAAATAAACTGCAGACAGATGGACGTCAGTCACTGATGGACGGCGTAGGGACAGTATCCGTAGGGTCCCCAGCTTTCTAGTTCTATTAGAGCTTGGAGTTTTATATATTGGTTCCTAATTCACACCAAATCTTTTAAATTCCATTTTCACTGCACACTTGCAGGGGCCAACAGGCAGCCATCACCTCTTGGATTCTTTGGGATAAGGTATACACCTTTCTGTGGTACTCAGATCTCCCAGGAGTTCACTTCTCTCTGGTAGTCACTTCTCCTGGGGTTCACTTCTCTGTGGTACTCACTTCTCCAGTATTCATTTATTACATGATAAGTCAACATACTTGTGAGGCAACACCATTTACATATTATTTTGTCTATTTTACCATTATTGACTTGGTGCCAGCCCCACATTAGGGAAAATTTGACTACCCTTACCAATGTCAATGCATAACTGCCTCATGTGCTATAACTCTGGTTATTGCACACTGTAAAAAAATACTGTTGAATCTGCCAGGGATTCTTGTAAAATTGAACAGTAAACCACGATAATTATATAGCAAAGAACCAGTGAAGTTTTTTAAAAGAAGCCCCAGGTGGCAGTACAGTGGCACACAAATGTACAAGGAATCCCTGAAAATAAGGATGGCTCTCTGGTAAATTTCAGACGAGGAGTCTGTTGTCATTTTGACGACTTTTTTTTTACAGTGTAAGAGATAAAACTCCATAAGAGCCTACCCCCCTCTCTCCATCTCTTTCATCCACCTCCCACTGTTTATGGTGTCATAGTCTGGTCTGCAAGGCTATGGTTAGTGGTAGACATGTATTACATGATAAGGCAATGCAACATCATATATATTTCCTATGTATGATCTATATCTTCTACCATTATTGACTTGGGTCCAATTCAAAAGAGAAGACTTAACTATACCCTTGCCAATGCCAATGGATAACCTCCTCGTGTGCTTTAACTCTGGGGTTATGTTACGAGACCCCTGTTTGTAAATACAGGATAAAACTCCATAAGAACACACCATCCCCACTCCCCCCTCCATCCCTCTCACCCACCTCCTCCAGTAGCGTTATTGCCATTCATTGTCTACCACCTGAGTCCACAGACTCCTCCATGGCATGGCCGCACACAAATACCAGCCTACTGCCTCTTTAGGTAATGGAATCCATTAGGGCGGCCAGCAGCCCCCCCCCCCTGCATGCCAGTTATTAACCCTTTAGGGGCCGATACACTGTAAAAAAATGTCATCGAAATAATTGATGGAATCCTCGTCCCAAAGTTGCCAGAGATCTCTCGTTATTTTACAGAGACTCCTTGTAGTAGTACCACAGTACTGTCACCAGGGGTGGATCCCTGATAGTAACGCATTATTCCCATGGGTCAACATGATGCCTTAATGCAGCCAAGGGGACATTCGACCCTACAGGGGCGCATACGCTCCTGGAGGGTCGGCATGATGTACCAATGGGCACGATGCACTCTTGGATCTTCATGAGGCTGTTTACCTTCCGTCCATCCCCCCAGGGTAGGAAAAGAGTTTGTTTTGGGGCCCACCCCTCCCCCTGCCCCCCGCCCACCACTCAGCCCCCCCCCCAGCCCCTATCCTACCATCAGTACTCATACCAGATTATGTCAACTTTGTAACAGCTGTCGGAAACTGATCAGATGGAGTGTTTGAGGTGGGTTGGAAGAGTAAGGGTAGGGGGGTGGTGGACTGAGTGGCATTTAGGACTACAGGAATGCCACTGGTTTCAATTGTTTGGGCTTTTAGTGGTATTCACTATTTAAGTGTAACCAATTCTTCACAGTGCCAGCAGAATTTGATTTATATTTAGATATGGTATTACATAACATGGTGGGTATCTTGTTCTTGAATACATCGACCGGTAGAAGTGCTGGCGTGAATGTCCTTCAGCACTTCATTGAAGCACCATGCTGAACCTACAGGATAGATACATAAACTCCCGGAGGATGGGCATGATGCTTCATTGTGGTATCATAACGACCGATGGCCATGATGCACTCATGAATCAGCGGCCCTTAGCCTGGCAAAGATATGTCTGTGTGCTTAGGCCCCCGTGTGTAAGTGTTTTAATGTCTAATATAGCCTGACAAAGATGTGTCTGTGTGTTTTGGACCCCGTGTGTAAGTGTTTTAATGTCTAATATAGCCTGACAAAGATGTGTCTGTGTGTTTAGGCCCCCGTGTGTAAGTGTTTTAATGTCTAATATAGCCTGACAAAGATGTGTCTGTGTGTTTTGGACCCCGTGTGTAAGTGTTTTAATGTCTAATATAGCCTGACAAAGATGTGTCTGTGTGTTTAGGCCCCCGTGTGTAAGTGTTTTAATGTCCAACATAGCCTGACAAAGATGTGCCTGTGTGTTTAGGCCCCCATGTGTAAGTGTTTTAATGTCCAACATAGCCTGACAAAGATGTGCCTGTGTGTTTAGGCCCCCATGTGTAAGTGTTTTAATGTCCAACATAGCCTGACAAAGATGTCCCTGTGTGTTTAGGCCCCCATGTGTAAGTGTTTTAATGTCCAACATAGCCTGACAAAGATGTCCCTGTGTGTTTAGGCCCCCATGTGTAAGTGTTTTAATGTCCAACATAGCCTGACAAAGATGTCCCTGTGTGTTTAGGCCCCCATGTGTAAGTGTTTTAATGTCTAATATAGCCTGACAAAGATGTCCCTGTGTGTTTAGGCCCCCATGTGTAAGTGTTTTAATGTCCAACATAGCCTGACAAAGATGTCCCTGTGTGTGTTAGGCCCCCGTGTGTAAGTGTTTTAATGTCTAACATAGCCTGACAAAGATGTTCCTGCGTGTTTTGGACCCCATGTCTAAGTATGGCGACCAGTGGGTGGAGGTTGGGGCCACTTAGCTGCTGCACCAGTTCGTATGACCACTGACCTGCCTCCACCCTGCCTACATGCTACTAGGACGAACGGCTTATTCTAGACATGCTACATGCCATAACAGTAGAGGGTTATTTTATTTTTTTTTTTCAATAATTTAACGTTAGAGTAAACAAACTTTTCAATTTAGCCCTAAGCAGAAAGACATGGAGGAATGGGTACATTATAATGCAAGATACTGTAACCTCTTGCGTAGAAGGCGCAGCCAGCATAGCACCTCGACCCCCACAACAAGGCCATCTCCCTGTAGATCTACTTGGTTTAAAGGGTCACGATCATCTTTAGATCCCATTTCCAGAATTACATCATTTTTTTAATATAAGACTGTCTATATATGTGCATTATTTTGATTAGTGAAATAAAATTCAATGTTTACGATTTAGTTTGTCCAAAGCAGAGCTCTGGTCATGGCCGCATTCTGAACAAGTTATTGATTTCACTCCATGTTGAATACCTCCCTTTCCCATGATTTCAAAAGTTACTTTTCCTATTATACTGGTTTGATTATGGATGGGAATGTGTGCACTTAGAAAGAAAGGGAAAGCCCAAAATAAATAATGCCCCCATGTCCAGATCTTGGTTATATTTCATCAACATAAAGCCTTTAAACTTCCTTACAGTTTGCAAAAGGATAATCCATTAGTTACCATGCCAAATGTCCACAATGACCAATTATCCGAAATGTGACTTATTAAATAGATGCTTTACTTTAGTGAGTGATTTTAACTATATAAATTCATCTTGCAAATGTTAAATCTGGGTTTATTTCATACCTAAGACTTACAAAATGAGGTTGATAAAATCAAAAATAGTATACTTTATTTAGAATACAGTACAGATCACTTTAGAAATTAACAGTTTGGGGCTCTCCTACTGTTAGCCTGCCGGGGGCTGCCTGTGGTAGGCACAGATGTCCAGTAAAATACTCTGCTCAATATCTACAGGATGCTCAGGGTGTATGTGCAGTGGCAAGACGACCTAGACTCTTTAAGGTGTTCAGATATCTAATGAAAATTTAACTCATAAGCCTCGTAATTTGATAGAATGATTATGGTCAGTATAGCAATGTGAATACAACCAGAACTATAAACAGACAAGCCACTGGCTCGTCAAGGCTGTGTACAGAAAGGCCTCTGTTCAAGGTTCATAATGAATAACCAACAAGCCCTGGGACACATCTACTTGTAGTTGATCAGGGGGATGAGCTGGTCTGCTGGTGGCCGGCTGGCGTTTGCACACAAAAAGTATTGGATTGCTATGGTCTTCTAAGTGAGCTTAAATGTTATCTAAATTCTAGATTTCTAACTGATATGAATGAGCACAGACTCATCTTGACACAATATCATGCCCATGGCCCAGTTAGAAGACCATTTACCTACACTGTCAGACCGCGGCAATGGTTTTGCAGTAGATTGCTTCTATTTCTGGAAAACAGTGGTAGGTGCTGTCAGTACTAATCCAATGACCTGATATGCGTTGTTCTGTACCCAGTACAGTGGTCTTTATAGCCCATTTAGAATTGGGGCTGAGAGTGTAATGAGTTGTCCACATAGCCACAAAGGGCATCAGTATGAAGAGTCTGTATAAGGTCTGACAATAATTGTTTGACAGGTTTTGTCTAGTATATTTCATGCTACTGTTATTGAAGACCCGGCAGGGGGTGTCTGAATCATATTCCTCTTATCCTTATTAAAGTTGTAAGTAAATGACCAAGTTTGCCATTAATGTGTATATTGGTTTCCATTTCTTTTCTTTTCTTTTTTTTGGGGGGGGGGCAAAATATATCCCCTTCCCTTTTCTAAGATTTAGGGGCATGGCCCCCCTGCCCCCCCCCCATTCAGAAACCCTGGCGACCTTTTATTTTGTCAGTGTGGACTGTGCAGCTCATGTAGGCTGCAGCAGCAGGAGATGCTCACCAATCTGGGTGTGGGGCTGCTGGAGCAGGTAATGGCTGTGTTGACTTTATTATTTAGATGGATCTCCTGCCGAATTACCCCCCTACTGATGGACCCTAAATGCGTCTGGTCATTTGCAATCAGTAATACAGGAGCCCTCTTTTTCTATATGAGTGGGTGGGAGAGGAGGGGGGTTGGAGGGTGGGTCGATTTGGTGGATTCTTAAGGCATGTAGGCAGTGGGGATTAAAGTTTGCACCTTTGTCTTTTCCCTCAAATAAATTCTGGTTTCAATTGTCCATTGTGGTCACTACTTTCATAGAGTGTATTACAAAGACTTGGTGGTACTTTGACTCCTCCTAAAGCAGACAACCCATTTCAATCTAATTATGACTGTTGCAATAACATGTTCCAGTGATGGTAATTTGAGGTTAAACAGCTAAAATTCCTTGAATTGCTCAAATTAGGTTGACATAGCACTCAGGTATCTTAACCTCCTGCTTAACCCACACAGCTTATGAGGAAACTTGTTGTTTTATCATTACTTGGCCCAGTTTAAATGTCTTGCTGGATGATCATTAACTTAAATTCACTTTTATAATTGATATCAGCAGGAGGAGGAAACCATGTTAATGGAGGTTGTAAAAATAAAGGCAAATTGCAGCATTAAATCTGGGTTCCATGTCATGCACTTCTAACTAATGCAGTCCAATCATGATAATCCATGCTCCTCTTTGCCCAATAACACTTGGTATAAAATATGAGAATGCTCTGCTGCAATGGTCATGCCAGAGCTTGGAGCTCCATGGGGGCAGCCAATTAAAGAAGCATTAGCTTGCATTTATATCATATTAATTATTGGCTCAGGGACCAACCTGAGTCTATACCACCGGGTAGATGGTGTATGATAAAAGTCATTCATGTTACATTTTGCATTTTAAAATTTCTGTAAGAAATAATAGTTACAAAGGAATAAAACTGCTATGTTTGATAGTGTACATATTTGTCTAAAGCTTGGGAAAAGCCACCCTGAGCCCTCTGTGCTAATGCACGTCGGTCAATTTTTCTTTATAAACCATGTTGGTTCAAATCCACCTTCTACAAATGCACACACACACAAAGAAAAGAAACAGAAATAGGATTTTTATTTAAAGTGTAAAGAGCTTACTCAACGATAGTCCCACTTGATAAACAGATCCGCACGGCTGCAAACTGCCTCTAGGTAGATTGCCAAACTAAAAGCACAAAGTAGACTGCGGCTAAAAAGCTATTGATCCAAAAAGAAAATGATGGGGGGAGGGCACGGAATCTCTGCTTGTGAATTCAAACAGTCAGTTATCATGGCGGAATTCTTCAACGACAATGGCTAAAGGCCACATCACTTCATTGTGTAGGAAATTATAACAAATCAAGCCATATAAGTTGCGCTAGAGAGGAATATATTCCAACTTTCGGTGTCTTCAATAACTTTAGGTGATGAGATACAACTGAGACGCTTGGTCGCCTGTTGCAAAGACCCAAGCCTCTGTACTACTCACAGTTCCAAACTTGGCAAGGTGGAGGCAGAGACCTTATATTGATATGTTGTATTTCAACAACCACTGGGGCCTGTTTCAAACCTCTATCAGTAGACATATTAGTCGAATCTGTTCCAAAAGATGCTATATCAGATTTTGGTGCTATATTTGATATTTTCATGTCTGCTATAGTAAATTATGGCCTAGTGCCTAATACATGTATCTCTCTATTATACCCAAATATGATCTGTTACAGAATGGATTTAATATTACCAAAAGCTGTTATATTAGCTGAAATATTATCCTTTTTGGGTGTTTCAGTATGGATTTCTATGTGCACCTCAGAGGTACACGCACAATATATTGAGGAAATTAAAAATGTAATTCCAATGAAATTATACATCTTGTGGTATAGTACATGTGTAGAACATATACCTGACAAAATCAATATATATCCACATTGTAGTGATTCCAATTCATTTTCTAAACGCCTGTATAGATCTATTAGGGACATAATAGCATAGTATTGGCCAATAGAATGTGAACGGTTTAAAGAAACATCATCAGAAGTTATTAGTTCAAATATAACCACATTTTGAAGTAAAAGAGCCTAAAAGTGCAGGTTTACTAATATATAAATCTGTTTCAAAACTTGCTATATTAATATAGGCGTCACCCTTTTTTTGTTATATTCAGGTCTGAAACAGATTGATAAATTTAGGAAATTGGCACTTTTAAATTGGTTATACTAAGTGCTAATAGCTCTACTAAAATAGTAAAAGTTTTGAAACAGCCCCCTGGTCATATGGTGCACTTTTGCCCATTGACCCAATAATGCATCGTGCCCATAGGTTGCCAGGATACATGACCTCAGTCTCAACTGTACCTGAGCTATAAGTAAGAAGGCAGTAGAAAAAGCTGTACCTAGAGTACAATGTACTTCTGGTATGTAGGTTCATAGCTACAGCAGGTACAACTGTATTTCAGAATAACAAGGACTCTATTGTTTATCCACATTGCCTGTATCCGGCAGTTCTGCATCTACTGCGGCTACATCGACCGCACAGGGTTGATGCAGCCACAGATGGTCGGCATGATGCTTCAATGAAGTGCTGGTGAGCAGTCCTGCAGGCACTTCATTGGTGCATCATGATGCCCAGCGGACATGATGCACTCCTTCATCTTCCAAGGTATGATTTATAAATAGTACCAGCGAATAACACACCATTGGTAGGTATCATGGTTAATGAAGAGTATATTGATTTAAAGCAGTATGTTATCTGGTTATAAAAAAAAAGAAGCGCTAAAAGGAATAATTTTAGGAATATCAATTGTATACGCCTAATTCGTAATAATCATCAAATGTCGTAAGGCCTGGAGAAGTCAGGTAGGTACCTACTGATGAATGATTCAGGTAAAATCTCTTGTGTACTCAGGAGGGTGTTGCGCATAGGGGAAAACGTAGTTTTACCTAAGAATTGCCTCACTTGCAGCAGTTACTTTCTTTTCACATTTTTTGGGGGTGTTGCACAGAAGTGCTCATGTCAGTCAGGTACAAGTACCTTTCAATGCAGATGATAGCTACTCAAAACTAGAGCATGTAAAGAGAGTCACACAGTAAGGTACCCCAGAGCAAGTTGAATGGTGAACCAGAGCATGACGTTTTAACGTGAGAGGGCATAGGTCTCCTTTAGTGGTCTCTTTAAATGACTACGTGCAACAACCTCCAGTTCTCAGAGCAACCATCTACCTGAAGCCACTGCCAAAAACATTGATCAGCCCCCCCCCCCTTAAACTGCCCTCAATTCACCCCCTCCCCATCCCCCAATACTCTCTCCCAGACTAAAATCCCGACTTGATAAGGCCCTTAATCGCGCCCCCTACATGCAGCGTCTACACACTAGGGGGCGGTAGCAGTATTGACAACAAACAATGGTTCTCATGGCAACAGCAGCTCTTACCATGGAGAGTGTGTTGGTAATAGCCGCCTCCTGATTGTACGTGGTGTGTGGATCAGTCAGTGTTAATAATGTCTTTAGGAACGGATCCCTTCTATTGGGCCTTTTAAGGGACACAAATGCATCATGCCCACTGGTCGTCATGATGCACCGATGAAGTGCTGATGAGTCTGCTTGCCAGCACTTCATTGTAGCATCTTGCCAACCCTCGGGGGCTGTATCAACCCCATAGGGTCGGCATGATGCATCAATGTAGACCTGGTGAGTATACATTAGGGGTGCATTCATGTATCATGAAGACCAACGGGCATGATGCATGAATGCATCAGCGGCCCTTAAAGGGCAAGGGACATCCCCCTTGTTATATATACGACCTCCACCTGAGACGTGTTTGCTATATTGACCGCTGAACGGCGCCACCTGTAGCCCGTGACAGTGAGAGGGCAGCCCCCGTAGTGGTTACTCTCCTGGAGGGGACGCTATATGGATAGAAACTCGATTTTCCTGTTTTTGTCTGGCTCACCTTTCCTATGCATTCCCTGCCTCCCATTGCTCAGTTACCCATTTTTTCAGGACGTCGGTTTCTAACGTTTATGTAAGGCTTGTAGTAAGGCAAAAAGGAATTTATCCTCATTTCATCATAATATTTTGCTGGTCCATTCATTTCAAACTGATTTCACCTTAACTCTGTTCATTTAGATTTCTTTTTCTTATCTGTATGGCAATATCTCGTTATCAATTTAACAGAGAACAATTGTGTAACCTTCTCCCGCAGCTACTTCCAGCACAGGTGTTTTTGTTTTTAAACTAGTGATTCTAATAAAGTCAATCTATGTACCTTTTTAATTCACTTGTAATGTTAGGATATGGAAATTCTGGTCACCTTACTGATTCATCATAATACCAACCCTTTCAGCTCAGAGGGAAGTCCCTGGTGACATTTTGTAAAAATGCAGTGGTTGTTCGGCATGATACATAAATGTACACTGTAGATAATACCAGCAAAATAGCAATGAATATATGGCAACTTTGTGACAAGGATTTCACTGTTATGTTCATGGAGATTCTTTGTGCCACACTTATTTACTGTACTGCCATCTGGGCCTTTATTGCAGAAACTACACTGCTTCACTGCATTATAATTACAGTTGTTCACTGTTTTGCATTATGAGGATGTCTGACAGATTTAACAGCTGTACTTAGTGTGTTAGTAACTGGTGAGTTACTCCATATTTACTTAGTGTGTTAGTAACTGGTGAGTTACTCCATATTTACTTAGTGTGTTAGTAACTGGTGAGTTACTCCATATTTACTTAGTATGTTAGTAACTGGTGAGTTACTCCATATTTACTCAGTGTGTTAGTAACTGGTGAGTTACTCCATATTTATGTAGTATGTTAGTAACTGGTGAGTTACTCCATATTTACTCAGTGTGTTAGTAACTGGTGAGTTACTCCATATTAACTTAGTATGTTAGTAACTGGTGAGTTACTCTATATTTACTCAGTGAGTTAGTGACTGGTGAGTTATTCCATATTTACTTAGTATAATAGTAACTGGTGAGTTACTCCATATTTACTTTTTGTGTTAGTAACTGGTGAGTTACTCCATATTTACTCAGTGTGTTAGTAACTGGTGAGTTACTCCATATTTACTCAGTGTGTTAGTAACTGGTGAGTTACTCCATATTTACTCAGTATGTTAGTAACTGGCGAGTTACTCCATATTAACTTAGTGTGTTAGTAACTGGTGAGTTACTCCATATTGACTCAGTATGTTAGTAACTGGTGAGTTACTCCATATTTACTTTTTGTGTTAGTAACTGGTGAGTTACTCCATATTTACTCAGTGTGTTAGTAACTGGTGAGTTACTCCATATTTATGTAGTATGTTAGTAACTGGTGAGTTACTCCATATTTACTCAGTATGTTAGTAACTAGTGAGTTACTCCATATTTACTTAGTGTGTTAGTAACTGGTGAGTTACTCCATATTTACTCAGTGAGTTAGTGACTGGTGAGTTATTCCATATTTACTTAGTATAATAGTAACTGGTGAGTTATTCCATATTTACTTAGTGTGTTAGTAACTGGTGAGTTACTCCATATTTACTCAGTTTGTTAGTAACTGGTGAGTTACTCTATATTTACTTAGTGTGTTAGTAACTGGTGAGTTACTCCATATTTACTTAGTGTGTTAGTAACTGGTGAGTTACTCCATATTTCCTTAGTGTGTTAGTAACTGGTGAGTTACTCCATATTTACTCAGTGTGTTAGTAACTGGTGAGTTACTCCATATTTACTCAGTGTGTTAGTAACTGGTGAGTTACTCCATATTTACTTAGTGTGTTAGTAACTGGTGAGTTACTCCATATTTACTCAGTGTGTTAGTAACTGGTGAGTTACTCCATATTTACTCAGTGTGTTAGTAACTGGTGAGTTACTCCATATTTACTCAGTGTGTTAGTAACTGGTGAGTTACTCCATATTTAATTGCTGTAGCCCATGCATCATAGTAGACAAAATTGGACATGATACACTAAAGGGCCTTGAAGCTGCTGATGCATCAATGCATCATGCTCATTGGTCATCACGATGCATGAATACAGCCCTGGTGAGCATTCATGCATCATGATGACTGACTCGGCTGATACCTCCTCAGAGGGTCGGCATGATGCACTAATGAAGTGCTGGTGAGCAGACTCACCAACACTTCATTGGTGCATCATGACGACCAATGGCCATGATGCACTCCTTAAAGGGTTCAAGGATTAGCAAGCTCATCCAGGCACCTAATAACGATCAGCTTAATCCTCAATATGTAAATCACTTCACAGCAGGTACCCAAACCCCCTCTTTTCAAATAAGACTCCTTTTTTGGAAGCCACAGAGGTCAGCATCATCAATCAGAGCATCATTTCTCAGCTCAAAACGTGGCATTGATAGAGGGGCAGGGGAGGGAGAGAGAAGAAAAAGAAAGTCATGGATTGATTTTTAGCTAATGTAATATTCATGATAGCACGTACCTTGCAGCATGATTCGTCTTGTTGGGTGACATGTGATACCCTAATGGGGTGATGTTGATTTAATGAACCATGTTAACTGCAATGTATGTCCTCCCTGACATTTATCAATTCTGCCACATACATTATAAGACAACATACTGCAGTATTACCCCGCATATAAGGCACACCCGCCTACATACCACACCCGGACCTCATGGATTTGAGAGGGAAAAAAAATGACATAACTTCTGTTCTAATCAATGGATTGTCAAAATTCAAAGACCTATGACCGTCTCAGAGCTCCACCAATTCTTCTAGGGTGGTAAAAGGGGATCGGGGTATATTGGGGAAATTTTAGATTTAACCTCCCACTGCTGACTTATACCTGCGATATTACAAAATCAAATCTATAATTCGGACGTGATTCACACTGTCGTGTAATGTTTTAATGTGTTTATTTCTACAGCGGCAAAGACCAATGTGATCTAGATAAAACTGGTTGAAACATGGTCATTACATCAGAACACTGTACATATTCTCTTTTACATTATCTGATTAGTACCAATTAATGTACATGGGGAAACTAAAGGCAGGTAAATGGATGGCCCTATAAGCAGAACAAAATAGAGCACCAATGGGTGACGTCGGCATGGAAATAATGAATAGGAATCCCATGTAATTAACCAAGGAAATATTCAGCATTTTTGCATTAGGGAGGAGAGGGTGACAAAATGGCAGGCTCCACCCACCCCCTGCCCCTTAAATCTCACTTCTACCCACCATGGCATTGGTAGTTATGCCCTTTGTGCCCTCGAACTCCAGGCATTTGATAATTATTTGTAATTAGTATTTTGGCGGACGGAAAGGTATTTGAGATTGGCACCAACATTTCCTTATCTCAACAACTGGTTCAAATTTTAGTATTTCATTCATCAATTTATCTATCACTTGACTGCTTGGAAACGATTGGAAACAGTCTTAGTATCCCCTGGATTATAGCAAATAATGGCAAGGAAATTCCAATAGATTGTATATATGTATACTCTAAGATTAGTGATATAGTATCCGTGTCTTCAATACGTTGGTGATTGATTACTTCATGTAAATGATGACTGTTTCCTAGACACAGATAAATCTATAAGCTATGATGTATCGAGTCTAGTATTCTGCTCATTAGTTTTCTTTATCGAATGGCGGTAACTGGAATTAAAGTAAGAAAGTATGTGAACTAGATTTGGATAATGCCTTATAAGTGATTGGAAGTAGACTGGGTATATGATTCTGATATGATATACACATACAATTCATTCACGGCAAAGACCGGTTTTTCAAGTCTGAACTTATTAATATAAACATCAAAAATACCTCTGCTAGTACTAAGCAGCATTTCCAATTGGGTGGGGACCCCCAGCCCCACCCCGGAAGGGGTATGTGCTGAAGCTTGTGACTTACGATCGGCATTAATCCATTTTTTATCACTTTCCTATTATCAGTTTATTGTCCTTTATGTTATCTGTGTGTATTTCTAACCTGAGACCAATCCTCACATTGTAAGATGATCTGACTTTGTGTGAGCTCGTCACTGTTCGCACTCATGATCTATCTTGTCAGCCAGACCTCCAGATCATCAACAAACGGACCCACGAGACCCCTCCACCCCCACCACACCCCTCCTACCCGACCCCAAACCCTCTATAGTCCTCTAAGGGACGCTGATGCTGGAGTGTGTCATGCCAATTGGTCAGCATGATGCACCAATGAAGTGCTGGTGAGTCTGCTCACTAGCACTTTGTTGGCGTATCACACTGACCTACCGGGCGTGTATGTACAACATAGGGCTGACATGATGGATGAATGGAGCCTTGATTAGTTACTCGCCAGGGCTGGATTCATGCTTCATGAAGACCAATGGGCATATGCCATAGAGGACTAGACCCCCTCACCCCTTCCTCCCCCCTCTTCACCCCTCCCCCCCCCCTCCAACACACACACATGTCTGTGTGTCTTTCAACCATTTATCGCAAATCGGGAATGAATAAATCATATCTGTGTGGTGACTATTCCCGCGACACAGGCGACCCTGTCTCATGATAAATGGCCGTGCGAACAGAGTATTTTACCCCCAGACTTTGTCAGCTGAGTCTCAGAGGGGAGGGGGAAAGATGTGGGGGAGGGGGAGGGCGGCCCCTCAATAGTGCTTTGTCAATGATCGATTGCAGACAAATTAGAAGGTTTAGCTCTTTCCACCGTAGGAGGCCATAAGGGCTAAATATTGTGCAGGGCTACTTTGCAGTTTTTTTTCCATTATTGTTACTGTCACTCTGTTTATTCATTTTATTTGAAAATTGCAGGGAATTTTCATTACCTTGGGTATGCTTTGTAATCAGTGCTCATACTGTTGGCTAATGGTAGCCGTGATTGGTGGTCCTTTGGTTCTTTGTTACAACTCGTGTGGGTTTTTATTGACACAGTGCTACAGTATGCGGGGTGAGAGAGTTGTAAAGAACTTTTACTACACTGTGAAAAGCATGCTGTCAAAATGAGAATACTTTCTTGGCAACTGGAGGATAACGCTTTTGCCCTTATTTTCACAAAATACCTAGAAATGGAGAACTTCACTGATTTGTTTTCTACGGCTTCACTGTAAGAATTACACTGCTTCAGTGCATTACAGATCTAGTGCTTTACTGTACGGGGATATCTGCTAGATTTAAGAGCCATTTTTTAGAGGGTAAAGCCTATGTCAGACGTTTCTGAAACGTCCCCAGCGGGGAGGGTGATGCGGGCAGAGACAGTAAGGGCTCTAAACACCTGAGGATCAGAAAATGAGAGAGAAATTTTAACAAAGTCACAAAATCATTAAAGGCTTTAAGGAAATTGTACAGCAAAAATCGAAAACAAATCAGGAATTTTTAAACCTTAGAAAATGTAGAAAAGTCCAGTCAATTCAGTGATAGAAATTACCTATTTAAAAAAAATAGAGAGATTTGTAAACCAGGGGTCAGATGTAGGGAGCCTCAATTGGACTCTTATCTTATCTCTTATCTCCGATCTTCTCAAAACTAATCCTGTCTGACCACTTACTGAAAGGAAAGAAACTAGATGAAACCATGCAATTTTAATTGGCGTCTCAAGTTTAGCTCAACAGTTCTTTGAGAATCTTCAGTCCAAACATAAAACTGCCCCATTGGAACACTCTCATTGTTGCATGTATGGATATGCAGGTGCAGTAAAAGAGTACTCCACTTCCAGTCTTTCATTATGTCTACTTTAGCCGTCATTTCTTGGTTATACTATTATAACCATTACGGATTTCTTACACTGGGTGGTCACTCAATTCCTTTCATACAAAGAAGAGAATAAATCTCTGTTATAAAAATTGCCGTTAGTATCTCTAAGGTTGAGAGTTTATTCAAATCTGTACCGAAATTATGTCAAAAACTGATTATTCAGCGAACCCATATTTTATCCAAATGTGATTTTCTTATTCTGGGAAACATCAAAGGCAATGAAAAAATTATCTTTCGCTGTGCATAGTGTCCAGACTAAACTTTCAAAATGGGCACCCAGAATATCGCCTGAAAAATCCTATTTTTTAATACAAGTTATTATGAGCAGTGCTAAAAACACGGCCTTAAAACACTGTAAAAAAATAACTGTTGAATCTACGAGGGATCCTCGTTAAACTTATTAGTGAACCACTTTAATTATACAACAGGAAGCCAGTGTAGCTTTTACAAGAACCTCCAGTTGGCAGTGCGGTGGTACAAGGAATCCCAAGAGGAGGGGATACCGATTACAGCTATGCCCTAGCGGTCATTTTCTGAACCCTCCCAAACCCCTTGTTATCGCTCAACCGTTCACGGATGGGAGGCTTAGTCTAATGCTATTTCAATGGGAGTAGGCCCATGTTCACAGATATATTTCTAGGCTCTGGAAATGAATTGAATGCATAAAATCTCAGTCTATTGAGACAATAAACTCAAATAATTTTAGTTTGCCATATCTTTGTGTAAAGTTGACTTTGGAATGGCTAATTATGGGAATTTAGAGAAGCCATTTTTGTGACTTACAAAACACTGCACTCATATTATCTAGTGACAAAATAAGTCTGAGACACATGATGGGACTGATTGCTCACATGACTGCAATGATATATCCTTTGGATGGTCATTGTCTTTGTCAATATTGCAGGAATTTATTTGGTAGACAGCAATGGCCGTTACCGCATGGGCAGCATGTTTACATCAGCAAACGGGAACGGGACGCCTAAGAGACGGTTTCCCCTCCTCTTAGGAATCCCTGTGAAAATAACGACATCTCTGTGAAAATAATTATGGATCTCTGGCAACTTCGTGACGAGGAATCCTTCATTATATCGACGGCATTTGTTTTACAGTGCAGTGTTACAGACATACTATTGTCAGTAATATAGTGTGGGTTTTCCTTTCGAGTTGAACAGCAGCAGGTCATGCAAATCACATGACCACTTCCATTTTGAATCAGCTGACCAGTCTCTTTATGTAAATGTACACTTACTGCACCACCATAGACAATCCCATAGATGGGCACCGACGACTTAAGATAACAGATGACACGTTCTGATAAGAGGTACTCTCTGAGCTCTTGGCCTTCTTATCAGATCACATATTTATGAGGGACGTGCTAATGGCATCGGCAATTGACCATTTGGCTGATTGTCAGATGACCTCTGACTGTTTGAATAATTGTCCACCAACATTCAAGTGGTGGCCAACACTCAATCAGTAGCATAGGGAGGTGATCATGTTTTAACAACAGGAGCTGGCTGCAAATGCTCGAAAAAAAGTTTTACTCGACCCCCTCTTGCAGGTTTAATTCTTTTTGCCCTCCCCCGGAGGAACTGAAAATCGTCTTTTTTAACCCATGGTAACGCATGGGCTTCTTGGCTAAAAAAAGGTAAAATATTTTGCCAACCCCCCTCCCTAGAGGGATTGAAAAAAAATTGCCCACCCCTGGTCAATGGGTCAAAAGTATGTGTCCCCCCCCTCAAACCCACCGTCCGCCCCCTGTTGTTAGAAAGTTATAACTCCCTTAGTTATGGGGAATATGACATGTACTTATTCATTTCAAAGGCTTTTGAAGTCTCAAGGTTTCAAAAAGGAAACGTATACAGGACATTATTTCTGTCATTACGATTGAACTTTATCATATAAAGATTAATCAACGAGCAACTTACTAGTAAAGCATAATCTATCAATCCATACTGCTTTCTCATAGATGGTAAACTCTTTTGGATTTATAGAACACTCAATGTCTGTCCTGTGAAATAAGTATCAATTAAATTGAATCCACATGTTATATATGACAGTAAAAATTAATTTGATAATAAATGTACAAAACGAAGTCTGGTGGGTTTTTTTCACAGGGACAAGGAGTGGTATCCTTAAACGATCACCAATGGACATGCCTAGAATCTTTATCTCATAATATCAAAACTAAGACACAATACTCTAACACAAAATCTTCCTCTACTATTGAATCTGTAACATCACTCATAAAATCCCACCATTAATGACAATCAATGGCCATTATACACGTCTGATTGTCTGTATGGTGTTATTACTAGGAGGCGTGTATTTGATGGATTAAGGAAATCAGTTAAGCACGGCATAGCCGTGGTGATTTATTTTGTCATGGTTAATGATAATGCTTAAAGTGTGCATCAATGTAGCAGGTCACCCATAAAGGGTTAACTGTGCATCAATGCATCATGCCATCCCTAAAGGGTTAAGTGTGCATCAATGCATCATGCCATCCATAAAGGGTTAAGTGTGCATCAATGCATCAATACATCCCTAAAGGGTTAAGTGTGAATCAATGCATCATGCCATCTATAAAGGGTTAAGTGTGCATCAATGCATCATGCCATCTATAAAGGGTTAAGTGTGCATCAATGCATCATGCCATCTATAAAGGGTTAAGTGTGCATCAATGCATCCATGAAGGGTTAAATGTGCATCAACGGATCATGCAGTCTATAAAGGGTTAAGTGTGCATCAATGCATCATGCCATCCCTCAAGGGTTAAGTGTGCACCAATGCATCAATACATCCCTAAAGGGTTAAGTGTACATCAATGCATCATGCCATCTATAAAGGGTTAAGTGTGCATCAATGCATCAATACATCCCTAAAGGTTTAAGTGTGAATCAATGCATCATGCCATCTATAAAGAGTTAAGTGTAAATCAATGAATCATGCCATCTATAAAGGGTTAAGTGTGCATCAATGCATCATGCCATCTATAAAGGGTTAAGTGTGCATCAATGCATCCATGAAGGGTTAAATGTACATCAATGCATCATGCAATCTATAAAGGGTTAAGTGTGCATCAATGCATCATGCCATCTATAAAGGGTTAAGTGTGCATCAATGCATCCATGAAGGGTTAAATGTGCATCAATGGATCATGCAATCTATAAAGGGTTAAGTGTGCATCAATGCATCATGCCATCCCTCATGGGTTAAGTGTGCACCAATGCATCAATACATCCCTAAAGGGTTAAGTGTGCATCAATGCATCATGCCATCTATAAAGGGTTAAATGTGCATCAATGCATCATGCTATCCATAAAGGTCTAAGTGTGCACCAATGCATCATGTTATCCATAAAGGGTTAAGTGTGCATCAATGCATCATGCAATCTACAAAGGGTTAAGTGTGCATCAATACATCCATAAAGGGTTAAGTGTGCATCATGCCATCCATAAAGGTTTAAATGGGCATCAATGCATCATGCCATCCATAAAGGTTTAAATGTGCATCAATGCATCATGCCATCCATAAAGGTTTAAGTGTGCATCAATGCATCATGCCATCCATAAAGGTTTAAATATGCATCAATTCATCATGCCATCCATAAAGGGTTAACTGTGCTTTTTTGAAGATGTTCGTCTTGATGCTACAATGAAGAGCTGGCGAGACATCATGATGTGCATCATGACCCCCTTAAATAGCTAATTGGGGCCATGCTCAATGTATCATGATGCACCAATGCAGTGGTAAGTTAGTTAGTTAGTTAGTGTTTTACGGCACGTCAGCTACTGGTGATGGCTGTTTGTGCCAATGCAGTGGTAAGGATTCTACTCACCAGCACTGTTTTAATGCATCATGATGCCCTTAAATAGCTAACTGAGGCCCTGCACAATGTATCATGATGCACTAATGCAGTGGTAATGATTCTACTCACCAGCACTGTTTTAGTGGATCACTTGTCAGTGAGCACTTGTCAGTGAGTTTGGAGTGTTTGGGAGGGATTGTTATGGTGTATAGGGACTGCACAGCCTAAAGGCTATAATCATCTACCTGTCCACAAGTTTGGAGTGTTTGTGACAGATTGCCATGGTGTATAGGGACTGCAAAGCCTAGAGGCTATAATCATCTACCTGTCCACAAGTTTGGAGTGTGCCTAGGGAAAGCCAGGGGTAAGGAGGGCAGTACCACTTGTCTTGGTCAGATATAATCCATGGGCATAAAGTAGTTAGGCCAGAAAACTGCCTATGCTAAAGTCTATGGGTTCTGTGTGCTGGCCCCAGATATTAGTACCTATTAAGTTAGTGCCCATGCCTAGGATTTCAGTAGATGAGCTATTGGTCAAAATTTCAACCCCTGGCTATAGATGTAAATGATTTATTTTCATACATGAAAATAAATCAATAATGCCCTCATGGTGCCCATACCATTAGCATTGAGCCTCGTTTTGGAATCACCCAGGGTATTCTATTGGTGATGACCTGGTGGGGTCATCCATGCATGACCATGGGTGTCCCCAGAGATCTGGAAGCCCCCCCCCCCGCCCATCCCTGCCACCAACTAACTTCAAGTCGGTGCCTGTTTGTATGCTCTTAATGTCTGTTCACACTTGATAATCAAGTTGATAATGTAGGCTGATTATGAATTCAGATCAAACCTTTATTAAAATTTGCTTCTTTATAGACGTATATATGCATTCATAGCATTGAGATTAATATCGCACTAGGATGATTTTCTTTTATTGATTGTATTGCCAATAATGATTTAAGAGCAACATATAATTACAAACATTTTGTTATTTTAGATATTGTTGAAGATGTAATGGATTCTGAGGTATATCTGAGTTATGAATATCGGGTATGATATATGTGGTACATTAATTGGCTATTACGTAAAAAAACAGTTCATCATTTGAAATTGTTACATATGACTGTGTTTGCAGAGACATGTGACTGGCACTGATACCCATTTATATCCACAGTTAATACATGTTAATTATAGGAAAACAAACCAGAACAACACCCACATACCCCCACAGTACAGTACCGCATGGCGTTGTTTGTTTGAGGCTTTGTTTTCCTCAAGCCTGACTTAATAAAGAAAACTCCAACCAGCCAGAACTGAGTCCAGACATCTGCTAATAGTCCCAAAGTCGGTAATTCGTTACTAAGCCTCATGAGTCTGTTATTCCTAGTTTGTGTCGCGCTCTGCTTAGCACCCAAGTGCGCGCGACCATATGGCCTCCCAACCCTTCCCACAAGTCCCCTGCTCCAGCCACCGGACCGGAAGTTGCCTACGATCCTTCCGGTCAACATGGGGTGGTGGGGCGTCTCTCAGGGGTCATTGAGTACGATTGATTCTTCCCGTGATGCCACTGATCACGTGAGGAAAGTATCCCAAAGGGCCATGGGGCAGAGGAATACAGATGTTAGGTTATTGTAGTGTGGGAGCGTCCCGCTAGGGTTTATGTTCTTAGGGCTACTTTCAAACAGCATGAAATATCAAGGAAAAGATGGGAAGAAAGGATGACTATAGCGATAGGATTGAGAACATTATGCACTCAAGCATGCCACAGTCTTTTAAGTGGGCAGTATAGAATTAACTAGCTAAACCTGCCATATTTCAATGTATATTACTACCATAGAATACCATAGACTACGACTAAAAGAAAATAACAATGGTCATGAGACGGTCCCCTAAAATAGTTTTGATAACTCTAAGACGGAAGAGGATCAGAAACCTTAATTCAGTTTTTACCAGGCCTTGTTTAACGGCGAGCAATGCTAAGGGGATATATTTCACGCTTGGGCGTAAATGTAAAAGTCCATGCATTGCTCTTAGTGAGGGAGGAATGCGATGATATGTGAGCCTGCAGACAGAAAGGGGGATCCGTGTGGGGTATATGAATAATTCCCTCGACACACCTGCTAACATACATGTGAGCACAAGCATTTACCTATAGTCGATAGCGATCTCACTCTTCTATCAACATGCAAAACGCAGCTTTATCTTGTCATAGAAAAAGTTGTCTCCTAGATTTAGAGCCGATGGGGCATGCATATACATTGTACATGTACATTAAAACCGAAACTTCTTTTTTTTGCTTTCAGATATATAGGCAAAGAATCCGTAAGCGGCAGGATTTCCTCAGCTAGAAGGTAAGTGATCTAGACTTTAAATAGAAATAACCATCAATGCTCAGATAATGCCTACTCAAATATTCATCAAAATAATTAACAATTATATAGAAAGAATGGAGTGCATAACCTAGACAAATTACATTGTGCAAAGGTTAGGTTGCTAAGGGCCATAGCTTTCTTAAAATGTCCATTGAGAGGGGCTGAACCTTAGTCATACCCCCCTCCCCCCAACACACACACACACCTGCCCATGCAGTCACTCTGTTTTCATTAACGATCACTCAGCTCTTCTCAAAACTCTCGAGATTTCTATGAAAAGACTCTTTACCATCTGTTTAAATAAGATATTTTAGTAGTTTCCAAACACAGCCCTGACCTCTAGAATCATTGGAGTGGACTTCCCAGTAGGAAGTTGGCCAATCCAAAAGGCATTTGTGTTGGACGTCTCAACCCTTTAAGGACCACTAAAGGATTAATTCATCATTCCCATTGGTCAGCATGATGCATGAATGCAGCCCTGGCGAGTAACTCGCCAGGGCTGCATTCATGCATCATGCTGACCCTACAGGGTTAATACACTCCGCATGAGCCGGTATGATGCACCAATTAACACCACTTCATGGGTGCATCATGACGACCAATAGGGATGATGCACTGCTGCATCAGCGACCCTTCAAGGGTTAACCAAGGACAAGGAGTTAGATTAGTTTGGGTTGCTGAGTCACAGAACACCAATAAGCTGGCCACATAATGCAAACCAACACGATTGGCATTCACCGGCTGACCACAGGCCGGAATTAGTAAGGGCATATTGGGCAAATAGAGCAACTTGTTCTATAGGGATCGAGAAGAAATTGCCAAGGGCATTGCGTTGAATATCTTACCCATA
This sequence comes from Acholoe squamosa, assembly GCA_949317995.1. Taxonomy (NCBI): domain Eukaryota; kingdom Metazoa; phylum Annelida; class Polychaeta; order Phyllodocida; family Polynoidae; genus Acholoe; species Acholoe squamosa. The sequence continues at coordinate 68,832,219 of OX439046.1, read as the reverse complement.
AGGGTGGGTGATACGTGTGTATAAACTTATTATTCTAAAGGGAAAACTTCCGTTACAAACTAGGATTTTACATTGGCTTGTTACAATAATGACGAAAACATATACCAGTATATATTTGCCAAACGAGTTGTAATTTACGAGGTGAACAGATGTACATGTACCGGCATTCTTTCACGGCAGCATTTCTTTGTATTTCTTCCAGAGGGCCTAATCATTAACTTACTGGATATCAAATAGATGATAACCCCCCCCCCCCGCACATCCCACACTCCTTCACCCACTCCTTACCCCCAGCCCTCCAGATCCTGCCCCATCTGATTTCATCCCCAATTCTTTGTTTTTCCGTCTCCATGGACATAAACGGCCCTGTCCAACCATCCGGCGGTCGTGTTATTTTGCTGATGAAAGGAAACTAAAACGTTTCTCCTTCTCCTAGCCCCTCCAGATCTCAAACCACGCTTATTGTGCTAATTTCTCGCGTGGTTAGACGGGAGTCACGTGGACAAAGGCCGAGACCCGCAGCCAATACCTACCCGTGATCCTTTGTACCGGTGGCTCCCCCCTCCGGCCATGGCGGGAGATGATCTGGCTGCTCCGCATTCCTTTGGTTGCCATGGTAATCGGATCACGTGATATGGTATTTGGGGGGTCAGAAATTGGCCCTGGAGGGGAGTAGGTATTGGGAGGGTGTTGGGGGGGGTGGAAGGGAAAGTAAGGTGGGCTGGGGTTAAGTAATCGCTTGAAAGCCCTGTTATGACTATGTATTTCAATATTGATATTGCCCAATCCTTAATATGACAATAGCTTATATTGATGCACAGAGGACTTGGAACGGGTGATGCAAACAACACATGTTATAGTGAGGCAAGTGCACAGAATCAAATTACTTTCCGATCACATCATTTTGTAGCATGATTTTGGATCTTTGTTGAAGCTTTCGCCCTCTACTAGGAAACGGGGGGCAGGGGGGACTTGGCCCCCTCAATACCAGAGGAGGAGGTGCCTGAATATGGTTGTCCCCCCCTCTCCAAAAAAAAAATGCAACACACAAAATATATAATGCATTAGTTTTTCAAAATTCACCTCTCAGAATTGACCAATACTGGGAGCAAAATGAGGGAAAATGGGGGCCTATATGGGCTTTAAATCACAGCCAAAAACCTCCAAAGGCGACTTTTCTATAGAAATCCTATAGAAATCATATTCAAGGCGACAAATTATTGTAAGTGCGGTTGGGCACCGCCCCCGCCCCACGCCAAACAAGATTACATTTTGCTTCCTATAGTATACGCCTCTGACTCTACCCTTACGTTTGTCACTTTGGGTAAGACATGTCACAGGGTCAGGGATCTACAGGATGATTTGGGTACACCTTGAGGATTCCAAGCTGTAGCATCCCTATAGGGATACTACAGCTTGGGATATCGTCCTATCCCCAGGTCCCAAACTATGCTGGTCACTAGGGCATTCCCACTCTGTAAACCTCCAGGCAAACTAAAACCTAAAAGCCACTACCCCTGCTAGGTATTTCTCAAACCCTACGAATTGAGACTGCCCACTACGAATTGTACACCCCCTAAGATCCAGTCCGATCGTAGTGAGGGGGAGTGGGTGACCCTACAATACCTACGATTGGCTATACAGCAGCATACCTTTTCCTTCTATATGTGCACCAATCGTAGTGATTGACCATGTATAACCAAGAATACCCTTCCGATCCAGGCCAGGTTGGTACGATTTGGGAGGGCTGTAATCTTTGGGTTTGAGAAATGACTTCCTGGGTCACTACTCCCAAGTGGTCTCAGACAGAGTTAGAGGAGAGGCAATGCAGGGATATGTGGGAGGGGAATGGTCTCAGGAGTTGACCCCTCTCCATGACATCACTCCAGTCCCCGTGTAATTAGTACATCTAATGGGATGACCAGAGCCCTTTCTCTTCTCCCCCTTTCCCTTTCACCTCCGACCTCAACTAACCTGACTAATTGATCAAGATGGCTCGCACAAAGACTGGTCACAATTACTAACTATTTAAGGGGTGTTGATGCAGGAGCGCATCATGCCCATAGGTCAGCATGATGCACCAATGAAGTCTGCTCACCAGCACTTCATTGGTGAACATGCCGAACCTCCGGGAGTGTATCAACCCTGTAGGGTTGGCATGATGCATGAGTGTAGCCTTGTTGAGTTACTCACCAGGGCTGCATTCCTGCATCATGACGATCAAATGGCATGATGCATTCATGCATTAGCGGCCTTTAAAGGGTCTTAACCAGCAGGGGTATCACTCCCTGACCTGAGGGGTAGGGAGATTGCAGGGGGAGGGGCCGGGGGCCAGGGGGAAGAGTAGGAGGGGCAGGAAGGGATTTGAAAGGTTGAGAATTTTGTTGGGGGGTGGGGGTGAGGGGGCCAGGGGGTGATGAGGAGGGAGGTCGAAGGTCAGGCCCTGGGCTAAGCAGCTAAGCCCTATTGTTCCAAGCAATGAAACCAATTTAGAGTTAAACATCTTAAGTAATTTCACTGATCAGATCAAAATTCACCCCGCCCCTTCACAGGATTGTCACCCCCAACCAGAATCTCCCAGCAGAGGTTAGGCCTAATGCAATCTTCACCGTCGTGCCATGAAAGATCCGATCTGAAGTGGAAGATCCCTGGAGACACAATTGAGGCAATAAGGGAGGTTGTGGAGGGAGATTGCAATCCTGTATTGTCACAGAGTGCCTGATAGTTGTTTCCAACCTGATTCTGTTTAAATAAGGCCAATGAAGGAGGTGGTGGATTGGCACTGAAAACAGCAACAACCACTTTGCAGCTAGTTAAGGCAGAGGCGACAATTGCAATGAGATTGTCGAAAACCATTGGTTTTGGTTCTTCAGAAGTGCATGCGTGTCTAAAGATTTGAAGGTTCTAGAGTATAAACTAAGAATTACAATTTTAAGTAAAGGAGAAATTCATCTTGAATAGTGGACTAATATTCAACCATCATTGAAAACTCTCATTGCATGGCCAACCAGCGGTTAATGTTGATAGATAAAACTTCTTACAATAGTGTATTAGCAATTTCACTGGCCAGAGAGATACAACTTTTCCTTTTGCCAAAGAGATACGTACACTCATTTTCCTATATTTCTTTTATCGGTAATCAACAGCCCATTAAAAGCCAAATACAAGTCAAATACCGTTATGGCCTTCTCGTGGAGAATATTTTCTGATTGGCTCATCAAAATGCGTATCCGTAGGCCAGGAGTAACAAGTGCATCATCCAAAATTATTAATTGAGCAATGGGTCTTCAACGTTCATCTTACTCTCCTGCGCCTGACAAAATAGAAGTCTAGCCATACCCACACCGTGTAAAATGTACAGTCCTTAACCATATACCATGAACACACACACACACACACACACACACACACATAATACTGTAAATGTAGATATTTTCGTGCTGTACATATCTTCGCGAATTTCGTGGAAACTAAAAATTCGCGAATTTAAGTACATCAGGAATATTTATCTCTGGCAGGTGATCTTGTAGTATATGTAAGGGCCTGGTCAACCCAATTTCTCTGTATCAAGTAGACCACTTCATCGATGAAGAGAAATAAAAACTTATCGAACTTGAATTAGTAAAATCGGAAATTCACGAATTTAAGTACACGCGAAAATGCGTTTTTATGCAAATTCATGAAAATTTATAGACTCAGTATGGAGGCCTTGTGGAGCCGCCATTTTGAATTTCGCTGGTTAAGGTAAAGCCCACTGATGAGACATACCATGATGGGTAACTTGTCCCTGGTTAACACCCACTTCCAGGGACATGCTGGTCCCACCTTATCAGTTCTAATCAGTGCGTGCTGCCGGAACCAGCTGCAGACCAGCTAGTGGCCAATAGATATGGCCACTCTCTAATCTGATTTTTTGTAAAACCTACAGGCCTTCCCTAAAGCCAATGCACCATATGCGACGCTTAGCGTGTGTACATGTTGCAGTGCGACATAGCTTCTCTATTGTTCTACCTGTTATTGTTTATATATGCATTTGGTGTTGACAGGACAAGCAGAACGAATGCCTCAATATACTACAAATTTTAACAATAACAGACAAAACAACAGAAAACTTGTGTTGCACTGAAACACAGACCCTGTGAAGTGCAAGTGGAGCCATGGCTATAGGGTAATCCGAGATCCATTATCAACCAATCAGATAATTTCTTTTATTCACTGCAGAATTTTGTAGGTATATTATGTAACACCTAATACCCATCATGGAGGTTCTTAACGGTGCTTATCTCGCCAGATGCTAGATCAAGCAATCCAGGGGTGTTTCCAGAAGGGGTGGTCTGGGAGGGGTGAAGCCAAGAAAATTTTGGTTTCGGGGGAGGGGGGATCACACTCAGTGTTCAGCACTACATTTCCTATAGATAAGAGTTTAACTTAGGCCCAATTTCAGGCGGTGTTGGGAGGGGGGAGAGGGCATGTGCCCCCAGGCTACCCCCTGGATCCGCTACTGGGCCAATGGCTGACCCAATAGGTGTCCATACAGAGTTCTATATGGAGGACCAGTACAAGACATTGGTGGTGAGGGCTGTGAGTAGTACAGACAAAGTGGCCGTCAACCCAGGTCCAGGGGTCAATTCGTCACGCTACCCAGGCTACAAGTCACAAATCATGAGCACCCAATGAGTCAAATACTCCCCACATTAGCCTATCAGCGGCCAGCATGTCGGTCTCCTCTTACCCACCATGCCCCGCAACATCTCGCCAACCCCTGCGAGACATGACGAGACACGGCGAGAACAGGAACCGGAAGGAGATAGGAGCAGACGACATTCCGTTTGTGACTCAGCGTTTCCCGCCACTTTGAATAATTCGAGTGTTGCTTGTGAATAACTCAGAGATTATTATGTAATCTCCCCGCCAGCCGCTAGGGGGCTCTACTGATGACGTCACGGGGGCAATGGTCTTCTGGAAATTATGGGATAGTTTGGCCGGTGGAGACATTTATTTTGGAGCAGACGATCGACAGGAGCCTGATGCCTTTCCCGCTGTTTCTATAGTAACAGGTAATAGGAAATTGACCAGGAGTTGCCAACGTAGGGGAGGGAAGGAAATTGCCCTGTAAGTTGTAGTATGCCGTTGGTTTGATACAAGCTAATCTGCAATTACTAGCCTAGCAACAACCCAACTATGAGAGCTCTTAATCCACCGTCTCCCATGTTTCAGGATCATATCTTCGTGGAAACAAAGAGAGAGAGAGAGTGGTTATTTTTTTAAATGACGATTTCAAAGATTGGCATAGAGCTCTTACGCCCGTCGCTGTTTTAAGTGATCAGAAATATAAAACTTTTTTATTGATCTACCTAATCAAGTACCTATGTTTTAAAATGAACTGCACTGAGTGATCAGAAATTAAAACATCAGCAACAACAATGAAAATCTTTGGCTGACTAGCCAAATGGCCTGTGTGTCAGCCACATGGTAGGAAGGCGTGGGCTAAGGGTAATCCTGTAGGGATTTTGTGTTATGATAGTTCAGTTTCTCAGGTGGAACAAGGTTAGCCCTTTACGGTTATTATCAGATTTGACATAACAATCATGTTGATGCCCATTACATTGTCCTACTTATGTAATGACCCCCAGATAACTGCCTGTAATTAGTTTACATGTTTGCATACTCAATTAAGGTCAACTAAATCCTAACTCATACTGTTCATTCAGAGGTTAAGATGCTGCCGAAAATTGAGTTTTCCATAAAGCAGATTTCTTGGTATTCAAAACACATTTATAATCCATCAACGATGGCATCCCTGTTGCCATAGTAATAAGTACCAAAACACAGATTAAATCTAGTACAAAATAGGTTCATCCAGGTATGGGTAAGAAACCCTGGCCTCCATTACATCTCTCTCGATCACTTCACCCCTAACCGTTTCAGGGTCACTAATGCAAGGGTGCATCATGACCAAATGATGCTCAAATGAAGTGCATGTAAGTCTGCTCACTTCATTGGAGCATCATGCCGACCCTCCAGGAAGGTATCAAAACCATCAGGTTGACTGATAGGCACTTATGCACCCTTGAAGGATTAGCATGATGCGCCGAAGAAGAAAGCAATGAAGCACATGGAAGCATCATGATATCCCTAGGCCACACCAAAAAGAAATAAGTTGGTCTACGGATTTCCCTCTCCATATTTTAGGAAATACAAATTTTTATTTTCTTTTTTTTTTATGGACTTGCTCATTGCATTAATGAACTGCTATGTTCATTTAAATAATGCTATAGAAAAAAAAAAAATCTCTTCTACGGATTTTGCACGCTTCACTTTCTACAAGTTTTCTCTCTTTGTAATGTTTGGCAATTTTTTTTTTTAAATAAATATTTTTCACTCGCCTCACTTTTCCAGCAAGGAATCCATTGGACGCCAAAAAAATCGCTCGCTGGCACCATTTTTTTTCAAAACCAAAATCTGTAGACCAACTTACTTTTTTGGTGTGGCCTTACCAAGTTAAATATGAGACGGCTCGTTCTCCATCATCGATTCTGCCATCAAGTCCTGTAAGGGTCGCTAACGCAGGTGCGCATGATGCCAAAAGGTCGTCATGGTGCACCAATGACATTCTGGCAAGTCTGCTAGCCAGCACTTCATTTACTCATCATGCCGACGCTCTGGTGAGTGAACCTTTATATGCCCGTTGGTCTGCATGATTCATGAATGCGATTACCTCCTCAGGGCTAAATTCCTGCACCATGTAGACCCTACGGAGTCAATACACACCAAAAGAGACGGCATGATGCACCAATGAAGTGCTCGCGACAGTGGCGGATTTAGAGGGGGCGCGGGGGCGCGCGCACCCCCCTTTTTCCCAGTACTTAAGAGTTTAATTAAATATCTAGGACCCCAAAATTTACTAAAAAAAAATAGGGGGTGCGCCCCTCCTTTAGGGCCGCGCCCCCTCCTTTTTCAAATCCTGGATCCGCCACTAGGTGAGACTTTATTGGCACATAATGCCAACTAATGGGTATGATGCACTCCACAGACCTTAAAGGGTTAGTGGACTCGGCACACATGAGTTCAAGATGGTCCATGACAGGGGGCACATCGATGTGTCCGCCATGTTGGTTGTTTGTTGTGTGTGATGAGACAACAAGCAGTGACTGACAGCACATCCATCACTACACACTCTGAAAATTAACTGTTAAATCATTTAGTGCCGCTGATGCATTAATGCATCATGCCCATTGGTCGGCGTGATGCATTAATGCATCATGCCCATTGGTCGGTGTGATGTATTAATGCATCATGCCCATTGGTCGGCGTGATGCATTAATGCATCATGCCCATTGGTCGGCGTGATGCATTCATGCATCATGCCCATTGGTCGGCGTGATGCATTCATGCATCATGCCCATTGGTCGGCGTGATGTATTAATGCATCATGCCCATTGGTCGGCGTGATGCATTAATGCATCATGCCCATTGGTCGGCGTGATGCATTAATGCATCATGCCCATTGGTCGGCGTGATGCATTCATGCATCATGCCCATTGGTCGGCGTGATGCATTCATGCATCATGCCCATTGGTCGGCGTGATGTATTAATGCATCATGCCCATTGGTCGGCGTGATGCATTAATGCATCATGCCCATTGGTCGGCCTGATGCCCATTGGTCGGCGTGATGCATTAATGCATCATGCCCATTGGTCGGCCTGATGCACTGATTGGAGCACCATGCTGAACCTCCGAGAGTGCATATATAACCACGTAGGGTCGTCCTGATGCTCAAATTAAATACTGGCAGACAGTCTCGCCAGCACTTCATTGGTGCATCATGATGACCGATGGGCATGATGCACTCCTGCATAAGCGGCCTTTCAAGGGTTAAATCTACCAGGGATCCTTGTATCCTGAGCAGTGAAGTACCGTAATCACATTGCAGTAAAGCAGTTTTGGTTTCTACCATGAAGCTACACATGGCAGTATGGTGGTACAAGCATTCTCAGTGAAAATAACGATGGACAGGATGTCTGTCAACTTTGGGACAATGATTTCGCTGTTATTATGGTGATATTTCTTTTTCAGTGCATGACAACACACAGTTAGGTACATTTGTATTTAAGCCAAAGTAGAGACAAGCATGACTAAAACCTTTTTCCCTGAAGTTGTTCCATGGCTTTTGACCACTGCCTTTAATTTACTTTTCATGTTTAAAAGACCTTTTAGTTTAACTGCATTATTTTCATTATTGTCTTTCTTTTATATCGTTTTGTGTGACTTCCTTATAGTAAGATGAAGTGACTGTAGTAATATTCTCATTAAGATTAGATTCGTATGTGTGATACATGTCGGGCACTGATAATAGCCAGCATGATAAGGAACAGGTACTATTCAATCTAAAAAAATATTGCAGTGAATATAGAAAGTCATCTGAGAAGTTGGAAATGAGTTTTCATGAGTTGTCCTGGATTTTATTTCTCGATTCTCCTGGATTTTCATAAATCTTCCAGCATTGATAGGTTTATGCACTTCTATATTAGAACATACCCCGTTCTTTCGATATTCCAGTATTTAAGACATAGAAAATGAATTTTCCATTTTGTGATGGAAGTTTCTAAGCTTTTCTCGGGCAAGTGGGCGCTATACATATGGATTTAGCCATTAATGGGCATGGTGTTCGGGGTTTCTAACCAAGGTCTCCCGGTGTTGAGTCCTGATATGTCGGGATGTCTGCTAGCTTCCTATAGACATGATAGGTGCGAGAACTGGCAGGATGTGATGGGTTGTGGGTATGTCCTTCAGGTGCATGCCAACCACAAGTCCCCGTCACCTACACCTGGTATTTGTGACGTAGGTCACTGATTAAGTGACGTAGGTCAATGACGTCACATGTCCTGGTATACCCATCATGCACTTTGTCAGCCTTAACCTTTGACCTAGAGGTTGACCTTGACAGGTCCCCTTATCAGGCCCACCTGGAGAACGCAGACCATGTGTGACCTACATCCTGACTTGTATTGACCTTGTCATTGACCTTGAGATGGACACTGATCAACCCCACCTGGTGGATGGAATAGGTAGTGTCCTCTATATATGCACATAATGAACAGAGGACAGACAGTGCTTTGGGGACCATCTCTATGTACCTTGTTTGACTTCTTAGGTTCAGATTCCCACCCTAGCGGCCTACACTCAAAAGGCAACAAAAAGCGCAGCACAAAATAAACAAAGCAAAACCTATCAAATTTGACTTTTCGACCCTGGCACAGACTCTTAATATTGACAAATTCTATGCCTTAGATAACAACTGTGTGTGGTCTATCACTGACGGGTGTACGGGCAGGCCCAAATAGGAGCACAGTTGAGATGAGTTGTCCTTATTCTGCCAAATTGGCAAAAGGTAAGACAAGACAATGCACACAAACCAAGGGCGTTGGACCACTCCAACCCCCCTCCCAAAAAAATGTGAAACATAAAAGATCAAGCCAAAAGAGGTCCCAACCCCCCCCCCCCCATTCACTTGGAAACTGCTCCTATAATGCCTCTGGAAATCTATTATTCGATAATTATGTCTCTAAATGTCCCGTTTACATGCTATATACTAGTAGATTTATTATGGTCCTTCGGTCAAAGGATAACTTTTTAATACCAGTCCAGAGGGTTGTCTATGGTTCCTAGACAATAAAGTCTTGCACAGTGGCCAGAAATGTATTTGTCAGTAGAAGGCATTGGCCAATGTACATATATAAGGAAAGGGGGCATGTCATACATAGATACCGTAGCGGCCCGTTGAAGCGCCCGGGCGCTTATGAATTTTAATGCCCCTTTGCCTTAGCCCTTATTTTTGATCAGCGCTTATGTGAACACTATTTTAAGTGCTTAAGATTGCATTTGATCTCAATAACCCTGTGCTTTTCCATGACCAGCGCTTATGTGTGACCCCAGCCACTACGATAGATAGTAATGACAAGCTCACATAAGAACCAAGGGGTAGAGTGCACTTTGGGGCGTTATTAACCAGATTGTGGTAGGAATGGTTCAATCACATGTACAGAGGGCACTGCGCTGGGAGACGCACAGCGACCCCTGTGTCAAACCAATCAATCATTTAGCCAATTGGTGACGTCACTGCCGGAAGTGCTGCCCGCCGGTCATAGGCTGCGGAGAGCGTCCCTTATGATAACAAACTCTCGGAGCAGAGTCTTTGCTTGATGAGCAGTTTGACATTGCTGATGTTTCTGGACAGTGGAATGATTGGAGAGTGATGCAGGCATGTCCTAGGGCTGCCCTGGTGGACGATTATGGGATGGATCCAATAAGTCTACCTAGTTGATGATCCCATTACATGTTTATACTGATCATCCGTACTACCGTCGTCCTTCGTTAGGTTTGTGGGCACGTGTCCATTCGATTACTGACTCAAACCTGTGCAGACACCGTTTGACTAACCGACTAGGGACAACTAGAATTGTTGTGAGTTGATCAGTGGCGTCTAGGGGGAACACCATGGGGGGTCCCTGATTTTAGTGCCCCGATTTTGCATCAAAGTCATGGAACTGCTTTCTTAAGTGGAGTTCCCAATGGCAGAAAGGGTGGTGATATTATGTAAACCATTGATGAGATAAAGGTTTTGAGGAAAGCAGAAGGAACAAAAGAGAGAAATAAATAAATAAATAAGGCATGGTCTACAATTGAGGAAGGCAGAACACAAAAGCACAGATCGAACAAAGCATTTAAGGGAAATTAGAAAGAAAGGGAAAGAACAACATGTACATGTAAAATCAAAGAATAGAAAGGAAAGGAACAAAGGAAAGGCGGAAAAGGAAAGGGTTCCCAGTACGGGTGGTTGGACCCCCTATTGGTAAATGAAAACTAATATCTCAGTTCAGAATACATTAATGGTCAATGTTAGCATTTAATTATGCAGATGAGGCTACTTATGACAGAATAACTATAATTGTCACAGCTTGCTGGATATCAGCGTGAAAGCTGAGACCTGATCTAGTCATCACCTTCCCTATCTCTCACAGCAGGAGGAGGGACACTTCTTTAACCCTCTAATGACCGTTAATGCACTTTAATGCATCAGACCCATTGGCCCTGGCGAGTAACTCGCCGGTGCAATATTCATAACTCAAGCTGACCATATGTGGTTGATACAGTCCCGTAGGACTGGCATGATGCTCCAATGAGCTGTTGGCGAGCAGTCACGCCAGCACTTCATTGGTGCATCGTGCCATCCAATGCACATGATGCACTCCTGCATTAGTTGCATCTAAAAAGGGTTAACCCTCTTTTTCTGCTGTATTCATGGATCCTGTAGGGTTGGCACGATGCACCAATGCAGTGCTAGTGAGTTGATCAATGCATTTTGTACATTGGTGCACCATCATTCTGACAATTTCTGCACCAGGGAAATTGCAGCTACTAGAGAGTAAAGACAAAAGGTGTCACTGGACCATATCGTCTTCCCCTGACCTCACCCATGGTCACAATGGTTCATTAGATTTCTATTATCACCACAGAGGTCCAGGCAGTGGTGTGATATGAGATTTGAGAAATTTGAAATTCAGAGTAGGTAACTAGATTAGTAGCGTGTCCAGAGCAGAGACGATGAACCCTTTAGGGACTGCTAATGCATTAATGCATCATGCCCATTGGTCGTCATGATGCACTAATGCAGCCCTGGCGAGTTACTGGTCAGGGCTACATTCCTGCATTATGTGGACAATATGGACAAGATACAGCACCAAAGGGTTGACATAATGCCATAATGGCTTTCCAGCATTTCATTGGTGCATCATGTCCACCAGACCTTAAGGGTTAAGGGAGGGGTGGGGACTGATGTCTAGGTAGATGGTGTAGGGTTTGTTAAAAAGGAAGTCATGGGATGAGTGATAATAGGGGTAATATCCATACTAGACCCCCGCATGGTGTCACCCCTACTTTGTCTTCCTGTGAATACGTGCCCCTAGCATCCTAACACTACAAAACCTTAGACTTTATTTACCCTCCCTGCCCACACTGCCCCCTAGTGTTGACGTACGGCACTAAGAGGTGTACATCACACCTGCGCGCGCACCTCCCCAGCCCACGTGACCCCCTGACCTACCAGTGCGCAGGCGCGTGCACATGCGCAAATGTCAGCGCCTGTTCAGTCCGCCCCCGGAACACACAAATCTACCACTGTTTGCTTTTTCACACAGAGATTTTCCTCGAGTGCCCTAAATCCTGATGTCATAATCCTAGACACACATGTCATGACTATTTAGGTGTTCTGTTTAGTTCACTGCCCTTGCCAGAAGGTGGCTAGACCTGTGCTAGTTCCATGATCTCCCGCTAAGTGTCTCTAGCCATTTAGGGCACGCTAATGCATGTGTGCATCGTGCCCATAGGTCGGCATGATGCACCAATGAATTGCTGGCGAGTCTGCTTGCCAGCACTTGATCTCAGTATGCCGACCCACTATTGGCCACTAGCTGGTCTGGAGCTGGCTCCGGCGACACACACTGATAAGAACTGATAAGATGGGACCAGCATGTCCCTGGAAGTGGGTGTTAACCAGGGACAAGGTACCCATAATGGTATGTCTTATCATTAGGTTTTACCTCAACCAGCGAAATTCAAAATGTCGGCTCCACTAGGCCTCCATACTGAGTCCTATAGGGTTGGCATGATGCATGAATGTAGCAGTGGCGGGTTACTCGCCAGGGCTGCATCCATGCATCATGACAACCAATGGGCATGATGCATTAATGCATTAGCAGCCTCTAAAGAGCTAGCGGTGGGTGATGAGGTGCCCGGGGTGTCATACCCTTTCCGCTCAGAGGTCAAATATCGGCAGGAACAAATAAACAGATTGGGGTGTCACTACCGATAAATCTGCCGCCCTGCCACTACAAAAGAACTCAGAAACTGACCCTACCTAAATCTACAAAGCCACAGGGTGCCACACTATAGAGATGTAAATTAGGTACCTGGATTTGGGTGGGGTCAGATAATGGGTCCTCGCATCTTGAACATCATGTCAAACAAAATCTTCAGTGTCTGTTTGCTGCCCTGGGGTGTAGAATCTCTGCAGGGTGAATTTTAGAATTGACAAAGCTAAACGATGAGGTGTCTCCTAAGTGAAATACCCGCCCCACAAGGTCTCAACTTCTGACCCCTACAGCAGGGGTGAGGTAGAGATTTCCACCTTTGTTTGGGTGTACTTCACCCATGTTTGTATGCTTATAGGTTCTGTGTGCGATGCTCCTGGGGCGGGGCCGGGGGGGGGGGAGGCACTCGCTATATTTCTTTCTATACAGTTTTTGTGTGGGAACAATTCCCCATGTTTGCTACCCTTATCATGGAGTTACATATTGAAAAATTAGGAACCTCTTCCAAGGACATCTAAAAAAACATACACCAGTAGAGGGCGAATCATCAGAAAGCAGCCCCACCACCACCACCACCCCGAACCTAACCCTATACAGAAAGTAGACGCACGGCAATAAATCTGCATGAATTTAGCCATATATATTATACCCAACTTTTGGATAAAAGTACATGAGCTTGAATAAGAAACTTAGATAATGGGCCTGAAGATGTTCCCCTTTCTTTCTTAGATTTACCTGAAATGGCCCTAATGTCTCTTCTTCAAGTAATATTCACAAACATGATAAAAGAAATTGGAAGTGCCCTCCGGGGAGGGGGAGGGTGTAGGTCTGCAGATGTGTGGAGGTGGTGTTTTAGAGTCTGGTTTAGGTTTCAGTTTCTGCCGTGGGAGGCAGCAATGTTTCCGTTTGCTCACAGTTCATATCAGCCACTTTTAGCTCTGGTGTGACTTAACCCCTAAACTTTAGCCAGCAGCTTAGTGTAGGCTGTGGCGATCTACAGTCTGGGATACAGATTATTTGGAGTCTCGATTAGGGAAGCAGCTAATTTCAACCTATGAAGCACATGACTAGATCAGTGTCTCAACAGAGCTAGGAGGGATCGTTGTCCTAGGGACAATAAGCATATCAGAATGGTACTTTCCTGAACCATACTGCTTTTGTGGGGACAAGATCGTTCGTTTCCAGGGTCCCCTAAAAAGAAAGAATGAGAGAGAGAGAGAGAGAGAGAGAGAGAGAGAGAGAGAGAGGGAGAGAGAGAGAAAGAGAGAGAGAGGGGGGGGAGAGATACAGTCCTGATACTAATATTGGGCCCCTAATATTTTGGTGTGCCACCTGAATACACAATCTTAGGTCAACAACACCAAAACCTTGATATTGGCCCCTTCTTATATAACTCTGTATCTGGGGGCGGCTCATGTGAAACTTTTTCCAAAAGAGAGGTGTGGTCCCATCCCTGGGACCTTCCTTAACGCCAATAGCCACAACCAGACAACTGAAGTACTTTTTGTTTGAAGGCGCGACATCCTAGCTTTGTCCACTGTTGTCTATTACAGGCAGCGTCTGTACCAACCCCCAGGGTGTCCCATTGGTTGTATCCACTAAATAAAATCCATTTGTTCTATTGTGTCATGCTGATAAAAGTTACCGAAAACAAGCAAGAATGAAAAAGCTCACAATGAATGTACAAGTCCCCATCAACAAGAGAGCAACTAAAATAGTAAATGCATACAGACTCTACATACACTGAAACACTGCGCACCCATATTTACACCAGGTGCTAGAGTATTTTTGGTATACACCAGGACTCGCTGCTAGTACAAATCCAATGACCCTACAGTAGATTGCCCCTTAGGGCCATTTTCCACCACCCGATATGAGTGCTCTATCGGCCGATAGCTGCCCCACACAACCACCTCAGCCGAGGGGGCTGCCATAGGGTTCAATGGTGGGGCATGGTATCTGTCGGCCGAAAATAGGGAGGTTTAGCAAACACAACGTACGCCACTCAAACCTGATTTTACGTAGACGTAGCAGTGCTGTAAGTATGCTGCACGTCTGCGTTATAATGTCTACGTAGTGACTGCTAAACCTCCCTAATAGCATCTGCTATGGGTCTAGCGGCCGCTAGAGGGGCCATAGCGGGTGGTGGAAAACGGCCCTTACTCACTACACTGGTTCTCGCTGCAGATTTACATATCGGGCTCAGAGTGTAGATATAAGACCCCTAGCCTATCTTCTACTCCACATTTGCTGGAAGTGTTATACCCCAACAGACAGCAGCAGCGCCCTCTGCATACCAACTTCCGGTGGCTAATGGCGGAATGGGTAAAAAGGCTCACCGGCTACAATTAGAGGCTACAAACAGGGGGCGCCACAATCAAATCAAGCCTTTGGCCTTTTAAGGCGATTGCCCATCAGGTAAGGGGACTGACACCGACAGACATGCTGGATTACCCCCCTAACCCTCTAAGGGCCGCTGACGGATCAATGCATCATGCACTGAAAACCTGGAAGATCCAAAACTAGTCAGCGGTGACCACTTTAGGTCCTCAAGTTGACGATACCTAAAACTACAGCTTTAGGTAGTCAAAATGACGACTTTAGGTCATCATCCTGACGACCTAAGTCATCAGTATGACGACTCTGTACTGTCAGTATTGTCATACTGACGACTCAGGTCGTCAGGATGACGACCTAAAGTCATCATTTTGACTACCTAAAGCTGTAGTTTTAGGTATCGTCAACTTGAGGACCTAAATTGGTCACCGCTGACTAGTTTCGGATCTTCCAGGTTTTCAGTGTGCCCATTGGTCGCCATGATGCATAAATTCAGCCCTGGCGAGTAACTCACCAGGGCTGCATTCATGCATCATGTCGACCCTGTGGGGCGATACAGTCCCCGATGGTCGGCATGCTGCTCAAATGAAGTACTGGCAAGCAGTCTTGCCAGCACTCAATTGGTGTATCATACCGACCATATACACTCCTGCCTCAGCGGCCCTTAAAGGGCTGACACCCAGTCCCTACCTATCCATCCACACACTCATGTGCAGCCCAATACCTCTACAGCCCCCTCTGTCTCTGCTGGATCTGCACTTTATATAGGCATATCTACACATCGAGAAGGGCTGGTAAGGGGGACACAGTCAGGAAAACGTGGTCGTCGGGAGGGGGCACAGGCAGGGTCTCGCGCCGCATTTTCTATTAGCTAAGTCATTTCAAGGACCAATATCAGTGGCACATGCAGTACTGCAACAGTAAATTTTATCTCGGTATCAGTGGATGTTACATGAAACCATACATTACAATGGCAGAATTTTAAAAGGCGATGAAAGTGAAACTGCCACATGAGTAGACTCACATGCTTTCTCACACATTCCATAGCTGTGGATCAAAGGCCTAAGAAGTGGGGTACCAGTGGAACAAACTCCTTTTGCCACCATATTTGGAGCTGTTTCTGGTACTTAAATTTCTAATATATTCTTCCCTGACATATGGGGGTGGGGGTCCCCGTCAAATCCAGCACTACCTTTTCATACAAATGATACGAGGTCGACATGTCCCCCAGGAGTAACATAATGGCTCTAGACCCCTAAAATTGACATTGTGACATGGGCATTTTTGAGCTTAGTGACATGGGACATTGACATTTTCTTAAAATCGACATGGGGACATGACCTTTCCTTAAAATCGACACAGTGACATGATCATTTCTTAAAATCGACACAGTGACATGATCATTTCTTAAAATCGACATGGGAAATTGGGGACCCCCCATCAAGGGCCCCAATGTAGCCATGTCGAAAAGGTCAAAATGGAGTTGAACCCATGTAGTCCCATCACGATGGTCCAGTTCTGTGGGTCAGAAATCTGACTCTTTGACAACGGCTGTCAACTGAGGCTAGATAAGTTGTAAACAACATTGACTTACTGGTAGGAATTGTGTTCTTTTAATTTGATAGTTTGATAATTCTTGCTTTACTTGGTATATCGTTGGTGCTCAATTCACATGGGACAAAAGGTTACATTTGCTTCAGTTTTTTTGAATGACCTATGCATGGCCTATCCTTATCAATAGACAGGTGTAAACTAACACTGAATAAGTAATGTCTAGCGGTGCCTAGATGACAATAGTCCTAATTCCAACTGCCCACTTCCCTGTTAGAATAACACTTCTTTTAGACATAGATAATTACAGGCAGGGCACGTTGTCCACCTTGAGAATCTGGGTGGGCCTTAACCCTATAAATAGTGCATCTATACGCCCTGCCAAATTGGTCAGCATGATGCATGAATGTAGCCTTCATGCATCAGACTGCCCCTATAGGGTTGATACACTCCTGAAGGCTTGTCATGATGCACCAATGAAGTGCTGGCAAGCAGACTCACCATCACTTCATTGCTGCATCATGCCGATAAAAAGAAGCATGAACCTGGAGGCATCATGCCAACCCTAAGGGTTTAATCATCAAACAGATTTAGGGTGGCCTAGATTCCTTTTAGCCAATGCAGAAAAAAGACAGAATGAGTTCCATTCATGTTTTATGGCGGTACTTAACTAGCAATGCCAACAAATCTACACCTCTAATAGTCACATCCACATGTTTGTGGAGATCTTAGCTTGGGGATAATCAATGCTCTCAGGATTCTGTTTTAGAGACTTTTATCACTTTAAGGGTTACTGGTGCAGGAGTGCATCATACCCATTGGTCGGTATGATGCACCAATGAAGTGCTGGCGAGACTGCCCACTAGCACTTCATTGGTGTATCATACCGACCCTACGGGAGTGTATCACCCCCCCCCCCCCATAGGGTCGGCATGATGTATGAAGGTAGCCCTGACGAATCACTCGCCAAGGCTGGAATGAAGCATAATGACGACCATTGTGCATAATGCACTAATGCATAAGCGGTCCTTTCAGGGTTAAGAATATGAGTGATGGACTAATGCATTAGCTGAATAAGTGTAAAATAGCAAATTAGATCCCAGAGAGGATGTGCTTCGGTGTTTGAGGTAGAACATTGAGTGTGGTTAATCTACAGATTCATTAACAAACAAGAATAATGTTTTGTTAGAGGTTTTGATGATGTTTTATTTAAGGGAGAGTACACAAGTGTGGCTTGTTTAATTGTCAAACATGAAGTTCTCTGATAAATAGGTAAGAGGCTTGGAACGTGAGGCAGGTATTAACCATTTTAACCAGGGAGATTATCAAGGATAAAGGTTCATTCATCTTAAAACAGGGATCTTCACATCTTTAGTGCTTACACACACAAAATATTTAAGCCAGTGACTTTGATATTCTAGGAATTAAATCACACGTTCGTGTCTGTAGGATACTTGTTTGATAATTATATGGCACTACCAATAGTATGTTTTGCACATGAATGGCTGAGTGCTATTACGTTTTAATGGTTAGGCAAGCTTGATGTGTTTCTGAGAGCAATTGCTATAACAGTTTAGTGAGCATGTGAATTATTCTTAAATAGGGAAACATCCCTTTCACCCCTAATACCATACAGAAGATTGCTTTCGATAGATAGTCCGACCACAGACCTTGAGACACAACCACTGTAATCAGCAAAAACACATAGTTATAACGAAAAGCAAGTAAATTACTTTTGTCGATTATTGCATGAAACGCATGCTGTTTTCCAAATGGCCAATGACGATGATTAGGGGGTAGAGAAATCTGGGGTGCGGACGTGACACATTCAGATTGAAGTAATTAATGACAATGGTAATGAAGCAGGTCGCCGCTAGGGGGCCCGATGTGCGCGCAGCTTCCGCTCGTACAATGGGGAGAGCCTCGTTCCGGTCACTCAAGGCCCTAGTCTCGCGATAAAGTCACGCGGTGGTGAGACTCCATGAGAGTCTGGAGATGATTTGAGGGGTCATTGTGGGGGAGAACAGTCCCTGTGGATTCTTGGAGTGACAGGAGAAAGGTAGGGGTATTTAGTGGATCCTAACGGCCGCATAGAGGTACTCCAGGGTGGGAGCTCTGTAATGAAAACCTGTCAAAGGGTGTCTGAGAAAGACCCGAGCTTGTTGTGCGGTTGGACAGAGACAAGATCCCCTGGATACTTTTCTGACCACCCCCTCTTCAACTCACTCACAACCCTTCATACATTAACCCTTCATAGGCTGGTAAATGCATTAATACATCATGCCCATAGGTCGTCATGATGCATAAATGAATGCAGTCCTGGGGAGTAACTCACCAGGGCTACATGTATGCATCATGCCGACCCTGCAGGTTTGATACACACCCGGAGGGTCAGCATGACGTTCCAATGAAGTGCTGGTGAGTAGACTCACCAGCACTTCATTGGTGCATCATGCCGACCAATGGGCATGATGCACTCCTGCAATAGCAGCCCCCTTCTCCTCACCGGTCAATCACTCAGAACCTTTCACTCATTAATCAATGGAAACCGATCCAAAAGTTCAATGACCATTTGTGACGATTGGGGACCTCCAAGTGCAATCAGTGTGATTTGTGGGGTGGATGGATGTGGGAATTAATGGACACAAACTTCACATCACAACTGTTTCATCTTATTGTCTCCTTTCGTGATTCTCTGTGTGTCTTGTTCTCAATTTCTACGGCTCTTTCTCTCCGTATGCATTGTATCGTTATCTGTTAGCCCAACCCTCTGTCTTTCTTTCTTTCTTTCTTTCTTTCTTTCTTTATTTATTTCTTTCAGTCTTTATGTCTGTTTCTTTGTCTCTCTGTCTTTCTCTCTGTCTCTGTCTGTCTGTCTGTCTCTGTCTCTGTCTCTGTCTCTCCCTCTCTCTCTCTCTCTCTCTCTCTCTCTCTCTCTCTCTCTCTCTCTCTCTCAGGGGCGTAGGAAGCAAATATTTATTGGGGGGTCCAGGGGTCTCGGTTGGGGGGGGGGGCTGCTCTATATAGGCTTATATAGGGAACCTCCTCATTATTGTCTCTCATCATCACATTTCTGTCTCTCTATCTCTCGCTCAATCCTTCTCCCCATCATATGTAAATGAGCCATGCACTCCTAAGGTAAGATATGACCTTGGAGTATAATTGTACTTTGAAAAGATCTAATAATGAATGCCCATACATAGACAGGCACGATGTATTGTGAATGATTTGCATACCAGTAACTTTCCACAGTTTTAATGCATCTTATTAATTTTTGCCGTTGCAGTCCCCACTCTCAATTTTTTCTATTTTTTCTTTAAAAGTTACCCTTTAACTACATTCTAAAGTAGCGTAGGGAAATTAGGGTGGGGGGTTGCTTAGGCCCTTTATAATGGGAAGTTCCCATATCAAAAACCATGAAATTGAGCCAATTTGAAAATTTAGCTAAAAAATTAAGTTCTTCATATGACTTATTCCTTTGGTCCACAGAGAAATTTTATGCTAGGCTATGAATACCCAAATTTGGGAACACTAGCTCTGGCAAATATAGGAATGAGAAGGCTCCTAATATTTCCAATGTTAATTCTATGAGTCACGGTACAACAGTGTCACGGTACAACAGTACTTGGAAAAGGGTAATACCGTTACATTTTTTTGAAAATTACTAGTGCATGTTTTAGGACCATGAAAGATAATTTTTTACAAATATCAAAGTTTTTGAATTTTACTGTCTATATAGTAGTACTGAGGATGCACTGTCGTACTGTGACACTGTCGTACCATGACATTTTTTAAACAAATCCTGCCAAATATACAATTTTGAAATAGAAGTAGACATTCATATTTTGCCAATGGCATGGCCTGGGGCAGTCATAATTATTGGTAGAATAACTTTTACTAATCATTAAGTGTACAGTAGATATGGCATGTATTAAGCCCACTGTCGTACCGTGACATTAAACCTACCCCAAAATGAAAAATGTGAACTTTTACTAAGTAATAGTGGGGGAAATTAACTTTCAAGCATTCATGTGACAGGAGACATGTGTCCCCTTGAGTAAGATACAAAATACCTGAAGAATACTGTCCTCTTTAGTTTTTTATAGGGGCATAAAGGTCTACTGTCATACCGTGACACTAGTAGTTTTTGGGTAATAATGTGCCTGGAAATGGTCATTAAATGGTGAAATGGGTATGAAATGAAATATCAGCTACTAGGTGATGGATTAAGATTATTAGAGCTAGGCTGAAACCATTTTCAGTAGAATCATTTAGCAAAAACCTGTTTTGGCTCATTTTCATGATTTTTGATATATAAACCTAAATAAAAGTATAGCAGACCCCCACCCCCACAACCAAGATCCCAGCCCCCCCCCCCCAAATGAAAATTTGCCTCCTGCGTCTCTGTTCTATTGAGAATAGTTTATATACAGTGATAATGGGTAATGTCTAAAAACGAGTCAGACACACAATAGAAGGTTCCATATATTGCCAAGTGGCCATAGTAGTGGGATTATCTACGAGCACCAACAGGAACTTCTCCTGTCACCCACCTAACAAACAAACTCCAAACTCCTCCTCAATGCCGGCAACCAGCTCACATCACAACACTCTCCGAACACATTCTACAGTTTATATGTGACCTTATACACTGCAAAGGCTGGGTTTGGATAGCCATGATACATAGCTGGTGCAATTTAGCCGGATGATAGATGCTCCCCTGAACCTCCACCACAAAGTCCGCAGCGCACTCTCACCACAAGCACGGCAGCCCTAAACATGCCAGTACTTCCGGTAGAGACAGCAGTCCTGCAGAAAGCTATGGAAGCTCGGCAGCAAATTTATATAGGGTGTATTGATGGTGAGTGGACAGTGGAGAAGGTTGCATTACAAAGGCCTGAGTACAGGTGTACAGAGACTGCAGGGAAATGGGCGGTGATGGGAGAAAGGGGTAAGGAGGAGAGCAGGGGCGGATCCAGAGGGGGTGGTCTCGAGGGGGGCACAACCAGGGTTTGGCCCCAAATACCCATTTTCGGGCTGAGTTTATCTATTTATTTTTTATTTATTTATTTTGGGGGAGGAGGGGTCACTTGCCCCCCTAGCCCCCCCCCCCCTAGGCCACCCCTGGATCCGCTACTGGAGGGGAGAGTCCCGGGGGGCACTCACCATAATTCAAAAGGTCAATTTTCAATCTCAAGCGGTGATCTTTGGAAATTTCAAATTGCCATTAATGGTCAATTTGATGAAAAATCCCTCTCAGCAAGGGGTCACCTTTGGTGAAAATCCCTCTCACTAAGGGTAAGTGTAGTCCCAGTGGGGTGTTTCAGAAGCAGATAATGTTTACAACCGGTCATAAGGAGATATGATAGCAGTTTTAATAGTGATTGTTGGTTTATACCTGCATGCGTTTCTAAAGCATTACCATTACCTTACTGTGTCTATAACTATATGACTGGGGAGAGATGATAATGGTTGCAGTTGTAAGTGTAGAGGCTAACAGTTTTAGAAACAGATATCTAATGTTCATTATCATGTCGGGCTTCTGAAACACCCCACAGGGTACACACCCATGTCAATAAAAGATCGAGTCCCCCCCCCGAGTGCAGCAATACAAGATGGGGGCGGCTGTTTAGCCCCAGCCTCTACGTGTACATGACTGTAGTTTGGATAGAGGAGTCAGGTAACTATATTAGACACACGAACAGAATCGATCAGTCTCATGTATTGGTGTACGATGTTATGCAGATGTAGTCTCTATCTACACAATATCGTTTGTGTATTTTTCCATGTTATAACCCAACAAATTGTTGTGAGTCCTTGTCAACCTTGTGTGAAGTGGCTCACACATGTCGCTAGATGGAATACGAAGTCGCTATAGCAAAAGATCACCAGGAATAGCAATTGCTATGCCATGTGAGTCTAAGACACAGTGGCGAAAGATGACGGAATGAGTTATCACTCAAAAAGGAGTCACCATTGATGACCAATTATGGCGACAGATGACGACAATTTGTTGGGAAGGGAATCAAACTATAGAGACGTTAGCCTACAGAGAGAGCAGAGAAGTAACTTTGAATATGTTTATAAAGAATCTCCCTTCCAGGTACCATTCACTTAAACTGAGAGACTGGTAAAAAAATCATGATCAACCCAGAGAGGGAGGATACCATTACCGGCCCCATGAAGGAGCCCCAACGATACCTTACCGAATCGATGACAGAAATAAAAAGATAAATAGATAAATAAAACATTTTGAAATCGCCACATGCCTTATTTTTGACTACTTAAAAGAAAGAAAAGAAAAAAAAAACACTGGTTCCTATTTATATACATCTGGCTATAACCTTACTGTACAATGGATGTAATAATTGGGGTGGAACATGCCACAAGTATAATAGGTCACCTAATTACTAATTTCCCATGAACGTGTACAAATCTATAGACATTTACAACATAATTAGTCACATTATACCAATTCTATAGGCCTCCTTCACCAATAGTATAGCATTGTTTCATCCAGGACCGTTACATAATATCCCTCTTTTTGTTCCTACCTGCCCCAGAACCAAAGTCTGATTATAATCACAATCACTGATTATATTAAAATCACAAATCACCAAACGTGTTAATTCTCATTAGTTCACGTGTCAAGGGCGCACGTGACCTCACACGTGATGATCACGTGATGACATGGGGACCGCCATGACAGCTCAGAAGGTGGGGAACCTTCATAGAAGAACCGGGCCAAGGCAAATTTAAGTTTCATAAAATACTATTTATATCACTCAGCATATTAGTGACACAATCAAAAGTCTTTTTCCTTTTTTTTCTCAAGGGCGATTTTCTTTTCCATAAAGCCGGGTTTTTGGTTGCTGTTTTTTTTTTTGTCAATTTAAAGCAAAGCCAAATGCTTGTGCATAGTTATATACAATTTCCGCAATGCCCCCAGTCCCCAACTAAATGGGTGTATTGTATAGAATTCTAAGAGTTGTGAAAAAAAATCTGGCCAAGTTCTCTGAAACATTTCCTATTAGGCCCAAGAGTTCCAGGCCTTAATTACTTGTGACTGAGTGAGAGAGGAATTAAACAAAGCCACACACTTAACTGTCTCATTAAAACATGTCATTATAACATGCTCTATGATATCATCAGCACCGGAAATCACCCTATTTTCGCTCAATCCTTAAATATGTTCGTATCACAATAACAGAGAAATTCCAACGGTTTTGCACTATTGGACATGGGAATAATTGTGCGCCTTGCTAACCAGATACTAATAATATTGAATGAATACATGTTCATAACAGTTTGGTTATCATGTATGTTATTGATGGTAAAGATAATACTAAACATCTGCGTGAAGACAAGTTCACATTAGAAATATAAATAGTCTCATTTACATTGTAAACTATACTTTCCTCGCTGGAAACAATAATATTTGGGATAACATTTCCAAAATGCTGTCGGCAAACGCATTCCAGCAGGGAACATTTATTTGTCATAGTTGTACAAAATATAAGTGACTTGAGAAGTCAGGCCGCCTAGGAATTCGCAGAACTATTCGCCGAAATGATATCATGCTAATTATAAAGTCAGATAGGTCTTATAAATAACTATATGGGGAAAGGGAGGGGGCTGGGGGTAATCTACAAGCCCACTCAACAAAAATATCACACAGAATTATGCCAGTTTAAGTCGCACGGCAGATTACATGAGGATGGGATCAACTTTAGTCTTAGAAACATTATACTCAGATATGTTCATATTGATCAGGTAATATGTCAAAGGTGTAGACTTAATCAGCAAGTGAAATGAATACAAGCTTGCTCTAAATCAGGCTCGCCTTCTCCAGCCCCTTTCTAGTATCCAAATTTAAGCCTGGTGA
This sequence comes from Acholoe squamosa, assembly GCA_949317995.1. Taxonomy (NCBI): domain Eukaryota; kingdom Metazoa; phylum Annelida; class Polychaeta; order Phyllodocida; family Polynoidae; genus Acholoe; species Acholoe squamosa. The sequence goes on along the minus strand of OX439046.1, from coordinate 68,807,575 downwards.
ACTGGGTACAGTCGAATCCAGTCTATTTGCATAATAGCCTGGGATTATAATCGAGGAAATACGGTATCTGTGCGGCCACTGACGTGTGGATAAACGTAGATGGTCGTGACGTGAGATTCTTACTGTTTACAGCGCCCCCTATACTGGAGTGCGTTCAACGTCTTGTGGCACTGATTAGACGTGAGCTTGTGACGTTGACAGTTTGGTTGGACGTCACGCGTCTTGTGGTTGACGCTCAGCGCCTCACGACCACTGACGTCACGTCATTGACGTCACGATCCTCCTCGTCGCTATAACTCTATCAAGTATTTGCCCATTGATCTCACCAATAGAGGGAAGGCGAAGTTACATTTCATGTCAAATGACAAAGCAAGAATGGCAGACACGGAGAATTTGCAGTCTAGAGGGAAAGCTGAGAGGTCGGGGGAAAAAACATGAAGAAAATAAGTGATGGGGTGAGTGAGGAATGGTAGCGAGCAAAGATGGAAGGAGAAATAATATATTGAAGTTGGAAGAAATAAAGGGAAAAGGGAAAATGTATGAATACACAAATAAATTGAGAAGTTAGACAAGAGAACAAAAACAAAAACGTTTGTGGAAGTACATGAGAAAAAAAGCAATCAAAGACAAACCAGACAAATTAACAACACAGTGTATGCAACCTGTTTTATCAATTATGCAAAATGAGATCTTGAAGTCAAGGTCAAGATTTATTTGATTTATTTTGTATCTATATGAACCGACATTTATTTTAGATTTTTAACTTAATGAAATCACAGAGAGTTGATTAAGGCTACACATAACATTATTAAAAGTTGCGCTTGTTTGAAAGGCCATGCATCAGGGGGATCATCTGTTGAAGGTCAAATCAAATTGGATATTTCAATCACTAATCCGTCCGCTCCAACAACGCCATTGACCAAATATATTGTCATTACCTCACTTTATCTGTCCAATGATAAAAACTGGCCAATGTAATCAAATCAGGTAATGAACCATTGACAAATATTGACTCAGTTCTATACCTTTGTATTGTGCCTCTATAAGAGCAACAGGCACGTGGACGCGTGCATATGTACTGAAGTGTGTAATAACCTAACACCCTAGACAAAGAGACACCCCCCCCCCTCATTCCCTCAGACACACGTCCTTTTTCATCCACCTATTCCTATGACAAAGACACTTTGGGTATGAGTAAGAAATGGTGAGTGTTTTTGGGTGCCTCATTATTGAAGTAATCAGTATCTTTAGGTGCCCTAACACCCTCATCCCCTCTCTCCACCCTGCCCCCTGCCCTCTCTACCCTACTCCTACAACGGTCCATTTCCCCCACACCAAAGGGAATTCATTCACACCTGGCCTCAAAGAGCTCTATTATCTCTCCGCGCATGCGCGCAACATGGCGCGTTTCCGGCGCAGCATACAAACAATGCCACATTAAAATGGCGTCGCCTCCTCCTTCAAATCGGAACATAGTTTCTGTGTCCTATCTACCCTGAAGCTACCAATCCACATTCTGCTGTCTACCGACCACTCCAGTCTGGCACAGTCTGAGTCTGTATGTGGATAGTGGCTTTGTTTGGGGTTTGAAGGGGAGGAGGAGATTTTGGCGCGCAGATGGCCGTTCTCTGGTGAGCAGACGACATTCGCGACTTGTTTGGCTTCCATTTTAGAAAGGCGTCAGAGAGGCCACAGAGCGCATGCGCGGCCCGAGAGCGAGACTGACCTTTGACCTTGTCATCGCATTACCCTGCAATAAAGGTTCATAGCTGTTCTGCTATTACATAAAAAAAAGATGCTTAAATACCAGGAGAATAATCATCAACATGAGTAGAGTTGAAACTTTGAGAGGTTGTTTTCCTGGTTTTCCTGGGGCAATAGGACTAAGATAGGCTTTCCAAATACCCCAGAGGCCTGACACTAAATATTGGCTAAAACAAGAAAAACATCATACTCTAGATATAATCAATATTGTACATCCATATTATATGTTAATTATATAATGTCTGTGTAAATTTGGGATAATGATATATGGGATCCTTGTCTTCAAATTCCCGATTGCTCACCATCCATTGCATTCACTTCCTGTGGCCATAGGCCTGAACAAATCTTTCCTAAAACCGGACACACAATATAGATTATGAAAACTTACTTTTTACTTCATATAAGGCAAAAAAAATATTGTGAGTTTCCGGTAACATGCTCCAAAAAGTTGAGGTAGGTAGGTCGGATTTTTTCTTTTTTTTTTTTTTTTTTTGGCTGACAGATTTTGGCCTATTTATTGAATTGTTATTATTGATAATTACCCCCTGGATGATCCATGTCATCCCTAACACCAGCCAAACCTTAGGATCTCGGGCAGAAATGCTGGATTCCATATTTTAACCCAAACAAAGCCTCAAAATATTAAAAACATGAAATTATTATGAAAAATTATGAAAATAACATGGAAAAATTATGAAAAATATGAAAAAATATGAAAAAAATATGAAAATGATATGAAAATTTTCTCAAAAAAGTCTGAGGTCGGCCCCCTTTTGCTGAGGTAGGTCGGGTGACCGGAAACAAAACTTCTTTTTTTTTTTGGCCTAATAGGAGACCTGGGAGAGAGAAAAAAATCAAAAAAGAAAATTCTACATTCATATGGTGTGTCCATAATTTGTGGTTGCTATTTCATTCCTGTGCAATTTTACGATATGGTAATAAAGTAAAATTTTCTCCAGCTTTAAGTTCCCCATGGTTCATCATAAATCCACCACAGTCACCATTTTCTAGATGATATAAGGCCCAATGGTGTAACTCTATCGTTTTCTACACACTAACTGTCCAAATCAAGTACCCACTACACACTGAAGCAGACACTAACAGCTGACACTTACAGACCCAAATACCGCTTCTACCGTAAACCCCCGCCTATAAGACCCGGCTGTGTCATTTCAGATGTACACCTATACTGAAGTTTATAATTCTAGTATTGCTGAAGTTAGGGGGGGGGGGTACATATAGAGAACATTGTAATTTAGGAATGAGAACAGATTCATGTGCCTAAACATTGGTGCCCAAAATTGTCAGGATGTCACAGCATCATTTCTTAGGAAGGATGGAGTGTCACTCCATCACTTTTTATGTATATGTCAATGTACTGAGAACTTGTTGCTGTCCGTCATAATCTAAAACCCCTGTGTCACAAACGTCACTTTTTACCATGCAATGTATAGTCACTTTCATGCCTCATACGTGGGGGCGGTTTATATGCGTGGTTTTACGTTAGTAGTAAGTTTCCATTTGTGAGTATACTTGTCGTCTGCCTCTCTGGCTACATTCCATTTTGTACGGCTTCAAACTATTATATAGGGTTGGAAGGGTTCACCCTGAGAGGGCTGCCATATGTCCCCCTAAAAAAAGGCAAACTTTGTTGTCCCTCATGACAACTGTGTGCATAAGGCGCATCTTATAACCAAGGAGGGACCCCTGGTGCTCCTTATAGGTTAGAAGATTTTCTCCAAGCTCCCACCTTGCTAGAGGGAAGAGAGTGTGGGAAGCTTCAGGCTACCATGTACAGGTTTTTGAATTTTGTCTTTATTACTTTTTCTAGCAAATTCAAAAGCCCTGGTCGCCACTTAAACGCGAGATACACCTTATACGGCGTATTTAGTCAATTCTAAAACATCTTGACCCTTTTAAGTGTTAAGTGAGTGCTTGGAGACAGCTTGGAAATTGACAACATGAGGTATAAGCAGGCTATAATCCATGATGTCCCTTCGTTCTGCTCTTGTTGAGGAGACTTGTTATGTATATTCGCCACATTACACCCCTATTACCTAACTATTTCTCTATAGATCGTATGAGCACAAAAAGTAAGAGTTACACTGAAGAGAATGTTCAGAGAATGTACCCCCAATGAGGTCGACATTTAGTTATGACGGGGGCGACCCTCCCCTGTGCCCTGTGTTATCTATTAGGGAGTTTTTCTGCCAGTCAAAATGTATGTGTCATTCAGGGACAGGTTTTGTATTTGTCACCACACTTGGGGCTGTTGTGATCAGTATGTAAATACCATAGGTGGTCCACCACGTGCTGTGGATCTAAAAAGGTAAATAGGATAATAAACAATGTTCTCTTGTATAAAGAGGAACTTGTCACTATGTGCACTAAAGGACCTATCTGTGGTAGGACGCATAACAGTAAATAAGGAATTCAGTCCTTGCAAGGATTTCCCACCTTGGAAATTAAAAATATCAAGTCAATGGTCTGCCCACTTATAGGTATAAGAAGAAACATGCTTTACATCCACGGCATGGTCATTGTATTTTCTTTCATTCTTTTGAAAAAAAGGGGAAACTTACAGTTGTTTAAAGCAAAAAAAAAAGAAAGAAAAGGAAGTGAGACTACCAAACCTTAAAGTGCAAATAATATGTAGTAAATAGATGCTTCTTTTGTCAAGGATTTAAAATGTCCTCATCCACATCTTGTTGATCAATGGACGAGAATAGCTACAGATATTTCACTTGTATATTCACAAACCATCCATCTATATATCCCACAGGTAATTATACTATGCACACTACACAAATCCTTAACCTTGCCCTAATCTGACCTCTTCAGGAATCCCCATCAGTAGTATATACATGCAAACTGAGCGCAATGGATTAGCTACTAACTAGGTCATGACCTACTGGTAGACCGGAAGTGACCTAGTTTCAGCCAATCAGAGGGCTGGATTTGACAGGAAGTGACGTCATAAGGTCATGACCTAGTTTTTTCGACCAATCAGAGAGCTGGATTTCATTTGACCTAGTGACCTGACCTAGTTGCATAAATTAAAAGAATTGTGCAATACCTAGAGCTGACCTACTTACAAACCGGAAGTGACCTACTAACCTACTTGCAAAAACGTATGACCTACGTATGAGGGTGTATTGTGCAATCCTTGAAACAAATTACACAATAACCATGACTCATTTTCTGATGCAATGTTCCTATGAATTTACGCAATACTTATGACTCACTATTTTGATATGAGATTAAATGCAACAAAGACACAACTCGGTTTTTTTAATTCAATCTTTTTTATTTTTTTCTTCCTATCAGAGTACATGCTAGGTATGAATCATTATAATCAGATATGCTTTGCAAGCAGAGTACATGGATATTATATGGAAAATGAATTCTTGTTGCAGTACCAACTGCACCCGGTCTTGGCTGGAGTAGGACTTTGACTACGGTCCTCTAAGGCCCGCATTCTCTCCATTAAATCCTTCAAGGCCTTTCTTCCTATGTCGTTCTCCTCCAGGGCTACCACTTTGTCCATTAACTCGGCCATGATGATGAGAATCTTGTCTATTACTTCCGCCGTGCTCTGAAGCCCGTCTATCACGTCCAGTTCACGTTTAACTTTTCCTTTCACCAAAAGATTGCTCACGTCTGCTTTGACTGCTACTTCTTCTGGACTCATCTCGAAATTCATTGCCTCTTCTTCTCTCTTTTTCTCAGGAAGGGCCTGACTATTTTGTCCATTAAGTTGAAGGGGACCTGAGAAAACCTTTTCACAGTGTGGTGTGGATCCTTGGTCCGACATGTTTCTATGAGGAAGTTAATGCAGTGGGCTCCACACGTTTTAGCGTAAAAGTTTTGCACTTGTTTTCTGCTGAACGACCCGTGACCATCTGACGACTTTTGCATGAACCTCTGGTGATATATAGTAAACGGAGGTAGGCCATAGGGATCAAAGTAGAATACATTCCCGTTATGAGAAACGTAAAATGCCACCCAGTGCTGACCAGGTTTAGAGCTTGGATCTGTGTTACTGACGAAACATGTAGAGGGAATTGGTTTTTTAGGACATTGATTACTGGCAAAAGTTCCCAGGTAGAACCGCCTTGTGTGTGGATGGTTTCCCAGTGCACCTGTTATGTCTGAAGTTCTCATTTTTTCTCAGTTCATGTGGTAGTCTGTGACAGGAAGACAGTCAGCCGTTAGTTGGATGTTGTTGTCGTAGAAGGAACACAAGACGGCAGATATGGCGTGAGTAGTCGGGGCGGCAAACCTAAGGGAAATGCCCAGCTTTCCTTGCTTGATGAGATTTATACGACTGTCTTCAGGTGCTCTGTCTGGGGTGAGGTCGAAAACAAAGAAGGAATATCCATCTTTGAAATCTTCCAAAGTTATGCCACAGTCTTGCCCCAAAGCCGACAGCCCACTGTCTATGAACATTTGACTGTAGGCTCTGATGCAGTTGCCTGTTTCGAAGTCGGTCTTCAACTCAAACTTTTGATCGTCATATCTCACACATATTTCCTTCACGTTGAAATGCCTGCAGTTGAAAGGATTTTCTGTCTTAGTCCCAGCAGCTGCTGTTTCCTTTATCATACACAAGACTATCCTGGTGGGGATCTGAGTAGTGTCAGGTTGAGTCCAACTGTAGTCTTGTGAGCCGCCGTCCAAAGTGTGTTTAGTTACTTTACACCTGGCTATGTGATAGTTGAAAGGGCCCCAATGTGGATTCCTGACACTGCTGACGTGAGTTTTCACCACCTCGTCGTCGACACATTTTTGGAGAAGTGTCATTTCAGCTTTGGTGATTTTGACCCAGTAGTTTTGATCGGCTGCTTGCATCATGTAGTAATTGGGCTGATTTTTTTCGAATATGAACTTGATTTCACAGTTCGGAGGCAGCACCTTGCACTGTTTAATTAAATCCAGGTGCGGCTTCATTACTAAGGCATGCTTGTTGCGGGCACTGAACTCTGCTCTCCGCGCCGTCCATCCAGCATTTTCGCCCGCTCTGGCTTCCATGTGACCACAGGTGTCTTTCATGTACTTTTGACACCCTTTCAACCGAGTCTCTTTGTCTTCTTTGTTGCAACAAATTGTGTCCAAAATGTAGGCCTTGAGACCATAGTCTTCATTGTTGCCGGTGACTTTCTCCCCATTTATCAGCAACTGGCAGGAAGCAAAGAGAGCGTGTGCCAAGTTGTTGACTGGAGCAGCTTCTATGCCTACGGCAAGGTGAGTTGTTCCGTCTGCCGCCACGGCTTCCAGTTCCATGTACAGCTCAGTTTCTGAGAGGTCTGTGTACAGGTTGCTTGGTTCGAAGGTGAAGTCAAATGATTCAGTGTGTGGAGTCAGGGCATTGTTGGTAGTTTTGGTTATTTTTTGACATTTTAATATGTCCTTTTGAGTGACAGGCAAGGCGTGTAGGTCTAGTTCACCTACTGCACATACCTGACCCTTGGGATGAAGGAGACTCATGACTAGAACAAGGTCCTTCCTCTAGCTTGTCCTCTGCCTCTGCCGCGTTGCCCCTTACGTCCTCCGCGCTTGCCGGTTGCTCGTCGTTTGACTGGAGGAGGTTCAGATGTACCTTTTATGTATCCTTGAGCAGAAGAAGCAGCCCTTTTGAGTAAGTTCTTCCCTGTAGCTTTACTTCTCCTAACTACACTTTTCTTGAAGCCTTTTCCTGTTACCACGTCGGACAAGACTCCAGCTCCTGTAGTAAGCAAGGCTTTGCCTGCAGATTTGGCAGCCGAGCGTCCTATTTTACTTAAGAGGGGAACAGCTCCTCTCAGTAAACCACCTATTAACGAACCAAGTCCGTGCCCTCTTTGTCTGCCCCTGCCACCGTACGCTGGTAAAGCACCGTTCCCAAACTGTGATTTTCTGTAGTATTCAGCGTACTGACCCCTAGGGGCCAGGTATGGAGGTGTTCCATAGTAGTGAAGCATGGTAATATACTCCTATCCTTGAAGAGGTCTGAAGGCAAGTACCACCGACACTGATCCGCTTTCAAATGGTATAGGTTCCCCAGTCTTGTCTCTTAAGTATATCCCTATCTGTCTGAAGGTGGTTTTAGTGACTGGCAGATATATCAAGTTCTGGAAACTTATGGTCTGCATGTCACCGTTGTAGCGATTTATGTTGATTTGCCTGAGAAGGGGTGCTTTAGAATCACCCACAAGACTGTGCTTGACTATGTCAGAGTACACGAAAGCACATCGACTTTTGAACTGAAGGTCTACCACGTAGGGGCTTTGTGTCTTTCCACTTAGGAAAACACTTCCGTCAAAACCTAATTGTTTCCCTAAGTTTTCTGGGAGTTGCATGACCACACCAGGAGGCAAGGAAACTACACTTTTCATTGTGTATTTGTTGTAGTGAAACACGGTGGCTTTGTTGTTTTTCCTGTAGTTTCTTAGTTTTCTCACCAACATGCTCTGTAGTTTATTTATGGTCCTGTTCAAGTATCCTATCAACTCTGAGTTGCTTTCCAGGTTCACACCTTCTAAGGCAAACATATTGTAGATACTACCTTCCTTGAAGTAATACTTAGACAGGTATCTGCTAATTTCCTTGAAGCGTGTACATATTTTCACAGCCTGTAACTGACTGGGAGAGAGCGGAGAAACATTAGCAGAGTCTGTGAAGACGGCCTTTTCTTCAAAAAAAGAAAGAGACCTTTTTTCCCTGTCATCCATAGACATCACTTCAGCCACAGCCGACGATATTTCCCTTTTCTCTCTGCCTGCCGTGTCACGCTCCCCCTCAGCCTCCTCCTCTTCCTTTTCCTCCTTCTCTGGCGTGGGTTGGTTAGAAGTGAATCCTCCAGATGGCGTCTCAGTCGCAGCAGCAGGAGTTGGTGGACTTTCACTTGCAGGACCAGCAGGAGGAATGGTTTCAGTCGATCCCACAGGGTTGACATGACGTAGGTTTTTTGTTATTTTTACTCCTCTCTTCAAAGCAGATTGGGCTGATAAATTTGATGTAGAGCTTGAAGCTCTACTGAAGACACTATGGGCTCCTGGTTTTTCCAGAGGAAAAAATTCTCTTCTGCGTTTGTTCAATAAAGCTACTACAGAGCGGAGGTTGTTTGTCAGGTCGTTTTCTCCCTGTACCAAGAGGATGGGTTCTTCTTTGACGTTGTACCACGTGGTAGGACAGGTTATTTCTTGAAGAGCACACTCTAACTGAGTAGGAGAGTTAATGTATTCTGCCAAAATTGTATTGTAACTAGTTAAAGTGTTGTCAGGAAAAACGTTCATAGATGAGTTACTAGGTAAAGTTAAGGTAAACGCCATTTGTTTATGTTTTTGACAGGTTCCCAAGAGTTAAACTTGTCTCCATAACCCTTCCACTTGATCAAGGCTTCTCTTTTCTTGCCTTTTCCTCTGTATTTTACTATTTTTTCTATGTTGTAGCGTCTTCCGTGACGGACTTGCACCTTCTGGACCTCAGGTTCGTAGAAGCTTCCTTTTATCTCTTCTCCAAGGAGATCTTTCAGGTGGTACCCTTTGGGCGAAATGTTGTCAACTGTGTATATTTCCTCAGTCCAGTTAGGTTCGTACCCTCTGTTAAATGTTTTCTTTGTTTTCAACATTCGCACTTGATTTTTTCTCTTCAACTGAAGGACAGGAACTTTTTTCTTTTGAGGTTGATCGTACAACCTGTAGAACAAGACTTCAGAGTTGTCTTTATTTATGTCTGAAGGGGCAGCTCCTAAGGCTTTGTGGTAAGTCAAATTGTAGGACTTAACCAAGTCGGGCAGCAAGTCAACCCATTTGTAGTTATTGAAATGAGAAAAACATCTCCACATTTTTCCTTGTAAGGTAGAGTTGAATCTTTCGGCTAAGGCACACTTCACGTCGTCGTTCTCTCCTGTGAAAAAATTGATTTTTTGATCTTCACAGTGTTTTTTGAAAATTTTGTTGACAAACTCTTTGCCCTTGTCAGTTTGAATTTGTTGAGGTTTTCTTTCTTTGCTCATTTTTTTGAAAGCCTCTGTCACGTCATCAGCTCTCTTACTTTTCACAGGTTGTCCAAAACCATACCTTGAAAAAACATCTATTCCCGCTAGAATGTACTGGTATCCTTTGTTTTCCTTTGAAAATTCTCGCATGTCTATGAGGTCAAGTTGCCACTGTTTGTCTATGCCCCATGTTTGTGTTTTTCTTCTTGGAAATCTTCTCTTGTAAGGTTTGTGTCTGGTGTAAGCGTCTACATCTTCCAAAGCTTGTTCTATGTTTTTTTTCTTTGTTTTCTTGAAGTGATGACGTTGAAGTTTAGAAACGCTGGTGAAACTTCCAGGTTGTTTAGGATCTGTGTAAAACCTGAGCACATCTTTTTTCAAAGCCTTGTGCGCCATATAAACTTACGTCCAGTTCCTTTTTGACTTACTTTCCTCTTCTTTATAGGGGAAGCTCTTTTCAAGGGACTGGCAGCAAAGGAAGGACTGTGCCCTGCAAAAGCCGACTTGTTTTTGACAAATTTTAAGGTGGGGTTCAGCCTTTTAACTGCTCTCATGAAAACCTGGCTTCCTTTAGGTTGGTCCTTTTTCAAAGACTTTGGTCGGGCAGCAAAAGCTAACAAATCTGTTATGTCAGTTCCAGGCACACGTTCCCCGTTAACATATATTTCTCCGTCTCTGTTCCAATTCAAAATTTGACTTCCGTGACGAGATAATTCTCTGTATAGATTTTTAGCAGTCGTTCTGTAACTTGCAGGTATTCTTTCTTTTATGTCGGCGTCCATACCCTCTGTGTTGTCTCTTGCACGAGGTTTAAAACCTTCCTCCCCTTTGAACTCGTCTACACTGTCTCCGTCTGAATCGTCAGGAAGTGGTGGATCGTCTCTAGTCTCTGTGAAAGTGTGGTCAGCATCATCGTCGCCGTCGTCGGTGTCTTCTAAAGAATTGTTTACACCCCCAGCTGCTGCTCCTGCTGCTCCTGCAGGACCTTGTCCTACTGCTCGACCAAAATAGGGACCTTCCCTACGTTGTCCTAAGGCCTTGGCTTTTTTAGTTAAAATTCCCGACTTTATCATAAGTTGATTGTACTGCCTTAACTTTTCCTTCAGTTTGAGGTTAGGAGAGTTAAGCACCTCATGTGCTTTACTCTGAAGGTGGTTCAGGACTTGAACCAGGCTGGAATCAGGAGTTAAACCTTCTCTTAAAAGTTGAGTGCTGTAGTACTGGTCTTGAACACTAGGTCCAGGCTGGGGAGGAGAGGAAGGACTAACAAAAGAAGATTTTTTTTCTCGGGGAACAAGATCCGCCCTTACGAGGGCCATCCTTGAATAAGACATGATTTTTTTATCGACGTGCTCCTATGAGACCTGTTATCAGGGGTAAGGCGAGGCCCAAAATGGTTCCCAAAAATCCTCCCTTTTGCTCAAAGGTTTTCCTCTTCTGCTTAACGGTAGCCTTGTGCCTTGTGACTGACTTGAGTTCTTTCTTGTAGGGTGATAAACGTTTGACTGCGTCGGACTCGTTACGCAACAGGTTTTTGTTCATTACGTTGACGCAAATTTGACTCATCAACCTAATGACCTCATCGCTGAGACCTTTGATAATGTGGGAACACTCTGCCGAGGAACACTTGGATATGTGTTTCAACAAGTGGTAATGTTTCCTTATTGTTTTAAATTTTCCTCCAGAAGGAGATCTTTTGGTCACCATTCTATCTTTTTCTTTTCGAAGCTGAAGCTCGAGGAATGAAAACCAAGGTGTTCCAAGGAGTTGTTATGCTGTTTCTTACCCTAAGCTCATTAGGTGTGCTCTGCTTAAAGTCCAATAGGATGTATGAATGCTTCTCTTTGGTTTCTGAGTTATATACCTCCGTCAAAAAGGATTTCTGTCCTGGAAAGGCCTGTTTGCTGATGTGCCCTATCTGACTCATGTCTCTAGGGTTTTTAAAAACAACTAGGTAGTGTGCATTTAAGCTCAAGGTTCTGAAGGCAGGATTGTTGAAAAACAAGTTTTGAGTAACAAAAATTACACTTAAACTGCGATGGTGAGAGCCCACAGTGAAAAGTTTCATTATGGTGGGAACGTACTCGGGATCCATGAGATCGTCTATTACGACCAGTCCATGTTTAGTCACGTCTCTTTCATCCTCGAACAAAAAGTCTTCTGAAAGAAGACCTTTGTTAAACTTAACCCCCAACTTCACCATTTCGTCGAATCCATCTTGCCATTGACTGTAGCAGTAGTATATGTCGTGTATTTTTGGAGTAACAAGCTCGTCTACACCTTTAATCAACTTGAAAACAAGTTGACTTTTCCCACAAGAAGTAGGTCCAGCTATGATCATTGTGAAGGGGCTTTGTAGACGTGGGTCAAAAATGATCTCCTTTTCCTTGTGATCCATGTTGGACGATATCTTAGACCAAAGTGACCAAAGGAGCAACCTCGTCCTCTTTTAAACCAGTAGAACCCTTGTTCAAACCTTCCACGTAAAGAGCTACATCAGAAAGTCCCATGTTGTATAGACTGGCTATTAGGCAGCTTGGATGAGATATTTCTCTATATTTCCAAACCATCAGAACTTCGAACACAGGATTTGTGACACCTTTTTTCCCTGGAACAGGGGTGGATATCAGGTTAAGCTCGTGGTCGCTCATTCCAAGTTGAGTTCCCAGTTTCCTCCAGTCAAGCTTTTCGAACTTGTCTGCCAGGTTGACGAACAAAGTATCAACTTTCCACTGTTCTGGAGGAATTTCACAATGGTCCACTACGTTGTAATATCCCATGTACCATCTACAATAATCAGTTAGATCGTAACGACCTATGTCACTTAATGCATGTCTCAATACCATCCACTTGCAACGCACGTTCTTTCTACTCCATGAAATAAGCATTTCTCTCCCCATAGAACGAAGAGACGGTATTTTTTCCATGTAATCCATTAAACTTAGTCTAAGTCCTAAGTAAACTCCTAATCGAGGGTAGTCTTTTTCAGATATTTTTTCACTGACCTTGAATAACAACTCGTCCGAAAGGTGAAACTCCATAGCGTCCAAATAAAAAGTGTTGAGCAAGTAAGGCAGGCAGGTAGGAAGGCAGGCAGGTTATGACAGGCTAGAAAGCATACAGTTGACTTATATAGGGTAGGGTAGGGTAGGGTAGGGTAGGGTAGGGTAGGGTAGGTGGGTAGGTGGTTTAGGTGGGTGGGTAGGTGGGTGGGTGGGTTAGGTGGGTTATTTTGGGCGGCCAGCCCGGGCCAACAAGCCCCAAACCCCCCATACTTGAGGGGTGCCCCCACCCCCCCACCCCATAGTTTTTTAAACCCAACCCCACCCTTTCCTACCCTACCCTACCCTACCCTACCCTACCCTATTTTATCCTACCCTATTCTATCCTATTCTATATATCTCTCCCGTTCCCTTCCCCCTGTTTAGGTAAGCATGTTACATCGTTCTTCGTTCGTTTAAATTTGTTATGACGTTGAGTGTAAAGCGAGCTGATTGTGGTGAAAACAGTGAGTAAGGGAGATAAGCTGGGTGCACCACATAGCCAGATAAAACCAAACTTTTTCTTTCTCCTCTACACTGAAACGATCCAGGGACGATGATGGGATGTGAAATATGGGGCAGGAGGAAAACAAAGTTTTGGTTTCTAAGCACTCAGCTAGAAGTTCCAAAATAGACATGAAGAAATGAAGACGCTGGTTAAGTAGGCGGGGATTTTCTTTGGCGTGATGCTCTTCTGCCGCTTTCAATGCTTCCACATGGAAGGGGTTTTTCAGTGGGCCTTTTCCCTTTCTTCCATGCTTCAGGGCATAACCCAAGGTTTCCACCGCTGAAAATTTCGACAAGTTATGACTCAAAACCATTTTCCTCAAGGTTTTTCTGTCTTTGGATGTAAAACTTGATTGCACTGAAGAAAAAACTAAGTATAATTTTTTCCGGTGAAGAACACATTCTTTCAAGTATTTGCACACGTACCTGAAACAAATAGAAGAGCAACATATGATTTCATTTCTTTCCCTCACATATGTCAGAACTTGAGTGTCGTCGGGGTGACGTTGTTCTAATACACGCTGCAGGGAGTAACGCGACATAGTAGGTCGAAGGTTGTTGTGTCAAATAACGATGGTTTAGTCCCCGTTTAACCTTTATAGGAAACCTGTCAGTCTTTCCTTATCGCAATTTCCTGAAATGATTTATTGCTCAAGGACGAAACAAACGTCAGGGTCAGTGCCTGAGCGTTCTGAAAAGAGGGGAAAACATGTGGAAGGGTGGGTTTGGTCCAGGGGCCTTACCCGGAGGATCATCGTTTATTTTTGTTCAGTTTTATTAGGAGGACCAAAAATTAGATACGGGGTAGGCTGTTACCACCTTCAGCTGACCTTTTTCATGGGAGGCAGTTATTTCAGTAATAACTCTCACAACATGACAGCATCCATGGTAATTGTGGCCAATCTCTGTCCTGAATCCTCTTTCATAGAAAATTTTTGAACCTAAAGAGTGTGTAATTTTGTCTGGGTGAAGTAAAGTGGCTTTTATTAAAGCCTTCACCATAGTAGAATCGATGAAAACTGAATTACCAGGCCCTCCCCCCAAAGGTTGATCCCTTAAAAAAAAGGGTTTTTGTCTGTCTGAAATGAATTTCTTTGAACTTCCAGAGGAAATGGAATGTCTAGACATTAAGTGTACCATGGCACCATGTCCCAAAAGAACACCTGAAAAAAAACTTTCCCCATTTTCTGAGATAAGTTTTTTTACAGAGGGTCCACCAGGAACCAATGCAGTGGTTTGGTTATGCAAAAAGCATTGTTTGAAGTTACAGTTAGGAGGGATGTAAAGATCCCTGTTCAAATTTTCAGGACAGAATTTCCACACAGCCCACACCTTACCTTCTTCTACGCCCCTCCTGATGTCTGAAATAAACACCTCCTGACGCCTTTTGTGACCTACGGTCAAAGACAAAGGCAAAGGACAAAAGTTAGCCATGTCTGCTTGAGAGAAGCTAGTTCTGATGAATGACGAATGGTCTGCGTTAATTACAGAACGGTAACAACAAGACTCGTTTTACAAGCCTCACCCTGAACGTTGACTGAACGTTATCACGTTTTTTATTTGAGTTAAGCTTTTTTACTTTTTTCCAAAACAACACTGACTAAGTGTAAAACATACTATGAATGGAAAAGCACGGTTATCTACGACTCATGGACGTGGTTGTACGTTATCTGAACGACAAGGGAACGTCCCAGCATCGTATCAGGATAGTTACTATAAAGTAGACTTGAGCTGCTCGATCTTCATCAAACCTTTTCTGACGTTTGTCTGCTGTTCGCCGTCCTGCTCCTGCACCTTCCAGCCCTGCCACCCTTTCATCTTCAAGGAGAACAATGCCTGGTCGCATGAAGACGGGACTTAGTGTCAGGAG
This sequence comes from Acholoe squamosa, assembly GCA_949317995.1. Classification (NCBI taxonomy): domain Eukaryota; kingdom Metazoa; phylum Annelida; class Polychaeta; order Phyllodocida; family Polynoidae; genus Acholoe; species Acholoe squamosa. Next base: position 68,792,415 of record OX439046.1, on the reverse strand, counting down.
AGGAGGAGCTAAAAAACTGGCTCCACTAACTTTTACTACTTCTAAACAGACAGTGGAAAAGGCGTCGGGCATCGCCCCTCCTCCTACCTCTCCAGCCTCACCTGATAAACCACCTGCAACTCCTGCTCGGCTTCCAACTGAAGTGCCTGATGCAGGAGAACAGGAAGCCGCTCTTGCAGCTCTTCATGGCGAAATCACTGATTTCCTGGATCGCGTCCGGGATCGCTCTCCTCAGGAAGCTGGCGACGGCGATTTTGACATCAGGGAATACATCAATCCCCCGGCACCTTTGAACTACCAACCCCCCACTGAAACACCTACGTCCGCCTCTTACTCACCCGTGACTCCGGAGGAACCTTCTCCCCAGGTCAGTCCAATTAAGGTTATAGACCTTACAACCTCATCACCGGCAGTTAAACCCATAGAAGTGGTGGACTTAACACAAGGGACACCTTCACCTGCTCACCGCGGGGGGTATTCGCAGGTAGAGGTTATAGATTTAACCGGCCCTTCTCCTCTGTACTCTCTCCCGGTTCCAGTAGAGGAGCTGCTTCTTAAAAGCCCGCCGGAAAAAAGAAACTGTTCCAGTGAGAAAGAAGGGGAGCCTAAGAAAAAAAGACAGAAGCGCGCCTACCACAAGAAAACCCCTGTCTCTACCCCTGCTTCAGATTCCTCAGCGACTTCATCCTATGGTGCCGAGCCAATTGGTTCTGTCCCAGGTGTTCCTTCTCCTAAAGACAAGTCACACAGGCAAAAGTTTGGGGAGGGAACTGCCCCCAGTTCTTCCAGCAAGCTTGTGGGCTTTAGGTCAGTGCCTTTGGTGGTAAAAAAGTGGCCTGCTCGATTTGGTTTCCAAGAAAAGTCACCTGCCCCCAACCAGGTTTTTTATCCGGAAGGGGATAACAACGCCTGCATAGAAATATACAGGGAACCTAGCATCAGGGGAGTATGCTTGAGAACCTACCTGGACAAACCTTACGAGCGGTGCTTGAACCTAGAGGCGCGTGAATTCAGGAACTTAGTGGACCAGATAGAGTGCATCCTAGGAAAGTACAAGGAGTTACACCGCCTAGCTGCCCTTGGAGAGAGGAAGGTGGATAATCTTTTGTTGTCCTTGAACCAAGACTGCACCGACCCCAGTGGAGGCCGGGCTATGGTCCTGGTAAACTTGTACAAGGGAACTCCTAAAGTTCACATAGGAACAACCAGCTACGTGGAGGAAATGAATGCCTCGGTGTCTTCCAGCTTCAGAATGCCCCCCTCAGCCACACACTGCGGACACACTGTGTCCCCCTTCATTCTGGAGGACATAAAATCACGAGTTGGTCCCTTCCTAGACGAAACGACCGATTTCTACTCTGGGTAAGTGGTCAACTTTGTATAGTGTCTGGTCAACAGCTCCTTGTTAAGTGCTTTTACATTATGATGTATATCAGCTAATTTGTAGTTAGATTTAGATGTACTCCGTTATTAGTCAACATAGCCCAGCGTAGGTTTAAGTTCCATATGTACTCCATGTATACTTAGGTTAGGTTTTTAGTTATAAGTTTGTATATAGAACATAAAGTGAAACAAGAAAAAGAAACCTTCAAAAAAAAATGCCGCCCAAAAAGGTAAAACAACTTTACACCGTCAACTGTCCAATGTGTAACACCCCTAGACCTCCACGTTTGGTAACTGTAGAAAACAGTGGAAAAACTTTATGTAACTCAGATTCTTGTAGAAGAGAAACTTTTTCCGACAGCTTAGAACTTCCAAAAGAAATAGAAAAAAATTCTTTGCATAAAAGCAGTTACCGTGACAACTTCAAGTCCATAGCTTCAGGTTTGGCTGTGCTTGGTAAGCTTCAGTCCATTTTCAACGTCAGAATGACAAGTTTCAACAAAGACTTGGGAGCCAAACAGGTAATAGAGGCGCTTACCTCTATTCATAGAAATCAAGTTATGGCTTACAAAGTGGCTGTCTCTTTTGGAAGGTTGTTGTCTTCCTCTAAGGAGGAAGAAGAAGAAGAGAAAGTCATGTACTTTCATGCTTCTGCCAACAACTCGTCTTTGTTCTATGACAGTGAAAGTCATAGAGACCCTTACATTTTTATAAGGGACGACAAAGACTTTGCAGAGTGTTTAGATTTAATAGAAAACAACATTAAAGAAGACACTCAAAGACCCTCTACTAAATGGAGTGTAATAGGCAACGTGAACGCCAACATCACACTGATAAGGGCTACGGGAGGAGAATATCTTTTAGGTAAAATGAAAACTGTTCCACCAGGTTTAAGACAAAGAGGAATGCAACACTTTCACAGAGACCCTAAAACCAAAAGGGCTTACAAGGACAACTTGTGTTTCTTTAGATGTCTGTCTTTCTTCCTGTATGAATCTTTAGAAAAAACTCAAGAGCTTTTCCTTGAAGCCTATCCAGGGGTGAACAAGGAGACTTTTGAGGGCGTTAACATAAGAGATTTAGACAGGTTAGAAAAAATGTTTGAAGTTAACATAAGAATCTTTTACCTTCCCTCTTTTGGTAAAAGAAAGGGTCGACCTAAAATTATAAGGTCAAACATGTGTTCATCCAAGAAAATCATGAACTTGAACTTACACAGAAACCATGTAAGTTTAATAACTAACATGGGACTGTATGGTAAAATGTACCCCTGTGAAAAGTGTCATAAAGTTTTCACTCGTAGCTTCCTTTTGAAACAACACAATGGGGTGAAAAAAGATTGCACCAAAGTCAGCTTCAGGTACAAAGGTGGAGCATACAATCCATCCAAAACAGTTTTTCAAGTTTTAGAGGAACTGGGAATAGTTTGTTCACCTGAGAAAAAAATATACCCCTATAAAATTGTTTTTGACTTTGAAAGCTATTTCGTCCAACCTGAAAATTCGTCCCCAGAAAATGCTAACACTGTGATAGAAAAAACTCACATACCCCTTTCTGCCAGTGTAGCTTCTGATTTTCCTGGGCATACAGAACCAGTGTGTTTTGTCAGAAATTCCAACAGGGACGACGATCCTTTGGTTAAAAATGTGTTGGAACACATAAACAACTTGGGGCAGTTGATAGGAGAACAGGTGAAAGAGAATTTTAGAGATGTTTTAGACGAACTAGACTCTCTAGAAGAAAAACAAAAGGAACTAGAACATAAAGCTAGCAAAGTTTTTCCAGCAAAGAACAAAAAAAATCCCCAAAAAAAAATCTCCCATGTTCTTGAAGTGAAGGAAAAACTTCTTACCTACATAGAAAGAGTCCCTGTTCTAGGTTTCAACTCTGGAAAGTATGACATTAATTTGATAAAAAAGGAATTTCATTCTTTTTTTATAGACACAGACAAAACAGAAATGAAAACCATAAAAAAATGCAACAAGTACATAGCAGTGTACACAGACCATCTTCTTTTCCTTGACATGTTTAACTATTTGGCACCAGGTTATTCCTACGCAAACTACCTGAAAGCCTTTCTAAAAGGGAAAGCTGAAAAAGGTTTTTTTCCCTACGAGTGGATGGACAACATAAGAAAACTGAACAACAAAGCTCTTCCTCCACGCCACTGCTTCTACAGTTCTTTGTCGGGTGGTGGAATAAGCAAAGAAGATTATCTTAAATGTAAGAAGGTCTGGAAAGAAAACAAAATGAAAACTATGAAGGACTACTTGATATATTACAACAACCTGGATGTTAAACCCTTTGTTTTAGCCATAAACGAGCACACAAAATTTTTTATAGATCGTGGGGTAGACATGTTCAAAGACGGTTTAACTTTGCCAGGTTTAACCTTGAAGTTTCTTTTCAACAACACTGCACCTAATGCCACTCCTTACATTCTTTTTGGTGAGAAAGAAAAGGATGTTCACTCCTTGCTCAGACGCAACTTAGTAGGGGGTCCCTCTATTATTTTTCACAGACATCACAAAAGTGGAGAAACAAGAATAAGACAAAAAAAATACGGGTCACAAAGCAAAGTATGCAGACACATAGTAGGGGTAGATGCTAACAGCTTGTACCTCAAGTGCATGGGTGAAGAGCACTGCACAGGTTATTATGTGGTGCGCAGGAAAGAAAACGATTTTCAAGCTGTTTGCAGTCAACAAATTAGCTACTCAGCCACAGAATGGTTGCGATACAAAACTGTGACAGACAAAGTCAAGATATTACACCAATACAACTACGGGGAAGTAGTATTGGGTTCAAGGAAAATAAAAGTGGACGGATATGATCCAGCTTCAAAAAAAGTATACCAGTTTCACGGGTGCTACTGGCATGGTCACATATGTCACCTTACTAAATCAGTTTTGAGAGACCCCAATGGAAAGGCATGGTTAGAAGAAAAAAACCAAAATACCATTTTGACTACCCTATATCTTCAATCGTTAGGTTACCAAGTAGAGGAAAAGTATGAGTGTATGTGGTTGAAAGAAAAAACTGAAAACTTGTGCAGAGAAACAAAAAGTGAATGGGAAATTAAAAGACCGTTGTGCCAAGGCAGAAAAAGTCAGGATGAAATACTGAGAGGGGTTTCTAAAGGAACAACTTTTGGACTTATCCAGGTAGACATAGAAACACCTGAACACTTGAAAGAAAAATTCAGTGAAATGACACCTATTTTCAAAAACTGTTTAGTAGGAAAAAAAGACGTAGGTGAACATATGAAACGTTACCTGGAAGCAGCAGGTAAGCTAAAACAACCGCAACGCCAACTTATAGGCAGCTACCACGCAGAGGGAATTTTGTTGGGAACTCCTCTCTTGAAGTGGTACCTGGAAAAAGGTTTGGTAGTTACGACAGTACACCTTCTCGTAGAATACACTCCAGAACAGACTTTTTTACCCTTCATGGACGAAGTAACCAAAGCTAGGAGAAAGGGCGACGAAAATATAGACTGTAAGATTTTGTCAGATCTGTACAAACTTTTGGGAAATGGTTCATACGGAAAAACCATATGCAACAAACAAAACTTTGTTCAAACAAAGTATCTTCACCCCTCTAAGGCAAGACGTTTGGCCATGCACTGGTCAGTGCAAGATGTGCAAGACATAAGTGACAACACGGTAGAACTGTCCTGTTTGCCCACCTCCATCACCTACGATCTCCCAGTTCAAATAGGGTTCATGGTATACCAATATGCCAAACTTAAAATGTTGGCTTTCTATTACGACTTTCTCCTTGAATACATAGACGAGAAAGATTTTGAAATGTGTGAAATGGACACTGACAGTTTTTACTTTGCTTTAAGTGCAGAGAAAATAGAAGACGTAATTATTCCTGAAAAACGTGAAGCTTTCTTCAGAGAACGTCACAAATGGTTGCCCTCTGAATCATGTGACAACAGTCACCACAGAGAGACCTATGTTCAGACCAAAGTATTGGGTGAGCTGTGGCTGCCTCAACCATGTTGTAAGAGCCGTCTGGCGTTTGACAAGAGAACCCCCGGGTTATTCAAAGTGGAGTGGGAAGGTGACGAAATGACTGCCTTGAACTCCAAATGTTACATAGGCACAGGAGTAAATGTGCCCGTTAAAATGAGTTGCAAAGGTGTAATTCAAAAACAAAACCCCCTGACCACTAACAAGTACAAAGAAGTACTGGACAGTGAAAATGTTGTCACGGTAGTCAACAAAGGATTTAAAGTAGTAAACCACAGCGTTACGACTTACTCTCAAAGGAAACAAGGTCTAACCTATCAGTACATAAAGAGACAAGTATGTGAAGACGGTGTAAGCACCCTACCCCTTTCTATATAAAAAATGGTTTCTTTTTCTAGTTTCACTTCCAGTTGTACATTTCGTTGAAAGAAAAAAAAGTTTTAAACAAATTGTTCAAATGAACAAATTTCCTTCATAGAAAACAGTGTTAAAATGGAAAATGTTCATTTGAAAAATTGTTCAAACGAACATTTGTTCAAATGAACATTTTTCCCCATAGAAAACAGTGTTAAAATGGAAAATGTTCATTTGAACAATTGTTCAAACGAACATTTGTTCAAATGAACATTTTTCCCCATAGAAAACAGTGTTAAAATGGAAAATGTTCATTTGAACAATTGTTCAAACGAACATTTGTTCAAATGAACATTTTTTCCCATAGAAAACAGTGTTAAACTGGAAAATGTTCATTTGAACAATTGTTTAAACGAACATTTGTTCAAATGAACATTTTTTTCCATACAAAACAGTGTTAAACTGGAAAATATTTTTTGTTCAAATGAACATTTTTCAAATAAAAAAATGTGTACTGTATCATGAAAAAAACTAATAAAAAAGTAAGAAAAGTGAACTGTATCACCCAAAAATAAAAAAAACTTTTCACAAAAGTGAACGCTGTACATGTTCACAACAAAAAATAAAAAATCCGGCGCTGAAGAAATTAAGTTGGAACAGAAAAAAAAGTGGTACCAGATTTCTTAACTCATAGCGTCACGTTCACCAGACTATTAGTATCTGGTTAGATTTAAGCAACCATTTTAACATGGAAAGTTTAGAAGCTATGCTTGTGGAGCAAACCACAGAAACTCCACCTTATGACTATTACATGCGTCCAGTTTTACAAAGTGTTGCTTCATATAATCAAGCTTCTTCTATAACACCTGACAATGATATAAGTTCTGTAGCATGTGGATGTTCAGAGAATTTCTTTTGGGAAATAATACCTGCAGAAAACATTGGTTATTTTAGAGGAGCTGAACCAGACACTGTTGACCACTGTATAACTAGTGTTAAAATGTACAAATATTTCTCTTCAGCTTTTTGGGACGCCTACAGAAACTGCATGTACTATTGTCGAGTGAAAAAAGTTAACTTGATAATGCATGATTGGTGTATAGGAGTATATCAATTGCACACTGAACCTGGCTGCCCAAGACACTACACAAGGTACACTTTAGGAAGTGTAAGAAAGTTTGCTCTTACTCTCCAAGAGTTAGAATGTAATCCCATAGTAGGAGTGTTTTGTCAGTGTAATTGTAAACTGGAAGTATCTGCTATTGCTAAAACTATTTGTTTCACATGTCTGCAGGTCTCTCTGGAACTTCATGCCTTAAGTATACCTGGAGTGAAAAATCATTTCTCCTTTGAGGTAAACTTTAAGGATGGTTTTTTATCTGGTCTTTTACCTGGACCCAAAAACAGTCAAACTTACTTCCTGGCCCAGGCTTTGTTCGAGCATGCTATATCTAACATAGCCAAACTTAACAGTTATTGTTTCCACAACACATGGAAAACAAGTCTTACTGGCCAAAGCTGGTATCAAGCAAGTAAATTCACACACAACAAATGTTTTTGTAGTATATGTGCACGCCCCGGAAATGGAAAATCTGTCTTCATCTGTAAATATTGTGTCTAATAAAAAATATAATCTGTTATGTGAAATAAATGAGTTGTGTTTTATTTTAATGCATGAGTCATAAGTATTGCGTAAATCCATAAAAGTATTGCATCAGAACATTGTGTAAATTCTTACAAGCATTGCGCAATGCACCCTCATACGTAGGTCATACGTTTTTGCAAGTAGGTTAGTAGGTCACTTCCGGTTTGCAAGTAGGTCAGCTCTAGGTATTGCGCAATTCTTTTAATTTATGTAACTAGGTCAGGTCACTAGGTCAAATGGAATCCAGCTCTCTGATTGGTCGAAAAAACTAGGTCATGACCTTATGACGTCACTTCCTGTCAAATCCAGCCCTCTGATTGGCTGAAACTAGGTCACTTCCGGTCTACCAGTAGGTCATGACCTAGTTAGTAGCTAATCCATTGCGCTCAGTTTGCATGTATATACTACTCCCATCCAATCTATAAGTCCCTTAGAGTTGTCTCCCTTTATCCTTAAAACGACTGAGCCTGCAGTGGAGTCTCTTCTATAAGGAGCACGAGTAGAAGTTACCTTTTAACTCCATACCCTTTATACTGTGACTGTCAGATAGTGACAAGGGTCTGGGTGAGAGTACTGATGGTTAACCCTTTAACTGCTGTTGATGCAGGAGTGCATCATGCCCATGATGCACCAATGAAGTGCTGGCAAGTTTGCACTTCATTGGTGCATCATGCCGACCCTTCGTGAGTGTATCAATCCCATAGGGTCCCATAGGGTCGGCATGATGCGTGAATGCAGACCTGGCGAGTTACTCGCCAGGGCTGCATTCATGCATCATGGTGACCAATGGGCATAATGCATTAGCGGCCCTTAAAGGGTTACAGATGGCAAAGGCTGCATACACCAACTGACAGGTCTATTCTTCACAACACAACTTTAATTTCTACCTCTCCTCTTCACAGCTCCTCCCTTTTCTTTATTTTCCTTCCTTTTTGCACTAACAATTCTAATCTCCTTAAAGCCCGTCCAGACTACTGACAGTACCACTAGACTATTGGGGACAGAGAAGCAGTACTAAAAAGAGAATTGCTCCCACCTGAATTGCCTCAGTTAACTTCATTCATTTAACACTCGTGAAATGTTTGTCATTGAATTGAGAAGGAGAGAACTATTGCCATGAATTGAGAGGGAGGGAGCTATTCCCTGAGTACCTATCCTGTGTGGTTTTAGTTAATCAGTTGGTGGTCAGTCTCGAGTAGTTTTGAGATCAGAGATAAGAGATAAGATAAGGGTTCAATTGAGGCTCTCTACTCCTGGCCCCTGGTTTACAAATATCTCTATTTTTCTTAAAAAGGGGATATCTATTACTAAATAGGCTGAATTTTTTCTATATATTTCCTCAAATCATTTCCCGATTTGTTTTAGATTTCTGTAAATATTTCTTATAACTCATGAATGATTTTGTGAATTTGGGTAATAGAAAATGGGAGATATTTCTCAGAGGTTTAGAGCCCCACTGCCACTGCCCACATCACCCTCCCGGCTGGGGAGGTTTCAAATACGACTGACCTAGGCCTGTAATGCTATCTTGCTAAATTCGCACTCTGTGTGTTCTAGTGTTAATCCTTTAAATGCCACTAATGCATTAATGCATCATGCCCATAGGTCGTCATGATGCATGAATGCAGCCCTAACAAGTCACGTGACGTGGCTATATTCATGCATCGTTCTACCTATATAGGATTCAGTATGGAGGCCTAGTGGAGCCACCATCTTGAATTTCGCTGGTTGAGCTAAAACCCACTGATAAGACATACCATGATGGGTACCTTGTCCCTGGTTAACACCCACTTCCAGGGACATGCTGGTCCCACCTTATCAGTGTGGGTCGCAGGAACCAGCTCCAGACCAGCTAGTGGCCAATATGGTGTTGGTACACTCTGGGAGATGATACAATGAAGTGCAGGAGAGCAAACCCACCAGCACTTCATTGGCGCATCACACCGACCAATGGACATTATATACTCCTGCATCAGTGGTCCCAGGGGCGGATCCAGGGGGAGTGACCTAGGGGGCACGTGCCCTCCTAGACCACCTGAAATTGGGCCAGGCTATGACTCTTAACTATAGGAAACGCGGCCAGAAAACCTGCTTGTGCCCCCCCATGACCATAATTTGAAATGCCTTCAATTCTAATATACCCGCTAGTGCATATTTTGTTAAATCCACAGAGGTGTGAGGATTAGGGCACCTAACAGTCAAACACACTACCTTAAAGACCCACGTATAGGCCGCACCCTGTCTTTAACCATTTAAGGGCCGTTGATGCATTAATGCATCATGCCCATTGGTCAGCATGATGCACCAAAAAATGCTGGTGAGACTGCTCTACAGCACTTCATTGGAGCATCATGCTGACCATCCGGAAGTTTAAGTACAAATCCCTGTAGGGTCATTATGATGCACCAATGAAGTGCTGGTATGCACTCCTGCATTAGCGGTCTTTTAAGGGTTAACAGGTCCCCATTCCTGACTGTATTCTATGTAGACTGGACCCCGTTTATAGTGAGTGAGTAATAGATGTTTACGCCATTTCGACAGCTAAGGTCATATTCATGGCGAGAACTACATTACACAATTTCACAGGGGAATGTGTCAGTGCCCGCGCATATGTGCACCACACACATCCCGTGGGGATAGGAAAGAGGAGAAATAGACCCTTTTAAGTGGGCTAGGGAGTCCCGGGACCCGACCCCGTATATAAGCTGCACCCTGAGATCCTGGAGGTGCCATAAGCCATGTCAGGGGTCTGAAATGGTCTATAAGTCGTGGCTAAGGTGCAGGGTTTTACGGTTTTAGATAAAGCAGTGACTGTGTTAAATCTCTAGCATCATACAGAATATGAGCAACAGTAAAATGCTAATAACACAGTGTAATAATAGCCATGAAAAAAAATTCATCCTCTATTTAGATATTGTCAGAAAAATGACACATGTACTTGTAAATAGACAAGGATCAGATCAAAGCTAACTCTAGTACTAGACTCCTCTTTGATGTCACCGACAGACAATGAACAAAAAAAAAGACGCATGAAAAAAGCATAAATCTCATTAGAGCACTAGCCATATGGCCAAGTACCCTGGGGTAATTTATATCAGATTTGAGTGCTTAGTTTTTAGGAATCTAAACCCACACATTATCAACTTCTTTATTTAAACATGTTCATGTCTTTGTCAGTATGTGCTATAAAACATAATGTGAAAATAATAAATCCTTTTTTGTACAATATGTTACTTGATAAAGGCCTCTGGTTCTATTTGGATGCTTGTCTGAATCTAGACAGAGAGCCATTAGAATACTGGGAGCATCTTAACACTTTGCCATAAACAGTCATTTTAAGGATCATAACCAACTCGCTGTGTGAGGGTTTATGGCTTGGTCCATGCTTCAATGGTTCTGAAGACGCAATACTCCTACGTCAAATGCATCTCTATGTATGTCATTATTGAGGTCACTTATCACAGGAAGTACATTGAATGTAAGAACACCCATACGCTGTAGTCATATAACGATAAAGGTAAAACTCTTTCACTGTTCAATGTAAATTTAAGACTTGTAGATATTTATGATAAGCAATCAGTTGATTGATGGTGTACATTTCTTATCTTTCCAGGTGTGCTAAACTACACAGTACAACAGCAGAGGCCCAAAGGTAAAGAGCCCTTAACACTTTAAAGGCCACTGATGCAGGAGTGCATCATGCCCATTGGTCATAATGATGCATCGATGAAGTGCTGGCGAGACTGCTCATCAGCACTTCATTGGAGCATCATGCCGACCCTCCAGGGTTGATACACATACTCCTGGAGGGTCGGAATGGTGCACGAATGAAGTGCTGGCGAGTAGGCTCACCAGCACTTCATTGGTGCATCATGACGACGAATGGGCATGATGCATTTATGCATCAGCGACCCTTACAGAGATAAGATAAAAATTGTGCATGCCCCAGGTCAAGGCACAGCTGTTATAAACTACTGACCCCAGGCGGATCCTATGTATAGGTGTAGAGGATCTGTTTAGATCCTTAACCATTTAAGGGCCGCTGATGCAGGAGTGCATCATGCCTATTGGTCGGCATGATGCACCAATGATGTTCACCAGCAATTTATTGGAGCATCATTCTGTCCCTCCGGGAGTTTGTGTATTTACCCCGTATGGTTGGCATGATGCATAAATGCAGCCTTGGTGAGTTACTCGCCATGGCTGCATTCATGCATCATGCCGACCAATGGGCATCATGCATTAATACCTTAATGCATCAGCAGTCCTTAAAGGGTTAATACTCATCACACCTGGAGTATACAACACCACCCTGCATGGGGTGATCCAAACAGTGTAAGTTTGGTACAGCCCCACTCCATGGGGTGGTTATAACAACTGTGATTGGGAGGGTGTGGGGAGCTGCAGGTGAGCATTATCTACCCACTCAGCTACCATTGGGTACCTCCTGGGGGGAGCTTGTTACAGGAATGAGATAATAAACATAGAATCAGTCATCAACACACTGGAGGAGGGACAACCCTGGAGGTTGGGATCTATATGACCTGTTACATAGGGTCACTAAGGACAATACCCGTCAGTCCCCTCCAGCAAGCTACAGAGTACACACCCAGTACCTACACTGTTAGAAATTGGCGACAAATAACTGTGATTCCCTGGAAACATCATTTTCAATGGAGATTCCGTGTAACACAGTGCATATACCACATGCTGTATTCCAGGGCTTCATTGTAGAAACCACACTGCTTCACTGTGTTGCAATTATGCAGATTGGCTGTGCAGTTTAAGAGGATACAATGTAGACTCAACAATCTTTTATTAGAGTTCACCTATGGGGGCCATTTTCTCGAGGTGCTGATTTATAGGCTTGTATAGGTGCCTATGCAAACCTATATAAATAACAGAAGGTGGTATCCCCCCCGCCAACCCTGCCCTGGAAGATCCAGCAGCTCAGGATTTGCTCCTCATGGGTTTGGCGCCGCACCCAGTGACATTTAGACCTACTGGAGGAGGCTACAGCTGGAGACTGAGGGCCCTGGAGGAGGCTGGAGTCAGTGGCATTTTGTAGTGGTTGGTAGTAGGGGTGGAGGATTCTATACAGTAGAACTGAGGGTAGGGCTAGAGGTAAGTGGCGTTTTCTTTTAGCAATGAGTGAAATTATAGCTTAGAGTATTGGCTATATACTTGGTGTTTTAGCTGTTTGAAACCTCTATGTCCTTTCAAATCTACTGTTCCTGATATCGGCATCCAGTATGATTTTCCTTAATCGTCAGGTGTTTATTTAAAAGTCTTGTTCCTATTACTATATAGTTTATTTCCCAGTAGCACATGTACATATACATTGCGATTTCAATTTTGAATAGGGCGTGTGTGGAGGGGGGGGGGCTGTTTACAGACAGCTATATCTTAGTAAACTCCGTCGTCCTTGTTTCCTTCTAGCTTTTTCCCTATTTTTACATATAATACACAATATGTACACACATTATCACATCAATTTAGATTAAAGATATATTGACAAAGGTAAAGGTACATTAAGGAAATTAGACTTTGATAGTAGTCCTTATGACCTATATATGCAGGCTTCGGGACCACCTAACCTTTAGAAATTGTACAAAGACAACTGCCCCCCCCCCCTTCATATCACGTCTGATTGAATATTGTGAGTACTGTGAGAATAGGGAATGGAGCTTTTTCTCTACTATAAGTATAGGAGGAAAGGGAGGAAAGACGGGATATAGGAGAGGAAGATTTTGAAAGCCCATAGCTGTGAGGAGTAGCGGAAATCTAATGCAGCCAATCACAATGGTAATCCAAATTACGGTGATCATTAGAAAATCAATTAGAGGAACAGGCTTCTACGGTAAATCCTGGGACATAAGCCGCACCTATCATACAGGACGCACCCTGAGTTGAAGGGAATGATATAAGGTATAAATGGGGCTTAATTTTGGGTAGTTTAGTACTGTCTTATAGTGTAAAAACCTCGCCTATATGACGCACCCTGAGTTCAAGTAAATCATATAGGATGCATAAATCTAAGGGCTGCTAAGATTATTCTTGGTATAAGCCCAATACGCGAGGATTTACGGTAAGTCTTACAGACGCCATAGTCCCTTCCACACAGAAAACACCAGACCCTTTCCATACATAAGGCCACTTAAAAGAAATTATCAGCTTCACAGATACCGCCCGCACCAGTTACAAAGGACTGCATTATTGCTTTTTATTTAAAAAAAAAAAAAAAAAAACGGAAAAAAATGTTCAAGATTTTCGCGTCCACTTAATTCATTCCGAACCAAAAATCTCAGCTAATATTTTGAATAAAAACATGATTTAAGCAGCATATTTATTCCCCTTTATCGTCTACAAGGTGGATCAATTAGAATTATAGTGTTCTTAAGGCTTCCATTAATGAAAATGCATGGAAAGGGTATCTTTAAACAAATATTTAGTAGAAAAAAAGGCCCTCCCGCGTCTCCCAAAAATCAAATAAAATAAAAAATAAAAAGCCTCCCTCCCTCACCCTTTTACTCAGAAATGTATCCGCAAAGCTGACAATTTTTTTTTAAGCGGCCTAACTATGTACACCTTCCGAGATAAAAAAAAAACTAAGTGTTGGTGCGGCAATTCTGCAGAGAGTGGTAAAGACATAGGTCAGAGGTATAGACGTCTGTTACCAGTAGTGGTTATACCAAGGCACAGGAGGAGGCCTTGAGCTGCCATGGAGGAATGCCCCATCCCCTCTCCTATAGATTTGGTACCAACTGCAGTGCTGCAGCAGCTGTCGACAAAGCAGAAAGGGGAAATGGGGGGGGGGGCTGCACATATATTTTAAAAAGAAAAAAAAGGGGGAAGAAGTCTGAAATGAGAATACTGTTGATACCTCTGCTAACTGAGATACGTACATGCATTCATTGCAGGGCTGTAAACCTCCTTTAGATTCTTGTCAGAGAACATACGTTTTAATGGAGGCATGCCCTGAAATAGGAGAAGGGGCTGTCATCTGAACTCTTGAAAAAAAAGGGGACTGTGAAAATACTAATTCTCCATACGAGGGCTCCCAAATGGCCAATAGAGAAGGATTGTAGATTCGCAGTGTACCTACCATCAAAGAGTCAGTGGCCCCTTGGGAGGGGGGGGGGTGCATGCCCCACCGTGAAGGGGGATGGTGCCACTTATTTGCCCTACAGGTGGTGCAGGTAAACACACTGGAGGAACTGCTACACAGGTGGGGCCAGCTGATAGTATAGCCCTCAAAGGGCCGTTGATGCAGGAGCGCACCAATGAAGTGCTGCCGAGACTGCTCGCCAGCACTTCATTGGAGCATCATGGTGACCCCAGGAATTTATCAAGCCTGTTGGATCGGGATGATGCATAAATGGGGCCTTGGTGAGTTACTCGCTAAGGTTGATACTTGGTGAGTTACTCGCCAGGGCTGATACAGGGCCGTCATGTACTGATACAGTCTAGATATTTGAAAGGATTTTGACCATGTAGGCCACTCGGCCCTGTAGCTTTTGTAGGTGTCCTTCCATCTCTAAACCATTGTCCATGGAAACCAATTTGTCGCACCCTTTTCATCATACATCAATATAATTATTCAGAGAAGAGATGAATACACTCTGTGTCCCTCAGTATCCAACAATAATGCCTGGGACAAGATATATTGCTGGCATATCCCTATTTAACCGCTATTAGATAATATACACAGAGAGATCTAGGTAAACATCAATCCTGGTCACCTCACCATTTTCAGCCTTATTAATTTACATCTGTCTGTCTGTCAGTTTAAGGCACTAAGTCGGCCTGAGCTTTAGTCTAATTACCTTTTGTTAAGAGAAGACATGGAGGAGGTTAAACTAATTCCCCTCATCACCCACCTGCCCCCCCCCACCTGTCTGGTGCTATATGACGTCTGGGGTGAGGCACGTGGCACCTTGTGACACCTGCTTATCCTATACGGCACATGGCTATTGTATTATTGACCAATGGGAGGCATCCCTGGCATATAGGGCATTAGCACATTAGGCTATGGAGGCCGCCATTAGACCCCGACTGCACTATGACTAACACCTTCAGCCCCCGTCTCCGCAGTAAATGCCAAGGATGCTTCCCATTGGTCAATAATACAATAGCCATGTGCCGTATACTGCGGAGTCGGGGGCTGAAGGTGTTAGTCATAGTGCCGTCGGGGTCTAATGGCGGCCCCCAGCTGATAATGGCTATGTGAGCTATATAAGCTGTTAATGCTTTAATCATCGCTGATCCACTATTGTATCATGCCCATTGGTTGACACGATGCATGGAAGAAGACCAGCTAGCCATTTCTCAAACACTACGATCCTACCCCTCTGCCTCCAATTCCAACCACCCCTACAATCCAGTCCAATCGTAGTGATTGACCCTTGGTGATCATGTATTACCTACGATTGACTATACAGGTGCATGCCTTTTCCCTCTGTATCTGCTGTAATTGTAGTGATTGACCCTGCACAATGAAGAATTCCCTTCCGATCCTGGCCTGGTCAGTACGATTTCAGGATGCCCAAAACTTAGTGTTTGAGAAATGACTTCCAGGGCTACGTCCATGCATTCTGACCCTACATATATGTTTGTTAGACTCCCTGATGTTCGTCATGATGCACCAATGAAGTTCCGATGAGAATGAGTGAGTGAGTGAGTAATAGATGTTTAACACCATTTCAACAGCTAAGGTCATATTCATGGTGAGAACTTCATTACACAATTTCACAGAGGAATGTGTCAGTGCCCACGCATATATGTGCCACACACATCTGAAGGGATAGGAAAGAGGAGATATGGACCCTTTTAAGTGGACTAGGGAAGCCCGAGTTGTGATGAGAAGATTCGCCGGCATATCTTTGGTGCATCATGACGACCGCCAGCATATCTTTGGTGCATCATGACCACCAATAAGCAGATGCAGCCATTCCTTAGCGGCCCTAATATTACGTGCTTCTGGCATCATGATGCACGAATGCAGCGAGGGTGAGTCTACTCGCCAGAGATGCATTGGTGCATCATGCTGATCCTCATAGAGTGCATTTTCCCCATATGACCTGCATGATGCACGAATGCAGCGTTGGACGTTGGCAGGTGAGGTACGGGGGTGGGGGTGGAAAAAGAGCGAGTGAGTGAGTGAGAGAGAGAGAGAGAGAGAGAGAGAGAGAGACAGAGACAGAGACAGAGACAGAGACAGACAGACAGACAGACAGAGAGGGGGGAGACAGAGACAGACAGACAGACAGACCGACAGAGAGGAGACGGACAAACAGGGAGACAGGCAGACTCTGTCTGTCTCTCTATCTAGTCTGTCTGTCTCCCTCTAAAGAGAGAGACCAAGTGGGGGGGGGGGCAGATACCTATCCAGCCTATTGTCAATTAGGCTCATTTCCTATATTGCCTATAGACTTATTATCCATACCTGGTAATACCCATAACAAAATGTCCCCAGGGTATACATATAGACAAAGAGCCAGCTGCAGCCAAACCATACTGGAGCGGAATGTATGGACTCAATACTAAAGGTATGGGGAATGTATAAACCAGTGCTAGGGTGTGCACATGTCTGGTAACCTCATGCTGGGACGGAATATGGGGGGGGGGCAGAATGTGGGGGTGGAGGTTAGGAGGAGGGGGAGTGGGCTTAAGGTAGGCATCTGGTCTGGAGGGGCTTTAAAAATGCCTGAAACTAGGGTTAACCCCCTAAGGACCACCAATATATTAGTGCATCATGCTAATATGTCTATAGATGTATTCCTTTCTATGTCTATTTTGCTGACTGACTTTGGAGCACTTATTCCTGTGAAAGACATTTCTATTCTCGATAGCCTACCCCATACCCCCCCCCCCCTCAAACACACACGATCGACCCTTAGACCACTTGGGAGCGCATGTATAATGTTTTAAGGATAAGGCCAGGCTTAAGGTCTTTTGGTGTATCATGCCGACCTCAGAGGCAATATTGACCCCATAGGTTCAGCATGATGCATGACCTTAGCCCCGGCGAGTTACTCACCAGAGCTGCATTCATGCATCAAGGTGACCAGCGAGCATGATGCACTATGGGCCACTAAAAGCTAAAAAGGCATTGATGGCTTAGCTGCCAATATAGACAGCTGGTTGGACTCTAATCCCTTCAGAAAATAAGCTCTTGTTTTGACAACAGGACAAAGGGTAGGTGGTGAAAAGGCCTATTGGGTGTAGCAGCGTGTGTCACCCTTATTGTTTTCACTGATGGGATTTCAATCAGATAATATTTACCTGTCCTGCTGAGGGGACTGGGTGGGTGGCGTCTGGCCTGGCAGGGGGTGGAGCCAGGGTATGTATGCTATGTCCTGAGTTAAGTGTTGGCATATACAGGTCTGTTAATACTAAGGCTGTGACAATGGTGCATTAATAGCTGGGTAATGTGTCACTAATTATCAGACGGCACCTGTCTAATTTGTTGCATATATGACTGGTACTAGTTTTGAATTGCCTTTATGTTAGATATCTATATTTGGCTAGACACTACTTACATGTACTTTTCTGCTATGCTATGGCTCTGGCCAATACTAGCTAGTGTCAATTGCATTATACCACATTCTACTGTGACGGAAGGAGTGCTGCAACCTTCCCTCAATTTTCATACTTTAGAAGTGAAGTGCAACATTACAAGTTTTGAAAATTTATATATAGTGTTTCCAGGTAACTCCATAGCTGAATCAAGAAGTTTTAATTTTGTCATTTTCATGGTTGAAAGAAGAGAATATCCTCAAATGATATATTCTTTAGAGTACTGCACTCATAAAAGTCCCATTTCCTTGGAAAGGCCTGAATATGTACAATATGTACAGAGATTCATGCAGCTTTGCATGTGGACTAGGTATAATAATGGGATCATCATAATTATAGAGTTGTTCAGGCACACCGCGGGTGGCATAGGTAAATGTCTTGTTATTATTCCCCCTGCATAAAGTATATAGCAGCCAATAACGTCAACGTTAACCCACTACAAATTGCTCCATAGTGTTTGATTAAGTTTACACATTGGTTGTCATAATGCAACTGGAAGAATCAAGATTTTATTATTGTGTCACCAAGGTATGGACTATGATCCATAACACGTACTCATCCAGAAGGGTTGATGCATGCCCGAAACGTTAGACTGATGCTCATATGCAAAGTGGATAGGCTACAAAACAGCACTGTATTGGTACATTGTTACAACAGTGGAATATAAACATGGAGGCACCCTCCGGGCCCTAAAGGGTTAACAGTTCATGAGACTGTACATTGGCGTATCATCCTGCACTGGAGATTTGACATTAGATATGTAAAATAATCAGTGCATTATGAAATATACATGCACAATAAAGCTAGTAATTTAAGTTTCAAATTAGGGGAAATGCAGTCTGTATGGATCCACATGTGATATATGAGAATCAGATCATTACCAATTTGACAATGATTGAGAGCATTAAACAAAACCGAAGAGAGAGAGAGAGAGAGAGAGAGAGAGAGAGAGAGAGAGAGAGAGAGAGAGAGAGAGAGGGCAGAGAAGGAGACAGACAGACAGAGACAGAAACAGAGAGATACATAAAGAGTGACAGAGAGATAGAGAGAGACAGACAGAGAGTGAGACAGAGACAGAGAGTGAGACAGAGAGAGAGAGAGAGAGAGAGAGAGAGAGAGAGAGAGAGAGAGAAGGAGATATATCCAACAAGGAGACCAGCCATCCATGATGTTCTGGAGTAAAAGAGAGACAGAGACAAAAAGAAGAAAGAAGGAGAAGGAAAATGTATTTAGAAATGAAGGAAGACATTTGCTTTTAGTTTTTATCACACTAAGAATATATTATACCAGCATGTATTCAAACATGTTGCAGCATTCTATCCACAATAGACCCTGATACATGTCTCTATGATACATACATAGGGGCCCCTTATTCAGCTTATGATATAAGACAGGTGCAATGCTGCTAAGCCATAGGTAAGTCCTTCTATTTAGCGGATAAAGACACCCACCGGTCCAACAATCCGCCATATTGTTTACTACTCCCTACCCCTGACTCTGCTGGCGGCTTTTGTTTATAAACATATTGCATAACGCGCCCCATCTAGGAGACCTATTCATAAACATTTGCTCAATGGCCCTGTGTTTAGCCTGTATGTTTATTTGCTTTTTGTGGAACTGGTCCTCCTTGGCTTAACCCATCAAGGGCAGCTAATGGATTGGTGTATTATGTTTATTGGTCGTCATGATGCACCAATGAAGTGCTGGCAAGCAGACTCGCCAGCACTTCATTGATGCATCATGCTGACCCTAAAAGACTGTATCGACCACCGTAGGGTTAGCACACTGCATGAATGTAGCCCTGGCGAGTAACTGACTGGGGCTGCATTCATAAAGACCAGTGGGCATAATGCATAAATGTATCAACGGCCCTTAAAGGCATACGCTGCCCCGACCCTGCCACCATACCCTCACCATATGATCATTCAAGACACAGAGCTCCCTGTATTATTCCTACCACTAGAGCAGTGCTTATTGACTCTGGGGAGAAAAGGTGTAGAAAAGATACAAGAACATAAACTATAATGAAGAACCGAATTGATTTTTTACTTATCCATATACTCTACTAACCCTCACATAATCTTCGGGGAAAAAAGAAAAAAAGATGCTTTGAAATATAATCTATATAGTGGTGGTGTTCCCATGGTAGACTAACACCACAGAAGGGTGTTGCACATAGGGGAAAAGGTAGTTTCGCCTTAGAAGTGCCTCGGCTGCAGCAGTCAATTTCTTTTCAGTCCTGACTTTGCACAGAAGTGCTCACGTCAGCTAGGTACCTTTCAGTAAAGATCATAGCTACTCAAAACAAGAGCACTAAAAAGAGTGTCACACAGGAAGGTACCTGCTTATGCAATACATACTAATATTATCACACAAGGCAGGTGGCTTTTGAGTCTAATGTGGTGAGTACAAGTGTAATTGTGAAGCAAAGGAAGACCTTTTTACCATACGAGGCTATTGAGACTTAGTGCTCTCTTTAGCTCGTGTGCAACAGCCTCCTGCTTGCTTTTAACGTTGGTGATAGTCTCTCATTGATTTGCTATGTATGAGAGGGCCTGTAGCTTTTAACCCCGGCCCAGTACAAGTGAGGTTTGGCGTCCTCTCCTCACTACAGTCCTTTTAGCAAATAGACTCTGGGTGTTTGGAAGTAGAGGGTACTAGAAATAAATTGAAAATAAATTTGTAGCAAAGGAGGAAAAGTAGTTTAGCTATCAATACATAATGAGAATGTCGAAGGTAGACTGTCAGTTCTGGTGGTGTGGGGCTTTCCAGGTTGATTTAATGAGCACTTTTAGGAAAAAGAGAAAAACATTAACTTCAACATAAAAATACCTAAAGGTTATAGGAATTACATGTATACCTGTCTTCTAATGTATAATACATTCGGTATGTTGCCTTTCCTCAATACTGTCCCACCAAGGTTATAACCTAATATGGACAATAAAAAAACTATTTTATATCTGAAAAGTTTAGAATTACACACTGTAGCTACCATACACAAGACCACATCTTGCCAGCTCCCATCCTTTCAGTTCACTCCACTAATAAGGAAATATGAGCACACGCCATGAGCAATGAGTATAATCAAGTTACGTGCATTTACCTAAAGACGACATACCTGCTCACCACTAGATACATGCACTATTCAAACTCACTCTATTACCAATCCAATTTACTGCCTTAACCCTTATACTACCAATCCAATTTACTGCCTTAACCCTTATACTACCAATCCAATTTACTGCTTTAACCCTTATACTACCAATCCAATTTACTGCCTTAACCCTTATACTACCAATCCAATTTACTGCTTTAACCCTTCTACTACCAATCCAATTTACTGCCTTAACCCTTATACTACCAATCCAATTTACTGCTTTAACCCTTCTACTACCAATCCAATTTACTGCTTTAACCCTTCTACTACCAATCCAATTTACTGCTTTAACCCTTCTACTACCAATCCAATTTACTGCTTTAACCCTTCTACTACCAATCCAATTTACTGCCTTAACCCTTCTACTACCAATCCAATTTACTGCCTTAACCCTTATACTACCAATCCAATTTACTGCCTTAACCCCGGAGGCTCGACATGATGCTCCAATGAAGTGCTGGCGAGCAGACTCACCAGTACTTCTTCATTGGTGCATCATGATGACCAATGGTCATGATGCACTCCTGTATTAGCGGCCCTTAAAGGGTTTTAACATGGCCATAAACATCATTGAAGCACCTGAGGGGGGCCTTCAGAACTCAACACCTCCCTCCAGGCGAGCAAAATTGATTCAGTTCCTCCAGTGAGGCCTTTATAAAAGGGTTGGTCAAAAGTGTGTAATTTTACAGGCTGTTAACCGTGTCCCACCTGTGGATGACGGGGTGTATGCCCCCTAGTGTATGGATAAACAAGTGTTTGTATATGTATGTGGGAAGGGGGTGTACAACCATTATCTGTGTAAAGACCCGCTTTATATATAGAGCTGCTATCTGCAGTACTACAGTTACAGGTTGACCATCCAACCACTATCTGTGTCAAAACAAGAAAAATGTGGCAAGGACCATGGATAGGAGTTGCCACTCTGCGGCCGACGTGTGACGTCACGACCAACATATGACGGGAGGCTCCGTTTAGAGTCCGCGTATTTAGGTTAGCCTAGACGCGCCAGTCACCTTAGTCCTCAGGACTAGCTAGACCGCCGTCATCGGTATCCTGCAGTTGCTACGGTCGCTGCGCTCCCGGCCCCTACGCGGCAAGCAACTCCAAATAACGATATCTGTATCAAAATCGAGCTTACCGAAAAGCTGTTAAATCTGTATAGCAGGCACATGAGCTTTCCTTTGTATCCTTTTTAAGCATTTCAATATTTCTCATGTGTCTGAATATGGTAATGGAGAAGTTGCTTCATAAGAGCAATAGTGTCTACAGATCTACGGAAACCAAAATGAGTGCATGATCGACAAATCAGATGATTCCCCCTATTCACTGCAGAATTTCATGTATCAACTGGTACCCATCATGCTGGGTCTTATCAGTGCTTATCTCGTCAGGTAGAAGATCAAGCAATGTCCGACCAAGTGGGCGTCTATAGGTAGTCGTACATGCAGCTAGAGGTCGTTTACACAGCTAGTGGTTGTACAGGGGCTGTTGGGAGGTAGTGGGAGGGGATGAATGTACAGTTAGGAGGTGCAACTAGGAGGGGGGGGGGTAAATTCATCATGTTAACTTCCATTTTTGGTACTTGATGTGGACTCACGTGCTCAGCCAAGCATGTGAGTGGTGCTTGCAGTAGGACCACACTCTATCAGGTAGCTGTGGGACCCAGATGGTGCAGGGCCTGAATCTGGTTTGCCTATGGAGGAACTCCTACTCATGATACATTTTGGTATTGGGACTGAGAGTGATAAACACTTAAGGAACTATTTCCATGTGTGGTAGTGCATTTATGTATCATTCTTGTTCTTTTGGGACGATAGGATCGGTATGAAACAATTGCTGGCAATTGATGTACCATGGAGACAAACAATCAACATGATGCGCCAATGCAGGGTTAATGCCCACTGGGCATGATCATGATGTAACGCTATACAGGGGTAGACACTAACTTTTTTAGCCAATGGCCACCCAGGCAAGAACCCTTTAGAAATTTATTGCCCCGCTGCTAAAGCCGTTGGCCAAGAATTTATAGCTGGAAACCCCTAATGAAAAATGAATAATTTGAAACTCTAATATGGGCACTTTATTAGCAATATTCACCTACAAGTTGGTGTTCTTCATGACCATGATACAGAACAAACCCCATCAAGTGTACCACAGTTTTATATTTTAGAGTTTAATGGGGAACAGCCCACTGGCCACCTGGGCCAGTAGGGAGGTTGATTTTGAAAAAAAAAACACTGGCCAGCAGTCAAAACTACTGGCCATTGGCCACCGGGCCAATGTTAGTGTCTACCCTTGCTATACATGTATACATGTTTCTATCAAGGTGTATTAATCCGCATGTTCATTTTGCAGTCCTCACGCCTTCTCTTTTGATTCATGGTTTGTGACAAACATGCAATGCCCATATACCTCTTTCAGTTAGTGTTTACAGGAAAAGCCCAGATTCTTTTAAATCTCTTCGGTTCAACGCCTTTAAGGGCCGCTGGTGCAATAATGCATCATGACCATCGGTCGTCATGATGCACCAATGAAGTGCTGGTGAGACTGCTCGCCAGCACTTTATTGGAGCATTATGCCGACCCTCCGGAAATATATGTATCAACCCTGGAGGGTTGGCACAATGCACCAATGAAGTGCTGGTGAGCAATCTCACCAGCACGTCAACCCTATCAACCCCGGAGGGTCGCCATGATGCTCAAATGAAGGTCTGGCAAGCACTCCATTGGTGCATCATGACAATCCTCCTGGGTTGATGCACTCCCGCATCAGGGGCTTTAAAAGAGTTAATAAGAATTGTATACATGCTTTCAATAAAAAATCCATCCCTTGAGAGTAACCTGCTTCAGTGTATACTACATGTAGATCTACCTCTGTCTGCAATTACTATCCAGTGTATACAACTTTTATGACTGCACTGGGTAGAAATTGGCAAAAATACAAAAAGAAAACTTGAAATCTATTAGAGTAGGGAAAAACCATAGGATCTGCAATGACCATCAAGATCCTCAATAAGAGCACCAAGGGTGGTATTATATACAATTGTGCCATAGTGAGCCATGGGGCTGTATGGTGCAGTTTGTGAAGTATGAATGCAGTTATAGTGAGTAGACACACCAGCACTGCATTCATGCATCCTACTGACCAATGGGCATGGTGCATAAATGCATCACCTGCCCTTCAAGGTTTGACACAGAAGCTCACCCTCCTTGTATCCCCTCCTTAGGGCCCCCTCTTTAAGAGCTAACCTCCTCCTGCTACTCCACCCTTTAGATGCCCAGGTGTGAAGGACACCTACATCCATAGAGGCTGTATCAAAGTGATGAACCTTCCCCTTGTATACGCTCTGGCATTCATTCCCCAACATCCCCTCACCACTCCACCCGCCATTTCCCTCCCTCTATACCCTCCCATTCCTGCATGCCTGTGCGCAACACCTCTCCAAGCTTTAACAAGTCATACCAAAAGGTGAGATCCTGTGAGGAAAAAAAAGCCCTTTTTGTCCTCTTCTTTTCTGCTATAGTTGCCCCATTAGATCATAAAACGTATATAGAAAGTAGACTTTCTCTATACCTATTCACAAATTACTTTTTTTCTGTATTCTTTTTGTGTCCATGTGTGTTTTATTTTTGTATTTCTTCATCTCATTGGTAAACAAGTGACTTTGTCCCTGTTAATGACTACGTTATTTTTCTTCCTTGGCCCAAGAACTAAACTAGAAAATAACTAATAAAAGGATAGCGACACATTTCAAGTATATACTTTGAGAGGTATGATACTAACGTGATCGTGTGTGGCTGAGGTATCCTATATCTATATACACATGTCTATTGATTGTGCAGTATGAATTATATACAAGATAATCATTTCATCTCCATGATAGATTGACCCACCTCTACAGAATGAATAACAGATCAACTTGCTATTTGTTCCTTTATTTTTTAATTTTCCCCCCATCTCCAGTTGAGCTTATGTCAGTTGGTTAATAGACAAAGTAGTACACTCTATTACGCACTATTCTGAACAGAGTAAATGATACAACATTGTAGACAGTGTATTGTTTATTATGTGTTTTTATCATTTTTTTTTTATCTTATTTCCTCACATATAATATCATTTATGTATGTGAAAATGGGTGATGACAATGTGAATAGATGGAGCTAACAGATAGGGGTCTATTGGGTCAATATACATACACTAGGAAGGATATAAGCCTGGTTTGTCAGGATGTTGTACAGAAATCTATTCTGCATAATATATTACCATGTGCAGATAGCATAACGGTTTACACTATAGCTAAAGGCAAGTAATATCATATAAATGAGATGCATTCACTGTAACCCCTGCTATGCCAAACCTGGGTGAAACTATCATAGAAAAGGAAAGAGGAAAACACAGTATGTCACCAGGATCACGATCTCAGAAAGTAATATTTGGTATTGTTTTGTTTTTGCATTTTTTTTTGTGTGATTGCAACTGTAATTGGAATATATCAAAATGCCGTTAGGTGTTGAACAACATTAACAAATAAGTTTTAAATTAGCACATGCAACAGTTTTGCTCTGGCTCCCTATACTCTCCCTCCAAACCTAACATAGTTTCACTAGAGCAAATACCGTTGGATCCATTGTCCCAGAGTCTGTGTAGAACATGATAAACTATAGTTTTAACCTGCTATATGTGTTACATTCTACATGTCCGTGTGTCCACCATATGCCTAATGGTTCACCATTGACCCCCCCCCCCGTGTACTACATACTATATACAACCTACCGGTACAAGGTGCGCACCACCTGGTGTACAAGGGGATGCATATTGGCAAGCCATTTGGGAAAAAAATACAAAAGCAATAATACAAAGAAACAAGAAGAAAAGAAGGAGAAAAATGAGTTGTTTTCTCGACGTATTCAAGTAATCTATATGGTATTCTGGCTTCTTAAGGAAACTTGCAAATATTTTTGACATGATAAGGGAAGGGAAATGCATCATGCCCATTGGTAGTCATGATGCATGAACGTGGCCCTGGCGAGAGTAACAGTGGCGGATTCAGGGTTTGAAAAAAGAGGTGGCATAGCCCTAAAGATTAAGGGGGCACAACCCCGATTTTCGAGCAATTTTTGATGTGCAAAATATGCAAATAAACTATAAAGTACTGTGCCTCCCGTCTAAATCCGCCACTGAGTAACTTGCCAGGGCTACATTGGCTACATTCATGCATTACACTGACCTGTGTGGTTCATATCATACACCCCTGGAGGAAGGGTCAACATGATGCTCCAATGAAGTGCTAGCAGGCAGACTCACCAGCACTTCATTGGTGCATCATGACTAAAATGGGCATGATGCACTCCTGTACCAGCGGCCATTAAAGAATTGATATAGACCCCAGGAGATTCATACCACCCCCCACCAGCACTCACCATACAAGTCCTTGTCATATTTTATAGTTATGTTATGTATCTGGAGGCGTTAAGAGCAGCGTGCCTGAACCTTGTGAAGGAGACGGGGGGCATTGTTAAAACGTACACATACAGGCGCCATGTGGTCGGCCAACAACTTATAACATGTTTTGTTTTTACCCTCAAACTCTATTATAATCGTGTACCACTTAAAGGGGTGACAGTGTATGAATGGATAATGCCCATTGGTCGTCATAAAGCACCCCACCTAAGCTGAGCTCAAATATACGTGAGACCATCTTTTTATCTTGGTTAGACTTAATGTTTGGCTAAGTGCATAGGTGTGTTTGCCCCAAAATGTATATGAATAGAAACAATTAACAACTGTGAATCTTCGCCCTATTGGATAGACCTGTTACACATATCTCAAGTGCTCCATAGCAAACCAGGGATCATTTATATGAGAGGAGGGGGGTCTGACTAGCTGGGTTAATATTCACACATGCATAAGTGCTCCCCCTTGGTTCAAGAAATTTACTAGATATAGAACCCAACAAATGCCTCAGTAAAGCTCTATGTTGCGCTTAGAGTGCTAGAGACCTGGTGGATCTTAGTGTGGCTGACTGTGTGCATTGTGTGTGCTTCTAGTGGGTGAAGAGAGGTAGACTACTTGTCTGTGAACGGGATGTATAGGGTGTTAAGTTAAGTAGGTGATATAATGTATTACCTTCTACAAATAGCACTTCTACCGTGTGTGTATTTGAGTTATTTCAGGAAGGGGGACTTAATAGATGTGTCTGAATTTCTATTCACTAGGGCCTTTGTAGACGATAATGAAAATAATTGTTAATGATCGTTGAGAAATTAATAAATGAATAAAATTGAGAATAAAACGTCCTATTAAACGTCCACCATTAACTTACTGGACATTTCCCCTACGACATTACATACGCATTATCTTGGCTTACATCAGATGGGGATGTAATAAAATAATAAAAGAAAATTGAGAAATAAAAGGATAAGTCCAGGATATGTAATATTACACGTCCCAGTTACATTAGCAGTGGTAAATAGACCAGACGGTTCCGTGTCAATGAACAATAATAATGACGATGTCATTGTTTGATTTCTCAGCGTCGTGTGCGGCCCTCCCCATGACGTCATAGGGCAGCTTACATATACACTATAAGTATAGAATGCCAAGAACAATGGTGTGTGGAACCTAGCACCAGAGTAAAAAGAAGGGGTTAGCATTGTGTGAGAGAGACTGTTCAAAGTGGTACTCATATCATATTGAAGGAATGTGAGTTGCTCTTGGTTTCCATGTTGAGTCACTCCCTATGCTGGAGCGGCTCCGTCCATAAGTGCACTGTTCATTGTTCTATGAATATACAGTGAAACTTGTTTATAACAAACTTCCTTATAACGAAATTTGTTTATAACAAACAAAAATACCCAATCACAAACCATTCCTATACATTTCTATAGTAAATAAACTTGGTTAGAATGAAGTGCTATTGACATAAACTTGTTTATAACGAAGTGATTTTGACCCTTAAGGTTGGAAAAATGTGAAATAAAATGCAGTGCTTGGCCAGTGGAGACCCCCTAGCACACCCAGAGATGTCCTATCACAGCCCCTGTCACCTCTGGGACGCCCCCAACCCTACTGCAACCCATAGTTCAATAGAGACGGATGGGGATGTCCTATCATAGCCCCTGTCACCTTTAGGACCCCACCCCCACCCCTACTGCCACCCATAGTTCAATAGAGACAGGTGGGGATGTCCTATCATAGCCCCTGTCACCTCTAGGACCCCCCCCCCTCCCACTGCCACCGATAGCACAATAGAGACAGGTGGGGATGTCCTAGCATAGCCCCTGTCACATCTAGGACCCCCCCCCCTCCCACTGCCGCCCATAGTTCAATAGAGACGGGTGGGGATGTCCTATCATAGCCCCTGTCACCTCTAGGACACCCCCTCCCACTGCCACCCATAGTTCAATAGAGACAGGTGGGGGGTTGTCCTATCACATCCCCTGTCACCTCTAGGACACCCCCTCCCCCACTGCCACCCATAGTTCAATAGAGACAGGTGGGGGATGTCCTATCACATCCCCTGTCACCTCTAGGAGATGCATGTGCATGACCAGCAAAGTCACCCCTCCCCCCTAATGTTGAACTTGGTTACAACGAAATTTGGTTACAACGAATTTTTTAAGCTTGTAACAAGGGGTTCGTTGTAACCAAGTTTTACTGTAAAAGTGCTCTTAGACTTAGTCTAATGTGATGTACTTGGAATTGTCTGGGTAGCCCTATAGGAAATACATAATATACTATACATGTACATGTTTCTCATGGTGGGTGAGTGAGTGATGCTTGCTTTACGCCATTTCGACAGCTGAAGTCATATTTATGGTGAGAAAACTATAGGGCTTAGTATGGAGGCCTAGTGGGGCCGCCATTGCTTGACCTGGCGCCTGGAGAGATAAGCACTGATAAGAACCAGCATGAATAGGTACCAGGTGTTACATAATGTACCCAAAAAAAAATCTGCAGTGAATAAAGGGAATTATCTCATTGGTTGATAATGTATCCCGGGTCAGCCCTATACTATAGACCTCATTTGGTGGATGAATTTTTTTTCCAGTGTCCATGTGTATACCTTACATACAGAGGGGGCAGAAACGATGAGATTAAGAAGTTGATCAAGGGAAGCCAGCCTGTGATATGTGACTTGCAACGGATTGAAAACGGTTTATTATCTGGTGCATAATGTCATTACTCCTTCTAAGTGTTTACAGTCTATAATGAGACCCCATACCGTATTGGCATGTATAGGCACCGGGTCTTGAATAAGTGACAGTCTCGAATGAGTTCCGGGGGACATTTGAAATTTCACTATATTTTAAGTATTGAATGAGTGCCGGTCTCGAATAAGCGCTGGGGGGACATTTGAAACTTCACTATATTTTAAGTATTGAATAAGTGCCGGTCTTGAATTGAGCACCGGGGGTAGAGCCAGGTTGAACATAATAAGCGCCCGGGCGTTTATTCAGGCCAATACACATCCATGGTACCATTTATGGTGTATTAATGCTTCATGCTGACCCTTGAGGGCAGATGCACTCCCATTGAAGTGCTGTAGAGCGGACTCACCAGTACGTCTTTTGCGCATCATCGGGCATGATTCATCATGCATGTAGCACCCACATATGAATTAAATCTAAGTTTTTATGTGTACACTCTCAGACAGCGCGACTCTATTTACAGCACAATGCAGTGTATTTTTGGAAAACACTAGGACCTGCTGTTAGTACAAATCCAATGACCCTACGGTAGATTTCCCTGTACGCAGTACAGCTGCTTTTTACTGCTGATTTACAATTCGGGCTGAGAGCGTATGAAAAAACACAGGGTCAAAAGGGAGTTTTTCATTTAAATGCCAGCAATGCACACACACACAGAGATTATACCTGAGTATAATAAGATGAAGTCGTCAAGTCCTTTCAAGGTTCAGTTCTTCTCTCACACAGTGAACTGCTCAGTGTGGTGCTCAGTGAGGGACTCACCCTGCTGTGTGCCTGACAGCTCAACACTGACCACCCACACCTTCCTTGACCTTTTAAGGGTCACTGATGTAGGAGTGCATCATACCTATCGGTCGCCATGATGCACCAATGAAGTGCTGGCAAGACTGCTTGCCAGCACTTCATTGGAGCATCATGCCGACCCTCCGGGAGTGTATCAACCACATAGGGTCGGCATGATGCTTGAATGTAGCCCTGGCGAGTTACTCGCTAGGGCTGCATTGATGCATCATGACGACCAATGGACATGATGCACCAATGTATTAGCAGCCTTCAAAGGGTTAGTTTACCCCCTTGTGTGACACTCTTAGGACTATAAGGATAACTCTATCTACATCTAGGTAGAGTACAGTGTACACCGTGGTCTCTCACTGACAGAATTTTCACCAACAATTGGCCAAAAGTGCTGTAGTAAAAGATTCCACAGAATCAAAATATTTTGAGGAAATGGGGATATTGATATCATTACAGATGCTAGCGGGATTATTAGGGGCAT
Source organism: Acholoe squamosa (assembly GCA_949317995.1). Classification (NCBI taxonomy): domain Eukaryota; kingdom Metazoa; phylum Annelida; class Polychaeta; order Phyllodocida; family Polynoidae; genus Acholoe; species Acholoe squamosa. The sequence continues at coordinate 68,761,832 of OX439046.1, read as the reverse complement.
ACTGTCTGATGTCATTGGACAACATTTCAATTGAACCAATTCTTATTCTAGTCCTAAATACCCATGCTATAGATTATTAATGGCAGTGTCCATCTTCTATTGAATTCCTTTATCAAAGAATGCTGTAGATGATGCTGACCCATCCCTCTCCCACACAGACTCTTATGATCCTTGTCAGGGTCCTCAAATAGGGAATAAACACTGACAAATAGTCTTCCTATCGCTAACATTATTATTCACTTTTATTCCAACAAATCTAAAAGAATTGTCATCTTGTAATAGATAAACTGCCATATTTATTAATGATTCTTCTGATGGGGACGGGGGATACTTCTTGACAGTGCTTTCGGCAGTTTGATAAGGGAATGATGAAGACCCCGTGATTTAGAAACTCGACACGCTGAATTAACGATGTCTTCCCTAATCGAAACTGTCCCAACTATTGTTCCCGACTGTGTTTTTGATTGTCTATGAAAGTTTCATTTTCCATTATTTTCATCTGGCACTGATATACAAAGAGAAATGACAAGACAATACTTGGGGCCAACTAAATTTGAAGTCTGCCCGTCAAAAAAGAATGCCAAATAATGCCTCCACTGCTACCTTTGAGCGGTACATCTCAATCTAAAGGAAGGGGAAAGAGCAGACAAATGCAGAAAGAAAATGTAAAATGATAATACAAAGCTTGAGAATAATTGCCCTCATTATACATGCACAAACAATCACTGCTGGTCAAATGGACAGCATTCATATTCCAACCCACACCATGTGGTGGACTATTTCCATGTTAACCCTTGTAACCCTCAAGGTCAGGAATCACCAGCCCACCTTGACCTCAATGTCAAGGTCATTTGTCAGAGCCTTATCTTAGCTGTGGACGGCACGCCAAAAGACAAATCTGTGCCCTGCTGTCATGGACGGCATCATGTCTAGTTCTGTAAGGGCAGCATGATGGCTTGGAGTACCTTGATCAGCATGATGCACCAATGCAGTGCCGGCGAGTTTGCTCGCCAGCACTGCATTGGTGCATCATGACGAACCTCCGGCACCCCAGATGGTTGGTATGAAATTAAATTGTGAATGATGGATGCAAATGGGGACGGGCTGCGTGTCCCCTCTAAATTTTGCCTGTGCTTGAGAGTTTATTTGTATGTCCAGGACCCAGAAAATTACCAAAATTTAGGTGATGCGCCCCCTCATTTTTGGTCGCGCCCGCTCCTTTTCCAATCCCTGGACATACAACTGAATCCATGCATCAAAACGACCAGTGGACATTGCCCATACTGCGGCCTTTAATGGACGCATCATGTCTAGACATCCATGTTTCTCTGTCTCGTGAACGTCAGCATGTCGGCCTCACCGGAAGTCCACTCGTCCAAACGTCATTTCCGGTTGATTACGTCCAGCAGGGGGGCTGGTGAGTACACGCGTAGCCACAGGGACATATCTTCCGGGCTTGTTGACCTTGGCCTTAACCTTGGGAGATGACCTTGACCTGTCCCTTCCCAAGGTCAGCAATTCGTCCTTGGTGGCGGTCAGGTTTGTCAGGAGGTCATGGTTTTAGGGGTGTAGACAAACAAAGGAATGAGAAAAAACTCTTAATGGGAGATTTTGGACATGCTCTATTGGGATTTGAACTAATTGGAACCATACCATTAGGACTACCTAATTGTGTCGAGCTTATAAATCTTCTTGTTAGACACGAGTTTTGACAAGTTTGCAGACTTTCATGCCATATAGGTCCGTGCTTAGATACAACAAAGAAATTTAAAGGAAAACAAACATTATTTGTGCTCCTGGCGTCATCTAAGTCAATCTGGATTATCATATTTAGTGGAGAAATAAGAATAGCCTAATACACAACCTTATGTCATGGCAGATACGATCGTTACTATAGAACAGTACTGGACATGTCGTATTCAATGGGGGGGGGGGTGGAATACAATGTGGCCATATTCAATGGATGTCTGCCATCTTTGAACAGATCTGTGCTATTTTTCTTCATTTAAAAGCAAAATAACCCCCTAGGCCATGACATAAATGCAAATTTCCACTTCCATGGGATTTTTTTTACATCATATTCCCCGAGGTGGGACTGGCGTATCCCACAAAGCCATTATATGGCTGAGTAAAAATATCCCAAGGTTGTAGACATTTGCTTATTTATCCATACCTGTTCTATCATCGACCAACCCTGGATCTAAATAAGCCAATGACCGCCATGCATTGTGGTATGGGTCTCCTTATAAGAAGAAGAAAACACATGTCAAAATATGAGTCAATATTAAGTATATACATGAAATCCGATTTACTGTTAACCCTTTAAATCCCGCTGAATCATTGATGCATCATGCCCATAAGTCGTCATGAGGCATCAATGCAGCCCTGGTGAGTAACTCACCAGGCCTACAATGAAACACTGTTCCAACCCAATGGGATTGATACACTCCCAGAGGGTTGGCATGATGCTCCAATGAAGTGCTGGTGAGCAGTCTCGCCAGCACCTCATTGGTGCATCATGAAGACCAATGGGCATGATGCACTCCTGCATCAGCGGCCCTTAAAGGGTCAATTATTCATCCACACAGAGATGATATCTTGGCATTAGCAATGGCGTCAGTTTATATATTTGATTATGATTCCATTGTTTTCTCTCATGGAAATCCTCTTGTGCGGAGGTTCTAATACTATTGTAGCAGGATAAAAAGCGTTAATCATCCTATGGGCTTGGGGGCTATTATGGAGACAGCCAAAGCCCCTGGAAATCTTGCTTGATAGCTGTGGGAATGCTGACTGTGACTACTCTGAAAGCTATGGCTTTAGGTTAACCCTTTAGGGCTGCTACAGTATGAGTGCATCATGCCCATTGCCCGGGTTGATGCACCAACGTAGTGAGTGAGTGAGTGATAGATGTTTAACGCCATTTCAACAGCAAAGGTCATATTCATAGCGAGAACCGCATTACACAATTTCACAGAGGAATTTTCAGTGCCCGCGCATATGTGCACCACACACATCCCGAGAGGATAGGAAAGAGAAGAAATAGACCCTTTTAAGTGGGCTCGGGACGCCGGGCACCAACGTAGAGCTGGCGACTTCACTGGTGTATCATATGAACCCCCGGGAGTGTATCAGTGTATAGAGTCGTCATGATACCATGTATCACATGGCCCTTAAAGGGTTAAGACTTCCATTGTAACAAGGATCTGTAGGTAAGCTAGTTCTCATGCATATGTAAGCAACTCATGTATCAAGCCTCTAACATTTACCAGCATACATCCTATCAAGCTTCTGAGTCATTACATTGAGCATATGAGACTCTAGGACATTCATGGAAATTCACATGAGTCTTGAAGGTAATGGGTAAAAACCATACCCAACAACAGCAATTATGTCATTTCCAGTGGTCACAGTCAGTGGTCAGGTGTTGCCTTATACCCTTACCATGGGGGGACTAGAGTGGGGCTCAAAACTTTTGAGTAATGAAATGTCAAAGGATATTCAAAAATCACAAAACTATTAAAAAAATAAAATAAGAAAATAAAATAATAGAGATAACACGGATTTCCTCAATTGGAAGATGTGAGAGAGAAGTTGGCGTATTCAGTAAGATCACCCTTTGTGAGATAAGTGGACAGATGGTGGACAGAAGAAGGGGACTCCTATCTTATCAGTTTTCACCGATTTTATCAGAAGTCCCAACGACTTGGTGCTGATTGAACAGCTTTATTCTCTCCAATAATGTCCCAGAACCACTTAGTATAGTGTACAGTATTGACAAGAGCAGTACCACTTACTGTCTACCACTCCCCTACCACACACCATTTAGCACTAACACCAGAAGAGCACCACCAGAATCACCAATAGCAGTACACGAAGCTGCAATTGCCTCCTGCTGCCTTCCTGTTGCTACCAATTAAATTAGAGCCAGCAGGACTTAGACCAAAGTAGCAGATGACTGCCGAGTGCACTAAGACTCTTAGTAAGACTTTGTGACTCCAATACAGTACATATACTTGCCAGTACTGCATTGATGCATTATATCTGCCATAAAAGCATGGCTCGAGTATGAGAGTACAGTCTGAGGATGTACATTCTAGAGATGTACAATCTCAGGCTGAAAATTATGAGGAGGCAAGTCAAAAGGACCGTCCAGGGGGGAGTACTACCAATTCTGGCCACCAGGGGGACACCACTATGGCCTACAAAGGGGAAAATATACCAAAACTAGTTACATATTACTTTTTTTTTATGTAGATTACAATAGTCCTAAAGGGAACTTCCCAATTTTGAGGAAAACCTTCCATATTTGGATGTCATGGAAACATGATTTTCACTCAAAATTCAGGAATCAAAAATACCTACTTGTAGCCACACCCACAAGGATTGGTGTGTTGAACAAATGGTAAAAATCTGATTATCAGATCAAATCTTATAAAAAAAAAAAGAAAATGTGAAGAATATGACAATTTCTCTAATTTGCAGAATTATGCTTAATTATACATATCATCTGAGATATCTCATGAAATATACAAGTTAGACCTTATTTGGGATTTGGATGGTTTGGTAACCATCTAAATTCGGAGGGCTGTAACTTTAAAACTAGGAGAGATATTTTCTTATATAATACATCGTTGGAAAGTTCATGGCCTGAATTTAAAAATTGACTTTTTCCCTTGGGGACCCTTATTGCTTGGCTGTTCACATTATTGTGCTCGCGTGCCATCTTCACTAGTTGGAGAAATAGTCTTGATGCCATTTTCCTAAAAGTGTTGTTTAATATGTTCTCCGGTAAAGGTAGTTCTATGGTGAAGGGAGAGTACCATTACCATCGTCGTTTTTCTCAAATTCTATAAGGATCTTATCATGGTTTAATGCATTGTATACAACACAAGGCCTGAAAGTGTACATCTTCAGATTCATTGTACACTCGATCTCAAGCGATGGTTCTATCATGATTGCTGCATTAATGCATTCAGTGCCAGATCAAGGAATTGGAAAATGAGGCAGCATACCCAAAGAGGAGGGGGCAAAGTTGCGATTTTGAACGAATTTTGGGGTCCAAATTATAGCAAGTGATATCCTAAGTGCAGGACAAACATGTGGTAAGGGGTCCAAAGTCTTAATGTGCCACTTTACATCATGGCAACCCTTCACGGTAAAGCGACCAACCGTGTTAGATCTTCATGATGCATAAATATATTCAAGAAAATCATAGAACAGGCTGTGGCAGATTAAGACGGGGGCGCGGGGGCACGCCCCCTCCTTTTTCCCAGTACTTAGGAATTTAATTGTCTTTTTGCATCCGAAAATTTGCTCAAAAGTCGGGGGTGCGCCCCCTCCTTTTCAAATCCTGGGTCCGCCACTGCACAGTGCATCAAAGCAATGTGTGCTTTCTGTATAGCTCTAAGAGACAGTAGTCCAGTACCAGTTGACTGTGCGTCATTTAGCGGTTTTTCCCATGTACATGTATAGTACTGTGTTGTGTCTCTCAGTTCACTGTACACTAAATAGAAGCACAATTATACAGACACTCCTCTACATCTTATATCCTATTGAAACAGGGCATGTATGGTTCTCAAATATCTGCGGAAGGTTTTAGTATCCAAGATCATTACTTGTATTTTGAAGTACAGTCGACCCTTGCTTCCTCGAACCTCGAAACTTGCAAGGAAAATTGTCTGAGGAAGCAAATGTTTCGAGGATTTAAGTCCAAATATAACAGAAAATATAGAGGGGGTTGAAGATCCTGTCTCTGAGGTAATGAGGGATCTGAAGAATTGATCAAGGGACGAGAAAGCAAGGGCCGACTGTAGATCTCCTTTTACAAATGAGAGCTATCACTGGTACCGTAATGCCTACAATATGTTCAAGGTTTTACATTATAAATGTTTAAATTGACCATCTTATGCTCGCACTAGAACCCGATCCTCACCAAAAGGATACCTTTTTTCTTATGTAGGACACTGTATTCTCATTAACAATAGTTATATATCTAGATCTATGAGAGTTCCACAGTTACACACACTACAATATAGGAAGGAAAACCAGCATTCAATTCATCCCGTTAATTGGGCGGATAATGGTCGGATGCCAGGGCCCTGGAGGTAATAGACAATGTGTAATAGATTGTCCAGGAAGTCTGAGTAGATCATCAATATGACAGAACTAGCCTTTGTTTCCACCTAACGAAGTCCCTGCACGCACCAGAATAGCCTTTTTTTTCTTTTACTAAATTATTGACCACTACATAGTCTGAACAAAGGTTTATGGTTGGTCCATTATGGGCCGAATTGTACTTTAACACTAGGCTGATGGTGCATGAATGCATCACGCCCATTGGTCATCATGATGCATTTATAAAATGCAGTCCAGGGGTCTGTTTCTCAGAAGTAACCGAAATATTTAGGTACCTGCACCATCTGTTATTTGATCTTAGGGGATCTGGTGTACTCTTAGGTGATCTTTCAGTGACTATAATTATGAGTAGTTATCTTTGGTGGTCTTACTGGGCTGATGAGAGCAAGATGGGTTCTCTTGGGTGATCTCAAAGGACTGATGAGAGCAAGCTTGGTGCTCTGAGGTGATCTTGCAGGGGTGATGAGAGCAAGATTAGTGCTCTTGGGTGATCTTACAGGGATTATGAGACCAAGAGTATACAGATTCTTGGTCCCATTCATTAGCCCATTTGATTCTTGATCTTATCTGTAACCTCATCTTGTTTTGCATTCAGGGTGTAGGATTATTATGTTTACCTAGGAGCACCAAGCAAGGCCCACACAGAGTTCCTAAATTCATTTTGCATGCATGATCAGGGTTTGACTAACAAACCCCTGGTCAGTAACTCACCGGAGCTGTGCCCCTGCATCCTGCTAACTTGACAGGACCGATACAAGTGAGTGAGTAATAGAGGTTTAACGCCATTTCGACAGCTGAGGTCATGTTCATGGCGAGAACTACATTAAACCATTTCACAGAGGAATGTGTCAGTGCCCGCACATATGTGCACCACACACATCCTGAGGGATAGGAAAGAGGAGATATAGACCCTTTTAGGTGGGCTAAGGGAGCGTTCATTATTTATGGCAGGGGGGGATGACCAAATGAAGGGGGGGTCATTTTTTTTGGAGGTATTCAAAGGGGGGGGGTCATTTTTTTCAACCTATTCTTAGAGGGGGGGTCGCTTTTTTTCAACCTATTCTTAGAGGGGGAGGTCATTTTTTTTTAACCCATTCCCGAGGGCCAGGTAGTTTCCTGTTGGGGAGTATTTGCCAATGTGATGCAAATTTTATGACAAAGGAACAAAAATCTTCGTGACGCGTCGCGAATTTTAACTATTTGGTTTTCAGTAATAATTCTAGATATAATTCTGCCCAACATTTTGATACCAGCTACCTATAATTCATATCCTTTTGATTATGTTATATGATCAGAGTCTTACTCCTTTGTGTGTCAAAGGGCGGTTAGCACGGATAAGTTGTACCGGTACCTGTGTTACCAACTCACATGACCACTCCTTGACCAATGAGGGCATCAGAATTTTTCCGCTGGTTCCTAAAGATTTGTGAAAGATCTTTTGGCAGGTACCCATATTAAAATTTGACATGATAAGCCCCCTTTAAAACATGGATGAGGCCAGTCACTACCAATATGGTATATGTATACAGTTTTCCCTGGGGTGTAACACTGTTCAGCTCTTGAGATTGAAGTATTTGGCCCAATTTGTGACACAATGTTCCTTGTTCTTTTGCTCGCCCTGCTGATTGTTTCAAAAGATGTCATCATGAAAATAAGTACTTTCCTTCAAAGGGGTACTGGGAAGGGTAGGGTACACCACAAACAACACTTTGTGGTGCTACACCATACACCTCACAAGAGTGAACAGGGCACCAACAAAGTTGTCAGTAGTAAAAAATGTTACATGCTAAAATCACCGGAACTCGCAATCAGGTCTTTCCAGATTTAACTCTTGTTTTCACCCATTGATAAAATCAACCCTGACAAGAATTATGTCTATAACACCCTTCAAATTGATATAAAAACTGAGATTACAATGAAATCTAAAGAGAAAGACAAGCTACAAAAGTTTATTTCTGTACCGTATATAAAGTTTTTGAAAAAGAAACCAGAACCAAGTCCCTCAATCAGAACAATTTTTCCATTGGTCAGGAGTAGGTCACATGGAATATTTTACTAAGACATACCTATTTTAGCTGCATCAGTAGTAGCCCATGCTAGCCGGCCCTTAAAGGGGGGCTAGCACGGGAAAAAACAATATGGGTACCTGCTCAAAGATCGTTGACAAATTCACAGAAACCAGCTAAAAAAATGCGCACGCAGGTACGTCTTATCCATGCTAGCCTTCAAATTGATTTTACCTAGAGGTAAATCAATCAACAGCAGTGTATTCACAATTTGACTGCTCAAAAGATGACACAAAACTGAAATGGTTTTAAAGCTGCTAATATCACCTTGTATAATGAATGGACCTGATGTAGCCTCTGTTGAACGTAGTTAAATGTGGTGGGAGTCATTTTCTTTCAATTTATTCTGAGGAGGGGGGGGGTCATTTTTTTTTCAACCCATTCCTAAGGGGGGGTCATTTTTTTTCAACCCATTCCGAAAGGGGGGGGGGTCTTTTTTTTTCAACCCATTCCCGTGGGGGGGTCAGTTTTTTCTGACGTATTCATTCTGACAGATTGTCGTCACCCCCTGCCATAAATAATGAACACTCCCTAAGGAAGCCCACAGGACCGATACGCTCACAGCACACCGTGCACAGCATTACACTCAAGGAGGCTCATCATGATGTGACAGCCAGCACTTCATTGATGTGCCATGGTCATCGATGGTCATGATCTACAAATTGGTCAGGGAACTTCAAGGTATCCTGCGGTCTTTAAAGGGTTGATGGTCGATAGGTTAGTAATGATTTACCTAATAGTTTTCCAGTTTCTTGTGCCTGGGGATTTGACTTTGCCAAAACCACATTAACCTTTTAAATGATTTTAATTAAATATTCACAGTAATTTGCCTGGTAGACACAACAAAGTTGATTCCAAGCCAAGAATGTCGTTAGCATATAATGGCTTATTTTTTTAAGGATATGGCCAAGTTTCTAGTCAATAAGATGTTTCTAATAACTTTTATTGGATTGGTTTATGAAGTCCAGAAAATGGTGATTGTGGGATAGAGTCCAGATGCTATTTCTATTTTTAACATACTACGACTGTACCCTCAAAGTCATACCGAATCTCCAATAGGAACAGCATCTTTTGAACAAATGATTTCAAGTCATAGAGTTCTGTAAGATCGTAGTGAAATAAAAAATGAGTGGGTCTATAGACATCCCCTCCACAGATAATTGTGTACAGGTGTAAGACATATGCAATGCACAGATAGGACAGAACATAGGAGATAAGGGTCTTTTAGGATGGGCCTATGAAGCCGAGGACCAGCGCAATAAGTTGATGTCCAGAGTGGGTCTATATATAGACTGGGATTGCACGCCCATATATTTGTATATTATAACCCTGAGTACATTGACATCAGTTACATCAATATCCCTATACTGGCACCGTATAGGCTTAACCAGCTCTCTCAGCGTTTACGGAAGCTTTTAGCCCCCTCCTGTGTCCAAGGCTTGTAGCGATCAGGTCAGGCAGGGACTCTGCCAATACCAATAACCCTGGAGGATGCCCCTACCTGCTCCTGGTCTGGTCTGCATGCAGCTGCCAAGTAGCCAGACTGCTAACTGCTAACTGCTAACTCCTGCAAAGTGGCCCTTGTATGGCCACTTGCCAAATTAGCAACCCTGCTGCTCTGATGTGTTATGCAAATATTATACTGGGTATTCGTAAATGGTATCTCATATATATATATATATATAAATATATATATATATATATATATATATATATATATATATATATATATATATATCTTGAGATAGAGGGAGAGAGAGAGACCTAGACATATATAGGTAGACAGAAAGAAAGAAAGAAAGAAAGAGAGAGAGAGAGAGAGAGAGAGAGATCTATTGATGCTTAGAAGGATAGACAGGTGAATAGAGGGCCCGTCCCCTGCATTCTATATGTAGTATGTACACCACCTGCGTTCCCTCCTTCAAAAAAGTACCCCATTTCGATGGAATTTTATGCAAAAAAGACCCCTTTTTGTGGGAAAACGTTGACTTTTCAAGGTAGAAAAACACCCCTTTTTCTCACAAAATGCTGACATTATTTTTAGCACCCCCCATTTTCCCACATTGAAAATAATTTGAGATATTGTCTCAATTAAACAACATAAATTTTATACCTGTGTGTGAATATTTATTGGCAAAATAAAGGAGGGAAATCCTTTAAACTACAGAAAGCATCCATGTTCTTCAAATTTCATGGAGTCAGCCCATAAAAACACCCCTTTTTTCTCTAAACCATGGAGGTTATTTGAGAAAAAAAATCACCCCTTTTTCTTGATTCAAGGGACATTGGAATGAGATGGAAAATCACCCTTTCCCCCTGCTTTGGGGAACGCAGGTGGTGTATTTCTACCATAGAAAATGCAGGGGCCGGGATAGAGGGACAGATAATGTGAAAGGATGTAAGAGGTAGATGTTACTTAGGTAGATGAATATAGCAACTTTTTAATAAACTGCCTATAAGCTATTGCTTAGGTGTAAGGAGCAGAAAGGTTGAAGGTGGAAAGAGAGCGAGAACGTGATCGTAATATTTCACTATAACATCTATCATAACACGATGTTGATATATCGTGTCCCATTATCTCTCAATATGGCCCAAATTGAAAGTACCATAAACCCGGGGGGCTACTCCGGTTGGAATAGGCTACTGACTGCCAAACGGGCCCCAGAAGCGGAGGCGGTGAGATGAAAATTTAGGGGGCTGACTGTGTGCAACTAAAAAATAGGGGCCGGTAACTCTGTATGCACTTCAAAAAAAGGAGGGCAATATCTTTGTGTGCCCCCTCAAAAATAGGGGGTGGTAAATATTTTCTTATTACTTTACAAATAAGGGTCCTTATCTCTAAAAATTTCAGGCATAGTCCTTTCAAATGCCTTGAAATTAAGGGGCGGTGACTTCAAATGCCCTTAAATTAGGGGCGGTGGATTACTACAGGAGTCGAGGAGCGGTCATTTTGCCTAGATTCAGGGGGTCGATAGTTTGGCAGTGGGGAGATAGCATCATATAGTGAGTACCTCCCCCGGGACCATAAAGGATGGACGAGTTAATAGCTATATTTAAGACACGGCGAATGCGATTGAAAAAAAGAAGGTGAGCCCAGGTCAGATGAAATGATTCTATGTTTATCCTAGTAAGTGTTGGCCCTCATATCACGATCTTCATCATTTATATATAAATACCATAAAATCATCACGACTGTTTCTGCTAGCATGAACGTCCAGTGACTTATAATAATCGGAGATATCTCGATTTCAATTCCTACATTCTCTTATACTGCTTATCAAGGGGACCCAGACCTGATGTGATATGGCATTAAAGTTGGTCGTTGGTTTGCATACAAGTCACCAGGAAGTCTAATGTAATAATTTCTTTGGCATTATGTTATGTGCGAAATACATGGATGAAAAAAATGTTTCCCCAACATGTATGAAGCTATGTACTGTATAGCCCCAATTCCTCATATGCAATGTATTTAGAGAGCTTCCTGTCGTATATGCTGTATACTTTGAAATATAGCCACTGGCTAGTATAGCTACACAGATTCAGAACCCACCCCTTCACATATCATACTCATGTGTAATAATCCACCCTATAACATAGGACGAGTAGTCTACACATAGAACATAGCTTATTACTTAGGCACTCGGCCACACCCATACTTGGGTCCAGGCCAGTGATTCAGACCTGGGTCCCAAACCTATGATCAACCCAGACTTTTAACCCTCTAAAGGTTCTGGTGACATACACTGATAAAAGCTGGTAAGTTGGAACCAGCTTGTCCCTCGAAGTGGTTGTTATCCAGGAACAAGGTACACATCATAACATGTCTTATCAGTGTGTATTGCTACTTTTAGCAAAATCAACAAAGTTCAAAATAGATATATGGGTCTGGACTCGGGGACATGACGGTATTGATCGATGCTGGAGGACCATTATATGTCATAGCTATATAGACCAGTGTACATCTGGACTACTGGAGTATAGAGTGTACTGTAATACCTCGTGTATAAGGCACATCCCTTGTATATGGCGCACCCAGACTTTGCAGATATGAGAAAAGCCATTTAAAATGGCATAACTTCTGGTCTAATCGATGGATTTTGAAAATTCAGAGAGCGATGGATACCTCAGGGCTCCCCCGTCAGGTGCACCAGGGGTACATCCTCGCATATAAGACCCGCCTTATACTTACACAGAAAACCTGTAGTTAAAAAAACTGATCAGTGATCACTTTAGAGTGCTCAATGTGATGAGGACTAGGGGCGAACCCTTGTCATCTTTGGGTGATCATATGTGATCACTTTAGGTCATCATGTTGACTAATATTTCCCCCACATATTTGAGGAAAACAAGGAGTCATCAAAATGATGACTTTGGTGATTACTTTGATTACTTTTCTTTTCTTATAGTTGTAGCTTTGAATTTATTTTTGAGCCCCCTGAATCCCCCCGCCCCCAATCCATGTTAGAACATCATTTTAGTATATATACCTACCCTTTTGCAGTTGACCCCATATGGTACACATTAGAGCTAACAGCTATGTCTAATGTTTTGAAATGTCAAAAGTAAATTCAAACGATGAAATAGATAAGTACCTTTATGCACCATGGCGGAAAGCATTTAAACATGGCTGTTGATACACCGATCCTTGATAATAGATGTACAACACAGTGTTGTACATCCTTATATTGTGCATGTATATTTTCTGTAGGCTTAAACTTGATTTGCTTGACTTGCAATACGATCCCTACATATTGCATCAAGTGAAAGTGCCATACTTCCATAGTCTTTCACCATATCTGAATAAGTCATCAGAAAATCATCCTAAACCAATATATGTGTATCCTAACAGAAGGAGGACTGTGCCACCTGATAAATTATGACTTATGTTCAGATTGTAGATTGTCAATAGAGCATTGTTATGTCTGTCAGTGGAACATAGCCCTTTGAGCCTTTAAAGGGGCCCTGGCATGGTAATGCATGCCCGCATTAAAAAGTCACATGATCACCCCTTGACCAATCAGGGTGTCGCGATTTTTCCGCTGGTTCCCGCGATTTTATGATCGCTGTTAATCGGTACCCATGTTGTTAATTTTCCATGCCAGCCCCCCTTTAAGGTCTGCGTCAATGCATCATTCCCATTGGTCAGCATGATGCATGAATGCAGCCCTGGTGAGTAACTGGTCAGGGCTGCATTCATACATGGGTGCATACATATTGCAAGCAGACTCACCAGCTCTTATTTGGTGTATCATTCCGAACAATAGGCATTACGCGCTCAGACCTTAACGGTCCTTAAATTGTTAAAGGCCACACCCGGTTTAGGTCCCTTAAATTGTTATATAAATAAAAAGTGGAGTGGTGGGGAGTCTACTGACTACATTGGTGTATTATGTCCAAACATATGTGTGTATTACATGTATTACAAGACTACACACACACATATATATGTGTATATATATATAAATATATATATATATATATATATATATATATATATATATATATATATATATATATATGTACCATGACACCGAAAGGGCAAAATACATTTAAGCAATGTGCAGTTCCTAAATAATTTAATGTAGCAGGTTCAGAGACCTAAACATCTCCTCAGAGGAGTAGCGTCTCTCATTATATTTGTGAACACATCCATACAAATGTATTGGCAGCCTTTTGAGTGGCGGGAACCAGCCTGTTGAATAGTGAATAAATGACAGTAAAAGTCGTCTGCTCGTGGCCCATACAGTACAGCTGTAAAATCCTGCCTTGTCATGGTGGGCGATAATTAAGGTAAGTGGTGTTTACTTCTGTCTGAGCGTCCCTTTCTGTCAGCAGACGACAATTATTGCAATAAAAGCGAATTATCCATGTCACGGGGCCGCACGGCACAATACTGTATAGCCCGTATGTGACTGGTGTGCGGGATGTGAACATGTATTATGAATATCCAATTTCGTAGTTGTATTTGCTAAATAACCTCAATGCTTGCTTCCTTTAATAGAGCACTAAAGTTGTCATTTATATAATCGTACGTGTTTCCGCGTTTCCTATGTACCCAGAATTGTATACATATGGACTCATGGGACACATAAGGGAGTGATCATTTTTTAACAACAGGGGGCGGGGAGAAGTTGGTTTGTGGGCGGATTGCAAAAAAAAAATTTGCCCCCCCCCCCGCTCTTGAGGGGGTAAAATTACATAAGGGACAAAAATCGCGCGCGAACGTCCCCTTTTAGCCTATAGTAATGTGCGGGGTTTGCACTGAAAACAGGTGAAATTATTTTGACAGCCCCCCCCCCCCATCAGAGGTGTTGACAAAAATTCTGACCCCCCCTCTCAAACCCACCAGCCCTCCCCCTGTTGTTAAAAAAGATCACTCCCTAATGTATTTTGAAGCTTTTCTGTACATCGAAACTGCGTAGATATAATAAGAGGCATTATCAAAAAGCGTTTATCATGGTGATGTTGGCGGGAATGATGTCAGCGTGTACATGCTGAAATACCATAATCAAAATAAACAGTACCGTAGTTTGCTCTTTGCTGCAACCACATGTTTAAAGTTTACGCAATAATAAGAACAATGTATTCATTAAACATCTATATTATATAGATGTTTAAGGAATACATTTTTCTCACTATTGGGTGTAATATAGATACATGTAAAAGATGTACTTTCCTCACTGCTTATCCTAGTAAAAATTAAAGACTTTGCAGACTTTGTGTTGACTACTCGCCCTATGTTATAGGGTGGCTCTTTAAAATTCACCCTTTTTTTAATGGCAGCTGGAGTTTCTCTAAAAGTCAGCCTTTTTTTAATGGCAGCTGGAGTTTCTCTAAAATTTAACCTTTTTTTTAATGGCAGCTGGAGTTTCTCTAAAATTTAACCTTTTTTTTAATGGCAGCTGGAGTTTCTCTAAAATTCAGCATTTTTTTAATGGCAGCTGGAGTTTCTTTAAAACTCAGCCTTTTTTCTTCTTTTTTTAATGGCAGCTGGGGTTTCTTTAAAAGTCAGCCTTTTTTCCCCTTTTTCTTTAACGGCAGCTGGAATAGAGATGTCATCACCTGAGCTCAGCAGTCAATTACTGAGATATACCTGATGAAAGGAACAGCATCAACTGAAGTTAGCCTGGAATAGTCTAGTTAATCTCAGCTCCCATTGTCCAAGTAGACAGGAGTACCTTATACCATGTTGTGACAGAGACATCGGCTGATAAAGCCCCAGCTGGAGCCCTTACTGAACCAATAACATTGGGAAGTGCTTCTCTTGTGCTGAGTAAAGGACATGCTGGGTCCAAAGAATGGGACACACATAGGGGGCGGGGGTCCCCAGATTGGGTGGATGAAGATGGGCTAACATGGTCAATGCCACATGCAATAGAAACAGACTAAATCATCCTATTTTCATTTTCCTTCTTTGTTAATCCCTAATTCTACGCAGGTGACCAATCTACACCTAAACCTCATCTAAACTCGCCCAGTGAAAGGGAAAAAATGGCGCAAATTAATCAACAGGCAGAAAAATAATTACTTTGGAGAGGCTCAAGAACTCTCTGAATCTCAACATGGGGTCTGGAGTTTTGTCCCGGCCAGCTGTAATTTTGTGTAATTTGTTAGGGGCGTGGGGACTGTGAAGGGGCAATTTTTACGCATCGCGCGTTTTCCTGCCCGCCCATCGTTCTGGACCACCAACCGCGCGACTGTGACAATGAGAGGACAATGGGTGTTACAGGTGGATTTCCCATGATTCCCTGTCAGACTGGAAACACAGACACATGGGTAACACAGTGAATACAAGTTAACCCTTTGAGGGCCGATGATGCATTAATGCATCATGCCCATTGGTCGTCATGATACATCCATGCATCAATCCGACCCTATGAACTTCCGAAGGGTCAACATAATGCTCCAATGAAGTGCTGGTAAGCAGACTCGCCAGCACTTCATTGGTGCATCATGCCTACCAATGGGCATGATGCACTCCTGCATCAGCGGCCCTTAAAGGTTTAACTTAATTAATACCCTCCCTTCTAGAGGTCACATCTCAAGGTCAATACCCAGCGCGCGATCACAACATTTTTTGGCGAATTAAATACCAGATCGGGGCTCTGCACTGTTGGGACACGACGGAGGGTAGTGTTTCGGGAGGGGGTGGGTGGGTTGGAAAACAGGGACTTTCTTCCTGAATTTCTGTGGTGCGAGCCAGAATTACAACTTTCTAATTATAGACCATGTGGTTTTCCAAGCATTTCGTATAATTTTAGTTGAACACAGCGATGGAAAAAGTATGGATAATTCAAGAATAATTCTAATTTCCCCACGCGCTCCCAGCTAGGACCAGACTGAGAATCATATCAATTATACCCCATTTCACTTCAGGATGATAGCATTTAGTATTCTGTATGAGATTGTTGATAATATACCATTATATATAGCCATAAGCATATGATATCTGTGTCAACACATGGATAAAAAGTGACGGAGTGACCCTGGTCATGCAAGAGGGTTTAAAAATTAACGGACAGAGACAGTTTCAAATGTTCCAAGTACAGTCTTATATGCATAAAAAAGTAACTGAATGACACTCCATCCTTCATAAAAAGTGACAGTTTCAAAATTTTGAGCACCCATGTTTCTAAGGCATATTTCTTGGATAAATCTTCCATTGGACAGGGGCGTAGGAAAAGGGGGGGGCCAGGGGGGCCTGGGCCCCCCCAATCATGATGGAGGTGGGGCCTGAGTATGTCTGGGCCCCCCCAATATTTTCCAAGAACTCATAAACACAATGGAAAAAAAGCTAAAACTTTACATCTCAAATTAGATTATTATGGTGATGTCATAGGGAGAATGGGGGTCTGAGCCTAAAGTCAGATCCAAAATTTACCAAAAATCACTTTTCTATATGAATTCTAAATATGCATATATAGATGCCATCACGCATCAGCCGACAATTCAAGGTAGTCACGATGGTGCCCTCGTCGGGCCCCCCCAATGAAGATTTGCTTCCTACGCCTCTGTTGGAGTGTTATTTTTGTGACTCTGCATTGTTGGCAGGAAGGGTCCATATCAATTGCGATGCTACAAGTAAGATCAGACCGTGGGTGTAGAGAGAAGAGGACCAAGATGAAATCAAATCCCTTTTGGTCCTAATCCGGTTAGTTCTGAGTTTGCCTTACTGCAAATGTATGGGGATCTGGACCACTAAAATCGACATGTGACATGATCATCTCTTAAAATCGACATGAGACATGGGCACTTCTGACATAAGGCAAGAAATTAACGACATGACATAACTTGTGCTTTCTCAAATTCGCCATGGGACATGATAGGTACTTAGAGCTAGAGATAACATGGAAGGTGAGGGTGTAAGTGATATGTTTGACATGACTATTTTCTTATAATCGACATATGAAGCGGGGACCTTCCCATCCAGGTCCCCGTGCATATCACCGTAGATGCCCTATAGATTAAAGGGTAACATGACGTTAGAACATGATGGGCGATAATTGGGGAATTGGTCCATACGTTAGAGCTGCCCTGCTGACTTACTATGAGACCATGTGACGTTAGTCCTCGCGACGTCCGTCATGGGACACGTCATGGACGGATTAGTGAGGATAATCTATGATGCGAGATTAAGGGGGACACTGGGGGAGGAGGACGGGAGATGAGGGACAGAAACAGGTAGGAGGTTGGGATGAGAGTGAGTGGGAGGCAGGAGAGAATGAGGGGAAGAAGAGCAAGTGCTAATGAAGAGAAACAGAATGATTAATTGATACATTCAGTCATATTGAATGGGAATAAGGATTGCCTACTGCTATGGGTATGGACCACTAAATTCGACATGGTGACATGGCCATTTCTTAAAATCGACATGTAACATGGGCTTCAGTGACATGAGGTGAAAAATTAGTGACACGACATAGGTCCTCTCTTAAATTTGACATGGGAGATGAGAGGTTCTTAGGGGTGACATGGACATGAGCATTCCTTAAAATTGACATGTGACATGGGCCACCCCATCCACACCCCCACTGCTGAGAGGAGAGTGAGCACAAAGATGCTAATAGGAAAAGGCGTTTTAAGTCATTTCAATAACTCATATTCATGGTGAGTAACCTACATTTGACATCTATTGATATGTGTATGTCCGTGTCTGTGCCCATGTGCATCAGCCATAGTAAGAACAGTGTCACTGAAGAGAAAAAAGACCCTTTTTTATGATTGGATAGGGAAGCCCATTCTAACCATACCATAGTACCCAACGTATAAGACGTACCCTGTGTTCAAAGCCATGCTTAACAGGTGCAGCTTAGGGCAATTTTGGTAACTTTGAGGTATCATAAATGAACTGTATACGAGGTACTATGGTAGGTAGGCCCACATTTCTGATACCCCACGTGCTTATTCTAAATGTCCCCATTATCGCCCACTATCAAGTATGGAATCAGGGGGTTATAAAGGAAATAAAGACTATTTGTATAAGCCGAGGCTAAATACTAGTAGACCATTTCAGGCTCCTCTCACGGCTAATGTAAGATTAGCCCAATCCGGGGTGCGGCTAATAAGAGGAGTTTTTAAAGTCAAGAACGTACCAAAATCGGAATCCTCAAGCCCCATGTGTGGCTTATAGCTCCTCCCAAATTTATAAATGGGGCTTAAGCGTTAGTGGGGGTCTAGATGGGGGGTCCCCATGTCACATGTCGATTTTAAGAAAAGGCCATGTCACTTGTCACTAAATTTCTGTTTTCCCATGTCCTTGTCACTAGGCTTCATGTCACATGTCGATTTTAAGGAAAGGCCTTGTCTCATGTCACTAACTTTTTCCTTTCTGTGTCCTTGTCACTAAGCTCCATGTCACATGTCGATTTTAAGAAATGGCCATGTCACCCTGTCGAATTTAGGGGTCTAGCGTTAGTGTGGCTTATACATAGGGTTTGACTGTACTTATCAGGAATACCGTGTCGCCATCTGGTGGTCGTCACAGAGAAATACAGAAAATGGCACATGCTGCCGCCCATGACGTTAATCTCGGCTGATAGCGTCCGTGACGTTGACAAGGGGATGGAGACGTCACGTCAAAGATACTGCATGAACGCCCGGCCGTGTCATGAGAATTGCGATGGATTTACTGAATTGGAGATACAAAACTGAGGGACGCTTCTGGATGTTAATGATTGACGGGGTGATATAACATTGACGATCCTCAGGAAAGGCATGCAGCTAAACTGAAACTTTCACATAATCTATAACATTGCGTATAAGCTGCACCAGCCTGTATATAGGCCTTAGTGTTGACGCCTAGTGGAACGGCCATTGCTTGATCTGGCACCTGGCTAGATAACCACTGATAACAACCAGCATGATGGGTACCAGGTCTTACATAATGTACCCAAAAAATTCTGCAGTGAATACAGGGAATCATCTGATTGTTTAATAATATATCCCGGGTGAACCCTATAAGCCGCACCCTGAGTATGTGAGAAACAAGCCTCACCAAGGTTCTGAAATAGACTACCGTAATCTCCCGCGTATAAGACGCATCTTATACGCGAGGTTTTAGTTCTCCCTGGATCTGCAAGGGGGAGATCAAGACCTTCATTTTGATATCTTAAACTCCAATATAACCTCATCAGCTGAATATGGGGTCCAGGGGGTCTGGGGGGTCCATGCAACACATAGGTTTTTGAATTTTCAAAATCCATTCAGTAGAACAAAAGTTATCAATTTTTCATTTTTTGAGCATTTTCTGAAACTCTAGGTGCGTCTTATATGCGGGCTGCGTCTTATATGCGAGAGATTACGGTATAAGCCACGTTTATACGCGGGTTTTTATAATAATTTATACCTAGGGTAGCTTATCCGAACCTTCAAGGCCTTTTCCTATTAGCATCCCTGGGACCAATATCCCAGAAGTTTGAATTCTAAAGAAAGTTTGGGATAGGCTTACATGTCTATGTCAGCTAATCCGTATGACGATAGGTTTGCATTAGAAAAGGTGGTGTGCGATGCAAAGGCAGTCACTCCAACCCAAATCCCATTACTTTCTGATCGTCCATTGAGTCTTCATGGTGGGGATTTTAACAGTAAAGAAATCACTGCAGTGACAGATGCTGGGATGAAGTAATGCAGTTCTCATAATTCCAGTCTTAATATATTCAAAGCCCATATTTCTGCAGACAAATGCTGCTCCATAGTCCCACCTGAAACTCAGCCATGCATGACCCTCCACCCTGATTTCTGTCATGCATCAGTGGACATGTACTGTCATTGTCATGGAAACCCCATCTAAATGTATGGGATCTTAACCCTTTATGAGCGACCACTGATTTAGTGCATCGTGGCCAAAATGGTCGCCAGGGGTAGATCCAGAAGGAGAGGTCTAGGCGGCATGGACTGGAAAATTTGGTCATGGCGGGGGGGGGCTGTGAGTGGGGGGGGGGCACAGCCAGGGTCCAGGATCACATTTGCTGAATTTAGGAGTCATTACAAGGTCCTTTCAGGGTGTCTGGGGAGGGGATGTGCCCCTTAGGTCGCCCCCTGGATTCGCCACTGTTTGCCATGTCAGATGAATGCAGTGCTAGCGAGTCTGCTCTTCAGCACTTCATTGGAGCATCATACCGACACCCTGGGATTCTGGGATTGAACCAACGCCATTGGACCGACCTATTGGCATGATGCATTAATGCATTAGCGGCCCTTAAGGTTTGCAGGGTACTGCCCACATTGTTGTTATTATTCAGATTGTCTTGTCAACTTGTCTTTTCTGGCTCGGTGCAGGAAGATAATAACCAATTACTGATAGCAATATGGGGCTGTTTTGTCATCCCTCTCTTATGCTGCTTTCTTAGAAGCACATATATTTCTAGCCACATATAACTTATTATGCCTAAAAAGGTGTGGAGTGTCGGATAGGAACGTTAGTATTTGTTGATGTCTAAACAGGCACTCCATATAGAGGTCTCCCCTTTTTACATTGGTTTTCAGATAAGATTTTACTATAAATTTGCTTTCGCGACTTCCGTCCCTTTGGATTGGATAGATTAACATGGGGACTTTTGAATAAATGACCCTTGTGTTTTTGTGGTTATTTTCTGTGTTTTTTTTTGTTCTGGGTGGGAAGTCCAAACCATTGGTTTATATCTTCTTTAAACCCTGCGCATATGCCGTGGATTATACCTGAATCACCACACTCCTTCAGGAGGTTTATAGAATCAATTGAACTCAGGGTGCAGCTTATAGGCTGGCACATGTCTTCTGTTCAATAGAATACAGTTATGATTAAACTTGCACTTCTCTAGCCTTGTGTGCGGTTTATAGCTTTCTACTTAACTTGATGTGCAGGTTACACACTGGTGCAGCTTTTTGTTAGTGATTATTGTGTTTTTTTAGGACCTAAGCAAATCTCGATCTAGTTGTTCTCCTATTCCTTCATGGCTTTTTTCCGAAAAAGAATATATGCATATGATGTCATTTTGACGCACAGATGAGTGACAGGAGAAAGGACATTATCTGTCTAGGCTAGATACAAAGGGCACTTTGACTCTGACTTAAACCATTCTTACCTATTGAAGTAGATACATCTGTACCCCCTCTACAGCCTCCTCATCATATAACTGTACCCATTTGTCTGACACATCAACAACACATGTACAACCACTATCTGTGTAAAGAGCCAATATCTGTAGTACTACAGTTATAATAAATAGGCTGGCCAACCGATGGGCACGATGCATTAATGTATCAGTGACCCTGAAAGGCTGGCCAACCAATGGGCATGATGCCCTGGCGCTTATACGAGACCAGGACTTATTTTAGATTCTGGTGTCGAAACAAGTCATTATGGAACAACAGTTAGCTGTTGTTTACACAGATAGTGGTTGTACAACAGGGAGAAAGTCCTCCTTGTCACCATGCACCCTTACAGCCTTTGTTCCTTCTACCTCCCTCCATGTTGGTCCCTGATGAGGCGATTTGCTGCATATCCATGGCTGCCTCTCCCCCTTAATCCCTGCTCCCCAGTGATTATCCCCTGATTTATATCCCTTCTAAAAGATGCCCATCCCCTCTCCCTCCCCAAAAGAGAGCATGTGCCTCTGTGATTACACCCAACAGTTGTTTGGTCTCCGCCATCTTGCGCCGCCATCTTGGCTCCAGCGGGGTGAGTTATGGCCGATTCGGATGTAATAAGGATCCTGATTGGCTGGTGCAGGGATGAGATTTGGGCAGGTTGAGAGGAGAGCTGTGAATGGGTCAGAAGTGACGCTCTCCGTGTTTTCTGGTGTTGGAGGTAGGAAAAGGCTCATGTTGGCATTGTCACGTGATTTGCCCCCGGTGCATGCTGGGTGACAGGTTTATCGGAGGGTTTATTGTGGTAATTAAGGTCAGAGTCACGTGTCTTAGAACTTCCTGTTGTCTGATCAAATTGTTCCATGGGCCTATATCTAACAGGTACATTGTATTCTGGTCGATCTGCAACGATTACTTCAAATTTAAACTGAAATCAATTTACGTTTCTGAAACCACCCACCTTTCACATTTCAACAAAATCAAATAGACTGCAATAACTTTTTTTAGTATAGGCTAAAAGGGGACGTTTGTGTGCAATTTTCGTCCCTTATGGGGGGTCGAAAATTGGCACGTCCACAAGCAAACCCACCAGTCGCCCCCCCCCCCCCCTGTTATTAAAAAATGATCACTCCCTAAGTATATCGAGTGACACTAGGGAGGGACAGGGACAAGAGAAAGGATAGCCAAGCATGGATACCAGATATACATGTATACATATATTCGGGTTGGAAGGTATGCTAGGTCTAAAATAATCCAGAATTGCCCCTTTATCCCATATCGTGCATAACCTGTCCTTTTCCCCTCCTCCTGATGCTCCTTCTCCTATCCCATGGACTCTATCCAGACCCCACACCTTCAGTATCAGATCCAGAGGGCATGGTCTGGGGGGCACAGCCAGGACAAATTTTGTTAGGGAGGGGACACTGCCGGGATTCCAAGCATTTCCTTCTATACTTAAGAATAAGAGTCATTTGAAGGCCCATTTTAGACTATGACAGATTGCTAAGATGGGAGAAAGAGGAGATGGGGGGCAGGGGGTTATGGGAGATGGACATAGGAAAGCATGGAGTGAGAATATTGGTGGGACTTGTGTGTGTGGATGGGTAGGTGGCCCAACATTTGAGAAAAACTTTGAGAATTTCAATGTCCAAAAGTGCATTCTGAAGACTCTTAGGAATGACTTCTTAACTTTGGTTTTAGTTGGAATATTTAAAAAATTCGTTCAGTTTTGGAAAGTTCAGCGAAGGATGGTCACCAGCCTGAGGAACAATGAAATCAAAAACTCAATATTACTTAGTAACACTTCATTCTATTAAAGCCCTATGTCTTGGCTTATAAGAAAGGTTGATTCAAGTCACCAACTCCTAATGTGTCAGTTTTTATAGCCTGTGGTGTAAAACCATACTTTTTACCCTCACATAGGTAACGTTTTTAAACCGAGAGTCATTAAAGCTATATCATCCTATCTACATCACATTTCATGTCCAGAATGTCACTGTATATACCTTTAAGTGCAACAAAAATTAAATTCCTGCATCAAGAACCCTTTTTAATACACCTCATCGCAAAATATGGAGATTTTTGAAAGTTTTGAATATGTAGCCTAGCATTCATATACGAGTGAGTACATTGTCTATCAATCCTGTGGGGTCAGCATGCTGCTTGAATATAGCACTGGTGAGTTACTCACAAAGGCTGCATTCATGTATCAGGACGATCCGTGGGCATGATGCACTAAAATGGTAAAGGTGAACGATGAGCAGTTTGAGCTGACCGTTTCTTCACGAGGGTGACCTGCTCGTTCCACACGAGGCCTAACGGCCTCGTGCAGAGTGGGCAGGACACCCGAGTGAAGAAACAGGAAGCTCAAACTGATCAGAGTTCATCTTTACATTTATGTCAAGGTGTTTGGGTGGATAATTAATCGATATTTCATCAATATAATCCATAATTAACTCTGATTTACCCATCGTCATCGCGAAATGCTGACCGCTGCCATCTTGAATGTTTACGTTGCATGCGCGGTGGACCTATGACGGCATCGTGCGGATTTGGCGATGGTTATTTAACGCAGGGGTACAATATGCGGTCTCAGTGCCTTCTCTATGGAACTACGATATTCACATTGACATAATGCATATTAAATCTGCTCTTAAAGGGTCAATGAATAACCTGGACAGCAGTTTTGTACTACTTTGTCTGGTTCATCACACATGTTCTATGGAGATAGCTAGCCTCCGACGACACCTCCTCCAAACAGTGTCCAAATAAATTAATTACCGGATAAATTTGCATTTAGCAGGGCTCCTTCATGCATTACAGCCAACAAAATAAACAGATTAATTCCCAATTGATGCTGAAAAGTCCAGGGTCAAAAACAAGAAAAAGACGACTCATTGTATCCAATTTTCAAAATTTATTCAGTTTTTTTTTTTTATTAGAATGATGGTGGAAAGGAAGTGGACTTGGTTCCTCTCAGACTCATCCCAGACCGGGGCAGGAAGGCGCTGAGTTGGAGGAGAGGGTAGAGAAGGTTGGTGGGGGGGGGGGGTTGTTGGAGGGATTGGTGAAAAAGAGATGCAGTGATGTAGGCAGTAGGGGAAATATTGGACATGCAGGCAGAGGAATAGGGAATTAGGGTTTGCTTAATTGCTGTCATTGGCAACATGTTAATTAGTGGCCAGACAAAGACTCAGTTCATGGAGTGGAGGGGGGTGGAGGGGGTGGAGGGGGGGTGGAGGGGGCTGACACTGCAGGGGGTTGTGTGAATCAAGAGATCGGGGATCATGTGGATCCTATCGGCGACGCGTGCGCTGTCAACGCTTCCGGGATCCAAGCTGACAAGAGATGAGATTCAACCACAAGCCTAGATCCCCCCTTCCCCCCCACACACACCTCTCTACATTATCATTATGCAGCCAACAAGCCTTACTTCCATACACAGTTTTCTTACCACCCAGGGATGTTTGTCATGCACTGACAAAAGTAAATAAACTGTGATATCAAAGCATATTTTAATGCATAATTACGTCTATTATTTGGTCTCTATCGAAGGGAACTACTGTCGTTTACTTACATATACAGTTGGCCAGTGGTTATATTATATGTAAGGGTTGCTTGGATCTATTTCGAAAACAAATGCCATATTCATAGGGGGGATTACATTTGACATCGGTTAAGATTGAAAGGCATTTGTACAAGTTATTCATGATGATCAATACAGACAAAGTAAGAAAAAACAACTAAAAAATGAAAGCTCTAGAGGCATCCATTAAAATAATATATAAATATATATATATATATATATATATATATATATATATATATATATTGACAGAGTAAGCAATTATTGTTTAACATGACAGTGAACGTATGGCTGTACACGTATTCTCTGCAGGCATCAATAGTAACTTTTCACAGTGTAGTCGCCCTAGACTTCCCCCCACCTCCACCTCCACCCCAGCCCTCCCCTCCGCCCCCGTCCCCTATCCCCCACCCCACTCATCCCCTCTCCATGCACCTCCTTGTCGACGCCTTGTTTTTTATGACGTTTGTCACTTCTAATCCGCCAGTAATGATCTTATAAATCATGCCTTCCGCTGGGCCGGGATATGGATAATTTGCCATCTCAATATGCTACTGGATGGGGGCCTAATCCCCCTCCATCCACCCCTCACAAAACCTCCATGGGAGGGAGGAGAGGGGCTTAGGGTACAGGAGCAGAGGAAATCATCGACACAAGGGGTACCTCTTCCCAACCCCAACCCCTCCTCCAGCCAACCCCTATCCGTCAATTAACATACCCTTTCAATGCCTGAAATATATCCAAAATAAAGGAATACTTAGTTTTGCCTCCATGAATTTAAGCAGAGATCCAAATACGTTTTATCTAGGCTATGTTGTCTTTTTTGTTCAATAGTTTTATCAATTATTTATCCCTCACAGCTTCTGTTTCAATTATCCTCTGGAGGCTCTGCTTTTAGTTCCCCTTTAATCCCCCTGATAAGACACTGCTAATCCCTGGCGTTGTTCACTTTGATTTATAAACATGCACTGCTGCCATTCGTAGCCTTACTCCAATGGAAAAAGTAGAGGGGCAATCTGAAAAGATCACCTTTTCTTAAATATTTGGTGCAGCTAGCTTTGCTCTAGGGGTAAAAGGAGGCGAACTGAGTTCACTTTTTTTTTATCTAAATATATATTTGCTGAAGCTTGTGATCAATTTAGGCTTTGCCTATGTCTTTACACAAAACAAAGAATTTTCTGATGAGTCAAAAGTGAATAAGCCTCATTAGTTGGACTATTTTGCGTACAGAAATCTTCAGTAAACACTCTAATGAGCTGTAAAACTGAAATTGTGCTCTTTTATGTTTTTCCCTCTGGTCATTTTGCAATCATTTCAGCACAAAAGATTGCTCACTGCAGTTTGTTTGTTGTAAACAAAACAGGTTATTCCACACGACTTGCTGCATCTGACACAAAATCTGACAGGGAATTGCATGGTACCATTTTTTAATTAACTAGATTTTCAATGAGAGGCCCCCAGCCTCCCAACCAGCCCACATTGTCAAATCATGTTAGGATGAATACAATGCTCCCTTACTGACATGGTCACGTCCAGTCTCTTTTATTTGTTATCATCATTTCCCCCTTTTTATTCCTCTGTACATTTCACTTAGGTCCCAGGCACAGTGCACCATATGGCCAATGGTGGGAACATCTGAGGCCCTTTTGTGTGTTTTTGATAATAATGATTTTTCCATTTTTTTCCCACTACACATCCCCCGTTTTTAATTGTTGGGTCATCCTTAGGGCCCTATAAAGGGTGATGGTACATTAACACATTGTGCCCATTGGTCGTCATGATGCATGAATGTAGCCCTGGCGAGTAATTCGCCAGGGCTGCATTCATGCATCATGACGACCCTATGGGTTTGATACACTCCCGAAGGGTTGGCATGAAGTACAGATGAAATGTCGGCGCGCCAACTTGCAAGCACTTCATTGGTGCATCATGCCGACCAATGGGCATGATGCACTTCTGCATCAACAGTCCTTAAAGGGTTAGAGGGGCTGTAGCAGATGTCAGGATGAACAGATGGAAGAGAGGGGATTGCGGGTTGGAGGACACTTGAGGGGTGGTGTTTGGGGTTGGAGGGGTGGAGAGAGGAGAACTTGTTAGACTGGGAGTTAGTGGGTTGAAGGGTGAGGGGTGAACCTGTGGTTGGTAGGGACGTATGCCCTGGCGTCTGTCGGTTCATCCAGGGGTTATCTACATCTTATTATGAGGCATACAGAAAGGATGACCCAGGAGAGTGCCCATCGGATCCCCTTTCTACTTGACCTCTCACATCCAGGCATTGCTAGATGGTGATAATTGTATCTAGGTAACACTTTAATATGACTTTAATACATCTAACCTCTTATACCAATCATTTACTTTGCCTGAGGCATTCATGGGAACCTAAACCTTGAATATGATAAATATGAAGGGCCACATTTATCTTATAAAGAAGTGAACACATTGAATCACAACAAAGATATGTATATCCTAACATATTGGCCTGTATAAGCGCCGGGGTCTTAAATATGCACCAGGCTCGAATAAATGCCGGGAGTACAGAGGTGTTGAAATTTCAATATACACTATAAATTAATCTCCCGCGTATAAGGCGCGTCTTATACGGGGGGGTTTTAGTTCTCACTGGATCCACAAGGGGGACACCAAGACCTTTCTTTTGATATGTTACACTCCCATATAAGCTCATCTGCTGCATTTGGGCTCAAGGAGGGTCTCGGGGGTCCAAACAGCACATAGCTTTTTGAATTTTGAAAATCCATTCATTAGAACAAAAGTTATGAATTTTTATTTTTTTTTACCATATTCCGAAACTCTGGGTGCGCCTTATACGCGGGATGCGCCTTATACGCGGGAGATTACGGTAAGTCTTGAATAAGCGCCGGTCTGTATAATAAGGGCCTAGTTGAAATCAATGAGCACCCGGGCCCTTATACATGCCAATACGGTATGTTCCATTATTTTTTTAGCTAAGCATGCCTGTAAAGAGTGGCAGTGGTGAATCCAGGATTTGGAAAAGGAGGGGGCATGGCCGAAAAGGAGGGGCAACACCCCCTAGATGTCAGCAATTTTCTTGGTACTAAAAATGGAAAAATCGCTACAAAATAAGGATATTGCACTGCAAGCTGAATCACTCAAAGTCATGTAAATTCAATATAAAAGTGTCATACTAGTAATTGGCATGATCAAGTTGTCATATGAGAAATATCATAAGACTAGTGGTATATAGTGTAAATACATCAGGCTCATATAAAATAGTGTTATTTCCAGTTGTCACTGGTTTATTCAGCTTTAGGCAACATGTAAGAAATATCAATCATACAGTAGTTAGTATGTAGGTAATTAGTACATACAGTAAACATACAGTAATTTATAAAGTACAATGTTCAGTTCCACTCCACCTGTGAGGTATTAATAATACAGTGTCCAGCATACTTCTAGGTGGGTTCCCACACCTAGCTCCTGACCTGCTGCTTAGAGGAATAATGTAATAATGGATAACTTTACCCTCTGGTGGAAGTCTTGAAGAAGATAGCCTCTGGCCACTAATGGTAGGAAACCAATGCCTGTCTAGCATAGTTTCACCATAGTGCAGTGGTATAGCAGGTAGCAGGAGATGACTGGAGATGTTACCTCTAGAGCGGTTCTTGGTGATGTGTCCTCCTGGAGGTGCAGACAGGCTATTTGTAGCAAATCTTGGAAAAGCACCTCCAGACTGACTGGAGCCAGCAGCATCTGCCTAACTCTACAATTGTTTGAGGGGACCCTTTCAAGTGTCACAGGGGGACAAAGGACCCCCATGGACGCCGCTATGGCCCCCATTGTCTTGGTCGGTTCTGCATCTTTAGACCCTCATATCTCGGCCGTTTATGCTTGTATAACCGCCATTTTGGGCATGCGCAGAGCTGAATGTGCCAAGATTATAATGCCCGCTGGATAGGCGCGTAACTCCCGCCGGTTTGTCTGTAGCTCACTCGGAGGTCGATTCAGTCTCCATGGCGTAACTTCCTTAATACTGGGAGTTCAGCCTTGATCTTGGGCTCATTCTGACCGTCTAATTATGGGCTTTCCATAGAATTTTTGATATTTGACCTAGGTCGCTCAGGAGCGACGCTAGAGCGACCGGAAGGTTATGGCGTCGTGCTTATGTAACCCATTGTTCAGTCCTTAGAGTGCTCAGACACTCATGACGGCGTCAGCGGTGCTCAGGCACCCGTGACGGCCGGTTGCATTCACTTACAAGTTATTAATTTGTGCATTGAACCATGAGGTCGCACACTGAGACCCTTATTCTTATTATATTGTGCAGTGAACCATTAGGTCGGACCTTTTGATGTCATAAACTTAGTCTAACTGACTGTGGCTGGTGTGCAGTGGGGCATGAACGCTCTTATGTAAAGTTTGAGCGCTCTTATAGCTCTTAGAACCAACCTATGTATTAATTTCATAGATATTTCTTTGATTAATACAAAATATGTTACAATTTATGGAATAATAAAATGGTATATCATAGAATACTCCCTCTCCCCCGAAAGAATGCGAAACTCCGTCATTTCGCCGAGGGAATGTACAATTTATACAATTTTTACCTTATTTTTGGAGTTATATACTGTTTTGTAAGAGGATTTGAAGTAATGGGGAGTGCTTCAAATGCAATTTTTGTGGTAGAGCTTTGTCAGTATAAACAATTTTCTCCTGGGTATAAGTACATTTCCGAGTTCCTATATCTTACTATACCAGAGCTTATTTGCTTATGTAACATCAATATTGGGTACAATTTTCCATTTTTATGTACAACATACAATTTGGCAAATAGTGTGCAATTTTGGCATTTAATATTCAATTTAGCGTGCAAATTGAACATAAATGACAATTTCAGTGTGCAAATTTACAATTTCGCGTGTAATTGCGTTCAATTGACAATTTCAGTATGTAAATATATAATTTTTGCGTACATTTGGCAATTTAAGTGTGCAAATATATAATTTTCGCGTATATTTGGCAATTTTAGTGTGCAAATATATAATTTCGCGTACATTTGGCAGTTTGAGTGTGCAAATATATAATTTTCGCGTATATTTGGCAATTTTAGTGTGCAAATATGTAATTTCGCGTGCATTTGGCAATTTTAGTATGCCAATGTATAATTTTGCGTTCAATTGATAGTTTCTGTATGTACAAATATAATTTTGCGTACAGCTTGGATACACATAGAAATGTTGATTTTCTAAAAATCTGACTTCAGTGTATGAATTGGGTACAGACATACAGTATAATGTGCAACATATAATCCAAATGTAAATTGGATACAACTTACAATCTAGTGTGCAAACATACAATTTTAGTGTGCAAATTGGGTACGAGCGTACAATCTGGTGTGCAAACATACAATTTTAGTGTGCAAATTGGGTACAAGCGTACAATCTGGTGTGCAAATATACAATTTTATGGGATTTGAGACAAATTTTTCCGAGGGCCGGAAAAACAAAGTACTTCAGGTAAAATAGGCTTGTTTGTCTCTGAGTTACTCATTGATTTTGCTATATGGGTGTATTAATTGGCAATTTCGGCAGTGGGCCGCTGCTTAATTGACTTTTCCCCTAGCCTTTTGAGTATGTGTCCCTGAAAGAGATTTATTTGGTGAGTATCTTAAGTAAACATGTTTTATGTCAACAATTTTCTCAACAATTTTTTTTTTTTTTTTTTTTTTTCATTCATTTTTCCAACAATTTTCTTGGATACCTAAAGTGTGTTACTTTAAGTAAACCTTGGCATAGTATACAAGTGCTAGTGGGTACAAAAACTGTCTTAGTTATCTACCTGCATTCATGTATATTAATGTTAGATTTGTACAATTTTACAATTTGTAATTTGCAATTTCGCAATTTTGCGCGTATATGCGCGCATTAATCATTGATTTTGTGAGAATACCATAGATTTTCATATTATACATCAACAAGTGGCTGTGTATATAATTTTTTTTTCTAATACTTTGATAATTTCATTGACAGTGGAGGTGTGTCAGGAGTGAGATGTGAGTCTCCTCCCTGGTGTGCTCATGCAGTGGTGGCACTTGAGGTGTTAGGTGCCAGATTTTGGCATGTGTCTGTGGCAGTGCCTAGCTTGGTGTCAGTGGACAGTTCAGGGTGGGGGGGGGGGTGTGTGTGTGTCCATTTAAGGAGTGTGTGGCTGGTATTGGAGCATCAGTTCCTCTCTGGAAGTCACTGCTGTAGTACCATGGCCCACCTACAAGCTCTCTTTGCTCTGCCTGTCCCCCAGGTGATGGAGGTGGGGAGTCCAGCTAGGGCCCTGGTTGAGTCTAACCAGACCATCCATTATGGGTACATAGTGAGTAACTTCAAAGAGATCATAGAGCATGGTGATGTGATGGTCTGTAATTACTCCTGCCATTATTTCCTGGGCTCAGCCTTGCGTCGGGGGGCCACTGTGGCCCTTCTGACTAGGGCCTTGGGCAGTATGGGTTTCTGGCCCATGGATTATAACCTAGGGCCGCGGGAGCGAGTGCTATGGGATTATTTGTTGGCGGCATCCCTCCTCGATCTTGCGGCATCCGGGAATCCATCCACGGCTGCCGAGTATGGGCTGGGGATGCTGGAGGCCCGGCTCGCTGAGTGGGAGCAGGATCACGGCCATATGTATGGCTCGGACTCGGCCCCGGACTCTCCCATTGATGTTGAACCCGAGGATCTGTGGTAGGATCCCGACTGACTGAAACCTAGGGTGTAAAAACCCGCCATCCCAAAGGCCCTTTTCAGGGCCGGCAAATTGTCCGAAAAGTTCTGAATACTGTCTCTGATGTGTTGTCTCCTGGTGGTGGACTGGGGGCAGCCTAGGCTGTGGGCAGTCTAGGCTGTTTCCACAGTCACCGGGGAGGGCTGGTGGTTTAGAAAATTAGCAATAGTCTGCATGTTTGACCTTGCGGTCTCCTCCTGTTGTTCGTCAATAATTATATCTGTTGTATTTTCCAGTGCTGTCATGGTCACCGGGCTGGTGCCACAATCATTCTGGAGAAGCATGGAGTAGTACAGTCCTTTGTTTTTAAGGGCTGGTATAGTGCTGAACCTAGTGCGCCAAGGTAGGTGTATCACCTGAGGGAGGTGATAAGCAAATTCTCCTCTCTGTGTTGTTATAACTGCTGGTCCATTCCAGGTAAATATAGCCTTAGGTAGTGGGAAGGTTTTAACCACTATATCCTTATAGGTAGGGGCAGCTGCTGATTTAATCTCATCAAATTCATGTGGTATTGGCCTCAAGGGTAGCGCGAAGTTTGAGTCTCCACAATATATTTTAAAATATATTGTGGGGTTTGTGCGCTTGGCCACATTTTTCTTGCCACAGTGTGTCTGTGCAAATTTCTTAAGGTACTTCATTATTCTGTAGGCTGAGTAGATGGTCAGGGTGAATAATATAGCAATTATCAGGGTGTGGGTTTCCTGAATTGTGAGGAAGGGGGTGTGGGTTTCCTCTGTAGGGGTTAGTTTGGTAGGATTCTTATCTGGGAGCAATTTGTGTAGGGGCAGCTCGGTGACTAGTCTGAATGCTTTGGCTGTAGGCAGGTAGGCTACAGTCCCTCCTAGTCTGTATAATTTGAGTAGTATGTATACTATAAAAATGTGAGCTGATATCCCTAGGATGAGTGCTAAGCTTTGGAAGATTGGATGCTCTGTAACTCGACGTAGGTATGATTCCTCGTAGCGCGTTTCCATTTCCTTATTAAGGTTGGAGGCATCTTTTAATACTGTTTTAGCAAAGGGCTCTAAATTTAGTTGAGTAATATCATCCATGATTGGATTTTCCTGTAGTTTTTCTAAGGTTCTAGAAAGGTTTACTACTGGGAAATTTGGAAGATTCTCTCTTTCATCTGGTTTGGTTTCAGAAATTTTGTTAAGTGCTGCCATGAATGGTAAATTAATTGTCTTGAGAATGTAATGAAATGATAAGGTTGAGTTACAGGGCAGCCTTGTGTTTGGAAGAGAAAATTCTCCTACACTGATCGTGCACCCACAGGGTACACCTATGATTGAGTAGGACTGGGCCTTCCGAGTTTCAGACGTTTTACCATGGCAGTTGATAAAGTAATGGGGTTCATTAGTAGTGACCAGATACTCATCTTCAGAAATGGAAATAGCATGGGTGGTAGGTGTTTGCAGTGGTGAAACTGTAAACTTGCAATGTTCCTTAATCTGTTGAGCCTGGTTAGTAAAAATGGCTACAGGGCATGTAGGCCTGTGTTTATAGATTCTACCATTTACATCTCTGCATACCTTTACTGTAGTACCTTCACATGCCTGCATATCTGCTGAGTCCAATTCGATAAATAATGATTCATCGTAAGATACTGCTAGAAACTCAGTTGTGGTTTGTAGTTTGGTGACTCCTCTGGTGGGGGTCTCCTGTGTGTCTATAGGCATGGGTGATGTGATCATTTGGTACAGTTTGAAGGTCGAGGTGGTAGATTGAATTATAATGTCCAGATGAATATATATATGGTGAGCTGAGTAAGTGTATGAGGTCAGCTTCTGTGAATAATAGAAATCTAAGTCATTAATTGCGACTTGTGCTCCAGGGTGTGTAATCCTAAGTTTGTTATTAATGTCAACTAGGTATCTAGCGAGGTCTGAGGGTGGTACTATATCAGGGGTTAGGATTCCTGATGATAGCATCCTCAGGGCTGCATTTGTCCTTTGCAGTGATTGAACTGTATTCATTCTTGCTGCTATGATAATTAATGCATCATTTAATACTTGCATTTTCTCCCTTTGAGTTTTCTCGTGCCTTGAATATGAGTCAAGTGACCTGGACATGTTAGAGGCCCACAGGTTGACGGTGTCACCTATGGTGTTGATTGTGCTGTCCAGTACCTTCTTATCTTGGATGTATGCTTTGACAAACTTATCTTGTCTGTCTGTGATCTTTTCAATGAGATTAGCTGCTTCCTGATCCTGTTTAGCAAATTTTCTTAGTATTTCATCTATGTTCTTGAGCTGTCCCATTACTTGGTTTACATCTTCTACTGTGGCTAGACCTAGCACACCGCGAAACAGGGGTGCTAGAAAACCCAGTATGGCCTCTCTTTTGGCCTTGTCCAATGTGTTTATGGGGTTGGATAAGAACAATTTGATGGAGGCTAGTGTTTCATTTATCTCCTTGTCTGCAATTTCCAGCAAGGTGTCTAGCTCCTTAGCTTGTTGGATAATTTGGCCAGAGGTATGATCTTGTAGAGTAGGAGTGGTCAAATGGAGTATTCTATCCCTTATGGATCCTTGGGTAACGGGTGCCCGAGGTATCTTGTAGGGAATAGCTAACAACAGTGTTGTGGTTGTATGTCCATTGACCAATGGTTGAGGGCTAGGTTTGAATACTACTCCTATGTTTTGTCTCACCACAGGTGTATAGCCTGCAGTAAGTGGTTTTATAGTATATAATAACAGCATAGTTAGCAGTATGGGTGAAACTCTCAGTCTCCCCATGGTGCTTGTGTAAAGCAAGTTTGCTGTTTAAAGTCTTGTCAAATTTGTAGTGATTTGGTGCTGGTAAAGTCTAAGTGTATGGTGTAACACTTTAAATGAAGTGGTTCAAACTGTACCTTTGCAAGATTGAGCTGTCTTGGCAATATGTCCGGTGAGTCTATAGAGGTTGACCAGTAAATGGTAAGGTCAGGTTGAAGGTGAAGTAGGTGTGTTCTTTATCCTAGTGCAGTCTCTCCTAATGGAGAAGTGGGCTGGCTAATTCCCAAGTGGGGTCCTGTAGACTTGTGTTCCAGACTGCAGCTGGATGAAGACTGATGGTGGGCTATGGTCCACAGTGCTTCTTATGTAGCCTACCCTACCCACATCCATTGTGGGCCTGGTATTGTTTCTCTGGAGTCATGTACCTAATCTCCAGTGTCTGCAACTGAGGGGTTCTATTGTGTAATCTGTGTACTGGTAATTAGCTCCTCCTGTCATCCAGGACAGCCATTCATGACCGTCTAGACAGTTGTCTGAGTGTAGCTTATAAGGTCAATTGATCTCTATAGACTGCTGTGTTGGCATAGCGCGCTCTTTCATGTGGGGATTAGGCTTTAGACACTCCATTGTGTTACCCTTACTCTTCTTAGACTTCATGTCTGCTTTACTTGGGGGGTCCCAGTCTTTGACCCTTTCAGAGGCAATAACCTACTGATATATTTACAAATTTGATTGGCTTTATATACATAGTAATTCATTATCAGTCACACATGTCTTATGTGTGGATGAAGAGAATTTGTAATACATTTTGAAAATCTTATGTCTTTTGGTATCTCAATCTTGTTTCTAATTTCTTGAAACTGCACCACACCTAGATGTCTTCCTTAGTATGTGGTGTGCAGGCCTAGGCTTGATAGGGCCTATGCCTGTGGTTTCTCTTGTAAGGGTGATATCATTTTTGTTCCTTACAATTTTGCTGTAGTATTTGGCCTCATGTGGAATAAGCCTGTGTGCAAATTCATTATTTCTGACAGCCATAACCTTTTTCAGTCTGTCTATGTGCACTGGTCTGGCCACCAATAGATTGGTGTCCAGGTTTTTGAGTTTGGCACTTGTCAAACTAGGTCTATCTACTACAACATATGGTCCCATAAAAAGGGGTTGAAGTTTCTTACACTCTGTATTGGTCAGGATTCTTGGTATGTTTAGGTACACCATGTCGGTGACCTTGATTTCCTGTGGTGTAAGTTTCTTATCATATCTATCCTTTCTTTCCTTTTGTAGCTTGGCGACCCTTTCTATAGCTTTCCTCCTAGAGGTATCTTGATTTGTTATCATGTTAGCTACATGGTCTGCTACTGTGGATATGTCTTCCTGTATTCCCAGCCCTAAGTCCATTGGGGTGGCTGGGTTTCTCCCATGGAGTAGGAAGAAAGGGGTGAATCCTGTGGTTTGGGATTCAGTGTTGTTTAATGCAAAGGTTATGGGTTCAATAAATGAATCCCAATTGTTTTGGTGCTTTGAGCAGAATGCTCTGAGTGCTGTGCCTATGCTAGCATTGAATCTCTCTACAAGCCCATTTGATTGTGGCCTGTATGGTGAGGAGAATTTATGTTTGATCTTGAGGTGTTTAGTTAACTTTGTGAACTTTGCACCTGTATAACATGTCCCATTGTCTGTTTGAAGAGTGGCTGGTGTTCCATGATGACAAATTATATTCTTGTAGAACTCTGCTGCTGTTGTCTCAGCTTTTAAGTCAGTAGTAGCCCAAGCTGTTGCATATCTGGTAGCATAATCTATGCAGACTTGTATATGTTTGTTTCCCCTGGCAGTTGTGGGAAGTGGTCCCACCGCGTCTAGGTTTAGGAACTTCATTGGTGAAGTCATGTACTCTCTCACTGTCATTGGTGTTTTGTGTGAGTGTACTTGCCTTTTTGCTGTGAGGCATGTGTGGCAGGTGGAAACATATTTTGTTGTGTCTGCTAGCATAGACTTCCAATATACCCTAGGTCGGAGTGCTGACAGCATCCTACTTGAACCAAGATGGCCGCCAGTAGGTGAGTCATGGAAATACTGTAGTGTACTTGTTACCCATTGCTGTGGTATAACAATTTGAAGTGGTACAGTATTGGTTTTTCTCCAATTTATGGGGCATATATGGACTAATGTACCATTTACCAAGGTGTATGTCTGGCCTTGGTTGATGATTCTATTTCCTTGTGCTTTTGGTGCAGGCAAGGTCCCATCCTCAAGATATTGTATGAGGGGCAATAGGTCCTTGTCTTTCCTTTGTTCCAAGCCAAGGTTTGTACCTGAGATGGATGTGTCGGGAATCTGATCCAGTAGTTGATTTATATCTAGCACATGTTGTTTTATTCTGTCTCTTTCTTTTTCTTTTTCATCGACTATTGGCCTATCTTGTGCCTTTTGTTGGGGTGTGTCACTCTTGTTTTGGTGTGTAGGCTCCTTTGGAGGGCCTATTCTCGCCTTGATGGGAGTGGCAACCTTTTTCTTTAAAGGCACAATTTGCTTTTTGTCATTCTTCTTTGTCTCAGAGTTCTTTGACTTAGTAGATGCAGTGTCTTTTGTGACATTTTTCCTGGCAGGTGGGGTTTTGGTAGGTTTGTTTCCTGTGACCTTTTTCTCATTTAGAATAGTTTGTGATTGTGTGGGGGGTTTTGGTGTGCCCTCCTGAATCATTTCTCTAGTCTTTGAGCGTGTGGTCATAGGACACAAATGGTTTGATGTTTCCTCTCCCTGCATAGGTTCAAAGAATCTGACTGATTTAGAAGTTGCTTGAGTAATAGCATATATTGTGTCTTCTGGATCTTCATCATCTGAGTCAGGTGGGGTGAAGGGTGGCTCCTTAGGAGTTGCCTTCACTATCTGATTGAGTGATGAGAATTCAATAGGCTCGAAGTCATTATCTGGAAAGAGTTGTGAGTATTCTCTCTCACAGTGGCAAAACACATAGTGTGTAGATTGCTTCAAGATACCCCTAATGGGTGTCTCTGGCCTTCCAATGGTGTTGGGTGGATCATCCCTTTTGAATGGTACTTTCTTTGTTACTTTTGCAAACTTGGTTCTACTGGCTGCTCTAACTCTCCTTGGTGGGGGTGGAGGGTTAGTCATGGGTCCAGAATCTGGGTATTCTCTTCTAGACATAGCATCTGGTGGTGTGTTATCATCACCTTTCACGTGTTGGATGGTGAATGAAAATTGTTGTATGTCTAGAGCCCATCTGGCCCATCTATGTGTGAGTCCTGTATTGGTTAGTAGCGGGATTAGGGCTGCATGGTCTGTGTATAATTGGAAGTGTCTGGTCTCTAGATAGTGTCTGAAGTGTAATACTCCATACACTACTCCCAGTAGTTCTCTCTCTGTGGTATTGTAATTTCTCTCATGTTTGGAGAGGGTTCTACCTGCAAAGGCTACTGGTCTGAGCACTCCTTCATTATCTCTCTGTGAGAGTACAGCTCCTAAACTCACATTGGAAGCATCAGTTGCCAAACTGAACTCTTTCTCATAGTTTGGATATCTGAGAAGAGCATTGGTACAGAGGGCATGCTTTAAAGTTTTGAAAGCATTATCTGCATCCTCTGTCCAGACAAATGCTTTGAGATGTGTCTGTAGATCATACAGTGGTCTAGCAATTTGGGCATAACCTTTGATAAACTTTTTGAAGTATTGGCATAGGCCTGTGAAGGATCGGACATTTTTGACTGATTTTGGTGTTGGGAAGGTTTTGATTGATTCCACCTTTGTGGGAGATGGTTGCAGTCCCTTGGGTGTGACTCTCATTCCCAAGAAGTCTATTCTGTCTATGAAGTATTCACATTTTGATTTCTTCAGTTTGAGTTTACCAACTCTTAAGCTGTTGAACACATCTTCCAGGTCATGGAAGTGTTGTTCGATTGATGGTGATAATACCAATATGTCATCTAGGTATGGTAGGGCACATTTGTATTTGAGTTTGTTCAGAATTAATGTGACTAGATGGCAGAATCCCGCCGGTGCCGTCGCTAAACCCATCGGCATCCTTTCATAGACATATTTTTTGTCATTTGCTATGAATGCGGTTTTATGCTGATCCTCCTGTCTTATAGGAATTTGAAAAAATCCCTGTTGGGCATCTAGCTTACTGAATACTCTTGGTCTGAGTGACCCTATCATGTCTAGAGTGTCATCGGCCCGGGGTGTAGATAAGGCTTGATTTATCGTGTTCTGGTTCAAATAACGAAAATCTGTGACGAGCCTATGGCCTCCCGATGATTTTTGTACTAAAAAGGATCTGGAAGCCCAGGGGCCCTCAGCACATTCTCTCAGAATGCCCTGTTGTACTAGCCTTTCACACTCTTCCCCTATTGCGGCCTGTTTTTCTGGTGTTTGTCTATATGGTAGGAAATGACATGGTACTGCCTCAGGTTTCACATGTATTGAGTGGGTATACAGGTGTGTGGCACCAATGTCTCCATCTTTTCCTACAAATATATCATCATACTTGGTCAGCAGTGATTCTAATCTATCATGCTGATCTTTGGATGTGAGCACAGATTTTGGTGGAACATTCTCTTCCAATTCTGGCTCGAGGTCATGTGCCTCACTATGTATAGCAGCTATTTCAGAGAGTCTGATTGAGTTGGGTTCAGGGTCAGCGTATGTGGACTCACAGTCTGAGTCTGTGTCACTGAATTGAGTTACATCCTCAGGTCGTATGGCTGAGATGGATTGATCAGTGTGTGGGGTAGTGTCTGACACCTGTTGAGGTTTTTCTAAATCAGATTCCTTGACTTCCTGAAATAGAGCTATGATGGCACCCTTTTTGATTTTATGTGGGCGCCTGCTGGTGTTGAGTAACACTAGGGGATGTTTGTTATTTTCCCTGGGGGTTACTGCTGCCCTTTGAACTAGATATGGGGCATTGTTATTTCTTTGGAGGTTATCTACTACTCCAGTTTTGCCTTGCAGTGATTGAGTAGATGTGACCTTACCCAATACTGCAAGTTCAGAGAATGGAGGGATGGTAAA
This sequence comes from Acholoe squamosa, assembly GCA_949317995.1. Lineage (NCBI taxonomy): Eukaryota > Metazoa > Annelida > Polychaeta > Phyllodocida > Polynoidae > Acholoe > Acholoe squamosa. The sequence goes on along the minus strand of OX439046.1, from coordinate 68,721,984 downwards.
ATCCCTCACTGCCCTAATGGGTTTGAGAATTTGTTCAGGATCAACATTAAATTCAATTTGAGATTTTGTAGTGCTTAAGAAATCTGTGCCGAGTACAATGGGCTGTGTGAGGTTGGGTATTACAGCAAATTGGTATTGGAATCTGACACCTTGGATTCTAAAGTTCAGCATAGCTGAATGTCTAACATGACACACCGATCCATCTGCCAAGTGGATGTTAATTTTAGATTTCCTCAGTTGGATATGGAATCTCTTTTGGAGATCCATGAGGAATGATTGTCTGACACAGGTGATAGTAGCACCTGTATCAACCAAACATTGTACATCTGAAACATTATATAGATTTGCATTGATACAGCCATTTTGAAGAAGTACAATAGAAAGCTTGGTACTCTCACCTGTATCCTTTGATGATGAATCTGGTGGGGTGATGTGTATCACTGATGGACGTCTCTGTCTGTTAGATGGTAGATTTGCACTAGCAATTGTCTCTGGTTGGATCTTTGTTAATCCTGATTGATTGTTTGTATTTGGGGTGTCACAGTGCACTGGCCCATCGGCACTGTGACATCCTAGTTTTCCTGGTTCTGTGGGGTGGTTGAGATGCTTGCCACCAGGAGCTTAGAGATTTGATCCATCACATGAGGTGGTATTTGGGGGTTACTTTGTTGGTTCCCCTGGTAACCTCTTGTGTCAGGTTTGTAATCCTCCTGGCGTGGGTTGGAACCCTGGTTATATTGACCAGAGTTGCTGTATTGACCGGAGTTGTTGGATCTCTGGTTGTTGTAGGCGCCATTGTTGTTGTAGGATCCACTGTTGTAGTTCCTATGTGGACTCTGGCCCCTACTGTTGGATCCTTGATTATAGGATCCAGAGTTGTTTGAACCCTGGCTGTTGTTGTAGGATCCAGAGTTGTTGTAGGATCCAGAGTTGTAGTTCCTATGTGGACTCTGGCTCCTACTGTTGGATCCTTGATTATTATAGGATCTGCCATTACTTGGGGTTCTGTCTCTCCTATCACTGTATGAAGAGTTACCATTGTTGGAGTTGGAAGAGCTGTTGTCTTTCCTACTGTTGTGACCCCCCCGGTTGTTGTTGTTGCCCCCTCTACCTCTACCTCTATTGGATTGGTAGTTGGGGTCATAGTTATTTCCTCTGTATCTACCGGTAGGGTCTCTTGATGCAACCTTAGCTTCCTGTTGCCTTACATGGGCACTAGACATTAGGTTAACATCTTCATCTGCACTAGTGCTGATTTCCTGGACCTTTTTCTTAGTAGGCTGTGGGTTGGATTCTGCATCTCTTACCTTCCTAGATCTCTCTTGGGTCTCAACCTCTAGGGCTAGGTCTAGGGCTTGGTCAAAAGAGTCTATTTTCTTGTTCTCAAGAGCTATAGAGATCCAGGGCCTCATGCCTTGGGTAAATGCCTTGCTTAGGGTTTCATCATTCTGGCGTTGGGCATTACACACTTTCCTGAGATGGCATGCATAGTCTAGAACAGGTTCATCTATCTTTTGTGCACGGAGTGCAGTCCTTGAGATTATATTGTCTCGAGTAGCAAAATACTCTTTTAATTTATTCACTACATTGGTCCATGTCAACATATCAGGTGTGGCACTCTCCCTGAAGGATTCAAACCAAGCTAGTGCTTGTCCTTCGAGGTACTTGGGTAAATATGTTACCATGGTGTCACTGTCTGTCACTTTGTACTTATCCTTCAGATATTCTGGGAATTTGTGATCAATGAATAATGCTGTTGACATGAGTGGTGATGGGTGTGAAAAGGTTTTGGGTTTTGTTACCTCATGTATCCTGATCTTTCTGTCGTCCTGCTGTTTATTGTCTATGAGCTTGGTCATGTTGGACACCATGGAGATTATGATGTCATCTTTGGATCCAGAGGCAGATGGTGTGACAACAGGTGTGATGGCAGGTGTGGGAGGTTGTGGGGTCTGGGATGATACCATCTTCATGAGATCTGCTATCTGTTGTTGTTGTCTCTCTAGGGACTTCCGCTGATCTTCCATGGCCTTCTGTTGAGCATCTATTGCTGCATTCCTCTCTGCCAGTTGTTGGTTGAGGATCCTCTCCCTTTCCTCCTGCTGGGACTTGTTGGTCTCTAGGGCAGTAACTGCATCTTGGATGGCCTTCTCATAGGCCCTTATCTTCTCAGCTGTCTGATTAGGTTGGGGGCCTTCATCGGTGTCCATGATGGAGGGTGTGGGGGAGGTGTCTCTGGAGGAGTGGCTGTCAAAGGCTGGAGCTGGGGTGGAGGATCTAGATGAGGGTGTGGATCCACCCCCTGAGACAGATCCTTCTTCCCCTGAGGTAGATAGCGTGAGTTGGGCGTCCTGTAGAGATCCCTGGGAAATGTTGGATCCCTGAGAACTGGTTGTTCCCTGAGTAGACAGGGTGGGTGGTGTGGGGTCTACTGAGTGTGGGTCTGTTGTATTGGAGGCTGGTTTGCCTCCTGCGGGCCTCCTAGATCTTGGTGGGAGGGAGACCTCTTCAACAGGCCCCTGACTACGTAAGGTCTTTGTGTGTTGTTCTGCCAGCTTGACTGATAAGGCCTTGATGTGTGTGTGGTGGACCTCACTGACGCGTGGGAGACCTCACTGACGTGTGGGAGACCTTACTGACGTGTGGGAGACCTCACTGACGTGTGGGAGACCTCACTGACGTGTGGGAGACCTCTCTGACGTGTGGGAGACCTCACTGACGTGTGGGAGACCTCACTGACGTTTGGGAGACCTCACTGACGTTTGGGAGACCTCACTGACGTTTGGGAGACCTCACTGACGTTTTGGGAGACCTCACTGACGTTTTGGGAGACCTCACTGATATATTAGAGATCTTACTGTTGTGTGAGAGATCTCATTGATGTATGGGAGATCTCACTGATGTGTGGGAGATCTCATTGATGTGTGGGAGATCTCACTGATGTGTGGGAGATCTCATTGATGTGTGGGGGATCTCACTGGTATGTGGGAGATCTCACTGGTATGTGGGAGATCTCACTGGTATGTGGGAGATCTCACTGGTGACCTTGGTGGGTATGGTGTCAAGGTCAAGGTCACTGGGTGGGTGGAGTGGGTCTAACTGTGTGTATGCAGTACCAGCTTTAATTTACTGTGTGCATGATTGTTCCCAGTTGCGGTACCAGCTTTAACTTACTGTGTGCATGATTGTTTTTAGTTGTGTTACCAGCTTTAAATTTTATGAGCCTGTGAGATATGGGATCTTAGTAGGATGTTCTCCACCACTTTGTCATACTAGTAATTGGCATGATCAAGTTGTCATATGAGAAATATCATAAGACTAGTGGTATATAGTGTAAATACATCAGGCTCATATAAAATAGTGTTATTTCCAGTTGTCACTGGTTTATTCAGCTTTAGGCAACATGTAAGAAATATCAATCATACAGTAGTTAGTATGTAGGTAATTAGTACATACAGTAAACATACAGTAATTTATAAAGTACAATGTTCAGTTCCACTCCACCTGTGAGGTATTAATAATACAGTGTCCAGCATACTTCTAGGTGGGTTCCCACACCTAGCTCCTGACCTGCTGCTTAGAGGAATAATGTAATAATGGATAACTTTACCCTCTGGTGGAAGTCTTGAAGAAGATAGCCTCTGGCCACTAATGGTAGGAAACCAATGCCTGTCTAGCATAGTTTCACCATAGTGCAGTGGTATAGCAGGTAGCAGGAGATGACTGGAGATGTTACCTCTAGAGCGGTTCTTGGTGATGTGTCCTCCTGGAGGTGCAGACAGGCTATTTGTAGCAAATCTTGGAAAAGCACCTCCAGACTGACTGGAGCCAGCAGCATCTGCCTAACTCTACAATTGTTTGAGGGGACCCTTTCAAGTGTCACAGGGGGACAAAGGACCCCCATGGACGCCGCTATGGCCCCCATTGTCTTGGTCGGTTCTGCATCTTTAGACCCTCATATCTCGGCCGTTTATGCTTGTATAACCGCCATTTTGGGCATGCGCAGAGCTGAATGTGCCAAAATTATAATGCCCGCTGGATAGGCGCGTAACTCCCGCCGGTTTGTCTATAGCTCACTCGGAGGTCGATTCAGTCTCCATGGCGTAACTTCCTTAATACTGGGAGTTCAGCCTTGATCTTGGGCTCATTCTGACCGTCTAATTATGGGCTTTCCATAGAATTTTTGATATTTGACCTAGGTCGCTCAGGAGCGACGCTAGAGCGACCGGAAGGTTATGGCGTCGTGCTTATGTAACCCATTGTTCAGTCCTTAGAGTGCTCAGACACTCATGACGGCGTCAGCGGTGCTCAGGCACCCGTGACGGCCGGTTGCATTCACTTACAAGTTATTAATTTGTGCATTGAACCATGAGGTCGCACACTGAGACCCTTATTCTTATTATATTGTGCAGTGAACCATTAGGTCGGACCTTTTGATGTCATAAACTTAGTCTAACTGACTGTGGCTGGTGTGCAGTGGGGCATGAACGCTCTTATGTAAAGTTTGAGCGCTCTTATAGCTCTTAGAACCAACCTATGTATTAATTTCATAGATATTTCTTTGATTAATACAAAATATGTTACAATTTATGGAATAATAAAATGGTATATCATAAAAGGATGGTTCATACTGCTTCTGTCATAAAATTGTGATTTTATCAGCGTCAGTTTCCCCCTAACACCATCATAGATGTGCAGGAAATGAGCACACGTCATCCTGTGTAGGTGGAAATATTATAAACTACCTATATACAACAACCAGGACAGTGTGAGGGTTTGTGTATTATTATATTTGTGTGTGTGAGACCTGTGGTGCGGCAGGATCTGGCCAGCTCTACACTGTGACCTAACACCCCCATCACCACTGTTAACCCTTTATAGACCGCTGATGCATAAATGCATTATACCCATTGGTTGTCATGATGCATGAATGCAGCCCTGGTGAGTTACTCGCCAGGGCTACATTCATGCACCCCCTATGGGGTTGATAGACTCCCAGAGGGTTGGCATGATGCAGCAATAAGGTGCACTTCATTTGTGCATCATGCCGTCCAATGGGCATGATGCACTCCTGCATAAGCAGCCCTGAAAGAGATAAAGGCCTTCTCACACCTTAGCAGAGTCAGCACTACAGGTGAAGTAATATGGTACTAGATGTAGCAAGAAAATGTTAGAAGATAAGTAGCCCTGATTAGCTTGACACTCCCCTCTGTGTCCATCCAAACTCCTCCTCCAGTGGTCTTTAAAGGGTTTCAGCACCCCCCCCCCACCCCATCCACACACACCCTCCATCCCTCAGCATTATAACAAGACTGTGGACCTCAACATGTACCAGTTATACACGGTTACACAAGCCCATCAGTGTAAGTGATAGGACCAGGCTTCTGCCTGCCTAATCAATAATAGGACTACTGCTATACTATGGTGCTCTCTCGGCTCGCCTCTAGGCCTTTGTAAAGTGCTAGGCTAAGGTTGAGTCGGTGACATTACATGTCATGGATTCTAAAAATTATTTGAGGGTTACCTTGTTTGAAGGGAAAATTGAAATAATGCTCATCTAAACTATTAAAAGGTTTTATTGTATTGTTATGTGATATAAGTCACTGGATTCATTTGAATATTAAAGGAGTATATTTCTATGGAACTTGAGCAGAGAGTGATATTTTGTTTTATAAAATTTTACTTGCTAGTATTTTATCACATTTTCTTTATGATAATGTACTGGTTATTAAGCAAACATGTCTGGGTGCTATCTGTTAGATGACCACTGCTTTAGATAGAAGGACGTACTGTATGAAGATCTACAGGGTGAGAGTAGTGATAAATGGACACACAGACGAGCCTACGTAGTGAAGAACCCATTCTACATGGAATATGTTGAGAGTGGTTGGCAGAATGGTCTTATGTATCGCTGTATCAATAAGAGGTATGGTGTACAGGAATTGGATACAAATATGGAATATCTCTTGGCTTGAAGACTTCCCGAAGGCACTAGAAATATATATATATATATAGAGTAGATGCATAGGTACAGCCACAATCTTAGTCCAACCATTTTTTTTCTGTTGCAAGAAATTTTCTTTGATATCTCAATCAATCATTTCAGTTCTATCTATCTGCAATGCAAGTTGGAAAGCCACACATCATGTTCAATTACCTGGTTATATTCATACTCTATCCATTTGTCTATTCATTTGCTAGGAAGCACTATGATTTTTGTTAACACAGTTTTATTTTAGCCTATCCTATAAGAATGTAAAACCATCTTGCACTTAAAACTGATCGTAGATAATTATGTTGCTAGCTATCACCAGTATTACTACTCATGCTACAGAATAAAGAGGGGCAATAAAAAAGTGACCTTTTCTGCTTGGATGTCTCCGGGTGTTAAAAGTTCAGAGACAACATTGGGAGATGATAATAGTTATGTACATACCCTACAGGAGAAGTAAAGAAAAACAGACAGTTTCAGGAAGACAGTGTCATTTGCCTACAGCCCAGCTGGTGTCGACTACTAACCACTACTGTCAATATGTGTCAAGTACTGACAGTAGGTTATATCAGTCAGCACACACAGGTGTCAATGCACTGTCAGCTGGGCCAGCAGGATCACGTGACCAGAGTAGCTCACACATGACCTTCAAAGGTCACAGGTCAAAGGCCAATTGGAGCAGCTCACTCAATAAGGAGCAGGCTGAGGGTTGTCTTGTCTTCCAGCAGTTTCTAACCCTGGAAAGTCTTCGGATGCAGGAGTGCATCATGTCCATCGGTCAGCATGATGCACCAATGAAATGCTAGCAAGTCTGCCTGCCAGTACTTCATTACTGCATCATGCCAAGCCTCCAGTAAAGTATCACCCATGTATGGGCGGCATGATGCATGAAAGAAGACTCACTTCCTATGCATTCATGCATCATGACGCCCCAAGTGTATGCTGCATTAATGCCCTATTTGCCTTAAAGGGTGAACATCAGCTCTGAGGAGCTCCCCAAGCACATCCTTTGTCATCATTTGGTGATACAAACTAGAGGCATTCTGTGTTGTGAGGGTGAGGGTGAGGAGCAGCTCACTGGTGTGATTGAGGAGGCTATGAGTAACTCGTTTTTGTACTCAGTCATTTACCTCAGACAGCTTTTGGTGTAGTTTGCCTGTGTTCCAGGGTGGGGGGGGGCACTCTATACATCACAGACTAGTAAACAGGCCGTTACGAGGCAGTACAAGCAAGCACAATACCCGTTGCTAGGCAAAAACTCTGCCAATGAGGGTTATCCAGGGACAAAGTAACAAGGTACACATGTCTTTTCAGTGTGTATTGCCACTTTTGACAAACACAGCAAAATTCAAAATATTGGTGGCCCTGGTTAGGAGTCCTATAGCTTCTATGTGCGAACATGCGCAGGAGTGTGGTGTGATAATCATTACTGGCAACGCATCAAATTTTACATTCTTTTGAATGCCAGAACTCAAACTCTAATTATAAGGTTGACGAGAGAAAATACTCAAATTTGGAAGGGACTGAAAAGAAAACTACATTATTTATAGACATAGAAAATATATAAGTGCTGGATGGTGCCCCCCCCCCCCGGCCAGTTTTATAATACCTGACCCGACAAGCTGACTGAGTAGACAGGAGGAGGGGGCAGTGATGGACACAGGGGAGTGTCAGGCTAATTAGGGCCACTTATCTTCTTAACATTTCTTGCTACACCTAGTATTACTTTACCTGTACTGCTGACGTGGTACCTGTACTGCTGACGTGGTACCTGTACTGCTGACGTGGTACCTGTACTGCTGATGTGGTACCTGTACTGCTGACGTGGTACATGTACTGCTTACGTGGTACCTGTACTGCTGACGTGGTACATGTACTGCTTACGTGGTACCTGTACTGCTGACGTGGTACATGTACTGCTGACGTGGTACATGTACTGCTGACGTGGTACCTGTACTGTTGACGTGGTACCTGTACTGTTGACGTGGTACCTGTACTGCTGACGTGGTACATGTACTGCTGACGTGGTACCTGTACTGCTGACGTGGTACCTGTACTGCTGACGTGGTACCTGTACTGCTGACATGGTACCTGTACTGCTGACGTGGTACCTGTACTGCTGACGTGGTACCTGTACTGCTGACGTGGTACCTGTACTGCTGACGTGGTACCTGTACTGCTGACGTGGTACCTGTACTGCTGACGTGGTACATGTACTGCTTACGTGGTACCTGTACTGCTGACGTGGTACATGTACTGCTGACGTGGTACATGTACTGCTGACGTGGTACCTGTACTGTTGACGTGGTACCTGTACTGTTGACGTGGTACCTGTACTGCTGACGTGGTACATGTACTGCTGACGTGGTACATGTACTGCTGACGTGGTACCTGTACTGCTGACGTGGTACCTGTACTGCTGACGTGGTACCTGTACTGCTGACGTGGTACCTGTACTGCTGACGTGGTACCTGTACTGCTGACGTGGTACCTGTACTGCTGACGTGGTACCTGTACTGCTGACGTGGTACCTGTACTGCTGATGTGGTACCTGTACTGCTGACGTGGTACCTGTACTGCTGACGTGGTACATGTACTGCTGACGTGGTACCTGTACTGCTGACGTGGTACCAGTACTGCTGACGTGGTACCTGTACTGCTGACGTGGTACCTGTACTGCTGACGTGGTACATGTACTGCTGACGTGGTACCTGTACTGCTGACGTGCTACCTGTACTGCTGACGTGCTACCTGTACTGCTGACGTGGTACATGTACTGCTGACGTGGTACCTGTACTGCTGACGTGGTACCTGTACTGCTGATGTGGTACCTGTACTGCTGATGTGGTACCTGTACTGCTGATGTGGTACCTGTACTGCTGACGTGGTACCTGTACTGCTGATGTGGTACCTGTACTGCTGATGTGGTACCTGTACTGCTGATGTGGTACCTGTACTGCTGACGTGGTACCTGTACTGCTGACGTGGCTAGAATGTAAGACAGCCTTCACTGAGAAAATATCCTTACTCACTTGAATCTAGATCCAGGCTCAGGTAATGTCACCAAAAAGAGTATGGTTTGAGACTCAGCCTGCTACTTGGATGACACTCAGGCAAAGCTAGAGTATCACCCCAGGATCAGCCTCAGGATCTGCCTGAGTATCATCAGAGGATCAGTGTGCCCATTGGTTGACATGATGCACCAATAAAGTGCTTTCTTTCACAGTAGGCTTCTGCTGTCTAGATAGACATTTGTCAATTTACTATGTTTAAAGGAATCTTAAAGTATCCTCCATACCATAGGTCAATATGATAAAATTGAGGTGTTGGCCCTAGTATGAGTAATAAAACTTATACTTCCAAGTGGATAAGGTCAGTACTTCATAATATTACCCGTGAGGTCTGAATGGGAACTAAACTATATTACTCTAGGATGGTTCAAGTAGGATATAAAGTGCAAAGTATATGCCTGAGAACATTAGTCGTCATCACCCTCTTCATACTAAAGAGGTGTGGTTTCCTGATCCTTATTCTACCCTATTGAACTGTATTTTTAAACGCCTGGTCTTTGAATGAGTGTTGGAGCTGAGTAAGTGCCCAGGAGAATAGCGATATTCAAATTTATTCGTCTAATTTGAGTTTCAAATAAGAACTGGCCTTGCATTAGCGCCATGTATCCTCTATGGCCTAATGTCATAAATTCATTTTAAACTGCTCAAGTTAGGGTTGTTATCAAATCGCTGGCCTTGAATTAGTGCCTTATATGGCAGCATACTGGGCCTTACAGGATTTGATGGCAACACTAATGGCAATGAGAAATTAGTATTGGACCCAAAATCAACCCCCAACTGCGTCTGGTAGATTTTATGCCGATCCCTGCTGGGTGCACCTTATACATGGAGTGTGTCTTATATGCAGGGGGTTTACGGTATATTTCCTGTCATAGTGGAATGTGTGGTTCCTGTTCCTTACATTGTCCACTCATACTAACCACAGTCATTATTCTGAGCCCATCAGTGTGGTATCATTATGGTTAAGTAGACATGGGAATTAACCAGTAATGGTCTATTATAGTATACCGCGCCCGTAATGGCCCGGTATCTCAAATTATAAGCGTTTGTCTCGTATGAGCACGGGGGGTAGAGTGGGATTGAGATCTATGAGGGCCCAGCCACTTATACGGGCCACTACGGTATACATGTACTACCTTATTTTATGTGAATAACTTCTTCCCATAGAGATAGCATTGCAGGGCCGATCGTCACACCCTCAGTGGCGTAACATGTCTCGATCCACCAGAGCCGCCAAGCCAGTACTGCAGCCTCGATCTGGGCGCATGTAAACATTCAAAATGGTGGACCGGCGCTCGTACGGGGAACTACAGTACCGGATTTTGATAATTTTTCCTTATTTAAACCCTCTAAAATCATAAAATAAATATAGAACTAAACTCCCCTGGTGTCCTCGGTGGCCGATCCACCCCTCGGGGGGGGGGGGGGAGACCCCCCCTCGTGGTGGATCCAAGAAGCTTCAATAGATAGGAGGTGAAACTCAGAGCTTTACCTATGGACACAGTGTAACAGCCCCCCCCCCCCTCTACCCCCCCTTCAAAGTAGGCTCCCTTTTGTGTTCAGTATTGAGTCCTATGTAGGATAAGGGGGTTTATAGAGATGTCAGGAATCTTTATCAGAGTGATATCAAATGGAAACAAGGGGCCACCTATACCAGAAAATCCTGCTGAATCCAGAATTTGTGATCTTGATTCTCAAAATTTGACCAAAGGTACTTAAAAAGGAGGTTTGATGATGAGAATATTTTAAAAATGTACAAAAGTTATATTGAAAATGATTGGAACTATTTATAGATGCAATATGCTAATGAAAGTCATGGTATATAGCCCTCAGTTTTTTAACTTGTCAATTGGGATAGCATGAACGATATGCAGCATGAAGGATAGGAAGAGGGGAATAAACAACATACATGTAGGATAGGAAGTTAGAAAAGCATGATAATTCAATGGCCTGAGGGATATGTAAGGTAAACATGAGTGATATGCAGACTTGAGGATAGGTACAATGAGCGATAGGTATATTTCACAAGGCATAGACTATAAGAGCTACTATAAAGGTAGAAAGAATAGCATACAAGGTGAGAGATACATAGATAGCTGGTTAGGTAGGCAGAGGGCTATATACCATGAAGGATAGGCAGCCTGAAGGATAGGTCACCTCAAGGATATATAGCATGAGTGATCAGTAGATGTATGCTTGAGGTAGACTGTTGGATTTGTTCTTTATGGGATAGGTTGACTAAGAGATCATAACAAAAGTTGGATGTGAGCTATCCCAGCTGATCAAGCTGTGATAGGCAGGAAAGCTATAAAGTGAGCTTGAGGGATAGGTATTGAAGAGGATGGGTAGCAAGGAGGATAGGTAATAAACAGTTTAAGAGATAGGAACAGAGGGTACCTTGTAAGGTGAGCATATTCAAAAGATACATTGGTGCTAGGTAATATCACAGATGTGCCAGTCAAATATGAGGGATGTGCAGATTTGGGGGATAGTCACCATGAGGGATAGGTAAAGTGAATGATAGGCAGATTGAGGATAGGTAGACTAATGGTAAGAATGTACAGAGAAAATTAGGTACAAAGGTGAGGGGTAAACTTTAATCCTTTAAGCCATGTGAGGGAAAACCTAATTAAACTCTAGATGTTTCAGGGGATAGGTCATATGAGTGATAGGCAGACTAAGGGATAGGCAGTATGTGGGAGAGGTAGAGCCATACGCAAACAGAGTACTTGTCAGGTTCGGATAGGCACACATTAGGATATGTAGATTCAGGTATTGACTTTGATTAGCATGTTGCATCTATAAAAAGTTCCAATCATTTTCAATATAACTTTTGTACATTTTTAAAATATTCTCATCATCAAACCTCATATTTAGGTACCTTTGGCCAAATTTTGAGAATCAAGACCACAAATTTTGGATTCAGCAGGATTTTCTGGTATAGGTGGCCCCTTGTTTCCATTGGATATCACTCTGATAAAGATTCCTGACATCTCTATAAACCCCCTTATCCTACATAGGACTCAATACTGAACACAAAAGGGAGCCTACTTTGAAGGGGGGGTAGAGGGGGGTGGCTTGCACTATAGGACTCTATGGAGTAACATATCCTAGGGAACCTATACTATTCTTGGTGGATCGGCCACCTCGTACACCACGGTCGTTTAGTTCTATCTATATACACCACCTGGCTCTGCACCCTATTGTTCCTACTGTAGGTTTATTTCCATATTCTACACTTTGGGGGCCAACAGGAGGTTTTATGAATTAGGTCAGTTCTAGCAGAAGGTTTTGTCAATTGGGTCAGGTCTGGGAGGAGGTTTTGTGAAATAGGCCAAGCGTAGCAGGAGGTTTTATGAATAAGGTCATTTTTGAACAGCAGATGTAATTCTTGGGAAAATTCTGTCCCATATGGGATTTGTACCCACACACAAGACAGTGCTGGGATCCTGAGTCTCATGTACTAACCATTACACCATGAGTCCTCAGCTGATAGTGTCGGTGTTAGAACATCTACTGAAGGGCAATATGCTACTTCTATGACTGAGTAATCAATTATAGATAAACACTTATGCGTATGCTTTTGAGGACTGTGTGGCGCCATTGCCCTTCAGCGCCATTAACTCACTGGTTCTAGGATTCAGTCTTATCTTCCAGATTCATAGTATTTACCATATTATGACCATATTATGGCCATATTATGGCCTGAAATATAAGTGGCGGTATGACCCCCCCCCCAACTGCCCCCCCTTGATATAGCTAAAATTACTTTTTACAAAGCAGCAATTTGATATTTATACAATGGCTGCATATTGCCCTTCAAAGAAAATACCATTTCCAGGTCCAATGTAAGAAATTACCTAACTTATGGTCCAAAATGTACCTTCTTGCCCCTAAGAAAACCCTCAAATTCCTTTTAGCAAAGCAGCAATTTGTTAGGTAAAACAATGCATATAATATGGCTCTTCATGGAAAGTGCCATTCCCAGACCAACATTTCCAGCCCCAATGAAACAGATTATAGCTGAAAATGCACCTCCTTACCACGCAGACCACTCCCAGTGTCCGCGAAGTACACCTGCCACACCGGACATTTTGGGCGTAAGTCAAAAATATCCGGTGTAGGCCATTTCCACACAGGCCATTTTGGCCAGTGTTCAATTTTCCCTTATTCTACAACATAAAACCTGTACTCATTAAAATGTTAAAGAATTGATTGCCTGATTCCATTTCTTTAATCAACTGGAACAGTATCTTTTAGAGTGCCCAGTTCCACCCATACATACTAAAATTGTTATAACATTGACTGGTGTATGGAAAAAAAAATGTCCTGTGTAGTGGGCTTCAACACTGGCCAAATTGGTCCATGTAAGATTTTTGACTTCGCGGACACTGCACTCCTCTCAGCCTCCCCTCTCATCAGGCCCTCCTGTTCTACCTACTTGTGTTGTGTAAAGTGGTGAGGGGTGAGCAGCTCTCAGGTGTTACAGGCTTATCAGCCTGCCCCACCCTACCACACCCTATCCTGCCCCACTGTATCAGCAGCTCTACTACCAGGCCTGTAAGTGTATCAGGTAGTGTTTGTACACAGTGGACAAACAACCTGGGACTTCCTGGCCAAACTATTTAACATTTCCGTAGGGGCTCGTTAAATTGCCGGGCCTCAAATAAGCAGCGTTATGAAATAAACATCTAGTGTAGAGGGGTATTAAAAATCAATGTTGTGCAAAAACAAGGAGCTCATCTCAAATGAGGGCTGCAGGAACAGGAGTATTGGAATTGTTAAGCCCGGGGTGTTAGGCACCTTGTGTAATATCATGGGTATTTCTAATTGATATTCAACAATAATATTGAGAAATGCCTTCCAGTAATAACCATTATGATGATCATGTGATACTGATACCCGGTCACCACCACCCCAGCCCCAACTCAAATAAGTGTGTTGATAATAATTGGAAATGTTCAGTTTCCTCTACCCTATCTAGAGCAAATACATATATTCAGATATATCAATTTCTGGTAAAGGAATCTCTATTTTAAATTGAAATCCTGGGCTCTAAGAAGTTGGTATTTCTTGACCAATTGCATTGCCTGCTTCTCTAGACCTCTATCTAGGAGAGAGGGACATAAAATAACATCAATCCCAAACCAACCCTCCCTATTGCTACAAAATAAAACATCTGGGCCCTTCAGCAAACACACCACGTGGTTACCTTTCAGCCAATAGGAACTCTCCTCTTATTATGGGCCAAGAGGTTATATTTTTGTGTCGGGCATTCTGATTGGTTGTCCGTCTAAGGTCACGTGACTGGCATACTGGAGGAGCAAGGGGTGGGTCCTCTGGAGGCATCTCCAGGAGATCTTTGGTTTATTGGTGTCCATAGACCAATGATGGGCAGTCCCTTGGTCCCTACCTACCTATTTGCATCCCTGTTAGACTTGGGGCATTGTTAGCTTGGAGAGTGTTTCTAAAAATAAGATGATTGTGGCTTTTCATGGTAGTTACCTTACTCCCAACAGTCGCGCTCTCCTCCATCCCTCAAAAGGTCCACTCTAAGAAATCGTTGAATCTAGCAGGCATTCTCATAAAACTGAACAGTAAACAACCACAATCGTAATGCAGTAAAGCAGTGTATATACGAGATTTGTCCTATTTTCATGGAGATTCCTTGTGCCATTGTACTGTCATCTGGCACAAGGAATTTCCATGAAAATAGGAAAAATCTCTTGCAGTTTTGGGACAAAGAGTTCACCGTCATATCTAAAACATTTTTTACAGTGCACTCAACATCTCTGAGTGAAAAGGTTAGGTTGTGACTTGTCAAAAGTGCTCTAATTGCTACATGCCTTAGTAACCCCTTGGTGTCCTTCTCAGTGTACTACTGCATAGTCATTTCCATACACACTCAACACTTTTCATTAGACTTTCATAGGAAATGACGTTTGGAAACACGTGGAAAAATTACTCTCCCAAAGGTAGTCACTTTCTAATGGTACCTGTGCTGCTCTGACAAAAGTGACGACCCTCATTTTGGAAACACCCCCCTGCCCAATCATGGCATGGGTCTCTGTCTGTCAAGTATATGTGCAAGGAATTTAGCTTGTTCTTCTTGTTACCAGTGGTGTGTGCCAGGAACACTCCCTACTCAGCAAGATTTGCGTATACACTGTAAAAAATAACTGTTGAATCTACCAGAGATCCTTTTAAAACTGGACCACTGTAATTGTATTGAATTGAACCAGTGTAGTTTTCACTAGATGCCCAGATGTCAGTATGGTGGTACAAGGAATACCCTGAAAATAATGTAATCTCTGGCAGTCTTGGAATAAGGATTCCGCCATTATTTCGACAAAATAAGTGTGCTTACTGCTGATTTGATATAATTTCTGTATAGTGTATTTTCTATATAAATTTGCAATGTTTACAACTTATGCCCCAAAGATGAAATGATAGAAGTCATTAAATTACAATATTTAATTCATCCTAGTCAATTGTAAAGTTGCATATTTATATTCCTCGAGATGGATTCTCTCCTTTTCTATTTAGATTAAGGTTAATGAGTGCATTAAGTTGATTCTTATGAATTAACCCTCATTTCTATGATTATCGTGTATTTCATATCTCTTATATATATTTTGCCAAATGGCTGGTGTTTCATTTCCAGGCTATTGGGCCTTTTTAATGTCAGGGTAAATAAAGAATTAAAAAAAAACAACAAAAAAAACAACTATTTCCAAAGCTCTACATTCGTGTTGATATGATGTTGGTATTCAATGCGTGGCAACATTCATCTTTCAAATCCCCTCCACTACCCTTACCTAGTGTAGCTCTTATATTTTAAATGGACCAGTTTAAAACATTTGGTACTAAAGTTCTTTCCATAACCGTTTAACCTAGATTCAGTGTAGCGGACATGGCATATGCCTGCACCACATTTCTGTAGTACACATACCCATGGCAAGGTAGCAATAATAGTCGACCAGTTCCCCTTATGTGCCTCGGGTGGAAATGTCGGAGGGTGCCTTGGGGGAAAAGCCCTATACCCCTACAGTTTGAGGGCTCAGAAAAGCCCTCATATCTACCCTGCATGCTATCAGACAAACGCTACCCAAATATTAGTTCCTGCAATTTATAATTAGCCAGGGTCTCACCAACTCATTATTAGCTTATTATAATATTATGTAAACTGCCTGAAACTGCATGTTGAGTTGCAGTTATCTGGAAAGTGGATATATGCCATCGGCCTATATCTGAGAAAATGTGTTTGATGGTGATGCTTATTTTTGATATAATGTAACTTGCGGACTGTATCAGCTGGGAACTCAAATTAGAAGTTTCTGTGGTGTACATATGGGTAATCAACGAATCAAAACTGTCAGATGGACAGTAAAATGACAAATCTTAGTCACACAGCTATAAAAATGTAACCGATAGCGATAACTGTGTATAACTGGTGGTTCCATGGAGCCAAGATGTTGCTCCTTCAATGTAATATAGTTATCAAATGTTATTTACATTTCATTTTTGAGGGCTCCTCAAGGAGGATAGTACATCCTCAGAAAGTCTGGTCCACATATTGTAG
This sequence comes from Acholoe squamosa, assembly GCA_949317995.1. Taxonomy (NCBI): domain Eukaryota; kingdom Metazoa; phylum Annelida; class Polychaeta; order Phyllodocida; family Polynoidae; genus Acholoe; species Acholoe squamosa. Next base: position 68,705,339 of record OX439046.1, on the reverse strand, counting down.
ATATTACTAGTGTGTTAATATGTTTGCTTCTTGTGTTTTGCAGAAACCAGCAGGGCAGCGGAATGAGGGCAAAGGAGAAGACAAATCCATTTCTACAATTCTAAGTATAGAGGTGGGTAAAAAAACCACACACACAATGTAGTACATGATGTTATATCTCTGTTTATAGAATATTGAATATGCATGTACACTGAAAACATATAATATTCTTACTCACTTTAGTCTGGATCTAGCCTAAGGCAATGTCGCCAAAATTAGTATAATTTGAGACCTCAGCCTGATCCTGGGATGATACTCAGGCAGAGCCAGAGTATCATCCCAACCGTCTAAATATTGCCCAATTGATTATCAATTTTCTTTAAATTGATTCTATCCAGATTACTAGAAATTCAAAAAGGATATATACTCCTTCCAAACACAATACATGACGATACACATCTTTCCATACTAACCCTTTGATCCCCCCACCCCACACACACCCTTCGCCATACTTAGATATTGCGTGCTAAGTCACTGTGGGTGACTCCCAGGTACAGATCCATCTGACAAACTGCCAGAATAACAGGGGGCTGGGAGACATTGCACCTTTAAGGGCATCTGATGCATTAATGCCCATTGGTCGTCATGATGCACCAATGAAGTGCTGGCAAGACTGCTCTCCAGCACGTCATTGAAGCATCATACCGACCCTCCGGGAGTACATATATATATCAACCCCGTAGGGTCAGCATGATGCTTGAATGCAGCTGCATTCATGCATCATGCCAACCAATGGGCATGATGCATAAATGCACCAGCGGCCCTTAAAGGGTTAAAAGTGCGAGTTTCATGAATGAGGGTTGGATAAGGTTAATAATAAATGGTCACATTGTTATATCTAAGGGAATTAACGGTACCTTCTATGGGTTGTTGTCACTACGAGAGTATAACAACAAGGCCATTTTCTGGATCAGGGTAAATTCATATTTGGTCATGTGATCAATACGCTTACCTTTTATTAGATAATGGCAGGCAAACGTGAGTAAGAAAATGCCATAGTTATTAACCATGTTTCTCTCATGAGATAAGGTTATAGAAATCCTCCCAAGATTACAATATTTTAAGTCAAAGTGTTTTCTTCATTTTATCTTGAAAATATACTAAACCAGATTCATATGATTATGTTCTCTCAAGACAAAAGAGAGATAATATCATTTTAACTTTTAATACAGTGAAACTTGGTTATAACAAACTCCCTTATAACGAAATTTGGATATAACAAACAAAAATGCTTAGTCACAAACCTCTCTTATACATTTCTATAGTAGAAAAACTTGGTTATAACAAAGTACTTTAGCCATAAACCTGTTTATAACGAATTAATTTTGACCCCCAAATTGGGAAAATATGCACTAAATGATTTATTTATATCAATATAACTTGTGTTCATGTCCCCAGATTAGGTATAGATGTCCTTAAACAGGCCTTAACACCTTTTAGATCTCGGCCACTGCTACAGGTGATGGGGGGTAGATGTCCTTAAACAGGCCTTAACACCTCTTAGATCTCGGCCACTGCTACAGGTGATGGGGGGGGGGGTAGATGTCCTTAAACAGGCTTTAACACCTCTTAGATCTCAGCCACTGCTACAGGTGACAGGGTGAAGGGGGGGTAGATGTCCTTAAACAGGCCTTAACACCACTTAGATCTCGGCCACTGGTACAGGTGACAGGGTGAAGGGGGGGTAGATGTCCTTAAACAGGCCTTAACACCTCTTAGATCTCGGCCACTGGTACAGGTGACAGGGTGAAGGGGGGGGGGGGTAGATGTCCTTAAAGAGGCCTTAACACCTCTTAGATCTCGGCCACTGCTACAGGTGACAGGGTGAAGGGGGGGGGGGGTAGATGTCCTTAAACCTTTCCAAAGGGCTGAACTTGCTTACAACGAAATTTGGTTATAACGAATTTTTTGAGCCTGTAACACCTAGTTCGTTATAACCAAGTTTTACTGTAACATAAAGGATATCAAAATTACTTATTTAGTCCACCAGGTAAGATTATTGGGGAATAAAAGAAAGTGGGTTTTGGCTGAGTAGTGTTTTCCAAACACTTGAAATTAGTGAAGGTTATAGATACACACGTGGTCTCCTATCACCACAGTAACTGTTAGGGTAGGCGTTCCAAGATAAAGTCTAGTGGGAGGAATGATCACTTGTTTCTGTTTCCTTGGCTAAATTGCCTATTTTCTCCAACATTTGATGTCAGCTGCTTTCAGTACATTCTGCTCCACATGCACCCTGGAGGCGGACTGACGCTGGTACTGGAGGCACAGCTTTTACCGTATTACCTCGTGTATAAAGCGCACCCACGTATAAGACGCACCTTGAGTTCAAGCCAGACCTGTAGGGTGCATCCAAGGGCTGTTTTTTTGGGTCACGTTAAGTCAAAATTGATATAACGTTGCCCTACCTTTAAATTGCCCCCTCCTCATTTGTTCTATAAGGCGCAGTAAACCTCAGTTTTCTGTACAAGCCGCGGCATATATACAAGGTATAACGGTGCCACTCCAGACTCTTCCATGAGGGTGTTGCAGATTGGGGAAAAGGTAGTTTAGCCTAAGAAGTGCCTCACCTGCTGCGGTCACTTTCTTTTAACTTATTTTCCATGAAGAAGATAGCTTCTCAAAACAAGAGCAATAAAGAGACAGTCATACAGTCAGTTACCTGCTCATGCAATACACACTATTTCTGAACAAGTAGCTTTTCAGTCTAACGAAGGTGAGTACAAGTTACTAGTGAAGAAGTGACTTTTTAACATGAGAGGCTACCTACTGAGTGCTGTCTTGTGCTCATGTGAAACCGCCTCCTTATTTCCCACGGCCCTATAAACGAGGTATCGCGGTATCTCTCCAGACACGTCCAGATCCTCACCATAAGTACAGACCCTGAGGAAACCCTAGTTTAATCTGTGTGGAATGTTTGAAATATCCCTGAGGGTTTCTTACATTGTGAAGAGGAATGTCTCTCTAACCTTGAAGAGGAAGTTATTAATGCAATAACTTTCAAGTGAACGGTACAGGTATTCGTTTCTCAATTCTGTCCTTTAGATGCCAATGTTCACACAATATACGGTATCATTCACGGGTATCAATAGGTATCAGCGTACGATAACATTGATTGCCTTGCCTAGTTATGAAATTCAAATAAAATAAATGTTATTGACAGATTGAAAAGTTCACAAATGATGTCACCACTAACAGGATAAGAGGTGAAAGGGACCATAAGCTTAATTGCGATCTTCTGTACACTGAAAACATGGAAGATCCAAAACTAGTCAGCGGTGACCACTTTAGGTCCTCAAGTTGACAATACCTAAAACTACAACTTTAGTTAGTCAAAATGACGACTTCAGGTCGTCATCCTGATGACCTGAGTCGTCAGGATGACAATGCTGACAGAACAGAGTCGTCATATTGACGACTCAGGTTGTCAGGATGACCACCTAAAGTCGTCATTTTGACTACCTAAAGTTGTAGTTTTAGGTATCGTCAACTTGAGGACCTGAAGTAGTCACTGCTGACTAGTTTCGGATCTTCCAGGTTTTCAGTGTACTATTCGACTTTAGAGGAATAGGAAATGGTAATGGATACCCTAGTTGGAAATATATTTCCAATGATATACATCAGAGAGTACTTGGATCATAGTGTTTAGGGTATACAAGTTTTTTTTTTCTGGAAATTGAGAAGCACCTTCTGATTTAGAATCCCGATATCCTTGATATGTTGATGCCTGTTTGCATGGTGCAGAACCTACTGATGACAAAAAACCCTAAAGGTAAAAGAAAAACAAGAAAGAAAACAGAAAAAAAAAACAACAACATACAGCTGCAACAGGAAGCCATTGAGAAGGACCCCTATAAACATCAAAATAAGAACCCATGTTTAAGGTATCAATCCTAGACACAGGGACACAATCCATGAGTAAACACAAGTAATCCTGTCTGTGTTTTCATGTTTGTATCTTTTCCCAATTATAAAGGTACCAGGTGGTACCTGCACGATTGCAATGTAGGGTAAGAAATTTAGGGTAAATATGGAATTTGATCTGAACACGGGGTAAGGGCAGCATGGGTTTCACATTTAACTATTTGTTAGAATTTATACATTTCCCATAGGATTACCTTATAAAATATCTTCACGTTCATGAATGTTTTATTCTGAATGTGTTTCGAAAACTGATTTGAGTCTGAAAAGTGCTTTTTTTTTTTTTTTTTTGGTGTTTTTTTTTCCGTCAGGGTGTGAGGAGTGAGACATACTTTTCTCCAAGTTACAAGAGAATGTGTTGAGGAAAGGCTAGCTAAAACCCTGAAAAGGAAGGACTAAAATACCAAAGAATAAAGAGGTGCCGTTCGACCTTTATAACTATCAGTACCTCCTTTTGAGTATTACCCAACACCTATTAGGATATACCCATAGCCCCCCCCCCCAGGTTCCCCATGCTATAAGAGGGTGGGTACCCCGTCAGTGGGATTTACTCAGTATGGATCCTGATGATCCCTGGCGGCTAAACCTGTAATCTCTTTGATCTTTTGATCCCTGTGATTGATCCATATATGGCGTCCTCTGTATGACCCAGATAGTCTCCGCCATATTGATCGGCTGGATCACGTGACCATGGGAGGTGGTCATGTGACATAGAGAGTCTATCTATGTGAGACTATAGCAGTAAGGGGGTTGTCCTTATTCATTATGGTAGACTTCAGTGATGTGCAAAGGTACTTCTGTGTTGTCAACTTAAAAGGGTTCAGCTTAGGTGAGCAATGCAAGGATCAGGGTAATAATGGTTGCTGAAATATAACTACACACAAAAAACGAAATGAGATATTCTAAATGAGTAACAAATAAAATTGAAAAGAAAAAAGAAAGATTTAAAAACTGTCAAACTTATCGGCTCTGGCACAGACTCTCCATGTTGACAACTTTAGGTGGCGTAGGAAGATGGGGCTACTGTGATGGGGCTGATGACCCCTGAGTGAGAAGGGAGAGGCCATGAGGTTATCAATATGGAGAGCTCGAGGGGGGGGAGGTCTACTCAGGTAGGAATAAGCTACCGACTGCCAAACGAGCTCCAAAATCAGAGGCAGTGACACAGAAATTTAGGGGGCGGTAACTGTGTTAAACCTAAAAAAATGGGGGGGCAGAAACTATGTCTGCACCTCAAAAATAGGGGGCAGTAAATATCTTCTTTGCACCAGAAAGAATTACTGTACGTATCAAGGTCAATGCTGTGGATATTTCTTCAAATCTCAGGTAGTCCCTTCAAATGCCTTGAAATTAGGCGGTAACTCCAAATGCCTTGAAATTAGGGGTGGTGGGTTACATTAGGAATCTGGGATGGGTCATATCACCTGGATTTAGGGGGTCGGTAGTTTCGCAATGGGCAGAGACCATCATATTGCGAGTAGCCCCCCCCCCCCACCCCCGGGATGAGTGAGTGAGTAATAGTTGTTTAACGCCATTTCAAAATCTAAGGTCAATTTCATGGCGAGAAATACATTACACAATTTCACAAGGTAATGTGTCAGTGCCCGCACATATGTGCACCACACACATTCTAAGGGGATAGGAAAGAGGAGAAATAGACCCTTTTAAGTGGGCTAGGGAAGCCCCTCCCCGGGATGAAGAGTCAGTGCAAGTTATGAGAAGTTAAAGTTGATGAGTTTTGTCTCGTTCATTTTATGATACTCACTTTGAAGAAGCCATGTTTTCAGTGTAGCTTGTCTCAGGCTGGCCAGGCCCTTTTGATTTGCCAAGGATACCACCCATATGAGTAAATCTAAACTATGCTAACATGAATAAGAAGTAAGAAATATGCGTGAATTATGATCGGTTAATTCTCACAAAGGGGCCTACTGCTGTGATATCGTATTTCATGATAAAGTCCTGTACGAGTGCAAGGCACTACAGGGATACTGTATGTTAAATACATAATAAAAGATTTGATATAGGGATATGGTGTAACTGGAGATTTGATTGTGCAAGCTCAACTATAACTTGTACTACACACCCCTGTGCATAAACTGCACACACATATAAACCACACCCTGCCTTTGTCAATGGCATAGGGACAAGCCACATATTATGAAGCTTGAGAATAACTGTTATATTGGCACTAGGACTCAGCAATGGTCTTTATTAAGCTGCGTTATACGCGCGGTTTTATAGTGACTCATGACATAAACCACATCATTAACATGACTTTACTTTCAGATCTACCCACATAAGACAGACTTATAAATAGAGAAATATACCCTGTAAGCATCCTTATATCAGATTAAAGGATGAGTCTGGGATTTTTGATGAAGTCATCAGGAGTGTCTGATTTTGTGTAGACCTTTGTCTCAGTAAGCGTCTGGAGGGACCTAATGTTGTGGTTTTAATGATTACATAGGGACCACAGTAGGATGTATTTGATGTTTGTGATATGATACACCTTATGTTAAACTGAGTGCAAAGACTGAGGTGTACATCCTAGTGGGTACGACATGTAAAAAGTAGGATCACAAACCACTCAAAAACTGGTGTTAGAAGCAGTTTCACTTTAGCATGGGAAACAAGATCTAGGGGAAATAACAAGAGATTGTTTCACAAATATCTGAGTTCATTAGTCTCTCAAATAGTACAACAAAATGTCACTGTGTTGTATACATAGAGGATTCATAAAATCTATTATCAAAGACAAAAGGAAAGAAAATAATGACATATGGCATTGATATTTGAATGGAGCACTGATTAGTAAGAATACCTCCTAGAGAACTTTCCTAGAAAGTTAGTCATCAATTCTCGTCTTAATAGTTGTCACCATTCCCTATCTCCTAGTCGACATCTAGCTTTGAGTGTATTGACAGAGGGCTTGAGGCCCTTACCACTCCACCCTAACCACTGTAGGACTGCATATAGTGCATTACACTGTCAAAGGCCTTTAATGCATTAATGCGAGATGTCCTGGAGAGTAACTCGCCAGGGCTACATTCATGTATCATAACGACTGGGGTTGATACACGCCCAAAGCGTCGCCATGATGAACCAGAAATCATACACGTACATGTATGATTTCTGCCAATAAACTTGTTAAAACTCAACTCAAATGAAGTGCTCACATGCAGTCTCGTCAGCACTTCATTGGTGCATCATGACGACCAATGGGCATGATGCACTCCTGATTGAGTGGCCCTAGAAGAATTAATGCATCATGCCCATTTCTTGCCATGATGCATGGCAAACTCACCACTGTTGAATTCAAGTAGAAACTGCCACTACATATATGACATAGACTGGGAAAACGGACCTTAATGCACCCTGCGCTAAGGGCCCTTTTCGCAGATCTGTAATGCCTCGTGTAAAATGCGAGGATATCATACTGAAGGACAGTCCTAAAATCACCAAAGTGTGCCTCCAGATGCGTCTTATATTGTTATAAGTATGCCATAAACTCAGGGTGTGTCTTATATGCAGGGCGCCTTATACACGAGGTATTAGCATAGTTGATACACCAACATGATGCACAAATGCATTCGGATGGTGCCTGCGATGCATTTCTGCATCATGAAGACCTAGGCCCCTTTGCCCTTAAATGGCAAACACAGCACTTGATAGGGCCCTATATAGGGGAGATCTGTATTGACTTACCCACGATCGATGTTTGTTGTCAAAAGCCTTTATCTCAGATATTGCACACTTATCTAGCTATGTTTATGACTTCTGTAGATCAAAGGGAGGAGTGTTGTATAATATGTATGTAAATATAGAGTTGTCCCCACAGTCTACTACCTACACTAAAGTAAATAGGGCATTTCAAGTGACCAGTATAAGATGAACAAGGCAAAACTTGTCAAATTTACTTTGTCAGACTTGGCATAGACTTCTGTGCCTATGTTGAACATTCGCAGCCTGTCAGTCAAAGGTTTTCAGCTAGGGTCATCTTTTTGGGACATCTAAAGTTGTCAAAATGAAGAGTCTGTAACAGGTCCACCCAGTAACATTTGACAGGATTTAACTAATTTATTTCATAGAAGACCCTACCAACCCCTATATTTTTGTGTGTACACCATTTCCTGTGTGTGTGGGCAGGATATGTGTCCAGACTCTGAGACTGATGTATTCTCCAGTACATAGATCTACCAGGTTGTATTTATATTTGGCATACAATGTATAAGGATGAATGGGAGAATGTTTGGATTTATACTTGAGAAAAGTGAGTTCCAGTGCGGGATCTAAAAATCTAATAAGTACAGTGACATGTGTTCAGAGAATAGAGTATGATAGCATCGGTAGTGACACTGTCAATTCTTATGCAAGTATTTAAGGATTTAGATAATATTATGATTTGAAATATGTGCAGCACTTCTTTGTCATATAAAGGGTTGTTATGGGACTTTGACGTGCATAAGTCCATTGCATCGATGAATTGTTTCCAGGCTACAACAGATAAAATACTGCTCTGTTCTGTCATCCACATAATCATTCAAATGTGATACCTTTTTTTACATGAATGGTTGCTATGATCATGACAGCTGCCAAAATTAAGGATCTCCCACAAGAAGACCATCCGGGACGTTAATAGGCTAGAAGTAATTCCACAATACAAGTATTTCCTACCAGACCAAGTCAGATGGTAAATGTGTAGAGACCACCCAATCTACACTGTAACTAGCCATTAGTAGTCCTCTTTACACGCCCCTATGGCTGTGTGAGGGGCATTAGGACATGTGTAGGTTCACAAGTTAACACGTGTTTACATGGAGGTCCTGTCTGACTCATTGTACCATAGAGTTGACTGTAAATAAATAGGATGTCATCCAGGGTGGCTGTTCCACAAGCAGGTTGATGTAGGCCATATAAAGATTTTCCTCCAGATTGCTGGGTTTTATTTCAAATCTATTTACTTGGACAGGAACAAGTGTTACCAACTTTGTTCTATTTACAGTGTGCTAAGACAGGTCAAATTATTAAATTAAATGATTGAAGTGCTAACCCGTGCCTGTTGGCATCTGTCCGTGCTAGGATCTGTGACCAAGTGGAGTGGAAGGACTGGGCTGCTGCCTGTGGGGCTGTACAAACCCGATATGTCCACATGGTATAGAGTTATTACATTAGCTCCAGTAGACGCAGGCCGCCTACACCAACTAACCTAAGGCTCTGTGCTATAGGCTTATAGATCCACACAGCAATGCTTAATGGTAGACTTTGGTGACAAAGAGAATGGGCTATAAACCATTATCTCAAGGTTTTCAGTCTTTATGGAGATTAACTTATTGAAGGAGATGAGAGTTTAAGAAGCTGTGCAATACAGAGCTAAAATGCACCACATTTTGTTGTTTCTTCAATAGTGTTTCGTAAAACAATTTCTACAAGCAATTTCTAAATGAATCACTAGACAAGCTTGGAGAGGGAAACTCAGTGGAACTGGTGAAGAAGAATAAAACCAGCTTGAAATTTCCACATACTCTGGTAGAGTTGTACCCCTAGGATAATAAGCTTTTTAGTATGAAAAAAGAGTGTTTCAATGACCAATAAGTTCTTGATATCCAGACAGCCATCCTGTGTATTGTGGTTGGTTTAACTATTAAGGATCACCATTATAAAACCGTACGTATAAGCCATGCCTGCGTATATAAGCCGCACCCTGCAATAACTGCACCTGAGACTTGAAAATGTTGTCATTCCTTGATATAGTCCATATAAACAAAAACCTGCACATAAGCCACGCCCTGACTTTGGCAACATCCTCTAGTACCCTGTATAAGTCATGCCAAGGGTCTGAAATGGTTAATAAGCTGCAGCTGCTGATATGCTGGGTTTACGAAATGCACATTGTAATAATAAACCAATTGCAGCTCTGAATATACATTATCACTTCAACTGAAGCCACTAAGAGGGCACCTATCTCCCTAACATAACTCAAGGAGCTGTGCTTGTACCCTATGGGGGAAGGGATAAAGGAATATCAGCATTGACATTTTGTCTGCTACCTTCAGGCAGTGCTGAACACCAGACATGCCCTGGGGGAAGATGGAGGGTCTTGTCGAAATGGGAAAAGATGCCATAAAACCCCGCGTATGAAAGACACTCTGAGTTTATAGCTTTGTTATAAGCCGCACCAGTGGTGCAATTCCTTAGTTAAATCTATACAAGTAAAACCCCTCATATAAGCCACACCCTGATTTCAGGATGGACCAATAAGCTGCACTAGGGTCTGAAATGGTCTATTTATAAACCGCGGCTTGTATGCAGGGTTTTACTGTCGTTTTTCAAAGCTGTATCTCATGTACAGTACCTTACATCCTTTTCTGTCTTGGTTTATCTTTGTATTGCCCAAAAGAAGTGGGGAAGAAAGGCACCGGAAAGTGTTATCTGAGTAATCATATACGCAATACAAACTTTTCTTTTTTTAAAAGAAAAGTTGGGTGGCATTTTACTCTAATTGGTTGAGTGGTGAAGGGTGAAACAGAGTGTGAGTGTTTCAGCTGAGCTATTTAGAACCTGCTGCACTATTCAACATTTTGGCAAGAGCCTGCACATTCACTCAGATTTCTACTGATGGCAGTGCTTCGGAACTACTCTAGAGCTACCTAGGGCGAAACGTCCTGAATTGTTGTCGTAATTTGATATTTTGTCAAGAGGAAAAAAATAAAAGGATTTTTCAAATTTTGATGATAACAGTACTCAGCTATAAATGTGAGAAATTATTATAGTTTTGGAATTTATTTTAGGAAATACCAAAATATAATGAAATAGATCCCTTTAATGTAATGGGACAAAGATAAACCTGTTACTTAGTCATGTTATCATAGAGATGCTTATTATCTTCAACAGACGGATTTCATATCATTATTAAATTCTCTATTTTAAGGTAAGAAAAGGTGGTTAAGAGTGAAGATAATGCAGAATGGGGAAGGTTGATTTGCGGCACATTAATGGTATGCTTGCAGCTTAGGTAAGAACAAGGTGAAAAAACTACATTAGACTCTGAATGTGCGTCGTTGCCCGCAAATATGTGCTTGAGACACACGGAGGGGATAGAAAGAAAGAGATAGAGACACTTCCAAGATGGACTAGGGAAACCTTAGAATTCGGGTAAGAACACGTAGGCCCATAGAGGAAGGGAAAGTGGCTAGGTGGGGAGGAAGAGGAGAGAAGCGGTGAAACAACAATGTATCATATGAAACTATAAAAGAGGGTGGTCAGACCATCAAACCCTCCACCTACACTCCAAAAAAAATGTCATCAAAATAACAGCGAAATCCTTGTCCCAGAGTCCCCAGAGATCCATCATTATTTTGACGGAGATTCCTACACCACCAACCATACTGCCATCTGGGGTTTCATTGTAAAAAAAAACTACACTGCTTCATTGCAATAGGAATACGATGCTTCACTGTTGAGTTTTATGGGGATCCCTGGTGGATTCAACAGTCATTTTTTATACCCCCACCCACCCTACCCTTACTGCTAACTGAACACTCAAAGACATCACCCTACAACACCCTCGTACCTCCATCTGATACCAGTTGTTGGGAGCGCCCTGGCGGGCATATAGAGTACCAGACATTCTGGTGTGGTCAGATAGAGGCTGACCTTCACCTTGGGGGTTACCCTAGTACCCTGGCAGAACGAGGCTAACATTACCGACAGCAGCTTACTATTATGACATAGATTGCTACATGGTAATATTCTGTCCCTCCAAAATGATATTTCTCTGTTGGAAATAATTGTTCTAAAATCTACAGTTATTGTAACATGGTCAGTGTTTGACCAAGAGATGGTCCCCATGAATAATTGCTATTGCAATGTTCCTATTTGATTTCAGCCCTCATTCTTATCATTCTGGGGCAGTGGCATGGCTATAAGCTATTTTTCAGAGGGATGGTGACCATTCCTGACTTCTGGATCATCTGAATGTATTTATATATGGAATTCGCAGGTTTTTAGCACTATCGTTTACATAGCTAAATAAACCAGGTTATAAGCGGTCTCTTCTAAATAAGTAAGGGAAAAAAGTCAAACTCTCAATAGAAAAATATTCAGAATTCAATCCATCCCAATGCAGTCCCTTCCAGACTAGATTCCCACAGATCATCCTAGCTCTCGGAATGCTCGATAGAGGGCGCGTCCAGACTAGTGTGGATTCTCACGAGATTGGACGAGACTTCCGGCTTGTCTTTCATCTAAGGCCGCCATCTTTTGTGCTGAAAAGAAGGGGCTCAATGGTGACAGTCAGCTCAGAAACGTCTGCTTCAACGAGATAAAACCTCTTTGTAGTGAGATATTAAAGACATGTAGTTGGGTTTGACATGTTCAACAGTTTTCCTTTTTTCTCCTGTGAGATTTTGGCATGCTATGAAGACACAATCGAATCTCTAAATCATCTGGGGCCTGTTACCGGACTAGATCTTCTGCGTGTATTGTTTAGTCTTTCTTTTATATTCACTTAAGACTGACACAGTATAGAGGGTTCTGAGGTTTCAGACAGTATTCCGACAACTATCCATACATATATATGTCAAGATAAGATAAATCCCTCTGATATGAGTATATTCCTGTCTTTGATGTTTGAAATAAGGATACCGTTTCCCCATCATTTCTTTTCTGTCTTTCTAATGCATGTGTATCTAGGATCTGTAATCCGTATAGCTAGTCGTATCCTGCCCCTATCCTGTTCTCTACTGGCTACTGTTTCCCTTTTGGTTTACTCATCAGATGTAAATTTGTATAATACATGTCAGGACATTCATACATCGAGTTTCCTCCATCTATCATACATGTATTAGGGCTTAGCCCTGGGGGTGACTCAGCTGCAACCATACCGGGAGGTGTGGTCATAATTTGGGGTGATATGGATGCATTTTCAGCCCCGAGGGCATGATGGGGTGCACCCACAAGGGTATCTTTTCTCTGGGATCACACCATATGGGTGTCATATTGAGAACAACTTTGACATTGGTAAAAGGACCCCATATTACCAGTGTTTATATGGCATTTTTCAAGCCAATTAGCCAGAGACAAACACTTAGTACTACAGGTTTCCCCTTCAAGGTGCTAAATGGATTGTTATAGAACTGGCTTTGTCTCTCTTTCCTGTGATCTACAAAGCATAAGACAACCCTAAGTATGACTTGATGGTGGGGGGAGGGGAGGTCACCACGCCATATGGGTCATGTTTTTACCTTAAGCCTGCACCATTATGGGTCAGTTGTTGTAGTCCATGACCACACATCCCGGTAAAAATATTTTGAGTCCCCCCCCCCCGGGGGCTTAGCATATAAGATGCTCCTCCGAGTCCAGAGGCATAGGAAGCAAATCTTCATTGAGGGGGCCAAGCACGGGCCCCACAAAAAAAACCTTGAATTGTCAGTTTATGCGCGATGCCGCCTATACATCTGTATATAGAATTTGTATAGAAAAGTAATTTTTGGTGAATTTTGTATCTGATTTCAGCCCAAGGCCCCCATTTACCCTACCCCATACCCATATAAATCTTATTTGAGATACAAAGGTTTTTCTTCTTTTTCATTTTGTAATGAGTATTTGGCAAATTTTGGGGGGCAGACATACTCAGGTCCCGCCTCCTTTATGATTGGGGGGGGGGAGCCCCTTTGCCCCCCCCCTTTTTTCTATGCCCCTGCAGTCACCTTTCAGGTGAAACTACTATTAGCCCCCAGTACTCATAATATAGGATGCTCGTACACCAGAGCTGTGCCTTTTGTGCACTGTCAAGAAAATATCATCGGAATAACGCTGAAATCGTTGCCCCAAACTTGCAAGATATGCATCGTTATTTTCATGGAGATTCCTTGTACCACAGCAAGAAGCTTCGATGAATACCATCCTTGACCAGAGTGTCTGTACCGTTGCATTGTAGAAACTACACTCCTCCACTGGAGTGTAATTACGGTGGTTAACTGTTCGTTTTTTTTAGGTTCCCTGGTAGATTCAAAAGTTATTTCTCAGATTTATAAGTATAAGTTATAGAAATATGCCTATAGTATCCAAAATTTGGTGTACTTACAGTCCAACTACAAATTTTCCGTGTACGGTACAGAAGCATTACCAAACCCTAATTATAATTAGTATTGCTGATTAACTTAATTTGGTCAATATAAATTATTGAGAGTGTAACGGCATGTTATAACATTACATAGAGGCACCTCATACGAGTACGTAACCATAATTGGTGTGAAGTAAATTTACCTTTTTCCAAGGCACTTTGGAATCACTATTAAGACCCTTATTATGAACATTACTGTTGACCAGACAGGATATTTTTAAATTCAAGACGGTCCTTAACTCTTTTACAATCGTTTTTGCTTGCTGTCTATTTTGCATTCAATGATTTGCCTGAGGTATTCCCATATAAATCCTGAAGTTGGCATTTCATTTTATATTATATGAGTCAAACAGAGGCATCAACCGTTTTACATATACATGTAGCACCCCGGTTAGGCTGGATCAAAATCAATTGCTCTCATAAATATCTTGCTAGGAGTGGTCCTTAATGTAATATATCCCCACACCAGGTTGCCTGGTGATGGTAATCAACCCCGGTAATCAACCTTACACTTCCCGATCTCTCATCCTCATAAAACCTCACTACACCCTGTCAGTGATGCACTGTAGTCCTTTGATTCTTTAAGGGCCGCTGGTGCAGTCCCATGGACTGGTCATCACGATGCACCAATGAAGTGCCAGCAAGTCTGCTCGCCAACACTTTATTGGAGCATCATGCCGACCCTCCAGGGACTTATCAGCCCCATAGGGTCGGCATGATGCATTAATGCAGTCATGTTGAGTTACTCACAAGGGCTGCATGAATGCATCATGGCGACTAATGGGCATGATGCATGGATGCATCAGCGGCTTTGATATGGTTAAGGGTCACAAATGCATCAGTGCGTCAGGACCATGAGTCGGCATGATGCAGCAATGAAGTGCTGGCGAGTCTTCTTGCCAGCTTTTTATTGGTGCATCATGACAACCCTTTGGGAATGTATTATTATGATGCATGATTGCAGCTGTGGCAGCTACTTGCCAGAGTTGCATTTATGCATCATGACAGCCAAAGGAAACAATACATTGATGCATTATCGACCCTAAAAGGGCTAGAGATGCCTTCCTCAAGAAATTTGCCATTTTATAATCCCCATTGCAAGTACTATTGTATGCCCTTCTACAGAAAGAAACTTTTCATGTTAATAAAAAGAAACTCAACACAACTTGATGTCTGGCTACAGAGGATAGGGGAATAGCTATCAATTCCTTAAACTATTCATTTTAACCTATGCTCAGAAACATCCTAAGATAATATAGATATCTTATAACCTTCTAGATGTCATTTGATAGAAATAAATGTACTTTCAATGCTCTAAAAAGAGCCCTTCTTTATCTGTTTTCAGATGAAAGATTTTATCAGCGTAATTTTTTAAGGTATTTCACCTTGTCCCTACCCCGGGTCCCTACCACTATATTGTTAAGTGAAAATATTATTTTTAGGACATAGCATTGTCCAACACACGTGTTTTGTAAATAATAACCCATCCGGTCAGTACTACATTTTTTTTTCTGTGGCCAAAAGCTAATCTTGAAAATACTTCGACTCCTTCATTGCTACAAAACCAGTTAAAGTGAAATTACCTTGATTGGGAAAGTTTTCAGATGGAAGATGGTGGTGGAGTGAATTCTTAGGATTCTCCAGTAAGTTAACCCTTTGAGGGGCGCTAATGCATTAATGCATCATGCCCATTGGTCAGCATGATGCATGAATGCAGCTCTGTTGAGTAACTCAACAGAGCTGCATTCATGCATCATGCTGACCCTACGGGTACAATGCACCCCCAGAGGGTCGGCATGATGCTCCTATGAAGTGCTGGGGAGCAGACTCATTGGCACTTCATTGGTGCATCATACCGACCAATGGGCATGATGCACTCCTTAAAAGGTAAAATCAGTTTTAAAAACTGCCAGGTATGATTGATGATATGGAGTGTTTAGCTAATGAGTGTAAAAAGCAACAAGCGGGAGCAGGATGTCTGCTGAGTGCCGCAAGAAGCTGAAATCTGAGAAGAGTTCAGCAACTCTTTTTTTTTCTTTTTTTTGGGGGGAATGGGGGAGCATTTAAGCTACTCATCTTTAACAGAGTAATGACCAGTCTGTTAAAGTGGCGCCATCTGGTGAGCGCAGACTTTAATGCTTGAAAGGCCGCTGGTGCATTAATGCATCATGCCCATTGGTCATCATGATGCATCAATGCATCATGCCCATTGGTCATCATGATGCATCAATGCATCATGCCCATTGGTCATCATGATGCATCAATGCATCATGCCCATTGGTCATCATGATGCATCAATGCATCATGCCCATTGGTCATCATGATGCATTAATGCATCATGCCCATTGGTCATCATCAATGCATCATGCCTATTGGTCAATCAAAGTTCTTAACACTTGTTAAGACTAAAAAGCGGAAAACGGTTGCTTTGAAAAAATAGATGAATAGATAGATAAGCATATCAACAATTGGTGATGAATGAATAGATCAATGGATGAGAAATAATTGATGATAGGTTTGGTATGGCTTAGTTGATTTTACCTCCACTTGTTGCAGGTAAAAGTTAACAGAGAGCCTGTGGTTTCCATACATTAAATGATTTTCTTTTCTCACTTGTATTGATGATTAAATAAATGAATGAATAGATTGATAATGAATGAATATATCAATCCATGACAAATGATTAGATGCAGGAATTGATACAGGAATTGATGATTGAATAAATGAATTTAAAAATGAATAAATGATTGGGTATATAGGAGAAGTTACCAGCAATACAGAAACACAAAAGCCTGACAAAGACCTAGTGGCCCGTATAAGCGCCCGGGCGCTCATTAATTTCAACCTCACTGTTCCCCCCAGCGTTTATACGAGACAGGCACTTATTTGAATACTGTTTTTAGTGCTTAAGATTAATTTCAATACCCCTTTATCCCCGGCGCTTATTTGAGACCGGTGCTTATTTGAGACCCTGACGCTTAAACGGGTCAGTACGGTAACAGGGTCTATAGACAAAAACCAAAGTGTCATCTACAGGAAATAATTCAAAGCAGCAGCTGAAACCCTACACGTACAAGACCAAGACATGTTGCTAAGGAGACATAAGCAAATGTCAACGACCATGGAATATTTTTGCATCATATTCCCCGAAGTGAGTCTGCCGTATTCAACGAGGCCTTATAGGCCGAGTTGAATGCGGGCAGACTCACCGAGGGGAATGCGATGCAAAAATATTCCATGGGAGTTGACATTTGCATTTATGTCATGGCCCTACGGGATTAATTTGCTTTAAAATAGAGAAACACAGCTCAAATCTGTTCAGAATCCAAGATGGCAGACACCCATTGAATACGGCCACATTGTATTCCATCCCCCCCATTGAATACGGCATATCCAGTACTGTTCTATAGTAACGGTCGTATTTGCCATGACATAAATAATGATGGCAAGGTGCTATACTGTAAAATACATCCCCCATTTCCTGAATTATAAAGCAGATGACACCATCATTTTATATCATTGCAAATGGCCTGTGAGACGCAGGTGGTTACTGCCGTCTACAAAAGGAGCCCCCGGGCGATGTGACATCATAATTCTAGGGTAACTCTAACACCATTTGTTGGGGCCCTTTAAGGGCGGTTGATGCAGGAGTGCATCATGCCCATTGGTCATCATGATGCACCAATGAAGTACTGGCGAGACTGCTCGCTCGCACTTCATTGGAGCATCATGCCGACCCTCTGGGAGTTTATGAACCCCATAGAGTTGACATGATGTTTGAGTGCAGCCCAGTGCAGCGAGTTACTCACCAGGGCTGCATTCATGCATCATGCCAACCAATAGGCATAATGCACTAATGCATCAGCGGTCCTTAAAGGACTGGCACCATTTGTTTCTGGAGAGTAGCTGCAGAGCTGGAGGTTTAGATTTTTATCATACTCCACCCTTCTACCCTTTTCAAAGAGTATTCCCTTATTTTTCTACCCTTTTTGTTAACTTCTCTTGAGTTTCTATGAGGGGGAAAGGTTGCTCTCGGTAAATACACTACCATCATAGTGGGCTCGCTGACGCCGAAGGGCGATTAGTGGGGGTTGATTGTACCCCCCCCCCCCATGAGACCCCCCTGGGCTAAGAGGCCACGCCCCCTAATGCCCACCTGACCCCAAGGTCACCTGTAGACCCCCCCCCCTTTCTGAAAACCGCCCCCTCCCACTCTTAACCCTTTAAAGACCATTGACGCATTAATGCATCATGCCCATTTGCCTACTACCTTGCCAGGGCTACATCCATGTATCATGCAAACCTATAGGGTTAAGCAATACACTCCTGGGGCTCGGCATGCTGCTCCAATCAAGTTCTTACGAGCAGTCTCTCCGGCACTTCATTGGTGCATCATGACGACCAATGTGCATGATGCACTCCTGCATCAGCAGCCCTCAAAGGATTAACCCCCCCCCCACCCACTTCATATGGTGAGCACTCTGACACGCGTCAAAGGCGCTGCAGGAAAAAGAAAAGAAGAGCGCCAAAAGTGGGCGGAGCAGACGACTTTTGTATTCTGTGGTTCCACTTGTAGATGGTTGTCTCCAGGTCGTGTTAACTGACTACTCAACAAGTTCAAGGCTGCCCCGTGAGGCTGGCCTTTCTTTGTTTCCCAAATAGACCAGCAGGTCACAGCATCATGGTCACAGGGACCTGGGACAGGATTGCATTAATTTACATTAATAGTCGTAAAATAGGGTGATTTTTGTCATAGATTTGGAGCGAAACGCCTTTGATCTGAAAAGAGAGTCGAGAATATGCAAGTCCTGAAAGGCCACTTTTTTTCTTGCACAGAGCAATGAATGCCTGTGTATTTGCATTTCATTTTTTCAGTACATGATGTAACCATAAATCGATCGGTACTAAAATCACTAAGGTGGCATCACAAAGATGTAAATGTGGATCTGAATATGTCAGCTGTATTAGATAGATATGGATGATCAGCAAAGTCTAGGCATACATGCTAAACCTAAGGGAGTGGTCATTTCTTGACAATTGGGGGGGGGCGAGATGTTGGTAGAATTTCGGGCGCGTGCGCCGAACGCTTATCGGCCCCCCTCTGTTTGAAACAGAGGATAAGATTTATTTCCACCAAATACCAACTATCTATTGAAAGGAGAAAAGTACTTCAATGCACAGGGATCGCGTTAGGGACTGGATTAATGTTTCCCTGCGGATGACGACATGTGGTCAAATATTCATGCGCGTGTCGTAATTAACAACCAGTAAGTTAGCGGTAAACCGGTCCGCCGCCATAATACGTTATCGTTGTGATAAAGAAATCATAAAAATGTAAAAGGGCTGTCGCTGGAAAAAGGTCCAGGGAAGTGGGGTATCGAGGGGGGTGATATTAAATCTCTTGTGCTCCTTTTTCTCTCTCGTGGCGGAGATATGCACTCTAATTGTCATTTTTCATCTTTTTAACTAAAACCGTCTGAAATCGCCCATAACTGTCACTAAATTTACTTAATCTCTTATTGAGCTTATTAATAATGTGTCATCATTTACATTTGTTATTTCTATACTTTTCTTTAAACCACCCTGGATATGGGTGAATATCTGACGTATGTAAACTGGGGGTGGGTGGGTAGACCCCTTAGAAGGCTCTCCGTATTAAAAGGGGTCTGGCGGCGCCGCAGTGGCGGATTTAGAGAGGGGAGCGGGGGTGCACACCCCCCCCCCCCTTTCCCCAGTACTTAGGAGTTTAATTACATATTTTGGATCCCAAAATTTGCTCAACAATATGGGTGTGCCCTCCTCCTTTTCGGCCGCGCCCCATCCTTTAGGCCTGCGACCCCTCCTTTTCCAAATCCTGGATCCGCAACTGTGGCGGGATAGATCTTAAATCAATCAAATACAGTCCCCCCATTGAATTCTTAAGGTGCAACTGATAGCCATCATGGTGGCTGTTGTCAGTCCTCTCATGCCAAAGACATACCGATGAATATTAGATCTGCCTATCCGTCCCTACCTTGCAAGAACCTGCTTCAGCAATGGATGCGCCTATTGGCCAATGTGACGAGATCGACCTAAACAGGAAATAAAAGAAATAAGGCATTGGACCCCGGTAGTCCCCACCAACATCCAGGCCACATTTTCCTGCAGGTACCCGGCCCCTACAGGCCAACCTTTTCTGACTCACCTCCTTCACCAGTCTGATCACATATGAGGTTCTTTGAATTATTCTGTTCCCCCCCCCACCCCCTTGTCAAATCAGGTACAGGGGTCTATTTCAAAACAACCAAATAACTCTATATACAATCACCAAAATTACACCACAATCACAGAACAGTTGGTGGTCAGTCGGGAGTAGTTTTGAGAAGATCAGAGGTAAGAGATAAGATAAGGGTCCAATTGAGGCCTTCTACTCCTGGCCCCTGGTTTACAAATCTCTCTGTTTTTTTTCTGAAAGAGGTAATTTCTATTACTAAATAGGCTGATTTTTTTCTATATTTCATCAAGTCATTTCCTGATTTGTTTTAGATTTTCTGTAATTTTTTCTTATGACTTATCAATCATTTTGTGACTTTGGGTAATAGAAAATGGGAGAGAATGTTCTCAGAGGTTTAGAGCCCCACTGCCTCTGCCCACATCACCCTCCCGGCTGGGGAGGTTTCAGATACGACTGACCTAGGCCTGAGAAGGCCCGAGACCAGAGTGTGTTATAGTCCAACAGAGAGTCAAGACATGAAGAATGAGTTGTCTATTGTCTTCATAAAACATGTATACGCACATTGATTAAAAGTCCAACGCATCTGATATCCCACAGGAATGATAGACAAGCGGTGACCTTGCTCAGGCGTGCACTGTACTCCTATAATGCACTCAAGGTCACTTCTTTTGTGCAGCAGTGCATGGGCTGCCGTTTTATAAGACTCATTTCTATGCTTTTGAACAATTGCATATTGTCCAATTGGTAACAGAATGTCTATTGACCAATAGTACAACTGATGATCATTCAAGAATCCAAATTAAATGGTCAGCAAATCGCTGTCTGTGATGAAACAGACCCCAGAGACCTGTTTCATAAGCATTCTTTATTTAAGATCAATCTCTCCATCCTATGAGTGACCACTTAAGATCAGTCATTTGGGAATGACTACTAGTGTTTCAGAACAAGCTGTCACTCATATTGGAACTTAAGACTGGTCCTTTAGAAACAGCTGTCAATTAGACATATAGGGGCAGTAATCAAGATCAGTTCTTAGGTCACTTGTAGACCAATCATTCAGCTAGTAAAATCAATCAACCAGGTGCAGAACATGCCTCTACTTTGGAAAAAGGTATTATAAAAGGGTATTTTATTTTGACATATTCCGGACATCACGGATTGAAAAGATATGTGGAATTCCACTTATTCATATGCTTTTTCCCATTTATATGTACCCTTAACCTTACACATAAATCAGCTACTTTCTGTTGGTTATATGTCACTCTTATATTGACTCTTTACTTGTAAGCTTCGCTCCCCATTTCCTTTTGAAACACCTCCTACTAAGAGTGAGCTATGGAGATATGACCAATGAACTCAATGATTGATCTTAACACCACCTTATGAGTATCTCGCCCATAAGTCTATGTCACTCGTATATGGCCCTTGTGAAACAGGTCTCAGTGGTGTTAACATAAGGCAGGCCCTAAGATGGTAGAACAATGGAGGCCACCCACCCACGTCCTCAGAGGTAAGGTGGAGAGAGGTGGGGGTCGGCAGTCTACACCTATATAAAATCTTCCTGGCGAGAAAACAAGAGCTAAGATGACAGCAGCCCACAAATCTGCGTCCCACGTCATTCCCCGGATGTACGTCATCACCGGAAGTACGTCACCAGCACAGACACAATGCACACGCGCAGATTCCCTGGTTGATGACAGTGATGGTTTATTGGCATTGTCATGACGTGATCAATGTTTTAGTTCAACCATGGTACAGATGAATAAATCTATAAATGTGCGAAAATATCTGTGCAATACATCAATGAAGAAAGCCATCTTTCTGTACATGCAATGGGTGGGGGAGCCATGATAGCCCGTCAACAGTTCTGAGCATGCGCTAAAAAGGTCGACCCTAAAAAGGTCAAGCAGAAAGGGTTCAGTAAGATTAGATTAGAAATCTAAAGGGCATTAACCGCCAAAAAAGTAAGAAGAAATAAGATAGATAACAAAATTCTGTACCCTGAAAAGGCCACTCTTACAGTGTGTCCAAAATGATAAAGTTAACAGCACAAACCTTCATAATTAACTTCTAACGATCGCCCTTGATAATTAGTCCAACAATTCTTTTTTTCTGCTGCAACAACTTATTTGACATCTCACATGTCAATTATTTCACTTCTCGCTATGAACGTGTTAGATTCAGATCAGGACGTTGTTAAAAGTGGAGAGTTAATTATCTGGTCGCCCTTTCCTGTGATTGCCAATTAAAAGTAGCCAAATAATTCAAATGTCGATTATCACGGCCTAGGGTGGGAATAATTGTCTTCAATATTGATATTAATCAAGGTCCGGCAGAGCCCTGGAATGAGCTTTAAATATTAAAGGAAAGCTGTTGAGTACCATGGCTCAACCGTCATAAATTCCTGCATCTTTCTGTCATGCTTACCTTTTTCTTTCATTCCATTTTTCCTTCTTTTCTTTACAACATTTTCTTTCATTTTCGTATTTTTATTGAAGTTATTATCAACCTCCTCATAAGAAGATAATTTGAGACAGCAGCTTCTATTGATTGCTATGATAATGACACAATAGAAATATCAATACTGGGGCTGTCTGTCTAATTATGCTTGAGTTCACATGGGTCCGTTATATTTGAGAGTTGATCTCTCAAACATCAGAGTTGGAACCCATTATCTTTTTGCTCATTTTTCAGCAAGTGCTGGCGACTTATAAATTGGATTTGGAAACACGCCAAGCAATGCATTGTAATATGGCAAGTACATGTATGGATGCATGGTTACATTGGGCCATGCATCACTGAGAAAATATTTTTACTCACTTGAGTCTGTATCCGGACTCAGGCAATGTCGCCAAAATGAGTATGATTTGAGACTCAGTCTGAGCCTGGGGTGATACTCAGACAGATCCTGAGGCTGATCCAGGCTGAGCCTGGGGTGATACTCTGGCTCTGCCTGAGTATCATCCACAGGGTCAGGCTGAGCCTCAAATCATACTCATTTTGGCGACATTGCAATTACGTGTATGACCTCCATATATATGCTTGTAAACACATCGTACAGAATGGTGTTATTGCTTAAGATGATATTGTTATATAAGATGATCTCTAAATGCATCATTCATATTATGCATGATTTCTGATGTCATCAGAGCACTGTAAAAAATGTCATTGAAATAAAAACAGAATCCTCGTCCCAACGTTGCCAGAGATCCATCGTTATTTTCACAGAGAAATCACAGAGATCCCTTGTACCACTCTATTGCTACCTGGGGTTTCTTGTAAAATCTATACTGGCTCCCTGCTATATAATCACGCTGGTTCACTGTTCAGTTTCACAAGGATTCCTGGTAGATTCAACAATTATTCTTTACAGTGAGGGGAGAGCATGATAACTATTTCACAGAAAGGGTCAGGTAAAGTGGGCAGATCTTTGTTTTCATGGCATGTTTACATCTTCAAAATGCATGGACTAATTTCTTTTGAGTCTCACTACCAAGGGTATAGTGATAAAATCTAGATCAATACAACAAGAGAGTGTGAGCCTTCGGAGAAGCTGTTGATGAAGCTTTTTTGATTTTTCTCATGTTAACCTATTGAGAACACAAAGTTTCCTTGCCGAGCCTGCCATGTAAAGCACATCATCTGAAAGGCAATTATCTTGTGAATCACTTGGTGTAAGTTGTTTAATATTGTTGTTAATACAAGCAAAGTTTAGTCATGAAAAGGTCATCATTTCCTACATTTTGGGCAATATGTACACGTGTATGAGCTTTATGTAAAGTACGTGTGTCTGCAGATATTGAGATATGAGAAACCGGGATGAGATGCCAGGTATATTTAGCAATATCGCGGACTATAAGGGACGAACCATTTATTTCCAGGTGGGGTGGGATTAGTGGATGGGGGGCATTTGGAAAAAGACGCAAAATTCAATCAATTCTCATCGTGGGGGGGGGGGACTAAATATGGGCTATTCAGGTACTCATTATGATGCAATATCCCATATGCTTATTTCTTTTCTTTTTTTTTTTTGGGGGGGGGAGCTTTTTGGAAAATGTTCTTAGTGGGTGAGGAGGGGTGTTATATGACCATGAAAACTTTTACCATATTGGTAGGGGTAAGAAAAAATATGCCTGCCCTCGAAAATCCACCCACAAAGCCCCCCTCACCAGCTGACAATAAATAACTGGTCCATTAAGTGGATCTGATAGAGGGACATGCGCAGATGATACAGGGTCCGGGCCACAGGGTCAGCCCTGATAATCCTCTATTAATCAGCCAGGGGCCAATCATGGATACTAAATCAATAACTGCCCCAGGCAGGAGACGTCCGGCTATAGGTGCGTTCTGCAAAAGCCCGCGAAAACATCCAATTATCGTCTGCTGAATTGGAATACACTCTCCAAGCATCTTCATTGTGCTTTATAGAGTAGGATGGAGAGTCTAGATTAAAAGGTGTTGTGATAGATTGGAATTTAGCTTGGAATTAGATTTTTAGCTGATAGTCACAAAGCGAATGGTTAAATGTGTATGTGGAGGGAAGGGGTGGGGGGTAGGGGGACAGGGGTTGGGATTAGGAGTTTTCATGTTTAGTAGCTGGTACATGCAAGCATGGAACTGAGGGGACTACATGCTATCCCATTGGGATAGTCCAAACCACCCCTTCTACCCAGGGGTAGAAGGGGTGGTTTGGGGGGTGGAACGTTTCCTCCCTTGGACATGTAGGTGGGCCCCTCATGCACAAGGTGAAAAAAAAATGGAAAGGATCTTGAAAGGGGGGGGGGCTTGGAAATAGGACCAGTTTGGAAGACCTTAAAAAAGGGAAATCTGGGTAGAAAACAGAAGACAAAAAAATGTGCTCCCTTGTCAATAAGGCCAAAAAAAGCTGGATTTCGGGTAACATGCCCAACATGTTTAGGTCGGTAGGTCGGATTTCATTAAGATTTGAAAAATCTTGAAAAAAAAAAAATGGGAAAATATCTGAAAAAAAAATGTAAAACAATTCTGAGGTCGGCCCCTTTGAGCTGAGGTCGGTCGGGTGACAGGAACATTTTTTAGGCCTAAGTGACCGCTCCTCTGCCATAACATTGGTTATTTACAAAGGGTGGCCCAGGAGGGTGGCGTGCTACCACCGTTTTTGAAAACAAGCACTCATAGACAGGTCATGCTAGCACTACATGAAAAAAAAGTAAAAAATGTAATCACTAAAACATACAACCAGCCCTTTACCGGCTGCAGGGGGGTAGGAAAATGGAAGGAGGGCAGGATGCTGTTGCGTAAAGATTGGGATCTCACTGTAGCTAGCGCAGCTTCCAGTTCCCAGGGATTCCCCAGCCCTGGAGACCAATTCCCACCTTATACTGTAATGGAATTGAATTGCTCTGAATTAGACTGCATTTCGAAAAAGTTGGGCGAACTTGTTCCATGATTGGTTCCACCTGAATATTTCTCATAGTAGGTAGGCCAGGGAATTATAGAAGGGGATCTAGCCAGGAATTGGGAAGCATTCATCAATTCCCGATCACGCCTAAACCACTTCTATGACCAATTACCTTTCGGCAATGCAACAGAGAATTGATTCCCTGAATTCACTGAGTTCAATTTTGGGAATAGCACCTCCGACAGAATGATTTCTGAATCTTTTTGCAACAGCCTCCTGGGGGTCTCCAATGGGGGTCCCGCACAGTGATTCCCAACTTCCCTCTCACTCGGCTCCACCTCGTGCTCGCCCTCGTGCTCCGCCTCGTGAGATAACCCTCTCTGAGACCAATTCTCGTGAACCTTTGCCATTAGATGCTTAGGCAAAAAAAAAGCTGTGTTTCTGGTAACATGATCCAAAAAGTTGAGGCAGGTAGGTCGAATTTTCTTCTTTTTTTTTATTTCTTTCTTTTTTTTTTTTTGCATCTAAGGCCTCATACAGTCATACTTTGCCAGGTTTTCGATGGTTATTATAACAAAGGATCGTTTCCTGTATGAAATATGAGAAAATGATAGGGAAATACGTGTATATCTTACAAATAAAAGTTTTCATATGAAAACCTTTAAAGAAAAATGAAAAAAAATTGAAAAAATCTTCTTTTTTGGCCTTCACTTTATTGCCCCCCCCTCACCCCCATCGCCGGGCTTCCCTAGCCCACTTAAAAGGGTCTATTTCTCCACTTTCCTTTCCCCTGGGATGTGTGTGGTGCACATAGGCACGGGCACCAACACGTTCCTTTGTGAAATTGTGTAATGTAGTTCTAGCCATGAATATGACCTCAACTGTCAAAATGGCGTTAAACATCTAATACTCACTCACTCCGAGCCTGAGGCTTTGAATATACATGTACAAAATGTAAACATATATGACAAGGGTGTCATGCTGCCCTCAAAGGGTTAACTCGTGGATGTGGGTAACCCTTTAATTACCGATAGTGCATGGGCGTGGAAAGCAGGGGGACAGGGGGGACATGCCCCCCCCACCCCCACTTTTGGCCAACTCCTCAAAAGGTCAAAACTAAAAGGTCAAGCAAAGGGAGGTCAACAATTGCAGAAAAAAAAACTGGTCCCACTCACTCTGAAACTGCTTCCCACGCCCCTGTATCATAGTGTATCAATGCACAGTGCATCATGCCGACCATTTGGTGTCCATACTCTCCCACAGAGTCGGCATGATGCACTAATGAAGTGCTTGCGAGCAGTCTTGCCAGCGCTTCATCGGTGCATCATGCCGATCAATGGGCATGATGCCTTGGTGCGTTAGCGGTCCTTAAAGGGTGAAATCAAACATCCATCCCGTCCCATCGCTGCCTTAATAATATCAAATTTGTTTCTTTTGTAAGTGACAAGTTCAGTTGATGAATAATTTTCACTTTGACATTAATTTGTGTGTTTTTATAATTTTCTTTTCTAAGGGCTTTGACACGTCCCAACTCCCACCTGGCTCGCCATAGAGAATTCTTGTATGATTGGGGCGGCGTCATCACATGTCACTTATAATTGTCATTTGCATATTCCATAGCCTAGAGGAAGTTCCTGTCAATGCTATTTTCATAGGCACTATGGTAATTTCGTGTCCGCGCACGAGCCTTATTAGAAATCCTGGCTATTGTAATGTATAGTACCTTTTCACTGTCTTTCCACCCCCCTAATCCCCCCCCCCGCCCCAAACCTCCACTCCTCCAAAACGCATGCAATTCTCCAACCCCTGTAAGCATGCCTGCCTACCTTCCTAGCTCACCATTCCATTCCCCAACCCACCACCACCCTCCCACCTACCAACAGCATCCCTCATCCTCTCATCACCCTCCTACCTCCCACCCCTCGGCGCCACAATGGTCACGGCCCCCATTCACCACTACTACTCACTCCCCTGTCCCAACCACCCACCCCCCACTACAACAATGGTACGGCCTAGCCTAACCCCTCTCACACCGATTGTTGCTACTTGCAGGAGTTGAAGCCCGGAGTGGGACGGTACGAGTGGGACGCTGTAGGTGGATGTGCCGTGAGGACCGACCACAGAGACCGTCTACAAGTATTAACGCCGGCCGAGGGGGTTGGGGGACGGCCCGTCAGCTGGCTGGACATGGGGCGGTCTCCAACCACTACCGAGTAAGGGACCGGACTACTTTTATTTACCAAGTGGCTGCACATAGAAATAGATAGTGACACAGGGTACACTTGTAGACCCACACACATTGACACTCATATGGACACCTCCGGTGCTACCAGGAGCTTGTGTTCTGGGCAGCAGTGTATTGGGCAGTAAGACGTGTATTGGGCAGCAAGTGGTGTATTGCCCTGAGACAGGGACAGATATGTCAGTGATAAGTCATTATCTATAACCTTGAGTAACTTTATATATGTTATCAGTACACAAGTGATCTTCAAGTTCTACTGTTGTGTCCTGTGCACATCCTGGACCCTACCCTACATACATTGGGACTTACCAGTTAAGTTTAACTTGATCCTTTCTCATGTAACATTGCACCAGTATTGTTATTACCTGTACCACCTGTGCCACTGTTACTTCTTCCACACCTGCCGCCAGTATTATTACATGTAACCACTGGATTATCAAGTACTATCAAACTTGGATCCTATATACATGTATATATACATGTATTAAGCCTTCGGGACTGCCAACGTTGGGGATATATTGACACTTTAGGATATATATGTGTACCACAGAAAAGTGGGCTCTGTTCAGTATTGGCAACAGTTGGAGTTACTTGATACTGCCACTATTAAAGTTTAAACTGTGAAAGGAGTTGAGGAGGAAAAGGAGAATCATACATACAAATTCTAACCACGGGACCTTTAAGCTCAAATCTACCCAACTTCTCTAGGCCCAGTTATAAAGTGTTCAGGAGCGGTTCACGGGAGAAACCTGAATTTTGGGAATTTACTTCTGGAGTCTAAAACTTATACAATATTGAAGGTTCCCATTATAATTACTGCAAAAGAACCAATAGCCGGGGGTCTATGGGGAAGCTGACCAGTAGTACCACTGGAGAAGGCAGCCCAGGAGAGATCGTGGAGGCGAGGAGAGACCAATGAAGATGACTTTTTGACGAAAAAACGAAAGGGTCAATCAAACACAGTACTTACCCACCCCATACTGGAGAGGGTGGGAATTCTACAAGGGGTGTTCCAGCACCTCCATAATCATACAGGGGTATTTCCCCATTCTATATACATAAAGCATAATGGCAATAATGGAGATGATTTTGGATAGATTATGTGGCTGGAGGACTAGAGAGTTGGTAGTACCATGGATACGTGTGGTCAAAACCAAGACGCCGCGGCTACCCTCAGCAGCACTGGGAGGCCACCTAGTGGTCGGATTGTTACTCATCAGCTGTGCCGTCATGGAACCTGTTGCTGCCTTGGATATAAGTAAGTGGAATAAGTTCTTCTTTTTGCCTTTTTTTCAAATTGGTGTAAATGTTGTATGAGGCTCTTGAGTTCTTTTCAGATGGTCTGTGGCATGTGGATGCATAACAGAAAACTTTTGACTGCTGGAGATCGCAGCGGAGGATAGTGGACTTTTACTTGTCTTTTTAAGTCAGACTAAATGACAGTATTTTGTTTAGGATATCCAGAAAGTCTTTATATTGTGCATTGTTGATTGTCTTTTTATCCTTAATTGGTCTGTTTTGATATGAATCAGCTACAGTATAACCACCAGACAATGGGATATATAGTCTAGTGGAGTCAATATTGAATTGAAAGAGCCATTCAGTTTAATAGGAAGTTCCACATTAGTAAAATCACTCAACACCAGGAAACCCAGTACTGCTGATGTACGTGCAGGAAAAGGAAGCAGTTAAAATCCTCTTAAAGCAAAGACTGCAATCAGCATAGAAGATCTAGCTCTTACAAAACAGTCATTGAGTGCAAGCCATGTGTAATCTTATCACGATCCACATTGAGAATCTGATAAAATCACAAGGTATTGATATACAAAGTCATTACGAGCTCCTTAAGGAGTGAACCCTTTAAGGGCTGCTGATACAGGAGTGCATCATGCCCATTGGTAGGCATGATGCACCAATGAAGTGCTGGTGAGACTGCTCGCCAGCACTTCATTAGAGCATCATGCCGCTCCTTTGGGAGTGTATCAATCCTGTAGGGTCAGCATGATGCATGAATACAGCCATGGTGGCCAGGGATGCATTCATGCCTGATGCATCAATGCATTTCGGCTTTTAAAGGGTTAAAGCCGGCTTGATTTGGATACAGAGCCAAGGTTATTAGCCCTGTTCCCACTCCCTAGACAACAATATAATTAGGTATACCTTGTTTAGCTCTGCGACTTATAGTCCAGCGACCATTGGCAGGACTTAAGGCTGGTTGGTGGAGTCCCTTGGCCAGTAGCTTAGTGGTAGTAGATCTCCAGCAGTAGCCGAGCCATGCCAATTAAGGCCCTCAGCTTTACACAACAAATAGGCAATGTGGTGCCGTCTGGCAGCCAACTAACTGGTGGTGGCGCTTGTTGGTGCTCTGCTGCTGCAGGTTTGGACTACTGCAGGACTCGCTGTACACATTGAATCACACATATCGGTACCAACCCCAGACACTAGAATTACATGGATCAGGATAGGCTATGACAGAGGCGATTGAGCTTTGTTAAAATAGGCAATCTTCACATTCATACTTATTTATATATGTCTCATTTGAAATAAAAGATACTTAAGCCTTGAAGAAATATCATGGGCGCTGTGATTTTACCTTTCTGTGGGTTGATTATCTGGGTATTTTGGGGACTATATTTAATTGTAGCTATAAGTATTCTAATGATGGGTGTCAGTTACTAGGGTGCGTCATTGTCTACAGGCGTTGTTGCCATATTGCAGCGCCCCCCCCCCAGATGGCCAGCAAATGAACAAAGGGGAGATACTACCCCCACCGCCCTGCACCCACACACATAGACACTTAAACATCTTCTATCCCCCTTCAATACATACTCAAACTGGACACTTCTGCCCTCCTCCCTCCCTCATCCTCTCATCGATCCAGCTAAAGCCTTATCCCTTACAGCAATACCCAATACCCTACACTGCTGTTACAACACCATTTAGTCGGAGGCCAGACCCCAGTCCCACATTCATATGTGTACCAATATGTATAATGTGGGCGGGCTGGCTTCTGCCTGACAAGTGGACGGAGCTAGGATGAAGCCCGCTATTAAACACTTTAACGGCGTGTGCTGCTTCCTACTCATTGGATGTGTAGACCATGTGGCCAAAAGACGATGTGGTCAAAAGACGATGTGGCCAAACAGGGTTTTTTATTGCAATCTAATATAAGAATATGGGTTCTAAAAAGGGTTTCATACTGAACCCATTTACCTGCCCTAAAATAATTTCTCCCTGTGTCAGACATGTACTTTTATTTTTACTGATACTCTACAAAAGCTCCTCTTAATTCTGCACTAATACCCATGGACGGTGTGGCAAAATGACGATGTGGCCAAAGGATGATGTGGCCAAAATTAAAAAGATATGGTTTTCACATAAATATACTTGTAAATTGGACACATCGTTCATTTTTGGCCACATCGTCCATAAATTTGGCCACATCCTCCTTGGTTTGGCCACATCGTCCACTGGCCACAAAGTCCATTGGCCACATCGTCCATCCAGCGTCGTCATGATGCACTCCCGCATCAGTGGCTCATACAGGATTAGATTCCATATAATCAGCCTGTTTATTACACCAGTAATCATTAACCCCTGCTGTCCCAGAGCTGCCTAGACCAAGGTGCCAACACCTGCCAGCTAATCTTTTAGGGTGGTGTCATTTCTCCAGTCCATCTTCCTTTGTCCTAGTGACGTACCAATGCGGTGGTGGCAGGTCCCATATAAAGTCAAATAATATAATTACCCTGGGGGGGGGCACTGACTCTTTGATTGGTGGTACCAACTGCGAAACTACAGCCCCCCTTTTTTGCAATTTCACAGCCCCTTAAAAGAAGCTTTAATTTTCACAGCCCCCCCTTTTTTGAAGAAGTTTGATAACAGCCCCCCTTTTTCGGGCGTTCCTCCATGGAATTAAGGTTCTATGACAATAATACTCAGGAATTTCACAGCCCTACATGAAATATTCAATTTTTTCCTTTCCATGCAAGGTATAACAGTTATTAATAGCCCCCTTATATGAAATGCAATTCAATCAACAGCCCCCCTTTTTTCTCCTCGCCGCGTGTCAACAGCCACTGCTCCGCGGGGTCGGGACCACAGTTGGTACCCAAACCGAGG
This sequence comes from Acholoe squamosa, assembly GCA_949317995.1. Classification (NCBI taxonomy): domain Eukaryota; kingdom Metazoa; phylum Annelida; class Polychaeta; order Phyllodocida; family Polynoidae; genus Acholoe; species Acholoe squamosa. The sequence continues at coordinate 68,673,298 of OX439046.1, read as the reverse complement.
CCCAGTGCCCCCCCGGGATAATTACTCCAGTTTGTGTTCCTTTGTTGTGGCGATGCACGAATGCAGTGCTGGCGGGTGTTTTGGTGCATCATTAGGGAGTACTTGAGTTAACATGATGCTTGAATGCAGCTCTGATTAATCACAAAACCAATGGACACACCGCGTAGTGCGTAAAAGCCCCAGTGCTGTAAAATCACGTAGATCTAAGGCTTGGACCTTTCTATAGACCGCTACTAGTAGTGTGAAAGCTGCGTCCTTTCTGCAAGTCTATGCGTAACCCTGATCTTTTAAGTGAGTGAGTGATAGTTCTTTAATGCCATTTCGACAGCTAAGGTCATATTCATGGCGAGAACTGCATTACACAATTTCACAAGGGAATGTGTCAGTGCCTGCGCATATGTGCACCACACACATCTGAGTGGATAGAAAGATGCGATATAGACCCTTTTAAGTGGGCTAGGGAAGCCCGTGATCTTTTAAGTCTCACCCAGAGTCTAAAATGGTCTTTACCGTGAGCTGCGGCATATAAGCAGGATTTTCCAGCCTCAAGGGGTTAGTGCATGGCGGAGGGCGGGTCTGAAGGTGTCAGTAGTGTATTGACCACACCACCATGAGGGAATGGTCATTTTATGCACAATATAGTGAGGGATGGGGGTGTATTGTGTTTACCTACCCACTGACCACCACCAGCAGTCCAGACACTACCACCACCGTAAATCTAAGCGTATAAGCCACACCTTCATATAAGCCGCACCCTGAAATATAGACATCGATCCAATGGGCGCAGCCATTAGTGAAGCTGGCGCTGGCGAGAACACTGATAAGCCACCCCGATGGGTACCACTTGCACCCTGAGAATTCAGCAGTGAAAAGTCAATAAAGGGTCTGAATCTAGTTTGCTTAAAACTATTCCACCTGAATTAGTTTGTTTAGAATCTATTCCTATGCCATGGTATAAAAGCCGCAGCTTAGGCCTGGAAATGTTCAGTCTCCCTACTATTAGTCTATATGAGCAAAGCCCCCTCGTATAAGCTGCAGTCTGGCTTCAGCAAGACTATAAAAGCTGTAGTGCGCAGCCTTTATGGTTTAAATACTACAAGTCGCGGCTTATACGCTAGGTTTTACAGTATATAGATCTGTATATAAAAGTGACACAAACGCCCAGTCATTTACACCTTCTGTCTAATGAATGGGGCCCACAGGAAGTGGCCTTTTGCTCATTTGGCCTCCATTTGCCCGCCCCCATTGTGCGTGCAGGGGGAGTGTTAAGAGGCCATAGACAAATGTAATTGTCTTATGGCAGGCCGCTCTACTTTGATGTATTAAGACCATCAGGAAAACCCACTGGAGGAAAAACAGGAGGGTTATATATACTGAACATGCAATGTGGAAAGCCACAACATGTAACGATTTAAACTTAAACCTCTCAGGGCTGCTGATGCAGGAGTGCATCATGTCCATTGGTTGATTCCTGTAATATGAATTAGTGCTCCAATGAAGTGCTGATGAGAGTGCTCACCAGCACTTCATTGGAGCATCATGCCGACATTCGGGGAGTGCATCAGCTTCGTTAGGTCGGCATGATGCATGAAGGTAGCCCTGTGAGTTATCCGCCAGCATTCACGCATCAGGAAGGCCAATGAGCATGATGCATTATTAAATATAAGTGGACCTTAAAGGGTTAAAGGGAGTGATATCACTCATCGCTATTTAATACATGGGGAATGGAGGCTGTGGTATGGTATGCTTTGGATCTGGAGAAGTTTCTTTTTGTGTGCGTTTTTCTTTGCCATACCAAGCCAAGTTTGACTATTCTTAACATACTACGACTTCCACGCTTTAAATCACAATGGCAGCCATCACTCTACTGCCATTGCATTCGTAGGGCATTACCTAAAATCACCCACTCTAATTTTGAGGGTTTCAAATTGTAATGCATTAGTTCAGTCATAGTGACTCTGGCAGTAACCGAAGAAATGACCTGCAGACTTTGATAATGCACATGGTTGGCAATTTACTTGAACATGCTAATTACTTAATCGTTTTAAGTAAGCCTATTACATAGGGGAATTTGAACATCTGCATATGGGCTGAATATCCTGTTACTTTCTGCAAAGTAGGCAACAATGTGCTGTCTTCCATGTGCCACCCTGGAAGGCTGGAAACATAGAATTGTACACAAAGGCGTAACTTTGCTGGAGCTATAATAATGACAAGGGAGTAATTCTCTCATGACCAAAACCCAGGTTAAGTATTCAAACCTAAATTTGCCAGAGGCAGAAAAATGATATGGGGGTAGTGCCATGGCAAAGATTGTTCAGTTGTACAGAAAAAAACACTGCAAAAGAAATGTATTTGAAATAATGGTATGGTGAAATCCTTGTCCCAAAGCTACCAGAGATCCGTCGTTACTTTCACAAAGGTACCACACAAAGTGTACTATACTGATCTATTGTAGAAGCTACACTGTAATGCAATTTTGGTGGTTCATTGTTCAGTTTTACGATGATCACTGGTACATTTAGCAGTTATTTCTTAGAGTGTAACTAAGTACATGTTGCACATGTATTAAAGTATTTGAGCCACTGGAAGCATTGCGTCGTCACTTAAATACACTGCACACGCCCGCTTCATGGCTAAACCCAAAGGATCCCATAAATAGAGCATTACCTAACCAAGGAATTGATAAAGTGGGTAGCTGGCTCCCCTACAATGATAACCCTAATCACTTGTTATCTTCTATATTGACATGGGACAAAGTTAGGGAGAGGTAGAGCTGGGAGTTGGAGACTGATTGGCTTGTATCAAAGGGCAGTCTTTATTGTGATAAGGTATTATCACCACACTACCTACCTATGTGGGCCTGGTCCTTGCCAAAAAAGGTACCCCTAAGTCTTTTATCAATCATGTAGATTAGGTGTGTTTCTGGGTTAACCCTTTAAGAGTCGCTGATGCATTAATGCATTATTGTCGTCATGATGCATGAATGCAGAGCCGTGAGTAACTCGCCAGGGCTACATCCAAGCATCATGCCAACCCTATGGGCCTGCTACACTCCCAAAGGGTTAGTATGATGCTCCAATGAAGTTCTGGTGAAGTCTCCCCATCACTTCATTGGTGCATCATGCTGTTCAATGGGCATGATGCACTCCTGCGCCAGCTGCGCTCAAAGGGTTATGTCCTACTATGTGAATTAGGGCTCATTTAATACACACTGTTTGACATGTGCAACGTGTATTTATATGCCTACTAAATCTATAGTCATCTAATATGACTTTTGCCAGACTAACACTCACCATTGTATTCAATAATTAGTGTATTTAAAGGTCATTAGAATAGATATGAAATTACTTCCTGTATTATGTCAAAAGTGGCAATACTCAATGGGTTGGGGGAGGACTGTTGGTGAAGTATAAATAAAGTGGCATTGAGGAAGTGAACAATAGTGACAAAGACTTGTGTGCGTGCCATTTTGACAACTTAGATGAGTCTGACCTCCAGTATAGTAAAAATGGCCATTAAGACTAGTGTCATTGTTAATTACAATACAGTAGATGATGTATCTATAGTGTGCCCGCCCATCCCGGATCCGACTATTAGCATCCCAGGCTTTCTCAGTAGTCATTAACCCTTTAAGTGTCGCTGATGCAGGAATGCATCATGCCCATTGGTCGGCATGATGCTCCGATGAAGTTCTGGCAAGTCTGCTTGCCAGCTCTTCACTGGAGCATCATGGCCACTCTCCGGGAAGGTATCAATCCCGCAGGGTCAGTATGATGCATGAATGTAGCACTTGCCATGGCTGCATTCATGTATCATGACGACCAATGGGCATATTGCATTAATGCATAAGCAGCCCTTAAAGGGTAAAGTGAGTTTTATGTTCCTCAGATCTGTATGGTGATCTACTATAAGTGGCTTGTGACTTTTAAATGAACAATATCATGTGGTGACCTAGGACCCAGGTAGTGTTACTATAATGTCATTCTATAGTACGCTAAGGCAGCCAAAATAAGGCTATCACTATGCTTAAAACCATAAGGGCCACTAGCGCTTTGGTCTATCATCTTGATGCATAAATGCAGCCCTGGCGAGTGCTAGATTCATGAATCATGCCGATCCCACAGGGTTGATACAGCCCCCGAGGGTCGGCATGATGCTGAAATGAAGTACTGGCGAGTCTGCTCGCCAGCACTTCATTGGTGCATCATGACGACCAATTGGCATGACGCATTCCTGCATCCATGGTTCTTAAAGGGATAAAATGCCTACCCCCAAGACCGGACACTTTAACAGGCATGCAGATGGCTTCTTATGTGTTGTCAGGAGGCTGAGCCTGAATGTCATGAATAGGTTTTCTTATTAAAGGCCAACCTTGCATAAAGAGGATAATAGGCTAGGAGTAGTGACAATGGTATTTTAAATCCCCAAACTAGGCTGTGGCATCTGACGTCTTAGGCCAACAAACAGCTGTTTTAACCTTTTGGATATAAAAATAATCTGGCAGTTAAAAAAGAAAATAATTCCCAGGCCCATTTGGCTGAAATTTAATCATAGGAAAATGGCAATAAAAAAGAGGGGGAAATCCCAAAAGATTCCCCGAAGCATTTGGCTGAACTCTTACCATTTCGGTTCAGTGTAAGATTTCCAGAGTTACAGTTAAGAAACAATGGGGAAATTCAATGGTATTTTGTTTTTAAAAGAAGTGTCTAGTTCCCGTGTCTAGGACTGGGATTGCTCTGCTAAACTATTGGGGATTACCTGAAACAAACTTATGCTCTTTTTTGGCCATACTAAGACGGCAGGCTTTATCAGAATAGTATAGGAATTGACTTGGTTTAGACCTAAGCTGTAGGGGGAATCTGAACCAAAGCCTTTATTTACATATGAGCTATTGTCGTTACAAAGTAAACTGTTATAGGGGCTTTTAGCGTTGCTAATGCACCCAGCAAAGGGTTCTAGTCCACTGCTAAGTCAAACAATTGGCAGACTTGATAATTAAGACTGTTTACAGAAACACTTTGATATGCTTTGTTTTGCTGATGGCTTTGGACTGCTACAGTCTAGACATTCTAAGGTTGTGACAAAGCCTGAGGCCCGTATGGTAATGATGTACTTGGTATTAACCCTTTACGGGCCACTGATGCAGGAGTGCATCATGCCCAATGGTCGACATGATGCACCAATGAAGTGCTGGTGAGTCTGCTCGGCAGTACTTCATCGGAGCATCATGCCGATCCTCTGGGAGTGTATCAACCCGGTAGGGTCGGCATGATGCATGAATGCAGCCCTGGCGAGTTACTCGCCAGGGCTGCATTCACGCATCATGACGACCAACGCACTAGCTACCATTAAGGGATTAATGTGTTCAAGTCTATACAAGAAGGCGGTTAGTCATGATTATAGCATTTTGATGAAAGCCTTTCTATGTGGAGTTGAATACCTGTGCTAATGAGAAATGGGAAAATCATCACAGGAACTTGTTCCACAGTCTTTGATTGATCATGTGCGAGTCAGAACATGGTGCTATAGACATTATGATAACCGTTTTGTCCCGTGTAAACACCCAGGCTCTTGTAGACTTGAAGATTTTAAACTCCTCTACCCAGGATCTTATTATTTTGAGACTGGTGCATACTTAAATACTGTTTCCGTAGTTAGCATTGGTTTCAATACCTTTACAACCCAACAAGTCTTGCCTGAGACTGGCACTTTTTTCAGAACTTAGCACATAAATTGGGCAACCAGTTGAAGAAATTCAGGAATGAATGCTATCAGCTTAGTACATTTATTTCAAAATTCTTAAAACCCATCTCATTAATCATAGGCTGCATACTAAACCCATAGTATAAGTGACATTTCACATGGGTTTTCAGTTATTTGAAGTATACATACCACTTATAGCCACAAATGTACAACTATGTAAGTGTTCTGTCAGATGCTGAGAGCCTTTCGACTCTGATTGACAGCAACAAATGTCTGCTGTCAAATTGTGACACCTCCTGCTGTCAACTGTGGTTTGATAGCACGTTGATGGAATGTCCACGTGTTGTGCGCCATATCATGGCTATTTGTATGTGTCAGGGAGGTCAGATTGGGTATATTTGACTTTGATGTTATGAATTAGTCTTACAATGTCAACTGTGACAAAGATGGATGATATGTGTAGAGAGGCTGAAATGGCGCAATCCCATCCCTTTTTTTGTAGTTGAACGTGGCTAGAGTGATTCAATAAATGAAATCATAAGAATATTTACTACATTGATGATTAGGAATTACCTACTTGCCAGGAAATCTACGAAAGTCGCTGTGGAGAAATGTTTAATTTAGAGTTTATTGTACGGGCGGGAGAGTGTGTATTTCCTCTAGATTATATTATTATAGCAAGTTTAAAACACAATTGCAATGATTACGAGAGACAAAGCAACATTTATGGCTATATGCTAACCACATAAACATCAAAACAGCATGATATATCACGTCATAGCGGGATCATTGACACTTTCTGTTTCTGGGAATGTTTTAATAGCCAACTGTACACATAGCCTCAGGGGACATGAATAACGTCTTAGTCTCTTGGTATCCGAATTATGCCTACCTTAGATTCAACGTCATCCACATGTTATGAATATTGTGGGCCATAGATTACGTGTACTACAGAAACATGTCTATGGGCGCCATATGCTTCAGGAATCACGGGTGTCGAAAGCAATGTGACTTGGGGGGGGGGTCGACAATTTTAAGCGCAGCAAATGAAGCACTCTAGTATTTTTAGAGGGGTTATGTGCATGCCTCCAAGGAAAAATTTGAAAATTTAGACATTAATCCCACTCTTTTGGTAAAATTGTGAGCAGATGACCAAGTTTACTATAAAAGCGTATATTGGTTTTAAAATTTTTTGGGGGCCAAAATAAACTCTATTCCGACACCCCTGGGAATAGATGCTCTAAAAATGCCAGAACGAATGGTCTTGTGCACATCAATTCAAATTCAATTTGCTTCATACCTTTCTTTCCTCTCAAGAACCTGTTTCAACAACCGGCTTCAATGTCTATACTAGGGTCCTAGACTTACTGAAGTTTCTTATCGTGATATATTAATTATGATAAAAACACCAGCAAATGGGAGTTAAATTAGTAGGGACTGTAGCCAGCCTACCAGAGTCCGTGTGATGACCAGATTTTAGAGGGCGCCACCCCCTTGTCCACACTCCATGCACCCAGATGACCCCTAGCCCCGCTCACAACGCCCCCTACATTCACCTCCAATCTATCACGTGACAACACCAGCGTCCCTCTTCTTATCTCGCGTTTTCACGGTGTCAACGAGAGCAAGTGTGAGACGCTGGTTTCCCACCTCAGAGAGTGAAGTTGAAACGGGAAAAGGGGATGGCGAACACAGGAGATGGAAGAGCAGGAAAAGTGGTCGATTTCAGCGTTTTCACGGGAAGGATTTGGGGTCGGAAGTAACAGGAAAATTGTCGTTTGGTTTGAGGGCATTTTGACTTGCAGTGACTAGAAACCAAAGAGGCACCTTTTGAGGCACGTTTTGAGAAGATCGGTGCCATCAGTTTTCTTTAATTCAGTGATTTTAGTGTCTGTGAAGGTGGGGTGTTACAAGGTGGGGTTGCAGCCCTGTACTTTTCACATGGGCCTGGATGCACCCTAGTGGCGGATCCAGGATTTGGAAAAGGAAAGGGAGCGCGCCCTTTATTTAGCCTAAATTTGGGGCATAGCAGAGGCAAATAAACTCTCCCCCCCAAAAAAGGGGTTTGCACCCTACCTCTTTCGCAGAGTAATAATTATTTCGTCTCATTAATCCCCCCCCCCCTCCATGTATGTATACATGTACTAATATTTGTCAAGTTGTACAAAGAAAAGTATAGCTGATAAAACAAAACAGATAATTATTTTTAAATAGTCAAGAAATATTGAAAGCCGATATTACCTGAAGATGGTATAGACTGATGTACTTGTTATAAGGCAATCCTTCTTTGACTTTTTCTTCTCATAGATAAGATAACAGAACATAACATCAGGCTACTAGTATTAAATATACGAAAGTAACTGAACTGAGAGGCAATCTATCTACCGGTATATGCGATATATGACATCATTTCGCTAACATTCAGTATACATTTACAAAATGAATATCTGTGCCCCTTTAACCTTGACATTCAATCATTGAAAGGGTCCAAATGTGTAGAATCTATTTCACCTGTAGAAGAACTCATCTTTCTAAGCTAGAATCCCCATATAGCAATATCATTATATCCCCGCATTATATGCCGCACCGGGCTATTCTCACAAAGTAATATCACACTATAACGTGATGTAAATAGTCCAGCTACAGGTGGCACCATGAAAGATAGATGTAGAAAGGCTTTAGGTGTGTTATATTGACTCCTTCCTAGGTAAGTGGATATAACACTACGCCGCCATTTGTTCACCATTTAATATTAATACGCCGGGGATCGTTAGGTATAACCAAGGATCTTTATGAGGTAGGCTACGGACTACATTAGTGCGGGATAATACTTATATCCAGTAATGTTGGGCCTGGGGTTTGTATAATAGGCGGAGGGATAAAGCGGGGTGAAGGGGTCGGGACTATTTTCTCAGTGGATAATTCATTAACATGCTGACCAAACGGCCAGGGTGGAAACCCACCAGGCTAGTTATGCCAATAGATGTATCGATGGCCTGCCAATCGATAGGCCCCCGGAGGAACAATACCATCAATAACACAGGTCCCATCGATCCGTCTATTGCATACAACTGGTCGTTTGCTTGGCTCTATAAATTTGTAATTTGTGTGGACATTGTAAAGTTGAATTGACGTTGGATCAATTGTGTTGCCCCCCAACATGCAAAAAGGAAATGTCTCCCAATCCAGTGGGTATTATTTGTTCGACATGGGATAAAATCCATTTTAGGATAATTGCCTTGCAGCAGGGGGGCTTCATGATTATTTATGCAGGATGTTAATTTTGTGGGTGGTGTATAGCGATATCTTCACTTAACCCTTTAAGGGCCGCTGATGCAGGAGTGCATCATGCCCATTGGTCGTCATGATGCACCAATCAAGTGCTGGCAAGACTGCTCACCAGCACTTCATTGGAGCATCATGCCGACCCTCTGGGAGTATATGTATTAACCCCATAGAGTCAGCATGATGCACCAATGAAGTGCTGGTGAGCATTCTCACCAGCACTTCATTGGTGCATCATGACGACCAATGGGCATGATGCCTTAATGCATCAGCGGCCTGAAAGGGTTAAGAAATCACTCTTGAAATGAATCTACCTTTATGGCATCCCCACAAACCGTACAGGGAACCACTGTATTTGAGGCAGTGCGATTTCTACACTGGAACCCCAGTAGCTACAGTAAAGCGTAGTATTACAAGAAATGTCCGTGAAAATTACAGTTAAAGCCTTCTTCCAAAGTTGTCAGAGATCTGCCGTTATTTTGATGGCATTTTCTTTTTATTGGCATACAATGTATAGGCTAAATATATAACTGCCCATACCCTATACACCTGCTACAGGTACCCACCCTCTCCAGTGTCTAAGAGCCACTTTTACCTTTGTATGCATACTAGCAGCCCCTGTAGGCGTTAAACTTTTATTGTGGGAATTTAAAGTAAATAAGGGGAACCAGAAGACCCCCAGGAGGACCAGGGGTAATCAATTCCACCCTGGAGCGACTTCCACTGCGCATGCTCACTAGGCCTGACATGCGCGCGCAGCATACATGTGGGGTGAGGTTAGAAAATGCTGCAAAAAGGGAGAGGAGGGAATGTATGGAATATAAGTATGTTGGTAAGAGAGGGGTGATCTTTTCCCCCATGATTTACCCTTTACAAATTTGCACAATCCAAGTCACTTGATCTTACTTTTGTGCTGATCACTATTCTAACCTCAACTTCCCTTATCTCTTTTTAACTGAGCCAGTTGTTCATCCAAACACCTACATAAAATGCTAGTAAGACAGAAATGGTCATGGACTTAAAATGTCTGCATGCTCCATTCTCCCTGAAAGTGTATATCAAATGCAAAGAAACATTTACACTAATCTTATTCAGCCTGGGTAACGTAACATAGTCACAGCCCTTAGGCATTCTCTCATATTCTCTTTGAGACCCCTTCTTGCCTACACAGCAATGTAACGGTATGAGGCCCCTACTTCAAATGCACATGTTATCATGTTTAAAACTGCAACCCCAACCTTGCATGTAACTAGGGTGCTAGTGGGGTGCTGGGTGCCTCCTGGTCCATGTGCCTTTGTCGTCATGATACACAGATGCCTCCTGATGCACCAATGCCGTGCCGGCAATCATGGCGACCCTTAGGGAGTGTATCACCCCATGATAAAGACCGATCATGCACGCATCATGCTGACTATATAGGCCACAAGCTGGTCTGGCGCTGGTTCCGGCAACACACAATGATAGGATGGGACCAGCATGTCCCTGGAAATGGGTGTTAACCAGGGACAAGGTACCCATCATGGTTTGTCTTATCAGTGGGTTTTACCTCAACCAGCGAAATTCAATATGGCGGCTCCACTAGGCCTCCATACTGAGTCCTATAGGCTGGAAGCGGGTCTGGAGCTGGTTCTGGTGACATGCACCGATAAGAACTGATAACATGGGACTAGCATGTCCCTGGAAGTGGGTGTTACCCAGGGACAAGGCACGATCATGGTATGTCCTATCAGTGGGGTTTACCTCAACCAGCAAAATTCAAAATGGTGGACCCACAGGACATCCATACTAAGCCCAATAGGCTTGATACACTCCCGGAGAGTGTGAAGTGCTGGCGAGAGCAGACTCGCCAGCACTTCATTATCGGCCCTCAAAGGGTTAATGTACACTTCAAAATAAATGGTTAACATTGGATTTTCCTCCAGTGTTCCTCCATGGTAGGACCCGGGGGGTAGGACTCTCCTGTACAATGTAACCCTAGCTACTTCATGCCCCCTACCCCACACATGGAGTACACTGTAGAAAAAGAATGCTGTCAAAATAACATCGGAATCCTTTTCCCAAAGTTGCCAGAGATCCGTCACTATTTTCACAGAGATTTTTTGTACTACCGTACTGCCACCTGGGGCTTCTTGTAAAAACTACACTCATTCACTGTAATACGATTAGGTGGTTCACTGCCTACTTTTACGAGGTTCCCTGGTAGATTCAACAGCTGTTTTTTACATTATACCCTTTGCAGTCTGCGTGACCAACGACCCGTGCTCAATTAATTCAATCTGGATTTATGTGGTATGTGGAGGCATATGTATTGTGTTGTATGAATTAGTTCAGTCTCCATGGATTGAACAAAAGGGTTGGCAATCGTAACAGTGTTTTATAGTCCTTGAGCTTCTACAGTGTTTGAGTATCAACTAGGCATAGGAAACTGAGCATTGCCTTTTGGATTGCTGCAGGTGCAGGGAATCCAAATTACCGGTACATCGCTAGACATCTGGATCACCTAGCTAGGATATTAAACATGTAGAAGACTAAAGTTTACCTGATGTTCTTACATGGTCTTGAATATCAGAACGACTGTCAACACTTCTATCATATTTTTTGAATGCTACGAAACCAAAGCTGGGCAACCCAGATGTTTAACGAAGCTATTTGGTTTCTACAGATTATATGTAGCAATCCAAAGAGCATTGCTAGATCCTCTGTGCAAAATTGGCATTCAAATACCTTTGGCTTTATGGAGTAAACGTGACGCCTCATGACCTTGTATTAAAGGGCTTTAATTGAGAGAATAAGGCTATAGACAATCATATGAATTAAGGTTATTGGGTAACTTACATAATGTCAATAATGGATATTATAATACCTGATTCGTAAACACTGTTATACAAGATATATAGGAGCTATCATCATTATTATCATAGGTAACAGACATGTCTGCAGTAATAGGATACACGCCCAACTCGGACTGACAACCACACTCAAAACCTGGAAGTTCCGAAACTAGTCAGTGGTGATGCCTTTAGGTCCTCAGGTTGACATTACATAAAACAACTACCTTAGGTGGCCAAAATGACAACTTTAGGTCATCAACTTGACAACCTAAGTCATCACTATGACAATACTGACAATACAGAGTCGTCATACTGACGACTTAGGTTGACCTAAAGTCATCATTTTGACCACCTAAGGTAAAAGTTTTAGATGTTGTCAACCTGAGGACCTAAAATCGTCACCACTGACTAGTTTCGGAACTTCCAGGGTTTCAGTGCTGCATGAATTTAAGACTGCCCTTTCTAACCCTTTATTCTATCATATAATTGCTAACCATTGATTTGATATATTAAATGGTTAACAATTATATTTGCTTGTGTCAGAAAATATGAGTATTAATATTTAGAGTGCACTGTACATGCTGAAAAAATGTTTTAACCTTGAGGGCATGGATATCTAATCTATCAAAAACTTGGCTAACAGCCCATCATTGGTCATATTCAGCTCGACAAATACGTTACAATGGCAGCATGACATAGAGTAGCCGTCAAGCTCACAACACCATTATGGCCCAGTGTCAAATTACATGTAGAACATGGGTGTACATACAGGAGCCCATAGACTCTGTGTGGACACCACATAACAGCCTCTGTACAACCACTATCTGTGTAACCCACTGCTATCTGTAGTACTACACATGGAGGTTGGCCAGGCCAAAATGATAAAAGGTGTGTTAAGGCACATAAGCAATGTTGATAAATAATGGGGAATCTGATGTGTCTTTTATACTGATAACAGCATTTTGGTACACATACAGACATTCTGATTGTTATTTTTTCACATTTGGATGGTCATTTTTACACAGTTGGATGGTCAGCCTCTAACTGGAGTACTACAGATAATGTTTTTTTTTACATAGATAGTGGTTGGATGGTCAGCCTACTACAGATAGTGGCTCTTTACACAGATAGTGGTTCTTTACACAGATAGTGGCTGTATACCCCGCCCCCCTCCACACACACCTCCACAGTAGGATCAGGAGGCCAGCTGTCTGGGCCTGGCAGTAGCCTATTTATGGGGGTATACAGACTAGGTCTGGACATCCATTCTCTCCATGCTCATGATACCACTGCTGTGGGCCTAACCCTTTAAGGGCCGCTGATGTATTAATGCATCATACCCATTGGTCTTCATGATGCATGAATGTAGCCCTGGTGAGTAACTCACCAGGGCTGCATTCATGCATCAAGACGACCCTACAGTGTTGATACACTCCTGGAGGGTTTGCATGATGCCCAAACGAAGTGCTGGTGAGCAGACGCACCAGTACTTCATTGGTGCATCATGATGATGAATGGGCATGATACATTCCTGTGCACCAGCAGCCTTAACAGGATTCACAACGTTGTCAAACCTTGGCCATGTTCTGACCAAGGCGGACGGTGTTACACTGAACAAAAAATTCTCTGGCAACTTTGGAACTTTGGGATTTCACTCTTATTTTCACAGAGATTCCTTGTACCACAGTGCTTTACTGCACTGCCACCTGGGGCGTCATTGTAGACACTACACTGCCTCACTGCATTGCAATTATTGTGGTTTACTGTTAAGTTTTCTGAAGCTCCCTAGTATTTTCAATAGATATTTCTAAGAGTGTACCATTGACTTTTAATCATTCATCTGATACTCCTCACTCTCTCCAAATAAAGTTCTAAATTCATCAATGCTCTTTCATTTTTCTAGTTTTTTTTCAAACTGGCAGTAACTTAAGCTCACATTATATCAGCATATACCATCTGTTTACTGGAGACATCATGTCACCCAGCTGTCTCTAGTCTATAATATACATGTATATGTAAAGTGTTGGCTCATCGATCTACAGAATCCCCACAACAAAACCACATCAATTTTCCATCAGCTCTATCAGCTGCCAGCGATCTGGAGCCCTACACTTAACCCTTCAAGGGTTGGGAGTAATTTATTAAGGCATCATGCCTATTGGGATATCATGGTGCATGAATGCAGCCTTGGTGAGTAACTCACTAGGACTGCATTCATGCATCATGCTGTCATTATAGGGGTGCGCCAGATGCATAATAATTGCTGTAGTGGTCAGAATAAGGGAATCAGGGCTGCAGTCATGGTCCATGGAGTAAATGATAAACAGATAATTGGCTAGACGGATAAATATTTTAGATCAGTGCCTTTTTATATATGAGGGATGAAAATCCAAAGAAACTTCCATCCAAAATTAAGTTCTTTTGCAATTGACTGTCATTCAATCCACTTGGCATCTGGTCACATGTTTTCCAAAGTTTGGAGCAGCCTCGTCCAAAGACGCATAAAAAAAGATACAAAATGCAGAGCTGATCAACTTTGATCGGTTCTATGCATGTGTCCAAGCTATAATCCCTGAGTGAGCTACCTGCTTAGAACTATGCTCTAATCTACCTTCACATCAATGTGTATACTGTAAAAAATAACTGTTGGATCTACCAAGGATCCCCGGAAAACTAAACGATGAACCACCATAATTATATTGCAGTGAACCAGTGTAGTTCTTTATAAGCCCAATATGGCAGCACGGTAGTACAACAAATCTCTGGTAAAATAAGGTAAATCTTTGGCAAATGTGGGACAAAGATTGTCATTTTAATGACATTTTTTTCACAGTGTAAGTGGAGGGTGGGGATGACTCAGGCTGGTCTGAATATTGGGTAGAAGAGAACAGATCCCCTTAATAAACTAATCAGCCTGTTAATAACATGAGTAATCATTATCCCCTAGTAGTAATTCTCTCACCATGCTGTCAATACCAGGAGGGTGTTGCTCATATAGGAAAAGGTAGTACTGGCTAAGAAGTGCCTCTTCTGCAGAACTGGCTTTCCGTGTAGTGGTAACCTTTCACTTGTGTTGCTCACAAGTGGTCATGCTAGTACAGTGCTAGAAAAGGGTGATTTGAGTAGGTACCTAGTCGGAGAAGTCAGTCAGTATAGTATAGTATAGAGTGTGTGACATGAGTAGGTACCTAATAGTGCAGCTCTCTCTATTTTAAACAAGGCAGGTGACTTTTCAGACTGATGTGATGAGTACAAGTTGAATGGTGAAGCAGACCGTGACTTGTTTTGAAAATAGGCAACATACTGACAGCTCTATTTACCATAGAAGCAACACCCTCCTGTTGATTAATTGTACATGTAGATCTGATTGATGAATGGGAGACGAGCGAAAAAGAATATGGTGAAATATCAGAGCAGAGTCCTTATAGATGGACTCAGCATTTATCTGTGAGTAATAGACCCAGGCTCTGTAACATGAATAATGGCCTTGTGGTCATGTACACTCACCACCACGCCACCTACAGGCCGCTATTGGCGTTACTGATGGGGTGGGTAGGCTAGAATACAGAGTGATGTGCCCCCGGATGTGCCTTTCGCCGGGGCCTTTGGACTTTTACTTAGGTACGACATTTAAGTTAGGTATAACTCATAAATATAGACTGGCTGAGTGATGCTATAAAAACAGGGAACGGGAAGGTGCTCAAACCTTTTTTTATTGTTCACACAAAAGTTGATTAAAACATGAGATGAGACTCAGGGACGTCTACAGGCCAGTCCCATTAGTTCTAACTGAAGCAGCCAATCGGATTACAGTCTGACATATGAAGCCTTGGACGGTCAGCTTTTGTATGACCTCCTGAAGTTTGGCCAATTGAAAAGGGATACCCTGCCCCCTCTCCATCAGCCCAATCAGTGACAACAACTTTTAAACCATGTAAATGTATTGGGAAATGTTTAGAAGAGAACTCAAGCCTTCAGACGTGAATGCCGCTATAAATAAAGTAGAATTTTGAAATGCATTTATTCAGAAAAAAAGGTATGCAGAATTTGGAATGTTGAGGGTGAAGAATGGTTGTCTCTGAATAGAGAATTGACAGAGGCAGTGACCCACGAGGCAAATTGTCCTGTCCTCTCCACTGTTCCATCATTTTTGAATACCAAGTGTATGGAGGTATATCCCCAAGTGATTTCCAAGCCACCCCTTGGCCTCCCGCTGCCCTTTTAGCTACCCCGCCCCAACTCTAATATCCCTAAACCCTTTAGGGACCGCAGATACATTAATGCACCATGCCCAATGGTCATCATAATGCATGAATGTGAGTAACTCGCCAGGGCTACAATTATGCTAACCCTGTGGGTCTGATTTGGGTGTGATAGACCCCTAGAGGGTCAGCATGATGCACCAATGAGGTGCTTGCGAGCAGACTCACCAGCACTTCATTAGTGCATCATGCTGACTAATGAGCATGATGCACTCCTGCACTAGCGGCCCTTATAGGGTCGGTGGAGGTGGAAGGGTTACCTGATTCAGAAATATGCAGGGCCCTTTCGTCACCCCCTCCCCCACATTTCCACCCCCTGGCCACTCCCAGGCCTTCAGGTCACATACCCAGCCATCCTCACCTCCCATTGGCCAGCTCTGGTCACGTGGCCACTCAACGCGACTTCCTATTGGCTCAGAGCTGGCACGTGACCCTCTCCAACACCAGCCCCGCCTGGTGGCGCCATCTCTAGGTGATAAGGCGACGACAGCGCCGGCTGGTGGCCGGCAAGTGCAATTTACCACCACAGATTTTTCTGATCCCAGGAGGTATAAATGTGGAGATATGCACATGTACACGGACGGCAAGCAGAGATAGGCTGTCTTGATCTGCAGTAGTCGACACCAGCTCAGAATTCACTCCATTTTGAAAACAGGACTATCGGTTTTCACTTACCTGATCCAATTTATTGTCTGGACTGAAAGATATGTAGATCCATTTACAGGCCAACTGTTTATCTCATATGAAATAATAAAAAAAAAGGAAAAAATAAAAGAAAAGAAAAAGGGTCAGGGCGGCAGGGTGATTTCAAAACTTGAATGAGATTTTGTATGTATGCATATGGGTTAAATCTTTATTTTAGATACGTAAAAGTTATTATTCATGTCTAGATCTATAGTTTTCATTCTTTCAATAAATTATTACCTTGATTTATAAAAAGATAATCTGTCTACGGGCAATCTACAGGATTCCCCAGTACCATAACCCAATGATCCCTTTGCACGTAACTCCTAGTTTCTTAGAGGTATATGATATATGACCCACAAATCTGCCCCATATGTAACTATCTGGTTCTAATACTTGTGGTTCTCCCTATGTTGATTGATGTACGGGGAGGGGCTCATGCACAGGGCAGGGGTAATAGGGGTTATCTCCTGGTAAGTTTGGGGGATAACTCTAGGTGAGCAACTCAGAGCAGGTTCATTCCTTGACCATGAGCAACTCAACCCTACAGAGCCATACCGTAGCGGCCTGTACGACAAGCACTGGGTCCTTGAATGAGTAGCAGGTCTTGAATTATGAGCGCCTAAGGATTTATAAGGGATTGAGCAATTGAAATATACACATACAAAACTGAGGGTCATTAGGGTAATCAAAGGTGAGTAGTATAGGATAGAAAGGCCTATCCAATTCAAGGTATCAGCAGCGGCATATATAGGGTCTTAATATTTACAACCTTTACATAGCCCAGTTTGTTCTCCTACTTGATCTGAAGTTGTCAACTTGAGTTGAAGGGTTTGGGCCTGGGCAGACACTTTTAAGTTGTATTCTTCTTGCTTTTAAGATCCAAGTTCCTGCTCTGTGTATTTCATAAGCACTGGGGCGCGTAAACGGTACTAGTCCCTGATTGCTAGCCCCACCATCTCTTCTCAGCCTCAGGTTAGAGTGGTGTAGTGGGCTAGGCTAGTAGAAGATGCTTCAAAGGGCACTAATACACTGTTTATTGCAGACACTTAATACATAACATAAACACCAGTATGAGTGCATAATAATATTTAACATAAATATGATCTGCTCACTCTTTGTAACCCTTTCAGGGGCGCCAATGCATGACCCTTTAAGGGCCGCCAATGCATGACCCTTTAAGGGCCGCCAATGCATGACCCTTTAAGGGCCGCCAATGCATGACCCTTTCAGGGCCGCCAATGCATGACCCTTTCAGGGCCGCCAATGCATGAGTCTGTCATGTCCTATGGTTGTTATGAAGTGATGCAGAGTCTGTTTGCCAGCAATTCATTGGTGCATCATGCGCGTCCTGATGGGTCGGTTTGAGTAACTCGCCATCTTTTGTGGATCAAGGAGGGGTGTTTGGAAGGTGGGGAAGTCCCAGGGGGAGTACAACAAGGGGTTTCTTTTGGGTGGTGGTGGGGGTAGGGTAGGGCACAGCCAGTATCTTGAGCCATATTTTTTCTGTTAAGAGACATATAGAGGACAATTTGCCTCCCCTGGACCCAGCAATGACCATGGGAATGCTGCATTAGCGGCATGTAAAGGGTTATTTCACATGTTTCTTCTTTCTCTTTGGCCATCCATCCTAACCCTGGCCATGCGAGATATCCTGGTCCGGGTTAGAGTCAAGTCGCCCCCCGTGTGCACTCCACAACCTCCTGTTTTCGTCTGGGGGACTTTTTGAGAGAGGTGTTCACCCTGTTGTTGTTTTGGACTCTGCCCTGTTGTGATGGGGATAAAAAGACATTGGGGACGACGTCAGATCTGATTGCCGGCAATAATAATCTGCACTGAGGCGTGGGAAGGTTGACAGATGGGGAACCACTAGTGATTCTGTTTGTAGTGCTGAATGTGACTCCTCTATAACATATGGTTTAGATAATGTTACAAAACACATTATCATGCATGTATCAAAAATCCTTATATTGAATATCAAAAATGTATTATGTTAAACTTAATTTTGAACGAGCAAACACAAACACTATGTTCACACTGTATTAGAAGTGGTCTATTTGTTGCCAGTATTTCTATGTTTTGTTTGTTTTTTGAGTGTTTTTTTCAACACTCATCTTTGATAGAGTCCACCTCTCTCACGACACCCACCCGTCCCCATTCGTGGTTGGATCCCCAGGGTTAGATCATAACGTGCTCATGTACTGCCTCTGCAGGGCGCAACATGTACAGACCATGTCCACAGTGTACTGGATGAGGCAACCTGAGCTGGGTAGGGCTCGAGAAGAGAGACAGACAGAGCCATACATGTATACAAACAGAGACAGACAGACAGCAAGAGAGACAGAGAGACAGAGACAGAGGGAGACAGACATATATAAACAGAGAGAGAGGGAGATAAGGAGAAGGAAATAATGTGTTTTATGAAATTAGTATGGTAGTATCCCGGGCGTGTTTTTTCCCGCCTGACACTCCCTCCAGGAGCTAAGGTCTGACTGCGTACCCCCACACTCAGGTGTCGGCCCAAGGTATGACACTGGAGGACGATCATCATGACCTGCCCTTAGTCATGTTGCACATTTCATGTTCATGTACTGTCAGAAATAACTGTTGAACCTAGTACCAGGGATCCTACTAACAGTGGACCACTATAATCATATTGCAGAGAAGCAGTATAGTTTTTTGCAAGAAGCCCCAGATGGCAGTACGGAGATAAAAGGAATATTATATCAAGACAACAACAGATCTCTGCCAAATGTGGGAAAAGGATATTGCCATTATTTTGAAGACATTTCTTTACAGTGTGTACAAGTAGTGTACATGTTGTCAGTGGTGGTAGACAGTGGGATACCTTTTACCACCATGGCAGACCGTATACAGGCAAGCTGAGGCTGGTATTCCATCTGAGCGTCTTCAAGATGTTAGGGCACCGTGGATTGTGAGATCTCAGATCTGAGGCCATGGCATGCTACATGTATGAGTTTTATCTTGATGTGAGAGAGTGTTCGGTATAAATATCCTCTCCGGAATATGAACAAACAAAACTACACCAGGTTTTATCTGATTCAACTACTTTAGCAGCCGCCCTCTTAACAAGTTATCGCATTATTTCAAGTTCTTTTTGGAAGGCCAGTGTTTATCTGAGCCTGGGGGGGGCGTATCTATTCAAAACTTGGCGGAGGGTATTTTATTTCAAGGTCCTTCAGTATGGCACTTTAATTGAAGATGACTATCCTCCATGTGGTGGCGTTTAGTTGATATCCATGCTTTGAAAAGCTAGATAGGGGAGATATCACCCCCTGTATGTTCCCTCATCATGCCGACTATCTAAAATGACCATTAGGACTTATTAGCTTCTTCCTTTCTCCACCTTTTCTCCCTCTTCTCCTCAGCCTCCAAGGCATTAACCCTTTAAGAACCATGATGCATCAATGGACGTCTTGTGAACTGGGTGAAAATGTCATCGAAATAATGTAGGAATCCTTGTCACAAAGTTGCCAGAGATCTATTGTTATTTTTACAGAGATTCCCTGTACCGATGGGGCTTCTTGTAAAAACTACACTGGTTCACTGCAATACAATTAGATTGGTTCACTGTTTAGTTTTAGGAGGACCCCAGGTGGATTCAACAGTTACTTTTGTATAGTGTGAGTAGGGCTGCATTCATGCATCATGATGAACCTATGGGCCTGATACCTTTCTGAAGAATGGCATGATGCACCAATGCATTAATGCATCATGACAGCTATGATGCAGCAAAGTCGTTTGGCATCAAGCATAGAGGGTGAAAGCAGTGCTGTCCCAGACTGGTCCTGAAGTCCCCAAGTGAGGATAAACTGTCAGGTCGCCCTCTCTGATGTTCCATCATCAACACTCTTATCAGCGCACTACGCGGCCATCTTATTATTAACACAAGCGCCCATGAGCTCCCCAACACCCTTATAGTAGCCCTCTCCTGATTGGCTGGATGACAGAGCGGGGTAGAATGCCCGTATGTATATGTTCCCACGAGGTGGCGGTGCGATTGAAGCGCCCCCACGTGGCGTGTGGGTTCACTAGGCCGTGTCTTATCTCCATGGGGTGTTTGTTTGTCCTTATCCTTGTCAGCACTGATATAAAAGCCACCCATCCCCCTGCTCCCTGACCCTGGTCCTCCAGATCTTGGTCCTCCATACCAGGCATAGATTTACATGTGCATTTATACAGGGACATGTGGGTGGCTTATGGCTGAGCCTGTGGCCCACTCCATTGTCATAACACTTGGAACAGGCATGGAGGTATTCAGGGTTCTCCCTGATTTTAGGAATTTTCAAGATCCAGAGAGCTATACATTCGAGTAGGCTATGATACAAACCCTATATCGGGCACTATATCTTAGGGATTCCATTTCAGGCTACATCATTTCAAAAGGAATGTCTTTATGAATAGTGGCCTTTTCTCTGAACTCACTGGACTCAGCCATTGTTAAATCTGGTACTACCAGGATAAGCTATATCAACCACGATGGGTACCAGTTATACCCTATGAATTCACTAGCAAATAGAGTTAAAATATATGTAGTCCCGGAGATTACTTCACTGGTTTATAATCTGCTCTGGTCTGAAACCAGATGGTCAATGGGAAAAGCCTTAGGGCAATTTGAATTGCTCATAATCATGACAATCTCTAAATGCCAGTGGATGCAGTGGATTTCAAGTAGTTAGAAAGCACAATGGAATATCTCCAGCAGAATCTCTCATTAAGAACCCCATTAGGCCTGATCTGAAATAGCCCATATATCCAACTTCTGGATGAATGAAGGACACTGGAGGAGGAGCTTGATGAGGGGTGAGGGAGGTGGGATAGGACCTGGAGGAGGTGCTGGAACAGTAAGGCATGCACCTCCAGTAGCTTATTACCACCACACCAGCCATTTGGTGTCAATTTGGAGGTGTGTTTGTGCTCCTCCACTCCGTTACCACCTCTCCTCCTGTACCCCTTCACTCTCCTCAATTCTGCAGTAGACTGTAAGAAATTGCCATTGAATCAATGGCCCTGGAGGTAAGAAAACTTACCACAGGGAATATGTGGACATATATACCTCTGAGCTTGTAACGTAGTACTTAAATAAATTACGGTACAGCTATTTGAGGCTTCATGATAGAAACTCCACTACTACACTGCATTGCAATTTATGGCAGTTCACTCTACAATTTTACAAGGATGCCTGGTTAATTCAACAGTTATTTCTTAGAGTGTACCCCTCCCTCCTCCATCCTCCTCCAACGTCAAACACCAGCCGCTGGTGCCTCTCGCACCGCCGTCAACGCCCGCCGGAACCAGCTCCAGATAAACTTCCCAAAACTGCCGCAGCGGGACGCCACCACCGCCCCATAAAGCACCGCGCCGTCAGCGTCCCACCTGCTTCCGGTTTGGCTGACCAGAAGCCATGAGCATGGCGCCGGGTGGCATATGTCCAGCATTTTGGGCGCCATTTCGTGAATGGTAGAGTGGGAGTCAATGTGTACTTATGTGATGAAGTGTTCAGGGGCAGGGGATGAGAGAAACCTCATCATAAGAAATGGTGTTCTAATGGATTTCTTTCCTTGGTCATCATATGATCATCTAGACCTGTTTCAAACGTTCAGGACATTTGGAACCTAAGTGATATTTCTACTCAATTTTTGTTCAGCATCTATCAGGGGCGGATCCACGGGGGCCTAGGGGGCACGTGCCACCCCCCTAGACCCCCTGAAATTTGGCCACGCTATGGCTTTTACCCGTAGGAAACATGGCCCGAAAGCCTGCTTGTGACCCCCCCCCCCCGACCAAATTTTCTATCGCCAAGTGTACATTGCCTAAAAAATGGCTTTACATGAAGACTTATGCATGTCAGTTGTTGTTATCTCGTGGCCCTAACACAAAGTCTCATTTCTTCTGTGAATTATTAAGACAATAATATGATCCCATTCCCTGATTCAATGTGTCTATCTGCTCAGAAAACCGACAGAACCATCCAATCAGAAGCATGGTATCACTGGCAAAAGCCCTATTTGATCACAATTTACAAGCATTACATAAGCCCTGAGCTATATAGTAATACATTCATAACCTCTATAAAACTATATAACCATGGGCGATAAGGTCCTGTAGCAAGCCAGGGTGGACACCAAATCCCTTAATCCCCAATGCAGGATTAACGTCCAGAACACCTATTGGCCATTTATATATGATGGCTAGAAGATTAGGCTACCAACTCTCTAATCCCATATCTGATATCAGCTAGAGGGTTTGCTAGGTCCCCAACCCCCTATCACCCACTATCAGTGTGAGCCTATAGCTGTTATGGTCCAGAATGCATGGGATAAGCTGACATGGGAGACACACATATTGAACAGTATTATGGTTCTTATATTTAGTCCTTTATAGGCTGAGTGAGTGAGTAATAGATGTTTGACACCATTTTGACAGCCAAGGTCATATCCATGGCGAAAACTACATTACACAATTTCACAGAGAAAAGTGTCGGTGCCCGTGCATATGTGCACAACACACATCCAAGGGGATAGGAAAGAGGAGATATAGACTCTTTTAAGTGGGCTTGGGAAGCCATTTAAAGGCCGAAAATATATATATGCATCATGTTTATTGGTCGGCATGATGCATGAATACAACCATGGCGAGTAACTTGCCACGGGCTTCCCTAGCCCACTTAAATGGGTCTATATCTCCTCTTTCCTATCCCCTCGGATGTGTGTAGTGCACATGTGCGGGCACCAACACATTCCTCTTTGAAATTGCGTAATATAGTTCTCGCCATGAATATGACCATAGCTGTCGAAATGGCCTTAAACATCTCACACATCTTACTCACTCACTCACTCAGTAACTTAATTGCCAAGGCTATGTTCATGCATCGTGACAACCCTACATGGTTGATGCATGATGCACCAATGAAGTGCTGGCGAGCAGACTGGCCAGCACTTCATTGGTGCATCATGCTTACCAATAGGCATGATGCACTCCTGCATTAGCGGCCCTTAAAGGGTTGGTGGTGCTTTTTAGCTTGGATGTGTGAGGATACTAGAGGTTCTCTCTCTGCCAATGGTATCAATCATATTATATAAGCCAGCCTGTGCCTGATAAGGCATGGGTATGGGAAAAGGACGGCATAGGCCCAATATCTGATATTGATGATAACGTTCTGATAAAAGGATATATATTCATATGTAAACCATAGATAGAGATCAGGGTTAGAAGTGCTGCACGCCTGAGGTTCTCACAATTCAGGAAATTGTGAGTATGGGTGTGACTGGTTTCCCACACATCATAGAAAGTCATGAAATGGCATGGGATTTCAGAACATTTCATCATGAGTCCATGGAAAACTGAATATTTCATGGTTAAATTCGTAGGGACATACCCCACCCCCCATTGACTGCCAACATTTTGCCCTGGGACTTTGTAGGGGGGGCTCATACCCAATTATGACCGTACAAAAATAGATATATCAATGGAAATTCAAATTCTGTCATTGAAATGCCATAGGATTTCATTCTGATGACTTTATAGGAACCTCGATGTGATGAATGCCTAATCGTTGCCTAAGCTCTAAGGAATGAATAACTCCTGGAACTTAGATGACGGTTAGGGAGATGGAATAATGGACCCATTGTAGGGGGTGGCACATGTGATTTATGTTTTTAAGTTAGTGCATGTGGTGAGAGGCAAAGTCCATTTTGCAGTCACGCCCCTTTCCCGTAATTGTTTGTCCATTTATTTGTCCTTTTTCATTTTGTTTATTACAATGAACTTAATCGAAGACAGACTTCCTGTGACATAAATTTATAACAAGACTGCATATCTGGCATTGAACAGATATCATGCTTACTCAATTATTGTATGCTTAGCTTTTGGACTGAAACTTTTGGATTAGAAAAAATAAAGCTTTTTAATTCCTAGAATTAATCCTGCATGTATACAGCTAGACAGGACCCCCTTTGACAAACATGATCCCTAGTATATTGGCGGAGCACTTGGTATTTACGTGACAGGTCTATTGTTCAAGAATTTTGGATGTTAAAACACAACTTCCAGATATTTACATGGAGTTTTCATTCATGCAGTAGTGTTTCTGCCCTATATACCCATCCTCTACAGACATCTCTATCCTACTATAAGCTACACACCCCTTATAATTGATGACCACCACATGCAGGCCTTGTCTCAGCTGCTACCCAGACGGTGGGTGGCCATGGTTCATTGCACCTGTCAATCAATCTCTACATGGGTAACGCCCCTTCCTCCCCTGCAGAGTCACTTGCACACCTCATTGGTTCCGTTCCTCCCACCACCCCTCCCCCGGGCCCACCCCCAGCCCTCCCCTACATTTCCCTTATACTGAAGGGGTCTGTTACGTGGGGTCTCAGCCAGGCAGAAACACTTTGAAGCCTGATCCATGTTGACACTTTGAACAAGCAATTTTCTACTGGAGAACATGCCTGCCTCATCAGTCTTCATTTACCAACTGTTGTGGGTTCTTTGTAAGGGCAATCAAAGCCTGTAATTATTTCCTTCCCTAGTCCTTTATGGGCCACTAATATGGGTCTAGACCCCTGATATCGACATGGCGACTGGCGACATGATCATTTATTTTTGGCTTAGTGACATGAGACATGGCTAATTCCTTAAATCGACACAGGGAATGACTATTTCATAAAATCGACACAGAGACATGACAATTTCTTAAAATCGACACAGAGACATGACAATTTCTTAAAATCGACACAGAGACATGACAATTTCTTAAAATCGACATGGTGACACGGCCTTTTCTTAAAATTGACAGGGGACATGGAAAGCCCCCATCAAGGCCCCATGGTTTGATGCATCATGGGACACATCATGCCCATTTGTCGGCATGATGCATGGATGCAGCCCTGACAAGTAACTCGCTAGGGATGCTGCATTTATGCATCATGCCGACCCTTCAGGATCGATACACTCCCAGAGGGTCCGCACGATGCACCAATGGAATGCTGGTGAACAGATTGGCCAGCATTTCATTCGCGCATCATGCCGACCAATGGGCATGGTGCACTCCTGCAAGAGCAACCTTTAAAAGATTAGGTCCAATGCAATATAAGATTCCAGATTCTCTCCACCTATCTGAAAAAGATAAGGAGAATACATTTGTCACAAAGTCATGCATCACAATTGTGCCTCACTTGGATTGCCTTTTAGGTAGTAATAAGGAATGGTTAAGGACATAAATCTGTTAAATTCCTGATAAGAATTGTCATCAGAGCCTACTCATCTTGTATTTAATTCTCCAATTTAAATATAAAATTTGAATTGTCAAATATGAATTGTAAGTTAAGAGTTTTCCCTCATCATGAAAGGTAAAACTCAGTAGAAAAAAGTACTTTCAAGGAAGCTCAATGAGTCTTCAGTCCATTCATTCCGTCTAAAGACTCAAGTCTGCGTTGTCACTGCCCATTAGGCCATCCCAAGCAAAAGGAGAACATCCGAAATCAAAAGAATGCATACTCTGTTGAAACCTCTAAGGGCCGCTGGTTGTCATGATGCTTCAATGCAGGACTGGTGGGTAACTCGTCAGGGCTGCATTTAAGCATCACGTCGATGCTGCAGGTTTGACACACACCCAGAGGGTCAGCATGATGCACCAATGAAGTGCTGGCAGGCAGACTCATCAGCATCAGCACTTTATTGGTGCATCAGGACGACCAGTGGGCATGATGCACTCCTGCATCAGCAGCCCTCAAAGGGTAGATTAAGAAGGAGCAGCACAGAAGCCGTTTTACTGCTTCCTGTAGTGGCATCCCCTGCCACACTACATGTCCCCTGCTTCCTACATGAATCATTACCAACTGGAGAAAGGCTGACAAAAAAAGGCAAGCCCATTTCCCTGTTTTTGTAAAGGGAGAAAACAAGGAAGGAAGAAACAATTAAGAAGGGGGAAAATGAGAGTATTGTCAGCTCATTCTGTTGTTTTATAATTGAGGTATTCTACCTTACAGAAGCCAGTACCTGTTACCTACTATTTCTATTAGTTTTATTCGTCTTTTAGTTACACTCTAAGAAGTAATTATTGTTGAATCTACCAGGCATCTTCTCAAAACTGAATCCTGTAAATATAATGCAGTAAAGCATTGACGATTTTTACAATAAAGCCCCAGATGGTAGTACTACAACTGTGTACAAGGAATCCCCATAAAAATACCGATCAATTCCTTGTCACAAACATGGCCATATGGATTAGGATCTTACAGTTTCTCAGTCGTTCTGAAGTTCAAAGTCCGGGTTCAAAGCACTGCAAGTTACTCCAGTCAAATCCAAGGCGAACGTCAAGTCTGGAGAAATCATTTTGATATGGATTCATGGTTTTGACAGTGTCAAATTCTGCCAGATTTCCTTAGGACAGGAACATCTGCTAGGGGAAGGTCAGGCAGGGAGAGATAGGGTGGGTAGGGGTCAGGTATAGGAGGTCAAAGGTCATGGCTATGAGACCATGGGAGAGGGAACACAGAGGGAGTTGGATGCTGGCTGCAGGAGGAAGCCATGGGAAAATACATCTCCAATGTCCCAGAAAGAGATCAAGTTTTACAGTGTGCGATCAGAGAAGTTAACCTGATATGATTGCAGCTTAAAAGGGCAGCTGCAGATGGTTATATAGACCATTGTGTAGTTTTATCTTGTATTATTATCATTTCTAGGGAATATGAGTAATACTTGAAGGTCAATGTTAGAGTATTGTTCCAGAATTAAATCTAGACTTTTTCTTCACAAAATTTCAAATATAAAATTGAAATATAAAAATGTCAAAGAATTAGCATATCATTCTGCTAATTTCATCCACATCTAGTCATCTTAAAACATATCCTCCGTTCTGGCACCTTGGTCCTTTGTTGATGGACATGTTCTCCAACCTGAGACACTAACAGGATAGCACCTGAGGATCTGCTTGCAGAGTGCAGTATACCCCAGATCCCTGTGACCTCGACTAGTGGCTTCCTCCTGTACCGTAATGATCCTTTTAAGTGCTGGGGTCTCAAATGAGTGCTGGTCTCAATGAAGCGCCAGGGGTAAAAAGATACAAATGTATTGAAGATAGCACTAAGCACTAATGTAGTATTCAATTGAACAGTGGTCCCAAATAGGGACCAGGGGTATAGCGGCAGGGATAGACACTAAGTCTGGCTCAGTGCCCAATGTCTAGTTGTTTCGGCTGTGGGCCATTGATTTATTTGCAGATTTCCCTTGAAATTAGCCATTTTGCCAGTAAATTATTTGGAAGTATATTGCTACATACTGGACTGCTGGCCTGCTTGGCCAAAATGATAGTGTCTATCCCTGAGGTGTATTGAAATTTATAAGCATCCTGTTGCTTTAACATACCAGTAAGGTATATGTCCCACCCCCTGCTGAGGTCAGTATCAGTGAGGGCAGGTGCATGTAGATAACCCTTACATGTTACCATGGTTACCTCCCAGGTCATCCTCCATGTCCCCCTCACCCCCTGCCTACCTCCAACCCCTTCAATCTTAGACCCTGGAGGGGGATAAATCTGGTAAACTACTTTAAATGTCCTTTATATCAGTGATAGGAGTGCATATGGGTATATGGCCACCTTGCCACCACATGTCTGCAGCCCAGGGGAAAGGATCATCCATAGCGGAGTATCCCATTGAAGTGTCCAAGCGCTTATAAATTTCAATACCACTGCCTCCCAGGCCCTTATTTGAGATTAGTGCTTATTTGAATACTGTTTAGAGTGCTTAAGATTGAGTTAAATACTCTACCCCTGGTGCTTATTTAAAACCGGCACTTATTTCAGACCTGGGCGCTCACAATGTATGCATTCATGGATGTGCTTTTTTCGCTTGCTTGCTTGAAGGCATGTCAGAGCTGCTCTGGGCTGCTCATAAAGAAATAGAAGGGGCTGATGAAAATAAGATGGGTCCCACGCGTGAAGTTTTTCTGAGTAAAGTGAATCATGACTTGGTAAGGCATCCCTGGAGGTATGATATGTAATATTCATGGTGCTGCAGAGATTACCATTGCTCTTACTTTTAACTTAACCCGCTGAAGGCTGAGAGTGCATTGATCGTCATGATGCATGAATTTAGCCCTGGCGAGTAACTTGCCAGTGCTACATTCATGTATTATGCCGACTCCGAAGGGGTGAATGCACACTCAGATGAAGCACTGGCGAGTCTGCTCATTGGCATTTCATTGGTGCATCATGGCGACCTATTGGCATGATTTATTAAATGCATTAAGGACCCTTAAAGGGTTAACTCCATGGAGGAGTCCCACACTCCAGATATGAGAGTGCCCTCAGGCTGTAGGCTGGTTTATGGGAGGAGAGCTTCCTCATAGTACAACACAAACACCTTTCACCAACACTTATTATGTTGTTTAAACTAGACTCAGTGGTTTACATACCAATATTAAAACCCAGAGAAATTTACCAAAGCTGTATCTTTCAATGTTGATGTAATTGTATAAATGACAAATTATCATCCCCATGCCAATATGATTCTGCAAACATGGAAATACATGATTTGGATAATGAAACTAAAGGTAGGTTGGCAGACATCTGTAGCAGTTATATATGTATACTCTTTATTAATGTAAACCCCAACTAAAACAAACTCAGGTTTTAGATATGATACTATTCAATTAGATCACTCTGACTTAATTTCAGTATATATTGATATACTCTTTAGTTGACCTATTGATGACATTCAGATTATCCATATGAGAGGATTATTCTCATGACCACACAAGTTTACTACATAAATGTACTAAATACTCTATACAAACATGATCATTAGTACAGATGTGCTGTCCCCATTTGAACCTGTACAAAACATCTGTACATGTATACATACATGGTAACAGGCAAGCTGAAATGATTACCAATATACCCTTGTATCAGTGCCCCTTTTTGCCTGGCTGCTCCTACATGTACTAGAGGCACAGGTGTTGGTTCCAGGTACCAATCTATGTACACAGAACGACCAGATAGGGCAGCACCAACATGTCACTCACAGCATACCGTGCTGGTCTGTTTAAGCACCCTGGCACTTTTAGAATTTATTACCTCTGGAGGCCATTTCTTAACATACTATGACTGTTCATCTTCATGTCATAGTCAGAACCCATAATTTAGTGACATTACAACCCAATAGTATTGGTCATGTAGTGTCTGCAGCACTACCACAGCCCTACCAAATGCTATGTTATAACTAGATAAGTGCTGATTGTATAGAGCAGGGCGCAACCTATGATTACTGACATTAAGTTGGGGGATTTCAAATCATGGTGACTGTGTGCGCCTAAAGAAATGGGCTCCAGTACAACTGGCCCTTAGATGAGACCAGCACATGTTCAAATACAATTTTTTATTGTCTCCATTGCTCTTATGAGACCGGTGTCTGTTTGAGCGAGTGAGTAATAGATGTTTAACGCCATTTCGACAGCTAAGGTCATATTCATGGCGAGAACTATATTACGCAATTTCACAGAGGAATGTGTCAGTGCCCATGCATACGTGCACCACACACATCCGAGGGAATAGGAAAGAGGAGAAATAGACCCTTTTAAGTGTCTGTTTGAGACCATGGTGCTTACAAGGATCTATACGGTATCTGAGTAACAGCTGAGCAGGTGTGAGCTAAAACTTATAGATCCATGTTTAACGTGTGTCATACAGGATACTCACCATGTTGTGGCACCAGGTGGCAGCACCACGAGGATAAGCTTTATTAGGGCATTCTTGATGAGACCAAGGAAATGTGTTTCTTATGACTGCAAGATACTGTATTGTAGTTTTGGGACTATTTTGGACAACGGTTTTGGTTTGTCTGAAATAGTTCACCAAATATGTAAGCATGGTTACTGGCTGTTAAACAGTTTGAGTAAGTGAGTAATAGATGTTTAACGCCATTTTGACAGCTAAGGTCATATTCATGGCGAGAACTACATTACACAATTTCACAGAGGAATGTGTCAGTGCCCACGCATATGTGCACCACACACATCCTGAGGGGATAGAAAAGAGGAGATATAGACCCTTTTAAGTGGGCTAGGGAAGCCCATTTAAACAGTTTGTGGAGTAGTATTATTTCATTAAAACAAAAGCATTAGGTCATATTCTTACCAAACCGCACAATCGCCTATTGTATTCACAGCGAAAGGCCAATACTGTTAACCTTCTATTAACGATCTCCATAAGGACTGTTTAATTCATGTCTTTTCAAGATGTTATGATAATCCCTACATTGGCAATAGAGCCAACTCTCACCATTTTAAATAAGGGAATTTATTATACAAAAAGTGTGACAATGGTAAATGGTACCCTAGAGCTCAGCCTTGGTCTTGTACACACATGGATGTAGAATCAATGATGAAACACGGGCCTCAGTTTGTATTCTGCCAACTGTTGAATGTAGGATAAACATTTCACGAGGCCTGACCTCCATGGCCAATTATTTGTACTCTCATAAAAACTGACTTCCAATCATATGTTGCACATTTGCAAATTTGCCGAATTGACTTATGTATTAGATTAAATTTAAATGAGGTATGTATGATAATGTTGGAAATGGATATGGGTATTATTAAACTGAGTGTACAACATGTTTTAGCTGGCATGTTATTGGTATATTGGATCATGCACAGAGGACATGTCATTATTATCTGATCTGATGTCATTTTATAAGACTCTACAGTCATGTTCAAGGAATTAGAAGAAAGGCACAAGCACTATTTTATCTCTAAAAGATATAAGAGTGTGCTTTATTGCTTGAGGGATAAGATCCTATGGTTGCTCTCACCCCTCCTGCAGATTTTTTGAGTGTTAATAACCGTTTAAGGGATAGTAAATTATTACAAATTCTAAAGGTAAAAGTCATCATATCTATGGCCATCACTGCTGTTGACATTAATTCCTAATAGCTTATATGCCTGAATGCCCACTTTTTAGTAAATATCTAGATAATTCTGTCGACTCATCATTTTTATTGAAGGTATCAGTATGAAGAAAGACAAATTGGAAAACGGAAGGTATTGCGGTTTTAATCTAAATCCCCCCCTCTTAATTGGATATGTTATATATTCTTCTTTTGGTTGATAACATCAAGGAGCGCTACATGTACACATGTCTTTATGTGAGCTATGGCATATCATATTCCTTTCAATAAGCTCAACCCTTGGTATTGGACATGGTATTGGATATCAGATTACTTTTCAGGTTTTTCCTTTGCAGTCTAATCCCCGCGAACCTCCTCTGTCTTTTTCAACTCAATCCGTATCCAGATAATTGATTTATATAAAAAGGTAAGTATACCACAGTCTCTCCCTCCCTGCACTGTAGCAATGAAGAAAATGGAAATTAGGGGAAAGATTTCCTTAACTTCAGAGGTCCAATGCTCTAGCCCCTTAGCGCCCCCCTCCTCCTCCTAAGTTATTAAAGCCCAGCATCGCTGACAGGGGGCGGAACACGGCCCTGGAGCATGTTTACCTGATGCATTAGGCTTGAATTCCCAATCCATACAAACTACCATAGAGCCCAACGTACAATCCGCATCCGCATATAAGCCACACACCCGATTTTGGAAAAATATAATAGCTGCAACTGAGGATTGAAAATTTCAACTTTAGTCCTGTTCTTAGATAGTATCAAAACTCCTCGTGTAAGCTGCACTCTGAGGTCAGGACAAAGCTACATATAAGCCACACTAGGGTTCTGACATGGTCTTTAAGCCTCGGTTTATAGGCGGGGTTTTAGAGTACAAACACAGCATGTTGTGTGGCCCCACATGGAGGGCCCAACAGTTGGATAACATGTTCAATAACACCAAAGTACCTCATCCCACAACATGAAATACATGGCACCCTTTATTTCAGAGGCGTTTATATTTAGTGACCCACTTTAAGTGTGCAAAAAAGTCTCTTGCCTAATATCGCCCCTGCACTATGTTTATTGAATTGATATATGATGAATAACATAGTAAGTAGGGAAGTGCCTTGGGGATGGTTGAAAAAGGGGTAGAATGAAAAGATCTGCTAAAACTAACATGTAGAGGAAGGTGGAACATGCAACACATGATGGCTGAGAGAACATGTGTTGGTTTTTGTAGTGATAACACAAAACCCAACGTATGAGCCGCACCCATGTAAAAGCAGTATCATGGGTCTGAAAAGGGTGCCATTCCTTATTACAGTAATACCAAGTCAGCAAGTGTATAAGCCCGACATACATGTAAGTAGCATACTGACTTGATAGGGAAGCTACAAGACAGAGGTATGTAGGGCTTGATTTTAGTACTGTTCTTTGAGCACCTTTAACTAGCACAGTTTCTATAATGAGGCGCAACAAGGGGATATCCTTGCATATTGGCCGAACCTTATATGTGAAGTATTATGGCATAGTCTATAGTCTACATAATACACATGTACTTAAATTCCCGCGTAAAAGCCACGCCCTGCATTGCTGGAGACCCATCCCCAGTGGGTCCACCATTTTGGATTTCGCTGCTTATGCCAGAGTTGGCAAAACACACCGATAAGGTATTGTCTTAATGGGCACCTTGTCCCTGAATAACATCCACTTCCAGGGACATGCTGGTCCCTACCTTATCAGCTTATCAGTGCAAGTCGCCAGAACTAGCTCCACTCCCGCTTACAGCCACAGTAAACCCCTGAAACGGTCAACTACTCACTGCATTAGGTGCAGCTCATACGCGGGCTTTTACGGTACAATGTAGTTTGTATTTTATACGAGACCCAGTTTTTGAGGTACTCATTATTATCCTTGTGGGTCTACATCAAGTGTGCAAACAATATGCACCGATACCACTAATGATATACCCTATGGGGAGGGCCCATAGAGTAAAGCTTTTTAGTAAGGGGTTTATGTCACTTTTTAACTGACGTACTCTCCACCCTTATTAATCATAGGTGGAAAAACAGGTAGTATACATATTGTGGCATGTAGTGCTAATCGCTAGAAAAAAAACCTTATACATTATGTTGTTGTTAGTGGATCCAATAATTATTACAGATAATGGACTATTTTACATATAGCTTGGCGCTTTCTGTATATGAAACACATTGTTAATAAAAGACCAATAGAGATACTTCTCATAGAAGCCATAAAATCTCTTGGCTATACCTTAAGTATACACTCTATAAAAGTCTAGATACAGATTTATGTGGGTTAGACTTCCAAACAGGATCTTACGCTAATTACTGAACTGTACAATATGCATTTACACTACACTTTAAGAAGATATTGTCGAAATAATAACAGAATCATTGGCCCAAAGTTGCCGGAGATGTGTTATTATTTTCACAGAGATTCTTTGTACATTTATGTACCACTGTACTGCCACCTGGGGCTTCTTGTAAAAACTAAACTGGTTCAGTGCAATACAATTACGGTGGTCCACGTTTTTATGAAGATCCATGGTAGATTCAACAGTACATCTATTTTTTACGGCGTAGTTTTTCGTAGTATATATATATATATATATATATATATATATATATATATATATATATATATATATATATATGTGTGTGTGTGTGTGTGTGTGTGTGTGTGTGTGTGTGTTAATGTTATCACTTAAACAGTCCTTCACACATACATATAAGATCTGTTAAGAACATTAGAAGGGGTCTGAACCGGAACCGGAACTCCCTGTATACATGAGGTCAGGGATCACTAGGTGTGTATTGTGGTCTACCTGGATCCTGGAGGGCGCCGTGGAGGAGGCCCTCCCCATAAGTCACCCAGTCTACCACGATTCCCTCCAGTGTACGAGCGGTATGAAGTGGTTTTCTCCTTGCGTTACCACAGGAGTTGTGATCCTTGTGAAATGGTGGTGGGGACCTCTGAGAACAGGGATCTAAGGCTAGTGAAGGTTGTCATAGTGTAGTCTGACTCTGTATTATCTGGGGGAGCTGTATCATGTATATAGAATAACAGGAACTTAAATATAATTCACACACATAGGCATAGGGATATGGGAAGGCTACGTGTATAAGCCCATGTCAACGCATATCCCATTATTGTACTAGAATAATGTTATAGTATACTTCACACATAAGTAAAAAAATATTTACATTGAAAGGTGTCTCATATAATGTTTTAGAAATATTGCAATGACCTGGTGATATTAGGACGTACAATATTCCTGGGATATTTTATATACATAATGAGTACAACGTGTGTGACGAAAGGTAGCCAGATGAAAAGGGGAAAGGTGAGCAAGATTTACCATATTGCATGTAACATTTCCATAATGTTACTATCTATTTTCCTAATCCCAATCATGAGATAATCTATAGGATCCCCAAGGTAAGGGTAGCATATAGAAAGGGGGCTTTGCTCGTGCACAGCATATTGAGAACTTAATTGATGGGTATTTTATTAAATGCACAGTTTTAATCTCCATAGCTTAGCAGAGTGACTACATTTCCAGATTAGATGAAAGCATGCTAGGATTATTCATCAAAGTGAAGAGGCCTGCTTCATCTTCTGAGACTGGCTGCTCTATTATCTTACCTTCCAATCTCACAGGAAGATAAGAGCTATTAATCACCCACTTTATATCTCAGGAAGACACTCCTCCCTGTCTGAATATATACCTGAGTCATGTCACTAAAAACCATTATATTTTGTGTTTTGTGCCCTATTTTGGACTGTAATGAATCTGTAAGAGCACATTTGGATCCACTATTTCAATCCCATGATCTTATTCAAGTAAGAGCAATATGACTATCAGAGATTATAAATTCCCCCATCATATTGCACCTATGAAACATGTGTTTTATCGATTACACTCTCCTTTTTATCGGCCTCTTCCTCATATCAATTTCCTGGAAATTAGAGCCTATAAAAATGGCAGAGCATCATCGAGGATCCTCAGAGCTTATCTAGACTTTACAGCCCCATAAACCCCATCATTATCAGTATCAAGGTACGTGGGTGGGAAGGGGGGTAGGAGTGATTGGAGTGGGGTTAACCCTTTACAACCAATAGTACATTAATCATTAATGCATCATGCCCGGGGTTCACTCTTTGATAGGTGGTACCAACTGCGAAACTACAGCCCCTCCTTTTTGGCCATTTCACAGCCCCTTAAAAACAACTGAAAATTTACAGCCCCCCTTTTTCAGGTAATTCAGTTAACAGCCCCCTTTTTGGGCCCTGATCCTATAGTCTAATTCAATCGACAGCCCCCCTTTTTCCCCTTATCAACGTATCAACAGCCACCGCTCCGCGGGTCGGTACCACAGTTGGTACCCAAACCCAGGCTCAGTGCCCCCCGGGGTATCATGCTTATATATCGTCTTGAATCTCTTGATGCATGAATGCGATTTGGTGCATCATGTTGACCACACGGGGTAAATCAACTCCTGTAGGGTCGGCGTGATGCACCAATGAAGTGCTGGCGAGCAGACTCGCCAGCACTTCATTGGTGCATCATGCCGACCAATGGGCATGATGCACTAAATCAATAGGAGAGCTTAAAGGGTTAATGGTCTTATCATATGTCTGTACTGAGGGGTATGGGATGAGGTAGGGAGAGGCGGGGCTTCAGGTATGCAGGTGAGGTATTGCTTATCTCTACACCTGTCAACACCCAGACAGGTAGGGTGATAAAAGGGGCGGGGGTCTGCCCCCCTACCCCCCCCCCCCCACAGACAGGTGTCTACCTACTTCGCGATCCCATGGGGAGCAGGGGGGCGGGTCACTGAGTCTTTGACAGAAGGTACCAAATGTGAAACTGCAGTCCCACCTTTTTTAGGAGGGGGGGGGGGGTGTTATTTGACAGCCCACTAAAAGGCTACAACCCCCCACTTAAAAAAAATGTGATGGCAGCCCCCCTAATTTCGGCTACAAATATAGATAGGGTTGTTTGATAATACACTAAAAACCTGGAAGATCCGAAACTAGTCAGTGGTGACGACTTTAGATCCTCAGGTTGACATTACATAAAACAACTACCTAAGGTGGTCAAAATAACAACTTTAGGTCATCATCCTGACGACCTAAGTCGTTAGGATGACAATACTGATAATACAGAGTCATCATACTGACAACCCTGGAATCAGTGGATGAAGTTAAAAGGCTCCTTTGTTCCTATATCAATTATGACAATTATGATCAACCCCCCCCCCCCCCAATTCTAAACGATCCCCTCGTGATGGAGCTACAACTCTTTGATATGTATCCTGCAGTTGGTAGCTAAAAATATACCGAGTAGCCACCCCTCCTCCGTGAGCGCTCCACCTGGGCGCACCTCACAGCCAAGGTCACAGCCAAGGTCATAGCTAAGGTCACAGCTCAGGGTCATAGGTCAATGACAAGGTTCAGATACCACTCAGGGGAGGTGTATGAAGTGAGGGTTTGGTTGTAGGGGTCAATGAGATATATATACATATGTACCCAAGGTACAAGAGTTAGATTTCAGTTCCATGTTTCACCCCTGAGAACGTGGTAGGGCTGTCCGTCATGACCGGTCAATACATGTTTACATGTAGTTTATGATTTAGTAAGGGGCCTGGGGTTCTTGATGTCAGGTACTTGGATGTAAGTAGAGATTTTAACTTGATCAGTGTGGCATGTATACCTGGATTGGCTTTCTTAGTTTTGTTATCAATATCAGGAATTAAGGAAAATCTCAGTCAATGAAGCAATCAAACATTTAACAATCCCCGCCCCCTCCCCCACCCACCTTAAAATCCAATCTTATCAAACATTGATACAAGGGTCAGAAAATATAAATCCCATTATTTCACCACTTTGAACAAATTGAAATCCCATAATTATTTCGCCATTTACTGGAAAATCCTCATAGGTGGATCATGTCCAAAGGCCAGGCTGAATTACTTTCCAACAGATTCCTAACAAGACATGTGAGTGATAATGCCTCTCAGGTCCAAAACAAGAGTTACCAGTTTTTGAATTTAATTAACAAAGTTCCCTGGTTTTGTATAATTGATTGGAGCAGCTCTTGAGCAACTCCCAGCACCCACATAGAGAGATCTGAATGGTGTGTGTGTTGATGGGTCTTTAATCCTTAACCCTTGGGCTACTAATGCATTAGTGCATCATGTCCAGTTCATTCTGATGCACCTATGAAGTGTGGACTTCACTTCATTGATGTATCATGCCAGCCGAAAGTGTACCACATTTTTAGCTATTTTGACTTAACCCACTGTACTTGCTGGCCATTATCATGATATATAAATACAGTCCTGGCGAGTAACTCGCCAGAACTACTTTCATGTATCATGCTTAGTCAGCTGCATTGTTAGAGTCCTGATAATTTAACACAAACCTTGAGGCACTATGTATCTCTTAAAGTGCTAAAAAGTGGATTTTCATGGAGACTGATAAGAGAAGGATTTCCTGCAGAAACAAGATAACCATGACAGACATGGCTTCTCTGTCTCACTTGTTGTAATGATAGTTTGGCTTCTTGGATCTGCAGAATAAGAGAAGATGATGTGTCTCAATAATTTAACGCGTCTGATGCCTGAAACCAGTTTAACACAAACAACATTGGCACTTTTGTCTTTAAATATTGATTATTCCTGTTTCTAGGCTACTAATTGCATATTTTGGCATGAAAATTTGATTGCTCCATGAACCTGTTTCTGAAAAAGATAGTTTGTACAACTGTAAGTGAGTAACTCACCAGGGCTGCAACCATGCATCATGCTGAACCTACAGGTTTGGTTTTATCTGGGAGGGCTGGCATGATGCACTGATGAAGCGCTGGGGAGCATGCATACAATGGTAAAGGTGAACGATGATGAGTTCTTGACGACAGTTTCTCCATGAGGGGGTTTGGGACCGTTCCGCAAGAGGCCGTTAGGCCGAGTGCGGACCGGTCCCAAACCCCCTCATGGAGAAACAGGAGGCGAAAACTCATCAGAGTTCATCTTTACATTTATGTCAAGGTGTTTGACTGGAAAATCAATCGATATTTCATCAATATAATCCATAATTAACTCTTATTCACCTGTCGTCTACCCGAAAATGCCGTGTGCCGCCATCTGAATGTTTACGTTTCAAAAATGTTGCGCATGCGCGATAGACCTATGACGTCATCGTGCGGATTTGGCGCTGGTTATTTAACGCAGGAGTGCAATACGGGGGTTTAGTGCATTGTCAATAGAGCATCAATATTCACCTTGACATAATCACCAGCACTTCACAGGCAAATCATGACAACCAATGGGCATGATATACTGATATATTAGTGGCATTTGGATATTTAACATGTTCTTATTTTATACAGCTACATCGTCCATCCAATGTTCATCTGATACAGTCTTGCCCTTTCTGAATGTCATGATGACAACCAATTTATCTGTCACTGCCCTGCTCACAAGAAGATCACCAACAAAGAATCAATCCAGACAAAACAATGTGCTCAATTGAATATGAATATAGGTTTTGTTACACCAGGCGGTTGGTGTTTTTCATATACATTGTGAAGAGATAACAATAGGACAAGGGCTTCTTTGTATAAACTACACTGCCTCACATGTATTACAAATATATGTTCAGTTTTACAATGATACCTAGTAGTTTCAACAGTTATTTCCTAAAGTTTACATATGGCCTGTGACGACTAAGTGACACTTTTTTTTACCATATCTGTGTACTCTATGGTGTCACCAGCTGGCATCGTATTAGTGTGACATTTAGGATATTAGTAAGATACATGTTAAGTCTCTCTGAAAGTATACATGCCTTAATTATTGTAAGAGAGTCTACTCCCCCGTACTATCCGTAAGAGTTGCGTTAAGTTAATGAAATCCTGCCTACGTAGACATTAAAGACGTTCTACCAGCATTCTGCTGAAACCAATGTAGCTGTTACCATCAGTTAGGGAGTGATCATTTTTTACCAACAGGGGGGAGGGGGTTTGCACGCAGATGCGCAGAAAAAATTCTGACCCCCCTCTTGATGGGGTAAAACTTTTTTGACCCCCCCCCCATAAGGACCGAAAATCGCGCGCGCACGTGCCCTTTTACCCTATAGTAACGCACAGGGTTTTCCACTGAAAACAGATGAAATTATTTTGACCCCCCCGGTCAAGGGGTTGAAAAAATTCTGACCCTCCCTCTAACCCACCAGCCCCCCCCCCCCTGTTGTTAACAAATGATCACTCCCTTAGTATATTGTAATTAAGTTAACTGAATATACCAGGTCTGACTCGGGTTCCGTTCTCGGTGTAAGCACCATGGTATAAGTTGCGCCTTATATACATGGTATATTACGGACCATGTGTAATTGAAATAGCCTTATCCAAAATGGCTGCCACCGCTAACCATTACCATGGCGGCCATCTTCCCATGAGCCTCCTCTGAGGTTAGCCTCGTTTGGGTGTTTGGTTAATGGCGACTGCTAACATCACAAGTTACACTGATGAGGAGCCACAAGAACAATGGAGTCCTGTGGTTAGGGAGTGGTCATTCTTTTAACAAATGAGTTGGGGAGGGGGTTGGGCACATGTGCTAAAATCTTTCATGTCACCCTGATCAGAGCGTACCTAGGGTCTGAATTCTTTTGGTTCTCCCTTCCTAAGTCTGAAGATTTTCGCTTCCCCGTTTCATTCTGTAATGTCATACTGGATATTTTACTGAAAAAGATGTGAACATTTTCTGTCTCCCTCAAGAGGGATCTGACTTTTCTGGTCCCCAAAATTCACCCCCACCCCCACGTTGTTGAAAATGATCAGTCCCCTTGGCTTAGGTGTCCAAATACCAATGGATGAGGTTTTCTTCTCCCACACTGGGACGAAGGAGGAGAAGGCTGGGTTTCAAGTCTAATTAATCACGTGATCCCCAAGGGACCAATGGAATGGCTGCATTCTGTGTACATGATAGGGCACCTGGGAGCATCATGGGTACCGACCAGTGAAGGCAGGGACCAGCGGAACCCTCATTTTTAGTCATTATAGGATAAAGATGGTGAGTTCAGCTACCTGCCTACAGGGACAAAAATGTAGGCTTAAAGTGGCCGAAAGATGTATGGAGAGTGATATGAATATTTAACCCTTTAAGGACCGCTAAAATGCATCATGCCCAGGGGGTATCCATGATGTATTCATGCATTAGTAACCCATGGAGGATCAATAATATATTTTTATGGTATTTTATTGTTGGGTATTACAGCCAACAGGGAAAGGAGGGGTGGGGTGCGTCTAAATACTTTGTTTGTGTGGCATACATAGCTGAAGCATATTTATAAGAAAATTAGATCAGAACATGTAACTATAGGTATGGAATATAACCAAAACCGTGTCCCATTGTGATGTACAGATGTACCTTGGTTAAATAGCCAATG
Organism: Acholoe squamosa; assembly: GCA_949317995.1. Taxonomy (NCBI): domain Eukaryota; kingdom Metazoa; phylum Annelida; class Polychaeta; order Phyllodocida; family Polynoidae; genus Acholoe; species Acholoe squamosa. Next base: position 68,632,151 of record OX439046.1, on the reverse strand, counting down.
GAAAGGTAAGGTTACTGAGCTATTTGCCCCTCCCCTTAATATGATATTATCAGATTTGTTTCATGTTTGAAATGTTCAGTCAGTGGAATATTACGTACACCCTATTGGTTTGATATAGGAGCTCCGTATCTCACATCCTCATGAGAAACCCACTCCCGTATCTCACAGTCAGTAACAGCACTCATGACCATAAACATGTATATATTAATCATTTTATGCCTTTTGAAATAGTTTCTGACCAAATGACACGAAATGAATGCAAAGGTCCACTCGTATTTTAGTGTGACTCACGAGGCGAAGCCCCAGTCAGACCCAATACTTGAGAACCTTTGCCTATGTATTTACACCCTCTCACTGTAGTATTCCCAGCCTTAATTACTGCTGTTTCATTAGGACCAGGAAGAGCTGTATGTTGCCTCTCCTTAAAGTCTCTAGTTGCAGTAGATGAATAGACCACTGGTAAAAGCTTCCTGATCACGGAGGCTATTGCTGAAATGGTGAAAAGTGCACTAAGTTCTAGAAAGTTCAGGTATGACTGTTAGACTGTGTTACACCCTCCAACTCACACAATAAGGGTAAAAGACCACCCAACATATTTCTTAAATAGCCCCTGTCCCCTATGGTTACACTTTTCTGTCGCCTTGCTTCCTGTCCACTTCTGGGGGGAGGGGCACTTTTGGGCAACACCAAAACAAGTCAAAACTGTCAAGAAAGCGAGGTTACTTAGGTGAGGTACTACTATGACATTCTTTTTCTAGTTTCAGCAACACCCTCCTACTTCCACAATTAGTGAAAACACAGAGGCTGATGGAGAGCTCGTTGGGTATCTTTTAATAACTAATGATGATGGGGGCTATTTGTTACTTTCAGCCACAAATCATTCCTTTGAATCTAGGTATTAGGTTCCTTGCCCTCAAGTCCACAAACTAGAATAATTACCCTGTAAGGAGGAATCTACTTCTCCTGAATTGTACTAGGGGTCTAGGTGCCATTTCACAAGAGACTATGACCTGAGCAATTCAAGTCGTACTAGAAGTATCTTGCATGACTAGATCAAGGCCTTTATTTGTACAGAGCAATTACTGTGGTTCAAGCCTACCTCATTGTATTTTCCTTCGCTGGTACCCTACAGGTATTGAGGACATGTACCCAAAGGCCATGTCTATTTACATTTCCCCTAGATCCTCTGGGATGGTTCACTTGAACTCCACTATATATGCTAGATATGAGTTTAAGATCCCCAATCACAATTCATATTCCAAACATCTGTATCGGAGAGGCAGGTAAACAAATGCGGTGATAAGGTGCCCTGTTGTGAGTAAGGGTGAAAACAGAGGATGATTGACTGGTAACTTCTTAGGCATGGTCTGTCTATACGGCACATGGCTATTGTATTATTGACCAATGGGAGGCATCCCTGGCATATACTGCGGAGTCGGGGGCTGAAGGTGTTAGTCATAGTGCCGTCGGGGTCTAATGGCGGCCCCCAGCTGATAATGGCTATGTGAGCTATATCATATCCCCAATATACATATATTTTTCTAGCCCCTGTGCATCATCTGCATCAGCATTAGCTATTGCCAATATCTAAGATACAGTTTATACTTGGTTGCGGCTTATACGTGCATCATTGCAGTGCAGTAGTTAACCTGGTTTGAAGCAGGCAGGACAGACATTGCTGTACTTGTTCCAACTATGACCTCCAACCTCCCCTCCAAAGTACCCCATGTCCGCTGGGACCTGACTGCTGCCTGTCTGCCAACCATTACCGAACCACCTCCAGCAGGGAACCAGCGTAATGCTCCAGGGTCACGCCACCTGTCGGCAGCCAAAGGAAGCTGACAAAATGGACAAGGAAATAATCATACCTCCTTAGTAGGGCAGGGATGATGATGGGCAGAGAGGGATGGGAGATTGGTGTCACAAACAGCCGTTAACCCCTAATTCAAGAGTGGACTTCATCATCTTTTTATAATATCTTGTTCGGTTTTGCCATGCACCGGGACTATGTTACTTACTATACTTATAAAAAGTCTTTTTAGCCGTCGGTGTAGCACACATATTTCGCAATTGAAAGACTAACATTGATTCAAAAGCATCAACCATAATAATTGAAAACCAATCTGCCCATTCTCTCCCCTAAAACATTTCACAGACCACAACCCTACAATCGAGTGTCTCCATTTATGTCAAGGGCTACTTATATTTAAACTCCCACCTGTCTCGGTCTTATTATGCATGCACCTATCCCCCACTGTAGGTCGATATACCATATATGGGTGGGGCAGTATGACAGCGTCTCATATATGGCATGACACCTAGTGAGACGCCCGATAACTATGGGCGGAAGTGACCCTGCATCCGGTGTCACTGCAATGATTGGCTGGGCAATGTTTTCTGTCAGTTTCCAAACTTGTGGGTAGAGGGAGGGCTGTATGCAAAGGGTTGGGATGCAGGTGGACGGAAAAGTGTATTTTTACCTCCTTTCCAGCAGGGCATTTCTTGACACTCTACGATTACACCATCAGTCGTTCCAAAATTCCCCTTGGAATAGCACTTACATGTTGGGCATGTTGCAGTGGTAGGGCTGTGTGCGATCGTAGTGACTTAGGAAATGACCTACTGGTCAATCGTAATTACCTATTGTATACATTTGAAGTATGAAGAATCATCAATCCTATTATTTTGCCTTAAGAAGTTAATCTTAAACTAAGACCTGGTTTCACTTTGTATTTCGCAGCACAATGCAGGCTGTCACTAGGGATGCAGTCAGGTGAGATTCCAGACTCAGCTATCACCGCCAGCTCAGCCTACGACATGGACAGTGTGGGGCCTGCTAATGCCAGGTAAGACTTAATGCAGAAGAGCATCATGCCCATTGGTCGGCATGATGCACCAATGATGCTACTCGCCAGTACTTTGGAGCATCATGCCGAATCATTCAATTGTCAAAACAAGAGAGATATACACAGCAATGAACGTAAGTGATAATTTTTACTACATTCCTAATCTGTAGATATGGAATATAGGCCTATTGCTGGAAAACAAATTAACCGCACCAGGTAATACAAAGGGCACGTGTATGGTAATCCCAAGAGAGGATTCCATCCAGTTTTTACCATGAAGTAAAGTATTAAATTCACCCCTTTTGTATAAGTATTGTATTGTCCATGATTGTTCAATCACAAGTAAAGCAGAAAAGGCCGACGACCAGAGACATAGCCCTGAGATCAATGCCACAATCCCAGGCAATTCAGATACTGGACACAGACGGAGGGAGATGGAAAACCAAAGAGACAAAGACATATGGCATAGGGCAGTGTGGGAATACTGAGAGCTAACCCTTCAAGGACCGCTGATGCATTCATGCATCATGTCCATTGGTCGTCGTGATGCATTAATGCAGCCCTGGTGAGTAACTCACCAGGGCTGCATTAATGCATCATGACGACCCCATTGTGCTGATACACCAGCGGAGGGTTGGCATGATGCATCAATGAAGTGCTGGTGAGCAGACTCGCCAGCACTTGGTGCATCATGCTGACCTATGGGCATGATGCACTCCTGCATCAGTGGCCCTTAAATGGTAAGCTGAAATAGGATATATTGGTGTCTTATTGGTAGGGTTTATTTTCCCATCCCTTTCTCTGTTATGGATCTCCTAACTGCGTGCTTGTATTTGGAATGTCAATCCGATTGTATTATAAGTGAACGGTCATGCAGAAAGGGTACTTGGTGCAGGGGATGTCCCATTGGTAGATAAAGGGTTCAAATGACATTCATTGTTTGAATAGGGAACTAGAAATCTAGAATACAGCTGGTGTCCAAGATCTGTGGTAATCTTTCAATACCCACTATCAAAATGTGTTGAATTTTTCGTTAAATAAAAGAGCGCTTTGCGTGTTCGTCGAACCAGAAAACACTGAAAATCAATCCAAATTCCGCTCCTGCTATACCAGTATACGAATGCAGAGACAACCAGCGTATACATGCTAAGCTCCTGGAATGTGTTTTACAGTGCGGTTGGCTGTAACGCCACATCTCTATACTACTTACAGTGTAAGTAGTACAGAAAAATGTAGCGTGTAAGATGGTGAAATGTAAAGTCTACTCAATAAGAGGTTATCCGCATTATCTCATAGCTCCTTGCTTCGAGTACCTCCCACCTTCGACCTGTAACAATCAGCCTGGCCTAGTCCACATATAAGACTAGAGGCTCCATTTTTCATATAATGTTGATAATTTACAAGGAATGTCAAACACTAATTATCCCTAACCACTCCTTAACTGTCTAGCCTGAAGTTAATTCTGGTCGCGCCATTTACATTTGTACAATATTGCGTCAAATGTAGTCAAAAGGGTAAAAGAGAAAAAAATAAAGAAAATAGAGAATTGCCTTGTGGTGGGTAGGGGCGGGGCAACAGAGCTTGGAGACAGTAGCTGGTCTAACCCGAATTCTGCCCTCCCCCACACGTCTTTCCCATCCTTCCGCCCCACCCACCCCAACAGGATCCAGCCTAAGATTAACGTATGTGTTAATCCAACCCTTAGCCCTTCCTCTTAACCCTCCCCCTCCACTCTCCCCCCACCGTGTCTGACCACTTATGAGGCTGGTGTCTTTACTCGCTCAGGATCCGGACGGAGATTAACGGTGGCGCCTGGTGCCCCAAGCAGCAGGTCTCCAAGGACATCTACGAATGGCTCCAGATTGACCTTCAGGAGCTCAAGGTCATCTCACTAGTTGAGACCCAAGGTCGATTTGGCAATGGACAGGTGAGTGGATTTTACTCTAGTTTCGTTTTGTACTTCATCCATAGTCATGATGACGAAATGGAGTTTTAGAGTTAGTGAATTATTTTCTTTTACAAAATTATTGGAGTGATTTGGGCCTCAAACATTGTGAAGACCATTCAAAATACATATATACGCATACACACTTGTGTGTGCGTGTATAATGACATTCGCCTACACATCCTATTGATCTGACAGCAATGATGACGTCACTGTTATATATTACCTTGTCATGAAATAGCATATTGCTTCCAAATGACGATCATTTCCACATCCAGCTGGATTTAAGCTTCACATGACTCACTCCGCCCTCATTTTACAACATTCAAACTCTCCTAAACAGCCTCCAGGTGAAATAAATCTACTGACCGAATCAACTCTCCTGACCCTCTACCTTTAACACTTTAAGGATCGGGGCATGCTCTAAAGTGTCAATATAAATCACTTTGGTCGCAATGGCGAGTAAATCGGCCAGGACTGCATTAATACATACTGACGACCTAACTAGGAGACTGGCTGATACACCCCTGAAGTGTCGGTATGATGCACCAATGCACTATTGGCAGGAAGATAGGCTAGCAGTGCATCATGCGCTTTAACATGGTGTATCATGCCGACCAATGAGGCCACCTTTCGAGGTCACATTCCGAGACACTGGGGCACGGTCTACGACGCATGCTTTGTAACTTCCGGTCTTCCCAAGGGACGCATGCGCACTTAACATGACGTGAAACCGGAAGTTTAATGGGTCCCTGAGGGCCCCGTGGACTGCCCGCGCTGCCATCTGCCCGAGAATTTCTCCGATGGCCCATTGGGGGTGGGCGTGGGAGGGGGGAGGTCGGTCATGGCCGCTAAACTCTTGAGTAACTCGATTTTGGTGCAGTCCAAAGTGCGGTTTAATGGCAGTGGACATGGGTTTGTCCAGTAGGCAACTGGTGTTTCATAAACAGAGGAACAAAGTGTAGCGTGTCTGGAAACACTTACAATCTACTCAGTACTCCCGAAAAAAATACTTTCTTCTTTCTCCTTATGCTTTTTCTCCACTCCTCTGATTCTTCTGATTTTCTATTTCTAATACAAGAAATGTGCGGAGGTTAAGCTTCTAGCTGGTTATGGCCCTTGCTAAAAACATGAAGGAAACACCTTTGGATCATATAATTATATCCATCATTATCTGATCACAGAATAGCCAAATTTCCTGGACATAATTGTACTGATCAAAGGGGAAATATCCTGAGACGTGGGTAAAGATCATATAAAAAAGCCTCAGTAGGTTGGGGGCTGGGCATGTATCAAAAGGGGCGATAATGGAGGTATAATAGCATTTGGCAGTGGGAGAGTTCTTTTAACATGGAACATTGGCTGACCTTATCGCACCTACACATGCACTCTGCCACTCCACCTCCTGCCATATTGGCCTCCAGAGGATGGGCCAGTCCTAGAGTGTGTGTGGGGGGAGGGGGGGTAACAGTATCCTGTAGAATAGAGACCTCACCTGCCCTTACCAGCCCCATTGTATGCTGTTACTGTTGAGAGATCCATATTGTCCGTCAGCAGCTTTTGGGCCGAGGAGCTCTGATGATCTTAAACCTTATTTAGTTCACCTATCAGAATTTTGCTTGTTGATCACTGTTGATATAATATATATGCATGGAAAAGGTTTTGGGAATGGCCAGAGGCCTCTTAGTATTTCGCCACCTGTGTTTCCAAGGCAACAGATGAATGTCATTTTGCTGGTCGAAAGGCAACCAATATTGCCTTGACGCATTTTGTGGATGGTGAGACTAAGATTGAGGGGCCATGAAGGAATTAGTTTGATGATTTTAATGCATAGATAGGAACGGAGTTCACTTAATTGATTGAAGCATCAGTTTAGATGTGCTCAAGACACTTATCGTGATTTCCTTATATTTCAAATTTCTCCACAGGCCAACAATATTACTCAAGTCACATAGTGAGTTACTTAGGTCTATCAATATGTCTCAGGTAGATGATCAACTCCCAGAGACAGTCGACAGGGTAAAAGGGACCTCTATGAGGCCAAAAAAAAGGTTTGTTTCCAGTTACCCGACCGATCCTACCAAAACAGGGCCGATTTTTTTAATGTTCAGACAATGTAAACTGTGTCAGACTGGCTGGAACAGACAGTACTAAATTTGTGATAATGGTCCGATTTGTAAGCTGTAAAAACAAAGTGTAGCCCTGGCCATGTTCCCAAGTTTGCAGTCAGACATTCATGCATTTTGTGTAGGCCACATTATTCTAATAAATTGGATTATGGATCCGGTGGTTAGCTTTCTAGCAAATAAGAAAAAATAAATTGCGTCTGCCCGACAGGATATTTCAGGGATTCTGGCAAAAAACATTTGGAAGACTTAAATCATATCACATTTTTCAAAACCTCGGCCATTATAAGTCGACCCCCCAACTTGAAGCCAAAGATTCGGCTTGTAACACAAAAATGAAACAGCAGATTGATTGCAAATAAGCTTTAGCCTTCCAGCCTTACATAACTTAGCAATTCACGGTCCTAATGTTGCAGAGGGACAGTTTGTCTGGCAAGTATTTGGATTGACTGTGCATAATTATATTAATCGAATATACCATTAACAGGCTAAAAGATGCAGTATCAGACTATACAGTTTTGGATGGTCCTATGGATAGAAATTAATCACTAAGAAAATTATTGACAGCTCTGTGTGTGGCGGGGGGGGGGCGGTCTTGTTAGGAGGGCTTGTTAGATATAGGGGGTACGGGGGGCATTTTGAAAAAGAGTCCCTTGGTGGAGGGGGACCAAAACAAAACTTGACAGTGAGGGGGGGTGTCAAAACCAAATGAAATATGGCCAATGCAACTACTCATCATTCCACACACATATAAATATGATTTATTTAATGGGGTGGGAGGGGGGAGTCATTTTGCTCAATCAGTTCTCTGTGGCGGAGGGGGGTCGTGTTAACTTACATTGTATGTGTGGAGTTGGGGAAAAATTTGCTGGTCCTCAAAAATCCATCCATGCCCCCCAGATGCCCCCAAAATTCATTGGTTTTCTAAAAATCCAAAGTGATACAACTTCTGTACTAATCAATGGCTTTTCAAAGTTAAAAAAATCGTATCCTCACGTAAAAGACGCACATCATACACAGGGTATTACGGTCTCCTCTTTACATCCTCTCCAAACGTTTCTTTTGATATAACATGCCCATATTGGACAGGAGGACGATTTCTCTGGGGTAAGGGACACGCAACCTAAAAAAAAAAATTTAAAAAATCGGACCTACCGACCCTAGCATTTCAGGTCATGTAACTGGAAACACACCTCTTTTTTTTGCCTTATGCCTTGGACGGAAGTCTCTTAAAGATTGTTGATCCACAGTTGTTCTTTCCCTTGCCATAACTTCCCCCAATCCTCTTCACGTTATTCATTGAAACTTCAGGTACTCTCAGAGATTTCCGCCATGAATATGACATTAGCTGTCGAAATGGCGGGAAACAACTATTACTCACTCACTCTCAGTGTTTCAGAGAAACATAATAACAAATCATTAATACCAGGAGACCACTAATTTTTTTTTTCTGTGATGTTTAGAAAAAATATCAAACTTACACGTTTCCTTTTCTTATTTCAGGGGCAGGAATTTGCTGACCAGTACTTGTTGGAGTACCAGAGAGAAGACGGAGGCACCTGGTTTCGGTTTCATAACCGCCGAGGTCAAGAGGTGAGATGCTCAGATAATTCTACTAATAAACGTTCAATGTCATTATCCCAATTATCTATGATTATCTTGAATTATAATGTTTGCTACAAATTCATGTATCTGCTTATGCAATAGTGAAGTAGACTAGAGACAAAGTGAAATTTAATAGTCTATATTTATGATATATAAGAGTTAAATGAGAGGGCAAAGGCTGCTGTTATGAGACATGGTCACGCAGCATTCAACGTGAGGTCCGTAAAAAGTTTCCTCTGTCTTATTAATTTAGCAACTATACCATCAAACATTATCCATTCAATGAGATCGCGAGAAAGTGCATTTTTACATAGAATTGATAATCAATTCGTCAAAATCAGAGGCAGATCGCAAAGGAAGAAGCGCACGCCCCCCACCTCAATTGTGAGGATTATTTGGAGTCCAAACTGATTTCTTGGCAATTCTTGACTATAGTCCTAAACATGAAGGTTCTACCATAGGCAGGAACAGAGGGCATCTTGATCCCATAGAGTTCAATGTTAACCAAAACGAGGCTAGCAGGGCTTAATCCTGGGATAATGCCCAGCTGCGCAGCCTGACCTGGCCATGCCCTCGGGCTGGGCATGATTGTGGGATAATGCCCTCCACACCAGGCTCAATTTCTTAGATAGGGCGTGCACCCCCATGGTCCCACCCCGCCCTGTCTAAATGCGCCACTGACAATCTAGCCCCAATTGTACCTCATAAATACTCTTATGTATCTACCAAAGTCAGGGTGCACCTTATACATGTGTTCACCTTATACACGAGGTACTATAACTACCATAGGATCTGCAGTATACACAATATATGGCAGCAGTTGTAGGCAGTCTGGACTTGGCACAGAGCTCCACACTATTATACCATGGAGCTCTGAGAACTGCCGCACCACCACAGGGGGCCAGCATTGATTACGTCAGGAGGAGGATGGTTTTATGACCATGTCTGTCTGAGAGTACATCCCCTCTATACAACCCCACACCCCCACATACGGTAAAACTATGCGTATAAGGTGCACCCTGTACAAGTACATCCCCTCTATACAACCCCTCACCCCAACATACAGTAAAACTATGCGTATAAGCAGCACTCTGTACAAGTACATCCACTCTATACAACCCCTCACCCCCACATACGGTAAAACTATGCGTATAAGGTGCACCCTGTACAAGTACATCCCCTCTATACAACCCCTCACCCCCACATACAGTAAAACTATGCGTATAAGGTGCACCCTGTACAAGTACATCCCCTCTATACAACCCCTCACCCCAACATACAGTAAAACTATGCGTATAAGCAGCACTCTGTACAAGTACATCCACTCTATACAACCCCTCACCCCCACATACAGTAAAACTATGCGTATAAGGTGCACCCTGTACAAGTACATCCCCTCTATACAACCCCTCACCCCAACATACGGTAAAACTATGCGTATAAGCAACACTCTGTGTAAGCTGCACCCAGACTTTGGCGAAGGTATAAGCCGCATCCACAATAAGCTGTATACTGACTTTGGGAGAAGTCTATATAAGACACAACTGAGGCCTGAAACTTCCTGTTTAACGCTGTTCTACACAGACTTCCTTTAGGTCTATGTACAGTCATGTCTCTATAAACAGGCCAACTCCGTTTCTAACAGAAATTGACTGGTTCCTGAATAAACTGGTTCTCTGAATCAGGATATCAGTAGAAATCTATGGCCACGATCAAATATGTTCACAGAGGTTTGTGGCTGATAAATGAATGACTTATAGAAGACCGATATATTTAGCCCTGACTGTAAGAAAAACCTGTCTGCAAGACGCACCCTGAGTTCAGGAGCATCCGGTAAGCCAAAGTAATCCTGTGAACTGGTTGAACATGGAACCTCAATCTTTACAAATCTCTCTCTAACTCAGACAGATTTGCAATAATTAATTTTCTACTATAATTAGTTGATCCTCAGAAAATTTGCTACCGCAGGCATTTTGCCTTGCCTACTTTATATATCCGAGGAATCAAGGGCTGACTGTGGACCCTGTGGCCTTATATTGGCCACTAGCTGGTCTGGAGCTGGTTCTGGCGACACACACTGATAAGAACTGATAACATGGGACCAGCATGTCCCTGGAAGTTGGTGTTAACCAGGGACAATGTACCCATTATGGTATGTCTTATCAATGGGTTTTACCTCAACCAGCGAAATTCAAAATGGCGGCACCATTAGGCCTCCATACTGAGTCCTATATGCGGGGGTTTACAGTATCTATAACTAAGTACCCTCTCTGCTGTAGTCCTTCTCAACCCACCAGCCAACCAGACAGGGGCATATACAAGCCCCTTATGGAACTATCCTAACCCTTTAAAGGCCGCTCATGCAGGAGTGCATCATGCCCATTGGTCGGCATGATGCACCAATGAAGTGCTGGCGAGCCTGCTCGCCAGCAGTTCATTGGAGCATCATGCCAACCCTCCAGGAGTGTATCAACATCAGGGTCCGCATAATGCAAGAATGTAGCCCTGGTGAGTTACTCGCCAGGGCTGCATTCATGCATCATGACGACCAATGGACATGATGCATTGAAGCATTAGCGTCCCTTGAAGAGCTAGCTATATAGTGTCAGCACTGCCTTCTCCCAACCAGAACATAAACCTGCCCTCCCCTTGGCATTGCCTGTATGGTCCTGTCTCTACTGGTGCCAGAGACCCACCCCACTCTCAATATATATATTTACTCACTATTTATGGCCATATATTGCTCCTGGTTAGTTACTGTGTACCCCGGGCTAACTACAGTTCTGGTCATAGAAGAAGAGTATTGACAAAATATGTTCTAGTCCTAGAAGTGACTATTAGGAAGAGAATTTTAGAAATTGATATACACTCAAAATCAACGGTGTGTGGTTCCCCTGTAACTTTGAGACAAAGATTTCCCATTATTTTTACAGAGATTCGTCGTACCAGTGTGCTTTACTTCACTGCCATATGGGGTGTTATTGCACAAACTCCATGCACAGCAATTAGAGTGGTTCACTGTTCTATTCTATGAGGATGATGGGCAGATCCAACAGTTAATTCTTAGGGTGTGGATTGAGTTATTTGGGGACTTAGCTATAATAGTTCATTTAGCAAAAGGGCTTTGTGTTTAAACAGAAATTGGTTACCTGAACTTTCCAAACATAGTTTTAAAACAGGGTACAATTCCGACTTAGCAGGTCGCCCTATGGGCGCCGCCATTACTGGAGCTTGTTGCCAGCGAGTTCTACTGATAAGACCTATCAGATGGGTACCAGTCGGCCTCTGAGAGGTCCGCAGTGAATCGTTGGGGTTATCTCATTGGCTAATAAATAATCCTGCTAAGTCCGTATACAAGCACATCCCTCCTCCTTCTTCAGAAGGCTTCGATCCTGACAGGCTCTGACTATATTCACTGCTGCAGCTGATGGTGCCAGGCTGGTAGGGACATAACCTGGCCACTAACGACCCTCCCACTGTAAACCCAGTCCTTCCCAAGAGGTGCTGGGAAAATTAAAAGCTTTAGTTCCCAGCATTATTGCCCCCCTCTGAGAGAAACCTTGCATGACCTCACTAGCTCTGCACGTCACATGTGCGCATGCGCTATATGAGGGCGGGGTTAAATAGTGCAGGCATGCGCAGTGAAGTGCTTTGCCTAATTGCTACGTCCCTTTTGTTTTTGTTGTATATGGCTGGAGTGGGCTGTTTTTTATGTCTGTTGTCATAAGTCTGGTTTTACAGAACTACTTAGGTCGGAGACAGGTATATATACGAGTGCCATATTGAGTTATGCCCCAGAGTGCAGTAGATCTATAAATTATAGACTTCTCGTAAGGAAGGTATATACATGTACCGTAAAACCCCGCGTATAAGCCACCCCGTGTATAAGCCGCACCATGAGTTTGTGAATTAATCTCAAAATATAAAAAAGTTCATAACTTTTTTTCTAACCAATGCATTTTCAAATTTAAAAACCTATGTGCCCCTGAGGTGTACCCCTACCCTCCTAGACCAATGAAAAAGTTGAGGGAAGGTATGAGGAGGAGCTGCAGCTATCTACCCCCACCCTCCCTCCCCTCCCCCTGTGCCTGAAATGGTCTAAAAGCCGCGGTAATGAAGGTAATGAAGAAGTGTTCCACGAGAATTACTCCAAACTGGGGTTTTCTTGACTAGATAGGCTCAAAGCAGGACTTCATAATATACAGAGCCAAGTGGAATCCTGCTTCGAGGCTATTGAGTGAAGAAATACTCAGTTTAGAGTTATTAGAGTGGATTTCTGCATTCATTTCATATTTTGTAGACAAGAGAGCCCTCAAAAATCACTTGGTTGAGAGGGTTGGCTATTTTGATGACGTAAGTACGTCAGAGAGGAGAATACTGCATGGCTGCAGCCTTGAGTGAGTGAGTGAGTAGTAGATGTTTAACACCATTTCGACAGCCTCAGTCATATTCTTGGCGAGAAAACTACATTACACAATGTCACAGAAAAATGGGTCGATGCCTGTGCATATATATATATATATATATATATATATATATATATATATATATATATATATATATATATATATATATATATATATATGTGCACCGCATACGAAAGGGGGACGGAAGTGGGCTAGGGAAACCCAAATGAAGCTTGAACTCAGTAAAAAGGTGTTGTGTTCAGGTAACGCTACCTACCTTAATTTTTTTTTACCCTACCCTAACATTTTTATGGGCTTTTTGTGAAATAATCTGAATTTTTGACCCTATCCAGATATGGAAGCCTTTTTACAATCCTGCACAGCAAACTTTTGTCGCTTAGGTGTGAATATTCACAGCTGGCCCTAAAAAAAGTCTCCAAATTTGTTTTCGCTACCGTTTTTTTCAACCCCGTTACCAGAATACAACATATTTCTAAGGCCCTGTGGGACATAATGTATTGATGTACCTTTAATGGTTTTAAGGTCTTGGACCATGTGACAGGACCACGCTAGGTTCTCCTGACACGTCAGCAGACAGCGCCCCCAACCAATCAGTCCCCTAACAAGGATTAATAAGGTTGGCCAGAACCTGCACACAGCCACCTGTTGCCCATGTGGAGGCACTCAGGGGAGCAGGAGGCCAGGCCAGGGTTTTTAAAAGGAGAAGAAAATAAAAGCCCCATAAAAAGAGGGTTTTCCACAGGGCCACTGCTTGCAAGTGAACGCAGCCATGAAAAATAGGTGGAATCCATTTCTCCCCTAAGCAGGTGCCCACCTGCTACCTCCCCGAGCTGCTGTACACAGCTGAGCAGGTATGAGCGACTCATGGGGCCTGAAGTGAGCTGCACATTGTTGGAGGAGCTGCTCACAATTGCTCATATATATAGAGACAGTGTAGTTCATTTACTATCAGGTCAGTCATCCATTTTACTTTATATTGGGGTGAATATTGGTGTGCCTATGGGCGCAGCCATTGCTCAAGGCATCACTGCTGAGATTAAGGTATAACAGCTATCACAATGAAAACCACTTGTATCCAAGGGATTCAGGGGCAAATGGAACGAAGTATGTCATCGGTCCAAAATCTATCCCACCTGAGCCCTGTTCTGATATGTCCTATTTATGGACCATTAGGCTGAAGCTGAGGTATAACAATTAAGTATTATAGGGACCACACTGCAACATCATGGCATTTATAAATTCCATCTATGGGTCTTATATTGATTCCATCAGCGAACATGTTATTCCAGTTATTTACAAATATCTCTTAACTAGAGTACCAGGCTAGAGGATAGGGATTACCGTAACACCCCCCATATAAGGTGCAACTTATGCATGAGGGTATACCCTTAGTATGCCTTATAGCCTCGACAAAAGTGAGTTTGCACTTTGGAGGCAAGGATATGAGTGAGTGAGTAATTGATGTTTAACGCCATTGCAACAGCTAAAGTCATATTCATGATGAGAACTACATTACACTTTCACAAGATTTGTAGCGGTGTCCACATGTATGTTCACCACACACATCCAAGGGGATGGGAAAGAGGAGATATAGACTACGGCATATAGTGGATCAGTCAATAAAGTTATTTATAACAAGAAGAAAAAGATCCTTGGCTAGGGAAGCCAGGATATGATGCTATAGAGCAGTAGTATACAAGTGCCTAATATCTTAGCCTTAGATGAGCCTTACTGCTTTCCCTATAGGTGGGTTGCACCTCATACATATGATGCGCCTTTTATGTCAAGGTGAATATCGATGCTCCATAGAGAAAGCACTGAGACCGCATATTGCACCCCTGAGTTGAATAACCTGTGCCAGTTCTGCACGATGACATCATCGCCGAGGTCACATGATCAAAACATTCAAAATGGCACAGAAGTAGTCAGATTTTGCGTGTACGACAGGTGGATATGAGTATATTTCTAACATAAAAACTTGACATAATAGCTAGACATTGACATGGCACCTTGACATATATGTAAAGATGAACTCTGATCAGTTTTCGGCTCCTGGTTTCTTCACTCGTGCTTCCTGCCTGCTCCGCACTCGGCCTACCGACCTTATATACAACGTAGTACAGTAGTTATAGGCATGGTACCAGACAGTACCATACCTTAATCATTCCCAGCTATGACATAAAGATAATCATTGTCTTTTATATCCCTATCCCAATAGCCCCCTTTGCCCTTACCCACACATCAAGTCTTGCCTTCAGGTACTGGTCATTATCTTTTAAACAGCAGATGGAGGAGCTTGTATTCTATTTTTAATTTGGGGAAGACTGAGAAGGAGGGACAACAGAGCCACCCTCTGTTAAGAAAAACTTGTCCCTTTAAGGTTTGGAGCTAGACAAAAGTTATAATGTCCCACGTCATGATTCCTTAATATCCCTACAGTCACACAAGCTACTCTTTAAATCAGGAAATGTGCTCTGAAGATATTCTATCGCCTTTCATCAGGAGCGTTAAGTTGGATAAGGAAAAGCGGGGGCGCATCCTCTAATGATCAATGCCAAAAAGCTAAGACGATGAATAAGTAAGAAGAATTGCGAGTGACAAAGAAGGAAATAATGAGCGGGTGTGCTGTTAATGCAGTTTTATGTTGCGATAGTGCAGTTTTATGTAGGGATAGTGTAGTTTTATGTTGGTACCATGCAGTTTTATGGTGGAATAGTGGAGTTTTATGGGATAACAGGGAGGTGTGGGTCCATTTGTATAGTTTATAGCTTTTCATCTGTAGCTAGACTACTGTTTTCACCTTTACTTTCATGTTTAAGTCAGTCTCAATTACATATACTGTAATACCTCGCATATAAGCCATGCCTTATATCAGCAAAAGTTAGGGGGCACGTTAGAGGCCAGGATGTGATACAATAGAACAAGACTTAAAGTGTTGAAAACCTAGCCTCTGGTGTGCCTTATAGATTCCTCTCAAGTTAATAGGGATGCACCTTATATGTTGGATTCGCCTTATATGCGAGGTAATATGGTAAAGTAATACCCTGCAAATAAGGTCACCCTGCATATAAGACGCAACAGGATAAGTATATGGTGCAACTAGGGGCTATTTTGGGAAGTTTAGTACTAATCCTATGTAAACTCTTTTAGTTAGGGAATAATGCATGGGGCATGGCTGTGGGAGTGCTCTAGACTGTATTGAGACATCGAGGGGCTTTATAGGCCCCGAGATGTCTCAATAGGAGTCTAGAGCAGGACCACAGGCATTATTCCCGTTATAACTCAGAAAAATCCATCACACCCATCAGCCACCTGACAACACATGAATGTCAATTGTGAAGTCTAAAGGTGAGATGAAGTTAACCTCCTTTGCCAGGAGTGCATTATCCATCTAGATAATGCACGGTCAATCTGCCAATCAGAATGCAGCATTCAGGATAATGCACTCTGACTTCGCCCAGCAGTGTTATAACCTGTATTAAGGCACACCCCCTCTTTTGGGAAGTTCTGTATAAGGCACAGAGGCCTTAATTTTGTGTTCAAGCTGGGGCATTTACACGACTTACTATGGGCAGTTGCTTTTTTTCCCTTTGATTCATGTGCATCTTAATCTAAAGAGAATACAATAAATATAACTTACCTTTTTTTCATTTCAGATCTTCCAAGGTAACACTAACACCTACATCGCTGAGCTCAGGGAGGTGGATCCACCAATCATTGCCCGGAGGGTTCGCTTTATTCCGTACAGCGACCATCCGCGGACAGTCTGTATGAGGATCGAGGTCTATGGATGCACCTGGAGAGGTAAGTTCATTGAAATTATTTGAAATCTAAAGCATACTGTAAAAAAATGCAAACTCCTTGTCCCAGTGTTGTCAGGCACCCATCACCTTTTTCAAGGAGATTCCTTGTGACACTGTACAACCACCTGGGCTTCATTTTTGAAACTACACTACTTCACCACATAATGAGTAAAGTGTCTTACTGTTCAGTTTTACAAGGAGATCTGCTAAATTCAACAGTTATACTTTTTAGAGTGCATTTTGATTAACTTACAAATCAATTCTCAACAATATCAAACCAAAAACAACTGTTTCTAGTTGAGGAATAATAAGGATGGTCCATGCACCTTTTAGTAGACCCTCCTTTCTGCATGGCCATTTTCTGAAGGAAAGGAATTGAACTGGTTGCAGTGTTGGCAGATTGGATTCAAATTTTCTTGGGTTGCCATTATTTCAGCTCAGAATCAGGAATCAAAGTTTTGCCCCTTGCCCATCTAAGTTTCTGTTATTTGAGCCGATAGAATTGTTAGTTTCTTCTGTTCGCCAACTCATAACAATGACTTACAACTGTGATTTGGTAAAAGGTTAAAAAAGGGGTTTGTGCAACGCTGATTAAATCATTAAATGGGCTACTTTCTTTATTTGAATGAATGGGTGAATTAAATTGGATTCTGAGTAGTTTTCATATCCTCAGCAGGAGTCCGTGGAAGTAATGATGGAAAGCTTAGTTGAATTCAAATCTCTTTAAATTAAATGTAAAACTGCAAATGTTGCGCTTTCTGTTTTAACTTCCAAACGCACTTTCTTCATATTGGCTATGTAATTTATTAGTGTATTTCTTTGTCTGAAAAAAAAGAAAGTACTTCAATTGCACAATCTATGATTTGGTTTCACATTTAGCTGAGTAAGCATTTATAAAGTCGACAGAAGCAAATACAATAGTAGTGTTCATTTTAAGAGCAATGCCTCTAGCAATCATTTTGTAGGTTATATAGATAAACATACACTGCAAAAAGAGGGGTTTCAAAGTTAGCAGAATAAAATAAGCTAGACAAATCCTGTCATGAAACAAGGCAAGTCCGGGAAGCGATATTTCTTGGTTTTGTCCCATCTATCAAATGTCCTGTTTCCCAGAAAATCCCGTGCGAATAAGAATTTTACTCGCACGAGATGCCCGTGCTAGTATCACCGGCCGGCAAGTCCTGCCATGTTCAACTTGTCAGCCTTGTCAGAGTCTCTTCATTTTGACAATTGCAACGTTTTAATTTGTTTAGTTTTATGGTGACCCTAACATTTTCTGTGTCACTTTGTGTGTATATATATGTATCAGCAAAAAGAAACTGAACTATCTAATCACTTTCTCATTTCTTATATTTCCAGATGGAACTGTGTCGTATGATATGCACCAAGGAGAACGGAGGGGCGGTGAAGTTGATTTATATGATTTCACTTACGACGGCACTGTTAAACATCTCCAGCTAAATGGTGGTCTAGGACAGCTAACTGATGGTGAACTGGGAGAGACTAACTTCAGACTCGACCCAAAGGGCTTTGGAATCAAGGGCTATGAGTGGGTCGGCTGGAAGAATGAGTCCCATAATGGAAAGCCTATTCAAATCATATTCAAATTTGATGAGGTGCGAAACTTTACAGCGGTGCGCTTCCATAGCAACAACATGTTCAGCAAAGAAGTGAGAGTATTTAAGAAGGCTCGGATATCATTCAGTATAGGTGGACAGTATTACACAAGCGAACCTGTGGAGTACCGGTACATGAGGGATACGTTAATTGAATTCGCCCGTCAGGTCACGATCCCGCTCCAGCACCATATTGGAAAATATATCAAGCTGGAGCTATGGTTTGACTCTCGATGGATGATGATCAGCGAAATTCAGTTTGAATCTGGTTGGTATTTGTAAAATTCTACTCTTTGGTCAATTCTTTGCCATGGTTAATATTTCATATACCTTTGCAACTGCTTCTATGGAATGTTATGCCACCCACTAGATTTATTTTGTGGCTCCAACATATTGGTGTATTGTACTCAGTTTTCACAAATGGTTCAGGTTCTCATCCATTATCAATGTAAAGTGGAGTTTAATGATGGCATATGAGAATGTCAATACATGACTGATGTTGATTTAACCATCCCACCACTGAATAGACTACTCTTTCACTTATTGTATACATTGTAATGTAGTCCATTATGGGCCAGGATACAATAAACCTCTAACCTTAAAGGCTGCTAAAGCAGGAATGCATTATGACCACTAGTCATCATGATCAACCAATGAAGTGTTGGTGAATCTGTCCACCAGCACTTCAATGGGGCATCATTCCTCCCTTCCGCGAGTGTATCGATCCCGTAACGTTGGCATGATGCAAGAATGTAGCCCTGGTGAGTAATTCATATTAAAGGCTGCATTCATGCATCATGGCAACCAGTGGGCATTATGCATTAATGCATTAACAGCCTTTAAAGGGCCAGAAGTCATGACCATGATGCTGCTCTTTTATGACAACATTACTACTGCATACCAATGGCAACAAAAACCACAGAATAAAGATGGCTTTTCCAGTTCTATAGCAGCATTGGTGGCTAGGTTTGCAGTTCTGGGACATAGGGTATTCCATTTTAAAAGGCTTTTGTGAGTGCCAGTGCCCCCCTATACACACTAGCTATACTCTACCATAAAACCCAGCCTATAAGCTGCACCTATGTATAAGCCACACCCTGACTCTGGGAGAATACTATAAGCCTCACATAAGGCCTGAAAAGTTTCCCATTCCTTGTTATAGGCTATATACAAAAACCCTCGTATAAGCCACATCCTGACTTTAGGAACATGCTATAAGCCACAGCAAGGGTCTGAAGTGGTCTATAAGCCGCGGCTTATACATGGGGTTTTACCATAGGTCTAAACAGCCACGGTTACGGCGTAACACAAGAAGCGCTGAAAGCATTGGACATAATTGAGTGACATTTTGGTGGTTTCAACTGGCGCCCATTGATTACAAGAGCTGCAACAATGCCAGCGGGCTAAAATGAAAACAAAAAAGGTCACTATTTATTTTGGTATTTACTCCCGTGTCGGAAACATCCATACCCAGTTGGACCGTGCGGTCATGTGACACGGGAATCCATATCAAAAGGTGAAACATAAATTGGTGTGCTGGCGAAACTCCCATAAACTGGGGTTCCTAACAGAGATGCTGTATTTAACTTGAGATAGGCAATGCCATCCAAACACTACCTCCCACCCCCTCCCCCTACACTTCCCTATGGACCAAGGGTATCCGGGTTCCATTAGTTACCCAGACCTATTGGTATAACTGTAGGGTAGACTGGACCCGTCTCGACCCCACAGTATGTCAGTAAGACCTTGATAGCTCGTCCTTTGATAGTCCATCATATATTGGATCCGGTTTAGCAATTAGCCTTTGGTTCCAAGGACAGCTGGAGCTGGTTCTGGTTCTGATAAGATGTGTACAAATTTGAAGAGCTTTCTGAAGCTGGGATGCTCCACCTTGGTTAGGATAATTTGTATGAAGTTAGGGGTCAACCAGTGGTCGAGTCATGTGCTGTTTACCCCTGCTCTCCACCCCCTCCCTATCCCTATCCACCCTACCACATTCCCCATATCCACAACCGCCTACCACACCAAACATCATCGATCTTCATTGTTTTTTGAAAATGTTTTCATTGCAGAATACGCCGTGGGGAATTTTAGCGTTGAGCTGGCTCCGACCACCACCGCAGCCCCCAACCTACGTCCGACCACCCTGGAGGATGGAAACGTGGTGCAGGTGATCGATCTGCTACCTAATGGCAAACAGAACAAGAGTGGGGCAGGCTCCAGGAAGGTGGCCCCCACCTATGGTAAGTTTTGATTATTATCAGGGCTAAAAATGTGTGGTTCAAGTAACAGGCTTGAAGGAAATCATGGTAGGTAGGAAAAACATTTTTATTTTGGAGAATCTTTTTAATGCCGACTGAAAATCTTTCACACCTTTTGACTCGATTTCGACACGCAAGATTTTTAAAAACTCCAGTTTACTTCATAAACACAACTAAATCAGAATCCCCCTCCCCCCAATGCCCTTATAAGAATCAGGGTAGGGCTAAAAAAGAAATAGGGTATGTAGCGTTACCTGAACACGAAACCTTTTTAGGCCTTACATGTTTAGGTATCGAGGACATTTGTTTGTATAGGGGAAGTGGACATATGGTTTGTGAATGGGTGAGGGATGATATCCAATGGACACAAATATACCAGGTGTTTGTTTCCATATTATAACTGATGATCCTAAAATAAGCGTTCTGCTTCAGTTCAGTTAAAGGGCATTTTCAACCTACCGAAATGCATAATGGGGTCACTGCTACCAAATTATTTGAATATCACAGGTCTATGAGTATTGAATTATCTGATAGATTCATAAAAGGATCTGTAGTGTGGCTGACATTGAATGAAATTACCCTTCTGTCGTCAGAGAAATCTCTCTGAGACTGGTCACAGAGGAATCTTCCAAGAATGTCACACTATAAAACATGGATATTTCATACTCTTAGTTCTGCAAAGTCTCACCTGTATCTGCATTTTTGTCTGTGCTATATCGAGTAGAATAAGTAATCCATGTGGTCCCTTAGATATCTGAGTACTGCTGATCAAAATGTCTACAGCACTGACTGGTCAACTAAACTAACCTGGTTTGGGGGCAACGTACACTACTATAATAATGAGAATGAACTGATCCGCACTAAGGGCCTTGACCACCTACGACCCTCAGTCATGGATGATTGCATTTACTCGTTTCTGGCTACTAGTACTCAAAGTGGTATAAAGTGTTTCCCCTGCCTGTAGTAAGTTATATATGACTGCAGCCACCATTTGCTTCCAGAACCTATACTTTACAAGACAATATGATTTATCCCTGCCGCATTTCTTCTTGTTTCTAATATCATTTTCGAATGCCTGCAAGTGCAATTGACATTTCCCTTGTATCCCATTGCAACAATTTGGA
Organism: Acholoe squamosa; assembly: GCA_949317995.1. Classification (NCBI taxonomy): domain Eukaryota; kingdom Metazoa; phylum Annelida; class Polychaeta; order Phyllodocida; family Polynoidae; genus Acholoe; species Acholoe squamosa. Next base: position 68,610,398 of record OX439046.1, on the reverse strand, counting down.
TGGTTCAGATAAAGAATGATTCCATGTTCCTTCAGGAGCATCCATTTATATATTCACATATATCAATAATGACTATTTAATAATATTTCAGATAACATTAATGGAGGTGGGACTGGTCCAAGCACTGGTACAGGCACAACTGGGACGCGAGCGGGGGCGAGGCCCGATTCAGCCACGGGAAGCTCAGGAAGTGGCAAAGGCAGTAGTCCGAACTCAGCCACTGGCGGCAGTGGTAACGTGCTCAACTCCTCAAGGGAGAAGAAGTCCCTGGATGAGGAGTACATTGGGATCATTATTGGTGCCCTGGCTGCTCTTATCTTGTTGCTCTTTGTGGTCATTGTCGTGATCATCATCCGCCAGCGGAGGCGCAAGTTCAACAACAACCATCAGACACTGAAGACGTCCATCGAGCCGCGCCACATCACGCTTGACCTGAATGACCTGCAGAACAATGGCGGAACCAATGGTAAACTTATATCTACCAATGGTAACCTGTACAACACTGTGGCCAATAACTCTGAGGATGGCGACTCAGAGTTTGGGGGCGGTACCTATAAACTTCCCGCCAATACCGCTGTCATTGTTAACCCGTTCGAAGAGCTTCAGCAGAGGAAGCTACCCGAGCCGCCATTACTTCAACGAGGTAGGGGGGATTCCCTGCACCATTGGGCTTAGTTAACATAGATAGGATTTTCTTGTAATAACTTCAGGAGTTAATTTTTAAGTACTAAGAATTCTAATTAAGATATGGTTGTTGCTAAGCAGTTTCATCGATTCAGGTCAAATCAGTAGCATAGGTCTGGTCAATAAATAAAATTGGAGTTCATTATAAATTGGCCAAATGACTTTGTTTGTAACTTCAAATATGAAATACAGATGGAACTGGCTGGCAACAATAGCATTAGGAAAGAAAACTTTCTATTTGAACTGCTAAGAACCCCTAGAACCCTAAGAATGCATTTATATGTAGCTGAGTTTTGTATTTCCCTCTACCTACTTGGTATTTGGATGTATTTGGTATTTATGTTCCTTGCAATCTATGCATTGATCCCTTTTCTCTTCATTACTAATGATTTCTCAAACATATATCCATACCTATCTAACAAGAACATATGTACGATAGTGGTCTGTTTAAGTGCCAAGGTTATAGTGGTATTGAAACCAATCTAAAGCACTGAAAACAGTATTAAAATAAGCGCCTGTCTCGAACAAGGGTTGGAGGTGTAGACGTATTGCGATTTAGCAGGTCGTCCCATGGGCGCCGCCATTACTGGCGGTTGTTACACACAAAAAAACGTACCTAAGAAAACTTAGTCAAAGTGTCTTATTAATCTTACTTAGTACTTATGACTAACAAATGACCAAGGAGGTCTAAGTTTTCTTAGTCATATTGACTACCCAGATCAGTTTCACTCTCCGAGCACTATCTTGAACAGGGTATCTGCTGGGAGTTTCAGGCAAGCTAACATATCATAGTCACTTTCACTAAGAGATCTTAGTTATTTTGACCAAGGTCCGTTAGTGAATTTGACTAAGGGATAGACACATGGTGTTACCTTTACACACCAGATGGCACTGTGGTCTTAAACAGGATTTTTCTGATGGGTGGGTACAATGAATAGCTCCATAGATGTCAAAACAATGATGATTTTTCAGAAACGACATGTATTTGAGGCTTTCAAAATTCAATCTAACATTACACTTGGCAAAATGTACCAAATATGTTGATGCCTTGTCAAATGAAATAGGTAGTCAGAGAGGAACACCTATTCTGTGGTATTCTAGATAAATACAATATCCATATTTGAATTTGTTTCTTTGTTGGAAACCCAGAGTACTTTGGCTCAAGGGTTCTAAATGAATATGGTGTGAGGCATTTCAAATGCTTCCTCAATGAGTAGACTCTGATCTGTCAGGTGTGAATCCTATATAGAGCTTAACACAATCACCAGTTGAATTGAATTAAAAATATCAAGAAGTGTACTTAGTCAAAACAACCAAGGAATCCTAGTCAAAATCAGGCAAGCCAAGGCAATTTGGCCACTTTGTCTAATGGTTAGTCATATTCGACTAAGAAAAAGAGGGACGTTTAAAGACGGCGTTTTGACTAACTATTGCTAGAAAGTTAGACAATTTGACTCGTATATGACTAACATTTGGAACTTATTTTTTTCTGTGTACCAGCGAGTTCTACTGATAAGACCTATCAGATGGGTACCAGTCAGCCCCCGAGAGGACCGTGGTGAATCGTAGGGATTACCTCATTGGCTAATAAATAATCCTGCTAATTCCGTATAGAAATTGATAAGCATCCAGGCACTTAGACGGTCCGCTACAGTATACTAACTTTAACATACCATTCCTTTGTGGACCTTACATTCTGATGTTTTCTGAGTTTTAGTGCATGGCATTAATATTTCCTAAACTGACTACCATAGCAATCCATATAGGTACATTACCCCCTTACAGACACTTCATATAGCTCAATATATAATCTATAGCTTTACTATAACTCATAGGCATCATTAATTAATCAAGTAAAACTTGTATTATTCCCCAGTGGTGCACGGTTTGTCCCTTCCTTGTAGTGTGATGCATGCTAAACATACAAAATAGTTAAGGTCATAATTTTGATGTCATTTTATCCCAGCCATGCATTTAAGACATAGTCTGATACACCTTTGTTCATTCGTTTAAGCTACTTCAGCTCTTACTTCCCATTGTGAAGGGTATGTCATATTACTGTATGGTAGCTAAGAATTTTATATTCTAAACTAATTAAAACAGCTGCTACTAAATGCGACTGCAGACAGGTCCCCATAAGTGGGAGGACTGTGAAGACTGTGTCTGCTACATACGTCCGGTCCAATCTGGCAATTTATCAAACATGTTTGAAGTTCTTGAACCGATCCCATCTGATCTGACATCCCTAACTCCTAACTAAATCGGTCCTGGCTGCAATAGCCTTAAGCAATGTATTGATTCTATGGGCGCGGAGCTGATGGTCTGTATAATATTGATGTGGTATATTGTCATCTAGCATTTCTAATAGCATTCAACAATAACTTATCTCTATGGTATATATATATATATATATATATATATATATATATATATATATATATATATATATATATATATATATATCACATCATATCTACCCAACAGATGACATTCCATACACCATTTTATGAACTAGTCTTTTGGCAGGTTCATGCATGAAATTCCCCCATTAAAAAAATACAAAACAAAATAATCAATGCCTTTATATATTCATCTTGGTCCATATTTTGAGAAAAAAAGAGCGAAAAAAACAGTTCTTTCTGTTTCTGCTTTTGGGTTACCCAGATTTATTAGCTTCTACTTTGATGAAAGCAATAGTCCACATATTTCATACCTTTATCTTTGTTCTCCATTCTTCTTCAGATGGTACACTCTGTAGGGACTACGCCATTGTCCCGGACGTCACCAAGTCAACATTTGGCACACTGCGGCCCAACATCCCGCCTCCATCCTACACCCCCAACATCTACAACCACAGCACCCTGCCCAGGCCTCGGTCAGCGGCCGTCACCGGGCATTATGCCACGGCCGATGTTGTCAACGTGCCCGCTAATATACAGGGCTTGGCCGGGAATAACACTTATTCCATGGCCAACCCGGACCTCATGTGGACCGATGATCTCTCCATCATAGAGTTCCCCAGGGACAGCCTCAAGTTCATAGAGAAACTAGGAGAGGGTCAATTTGGAGAGGTAAGGGTTTCCTCGTGATATCAGCATATAGTGGTCTGAAGTGATGGCATATTATAGTGTTTAAGAAAACACTTTGAGAAATAATTGTTTCATAATTATACATATCAGATACTTATAAGTAAAGTGTGCAGGTCGTAGAAGTTTTGCCCAGAAATCTCCAATACAAAGGTCTCTATAACAAATATGATGAATCAGTTATTTCCTATCTAGCATTAGAGGGCAATTCGATTTTTTTTTTCATTATTTAAGAGTTTAAACTTAGGAATGTTCCTATAGAGTGAGAGAAATACTAATTATGTATTTTTTTTCTTACCTTAGGTTCACCTGTGTGAGGCCCATCACATCACAGACTTCCTTGGGGATGACTTCTTAGTGAACCGTACATCTTCCTCGTCTTCCATGTTGGTGGCCGTCAAGACTCTGCGAATGAATGCTGATTCACACGCAAGGTAGGTTCAACCAATCACTGGGAATCATGCAAGATGTCTGTAAATGATATCCTTCCTCTTATATATGAGAACAGAAGTTTAATTACTGTTGTACCTCATGTATAATGTATAGCCTATAAGGAAAGATGGTCCTGATCCCGGGTCCTGATGCGCCTTGATGCATAGATATACAAAGGTGTGGCATGTGCCTCGTTGGCGGGATATATATTGCATTGCATAGACCAGTACTAATATCATTAAAATAGGCCTGCCATGAATTCAGTGTGTGCCTTGTATGGGAGGTCTGAGATAAAATTCATAGTTTTTAGTGGTCCCATCTTATTTACACATAATGACATGGAGGGCCCTTCAGGGTCGGATCCAGGATTTTTAAAAGGGGGGAAAGGGGGGGGGCGCCCCTCATTTAGCCCCTAATTTTGGCTAAATTCTAGGGTAAAGAAAGTTAGGTAAACTCTTAAGTACAGGGAAAGGGGGGGGTGCCCCCGCGCCCCCCCTTTTAAATCTGCCACTGCCCTTAGCTGGAATATACTAGAGAAAATGGTAACACTTGATATTTGAAAAAAGGATTCATTTATCACAACAATATGAACTAAAATTTCGATTTTCCAATTTCCAGAGCTGACTTCCACAAGGAGGTGAGGATTATGTCCCGGGTGAAGGACCCCAACATTGTGCGGGTATTAGGGGTGTGTACCCGAGATGAGCCAGTGTCTGTGATTGTAGAATACATGAAATACGGCGACCTCAACCAGTACCTCCGGTCACATGTCCCTGAGGGAACCGGCACCCATAGGAAGAAACAAAAACAACTTAGGTAAGTTCAGAATGAGGGATTTATATGATCAACTATGGGATTATGGCCACACAAGTTATGAGTCAATGATATTCAAAGGGAACTAGTATTGAGACGCTGAATGATCTTTTTTGCTTGTTGATGCTAATACTGCTGGGGCTTCTATCAGGAGAAATAGACAAAGGTTCATGAGTGTTGGGTCTGACTGAGGGTTATCTCATGAGGCGAAGCGGAGTGAGATAACCCTCAGTTAGACCCAACACAAGTGAACCTTTGTATTTATTTCATGTTATCTCAGTCAGAAATTACCAAAAATCATTTAAAATCAAATAAAAAGATGATTATCTATCTGTTTTAGGACTATTCAGGGTGCTTTTGCTGGCCATGGAATACGGCACCAGGTTATCACATGCATGGGGGTGTGAAATATGGACCTCCAAGCTTAAGCCTGTGGGGCTGCCGTATTCCACTGTTTCCAACATGAAATAAACACATATATCACCCTCTCCTGTATATATAGTACACCCATGGGATGAAACCCTGGAGCCCTGCCTAAAAGGCCCTGAGGGAGTTAGCGAAGCTGATACCAAATCCCACATTGCTCCTTCATCTTTCTCCCTTTCCTCATAGTGCCTATGTCTCGCTCTTGTGTCGTTTTATCAATAAAAATACCCTCTCTTTTATTTCCAGCCGCGGATGTTTGATATACATGGCCACACAAGTAGCATCTGGTATGAAATACCTAGAGTCTCTAAATATGGTTCACCGTGATCTTGCAACTCGCAACTGTCTCGTAGGTCATCACTACTGCATCAAGATCTCTGACTTTGGCATGAGCCGCAACTTGTACAGCAATGACTACTACCGCATTGAGGGGCGGGCAGTTCTGCCTATCAGGTGGATGGCATGGGAGAGTGTTCTTCTGGTAAGACATCAAGATTTTGCATGGTCATAAGAAGCATTGGTTATTGATTTAAAAGTATGAAGTGGTGAATGTTGATTTATAATCAAATTGATAATTGGTAACCATATCTATATATACATTATATATATGGTCAATATTGCTAGATTAGTCTCCTTAGATTATTTCAATGAAGACTAATGGGATCTTATCATAGTCACCATTTAAAGGGTAATGAATGGTAGTATCTCACTTTGAAATTATTTTCGTAGCTGAGATTTTATTCCCAATTATATAGTATAGAATTTGGCAGCTGTTTCCTATATATCCAATTCACATTTTTAAAAGAATATTTCTTAATTTAAAGCCTAATACTGATTATATTTTCTCTTTTTCTAGGGCAAGTTCTCATGTAAGACGGATGTCTGGTCATTTGGTGTGACTTTGTGGGAGATTCTCACATTTGCCAAGGAACAGCCATTTGACGATCAGACCGATGAACAGGTCATTGAAAACTGTGGACATTATTACCGTAATGACGGTTTGGAGCAGTATCTGCCTCCCCCTACCACATGTACGAGGGAGATCTATGACCTTATCAAGGAGTGCTGGAATAGGGACGAGGTGCAAAGACCTTCTTTCAGGGAGATCCACATGTTCCTTCAAAGGAAGAACATGGGGTACGACCCCAAACTGGAGAAAACTTACCACAAGGCGAACAACCCCACATCACCATATGTATAACCCATATGGGTGTATGTTTGTTAGTTTGGTGGTGAAACTTGAGAACTGTGCATACTCAGATCAAGTTGAAAATGCCTCTTGTGTGATGCCTTGGGAATATGGTCAACGTCTGTTCTGACAATGCAGTGATAACCTGTCAAATGGAACGTCCAAGGATTCCCGTGTGCGAGCGAGCAGAAAAAGCGTATTGCCTTTATGTTGTTTGTGAGATATTGGATAAATGCTGACGACTTCTGCTATATTTAAACATGTGTTGTTAGGTTTGAGAGTCATTTGATTATGGTAATATCGTATATCATACCGATATTGTTGAACTTGAATCCTTACTTGACCGAGCCGGTGTAAGAAGGACTCGATAGCATTACTTGAGCTGCAAACTTGCTATTCAGCATTTTGATGTTACATGTTGAATCTGGTATCAACCTTTCAGGATAACTATCTACAAGGAGAGATATGGAACCTGCACTATAATATATAAAATGTAAATAAATGTGTATTATATACATATCTTCATTATAAAGTTTGATACTTCTAGTCCAAGAAACTATTCAAAAAGGTTTCAAAGAAGCCTTTGATAAGTGTACAGAGAGATCAGTGTTTAGATAGTGATATGCAAATGTGAACAGGCAAGTAAAAAAGGTACCCTGTGGGTGCTCTTATAGAGTATCCTTTTCCCTTGTCCTCTCAAAATATTCTAGCCGTTCATAAGAATACCTGGTCTCAGTGTAACTTGGAATGTGTGCCATAATGGTTTCAGTGTGTGAAAGTGATTGATTATGATCATTAATTTTCTTCATTTTTCTATGGTTCAATTCGCTGTACAGAGAATAAGTTTATTTTTAATACAAATTGTTATGTCAAACCCTGGCCTTCCTACACAGTTATATTCTGAGGGCTGTAAATAAGATAAGTATTGTATTATACATGTGCTGGGTGATCTAACAGTTTCCAGAAATCAGAGGAAATGGAAGCTACTGTTCACTGATATAGCAACCAAAAATATCAAATATACTAAAAATTTCACCAAACATGACCTATGTTATTATCAACAACCAATCCATATAGTGTTGATGGTAGTGCTGCCTGAAACCATACAGGAAGTACAAGAATGAATGATATCATTAATACCAGTTGTAAGAAGAGGTCATTCCACTTGGATATATATCATTGCCTTAGTGTAAGAAAGTTGTAACTGCATTTTCAATTTCTGCAGGATAGGCAAAATATGTGTTGCAATTACTTTCGCACCAGGTTGACACAAAGGAATTACGCTGGGGGCTGTAGGCACACATGTCCTAGACAGAGCCGCAGGACCTTCATAGTAGGTAGATAAGGGTCAATAGATGTTAAAACAGAGGAAAGCTCAATTTTGTCAAAATGTCGGTTATAACTTTCTTGCACTAAGGCGATGATATAGCGCTTGTCAATAAATGAATCTCCTCCGATACTCCTGACCAGAATATGGTCCACATAATGTTGAGGCGACATATCAAACAAGCTATATTCCTCTGTCCCTTGACCGCCATAACATAGGTCAAGGTGGCCATATCAATAATTATCCCATTTCCATGGTTGTATGTTGTATATAATGCATGATAAACACTGCGATAATTGTATATTAATTAATACATCTTCTACCCAGAAGGTATCCACACCAAAGTGGTTTATGAAAATCATAATGTGGAATTATAACTATGTAAATTAATTTTGGTTTAAGAGGACTGCCATACCTATATTTGCCATGATAACAACCCTAATAATAACTAAATAATCTTTACTTTGCAATTCCTAATATTCTTAATAACAGACTAAACTTTGATATTTTTTATTATATATGTCAGAATGTCTACAAGCACATTTTTTTAAAAATACAATTTCCTAAGTATATGTTATATAACTTCTGCATATAAGGTTCTAAAAACTACCTCGCTTTTATAAGGAAAAGGTTTGTGTACCTAAATAAAATCATAAATAACTTCCTCAAACTGAATTTTAACTAGCCCTGGAATGGTAATATTATCAAGTGGCTTCATTAAAGAACCATTTGGAAATTTACCACTGCTCAGCTCTATCATGTCCATGTTGAATGTCTCTTGTGATGAAAAAATGAATAAAGCTATGATTATAAAAATATTAAACCTAAATGTTGTCTCTTTCCTTTTCATGCATAAGCAAATGATGAATCTATAATGCACCCAAATCTCCAAAATAATATGGTTCTTATGGATTAACGAGGTGTTATTGTAGATTGCAATTGAAACTATTCCATCATTTGCCATTTACAATAGTGGCCTGTTTAAAGTTAGTAAACCTAAAAAAAAAATAATTCCTAAATTTGTGTTAAAGTTATTCAATATACTGGGATAATGTCAGATGGTAAGAATGAATGAAAATCAAATATGATCAATGGGGAAAAAAACTAACATAAAATTTGTGTGTCTTCCAAAAAGTGCACCTTGGGCTTGATTTTCCTTTTCAAGTACACCTATTTACAAGAAAATTGGAGAGAATTTCAGAGGAAAAAGTGTCTGGCAAATGAAGTGTGTCCACTGGGAACATTCTGGCACAGCTTAGAGAGGATTGATTTTTGAGCCTTAACCGTCAGATATACTAACTTTAAGTGCCCGGTGTTTATAGATTTCACTGCTGTTCTATCCCTGGCATTTATTCTAGTACAGCACTTTTTCAAGACTAAGTCTATGATGCAAATTTTACTTTTGAAACAAGTCCATCCCCGGCTGTTATTAGAGACCGGCACTCAGTCATTCGAAGACCCGGCCACTACTGTATCACGGATTTATATCACATATAATGGGACTAGTGCTTTCACATAATACAGGGAATTGATCCCCCAAAAAGTCAGATCATCAGAATTATTTAACTGGTTTCATAAAACATTGAAGCTTTGGATGGTATAAGTGGTACCCAGGTACCTGCTGAAAGGCTTCCCTGAGTTACATTAAAATCCACTAGGGGCCAGCACTGTGGAAGCCTCCCTTCAATTTTCCTTGGAGAAGGAATGCCCCATAGCTGGATTGGTGTATACAGCAGTATAGAGCGTGCTGGATTGCGAATAACAGTAAGATGCATGGCATTCCCAGTATGGCAGGGGCACGTTATGAATGGCAAAATCCAATGACTTTTGAAGAGAGAGACCACCCTACCTTTCATGATGGCTTCTTTTGGTTGTCCCCATATTGAATAAAATGATTCAGGGACACTCAGTCTAGTGCAGAACATTGCTGCTTGTTTTATCCAACAGGTCACATTTCTATCTAAAAAGCGATGAATTTCTTCCTTTGAGGCTCTCGGAGGTGAGCCACACAGTGAGTTTCTCAAATTACACACTCAACTCGTGGGACAAAAGGACAACTGTGCTTGGATAATTCATGGTTTAGAGCCCCACCACATAACCAGCATAACCACAAGGTCACAGTTGCTCAGGCTGAGCAAGCTTTTATGCTGTGATAAAGGCAGTCATTCCTTAACTCATGCTTTTAGATTTAACTTTTAATTTATAATGGATTAAATCCTTCACTTCTCTGTGGTATTCAGGTCTCTCAGGGGTCCACACCTATTCCACTACTCAGGATTCTAAAATCGCTCAGCTTCTTATCAAATAGGCCTTTGGAAAATGAAGAGTGGGGACAAAAGAATAGGCAAGGGACCTTCTCTTGAACACAAAACCTGTCTTAACTAACATTCGATTTTCATATGAGAAAAAAAAGCAAGAAAGCAATATTTTCTACCACTTTGGGAATTTTATTAACAATGTAAAGCTTGTATTGAACATTATCAGTGATATAGATATATGTATATATATGTAGGTATTTATATAATGTATTTAGATATACACGGTTTATGTAGAGTTATATTACACCCCATCATCCTTATTCGCATCTTAATAATGCTGCACAGGGACTGGTAACATATTAATGTATTTACAAGGTATATATTTCTTATTTAATCAATCATGCATCCAGTGCACAATATGGTTTATGTCCATTTGTTCCTTGTAGGATTTGGGATTTAAATCTTCAAGCACAATACCACACAATATGTAAAAAAAATGTACACTTCACTTGTCATGCAATCATCACTGATTAACCTCTTCATTCAAAAGGCTTATTTTCCATAACACATTTATATGTGTTACTGTAATTCTCTTTTCTTGTAATTCATTTGGATTTCACCTTAAATAGCTATTCACACCAATGTGTTTATTCAAGATATACTGATATTGTACAGCTTTTTGATCAGCAGTACCTTCATATTTGCACAAAATGAAAACAAAAATGAAAATATAATCTATGTACAATATGGTGAGGTGCCATCGTGATTATTTGACTATTTCATAGAAAGCACCAACACCTCAGAAATGTCTCCCATGAACAAGATATTCTCTCTCATCTTTTGCAGAAGAGGCAAACTTCATAATTCAACACTATTCATGGTAATCTCAAGTCTTATAAAGACAAGAGAAACCTTTTTTTTTACTATTTTAACACCATTCAACCATCTCGAATGATAACCATTTTTATGGGCAGATTCATGACCTTGTGCTGTGGCATGATATCACAATATATCCAAGTGGTTTTAGTTTTTGTAGTTTTCTTAACATAATAGTTGATATGCCTACCTCATAAAAAAGAAAACTAAGTAAATATAAGTGGAACAGCCCACGTGACTCATTAATGTATGTATAATATATGCATACAAATGGCATCAGTGGAACACCACTGTTTTAACTTTATGGTGAGGTCTAAGCTTTATTGGACATTGTGCTATGAAAATGATTTAATTGCTAACCCACTGACTAACATCTGAAATAATTGCATTACATGGTTTTTAAAACAGTATTGGTGTACTGCACATTTTGACTTCATCTTTTGGCATAGAATATCATTTTCACATACAGAGTATGCTTTTATTATCTTTCACATGTTCCAGCATGTCCATTCCTTACAGGCAATTCTGGTTGATAATGCTTTAGGTTCATAGCTATCCAGATAATATTATTCCAATTTGGTGTGTCATAAATCTCATTTGGAGCCAATTTATGGGTATTCTAAAATATCACTGCATCACAAGTTCTCCAATGTAAAGTGACAATATATTAATGCCTATATTCAACAGATTAGACATAGTACAGAATGGGAAAACCATATCATAATGACAATGTGGCAGATTTTATATTCATATGAGGAAAACCGTTAAGGGACGCTTAGGCAGGAGTGCATCATGTCCATTGGTCGTCATGATGCACCAACGAAGTGCTGGCGGGTCTGCTCGCCAGCACTTCATTGGAGCATCGTGCCAACCCTCTGGTAGTATATGTATCAACCCCATAGGGTCAGCATGATGCTCCAATGAAGTGCTGGCGAGTAGTCTCGCCAGCACTTCATTGGTGCATCATGATGACCAATGGGCATGATGCACTGCTGCATCAGTGGCCTTTAAAGGGTTTATGTTGGAGAGAGGAGGATGAGTTCCATAGACCCATCTGCTTGATCCCCCCATTCCTACAACTATTCTCATTCATTATTTGAGCAATGTCATAGACATGCCTGATCATGCATGTATATTCTGCACCTTTACATCAGCTTAGTTTTAAATCCACCCCGACAAATCCAATTCACAGAGAATAAAGATCTACATGAAGCCTTTGTCAGTGTTTGTATTTCCATAATGACTCTATTGCCCGGACTCCAATCACAAGAGGCTTAGATTATGCACAGGTTGTATTCATTTTATTTCAAAGTCTTCAGCATTGTTTCCTTATCTGGTTTGTGATTAATTTACACCATTAATCTGAATTTGAAATCAGGCGAGCTCAAGCAAGGCCCTCAGGTTTACTTGACCAGCGTGATAGTACCATCTTATGATAGGTTTCATCTGTGAAAACTTAGTAGCTTTTCTGCATCTTGATGCCCCAAGTAATACAAGTCTTGTTATATTCACAGACAAATCAGTTCTATCATCATCAAATGCACTGGTTGATGACCACAAACTAATAATCCTCTACATGTAATGATGATAGTAATCCACATTGCAGTAGTCTATCATGGACCACTGTATCCTAGTTAGAGGGTCTCTCAATCCATGACTCCAACCACAGGCTATAGCAATCAATCGGGTTATGTAGCACCCGTCCTCAGGTTGAAATGTATACACCAATCACTCTTCCCAGCAAAGATGCCAAACTCTCGTTGCAGATCACGGGCACCGCTGCTTCCCGCAACGTCAACAAACCCGCTGTGTCAGGTCGGCAACTTTCGCACAAGAAAACCTGAGATGGAAGGCGTCATGGATGAGCCCACACATTCTCCAGGTTAGTATCTATACCACAGGCACATTCAGCATCTTATTATTATACAACCCCGCGTCATGGACCGGGTCATACCCCATGTTCTTCCTCTGAAGGAACATGTGGATCTCCCTAAAAGTAGGTCTTTGTACTTCCTCACGGTTCCAACACTCCTTAATCAAGTCAAAGATCTCCCTTGGACAGTTGGCAGGTTGGGGTAAGTAGGCTTCAAGTTCATCGGCACGGTAATAGTGTCCAGCGTTCTCAATCACCTGCTCATCAGTGAGGTTATCAAATGGTTGCTCCCGGGCCAACGTGAGAACTTCCCAGAGAGTAACTCCAAATGACCAGACATCACTCTTTGTTGAGAATTTGCCCTGCAAAATTAAATTATGCATTAGATCTATTCATGTCAGTTGAACATACCGTGGGGATGTATTTGAGAGGGTTTGGGAGATGCAAATTCTGATGACAGTACAATCAATCTCATTGATATATTTATTTTTGTGCAGACACTGAGATACAGCCTACCACTGAGAAAATGGATGAGTTTTCTTAACCAATATTATATTGTTATATTTTTGAAAAAAAGTTTCTGAATATATAATGTGGATCAACACAGTAAAAGGTATGCCCGCACACCCCCTACCGGGCGTACCTTTTACCGTGTTGATCCACAATTATAAACATGACCTACATACATTCATTCCATATGGATGCACTGAAAACGGTGAACATTATGTTTAGCTACTTACCAAGAGAATACTCTCCCATGCCATCCACCTTATAGGTAGAACAGCCCGTCCTTCAATACGATAGTAGTCATTGCTGTACAGGTTACGGCTCATGCCAAAGTCAGAGATCTTGATTGTGTAGTTGTGACCCACGAGGCAGTTACGAGTGGCGAGATCACGATGAACCATATTAAGAGACTCAAGGTACTTCATACCTGATGCTATTTGAGTGGACATGTATATCAAACATCCACGACTGAAATAAGGAAAAAGTGTCAATTTAGTCTCATTCATGTAAAGTAAAGCAGAGCACTTTCTATGTGCATCGTCATATCTATATTTGTTATATCTTAAAGAGCATAGAAAAATCATGTCCACCTCAATATTAACTTCTCTAACAACCGATATAAGAAAGACAACCTGAAAACTCAGTTTCATTTCAAATTCAATTAGCTAAATTAAAACTTTAAAAAAAGCTTAATTAAATATGGTAATACTCCAGTATGGTTGAAAGCCTTATTCTGTCATTACTAAAAGAAACCTACTTTTACTTTATCCCTACATGTACTATCAATACAATGTAAAATCAACCCAAGCATCTCCTGTGTACCAAGTCACCCAAGAATTACCTTAGAACTTTAGCATGTTTCTTCTTGGGGGTTGTGTTTTCAGCTACGTGTTGCTCAAGGAACTGGTGCAGGTCTCCAAACTTCATGTATTCTACTATGACAGACATGGGGTCGTCTCTAAGACACACAGCTAATACCCGCACAATGTTAGGGTTCTTCACCCTGGACATGATTTTCACCTCCTTCTGAAAGTCCGTCCTGCAACACATAAAAAATATGGAAAGTTAGACTTTTTTTGCATTTTTTTTTAGATTTATCTATCTAATAGCGGACAACAAGTGCATTATTTGTCATGGTCTGTTTAAAACAGAGGAATTAGACCACAAAATCTTTCGTTATATCAAAGCTTACTTATCAATTAACATTCAATGTTATTTCCAGGATTTATGTATTTTTTAAATATCTTTACACAAATCCTCTTTAAAAATTTTCATTAAGTGATTAATGGCGAGACGGATACACTAGACCTTACTCATTAGATGTATTGATATATCTATACCTGCTAATATGAGCAATGGACAAATGTAAAAGAGGACCAAAAAGAAAAGAAAGAACCTTTTAAGATGGACTAGGGTAGAATTAATTCTGATTATCTGTGATTGATTTCACATACCTGGCAGGTTGGTCGGCATTCCTTCTGAGCGTCTTGACAGCCACCAGCATGGAGTTGGATGAGGCAGTCCTGTTCAGTAGGAAGTCATCACCGATAAATTCTGCCATCTGCTGTGCCTCACACAGGTGCACCTGTAATTACACAGTAGACAATGAAACTAATAACAAGTAAAATGAAAACAAAACAATGGGAAAAGGGAATAAGGCATAGTTAGAGCTGAAAGAAAGTCTATGGTTTTATCATTTTATTTGCTCATTTGAACACTAAGAAAAGAAGGTTCCATTCTTTAATTGCAACACAAAACTTATGTATCTATTAGAAATCTTCTTTTCAAAATGCTATGATTACTTTTTTTCCATAACACTACTATGTACTGGACTTATTTTATGTACCAGAAATATTTTATTCATATGCAGTAAAATAGAATAAAAACTGATTTTAAAACACAGTACCAATTACAGCTAGGTATTAAAACTGAGACTAAGCCTACCTCTCCAAATTGCCCCTCTCCAAGTTTCTCTATGAACTTCAGATTATCCCTGGGGAACTCCATGGCAGAGAGGTCTTCCTCTGTCCAGACAAGGTCGGTGGTGGGCATGGCATATACATTGCTCCCGGAGACGCCCTGGATGTTGGGGATGTTGACCACGTCTGCAGCAGCATAATGGGATGCAGCGGGTGGCAGTCGGAGGGTACTGTGACCATACATGTTCGGGGTGTAGGCCGGGGGCGGGATGTTGGGTCGCAGTGTGCCAAACGAGGACTTGGTTATGTCAGGTACTGCGTAGTCACGGTTTAACGTTGCTTCTGTACGGATGATCAAAGGTACGTATGTCAATATTATGAATTGTGCTTATAACAAAAATTACAATTCAATATCTTTAGTAACAATGCATGTATAAAGCTTTGATAAGGGTCATGGCAAATATCAAGTTGTTATTTTGATGATGAGGTTAGATTTAATGCTGTGCCTTATGACAAAAACAACAATAGTCTCAAATAAGTATTGAAGGCTCACCAATGCAACAAAAACCATTATTACTCAGTAGTCTTACTCCTGATGACATGGCATGGCTCTTGGAGCCAGGGTTGACAGGAGTCAAGCAACAGGGTATTCATGCGCAATTAGGCCAAATCACTTGGTATGGTTCTTTGGGCAAAAGAAATTTGTTAAGGCCAAAAAGACTTTTTCTATGTTTTTTTGGTAATATGGTCTTAAAGTTAGTGGGAGGCAGGTTGGAATTTTTTCATTCATTTATCATTTCACCCAAGCTTATTTCGGCCTATGAACTGAATTGTTTTGATTAATATGTAAGCACATATTTTCTAGCATTCATTCAGGCAAACCATGAAAGCTTTGTTAGAATTGTGAGTTACTTGAACACCATACTACTAGAAATGATAAAAATGATGTATTGAATAATATGAAAAAAAAATATGAATAAGAAGATTGTTACTAAAAAAAAAAAATCCGAGGTTGGCCCTATTTTGCTGAGGTAGGTCGGGCTACCGGAAACCTAAAAGCCAATATTTTTTGGCCTTAAGCCAGTGGGCCACCTACCATTGACAGAGTTAGCCTGCAGGTCATTAAGGTCAAGGGTGACATGGCGGGGGACGATGGAGGTCTTTAGCAGCGTCTGATGGTTGTTGTTAGACTTACGATGACGCTGCCGAATGATGATGATGATTATGACGAGGAAGAGCAGGAGGATGAGAGCGGCCAGGGCACCAATAATGATCCCGATGTATTCCTCGTCTAACGTCTTCTTCTCCCGTTCAGCTGAGAGGGTACTCAGAGTGGATGTTGCTTTCCCTGGATTATCTGCATCTTCTGTAGGAGAGTTTTTTTTTGTTTTTTTAATTATTTTATTTTACATTTAGTATTGTATTGAGAGTTTTATACTCAAGTTTTGATTGTTTCTTTTGCTGAAATTGTAATTAGTATGCTGTCAACTGTACTTTCTCTTCAAAGTGTTCATGATTATATTTGGAAGATAACATAATTACAAACGAATAACCACCACTAGGCTTATTATAAACACCCATTATATTTCACAAGCATACCATGAAGGACATTACACCTATTGTGTTGCTTATATGATCAGCATGATGGATGTGTACGTGTAAGCAAGTATTCCACGATTGAATAAGAGCAATGACAAAAACTGTAATGAAAACTAAGAAAATAGCACAAGTACATAATTCTAGCCCTAAAATAATAGTTGCAATAATGCCCATAAAGTACTTACCATAGGTGGGAGGAACCTTGTGAGAGCCTGCAGTCTTGTTGGGTTTACCATTGGGTAGGAGATCTATTACTTGTACAATATTGGGATCCTTGGTAGATGCCCCAATAGGCTGTACAGTAGATGGTGGAATCTCAGCTGTGAAATTTCCAACTGCATAGTCTGGAAAATAGAGTTGTCTCATATATAGGAGTCTGCATTTCCCATTAGCTGACTTTGTGACTGACCAATGTATAGCAGATTGGCTATTAGTGTTAGTGTCATCACCCAACAACCATTAATGCATTCATACATCATGTCCATTCATTGTCAGGATGCATGGATGCAGCCCTGGAGAGAGTCTACTCACCAGGGCTGTACCCATGCATCATGTTGACTATGTGGGCTTCCCTAGCCCACTTAAAAGGGTCTATTTCTCCTCTTTCCTATCCCTTCAGATGTGTGTGGTGCACATATGCGCGGGCACCGACATATTCCTCTGTAAAATTGTGTAATATAGTTCTCGCCATGAATATGACCGTAGCTGTTGAAATGGCGTTAAACATCTATTACTCACTCACTCATGTTGACTATGTACAGGGTTGATACAGTTCCACCTGGAGATAATCATGATGCATGGATGCAGTTCAGGATAACATGATGCACTCCTGCATCAGCCACCTTTAAAGGGTTAAAAGGCTGAGACTACATTATAAAGTTGCATAATTATGATGCATTCATGCATCAGGCCAATTCCTTGGGTTTGATACACTTTCAGAGGGTCAGCATGATGCACCAATGAAGTGTTAGTGAGTAGACATTCCAGCACTTTATTGGTGTATCATGCCAACCAATGGGCATGATGCACTTAGGCATTAACAGTTCTTAAACAGTTAAAAGGTTATGGGAATACCGCCTTAAGCTCTAAGTAAGTAGACATCTTTCATTTTGCTGATAAGATTAACTGGAGGGAATACTTGCATGTGCATCTAAATCCTCACAAGCTCATTGAGAGTATGAGATGTAACAAAAACCATGATGAGTCATAATCTTTATCATTGTGTTTTCAACATGCAATGCATTTTTCGTGATGCAAAACTGGATATATATACATTACGGACAATGTATACCGTTGCATGGCAACTTGTTACATGCCATGAAAAGAAAGCACATAGGTCTAGTTCTTGTGTGGATTTTGTTTGTAGCATCTGTGTCTTTTTTATTTTAGGTTTTTGCCGAGTGGTTCTACCGACCAATATCCAGAATCCTGCACCCATGTTTGTGATATCATTTTGCCATAATGAATAACATAGTATTCAAGCCCCCATTTCATGCAGACGTTATTTTAGAAGGGCGCTTTTTTTAATATTATGGATTTACTGGTTAAGATTGATGTCAGTACAACCATACCCCTGGTGCTTATTTCGAATCTGCACTTATTCGAGACCACGGTGCTTAGACAGGCCAAGACGGTATTATACTTATGATAGAAGCAATAGTATGGTAATGGCTGGGATAAATATTATTAATGAAGACATACTTCATTATCTTTTTATCTTTTTTTTTTTTACTTTGATCCTATTCAAGATTGGCACACACTTATACAGGCCAATAAGAGAACACATGCAAGGCAAATTATCGATTCAACGTTCGGAAGAAAAGGACAAAGGATATATGAAAAAGCTTTTCTTACCAGACTCAAACTGAATCTCGCTGATCATCATCCACTTTGAGTCAAAGAAGAGCTGGAGCTTCACAAACTTTCCGACCTGGTTTGGGAGAGGTATAATAACCTGCCGGGCAAACTCTATCAATGTATCCCGCATGTACCTGAAGTCCACTGGCTCTGAGGCATAGTAGTCACCACCTATACTGAAGTATAGCTTAGCCCGCTTAAACACCCGCACATCCTTATTAAACATGTTGTTTGCATGTATCCGTACTGCTGAGAAGTTCCGAACATCATCAAATTTAAATATGATTTCAATTGGTTTGCCTCGGTGGGTCTCATTCCTCCAGCCAACCCACTCATATCCTTTGCTGCCAAAGCCTTTCGGGTCCAGTCTGAAGTTGGATTCGCCAACCTCACCATCTGTTAGCTGGCCGAGACCACCAGTTAGTTCTGTGTCAGAAATCTTCCCATCGTATGTGAAATCATACAAGTCAACCTCTGTTCCCCTCCGCTCTCCTCTGTGCATGGAGTAGGACACACTGCCATCTGTGAAGTGTAAAAGAAGAGGATAATGTAAATTGATATCATGAGTATAGTAAAAGCCTGTGTATAAGCCATTGCTTATAGACCATTTCAAAGGCCAATAGGGTGTTCCTGTATTCTTGGTCTAATTTATGGTCTTTTTTTCATGTATTATATAACAGTTCTTATCACTAATTTTGAAGTCTCAGATACAATTTACAATTTGGAAGTCCTATTTCAAAAATCTTTTTGTCATGCTTACCTTTCCAAGGACATCCATACAATTCAACCCTCAGGCAGACTGTCCTGGGATGACCACTATATGGAATGAAGCGCACCTTCCGGGCGATAATTGGTGGATCCACCTCCCTGAGCTCAGCAATGTAGGTGTTAGTGTTACCTTGGAAAATCTGGAGAGGAAAAAATATAAACAAGCCATAAATTACATGAAATCATCATATTTGTTATCATAATGATGGTTCATCAAATTAAACATCAATTCTGGTGAAGGTTATAGATAAAGAGAGAGGATTCAGGAGGCATCATTGATAATCTAAACAACAAACTGTTGCACAATCAAATGCTACTCGATAAAAGTCTATTTGATAATCCAGATGATCACTGAAAAAACTCTCTGAAAAAGAAAAGGAATTCACCCTGTGTATCCAATTTCCTCCCACCCCCTCTCCTTTCAGCTTCTTCCTTCCCTCCCTCCCTCTATCTATGGCATAAAATGGCGTCCATAGCGTTTCCAGTTCCGGGGTGGCGCCCTCTGGTGGTGACCTAACAGCAGATCTCGCGACCTCTTGTGAGAACTGCTGACCTCCATTTTTGTGCTGAGG
The DNA here is from genome assembly GCA_949317995.1 of Acholoe squamosa. Lineage (NCBI taxonomy): Eukaryota > Metazoa > Annelida > Polychaeta > Phyllodocida > Polynoidae > Acholoe > Acholoe squamosa. The sequence goes on along the minus strand of OX439046.1, from coordinate 68,590,212 downwards.
GATGGATGGGCGCAGCCATTGTCAATAGAGGGAGCGGCCTTTAATCACAATGTCAGCTGGTAATTTGGAAGTAAATAGTGTTCAGTGTACTCCTGTCCCCGCCTGGCCACAGCTCCGAGCCGCCATGGATCCAGCAGCTGCCAGAGGCCTTTCTCCCTCCCCGCAACCGATTGAAATTTATCTACGCCCTGGGAGTAGGCAAATCTAAAAGGGAAAAGAGGCAGGCGGCTGTGAACGAGAAGGGCCACTTTTCATCCTTACAGAAGGATATTTTATTCAGTCAGTCGGCCCCTGTCAATTTTCGACGCATTTTCACCGTATTTCCCCTGGCGGAAAGCACTCATTCTATCTTTTATTCTCTCATTTTCCTCCAATTTCAGCCCCCTTAAATGCTGAATTCCATAACTGGCTTATTGATGGCTTTTCTATTCAATCCCCCAATTCAAATGCAATATTTCTCCATATCTGCCAGTCTGGCTGATCATTCCCAGCTCTTACACTTTTACAATCAATTCAGAAAAACCTACCCGAACCAAGCTATCCCCACACTTTGTGAAAATAAAGAAGAATCCACATTCCACATACCGAGTTATTGCTGCCAGGGAGGGCTCCTCATCCATAGTATTCAGGCATTCATCAATGGCTCCACCCCACACCATAACATATATCACCCATACAGCAGCCTCTCATACCTTTATTCAGCCTTCCTGCCTACCTTAAACCTTTAAGGCCTGCTGATGCAGTAGTGCATGATGCCAAGTGGTGGTCATGATGCACCAATGAAGTGCTGGCGATACTGCTCGCCATTTGAGCATTATGGCGACCCTCTGGGAACGCACCAGCCCAGCAGGGTCAGCATGATGCATGAATGCAGCGCTGGCAAGTCACTCACAAGGGCAGCATTCACACATCATGTCGACCAATGGGTATAATGGATTAAAGCACCGGCCGCCCTTAAAGCCTTAATGCAGACGACCAGTGCAGACATATTAAGTCAGCACATCAAGGGGAGCCTGTAAGGGCCACTTGAGTCATGAGCTTTTTGAAGTTGGCCTGGAGTGGTGTAAAAGGCCCATGTTAGGGGACCCCAGCCTCTGTTGTTGCCAAGGGCGCTGGCATTAGGGATTCGGAGGCTGCAGGCAGTGATGGCTTCAGACTGCCTCCTGGTGGGTATTTCAGGAGGGTATTTCACAACATCCTACGATTGCAACAACTCAAAATAGAAGTGGGTGCTATAAACGATAACATTTAATGGCAGCCTTTAAGTTGATTCGTGTGCAATAATAGTTTGACTGCTGTTATCACTCTGTCAAACACCGATATACCTGTTTACATAGGAGTCAATCCCGGAAGCCAATCGTACAGTACAGTCGTTACTTATGATTGCCAACTATTGAATTCCGAGAGTTTGGAAATGTTTAGGATTGCAAAAAAAATAATAATAAAAGACCTATTGATTATACATCGATGGAGATTGAGTTATACATGTAGTAAGGAGGGGAGTCGTCTGGCATCATAAGTTGTTTTGAAATAACCACCTGGCCCAAGGACTGATCCAAGCACTACTAGTACTGCCTTATGTGGGATAGGTACATGTACTGCATAGAGAGCTAGAGTGAAATTGTGATTTGTCTTTTTAGCTGTGAGCTTTATAATATCAGAGGCGTAGGAAGCAAATCTTCAGTGGGTCCTCACCCCAGCCACCGCGAATTTTCAGCCTGAGAGCGCTGGTGTTGATGCATGGTTGTGTGGGATCTGTATAAAATAATTTTCCTTGATGGCTTATCTTTATCCCATGCTGCCATTTCTTTCCTTTTCTAATGACATATTTGTCCAATTTGTGTTGTGGGCAGTGGGTATCTTTACATTTTCTAATAAGGCTTGACACATTTTTTTCTTTTTTTTTTTGGGGGGGGGGGCAGACATATTCAGGCCCCACCTCCTCTTTGATTGGGGAGGGCAGGCCCCCTGCCCCCCCTTTCCTACGCCCCTGAATATACATCTTCTCCTTGACTGTTGTAAATGTATTCTCAAATAATTGCACAGAAGGTTACAGTGCCCGATGCCATTTTTGTGAACCTCCGTGTACAAACCTCTATACTACATGACATGTGTTATATTTGTACCCATCTTTCCAAAACTACCTCTGCCTAATCCTAACCACTCATACCTGTACTACTGTTGTGTCAAGACATACATACATATACACGCCCTGCATTTACAAAGAAACCACTTGCACTCTGAGCACGAGGAGAACTAAAATATTATACTTCCTGAAAGAAACTTGTAAGCACAAAGAGGTTCCTATAAGTGGTTTCTATTCTCTGCTTTCTCCTCACTATGGATCTCTCTTATTAGGTTGGTATGGGGTATGCTTTCTATCACTTGTAGACTTGAGATACAGGATCTTTTATGTATTATCTGTTAGAATATAGCCACAGACAAACGATGCTCATTGACACACGGATCATTGCTCAGATGCCTACAAAGAATAACTTTCTTCTCATCAACTTCAGTGTAGTAACTATAGATGTAGCAGAACGACCCTTAACCCTTTAAGGGCCGCTGATGCATTAATGCACCATGCACTTCATTGGTCGTCATGATGCACCAATGAAGTGCTGGCGAGACTGCTCGTTAGCACTTCATTGGGGCATCATGCCGATCCTTCGGGAGTGTATGTACCAAACCCTTAGGTTCAGCATGATGCTCCAATAAAGTGCTTGCGAGTAGTCTCGACAGCACTTCATTGATGCATCATGGCAACCAATGAGCATGATGCACCCCTGTATCTGCAGCCTTTAAAGGGTTAACACTTAAGAGGCTAAACGTGCATCAATGCATCATGCTCATTAGTCGTCATGATGCATGAAAGGTGAGCCAGCTTGCCAAGACTGCATCTGTGCATCATGTTGATCCAATCGGACTGATGCACTCCTAGAGGGTTGATGGCACGATGCATCAATGAAGTAATGGTTAATTTGGTGCATCAGCAATAGGCATGCTGCATTGTTAAGAGATATCAGGGAGGTTTAGCAACCACTGCGTGGGCAATATAACGCAGACGTACAGCATACCTACAGCATTGTTACGTTTACGTAAAATCAGGAATGAGTGACGTACGTCGTGGTTGCTAAACCTCCCTATTGTTGAAATAACGGGGGAATCCTTGTCACAAAGTTGCCAGAGAGCCATCCTTATTTTCATGGAGATTCCTTGTACCACGTACAGTGTGTACTGTACTGCTTCATTGTAGAAACTACACTGCTTCATTGCAATGCAATCACGGTGGTTCATTATTCATTTTTTTACAATGATCCCTGGTAGATTCAACTCTTATTTCTTAGAGTGTCCAGTATGCATTATTAACCCTTAAAGATATAAGACGCATACTTTCTACTTAGTTCTTCTGGTATTCGTATCTTATCATCAAGTGCTCTTTCCTTGTAATGATGATCTGCACCCCACCCATTCCATACTGGTATTGATTATATTTATATGGGGTAGCTCTTTTCTGTCACAATGAGGATCAGAGAGTGATATTGTGGTATAACAAGTAGTAGTATTCACCTTTTTAACCAAACATCTACAAATTAAAGTACAGATAATGTACACTGACTGTAACAAAAATGTAAAACACCGTAATGGCGGTTCTCAAGCAACTGTAGAACAAAGATTTCACTGTTATTTTTATTTAGATTCCTTGTCGGTGTACCTGAGCATTAGCGACCCTTAGTGAGGGTGTGTGCTGTACTGCCATCTGGGGCTTCATTGTAGAAACTACACTGCTTCAGTGAAGTACAATTATGGTGGATCACTGTAAAATTGTTATGAGGATCCCTGGTAGATTCCTCATTTATCATTTCATGTAGTGCTTGGCCCCTGTCTGGGTGCATCTAATGGCTGTTATCATGAAAAGTGTGAAGTAGCAATTTTCGGAATTTGCACGGGAGACTCGATGTTATGTAACATGCATTATTCTCTTGGGCCCTTACACCTAATTCCGAATGAGCCCTTTAAAAATGTGGATATTTTTCCCACTGCATGCTCTTCAGATAAGTAGACATCCCTTACTCCTCAAACGTATCTCCTAACTCCCTACAGCGACATACACCCCCCCCCCGTCCTCATCCCAATCAGGCATCCCCCCCGCCCCCTTCCAGCAAGCCCCCACCTCCTCCAGCCCAGCCCAGCTACCACTCTTCCCTTCCCTTGTAGCAATACAATTACATGGGCCCAGCACTAAGGAGATGATAGCCTTATAAGGTATATCCTCTCCCTACTCTCCTAATCTCATCTTGCCCCGTCCCTAATCAGAGAGATTTCCTTTCGATTGGTCGCTGCTATCATCAATCAGATTGGATGTAGCCTGCTCTATGGAAGCTAGCAGGTCCGGAGAAATTGTTTTTCCGCCAGGCCCGAATCGACAATCACAATTACGGCGACAGACCAAATACCGGGCCACAGGGCCTAGGTGGGAGGGAGGAAGGGGGGGGGGGGCAGGGAGGGAATTGGGCAGGTGGGCAGGGGGGCAGGGAGGGGAGAGGAAAGTAGTAAGGAAGCAAGCAAGCAAGGATGGATGGAAGCAAGCAAGGATGGATGGAAGCAAGCAAGGAAGGAAGGATGGAAGCAAGGAAGGAAGGATGGAAGCAAGGAAAGCAGGCTAGAAGGAAGGAAGGAAGCAAACAAGCACGGAAGCAAACAAGCACGGAAGCAAACAAGCAAGGAAGCAAGCAAGCAAGAGAAGAGAAGAATTAACGAACGCATGTAGGAACGAAGAGAGGGATCCAACCCACCACCACCTCGAGCGTTCTTGAGGAGGAGCAGGGATTTATGGAGTAAAAGAGCAATTGGGTGAATAATGGAGGAAGAAGCCCCTATACTGCTACAGAATAGGAGAAACACAATAAGCAGAGGATTGTCTGTATATGTGCGCTGGAAGTCTGGCATTGATTAGATTTGTTTGTTGGGGGTAAAAGGACAGGCGTCCATCCAAGTCACACATTATACTGTAGCCGCTCAGGAAGCCAACACCGAAGCCACAAATGTAAAGAGCAAACCTGAGCTGCTCCCCATAGACTCATACCAATACTATTGGGTGCCATTAATCAGGAGGTATTGTAATTGTTATGGTGATGATCAGGGAGAAGGGTATGTATGTGGGACTCATTTTATCTCAAGTTGAATAGAGCAGTTACATAGGTTTAAGAAAGGAACCCCCTATCAGTAGACTATGCAATAAAGGTACCTCGTATTTTAAGCCTAGTCTATACTTCACAGCCAGTCACTACATCAAGAAAGGACAGATAACAATGATTAAATCATTATTGTATGTGCCAAATGAATAGAAATTTGAACGTTTCTCACTAAAACATGTAAAAGTTCACTTGACTTGGTCGACCTTAGGGTTATCTCACTCATTTGTTAGCCATTTACCTGTATTTCACTCGGATGTGCCTCGTGAAGTACAGCGAAAGGCTAATTCATGAAGAAACACTAGTTCGGGGCAATTATTGTGAACCCCTATTCATTTTTTTTATGATCAGGGAAATGGCATGGTGTCTCGAAATGACCTGAGTCCTTGTTTCAAAATATTTCTCTATTTCCTCCCCTCTTGAGTATTTCCCATGTTGTAGAAAAATTTTGGTCTGCCCATTCCTGATGTAACACAGCAAACCAGGGGTGGATTCAAGTAACACATTTAATAGCACAAACTCTCAACCTCTGGTTGTGTGTGACAAACATTGCAATTTACATGGTGCCCAATCCAATTCCCCCAAGTAAACACTGACAGGCAAATGCTGCCAGATTTCCTGCAGTGACTGTTAGCCTGGTGTGCTGACTGTTTCCCTGATGTTGTGGCTGTATCTGAGAATTCTCAGAGAGATTGCTAGGCTTTAGTATAAACTCCAAAGATCTTCACTCTACAAGGGAAAGAATTTTGAATCTTTGGCCAATCCATTACCGTTTTTAATGTATAGCAGTAGCTGATGATTCCATTTCCCTAAATTCCCATCTGAACTCTGTCATCATCTTGCACCAAAGTGCACCCAGGTCCAAATAACTACATCTGCACATCCTGTTCTTTATGAATATTCGTTCCTCGCACCACCAGACAATCTTTGGCTTTACCAGGTTTTGGCATATTGATGAAATTCAATGCTTGAGACTATAATTGGGTCTGCGTGCCGCCGATTGTCCTTGTGATACATGCAATGTGAGTAAATCTAAATGGAAACTACCAAACCCTTTACAGGCTTGACACAGTTTCAATGCATCATACCCTCTGGTTGGCACGATGCATCTATGCAGAATCTGTGGGAGTGTATCAATCCACAGTTCTGGTGATTAACTCGCCATGTCTACATACATGCATCACACCGACCCTACATCGTCGATACACTTCTATATAATAGTAAAGGTGAACGATGACCAGTTTGAGCTGACCGTTTCTTCACGAGCGTGTCCTGCCCGTCCGAGCGGGCAGGACACGCGAGTGAAGAAACAGGAAGCTCAAACTGGTCAGAGTTCATCTTTACATTTATGTCAAGGTGTTTGGGTTGATAATTAATCGATATTTCATCAATATAATCCATAATTAACTCTTATTTACCCATCGTCATCGCGAAATCCTGACCGCCGCCATCTTGGATGTTTACGTTTCAAAAAGGCTGCGCATGCGCGGTGGACCTTTGATGTCATCGTGCGGATTTCCCGCGGGTTATTTAACGCAGGGGTGCAATACGGGGGTTCAGTGCTTTCTCTATGGAACTACGATATTCACCTTGACATAAATAGTGGGTTCTGCACTCTGAGAAATAACTGTTGAATCTACAAGAGATCCTTATAAAACTGAACAAAAAAAACACACTGTAATTGCACTGTAGTGAAGCTGTGTAGTGTCTACAATGAAGCAGTACAGTACACACTGTGGTACAAAGAATCTCTGAAAATGGTCAGTGCAGATCCTGCCCCCCTCCCATACATGACTATTGTTCTAGCACACTAATCAGGAATATACCGATACTACCACACTATTAGTCCTGGAGCAACTCAGGCACACCTGATACTACATACCCCACTCCCCCCTGGTGTACATAAATACAATCAGAGCAACTCATGTATGACCCAATCTGCTCCTCTGCTGCTCAATGTTAACCCTTAAAGGGCTGTTGATGCAGGTCCCGTCATGCCCATTGGTCGGCATGATGCACCAATGAAGTGCTGGCGAGTAGACTCACCAGCACTTCATTGGAGCACCATGCCGACCCTCCGGGAATATGTCAACCCTGTAGGTCTGCCATGATGTATGAATGCAGCCCTGGTGAGTTACTCATTCATGTGTCAAGTTGACATATGAGCATGAAGCATTAATGCATCAGCAGCCCTCTAAGGGTTAACACAGGCCCTGCCCCTATAGCCATGGATGACAATTGTACGCACACACCGCTCTATGTATACACACTTATTATTATCTGACCCTCCCCCAATAAGGCAAACATGGTCTGCCAATAGGGAATCCCCCACTTGTATGGAGCCTCACGACACTGCCCCCGACCCTGCCCCACCAATAAGGTATTCAGAAAGGATGATTCGTGTTTGGGTATGCTGATCATCCAATCGGTCTGGCTGGGTGCACAGGAAACAACTGGGATCCATGTAGGTGCTGGATAATCAGTTCAGGATATATGATGATTTCTGTTATTAGGCGTGCTCCTCCTTACTCTACTTTCCCAACGCTCACACAGACGTATATCAGCGAGCCCACTGCTAAATATCTGCCAATCTGGTCTCCTTTAAGGTACTTAATTTCTTATTAGCACTGTGTAGAAATAACCTATTGCTAAACTATTGGTAATAACGGAGAATACAAAAGACGGAATGATCCCTGTGTACCACGATTGGAGTATCCATTGCGTGTGGCTGCTTATATTAAGACAATAACCCAACGTCATGGAGTGGAGCAGGGGGTATCTATTCCGAATGGCTGCTCATGTTAAGACAATAGTTCCAAGCCATGAGGTAGAGCAGGGGCAAGGGGTATCTATTCCATGTGACCCTTTATACCATGCATAACAATAGGTCCATACCATGGAGCAGTGCACCTATGGGGCGGGTAGGGGGTGGAGGAAGGTATAGGGATCATGTGAGACATTATGATCCCTACCATGGAGGAGTACAAATGAGGCCCCAGGTCTAATTGTTCCCTGATCGTGACTAGGTACTGGAGGCGACAGGCTGGAGCCCTATTTGGATCATCCATCCCTACTCCTTCTGTCTCCTCCAGGGTTGATAATAATACATAAGACCTCAGCTGGCTCGGACAATTCCTACCCACAGGAGGTGATGTCGGGAGGTGGGTAGGGCATCTTCATCACAACATGGGAGGTGGGGGGGCACTCACTCTTTGATTTTGGGTACTAACGGCAAAACTACAGTATGCCCCATACCATTCCTTTTGTGTATTTGCCTATAATTTCATATCAATTTAAGCCCCTCCCCCATTTCTTCGGGGTCCTTTGTGACACAGAATAAGGGTGCATTTTAATAGGATTCGGGAATTTAATATCTCTAGGACAGATGTACCGTCTTGCACATTGAGGGTCCCTATAGGCCCTAAATGATTACACGATGTTGTCGAGCAAATTTACTCCTATTACTTGGGTTCGTCGTGCAAGCTCATCTTATGTACTGGAGGTCGTCGTGCAAACATCGCTGAAGTATTGTACCAGCCCTTGTTTGTAAAAATGTACCTAATTTGGCAATTCTATAGTGAGTGCCCCCCCCCCCCCAACACAGGAGGAGAGCAGGGCATGATGATAAAGCTGGAATGTCGTGACATGTGATGCTAACATGTTGCACCGTGGCATGTTTGTCATGTTCCTCCAGGGAGTTTTTCACGTGAGGCTTGGGCACTGATTACAGACATGCGACCTCTTCCTCCTCCACCCCCACACTCTACAGGGACCTTAAGCCTGTAAGGACCACTGAGGTCTGTATAATGCATCATGCATCATGCCAACCCTTGATACACTCCCAGAGTGTCGGCATGATGCACCAATGAAGTGCTGGCAAGCAGACTCGCCAGCACTTCATTGGTGCATCATGCCAACCCTTGATACACTCCCAGAGGGTCGGCATGATGCACCAATGAAGTGTTGGCAAGCAGACTCGCCAGCACTTCATTTGTGCATCATGCCAAGGAATGGGTATGATGCACTCCTGCATCAGCGCCCCTTAAAGGGTTAATGATGAGTGTCCATGGAGGTTGTCATGTGTGGCTGTAGGTAGGTTTAGGACTCACATTATCTTTGCCCTCCATGCAGCATTGCATTACACCATGCAAGGAATGGGAGGTACATATGCCATGAAGGCAGTGTTGGAGGAGGTTATGATATAATGCCAGGGAAGTCTTAGTATGCGACAATGGTTTTACCTTCTCACGCACTGATACTGAAGTTATTTCAGTAACCTTTGTGAACGTTATATATTTACAAGGTTGATAGGTAGTACATGCTGACCTGTGCGTCTTATATCATTTTCCTAAACTCAGAGTGCACCTTTGATAAACATGAAGTGCACCTTATACACGAGGTAATACGGTAGGTATAGGTGTACTAATGTAGTCTATGCTTCTGTGAAATATGATGTAAAGATGTCAGTTATTAACATAACTGTACTGCTTTAGATAACTCGTCTTGGTTACTGACGAAAGTTAAAATTTCATATGGTTTTATTTCTTTTTATGAGAATTATACTCCATTTAGAGTTTTACTCACCTCTTGACCTCGCCTGTTGTGGAAGCGGAACCAGGGTCCGTCCTCCTCCCTCTGATATTCTAACAGGTACTGGTCGGCGTACTCTTGACCCTGGAGGAAAATAGAGGGGAAAATTATTGTTAAACCTTAGTTAGTTTTTCACATTAAATGTCGATAATCAGGTTAAAGGAGGAAAGGTATTGAGAGGATAAAAATATAATCTCATCCTGAGCATTCAGGTTTCAGTATCAAGAGTATGAACCATCCGCTAAGCTCATATATGCAATTTTATTTTCTTTTTCAAACTCGGTCCAGAAACTTGGCTCGAGGGTTTTCAAGACTATAGGAAAAGTCCCACAAGGCAGGAAAACTGACATGAGCGAGTGTATGGAAAAATGTCTCGGTTCTGATGAATTTCAATGCCCCTGTACCGGTAACCCTAGTGCTTATTTGAGTCAGACACTTATTTGAGACAGGCACTTATTTGAGACAGGCACTTATTTGAGACAGGCACTTATGTCATGGCAGATACGAGCATTACTAAAGTACAGTACTGGAAATTCCGTATTCAATGGGGGGATGGAATACAATGTGACTGTATTCAATGGGTGTCCACCATCTTGGATTTTGAACAGATCTGAGCAGTTTTTCTTTATTAAAAAGCAAAATAACCCCCTCGGCCATGACATAAATGCAAATTTCCACTTCCATGCGATTTTTACATCGTATTGGGACTGGTCATATCTCACTCAGCCATATAGTGGCTTCGTGGGATATGCCAGTCCCACTTGGGGGAATACGATGTAAAAATATCCCATGGCCATGGTCGTGGACATTTGCTTATTTATTTGAGACAGGCACTTATTCAAATACTGTATTCAGTGCTCAATTTAAGTATTAGATATGATTTCATGACCCCCTTACTCTGCAGCGCTTACTCAAGTCTGGAGTTTATTCGCGACCCGTTCTTATTCATGACCAACATTTATTTGACACCGGTGCCTATTCTGGTGCCTATTCGACACTGGCACTTGTTTGGGACCCTGGCACTACAAGTGAGAACATTCAATTTAATTTTCTGTCAATCCCTCTACAACAGTAAATCCCATGCTGACCAGCTGGTCCATCCCTGGGGAATGCCAGACAGTGTATCAGTTACCTACACCCACCCTGCCCCTGTCATAGAACCCTGTCAGACTGACCAGCCAATCACTGCTCACCTGCCTGATGACCAGGGGGTGGCAGCTCACTACCCACATCCCCTCAGGAGTAATATGGGAAATATTGGTACTTAACCTTTTCAGAGATAATTAAAGCTTGGCATTTATTTAATTATAGCGGAATAAACAGTAGCCCATTGCCATCTGTGTGTGCATTGTGAAAATTGAAAACGTTGATGGAGGATTTGGTTGGTTCTCGAATGCTAAATACCTACATGTGTGGAGGGATAATGAATTTTGCTAAAAAGGATTTATAACTCCTCTAAGTCTGATAGAGCATTAATGCACCATACCCACTGGTCACCATGATGCATCATTGCATATTTGACGTGTATCTTACGAGGGCTCCATTCTTGGAGGGTCGGCATGATGCACCACTGACATACTTCCGCTTACCAGCACTTCATTGGTGCATCATACCAATCTATAGGCATGATGCACTAATGCAGTAGTGGCCCCTAAAGGATTAAACCATGCCCTGGGGCTCCTGGTGCTGACATGGGTCAGCCTTAGTGTAGATAACGTACAATCAGTTTATAGTTACCACATGTGACACCCTTATCTGTAATTACACACTTTATGTCTAACTAGGGTGGAGACACCCACCTCTCATGACCTAATTAGTTATATATCTAATTACTGCAATTTCAGACTCTCATTTTCAGATTAGGTCAAGAGTGCCCCAGTGTGGATAGTGGTGTATTGTTTCAGAATGCTATGACAAAATCTGAAAAGGAATTCCTCTACCAGGGACTTGAAGTTTGAATTTGTCATTTACAAAGACTTTTGCTAGAGTGGAGAAGTACTGATGGGGACTGGACATTTGTTGGCATACATGTATTGTATACATACATTATTTTGTTAAATAAAGACAAATTGTGTCCCAAAGGAAAACACAGAAAGAAAAACACTTAGTAGTCCATGTTGAATTCTAGTTATAGATATTTCCATTGGGATGCTGACTCTGAAGGCACTCCGACATTATCTCCCATAGTGAAAACCCTCTGCATGCAATAAGTTCAGACTTTCTGTGAAAATCTAGGGACTACCCCGGGAGACTACTCCAGGGAGAAGGTACTCCAGGGAGTGATTCTCACAGCATTATTAACTGATTACACTTAGCCAGTTAGTCAACTATTGAAGCAGCACCAGTGCATTTCCTGCTAGAAATTTAATTATCTTAACTCAGGAGAGTGCTCTACTGCTGGGAAGAGCAGCTCTTAGAGGTTGGAAAAGGAGGAGTTGAGGAGATGATTTATTTTTAAGCTTTAATTCCTGGGAACTGCTCCCAGCATGCCAAGGCTGCACTGTGAGAAATAACTGTTGAATCTACCAGGAATCTCCTTGTAAAATTGAAAGTTGGAACATCATAATTGTAATAGAGTGAATCAGTGTAGTTCACAATGAAGATCTCAATAGCAGAACTATCAAGCAATGAGTTACAAGGAATCGCTTTAGAAATAAATAAGCAAATGTCAACAACCATGGAATAATTTTGACCGTATTTCCCGAGGTGAGACTGGCGTATCCCACGAAGCCATAAAATGACTGAGTGGGATGCGACCAGTCTCGCCTCCATGGTCGTTGACATTTTTGCATTTATGTCACCGCTACACAGGTTTGAAAACTTTTATATAGTAGAAACCTGACAATATTTACTGAGCATGGAATACGGCAGTTCTAGTACTAACCAATAGTAACGATCGTATCTGACATGACATAACAGTGAAAGCCATTCTCAAAGTTGCTAGAGAACTGATGTTAATTTGATGGCTTATTTTAACAGTGTGGCTATGGTGAGCAGCTCAGAGCAATTGGGAGTAGTGGAGAAGGAGCTGGTGAGGGAGCTTCTCAGGCTAAATACAACAATTAAAGGAGATTACTGTTACAACTCTGACAGACACACAAAAACAATCACACTCACACATAAATTAATTAGTTCAGCCTGCCAGACCAGGCCATCAAAGCCAATTAACTCCCAATACCAATTAGAGGCTCTCTTCATGTGTTTTGCTGCCTCCTCCTAAGAGACCAGCTCTGAAGCTTCATCCAACTACATGTATTCCCTAATTTGAGACTTGTTGATTTAGTTTTGAGCTGAAGGGTGGGATGTAGGTAGGGTATAGAAGGCATTAATCCTGTCTGACAGGAACCCATGTAGAGAGAAGGAGTCATGTATTGTAATTGCCTGCATACGCACCACACTCTCAAATAAGTGCATATCTCCAAAGGCGCTTGCGGCATGCAGGATTCAGAAATTAATCTTAAGCAATGAAAAGTGAAACTTAAGTAAGGTTTGTATACCCATCTAGCGGAATGATTTTGTCAACCAATGAGATGATTCCCTGCATCCACTGCAGTAATAGGGTACGACTGGTGTCTGTTCTGATAATCCGTATTAGTGAACCCTGAGGGAACCCTCCCTGGTAACAAGCCAAGCCAAGGTGTTACAACTGTGCTACACATGCTCCCTATTTATAAGAGTTAGGGATAAACTTGTAATGACATTTATATTCATCAGGGTGTTTCAATGGATCCCTCAGTAATGTAAAGTAGAGTTACGTAGTATACGATTGCATAGACAACTGATGATACATGTGTAAACTCATTTACCTTTTTTTTCTGACAGACTCTCAACTCTCTCTGATAAAACTGAGCTGTCTGCAGCTTTCAGGCACTACCGTAGTGGCCAATTTAAGGCACCCAGTGCTCACGGATTCTAATATCCGCTTATCCCCAGCCCTAAAATAAGACAGGCGCTTATTTGAATACTGTTTAGTGTGCTTAAGATTGATTTCAGTGGACTGCCCTCCCACTCTTATTCGAGTGTGGCGCTTATTTGAGACTTCGATGTTTAAACAGGCCAGTACGCTATTCCACTTGCACACATGTGCCTTTGAAATGTAACCCTGATTCCATTAGCAACAAGTCACAGGTAATTACCCAATATGAATTTTCTCACCAATTTCGCAGGAATTAATTCTGAATCCATTTAGCAGCCATCGTTAGTCTCAGATAATCCACCTGCAGAATGCTACTGGTGAATACCAGGTGATGGAGAAATAATAAAATAATCAATGTCTGATCTTTCATCATGAAAAGAAGAATTGATTTTTGGTCTAAGGAATTTGATTAGTTTGCACTTTCAATCCAATTGGGCGGCACAGGACATGGTTCAGGCAGTGAACATGGATTTACGAGCCACTTTGTGATTAGTTATTATATGTGCATTCTGAACATCAATAATATTTCTATGTGGCACTAGTGTATACTATTGACAGACCATGTTCTTCTTAATGATAATTATATATATATATTAGTGGGCAAATAGAAAGGATATTCCGTGGAAGACGCCATGAGCTCTCCTATCTGCTTGCTTAGCCCTGGTCACTTTATATTACATGTAATCGGGTCGCCTTCAGCATAAACTTGGACCTCAGGGTTATTACTGTGAAACCAGTTGCCTGGTTACAAATTCAATTACACATGTGTTTATACTGTGAGCCCTGAATGTCAGGCTAGTTGTAGATCAGCTAAAACACTGGTTAACTGTTGGATACCCATACCCACTGGTGCATGGGCATCCATGCATGTGGGTAGCACGTGTTGTGTGGTAGGATTTTCAAGTGACAAAGATTTGAAGCCTCAGGCTTAACACAACAGAAACATCTCAGGACTTCCACGCTGTGTACCGTAATGGTCCTGTAATGGTTTGTTTAAGCACCCCGGTGCTTAGAAATTTCAATATCCCTCCACCTCAGACCTTATTTGAGACATGCACTTATTGGGCCACTGCTTTGAGGCCATAAGATTGACTTCAATACCGCATAACCCCAATTGTGCCTTTGTGAGACAGGTGCTTATTTGATACCTCGAGCCTTAAACTGAGTAATACGGTAAACCTACCACAATGCCCTGAGGCTCCCAATAACACCCCTTCCTGTGACACCTATATCTAACCCATTGTGACACCTCATTACCTCAGCTGTCACACCTACTGTCACAACTACCCCCCTGAAGCAAAAAAAAGGGAAACCTTGTTGCCCCTTCATACCAGGCAGCAGCTGGTCTAAATAAACCCACTTTGGAATAGTTTTTGTAACCTCTTATGAGCAGAGGTCACAGCTGAGCAAGGGTTTTACCCTTTAAAGACTGAGAGCGTATTCATTGATGCATCATGCCCAGTGGTCCTCATGATGCATTGATCCAGCCCTAGTAAGAATACTCTCTAGGTCTCCATTCATGCATTTTGCCAACCCATGTGTTGCCAGGGTTGATACACTGAGCAATGCCAGAGGGTTAGCATGATGCACCAATGAGGTTCTGGAGAGCAGACTCGCCAGCACTTCATTGTTGCATCATGACGACCAACAGGCATATTGCACTAATGAATCATTAGCACTTACAGGGTTAGGACATTGTAATAGAGGCTATAGGTCACAAGACTCCCCACATGGTCCCATTATAAAGGTGAAAGTGGTGAGGGTATTAGGGGGAGGGAACACACCCTAAGTGCACCTAGAAATTTGGTCTTTATTCCTCAGTGACACATAAGGTGCTGACAAGAGTGGATTGTATGTGAGTACATTAGTTTCAGCCTTGGGAAGTAACTCACCAGAGCCATATTAATGCATCATGCTGACCCTATGGGGTTGATACACTCCTGGAGGGTTGGCATGATGCTCCAATGAAGTGCTGGCGAGTACTCACCAGCACTTCATTGGTGCATCATGACAACCAATGGGCATGATGCACTCCTGCATTGCCGGCCTTTAAAGGGTTCACTTCAATCATAAGGTGTGCCCAGGGGGCTCTATCTGTTGTAAGTGATTTTATATAGGTTGATTATATCAAAACACCCTATCAAAGCACAGGGCCAAAAGTAGAGGTTAGGATATTGGCCTAGAAGGATTTGATACATTGATTTGTCTAACACTAAAAAGATGATAAATATGTATTGCTTTGGCAAGCAGTGCTATGAATAAGGGGACAGATAATGAAATCAGAAATCGAATAGAATCATAATGTTTTGGTTTCTGAATATAGACACTGTCCTCAAAAGTCCTGCTCATTGTGATCTGCATTCTACCACCAAAGCCTTTCCCAATGCAATTATCTTTTATAATGCCAGTTATTTATTTGTTCACAAAGGGGGACTCACTTTCCATTCCAATTAAGACAAGATTGACAATGGGAGTTAGTTTTTATGCAAGACAGTGGGAGATTTAAATCTAGCCACAGAAGCAGGGAATTCTTCCTTTTCTTTATGGGTGTTATTTATGTAGTTGTGGCTGATAAGGACATTCGTCTTGAGATATATGACAGATGATAAGGTCTGTTAGCTTGACACCCTGGAGTATGAGGGAGAGGGAGAAAGAGAATGGGGTGCCCCAGGGGAGGGAGTCCTATGAGTGGTGGGTGGGGGTGGGAGGGGGGAGTACTCGATGTAGGATTAGGTACCAACTTTAGTACTGATCCTGTTAAGCAGTGGCGGTCAATAGATCTATGATGAGGTGAAAGGGGGGCGGTAGGTAAAAGCTTACATAAAGAAATAGGAGCTGTCAATTTCTATCAGAACATAGGAATACAAGATTATTTGTGTACAAGTCACAAATTCATCAAGAGGCTCTCACAAGTATCACAGTATTATCAAAGATGCTGTATCACTAAAACTACACTTTCTGACACATTACTAAACTACATTATTCCATATCATACCAGAGGGCCCAAACAGGGGAGGCTGTGATCTGATAAAAAGGCTTGTAAAATGGCTGTAATGGGATAAGGTTGTAGGTGTACAGTTGTTACCTACAAACAAAGAGTAAGGGCCTCCCCTGGTGGGGGAGTATATATATATATATATATATATATATATATATATATATATATATATATATATATATTACATAGCATGCACATGTAGGACTACATTGGACACCTTCATAAGTATTCATGACTTCTTCAAACAAAATGAAGGCATCTGTCATGTTTGGGAAAACATCCTACCACCACCCCTACCCCCACCCATTCCTAGTGGCAGTAAAATATTGCTGGGTGTGGCTGTAGCCTTCACTCCATTAACTATCAGCCCGCCCAGTACCCCTCCCACCCTCTCAGAACACCCTCCAGTAGCTTACAATAGCCCTCTAAGGGCAGTTCTTTCTATGCCTCAAGGGTTGCCATAATAAAAACCTTGCGTATAAGCCACGCACACCTGTAGGACACAATCCCAATATTGCGGGGGGGGGGGGGAGAAAGCCACATGTTAGTCTAGGGTGGATAACATAAGGTACCTACATACCTATAGTGGTCGAGTCAAGGGCAATTTACCCTAGTACAAAATGTGCCCTGAAAGGAAGCCACCTCCTTCCCCTCCTCATACACACCAAGCTAGATTCCTTGTGACAGAAAATTGATTGGCAATAGCCTAAGGATCACTCAATCTTTATGGGATCAAGAAGTAGCCAGTACACTATAAAGGAGAAAATAACCATCGAAATAATAGTGGTTCTCCAGTAACTTTGGGGCAGAGCTTTCACCATTATGTATTTTGACCAGAGATTCCTTGTTGTACAGTGCACTGCTTAACTGTATGCTTCCTGTGGCTTCATTGTAGCAGTCACACTGTTTAATAGCATAGCAAATACAGTAAATCAAATACATGTACAGTTTATGCAGATTCCTGCTAGATTTAACAGTCATTTCCTAGAGTGTGGGAATCACAGGAAAGGTAGAGTGGTGAATTTTATGAAGGGAGATTCTATACCATGTCTTCTCACCAGCATTGAACAGCCAATGTTATTTTACTGACCGTAAATACTGCTGCAAGGCTAAGGCAGTGATGTCATAAGGTTTATCATGATAAAGTGGAAATGGTAAATTCTAACACATTAAACAGTTCATTGTTGTTAACATCACGTTCAGAATGGTACATTAAATTGATAGGGCATTTTACCACATAGGTAGACATCGAATTAGGACAGTAAGCCCCAGGTGTACTTGCCTCCCCAGCCAGATTATAATCTCTCATAAATATGATGTCATGCAGTAGTCGATCAACCCCTGGAAATCCCCTTTTCACTCTTCACACTAGGGATTACCCCTCATAAATAGATATTCTTATCTTCTATGACCCTGAAGTCAGAAGAACTAATAGGGAAACGTGAAGAAGGGCAGGGGTCTGGTCATTATATTATTAATATATTTGAATAATCTATTAATCTTTTTCTCTTTTATTTCCTCTCAAAGTCTTAGAAATATCTATTTCATACATCTTTATGTTCTGTACAGCTAGTATAATTATAATAATTGAGTTTATTTAGAGAGGGACTCCGTTAAAAAGCATGTTTTCGTAGATCGTAGCAATATTACCTTCTGACAATAGGCTCGTTACTGGGACAGGTGGGTGTGATATATCAAGATTGAAACATAACATTGTCTTTTTCAGGATTTAAGTTACCAATTATCTGCATAGACAGAATATGATCTCCAAGAACGACTCGACTCTTCTTACTGAATGCTGGGACTCTAATTTCTTGTTCTTGACAGGTTTAGGTCACAAGGTCAACTTATCAGCTTATCACTTTTTTTGCAAGGTGACATCTACGTATCTTTATGCCATTAGGCACTATTCAAGTATTCACTATCATTGTGCGCTCTTCACAATAGTTCTATCGTTCACTATATCTTTCACATCATTCATACCAAAAACGACTTTTAAATCATTGTGTTAAATCAGGACCTGAGGTATAATCAGTAATAGGTATAATCCAAAACGTATTATCTATAGAGAAATGACTTGATCCCGGGGACTTGATTTAGCCATGATATTCCCTTTTCTTTTACAGGGAGACCCCGAGGAAGGTATCCAAGAGTATGTAATATTATAAATGCATGACATTTTCACATAGGCTGGTTTCCCTGTCACCCAACCCGACCATTCCAAATCTACACCATATATCCTCATAACATTTATCTCTCTTTGCCAAAAGGAATGCAAATGGGCACAAGTATTGTTGTATCTGTAAATGTCCCACATATTATGATTTACAAGCTTTCTGCCAGCTAGAAACCATTCATCTTGATTCAGACCCCCATTACAATAGGCTTCTTATACCTCAGTTGATTGTGATCTAGTGCTTCCCTCCATGTGCCTAACAAACCCTGACTGTGGTAGGCCTGTAAGGGCCGCTGATGGAGGAGTGCATCATGACCATCGGTTGGCATGATGCACCAATGAGGTGCTGGCGAGTCTCTGCTTGCCAACACGTCATTGGTGCATCATGCTGGCCCTCCGGGAGAGTATCAACCTTGTAGTGCCAGCAGCATGATGCTTGAATATAGCCCTGGCGAGTTACTTGAAATGGCTTCAACCAAGCATCATCAGGACAATTTGGGCATGATTCCTAAAGGGCTTTAGCCTAATGCTGTCACTGTTTGTGTAATAACATTGGCCACAAAGCAAATTGGTTAGCTCCATTCGCAGTGCAAATGTAATGTTGGTTAGAAATGGGGCAGTATTGTGGGGAAAGGGTAATTCTGGAATGTACATAATGAATGCAATATGAGGCAAGTTTTACCTCTAGTCAATTTCCAACTATCATTATACCTCGCTCATAAGGCCTGAAGATAAGAGAGATATTTTGTCGGCCTCAACTGGCATTATGGAAAGGCTCATAGGGATCTGCGGGGTTTCCTGTTGACGTTTTAAGCTATGACTCAGTTTCCTCATTTTCTTTCATCCCCACATTTTTCCTACCATTTTAGTAGATACTATGTTCACAGTACACAAGGGTTTGAAGTGAATCACCATTATCTAGTGTGGACGAGGTGTAACACACTTTTTTTTTTATCCTTCCCTCTGTAACGCCTTGTGTATAGAGTGTCGTTCTTATCGTAGCCAATCTCTTGAGTCTCCTCCCAGGGTTTCCCCACTATTCATTGGCATCCCTAGCAACAGCAGATAACCCCGGTGATAACGAGGCTCCTTCACCAAAGCGAGGCTGTCAGAGATCAAAACGAGGTCCAATCCCATTAGAACGAGGATGAGAGGTCAGCGCCCTATCTGCCCGATCCTCACCCCCTAGTGGCAGACTGGTGAATCAGCAGCAGCGTCCGGAAGACGCCAGCCGAGGGGCTCGGGTATTTCCGGTATCTTTCGGCCGCCATTTCTATGAAGGGAATTATTGCAACAGATGCCTCTTGGGAGATGCGGCGTCTCTAAAGCAACATGGCCGTCCGTCTAATGTCCCGCCCCCTAGTGACCACCACCTGTCAAATCCAAGATGGCCGCGGGGCGTCTTCCTGTCCAGGCGACGCCCAGTGCAATTCATACTATGACACTTAATCAAAAACCAATCACGTCCGAATTTCAGGAATGGCATGTGGGGTAGCGACTTGTGTGTCTAAAGTACAATATGAATTCCCTCAGCAGACCGTTGAAATGTTACACATATCGAGGGCTAGTCCCAAAGGAGACAACAAACCCTAGTGTTTTATTTCTATCCTTGTTAATCCTTTTAGGTCCATATATTAATCCGCATCTCTTGATTGAAAGGATCAATAAGGTGAGCAACTCGCCAGGACTGCAACCTTGCATCATGCCATATTCATAGATAATGACATGGGTGTGATGCACTGATGCACCAGGAGGGAGTTTCTCAGAATCAGTTGGTACTAGAATCCAACTGGATATATAGAGAGAACTAAACGACCGTGGTGCACCATGAGGGGTGGATCGGCCACCGAGAACACCAGGGGAGTGTATTTCTCTATTTATTTTATGTTTTTATGGGGGTTTAAATAAGGAAAAATTATCAAAATCCATTACCATAGTTCCCCGTACGAGCGGCGGTCTGCCATTTTGAATGTTTACATGCGCCCCGAACGAGGCTGCCATACCAGATTGGCCGCTGTGGTGGATCGGAACACGTTATGCCATTGGGGGTGTGGTGATCGGCTCCGCAATGCTATCTCTACGGGAAGAAGTTATTCACATAAAATAAATACTTTTATCACCCAAGCATGTTGAGCAATGCCATTCAGCAGCCACTAGAGCGTTAAGACCTGGGTCCACGATTATCTCTCCCAGTGGGGGAAATACCCACTGCACTCAGGACAGCCAACATTCAATGGAAATATCCAGAAACAGACGACAATAACAAATAGCTATAGAACGAGCAGACGACATTTGAGTCAGTCTCATCTGCTTCCTATATGTGCGGCGTCAAGTGCCACTCGTCCCTCCACACTCCAAGTCCTTCCTCTCAACAACCAATAAACATAAAGCACACACTTTGTAAGGCTGGGATACCCCAACACAAAAATACCAAGGGGATTAAGTGGTTCAAGTAAAGTGTGTGACTGTTTAACCCTTTAGGGGCAGCTGATGCATTAATGCATCATGCCCACTGGCTGCCATGGTGCACCAAAGAAGTACAGCCCTGTGAACAGAAATCATGTGCTTCAAGTTGGCAAGATCAGTGCAAATCACACGCTTGAAGGCACATGATCTTGCACTGGTCTTCAGCTTGAAGCTTGGGTCACAAGGTCATGACGTCACAGCAGTGATGGTGGCCGGCTGGCGGCCGGGAGTCAGCTACCAGTGTGCAGTGATAGTGGAATTACAAAGATTAGGGATTAATAGTGAACCAAATAATCATGCTCCAAGCTCTAATAGAGCTAGAAACAATTAAGGGGCTAATGATACTGTCCCTATGCCGTCCGTCAGTTACTGACGGCCGTCAGTTGGCCATGAATCAGCGGTTTTGTTTGAGTTTACATCCTGAGATTAGGCACTTCTAGCATGAGGGACTGATCTTATTTGCAGTGCTATCGCTATGGCACTGATCCCGACGCCAGAGGCGGGTGACAATCTGTTCAGAGGTGACTGAAGTGCTGGCTAGACTGCTCGCCAGCACTTCATTGGAGCATCTTGTCGTCTTCAACATGATAGGAAATGGACTTTGAGGCAGTTTTCAGCTGAGGTCTTTCATGGTTTTCTAAGGCATTATGTAACCCTCAAAGATTAACATTTAGTCTAGACTGAAGGCCTTGGTTACAGCACCGGGAGTAGGAGTGGGAGATGTTTATATCAAGGCTGGTGTTGACAGGGTGAGAGGCGAGGGTTGGTGATGGGGGTGAGAGGGGGGCGGCTGGAATTTCTCCAGTGTTGAGTGGAATATATATGGCTTTTTAATATGGGTTTTATACAGTCCCAGAGGGTCGGCATGATGTACCAATGAAGTGCTGGCGAGCAGACTCACCAGCACTTCATTGGTGCATCATTACGACCAATGGGCATGATGCACTCCTGTTTCAGCAGGGGGTGGTGAGGGAGATGAGGGGCTGGGATTCCTCCAGTGTTGGCATGCAGCCTTTACCTCATTCAGCTTGTCAAGGTGGGGCCAATAGTCCTCCAACTTCTCCTTCTTGCCGCCATCTTAACCCTTTAAGGGCCGATGGGGCAGAATCAATCAAAATAACACATTATATGATTTAGTTTTATATCACTTATATTATTAGACCCAATGAAAATATCTTGATAAGAAGTAATTTATTTGTTTTCAAATCAAGATCAGATAAAACTTTCTAATAGATACTTCAAAGACTGATAGTACATTGATGCATCATGCCTATTGGTCGTCATGATGCACGACTCTACTCCTGGCGAGTTACTCACCAAGCCAGCAATACACCATTCTGACCGACTTAAGGGCCAAGATACACTTCCAGATGTTTGGTATGATGCTGCATTGAAGCAGTATTGCCAGCATTGGTACATCATCAAGACCACTATATGCATCATAGACAACCAGCCTTTAAAGGTTTGGCTCTGTAGGCCCCCAGTGGCTATGGCTACCATTGGTAAAGCATGTAGTGGGAATGTGATGCTGGGAACATATGCTTAGTTAAGCCTGGGTTTAGTTGAGGACACATGTGTATGGAACTCCTATGTATGCAATAAAAAGGATTTTATCCCATCTGGGTGTGACTTTTAGTGTACATTTCCACCTTAATTTTAAATGTATTAAGGTGGAAATGTACACTAAAAATCACACCCAGATGGGATAAAATTCTTTTTATTGCATTTTGAGCTAGATCTGAGGTAATTGAGGTTTAATCACAGCCAGCTATTGTGCTGTGTCATACTTTCCTTTCAGCGATGTCGTAAGCTAGGAATCCATTTCTTTTCTAACTTTCTTTCCTTTGCCCCTCCCTATTCTATTCCAGAGATATCTGATCATTTGGGTATGGCCGCAGACTTGTATCACAAATAGAAAGCATTGTGGAGAACTCTAAAGGGACAGGAAAAGCTTTTTCAATGCTATGGCCATAAATCCATTTGTGCCTCACATAACCTGGATTGAATTTCTAGTACATGTATTTGAGAGATCCTGACTACAGAATGCCCAAATGTGGTACTGGAGAAGAGCCTGAGGCAAACAAGGAAATGTCACTAATGCTCACAATTGACTTATCCCTCAAAAATAGTACAATTATGTGCATAACAAGATTCCCAGTGCTTCTGAAGTAATTCAATATTAGTTCTGAACTTCCTCATCCAATCCTTCCATTGGCTCCTGATGTGTTTAGAATCACAAAGCCTGGTTGTTCTCACCATAGTAGATGGTTGTGATTAGTGTTGACGTATTTCATCATAGGATTGAGACATAAAGCAACCTGTTCTCATATTGAAATAGGATTTTGTTGGATTTGAAATACCAAATTAGTGTTGGAAAGATATGTTACGTGTGGAAAAAGGTATTTCTACTTATCCATCGCCTTTGAAGGCATTTAATTATGACACCATCAGAAAAAATGAATAACTACACTGTAAAAGATAACTGTTGAATCTACCAGGGATCCTTGTAAAACTGAACAGTGAACCACCATGATTGTATTGCAGTGAACCAAAGTATCATTTACAAGAAGCCCGAGGTGGCAGTATGGTGGAACACACATGTGCAAGGAATCTCTGTGAAAATAACAACAGATCTCTGGCAACTTTGGGAAAAAGATTCTGCGATTATTTTGACAACAGTTTTTTTTACAGTGTATTGCCTGCTCATAACTCTACAAATGCATTTAAGAAGTTACCTTATTCATGAACTGTGATACCCTTATGGTACCTGCTCCTCCATTAACTGGGGTGTCAGATACTTTAACATGTTTTCCCACGTGGTTTAAGGGCCTCACGTAGATCCTTTTAACACGTGTGAAGAGGCTTTAAGTGCTGGTCAACCCTAAATCCTCCTAAATATCGCTCACCTTCTGCTCCTCCCACATTTAACCCTTTATGGGCTACACAGTGGTCCAACGCATCATGTCCATTGGTCGGCATGATGCATTAATGCAGCCCTGGCGAGTAACTCACCAGGGCTGAATTAATGCATCATGTCGACCCTTTAGTATCACATCAATCTTGAAGGGTCGATCAACATGATGCATAAATGCAGCCCTGGGGAGTAGACTCACCAGGGCTGCATTTATGCATCATGCCGACGCATCAATCTTGAAGGGGCATTCATGAATGCAGCCTTGACAGGTAAAATATGCAGGGCTTCTACACTATAAAACACCACTAAACTGTGCAAAGTACAGTCCCAGGTGCACCTTATAGTAGTTGTAGCATCTACTTGAACCAAAGGTGCATCTTATACACAAGGATTTATGGTGGGTCCATGTGACCCTTAAAGGATAAAAAAAAATCAATTTAGGTACTGCTCCTGATGCTGACAAGCTTAACCACTGCTGTCTACATGATGACCCTCAATAGGACCTTGTGCCTGCCACCCCCAGGTCAGGACTGACCAGTGCCCTGACAGTGACTGACCACTGGTCATCCATCCTCTAGCGATTTAAAGGCAGCTAATACATTAATGCACACCCATTGGTCGTCATGATGCTTGAATGCAGCCCTGGCGAGTAATTCGCCCAGGGCTACATTCATGCATCATAACGACCCTATGGGGGCAAGTACATACCCGGCAGGTCGGCATGATTCTCCAATGAAGTGCTAGCAAGCAGACTCGCCAGCACTTCATTGGTGCATCATACCGACCATTGGGCATGGTGCGCTCCTGCACTAGCACACCCTAAAGGGTTAGACATCTGCTGCCTGCCCTCCCACCCCCTCCACCTGTAGCATTGACCCTTTGCCACTCCCCCTGGGCATCTCAGACGTCGTCGTTTTAATTCCCATGTCAACGACTTATACCTTGAATCCATGACCGTTTTATGTCTTCCTCTGTAACTGATTGGATAAAAAAGAAATTTATGAAACTGAAGCTAAGAATTTATAATTGACAAAAATATGAGTATAGAAGTTACCAAATTAATCCCAAGAACAAGATGTGTTCATTTACCCACCCTGAACCCTTACAAGAGGCAATATGTACATGTTTTTTTTTTTGTTGTTTTTTTATGTGGACAGTGGTCACTTCAGGGTTAACCAATGGTGCCCTGAGGGGCGGAACAGGTCTTCAAAGGCTACAAGGGGTAGGGGGTAGGGGCAGGTTGGGGGAGGAGAGGCTGGCAGTGGGCCCTGACCTTCTCTTCCTCTCCTGATGGTCCATGTCGATGACCTGGGTACTGCTGGGTGCCAGTGGTCAGCGGATGCTCAGGAGGGTGTTTCAGAGTCAATAAATGTCGCTTTAGCCTTTGAAAATCTGACATTTTCTAATATTGCAAAAGTACCTAAAATTTATTCGCTTGACCGACTGGAGTGGATCCAAGTCTTTAGTCCTTCAAAGGCCGCTGATGCAGGAGTACATCATGCCCATTGGTCGTCATGATGCATCAATGAAGTTCTGGCAAGACTGCTCGCTAAGACCTCATTGGACTGCTTGCTCGCACTTCATTGGAGCCTCATGCCGACCCTCCAGGAGTGTATCAGCCCCATAGGTTTGGTATGATGCATGACTTATAACTCACCAGGGCTGCATTTATTACATAATAAAGGTAGGCCCTGAGACCATTACACTTATAGCCTTAGACCCCCCAAACTCGACATGTAGATATGGGCCTTGTTAGGCTAAATAACATGTGACATGGCCACTTCTAAAAATCGACATGGGGCATTGGGAGTCCCTTCCCCCACCGTCCATCAAGGGACCCAGACTGCAGATTTCAAATCTTGAGCTGCACTGTTTAGAAATCACCCCCAGGGCATGCAGTGCCAGGGTGGGCAGTGGCTGGTCACAGAGGCAATCAGAGTAGGCTACAGCTGTCCACGGCCTTAATCAGGCAGCAAACACTGGCCTCTACATTCCCCCTCCCCCAGGGCCACTGTGCTACTGGATCCTGTACAAGACTATAGGGCTTTTACGCTGTAAGGAGTGCAGCATGCCCATTGGCCGGCATGATGCACCGATGAAATGCTGGCAAGGCTGCTCACCAGCACTTCATTGGTGCATCATGCTGACCCTCCGAGAGTTAATGTATCGACCCCGTAGGATCTGCATGATGCTTTAATGATGTGCTGGTAAGACTGCTTGCCGGCACTTCATTGGCGCATCATGACGATCAATGGGCATGATGCACTCCTTCATCCGCGGCGTCTATGGGGCTTTTAAAGTATGTCTAGGAACAAAGGCGGTATTCTATAAATGTAAATTTCATATGAATACTTTCCCCTTCATATCTTGAGTCATCTTTGTACAATGTGAATATGAATTGGACGAAATGATATGTCTCCACATAGATACACTATAAAACCAAAGCATAATTTTTGAGTTGAATATTTAGGGCAATTTAAAGGGTTGCCTCTAAAGGAATTACGTGTGCTGTAAATGTGAAACATAACATCAAAGGTCACCTGTTAGTGTTAAAATCTATCCACATGAAGGGCAATCCTATGTTTAATCCAATGTGTAATCAGTAAAGAAGATATTTAAATCCAAAGGAAATGTTTTCCATGTGTCACTTTCAATATTTCAAAGATATTAACTTAAATCCTCAATCTGCAGATATTACACTGAAATATTAATGTGATTTAGCATTGTCAACTCAATGTGTAAGAGATTTAAGATCTAATTCCTTTACATCTGAAGGGATGTTGGTAATATGAAATAGGAGGACCAGTAAAAGGTCAAAATATTAATTAAGTGGCATGGGCTACACTCCCTGATAAATCATATATTTCCCAGGATAATGTGTGCCACCATTCGTAGCGTTTGTATATCAGCTTTGATGTCAAGGACCATCTAACAATATGGGTTCCAGCCATAGATAGAGCACTGCTTGCATTTTACAACAACAGATATCGTCCAGGTTATGGCAACTGTGTGAAAAGGTACCATATAGCATATCTTAGAACACGATGGAAGTAGTAAAATTCCATTTTATGATTGATAGGATATCTCGTGAGAAGTTTTCCTGTACTATTCTATTCCACAATAGAAAAAAAACAGGTAGAGGAAAATGATAAAGTATTTAGAACAAACTGCCAAACATGGCTATTATATTCTCAGCACTGCTCAGTACTGGCACTGTGGACGGCAAGGTACTGTGGACGGTAAGGTACTGACTACTCCTACTGGTGATCTTAGCAGGGCCTAGGTAAAGGCCGGAATAAGCAGGCCCGACGTTGAAATGATGGACTAGCCAATCGGCCGGGCCAATCGGCTCCGGTTCCCGTCGCAAATGCATTGGCTGGCAGTAAAAGATGGAATTGGCTACAGGTGTACGGAAGGGGCCGCGAGCGGCGCCAAAGAAACGGCCATGGGCGCTGGTCGATGGCAAGGTTTGATGGCTGGGTTGAAGACTGAGGACAAAGGGGGTGGGGGGGGGGGTGTTGCTGAGTGGTAGAGGGGTATTTGTTTGCTGGGGAGGTATACATGTAATAGGGTTCACCTGGGATATGTTTTTAACCAATCAGATGATTCCTTGTATTCACTGCAGAATTCTTTGGGTACATTATGTAACACCCGGTACCCATCATGCTGGTTGTTATCAGTGCTTATCTGGCCAGGTGCCAGATCAAACAATGGCCGTTCCACTAGGCGTCAACACTACGCCCTATATATGTAAAATTATATATTATATCAACTTGATGCTATAGTAAATAGAACACTTCTGTTGCCTCTACTGCAAAACTGCAGATACAACCTTCTTGCACTAAGGCGACGGTATCTTAAATAGGTGAGGAGGGGGAGGCTATAATTGTAAAATGAAAAATGGGAGAGTGCAGTTATACCGTAATGGTCCGTTAACATGCCAGGGTCTCAAATAAGCACCGGTCTCGAATAAGCTCCGGGGGTACAGGGGTATTGAAATCATTCTTAAGCACTAAAACAGTATTTAAATAAGCGCCTGTCTAGTATAAGCGCCAGGGGTACAGTGGGAATGAAATCAATAAGTGGCCAGGCACTTATATGGGACACTACGGTACATGTATGCGGCTCCACCCCTAGTCATAATGGGGAACATTAAAGGGGCAGAATAAGGATAGGAGGAACAGGAGGTGTGAAGGCAGAAAAAGCAATCCTTATTTAGATAACTATAAGGGAGGCTATTGTAGAGGCCAGATGGGGCCAAGAATATAGACTGGTAATGCCTCATGTCAATTGATCAACATGATGCACCAATATAGCCCTGGTGAGTGCGAGTAACTCGCCAGGACTGCATTCATGCCTCATTTTGACCCTACAGGGTTGATACACTACTCCTGGTGCATCATGCCACCAAATTGTGACCAATGGGCATGATGCACTCCTCATGCAACATGCCTACCAATTGCACTCCTACATGAGCGGCCCTTGAACAGGTTATTAAGTCGTCAGTAGGTGGAGGAGGCCTGGAGGGGTAGTATTTCACTATTAGCCCTGTGGACGATGACAGCTCAGACTGATGGGGCTGTGGACGTCCGGTCTCACCATGACCCACAATAACACTGCACGCGCTGCTCCTGTTCCTCCTCCACACTGAGCTGCTCACCACTGGTCTACAGCCAAATGAACTGCTCATGGGAAAGTAAGCCTAGCTGTGAGATACATGTAGGAAAATGGGCCTAGCTGTAGTCCAAACAGAATCAGCCTTAAGGGGAAATAGGCTACTCACGTGAAAATATGTCTAGGCTCAGCTGTGAGATACCCAAGGGAGAATGGATCTACAAAGCTCAATAGCTCTGAGCTACCCAATGGAAAATGGGGATAGCTGTGAGCTAACCAAGGGAAAATGCCCGGGGGAAAATGGGCCTAGCTGTAGGCTACTCAAAGGAATATGAGCCTAGCTTTGTGCTACTCAAGGGGGAAAATGCCTATAATATAGCTGTGCGCTACTCAAGGGGAAATGGGCCTAGCTGTGAGCTGTTCAAAGGGAAATACAGTCAGCCCTCACTTCCTCGACTCTTTGATTCCTCAGATCCCTCATTACCTCAGACAGAATATCTGGAACCACCTCTATATGTTCTATTATATTTGGACTTAACTCCTCAGATAATTTGCTTCCTCAGTCATTTTTCCTTGCATTTTCAATATATGAGGAAGCAAGGGCTGACTGTAGTCCAAGCTATGAGCTACTCCCGGGAGCTACTCAAGGGAAATGGGCATAGCTGCGAACTACTCAAGGGAAATGGGCCTGGCTGCGAGCTAATTGAGGGAAAATGGGCCAAGCTGTAAGTAACTCAAGGGAAAATGGATCTAGCTGCGAGCTAATTGAGGGAAAATGGGCCAAGCTGTAAGTAACTCAAGGGAAAATGGATCTAGCTGCGAGCTACTCAGGGGGAAGAAACAGGCATTCCTTAAAGTGTACAGTAACATTTTCCTTTAACATATTTGTAGCAGTACTGCTGGTCCATCAGCAATTTCTTAGTCCCATGAGTTAATTCTTGATTTCTTTTATTCCCTATTTCACTACTCATTTCTTAGTTCACTTTTTGGCGGTTTTATGGAAATCATATTTTTTTTACAAAGGCTGGAAGATGGTTGCTCTTTTTCAGAGTGATGTTTTCATCAGGATAAGGTTTCGTGTTTTGCCTTCTTATTTTGCCATTGGCTACGTTTGTAAAACCTGCGAATGCCAGGAGCCATTTCAAAGGTTCTGTCCACAAAGGGTGGAAAGTCTTTTCTTTTTCAACACATCTCAGACAAAGTTATGTGTGATGTGGTGTAAGTCAAGGAAAACCACATTTCAACTTTTAATAACCCACAAGATAATTCACCGCAGCCTCTGCCCATCCTCTATATCTACATTCGTGGGTGTTTTCATAAATAACAAGATTTCTTTTTATATGAAAATACTATTTTATTTCACGAAATGAGATAATTCTCCTATGATAAAAGAAAAGGGTATAAGGCTTTCCAAGGAAATAATGTAGTTGTCAGCAGACCCTATACTGTATACATGTACTCCCATTTTATAGGGAAGAAGATCTTGAATCCATCCAAACCTGAAATTCCATATCCTTATCATATATAATTGAAGCAATATGTCCCTGGTGCTTCGAATTAATACACTAGTAATGCTACCCTAGTGGGGCGGTGGTCCCCAAAAGTGGCCACTTTCAGAGGCTATATCAGTGAACCATCCAATCCAAGGGGGGTGAATTATCTCCTCAGTTGGGTACCCTATGCTAGAACACTGTAAGGGCCGCTGATGCATTAATGCATCATACCCATTGGTCGTCATGATGCACCAATGAAGTGCTGGCGAGTAACGTACCAGGGCTGCATTCATCCATCATCCCTAACCTACAGCATTGATAAAGTCCCGGAGGGTCGGCATGATGCTCCAATGAAGTGCAGGCGAGTAACGTACCAGGGCTGCATCCATCCATCATCCCTAACCTACAGCATTGATAAAGTCCCGGAGGGTCGGCATGATGCTCCAATGAAGTGCTGGCGAGTAACGTACCAGGGCTGCATTCATCCATCATCCCTAACCTACAGCATTGATAAAGTCCCGGAGGGTCGGCATGATGCTCCAATGAAGTGCAGGCAAGTAACGTACCAGGGCTGCATCCATCCATCATCCCTAACCTACAGGGCATGGTGCTCCAATGAAGTGCTAGTGAATACACTTGATCACCAGTCCTTCACCGGTGCATCATGACGACCAATGGGCATGATGCACTCTTGCATCAGCAGCCCTTAAAGGGATAAGAATCAAATACCCCAACTCCTTACCCCTGGTCCATTGAACCATACATCCATCATTTCACCCCCTGGAATCGATTTAATATCGCAATTACTCGTATTACTATTGGCCCTGGGGCCTATCCTAACCCCAAAGCAAGGTCCACATTATGGGCCCCCACAGTGTTTTGAATTCTGCTCTGTGAAGCCAAAGTCAGAGCATTTTTAACCCTTTATATTCTATCAAAATTGCTCAGCATAATCCACCATTGAAATGCTGATGGTTCTAAAGACACTTCATTGGTAGATCATGCTAGCTTTCTGGTACCATAGCGACCCCTCAGGATGAGCATGATGCATGAATGCAGCCCTGGTGAGTTACTCACCAGGCCTGCATTCATGCATCATGCCAACCAATTGACATGATGCACCAGATCATGACTGACCCTCAAAGGGTGAAGCAATAAGTCTCACACCTGCGCTGCTCTTAGTCTAAAGGGAGTGATCACTGTCATTAAAGTGCCACCCATGGACCTATCCATCATTAACCCTTTATAGGCCGGTGATTCGTTAATGCATCATGCCAATTGGTCGTCACGATGCACTGATGAAGCACTGGTGATGCAACTCCCCAGCATTGCATTAGTGCATCATGATGGTGGAGTGTCAATATCAGAGGGATGTCATGATGCATGAATGCATGTATCAATACATTATGCAGTCCTTAAATGGCTAACGGGAGCAAGTGAGTCAGTAAAGGAGGGGGATTAAATCAGTAGAAGGGGAAGGATGAGATGGTTGTGTGAGTGGTAACTGATTTCACTTTCAGAGCCCATACACAAAATGACCTTTTGAAATATTCAGATTGGCAGGTTGTGAATGAATGTTCTATGGTAGGACTGAATCTGCTGTTGATAATTGAGACTGCAGTATCAGGTTCTACCTCTGACACTTCAGTAACCCTTTAAGTGCCGATAATGCATTAATTCATCACATCCATTGGTCGTCATGATGCATGAATGCAGCCCTGGCGAGTAACTCACCAGGGCTGCATTCATGCATCATGACGACCCTATGGAGTTAATACTGTCCCGGAGGGTTTTCATGATGCTCCAATGAAGTGCTGGCAAGCAGTTTCGGCAGCATTTCATTGGTGCATCATGACGACCAGTGGGCATGATGCACTCCTACATCAGCGGCCCATAAAGGGTTGCTGGCAGGCCAATAGTGTAGAGGTAATGGCAACACATGTACCAGATCACCTGTATGTAACTAGATATACTGACAGGTGTAAATTAACCAATAATAAATCCATTTTATACACAGGTAATCCCCATGTGACTACTTCTGCTTCCAAGGCATGGCTTAACCCATTTCATTTCAGTAAATTCCAACAGGTCCTTTTCACCATAATAACAGGACGTGCAGTAACATAATCCCAAAATCACTAAAAGCACTAAAATCAGTACTCAAATAAGGACCGGTCCCAATTGGGTGCCTTGGTACATGGGCATTAAAATTTATAAGTGCCTCCGCGCCTAGATGGGCCACGTGGGTAAACCTCCCAAAAGTGACATTTTCCGACATTTTATCAAATCTCCTTACCTGTCCATTACCAAAACGTCCCTGTGTTTCTACCAGTGAGATGATTTTGAGTTGTTGTAGATCCACCTCCAGGTATTCATACACGTCCTCTGACACCTGCTGTCCTGGGCACCACGCACCCCCTTTACTCTCTGTACGAATCCTGAAATATACAGCAAGTTGTACATGGTCAGATTGGGCCAGGAATTTATTGACTTATTCATCCAGGTACTGCTATACTCTGGTGTCCTGAGGTATAAACCCTCAGGGTACCACCGTAGGGGAAGCAGCAAAGCATAGTGGGAGTAAACTATATACAACTACCACCATGTATTGCTCTCAGTCACAGGATCAGGAAATGGATCCGGAAATAGTGCTCACTATTATATGGAGATGAGTTGCAGGTTTGAAACTTATGACATGATCCCTGAATTTACCAGATCTTATAATACTATTAAAATGTACAGATAAGCAGGCTATGGGGCAATGTGTACTAAATCACTCTCTGCATAATGCATTACATGTTCTAATATTGAGACCTCCTCAATCAATCGCTATCCAAGACAACCCTAACAGAAATGAGAAAAAAAAACTAGTGAAAGATGTATCAGCTTCTGCAACCAAATAAAACTCATGCACTCTATCATTCAGCTCGTGGCCTTCTAGGCTGCTGCTGCTCTAAGGGCGCCCTGGAGGACCTGCCCTTAACTCCTTCAACACTGCAACATGCCTCAGAATTTGCAGTTCCTTGGATGTCATGATGCACGGATGCATCGCTCGTGAGTCTCATCCATTGATGCATCATGCCACTTAGTCAACATGATGCATAAATGCAGCCCTGGTGAGCAACTCGTCAGGCCTACATTTATCAATCATTCCAACCCTGAAGGGTCAATATACACAGAGAGGATCAGCATGATGCTCCAATAAAGTGGTGGCAAGGAGAATCACCAGCACTTCATTGGTGCATCATGACGACCAATGGGCATGATGCACTCCTGCACCAGCAGCCCTTAGAGGGTTATCAAGGCGGCCAGTGGGTCTGGTAGATGGATGGGGAGGGGGACAAGCCTCCAGGTGCACACTGGAGGAGGAGGGGATCGATCAGTGAAGGAGGTGACTGAATGGATGAGTGACATTTAGGTGATAGGTACAGGAGGAGGGGGAGTGTCTGTGTGGGTGGGGGGCAGTGAGAATAGGATTGGGTGCCGACTGCTGATGGATAGACAGGGCCTGGCCAGAGTGGTTATAAATATGTATGGCACATGTAATATAGGGTTTTGAATTGGTTGTGGATTTGTGAACCCTAAAAAAGAGTCCATATAGGAGGTACACAGTACCCATTGAAGCTATATCTGGAGGGTGTTGCTCCTATTGTAAAAAGAGCTGTGAGTATGTGCCCTCTATTCTTAACAAGTTGTGCACTGCTTCACATAAGTACTTGCACTCACCACATTAGTCTGAAAGGTCACCTGCCTTGTTTAAAATAGAGAGAGCTGCACTACCAGGTACCTACTCATGTCACACGCTCTATAGTTTATTATACTGACTGACTTCTCCCAACTAGGTACTCAAATCCCCCTTTTTTTAGCACCATACTTGAATGAACACTTGTGAGCAACAAAAGGGACAAGTTATAGAGCTACATGAAAAGAAAGGACTGGAAACAAGGGCATTTTTAGCCAGCTATTCCTTGTACTATAGGAGCAACACCCTGCAGGGTTCTAAAATGGTTGGGTAAATATAGATTTTGCTTCCCCCGATAGGTAGCGATACCTAATGCATTGCCCTATTTACTGCTCAAAATTGTCCCTCAAATACCTGTGGGCTCATGAACTGCTTAAGACATCAACATGAGGAATAACATATACTGAAATAATGATAAAAAGTGTACATGATATGCAATATGTCTTATGGGGCGTCCTAAATGAAAGGCCACACGAGCAGACGACAATCCATCCGAGGGTTGTCCTCAGATGCCTTTTGGCGGGAACGGCAACAGCATTTGGCTGTGAGATGAAGCATCTTATCAAATATGAATACACATCATCATGGATATCTATGACTCCCCCCTTTATACCAGTACAGCCCAATCCCCCTACATCTCTTACTCATCCACTACTACCCCACTCATCCCTCAAGTCCCTTCTCATCCTCAAACCTCTCCATAGGTAGGCCACTCCATGCCAGCTCCCTCTGTATATGTACGTCCTATATGCCCCCCTCCCTCACCAATCTGGTGGCAGAAAATGCTTTCCCTCTCCACTGCCTCCCTGTTCCTGTTCTCCCCCTTCCCCCCTCTCCATTTTCCCCACCCCATGTGTGAGCTACTACGTCCTGCCTCTCCTTTCTTCTAATCCATTTCCTCTTTAAAACGTTTTTCCTTTCTGCAAAATGCCCCCTAAGCCACATCTGTTCCCTCAGCCACCCCCTCTCCCATACTACTTCCTCTTTTCTTTCTTTTCTATACAAACCCCCTTAACCCGTCCATGCCCCCTTTCCCCTCCCCCGCCCTTCTCTCTCTTCTCTTTCCTGGCTATACAATCCCCTCTAGTCCCCATCCACTTGTGGATCCATGCCGTCCCCTACCCCCCTCCACCTCACCCCCCCATGCCTCCTCCAGGCCCCTCACAAACCTATCAGACACAATTGTGAGAAGACAAGCGGGATGGATAATCCATGAAAAGGTACACAAGGTACCCTTTCTGCTCGCCGGAAGCAGGCAGTGGTCAGTGTGTCAGTAGTGAGTTGAAGATACACGGACTGACCCCTGGCGGCCGAACTCTGACCTATAGGCAGATCAATGATGTCTTTGGGCATGCGCACTGCTGCCATTCACGTCTGGAGGAGGGCCCTAGCGACAAGCAAAGGTCAGGTCTGTGTGTGTGGTGGGGGCAGTCAATTTCCGGCTCACATATACATGGATGACTGGGTAAAGTATCACACTGCCCATTCCCAAGTATTTTCAACTTATTTCTAAAGACAAATGTAATAATAAGAATAAGAAAAGGGCACTCGCCTTTTCTGAATTTTATATCGAGCAGGCCCTTTTAAGCAGTGCTTTAAACAATGGCAGTTCCAAGCTCAATTCAACCTCTCCTTATCTTTGAGTTTGTCCGTTGCCTTAACTGTTGTATGTAATAATCTCCTTGGAATACATTTATAAATGTTATCTCCTTTATCATTCATAACTGGTACGACTACTGTTACTGTTTCCCTACTTTCCTTCCTCTGTTTGGGTACCAACTATGGTACCGATCCTAATGGTGGCTGTTGACGTGTCAAAGGGGAGAAAAAGGGGGATGTTAGCTGAATTACATCTTGAGATTAGGGGCCTGTTATACCGCTTATGCCTTGCATGGAAAGGAAGTAACTTGAATTTTCCATGTTATCACACCAGGGCTTTGAAATTCCTGAATATTTTTGAACCTTGATTTACATGGGAAAGGGCCCCAAAAAGGGGGGCTGTTAACAGACTTCTCAAAAAAGGGGGGGGGGGGGCTGTAAAAATTGAGCTGTATTTAAAGAGAATGTGATTTGGCAAAAAAGGGGGCTTTAGTTTCACAGTTGGTACCACCAATCAAAGACTCCCCCCCCCCGGCCCTAAATGCCACCCTCTCAATAAGATCTTCTCTATTTTTGGGGAATCCCGCTTATTTGATGATCCCGAAATTTTGATAGAGGGACCTCGAGGGTATAACGTGGAATTTAGACCAGCAATCATACATACATGTTTCTGGTAACATCAGTGCGATCTAGGCCAGTCACACAATGACGGGGCCGCTTTAATTAGAAGAAGTAGCTGTTGCATTATTGCTGTATGCAGGCCTCCTTTTTTCTTATTTGGAGACTGGGCCTGAAAAACAAATATGACCCTCTTCCTTCACATCATGGCCTTGTGTACACTGCCTCATATAACCAAGAATATGCATCTCACCCACATGACTCATCCGATGGTAAAGAAAAAACACCTGTTAAACATCACCCATTGCAATTTTCCTCATTATCATTCTTGATTTTATCTTTTCCATCTCTTATTACGGTCTACAAATTTGCATTGGTCTTTAATTGCAAACACAGAATGATCCCTTCTTTAGTTTGCAGACGACATTTATTCAGGTTTATGTTCATTTCATGAATTATTACAGAAGCAGACGACATTTACTCATTTTGGCGGGAAGCTGCAATGTCTTCATGAACTGAGTCATCCATGGTGCCTTATATATTAATTAATCCTTTAGGGGCTCCTAATACAAGATTGCATCATGCCAATTGGTCGTCATGATGCACCAATGAAGTGTTGCCAAGTCTGCTCGACAGCACTTCATTGGAGCATCATGCCGACCCTCCGGGAGTGTATCTGCCCCGTATAGTCAGCATGAATGTAGTCCTGGCATGTTACCCTACAGGGCTGCATTCATGCATCATGACAAGCCAATGACCTGACGCATCAATGCATCTCCGACCCTTTGAGGGTGAGCATATTAGTTGTGGAAGGCCGTTAGGATACTACAATATTGCTTCAACCTTTGACATGGCGTCTTCAGAACTGATGGCAATTATTGCAGTTGGTTTGATTCTTGTCCAAATCCTGGATTAATTTGATGTCAGAACTGATGAATTTAATCTACAGTGTGCTGCCATAGCAGTGTGCACCTGTCCAGTTAACCAGAAAAGGATCTGACGGATTACTTTTTAAGTGAGTGAACTACTCTCAAACCAGAGATTTTAAATCATTATGGTGTGCATACTTGTAAATGGGTTTTGTAGTGATTTTAATGCAATATAAGTGAATAGGACATAGAGAACTTTGGTAGAACACTGATCACTACCTGACTGACTGACCATTAACCCTTTAAGGGCCGCTGATGTAGGAGTGCATCATGCCCATTGGTCGTCATGATGCACCAATGAAGTGCTGACAAGACTGCATCATGATGACCAATGGGCATGATGCACTCCTGCATCAGTGGCCTTTATTGGGTTAAAGGGTTTAGTCTACTATTGATGACTAGATCTCCCAGGCTAGAACGTTGTATTGCATGTTGCTGTGTAAAGCCTACATTATTAATGGTTCTTGGTGCAAGTTCTAAAAAGTAGTCCAGCATCAGAGAATGTGATGAGATCATTGGATGTATTAGGTCAGCCTTAAGCTATAACTCAGAGGTCAGTGCCATCTATATTTTGCAAAACTTTAAAGGCTTGCAAAACTTTAACTGAACAGGTGCAATCATGATTATTATAGATCTACTGGCAATATACGAGAAGATACTTTGATAGCCATTTTCGGGTTTCCAGGTAGTTTTCTTTAATGCTGTTTTGAGTACTTGGGATTGATAACATTTACTCCTGCGCCCCGGCGCCTTTTTGACACAGGTCAATGCACTATGTCGATCATAGGAAGTACATATTTTTGGGACATTGGAACAAGGACATATATGTATAACAAGTGACTGTAGAAACATCAGAGGTAGATACAGATAAATACTCTATTATGAAGATAAGCTACATATATGACAATTAATGACTGTAGAGTCGCAGAAGGTCAAAGTGGACGCCATAGCCATGTAAATGTTGTCTGCCACAAGTTGTATCTTTAAATGGAGACAACATTGTCAATTACTGTTTGCTGTCCGGTCCTGACCTTGTTAGGTTTTAACCCTTTAAGGACCAGAAGATGCCTCCAGGTTCATGTTCCTTAGATGTCATGATGCACCAATGAAGTGCGGGCGATTCTACTCGCCAGCACTACATTGGAGCACCATGCCATACCACCAGGTTGTAGCAATCCCGTAGGGTCGGCATGATGCATGAATGCAGCACCCGGGAGTAACTCACCAGGGCTGCATTTATCCATAATGACAACGAATGGGCATGATGCACTAATTCATAAACTGTACTTAAAGGGTTAAAGGTGGAGTTAATGTTGTTTACTAGGGCCCATGGACTGACCCTGCTCCTTGGCCTTCATTCAAACCTCACCCATTTACCCTCAAGGCTTATTCCAAACCAACCACCCACCAAAGTCCCTCCCCATGTGACCTCAGCCCATAATCAACTCGGTAACTAAGGTAACTAAGCGGCCATTGCTGGGGTCAACATTGACTCTGTGTCCATTTACTGATATGTTTGACGGCGGAATTCGAAAACGGAGTCGACACCGCTGCCCCGCCATCCCCGCCACTGAGTCATCAGCCTTATTTGCTTCCCCATCCGCTAAAGAAATTAGTCCATTAGTTGTTTGGCTCCAATGGAGGTCACTGGTCACTGGTGAGTTGGTGGCGCCATCTTGTGTGTGCTCGTCTCGTCTTGGGCGCATGCGCGTCAGTGAGTCAAGATGTTGTCTGCTCGCGTCAAGGGCAAACAGGAAGAAGAACCATCTACTTCCGGTGCCTCACAGTGGCGCCCCCTATATGTGGATGTGTGTGTTTGACGGGTATTGTGATCATGGCGGAGGGATATGATGATTGTAGTAGTCTGAGGTGATATTTGATGGACGTGCTGGTGTCTGACATGGAATTGGGGGAGTGGTATATGGTGGGACAAGCTGTCCTCAAGGTGCCGAGCTATAGATCAGTGTAGGTCTATATGTCTGTCTATAGCCTTATCTTGTCTGGAGTCTGGTGCTTTCACCTCACTGTAAAAGCCACGATTCTTGTACCGTATAGGCCTAGGTGAACTAAATTGTCTGATTCAATCCAGAAGATATCATTCTTAACCTATCGACTCTGTTATCTATACACAGTGCTATAACCGACTCCATTCTTATCTTGCCGCGTATAAGCCGCACCCGCGTATAGGCCGCACCCGCGTATAAGGCGCACCTAGAGTTTTAGAATATGGTCAAAAAGATGAAAAAAAATCATAACTTCTCTTCTACCGAATGGATTCTCAAAATTCAAAAAGCTATGTGTTGCTTGGACCCCCAGGACCCCACTGGACCCCATATGCAGCATATCTGGCCATATGGGAGTGTAACATATCAAAAGAAAGGTCTTTGTGTCCCCCTTGTAGATCCAGGTAGAAGTAAAACCCCGCGTATAAGACTCGCCTTATACACGGGAGGTTACGGTACTTCTCACCTATCTGATTAATTGTATATCATGCGTTTCTGTTAAATCCCCTCTAGTTCATACTTTGCTTAACAGTTAATTTGTCATAAATTAACAATAAATTTGTCACTGAGAGTAGATACCGTGTTGCTGAGGTCTAATTGGAACAATTATTAATGCATACGCTAAGATTACAAATTTTACATGAATCATGTGTTTCCTGGGCACAGGATAAGCCTGTATGGACACATTCCCATACATCGAACCCGGCCTCCTTCTGCACTTATTACACTCACCTCTGCTCCTTATTAGCTACAAGCTGGTCTGGAGCTGGTTCCGGCAACACACAATGATAGGATGGGACCAGCATGTCCCTGGAAGTGGGTGTTAACCAGGGACAAGGTACCCATCATGGTTTGTCTTATCCGTGGGTTTTACCTCAACCAGCGAAATTCAATATGGCGGCTCCACTAGGCCTCCATACTGAGTCCTATAGTTTACCCCCCCCCTCCACACGCACACATTCACGCTTGATCATTGACCTAGTCTTACCCAATCGTCATACCCCCAACAGTTAAAAATAAGTCTAAATTGAGAAATGCGTTATCTGAACAACTTAACGACAATTCCCCCCCCCAAAAA
The DNA here is from genome assembly GCA_949317995.1 of Acholoe squamosa. NCBI lineage: Eukaryota > Metazoa > Annelida > Polychaeta > Phyllodocida > Polynoidae > Acholoe > Acholoe squamosa. The sequence continues at coordinate 68,549,881 of OX439046.1, read as the reverse complement.
AAAAAAAAGAAAATGCTCTGCTATAGGCATAATGAGGTATGTGTTCTCTTATCCTCTACCGTCCTTAGCTCAATATTAGGCCAACAAAAATAAAGATGTGTTTCCAGTTACATGACTTGAAAAGCGAGGGTTGGTAGGTCGATTTTTTTTACATTTACATAGGAAATGTTTGGGCACATATCAAAGGATGAATCAAATTCTTTGATTTTATTGTAAAATAATGACGGGAAAGTGACAACTGTGAGAGAGGGAAAGAACATAAAAAAGAATACAGGAAATGGATGAAAAGAATGTAATGAAAAAAAAATCTTTAAAATATGAAAAAAATGGGACAAAATTCTTCAAAATAAAAATAAAAATTAAAATTTGTGGCCCTCTTTTGCTAGGGTCTGTCGGGTAACTGGAAACAAACCTTTTTTTTGTTGTTATTTGGCCTTATGTGAAAAGATTGGGGGATGGGGTTGTTGAAAAATAAACAGGGGTTATAGAACGGAGCAATATAAATCTACAATTCTATCCTAACATCTCAAAAGTGGAAAGATTGTACGTTGGAATGGTAGATTGAGCTGTTGTGTGTCAGCATTTCTCTTTTTTTTTTCCCACATCGACCCAGCTTCAAATGAGCAAAACGTGCTCACACCCACCAGCCCACTGTTGTTGTTGTAGTCTGGCAGGCACAGGGCCCGGTGCCTTTCAGATATGCAATAATTAAGGCTGATTTATTGTTAATTGGCATGTGCGGAGGGGCAGGTAGGCATGAAACATTGAGGAACTGTGTCAGTGCCTGCCTTGCGTCATCAATAATAGACGACGTAACGTCATCAATGATAGACGACGTAGCGTCCCGCTCAGGGATCGCTCGTCGCGCCACCTGCCGCGGCTACGACGAAGCGCCGTAAATCTTGTGAATATGGAATGGACCGAGCCACTGAGGGCTTATGATGAAGAAAGGAACTTTAAGGGTTACATAATGTATTACTAGCGATGCTTTATCATTGTATCCTTCTCTTGAAAAATCAGAATTCAGAAACTGCTTTCCATGCTGCTGCTTTTGATGCATACGACCAATATGTGGGTCCTCAAGAGTTGACTCAGGGAGGGGCATGGTCTATTGGTGGGTAGTGAGTGAGTAATAGATGTTTAACACCATTTCGACAGCTAAGGTCATATTCATGGCGAGAACTACAGTACACAATTTCACAATGGAATGCGGTATGGAATGTGTCGGTGCCTGCGCATATGTGCACCACACACACCCCGAGGGGACAGGAAAGAGGATACATAGACCCTTTTAAGTAGGCTAGGGAAGCCTACTATTGGTGAGTACAACTTAGGTATGAGGTGGGGCTCAGGACAATGAAGTTTTCAGCATTTTGCCCTTTGCATGACCGTTACACATGCTTTATAAACAGTGATAAAGGTTACCACCCACTCAAGGTCATGAACCATGGTAACCATAGCAATGGTGGATTCATATATTGTAAAATATAACTCTTGAATGCAGGGGCGGATCCAGTGGGGAGGGCTAGTGGGCACATGCCCCCCCTAGACCCCCTGAAACTGGGCCAGGCTATGACTCTTAACTATCGGAAATGTCACCCGAAAACCCTCTTGTGCCACCCAAGATCAAATTTTCTTGGCTGTGCCCCCCCCCCCCTATACCACTCCTTGAACATTGAAACATCCGCCCCTGGAATCTAGCAGGGATCCTCATAAAACTGAACAGTGAACCACTGTTATCATATTGCAGTGAAACAGCGTAGTTTTTACAAAAAATCCCCAGATGGCAGTACAGTGGTACAAGAAATCTCTCTGAAAATAACAACAGATCTCTGGCAACTTTGGGACAAGGATTTTGGCATTATCTTTTTTTTCGCCCAAGTAACACATCCTAGGATAAGATGGCTTATGATAAGTCCTTACAACCCCTCAAATATCTGTAACTGTCAGCTACTTCTCCATCTCTTATATATAGTCATATCTCTACCAGATATAACCGTGTAAACCACCACCACCAGCCTGGTATCTCTTGTCATCAATTTGTCCCTCTTTATTTATGTATACTTTGCTGGTGGCCCATATTGGCATTTCATAGCTTTGTGACAGGTTGCTATGGCAACTGTCTACCCTTGTAATAGATGGATTCACAGATTGCCGTCTTTATAGGAATGATATATGTGTTGAAGGTTTTACTGTGCCTTCAGGCTACTTGAAGTTTAGATTGGAAATTGAAGAACATTCCTCCATGCTAGAACATTTCGGGAAAGAATTATTAATACTTTCCTAGAGATATTCTTGGAGATGGGGTTTAAAAATTGCAATAATATAGCCAGTCTCATCACAATGATTGTATGCAACTGTTTCCATGTTCATTGGTATATCCTTTAAGGAAATGCAGCCCGGGAAATGCAGGCTGCAGCTGATGACTGAGGATATGTGACTAAAGTCGATATATAAATTGATAAACATAGAAGTAGAAAATACAAATTATTATATCTTTATCTTCTTATCTACTACTTTTGACATATCTGTCTATAAGCAGTTCTTGAGCAGACCGTATGTCAGCCCACTGAACCGAAATCGCTACAGAATTCAAAATGAACTAAAACTCTGTCAGACAAGACTACCCTGGCTCAGCCGGACGTTCTTCCCAGGTATTAGCGTTTAGGAAGAGCCAGATTGGCCTGACTTTAACCAAATTTAGTTACATGCCTGACTCTATCTAGCAAGTATATTTGCCCTGAGACCCACTACTTCCCTCCTTTATACCCCTACATTAAGTTCTTCCTCCATCCGAGATTCTGTCTTATAACGCTTCTACATCCATTCCCCTTTCTTCCTGTCCAATCTCCCCTATCCTACCCAACATGATCACACAGGTTTACAGCCCCCCCACAGACAAATGGTTGTATCCCTTTAAGGGTCATTAGTGAAGGAGTGCATCATGCCCATTGGACGGCATGATGCACCAATGAAGTGCTGGCGAGACTGCTCGCCAGCACTTCATTGGTGCATCATGCCGACCCTCCGGGGGCCGTAGATCAGCATGGTGGACAAATGTAGTCCTTGTGAGCTACTCACCAGGGCTGCATTCATGCATCATGACGACCAATGAGAATGATGCATAAATGCATAAGCGGCCCTTAAAGAGCTATAGAGGTGGGACATTGAAAAAGACCCCCATACTGCACAAAAGGCCCACCAGCCGCTGCCTCTCGCCGCCTCTAGGTCCTGATACATGGTCCCACAGGCCAAAGGTCCCACCGGCCGAATGGTCTGAAAAAAGGGGGTCCAGGGTCATAAATATTTCAGCCAGGCAGCGGCCATTGTCCCGGCCTCTTGGGCAGGCCCCTCAGCTTCCACCAACAGGCTTTGGCTGCGCCTGGGCGGTCTTTTCTCTTGCCTCCTGCACGTGGGCGGGGGGAGGGTGGATGTATTGGTTAGCACTGCTACAGGGATGTACACACGATACAACAAAAATAATGTTGTCAGAGTAAGGATGAAATTCTTGTCCCAAATTTGCTAGAGATTCCTCATTATTTTCATGGAGATTCCTTGTACCCCCATACTGCTTCAGTGTAGCAATACGAGTACAGTGGTCCATTGTTCACTTTTATGAGGACCTATGGTAGATTCAACAGTTATTTTCTAGAGTGCAGTTGGTTCTTGGGGGTAAGTTGGCGGGTGGGTGGGTGGGGGGTGTCCCATGGTCTAAGGTTGGTGTCATAATATGGTCTGTATCAGGAGAATAAGACTGTTTCTCACATAAGTATAAATCTATATGAGCATGTGGGTTCACAATCTAGCCACATAAAGCTACCGCTATTGGATTATTTAGGATTGAATTGGGTAGGGGGATAGGAAACAAAACACCAGGTGGTGATGGTGCATAAAATACTATTGATAAGGATGTGATATTCTACCATACATTACCTAATCATAATCATTGTTAATTCAGTGTAGAGATGCGCCTGCAGTTCTAGCAGTCAGTGATAGACCACAGTAGAGGAGGTATAGGTGGTAGAATGGTGCAGTAAGGCAGGACAGTGGGAGGGTTGTCACAGAGTGTGTGGGCTAAAGAACAATGCCATCAATAATTCACTACCTACAACGACACAGAGCAAGATGGAAACAGCTGTAAAGAAACTGCATTCTATATATATATATATATATATATATATATATATATATATATATATATATATATATATATATATATATATATATAGAATGCAGTTTTACCAGTGCATCAGTGTCCCATGGTGCATGAATTTTGTTTTGGTGAGTAACTCGCCAGGCTTACTTTGATGCATCATGACGACTGTACTGAATGGTGAGAGGACCCACCAACACTTCATTGGTGCATCATGACGACCAGAGAGCATGATGCATTCATGCAGCATTTTCCCCTCAAAGCAGTGCAAATTAAGGGACTGTGAGGATAAATCAACATAGACGAGACACTGTTATTTCATTCACAAGGGAGTCACATGAGCTTAATAGAATGAGGATATGCTAATTATTTCTGATGCAATAAATTCATTAGGAAAATGGCCGGAACAGGGAGTATAAGATGTCTACTTCATCAGGGGAGTTGCATTGTAACGGCGGTAAAGTTCACTCGTTATTATGAGTCTAGAATTTCTGTGTAGATAGCATTTGAGTGGCTATTCAGTAAATATTTCTGTTTTCTTTTGTAGGCCGAGGGCTAGATCGTACAGTGATACTATTTTTCTTTCAGTCACCTTCAGTTATTAGGGAAAAACTGGGCATACATAATTTTCTAATTACAAGTAATATAGGTATTATACCCCCCCGCCCACCTTTTCAACATTCTAACAACATTCCACCTGCGCCAACTTAGTACCAAACATTGACCTAAATGCCATGAGTGTGTCCCTACGATCTATAATCAGGAGGAATTTCTCAATTTGGTTTGGAGTTTCCAGCAGGAATCCCCCTTGATCAACCCCCCACGTCGGCTCCTCCTGGGCCGGCGTTGGTGGCCCCACCTGGCGGGAAGGGGGCGGGTGATATCCGCCCCCTGGCTGTGATACTTTAACGCTCCAGTGAGAACAGCAAGTGTTAGACCTTGTAGACGGACATGGAGGTGAAACCCACGTGCACATGTTTAACTTAATAACCCTTCAAGGACAGGATCATACATGGGTGCATCATGCCGATCTCCCAAGGAGTGTATCAATGGTATAGGTACGACATGATGCATGAATGAAGTAGGTTTACCAGGGCTGCATTCGTGCATCATGCCAACAATGAGACATGATGCATTAATGCATGGTCGGCTTCTACAAGGGTATAACCCTGGGGTATAACACCTAGGTTTTCTGTATCAAATCTGGTAGACTGGCTGCAGCCCCCTTCACCTTACTTCATAGTAACATACATGTAGGCATCTGTATGAATTTTATTTTCTGATGATATATCAGGATCATTATTCACATGATCAGAGACTCAGGTAGAACTGGAGGTTTGCAATGATGCATTTACAATTTATCATTTTGCACTTGCCATTCGGTCCTGCCTACCTGCATCATACATATACCAGAGACTATACTGTCCATAAAGGGTTAATACGGTAGGAGGTGGAAGTGGGTGGGGGCGGGTATTTAAATGGGAGGGATAAATATTAACCTATGGAATTTTATATATCAGTTCTCTCAGTATTGGGAAATCTATTTTGTGATTAAATGGAATATGACCCCGACCCATTTGACATCAAGGTCAATTATAAAAATTCTCAATATGACTTTAAGAATTTTTCTGGTGCATGACATACCACAATCTCACTATAAAAATAGGCAATTACAATTTACTGGTAATATTAAATATATAGGTTTTGCATGTGTCTAACTGTCTTTTGAACTGAAAAAAAAAAACAAAAACAAAAAAAAAAAAACGAAAATATGAACATGGATTTGGAAGTATGCTCTTCACACATTTTACTGCGACCAGTAATGTTCACCAGATTCTGAGACTAAAATAAATCGGTCTAGAATCAAGCCCACATGCAAGACCCCCTAATCCCCATCCCCGCATGTCAATCCAAGAAACTAACCAAGCCAAGCCCAACAAATCAAAAATTATGACCATTCGGCACCCACAAGTCCCAACATGACTCCTGGGTCACCAACCCAGGCATTTCTGATGAGATTTGCAAGAGCAGACGACATTTCCCTGAAGGCAGACGACTTTTGACAGAATGGCGGTTTTTGGCGGTCAGCTGGAGGATTCATCCTCAGGGTGACTGGTGAGGCCTTTACCACCTGGTCAGGGGTAGTGTCCGTCACGCCTATATGCTACAGACATGTGGGATAGCCATCAGTTCCATCATACTAACTATCCAGAGTGGGTTGGGGGGGATCCTCCATGGTGGCAGGGTATATCACATGACCCCTGGCCCCTATCACAACCCCTCTGGTACCCTGTGGCACCTCCCAGCTTGTACGGAAGGTACCTGTCAGGAATGCCACGAATATATAGAAAGTCTTAGATGTCCTATTTTTCAAAGGCTGGCTACCTCGGTAATAAAACTGAGTGAAAAAAGGTCCATTATATTATTTCAGCCAATTCAGGAGTTGAACAATGTTGCCCTCATTTCCAATCTATAAAATGGCATCAGGATAACTTGATTTTTTTTTTATATATATACTAAATTAACCTTTGAATTTCAATCAATAAAAGATGTTATATCCATGTAGCCTCCGAGAATGTATCCGGTTCTGCCCAACTGGAAGATGTGCCCTATACTGTTCCAATTTCAAATATATATGATATTGTTTATTTGCTGATGTAAAAAAGAAATAGGCTGTGCCATATTACAAATTTCATGTTCCCCTCTGCCTTATCATATTGCCTTTTCATTCACTTTGTCTGGAGGAAGGATTTCTCCCGTGGGTGTACTTAGGAAAGGGAGTGTGTAATTCAGATGATGTCGTAATGACCACCATGTATCATAGTTAAACTTTGAGCATAAAGGATCATTTGAGACTGAGTGAGTAATAGATGTTTAACGCCATTTCGACAGCTAAGGTCATATTCATGGCGAGAACGACATTACACAATTTCACAGGGGAATATGTCAGTGCCCGCGCATATGTGCACCACACACATCCCGAGGGGATAGGAAAGAGGAGAAATAGACTCTTTTAAGTGGGCTAGGGAAGCCCTAGGATCATTTGACCCAGCAGAACAAAGGCTTATCATTCTTATAATTGTAATCCCCTATCAAAATAGGATTATATAGAATCATTGGTCCCATGTGCGCTACTCTATTCATGTGCATAGGATGGGTAGTTTTCTAAAATTAAAGCAAAATGTATGCAGAGTAAAATTCATCGAATGTAATTCTGTATGGCAGAACTGAAGAGCTGAAAAGATACAGTGATCTAGGAATTCATACCTTTGCATGTGTACATGGGGAAGAGGCTCAAATGTGTTTAAAATATCTTCCATGGCAGATCAAACGATAATGCTATCTTTTCCACAATTATAATCTCTATCACACAATGTTTGTGAATGAGTCAAGAAGATGCTTTTCAAAAGAGTTACAAAACACTACAAGCTGCAGTGGGAACACAACAAAAGGAATGTCTGGACTGTTTTGGGATGTTCCCAGTCTCCTAGAGCCTTACCACAATAGAACAAGTAGTACAGCTTTGAAATATTCAACACTTTGAAAAAGTGCCTATTCACATCCTTCTCCTAATGTTAAAACCTTTAAGGGCAGCTGATGCAGGAGTGCATCATGCCCATTGGTCAGTATGATGCACCGATGAAATGCTCTTCATTGATGCATCACACTGACCCTATGGCAGTGTATCAACCCCATATAAATGGCATGATGCATGAATGCAGCACTGGCGAGTTACTCGCAAGGGCTGCATTCATACTTCATGACGACCAATGGGCTACCCTTAAAAGGCTTATTCTAAAGCCTTTTAACAAAACATAAACTTACACCTCACAACCAAGTCCATATACATCACAACACGCCATTTTCTACTTTATTTCCCCACCTTTTCTCATTTCACCAGCACTATAGAGCACAAGTCCCTCAGGTTACAGCCCCATTCTAGCCTTTTGTTCCTGGCCAAACAGAAAGGGGTCTCCATATATAACACCAGAGATCTCCCTTACTGCCTGGCTAACTGCATTTATGCCCTGGGGGCCTTTTATTATTTCCCCAAATGTCACGCTCATATTTCATAATCAGCCATAAAATATTAATATGGAGTAGGCCGCGTTTCCCCTCAGACGCCTGGAGGTGAAAAGATTGTGCTTGGCTGGCACTATGTTAACTCTTTAAGGGCGACATATGCAGGAGTGCATCATGCCCATTGGTCGTCATGATGCACCAATGAAGGGTCGTCATGATGCTCCAATGAGCGTCATGCCTCTCCTCCGGGAGTGTATCAACCCTGTAGGGTCTTCATGATGCATGAATGCAGCCCTGGCGGGTTACTCACCAGGGTTGCATTCATGCATCATGACGACCATTGGGAATGATGCATTAATGCATGAGCAGTCCTTAAAGCGTTAGCCGCCGTGGTGACAGATCTCCTGCTGTTCCATGTTCAAGATCACACTAATAGCAAAAAGCCTCATATATTCTTGCTAATAGTGTTATAAACATGAAACACCAGAATATCTCGCATGATTATAAGGCATGGCTTATACGCGAGGATGGAGCCTTAATGCGCATCATATAAGTGGAAAAAAGGTAGTTTACCTTATAGCCAATGATAATATAAGTCAGAACAGTTACCCAACCGACCCTAGCAAAACAGCGCAGATACTTTTTTAAAATTTTTTTTACCAGAACAATAAGGCCTAATATAGACTACAACCTGTTGTTTTGGCCATAAATTCTTTAGTAATGGTCCGATTTGTAAGCTGTTAAAACCAAAATGTAGCCCAGGTCAGTCCCAATGTTGCAGTCAGGTGGGGTATTTTGAAAGAAAAGATCTCCGTGGTGGAAGGGGGGCAAAACCTCAAAAAAACTTGACAGTGGGGATAGGGGGAAAAACTTAAGAGCAACAACAACTACCATAAAACCTTGCGTTTAAGTGCAAGTATAATCTCCATAAATTACATTAACAGGAGGCGGGGGGGGCGGTGTACGCACAGATGTGTGGACATTTTTTATGCTCCCCTTTTAACTGTAGTAGCAAAATCTTTTTACACCCCCTCTCTGGAGGGGTCCAAAATTTTTACGCCCCCCCCCTCAAACCCACCACCCACCCTGCTGATAAATAACTACCACTCCCTTATATATTATCCTCTCAGATGCACCTTGGAATTATGTTTCCTTTGATATATAACATGCCTATATTGGACAGGCGGAAGACTACTCTCCCACCCCCCCCCCCAAAAAAAAAAAACAAAAAAAAAAAAACAATAAAATTTAAAAAAAAAAGAAAACGACCTACCGACCCTAACATTGCAGCTCATGTAACTGGAAACACACCTTGATTTTTTTTGGGCCCTGCCAAACTTTACCCCAGTCGATTATTTCTATTACGTCTAAAATCCCTCCTCAACCTCATCCATTATATTTATAGTATTTTTAAGGTGGATGGCGGCCTTTAAAAAGTGGTTTACTGAGCATATTTCTACGCAGCTGTACATAGAAAATGTATTAAAAAGGAGGGTTACAGTCCTTCAGCACCAGCAGATTCTATGGCACCTCTGTAAGCTGTTTGATTACTAATAGGAAGGTTGGGGGATTGAGCCCTGCTATGGCATTCTGTATCCTTTTTTTTTTTGAGTAGGCCTAATTGTTTATTGTCAGTCGATAAAATATAAAAAAAAAAAGTCTGAATGATGGGCAGACATTGAAAGATAAACTGAAAATGTTTCTTGAAAGCTGGGAAGCCGTTTTCCAAAGAAAACGTTTTCCAAAGTTGCCCTTGCCAGGAATTGAACCCATGATCTTCTGATATGAAGGTGAACATGCTACCACTACTCCATAAAGACTGTGGTTGTGGACCTCCCTTGAATTACCCAATTATGTTCACTCTCAATGCATATATTGAAAGTTGATTTTGCTATTTTTTTCACTGCCCCAAAACATTAGAAATATGCCTGGGACCATATGTCAGCATTGCATTTGATGTAACAATATGCTTATTATCTAAGTGTTGAGGAAGTTAGAAAAAAAAAATCTGACCACTTTTGAGTATGAATTTGTAGATTTAAATGAGAAATTGCTCTAAAATCCTATATAAAATTTAATGTTCTGTATCTCTAAAATATGCATGGGACCCCCATGTTTTTAATGCATATGGATTGTACATATCATTTTCGAACTCTGGTGTCAATATAGCTTAAATCTGACCACCTTTAGTCTATCCCAGCCATCCACCTTAATATTCCGTATTGACCTTATCAAATTATCAATGTTGTGGATCCAATTTCAAACGCTCACCATAAATTGTAATTATTGTATTTTGATAAGTATATGAGGGATGTACATAACTCCATATTCAATATACATATACAATAAAAACCAAATTGACTTTTACAGGTTAAATGCAGAACAACCGAGTTGACTTGTGGCCTACATCCTCATGCAATTCTACATTATAACATTAAAAAACAGTATGTGTCTCACTGGCACTATTAGTTAAATACAGCACGTAGGCAATGACAGCAGAGAAATATCCATCTTCCCAAACATATACCTACGCTGCTCTTGTTATATCGGTTCCCACCTGAACTCAATCAGCAGAAGTGGTGTAGTTCATCTTCAGAGAGATGGAGAAGATACAGGGGATAAATGTTAAATGGTTGTTTCATGCTCTCCTAAAGTAAGGGTGTCACACAGGCCTATAGCCCTTCAAGGGCCGCTGATGCAGGAGGGCATCATGCCCATTGGTCATGATGCACCAATGAATTGCTTATGAGTCTGTTTACAATTGGTGTATCAGCCCTCTGGCACTGTATCAACCCCATATAGGTCGGCATGATGCATGAATGCAGCCCTGGCGAGTTACTCACCAGGTCTGCATTCATGCATCATGACGACCAATGGGCATGATGCATTAATGCACTAACAGCCCTTAAAGGTTTTAGAGTCTTGCATGAAGCACCGTGGGAGAAGTGGGAGTATCTGCAAGAACATGGCAATTCCATTAGGGAGACTGAAGGAGTGGAAAGGATCCATCTTAATTGACTCAAAGAGAGGGATGATTTCTGAGCTATATACATCTCATCATTAAAATCAATTAGGGACTAATCCTAATTAAGGTAGGATGCGATGGGATATCCTAGGATTAATAAGTAGGGGAGCAGAGGGGGAGTTATCATATAAAAACGCATTACAGTTTTGGCTAGGGTTAAGATTGATGAGTTGTGATCAGGTGTTTAGACTAAGATATGGGTCAAATTTGTAATGGCTTTTTTTTTAAAATGACATACTATCCAAGGGTGGACGTGGAAAATTACTTCTACCAGACTTATAAATGTGCACTCTAGAAATAACGGTTGAATCACCATAATTATCTTGCAGTGAAGCAGTGTAGTTTTTACAGTGTCGCCCCAGACGGCAGTAAGGTTGTAAAAAGGAATCTCTGTGAAAATAACGACGGATCTCTTGCATCTTTGGAACAGGGATTTCGCTGTTTTTGCGACATGTTTACCGTGTGGCTAAGGAGGAGACAGAGGGACACCCTACTACCTATGGCAGGGGAGGGTAGTATTTGAGGGGTGGAAAAGAGATGAGGTAAATAAGGGCCATGATGGGGAGGGTTTGAACAGGAGATTAAGCAGGTTGGGTATTGCTTCTGATGAAAATAATATCTGATAGACCTACGCAGGTTCTCCCTACAGACGGACTGCACTGTAAAAAAGAAAAAAAAATGTAAAAAAAAAAAAATGCCGAAATCCTTGCTCAAAAGTTGTCAGAGATCCGCTGTTATTTTCACTGCCACTTTCTTTTTTGTAAAAAAAAAAACAATAAAAAAACAAAAACACTACACTGGTTATACTAGAATACACTAACAGTAGTTCACTGTTCAGTGTTATGAGGATCCCTGGTAGATTCAATAGTTATTTTTTTTACAGTGTACATGTCTACTTTCTACAGCCTTCCATGCACAGGACATGTCCATAAGCCTAATTACAGTTATCACGGTAATACCGTGATCAGCTTAGTCTGCTGTTTGATGGATTTATACCAGACACACCACGGCAGCACGCTGTGCGCATGTGCACAGACATTGCCATGGCAACCCTATGTTGCTAAGAAAAATGATCATCATGATGAGAATGGTGTACTGTACCGTGAAGGGCCCTCAGAGGTGAAAGAGATTCCAGCGATTTCAAACCATAAATTTGATGGTAGAGAGGAAAGCGAATTTGATTCCCGTCATGAGGGATTGATCAGTTCAAACAATATTTATTTACGTTTTTTCAAGTTTACCCCAACCATTTCACACACCCTCAATTCCCTATCTAGATGTCCACTGTGTGAAGGAATCTTTTACTTTCCTAGCCTGAAGAGATGCAACTTGTAATAAATATGTAATAGATAAAAACAAAGAAAAAGGAAACACATTTAGGTCCGCTATCATATGAATACATGTCCTCCTGATACAAACCCCCCTTTTCCCATCCTCCTCTCCTCACCCCACAATCATCCTACAACCTTTACCCTCCAGACTCCTCCCCACCCCCACCCCCACTTCTCCTCCTGGGTGGCAGCCTGTGGTGCCCCCTTGCGGGTTAGTGGGGCACTAAGGAGCGGTCAATACTGGGGTAGATAAGCCTGGATCAGGGTCCTCCAGGGCTGTGTGTGTGTGTGTGTGGGGGGGTGAATCAGAGGGATCCAAGGATCCAGTCTCCATCTGCTACAAGGGTACAAGGGGTTGTTGATGGATGATCTGTCAGCAGGAAGGGTGAGGGTGTGTAGGGCAGTCAGAGAACTACTGTAATACCCTGTGTATAAGCCGCGGCTTCAATATGGGCCATTTCAGACCTCTGCTGTGGATTATAGGCTTATCCTGATCTCAGAGTGCGGGTTATACAATGGGTTTTACTTATATAGCCTTATATAAGGACAGAACAATATTTTACCTCCGTGTTGTGGTGTATAGCAAAGCTATGAACTCAGGAAGAAGCTTATACGTGGGCGCGGCTTATACACAGGGTTTTGCGGTATAGGGGACAGAGGTACAGGACCATAGGGATAGGGGCTTGGTATGGGGGGTAGGGGTACAGAACCATAGAGGTAGGGGCTTGGTATGGGGGGTAGGGGTTGATGTTAGGGATGGAACTGGGTATTGGAGGCATGAAGCTAAGGGATGGACCTACAGTCTGGATGAAACACATATTTTAGGAACTTTTATGAATTGATATCATCTCTGTAGGAGCAGCTCATTGCCATTATGTGAGCTGTTTTATGTCATTATAAATAGCTACATACCACTGCCTGGACTACTCCTGATTATAAGGTACTCAGTACCTACCCACATGTAAACTATGTCATAATTATATAAATTGTTCTATGCCATGCTGTAAATTGCTCTATACCATTACGTGAACTGCTCTATGCATAGGGTTGTGTGAGCAGGTGGGGGGGGGGTAAAAATGGGGCATGGGGTGCATGACCAGTTATTTTGCCCTAAAATCGTGAACTCGTATCGTCCCCAAAATTATGGGGCACACCCCTTTCTTTTAAGGCTTTTCAAAACCATGGACCCACCTCTGAGGAGCAACTGCCATTGTCTCCAGGTTCAAGTTAGAATTTCCCCAGTTTTAGTATACAGAAGCCCACTCCTAACACTCACGTCTCTCCTCTTTCCGCCTGCACGCACAATGCCCCTACACCCCATCAACCTCATTCCCCTAGGGCACGTTTGGGGGAGCCACTGTCAGCTCCACAGGTTGTGACTGGAGAGTGACTGAGAGGGGGGTAAGATGTGGGGGGAGAGGGATGTCTGATGGGCGCGTCACTCTCCCAGACCCCACATCAGGCCCCCTTTTTCCCATTGCTTCCTGACCGCTCGTGCACCACTCACAGTTCATTGAGCTTCCCCAGACTGCCGTACGGTGGCGTGAAGGTAGCTGTGGGGTCTTTCCTTAAGGTCCATTGAATGTACGAGGTGGGTAGGCGGGCAGTGGGCAAGCCTTCCTGTCACCCTTGGCAACAAATGCCTCACACTGATGGATCCAGTGGAGAATTCCTGGCAATAACTCCTGGCCATTGAAAAGGGATTGACTTGTTGCTGTATCCCAAGCAGTCCACCACCTATACTGCCGGTGCCACTATACGATCTTCTCCATACAATTGCCATTGTGCTCATGCTTAAATGTTTCAGTCAAATAAGAAATAATTCGAGCCCTTCACATGAACTGTATCACTTTCCTTCACCATTAGAATTGTGTTCGTAAATGTGTACATACCTGTGGAAAGTAACGAAATTGTGTAAATTGCTCAGTAATGTCTCAACTTCAGCTCAGTTTGTGTGAGTGAGTGAGTGAGTAATAGCAATCCTGAGGGGATAGCAAAGAGAAGATATAGACCCTTTTAAGTGGGCCAGGGAAGCCCCCTCAGTTTATGTCAGCATGGACCTATAGAACTGTATCTAAAATAAACAAAATCTGTCCTCGTCTTTCTTTCTATCTCTACCTGGTCTCTGTTCCAATCTGTCTCTCCCTGTCTCTCCCGGTCTGTCTGTCTGTCTGTCTTCTTCTTCTCCTCTCTCTCTCTCTCTCTCTCTCTCTCTCTCTCTCTCTCTCTCTCTCTATCTCGCTCTGATGATCTACTAGAAGATTTAGATACACACGTTGGGTATCTGTGTTACCGATGGAAGATGGGACAGGCTGTCATAAGCTAAGGTGGGAAAACAGTATCTGCGAGTGCACTTAAAGCCACGATCCATAGCTAAATGTTGCTGTTGTAGCTCATATCTTTGTTTTAGAAAGTAAAGATCTATCAATGCCTATATATATATATATATATATATATATATATATATATATATATATATATATATATATATATATACTGGGAGGTAGATAACATCAGTAGTAGCATCTATCTCTGCATATATAATTGTACTTTTAGGTAGCATATATTTACTTCAGAGTCAGTAGGGCAGTAGGGTGACCTGGGTGACCTGTGGACAGTAAGGGGAGCACCCCCTGACCTGTAGGTGGCCATAGATCCGGCCCCGATCTGTCAATGTGTCCTGGGATCATCTTGAATCCCCAGGGACAGGGGTAGGTCGGGCACACAACGACCTAGGATGGTGATTATCACACACCAGTGCTACCATCTCCACCCGAAGCCCTTTAAAGGCTGCTAATGCTTCAATGCATCATGCCCATTGGTTGGTATGATCCATGAATGCAGCCCTGGTGAGTGACCCACCAGGGCTGCATTCATGCACCATGCTGACTGTACACTCCCGGAGGGCTGGCATGATGCTCCAATGAAGTGCTGGTAGGTCTGCTTACTTCATTGGCGCATCATGACGGAGCATGATGCACTCTTGCATTAGCAGTCTTTAGAGGGTTCTAAACCACCCTCCTCCTCTCCCTATGGCTATCGTCCCTTCTACAATCCCCCATTTCTGCTACTACTCACAGTCAGGGTCCCTCCCACTTAAATGTGAATCTATGTAGGGGAGGGTTGTGGGTGGCGTTTATTTAGGAATCCCCTGAGAGTTTACTAATGAGAGACTAACCCCCATAGCTCCTCAGCCAGCAGGCCATCATCTCCATTGCCCTTTCCCATAATCTCCCTAGATATTCTTCTGTCTTTCTCCCCTTCTCCAGTGTAACCGCTCCTCCCACCACCCCATCCCCGACCACTATTGCAATGTCCCTCGAATCTACCTATCGGAATTTGACCTTGTGTCAACCCAGCTGGCTTAGTCATAAAACATATATCCAAGCAAGATATACTCTCTATCCAAAATTGAATTTTTTACAAAAGCATTCTTTCTTTTCTTTGTGGGTGAAAAGGAGATAACATCCAAGTCCTTGCTTATTGTAACTAGTCTTGGGGCATAGCCTCGTGATAAAGGAGAGGGGTTCGGTTGGTGGGGGGGGGGGTAAGACAGGGAGGGGGTAAGGGGAGGGATGGGTGGTAGAATCTCCAGATTTAAGAATAACTCATCCGTGAAGTCACGTGACCAGTGAAGCATCAGGTCACGTGACGGAGTACAGAGATAGCCATCCTGTCCTCAGTGTGTGTGTATTGGTTTGTGGGGGAAGGGGTCAGAGGAGGGGGGTGAGTCACGACCCCCAGGGCTGAGGGTGGATCTTACAACAACTTGATGCTGAGTTGTGGTCTTGAGTTGTCATTGGCCCTGTTCACATTGCCTGAACCAGGAAAAAGATGAGTAGTCAACTTTTCTTGAAACAATGAAACTAAATTGTCCCCTTCCCAAGGAGAATGCAGATATCTAATTCATAAGGCAGAGGTATTTGTGGTTCAATTTTCCGCTGTAAATATAATGATTTTTGAATTTTTATAAGGCCAAATAAAAAAAAAGAAGGTTTGCTTCCAGTAACCCGACTGACCCTAGTAAAACAGGGACCCAAAGAAACTTTCTTTTTGTGATTTTGAACAAATTTGTCTCATTTTTTCATATTTTAAAGTTCCCTAACATTTCCTATATAGATGTAAAAGAAAATCCGACCTACCGACTCTAGCTCTTTGATCTTTGTTACTGGAAACACACCTCTTATTTTTCTTATTCTAATTCTTTCAACCCAAATCTGGTCGACCAGGATG
Organism: Acholoe squamosa; assembly: GCA_949317995.1. NCBI lineage: Eukaryota > Metazoa > Annelida > Polychaeta > Phyllodocida > Polynoidae > Acholoe > Acholoe squamosa. The sequence goes on along the minus strand of OX439046.1, from coordinate 68,533,116 downwards.
TCTAGCAAAAACTTGAGTTGTGTTCTGTAGAATTCTGCTCCTCAACATGTAGCAATCCAAAAAAAAACATTGCTAGAATTACTGTGCAAAATTGCCACTAAAAGTAAAATATGTTTGGTCTCCTGAGCTATAGTCTACTGAGAAATGGCCTCCCATCAGTACAATGTGAACGCTGTCTTAGGCCACACTGTTAGCTTGACCTTTTGTTGGGTGGGAATCGATTTCGTACTCAGCATACCATCAAACAGGCCTGTAATCATGGGCCTTTCTGTTCAATAAGAGGAATGGTTTTGTATCTCATCCCTATAAGGGCAGCTGATGCAGGAGTGCATCATGTCCATTAGTCCTCATGATGCACCAATGAAGTGCTGGTGTAACTGCTCACCAGCACTTCATTGGAGCATCATGTCGACCCTCTGGGAGTGTATCAACCCCATAGGGTCGGCATGGTGTATGAATGCTTCCCTGGCGAGTTACTCGCCAGGGAAGCATTCATGCACCATGCTGACCAACTGGTATAAGGCATTAATGCATTAGCAGCCCTTAAAGGGTATTAACGATAGCTCTGCTCTATGTCATTGAAAAGATACAATGTACTTTGTAGTTTATGCTTTATATAAAACAAGCTATTATCGACTAAAATTCCAAGGCGGTTGTTAGGTGTCTGGTGTGCTATAAACACAAGGCCCCAGGGATCGATGGTAATTCTATATGTAAAGAAAAAAAGACTACGTTCTACTTCTAGTTTCAAAATCAAAATATATAGACATGATCTTACAAATCAGTGTTTTTTCAGGTTTGAAATATTCTATTTTGCATTTCTCATGAAATACAGAAACAAGGTACAACTGATGAATATAAAGTCTAACTTTGAAATAAATTCCAGCATTGTCACCAACTTCAATGATACTACATCAAAACATTCATGTATCAAGACATTCAGTTTGGCAGCATGGAACTACAAAGCCACCTTGTCATTTGACTTGAATGAATTTTCCAAGCCCCCCAATTCTCCACCCACCACATTGGCTTGAGGGCATAGGAAGGAAGCCACACATGTATGCATACCCCTTCCTGTGCCCAGAGAGATCCTAGAAATAATTGTCCACTCAAGATATCCCTGAAAGACAGCAGGCTTGGTGCCCCATGTCCTAAGGAAGGCGTACCACGTAGGACGTCCAAACACTGTAAAAATAATGCTGTCAAATTAATGGCGATTCTCCTGCAACTTTGGGACAAAGCTTCCACTGTTATTATCACAGTGATTTTTCACAACGCAGTGCTTCACTGTACTGTTTTCCAGGGCTTCATTGGAGATATTACACTGGTTCACTATATAACATAATATATGGTAATTCACATTGCAGTTTTACGGTAGTGCCTAGTAGATTTAGCAGTCATTTCTCAGAGGGCAGTAGTGGGGGAATGAGGGATTTGGGCCTAACTAAAGCCTGTAATTTGATCCTGTGTTTGTTTGGGTGAGGGTGTATTGTTTTCTTGCTGCGACCAATGGTGAAGGAGTCCTACATTTGAATGCCTTTGGGGGCCACATAGGACTTATGTGTATTAAGTTCTTTGTTAGGCCAAATAAGAAAAAGGTTTGTTTCCAGTAATCCAACGACCGACCTTAGCAAAATAGGGGAAAAAAACTTCTTTTTTTTGTGATTTTGAAGAATTTTGTCTCAGTTCTTCATGTTTTAAAGAAATCTTTCACTACTTTTTGAGGATTTTTCCTGTATCCTTTTCGTGTTCTTCCCCTCTCTCACATTGTCATTTTCCCATCATTATTTTACAATGAAATCAAAGAATTTGATACATCCATTGATATGTGCCCTAACATTTCCTATATAAATGTAAAAAAAAAATTACCGACCCTAGCTCTTTGAGCTATGTTACTGGAAACACACCTTTTATTTTTCTTGGCCTTATTGGTGATGTATGAATGCTGCATTGGTGGGGGTACTGATCAAGACTATATTCAAGCATCATGCAAACCTTGCATATCTGATGCACTAATAGGGCGCGTAAGTCCCATCATTCCGTGTGAGAAATATAGGCTCTATATTGGACAGGAAGTTCGGTACGCAATGCTTTGCAGCCTTAGGCCCTGACAAAAAATATTAATCCTTCATAAATCCTTATTTCATAAGAGATACCCTTCATATGCTTGTGTGTTGGACATATATGCAATCAGTTATAATGGTCCTTTCTTCTAGAAATTTCTGTTTAGAGAAATCTGCCATCATTAAAACCCCCTCCCATACTTAAAGCATACTGCGTTGCAGCTTCCTGTCCAATTTCGAGATTATTTTGGCGGCCATTTCCCGCAAAAAGGACGATGGGACTTACGTGCCCTATTGAGTGCTGTAAAATAGACTGGCCACCACTGCATTCTTGCATCATACCCACTAAGGGATATAAACCTGGAGGCATCAAGCAATACTTTAAAGCTTTAGCCAATGTGCAAGGCTTGGTTCTTCTGCTTCTTCACAATGCGTTGTAGAGATTGAGGGGGTTTACTGGTAGGTATATGTGGATCAACACGGTAAAAGGTATGCCAGCGAGGAGGTGCGCGGGCGTACCTTTTACCGTGTTGATCCACATATATTGCACTAGCCATGCCACTAGAAATATTTCTATTAAAAAAGTGATTTAAGTTCATTGAAGTGCCTGGTATCATAGAGATGTTTGGGTTTTTTCCAGAGAAAATCTCATTTAAACTGGTATTTCTTTCATTTTAGCAGCAAATACAAAATATCATGATACACCTGTCATCTAGGCCGAAATACCTGCCTGCTTACAGGCAGGATCCAAAGGTGTCTGTTGGTAGTCTATCTACTCTGCCAGATTGGCAGAGTGCCCAGTTCTCACAGAAGTACTTACTGTCAGGTCCAATGCTTCCACCAACACTTCCCTCAATTTATATCCAAAGATTCACAATACACAAAGCACTTGAATACTTGTGATAATTAATAATCCAGGGGATTTTCAAATCTCCCTCCCCTATCCACCTAGTGTCAAAGAGACTACACTCTTCTTGGTTGGTTATCCTTATGTTTCAAAAGGAATCTAACACCAGGTAGCACCCCTAGCATGTTGAAAATGGAGGCCATTGAGGTAGTGATATCTAAGCTCAAGATAAACATGTCAGATTTATTGGATATATCTCATGCTTCAGTCATTATAAGCTGATGTACATGAAAACTAAATGTTTGTGCATAGGAGGGACAATTTCCAGGAACTGACAGTGAGTACTTAGTTCAGACTAGCATGTGTTTGTGCCACTATAGACTTGTATACATCTTGGATCCTGCCTGTAAGCAGGCAGGTATTTCGGTCTACTGTCATCTTGTCCTCTACATATTGCCAGAAAAAGGGGAAATTCATTTTCAGGCTATGTGCAGTATCCACTATTAATTTTCACCAACAGCCGGGTAAAGATCCCCTTATTCACTGTGAGGTACTAGTTTGTGCCAATTAGAAATACACAGCCTGCAAGGCAAAACGCAAATCTACTGATGCTTCCACTTGGTGAGGGAGAGCTGTGGCCGGGGGTGATTAGAAGGCAGGTCAGGGCTAGGGGTGGTTGACCACTAACTAGCCGACACTAGTCAAGCCCAGCCAGAACACTGTCCTGCATAACGATCAACCACCCGTGCTGCCACCTACAGGGCCTCAGCAACACCAGGGGAATCTTAATTATATTAATTAAATCAGTGGCTAAAACAACCCTGCTCGCTGGGTTCCAGAATAAAAAGAAAACGCTCCATATCCCTTAGGCACCACAAATGGTTGCTAAGGTTACTGGATTTTCACATGGGACAAATTCCCTTTTCTTTCCTGGTTTTCTTTCCTAATTGGATTTTGCGATTGGGAATAATTTTCTTGCTCTGTTCCAGTGAGATTGAGACGTTTCTAATTTGGCCAGTTTTTCGTGTAATGGTCTGCAGTGTTATTTCATTTCCTTGGTATAAATGGACCCATTTAAATTATTGAATATTGCAATTAAGAGGCATACCCGCCAGTCTCCATTTTATGATTAGAATGCTGGTTTCTCTGGAAACATTTATACAAATATCAATTATGGCTTGCCCATTTGATAGTCATGATATTCTTGACTACATTACATTAGATATATCAACTGTATAGAATGGCTTAAAATTCTTTTTGAAATGTTCATAGCAACATGTTGTGCCTTATATACTAACCACAGGCTTACTACAGCTCCAAAAGCCAGGGTGCACCTAAAAGGCAGGAATAATGATAAAAAATAACTTGTAGCTTATGTCTATACTTCTAAGACCCTCTTACTTGTGCTAACCTTCCTTAATACGCCCTTAATGCACACATAAACTGTCATTGCACATTTTATCCTCAAATTGATGGGTTACCTAATCAAACCTGATAGGTACATGCACCTCACTAGGTATTTTTCCTCCAGAGCTGGCTATAGAGATCCAACCATAGTCTACAATGTACGCTCCCTCATGGGGACTGAATGGTAGCCTTAAGCCCAAGGTCCACTAGTGCATGCGAAACACCACATTCTTTTTAAACACTTTGATCTGTCCGCTTTTGATTGTAACTTGATGCTGAGCACACTGTACAAAAATGTCATCAAATAAATGGTGGTCTTCACCAAATTTAGGGCAAAGATTTCATCGTTACAGAGATTCCTTGTAACACAGGGATTTACTGTGCTGCCATCTGGGGCTTCATTGCAGAAACTACACTGCTTCACTGCATTATAATTATCGTGGTTCACTGCTTGATTTTAAGTGGATGGCTGGTAGATTCAGTAGTTATCAAAAGGGTCATCTAATGCCCTATACCAGCTGCCATATAATGTAAGAAAAGGACATATAACAAAGGATTTAAAAGAATGCGGTGATCGCGGATACCATTCTCGAATCATGTACCCCCCCGCATGTACCTCAGGCTATAGAGGGGCAGTGAGCCATGTAAGGCTTGGTCCCAACCCACATCAGCCACCTATAGTAGCATAGGGACATCAATTGTGAAGTCTAAAAGTGAGATAAAGTTAACCTCATGTACAGGGAGTGCATTATCCATCTAGATAATACACGGTCAATCAGCCAATCAGAATGCAGCATTGTGGATAATGCACAATGAGTTTGCCCAGCTGTGTTATAACAACACTGAAAGGGTTATAGCGTTGCAAATTTAGATTGGGTACAAGGCGCACGTCCCCTCCTTTCTGCCTGTAATTTAGAGTTCTTTTCATATACAAATCTCAAAAATAGAGGCCAATAGTAGAGGCTAAAGAAAGGGTGTGCCCCTTCCCTTCAAAATCCTGGATCGACCACTGGTATCTATCCACTGTTTCTGGCCATAGCAACCACACCTTTATGTCCTGAAGTCCTGAGTTCCTGAGGTCCTGGGGCTAGCAGCCTACTGCCCAGGACACCTGACCTGCAGGAATTGGTGCTAACTAAGTGTAGGATCCTGGCCATCCAAGCAGCAAGAAAGGAGGCTGGATTGGGCCCAGGGGAAATCTACACCGGATTAGGGCCTGATCCTGGACCTACAGGAGCCCTCCACGGTGGCCAGGGATGGGGGGGGGGAGTAGAGGATAGAGGAAACTGCTACCATTGGCGTGGTAGTACCTATGTATGCACTTGTAGAGGTAGCTCCATATTTCTGAGTATTCAACTTCTTCTCTGCTTGTCAATTTGTCTTATGTCAATTTGTTAATGAATATTTAGTATAGGGAATGTACTGGGAACATAATTCCTTATATGAAACTGCCTGGAAATCCTGCCCAACAATGTATTCAGCTAAAGGTCTTATCACACAGTAGCCTTGAGAGGAAGCCAATTTAAGAAAACCAATTTAGAAAGTCTACTTTGAAGCAGCCAGTGTGGACTGTGGTTTAGTGTCTATAGAGGCAGCCAAACAAAGGTCCCCAGGCTCCCCTCCAGTGGAATGACATCTCCCTTTCCACCCTGCTTTAACCCTTTAAAGGCCACTAATGTATTACTGCATCTCACTCATTGGTCGTCATGATGCGTGCATGAGGGCCTGGCGAGTAACTCGCCAGGGCCACATGCATGCATCATGACGACCCTGCATGGTTGGTACACGCCCAGAGTGTCGGCATGATGCTTGTACTCAGGAGCAGACTCGCCAGCACTTCATTGGTGCATCATGCCTACCAATGGGCATGATGCACTCCTGCATCAGCAGCCCTCTAGGGTCTAAACCATTCCTGGCCCTAGGAGACCCTAGAGGAGAACAGTGTAGAGTTGTCAGTGCTGGAGGAAGGACACTTAAGCCCTTGTTGTTGCTATTGGAAGCAGATCAACGAGATAACCAGGTCCAGTTATTGTCAATTTCACAGTCCAAAGGAGCTAGATTCTGGGGACTGGTTGTGGAGGTTGGGTAGGTGGGGAGAGGGTATCAGGATCAGTAGACAGTGTGTAATTCTGGGAAGCTACATGCTGTGGTGATTTTATAATGGACAAGGATGATACTGCCAATGACATTCTTTCACTGCTTATGTTGGGGTCGGGACAATTTCCCGGGACAATTTCTTTAAGATTATAAATACCGTAGTGGACCATATAAGTGCCCGGCGCTTATTAATTTCAATGCCACTGTTCCCCCAGTGCTTGTACAAAAGAGACACTTATTTGAATACTGTTTTTAGTGCTTACAATTAATTTCAATATGCATGTGTTTTTTTAAGACAGGCGCTTATTCGATACCTAGGTGCTTAAACAGGCAATAAAAGTACCAAGGATTCTAGTGCTTCCATTATCAGATAGTAGATCAATGTGAAAATGATAAAAGGGGTTAAACTGGAAATGGAAGCAGGTTTATATGCTAAGGAATTCAGAGATGGCAAGAGTTCAGGCAAATCTTTTTGCCAAGTATATATATTGCTCTAGCTACACAATAGCACTGATGAAGCTATTCTGAAGCAATCCTCACAGCATATATCCCAGGAAATTAGACATTTGCTTTCTTTTCATTATCTGCAACCTCCCATTTCAAGGATGAATCTCAGAATCCTAAAGGTAATCCCCTATATCTAAATTAATCCCCATACATATCATATATAGGCTCCCCATATACCTATCAACAGCTTATATTATGGAAACAGCCTAGTGTGTCTATAGCCTTTTGGGGATGCTGTATTATTTGCCCTTGAGGCTGTGGCTGAGTTTACACAATGCCTGGTAGAGGGGTGGACTCGGACATGGCCTTAGTAGGGTGAACAAGCAGCCCGGGGGCTAGGATTAACCCTTTAAGGGCCCTTGATGCAGGAGTGCATCATGCCCGTTGGTCGTCATGATGCACCGATGAAGTGCGGGCAAGTCTGCTCGCCCACACTTCATTGGAGCATCATGCCGATCCTCCTGGTGTGCATCAACCCTGTGAGTACAATGCATTAGTGCAGCAGCAGTTCTTAAGGGTTAGATAGTTCTGAGGGGAGGGAAGTAGAGGCAATGGGTAGGGGGGGGGGCTTGTAGTGGGGGCGCAGGAGATAGGGCACAGAAGGAGCAGTAGTGAGGCCCTTGTTTGGCCCAGGGGCTTGGTAGATACACTTGGGGATGAGGAGAGGCTGCCTTTGTGCCCTATCCCCAACAAATACAAGAGCAAACCCTCCCCAGGGGCAAGCAGACGACATTGAAGTTAGCAGACGACATTGGGCCAGTGCTTGTCTGTTTGTCTGACTGACACTCCCTCAGGGCAGTTTATATACACTGTTACACTGTAAGAAAAATGTCGTCAAAACAGCGACAAATCGCAGGCAACTTTGGGAAAAGGATTTCACTGTTGTTTTCAAGGAGATGTACAATGCTCGGCTGCACTGCTGCCATCTGGGGCTTCATTGCAGAAACGACACTGCTTCACTGCATTATTATTACAGTGGTCCACTGCTCAGTATTGCGAGGATGCCTGTTAGATTTAACAGTATTTCTTTGAGTATAGAGTGAGTCCGATCCACCAGACCTACAGGCCCGTAACCTCTTTCCTGACGGCTCAACTATAATTGATTACAATACATAAGACCAGGTATTATGGTATCATATGAAAGTAAATAACATACAGATTTCAAATCAGTCAACTTAGAACACATTTCACCAATAATAATTGTTTCTCTATGGTCTGTCTAACTCAAAGTATCAATAGAACAGGGCCTAGATCCTTAATCTGCATTATTGTAGGGACATTTACCAAAGATAGCACCGGCTGGAAGGAGCTAGGCCCCTTACAGTGGATTTGCTGTGAAGGATTCCTGATGGTTCTGATGGCATTACATACATGAAATTGTCTAAATCGGTAAGATCCGATATCCTAGAGGAGTGTGTTCTGTAAACACTATGACTAGTTGGTGTTCTACCAGGCCCAAGAGGAATGAAGTCCCGGAGATAAAGTCTATAATTGTGACCAGGTAAGGGAAAACATGCCTTCTGGGGGAAATGTCTTTTTAAGGTTTAGGTCATAGGCTTTAAAATGAGATATCTTGAGCTAAAATATCCCTGATAGTTTTGCTGTTATTGCTTGTCAAACTTAGGTTGATGTGTACAACTGAAAATGGGAAATAAGCTCTAAATGCATTATATCCTATCATAAACACTAATAATGCAAGAAAATGCAGTTTTGTGGGCTCTGTTTTCGGTTCTGGGTTCCTGAAGGAATTTCAAAAAAAATTTGTGGCAGAAATTCCCAATTGGAATAGGGGAGTGGTTTCCATGGCAACCACAATTTGCCTTATTTACCAATTTTCTATGTTTCCATGGCAACCAACATTCCAAAAATGGAACATTTTCAGTGGAGATGGAATGATTTTAAGTATTCCACTGGATTGGTCTTAAGCTTTTTTTTAGCATATTTGTCAGTGTTTTACCCATATACTGCCCCCTGGTGGCCAAAACCAGTACTAAAAATCTCCCCCGGAGGTATGTTCTCCCCAGTTGGGCCACAATTGTATAAGGCGCGACTTAAATGCGGACACCACCACAGCACTTCACTGCACCTTCTAGAATCTGGCTAATGTCACGGTGTACCTTATAGGCAATGAATTTATAGAACAGTACTGATATGACCAAATTTTGGCCCAGGTGCACCTCATAAGACTAGCATGAACACAGGGTGCACTTTGTACATGAGGTGTATTTTATACATAGGTCTAGCATGAACACAGGGTGCACTTTGTACATGAGGTGCATTTTATACATAGGACTAGCATGAACACAGGGTGCACTTTGTACATGAGGTGCATTTTATACATAGGACTAGCATGAACACAGGGTGCACTTTGTACATGAGGTGCATTTTATACATGGCCCAGTCGGTCCTTGCTTCCTCAGATTCGGAGAATGCAAGGAAAATTATCTGAGGAAGCACATTATCTGAGGAATCAAGTCCAAATACATGTATAATGGAGCATATAGAGGAAGTTCCAAATCTTCTGTCTGAGGTGATGAGGGATCTGATGAATTGAAGGGTCGAGGAAGTGAGAGCTGACTGCATTACAGTATTGGCATTACCATTTTAAGTATGTCTATTCATTTTTGCTGTCTTGTAAATAGTCTAAGGGAGTGGTAATTTTTTAACAACGGGGGGTGGTGGGTTCGGGGAGACAAAAAAATTTCAGACCCCTCTTAGGGGGGGGGGACAAAAAAGATTTTGCCCCTTTTGAGCAAAAAAGCCTGTGTGTGACTATAGAATAAAAGGGGGGACGGAAAAATTTCAGACCCCTCAGAGGGGGGGGGGACGGAAAATTTTCGACATGCACGCACAGAATTTCACCAACCCCCCTGTTGTTAAAAAATGACCACTCCCTAATAGCTTACAAGTGTTGAATTATGGATATGCTGAGGCTTCTTCATGTACTGTATACCTCGTGTATAAGGTGCCGCTCATATGTGAGGATCCTTGCGGCGCCTCATAGAATCTTCCTAAAGTCAGGCTGCACCTTATCGGCAAGGACGTTATATTATAGAACAGTATTAAACTGCTCAAAATCAAGCCCCAAGTTCACCTTGTGAGTCAGGCATGCCCTGCAGGTGCACCTTATACGTAAGTAGGATAAATTGTAGTAAAGAGAGAATGAGTGGAAAGACCTGGGGAATATTATCAAAATAAATTCACTCAGCTGACGGCAGATTGGTGGATAAACATTTTGGCGGGAACTCTGCTGGCACAAGTGATGCTTTTCCTGTCTATTTTTGGATGCCCGCATCTGTTTATTGTCTAAACTAGAACAGTATGTTGTGAACTACTAGTAGTTTTTATCATGTTAGTTTAGACCAGCATGTGACTGTGTTTTGTGTTACTAGTTTTTTCCACTATTTGTTAGTTATGACAACAAAACCCATGGGTAATTACATACTGTGGACCATGTGGTCCAGTGACAGGCACCATGTGGAAGACCTGATGAGCTTTAGTTTTGGCGAGGTTCCTCTTTTGGTTATTATGATCATGGAACAAGTAAAGAATCAGTACCAAAAGAAGGGTGATTAATCATGTGAAAGTGCCCTTGGATGCCACTCTAAAAGTAAGAAGGGGTTGCCTTGAATTACAAGGCAAACCACCCAATCTTTGTTATCATTAATTCCCATTGATAAAGATTAAGGATTCATTGCCATTTTCTGTTTTGCCCTATTTCTTCTCTTCAATTCAATAAATCAAATTTCAGATGATTCCTCCCCCAAACAACAGATTGACCTTTCCATGTTTTAAAGAAATTAAGGTTGATTATTCTTTTAAATGAAATTGGGTCAGATCATCTACCAATCAAAACTGAAAGTCGTAGAAGAAGGGCCTGGATTTAATTCTGGGTTTTGGAATAAAATGATAAAAGACCCTCAGCCCCCAAATCTGAGAACATAGTTTGAGACTATATCAAAATAATGGTGCATGACAGGTGTCACAAATGTCAGTCGCCAATCAAGGTTTATGCCCTACATAAGAGCTGAGGCCTTTTCAAAAGCAGTGATGGTGATCGAATCTATGAGGTGAAGGAAGGAAGACAGCATATCCCTACACATTTACAAAGGCAATAATTCTTTTACATCTAGTGCTACGTAGATATGAATGCACTGTAAAAAGTAACTGTTGAATCTACCAGGGATCCTCGTAAACCTGAAAGTGGATCACCATAATTGAAAAGCACAGAAGCAGTGTAGAAGTCCCAGCCGACAGTACGATGGTGTAATAAAGTACAAGGACTCTCTGTGAAAATAATGACAGATCTCTGGCAACTTTGGGACAAGGAATGCACCGTTATTTTGACGACATTCTTTATTTCAGTGTGAACAGGCATTTCTAAAGCTGTTTGTCTACCACAGGCGGGGTAAGTTCAAATTCACCCAAGTACAGGGCTCTATATTTAGAACCTTGAAGCCATCCCCGCTTGACCTCCTGGGTGCAAATCCGATACATCAAGTTCAATATCAACAGTTTTATTTCTCTTTTTCTTTTCTGGTACATGTAACAGCATTCAGAGGTTGTATTACCAAGCTAGGATCTGCCAGATAATATTATGTACACTCTAAGAAATAATTGTTGAATCTTACAGGGATCCTCATAAAACCCAAATCATAATTGTAATGCAGGAAGGCAGCATAGTTTCTACAATGAGGCAGTACAGTGCATACTGTGGTACACGGAATGATCTCCATGGAAATATCAATGGATCTCTGAAAACATCTGGACAAGGATTTCACTGTTATTCTGACTATATCTTTTACAGCATATGTCATTACATATTTCTCTTTCTGATTTACAGTGGTCAAGATATCAATCTGATGTGAAAAGTGATATGATGCAACATGTTCACTGGGTTTGGTGTGGCTATGACAGGAGATAACTATGAATTATTTCACAGACACCTTGATATCAATCAGTAAAACATGTAATATCATGCAACATATACACTAGATTATGGTGTTGTTATGACAGGAGATAGCTAACCATGAATCATTAAACAGTCACCATTATCCCTTTCCCTTCCTAAACTGTAAAAATCATGCTTTGAAATTAATGACGGTTTAGTTTTATTTGCACAGAGATTCTTCATACACAGTGCTGTGGACCGGATATATTGTACACTGTTAAAACAATGTCGTCAAATTAATGATGGGATCCTTGTCCCATAGTTGCCAGAGAACCTGGGATCTGCTCGTCCGGTGTCTTTTCTCCTGGGTCTTCTTGTAATAACTACAATGTACACTGGTTCACTGCAAATCAATTACCGTGGTTTACTGTTCAGGTTTAATAGGATCCCAGGTAGAATAAACAGTTATCCTTTACAGTGTAGAAAATATACTGCTTCCCTGTACTACAAATACATTCATTTAATATACTGTTTCCTGAAGCTATATATAGCAGAAATTAATGGCTTCCCTGAATTTTAAGTAGGTAGGTTCATTGTTACAGTTCACTGCGCTGCCTGCTAGATTCAACAGTTAATCTTAGAGTGCAGCCTATCTGGTGGTAAATATTGACATCAGCACACGTGATCAACAGGTGGGTGTGACAGGTAGGCTGTGAGCAGTAGGGAGCAAATGAGTAATACATCATGCCCCTTGGTCGTCATGATGTACAAATGAAGTGCTGGGGAGACTGCTCACCAGCACTTCATTGAAGCATCATGCCGACCCTGCAGGGTTGATCCACAAACTCCCACAGGGTCGGCATGATGCTGCAATGAAGTGCTGGTGAGTAGTCTCACCAGCACTTCATTGGTGCATCATGACGACCAATGGGCATGATACATCAATGCATCAGCGGCCCTTAAAGGATCAACAGGTGGGTGTGACAGGTATGCTGTGAGCTGTAGTGAGCAGATGGGGGACAGGTTTGTATAGGCTGGGTCACTCTTACTGGGTCAATATTTGAACATGGTGAGCATACTTATTTTTCACACATCCCTGAAGGCAAATACAAGGATCCAAAAGGATCCACTGCAATTGGAAAGGTGTGAGATGGATTATGACAGTTGTTATGCTTTTAGGTTTTAGGGAAAGACATATACTGTTCATACATATAAAATGTACAGGTTTCCTTGTACATGTACTATCAGTACTCCCAACTCACTTTAGGGAACGTTCAGCAAGTATGTCACTGTTATTTAGGCATTTTTCAGGACCCACCCACCCTCTTGTCACTGTTTTTGTATGGAACAACATATAGAGGAACCCAAAGACCCCCCCACCCACCCCCTAAGCAGTGACGTAATTGTTGAATGTTCCCTTATTGGTGGGTATGCCTATGAAGGATGCATAGAATCACAACCCCAGCAAATAGAAACTATCTCTAAATAGATGACTAATGCTATTTCTATAATTTTGGCTTTTACCTAATATATTACTGCACACAATTTCTATATTTTCTCATTTATTAGCATCGTCGATGAACATTTCGTATAGTCATCATGTAATTCAATATGGTATTTGAATTAGGCCTTACGCTGTGCAGAGGTCATGTAATGGAATGAGTTGCTTTTAGAGATATTAATAACCTTCAGGTTATCAAAACCTTTACATGGATCCTAACTGGCCATTGGGGATTGAAACGATCCATTTGCAAATACAGAGCGAGGTTAACCCTTTAAGAACCGATAAGGCACTAATGATACATCATCATGTCCATTGGTCGGCATGATACATGAATGCAGCCTTGGCGAGTAACTCACCAGGGCTACATTCATGCATCATGATGACCCTATGAGATTGATACTTTCCATGATGCTCAAATGAAGTGCTGGCAAGCAATCTCACTTATAAATTGGTGCATCGTGCCAGCCAGTAGGCATGATGCACCCCTGAAGTAGTGGTCCCACAAGGGTTAATACAGTGGAGAGCATGGTAACGAGTGTACTATGAATCGTCAATATGAGGGAAATTCTCTGTGAAATTACTTTTATCCTCAAATCACCATAAGCCTACTTCATTACTTGGCCCTCCTCCCCCAATCCAAAGCACTCTGATTACAGCCTCTCCCTGCTTTAAATAAAACCTTTAATAAATCAATTATTACCTCTTAAATGAGTAGGCATATGAAAATTCCTCATTTTACAGGTCTTTATGATTGAATTTAACCAGTTAGATTTGGTGAAAGGGGCCTCCGTGAGAAGCACATAACTGGATAACTCCCTTATACATCATTCAATAGGCTCTCTGGATTGCCAGTAAATACCATTTCATCCCATCCCAGCCGACCCGTTCCTTTTAATAGCTCCTGATTTCAATAAATATTGATTAAACATGACTTTGAGATGCACTGGCTTGAAATGAAACGAGGCCATGAAGATCTTTACAAGAGTTATTGGCAGCAGTGACAATAAATAAGATGGGCAGGAGGGCGTCTGGGCATGCAGATGTGAGCTACTCAAAAGAAGGAGAACATGGGGTTGTGCCTTTAGTACGCCAACGGAGGAGATATGCATGGGCATTGAATATAGTGCAGTTTCAATCTCTTTAAAATGAGCCATTTTAGTGATTTAGTCATATTTACAGTCATTTTATTATCATATTACTTCTTTTTTTTATGACTACCTGTTAGGACATCATTGGACCTCGCATAGAAGGCTCACCTACAGTTTTGGCTTATTTCTTAAAGATTTGGCCCAAAAGGTGCCACTGACCTTTTGGAGGAATGAGAGCCTGAGAGCTTGTACACAATATAGCACTAATGGCAATCCAGCAGTAAGTAGGACATATGCCAGGGCTCCACTAGGCGTCACAGGGCGGCAGCGTCACGGACGGCACAGTTCTGGAGTACCCTTTTTGCTTGCCATTGAAGGAACGCAGCGTTTCGCGTCCATGTCTAGGCAATTTAGCGGCAGAATTGCCGTGATACATGGCAAAATTGCCGCGAAACCCTGCATTCCTCTACTGGCCAGCAGAAAGGATACCCCAAACCTGTGCCGCCTGTGACCCTCCTGCCCCATGCCACCTAGTGGAGCTTGGGCTATATGGCTTCCACCAATTTCTTCTGCTGAGGCCTTAGAGAAATACTAGAAATGCACCGGTAAAGTTACCCCCGATTTAGATATTGTGAGTATAGTATAGGATGCCTCCTGATATATCTACTTCAGTCACAGGGATGAAATTGGTCAGTCAATCAAAAACAAATATTAAATAGATAAATAAAAGAATGAAAGAAAGAATGATTGACAGAAAGAAAGCGGAATCCATCGGTTTAATCTAGCAATTGGTACACCTTCAGTGCTCTGCCTTGCACCATTACACTATGATTAGAGGTTGTGATCGAGTCGCAAGTTGTTGTACAGTGTCCTGCCCATCAGTTATTATTCAGGGGTGAGCATAATAAGTTTATTCTTACCTGGCATTTTCTGGTCCCACACTGTCTGGGTCGTAGGAAGAACTGGAGGTGATGGCATAATCTGGGATCTCCCCTGACTGCATGCCTAACGATACCCGGCATTGTGCTGTAAGGAAAAGTTAAAAAGAAAATTAGTATCACTGAGGGACTACCCCTTAGATATAAAGCTCACATCTCTCTTTTTTTTCAAGTTTAACTCTTTCTTTGGGGGAGGGGGGAGCTGGGGTGATAAAATTTTGGTAGGTTTTGGGGGGTAATTTATGGTTATGCATATATGTGCCCTATAATTGATAATGATTAAAGCAACATTTCCGATTGTAATGTCACACTCTTATAATTACAAGCAATCACCTTTAAATTCTTTCAATCAAAACACTGCTTCAAATACCTTTGCCAAACTGTCAGTCAGATATTTGAAAATAGTACTATTGAACAAGTTACATCGTGAAAAGTCAACTTGATATATAGTTAGTAAAACGTTGTCTAAAACACCCAACACCCGGTGATCAGACGCAAAAATGGAGTGGATAATCTGGTGAAACTCAAAAAATAGAGAATCTAAGTTTATTTTAGAATTTCCTTTGAAACATCAAGAATTCAGCAATTAAACAAGAGCCACTTGTATTTTCCAAGTAACAAAACGTTCCTATGTCTGTTAACACTAAAAACAGCTGACTTGGATCTAAACCACCTGTGGTTCTTTACACATACAGGCTGGACACCTAAATCTCAAAATTCCAAAATCTTACATGGCCAAGCCGGCATTTAGGTATACCACCCCATGATCTTTTTACATGTTCACAGAAGCCAGACAACTTAGTAGACAACTTAGGTCTTGTGGTAATCTTTGTTGTGTTTTAAACTGGTTTAGATGAGAGGTTTGAAGGTCTTTCTTTAACTATGGTCCATTGGGCCTACCCAAGCTGGCGCTTTAAGGGTAGGTAATGCATCATGCCCATGACTATTCATGCATCACGTCAGCCCAATGCGGTTGATACAATGCCTGAGAGTCAGTATGATTCCTCAATGAATAGCTGGCGAGCAGACCTGCCAGCACTTCATTGGTGCATCATGCTGACCAATGGCATGATACACTCCTGCATCAGCGGCCTTTAAAGGGATAACTTATAGCCCAGCACCCCACTCACAGGGCTTTATCTGATGATAAGACTGTCTCATCCTCCACAGTATTTGTTTTCTACTCAAATCTGGAACCCATTTTCCTTTCATCTCTGTTTCCTCTTGTTCCTATGTGCTGATGGTTTAGAATTGTTTTTGAGGATGTCTGCACACAAGCAGAAATCTCAGGAGAAAAGGGAGTCCGTGCGTTATTCAATGGAGTATCCTTTCTGTTTGATTGGTTATGTATGAGCTGTGTCTTTAGATGTAAAGGGTGTGGTTCCCAATATAAATATGATTACATGGCTGAGATACTGTTTTATGTTGATATATCTGTAGAATATATCTATAACAGATTGTGATAGATTTTCTACATTGAAGAAAGAAAATATAAATTGTATCACTATCTAATTACATTGTATATGGTTATCATTTTATTTGATATCAGAATTGCAAACCGCACCACGATTTGTGATCGCAAAATAGAAATTAATGTGGACATGAGTTAAATATCAGCCATCTGCAGCAAATGTACAACCTTTAACCTTAATACGAACCAGATTTATACAATCAATTCCCAGTCACAGATGGATGCCTAAATCTCACCTAATCTGTACACTGGATCTGGTTCAAATGATTTCCCATCATGTGAAGCTTTGAACTCCTTTAAGGGTGGCTGATTCAGGAGTGCATCATGCCTGTTGGTCGTCATGATGCACCAATGAAGTGCTGGCGAGTCTGCTCGCCAGCACTTCATTGGAGCATCATGACGACCCTCTGGGAGTGTATCAAACCTGTAGGGTCGGCATGATGCATGAATGCAGCACAGGTGAATAACCAGGGCTGCATTCATGCATCCATGTACATGATGCATTAATGCATCAGCGCCCTACAAGGGTTAGACTAGCACCTGGTAGATCCGTGTTGACAGGAGGGCCTCCTCCTGTAGGTCGGGTCCCAGGACCCTGGAGTAGAAAGGTCACCTTGTACACGGCCCGCATGGTGACTCCTGACATCACATGCGTCCACTTGGACTCCTCCTCCAGGATGTATCATCCAGTAACCACAATCCCCCTGTCGCATTTCAGGCATTGGGAGCCTTGGTGGTGTCCATCATGTACTTTGTCCATCTGAACATCCATGCCTCTCCCCCCACTCCTAGAAACTGTAATAAATATCCATCTGATGATTGTTATAAAAGGTCCATCCCTGTTGACTGTAGAAATGCCAATGTCCCCTGTTGATTAAATATCATGACTATTCATTCTAAGAATTGCCCATGACCCCCTCCCTGTTGATTTAAACACATGACTATGTCCCCAGTCGATGCCCCCAATATACATGTTCCTGGCTATTCTTAAAAATGCCCATGTTCTCATACACATTATAAGAAATTACCATGCCCGCTGCCAGTTTAAAGAAATGTGTATTTTTCTTGTCCACAAATGCAAATCTAGGCTCAACCGTACAGGGAATACCTTATGTAAAGACACAGTGCAATTGGCAACTTGACATTACGTGAGCATGTGTATTCTAAAAGACAACGATGCAGCAGATAACTTGATAAATGGCCATATTCTGTGAGTTGGAGAATGCTCAGATTCACTTTAGTCAAGTTCTGACAATCTCCCCTCACACCAATTACTGGCCTGGTAGGAACATCATTCCACCAAATGTTATCAGCCCACCCTCCAAACAACCACAGATCGATAAATGAAACCCTCCGAGGAGGCAGAAAAGTCCTCTCAACCAAATTGGCGACAAGGCCCAGGAGGATTTCACAAAGTGCTTAACTGATTCATTTGGGGGATTTGCTGTGGCAAACAGGCTAAGAACAGAGCAGGAAATTGATATCTGGCAAATCAGATCGAAAGTCCTTTTGGTTTGGGACATTTGGGGAATTTGGGAGGCTTGCTGGTGATGTTATTTAGGCTTGGGAACAGGGCATGTGTTCGTTGGGAGGCCTTGTGACTGTTACATTGCGTCTGAAATCAAACCAGATCCTGTTTGTATGTATCCTAATTTGTATTGTATTGGTGTGGATTTGCTTGAATTTTACCGATCCTATTTGGTATTTGATGTAGGTTCTTGTTGCCTTCACCTAGAATTCAATCCGCCTCGCCTGATGAAAACATCTCTACATACCACCAGCACAAGAAGAAGATCAGTGAACACAAAATGCAGACACAAATATAATCAGAACAGACTTCTGGATGACCTTTAGTTGTCGTATGTTAAACACCATTGTGTTATTGTGCATAGACTAAAGGAAATCTCTGTAACTTGTTTGGTTGTTATTGTAAGTTTGTGATATATTTAATACCTCGTTCCAAGTCCTTTCAATAACACTGGGATTTAGAAAAAATTCTAACATATAGTAACATTTTTGCAGAGCAAATACCGATGATACAGAAGCCTGAAAATCCCCCCTCCCTCCACATTGCTGACCCCATTAGAACATACATGTATGCCAAGAATATTAAAGGTTACATCGAACCCAACACAACCATTTATCTTTTTTCTATGCCTCTAATTTGATAGACAGTGTCAGTTTCCTGACAAGAATCCTTTCATATATAAAGTGGCATTTATTTTCCTGGCGCCTTGATCTGACGAAAAACACCGTTTATATTTCAGATATACATGAGAGGCGCACGGAAACCTCATTACTCCAAAGATCAGAGGTCCCGACATTTTGAAGTATGCCGCGCGGATCGGATTCAAATATAGTACCTTTGGCCGCGTCCCAGCGGCAGCAACCGAAGGATGGTACCCAGCGAACATGGAGTATACTGATACTTCCCACTGGGTACAGACCTTCACTGTAGATCCAACACCAGTTCTAGGATCTTAAATGAATGTCTCTTTTCTTTTTCTATTTTACCTTTTCGTCTTGCTGGTATTAAAAGTGATATCGTCAACGACATTTTGTTCACTTCCTTATACAACAATACATAATTTAGTAAATTATACTATTTTAACGTTTGTGGTCTCAATTGATTGAGTAATCGATTTTTTAAATTCAATTTTTAGACTGATCCATATCCTTTCAACAAGAATGTGATATTCATACTGTATATTTATCAACTTCCTTAAGACTCACACTTTCCAGAATTCCCCCATCGAATCTAAACGAGTTCTCACGTGTTCTCGTTGTGCACGAGATGAGGCGTGGTTCCTGCACGAGACCTGACCAATGTGGTAATCCTTACAGACGCCCCCCCCCCCAGATATCCCTCTCCTAATTTCTTCCATTACTTCACCACCCTATATATCCTCCAGACTATACCTCACCCAACAAGTTTTGCCTTCCAGGAATTTTGGATATAATTATTTGGAGCCACCGACACTTTAAAGGTTATATCACATTGGAGTATGGGGGAAAATCTATCCTTTCTTGGTGTGGGGGGGGGTACATGATGTAATAATTCTCAGAATAGAGATATACTGAATGGAAAAAATAGACGGCGCGTTTGATATTCAGGGAGGGTGGGCCAACAGTGTTTTGTACCTCTGTGTGATGCTCATTTTTTATACCTCTGTCAGGTGTCACCTTTTAATTAAACAAAAAGAGAAAGAAATGAACACTTGACTTATTATACAAAGAGTTTCAGTCCGACATCTGTTTCTGAATAAAAAAATTACATCCTCAGAAAGAAGGGAAACAAGCTACTTATAAAAGGAAGAAGAGATCTCCAGGAGGCGGAGGAGAGAAGCTCCCAATTGTTGACTTATTATACGAGGCGTGCAGAGGCAGCATCTGTATGCTGTGGATGTGCTGAATCCGATATTGCTACAGTGGCCAGAGGGGAGGCACAGGTCCTGGAGGGTGTGTTGTCTTTGTAAATTGCTCAGTGATGTCTGTCTCAACTTCAGCTCAGTTTATGTCAGCATGGACCTATGGGACAATAACAGAAAAGCGCAACTATAAATGCAGACATTTCTATATTTAAAAGCTTTTCTCTCTCCAATTCTCTCTCTCTCTCTCTCTCCCTTTCTCTGCCTCCCTAGGTCTCTCTCTCTCTCTCTCTCTCTCTCTCTCTCGCTGTCTCTCCGTCTCTCTCTCTTTCTGTCTTCCTGTTTCTCTCTGTCTAATGTCTCTCTCTTCATCTCTCTCTTTCTCTCACCCCATCTCCGGCTCTTGCAGACTTTGCCTATACACTCCTTAAACCATAGTCAACTTTGGCCTCTGTCGGCCGATTGAGCCATACATTCCCTATGTAGATTTCTGCGACAGAGGCCTAGTGGACTATCGGTGTAATACCTATAGTCCACTGGGCCTCTTCGGCCAATTTTGGCAATTCCCTACACAAAAGTCGGCCGAAGAGGCCCAGTGGACTATAGGTATAACATGCAATACAAAAGTAAGATCACATAATACAGTCCATTCTTTCATATGCCTTACTGGAATCATCATTTCTAGAATTATAATTTCTAATAGTTATCAAGTATATTATATACCATCTTGCACCATTGTATAGTATCATACCTTTATAACCTCATTGTCAGTTCTGTTCATCAACCTCCTAGGTAGTCAGTGGAAACACTAGGGTGAAGGCAGGACTGGTTTTGGCCGGTGGTTTTCGGTGGTAAGGATGTTTTGAGGATAGACTTTCACTGTATATTTTCAGATGGACCTGGACAAGAAAAAACTGGAAGGTAACACCCTACAACACCCCTGTGCTGTGTCCGAGGTTGGGCATGCTGGCATAGATCAGTTGTACAGGAGTAGGATTCTCTATAGCAGGGTGGTGTAAACACTGTCTCAGACCTGTCCTACTCAACTAGTGTCCATAAACCACCACCCCTCTACCAGACACCACTAGAACCCCCCCCCCCCCACTAGAGACACCACTGGCACCACCAGGAACTGACAGTGACTCAGGAACTAGCAGACATCAAGCATCAGGGAGAAATATATTTATATTTATTTGTAGTATGTACTCATATATATGTACATATGGTCCTATTTTGCAAATTTACTGTTTGTCTAAAGTTTCAGATGTCTCCCTGAAGCCAAAGCACCCCCCAAAATTGAAAATGGCAAAACGTACTTATTCCAGCTCCCCCACGCATGTTTTATTGCAGAGTATATGTTATACGTATTTGTAATATTACTAACTTTGTCTTCCCCGATAGGAAACATTCATTCGTAATATAAAATATGTCCGTTTTTTTCTTTCGTTAGAATACTGGGTCATCGCATAACCAATAATTATATCAAGAAGCATTTCACCCGCTGAAAAGGAATATCAGTACTCACTTCCCTAAACATCACTTAAGGGAACATTTCCTTTGTTTTCAGTCCCTTTATATATGGTTGTCATCATTTGAAAGACGTTTATACGTAAACTGCGTGTAAATTATATGCTTATTTTGTACCTGGAGGACTCTAGGTGCCTACTCATTAATTAAGTATTAAAAATTCTGAAAGTGTTGGAGACTAACAGTCACTGAGACTACATGTACCTGGTAGGAGTATTGCCTGCAGAGATGTAGAAGAAGCTATACCTAGGCGATGTTATCATCCAGCTGTGGTATCTTATCTGTCATCAAGGTGAGTTTACCTGATCCCTCTACCATCTCACCTGGTGACAGATCCAGGTGGGTCATGTACAGGTATGTAACACAGCCCCTCCCTCATCTCAACACATGATCCAAGGACTAGACATATTCATTAGAATTTATTATATTGTCTATGTCTAGTACGTGTTTTAGTACAATGTAGATGCCCTTTATCAAATCAGAAAACCGTAAAAAAATAGTGTATTGATTGAGGGGGATAATTTACACTAGAGCAGAAGGTTGAGCTGGCGAAGGGAAGATTTCTGACTAATAATATATTACATATTAGTTGCCTACAAATCATATATCATTTTATCATTGATTGGTAACTAGTTATCATCAGATCAGATTCTTTAGTGTGTGTGTTTTTTTCCCACATTCTAACTTCTGTGTATCCTAAGATTAATTTATTTCAACTATTAAGCCAGTCATTCATCAACAGTTTGACCACTTTGAATAACTGTAGATACAACCTACCCCCCCCCCCAGTGGGACTATTCTCTAGCGGTACTTCCCTCTATTCACACTGTTACATCACTGTATATAGGACCTGGTGCAGACTGTAAATATGGAGGTCTATTACAACCCCCAGGGGATGGGGCTGATTAGGGGGTGCTGATGGATATAGACGATAAGACATAAACCTTTAAAGACCGACAGTGCATTAATGCCTATTGGTTGTTATGATGCTTAAATGTAGCCCTGGTGAGTTACTCGCCAGGGCTACATTAATGCATCATGCCGACCCTACAGTGCATATGCACCCCTACAGGTTTAGCATGATGCCCGGCATGATGCTCGAGTGAAGCGCTGGCAAGCAGACTCAGTAGCACTTCATTGCTGCATCATGAAGACCAATGGGCATGATGCACTCCTGCATCAGCGGCCCTTAAAGAACTAAAAAGAAGGTGCTGATGGAGAGGTGGCGATTAGACCAGTAGTAATTAAGAACCCCAAGGGGTGCCTACAGTCCCATAGTGACCCCTGCTAGTGTTGGGGTGTGAGGCTTAGAATGCCCCAGGGGTGAAGGGGCGGGGTAACAGTTTACACCCTGCTATATACCCCTTTCTTGTCACCTATAGCACTCCTGTAGCATAGTCCCCAGGGTGTACCAGCCCTCCAGGGGATTGTGTTGTGTATGGGTGTTCCCTTACCAGTGTAGACACCCTGTAGGGTGGGGAACACACACCTTGACCACCCACACCCTACCTTTATATTCCACCCTTTGTTGTGTACCTACCACGGTACCTAAGCCTAAGGCTACGCTCCTCTAGGTTCCAATGCCAGAGTAATTTCTAGGATGACTAAATTTACCTCAATCCTCCCCCACTGTAAAAAGATATGTCAAATTAAACCTGATCTCTAACAACTTTGGCACAAAGGGTTCATGATTATTTTCTTGGAGATTCCTTGTACCACAGTGTTTCACTGTACTGTCATGTGAGGCTCCATTGTAGAATCTACACTGCTATATGATTATGGTGGCTCAGTGTTCAGTTTTATGAGCATCCCTGGTAGATTCAACAGTTATTTTTTTAAGAGTTTGTGCTGTATAGCAAAACTCATAGGTCAGCCTTTAGGTGAGCTTCCTGCACATTGTTGATGGTCACTACAATAATGGCTGACAGACTGGTGGTGGTCAGTATATGGTATTTCACGGTGCCGGCAGGGTGTGAAATGAGTGGGCGTCCCACTTAGAGGGCGCTGTCAACAGGACAAAAGGTCATTCTAGGGTGGGGCCCTTTGGGCACATGTATAAGCAGCCAGTATAAGGGTAGGGCAATGCCCTTGGGCATCACCCAATCTGCTTACACAGCACCATCTCCCAACACAACCTTTGTGGTGTCACTATGCACTAAACCACCCTCACAGCAATCTCCCAACACAGGCTTTGTGTCTACATACACAGCACAGGCCAGTGAGCATTTCTATCTGCTCATGTAGAGTGGAATAGCTCTTGGAATAGTTTTCTTTTGCTCACTTATTATGACTCAGTGAGTTGCTCTGAGTGACTGTTGGGATGAGCTACTGGTCTGGTTCACCGGAACCTATACTCATCTGGCCATCTGGGAATTTAAAAATTCATTTTTATCCCCGGTTATGTTTCAGCTGATGGTTATCAAGTCATGTTATTTACTGTGTTTGCGTTTCCCCTGTAGGTCAAAAGGAAGGCTTGTTAAATAGCATCTTCCTGATTAGCTTGGCTCTTTGATTTATTTTACAACCTTTTATTCCTTTCTCTACTGCTAACAACATATTGTCACCATCTGTTTACTTTGATTATTCACTTGGAGGTAGATGCAGGAATATATTCAACAGGAGTAACCTTTGGTCTCAGTCTCAAGTATTACCAGGAAAAATATTATCTTTTAGACTTTTTTTTCATTTCTGAGGTACTTTCATATTTTTCATAATAATCTTTTCTCCCATCTTTCTAAAACATTTCATAATTTCGTGTTTTTCACTTTTCTGTCACAACTATCCTGCTATGAAAAATAGATATTACAGATATTTTTACATTTTGACCACAAAAAGCAAGAAATGGACATATCACCATTTGTTTATGAAATAAGAAAATGATATGTATATACACAGACAATAGATGCTGTTACTGGAAGCAGTGTATTCTTTGGCCCTACTGAAAACAGATGCCCTTTGCATAGGCTCTCCTTTCTTCTTGTGTTTTATTCCACTTTTATTGTAACGTCACCATTAGTCAACATCGCTTGTGTGTGGTCATGGGCCGAACAGACTGACAAGTTTGTGTGTACATGAAAGGTGACCAAGGTGAACCTGTGCTGTTCTGGTGAGACTAACATGGAGGGATGGATGGTTGGGTATAGATGAGGTTTTGGGTGGTTCTGAATTTGACGTCCCACAGCCATGTGTTTTACTCCATGGGTTTTACCCCTTTCTAAACCCCATGTAAAGTTCTACCTATTCCTTTTCAATTATTGGTAATTATGATTATGAGGGCTGCACCAATGAGTAGAGCCCCGGAGTTTGAGCAATACTCAACGCTCTCATGGCAGCATCCACAGGTCTGTCTCATCAAGAAAATGAATTACTGCTACTCACATCCTGCCCAAAAATAAGTACATCAAACCAACATTAATAAGCCCCATACCGCTGACATATGGCCACCAGATACACTTGTAAGATGATCTGAACTGACATGTTGGTTTTTCCATAGTCCATTTTTTTCCTTATATTATTTCTGCTTCCTGTTGGCCATGTGTGTTTCTGCACTAATTGATGGTAAAGTATGTTTTCAGCTCCCTTACACATGAACAGGCAGAGGGACAGGTCGTTGGTATGTAGGGGTATGGGTGGTAGGTGGGGGTGAGGGATGGGGAGGGTATAGATGAGGGGGGGGGTAGCTCTTTAAGGGTCGCTATTGCAAGAGTGCAGCATCTGAGCATACCCATTTTACCGTTTAAACTTAATCCTAAACAGATATGTAAAATCAAACCCTATAGTCACAGATGAATGCCTAGATCGCCACCTATCTAAAAGCCGGATCTTGTTCAAACGATTTCCCACTATAAGACATTTAGAACACCTAGAGGGCTATTTATATTATGAACGAGTGCCTCCTGCCCATTGGTCTTCATGAGGTGCTGGCGAGACTAGCACTTCATTGGAGCATCATGATGACCCTCTGGGAGTAAATCAAACCCGTAGGATCGGCATGATGCATGAATGTAGCCCTGGAGAGTTACTCGCCAGGGCTGCATTCATGCATCATGAAGACCCATGGGCATGATACACTGATGCATCAGCGGCCCTTAAAGGGTTAGCTTAGGGGTAAGGTGGGGTAACATGTCAGTACATGCCCCTAGTGACCTGAGAAAAAGGCAGGGGTTCAGATGACTAGGGGAGGTCCTGGTAAGTTTACATCTGTAAGAAACCAAGCCAAGAGGACACCCCCTGATACACGGCATGGAGTATCCCTTTTCCTTGTCTGCTCACATCTATACAAACACCCACACACTCTAGTCACCCCCTGCTGTCTATTTCCAGACTGATGTGTAAACTGGAGGATATTTGGGTTTCTAAGCCTGAGGAGCATGAACTAACCCATTTACTTAATAGAACAAATGGAGGTTTGGCATTGGACCAAGAGGCAGCATATATTATTGTAATCTTTTGGAAATCTGGATACTATATACAGATCTACTTCCCTCAGCGTTTCCAGGTCTACGTTTTCTTTTCTGATCCTAATTATCTAATCCACTGACCCATAGAAATACATCAAACTCTCTCATATTGTTGGTTCTCATCTGAAGTTAAATATACTTTATTTGTACCATATCCAAGATGTCAGGTAGAGATTGAGTAACAAGTTATAAATGATATTGAGTCTCTGATCACCTCCTATGCCAAAAAATTGGTAGTCAATGTAAGAATCTATAAAACTATGCTAGAATACATACATGACAAAGTACAAACCGTTGCATGCATCAAACCCAGTCCCACCATCTTCCTTCGTCCATTACTTGAATCCCCAGCCTCAGACCCCCCATGATGTGTGTATGCCAAGAGCCAAACTACCTGTAGACTCTAACAATCCTTTACGGACTGCTATTATATTGGTACATCATGCCTATTGGTCAGCACGATGCACCAATGAAGTGCTGGCGAGTCTGCTCACCAGCACTTCATTGGCGCATAATGTTAGGGGAAGGCTGATTGCCTACCGTCACTATGTGGGACAGATATGACCGCACACAGATTAGGTAAAGGCAGAATTTGGGCCTTTTCCCTAAAAGTGATTGCTTTCTACTATAATTACACCATATTTCGCTTATGGCTTAATATCAAGGTTTTAGGGATCAAAATATATTACGAAATACCAAATGGGAAGCTAGTATGCGGTTTATAATATATTTATTAATGTTACTCACTATCTCAGGAGATATCCATCAAAAGGTCACAATATTCTCAATAGTAGTTCATATTATTAAATATCCAATACCAGTCTCACAGTACATGGCCATACACAGTTCACAATATAATAAAGTTCAGGTCCCAGAGCTTAACAAAATACAACATAAAAACAGGCAGAGGGTTCTAAATAAAGTCACAGTACCTTTAGGGTTATAATGCTACAGGTTCCTGGTAGCATATATAACCTACCCCTAGAGTCCTAGCAGTCCCTGGCTATACCTGCTCCCATAGCCACTCCACACTGGGAACTGCTGCTCCTAGGCTCCTAGCTCCTTGCTCTCTGGACTCCTACTGACTGTCTCTAACCTTTCTAACTCTATTTAACCTCATCATTGTTAGCCTGCTATAACCATATTTGGACATTGAACAAGCCCCAACTAGTGTGTGGCTTGGTTGTCACACCCTGAGTGGTGGAGGTGGGGGGGGGGGCTGGTGGCACTGAAACTAAGTGGGAGTACCAGCTTTAGCACCTCCACCTCCACCCTGGAGCTGACAGCCCACACAGTTGCACTCTAATACCCATCATATTTCTAACCAAATATATATCAAAATGCCTTTGCAACATTAATATACAAATAAATGACAATTGATAAGATTCCAATATTATATGTTATATAACATTGCATCATAATACCAAAGCTCCGCACATATAGCCCTACATTACACCTCGGGAACTAAAACGTTTTGTACCACTCAAAACTAATCATAATCACCTGAGAATTCACCGCTTTTATGGGTATTTTCAATTTTTTTTTTTTTTTTTTTTTTTTTACATAAGTTACTTTACTTAAATGGAATAATGCATGAAAAAAATTCTTATTTTGTACACACAAATAGTATAACCAAACATCTAACTGGTCCTTTTAAAACTCACAATTCTTGAATATAACACACTGTCCATAAGACTACCATATATCTTTGTTACTGATTATATTTATCAACCGGGATCTTATTCAAGATCCTATCTTATCACTGACAAAAACAAATAATTATTCATCAAAATTATAAATGTGAATTATATCACAGCATAGAAATAACTAACTGATTGTGCATCAACCAGGATCTTATTCAAGACCTTCACACACATATAAAAATTTCAACATTAAGTTTGAAACATTTACATTGTTGAAAATAATCAATACAAAATATTTTCTTTTCCAGTTACAATAATTTTCACCTATACATCATCATATGATCATCATACACATCAAATCTTCTTAAACCTTCCAATAGATAACAAAACTTGATGGGGACTCAAGTAAAGTAACTTCTTGGTTGGCTGACACATAATGGGCTCGTCCCTGTGCCAAGAGACAAAACCCAACATGTAATATCTCTGTCAATCATGTGCTCATGCCTTTGTATTGTATTTGGATCCGAAAGGTATGACTTGTGACCAGTCCACCCTTTAACACCAGTCATTATCTCACAGCCCTACTGCTACCATTGATATCATTAGCCATCTGTTCCAACCAGGCACCTAGCCTACATAAACTCAGCATCTGATTATCAAAGAAAAGTGAGATAAACACAATCAAAACATGACACGCATGACACTCATCTCAACCATGGCATGGGTAACAATGTAAGTCTCATACTTTCTACAACCAACAATACTTTGTTCAGAATCTCTTCACATAGCACCTTAAACTTAATTCCACTTACCTTCAGGGAACAGCTTCCTGGCTCGATCTAAACATCCTAAACTAATTATCTGTTATTATCTTTAGACTTACTTTACGCAATTAAAGACTTACCTTTAACCTGCCAGCTATTCTCTCAAATCTGTACCAATGAGTGGTATTTAAACTGAGACAAATATCTCAAAGCTAACTCAGATAGGTGGCTGGGAAATCACATTCAAAGCTTGCCTGTACTCAGCCAAACCACACATCAGGTCAATGGCTCCTACACACCGTCTTATGCTGCCTGACTTGGCACATTAGACATTTATTGGATGCAGCTATTTCCTCTGGGCCCCTGCATCCCAAGCTTACTCTTATGTGTCCCCTGTGCTCTTGCAACACTCCATGCAACTTATGCCCCTATGTGTCACAACACACCACCTACAGACCCAAATACCTCTGGCATCTGCTCCTGTCACATTCTCAGTACCACACATTGATTTTAAAGTCAAATCCAGGTTGTTTTTGTCCAATGAGGTTGATCTAGGTACATAATGCTGGTCTTTTGGAACCAAATACTCATATCGGTATGGAACCTTACCAAAGCACTGCCTAATCACCCCTCTATTCGGGTTAAATCGTAAAGAAAATATAAAATCATGATGCTAATAGGAACTGAACAGAAACATTAGCTTTTTTTTTTTTTCAGTCCTCCATGAGGTGAAACATAGCAATGAACCTCAGTCTGCTCCTTTCACAGCTTATCACAATGATACACTTGTCCCTTCGATTTAATAGTTTGAAGTAATTGGGCTTGCTACCACATAGATAGGCTTTGTGTCTGAAATGGTCTTTGTTAGGTTTTATATAACTTCTGTACACCTGGTTCGGCATATAGATGTGATACTCAACCCCTTTCTTTCAATTGGGTTCCCAGAGCTCTACTTTATACACCATGAGCTGGCTTGCCCTTTGGTGGTTGAGCTCAAATGGAAAAAATATGTGTACATCACCAGTAGTCTAAGAGGCTGGGTTGCCTGCTTAGGACACTACATGTACTAATTACAAGGTTAAAAATCTGGTTCTATCTTACAAACATCTATGCAAACCTATAGCTCTCCTGTCGCGAAAAGAAAAGCATGTAAACCTAGTGTTAAGACTGTAAGTTCATCCCCAGTACATCATACATCTGGATAATGCATGATATGAAACAGTGAAATAGAAAGATAGTTATTACTCTAGAAATGATAAGGTATTCAGTTACAGATTTCACACGGTATAAGCACCACAAGTGTAACACGCTGCGCAACGCGTACACCTAAAAATATAAGCACCATCATCTATAAACTAGAATACTTTCCATTTAGAATTTATTTACACATTTACCGAGATCTTAATCTCGGCACATCTCTGACTCTATTTGTGAGATCTGTTGTCACAAATTTACTCTTGGCCAATGCATCAAGATGGTCAATAGATAACCACAAAGTATCTCCATCCTTAAAGTGGACTAAATATTTCACACCCTCTCCTCTTGGTTTGCACACATCACTAACCTTAGTTATTTCATGATATGTGGGTAGGCCATCGATGGGTATCGACTTTGCTGCCCTGAGCACAAGTCTGTGACTCACTGGAATCAGTGCTGGAGGATCAGTTGGAGGTGGTTCTGTGGGCACTGTCTCTGGCTCACTTGTCTGTCCATTCTCCATATCTTCCTCATCCTCTCCCTTCGGGATATCTTCCAGCACCTGATCGTCATCTGGCTCCTCTATTCTCGGTTCTAGTGTGAAACTGTCCACAGGGAGATCACCCTCATTTAGATTTTCTGGATCTTGGATATTTGGTTCATCAGCCATAGGTGTGGCCCATTGCATCTCACTAGTACTGATGGAACTCAGCATGGGAAATGATTCCATCATTTCCTCAATGTCATCCTGCTCATACGGCTTTCCTTCCAGCCTACTCAGAGAGTCAGGAACAACATTCTCCTTGCCCTTAACATGCTCTACTTTAAATGTGAACTGTCTCAAATCAGCTGCCCATCTGATTTGCCTAGGTGACAGCTTGCTCCTTGGGTTTAATATGTATTGAAGGGGTGCATGATCTGTTCTTATCAAGAACCTTTTACCCTCCAAATACACATGCCAATGAAGACAAGCATAAACAATACCTGCTAACTCTCTATCTAAAGTTGAGTAGTTTCTTTGGGCTGGGCTGAACAACTTTGCTGTATAGGCCACTGGTCTCAGATTGTCATCCTTATCATATTGGCTCAAGGTTGCACCGATGCCATAGTCTGAGGCATCTGTTGTCACAATGAACTCCTTTCTGAAGTCAGGATATAAGAGCAGATTATCGGATACCAGAGCCCTCTTGAGATCTTCAAAAGCCTCTGTGTGTTCTTCAGTCCACTCCCACTCCTTTCCCTTCTTTGTGAGATCATACAGACATCGTGCTCTTGTGGCATAGTTGGGTATGAACTTCCTATAAAAGCCACTCATACCCAAGAACCTCCTGACATTGGTGGGATTCTTTGGTGTTTTGATATCCTTGATAGCTTGTATCTTCTCCGGATTTGGTCTGATCCCTTCCTTATTCAGGACATGGCCTAGAAATGGGACCTCAGGTGCTGCAATAATGCACTTGGCTGGTTTAAATTTGAGCCCTGCCTTCTGGATTCTTTTCAGAACCTCACCCAAGTCTTCCAGATGTTGTTCAAATGTGTTTGAAAACACGAGAATGTCATCTATGTAACAGATACAGTTTTTGAACTGTAACCCTTTCAAGACAAGGTCAACCACCATCTGGCAACTACGAGAGGAATTCATTAATCCCATACTCATCCTTTTGTACCTGAACTTACCAAATGGAGTTAAGAACCCTGTCTTATCTCTGCTCTTCTCTGTGATGGGAATTTGATGGAACGCCATCTGCAAATCGAGAGCTGAAATGAAATTGGGCTGCATCTGACCCACAGCATCAATGGCATCCTCTATCTTTGGAACAGCCAGATACTGTGGCACTGTAACTGCGTTCAGATTTCGATAATCACAAACGAGCCGATGCCCTCCACTTTTCTTTGACACAAGAAAGGCAGGGCTAGACCAGCCCCCATCGTAGCTGGGTTCCAAGATTCCCAATCTTACTTGCTCATCAATATGCGCCTTCAATTGTTCTCTCCTTTTGGGTGATATCCTGAAAGGCATCTGCTGTACAGGCTTAGCCCCAGAAATCAGTTCTATCTCATGTTCTATCCAATCGGTACAACCCACCATACCATCTGGTCCTACAAAGGCTCCACAGTTCTCTCTTAGAAGGGCATCCATCCGTGCTCTCTGCTCCTTCGTCAACTTTGACCTAGAATAATCGACCGCTGGAATGAAACTGGGTTGTCCCTCCTGCTTC
This sequence comes from Acholoe squamosa, assembly GCA_949317995.1. Classification (NCBI taxonomy): domain Eukaryota; kingdom Metazoa; phylum Annelida; class Polychaeta; order Phyllodocida; family Polynoidae; genus Acholoe; species Acholoe squamosa. The sequence continues at coordinate 68,501,125 of OX439046.1, read as the reverse complement.
TGTGCCCTGCCTTCAACCTGTGGCTCAAACATTTCCATTGAAGATACCTGTATCACCTCAATGTCTCTGGACAAACTCAACGTCCCTAAAGCCGTTCCTGGCTTCACCTCAATTTCCTGGTCTGAAAGGTTAACAAATCTCACAGGTACAGTACCCTCATGCACTCTCACACAGCACCTAGCTGTCCACAATCCTGTCTGTTTTGCTACCTTAAAACCTACATAAGTCAGAAACATACCTTCTTTGAAAACGTCATCCACAGGGAGGCTGCACAGCATCTCAGTATGTGCTGGCACTACCAACTTACCATGTGCCCTCACAATACTCTGGCTATTGTCCTCTTGGTCTACTTCTTTGGGTTGGTCATATACTATGCTCATACCATACTGTTTCAGGAAATCTCTGCCCAGAACTATGTCTAGTCTGAGGCCTGGGATAACATGAAATGTGACCTCATAAGGAATGCCATCAATCTTAATAACACCCCTCATGTCACAATAAGCATCTCTGACCTGACCCCCTGCAAATGTCACACATGCACGTGAAGAGAATTCCTCTATTTTACCACCATTTGCTTTTACCTGGTTGTAATAGTCAAGACTTACACAGCTACGGTCTGCCCCAGTATCAACAAGTGCCCGTGCACAAGTTTGACCAATGCATACCTCAACACAATTCCTGTCTGACAACAGATGTGATGCCATATAGGCCTTACCCTCTTGGTGCTGTCTGTCTTGGCGTTCACAGATAGATGAAATCATATCCCTAGTGCATGGGCTATGAGATCCACTGACGCCCGTCGGCTCTCTCCTGAACTGGTCACGTCTCCCCTTTGGATCCTCATACGGCACATTGCCCATGGCACACTCCTGACTGGAATATAAATCATTATCATTAGAACAGCTTGTACAACGGTTGTCTACCTCAGGGTGTTCATCATCCTTATATGTCAGAATATCTGTGTCATAATCTTTCTTATACAAGAAACTATACTTTCTGTTTGAATCTAACTCAACTGCATCTTTGACTTTTACACAAGATGTCTCACTACATTTACTGGTAATATTTACCACATTATCTTTAAAATCTGTACTCTTACTTTTAGAACTTCTATTATTCCTTCTGTTACCTCTTTTTCCTGACAAACTCGACACTTGCTTGTCAGACATACACTCTACCTTGCCAGAACCTTCCCCCTCTCTTTCCCCACAGGGAGGAGGAGATTCTAGTTTTCCGACTGGTTGGCAGATGACTTATTCTCCAGCTTCGCCTCCAAGCTCTGAACTTTGCTCATCAGCTCAGCACAGAACCTTTTGTAGAATCCGTCATCACTGCCACTGCTGTTGCTATTACTGCTCGAGCTCCTGCCGCTGTTTTTCTCAGTTCTGGTACCTTGATTGTTGCCCCTGCCACCATTCCTCTGATTCTTTGGAGTATAGGGTCGCTTAGGTAAAGGGCACTCCCTGAAGAAATGCCCTACCCCACGGCAATTGAAGCACCTCTGAGTGGAATCTATAGTGGCAACTGTGGTGATGTTGCGTACCTCAACCATCTTCCTCAGCTCTGCCATCTCACGTCTGAGCCTGTCACTTTCAGACTCCCTGGGTGAAATGGATTGGGCCGCACTAATTGAAGAGTTCTGACTACCAAATGTTGCTACACCAGAGGCATACTGCTGTTTCAGCAATCTTATCTCTTGTGACTGCTGCTTAGTGATGTCAGCACTCTGCTTAAGAATAGCCTGAATTTCTCTCTGATTAGCAAGGATAGACTGGTCCTTATTCATGTCAAAGTCTTCTTCAGCCTCTTTACAAATGTCTATAGCCTCTTGGAAAGTGGCTGGATTGCTTTTCCGGAGTTTCTTTCTATAAGGACTAGTCACCCCCCTGATGAACGAGAAAATCATATTGGTCTCACTCAGACCCATTCGCCGGTAGGCATAGGAAGCCTGAACTATAAAGTCTTCCAACTCCTGATCTGGCCTCATGGATAACCTAGACAACCTTTCAAACTCAGCATTAGTCACTTTGGTGAAATTGTCTAGAAAGGCTTTCCTCACCTCAGCCCATGTGGCTTTGTCCTTCACTTTGCTGACTATGTACCAGTCTCTAGCTGGGCCCTCAAGATAGGTAGGAAAAATCCTAAGAAGCTCGGCATCAGTATTCATAAGACCTGGCACCTTTACATAGCGTTCAAAATCTTCCATCCATATTGATGGATCCATATTAGCACTGTTCTTAAAATTACTTGGTGGTTTTGCATATGCTGACCTGCTCCCTAAATGATAGACATTCGTTCTATCATCCTGGTCTTGACCTTGACCTTGGCCCTGACCTTGACCTTGGCCCTGGCCCAAAGCATTGATCTCCCCCCTCTGCCTCTCAAACAATTGTTCTATTTGTTGCTCTGTTCTGTGCTCCATAGTTTGAACATTGTGTTCAAACATCTGAGCTGTGGCTTGATATAGACCTTGGATATTGGCATCTTCAAGATTTTGACCAAAGATCCTGCCAGATCTTAATTCTCTATCTTGTGACATTTTGAATTTGTGAGTAACCTATTTGGGATAATCCACCAGTCGCAATGTTAGGGTAAGGCTGATTGCCTACCGTCACTATGTGGGACAGATATGACCGCACACAGATTAGGCAAAGGCAGAATTTGGGCCTTTTCCCTAAAAGTGATTGCTTTCTACTATAATTACACCATATTTCGCTTATGGCTTAATATCAAGGTTTTAGGGATCAAAATATATTACGAAATACCAAATGGGAAGCTAGTATGCGGTTTATAATATATTTATTAATGTTACTCACTATCTCAGGAGATATCCATCAAAAGGTCACAATATTCTCAATAGTAGTTCATATTATTAAATATCCAATACCAGTCTCACAGTACATGGCCATACACAGTTCACAATATAATAAAGTTCAGGTCCCAGAGCTTAACAAAATACAACATAAAAACAGGCAGAGGGTTCTAAATAAAGTCACAGTACCTTTAGGGTTATAATGCTACAGGTTCCTGGTAGCATATATAACCCACCCCTAGAGTCCTTGCAGTCCCTGGCTATACCTGCTCCCATAGCCACTCCACACTGGGAACTGCTGCTCCTAGGCTCCTAGCTCCTTGCTCTCTGGACTCCTACTGACTGTCTCTAACCTTTCTAACTCTATTTAACCTCATCATTGTTAGCCTGCTATAACCATATTTGGACATTGAACAAGCCCCAACTAGTGTGTGGCTTGGTTGTCACACCCTGAGTGGTGGAGGTGGGGGGGGGGGGGCTGGTGGCACTGAAACTAAGTGGGAGTACCAGCTTTAGCACCTCCACCTCCACCCTGGAGCTGACAGCCCACACAGTTGCACTCTAATACCCATCATATTTCTAACCAAATATATATCAAAATGCCTTTGCAACATTAATATACAAATAAATGACAATTGATAAGATTCCAATATTATATGTTATATAACATTGCATCATAATACCAAAGCTCCGCACATATAGCCCTACAATTATGTTGACCCTCCAGAATGAATGTATCGACATTGTGGGATTGACATATTGCACAAATGTTAAACCTAGCGAGTTACGCATGACAACCAAAGGCCATGATGCACTCCTGTATTAGAGACCCTTAGAGGGTTAATATCTTAAGGCTTCAGTGTGAAAATGTCAGTACACTAGAGGCATCAAGGTCTACATACCTACATGCTCAGACCTCCAGGCTCTCTGCCTTCTCCTCCTGGTTCCTTGTATAACCAATATCTGTGTAAAGGGCAACTATATGTACTGTAGGACTACATTTAGGTTCTGACCATCCAGCCACTGTATCTGTGACAAAAAAGAACTGCCATCTCAAACAGCAGATATCAGTATCAAAGACATATTAGATTCCCCAACGTTTCAGGTGTATCAACAGTATGTTGCCTAACATGGTGCTGACAAGTTTCTCCAGATGGTGTTCATTTACAGAGAAAATAGTTTGATGGGTGCACACTGGGTGTCGAATAAGCATCAGTCTTTAATGTCAATCTAAAACAGGCACAAGAGAATATAATACTGCTTGAAATCAATTACCTATACAGACCAATATGGTAGTGTTCACTACAACACAGATGGCGATTGGATGGTCAGTCTCTAAGTGTGGTACTTCATCTAGCGGTAGTTTCCACAGATAGTGGTTGTACACAACCCAGACCTGCAGGCTGCTCTCCTCCTCTCAGGTCCTCCAGTCCTCCAGACCTGCTGTAGCCAAATAGATAAGAGCCCTTGCCAAAGCTCCTCCAGTCTGCACATGCCCTCCTGCCACAGGCAATCCCCTTCTGCTGCCACTCTGCACCCCCTGGAGCAGGGGACATATTTAACCTGGAGGTATATGGAGGGTGCCCTTTGGGGACCAATCACTAAGTGCATCATATCGACCCAATATGATGGGCATGATGCCTGAATGCAGCCCTGGTGAATAACTCACAGGGGACTCATTTGTGCATCAGGCTAACCCTATGGGGTTGATACACTAGTACTCCTGGAGGGTCGGTATACCCTGAGAGATGCTAATGCATTCATGCATCATGCCCATTGGTCATCATGATGTATGAATGCAGCCCTGATGAATATCTCACTAGGGCTGCATTCCCTCCTGAAGGGTCGGCATGATGCACCAATGAAGTGCTGGCGAGTAGACTCGCCAGCACTTCATTGGTGCATCATGCCGACCAATGAGCCCGATGCACTCCTACATCTGTGGGCCTAAAAGGGTTAACTTGGAGGGTTTTGATGGAGGGGTGGGGCTCATAACCTGGTGCTATATTGTGTATATGGAAAAGGACAGGAGATTGGGACATGTATTTTTACATGGCATACAATATAACATCTCACTGGTCAATATATGACAGAGAGTGCAATAACAATGGTGTGATTCTATATGTGCGGCAATGAGCCTACACAGGGGTAGACACTAACACTGGCCCAGTTTTGAGTTTTGGCCAGTGATTTTTTTTTCAAAAATAACCTACCTACTGGCCTGGGTGGCCAGTGGGTTTTCATCCCAATAAAGTCTACTGCATCGTGCATAGAAAAAAAAACACGTCATAACTATGAGGGTTTATTCATCAAGATTGATAGTTGATATCTATCACGAATGGCTCAGGGGACCATAACATTTCTATTACTATTTGTGTCAGTAGGAAGGAAGGATAAACTGTATATCTGAATACAGCACAGGCTTTTCCACCTACACACCCGGACCAACAGCTTTAGCTGCGGGCCAATAGATTTTTGAGCCTGTTGGTCCGGGTGGCCAATGGCTAAAAAAGTTAGTGTTTACCCCTGTGTACTACATCATAGATAGATTGAGATCCTAAAGTCATATGTAGTACTTTATACTTGTCTATGACCTATTCAATAGATTGATTACTCCACATATATTGCTATGCCTCTTGATATCTGTACATGTATTCTCAAGTCCTTTAAACTTAAAGTCATAGGTACATTTTCAATTTTGATACACCTCAATATAAAACCATCAGTATGAGTATCAGTGTCACCCCGCATGTTCCAATTACCCTCCCCTTTGAAAGGCCACATCCACAGGAAGCCATAATATATCAATCCAGATTCAGATACTTGATATGTCTGCACAGAGTAACAACTGCTAAGTGGGCACCAGCGAAATGATGGGGACCCAGCGAAATCGAATATACATGCATTATGGGTAATAGAGAAATTTGGTTCTTCTTTTTTGGCGACAATATCACTTTCCATGTAAGAGTACCATAATATAGGCAGTATGAGGGTTTGTAATGTGATCAGCCATGATGGAGGTAATGAGGTGGATAATACACCTAATGATACACCTATATATTGGCCGTACCACTGTGTGTATGTATAAGGGCGATAATAGGGTGTATTACATAATAATGTACCATAGGCAATAACAGCATGGACGTCCTACCCAGACACAATGATGGGTTGTGTAGGACACTATGGATACCCAACTGTTAATTAACCCTTTAAGGGCCGCTGATGCAGGACTGCATCATGCCCATTGGTCTTCATGATGCACCAATGAAGTACCAGTCAGTCTACTCACCAGCACTTCATTGAAGCATCATGGTGGTCCTCCAGGAGTGTATCATACCGGTAGGGTCGGCATGATGCATGAATATCGCCCTGGCCAATCGCTCACTAGGAATGCATCGTGATGAATGATCGGCATGATGCACTAACAGGGGCGTAGGAAAAAGGGGGCCAGGGGGGCCTGGCCCCCGCCCGAATCATGAAGGAGGTGGGGCCTGAGTATGTCTGGGCCCCCCCCCCCAATATTTTCCAAGAACTCATAAACACAATGGAAAAGAAGCTAAAACTTTACATCTTAATTTAGATTATTATGGTGATGTCATAGGGAGAATGGGGGTCTGAGCCTAAAGTCAGATCCAAAATTTACCAAAAATCACTTTTCTATATGAATTCTAAATACGCATATATAGACGCCATCACGCATCAGCAGACAATTCAAGGTGGTCGCGATGGTGCCCTCGCCGGGCCCCCCCAATGAAGATTTGCTTCCTACGCCTCTGACTAATGCATTAGCAGGGTCTTAAAGGGTGACCTTACATTATGTAATGGTAGCTGTGTACCACCCCTATATACAATATTAATCCCTCATGTTCTCAAACAATAATTACCCATTATAACTGGTTGTTCTATTAATGGTATTGGCCTTTATCATGGTCTGATTACAATCTATGAACACAATGTTCATTTGTTTGCCTCTGTCAGCTTAACTATTAAGTTAATACTGAACATTTGTATTAGGTTGATTAAATTCTAGAATTGCTCCCAGTGGAGTAGGCTACATAGTATGGTACACATATATGCATTAAAGAGAAACCCCAGTGGTACTCCCATTGTGAAAGACTTTATGAGGCTTCAACATAGGTTTAAATCATTCTGTATGTGCCATCTTTGGTGGCTATTATTCTCATGAGAACTTAAAACTCCCTCCCTGGGGAATTTATTGCAATGTTCCATGAATATTTTAGATTGCATAAATCACCTAATGCCATGCCTTCTGTTGTACAGCCAAGGCAGTGTCCAATTATATCATAGACCTTATGTCTCTTTCTTTCTCTCTCTCTGGGCACAATGTTATTTTACACATATTTGTAATTATTATATAGAGGGCTATTACTAATGTCGATAGGTAGATACAGATGAATATTTTCTTTGGGCTCTTCGATGACATAGTATGGCTGAATACAGCATAGCACCTAAACTCATGAATGTTAGTAATTTCCACTTAGGAAAAGTTTTTATGTCCCATGAAATACAACACACTTTGAGCGTATAATTCTGCATATAAGAGACATTACTAGAAAACCGGAAGTTGTATTGGCTACCAGGACGAAGCCATCGGTGCTGCCCCCATACGGCGTCCAGTCACACTACTCCAAGCCTGGTTACCGGCCTATAACACCTCCAGCATTGACCAGAATGCCAAGTAGCCTTGGGAGCAAGAACCACTTCCTTTTCCGCATGCGCCCTCGCGCCTTCCGTGCCCCAACCTGCCAAAAAGAATATGTCGACGTCGCCACCGGTGGTCAGCCAAATGAGTGGACGGAAAAAACACCAGAAGGGACTTTGCAGGGGAGTAACCTATTTTGGTAGAGTCAGACATCCAGTATTCATAGGCTGGACCTTCCACTGTGCCTGCAGTGTTAGAAACTGGCGTGTATATGCAGTATATACGCTGGTAGAATCTTTACAAAATAACGGGTCACTGAAAAGAGATAATGTATCTATAGTCATATATATGTATAGGAAAGCGGTCTTTATTTCAATGAAAAAAGATATTTCTTATTGACTCGGCCCTTGCTTCCTCGGATCTGGAAAATGCAAGGGAATATGTCTGAGGAAGCAAATAATCTGAGGATTTAAGTCTAAATATGAGATATAAAACATATAGGCTTACACCTTCAGATTATCTGTCTGAGGTAGTGAGGGATCTGAGGAATCAAAGGGTCGAGGAAGTGAGGGCTGATTGTACAGTATTCTAAAATAATATCCCATATCACAATGCATTATATTGTACATCTAATGAATCTGATATTTACCATTTCTATGTACCGTATGTATTTGTCATTGAGCATGTCACCTTAGAATGGTAACTGTAGAAAACAAAATAAAGATAATAAGTAGTCATTAGCAAACATGGCCAATACTGATATACAAGATGTTGTCGCCTCAGGATTAGCCAAAAGATGTCCCATTACTGTTTTTATAGTATAGCAGTCATGGGCAATGATATTTATAGTTGGCAGTAACCAGTAAACGACTGTTATATATGGTGATGTGAATGTGATGCTCCCCAGGTTTTGGCACTATTTTGGTTAATATACAGCACCCTCTTGTATACTCAACTACAGGAATGTGGCACTAACATATGCCATTATGTATAACAATTATCCTAATACTGCACTATTTATCTACGGTAAACATATTGTATCTATGAATCTAATACATGTAGCTATACTCTGAGGTATATTTTAGACTGTCACTTTGTCAATTTCAATTCAATTCAGTTTAGTCACACCCTCATTTGAGGTAAAGGTCACATTGATACAGTGTCATGTGAAAACAGATTATAGTAGGGTGGCATGATGTTGCTATGTAAATAAATGCAATACCTTACCTGGGGCTATACATAGCATTTATCCTGTAAAATAATGTGGTGAGTGGATTTATGTAGATAATGAATATGAGCCAAGTGATGTATGTTACATATATGTCAGAAAATGATTAACTTCAGTTATCAATAAAAATTCAATCATGTGACTATCATGATACTCCTCCAGTATATCCCCCGCACCCATATCCCCCACCATCCCCTGACCTATGCCATGAAGAAAGGTCCTCCTCCAGTCCATACAACAGGCCATGAATAAGGGCGTTATGAGGCTGTCAGAGGAAGGTGGGCTCACATAATACATGTTGTCTTTCCAGGTAATGGCCCCTCCCCTTCTCCAACCCCTCCTCCATCACAGCCTCTAGTACTGTAAACCCCTGCATGTATAGATCCTTTGGGTTCAATATGGTTATCAAGCTGACCATGTCCTTACCTTAGTGCAAGAAGGTTGTAACTGACATTTTGGCATAGATGATTTTCTTTCTTCTGTTTAACATGTATTGACCCTTATCCAGCTACTATAAAAGTACTCTAGCTCTGTCTAGGATAGGTTTGTCAGCAGACTCAGACCCCAGGGCAATATTGCTGTTTCCACTTTGTGTTATAGTAAGTGGAAAAACTTGAAAAGTGCAGTAACAACCTTCTTGCACTATTAAAGGCGACGATGTGTATGTTGACATTGCCCAGGTAGCATACAAAAATTGTAGGCCCGACCAGTGGTATTTGCCAACCAAATGCTGACATTGGCCAAACGTTGGCAGGACATTGGCAAATGGTCAGCCAGGGGCTGATATGTGCCGACCAAAAGCCAACGTTGGGCCTATGTTGGCATTTGGTTGGCACCATCGGGCCTAAATAGGCAGGATGGGCAGCCGATGTAAAGTCGATGGTTGGGCCAACATTGGTCCAATGTTATGCCAATGTCTCTGTGCTACCTGGGTGGCGACTTCTGGTTCTGATCTCGTGCTGCAGCTAGTCTCTAGCATTGCAGTGTCAACAATGGTGCAGTGTAAGGCTGGCAACTTTCACTTGAGATCAGAACTGTCTGGGCTATACACACATCTCCCCATGTGGTTGCATTCAATTGGGACTGGTCTGGTTCCCGCGGGCACTACTCGTGTGCTGATATTTAAACGTGTTCACGCACTGATCTCACACTGCAACTGGTCACGGGCAAAATTCAATGTTCTTCTCCGCATGTGCGGTACCTGCACAATTCTCGAGAGATGTGTGAAAAGATGATTGTGCATACAGAGCAGCCAAAGTGCTAACGGAGCGGCCGGTTCAAGTACCTAGGTCTCAAATAAGCACAGGTCTTGAACAAGCGCTACGGGCAATGCTGTATTGAAATTAATTTTGAGCATTGAAAACAGCATTCAAATAAGTGCTGGTCTCATATACTTTGAATTCTATAAAGCGATTGTAGATTTCAATACTATCCCTGGTGCATATTCAAGACCAGTGCTTGTTCGAAGACCCGATGCTTTAACAGGCCACTATGGTACGCGGGTGCAGCTTATACACAAGGTTTTACGACACTTCCTCCTTCAAATGTGACTCACGGTGGGGCCGAGCACCTCAGAGCTGCCGCTGGTTGCCGGTGACAATTAGATTGGTAGTGGCAGGCCTTAGGGACCAGCAGAGATGATGTTCATTATGCTCTGGGAGCAGTCTTTGATGCATCAAGGGGGGCTTGGGAGAGGAATGGGGGGACACAGGAGGGGAGGGGCTGCTGCCGATGTCACTGCTGCTGATGCTGGAGTGGCTGGAGGTAAGGCAGGGTAATGAATTCTCCCCTACCATGCCCTCCGGGGGAGGCTCCTGAGGAGGGGATGGGAGGGGGAGGGTGGTCACTGGTCAATGGTCATCAGGCAGGCAACAGGTCAGTGTTGCTGTTTTGGCCCCTTCTACTCAATGCAACCCCTTTAAAGGTGGATGAAGTCTGGGTAGCGATTTTCTCCCTCAACCACTCCTTATAGGTTCGATCATTTATATCATATATTTGGTTATGCATAGATGCAGTCACTGCTGTGTTGGGCAAGCAGCATGTAAATACCTGTCTAGCTGTTTGGACAAACAGCTTTAAAATGCCTGTCTGAACTGGAATAATGTCCATAAACCAGAGTCTTGAGTCCAGAGTTTTGATTACAATTATTGGAGGCATAATCAACTAAACTGAACCAAAGCACTAATATAGTGCTGAGTGCTGCTGGCTCAACCAAACTGAACCAAAGCACTGATATAGTGCTGAGTGCTGCTGACTCAACCAAACTGAACCAAAGCACTGATATAGTGCTGAGTTCTGCTGACTCAACCAAACTGAACCAAAGCACTGATATAGTGCTGAGTGCTGCTGACTCTGCTATTAGGCTTGCTTGCCAGAACTTCATTGGTGCATCATCTTGACCCTTCGTGACAGTATCAATCCTGTAGGGTCTGTATAAGGGACAAATGTAGCCCTGGCACGTAACCCGCCAGGACGGCATTCATGCCTCATGCTAACCAATGGGCATGACGCATCAATGCGCTGTTAGTGGTTAATGCCCAGCTCTGGCCTGAAGGTTATCCTTATGGATTAGACTGCTGCTGGTACTGGTGCACTGAATAGCAGGGGAGGAAATAATGATTGAGGAGCACAAAATGATGTGTTTAAATGCCTATGCTCAAGTGCTACCAGATAAAATGATTGAAATGATGATGGATGAGGACCATGACATATTTGCACTATTCTCTCATGATGTGTTCTTTGTGCCAATTCTATTTCCCTCCTACCCATCCAAGTCAGCAAGTAATACAATGTTTTCATAACGGTGCCACGTAACATCAGGACAAGGAATAGTTTTTAGCTATGTCCTGGAAACTGCAATAGAAGTCTGACTACCAAACCACCTTCCTCACAAACACCAAAGGGTTTGGTGCTTTGTTCCTGGGGGAGACGAAGAAGGGGGAAAGTGAGCAGGGACCTCCTAGATCTGCTCAGTGACCAATGGCCTTCTGGTCGGCACAAACAGCTACTGATGTCTTGGAATGGCCGTAGTGAATTTGGTAGTTTGGTAATGGATCTAGTACCAACTATGGGTCCTACAAATCTTACTATGTGTTCCACAGGCTTTGGACGGCCTAAAGATCAGGAACAGACCAGTAAATATATGTTTTACTTTGAGAGGTTCCTAGAAAGGCACCATGATTTCCATATTTAGATTATGTCAGCAGGATTTGCTTCGAATTATTATACATCACATGTACAGTTGATTGTTAAAGCAAGTCTTGAATCCCACAAAATGGATGACATAAATATAACCTTTGTATCACTCAGATCCTTTCATTATAGAAACCTTGATAAAATTGATTTTTTTCCATATTTAGATGTGAATAGCCTATAGCACCTGATACATCCCATTCTAGCCCAGTGCCAAGCTGTTCCATGTGGGGCACAGTCTGCTCTCTGCTGCCCCTGACTACTGCCCAGTTTCCTGTGCTACTGCTGACCTCTGGTCAGAGGCTGTAGGAGCACCAGGTAATTGGTTTGTCATTGCTGACCACTGGTCAGCCGCCGCCCTGGCTCCCACGCCCTCTCTCCACCCCCTGCATCCACCAGGCACTCCCTGGAGACAAGGCACATGGCTTCCAGGAGGCCAGATTGGGAATGGTCAACTCCAAGCAATTAGAGCACAGTAGTGGTGGAGCTGTTTCCTCTTAGACTAGAGGACTTATAGGGTAAGGAAATTGATTTTAAAGAGGTGCAGGGCGGCTCATGGGGCTGGGTAGATCTAGGTATATAGTGGGGTTAGATTGAAATTGGAAGTGAACATCCTTGGGGGATGCCGTGCCTGTCAGGGTTAACTAGCTGTAAAGCTGGGCCATGAGTGGCTTGTGGAGCTACTCATATGGCTTTAGCTCTATAGTTTTTCTATTATAACCTTTGAATTCTTTCTGATAAGGTTCTGAATGAACCAGGAAGACTAGCCAATTTACCGGTATAACCAATCTTTCTCAACTACCAAAGTGGCTCATTTAGGCATTTATAGATTTTGATATCAATTCATCCTCATCAGTGACAAGCACTTACCATGGGTCCGTATACTATAACTTACAGATTTCAATATACATCTGCCCCAAGCCCTTATGTGGGACCGATAATTATTTGAATACTCTTTTCAATGCTGAAGTTTGATTTCAATACCCGTGTACCCGACAGGCGCTCATTTGAGACCTAGGCACTTACACAGACCACTGGTGATTGCTCTCTTTTTTCTCTTTTTCTATTCGTCTTGTTTTCCATGTATTTTTTTTTTTTTGGGGGGGGGGTTATATATTACAAAGTCTTATCTCAATGTGTTAGCAATATGGAGTTGAACAATAGATTAGATTGTGGTATGTATCCCAATAAAGCAATCCATAATAGCAAAATATAAAAAGTGGAAAACTAATACCTCCTTTATTCCATAACAATTCTGATATTCATGAAGGCTATAATGAAATCATTAACAATGAGGCATAGATTGCTGTAGCTGCAAGCCTTTGGAGCAATAAGCATGACTGATGAAATACTTGCACAGCCTTTTTAACACTCTAAGGGCCACTGATGCCCATTGGTCATCATGATTCACCAATGAAGTGCTGGCGAGTCTGCTCTCCAGCACTTCATTGGAGCATCATGCCGACCCTACAGGGTTGACACATATACTCCCTGAGGGTCGGCATGATGCTCCAATGAAGTGCTGGCAAGCAGACTCGCCAGCACTTCATTGGTGCATCTTGACGACCAATGGGCGTGATGCTTTAATGCATCAGCGGCCCTTAAAGGGTTAATGCATACAATGAGCCAGCGTCTGCCATCACTGATATAACAAAAAGAAGCTACACTGGGCTAGACAAAAAAAAGGCTTGATGATGTTCAAATATGTATATAGACTGCTGTTAGGGTAATTGAGCTGAGCAGCAGCTCAGAGCAGCTCATCATAAAGGCTGTGTCTATTTTTAGATGCACTCTAAGAAATAACTGTTGAATCTACCAGGAACCCTCACAAAATTGAACAGTGAACCACCATAATTGTAGTACAGTGAAGCAATGTTGTTTTCACCATGAAGCCCCAGATGGCAGCACAGTGAAGCATTGTGCTACAAGAGATCTCTGTGAGAATAACGGTGAAATCTTTGTCCCAAAGTTGCCAAAGAACCACCGTTAATTTGATGGCAGTTTTTTTAACAGTGTGGGAGTTGCTGGCAATGAGCAGTGTTATCTCTCTCATTATGGGGTATGGTGCTGGGAGCCTTAGTGATATTGTATAGTTATGGCTTCTAGGGATCTGTTCTAGGAAATGGGAAAAAGAATAACACTGCAATGTGCTTCAATTAAAGATGGGAAGGTTTTTTTAGATGATAAGCAATAAATCTTTATGTATCCTTTCATATTGTTTTAACCTTAAAGCTAGTATACAGTTCTGTTTTGTCTACTTCCACATAGGGAAGAATAAAATATGCTCATATATGCGCTTATAACATGGTTATCGAGTTTACGCACTGATTTGAGTGCTGAAAGTAGATAAAACGGGTTCCCATATTTCGGGATAAAGAACCCAAAAATTGACAGCGGACCGGACATACCTTGACAACGAGTTGACACCAATGTAAATCCACCATTTTTGAAGCTTATTGACCAAATCTGACGAAATACTTTCAGCAGGATATCTTTTACATGTAATTCTAACTCCCTGTCGGGTAGATTGCTCAATATTATGGCTCAATTTAACATAAAAAATCATAAAGATTTGAAGTGGGCGACTGGCCGTGCGTCTTCACCATTCTGTCAATACTACAGGTGCCTCCATCTGATGTGTAAAGAATGGATTAGGCTATAGACTGGCACAGCTCTGTCTCAACATATTCGTGGTAGTGGGCCTATGAGAATGGGAGTTGCACCAGGTCGCCAGCTTAACCATAGGTTAACTTGAAACCAAGATGGTTGAGGGCCGTCTCATCGACTCGCAACAGAAAACAATGGATTCTATCAATTTTAAAGGTAAATACTTAGAATTAATGGTGGAAACCATGTTATAAATGCAATGTGTAATGATTAGACTTGAACTCATGCCTTTCATGGGCTTATATAGGCACTCCGCTCCGGGTTGTGCCTATATCATTCCCTGAAAGTCTAATCATTATATATTACATTCATAAAACTTTAAAAAGCCTAGGATTAGTTTGATATCATCGGTGTTTGCTTATGATGTTTATTTCCTTGGTATGCTCTGTGCACAGAGCATATATTTCAGATGTATTATTTACTGTGAATATAATGAGGTGAAATGTGTGCTATTGCACAAAGAAAAACTGATTTCTCTTTTCTTCGCTATGGCCCTTTTTCAATATGAGCATGCACTGAACTTGGGCCTGAACTTGTACCAACAAAGCCAATTCCAAGTTTAAGGTTGGACCTTACTTGGATATGATAAGGACTATGTACATTTGACTACAGAACAGGTATATGGTTCTAAATATTCTAATAAAAGTTACATATATCACAATCTGGATTGTGATACAAATCTGGGTGCTGGATATAGGTAAGCTGGTCTGGTGACTGGGAACTATATGGCCATAGTTTACAAACAACAACACATAAACACAAATACACAGGTCTGATAATCTTCTCACGTTTCTCTAACGGTCCCTCCAGGAGCCTCCTGTGTGGTTGGTGTCAGAGCTAAACAGTCTTCTTAATCCTTTAAGCACTGCTGAAAACAGTCTTCTTAAGGCCTAATCCTGGATTAGGTCGCTATGTAAAATAAGGAATCTATACGTAATAAATGGCATTATAAATATGTACATATATATATTTATAGATAACAAGAATGCATGCTGAAAGAGGAGGTCATGAATGTATGCACATAAATGCATGTCAACTCCAGTGAAACTCACATAATTGCCCCATGATTGCTTTTGGATTGGTTCCGTCATCCCAGACAGAAATTTACATCCTTCTATCCCAACATGGTGCCATCCCATTCAGCACACTAATTACCTGTTGTTCATTTCATACAGCGACTTATATTAGCGACCTAAAACGGGAGTATATATGCCACAATAAGTACACAAACTGATATGCCAAAAATAGCTGGTTTTCTGTGGTGTCCCACAGAGCGACTTATATAAGCGACCTAAAGCAGGAGTATATATAAGGGAAAGATAACAAACTTAAATCATCCAAGGGGGAGGATCCCCCCCATAAGAGGGTCTTTTGAAGGGGCCTCTATAGGAAAAACTGGGGCTTGGCTTTTTTTGGGGGAAAAGAAGGTTAAATGGTTCATATAATTTTGTTTTAATAAGTCGCTTAAAGGCAAAGCCTTATTCAATTGAAGTACACTATGTTATTCATATTAAGCACTGTGGAAGATTAGGTCGCTATTACCCAGGTAGCAAGCCCGCTCGGGGCCAAATTGGTTTTACCCGGGATAAGGTGGTTCAAAGCGGGCAGTATTCAGTACATGGGTTTTAGGTTCGGCAGATGCTGGGCTTCCAGTCAGGGCCACACAGGGCAGCCCAAATCGGGCAAACCCACTTGAGCCCGTTGGGCTCCCAACGGGTTTTGTCCTCAGCATACGGTCTGGGCCACATTGGGCCGCCCGATTTGGGCACTGGTCAGCTTTAAAATGGGCAACCACATTGGGCCCAGGATGGTTTCAAAATGGGCATCCCAAGATGGGTACTTAGCTGCATAAAGTCTTCCCAGTCTGGGGTGAGAGTGGTTTGGACAGGGCAGCCTCATCTTCTGAACTGTTCTAAACTCTGTGATGAGTGTTCCCCCTTCCTCTCTCTTTTTTTGTTCGTCCCTCCCCTATCCATTCCTTACCCCTTCCATCTCCTCCTCATTCCACTCAACCTGCCCTGCCCTTTCCCCCTCTCACCCCGCTCTGCCCTGCCCTTCTGTCACCCTGCCCTCCCTGGGCCTCCCTAGCCCACTTAAAAGGGTCTATTTCTCCTCTTTCCTATCCCCTCAGGATGTGTGTGGTGCACATATGTGCAGGCACTGACACATTCCTCTGTGAATTTGTGTAATGAGGATCTCGCCATGAATATGACCTTAGCTGTCGAAATGGCGTTAAACATCTATTACTCACTCTCACTCCCAGCCCTCACCCTGCCTTGCCCTGCCCTGCTCTCACCCTGCCCTGCCCTGCTCTCACCCTGCCCTGCTCTCGCCCTGCCCTGCCCTACTCTCATCCTGCCCTGCCCTCCTCTCACCCTGCCCTGCCCTGCTCTCACCCTTGCCCTGCCCTGCTCTCACCCTGCCATGCCCAGCTCTCACCCTGCCATGCCCTACTCTCATCCTGCACTGCCCTCTCCTTCGCTCACATGCCCTGCCCTGCCCTGCTCTTACCCTGCCCTGCTCTCACCCTGCCCTGCCCTCTCACCCTGCCCTGTCCTACTCTCACCCTGCACTGCCCTGGCATCTCCTTTGCTCACATGCCCTGCCCTGCTCTCACCCTGCCCTGCCCTCATCTCACCCTGCCTTGCCCTCTTCTCACCCTGCCCTGCCCTCCTCTCACCCTGCCTTGCCCTCCCCCCTCCCTTCCCTCCACCACTGCTGTAGGACACTTTCCCTATACCATTAATACACAGGTAGGTTCATAGTAGGGATCCAGATATTTAATGTAAAAGGCAACACTGACTAGTCCTGGAAAGAACAGCTTCATGTCTTTCTTTGTACTAGTAGGCTTGCAAGGTGTATTTGTGGTGTGGGGGCAAACAGGTCCCACACTTGGCCAGGTATAAGAGGACTATATATAGAGGCAATTGAGAAACCAAAAATATCCCCTGCCTCTGTAGGCCAGTCCATGGCAGACTCACTACAAAGTGGTTTCACAGCACTCCAGGCAGAATTCTACTACCCATACAAAACTTATTTCTTTTAGACATAGGACAACTGGAATAGACTACTAAATCAGATATGAAGTAATAATGTGCAGACTTTCTCATAGTCTGGAAATACTTAGATGTTTCTAGTCAAAAGTGCAAATCAAGGTAATCTGAGTAGTAGTGGAATGGCAACACCATTTCTATTGCACTGAACTTGGAACAAGAGCAGATATGCAGAGGTACAGTCATTATGAACTTGAAGGCTCTCTTCTCTACTCCTACATAGGGAATTAGTGGGGGAAGATTGAGGCCAGAATGTCACTTTAATGAATCAAAGTGCCTTGTGCTGGCTGAATGAGTTTGATTCAAATGAATGGTACTGCTCTGCCTTTCCACTTGGGTAGATATTGCATTTACTGCTTTGGTGATATGGGGGGGGGGGGGGTTAGATTAGCTCAAGGATTTGTTGCTTATTGACTTTTAAAAAAAAGAAAAGATTTTGGATAAATTTCTCAAAAAGAATTTTTAACATGTCACCACTAATTTTTCATCAAATCGGGCAGCCCACTTTAGGCCACACCAAAAACCCATGTTAAATTCACTTTGAGCCCAAATCGGTGAGCCCAATTTCAAACAGATCTGTGCCCGAATCGGTTAGCCCAGTGTGGCCCAGACCCTTTGCTGAGGACAAAACCCATCGGGCGCCCACTGTGTTAACCCAGTGTGGCCCACATCAGGAGCCCGCTCTGGCCCAGACTCGGGCCACACCATTTTTGCTACCTGGGTAGGATCTTTATTACAAACTTACAGAAAGTCATCAAAAATATTTTTGATTTTTGTTTCTTATCTTCCCATATATACTCCTGCTTTAGGTCGCTAATATAAGTCGCTGATTGTTTTGGTTTGCCTATCACAGGTGCCTACATACAAATTCATCCATTTGTACGTAATATGAACTATGCAACCTTCTTTTCCCCAAAAAAAAGCCAAGCCCCAGTTTTTCCTATATATGCCCCTTCAAAAGACCCTCTTTTGGGGGGATCCCTCCCCCTTGGATGATTTAAGTTTGTTATCTTTCCCTTATATATACTCCTGCTTTAGGTCGCTAATATAAGTCGCTGCTCTATGTGTAGGTGGTTACTGGTAGTTGGGCTTATCTACCCCTTCATTAAAATGTGGAGGGGTGTCTGTTATGGAACAAGGCGTTTTTCGTATCTAAAATTGTGCCTTGTTCCATAACAGACCCCCCATTATTGATATGTGGAGGGGTGTCTGTTATGGAATAAGTATTTTCCATTTACTTTATATAGGAATCCACTTTTCACTTTCACCTCTTAGAATCACACAGTATATGTAGTCTTCATGACTATGATCATTATAAAACAACACTTAGTCCATATATGTTAGTAATTACTCACCATTTGTTAGCAATTAGTCAAAATATGTCAGTATTTAGTCACAATTTGTCAGGAATTAGTCAATATATGTCAGTACTTAGTCACTCTATATCAGCAATTATCAATACATGTCAGTATAAATTTACTCACAATCTGTCAGCAATTAGTCAATATATAATGGAGGAATAGCCATTGATTCAATTGTGCATCCTCCCTTGACTGTTATTTGTCAAAATATGTCAGTATCTATGGACTATTTGTCAGCAATTAGTTAATATATGTTATTAATTGTTCACTATTTGTCAGCAACTCGTCAATATATGTCAGTAATTCCTCACTATTTGTCAGCAATTATTCAATATAATTTATATTAGTAATTACTCACTCTTTGTCAGAAATGAATCAATATACGTCAGTATTTACTCACTATTTGTCAGCACTCAGTCAATATATGCCAGTTCTTAGTCATTATATAACAACACTTACCGTAAACTCCCGCGTATAAGACGCATCCTCTACGCCAAATAAATCCCTACTGCGTCTTATAGGATTTCCTCAAGTTGGGGGTGCTTCTTATACGAGGGGTATTTTTACTATAGAACAGTACTGAATTTACAAAATTGAGCCCTAAGAGGTGGGTCTTATATGCCAAAATGCCTTTGCTGAGTTTGGGGTGCGTCCTATACGCGCAGCTCGTCTTCTACGCGGGAGAATACGGTAGTCTACATATGACAGTAATTACTCACACTTTGTCAGATATTAGTCAGTATAATTATGTCAGTAATTACTCGCCATTTTTCAGCAATTAGTCAATATTCATTAGTAATTACTCACTATTTGTCAGTAATTGATCATTATATGTCAGTACTTAGTCACTCTATGTCAGCAATCATCAATACATGTCAGTATTTACTCACAATCTGTCAACAATTAGTCAGTATATAACAGAGAAATAGCCATTGATTCCTCCTCCTGTGCATCCTGCCTTGACTGGTATTTGTCAAAATATGAAAATGATCCTAGAGTCATGGGAGTCCTCGTTAAAATGTGGAGCGGTGTTTGTTATGGAACAAGGCATATTTTGTGTCTAAAACTGTGCCTTGTTCCATAACAGGCCCCCTTCTCTGTTATCTA
This sequence comes from Acholoe squamosa, assembly GCA_949317995.1. NCBI lineage: Eukaryota > Metazoa > Annelida > Polychaeta > Phyllodocida > Polynoidae > Acholoe > Acholoe squamosa. The sequence goes on along the minus strand of OX439046.1, from coordinate 68,481,042 downwards.
CCCCTGTTTCTTTTCCCCCCCAAAAAAAGCCAAGCCCCATTTTTTCCTATATATGCCCCTTCAAAAGACCCTCTTTTGGGGGAATCCCTCCCCCTTGGATGATTTAAGTTTGTTATCTTTCCCTTATATATACTCCTGCTTTAGGTCGCTAATATAAGTCGCTGCTCTATGTGTAGGTGGTTACTGGTAGTTGGGCTTATCTACCCCTTCATTAAAATGTGGAGGGGTGTCTGTTATGGAACAAGGCGTTTTTCGTATCTAAAATTGTGCCTTGTTCCATAACAGACCCCCCATTATTGATATGTGGAGGGGTGTCTGTTATGGAATAAGTATTTTCCATTTACTTTATATAGGAATCCACTTTTCACTTTCACCTCTTAGAATCACACAGTATATGTAGTCTTCAGCGACATAAACATTCTCTCAGCGACCCATTCATAGAGAAGGCCCTTCTTAATCCTTTAAGCGCTGCTGAAAACAGTCTTCTTAATCCTTTAAGCGCTGCTGATGAATCATGCTCATTGGTTAACATAATGCATGGATGCAGCCCTGGTGAGTAATCACATGATACATTGATGCATCATGCCAATCAATCTTGCCTGTTCCGCATTCTCGGGAATACCTCTCTCGCGTTTAGACATTATGGGTCCCCATTTTCTTGGGAAGATCACTACACATGATACCTGCCTATATCTTACCACTACATGTACAGTAACCAGCAGCCAGAACTATTTTTACCCAAAATCCCAGGCTGCCAGAGGTGACTCACGGTAGTAATCGAGGTGGGGCCAGATTGATACTCCTGGAGGGTCGGTATGATGCTCCAATGAAGTGCTGGTGAGCAGTCTCACCAGCACTTCATTGGTGCATCATGACGACCAATGAGCATGATGCACTCCTACATCAGCTGCCCTTAAAGGATTAAAGGGTTAACTTCATAACAAGGCTGAGCCACCTCCAGTGCTGTTTGTGTGTGGGGATCGTCACCAGTCTATATGATATCCTTAATACTAACACTCACCATGGAGTATCTCCTGGTGGGGGCCTTATGTTCTGAGCAAAGATGAAATTGACCGAGCAAAAAAAAAAGAAGAAAGCACTTAAATGCTCAACTAGATGTCCTGAATAAAGGTGTTATGAAGAATTGTATGACCCTCAAATCCAGGAATTCCTCAAAGACTTTTATCCCTGACTGATTGGACCAGTGTCACCATAGGTGTACCTCCGTCTAGCTCTCTGTTACTTGTATCAGGTGTTGTCTTATATCTTATGGTGGGCGATATAAAGGGATATATCACCCATCACTGCATATATTGCAAAAGGTGAATGTCTATAAATGTCAATGGGTGCACTCTAAGGGATGTTACAAAAATCTTCCTCCTCCAGATCCTAGTACTCAAAGCTTACTCATAGTGAACATCATTAAATCTATGTTGTTGTTTCTGGACTATATTCCTCATTACCACTAACATAGGTAAATCCTACCTGATCGTGACTTGTCATATTTTGTTTGCAGCTTTCAAGTAGAAAAGGACTTACCTGAAATGAGGAAAAGAGACAATTTAATAAAGCGGCACATCATGATATGCAGGGTGACTTGTAAGTACGTTACAACATATTATATGTGGTCGAATAAGTACTTTACCAATTACGTTCTCTATAACTCCCCTTTTCTCTTCTCTCACTTACTGCCTGTCTTTTTCTCTTTTCTTCCCCTTTCTTCCCCTCTTCCTTCTTTCTTTCCTTCCTTCCTTCCTTCCTTCCTTTCCTCTCTCTCCTATTTTCTCTCTTTCCCCATTCCTCTGTCTGTCTGTCTGTCTCCTCTCTCCTTCCCCTCTGTCTATCTGCCTCTTCTCTCCTCCCCCCCCCCCTCTCTCTCTCTCTCTCTCTCTCTCTCTCTGGCCGTGTGTCTTTCTATAAATAGGATCCTCAATCCTCAAATGTTACTCTGAACTTCTTTACATGATATAATCCCATACCCCATTCACAAGCCTGCTGCACCAAAACACAGGACGGGCAAATAAATCAGTGTTGAGAGTCAGTTTGAAGTTGATGCCTTTGGCATGGGGAGTGACTGGTCAAAGAGCGCTAGTTTCAACACCTACCAACAGGGGTCTCGTGGGTCGGGGCTCACTGCCTGGCTGATCAAAGCTAGTGTGGGAGAGAGGGTTGGGGGCTGGTGTAAGCCGGCCCTGCACTTCATACCCTTACCTTTAGGGGACGTCACCTGCGTTAAAAAAAATCGCGAAATATGGGTATTTGTTTCAAGCACTTTCCATGTCGATAATATCCAAAATAAGGGGTCTTTAAAAAAAAAAAAAAAAAAAAAAGGCAAACCTAGATTTTGAAATAAGGGATAATTTTTTTTATAGCAAGAATCTCTCTGGATTCCAAAATAAGGGGTGCATTTTGAAAGAGTGTGGGCATAAAATAATATTATAAGAATTTGATGGGAGGGAAAATGGATGCCCTCATTAAGACTGGATTGTCAGCGTTTTTTTTTTTAAATAAAGGGTACTTTTGAGGCCCCAAAAGATCAGCGGTTTTTTTTCCTGAAATAGGCTTTCCCGGGTTATCCCCAAGATTAGCAATAAGAGGCTACCTTTGAAAATTGGGGACGCAGATGACGTCCCCTTTTTATAGAGAGTGCAAGGGCAGGGTGTAGGCGTATCTGCCGGCCTATAGATGTGTATGTTGTGATGGTGTGTGTGTGTGTGTGTGTGTGTGTGTGTGTGTGTGTGTGTGTGTGTGTGTGTGTGTGTGTGTGTGTGTGTGTGTGTGTGAGAGGGGGGTATGAGGGAGTATAGGGTTTGTGCAGGTGTGGAGGCAGGTGCTACGGGTGAAACATGCCCCAGGTAGAAGAACTGAACATTCATTATGATCCTTCACACCTTTCTGGAGGGACCCTCCCCCACTCCCCTCCGCCCACTCCTCCAGCCCTTCATGTCTCCACACCTTCATGTGTTAATGGAGTGGTTATTATTTATCAACGAGAGGGGTGGGGGTGGTGGTGGTGAGTTTTTCGCTCGGACGCCAGAAATTTCTATATCACTTTGAAAGCGGTCAAAATCCTTTGCCTTTCCCGCCCCTGTAATCCAGGCGCAGAAGATTTTTAAGCCCCTCTTTGATCTATAGTTGCATGCTGGCTTTTTTTGCTAAAGAGAGGGTAATTCTTTTTACGCCCCCCCCCCTCCTCAAGATGGGTCAAAAGCTTTTATCCTCCCCTCCCCAACCGCAGGGGGTCAAAAGTTTATAGGTCCCCCTCAAAATTGCCACCCCCTGTTGATAAGTAATGACCACTCCTTAACACTCTCACTCCCTTTTATTCACTCAGTCTTACTCAGTAGTTCTCTGTGCCTTTTTTCTCGTGCTTTATGATCTTAGACATGCAACCCCATTTCACAGCAGGACAGAAACTTAGTCTCTCTAATCTTAGATCCCGGGGTCTTAGATACTAGTCAGCATATCTGGACTGGTGACTGCAGACCTAGGGTGTGATTGGATCATCCATTATATAGGTGTTTACCTCAAATGTAGACTCTTGATCATTTTTCCTTTAGCATGCACTGATAATCCATGCATTTACATAACCTTAGGCCTATCTATAATCTATACATTTGTAATCATATCTACTATGTATAGCAATATGATTAATGCTATACTGGTATCACAGCTTATATACAGGAATTGTAATGAGTTTGAAATAGTCTATAATGCTAAGGCTCCAGCCTAACTCAATTGTCTGTGTGGGGACCTCCACAACAGGTGTTAAATCTCTTCATCATCACCATATCATATCCTATAGATTCATCTAACTTACAATAAAGTCACCCACTTTCAGCACGTCCCCCAAGCATTTGAAAGGTCATCACCAGCAAAGAAGCAAGCACACTTCCTTTGACACAAATCCCGCTACACAAAGGCTGTATGTGAGCATAAAAAAGCCTTGTACCGGTAATATCCCTCCTGTTTGCCCCAATAACTGGACTCATGAAGGACCAATTATAGACTACATACTTTACCCTGCGTGTGAATCACTGAATGGAGAAAGGCAGACCTCTTTTCTTGCAAACACTTACATTTCCATTCTATATAGATTCTAAGCTCTCAACACTATTACTTATCAGGCTACTGATATCCTAAGATAAGACCATAGAGCACGTCTGTCAATACGGTTAGAACCCTTCCTTCTGCCCGTCACCCTAATTACACATACTCCTCACACACTTGACCTTCAACATGCAGGTCTGTGACCTTGACCTTGGACATGACCTTGACCTCGTGTAGGTCAGACAGGCGGGCGTCCCAGGGGCGGTCATGCCTGGAGGAAGGTGTTTACCCCCCTGCTGGGTACCCGAGTCTACCTGTCGGCCTCCTCCAGGGTTGGCGAAAAGGGCACAGCAGAGGTACTACATGCTAAAACCACAGCTTTACCTCGGATATATATCTTCTTTTTTTTCAATTTCATCCTATCCTATTCTTTCTTTTTGATTCAATTTAAGACCTTCAAAACAGTGAACGGTGATAGGGGAATAACCTCTTGCTTGCAAAGTGACTTTACATTAACCCTTTAATGGCTGCTGATGCAGGAGTGTATCATGGTCGGCATGATGCACCAATGAAGTGCTGGCGGGACTGCTTGCCAGCATTTCATTGAGCATCATTTCGACCCTACGGGGTTGATATATATACAGTGGTACAAGGAATCTCTGTGAAAATAACGACAGGTCTCTGGCAACTTTGGGACAAGGATTTCGATGTTATTTATATTCGACAATATTCACTTTAGGCCTATATGGATGGCTGGCTCATGGAAACAGGTATAAATCCTATTTTGGAACCATAATCATGTGTTCTCAGGGCCATCATTGGTTCACGTGCCGGCATATGTGTACTCACATCATAGCATAACTACACGCCTCAGGCCGACTCTAACCGTTATAAATTGACATTTCTGAAATGTTATTACCCCCTCTGCTGACAAATGACAAACGACCATAACTTATGATATGAGTGGCGGGAGGGACATATATGCATCATTCCTTTAAACGCCCCCTCCCCAATGTCCTAATCCTGTGGAGCCTACCCCGCGGCTCTCTCTATTCTCTCCTCTGATCTCCCCATGCCTATCTCACCAATGCCATTTAAAGATTTTAAACTTCAAATTGGGCTTGACAGGGGGCGAGGCCCCTACCCCTTCCTGTCAGGGGGTAGGGCCCAGAGGCTGATAAGAGCAAGGGTGCTGAAGATGGAAATAATTGTGGTTCTTGGATGCATGAAAATGTGTGGCATCCTAGAAAGGGCTTGGGTGCGAAGGAGGTGCCTAAAATGGCTGCTTAAAATGTCCAGGCTGTCACTCCATCGGTATTCATGCATATATGATAATGTTTGAGAAAACGTTTCAGTATGTATATCACTCCTGTGTTACCGGCGACAATCTTTAAAACCCCTGAATCACTTTGTCGCCTTTTACCCATGAATAGGCATGAGGTTCTGAGATGAGCTGGGCATAACTCCATTTGTAGATTATTCATGGAAAATTAATTTTGTGTAGCAAAGGCACTGATAAACTGGTCTTAACTCCATAGGTTGATACAGGGGAAATGAATTTAAGCTATGTCCCATCAGAACGCATTCCTGCTTAAACACAGCCATTTGGATTTGATATACCATATACTCAGTGTATCTACTGCAGAGTATGTAGACCTAGTACTAATAGATATTAACAGGTTTGTGAGTGACATATCCAAGTTTTTCATCTCATTTGGGAAACCATCCCCTACATAGCACTGAATGTATGCTTCTGACAGCAATGCAAGCTTAAAGATAAAAATGACTAGACAAAGTAGACAGATTCAGTCAGAGCCTGATATTACTAATCATTAGTGACTTCACACAGGGATCTAACCCTCCTGGGGCCTTGGTCGGCATGATGCACCTGCCGAGTGCCAGATAGTCAATATTGGTGCATCATGCCGCCGATGTATATCAACCATGATGCATGAAGTTAGACCTGGAGAGTTACTCTTTAGAGATGTGAGTTGCTCACCAAGCTGAATTCATTATACCAACAACAAATGGTCAAGATTCATTAATACAATATTCTACATTTAGGGTATAGCTAATGCTGCCTGAGAGTAACTCGCCAGGGCTGAATTCATATTACTAACAACAAATGGTAATGATTCATTGACACAATATGCTACCTCTAAAGGGTTTTAGCTGATGCTGCCTGGGTTGTCAGCTTACAAGCTGCCCACACTGCACAGCTCTTGAAAGCCTGATAGTACAGGAGTAGTCAGGAACATGGCAGATAGTGTTTTATAATTAGCTATACCTCCACATGCAGAAGCAGCCCCTGTACAACCACTATCTGTGTCAAGAGCCACTATCTGTGCAAATTAACGCTATCTGTGGAAGCTTTTCCATCATCATATTAAGGCATTTATAGACAATGTTTATATCCTAACACAAGGGGGAATCTGATGTGTCCCTAATAATGATAACAGCTTTTTGGCAAACTACCTCTACCTGTATTACAACATACAGTGGGTCTTTACACAGATGCTGGTTTAACAACCTAAAGGTATTTTGATGTAACTATGATTTGGTGCAAACATTGTTACATTTTTACACATATAGTGGTTGGATGGACAGCCTCTATGTGTAGCAATATCATACTACAGATAGCAGTCATTTACACAGATAGAGATTCTGTAGCCCTGCTTTCTGCCTCTCCCCCCCCACTACAACATACACAGCACCATCAAAATTTGTCCTGTCAGACACTTGACAGCACAGTGACAGTGGCTGTGACAGCGACTGTCAGTGACAGGATGTTACGTCCGACACTATCAGTTGGGCTAATTTGATAGAGCTGTCACTATAGGTTAGATATGACTGCAACCATCCTGTTGGTGATGGCTGAGCCTGATGGCAGGTGCTTGGGCAGGATTCTCTGATATTGAAAAATGCAGGGGGAGGGATATTAGTGACAATGACAATGACAATTGTAAGGGGTGATGACCTTACGGACCTGGGGGTTCGGGTCTTACTATTCGGAAAGAATGAATAAGACGGGGTTTCAAGTGTATGCCAACGGTTAGATTTATTATAGAAAACACTCACGGCTACCCGGTAGTTAATAGAAGGGCAGCTAATAGTTATTAAAAGGTCTTACATGATCGGAGGCCAGAAGGGCCTCTGACGTAGCGGTTGAGCCCTGGGCTTTATATAAGGACCCAGGTGTTCGTCGTCAGATGTCCCCACAGACCCGGATCAGTGCTGCCACCTATCCGGAACCTGAGGAACGTCCGACGACTCGACTCACCCGCCACGTCAGACGGTACCCAACACTATGGTATATATTATGTACCTCTACACCATGATTTTATTTCTCTAAACCTCATTGAGGTACATGTAAAAGGTAGGCTGAACAGGGAGACTACAGGGTGGATTATCAGTAACTACAACTGGAATATCCTGCTTATATGGCACACTTTGCATGCCATAATGGCCCGTTTGAGCACCAGGGTCTCAAATAAGTGCCGGTCTCTAACAAGCGCAGGGGCTACAGGGGTATTGAAATTAGTCTTAAGCACTAAAAACAGTGTTCAAATTCATAAGCGCCTGTCTCATATAACTATAAGTACTAGGGGTATACATGTACATTGGAATTGAAATCAATGAGCGCCTGGGCGCTTGTATCGGCCACTACAGTATGAGCCATGCCTCACATTGGAGCGCTTGACATTTTGTCACTTTTAGCCTGTTTTACTTAAGCACCCACTCGCTTATCAATTTCAATACCCCATGTATCCCCGCTGCTTAGTTGAGTGCTTATTTGAGGCCCCTGCACTCAAACAATCCATTTTGGTACAAAATGTATTCTGAGTACAAAGGTGAATGAGACATGTTCATTTGTCCTAGCATGAGAAGAAAGGGACCTTCATTCCCATTATGTCTATCAAATTGAACCACATCAGCCATTTCTTTTACAATCAAAAATACACATAAGATACAGGGTTATTTACACACTATGACAGCTAGATATAGATAGAGGCAAGATACCTAGAAAGCTAGATATATATAGAGAGGGCCCTAATCCATAATAGCTCTTGACTGGGGTACTTATATAGTGGCTGTAGACACTGTAGACCACCCTGGGGTATCAACCATGGCATTACCATTGTCTGTAGGTAAATGTCAGGCACAGGCCTTTGATATAAAGGTGCCATGGGGAGACTGTAGACCCATTAAGGTAAAGTGTTAGACTCAATACACGAGATCCCCCAGAAGGAGAAAGAGGCTCAAGCATATCCCTTCCTGATATGATACTGTAGTGGTCAGCGGAAAATGTCATGGAGAAACCGGGACTTGAACCCGGGACCCTCCAACTTCGAAGCGGATGCTCTTCCTCTGAGCTATTTCCCCTGGCCTGACATTCTCTACCTTCCAACTACACCTGGATCGGTATGATACACACACTAGGGGGCAGTGATTACCTGGTACCGAGCTCTCTAGAGATCCCCCTCGCAAGGTGGGACCACTCGGTATCTCCACCAAGTACGGGGAATTACTGCCCCTACACTCCTCCCCATCAGCTTCAACCACCATCCACTAGCACCCGGCATTCCCCCTCAATCCAGTTACCTGAGAGTTGAGGCTTTATCAAGCAGTGTTGGGGCACTCCTGACTTCCCAGTGGGAGTACTGGTACAAGTACCGGATTGGTCGAAGCGTCATCTGTATCATATCGGCCCAGTTCCCGAGTCCTCAATCCATGATTGCGTTAAGATACGGGGTTCCCATACCTTCAATCCGTGATTGCGTTAGGATGCTCGGTTTCTCCACCAATGTAGTGGTCAGCGGAAAATGTCATGGAGAAACCGGGACTTGAACCTGGGACCCTCCAACTTCGAAGCGGATGCTCTTCCTCTGAGCTATTTCCCCTGGCCTGACATTCTCTACCTTCCAACTACACCTGGATCGGTATGATACACACACTAGGGGGCAGTGATTACTTGGTACCGAGCTCTCTAGAGATCCCCCTCGCAAGGTGGGACCACTCGGTATCTCCACCAAGTACGGGGAATTACTGCCCCTACACTACTCAAGCCTTAATCAGCTTCATTGTGAAAAGATAAACTGTCCAGAAAATTAGTGACAAATTTCACATTTTTGTTAACGTCTGCTGGAAGGTGGGTGAGTGAGCTAGGTGGACTTGTATGGCTGGGTAATAAGTACCACCTTCGTAGCGATTTCAAGAGAAAACAGGCATCCTTGTAATATCTATTGCAACTTTTTTTCATTTCTGATGATAGGAATAAAGTTGCCACAAATTTTGTATATATACTTAATACAAAGGAGTATGTTAAGCATTAACCCTTTGAGATACCACAAGGTATATAATCTCACACCCCTTCCCTCCATATAATAGTTCATCATGTGTTTACATCATGGCACTGGGTCCTCTAGTTCTTTTGATACCTCATGATGTCTCCAGTTGAGGATGCCTGACCATCATGATGCACCAATGCAGTGTTGTCCGGAAGTAGTCATCGGTGCATCACACCGACCCCTTGGAAGCCCCTCAAACCTCTGGGGTTGAGGAGAGTCAACTCAAAAGAGCTGCATTTGTGCATCATGCTAATCAAGAGGCATTGTTTTAGCTCTAGCCAGCTTTTAAAGAGCTTGAAGGCAGATCAAGGGTTTATTATCACAGTAACACCGATAAACTGCCTTGAGGAGAGGGCAGGAAGTGGGAATATGTTTTCATTGTGGCTCAGGTGTTTTGAGAGGTGTCTTTGACATGTAGTTATCTCAGAGGGGGTCCTCCTCGTGAGAGATACCCAGATCCTTGCTGGTTATCATCTGCGCACTGTGAAGCAATGCTGCCAAATTAATGGCGATTCTCCAGCAATTTTGAGAGAAAGCTCCAGCCATTATTTTCACAGAGATTCTTAGTGCTTTACTGTACTGCCATCTGGAGCTTCATTTTAAAAACTATACTGCTTCACTGCATTTTAAATAGGTAGTTCCCTGTTTGATTTTACGGGAATGCCTGTCAGAGTTAACAGTTGTTTTGTGGAGTATGCACTGAAAACCTGGAAGTTCCGAAACTAGTCAGTGGTGACGACTTTAGGTCCTCAGGTTGACAATACCTTAGCCTGAGGACCTAATGACCTTAGTCATCAGTATGACGACTCTGTATTGTCAGTATTGTCATACTGACGACTTGGGTCATCACGATAACGACCTAAAATCGTCATTTTGACCTCCTGAGGACCTAAAGTCGTCACCACTGACTAGTTTTGGGTCTTCCAGGTTTTCAGTGTGGTAGATAGCCAGGTCCTTGCTGGTTATCTTCTGTACAGGGATGTACAGGTACAGAGTGATAGCAGCTTCTCTATTGAGATACCCAGCCCTCTGGTTGTAGATAGTCACATTGGTTAGAAATACCTCACATTGTTTATTGTATTATTCCATCTACCGTATGCTCATGGATGCTGCAGGGTTCAAAAGGCGGTCATTTGGATTTGGTGTGTGTATTGAAATCATCCCCCCCCTCTTCTTTGTACTAGTAATTCAGAAGTGACATTTGATATTGTTGAAGTCTTGCAGTCTTTCAACATATTTATGATTTAATGTCCTTCTATTCGTTTCCATTTTCTTGTGTGTTTTTTTTTGTTCTCTTCTTTTGCTTAGTTTTAGCATTGATTTGGTATTCTGACATTGATCGCTAGAGACAACTATCTTATCAATATCATTCACAGAACACATCACAGTAACTCACTACATATTGAAGAAACCTATTGTGACCTAGTCATTCTACTTTAGATCCAAGTTGTACATTGACCCACGCTCTACATTGATCATCTCCATACCCAAGTCTCAAACATGGATGTGGTCTATTGGATGATTAAACTCAGTCCTATTGGACACACCCATCAGAGATATATATCTTCACTTTGCTGCAATACAATCTGAGTGTCCATATGTGAACACTTCACACACACACACCTTCCCACGGACACACATGGGCAGATCTAATCCGGATCGATTTGCAGTCTGTACACTGCTCGATCCAGGGCAGGATCGGGGCACTCCAGAATCAATCCTGACTTATCAGTTGGTGGTGTGAACATGGCTTAGTGTCTTATCAGGGAGATATCAGGACCTGGCACCCTGTGCTTATCTGGTGCGGCTATCGGAGTCACACACTGAGCAGTTCACTGATGGGTTCTTGGAGCAGCTCAGTGGGGAAGGGACCTTGGATTATGGGGTGCCAATTGTAGGTGGGAAATACATGTAAAGACTTTGGGCAGGCATTTGCACATTGCTGTTTTTATCCTCTCCCAGATTAATTTTAGGGTTCTGGCTAAGAAGAGACGTTATGGGTGCTTGCTTTTGAAAAAGGGGAAGGCATTAGAGGGGTTAAGATTTGCCCACTTCTGTGAATGTAGCAATTAAAGCATTTTATATCTTTACTGACCATACAGCTATTGATAGACATGGATATTTCAATCAGCTATTCATATACAATACTAGATTCAAACGCAAGCACATGTCAATATGTACTACGAAACGCTGATATCATAGGAATCCAGCTAGAAATTAGACAAAGATATAGCCTTCTGTGATTGCACCGTGGCAAGATATGTGTCAATTTTCAAAACACCTGCTGGAAATTCCTCATCCATATCTCATATATGACTGCACTTAACAGTGTTATTCCTGATCACTTAACTCAGCATGGACCCTCCATTTCCTATGGCTCTATGTACATGTGTTGGGACCAGCCTCTTGTGTAGAGCTGTGAAAGCCTGCCACCAAGCAACACAAATATTTACTCCCCTGGGGAGATGAAAAAGCTATAGGAAAAAAAGAGGGGTAAAGGTTTGGGAGGGTGGAGCTTCCTGCCATGGGGGACGTCAGCATATCTCCCGGCATATCTAGCCTACACTGAAAACATGGAAGATCGGAAACTAGTCAGCGGTGACCACTTTAGGTCCTCAAGTTGACAATACCTAAAACTACAGCTTTAGGTAGTCAAAATGATGACTTTAGGTCGTCATCCTGACAACCTGAGTCATCAGGATGACAATACTGACAGTACAGAGTCGTCATATTGATGACCCAGGTCGTCAGGATGACGACTTGAAGTCATCATTTTGACTACCTAAAGCTGTAGTTTTAGGTATCGTCAACTTGAGGACCTAAATTGGTCACCGCTGACTAGTTTCAGAACTTCTAGGTTTTCAGTGTAACCCTTGAAAGGTCTATGTAGCACATTAATATAACATGCCCTTTGGTCGTCATAAAGCATGAATTCAGCCCTGGTGAGTAACTTGCCAGGGCTGTTGCATTACACCGACCCTATGGAGTTGATACACTGCCGGAGGGTCGGCATGATACACCAATGACGTGCTGGCGAGCAGTCTTGCCAGCACTTCATTGGTGCATCATGCCGACCAATGGGCATGATGCAATCCTACATCAGCAGCTCTACAGGTGCCAGCCTAAGCACTGTGAGGGTGTATAGAGGGCTGAAGCAAAGGGTGCCAAAGGTTGGTAGGATTAAATATTTGGACTCGTGTTTAAGCTGAAAGATTCTTACACATGTTTAGGTGCACTACCTGCTAGAGTCTACTGCTGCTACATGTAGTTCTCTAGGTCTCAGTCCCCTGTGTCTAGAACTCTAAGGAAGTTCGGTTTCTACCAAAGGTTCTACATGTTTGATTTTGACAGCTAGTATCATTTAATTCTACCATGCCACTTGAATTAAATTTACCGAGCTTTTCATTTAGTTTGGACGAGTATTCAAACTTAGGCTCTATATAAATTGACCAAAGCTATTTAATGATCCCATCTACGAAGGAAGGACAAAAACTGCTTCTTTTGTTTTTATACCGTGGCGCTTCCCCTCCTCTTCCCGAAAGATATCAATAGCAAATGTTAAATTTCCCTTGTCTTGTTCATGTCTTCAAGTATTCCTAATTCATACACGAATCTTGTCAAAATAGTGGTGAAATCCTTGTCCCGAGGTTGCCAGAGATCCGTTATTATTTTCTTGGAGATTCTTTGTGCAACATACCATGCTGCCATCTGGGGCTTCATTGTAGAAACAACACTGCCTCACTGGACTACGCTTATATTTGTTCACTGTTCAGTTTTACGAGGATCCCTGAGATTTAACATCTTACAGTGTATGGTACTAATTGATGAAACACCATGAGGCTACTAGTGGCACTGTCTAATACCTACAATATCCAAGTGTCAGTTTATCTATGCTAGCAGTAGCCATTATAGCACAATACAAATGTACTACATGTACCTACAGCACCATAGAGCACAGTGGCGCCCCCAGTGTCTGGGTGGGCGCCACCCCCTGCTGGGGACACATTAGTCTGAGCTGGGGCAAATACTAAGGACGGATCAACAAGTCCAGACCCCAGCACTCCAGGCCATCTGCTACTGGAGCACTGAGAATGGGCAGGGGATGGGCAGGGTAGTAGGGGGTGTAATGGGAGATAAAGGGTGTTGTATAGAGTCTGATGCTGCATAATAGGGATGGGAGGATACGGGGAGACAATGGTTAATGTAGGCATGGGGAGAGGGGTTAATCATTTAAGGGATGACAATGCATTAATGCCTTCTGGAATGCATCAACCTCAATGGGCATGAAGCATTCCCTGGGGGTCTGCATGATGCACACAGGAAGTGCTGACGAGCAGACTCACCAACACTTCATTGTACATCATGGCAGGCAATGGACATGGTGCACTCCTGCAAAAGTGGGCCCTAAAGGGTCAAGAAATCCATGTGGGTGTGTGCGGTTAAAGAGATGCCAGGGAGAAGGGGAAGAAAGAAGAGGACAATAGTTTGGAGGGTGAGGAAATGAAGCAGGAATTTCTTTCATAAGAAAGGTCATTCTTTTCTTAAAGAAAAGGTAAATTTCAGGTCTGTGTAGCATCCAGAAAAAAAAGGAACACAATGTACACTATTAGACCCCCTTTATCTGATATTCCATGATAAGATTTGTATGATGTTGTGAAGAGTTTCTACACATAAAGATGTTACAGACACTTAAGATTCCTTTTATCACTAACACAATCCTGGCACACATACACACTGTCGACCCACCTTCTTTCCAACCACTCACTTGTAAGCACTCCCAGGCTATTCACATCTCCCCTCTCTCTAAGCTCTTCCCAACTCCATTATTCTCAATGGCAAGAACACCTGTTGATTTAACTATTCAAGGGCTGCTAACGGAGAAGAGCACCACTTGAATGGTCTATCATGCCGACCTGGACAATATCGACCTCCGGGAAAATATCGACCTCCAGGACAATATCGACCATGTAGGGCTGCCATGATACATGACTGTAGCCCTAGTGAGTTACTCGCCAGGTCTAAATTCAGGTATCATGGCGACCAAAGGGCATGATGCATTTATGAACCATTGATCTTTAAAGGGTTAACACTGGTGCTATGGCATCCTGGAGGGTCCAAAGGTTCCTCCCTCCTTTACCTATAGGTCTGTTTAGACCCTCCCACCTTCCTTTATGCACACACAACAAAGAGCTCGCCCGTTAGGTGCTTGGAGAGCCACCTTGGGGCACTCCAAGCTACACCCGAGGCTTCATTCTAGGCCTTAGGCCTGCCAAGCTTTTTGCTTTAGGCTCATGCTCAGGGCTTTTGAGACGATGTGTGTATTCTGGCGCATCATCATCCGGGAATTGTGCATGTAGCGGAAGGATACATGGGGTAATGTGGGTGTGAGCATGTGAGAACTATTTCACAATGGTAACTCAGGGATTACTCCGTCCCCACGACACCTTTATGTTCCTTGGGGATTTCAGATGTGCATTTCAAAGCTGGCTTATGAGAATAATGCACAGATTTTATTTCAAAGCACCCCAAAGTGTGATTTACCATCGGGAATATCAAGTCTCTTCATCAGTTTCAAGAGTTTGGCAAATACAAGATAAGCATGGCGCCATTTAAGCTACGTTCTGACAAAAAGGTGTCGACAATAACTATAATTCCTTTTAAGGTAGCTATATTTTCACACCTGGTACGATTGGCAATACGACTCCGCCATCCTTTTGTACTACAATACATGAACTATGATGGTATTTCCTCCCTTCAATGACAAAAAGGGCCCTAGACAAAGGGGAGGTCCTGTGTCCCATGTCGATTTTAAGAAATGGGTCTTGTCTCTTGTCACCCAACCCCATGTCCCTTGTCGATTTTAAGAAGAGGCCTTGTCCCCTTGTCGATTTTAAGAAGTGGTTTTGTCCCTTGTCACCCAACCCCATGTCCCTTGTCGATTTTAAGAAGTGGGGCCCTACAAAAGAGTTCTATAGTGTATCTGGTGCACTCTGTGGGGAACGTTATGGTCAATATTAGTGTTGGACGCTGCCGCTAGGATCGCTGTGTAAACATGGAAAACATGGGTGGGCGGAGAATGGCGAGCTGTGACCTTGACCTCAGTGACCTTGGATGACCCTTGGCAATCGTCCTTGACATGACAAGGTCAAGGGTATGTTCCATTTGTTATATCCTGGTGCAAAAAGCTTGATTTATTTGGCTGTCATGAGGTCCCAATCTATTCACGTTGGTGGGTCCAAAGTATATCTCATGGACGTTTAATGAATATAGATGTGTATTATATGGAACTGAATAAAGGCGCACCCACGGTCCAGCGATGGATTTTACTCACTATGGACAATTGAGATGGCCCAACCCTAACAAAGGTGAAAGGTCGCTTGACCACATGTCGTGGCAATTATGCATGCAAGATGCTTTCTTCAATCCAGGAGAGAAAGAGAAAAAAGACAAGTAAACTCTTAAATCACCCTGTAAGGAATCTTCCTATAGCACCTATCTCCCTTTAGGTTCTGATAGCACACGTATGTAAAAAGGGGGACTTGACCCTCTTTTGTAGTGCGGAATGTAATTTGTGCGGAAATCGCTCAAGGGGCAGGAAGGGTGGCTATAAGATGGACGGTGTTCAGGTAGATCTGATTGAATATCCCTCTCAGCATCCTCCCACACCCCCCCCCCCTCCCATACGCACACACACTCTGCCCAAGAGCCCTATCATAGACCTTTAAGGGCCGCTGATGCTTTAATGCATCTTGCCCATTGGTCGTCATGATACACAAATTTAGCCCTGGCAAGGAACTCGCAAGCGCTACTAATGCTGTATTCACACATCATGCTGACCCTATGGGGTTGATACACCCCCCGGAGGGTCGGTAAGGTTTACCAATGAAGTGCTGGCGAGTCTACTTGGCAGCACTTCATTGGTGCATCATGACGACCAATGGGTATGATGCACTCCTGGATCACCAGTCCTTAAAGGGCTAGAAGTGAATAGTCTCTCTTCCCGCCCCTAGGTGACGCTTTATCTTCCTAGCCGTCACTTCCGGCGCACGGCACTCAGGGAACTCTATTTCCGGTCGAGGCGAATTGGATTCTGGGCGGGCGTGATTTGCCGGAAGTATGTAGGGCGCGTGCGCAGGTGAGCAACACAACGGAACCATGGGAAGGTTGAATAGGGTGAATTCCTGCTGACCCACCTATATTCAGGCTCCTCATCTACATGTACCCCCTTTACCCCTACTTACCCAGGAGGAGGGGGGGGGGGGTCTGCCCCTCCACTCCCTATACAAACCATGAACCCTCCTATGTAGGTCTATTTAAACTGTATTTGAAGAATCTGAGTAATATATGCAAAACTAACAGAACCAAAGAAGTGTGATTACATGCAAAAAATGGCTGCCAGAATAAAATCTTCTCCAATCAAGACATTCTAGCCATGATAACTATATACACTGTATTAAAGCGGCAAGACGCGAAACTAGCTGTATTCCACAGTAATCCAACTAAAACTGTTATATGAAGAGGAACAGGGTCATGCCCCCAAGTAACCAGCAGCAAAAGGATAACCCCAAACATGTATAATATGCTATACTGGATGTATAGTTGTAGTCTATGTGCTAGCAATTTGTGGAAATTACGGAACAAGCACTGACCCAGTCAGGGGTAGCCCATTACATCCATATAAGCCACCTTTGGTTCATTTTCCACAAGACCCTATCAATTAAACCCTGCAACATGCCTCCCACCTTTCCTCATAAGCACCCAGGGTGTTGGACGGGCGTCTGATAAGAATAATGTTTTGATAAATCACCTTGCCACAGGTTCACCTACAGATGGATGGGGGTAAGCGTTTGGCCGACCAGTCCTTATCTCGGCCTGATAAGATTATCTAACCCTACCCTTTAAGGGCAGCTGATGGAGGAGTGCATCATACCTATTGGTCGTCATGATGCACCAATGAAGTGCTGGCGAGTCTGCTCGCCATCACTTCATTGGAGCATCATGCCGACCCTCTAGGAGTGTATCAACCCAGTAGGGTCGGCATGATGCATGAATGTAGCCCTGGGAATCTGCATGATGTAATAATGCATCAGTGGACCTCAAAGGGTAAGATAAGATTATCTAAACGCTCCTGAGGCAACCCCATCCAATAAAGTTGATGTTATTGAAGCTGGAGGATGAGGACAGGGCCTCAAGCACGTGTTTTATAGTCAGAGGAGGGGTGGAGGGCTTAGGGTAAGGCCCATGGATCCCTCCTCCTGTCCCTCAGACCAATGCTTAGACTAACCCCAACTTGGCCACTTCTTTTGTCCCAGTTTATTTCCTCATAACCTGCATCCATCCCCTGCCCCTTTTACACCTTATCAACCAGCATCAATCTTCATCCTACAAAGCCATCGACTCATACTTTCACTTTAAATTTGTTTGGCCTCTGACATTGTTGAATGGATGCATGAGTACTGACAATGCTTCCTATAGTCTAAGTGTATCACTCAAAAATTGGGTCGTATCTTCTTTAAATTGTTGTTTTCGTCCATCTAGGGGCTGGTCCATAAAGTATGTCACACTCCTTATGCATTTCTGGACACATCCCCCCACCCCGCCCCCTTTGTTACACCTTTACTATAGAAATGTATAGGATCTATGGACTACCCCCTAGCCCCCCACCCAGGTGTGAAATACTTTATGGATCCTCCCTCGAGCCTAGACCCTCAGTTTTCCCATCTATGTGGGGTTAAAACAAAAAGAAATATGTATGTGAAGGAGTACCTGTTATGAGTTATAAATAACTTTTTTATTTTCCTCGATAGAAGGTATTGGTGGTAACACCTGCATTTACACAGACCAGGTGCCTACGGCTTCTCATGTACCAATTACTGCGCACCTGGTCTTTTGGTAGATTTAGAGGAACAACTTGTCTGCTACTTTCATTTTCCGTGTCGGTTTCAATAAAACAAAAAAAAGCACAGAAATGTGTGAGTACATCATCCTAATATGAACTATCATTTATCGATCAAAAACAGTCAATGAAGGATATTGGATGCGATTAAATTGGTTTAAAACTGGTTTATTTTTTAGGAAAACGGTTAATCATACCCGTACACATCATGAAATCTATTTCTGTATAAGTATCACTTGCTTTTTAGTTGTCTTCTTTATTATCGTGCAGCCAACAACAACACAAAAGAAATATCATTTTTCCATAATATGAACACGACCAACCCCATTGTTAGATTACATTGATTTAATGCTGTTCTTTTCTTGATGTATTTTGTTTTATCAAATACTATGTAATTTAGTTGCCTTCTTTATCTCAAGCAATCATCAACCAGCCAACAAGCACAACGATGTCCCATCACCCTTCATCATTTCTCCATACCTATTGCTCATTTTATAAAATATCAGAACTAGGGCATCAGTCTTTGTCCCCAAATTTTTTTATCAAATACTATGTAATTTAGTTGCCTTCTTTATCTCAAGCAATCACCAACCAGCCAACAAGCACAACGATGTCCCATCACCCTTCATCATTTCTCCATACCTATTGCTCATTTTATAAAACATCAGAACTAGGGCATCAGTCTTTGTCCCCAAAGGCCTGAGTCTAGACATATACACTGTAAAAGATAGTCGTTAAAATAACGGCGCATTCCCCATCTAAAATCTGCCGCAGATCAGACATTGTTTTCATAGAGATTCCGTATTCTGTACCATCGCTACTATAGTAATGCGACCAGCAGGGTCTTGCCAAAAAACAAACGTGAACCCAACAAGAAAACGTGCACGTTTTTGTGTTGCTAAATAATTGTTTTGATAATCGTTTAGGTGAAACGTGCATGTTTCTTCACAACTCAAAAAGAGTTGTCCACTCATTCTGCTGTTAGATTATTTGTCAGTACTATGAAAGTGAGTTAGGCCATGCATGTTTTCATCAGCACTCTTTGAAAAATCTTAGAGAGGTTCTTCCTCGTCAGCTATTGGCAAGACCCTCCTGGTCCTGGGGCTTCTTGTAGAAACTACACTGGTTCAATGCTATGCAATTATGGTGGTCAACTGTCAACTGTCCAGTTTTACGAGGACCCCTGGTAGATTCAACAGTTACCTTTTTGCAGTGTGCAGCTGTCTATATGGTTATTACGCTTTTGACAAAGTTATAAATATGACAGATAACATCAAGAGTCATCTCTGTAGTTCCCAGATACAATCAATCACACAATTTTCTCCCACAGCGACAAGGACACGTCCCCTATACTTAGCCTTTTAGATGTCTAGACGGAGCATGAGAAGAATTAAATTGTTTCTGGTGAGTCTGGGGACCTAGATAGTGGTAGTAGGAAAGGGGGATTGAAATGGATGGATTTATGAGAAGGGAGATAAGGCTATTTCTCATCACTTAACCCTTTCTAACTTTCATTTTTATAGTACATGTATACAGTGGTACTAGATGACTTCATAGGAAATGTGATGTGCTCTAACGGTTTAGTCCCCCCCCCCATCTCCTTACTGCCCTGTATTATATCGCTTATCATGGCTCAAGCCGACTTGATGTCAAAATCAGAAGTTATATATATATATATATATATATATATATATATATATATATATATATATATATATATGTGTGTGTGTGTGTGTGTGTGTGTCTGTGTGTGTGTGTCTGTGTGTGTGTGTGTCTGTGAAATGGACTGGGAGAAGGGGTCTTAGAACCCTAGAACCCTCTGCACTAAGCCCCCTTTTCGCAGATAGTGTCACACACACACACACACACACACACACACACACATACACACACACACATATATATATATATATATATATATATATATATATATATATATATATATATATATATATATATATATGCTTTTCCCTTTCCCCATGTATAAGCCCACCCCACCCCATCCCACACCCAACCACAACACAATACATTTCGATTCTATTTTTCATCTTTTTCCCCTCTCCCCACCACCCCTCCAGTAACACCAAATACATGTACTACCAGTATAAAGGATATCCCCAGTTCTAGGTTTCTATAGATAGGCACACGTCAAGTCCAAGTCTGATCCTAGTCAGTCTATGACCATGTTGGATCACCATAGAGGTCTCCTTTGTCAGGCACCAGACTGGTTTAACCCTTTAAGGGCTGCTCATGCAGGAGTGCATCATGCCCATTGATCGTCATGATACACCAACGAAGTGCTGGTGAGTCTGCTCACCAGCACTTCATTGGAGCATCATGCCGACCCTCTGGGACTGTATCAACCCCATTGGGTCGGCATGATGCTTGAATGCAGCCCTGGCAAGTTACTCACCAGGGCTGCATTCATACATCATGACCAATCATGACGACCATTGCATCATTGGCCCTTAAAGGTTTAAAGACACTGGGTGAGGTGTTGTATGAGGTGCTCCCCGAGCTGCTCCCGTCTCACGTGGCCACCATAAAGCACTCCTACTGCCACTGGAGCCCATAGAGTCTATAACTCAGCCCTCATTTGATATTGGCAAAAAGGTGCTCTCAATCATGTAGCAAGGAAAGAGCTATATATATAGGGGACGAGGAAAAACCTTTCGTAACATCTGTACTAGTAAAACCTTGCATATAAGGTGCACCTCACATATAGGATTCTAAACCCACACCAAGTGGATCCACCAATAGTAAAACACACAAGTAGTAAAACACACAGATAAAGATATGACATGAGGGGTACCTTGTCCCTGGTTAACACCCACTTCCAGGGAGATGCTGGTCCTATCTCATCAGTTTTTTATCAGAGCATGTAGCCAGAGTCATTACAGCCCAACTTGTAGCCAATAGAATCTATAATTCAGCCTGCATTTGATATTGGCAAAAATGCTCTCAATCATTTAGCAAGTAAAGGCTATACAGCGTATAGAACGTGCATGCGTACCATCTAAAGCACCATTTCCCCTATACCAACCATATTCACACATTGATGTGAAGTGTCCTACACCTTTTACACGTTGAGTCACACCATGCATGTTATTGCCTCATTTTCCAGTACAGCTCCCCATGAAAGAAGAAGCAGCTAGAGAGAAAAAGAGTACAGTTGCCTCCTCCAAATAAACAAGTGCCTCCCACACCCCCTACCCCCTCTGGTGGCACAGCGGGTAGTGGTTTTAGCGCCGACTTTTCATGATCATACCAAAGGTACCAGAGAGCGTCCTCCACGGTTTGTCTGGTCACCCGCCGACATAGAGATTGCCGTATCCCTCCGCACGCACTACTTTGTAATGGAAGCTGGACTTTTCACGTCAGCGCTCGGCAGGGGAGATTCATACGCTGAACGTCTATAGACGGCGGCGGAAGTCTCTAGTTCCATTATGGCTCACTAAGGGGGCGCTGCATGGCGCCCTTTCTAATGTTTGTTACTGTTTTTTGTATCCTGCAGAGAGTCTACAGATAGGTGCATTTTTGTAAGGAAATTCCTTTCCTCTCTTTGATATATTTCCTGTGGTATTCGAATGGGAAATGCAACTATTTACTGTTCCTATAAGCACATCAAATCAATCCGCCTTTCTGTAGGGTGGAATGAAACACGCCAGTTGTTTGCCCTGCAAGAGTGTGTATACATCCCCCTGTAGAATATAGTCCCGACCGGAAACACGTGACCTCCCACCCTGCTCAACGCAGCGCCACCTAGTGAGTCAGATGAGGTGGGACGAGATCTCATAAGTCGCGAGACGGAGCGTTATTTCATCTCGGACATTGGATAGGGTGTGGGCATGTGTGGAATAAAGATCATCTCGTATCAAAAGTGGAGCCCACGGTCAAGGCGAGAACCATGAACGGGGTGGTGCTGGGGTATGAGGGGGCGGGTGGGAATAAGGGATCAGGGGATCCAGGAGGATGTAGGATAAGGTAGGATGGACCTAGTTCTAATCCCTCACTGATCTCATTCTAATACTGGCTTGATCCCAGATCTCCACCCTTCTATCCATCAGTTTATCAGATAGGCGGTACCATGGAGGGTGGTGAGTGCAGGGATACAGTGGTAACAATTGTAGGAGGGTATCGGAATTCTACAGCCACAGCCCTAAACCTAGGAGTAATGCATAAAGTAGGGTTCTAGATTTGGGCTGTCGCGTTGCTAATCATGTTATCATCAAAAGATAAGGACTTGTTTCGTTTTAGCATTGTTGAGATGTTCAAGCAGTCAATATCTAACAATGTCCCTGTGTATAGTTTAAATCAAAAAGAATTGCTTTAGTAATAATAGTCATGATAAGTGTTCGTTGATTGCAGGTCAATTTGCCTGTATAGCTAACAGAATTCTGTATTGCATTTAACACAAAAGAATCGGCTGATTTGACAACGCATCATGAGAGATATTAGAGGATCCTTTGCACGGTGTGAAGACCCTTCTCTCTGGTGCAAACGTGCAGGGTACTATACTCTATCTGCGGGTATCTGGCCAGAAAGGCCCCTGTGGCAAAACCAGTCCGGGCCTATTATCTAGAAGATCACCCTTAAGCTGGTTGCACATGCATCAAGATAATGCTATTAAGGAAAGCAGTGAGGGAGTGAACTTTCTTCCACTTTTGACTTATGGTAATATAGTTTAAACTCAGGAGGTCAGGCCGAAAGAGTAGGTAGAAAAATGGCCTGAAATATTCAGCTCCACCCTGAAACTGCTAGCAATGTGCTTTGAACATAAGAAGGCAGTCCCTTATATTCCGACCTAGCGGGATACATTATTGACCAATCAGAAAATTCCCTTTATTCAGTGCAGAAATTTTAGGGTGCATTACGTAAAAACCGGTCCCTATCCTGCTGGTTGTTATCAGTACTTATCTCTCTGGGTACCAGCTTCAGCAGGGGTCACCCCACTAAGGATCCCGCTAAACAGGAATAGCTCCATGCCCCACTCCATGCACATGACATTCCCTCTGTTAGGTTCTCCAGGATGGATTCTATCAGATGCATGTAGAAAGGAGTACAGTTGATACCAAGTGGTTCCATGTCCACCCTTTACACCCTGCTCATTACCTCTTTACGGGGTCTGTAATGAGTCCAGGGCCACAGGCCGACAAAGCCTTCAGGAACCCCTTCAAGCCTTCTTGTTCTTTCCACAGGAGGCTTGAAGAGGGGTTTGTGGAAAGGGAAAGTGGGTGCAGTGCTTCTCTGAAAGGGTCTGCAGGTGAACCATTTAAGGGCCACTAATGCAGGAGTGCATCCCTTGAGTGCATCATGCCCATTCTTCGGCATAATGCACCAATAAAGTGCTGGTGAGACTGCTCGCAAGCACGTCATTGCTGTATCATGCCGACCCTCCAGGGGTATCAACCCCTTAGGGTCGGCATAATGAGTGAATGCAGCCCTGGCGAGTTACTCGCCAGGGCTACATTCATGCATCATGACGACCGATGGACATGATGCATGAATACATCAGCAGCCAATAAAGGACTAGTGCGGTGGGGGGGGGGGGGGTGGGGGCTGGTGTAATGTAGGCTTGTTAAATGGGGTATGTAGGATGCTCAGGGGTAAGACAAGTGCAGGAGGGTGTATTAATGGGTGGAGTGAAGTGCACTTGGTTGTGATTATTTCACTTTCTACTAACTCCATTGTACTGACGTTCTTCTAAAGGAGGGTATTTCTTAACGTATTACGACCGCCATACGTCAAATCGTAGTGGGACCCCTAACTCTTATGCTATAACAGCCCCACATATAGTGATTGTACTGGTAGGACTGGCCGACCAAATATTATACATTTACCACATTAATTGCTGATCCTACAGAGTAGTTAAGATCACCCACTCTAAATTTGAGGTTTTCAAACCATAATGGTAATAAGCAGTCGTAGTAATTAATTAGGAAATGCATTGCTGGGACATTAGCCATATGACTGCTTGCATGTGCCTTTAACTGATTGTATAGTGTATTATGTCCTCCTTTTTTTTTCAATATAAACTAGATGCCTTATTTTGCATAAGATGTAAGATCATGCATTAATATACACACTTTCAATTCCATTTGCACATACTGGTACCGGTACTCATGCATTATGTACCCGTTGGGCACAGGACTTTGTTCATCCTTAATCAATTCCTCAACAAAGTTATTTCAACAGTGCTAAAAAAACAAACTAGAGTATATAGAATCTAGTTTCCATTCCAAATATCAGTATGACCTCTCTCTAGATGCCTAATACCCTCTACCCTGCCTTCCCCCTCTCTCTCTGCCAACTATCTACCCTGTCTTATCTCTCCCTTTTCCACCAGGCATAAACAAACCACCCATCCTCCCACAGTCTCCAGTCTATTTTCAATAAAGCTAATTTTCCCAAAGGCTTTTCGGTTTACCCGGGAGATCACCAAATAACCCTCTCTTCATCTGCAAAAGCTTATGTAACCCTTTCAAGGCCGCATCGCTATGATGCCTCAAAGTTTCTCGGCATGATGCATTGATCAGCGTATAGCGCGCCTACTCACAAGCAATGCATTAGTGCATCATGTGATCCTTTGGGAGTGTGTAACACCCAGTATGGTTGGTATGATGCATGTATCCAGCCTGGGGGAATTACTCACCTGTGCTGAATCCATGCATCATGACCATTTACAGCATCAATCCTGCTTTAAAGCACTAAGCAGACCTTAAAAGCTTAAGTGCTGATTAGGTCCCTGTGCCTGCTCTCCCTGAGCGATGATAGAGGTATCCACGCTGAGCGATGATAGGGGTATCCACGCACCCCTCCAGGCCTCATTAGACTCTATGGTTACCTTGGTAACGGCAGTTCATTAGGAGGGTATAGTCACAGGTGTGTCTTACCTGGGCCATGAATTACTCTTTTTTGTTTCTTGATGTGAAATATGGACTTACCTGTAAAAAAATAAGGAAAAGGAGATGGTTTAGTATCACAAAATTATACAGGAAATTATATTGGCAATTATACAGGTAGTTAAGTCATATAATACCAGGATTATTTATAAGAACGCAGATGATACGAAAGAATGAAGAAAAATATAATGTATTTTATTTCTCTTTCAGTGATCAAATTCAAAAAGCATACTGATGTTGCTAATGGCCCTATTCATAAACATGAATAATTCCACTGGACTTTCTATTTTGGCTATGAACATTGAAGTGATGCAAGACACCATCAAAGAAAGGTAAAGCGGGTATTGTATATCATATGGATTGCTTCCTTCAACTAGGTATCCACTAACCTATTGGCTCTAACTCTTTGCATCCGGAAAACTGATCCTTATCAAAGTTTGATTGCTATCCTTTGTTTTTCTTTTTACTGCAACTGACCTCTTTCCCAAAAAAAATCTCAGGCTAGGGTTATGTGAGGTTAGACTTGTTTCCTGGAATACATGTATCTCCTGGTATTCCACCCTGTTCCCCTATCATGTACCCCCCTCCAACATCCTGGTCACACCCATCCCTCAGATCCACAGTATGACCTTTGACCTGACCTATGACCTAACCTCAGACCAAGGTACTGACATGTCATTACTGACTGACAGTGGAATGTTGCACCCTCCTTATTCAACTAGCTCGAGGCTATCTTATCTTGTATAGTGTGGGCTCAACTAAGGCATAGAATATGGGTCTACCTTAGGTCGGATCTATATCTTGAACCTTGAGCATTAATTTATACAATTTATAACATTCTATACATGCTAAGTGCCCTGATTTTCTTTGAAGAATTTGAATGTTATTCCAGTTAATCACAGTTTGCAGAAATACTCAGGAACTCAGGGTAAATCACTTCTCCCTTCCTTTTACTATTATGGCTCGCAAATCGGACCATTGTTAATGGTTTGGCAATCTTAAACAAAGGCAATACCTTTTGCTAAATTGTCATCAGGACTAACTATCTAAATGATTTAAGATAAATCTTGTTCTTCATTATTTCTTTCCTGATACACACATTCATTTCTGCCAAAATCAATCTGAGCCTGCAGAATAAGAAAGCATTTATTTGAATAGTCTAAGACTAGTATATAGACTGGTAAACAGGTTACCACTGTCTTGCATCCTAATCACTGATTCAAGAAACGCTTCAAGTAAAAATTGTGATCCAACATTGGTGTACACATTGTAAGATGAGGATAAGTACGGTTTTATCTCATCTATTTATAAACACCTTCCAACAGGTGGTACAAGACACATCACGATTCTAGGACTTCCACAGATAGTCTTTAATCCTCCTTTTTTTTCTATCCATACCTTCTTCCTTTCAAACACCCGAGCCAAACGCCCTATTGTTCAAGAGAAGTACACAAAAAGCTTTACTCTTCTAAACCTTCGTCTAAACATTATAAACCTGTGGTTGCAAGTAAAAAACAGCATTATAAGTGTTCAGTTCTTGCTCTAAAGTGGTATTCTATACACGACGTCTACCTTCCCACTTTTCACGCCGCCTGTCAACGCCGGCGAGTCGTTGCGTCCATCAGGTGCGGCAGAATCCACGAGTTACGACCACCCTTACGTCTCCCTAGATATAAACCAGGTCCTCCCCCCCCCTCCTCCTCCTACTTCCCTGCATCCTCCAGGATACTGCTCATGGTTCTACAACCCTTTAAGAGCTGCTGATGCATTAAGGTAAAAAAAATAAAAAGCTGTGTTTCCGGTAACATGGTCCAAAGAGTTGAGGTCGGTAGGTCGGATTTCCTTTTTTTTTAAATTTTTATTTTTTTGGTCCACGATCTCATATAGTCATTCTTTGCTGGGTTTTCACTGGCTGGTTTTAGAAATGTTCATTTCCTGCATGGGAAACTAGAAAACCATTGGAAAATACGTGCATACAATAATAATCGTGGAAGAGAATCTTCGAAAATTTTGAAAAAAAATCTTTTAAAAATCAGGAAAAAGTTGAAAAAAATCTTCAAAAAATTCTGAGGTCGGCCCTCTTAAGCTGAGTTCGGTCGGGTGACCGGAAACAAACTTTTTTTGGCCCAATGCATCAAGCATCATGCCCACACTGCTGGGCTGATACACTACCGGCGGATAAATCGGCATGATGCTGTAATGAAGTGCTATAGTGAGCAGACTCGCCAGCACTCACAGGAGCATTTTATGTCCCTTCACCGAAGCACCAAGAGTTCAGAAAATTCACCAACCTTTGAGAAACCGAGCATAAACAGGGTGTAAAGAAGACAGAATATCTTATGATGGCTTCGAGTACAGTCAAATATAATGAGTGTGTAAAGTCAGATCTGACTTTCTATGTTATTTGAGACATTTGGGATGGGGGATAATCGCTATCTGATATGTCTACCTGTGTTTATAAATGTTCCAGTCAGTGACAGGTATAGATCCAGGTGAACCTTGTGATAAACACACTTACCGTAAACCCTTAGTAACTGAATCCGCTATACGTATATGCCACACCTGAACATAGGGAGAGCTCGGGGGGGACCAATAATTCAGTACTGTGTGCCCTCCAAAAATATAACGGCTGAATCTACCAAGCATGTCCATCACTTTGCGTAAACTTATAGAAACTGATATTTCTGATGCACTGTAGTTCCTACAATGAAGCCCCTGAAATCAGCACAGCTAAACACTGTGTTATGAGGAATCGCTGAGAAATAACGAAGAAAACTTTGTCAGAAAGTTTTCCGAAAACCGTCGTTATTTTGCCTGTATTCCTCTACATTGTAGGGCTTTTGTAGTGTCAATTCCCCATTTATCGGCTGTACCCTGAGTCTTGGATTAACCTATGAGCAGACAGTGTGCATATAAAACAGTCTAAATAGGGAGCCTAAGTCTCGCGATAAACCATGTCGTAAAAAGAATTCTGATTTGGAACTAAAATGACCAATATTTCAATTCACCTAGAGGCCCACCATATATGAAATTTTAAGGCTCAACTCTCATTCTTAAAAAAGTTATGCTAAGCCTAAAAAATTCTCCTATCCTTCAAGCCTGCGGGCGATATTATGCTAGACCTTGAATGCGCGGTCACGTGACGTTACTTAGTCTCCCTATGCAGTGCCTTATATGCAAGGTTTTACTGCACATATATTCTCCTGTGCCCCAGAGACATTCCTATGAAGGTACTCTATGGGCGATAATAGAGTATAAATAGGGGGAATCCAGGGTTTGGGGATGTCAAGTGATCTGTCAACACTCAGTATGTGTAGAGTCAGCTGTTATACCAAGCCCCTGATGATGGAGTCACTGTACCAGCACTTACTATACACTTTGCACCATAGGTTAACCACTGCCCTAAGTGTTCTCAAAGTTGTGATCAAATGATATATGATATTCTCTAATTCTCAGAAGTATTAATGAAATATAAAAATTATGACATTTAAAAAAAGGAAATGCTGAACAGATGTGCTCTGATTTATCATTGCACTGGTGAAGCTCGACAGAGCAACAATTATTCTCAGAAAGTTCATTTGATCCTTGAAATATACCCACTTTTCATGTTGAATGATCCCTGCATTATCTCATAGCTCCATGTGTCAGGAGCAATATGGTAATGTCTAAGTGTTTGGATATGGGGTGTCTAGAGAAAGGGGAAAGGGTAATTCCCCTGGGCAAGACCCCTAGCTTATCAGTGAGATATTACCCCAACAGCCCTATAATTGAAAACCTGTGTGTCCAATCGCTTTGCCACCTCGTCATATTTCTAAGTGAATTGCTAGAAGAGACTCCATGTGAGGAGTGAAGATACGACTCAAATAGTCGACTCCAGACACCTCTTATTGGACTGCATAAGCAACGGATCTTTGAATGAGAGTAGGCTTGCAATGACCACCATAGCTATATAAAGATAAGTTTTGGGAATATAAGGTATTTTTGAATAAGCACACTTCTTGGTTAATACTAATACCCACTTTGAAGTTA
This sequence comes from Acholoe squamosa, assembly GCA_949317995.1. Taxonomy (NCBI): domain Eukaryota; kingdom Metazoa; phylum Annelida; class Polychaeta; order Phyllodocida; family Polynoidae; genus Acholoe; species Acholoe squamosa. The sequence goes on along the minus strand of OX439046.1, from coordinate 68,451,817 downwards.
AAAAAGGCCAGGCTATGCTAGGTCTCTAGTAGACTGGCTGCAGTCCATTGATTTTATTATGAGATAATTGAAATATAATGGGAAAATGAAAATTGAAAACATTTCTAGTGAATCTATTTCTAGTGAACCTGAGCCCAGCAGAGGAGGAGAGGCATGGAGGGGGTATAGTGGGGTTGGGAGGAGAGCTCAGGGACTGCAGCCAGTCTAGATCTCTAGCAACTGTGGAACAAGGATGTTACTGATACTTTTTCAGAGCTTACCCGTCCCACAGTGCTTTACTGTGCTGCCATCTGGGGTTTCATTGTACAAACTACACTGCTTCAATGCATTATTATTATGGTGGTTCACTTTTCAAGGATGTCTGGCAGATTCCACAGTTATTTCTTAGAGTCTATTTCACAGACAGCCACTGTTGCATCCCATCTCACACAGCCCATCACTGTTCTTATCTTTGTCATTTTGTTGTTTTACAGTTCTTATGTTATTCCTTCATTCTAACTGTCAGTGTTCATTTAGATACAGCTCAGGCTGGTGTCAACCAATGTAGTATGACACATGGATGTGGTTATAGGAGTGCTGATACTAGTGGTTGGTTCTATCTACATGTATTATGACTATAGATAGGGGAATATGAAGAATGGGGAGATTAGATCCAGATATCAATGTGTTTCTTGTGGGTTTGGAAAGTAGAGAGGTTCACAAGAACTGTTCCACACTGAGTGTTTCTTTACAAGCTAGCCTCGAAGCAGTATTCCACGAGGCGGAGCTGAGGGGCAAACTGGTCCAAGGCTACCGAGTGAAGAATTATTTACTTTGAAGTAATTCGAGTGGATCTCTGTACTCATTTCATGCTGTCTTAGTAAGAAGCCCTTAAATTACTTTTTGGTGAAGGGTTTGAGGGTATTTTGATGATGACGTCAAGTCCTGTGTGCCTTATGGGATTCTTCTAAGCCGGGGATAAGTCTTATATATGCGAAATACACCATATGTGTGGGGTGTTACAGTGGTGCATTTTGTCAGCTGATCATGCCTCTTCAAAGAATCTGCAAAGATGACATTATTTAATGCAAATTGTGCATAGAAACAGAAAAATGTATCTCATTTTGTTCTTAGTTTATCCTTTTCCTTTATTCAGCTCATATAATAACACAGGCTGATTACATTTTCTCCCCCACATTTCGGCTTTTTATCATTCAGATTAAATGCGAAATAATATCCGAGATGAAGGAAATCCAGCCCAGATAATATCAACAGCAAAGGTCACGGGATGAAACAAGAGGCATGCGATTATTAATCCCCAACAAAATGGCTCTGAGTAAACAGAATGTTTTGAAAAGGGACAAGAAAAGGGAGTACAGAGAGAGAGAGAGAGAGAGAGAGAGAGAGAGAGAGAGAGAGAGAGAGAGAGAGTGGGGATCCCTCTGGCGCCAAACAGTGTAAATATTGGGATCTTTTTTCCCCTTTTAGGGGCAAATGGTGCCCTTTGGTTCGTGTTTTTTGGTTGCATTGATGTGCCAATGCAGTGCTGGTGAATCTACTCTGCATTGGAGCATCATGTCAACCCCTCGTAGTGCTTGAATGCAGCCCTGGTGAGTTACTCGCCAGGGCTGCATTCATGCATAATGCTGACCATTGGGAAAATAGGCATATTCCTTTAAGGGTTCAGGCTTATCTTCCTTGATCTGAGATGATCTGGGTGTCCAGCCGCCACCCTCACAGCCTCCTGGAACACCTGATCCTTTATACCTCCTACCATTAAATAAGAAAAACTAAATCAGAATAATGAAATCTGGTTTTCCCCTATTTTAATGATAGGTTTGAAGTTTGTAAAAGGAATATATCTCACGTATCTATGTTTCCCATTCCTAGTTTATTAGCATTATACAAGCTAATAGTTATGAATTTAGTATGTGCATATGCAATAGCTGCTTTGACTAAAAAAAGAAATAGAGGGATTTCCTTGTATCTGCATAAATTTTGCAATTTGTCTTATTTATGTTAGTAACAGGCTGTCAAGACAGAGGCCACTGTTGCTGAATGTACAGCGTCCAGCAGAACACCTGGCATGTCTGGTCAGTAAGGGAGAGGTGCTCCCCAAAATACTCCTGAATCCTTCTTTACCCCTTCAACCTAATACACACATATCATTTAGGTACCCACCCAATGCTCAAACTAGACTGCCCTCCCTCCACCTCTTGGACAGGATCAAAGCCTTAGACCCGGCCCTGGGTTTGTGTCTAGGTGGGATTTATGTCTATTAGCGGGGGCTGTACGTGCTGGAGGACCAGCTGTGATGGACTAGATTAATGATATTCCACTCACCTTCCCACCATTCCTAGTAGCTGTCACCAGATACTGTAGGGTATGGTTAGGGGTGGGTTTGCCAGGGCTAGGGGCTGTCAATTAAGTAAGGGATTCTTACAATTGGGGGATGAAGTCTAGTTGATATATTCTGAGGGAGATTTCCCTCTGGACAGATTGTAGTTCTATTCCTGTCTACACATGGACTGTTGTATACTACTTACGTTGAAGTTACGACGTTAAATCTTCCCCAAAAACTGACCTGAAAAAGCTCATATAATATGGCATCCAAATAATTGAAACCATTTTCAATATAATTAAAATTTGTGTCAAAATCCATTTAGAGAACACTTTGTCTTACGGTGGCTTATTTTGGTCATAGTAATCCCCTTGGTATGGCTGAGGAATGGTCCAAGTGTTATGTACCAGGCCCAAGGAAGGCTCTAGCCGCATTCTGCCCTGTCACAACAAGCTCCTTAACCTCTCACAAACCTGGCTGCCCTAAATGAAGTTCTCACACTTACAGAGGAGCCAGCTGGTCACTGTCAGCCCCAAGCCTACACCTCCAACTCCTCCTCCCCACTAAAATATAAACATTGCTACTGTCTTAACCCTTTAAGGTCCACTGGTGCTGGAATGCATCATGCCGATTGCTTGCTATGATGCAGCAATGAAGTGCTGGTGAGTCGGTTCGCCAGCACTTCTGGAGCATCGTGCCAACCCTCCAGAATCAACGCCATAGGGTCGTTATGATGCATGAATGCAGCCCTGGCGAGTTACTCACCAGGGCTGCAGGCATGTCTCAGGACAACTAATGGACATGAGACTGCTCCTCCCACAAAATATAAACATAGCCATAAACAACCATCATTTACCAGCTTGTGTCTTATTTGACATTCTGAAATGGCTGCAGGAGACCTATGTGTCTATTTTACCTGCCATTACCATGGCTTTTCCCCCGGCTTTTCCAGACTTTGCCATGGAGGTGTTGAGTATAAAATTGCTACCTATATAGCTGTGGTCAGTGTCCGTGTTAAGCGCTTAGAGCTTAGAAACTATGAATATTGGGACAGGGCCAAGTTTTACTAGGGAAGTAGTGAATTCCCGGAGGTGTGAGGGGATATAGTGTGTTCTAAGTATGTGTAAACTATACCTTTGCTAATTGGACTTTGACAGTTGTCCTCTATGAGGATATCAGGGAAGTAGACAACTGGTCCTTTTGCATTTGGAAATTGTTCCTGAACTTGAAATATACTATAGTGTAACGTCACATACAAAGGACGCAATTTGATTTCAAGATGACTGTATTAGCCACATTTAGGGGCTGAAAACATCTCTAAGTTTTTGTTTATTTGTGTGGTTTCATAAGAAAGGTTAAGTAACCATGGAGTGTGTTACCCATTCATCATTTAGCGTAGCAATACATCTACGTTATATTGCCTACGTAGTTCTTCGATAAACCTCCCTACTATGTCCCTATTGTCATTTGCAATGTAGAACGTCATTTCAAGGTTTATGATAATGTAAATCTAAGTACTCCTTCATGTTTATGACTTTTACAACCTGCAGAACTCACCTGGAGCGTTGCCTTAAATGCTTGCAGTGTTGTACAAAGTGTAACATGAATAGCTAGTTAAAGAAACACCCAGAGGTAGAGTCTAACCACATTACATCCACCTGGCCAGCTTAGGCAGCCTGACATGAGGATAAGTACATCTAATTCAGCTTATGTTTGCTCCCCATCTCACACTTTGCTAAGAACTCCATGGCGCCACATGTGAATTCCACCTGGAGCCCCCTCACATATCATGGTCCCATGGATTCACTGTACCGGCTGGTTAAAGTGCCAGGATCTCAAATGAGAGCCAGTCTCAAATATGCGCCGGAGGTAGAGGGGTGTTGAATTCAATCCTAAGCACAAGAAACTGTATTCAAATACCATATTGGCTTGTATAAGCGCTGAGTCTTGAATAAGCGCCTTTCTTGGATATGTGCCGGGCATACAGGGGATTGAAATTTTAAAATGCACTATAATTGCACTATAATCAACCAGGCTATAAAGAGGGGTATAGCCTGGTTGAAATTAATGAGTGCCCAGGCGCTTATACATAGGTCAATATGGAAATTGCCTGTCTCAAATATGAGCCTGGGGGAGATAGATATTGAAATTGGTGAGCGCTTGGGCGCTTAAACAGGACACTACGGTACTCTCTCATCCAGAGGTGTTGAGGTGTAGAATAAAACACACAAGATAAATCCAAAGTGTTTTATCATAAGCTAGAGCCGCAAGATGGCGGCACCCTGCAGTGACCCTTCAGTTGACCTTTCGGCAGGGATATATCAAAGAGATAAGGAAACTCATCACCCACCCTATCCCAGCCTGAGCTATGCTCACGACTCTGGCTCACACTCAGGGGTCCGAGAAAAGATCCCTGCGGCCATCATTTATTGACTTCATCGAAGCGTTTGATAAAAACCTGCTGCACGTGTAGAGCAAACACGTGGAATTGTCATCAGTTCTTACCAGGATCACGTGTACCTGAGGTATTTTCACAAGGTTGATAATTTTGGCAGAATTCCCAGGGTGTTTGGCACTGCTGAAATTTCTGTCAACGGCTATGGCCTTATGGTACAGATAGACAGTTGAAAGCACTAGCAAGACCCACAAAAATATCTATTTTAGCTGAAGCTGTCACAGAAATATTCTCAGTGGCAGTTATGGCTTGCCCAAGGAAATATTCTGATCGCGACTGCTGTCGAAGAAAAATATCACTCTGTGAAGAGATCTGGATGCTGTCGGCAATGGAGAATGCCGGGGAGAATACCCAGACAGATTTCTGTCAATTGTTTTTCGTATTTTCCTGCAAAAATGATGGATGACTCTGTGGCCTGTCGGGCATAACTAGAACTATCTGAGTAGAGACGCCGCAGGCCTAATAGAGGCAACATGGAAGTAGTCAGGACCTGCTAAAGAAATCATATTCACTTACAACATGGACATTCCAGATTTATCACCATTCTCTATTTCATAAAACGGCTCCAGTCCTTGGTGTGAAAAGGAAAGAAAAGGTTTTGAATTAATGGAGCACACATTGCAAATGGTTAGTAGTAGCAGATGTGGCGCTGGACAGTAGCATTATGGAGCTATAGAGAAGGGAGTGCACTCTAAGAAATATCTATTGAATCTACCAGGGATCCTTGCAAAACTGAACAGTGAACCACTGTAATTATATTTCAGTGATCAAGTGTAGATTTTACAAAAAGCTCCCCAGGTGGCAGTACGGTGGTACAAGGAATCTCTCTGAAAATAACAACGGATCTTTGGCAACTTTAATACGGAGAAGGATTCCGCCGCCATTGCAACGACATTTTTGTACAGCTTGGGGGAGAAGGAGGTTGGGTTTGGGTAGAGATTTGGTACCTTCTGTGAGACACTAGAGGAAAATGAAAAGAATTGTGCTTCCCTGCCTGTAGGGGGTATGAAGTGAAGACATGTATAGAGAAGTAGGATCACGTGACTGATGATGGATGGATGGATCCTATGGGCGGCCCATCCTCATGAACTATAGAGAAGATCATGAAGTGACGAGGGCCTGGTTTGGGCTAGCAATAACCCTTTAACACTTTAAGGACAGCTGATGCATTAATGCATCATGCCCATTGGTCGTCATGATGCACTAATGAAGTGCTATTGGGACTGCTCACCAGCACTTCATTGGAGCATAATGGCGACCCTATGGAGCTGACACATTATACTCCCGGAGGGTCGCCATGATGTTCCAATGAGGTGCTGGCGAGAAGTCTTGGTGCAACATGATGGCCAATGGGCATGATGCACTCCTGCATCAGTGGCCTTTAATTAATGCAGCAATCTCATTTGTCTTCATGATGCACCAATGAAGTGAGTGAATCTACTCAGCCGTATCATGATGCCCAAATGAAGTCGCTGGCACACCATACCAACCCCGTGGGAAGGGTACATGTATTAACTGTGTAGGGTAAGCATGGTTCATTAATACAGCCCTGGTAAGTCACACACCAGGGCTACATTCATGAACCAGAGTAGATTTATCATGATTTACCAATGAGTATGGCGTATCAATAATGCAATATTGGTCCTTCAAGGGTTACCCCCAAAGTCTGTTGTTTCATTATAAGACACTGCCTGCTATCTTTGCCTTACAGACATGGCCTCCTCAGTGCCTCATCAGCATGAATGCACGCATTGTTACCTATCATTTCACACCCTCTTGGCTCCACTACACTCTAAGAAATAACTGTTTAATGTACCAGGGATCCTTGTACAACTGAACAGATAACCATTGTAATTGTACTGCAGTGAACCAGTGTAGTTTTAATAAGAAGCCCCAGGTGGCAGGTCAGTTGTACAAGGAATCTCTGTGAATATAACGATGGAGCTCTGGCAACTTTGGGACAAGGAGTTTGCTGTTATTTCGGCAACATTTTTCTTTTCAGTATAGCCTCATCCTATTCTGCAGTATGTAATCTGCCCACTAGGGGCTACTTCTATGGTGCTGTATATCAGCTCTATGTTTCTCCTGGCGGTAGATGTAGCTGGAGGAATTATGTATCAACAGCAAAGGGTTATACATAAGAAATGTCATATGCTATATCTAGACTATAGGCTCTCCATGGAGAGGTATACGTACAGGTTTTCATGTACTGCAGTGGCACACATAACTACCAGAGTCTCAAAATGAACGATGGTCTCGAATAAGGGAGTGATCATTTTTTTAACAACAGTGGGGGGGGGGGCTGGTGGGTTTGAGGGGGGGTCAAAATATTTTCACCTGTTTTCAGTGGAAAACTCTGCGAGTTACTATAGGTTAAAAGGGAACGTTCGCACATGATTTTTGTCCCTTACTTTGGGGTAAAAAAAAATTTACCTCCTTGAGAGGGTGAGGGTCAAATTTTTTTCACGCGTCCGACCGCTAACCCACCAAACCCTTTTGTTCACTCCCTAAGCTAGGAGGGAAAGGGGCTAATGAAAACAATCTTTAGTACTAAAACAGTACTCAATTAGGCACTGGCCTTAGATAAAGACCGGCGTTCTGGGTTTGCAAGCTATCAGTGCTTGGGTACTAAATTTGGCGACAATGTTACACTGTAATTAAGTCATGAATTTAAGCCTGATGTTGGCCCTGTAAAGGCATTGATTCAAAGCTATAGGACTCAGTATGGAGGCCTAGTGGAGCCACCATCTTGAATTTCGCTGGTTGAGCTAAAACCCACTGATAAGACATACTATGATGGGTACTTTGTCCCTGGTTAATACCTACTTCCAGGGACATGCTGGTCCCACTTTATCTGTTCTTGTCAGTGTGTGCCGCTGGAACAAGCTCCCGACCAGCTTTTGTTTACGTCCTATGAAATAGGCATTTATTGTAACTGCACATGGCGATTTTCTGTTAAAATATGAAGACAGTATATACAAGATTGGATACATTTGCTTCCTGGAATAGATATAAAAACAGTTTCACAAAAAGCATATTGGCATCATGTTGGTATGTCGGTAATTCCAGTAGATTACTATATAGCATATCCAATGGTGTTTCTATGGGTTTACAAATCTCTAGTACAATATAATTCTAATCACATATATAGTCATTTCAATTTACCTGCCTGCTACTTTAAGAACATTTCTATAAGCTAGTGGCCAATAGCGACCAGGGTATAGCGATGTTCCGGTGAACAAAGGGAATTTTCTCATTGGTTACTTATGCATCCCGCTACCTCCATATAAGTACTACCATGGCACTTATAGGGGTCACTAAGGTACACTTAGTTCTAAAACATGCCATCCTAGTAGCTACAATACTACAGTGTTCAGAACAAAGGTTACAACATAGGGGAGAAGAACCTTTGCCATTCTCCAGGTCTTCAGAGGGTTAGATGGGTCGTAGGAAAGGTTGTAATGTCTTTAATGTGCCGTGGGGGCACACTGCATCACAGAGGGACAGGTGGTGAGTGGCAACGGGGACTAGGTCGGAACTTGGGAGGTCCATTTAAGGCCTCCTGACGAAAGCCACTGTCTTTGTATGGGTTAGACCACCTTTACTCAGTGTCTACAGGGAAATAGACACCGACCGTTAGGAAGTTGTCTATTGACTGTAGGCACTGTGTTAAGGTGGTCTTACCTAGTTAGAATACGATGCTTTTGTGACCCAGGTTTCTGTCGCATATAGACGACCTCAACTGCAGCCCAGATTTACAAGTGAGGCCTTCTCCATCCACTCCTGCCCCTCGGTGACTGAGTGAGGCCTTCTCCATCCACTCCTGCCCCTCGGTGACTGAGTGAGGCCTTCTCCATCCACTCCTGCCCCTCGGTGACTGAGTGAGGCCTTCTCCATCCACTCCTGCCCCCAGTGACTGAGTGAGGCCTTCTCCATCCACTCCTGCCCGTCAGTGACTGAGTGAGGCCTTCTCCATCCACTCCTGCCCGTCAGTGACTGAGTGAGGCCTTCTCCATCCACTCCTGTCCCTCAGTGACTGGGTGAGGCCTTCTCCATCCACTCCTGCCCCTCGGTGACTGAGTAAGGCCTTCTCCATCCACTCCTGCCCCTCGGTGACTGAGTGAGGCCTTCTCCATCCACTCCTGCCCCTCGGTGACTGAGTGAGGCCTTCTCCATCCACTCCTGCCCCTCGGTGACTGAGTGAGGCCTTCTCCATCCACTCCTGCCCCTCAGTGACTGAGTGAGGCTTTCTCCATCCACTCCTGCCCCTCGGTGACTGAGTGAGGCCTTCTCCATCCACTCCTGCCCCTCAGTGACTGAGTGAGGCCTTCTCCATCCACTCCTGCCCCTCGGTGACTGAGTGAGGCCTTCTCCATCCACTCCTGCCCCTCAGTGACTGAGTGAGGCCTTCTCCATCCACTCCTGCCCCTCGGTGACTGAGTGAGGCCTTCTCCATCCACTCCTGCCCCTAGTGGATACGATAGATGGCAGCCTGCATGAGTAAAAGCTACATGGACATGGTTCCATCTTTTTCTGTAATAATCATTCTTTGACCATTCATTTTTTGTCTGATAACATCTAGCATGTTTCAATAGCTCATTTATCTCTGAGTTAGCCCTAATAACGGCCATTGCCTCTATTGATGATACTGGGGAAAGTAGAGGACGTGCTCATAATCTAGCAATACTCTTTGAATTGCTATATAATTGGGAAACCTAGGTCCCTTTGCTAAATACCTGAGTGGCCCAGCTTAGCTTCAGAACCTTGTAGCACTATACCGAGAGATTTCTAGCTCATGTTGATCACCTTCCCAAAAAGGGATTTCTTTAGCTACTATGGTCTACTAGGCCTGCTGCGCAGAATTCCAACTCAGACTATCAAACATTTCATTTTTACAAATAAACATGTGATACCTTATACGTGCACTGCTCTCATATTCTAATTTTATGCCATTTCCATGCATGGATCATCCTTTCTGGATGGCAGTACACTATTTTCTTAATCGTGGACGTACTCTACACCTAAGAGCTGCTCACAATTGCCAGAAGCCGTTCGGAGCAGCTCCATTCTCCTCCACTCTACCCTCCTCAAGGGCGGATCCTGTCATAAAAGGTCAAATTCCACCAAGGTCTTTATCCGATCATGTCCCCTGAATGATGTACTACCTTACTGCTGTGTAACATGACATTTTCTTTTTCCTTTCTCCTCTTTTCTTCTTTCACATCCCCAGCCCCGCCCCATTTTATTTCTCTGTTTCTCCTTTTTTTGTGTGAAGCTGCTTTGGGATCAGGAAAGTAAAACCCTGCATATAGGCCAAAGCTTATAGACTATTTCAAACAATTGGTACGGCATATTGGTTCACCCTGAACTCTAGGTGTAGGGTTTTACATATTTACGTAAGGAATGATGACAATTTAAGACCATCCCTGTAGTTTATAGCTCCCTCACAAATTCGGGGTTTGCCTTATATACAGGGGCATCTTATACCTATGGTTTTACTGTACCAGAGGCCCAGTTATGTATAGGCTACAAAGCCCTTAATGCTCTTGAAGAATACGAGGCATCAATCACAGAGTTTTCAATAAAGCATGGTAGCAGAGACATGACGTGATTCACTCCAAAATATTGCTGACCCGAAAAATACATGAATTGAGCTGGCATGGACTCCATTCAGCCCCTAAGTGACGCCTTTGAATAATGGCCTGCCCAAGCTGGTACTAGTAGTAGTAGTGGACCCATATAGAGACAGCAGTTTTGTTGATAGGATCATACATTTTTTGGGCGGCAGATAGAAATCTAACAGAATGACTCCTGCCCCTAAAGATGATGAAGTGGCTGGGCTGCCATGGCGCCCCAATAGAGCCTAGATGATGGGCCCCAACCCTACTTCATTATAGGCCAGGTGCTGGGGGAAAGGAGGGGATGGGGAAGGGGGTGGCTCATAATTTCTTAAAGCCACCCTTCCTCCAGCAAACCTCCTACTCCCTACCACTATTGGTTCTAGTCTGGTTTCTACACTGTAAAAAGCCATCACATTAATAGTGGTTCTCGAGGAGTTTTGGGACTACATGTACATGGTTTCAGTGTTATCTTCTGTAGAGATTCCTTGTAACCCAGTGCTTTTCTGGACTGCTCTTTGCACCTTCATGTGGAAGAAATTACACTGCTTCACTGCAGAACAGTTACCGTGGTTCACTGTTCAATTTCAGATGGAGGGTCAACTCTCAGTGCCTCTATCCTGTGATAAATGCACTCAGATTATCAAGCTTTGGGCACCCAAAATCGTTCTGAAACTGTGGTAGGACTTGGATTCAGCGATATTTCTTAGAGTATACTATAGTTGGTTGCCAAAGGCTGACGAGCATAGTGAAGCAGACTATTGCTCAAGTTCAACTTGTACTTCACCAAGATGACCCACCAGCCCAATATAACCATCCACCAACCCCTCCCACACCACTCCCATTTCTTGCCGCCATTGGCTTCCTCATCTCTCCTCCATGCAGTACGGTACCCTTCCCTGCCCAACATCTATGTTTCGCCACCAGTTATTGCTACCCATTTTTTCCTACTGAGCCAGAAAGGAAATGTAGAGAAAAATAATCTCTGGTCTTGTTTGGCTAGGAGATTAGGTTAGGATAGCCTATTACTTCTGTACATTCTGTTTATGTGACCTACATCAGTAACTGTTCCTAATATCAATTGCCTTTTGTCTACTCTAATCATACATCAATGTATTGTACCATCAGTTATATCAGCTTCATGATGTTCAGTATTAGTATCCAGCTGACAAAATAAGTTTCTTCTTTATATCATGTTTAACCCTTTAAGGGTTATAGATGCAGGAGTGCATCATGCCCATTGGTCGTCATGATGCACCAATGAAGTGCTGGCGAGAATGCTCCCCAGAATTGGAGCATTACGCCACCCATTAGAGTTGGCATAACACATTCATTCTTTGTGACCTTTAAAGAGTTAAGAAATTTTACCAAATGTGTGTTTCTCAATTGATCATGTAATGCTTTGTGGGTAATATTATAACTGTATTTCACTATTAAACTTCCACCCTTATGCAAAAACACTAGAAAGCAGTTGTCCATTCATTCCCCCGCCATCACAGATGTTCATCTAGCTTCTCCATATTTCCCCTTCTCTCAGCTTCTCCAGACAAGTCTGCCTCCTCCTCCCTCTCCCCTACCCCATGTCTCACCCTCGTCGTTTATTTCTCACTCCCCTCCCCTTACCTTACCCCTCCTCAAGGCTGTCTGGGAATGAGAGATGATCTACAATTGAGTGGCCCCATAACGACTCCATCGGTCTCCATGAGAGGGCGCTGCGGGCAGATCGGGTGGGTGATATTTGGGGGGGGGGGGATCTGAGGAGGGATTGCCTCTGCACCACGAGGCAAGCTTCAGGAGCAAGGCCAGCATCTGTTCCTGCAAGGCAAGCGGCGCCCGAGCAGTGCATGGCTTACATCAGTGGTGACTGACTCTGTCAGGGTCCCATCTGTGGGATCTGCTTCTTATGTGTAAGAATTGAAAGCAGTTAAAATGCCAAAGAATAAAACATGAAGGAAAAGAAGTGGTTGATGGCAAAAGGAGGTTTATTTTTGTATTTTCCATTATTGGGGTCACAGATGGCATTCTGGTTGAAAGAGATGCAAATAATGGCCGCGATGGGTCCCTATAACCAACAAGTTTATGGATAACTGTGACTGTCAAGAATAATGGGAACCCTTCACAAAAATACCTAGAAAACTGCCAGAGGTTACATAGTAATGGTATGAACCATAGAGGGGTGGAGTGAAATATGGTTGACATGTCAAGGCAGTTAGATGAGAGAGCCTGACTATAAGAGGTCGGGGAGAATGTCTGCACTGTTTATCAGGGTACTGTTTTTGTCTTGTCTGAGTCGCAGATGGTCTCAGGGATTTCTTGTGTCTTTCTTATATTCGTTGGAAGGGCGTTGGAGGTATTTTATGGGTGCCAATATAAGAAAGGTTTGTTGATGATATTGTAGGGGTATGGTATTTTACACTTTAACGTTCATGCACCCGTGAGACTCAGACCTAGGTCCTTCGGGTGTGGTGGGGGAATCCGGATGGCAGGTGGCAGCACCTGCCTCTGGGTTCGTATCCACTACACCAGGGGGCCTACCACTCGTCCGCCACACGTCACGTGGCCGGTCTGAGTTTCGCGGGCTTTTCCCCTATATAAGGCTGGTCCTAGCCCTAGGTTCCTCAGTAGTGGTTTACCCACTGCTCAACCAGGTTGTTACCCGAAAGGGTAACCGAATGCACTAGCAGCATGTAGTCCTCTGAGGCTGTGATCGTATGTAACGCAAGCTCTGAAATAAAAGCTCGGTTGCCTACCCGGAAACTTTTCTCTCTCTTCGTTATGATTTAATCTAACTTAACGAGACGAACCACTACACTGGTGCCGTGACCAGTTGGTCTTCGGGTAAGCGCAGTCAGAAATGACTGAGCTGAGCCCAGTTAGGGGAAATGGCTCAAATCGTGAGCTAGACTCCCCGATGGAGGATGGTGAAATCAAGTCACCACCCCAAGGTACGGAGTGGAGGGATCCACTAGAACACTACCCTGATGGGTTAGAAGATGTAAGAAGAAACTTACATCATGAACTGGATGAATTTGGAGACTCCTTATTCATGCCAGGAGGTACTTCGAAACCTGCACCAATGCATAAAAGTACTGCTCAATTTGGTAAATTACCATTTGAGGTACCAAAGCCTAGTGCAGGTATGTTTGAAACTCCATACAGTTCTCGAATTAAACACCAAAAATGTGGATTCGAAAAGAACAAAATGGACGAGCTTGAAGACATGAGAGCTGAATACGAGAAGATCCAGAAGGATCTTATTACACTGACCGGAACCCGAGACAAGATTCTGACTGAAAACAAACAGTTGATATCGGAACGTCTCGATTACGATCAGAGTTGTAGACGCCAACAACAATTGTTGTTGGATCAGATGGAGAAAGAAAAGCAAGATTTTCAACTCCAGCACGAACAGTATCGTGATGCACTATATACGGCGGATCTGGAATACAGAGCCTCGTATGATGAGTTGAATAGAACTAAACAAGAGTTAAATTCAACTCAATCGGCCTACGGCAAGTATCAAGAAGAGCTGAAGAAAATAGAATCAGCCTTCAAAGATGCTCGGGAAACGTACCAAAAACAGACCGATGAGCATGAAAAACTCAAAGATCAATTGATACGCGAATCCACAGATTTGGCTGTTAAACAGACTAAAATGATGGATGATTATTCCGAACTGGAGGCTAAAGCTATCCAGATGTCAAAGTATCTAGAAGATACTGGTCGTGCAGTAGGCACTCTTGAATCGGACTTCACTGTTTCAGGAATTGCCCTAAACACGACAAGTAACCAGATGTTCTCTTTGAGGGGCAATGACGGGGTAACAGAGACAACTGTACCTCGTTATGAAGGAGTAAAGAGTCATCAGGTTAGATTTACAGATAATACCTCTATACCTCTTGGTCTAGGTACGGGAAATAAAGGGGATAATTCTGCGAGTGGAGCTAAACAAAGCCGCTCGGCAGGAAGCTCCACCTTTGACGGCGGATGGCCACAACAGTCACCTTTAGGGGGACCAAATGGCCCGTATGCCCAGTATGGATGGAATCAGTCCCAAACAGGAACGAATCCGTCCAATGGTAACACCCGGAACACGTCCGGAGGAACAACCGGACGAGCACCCGGAGGTTCCAGTACAGCTGGGGGGCAATCCGGATGTGATCAAGGATCCGGACCCTCAAGCGATCGTTCCAGGAGCAGACCCTCTGCCAGTGGGACTGGTTTCAATAATGGAAATCAGTCGTATGGAACAGGAGGAAACACTAATCCCAATAGTGGTTTCTTTAGCTTTGGTGGAAATACACAACCCACCAATGGTCCAGGGCCGGCTCCCCAAACCAGTGGATACACCTTTTCACAGGTGCCTCCATACGGAGCAGGGGGATCAGGAGGTGGAGGAGGACCACCATCCGGAGGCTTTGGAAGTACTTATGGTACGAATCCTCCAAGGAAAAAGAGACTCAGTCGCCGAGTATCTCTTTCTCCAGGGTTACAAGCGCTGCATGATTCTAATGCAGCGATTGCTAACTTAGGTGTTGATTGTTACAATCAAGGTCTGGACGATACGGAGATCATGGAATGGAGTAAGGGTTTAACCCTTACTGGATCCACGAATCCGGCTCGTAGAGTAGCTAAGATACCTACCCCCTTTAATGCCAAGAACCCTTGGAAGGAGGAGTATCAAGGCTGCGCGGATGTCTTTAACTGCAATGGATGGGGTAAAGCGGAAGCTCTGCCTTATTTAGTATGCTGGTTAAAGGAAGGCGACGGAAAAGGAGCCGTGGAACAATGGAGAGATTCTCAAATAACAGGACTCTCAGCCCATATGAAGTATGATGAACTCATAGAGATTGCTTCATATTTATATGGGAATATAGTTGGAGAAGACCCTTGGCTGACGTTCACTAAAAGAACACAGAAGCCCAAGGAGTCTGCCAAAGTGTTCGGCTTAGAATGTCAACGACTGTTGCATAAAGCCAGACCTCAATGGAGACTAGATGATGAATGCTTCCTAGATGAGATGTTTAAACAATTCATTGAAGGATTGCGGAATCAAGAACACAGGACAGTAGCCTGTGAAGCTTGGAAGAATGATGCCTCTTTGACAGATTTGTTCCAGTCCCTAGATCATTATGATCGAAAGGCCCGTATCTTTGCCGGGAAGGTACCCCAACGGATGTCAGCAATGATAATCCCGGAGGGAATACCCGAAACCGATTCATCCGAATCAGGGGAACCTGACGAAGATGAAAACGTTGGGGCCATTGGCCAAGGGAACCCCGGGTACAACCGGAACTGGGGAAAGAAACCGGGTTACGTCAAGGAGAAAGTGATCACTTCTAAACCTCCTGTGACTCAACCCGATACCAAACCCACGACGGGTCCTTCTTTATCAGAGGACCTGGTTAACAATTTGGTAAAGAGGATTACTGAAAATCTTAGGAGGCCTAAGCCTGATAGGACTGTTGTGACATGCTTCCGATGTCAGGAAACTGGGCATTATGCTGCCGAGTGTGAGGCAGATAAGCCAGTTTATAGAAACACTCGTTACCGGAGCAATCCGGGTAAGGAGGACTCAGTGAAGAAGGAAAACTGAGAGGGGGTGTCCACAATGGCAACCGGATTACCCCCAGAGTGAGTGATTGCCATGACTGCCAGCCTATCGCAGCTTGCGGTACTGGCAAGAATCCTCTAGCGATTTCGCCCAGCAGTGAAGCTAAGGAGCCTGATCAGTTCCTTACTCATGAGGCTGGGGAGACTGATAGTACACCAGGTGTCAAGAACCGGCAGAAGAACACAGAGGGGAAACCCGATATCAGTCCAGAGGGAGCGGCCAATGAGTTGGCCAGGGTGGGGTGTGCCCAGTTCCCCCCGGGTCATCCTTGTCTCGAATTCTTAAAGGGATGTGGATTTGACCTCGGCGCTAAGACGGAACTTGCTAAGTATGCAAGTAGTCCTACCTACTTGAAAGGTAGGAGGTGGTACGCAGTTGTATCTGTGAGTGGTAGATCCGCTGAGTTTCTTGTCGATACGGGTGCTAGCCACTCCTGTATTGCTAAGAGATTCTACGATCTTTTGCCTACGAATCATGAAACTTTCACAACGGAAGGAAATGCTCGTACGGCCGACGGTAGCATGATACAAACGTTCGGTAGAACATGTATGAGGTTCAGTCTACAGGAAGATAAGGACTTCATCCTTACCCCTACTGTGGCGAACATCGCGGATGATGGTATACTCGGTCTGGATTTTGCTGCATTATATGGAGCAAGGTTAGATTCCCAGAGGGGAATATTGGAAGTGAGAGACCCGTACCATCTCGAAGTACAATGTGTACTTAGGCAAGTAAGCAGTGTAGCCAGTGTAGCCCAGACTGTTAAGATACCACCAGGCACAGCCTGTGATGTCTTATGTCGAGCGGACAGACAGTTTTCAGGAAAAACTGGAGTTGTAGAGCCAGACATGGCCATGTTGTCAAGTATCGGATTGGAATCCGCTGATGTTCTAGTAGCTAACGCTGCTTGGACGGTGGTTCCTATATCCAATACCGGTAACAAGACTGTCTATGTACAGAAGGATACGATCCTTGGATCGGTTGTCTTATCCGAATTGATAGAAGACTGTAAACATGTTTCGGCACCCGGAGCCCCTTCCTCACCCGAAAGGAGCCCGGAACTAGACACTCTAGTAGCCGAAAGCCATGTAGAAAGTGATGAACAACGTGAAGCTCTAACTGACTTGTTGTACAAGTACCGTAAAGCTTTTGCAGCACCGAGTGAACAATTGGGGCGTACCGATAAAGTACTGCATACGATTGACACTGGTGAGAATGAACCTTTTAAGATTCCTTATAGAAGACTCCCACTAGCCAAAAAAAAGGTAGCTGAGGAGGAGATAGCTAAAATGCTTGAACAGGATGTAATAATTCCATCAACCAGTCCTTGGTCTAGCCCTGTGTGCATGGTGACCAAGAAAGATGGTAGCATCCGTTTCTGCATAGATTACCGGAAATTGAATGGTATGACCAAGAAGAATTCATATCCCTTACCACGGATCGATGAGACTATAGACTCCCTTGGAGGTAAGCAATGGTATTGCTCTCTAGACTTACAATCCGGGTACTGGCAAGTGGGTATGCATCCGAAAGATATGGAGAAGACGGCCTTTTCCAGTCATATTGGATTATTCCAGTATAATGTGATGCCGTTTGGATTGTGCAATGCACCGGCGACATTTGAAGCCATGATGGAAACTTTATTAAGTGACCTTTTATGGAAGAAATGTCTCGTCTATATAGACGATGTGATTGTCTTTGGAAAGACATACGAAGAATGCTTGGAAAATTTAGGTATGGTCCTGGAAAGGATCATAACTAATGGTTTGAAGCTGAAACCCAAGAAGTGCGATCTTTTCAAAAGATCTATTAATTACTTGGGGCGAATAATCTCGAATGAAGGGATTAAAGCCGATCCAGAGAAACTGGATGCCGTGTCAAATTGGCAAGCACCCACGAATGCGAAAGAAGTTAGGTCCTTCCTCGGATTCTGTTCCTACTACCGGGACTTTATCCCAGGATATTCAAGGGTTGCCTTTCCTATCCAGAGTTTGTCCCACTGGACACCCGGGATCAGAAAGGAACGATTCCCTTGGGGACCCGAGCAAGACGAGGCCTTTATGAAAATAAAGGATTTGTTTGCTATCACACCTGTGTTGAGATACCCCACGGAGAATGATCATTTCATTCTAGATACTGATGCTAGTAATGAAAGCATAGGAGCCGCCCTTTCTCAGGTCCAGGATGGGGTCGAAGTTCCTATAGCCTTCGCTAGTAACACGTTGAGTAAATCTCAAAGAAACTATTGTACCACTAAACGTGAGTTGTTGGCTGTGGTGGTCTATACGAAGAAGTTCAAGCACTTTTTGTGGGGGAGTGATTTCACTCTACGGACTGATCACTCTTCCCTCAGATGGTTATTGAACTTCAAAGATGCAGAGGGGATGATAGGTCGCTGGTTAGCGCACCTATCCGAATTCGGTCTAAATCACAGCCAGATTGAACACCGAGCCGGGGCAAAGCATTTGAATGCAGATGCTTTGTCTAGAATCCCAGTGAGGAAATGTGCAAATGCTGAGTGCACTGATTGTGGAGCACACAATGCTGTGTTGGCAGGGGTTCGAGTTCCATTCGAAACCCATCCGGAACATGTCTTGAATTGGTCCTTGGAGACCATCAGGCAGTTCCAGAAGTCTGATGCAGTCACATCACGTTTGATTAAATTCCTTAATCAGGGTATCTGTCCCCCAAGACCCGTAGTGTCATTGGAGAACAGAGAGATGAGACGATTCTTAGCTCAATGGGCCGAGCTAAAAGTCCGGGATGGTATTCTGTTTCGATGGAAGAACCATTCTAATAGGAACAAAACCTTGCAAGTTGTCATACCTAGTGCTATGCGACGAGATATTATGTATTTCTGTCATGGACATAGAACTAGTGGGCACTTTGGAAAGAAAAGGTCTCTAGAACGTCTGACCAGACGATACTATTGGCCCGGCATGAGTACAGATCTCACCCGATGGGTGGAGACCTGTCCCGAGTGCTGTAAGAACAAACCAGGACCCGGGTTAGGCAAGCTGCCATTATCCCAGGAACTGTTTGGTGTAAGGTTTGCTAGAATAGCTGTTGACATTATTAGTGGGATTCCCCCCACTCCTAGTGGCAACACGTGTATGATGGTCGTGTCTGATTATTATACCAAGTACACCCGAGTGTTCCCTTTACCGGATCATAAAGCTGTTACTTGTGCTATGGCCTTTGTAAAAGGGTGGGTGCTGCACCTAGGTGTCCCACTCATGTTACATAGTGACCAAGGCAGAGAATTTGAGTCTAGTCTGTGGCAGGAGATGTGTAATTGTCTGGCGATCTGCAAGACAAGAACTAATCCCTATAGACCACAGAGCGATGGACAAGTAGAGAGATTCAATAGGACTTTGATCCAAGTATTGAAGTCTCTGGTAAATGAGCAGATGGATGATTGGGATGAACAATGTGAATTCGTGGTACATGCCTATAATGGCACTGTGCATTCGAGCACAAACTGTTCTCCTAATCTCCTCGTTTTTGGAGAGGATTTGATTATGCCAGCCGATTTGGTGTTCGGCGTAATAAGAATGAATCCGGAAGCCCCTTGCCAGGTGATGTTTGTAGAATCCCTACGGGATAATTTCAAACAAGCCTATGAGAGGGTTAGAGACGAGTTGCAGAAAACTGCGCGTTGGCAGAAAGTTGGCTATGACACAGGTCTAAAAGCTAGATTTTTTAATCTAGGGGATAGAGTACTGCGTCTACACCAACCTCTAGCTAACCTGAAATTAGCCAGTAATTGGGATGGACCTTTCACTATAACTCAGGTTATTAGTGATTGCACAGTGATTATTAAATCACAGCTTGGTAAATGTTACAAGTCAAATGTAGCGAGACTACGCCCATGGAGGGGGAGGGATACCTCCACCGAAATGTACGGCGATGGTCTATTGGAAGTAATGGAACAGAGTCGTGTTAAGCAACTCGAAGTGGTACCGACCCGAAAGCGAGGACCCGGGCGGCCACGGAAGGTTGCAGACCCGAAGAGGGTGGTGCCCCCTGTCGTAACATCCGGAAAGCAGGGGAAGATACAAAAAGTCTCGGCAGGCGCAGGTAAAAATAAGAGGAAAGGTCCCTCTAAGGCTAAGAAGACCTTGGAAAAGGCTCTTATGGATACCAGGTCAATAAAAGAGGCCTCAAAACCTCTTAGACGCAGTCCAAGGTTGCTACAGACTGCCGTAACCTAGCCTGTTAACACAACGAGTGTGTTGTCCTGTACTGTGTACTGTTATATGTTGTAACCTAGTTCAATGTATATTTGAGCCGGTCAAGAGTCTCTGGAAAAGGTCCTATGACAATGAACCCATGGTTTTGGACGGAAAATCCGGTGGATATGCTTATGCTATCCATAAACTCCAGAATACCTAGCGAATTGTCATAGTCGAACCCTGAGTACGGACGGACGACCGATCGGGTATTGTATTGTTTTTATGTAAGGGCGCGTGACCTAATTAAGGGCACGCGGGAAAGTTGTTGACCCATTTTCGAATGGTCACGTGAGGCGCCGGTTTGATCATGCGCAGCGATTCAAGTTCGAGTATCCCGCCATATTGTCTTATTCCTGCGAAGGAAGAAGACGTGGCCGAGGGTGGTCTTGCTCTTGTTGGAGTCTGATAGCCCGTGACAGCCATATTCCGAGGTGTGCCCTCGTTAAAAGGCACCCGCCTTTCACTGGGTAAGCAGTACTCACTGCTTATCCGGTGGATTGGGATATTTTATCCCCGAACAGCCACTTCTGTCGATGGCAGAAGAGGCCGTCCGTCTTGGCGGCGGTGCCGGTGCCAGCACCCCGCCAGAGTATGGAAGTGGTTCTCCCAAGAGTCCCACTTATACATACGACGATCAGCAATACGATGCTGATTGTGATCAAATGGATCAACAAATGAATGTTGATCAGTACTTCTCTGGAGTAGACGATAGCGACGTAGAATCGTTCTACGACGCATCCGACAACTCCAGACAAGTTAGTCCTGAACGCCGAGGCGTTCAACAACAAATTGATGTAGGTGAGCCTTATGTAGCCCCTCCATCCGAAGGTTTGAGTGGAGAACCGGCAGGAGCCCAGTCTCTTGACAGGGCTCTGATGCCACCTCCCCCTCAACTGCCGCCCCGTCTTGGTGGGAGTACCTCATTCGGTGCTTTGGGACCTGCTTCTCCGGTTGACAGGCCAATGCACCTAGAGCTGCCCTTCCCAGACAGTCCCGAATGGCATGATGTAGCCGGTCCATATGACGGACGGATGTTAGCAATTTCCGAGGAAATGCTGATACCCACCTGTTATGGGACGCCCAGAGAGGTTGACGAGCGTGTTGTCAACGCAATCTGGGAATGTGCTCATCCGCAGTGGGCTAATACCTTTCCGGAGTCCTGGTTGATGGATTACCATCAGATGGCCAAAGGATTGGTAGTCCACTTATGGTTTCGTAAAGCCGTCTGGGACGCAGAAATGGCTTTCCGAAGGAATACCTCTTATAGGCCTTCCTATGTGTCTGACAAAACGGGTTACACCGGTGTCAAGGCAGATGAGGTCTCTAGATACATAGACAGAGACCAGATCCTACTGTTAAGCACAGCGGATGAGTATGAAGCAGCAGGTAACGCTGTTGTGGATTACTGTCCAGGGGTCCCTATTACGTCTCAAACCATTGAGGCAGAAGAGGCCCGTATTGGTGTGTCTCCACTAGACAGACTCGGGGTAATACAAGACCTCGTAGTACGTCTATTGGAGAGACAGTATGCACTGGCGCATCCGGAGTTAGTACCCGGACCCGCACCCGTGCAAGTAACAGCCAAGATGGCCGATCGGATGGACCGTCTCATGTCTCCTGCTGAAGCTCCCACCTTGGGAGGCGCAGCAGTAGTACCTGAGAAGGCCCTACCTGATGCAGATGTTTCCCTTAAAACTGCTCAGTCTACCCCTACGAAGACTGAGCAAGTAAAGGAGAAAGCAGCTGGTGGAAAGGGTAAAACAACCCCCACCAAAGGTAAGGGTAAAGGGAAGCGGTCAGGAACCGAACCCTCTACCAGCACGAGTGTGGACGACAGTACCCGAACCCGTCGGGTGTCTCCACGCTCGGCCAATAAGAAGGGCGCTAAGGCTTCGGATGTCTCCGGCAATGAGACGGACGCATCCGAGCCTGGCACTTCTACTAACGGCAGATCCCGCAGGAGGAATAAGAAGAAGGTTGACCAACGCAAACCTGAACCTATCGAGGTAGACGTTCAAGCTGATAATACAGAAGCTGAACCGGCTGTCCCAACCGTAAAAGTTGAGCTCGGTGTGCCAATCGTCAAGCTACACGACGTAATGGCCGATTTGAGTGGAGACGCTCAAGATGCTGCAGCCCAGGTCCTCGCGGGTCAACAACCCGTTGTGCAACCTGTGGATGTACCATCCGACCCGGAGCATGCTTTGAAGCTGTTCGAAGCACGCCAAAAGGTGAAACTTACACCTGCTGTCCCCGCATTGGCACCTACGGATGGAACTGGTATGAACCCCCCTGTTCAGCCACTGGCTCAACAACCGGGTCCAAACCAGCCACCCGAGGAGAACATGGAACAGTAAAAAACTGTTGCATGAAGATCGGACATAATTGTGTGTCCCGGGGTTCTATTACCCATGCATTGTTGGATAAGAAACCATTTTTTTATCCAACCCGTATTGATTCGGGTACCAAACTGTACCCTAATCCGGAAACTGAAAACAGAAGGAGAAAACAAACAAGCCACTCTGGAGGAGGAGTACGAATGCTGTAAACACCATAATTGTACTGTGCCACAATGTAATGACTGTGCCTATTATAAAATCATGGACAATTTACACTAATATGGACTTTTGAACTACAAACCGGATTTACTACTACACCACTACTATTTGTGAGCTAGCACTACAGGCATCAGGGTTTAGCTACGCCCATAGAGTCCATCAACAGTCTACAACTGGATCTACTATAACCTCCAGTTAGCTAGCACTACAGGCATCAGGGTTTAGCTACGCCCATAGAGTCCATCAACAGTCTACAACTGGATCTACTATAACCTCCAGTTAGCTAGCACTACAGGCATCAGGGTTTAGCTACACCCACCAACAAGTTTTACTATAGCACTTCAGGCATCAGGGTTCAGCTCGCCCATACCAAGCCATCAGCAGCATCCGACTCCTGTTACATCCTCCAATCATGAAAACAAGTAACTTTGTTGATATTATTATATTGTATGTAAAATTGTATTTATAACTATATAATATCTTTTATAAAGATATATTATTATATAAGGGTACCTATAAATATACTGGATCTGCGAATCCTAAAAGTTATTTAAGGTAATCCTAGACCTATAACTGTCTATATAGGTCATTCCTGGTCTCAATATATTAAGAGACTATAATTCTTCTGTAACTTGTAAATATAAAACACTAAGGTATAAACTGAGCTGCGTCTCAAAAGTATAAATATTTTTCTATAAAATAAGAGAAGGTCCAACGGATTTCTCTAAACTTAGTATTGTATTACTCAGGTTAATACCTAATTGTGTTCATATAGTATCAGATTAATTGTCCATATCTGATCATTAATATTTAATTCACTCTGTAAAGTAGACAGAGCTGTTAATTTAAAAAGTCGAAAATTTTTTTTCCGGGTTCAATAACCATAATACGATCATTGTTAACAACCACCGGTCCTTTTCAGGACCCTACTGTTGTCAAAACGTTACTATAAATCTGTGATAATTGTATATTTATCATTTATGGTTGTTATAAGCTAGTGATGGAAATAACATGAACGACACTCGATGCTATTATTGTATAATTTTTCAGAAATAGGATAGTCTTATACTATAGCCTATTTCACATCGAGCAAGTGTAATTAATACCCCTTTTTAGTATTGTAAACAATCACTTACTAGGTTATTAATACACTGCGGTTTAATTACCCCCAAGTTATTGTCTAAGGGGGGCAGTGTAGGGGTATGGTATTTTACACTTTAACGTTCATGCACCCGTGAGACTCAGACCTAGGTCCTTCGGGTGTGGTGGGGGAATCCGGATGGCAGGTGGCAGCACCTGCCTCTGGGTTCGTATCCACTACACCAGGGGGCCTACCACTCGTCCGCCACACGTCACGTGGCCGGTCTGAGTTTCGCGGGCTTTTCCCCTATATAAGGCTGGTCCTAGCCCTAGGTTCCTCAGTAGTGGTTTACCCACTGCTCAACCAGGTTGTTACCCGAAAGGGTAACCGAATGCACTAGCAGCATGTAGTCCTCTGAGGCTGTGATCGTATGTAACGCAAGCTCTGAAATAAAAGCTCGGTTGCCTACCCGGAAACTTTTCTCTCTCTTCGTTATGATTTAATCTAACTTAACGAGACGAACCACTACACTGGTGCCGTGACCAGTTGGTCTTCGGGTAAGCGCAGTCAGAAATGACTGAGCTGAGCCCAGTTAGGGGAAATGGCTCAAATCGTGAGCTAGACTCCCCGATGGAGGATGGTGAAATCAAGTCACCACCCCAAGGTACGGAGTGGAGGGATCCACTAGAACACTACCCTGATGGGTTAGAAGATGTAAGAAGAAACTTACATCATGAACTGGATGAATTTGGAGACTCCTTATTCATGCCAGGAGGTACTTCGAAACCTGCACCAATGCATAAAAGTACTGCTCAATTTGGTAAATTACCATTTGAGGTACCAAAGCCTAGTGCAGGTATGTTTGAAACTCCATACAGTTCTCGAATTAAACACCAAAAATGTGGATTCGAAAAGAACAAAATGGACGAGCTTGAAGACATGAGAGCTGAATACGAGAAGATCCAGAAGGATCTTATTACACTGACCGGAACCCGAGACAAGATTCTGACTGAAAACAAACAGTTGATATCGGAACGTCTCGATTACGATCAGAGTTGTAGACGCCAACAACAATTGTTGTTGGATCAGATGGAGAAAGAAAAGCAAGATTTTCAACTCCAGCACGAACAGTATCGTGATGCACTATATACGGCGGATCTGGAATACAGAGCCTCGTATGATGAGTTGAATAGAACTAAACAAGAGTTAAATTCAACTCAATCGGCCTACGGCAAGTATCAAGAAGAGCTGAAGAAAATAGAATCAGCCTTCAAAGATGCTCGGGAAACGTACCAAAAACAGACCGATGAGCATGAAAAACTCAAAGATCAATTGATACGCGAATCCACAGATTTGGCTGTTAAACAGACTAAAATGATGGATGATTATTCCGAACTGGAGGCTAAAGCTATCCAGATGTCAAAGTATCTAGAAGATACTGGTCGTGCAGTAGGCACTCTTGAATCAGACTTCACTGTTTCAGGAATTGCCCTAAACACGACAAGTAACCAGATGTTCTCTTTGAGGGGCAATGACGGGGTAACAGAGACAACTGTACCTCGTTATGAAGGAGTAAAGAGTCATCAGGTTAGATTTACAGATAATACCTCTAAACCTCTTGGTCTAGGTACGGGAAATAAAGGGGATAATTCTGCGAGTGGAGCTAAACAAAGCCGCTCTGCAGGAAGCTCCACCTTTGACGGCGGATGGCCACAACAGTCACCTTTAGGGGGACCAAATGGCCCGTATGCCCAGTATGGATGGAATCAGTCCCAAACAGGAACGAATCCGTCCAATGGTAACACCCGGAACACGTCCGGAGGAACAACCGGACGAGCACCCGGAGGTTCCAGTACAGCTGGGGGGCAATCCGGATGTGATCAAGGATCCGGACCCTCAAGCGATCGTTCCAGGAGCAGACCCTCTGCCAGTGGGACTGGTTTCAATAATGGAAATCAGTCGTATGGAACAGGAGGAAACACTAATCCCAATAGTGGTTTCTTTAGCTTTGGTGGAAATACACAACCCACCAATGGTCCAGGGCCGGCTCCCCAAACCAGTGGATACACCTTTTCACAGGTGCCTCCATACGGAGCAGGGGGATCAGGAGGTGGAGGAGGACCACCATCCGGAGGCTTTGGAAGTACTTATGGTACGAATCCTCCAAGGAAAAAGAGACTCAGTCGCCGAGTATCTCTTTCTCCAGGGTTACAAGCGCTGCATGATTCTAATGCAGCGATTGCTAACTTAGGTGTTGATTGTTACAATCAAGGTCTGGACGATACGGAGATCATGGAATGGAGTAAGGGTTTAACCCTTACTGGATCCACGAATCCGGCTCGTAGAGTAGCTAAGATACCTACCCCCTTTAATGCCAAGAACCCATGGAAGGAGGAGTATCAAGGCTGCGCGGATGTCTTTAACTGCAATGGATGGGGTAAAGCGGAAGCTCTGCCTTATTTAGTATGCTGGTTAAAGGAAGGCGACGGAAAAGGAGCCGTGGAACAATGGAGAGATTCTCAAATAACAGGACTCTCAGCCCATATGAAGTATGATGAACTCATAGAGATTGCTTCATATTTATATGGGAATATAGTTGGAGAAGACCCTTGGCTGACGTTCACTAAAAGAACACAGAAGCCCAAGGAGTCTGCCAAAGTGTTCGGCTTAGAATGTCAACGACTGTTGCATAAAGCCAGACCTCAATGGAGACTAGATGATGAATGCTTCCTAGATGAGATGTTTAAACAATTCATTGAAGGATTGCGGAATCAAGAACACAGGACAGTAGCCTGTGAAGCTTGGAAGAATGATGCCTCTTTGACAGATTTGTTCCAGTCCCTTGATCATTATGATCGAAAGGCCCGTATCTTTGCCGGGAAGGTACCCCAACGGATGTCAGCAATGATAATCCCGGAGGGAATACCCGAAACCGATTCATCCGAATCAGGGGAACCTGACGAAGATGAAAACGTTGGGGCCATTGGCCAAGGGAACCCCCGGTACAACCGGAACTGGGGAAAGAAACCGGGTTACGTCAAGGAGAAAGTGATCACTTCTAAACCTCCTGTGACTCAACCCGATACCAAACCCACGACGGGTCCTTCTTTATCAGAGGACCTGGTTAACAATTTGGTAAAGAAGATTACTGAAAATCTTAGGAGGCCTAAGCCTGATAGGACTGTTGTGACATGCTTCCGATGTCAGGAAACTGGGCATTATGCTGCCGAGTGTGAGGCAGATAAGCCAGTTTATAGAAACACTCGTTACCGGAGCAATCCGGGTAAGGAGGACTCAGTGAAGAAGGAAAACTGAGAGGGGGTGTCCACAATGGCAACCGGATTACCCCCAGAGTGAGTGATTGCCATGACTGCCAGCCTATCGCAGCTTGCGGTACTGGCAAGAATCCTCTAGCGATTTCGCCCAGCAGTGAAGCTAAGGAGCCTGATCAGTTCCTTACTCATGAGGCTGGGGAGACTGATAGTACACCAGGTGTCAAGAACCGGCAGAAGAACACAGAGGGGAAACCCGATATCAGTCCAGAGGGAGCGGCCAATGAGTTGGCCAGGGTGGGGTGTGCCCAGTTCCCCCCGGGTCATCCTTGTCTCGAATTCTTAAAGGGATGTGGATTTGACCTCGGCGCTAAGACGGAACTTGCTAAGTATGCAAGTAGTCCTACCTACTTGAAAGGTAGGAGGTGGTACGCAGTTGTATCTGTGAGTGGTAGATCCGCTGAGTTTCTTGTCGATACGGGTGCTAGCCACTCCTGTATTGCTAAGAGATTCTACGATCTTTTGCCTACGAATCATGAAACTTTCACAACGGAAGGAAATGCTCGTACGGCCGACGGTAGCATGATACAAACGTTCGGTAGAACATGTATGAGGTTCAGTCTACAGGAAGATAAGGACTTCATCCTTACCCCTACTGTGGCGAACATCGCGGATGATGGTATACTCGGTCTGGATTTTGCTGCATTATATGGAGCAAGGTTAGATTCCCAGAGGGGAATATTGGAAGTGAGAGACCCGTACCATCTCGAAGTACAATGTGTACTTAGGCAAGTAAGCAGTGTAGCCAGTGTAGCCCAGACTGTTAAGATACCACCAGGCACAGCCTGTGATGTCTTATGTCGAGCGGACAGACAGTTTTCAGGAAAAACTGGAGTTGTAGAGCCAGACATGGCCATGTTGTCAAGTATCGGATTGGAATCCGCTGATGTTCTAGTAGCTAACGCTGCTTGGACGGTGGTTCCTATATCCAATACCGGTAACAAGACTGTCTATGTACAGAAGGATACGATCCTTGGATCGGTTGTCTTATCCGAATTGATAGAAGACTGTAAACATGTTTCGGCACCCGGAGCCCCTTCCTCACCCGAAAGGAGCCCGGAACTAGACACTCTAGTAGCCGAAAGCCATGTAGAAAGTGATGAACAACGTGAAGCTCTAACTGACTTGTTGTACAAGTACCGTAAAGCTTTTGCAGCACCGAGTGAACAATTGGGGCGTACCGATAAAGTACTGCATACGATTGACACTGGTGAGAATGAACCTTTTAAGATTCCTTATAGAAGACTCCCACTAGCCAAAAAAAAGGTAGCTGAGGAGGAGATAGCTAAAATGCTTGAACAGGATGTAATAATTCCATCAACCAGTCCTTGGTCTAGCCCTGTGTGCATGGTGACCAAGAAAGATGGTAGCATCCGTTTCTGCATAGATTACCGGAAATTGAATGGTATGACCAAGAAGAATTCATATCCCTTACCACGGATCGATGAGACTATAGACTCCCTTGGAGGTAAGCAATGGTATTGCTCTCTAGACTTACAATCCGGGTACTGGCAAGTGGGTATGCATCCGAAAGATATGGAGAAGACGGCCTTTTCCAGTCATATTGGATTATTCCAGTATAATGTGATGCCGTTTGGATTGTGCAATGCACCGGCGACATTTGAAGCCATGATGGAAACTTTATTAAGTGACCTTTTATGGAAGAAATGTCTCGTCTATCTAGACGATGTGATTGTCTTTGGAAAGACATACGAAGAATGCTTGGAAAATTTAGGTATGGTCCTGGAAAGGATCATAACTAATGGTTTGAAGCTGAAACCCAAGAAGTGCGATCTTTTCAAAAGATCTATTAATTACTTGGGGCGAATAATCTCGAATGAAGGGATTAAAGCCGATCCGGAGAAACTGGATGCCGTGTCAAATTGGCAAGCACCCACGAATGCGAAAGAAGTTAGGTCCTTCCTCGGATTCTGTTCCTACTACCGGGACTTTATCCCAGGATATTCAAGGGTTGCCTTTCCTATCCAGAGTTTGTCCCACTGGACACCCGGGATCAGAAAGGAACGATTCCCTTGGGGACCCGAGCAAGACGAGGCCTTTATGAAAATAAAGGATTTGTTTGCTATCACACCTGTGTTGAGATACCCCACGGAGAATGATCATTTCATTCTAGATACTGATGCTAGTAATGAAAGCATAGGAGCCGCCCTTTCTCAGGTCCAGGATGGGGTCGAAGTTCCTATAGCCTTCGCTAGTAACACGTTGAGTAAATCTCAAAGAAACTATTGTACCACTAAACGTGAGTTGTTGGCTGTGGTGGTCTATACGAAGAAGTTCAAGCACTTTTTGTGGGGGAGTGATTTCACTCTACGGACTGATCACTCTTCCCTCAGATGGTTATTGAACTTCAAAGATGCAGAGGGGATGATAGGTCGCTGGTTAGCGCACCTATCCGAATTCGGTCTAAATCACAGCCAGATTGAACACCGAGCCGGGGCAAAGCATTTGAATGCAGATGCTTTGTCTAGAATCCCAGTGAGGAAATGTGCAAATGCTGAGTGCACTGATTGTGGAGCACACAATGCTGTGTTGGCAGGGGTTCGAGTTCCATTCGAAACCCATCCGGAACATGTCTTGAATTGGTCCTTGGAGACCATCAGGCAGTTCCAGAAGTCTGATGCAGTCACATCACGTTTGATTAAATTCCTTAATCAGGGTATCTGTCCCCCAAGACCCGTAGTGTCATTGGAGAACAGAGAGATGAGACGATTCTTAGCTCAATGGGCCGAGCTAAAAGTCCGGGATGGTATTCTGTTTCGATGGAAGAACCATTCTAATAGGAACAAAACCTTGCAAGTTGTCATACCTAGTGCTATGCGACGAGATATTATGTATTTCTGTCATGGACATAGAACTAGTGGGCACTTTGGAAAGAAAAGGTCTCTAGAACGTCTGACCAGACGATACTATTGGCCCGGCATGAGTACAGATCTCACCCGATGGGTGGAGACCTGTCCCGAGTGCTGTAAGAACAAACCAGGACCCGGGTTAGGCAAGCTGCCATTATCCCAGGAACTGTTTGGTGTAAGGTTTGCTAGAATAGCTGTTGACATTATTAGTGGGATTCCCCCCACTCCTAGTGGCAACACGTGTATGATGGTCGTGTCTGATTATTATACCAAGTACACCCGAGTGTTCCCTTTACCGGATCATAAAGCTGTTACTTGTGCTATGGCCTTTGTAAAAGGGTGGGTGCTGCACCTAGGTGTCCCACTCATGTTACATAGTGACCAAGGCAGAGAATTTGAGTCTAGTCTGTGGCAGGAGATGTGTAATTGTCTGGCGATCTGCAAGACAAGAACTAATCCCTATAGACCACAGAGCGATGGACAAGTAGAGAGATTCAATAGGACTTTGA
Source organism: Acholoe squamosa (assembly GCA_949317995.1). Taxonomy (NCBI): domain Eukaryota; kingdom Metazoa; phylum Annelida; class Polychaeta; order Phyllodocida; family Polynoidae; genus Acholoe; species Acholoe squamosa. Next base: position 68,421,225 of record OX439046.1, on the reverse strand, counting down.
TCCAAGTATTGAAGTCTCTGGTAAATGAGCAGATGGATGATTGGGATGAACAATGTGAATTCGTGGTACATGCCTATAATGGCACTGTGCATTCGAGCACAAACTGTTCTCCTAATCTCCTCGTTTTTGGAGAGGATTTGATTATGCCAGCCGATTTGGTGTTCGGCGTAATAAGAATGAATCCGGAAGCCCCTTGCCAGGTGATGTTTGTAGAATCCCTACGGGATAATTTCAAACAAGCCTATGAGAGGGTTAGAGACGAGTTGCAGAAAACTGCGCGTTGGCAGAAAGTTGGCTATGACACAGGTCTAAAAGCTAGATTTTTTAATCTAGGGGATAGAGTACTGCGTCTACACCAACCTCTAGCTAACCTGAAATTAGCCAGTAATTGGGATGGACCTTTCACTATAACTCAGGTTATTAGTGATTGCACAGTGATTATTAAATCACAGCTTGGTAAATGTTACAAGTCAAATGTAGCGAGACTACGCCCATGGAGGGGGAGGGATACCTCCACCGAAATGTACGGCGATGGTCTATTGGAAGTAATGGAACAGAGTCGTGTTAAGCAACTCGAAGTGGTACCGACCCGAAAGCGAGGACCCGGGCGGCCACGGAAGGTTGCAGACCCGAAGAGGGTGGTGCCCCCTGTCGTAACATCCGGAAAGCAGGGGAAGATACAAAAAGTCTCGGCAGGCGCAGGTAAAAATAAGAGGAAAGGTCCCTCTAAGGCTAAGAAGACCTTGGAAAAGGCTCTTATGGATACCAGGTCAATAAAAGAGGCCTCAAAACCTCTTAGACGCAGTCCAAGGTTGCTACAGACTGCCGTAACCTAGCCTGTTAACACAACGAGTGTGTTGTCCTGTACTGTGTACTGTTATATGTTGTAACCTAGTTCAATGTATATTTGAGCCGGTCAAGAGTCTCTGGAAAAGGTCCTATGACAATGAACCCATGGTTTTGGACGGATAATCCGGTGGATATGCTTATGCTATCCATAAACTCCAGAATACCTAGCGAATTGTCATAGTCGAACCCTGAGTACGGACGGACGACCGATCGGGTATTGTATTGTTTTTATGTAAGGGCGCGTGACCTAATTAAGGGCACGCGGGAAAGTTGTTGACCCATTTTCGAATGGTCACGTGAGGCGCCGGTTTGATCATGCGCAGCGATTCAAGTTCGAGTATCCCGCCATATTGTCTTATTCCTGCGAAGGAAGAAGACGTGGCCGAGGGTGGTCTTGCTCTTGTTGGAGTCTGATAGCCCGTGACAGCCATATTCCGAGGTGTGCCCTCGTTAAAAGGCACCCGCCTTTCACTGGGTAAGCAGTACTCACTGCTTATCCGGTGGATTGGGATATTTTATCCCCGAACAGCCACTTCTGTCGATGGCAGAAGAGGCCGTCCGTCTTGGCGGCGGTGCCGGTGCCAGCACCCCGCCAGAGTATGGAAGTGGTTCTCCCAAGAGTCCCACTTATACATACGACGATCAGCAATACGATGCTGATTGTGATCAAATGGATCAACAAATGAATGTTGATCAGTACTTCTCTGGAGTAGACGATAGCGACGTAGAATCGTTCTACGACGCATCCGACAACTCCAGACAAGTTAGTCCTGAACGCCGAGGCGTTCAACAACAAATTGATGTAGGTGAGCCTTATGTAGCCCCTCCATCCGAAGGTTTGAGTGGAGAACCGGCAGGAGCCCAGTCTCTTGACAGGGCTCTGATGCCACCTCCCCCTCAACTGCCGCCCCGTCTTGGTGGGAGTACCTCATTCGGTGCTTTGGGACCTGCTTCTCCGGTTGACAGGCCAATGCACCTAGAGCTGCCCTTCCCAGACAGTCCCGAATGGCATGATGTAGCCGGTCCATATGACGGACGGATGTTAGCAATTTCCGAGGAAATGCTGATACCCACCTGTTATGGGACGCCCAGAGAGGTTGACGAGCGTGTTGTCAACGCAATCTGGGAATGTGCTCATCCGCAGTGGGCTAATACCTTTCCGGAGTCCTGGTTGATGGATTACCATCAGATGGCCAAAGGATTGGTAGTCCACTTATGGTTTCGTAAAGCCGTCTGGGACGCAGAAATGGCTTTCCGAAGGAATACCTCTTATAGGCCTTCCTATGTGTCTGACAAAACGGGTTACACCGGTGTCAAGGCAGATGAGGTCTCTAGATACATAGACAGAGACCAGATCCTACTGTTAAGCACAGCGGATGAGTATGAAGCAGCAGGTAACGCTGTTGTGGATTACTGTCCAGGGGTCCCTATTACGTCTCAAACCATTGAGGCAGAAGAGGCCCGTATTGGTGTGTCTCCACTAGACAGACTCGGGGTAATACAAGACCTCGTAGTACGTCTATTGGAGAGACAGTATGCACTGGCGCATCCGGAGTTAGTACCCGGACCCGCACCCGTGCAAGTAACAGCCAAGATGGCCGATCGGATGGACCGTCTCATGTCTCCTGCTGAAGCTCCCACCTTGGGAGGCGCAGCAGTAGTACCTGAGAAGGCCCTACCTGATGCAGATGTTTCCCTTAAAACTGCTCAGTCTACCCCTACGAAGACTGAGCAAGTAAAGGAGAAAGCAGCTGGTGGAAAGGGTAAAACAACCCCCACCAAAGGTAAGGGTAAAGGGAAGCGGTCAGGAACCGAACCCTCTACCAGCACGAGTGTGGACGACAGTACCCGAACCCGTCGGGTGTCTCCACGCTCGGCCAATAAGAAGGGCGCTAAGGCTTCGGATGTCTCCGGCAACGAGACGGACGCATCCGAGCCTGGCACTTCTACTAACGGCAGATCCCGCAGGAGGAATAAGAAGAAGGTTGACCAACGCAAACCTGAACCTATCGAGGTAGACGTTCAAGCTGATAATACAGAAGCTGAACCGGCTGTCCCAACCGTAAAAGTTGAGCTCGGTGTGCCAATCGTCAAGCTACACGACGTAATGGCCGATTTGAGTGGAGACGCTCAAGATGCTGCAGCCCAGGTCCTCGCGGGTCAACAACCCGTTGTGCAACCTGTGGATGTACCATCCGACCCGGAGGGAGAGGAGCCGGTTGACCCAGTTGTGGATGTCACTCCGACTGACGAGCAAGAGGCTGCTATCTGGGCTAACGCCAATAGCAACTTTGCCGACTTCATTCCTCTACACAGGGGACACCTGAAGGGGAGTAAATCCGTATGGAGACTGCCCCCTCGGATCACCTGTGAGAGGCAGGAAGATATGGAGGAGTGGCTTCGCAAGAAGCTCTCTGATAGAAAGCCGGCCAATATGTACTGGATCTATTGGGAATTCGTTAAGAATTCGCCCAATGGTCTGTACAATTATGACCAGAAGGGCAAGCTCAAGTTTGCTCTAGATGAGTACTACGGGGAGGATCATAAGGATTGTCCCTTCCAACGTTGTACTCAAAGTGAGGGTGAGGTTGAATTCTTCATCGAGAAAGACGCGTTCCTTCGTCATCTCGTGGAGGTTCATATGCACCAGAGGCCGGAATATGTCTGCGACCGAGAGGTTGGCAAGAAATGTGCTAAATGCACAGGATGTGTCACCCCCCGACGCGGAGACATGGTCCGGCACTATGTGACTTCGCATGGAGAGGGCCTGGAGGCAGCCATAGATCGGGTGATGAAAATTCACTCCGAACTCTATGGCAACCTTAGGGGCCTCAATGCAGAGAAGTTGGCTTCCCTCACACCGAGTACGAAGCAGTTTGCGCCTACGGTTCCTGGTACTAACCAGAAACTAAAGGCTCGGTTTGCCCAGACTCCCGGGTCCGGCAAACTAGAGTACGCTCAGGAGGAGTACGATCTGTTAAACGAATGGAGAAGCAACAAGGCCCGCCGTCGTGGTGGGGCTTATGTAACTCCATCCGGAGAACAGGTCCGAAGCCGCAGGGATTACCGCCAGGGACCCTCTGTAGCAGATAGGAAGAGACAGGCGTCTGAATCTCCAAGCCGAGCCAGGTCACCACTGGAGGCGCTGGAGAGACAGACAAATGGGGGAAGGAAGAAGCCACATCTTCCATCTCCTACTGGAACTCCTTCCCATTATGGGCGAGCACCAACTCCACGAGGTGCACAGAACCCGACATTCTTTGGTGTCAGTGGACCGAGTGGCCAGTCCGCCCGGAAACACGCGCCTTTGAATGTCAAAGACCCGAAGCAGTACCCTGCTATGGGCCCACCCGGACCAGAGATGCAAATCTTTGATCAGTACGGGAGGGTCAAGCAGGAACTGCCGACAGTAGGAGGTCAAGCTCCCCGACCTACAATGAGTGCTGTGGTGAGACAACGTCCACCCGCACCATTGTTGACGGCCAAAGACCTTAGAAGGGAATTGTCACGGTTGCCCCTGGTTCAGGGATTACCAACTCAAGGCCCTTCTTCGACCACTGCTAGTGCGGTTACTACTGCGGTTGCTTCTTCGCACACGCAGGTAGCTGTCACTGCGAGTGGGTCTGGAGCACAGCCGAAGCCTCAGGGTCAGGTACCCCCACCTGGTGCTGTGGTTCATCGGCCTAAGCTGATCCAGACAGTGGAGACCTTCTTCAAGAAGGAGGACAAATTGTCTTGCAATATCCAGAGCAAACAATTTGAGACGCTACAGCACCATCTGGAAAACCTCCACCTGGACATGTATCGTCGGACCGTGTCGAGCACTCTCCAGTGTATTGACGCGATCCAGAAGTCAGAGATCAACCGAATCTCGACTCAGATCAAAGCGGATGTTGCCAAAGATAAGCAGGAAGCTGCTAATCTGCGGCAGGAGGCCCTATCCGAGAAGGAAACAGCTTCTCAGATGCTCGACCTAGAACGAGCAACGAACATGAAGAACCAGCAAAAGTTCTTCAAGGTCTTCGGAGTTATCATGGATAACTGGGACGGTACACCTGAGCATGCTTTGAAGCTGTTCGAAGCACGCCAAAAGGTGAAACTTACACCTGCTGTCCCCGCATTGGCACCTACGGATGGAACTGGTATGAACCCCCCTGTTCAGCCACTGGCTCAACAACCGGGTCCAAACCAGCCACCCGAGGAGAACATGGAACAGTAAAAAACTGTTGCATGAAGATCGGACATAATTGTGTGTCCCGGGGTTCTATTACCCATGCATTGTTGGATAAGAAACCATTTTTTTATCCAACCCGTATTGATTCGGGTACCAAACTGTACCCTAATCCGGAAACTGAAAACAGAAGGAGAAAACAAACAAGTCACTCTGGAGGAGGAGTACGAATGCTGTAAACACCATAATTGTACTGTGCCACAATGTAATGACTGTGCCTATTATAAAATCATGGACAATTTACACTAATATGGACTTTTGAACTACAAACCGGATTTACTACTACACCACTACTATTTGTGAGCTAGCACTACAGGCATCAGGGTTTAGCTACGCCCATAGAGTCCATCAACAGTCTACAACTGGATCTACTATAACCTCCAGTTAGCTAGCACTACAGGCATCAGGGTTTAGCTACACCCACCAACAAGTTTTACTATAGCACTTCAGGCATCAGGGTTCAGCTCGCCCATACCAAGCCATCAGCAGCATCCGACTCCTGTTACATCCTCCAATCATGAAAACAAGTAACTTTGTTGATATTATTATATTGTATGTAAAATTGTATTTATAACTATATAATATCTTTTATAAAGATATATTATTATATAAGGGTACCTATAAATATACTGGATCTGCGAATCCTAAAAGTTATTTAAGGTAATCCTAGACCTATAACTGTCTATATAGGTCATTCCTGGTCTCAATATATTAAGAGACTATAATTCTTCTGTAACTTGTAAATATAAAACACTAAGGTATAAACTGAGCTGCGTCTCAAAAGTATAAATATTTTTCTATAAAATAAGAGAAGGTCCAACGGATTTCTCTAAACTTAGTATTGTATTACTCAGGTTAATACCTAATTGTGTTCATATAGTATCAGATTAATTGTTCATATCTGATCATTAATATTTAATTCACTCTGTAAAGTAGACAGAGCTGTTAATTTAAAAAGTCGAAAATTTTTTTTCCGGGTTCAATAACCATAATACGATCATTGTTAACAACCACCGGTCCTTTTCAGGACCCTACTGTTGTCAAAACGTTACTATAAATCTGTGATAATTGTATATTTATCATTTATGGTTGTTATAAGCTAGTGATGGAAATAACATGAACGACACTCGATGCTATTATTGTATAATTTTTCAGAAATAGGATAGTCTTATACTATAGCCTATTTCACATCGAGCAAGTGTAATTAATACCCCTTTTTAGTATTGTAAACAATCACTTACTAGGTTATTAATACACTGCGGTTTAATTACCCCCAAGTTATTGTCTAAGGGGGGCAGTGTAGGGGTATGGTATTTTACACTTTAACGTTCATGCACCCGTGAGACTCAGACCTAGGTCCTTCGGGTGTGGTGGGGGAATCCGGATGGCAGGTGGCAGCACCTGCCTCTGGGTTCGTATCCACTACACCAGGGGGCCTACCACTCGTCCGCCACACGTCACGTGGCCGGTCTGAGTTTCGCGGGCTTTTCCCCTATATAAGGCTGGTCCTAGCCCTAGGTTCCTCAGTAGTGGTTTACCCACTGCTCAACCAGGTTGTTACCCGAAAGGGTAACCGAATGCACTAGCAGCATGTAGTCCTCTGAGGCTGTGATCGTATGTAACGCAAGCTCTGAAATAAAAGCTCGGTTGCCTACCCGGAAACTTTTCTCTCTCTTCGTTATGATTTAATCTAACTTAACGAGACGAACCACTACAGCGGCTGCTCTTCCTCTGAGCTACTTCCCCTGGCCTGACATTTCCACCTTCCATCCACACCTGGATCGGTATGATACACACTAGGGGGGCAGTGATTACCCGGAGACCCGCCCCTGGGGGTCTGCCACCGAGTACAGGGAATTACTGCCCCTACACTCCTCCACATCAGCTTCAACCACCATCCACCAGCACCCGGCATTCCCCCTCAAACCAGTTACCTGGAAATTGAGGCTTTATCAAGCAGTGTTAGGGCACTCCTGACTTCCCAGTGGATGTACCAGTACAATTACCGGATTGGTCGAAGCGTCATCTGTATCATATCGGCCCAGTTCCCGAGTCCTCAATCCATGATTGTGTTAAGACATGAGCAGGCACACATATCTTCAATCTGATTGTATTAGGATGCTCGGTTTCTCCACCACTGTAGAGGTCGGTGAAAATGTTCTTGGAGAAACCGGGACTCGAACCCGGGGCCCTCCAACTTCGAAGCGGCTGCTCTTCCTCTGAGCTACTTCCCCTGGCCTGACATTTCCACCTTCCATCCACACCTGGATCGGTATGATACACACTAGGGGGGCAGTGATTACCCGGAGACCCGCCCCTGGGGGTCTGCCACCGAGTACAGGGAATTACTGCCCCTACACTCCTCCACATCAGCTTCAACCACCATCCACCAGCACCCGGCATTCCCCCTCAAACCAGTTACCTGGAAATTGAGGCTTTATCAAGCAGTGTTAGGGCACTCCTGACTTCCCAGTGGATGTACCAGTACAATTACCGGATTGGTCGAAGCGTCATCTGTATCATATCGGCCCAGTTCCCGAGTCCTCAATCCATGATTGTGTTAAGACATGAGCAGGCACACATATCTTCAATCTGATTGTATTAGGATGCTCGGTTTCTCCACCACTGTAGAGGTCGGTGAAAATGTTCTTGGAGAAACCGGGACTCGAACCCGGGGCCCTCCAACTTCGAAGCGGCTGCTCTTCCTCTGAGCTACTTCCCCTGGCCTGACATTTCCACCTTCCATCCACACCTGGATCGGTATGATACACACTAGGGGGGCAGTGATTACCCGGAGACCCGCCCCTGGGGGTCTGCCACCGAGTACAGGGAAATACTGCCCCTACAATATGTTCAAGGAAGGAGAACTGTGCATGAGTAATGCTGGAAAATTGGAATGGGGATGTTTATTGGTCCCATGTGTTGTCCATAATTATCATCTATTACCAAGTAGACTCATGTATTGAAACGGCACTTACGTATTTATAAGCCACGATATAAATCGACTATAAGCCGCATTATGGACTTGAAAAGTGCCAAATACCCCCCCCCCCCTCCAAGCACCCCATCTAGTTGTTGATACAATAGGCCTCACCTGCACTGTAAAAAATAACTGTTGAATCTACGAGGTATCCTTGTTAAACTGAACAGTGAACAACCGTAATTAGAAAACAAGGGGCCAGTGTAGTTTTGCAAGAAACTCCGGGTGGTGGTGGGGTGGTACAAGGAATCTCTAGGAAAATAACGACATCTCTGTGAAAATAAATATGGATCTCTGGGAACTTTGGGACGAGGAATCCTTCGTTATTTCAACAACATTTTTTTTACAGTGTGCACTTTGGTTCGTAGTTAGCACACGGGAGACTACATCATAACGAATTATGGATAATTCAAATTTTGTCCCTTTTTTTAAATTGAAAACTACAAAAGATCTGATGACGTGGTTGATTTCTATAACGGTAAAAATGTATAATGTTACACATACATATACATGGTTCTAGGGTAATGAGAGTATGCAGATTGAGACATCTCATCTACCCCTACAATTCCTAAGATCTAAATCTGGAGAGTGAGGCACCCTGTGCCGCATGGTACTTAGGACATCATCTGTTGGTAGGGGAATAGAATCACAGCCTGCAATTACCAGTAGCAGGCACACTGGGATCAGAACCCATATTTCTTACTATCTTTCCAATCATGACAGACATGCTGCTCCCATAGAACTGAGAAATCAGAATCTATGAATGATTCATGAAACTCCCAAATCAAATCCACCACTGAAAACTAGGAGTAGACTCTAGAGGAAGGAAAGGTCTAGCTTAGGTAGGCATCTTGGCCTTCTGTAGATGGGGCTTGTGGTTTTGGACATTGTGTCTATCTAGCTGTCAGTGGTTTAACCCTTTAAGGACCAACTAATGTATTGATACATTATGCCCATTGGGTTTTATGATACATGAATACAGCCCAAACAAGTAACTCACCATGGCTACATGCATGTCCCATGTCAACCATACAGGGTTGATACACCCACGGAAGGTCGGCATGATGCTCCAGTGAAATGCGTGGGAGTCAAAACTTCATTGGTGCATCATGCCCACCAATGGGCATGATGCACTCCTGCATCAGCAGCCCTTAAAGTGTTTCAAGTGGGAGAGGAAGGGTCCCAGTTATGGATTCCTGAGAGGACTGTATGCATGTAAGGGGTATGTAGAAATAACCGTGGAGCAGCCACCCCCTACCTTAGTTATATCCCCTCACCCCTTCCTCCAGTATCTAGCTCTTCTCCTGCTCTCTATACAAATGTGGGACTTTACCTGCGTTCCAGAAAATGTGAAGAAAGTGTTATTTCCAGCCACTTCCAGTGGTCCTTTCAATCAACCTGACTTCATGAATCTTAGGACTAGGGGTCTTCTCCCCAGCAACTGTGAAGACAAAACGCCTTTTCAAATGGGTTCTGTATGATTAAAACATGTGGAAATCCTGTATGATTCCAAAAATGTAAGCACACATGCCCCCCTTGATTATGCAACTCCTCAAATGCGCATTTCTCTAAGATAGGACCCCCCCCCCTCCCAAAAAAAACAATAAAGAAACAAAGAAAAAAAAATGTCTTAAATGAGGTGTGATTTTGAAAATAGAGAACGCAGGTGAAGTTCCTATTTCATGCATAGTGCAGTGCCTCTACTTCACCCGGCCCCAGACTTCTGTGGAGGGAGGTGGGGCTTAGGCCCCCTAGAGACTAACCTTCTGCCTCGCTTGCTGCCCCAGCGCCCTCTAGATATCCCCAGCGGAATGCCTCAGCGCAATTGGCCTGGCTTTCCTGCTGGTAGTGCTGAAGGAGGGTGCAGGTTGGGGTGGCTTCAGGGAGGGGGGGGGCACTTGCCCATGAGTTGGTTAACGACTGCAGTACAACTCTCGGAGAGAGGTGGCAGTGGATTCCCACTATGGTAGAATTTAAAAAGGGGAGCAGTTGATTCCCTTCAGATCCCTATTAAATAGCAGGATGGTGGGTTATCCATGAGATCTCGTAAAGAGTGTATTTTTGTTTATACACCATACATATGTGAGGGCATAAACTGTGATAAAAAAAAGTTTAAAACACAGTGCTGGACAACGAAAAAAAACAGGCTTCAGGGGGGGGGGCAATGCAGGCACTATTTGATTGTGGAGAAAGAGGGCGGTCAGCCTATCCACTCACATGGGGCGGTCAGATTTCCATGTCACTGACAGATAGGGCGGTAGGTCGGCAGTTGTGACCTACCCTCACAGAGTCAGTGCCCCCCCCCCACCTCAGGTTGGCTTCAATTTGAGAGGGTTGTGAGGGGAGAGTGGAGTTGGTGGTAGATTGTGGTGGAGATGGTGTTGGCATTAGCAGGGTGTAGCTGAGGGAGTCTGGTCTTCGCCGTTTGATCTAAATGTCAGGCCGTGGCAGCAACTATACACATCGTGCCCTTCTCTGGGAACCCAATTCAGTTTCAATTCCACATAATCCAGTCAATATCCACCCTCTTCCTGCACTGGGAAGAAAAGAGATAAAAAAAATGGAAAACAGTGTAACTCAAAGATATCAGGGGAGAGGAAGATTGACTTGGGATGAGTGGCTAGAATGGGGCGTGAGAATTACATGTATAGGGGAAAAAAGATGAGATAAAAATGGCTTTTTCCTGTGGTTTTTTACACTAGCTGTGTGCCTTTAATTTCCCTCTTTCCACCTTTGGCCTGTGCCCTGTACCAACCCCTCCTATCCCTCCAGGGTCGACCCATGCACTCTGCCCTCTTTCCGTCCAACCACTACTATGAAATACTGACTATAAATAGGCGCTATTGATTGGTCGGCGGGAGCGGGCCGTTTTCTGACAGCTGATTGGTTATTGGCTGTCACGTGGCATGAGGCCAGGGCCTATGATCTGGTTGCTGGCAGGCCCTGTGATCTGCTTATGGTGGAGTGTTAGGGGGCTGTGGGGTGGTAGTGGATGGGGCACTGGGTGGAGGGAGGGACACCCTACGTTTAAATGCTGATAGAAGTGCATTAATGCATCATCATCATGTCCATTGGTCATCATGATGCATGCTAATGCATCATGCCGGTCCTATGGAGTGGTACTCTTATTAGGTATGATGAAGTACAAGAAAGCAGTCTCTCCAACACTTCATTGGTGCATCATGACGACCAATGGGCATGATGCACTCCTGCATTAGCTGCCTTTAAAGGGTCATACGGCTTTACACCGGTCTCTGTGGGTGGCGTGTACATCTAAAGGGCATAAATATATATGTATGTATATATATATATATATATATATATATATATATATATATATAGGAGGATGTAAGAGTGGAGGGAGATACCACTAACATATATATATATATATATATATATATATATATATATATATATATATATATATATATATATATATATAGGCCTATATGGTACATAGAAAGGATGTTTGTGACTGGCTGTGGATATAGCATACAAATGACATTTGAACTGCCTATATCGTAAGGTATAGCTGCTGGCTTTGGACCTGAAGGGACACATATCAATGATATCAATCCAACTTGAAAGACCACAATAGTATACTTACATTTCCTCTCTTTTTGGCGTTTTCATCCTATAGCAATTTTGGCATTTTCCAAATCGTGCAACTATGATGCTAGATTGTCAGAAATAAAAGCTTCCCCCAGTTTCACCACATGATACATGCTGATGTGCCCCTCTCACTATTAGCTACTATTGCCCAGGCTCCCCCTCCAGCTGCCTCACTCGCAAAATTTATAGATGCCTCACAGAAAACCTGCCGCCACTTGAAACTCGTCAATACAGCTGAGTTTAGGGCGGTCAATCTAAACTAGTCATACTGACAAGCAGACTTGTCATGCTGACAACACTAAATCGTCATATTGACAACTTATCAGGTGTCAGAATGACGACCTAAAGATGTCAATGTGACCAAATGGTGATTTAGGTCTTAACAATCTTACGAACTAAAGTCATCTGCACGGACGAGTTTCAGACCTTCCAAGGTTTTCAGTGCTCCTACCTGAACGTCACCATATCGTTTTTTTCAGTTTCCAATCACAGGAGAAATGTCAACTTACCTGAAACGAGAAGAAAAAGCTTGTTAAGTATTACAGCTAAGTCCATTTATTGATACACAGGGATGAAATATCTACAATGTAAATTATAACTGTTGAATCTATAACCTGGGATACTCATAAAACTGAACAATGAACCACCATAATTGTATTCCAATGAACCAGTGTAGTCTTTACAAGAAGCCCCAGGTGGCAGTACAGTGGTACAAAAGGCACAAGGAATCTCTGTGAAAATAACGACGGATCTCTGCAACTTTGGGACAAGGTTTCCGTTATTTTGACAACAGTGTACATAACATGCTAGTGTTACAAATGGCATGTGCTTATGAAGATGATAGAACAAAAGGTTCCCTTTCTTTCAACTTGCATCCTTTATAGATTTTATAATATTCCTGCAAGAGAAGAACCTTCTCACCTTCAAGGAATCAAAAGACATTGTTCCTGGATCTCTCTTTGTGTATTTTCCGGTATTTTCCTTATATGTAAGGGATTTCACCCTTCAACGTTACAAGATTAGAACAGTTATAACATGGTACCTAACATAAATAGAAGAACGGTCCTCTTAAATAATAACACATATGCCTGTCTATATCATCCATCCCCTTATGCAGAGACATACAACCACATAACTGACCCAACCCAGTCCTTATATAAAGGCCCAACCATGGAGACGCTATAAAATGATCTCTATACACTGGAGGAGTGGGGGAGGGAGGGGGATCACTGTGGATCACTTGACTTGATCCTCCAGGCAGGGCAATCTCAGGACGCCCCAGGCTAGGTTTCTTGGTGGCCAATTAGGGGAGATTGCCCAGGTCCTAGTATCATATGTTTGTATCTGGGTGATATGGATAGCCTTGTTGGTGACCTTATAGTGGAGGCTATGCCATGGACAATCTTACTCCTACTTGCCTTGCCATGTAAAGGGCCTGGAGGAGGAGCAGGGGATAGAGGATAATTACCACTGTATTGTATCATATTCTGATAGGCCTTATGGCTAGTATATAGTGGAGAATAGTCTTCAGTGTGTCCAAAAAGAGTCCAATTAGACACTGCATTGGACATAGTTTTGATGGAAATTCACTTAATATTCTAAGCCTTTACTAGCATATCTTAAATAAAGATTATGTTTACCAATGGGTCAGAATTCCAACAACATAAAAACTACATCTTCACAGTTATTTTCCAATGCTATTCGTTTTATGCTTCGTTATGTCACCTACTATAGTCACAATCATTATCAAACTGCACGTGTTACACCTGCACCCAGCAAAAAGCAGTATTTTAGGTTTATAGGGTTCTTACTGGCATCTGATAGACAGTATTCTATCTGGAGTATGTATGTCGATTTCATAATGAAATACACACCGTACATCAATCTAACAACAATTAACACAGGTGCCTGGATGGCTTCAGCGTGGATGTTTGCCACCTTTGGCTTCCTTATTTATGCCTCCACATCATTCATAGCAGTCTTTAACTGTCGGTATATCAAGGGGAAGCCTTATCAAAGGCCCTTAGTGTATAACTGTGTCACTGCATCAGACACCTATAGATTACTCAGTTACATAGATCAAAGGCTAATAAGGGTAAAGTGCAGGGAGCTAGTCAATATAGGAAGTGACATTCATAAAGAGGCATTATTCTTTGATACAAAACAAAGATCAATGGTTGGTATCAGACATGAAGGCATTGTCACTTCTTGTACAAATTACTGCTCTTATGTAATTATTTTATTTTTATACAATAATAACTTCGTGGATTCTATCTAAGCTGAAGTAGGGTATTCTAGATTCACATGAAAATTGATATATACACCAGGTCGATGATGACTGTTCGATGATGACTGTTTACAAATATGTCTATGTAATCGCCTAGAGCATAGATCCATGTTGGAGTCAGGGAGCAACTCAACATGGTAATACTAAAATGGACAACCTTAGATCGTCATTTTGAGACCCCAAACTGTCCAGGGCGCGGACCTTGTTGGCACATAAACTCCCACTGGTATCTCATTTTCACTTATTACTATAGACCAAAGTATGGGAGTAGATAGACCACATTAAGCCATCGAAGTTATTGATGTAGGTATCGTTAGGCTGAAGACCTTAAGTCATCAGGACTGACTAGTTTTGGGATTTCAAGACATTTCAGTGAGTAACTCACAAGGAGTTCAGAAAGGGTGATGAAGAGGAAGAGCCATAAATAAGCTGCATGGGAATGCAGTCAGCTATCACTTCCTCGATCCTTTGATTCCTCAGATCCCTCATTACCTCAGACAGAAAATCTGGAACTAACTCTCTGTTTTCTACTATATATGGACTTATCTCCTCAGACAATTTGCTTCCTCAGACGTTTTCCCTTGTATTTTCCTTATCTGAGGAAACAAGGGCTGACTGTGCATGCCTAACAAAATAATGAAGGACATATTGTATGTGAGTGAAGTGCTGGCGAGTCTGCTCGCCAGCACTTCATTAAAGCATCATGCCGACCCTCAGGGGCTGTATCGATCCCCGTAGGGTCAGTATGATGCATGAATGCAGCCCAGTTGAGTTATTCACCAGGGCTGCATTTATGTATTAATGCATAACAGCGGTCCTTAAAGGGCTAACACACACACAGGGACCCAGCACACTTCAAAGCCACCTACAAGCCCCTGTGGACCCCTACCCATGCATGTCCCCACTCCCCCTGCTCCCTCTGTCACATATATATATATATATATATATATATATATATATATATATATATATATATATATATATATATATATATACATACACTCCCAATACCATCCTGATCTAGCTCTTGTCCTCTCTATCCCTACTCTACAAATACACCCGTCCCTCCCTCCAGTGTATCCCCAGACTAAAGTCGCATTGGTAGGACGGGGTCAGTCATTTAGTGTGGAAGATGAGGGAGTGGGTTACAAAGTAGACACATGGAAGGCAGGGTGGTCTAGATAATAATGTGTGGAATATGGAAACAGATTTTCTTTTGAGAAAAAATATTGATGCCCCCCCAAGAAAAAAAGTAATGATGAAACAAAAAATGATAATAATAAGCAAAACAAAATTTGCAATTCTCATTAGTATCCATCAGAACCATGATTCATGTAATGCATTTGGCACCATACACAGTACAATAAATCTTCTGAATGGGTGAGGGGAGGATTCATTTTAGCATTCACTGAGAAAATATTCTTACTCACTTGAGTCTGGATCCAAACTCAGGCAATGTCGCCAAAATGAGTATCATTTGAGACTCAGCCTAACCCTTGGATTATACTCAGGCAGAGCCAGAGTATAATCCAAGGATCAGCCTCAGGACCTACCAGAGTATCACCTCAAGGTCAGGCTGAGTCTCAAAACATACTCATTTAGGCGACATTGCCTGAGTCTGGATACAGACTCAAGTGAGTAAGAATATTTTCTCAGTGTTGTCTTGGCGCTCCTTAGTCTTAGGTGCATATCACCCCCACCAACCTGAAAACACACAAAAATGTCATGTAAATGACCTCTCCTGAGAGCACCCTATAGTAGTAGATCCAGCAGTAGCAGTTGAGAGGGGGGTGTACTAGTTATGGTGTGGGGTTGGGACAATACCTAGGCTTTAGTTGGTTGTGACAGTAGTAATGACACTATGTGTGATGTCTGCGTGCTCCCCCAGCCCCAGGGCACTACCCAGTGTTGACCTTCTATGATCCTCCTCTGACGCCTGGATCATGGCCCCTGTGAGGATGGTAGCCCTTTATGGAGGACATGATGATGATTGTGTAGCTTTGTCGGCATGATGCATCAATGCAGTGCTGGCGAGTAGACTCGCCAGCACTGCATTGCTACATCATGACGACCCTTTGGGATTGGATACATATAAACCCTGTAGGGTTGGCATGATGTCAGGCCTGCTTGAGTCTCTAATAATGATTATGATATAATGTCAGAAAATAATATTCAGAAAGGTTTGATAACAAGATTGAGGGAGTGAAATGAGACCCCCCCCCTCCCTATCACCCATACCCTGCCTGTTGCCATGAGGTGACTGCAGCCAGATTAGAACAGTGTATATTGATGCCTGAAAGAAGGGCTGCATTCGTGCATCATGACAGCCAAACGGCATGATGCATTAATGCACACTCCAGCCATAAAAGGGTTAAGAGTACTCTATGATCTCTGTATGCTCTCTGTATATGAGTGAGCCCTGTATGATCTATTCATATGGAGTGTATTATCTGGCTTTAAGACTGATATCTCTATGACCTATATACCAGGGTATAGAATACCCTTCTAAGTCCTATCTCATTTCGGCTTGCTTTGAGGACATGGGGGGAGAAGGCAGATCAAGGGGTGGACTCTAGCCTGTAGGATATGTCCATGATGTTGATACACAGAAATAACCTTGTTATTGACATTTTCTATACAATCATTATTCCATACCATACATTTTCTACTTTTCTTATCATATTATTAAAAAGAGGTGCACTTCAGACCATCAAGTCCATATTTGGGAATTCGAGACCAGTTGAATTCCACTGTTCAATTTAAAAGAATGTGTTTGAAAAGGAAAACACAGGCTGCTATATTGGCATGGACAATGTCGAATGTCAAATGCTATAAAGTACAGGCGTGAAATTGGTAGGCATTGTGACAGCACCAGGCTATTGAGTAGCTGGGTGGCTGGTGGAAGCTGTGGGTTACTGCACACAATAAAAACACCTCTAGGGTGTTAGTGAGCAGCATAGAATGAACTCGTCAAAACCTTTCAAATCTAATTTGTACGCCCTGAAAGAGATTCTTCATCTTGACAATACTACATGGCAGGGGCCTACCTAAGGGAGCGGTCATTTTTTAACAACAGGGCGGTTGGTGAAATTCCGTCCCCCCCCCCTCCGAGGGGTCTGAAAATTTCCTTCCCCCCCTTTTATTCTACAGTCGCACACATCGTCATAGTGTGCCATGTATCCACAGGTCATAAACACACTAAGAGGCCAGAGGGGGAATTTCTCAAGATGGTACGATTGCACACATCCTATACAATTTGAAATCCTCAAAATTAGAGTGGGCGATTGTAGGAAGTGTCCTACGACTACGCTCTATGATCAGCACTTAATTTAGTAATAACATAATGTTGGTAGGGCAGTCGTACCATTCCAATCATTAATGACTGCTAGATGCAGGGCTGAAATGGCATGAGAAAGAGGGATTCCACTACGATTTGAGGGGGTCTTGAGAAATGCCTTGCACCAACTTGAATAGCTCAAGTAATTGCATGTTGAGAAATTCCACCCAGAGCCAACCTGATGGTCTGGCTATAGTAAAACATGCACTGTAAAAAATCATCGAAATAATGGTGCAATTCTTGTCGAAAAAAATGCCAGAGATCAGTGGTTATGTCCACAGACATTCCTTGGACAATGGTACTTCCACCTTGGGCTTCTTGCAAAAATTTCACCTGTTTACTGCAATACCATTACGGTTGCTCACTCTTTGTTTTGTTAGGATCCCTGGTAGATTGAACAGTTATTTTTCACAGTATAGGAGTGGGAGACAGTGGCATGTGGCACAGAGTGTATTGGGACAATGTGGCCACTTGTATGCATGACATGAGGCTGGGTTGGGCATTTATTCTGCTCTCTTTTATTCCTCAGGAAGTAAAGTTGGTGCCCGGAGTTGGTGGTTATGAGAGGAAGCACTGTTTTGCCTGCACTGAATTAGGCAGGTTCACTGTTTGTCATTCATGACCTTTCTGAGCCCTATAATGTGAACCTTCGATCAAATAGTCTGTACATGCTACAGTAAAAGCAATGACTTCTGATCTTATCATGTTAATTGGGATAATCATGTACTTAAGACAAACAATCTGCATAACCAGTTGAAATGCTGAGATAGCAGTTCTCCATTGAGTGTAATTGTGATGATAAGGCTGGGTTGTAACTGTTCAAAGAAATACAAAGTTGAGGTATACTTTTGTAAATGGTAATTAGTTTGTCCTCAATGTGCATACATTTGGTCGGCCATTGGAGGGTATATATTCAGTTAAACACTGAGGCTCCATTCTGAATTTTAGCACCACAGGCCATGTAACAAGAAGAATGTTAATGGAACCAGGAGGTATTTGCACCCTTTAGTGGCATGTATATTTATGGAGGATATTTGAGGACATTTAGACTGTTTATCCACAGCACCTGCACTCCATATGAAGCCCCTATGATAAACCCACATATCTGGTCTCCAGTGCGCAGGTGCGAACTGCGCCCTCTGGTGTTGGATCATGACCTTGAAGTGACCTTGGGACGACATTGGAATGACCTTGTATGACCTTGGCCACTCTGCTATGGGTGATGGTGGGTTTTATTGCTGCAGGCAGGGGTGGGCAGCCATGCATACAGGCTGCCATGTTAGTAGCCATGCCTGGGGTTGACTTAGCAGCTCCAGAGGCTAGGCATTGCTGGCCTAAGAACCCCTTAAGGGCCACAAAATGCATTAAAGATCATGCTGAGTACTCATCAGGATGCACCAATTCAGTGCTAGTGAGCAGAGTCAACAGCACTGCATTGGTGCATCATGCTAACACTCCGCAGGGATGGAAGTCACAGAGCACAATAATCCCTGAAATGGTCCAATATCAGCCCAAAAACCTGGTTTTTTATATAAATGTATAGGGCCTTGGAACTTCAAAATCCCTGAAATTAGGGAAATCCCTGAAGACTTTCATCCCTGACTCCGGTAGTGTATCAGCCCCGTGTGGTCAGCATGGTACCTGAATGCAGCCCTGGTGAGTTACTCACCACTCAGGCATCATGATGACCTAACAATGTATTAATACACTATGCAGCATTATAAGGGTAATTCCTGGTTTGGGAGCAGCCCAGGGGTGGGATCCCCCCTAGAGTTGTTTTCTGTCACAGCAATGTTCACTCTCCCTGACCATTGGAGGAATGCACCCCCTCACTGATGCCTCTCTCCAGGGGTCAGAGGTCAAACCCCGCCATGTTGTTTCATGCTTCACTTGTGTGTTGGTGTTGGAGCGAACCACATTGATCTGTGATTTCTCCATGTGCTCATTTTTGCCACACATTTTTCTATCTTATTTTTGGACTTCGTTAGCCCATTCAAAAGGGACTATATCTCCTCTTTCCTATCCCCTCTGATGTTTCTGGTGCACATATATGCGGCCACCGACGCATTCCTCTGTGAAATTGTGTTATGTAGTTCTGTCCCTGAATATGGCCTTAGCTGTTGAAATGGCATTAATAAACATCTATTACTCACTCACTATCTTACTTTTCTCTTTTGAATGGTGGCTCACTTGAGAACCAGGTTCTCGAATCAGCGTGGGGAAAGGGGATTTTGAAATTGATCTTATGCACTGAAACTGTATTCAGATAAGCACAAGTCTCAAATAAGGACAATGGCATTGAAATGTATTAGTGTCCGGGCTCGTAAACTGGTAAATGGGCCACTAATGTCATACCAAAATCCCCAAAGGAACTTAGATATAATCACTGAAGAGAATTTTGTTGAAATTAAATAAAATCATTATTTCAATCTGTTTCATTGAGAAATATGACAAATTGCATCTGGATACCAAACTTAGTCCTTCATTCTGTCCTCCCTATAAGTTCATGAGTCACAGAACATGTTTCATCATGAAATAGATGGTGTTGATTTGTACACAGTGGCCCCTGGGGTGAATAATAATACTGAATTAAACTGAATAAAACTTGGAATGTCTTAATCACAGGGGCATATCATTAATTCCTTAATTCCCCTAAAGGAAATAGTTCGTGTGTGACTGAAAGCAAGGCATGTCAGGACATTTCAAAGGAGTCTGACAATTTATCCTGTGAATATTAATGTCTCAGCTCTTGGTGAATAGACTCAAATGGTTTATACCTTTCAGCAGGTCCTCCAGGGTGTAGCCCAGGGGCCGGCCCAGGGGGCTGACTCTTTGATTGACATAGGTACCAACTGCAAAAGTGCACCCGCTTTATTGTCATTTGACAGCCTCCCCCCCCAAAAAAAAAAGAAGAAGTGACACTGTTCTTACAGCGCCCCCCCCCTGCATTTTTTTCGATAATCTTAAGAAACTTTACATTAAAATCTGAACTTTCATTTAATCGACAGCCCCCCCCCCCCTTTCACTGCATCGACAGCTATTGGTTTCCGGTTTTGCAAATAGTACCCAAACCAAGGCTGAGTGTCCCCCCAATGAGAGGAGCATGACTGAAGGTACTTCATTGTAAGCAGAACTTAGGCAGGAATGTGTGGCTGTCAGACGTCACCTCAGGACAGATGATATCTCAATCCACAGAGTGGGGCCTAATTAGGCCAGCTTTAGGAAATCTGCCATCCTTGATTTAAATGGTTTAAAAGAGTAATTAATCATACCCCATTGATGAATAGAGTCCTTCAGTGCGGCCCATCCCCCAGTATTTAGCATGCTTTGAATGCCTTTACCAGCCCTTGATGGCTTTAATTGCACACAATGTTGCATTGACATGAAACTGTAATACATTGTCAATTAGGTGGTAGTTAGAAGTATGGCCGACCCTTTCAGGATGATCCCCATGGATGAGTCACCCAAACACTCAGAGTCTGAATGAGGTGAAGCGTCTTAACCCTTTAAGGGCCACTAATGCATTGATACATCACGGCCAGTGGTCGTCATGATGCATGAATGCAGCCCTGGTGAATAACTCACCAGGGCTATATTCATGTGTCATATCGACCCTATGGGGTTGATACAGTGGCGGAGGGTTGGCATGATGCTCCAATGAAGTGCTGGCGAGCAGGCTCGCCAGCACTTCATTGGTTCGTCTTGACGACCTAGGGACTTGATGCACCCCTGCATCAGCAGCCTTTAAAGGGCAAAGACGATCATTACTGGGATTACTGGATCCACCCCTGCCTTCTTAAGGATTTCCAAGAAGTGCCTAGGATTATAATCAGCGATGCTCCACAGGTGCTGCCTATTGTTGAACATTGTTCTTTTTTAAAGTCTGAGATGCTATCAATAATATCCCATGGCGATGAATCTAAATCTAAAAGCCATTCCCACCGCCAGCGCAACACTAATTCTGATAATCTTTTGTTGAGTACAAACCGAATGAAATGGGAATTGATAATGGCCTCGTTAAATCTTAAAGTTATTTATTTTCTCCCACTTATCTTAGAATTTCATTATTTTTCATTGGGGAGACATGGTTTGATGGTGGCAGGTTCCTTTTAGTGGAGTGATGGTACAGGAGTGTTGGATGGCTGCGTGGAGGTAGGGGGGGGGCAAGGAGGTAACCAACTGCCTGATCTCCCACGGGGATGACTGGGATCTTGGGTCGTGACAGTGGAAAAATGTTGATTCTTCATCAGGAACCTACCCTATTATCGCTCAATTGTGGTGTGAAGATGCTAGGGCCCTAATGGCTGGTTGCCCTTCACCCTAACCCTCTCCGCTTTATTCAAGCACCCCTACAACTCCCCCTCCCCTCCCATCCACCAACAAGTCCCTATGCCTCATTAACATCCCCAACCCCTCCCTACTATTACCCCTAAGAAGAAGAAGACCATTCCCCATGCACAAGGCCTGTTGAGTAATTGGCGGCTGTGGCTTAACAAGCTCTCCTGAGCGATAATTAGGGTTAACCCGCTGTTTGGGCTTCCGCCCACTGATGCTGGCCTCGCAGTGGCAGATGCCCGTTCCCACAGCACAGCCTTTGCCTTGCAAACACCACAGACAGTCGCCAGAGAGGGTGCAGGCATCCCTTGGGAATACTAAAGCAAGCACAAAATGTGGCTTGGAGACCTGGTGCTGTGGGGCTGAGAACAGAAAAGCTCTGACAACCTGACTGCTGCCAGCAATTGGCCTCTTTAATGGCTTTCAGTCTTTAGTGGTAGACTATATTTTTAAGGCACAACTAAAAGCCCATTTCTTCTGTAAAAAGCCTTAGTGGTACAGAAGCTAGGTTGTTCCGCCTTTCTGTGTTTGTGGTTTCTCTAAGGCCTTCAGTAGCACTGAGAACGTGCTTGTACTATTTGGTACATTGGGTGGGGCTATTCATGTTATCTGACATGAGTTGTGTTATCTATCAGAAGACTAAGCTTTACAACTAGAAACATGAAAACATAC
The DNA here is from genome assembly GCA_949317995.1 of Acholoe squamosa. Classification (NCBI taxonomy): domain Eukaryota; kingdom Metazoa; phylum Annelida; class Polychaeta; order Phyllodocida; family Polynoidae; genus Acholoe; species Acholoe squamosa. Next base: position 68,398,922 of record OX439046.1, on the reverse strand, counting down.
CTTCATGCGGCCTTCAATGAGTTGATGATGCGACGTATGTGAACTTCAATACAGAAAAGTTGCCCTTTCTATCGCCGAGCGCTAATTTGACTGAGAGCAGCACTTATTTGAATGCTAATTTTAGTGCTGGTATGATAAATGCCCGGGTACTTATAGATTTCAATACCACTGTAGCCCTGGCTTATTTGAATGCTGCTTTTACTGCTTAAGATCAATTACAATGCTTCATTATCCCCAGGGCTTACTTGAGACCCCGGTGCTTAGGCAGTCCACTATGGCCCTGTCGTATCCCAGAAGTTGGTGCATCCAAACTTCTGGGATACGACAGGGCCATAGTGGACTGCCTAAGCACCGGGGTCTCAAGTAAGCCCTTGAGACCCTGGTGAATCAATGAAAATAAATAATATTTTGAAAACATAAAAACCATGATAACATCCCTCTCTTCTTATAGAATTTGAAAGGACAACAACCCTAATGATACTGTCCCTACGCCATAGAAATATGGAACGGGTAAAGTTATTTTGAAAATTACGGCCAACTTCTGGGATGCTCGACTTTGGGGATACAACAGCACCACCGAAATCTTTAACTGACTAGAATACAGCCCAATATGGGATTCCCCCTACACTGTCAAATATAACTGTTGAATATACCAGAGGATGGTCATAAAAATTGAACAGTGAACAGCGCCCAGTGAACCACAGTAATCATTATTGTAATGAGTTATAGGTCCTAACGAGTGGCCTAATTCCGCCCCTATACGACCTTCAGATTGCCAATAACCTTCCTGTTTCACCCAGCCACTTGCTGCCTGATTACTCCAAAAAGGAGCCAATTGGAATTTCACTGGCTTCGTCAATTCGATATGCGAAGCCATTGGGACGTAATATGGCTTCACAGAGGCTTGGGTGGCTACCTCGCTACCCTTGGGGTATGTTAGTCATATTACATGTATGAAGCAGTTATCACTGAATGGTCTGTAAAAAGGTGCAACTTGCTGGCATTCTGCAGTATCAATGGTAATAGCCATGTGCATTAAAGTTGGATTTTAAACAGCGGCAACTAAAAGCGAATTCCTTCCCGCTTGGTATAACTTTTTCCGGTATCCAATAGACATGAAGGTCAAAGTATAACCCATGAGAAAGTAATACAAAACAACAATAGGAATTCTCTACTATCATGATATGGACACTGTTTTGTGTATTCTTTTGTTGTTTTTGTTGTGTTTTTCTTTCTATATAATAATGTAATGTGGCTTCCACTTGTTCACTTGTGGCTTCATGGCAGTTTCGGCTGATCAGCAATCGACTCCCATGTCAACATATATAATGAGATAGCACTAACTAAGATAGCACTTAGCATTAACCCTTTAAGGCTAACTGCCATGATGCACTGATGAAGTGCATCATGGCAGTTCGTTGTAGCATCGCGCCAACCATCTGGGAATCTATTACCTTCTGGTCACTCCCCAGGACTACATTCATGCATCATGACCACCATTGGGCATGATGCATTAAACCATTAGTGGACCTTAAAAGTTAAGTATCTATATATAACTGGAGAATCCCGTGACCCAGCAGATAGGACCTTACCAGGGTTGGCACCATCTCCCCACGTCCATTGACTGGTGTGTATTTATCAGGTGGTGGACTATTTGATACCAGAGGCAATCATTTGCTGCAAACCTGAGACAATCTAGTCCAGCCACGTGTCTGTAGGTTCTATACCATGTGGGGGAAGGGGGCAGTAAGGGGGCTTTTCTGGGTGAAACATTGACCAGGTAAGGCTAATCAGGAAATGTACTCTGCACATGTCCCTTTCCTACCATTGCTCTAAAAGATCAGAGACCTTATTACAGTGACTACAGAACATTGAATCAATGTTTATAACAGTGAGATCATTTACTTCCTAGAGTTGATCCAATGTTAAATCGATTTTCTGCCAATTGTTGGTTTACCTCCTTGGTTTCATTGTTTTAAAGAAAAAATCTTAAAACCACTAATGCCCAAGCTCCACTTGCAAAATACAGGTGTATCGGAATACAGTTGTATGCGTTACTGCTAGCCAGCTCTTCATTGGAGCATCATGCCGACCCTCCAGCGTCAATACATACACCCCCGAAGGAGGAGTGAAAGTGAATAATATATGTTTAATGCCATTTCGACAGCTAAGGTCATATTCATGGCGAGAACTACATTACATAATTTCACAGAGGAATGTGTCAGTGCCCGCGAATATGTGCACCACACACATCCGAGGGGATAGGAAAGAGGAGAAATTGACCCTTTTAAGTGGGCTTAGGAAGGCCGACCCCCGAAGGGTCGGCATTATGCTCCAATGGGCATGATGCACTCCTGCATCAGCGGCCTTTACAGGATCAATGTTGCTGTTTTTCTTCAGAATCCTTAGATAAACCCTGAGTGTGGAAGCAATTCAATGAGTAGTGATCTAGATCTAGCATTAATTTTCCTAGCACGTGATGATGTAAAAGTCTGGCACTTCCCACACCATTAGTATCTGATAAGACAGGTATGTGACAGAGCTGACTGCCGCAAGAGATGGGAGGGGCACACATACTGTAACCATACCCTACCTGTAATTACTGACTATCTATAAGGGGCATGTGAGATTGGATCCTGCCCCACACTGTAAACAAATAACTGTTGAATCTACCAAAGATCCTCGTAAAACAGAACAGTGGACCTCCATACTTGAATAACATTGAAGCAGTGGAGTTTTTATAAGAAGCCCCAGGTGGCAGTATGCTGGTACACAAATGTACAAGGAATTTGTGTGAACGACGGATCTCTGGCAACTTTGGGACGAGGAATGCGCCATTATTTTGACAACATTTTTTACTGTGCAATTATAACAGATAGAAGGACCAAGGTGTGAGCAGCCCCATACATATGGTGTATAAATATGCAGTGAGCAGATTTGGTGGGAATCATACTTTGTAAACAAAATTGTCGAAACAATGATGGATCTCTGGCAACTTTAGGACAAGGATTTCACAGTTATTTTCATGGAGATTTCCTGCACCACAATGCTTTACTGTACTGCCATCTGGGGCTTCATTGTAGAAACTACACTGCTTCACTGCAATACAATTACAGTGGTTCACTGCCCAGTTTTATGGGGATCACTGGTAGATTTAACAGTTTGTTCTTAGAGTGCAAACAAAGGTTCATGAGATAATCACCAATATAATCAATTTAAATAAATCTTTGTATGTTGCTTTAGTTCAAAATTCCACTTAGCTGGTAATAGAAATCAATCGCTTTAATGTGACCATTTAGCTATATAGGGAAAGGGTTAATCACAAAGGATTGTGAAATGTGACCATTCAGTAAATCATGATTTTGGGGGGAGGGTTAATCACAAAGGATTTTGTGAAACAGTACTCCCTGGCTAGTCCTATGGTGCTTTTGTATTCCTCAGAGGAGGTTGGGCCAAAAAAAGGTGTGTTTCCAGTTACATGGACTGAAATAGCCAGCATGCTACTATAGTTCAAAGTATATCATATTCCTATAAGTTGAATATCATTGAACTATGTGTACATGGCTATCACCTGTACACTCGCCACTCCCCTTAGTTACACATACCAATGCTAGGGGTCACCCCAGTCACTATGATAGGTACATGCTGCGTCCTACCTGTAACGACAGACCAGTATGAGCCGCCTAGCCATTAACTACTATTAACAAGACTCTGTACAATATGCTGGAATAAATACATCTGCATTATAAACTGACGAAAGGTGTTGCCTATTTGATCATGCATACTTGACAGCATTTATAGCATATCAAGATCTTTCCAAAAAGTGGTCTGCCATTTTTGTACCTCTATTGGTTATGCTACCATGGTCCTGTCCAAAAAAAATTCATTGTTTGACTGTTATCTCAGGAACCAGCGAACAGAACGGTACATGCATTAACTTCCAGTTTACTTCCATCATGCCATGATGCATGACGTCACGTTAATATCTACCATGTGCATTCTGATTGGTCCTTTGTTATAATGCATGCTCAATGTTTTTTTACCTAAGGAAGTTGAAATAGTTAAGAGGAACACGGAAACTTTCCTGTATAAATAATGCAATGAATTATTCTTCACTTCAGGAAAACCTACGCTAAACATACGACAGAGATGAGAACTATCATGTCAACAAGCTTACATGTAGAAACTAGCGTGAGAATTGCTTTGTCAGCAGACTTTTAGAAAGACACGAAGTTGTACGTGCTGAAGTTGCAAAGCATGCATAGCAAGAGCACATCATCCTTGTATAAAAATAACTAGCCAACAATTCATGATGATATGATGACATGTCCTAATAGAGCACTCCACACTCACAACAGAGGGAATGGAAATAAATCATGGCAGTGTTGGATCAAATGTTAGATGATAAAGGTACTTATTGTTTTAAATGAACCTGATTTTTTTTCTATCTCATCCATGTATCACTTTTCTTCGTTTTCTATTTACAATGTAAGCCTTCCCACCTGTTATTCCATTGTACAGACGGCTGCAGCACAAACTTGTTAATGAGGGAAGTTTAAAGGTCCAAGCTTTTAACCTGGATCAATTTTCTCCTTTACTAAATAGGACCCAGACTCACTTAGTCTAAAGACAAGGTTCCCCACCTCTTTAGAAGTCTGACTAGTGTTTGGATGATGTGCTACATCAAAATAAGATCCAAAAGTATCATGGTCCTATCTAATGGAATTATTTAACATCACTAAAGAAAGGCTTGAGTGATATGTTTTTCATCCTATTTAGGTCAGTAGTCATGGTGTTCCCAAATTCAAATGGCTCTTCTTTGGTTTTTTAGTCTCCATCCTTTCCTATTCATTTGGCACCACAAAGGGAGGTGGCGGGGCTTGTACTGATATGAAAGGTAACCATTTTATCATGGCGTTTAAGCCTTTAAGGGATGTTAATGCATAATGCTTTAATGCATCATGCAAATTAGTCATCATGATGCATCAATGAAGACAAGCGAGTTATTCACCAGAACCAACAAGGCCGATATTCTCCCGAAGAATTGGCATGATGCATTGATGAAGTGCTGGTGAGTCTGCTCGCCAGCACTTCATCGATGCATCATGCCGATCCTTCGGGAGAATTAGTGCATCATGCCGACCATACGGTATTAAAGCAGCAGCTGCCCTTCAAGGTTTGGGAGGTGTCACCTATGGGCAGGTGTCACTTAAGGTGTTTTACAGGCATCACCTGGCTGATCACCCCCAATACCTTTGATCTTAGGGGAAACATCAAAAGCCTTACTTTACGGCCCTTACTTTCCTGGGTTACGCCCATAGAATTGATTATACCCTGTTTACTCCTATAACCAACCCCTTTCTCCACAGCCACCAATCTGGTTCCTTTCTTCCCTTTGCTCATAGCACTTCCCATGCATTGTCTCTTAGACCGAAAAAAAAGTAACAGGTGTGTGCTGAGCTTAAATGCAGCAAAAACCAAGGGTGGAAAGGTCTGAACTTTTTCCTTTTTTTCAATTTGATAGTTTCCTTTACTTGGGTCTTCATTGCACAAATATCAGATTTGATGACTCGTGGCTCATGACGGATAATGACTTTATCAACTCCAAAATCTTTAAAATATGCTAAGGTCAGTGATTTCTCCTTTTTTTTTTTAATTTGAGGAAAGATTTGCTAGGTCCATCACTGTTTTTTGCTGGGCTTGACAGGGTATTACACCTATATTTCTTTTTTCTTTTGGCCTAACCACCAGCTACGTCCTCTGTCTACCTGCCCCTGACCCCACCCGGTATACATGGTAGTGCCAGATAGGTGCAGGGCATTCAATGAAGGGGTACCTGTCAATAAAAAGACATGTTGGTACAATAGGGAGACATACAATGTACTGCTCTGCACCTGTCTAAAGCAAGTGGATGAGGATATTTACAAAAAGCATCTAGCCCATTTTTATAAACTATCCCCTACATACATCATAAACATATTATATAAAGTGTTATACTTCAGGGGAAAAACTAGATAAAGAAGAGCAGAGTATCATAGAAAGATGAAGCACAGGCGAAGAGCAAAGGGCGATGTTCAAAGAGAAAATAAAGAAACGGGTCTGGCTTTTCACCATGATTACACTTGTACTATTAAACATCTACTAATGTTGTATATCAACACAGAATCAGTTTATACTATTATGATAATTGTCAGCTCATTTGAATGTTTGTAAAATGAGCAAGTCCTATGATTCATACTTTACAATCTAGCCCTGGGGATTTTGTAAGTGTAAAGTTAATGTTTGTTTATCTCAGTGCTTATACTATCCTCAGAAAAAAAGCCAATTAAAAAAGAAAAAAAAATTAGAAATCCTCACAGTGTTGATCCAACTTTATTAAATGTACACTACTTCAGACCCTGTTTCAAATTCCCTACCATATTACCCCAGAAGTCTCTGCTCTTTGAACTCCACCTTGTTCAAACACAAGTCAACTTTAATTTCCAAGTCACCTCTGAATCTGTGTTTAACCCTTTAACGGTAGATAATGCACTAATGTATCATGCCCATTGGTTGGCATGATGCATGAATGCAGCCCTGGTGAGTTACTCGCCAGGGCTACATTGATGCATCATGCCAACCTATACAGGAGTGATAAATCCCCTGTGGGTCTGCATGATGCTCCTGCAGACTCGCCAGCACTTCATTGGAGCATAATGGCGACCCTATGGAGCTGACACATTATACTCCCGGAGGGTCGCCATGATGTTCCAATGAGGTGCTGGCGAGAAGTCTTGGTGCATCATGCTGACCAATGGGCATAATGCACTCCTGCATCAGCAGCCCTTAAAGGGTAGTCCACCCTGGAGGAGGTTATAGCATGTACATACCAGCTGCTCCTGGTGCCCCAATGGTGGACCAGGACCAGGTGGTAGATCCCACACCTTAGATTTCCCAGGTAATTGGTAATATAACCCCTCCCTGTACCCAACCGACCCCCTTTACACAAACTCAAATATTTTCCAACAAAATCCCTCAATATTTTCGCAGGGGAAATATAATATTCGACCGCGGGTATTAAACAAATAGAATACCAAGCCATCTAAGGGTGCATTCAACTTGGGATGCATGGATAAACATTTTTAGAACTTTGTGACGTATTTTTGGTTTGCCGGTCATTTGGGGTGATGTTTATATCATGGAAAAGAAAACATGAAACTTAGTGCCAAAGAAGTCTCTTTGAGCACTGTCCTAGTCTATTGTGAATGGGGAAGGTACAACAGCACTTGCTAAGTGGCAAGTGTCATAGAGAGAAATATATTTTACTTTTACGACTCATAAAGTCTAGCACTTAAAGGTGTCCTCAGCGTTTATTAGCAATCCTAACGGTAGGAGGCGGTACTAGAGTGGACAGGTGAGTTTCCAGGATGTCACGTGGGTGCGGGGTGCATGATGGGAAATTGGCGGTTGTCACGTGACGTGAGAATGGGGTGTGTCATGTGGATGTGGGGTGTTGATGTAGTTGACAGCTGTAGTATAGGGGTAAGGTGGGTCACACTGGTAGTAAAGTGGTAAACTGTAGAGCACTGGTCATGGTGGTTCTGTGAGGGTTAGATTAAAGATAGAGATGAAGGTGACTAAGTACAAACACCCATGAAGTGCTGAAGAAAACCTCCTTAGATATAGGTTTTGTGTAAAGGTGTGCAGGTCTTTGGAACTTGAAGATCCCTTAAATGAGGGAAGCCCTTAAGACCGCATCCCTGTAATAAAAGGTTAAAACTCTGCTGATGTTGGGAAACTATAGGACACCGATAGACTTGCCTGCCTACTGTATTCAACGTGCTTCAATATCTACCCCAAGAAGCCTAGTCTCTATATCTAGCTGCAAATCCCTCCCTGATTCATAATGGTAACATCTGTATGCTCCACTAGATTAAGGAAAAGAAAAGGCTACACATGCATCAATGATTACTGCAATGGTATGGATCTAGGGATACCACTAACCCTACTATGTACATTGTGTATCACTATAACTAGTGTAGATGGTGAGTACTATAGGACCCAGTAGGGGGCACAGACAGCAAGCTACCTTATAGCACCTCCCCACCTGGTCCATACCTCATCCTTCCCAGCCACATCTTACACCTGTATACCACTCAGCTTTGATTCACATCACAGGTAATGGCTCCTGAACCACCCCCTGCTTTATGATTGGTAATAACAGGCTACATAGACACTCACCTCTCCAGAAGAGGGTTTGGATATACTGGGCTTCTAGCAACTCTTTTAGTCCTAGTCCTAGGATTGAGCGAAACTGAGCTTTTGAAGTGATTGAGGGCCAAATTCCAGGTGTCTAGCAAAGTGATTTTGGTTGCCCAGATATCAAGCAATATGCAAGATTGGCACTTAAATACCTCTGGCCTCATGGACTAAACAGTATTTGTGTCTTATGCCAACTCCCCTCTTTGGAGCAATATAAAATACCGCGGTACATCTTCAAAGAGTTAATGACATGTACTGGGAATAGGGACCTTAAATCACCCTGCACTTAGGGCCGTTTTCGCAGATCGTGTCATGGCATCTGAGGGACTTATCTGAAGTTTCTGACATGAAAATGTCATCTTTAGGAAGTTTCGATTGCCCCTTATCTGAGATGTCTTGACATGTAAGAGACACTGATAGGCCCATGCTATACTGACGTATACAAAACAGTAGGACATACAGCAGACTGTGGTACACTGTAAAAAAATATGTCGAAATAACGGCTCATTCCTCATCCCAAAGTTGCCAGAGATCCGTCTTTGTTTTCACAGAGATTCATTTTACATGTACCTCCATACTGCCACCTGAGGCTTCTTGTTATAACTACACTGGTTCATTGCTCAATTACGGTGGTCCACTGTTTAGTTTTACGAGGATTCCTGGTAGATTCAACAGTTATTTTTACAGTTTAACATCCTACCCCAAAATCACTAAGGGGAAGATATAGACGACAGGACAGGACACATTGTTCCCTAATATCATAGAATAAAGCTATGTGAATGCCTGAGTTGTTTCTTGCTGCCCCTGGTGTCTTTTCCTGCTAGCAATAGCAGCTCCAGTGAAAGGAGAGTGCGTAGATCGTGCATTGGCCACAAGTTGCATGCAAAGGTGAGCCTTACGTGATATTTGCCAGTAGCTGGTCTGGAGCTGGTTCTGGCGACACACACTGATAAGAACTGATAGGATGGGACCAGCATGTCCCTGGTAGTGGTTGTTAACCAGGGACAAGGTACCCATCATGGTATGTGTTATCAGTGGGTTTCACCTCAACCAGCGAAATTCAAAATGGTGGCTCCACTAGGCCTCCATACTGAGTCCTATAGAGTGTACACCAATATACAAACACTGTAAAAATAAAGTCAAAATAGCGGTGCATTCCTCGTCCTAAAGTTGCCGAAGATCTGTTGTTATTTTCACAGAGATTCCTTATTCATTTGTGTACCACCGTACTGCCACCTGCAGCTTCTTGTAAAAACTATACTGGTGCAATGCTTTTCAATTATGGTGGTCCATTGTTCAGTTTTACGAGGATGCCTGGTAGATTCAACAGTTATCTTTTACGGCGTATTATAGCTGTGTAAATGTCGTGTGTGTATCTATATTATCATATTGTCTGTGAAAAAAAGGACCTCTTTATAACCTAAGAATAATAAAGGTATTTTTTCTCTGCTTGTTGGAAGAAATGGCGGATCCAGGATCTGAGAAAGGAGGGGGCACGGCCCTAAAGGATTTTAATGCAAACTTTGGGGTCCAAAATATCTAATTAAACTCTTAAGTACTTGGAAAAGGAGGGGGCGCGCCCCCGCGCCCCCCTCTAAATCCGCCACTGTAAATTAAAATACTTCCATCACGTCTATAATAATAAATTATGGCAGTAGTATTGAATGTATCAAACACATCACATTTAGATAGATCTTTTGGCCACAAAATTAGCCCCAACCTTACTCTATTAAAATTATATTACGGAAGGCTAGAGCTAAACAGCTAAATGCTAAATGACTACCAGCAAATAGCTGATTGGGCATAAATGATTGATTAGGCAAGAAAAACGAAGTGAGAGTGTGGATAGTGATACCGAAGAAGCCCAAGTACACGTGTATGCTACATCATAGTTGTTTTTCTTTACAAGATCCCTACACACTTAATCACTACTTACAAGTTAAGGCCCATCCCCTCCCCTCTCCTCCTGTCGCCTAGCCACTACCCCCCGCCCCCGGTCTATACTATAGTCTGCAGCATTACCTTGACTTGGGGATTGATCATATATAAATCAACATTTTCTTCTTATTTCTGGGGGGGGGGTTCTTTAGAGAGGTGCTCAACAATTTATACCTTGTGAGAAATGGATGGCCTCAAAAATGTTGTCCCCTTTTTGGGGGGTAGAGGGTTAAAAAATCTCGAACGTTTTCAGGGGGATTATGTAGTTAATAACAGTAAAATGAAGGGGTCGACCAAGAACAAGTCTGCTTAAAAATGGAGCTGACAGGTTTCTCACAGCCGCTCGGAAATCACCCCCCCCCCCCTTCATACAAGTTGATTAATAATGGGCACTCCCTTGGACTCCCCCAGCTGCACGTCCCTCATACATAACTCCCTCATGATAAGACGATTAATTTTTCTACCCTCAGTCTCCTCTCCTGCGTGCTTTTTAATAGACAGGCAGCAGTATCTGTATTAACTGGGGAGTGGTTATTAAGAGTGGATAGGTTTCTCCATGGCTCCTCCAGGGGAATGTTGGTTGTACGTCATCCCTGTCTGGCTGGATGTGTTTTTCTCATGGTTGTACCTACCGTGCTAGCCTGCTGGAGATCTATACTGATATGTTATCAGGCAGAACGCTGGAGCAATCTGGATCGCACTAGGGATGATATTATGTCTAGTATTTTGTTATTTTCCCGTGTGTAGCTAATCAAAAGTGTTATATAAGACTGGTAAATGTTACATGCAATATATTTTTTTTTATTATTATTAGAACATATGTATTAATAGCAATAATTATACCTAATATATTCAATGTGTATGTATACTGGCCGATTATGTTCATTCTCAATGGGGATTTCAAGAAGACATACCTGTTCACTTGTAGTAGAAGAAAAAAAATTTTTTTAACAATTTACAGCGCACAAATGCTCTCAAATCATTAATACATGTACTGTATGAGAGAGACCAAATGGAGCAAGGCTCACCGTTAGAAATGACCCCGATCCCAAGTATTTACCACAGATTCCTGCTCAAACATTAACCTCATATAACCCAGGAGTACCTCTATACCAATGGTATAAATCATACAATATCATATATACCTCCCAACCTGAGCAGGGCTTTATAATAGTGGCAATACATTCTGTACCACTGATATGGCTCAGAGTAGGTGAGTCTGCACTCTAAAAAGTTACTGTTAAATCTACTAGCTACCCCTGTAAACTATACAGTTAAACGTGCTTAACTCTACAGTGTTAGGAGCAATCTTTGTGAAAATAAAGGTGAAAGCCCGGGGGTGAAAGCTCAGCCCCAAAGCTGCTGAAGAACTGTCATTATTGGGACAGCATTATGTGTAGGACATAAAGACATACCTGGGGGCTCCAGGGTGCACGCTTAACATCCAGGAGGAGATAAGGGAGAGAGGTAAACCCATCTCACCTGTAGACCTGTGTAATCCTATACCTCATATCAACAGCAGTACCAACCAACTCCAGGGCTGTTTTCCCCCCTTAGTTTCATTGGTAACAGTTTCTGTATGATATTTTTTCTGTCTTTTTCTGTTTCGTTGTTCTATTGTAAACTGACATATTAACACGTGGATCCACATGCCTCTGTGTTTATTAACTTTGTACTTAGATCCAGACCTAAGAATGTACACGTGGTACATTGTATGTCACAGAGTATGCCCAGAAAAATATCTAGTCATTGTACTGGCACATGCACATCTCTTGTATGCCTCTCTCAATACACTTATCATGTGCCTGCACATCTCTATACCCCCTACAATGTATCTAGAGACTGCACCTGCTGCAACAAATTCGATTTTCTCCCCTTTTAGCTTTCCATTCAGAGGTTATATTCACGTACAGAGAGAAACCGGAAGCTAGGTGCCCCTTACCGGATTCTCTGCAATAATAGACGTGCTATAGTCTTACAAATCGGATGATAATAAGAAAAAATATATTTCTAAGAATTGCCTTGTCATTGACTATACCAATCAGCTTACCCAAGAAAGAAATGACCCAGAGGTCTGGAACCAGTCTATTCATAACCCCGCGTAATACTCGTCTGTACATCTCACTTCTAGGATCGATGGCGCATGCGCCCTGGTTGCCCTGGTTACGAGCATGTAAAGGATTGGGTGTGATAAAAACTCAGCAGGGGTTTAGAAGGAGTAGCTATCGGGGAGTGGTGGGGGGTTGGGAGTGGATGGTAGGGGTGATGAGGGATGAGCAGGGGGTGAAGATGATAGTATTGGAGGTGAAAAATGACTACAGATAAGTCATGGTATGGAATGTGGCAGGTGAAGCTGGGTGAATAATCCTTAACCATTCAAGGGTCAGTGATGCAGGAGTGCATCATGCCCATTGACCGTCATGATGCACCGATGAAGTGCTTGCTAGCATTTCATTCAAGCGGACCACCAGAGGCGCATAAACACTGTAGGGCTGGCATGTCGCATGAATGTAGCCATAGCGAGCTACTCATTAATGCTACAAGTATGCACCATAAGGACCAGTGGACATGATGTATTAATGCATCAGCCGCCCCTCAAGGGTTAAGGTGAATAAGCAATGGGCTGTGTTCACGTCCAATGATGAACTGTATATTTCATTATATTTTTCTGATATTGATATTAAGTGCCTTTCTAACCGTAGCCAACAGTTGCATACATCAAAACCAGCAAAAATAAGGTGATATATATTTTTTGTATGTATAATATGATTTTCAGCATACTCAGCAAAATCAAGAAGACAGCACACAATCTACATGTATATGTTTGTATCACTGGTTATGACATTTTTGGTAATGGGGTGTGTCAGTTTGAGATAATTACATAATTAAAATCATGTTGGCTATCATACAGGTTTCTAGATGGACATTGAGCTGTCGTCATAGATAAAAGCAACACGTTAATAGCATAGCATACTACAGCTTATTGCTTTTGCATAACAGGTCTAAATGTATTCAACATGAATTAGATAATAATTATGTCATTTTGTGCTTGAGTGTTCGGGTCATTTTAAATATGCAAGCGAAAGTATCTAGGTCATCACTTATGTTATTTGTATAATTTTTCAAATTTCTCATTGTCATTGAGGAAGCAAGAATTAAGGCTTAGTGTAAATAAATCGTAAATATCATGGCTAATAAAGTTCTGTAAATCATAACACCAGTATGTACAAGACTAATTTGATGAGTGGTGATGTAAGACTCATAACATATCTCATACATAAAGTAACGAACTAGAGGCTATAAGTTCTGAAGATGGCTTTGGACACAGGTGTGCCTGTATAATCAAAGTTACACTGTGAGCTGAGGCTGTCAGCACCTACACCACCCTGTATGACCAATGAACCCTTAATAACCCTTTAAGGAAGGAATGATGTCTAAAGGACTCATGTCTATTTGGTGTCTACGCCATAACTAGCCAAATTACCCCCATGGTCAACATGTTTTGATATTTGCAACTGCTCTCGAACGCTCTTGGTGACGTTAACATTCGCAGGGGGAACCAGCCTAGTGGATCACACCCTTTTTAGGTTTTGGGCGCTAAAGCAGTGGTTATACAGTTAGCAGTTGTACAGGTGGTGCTCAGGGTCACATTTACACTGAGAGTGTCGCCTGAGGCACTCAGTAACCGCAGGTAGGAGCTGCTCATCCTACCCCAGTCCCCCTCTCCATTGAACAACTCACTATACACCAGGGTTAGCCGAGCTGCTCTAACACACCTGTGACTGACCAGGTATATGCATGGATAGACATTGAGCAACTCCTCAATCTATGTAAAAATAACACATGTGTCTATCTTTCTGCTCAAATCACTTTTGAATATATATATATATATATATATATATATATATATATATATATATATATATATATATATATATATATATATCATTATGTGAAGCCCGGATGTGAAGAGAACCCTTTATCAACATGTATTACCATTGCCTTTCTCAATACCACCCCCTTGTAAGAGTGCTCGTTAGGTAGGTGCTGATATTTGGTGAACCAGCATACACACGGCATATTTGTCTCATTTATTGAAAAGGGAAAATTACCCTCACAATAACTAAAAACCCTGGATATACAAAAATAAAGGCGGTTATTGCTTGAAAATGATGGAATCAAATTTGAATACTAGAGTTGTCACGCAACGGATGATAACAAAAGGAAATATCTTAATGACACTTAATGTCATTGCCAAAGAACCTTATCTCAAATGGAAGAGGGTCACAAAAAGAGAGGGACAGAGTGCTAATATCTAACTATTTGAAATTTATGGGGCTGTATGATTAGGGATACATCAGCAATGCAGTAATAGATATCTAAGGTGCATGGTGCTTGTGTCAGCAGCAATAATGCAATGACCCAGAAATAACCACCCTATATATCTAACACCAGATACCGTTATAGGTAACAGTCAGTCTTTGTGGGGCCTGGTACAGGTTTCATGGCTTCACCATTGATGTGGTCACGCCCCATTGGGCCTCACAGGTTAACCCTTTAAGGGTTGCTGATGCATTTATGCATAATGCCCATTAGTCATCATGATGCACCGGTAACACACCAGGGTTGCATTCATGCATCATGCAGACCCTACAGTCACAGATGGTCGGCATGATGCTCCAATGAAGTGCTGGCGAGCAGTTTCGCCAGCACTTTGTTGGAGCATCATGCCGACCAATGGGCATGATGCACTCCTGCATCAGCTGCCTATAAAGGGTTGGGGGCTGTAAGGCAATAGGCTCCATGTTCCAGCCCAATAAAGCCTAACCACATGTAACAGTAGGGAAGCATGGAGCCAAGGCTAAAGTTACACACACCAAGGTATGCAGCCAGTATGTACAGACCTTCACCCCCCCCCCTCCCCTCAGGTTCCCGCCAATTCTTTGTTCTCCAGACGACTTTTGGAAACTGAGAGAATCTTTCCCTATTGGAAGATGGGGCTTCGACTTCACTGAATAACCAAACTCTGATGTGTTCTGTGATGCTATATACTTCAAATCTAGTGCTGAGCCTTTTTGGTCTGGTTCATGGTAGCTTTGAATAAGGTAAATCTAGATGCAGGGGGAGGGGGGGCTTAAGTTCTCCAGACGACTTTTGAAAACTGTAGAGAATCTGATAGAGCTTGCCCAGGGCTTTGAAATCACTGAATCACCTCGGCATTTACTGTAATGTGTTTTGTGAGTTCTTCATATATCTAAAGCTTCTTTATGTCTGGCTGCTCGAGATATCTGTAAATAAGGCAAACCCACGAGTAGATAGGGCCCTGGGCGGGTGAGTGAACTGGGTGGGTGGGTATGGGGTTTGGGGTGGGGTGGAGGGTAGGAGATCAAGGGACACCAAGTCGACGATTTGCACTAAGAGCACATCGATTTGTAGGCATGCGGTTGGGCCGGGCGGTTGGGTTGGTGGCTCAAGGATGGCGAGAATGACAAAATGGCGTGAAAACCGATCAAATGTCGTCTGCCCTTTTTTTTCTTCTACATTTTTTTGATAGATTCTCAAACTTCACACAAATGGATTGAAGTTGTACAAACTATATACTTCAGTTAATACGATAAAGGTTTCCTCGATTTCCAGATAGTTAAAGGAGAAAGGAACACACAAGCAGACGATCTGAACATACAGTCCCTCGTTAACTGCGGGATGCGAGCAGGAATCGACGAGAAGTAGAGAGATTTGAAGGCCATCGAATATGACTTCAAAGGGACTGTACAGAGAGAGAGACGCAGGGTGCACAGGTAGTCCTGATCTCAGTTTTAACCCTTTAAGGACCATATCATATTCAAAACATATTGCCAATTGCAGACTGAATTGGTCTTCACTGTGATTGATGCATATTGCTGGCCCTGTGGGGTTAACCGATACAGTCAAGAAGGGTGGGTATTGATGCACCAATGCAGTGCTGGTGAGCAATTTGTTTAGATTGCATCAATGCACCATGATGGGTTATATGAACAGGAACCTAGAGGTAATATGGGGGAGGGAGGCAGGAGGGGGTGTAGGGTTATATTCTTATAGTGGGCGATATAAGGGGATACATCGCTCATTACTGTATATATTGGAAGAGGTGAATGTCTATACGTGTCATTGGGTGCACTCTAAGTGATCTTACTCAGCTCTATACAACTAAACAAATTTTGTGACACTTGTGTTATACAAAACATTGAATGTTTTTGACTGGAACTTCGGAACTTCCTCTTTTAGCACTGAGATAATCACGGTTATCGTCCTACCTGAAAGGAGCCATTTTCTGTTTGCACTTTCCAAGTAGTAAAGGAGACTTACCTGAAACAAGGAAAAGAAGGGATTTAATGAAACAGCTCATTTTAATATAAATAAAGACAGGTAAAACATAAAGTAAATACAGACATAGCAAGGCTCGCTGAATCTTACCATTTATTTTAACGAATTTCCTATTCTTTTTATCCCCTCTCTCCCTATTCCCCGAACGTGTATAAATTTTCTTCCTTTATACATTTTCTTCCTTTATACCCACGCTGGTTCCAATCCTCTTGCTTCTCTCTCCTTCTGCAGCAGAAATATCTACACATGCGTTCAAACATTTATTTCTGGGTTATTTTCACATCGTTCTACAATTATAATTTTCTGGCTTATTTGGCTGTTCATTTCTCCACTTCTCTCCCTCTCCTTTCAAATTTAATTCCCCCTCTCCCTCTCTGTCTGCCTCCCTCTATCTGTCTGTCTCTGTCTCTCCCCGTGTGCCTCTCTCTGTTCCTCTCTCTTTCTGTCTGTTTGTCCATGTCTGCCTGTCTGTCTCCCTGTGCCTCCCTGCCTCTGTTGCTCTGTACCTATCTGTCTCTCTCTCCATCTCTATCTCCCCCTCTATCTCGCACCCCCCCCCCCCACCACCTCAGTGGCTGACCTCCCCCTGTGGGTATATTATTGACAAGAAGCAGACGACATTTAATAGACAATGTTAGTGCGGGTTTGCATGTCGCCGCCAATAAGGGGCACCATCAGGAGACGCCGCCAAAGGCACCTACCCTGCTACAGTATGACGGGAAAGTGGGGGGGGGGGGGTTCTTTGTTAATAGGCACATGTGCGTGGGAAATATATGCATGCATAAAGTCTCTTAGATGGGTTCTATACCTTAAGCCAGTACTATGGACCGTTTACTCATCAACAGTGATACCTCCTACAATAGTCAAATCCAGAGTAGCCTCAAGGGCTATTATCGTACAATAAACGTCAAGTCGGAAGGATGAAAGTGCCTTATCTCAAACAAAAACCTCTAAATCCTGAAAATAGATCTACTGAATAGAGATAAATACGGATTTTGGAAGTCAAAAGTCAAATTAAAATCTATATATAACGGTAACCCTTTTGGTCAACTGGGGAGGATAGTAGAAGCTCAGATAATATGGAATCAGCTTGCCAGTGGGGTAGTCCTGTAACACTCTGTACCCTCCCTGGGGGTCACACCCACCTGGGAGGGTAAGGAGGAGGGGGTGGGTCCTAAATGTGCCTACCTGTGTCCATGCATCAAAAGGTAGCCTGGTACCAAGGTAGCACCATCTACCAGAGACAAGTCCTATCCCCCGGGGGTATAACCACTATACCCCATCTGCTACCCCCTAAACCATGCCAGTATCCTTTTCCCTTAATACTATAAAGGAGCGCATGATGCACTTCTAATTTGGTGTCCTTTAACCGGGTATTTCATTGCGTCAGTCGGCCAGAAATTCGGTAATCCGACCGACGCAATTCCGTCAGCCGATTTTTTTTTTGATCGGATTATAAATATCTCACTAATCCGATCACTTTTAATTTTTAAAAAATGATCGGATGAGAAAAAATTCTGGCCGATCGACAGCCGACAGACACAATAGAATACCCGCTTTAGTCGGCATGATGCACCAGTGCAGTGTTGGAGAGTCTATTCGCCAGCACTGCATTGGTGCATCATGCCGACTATATCAGACCCTGTATGGCATCCTTACGACTTAGCCCTGGTGAGGTACTTGTAGAGGCTGCATCCATGTACCATGGCGACTGATAGACAATGTTGGGCTTTAAAGGGTTAAAAACTAGCCTAGGGGAGTGGTTATAGACGTGGGGTGTTGTGGTTGGGCGTGGCATGATGCAGGTAGGGGTGGGGAGGGAGACAGAGGAGTCTGCTACCCTAATACCTCACGTATAAGACGCGAAGATTGAGTCATTCTGTGCATTATGGAATCTGTCGGAAGTCAGAGTGCAACTTATAGGCAAGGACCTTAAAATTTGCTATATAACTGTCAGAGGCTTAGGAAAAGGAGGGGCCGGGGGGCCTGCCCCCCCCCATCACAAAAGAGTATGTCTGGGCCCCCCCCCCCCAAAATTTGCCGAGAACTCATAACAAACATAAGGGGAAATGTTGTCTCAAATTAGATTAAAATGGTAATGGGATAGGGGAAATGTGGGCCTGAGCCTAAAGCCAGATCCAATACTGAGCAAAAATTACTTTTTCCTACAAATTCTATATACACATGTATAGGCGTCATCATGCCTTAGCCGACAATTGAAGGTGCTCCCGATAGGGCCCTCGCTGGGCCCCCCAATGAAGAATTGCTTTCAATGCCTCTGAAACTGTGCTGAAATACCGTAGTGGTTAATTTAAGCACCCTGGCGCTCATTAATTCCAACATCCTTATTTGAGACTCAAATCAATATACTGTTTCAGTATTGGTACAATGATCGGTAAGAAAGAACCAGAAGACGAGAGAAAACCCTTTGAATACTGCTTGATGTCAGTGTCCCGGAAACCCCATCAGTTATTTGAAACAGGCCCTTGTTTTGAAACCCCTGCGCTTAAATCCCATATGTGCCTCATAGATCTTTCATGAACGTGAGGTGCACCTTATACACCAGGCATTACAGTACTACCTGGGGTACAGATGGACAGGAGGTGCACCTTATACACCAGGCATTACAGTACTACCTGGGGTACAGATGGACAGGAGGTGCACCTTATACACCAGATATTACAGTACTACTGGGGTAGAGATGGACAGGAAGTGCACCTTATACACCTGGTATTACAGTACTACCTGGGGTACAGATGGACAGGTATCTAGAGCCGTGGGCGGAAGCAGCATGCCCCCAGGCTACACACTAGGGGTGTACTACCACTACCACACCGCTAGGGGCGCCAGGAGTACCACAAAGCCGCAATTTTGGCATTACATCTGACGGACGGACTCATCCCTTTATTTTCTCTTTGAGAACAAGGGAGCATCTTCATCATTACTAACCACAATAATTATTCCCAGGGGTTATCAACTGTATCTAAAAACACAAACAAAGCAACATAGCATGTAGATCTATCTAGAGGCACTTACTACTTGGGATATAGTAGCAATTAATGCCCTTATATAGGCCATTAATGGCCGCTGCAGGGAGATGTTTGGCATGGGGATGAGGCACGTTGCTAGGCTAACATGCAAGTTGTATATAGGTGCATCTTAGTTAATGGTTTCGTCAATAGGTGGCGTATCTCTAATGGGGGTGACTCACCTGGTGGGGGTTCGAGAGGGCGGGTTGGGAGATGGAGAACGTTGTTTTGTTGCTATTATTGTCGTCTGCTTTTAGAGTACCATACAACTCAGGTTTAAGCCACGCCCTGACTTTTGGAAAATACTTAAATAATTGGCATTTGGGTCTAGAAAACATCCCTTACGACTGTAGTCTGCATGTATATAAAACCCCGTGTATAAGCCACACTCTGAGATTAGGGTTGTTTTATTTATAAGCCGCATCAAGACATTGCTCTATAAGCCACAGCTTATAGGCGGGGTTTTACGGTATAGTGGTAGGACAAAGGGTTGGTGACCAAAAGGATGACGCGTGCTTTTCAAAGGGAACTTGTAGGGGTTTACCCCATTCATATCTCTAGTTCTTATCTAAGTGGGCATCTGGGAGGTCCAGGGATAGATTAAGGAGAGGGCAGACTAGGGATAAACGCCTCATCAGCGTTCTTAATCCTGGTAATTGGCAACTAATCCACGAAGCAGTAATTAGACCTTGGGGACAGGAAGTACGCCACCGCCATTTTCGTCTGATCGCCAGAGGAGATGAAAAATGATTAAAATAGATTAGGAGTGATTAAAATGAGAGGAATCCAAAGCAAAACCAGACCAAATGGCGGCGACTGGAGCCCACCGGAAGTGCCTCCGGAGGCGCTGACAATGGGAGAGGCATTTTGGCAACACCCTGCAGATGCATTTTGGGATAGCCTGGAGCAGACGACAAACGGTTTTTAGGTGCGGTTTTTGTGTGCAGTGTTCCTTGGGGTTTTCCTTGGGTTCATTTTCTACCATTCATACTTTCAACACCTCCTTTAGATGCCTTCCTTTTGTTGGGCTCTGGTCAACCATAAATTCAACTGCCTTTGTCATGGATAGATCCTTAAAATGATGCTGTAATTATGACACCGGTTATGACACCCTGAGATGTAGGCCCTAAATAGAATTTATTGCAACTGTCAAAGAATTTCAAAATTGTACAAAATTGGTTCCCATAAACCTGACTCATCCCACTTAACTACTACAGATAAAATAGTATGAAATAGGATAGGCTCTGGAAAGAATTATCTACTGTATGACCTTCAAAGAGTCATACTTTTCAGCAACAATTGGCAATGACCTTGAGTAATGACACTGTCAAAATGTGGCAGCCATCATGTCACAAACGCCTTCCAACCTATATAATATCCATTGTCGACGGTCACCAGCGGATCAGGTCACAAGATGGCCGCCTGTCATTTGACCACTGGACACCAGGGGGCGTGGCCGTGCCGGTGACGTACCGTCCCAGTGGACAAGAATCCTTGGACACCGTCCCGATGGCTACTATTAACTGCGACACCCGACTCGCAGTGCCATGTGCCCAGTGCGGACATCAAAGGAACTAAACTTCATGAAAACCACCTTTCATCGCTCAGCTGGAGCGTCTGTCGAGGCCATATTAGATTGGTTGCCTATCAAGAACGTGGCTCACCCACATAAATCAGCAGGTCTGATTGATAGGTTGTGGGGAATTATCTTCTTGCTTACCCTCTAGACTTACACTGTGATTAGAACATAGCCTTGATGTTGATAGGTTTAACCCATTAAGGGACAGAGATGCATTAATGCATCATGACGACCAATGGGCATAGGCCTGGTGGGTTACTCATTTATGCATCATGCCAATGCTGCGGGGTTGATACACTCCTGGAGGGTCGTCATGATGCACCAATGAAGTGCTGGTGAGCAGACTCGCCAGCACTTCATTTGTGCATCATGATGACCAATGGGCATGATGCAATCCTGCATCAGCGGCCCTTAAAGGATTTTAAATAGGAGTCTGATGTTTGTGTGGAGGTCGCTTGATGTGCTCCCACGTCCGGGAGGGTGTAATTTCAGGGGGTGGACTGGCCATTATTTAGCGTCAGGAAAGCTAGAATTTGTCATTATTTACTTATATGTGGGTGGATTTAGCTGCACATAGGGGCCTAGGTCCTTCGAAGAGAAGGCATTTGGCCTTGGTCGTGGGTTTAATAAATCTGGGCGTAAGGATATATATATATATATATATATATATATATATATATATATATATATATATATATATATATATATATATATATATATAGGCTAGGGGTGGACATCTACCCGGTAGGTTCTACAGGTAAAAACCTGGCCACTTAATGGTTTCTTTCATGTATCAAGACTGGCGCATTATAGTTAACATTATCTGATCTCCAAGATTCATTGCTTCAAGGGTTGAATACGTAGCAATTGAATAGGCACAATGGGTATACCTATATCTTTGTACAGTAATGACGTTGACAACAATGCCGCTCAGCCTCAGACCCATTTGTGAAGACAAGATGAAATATTAGAGGCATTTATTTCAAACAGCGGCGTTGTATTTACTATACATACCGATTAGGCTATTATGTCTACACGTATAACAGAATGGCTCATTAATACAATTTGTTTATCATTTTCTGTTATTGATATGGTCTACCTGTATATATGTAATTGTATCGCTACACTCGGTCGGCATGCATGCAGAATTGTCAACGAGGTCAATACCCTATAGTAACCTGTTCTCACATGACCATGGTAAGTATACCTAGTCATAACATGGAAACCAAACCTAAACTTCAAATTACAAAATGTCTTCCCCAGCGTTCCCGATTCCGCTGATTACCAGTGGTCTGGTCTTCCTGGCTCATTCCTGCCTTGAACAAGCTCAGTACCTCCTGATGAGGCCACTGGCGCCAGCCGGCAACAAGCAACAAGACGCAAGTGTCGTCTGCTCTCGTTCAACACGAGAAAATCTCATCAACACCCTACTTTCTGCTCTCCAACGAGGAGAGTTCCACTGACCGCTACCATTGCAGGAGGAAAAAGGGGAGGGACCATCATGGCGGCGTTAGTTCCCAAGGTCACCACTAGGGAAAGGGGGCGCCACTATGAGCTGGCCTGCATCACGTGACCCGGTACTTCCGGGGGCGTCCTTTTGAT
The DNA here is from genome assembly GCA_949317995.1 of Acholoe squamosa. Classification (NCBI taxonomy): domain Eukaryota; kingdom Metazoa; phylum Annelida; class Polychaeta; order Phyllodocida; family Polynoidae; genus Acholoe; species Acholoe squamosa. Next base: position 68,376,170 of record OX439046.1, on the reverse strand, counting down.
CACGTGGGTGGCGTTTCCGGGGTGCACGCGGCGTCCCCTCTGATTTACCAGCCAATCAGAGGCGGCGACACATGGGGGCGTCATTGTCCTGAGGAGACATGCATGTTCGGCCTCGTACCAGTGAGGCCTGTGAGGAGGTCGGAGTCACAACTAATCATGTGAATTCTACTACCTTTAGAAGGTACGGTCCAGTCATTCTGATCTTATGTTATATCCATTCCACATCCCTTTTGTGAATGTAATTTACAAGGGCGACGCTGCTGTTTTGAAGGTCATTTTTCATGAAGTAATCTTTTTTCTTGTCCAGATTAGTTAAGTATGATCATGCATACACCCTGTCATATATGGAGGTAGCTGGATGCCTTAACAACCAATGAGAAAATTCCCTCCAATTACTGCAGACGTTTTAGGGGACATTGCATAAACCGCTTTTCTCTGACATGCTCTTCTTGCTCGTTCTCTATGTGGTACTAAAACACAATACATGTTTTCTGACATGATGAAAGCATTTGCATGATCAATAATAAGTCCTGCATTATCATGTGCCCGACATTGCTGCAGGTCGCTTTTATTTTTTGCAGTGCCTTCATTATGCAGTATCTTCACTAGGTCCACATTACATGTAAGGTGACATGGATATGCAATCAGTTTCCATACACACATCTCCCTTCACCTTATCCTTTAACCCTTTTAAGGGCTGCTGATGCATTCATGCATCATGCCAATGAGTAGTCATGATGCATGAGTGGGCTCCATTCATGTATCATGCTGACCCTAGACATTACCACCTTCTTTATGATGCACCAATGAAGTGCTGGCGAGCAGACAACTAATGGGCATGATGCACTCCTGCATTAGCGGCTCTTATAGGGTTAAGACCCAGGTATTACATGAACCCCACATGTCCTACAACATAGGGGGCGCTGTCAATATCCCTCCCCAATATCCGGGTTCTTATGACCAAAGGGAAACAGGGACACGCCAAGAAGCGCGCGCAGTTTTAATGAGTGGCCATAATCATGCGCAATAACTCTCCACCACCATGCAGGCTTGTTGACTTGAAAGGGACCCCTGCAACATTCACTTATCTCATCTGCGGTTTCTAAGAAAATTCCCTCTGACCGTCTGTAATTTTAACGATAAGGTCGTGGACCTTGACATCTGTTTCAGGTCTCATTCATTTGGGTTTCCTTCAAATTTTAACAAGCAGGAGGGATTTCACTTAAAATTTGTCCCACTTCTAACAACCAGGGGAAATTCCACTTGGTTTTGGAGAATAAGTGAGTACACATGTAAAAGAAAAACATGTCCATGAGTATTTATGAGTGTTGTAAACTGCCTTTTTCTGTGTTAGGGAAGCACATTTGGGCGTCTTTTTACATCTATCTACTTTTTCAAGTTGAATACTTAATTTGAGATTTTATGGGTGTCACTTACAGCTGTTATGTGTTGTGGATTTTATGTGTCTTGATTTTGCTTGTATTCAACTTGTTACCCCTAGTGCATTGGTTTTATTACTAAAACACCTACCCTTGATTCATGTGCTCATTTCAAAATGATCTGGTAAATTTCCCTGTCCAATGAATGCAGTCTGATTTCATATTCATCTCCTTTTTGTGCAATATTCAAAGCAAGGCAGTTGAGCCTAAAATGATTGTCATAATACAATAAACATACTCTAATCTCCAGGACCCTCCTAAAATATTTAAACTGGAATCATGAATGAATTCTACAAAAAAAAATTGAATTTTAAACACCACTCCGGCCTTCAGGAAAGCTCGTCAGTTTCACAGCTAGTTCCTATCTCCAGTGAGGCAGTACATGACAAGTCCTGGGTGTTTATACAGCCACGCCCCCTGCCTCCCACCCCCTTCTCATGGTGATCTACCGCGCCTCTGGTGAGCAGGGACTGGGGGATGGGTGGGGGCAGTGTGAGTGAGTGTGAACAGATGTGGAGCTAGGACTGTTGAACATGATTTATAAATCCAATGTCCATGGTGGTCATAGCTGTGGGAGTTGGGTGGGGCTAACCATAAGGGAAAAAAACATAAATGAGACATTGATAGCCACCTTGCCACTACCAGCCTAGGTTACCATATGTCATTCAGGCACCCAGGTTCAAGCATCATATTGATCATAATGATATTAGTACACTCTGAGAGGGACGTCAGGATGCATCAATTGGCATTAACTTAAGGCCATCGGGCCTATTTCAATGGTGGCTTTAGAAAGGACCTCCTCCTTTTTATTTTTATTTCCAATTGTATGGTTAAGTAAGTGAGTAATGGAGTTTAGCACAGTTTTAACAGCTAAGGCCACATTCATGGCTAGAAAACTACATTACATTATTTCAGAGAAGAATGTGTCAGTACCTGCGCAAATCTTCACCAGACCCATAGAGGGGATCGGAAGGAGGAAATCTAGACTTTTCCTGCATGATTATGCGTTCTAATTGCTGGCTCCAAATTACTCCAAACATTACTCTTATGCAGGGCCCCTGACAACCCCCCCCCCCTTCTCCCTTTTTCTTTTCCAAATTTTGGACCAGCCACTGCATCCTATAGTTAAATGTTTAATGAGAGTTTGAGTGGTGTCAAGGTAGACATGTATGAGCTAAGTATGCAGCCCCAGGTGTTGGGCTACACAGTGTCTGTACAACCTTCCCCCTCTCCTCAACACTTACACTGTAAAAACAAAGCAGTCAAAATAACGGTGGAATCCTTGTCCCAAAATTGCCAGAGATCCATGGTTGTTTTCACAGAGATTCCTTGTATCAGCATACTACTACCTGGGACCTCTTGTAAAAAACTACACTGGTTCACTGCAATAGAATTACAGGTTCACAATTAAATTTTACGAGGATCCCTGGGAGTTTCAACAGTTATTTTTACAGTGTAGACACCCTCTACACATGCTACTTTACCCTCTAAGGGCGGCTGATACAGGAGTGCATCATACCCATTGATCGGCATGCTGCACCAATGAAGTGCTGGCGAGTCTGCTCACCAGCGCATCATGCCGACCCTTGGAAAGTGTATCAACCCCAAAGAGTTGTCATGATGCATGAATGCAGCCCTAGTGAGCTACTCGCCAGGGCTGTATTTATGCATCATGACGACTGTGGTACTGTCTTCCCAACCTGTCCACTCTCTTCAACACTTAGCTACTTTCCATGTCCCTAACCTTAAACATGCTACTCAATCTTCAGGCTAAAGACATCTCCAGCCTGACTTCCAGCCCCCCCACATGACAAGGACACCCAAACTGACACAACCATCACCTCCCACATCATAACACATCCATAAGTCTATGTGCACATCCCTAAACACATCCATACATCCTAGTTCACTCACCCTTATTGCATCTACATTCTTAACTCAGGCATCTCAGCTGCTGAGCATTCCACTCCAAATAGCTTAAACATTTATAATTAGATTTAATAACTCTCATCCTTTGACTTTCACTTCCCTAATATCACTACTAAGACTAATACATTTGAATAGTTCAGACATGCACACCTGTCGTCTTCTACTAGTGGCCTGATTACCCTGGCCTTACATGAGGCCATTGTGTATTTGAAATACTGTATCAGTGTTGTCAATACCTCTTATCCCTGTCACTGATTCAAGACCAGCGCTTATCCAATACTCCAGCACTTAAATATAGGCCTTATGGTAGCCAGAAATATCAAAAATGACTCGGCCTGATATGTGCTTGTATGAGCTTGTCCAGAGCTCCTCAACAGAGCATGGTATCAGCATGCATTTGAATATCGATGGAATTTTAGCCCATATCGTTCTGGATGGGAGTTCATAAGTTGTTCATTTAGTGGTAGTATTTCATTCTGATGGCTTCTAACAGTACAACCAGGGTCACCCATGGTACGTGTTTTATGTAGCATAGCTCATGTGAGCTGACTCACCATGCAAAATTCAACATTGTCCACTCAGTGTAATTATATTCAGACTAAAGCTATGTATTATTCATACACATCAGGCCGTCAGCAAAAACTCTAATGTATGCGTCTGAATCAGGCTTAATAGATGTGCCTCTGCTGAATTCAATCTGATCATTGGTCCAAACGTTGGTTGTTATTGGCAAGATAATTCTATATCCATTGCCGTGTGGATATGTTAATAACTGGAGTTGATTTTCGAAGTAAACCCATTTATTTTATATAAAGTTTAATGTGTATTTTATAGTATGTAGGATTTGAATCATTAATAGCTTGGATTTCAATTGGTTCTATAGTTAATCTAAGCTCTATTCTCAGCAGACACGCTATTTACCTGCAGGTGTTGTGGGAATAAGCTAATCTGCAGTACCTTGCGTGTACGACTTTCCAGTAGCATGACTTGGAAATTGTCGTCTGCGAGAATGTTTAATTTCCCGCCTTTGATCACCGTCTGATTTTACTCAACAAACACTCAGAGCCGAAAATTCTAATAACTTATTGCAAACTGGGAAATCCATTTGTCTGCGCCGGCTAAATCCCCTATCGTTCAGAACAAAAGTGCTCTCTCACTTTTAGTGTTCAATTTTTGACTGCACGCGCTTGGCCGCGCTGAGAAAATAAATATGTTGGATTGCACGTGAGAGGTGGGAAAGGCGGGAGAAAAAGGTGCCACGTGACTGCGAGAGAACACGAGAAAACACGTGAATGAGAACAGTCGCGACGGCCATTTTGTTTTGACTGTTGTAGATTTGGATGAATGCCAATTCAGAGATGTTTGATGAAATCCATGGATAGTTATATTGCTCAATAATGCTTGAACTGTTGAGCTGTTTTGAATTCTCTCTCTCTCTCTCTCTCTCTCTCTCTCTCTCTCTCTCTCTCTCTCTCTCTCTACCCTGTGCATTTGAAGGTCATAATAATCCATTTTACTCAAAATGAAATAGTACTAGCGCACTAATTTGGCCAATATAGCTAAGGATAAAGCATTACAGTATGTCTCCACTATTCCTTTGAAGTCGGCTGCCCTACGTGTATACCAAGGACAATCCATCTCACAGTTATATGCCTCCCACAGGCCGATCATAATTCACACAAATACAATGGCGGCGACATGGCCTCGCAAGTCTGCCTTTCTTATTCCCACCTTGCCTCGTGAACACAGACGCGAAGGGCCGTGTGATGCGCACTTGCTTGCCTCGACGCGCAGATGCTCAGACGAAAAGGCCTTCAAAAATAAAAAAAAAATAAAAAAAAAGACTAGCGAATGGAAGATAAACGCTTGCCTTGCTTAGGTTAACCCTTTAAGGGCCGCTAATGCAGGAGTGCATCATGCCCACTGGTCGTCATGATGCACCAATGAAGTGCTGGCCAGCACTTCATTGGCGCATCGTGGCGACCTCCAGGAGTTTATTAACCAGATATGCCAATCGCTGGCCAATGAAAACAAGAAAAAGTCGATTTTAGACACTGTTTCTAAGGGAGTATAAGTGCAGAAATCTATAACAAAACCAGAAACTCCTGGTAAAACAGGAAAAGTGGCATCTCTGAATTATTTAACCCTGTACTATCAGGAGAAGTACGAGTTATGCATCATGATACCAATGGTAATGATGCACTCCTGCATTGATCAGTGGCCTCTAAAGGGCTGACAGAGGAGAAGGGTGTTGGGGAGGGGGCAGGGGGTTGCCAGTAACAGCAGCAGCAGTGGCAGACAGGCAGAGGCCAGCCGTCGCTTCCTGTCTATGACTGGCACTTGATCTTTACAGTTGGATTGGCACAAATTTGTTTATGCACGGGACGGAGGGGGGTGTAGGCAACAAGACTTGTGCCTGCAGGGCAGCATCTAGAGTAATGTCCCAGTGCCGACACCCCTGACGGGGGCAGGCAGGGAGGGTTTTCTATTGCAACTTGTCACTGAAATCCCCCTATTATCGACCATGTTATGTTCTACCAGTGCATGGTGTGTGCCTTTTGACGTGTGGTGAGATGCTGAATTGATAGCTTGGGGAAGGGGAACTGGAAAAGGTTCGGGGTGTGTAGGCGGCTGTGCTGTAGACTGGGGAAAATGACTAGGGAAAATGAAGTTCTATGCAGTGAACAAAATGCCGACCAATTCAAATGACCATTTACATCGTAAAAAACGCTTTGGAATTACTGTGACCTGCGGCAGTTCATAGCAAAACGCTTCATTTTATCACCTTCTTTACAGATTCAATGGAGAGCACTGGCTACAAGCAAGGAGCAAATAACAAACAATTGTATGTCCTTGCCTACCCAAACCCTGGCCATTTTCCAACAAAATTATACAGGAACGTTTTACTGTTAGAATCGGCAGTTTTGAGAGTCATCGAACCCTTTCAGGGTCGCTGATCAGGGGCGGATCCGGAAGGGGTGGTCTAGCGGGGGGGGCACAGCCAAGAAGATTTGGTCTAGGGGGGGGGCCACAAGCGGGTTTTCGGGCCACATTTCCTATAGTTAAGAGTCATAGCCTGGTCCAATATCAGGGGGTCTAGGGGGGGGGCACGTGCCCCCTAGCCCCCCCTGGATCCGCCCCTGTTATCAGTCTGATACAGTAATGCACCATGCCCATTGGTCATCATGACAAATGGATGTACCCCTTGTGGGTAACTCGCCAGGGCTACGTTCATGCATCATGCTGAGGGTTCATACAGTCCCAGAGGGTCGCGCTGGTGCACCAATGAAGTGCTGCCGAGCCGACTCGCCATCACTTCACTGGTGCATCATGACGGCAAATGGGCATGATGCACTCCCTTAGAGAGATAAGCAGGCATGAGCTCCCTTTGGTTCCTCCCTATTCCCTACCTAGAGGGTCCAGAGAAACCTCTCCTGACTGGCCTCCCATACACGCCCAATTGAACTGGTAATATGACAGGACAACCTCCAGTAAGTATGGGTCAAGTGAGCGAGCCCCCCCCCCCGCTCAACCCTTACCTCCAACTACTAAAAGCAGCCACGAAAAAAAAAGTAAAATGGCCATTGGGAAGGGTACTAGTATGGACGTGGAGAGATCAGAAAGAGACCGTGGAGTGTTGCTTGATATCCACTGGTATTGAATACAATACGCTTGTGCTGACCGTCCCTGTGTAGTGGCTGCAGTTTTTTGTCAGGGCCAGTGGATGGACACCTCAGTGTGAGGAGGAGATAGGGAGGACTGGTTATGTGTGGGGACATCATAGTGGCTATGAGAATGTAATGTAATACATGAGTTAGACCACTTGTTGTACACTCTCTGCTCACCATTGGCTACTATGAGGAAATTCAGAGATTATCATTCAGTTCTTTTTCAAGCAATTTGATTCATGATATTATGGAAGAATCAAATTAAAATGAAAGAATGACAGTTTTTTTTTTCAGATAAGACATATGACCAGTTTTCTGTGCACAAGCCCTTTCCAGTTTGGTTCAAAACTGAGATCTTTCATTGATTTCCGTCAATGTGTTACATCGTCTATATAAATGTAAAATGATTTGATATACATAACACAAAAGAGTTATAGCGGCAGAGAAAAGGGCCCCAACTCTTCTCCATCATGTAAACAAAGCTTCATACACTCATACTACAACATAGTGTATTGTTGGAACAGCAGAGTATACTAATGGAATATAACATAAATATGGCAGCACAAGGGTGGTATATTGACGAATATTGCACGAGGCCGTTAGGCCGAGTGCAATATCGTCAATATACCACCCGTGTGCTGGCATATTTATGCCATATTGCATTTATACCACCTTTTCCTCCATTTTGTATTAATTTCTTACCTGATATCCACAGAATATAGCCACGAGAAGGCATTTTGTAAAAGCAAGCGATACGGTCTGGGTCAGCGCTCTGCGCGAAGCCATTGTTTTTGTTCACCTTGCCGGGAGAGGTACCGCTGTGTATACAGTCACTTTTCGTATCGAATCCAACCATGACAAGTTTTCAAATTAAAACAAACATATCCTTAGACACTCTAGATAAGTACTCCATGATTGATATGTCGGATATCTTCAAAATAAATAAGAATCCATTGATTTTCCAAACCGGTCCGAAATTTTTGGCGTCTTCCTCGTACGACGAGCAGTTGACCTATATTTACATCCGGGCCACTGACACACTTTCGCCGGACAAGGAGGCGGGTGGGAATGGCCGGACCGCAACTCGTGTACATTGGGAAAATCAATGGATTCTTATTTATATCGAAGAAAATGGAGAAAATTAGCACGCATTCCTCGTCTATGGATCGAATACTTCTTGGAACTTTGATATTATAACATGTCATGGTTGGATTCCATACGAAAAGTGAGTGCAAACATAGGACAAGGACCCCAGGTTAGAAGTTATTTACTATCGTATTGGGTTTCAACACCGTTCAGTGTGGCGCTATGGCTAAGGTCTTCGCCTACCTCCACTGCGGCCGGGGTTTAATTCTCCTACGAGTTTGGACGATTTTTCACTTTGAAACAATGGCGAGACTGAATTTGTATGTCTGCCACACATTTCCCAAAATATTCTAAGTCCAACTTGACCTCGAAAAAGTATATCCAAAAATCCCAAAAATGCACATGTGCGTATATGCTCTCATAATGCACTGGTAGGAGAGGGCATAACAGTAAGGGAGGTGCCAGAATAGTGGTATAAGTGGAGAGGTGTGTGGAGAGGGAAGGGGTGAGGAGGATATGCCAAGATGTGGTGTTATTTCCTGATCCCAATGAGGTGTGAATGAAGACAGTTTCTCAGTGCTTCCCACAGCCCCGGCCACTGACTCCTCATCAGGAGCAGCTCATACAATAGCACATAGACCTTTAAGGGCTGAATAGTATATAAATGCATCACGTTCTTTGGTGCAGGATCAGCCTCCCCTTGCCCCTCATGTATCACAAAAAAGAGGGGACTGGATATGTTTGCCATCCCCACCAAAATTTGCCAAGGCCTAGTATACGATTGTGAAAGAGAATCCAAATTCTTGCATCTCAAGTTAGATCAATAAGGGAGTGGAATAGGGAACCTGGGGGTTTGAGCTTAGAATCAGATCTGAAGGTCACCAAAAAATGACAGTTCAATATAGTTGTTATGAGGCCCGGGTTATGGGGCCCCTGCTGCCCCCTTCCTCAATGAAGATTTGCTTCTTACTCCTTCGAATGAATACAGCCCTGGTGAGTAACGCGTCAGGGCTAAATCCATGCATCATGCTGACTCTATGGGGTTGACATCGACCTGGAGGGTCGGCATGATGCACCAATGCAGTGCTGGCGAGCAGACAGCATTGGTGCATCATGGCGACCAGGGAACATGAAACTGGGGGCATCATGCGGCCCTTATGAACCAGCCTCTTTATGCCATTCTCTCCAGTTGCAGACACCAACGCCTCCTGGGGGTGTTGCTCCTGTGAGTATGTGCGCTCTTTTCTAAACAAGTCGTGCACTGCTTCAGCTAAGTACTTGCACTCACCACATTAGTCTGGAAAGTCACCTGCCTTGTTTAAAATAGAGAGAGCTGCACTACCAGGTACCTACTCATGTCACACGCTCTACAGTTTATTATACTGACTGACTTCTCCCAACTAGGTACCTACTCAAATCCCCCTTTTTTAGCACCGTACTTGAATGACCACTTGTGAGCAACAAAAGGGACAAGTAATAGCTAGATGAAAAGAAAGGACTGGAAATGAGGGCATCTTTAGCCAGCTCTTCCTTTTACTATAGGAGCAACACCCTCCTGGTGGCCTGTGTGAATTCACATCTGGCGGCTGATGTTGTATTACTACCCCATCACTCTCCTGCCACAATTGGGGTGTTGACATAAATGCCTATAGACGTGGAGAGTGTAGGGTGGCCACTCAATGTAAGGGTACATGACAGGGAAAAGAACTGAATGGCATATTGGCTTGTATAAGGATTGATTTCGAATATTTTAGTATATTAATCTAATCTCATATGTCCCTGCCTATAAGGGGCACCCCTGCTTCTATAAGGATTTCATCCTCTCAGCATTTAGCCCAGGCAGTAATACACCGTAGTACTATAGGTGAATGAGTTAGATATCTTGTCTTTCTGCAGCACCGAGAATAGAACCCATGACCTAGGGATCGGAATGGCTTACTCTTCACTCCCGCTACCCACCCTTTCCTTCCCCATTAGGAATAGAAGCAGACATGTTTAACAGGCCAAAAGACATATGGAAGGAGGAAAGTGGAAGGAATCCTCTTTCTACTCAGTGCAATAAGGTTTTATAATCATATGTTGAGGAACAGTTCATAATGATCTGGTGACAAACAGTGTAAAAAACTCATTAGTGGAATAACACCCCCATTATGGATCCTTAATTATCATCAACACCTCCAGGATCACATTTCACAATAAGCCCCCGTGTGGCACCAAGTGTGAACCCCGTTGTATGACGTCACAGACGCTGAATGATGACGCTGATGAGAAACAAGGACGCAGGCAGGTGTAGCTGAGCTGTGGGATCATACAGTAATAACTGGTTTAAGAGCTTGGTTCTCTATTAATCCCCAGTCTCCAATAAGCGCGGGGGGTAAGGGGCATTAAAAACAATCTTAAGCACTACAAAGAGTGTGCAAGTAAGCGCCTGTCTCAAATAAGGGTCAGGGTATGTACAGAGGTATTGCAATAAATAAGCACGTGGGTGCTTAGACAAGCCGCTACGGTAAATGACATCTCTAATGAACCCGGTAATGCGTTATACTCATTTAGGATTGGAAAGACAGGACGCCCCTTCTCCCCCTTCCTCCCCCACACACACACGCCCTAAACCCTTGTGTTAACCCTTTACAAATTACATGCCCTAAACCCTGGTGTTAACCCTTTACATGCCCTAAACCCTGGTGTTAACGCTTTACACGCCCTAAACCCTGGTGTTAACCCTTTACATGCCCTAAACCCTGGTGTTAACGCTTTACACGCCCTAAACCCTGGTGTTAACCCTTTACATGCCCTAAACCCTGGTGTTAACCCTTTACACTCCCTAACCCCTGGTGTTAACCCTTTACACTCCCTAACCCCTGGTGTTAACCCTTTACATGCCCTAAACCCTGGTGTTAACCCTTTACATGCCCTAAACCCTGGTGTTAACGCTTTACACACCCAAAACCCTGGTGTTAACCCTTTACATGTCCCAAACCCTGGTGTTAACCCTTTACACTCCCTAAACCCTGGTGTTAACCCTTTACACGCCCCAAACCCTGGTGTTAACCCTTTACACGCCCTAAACCCTGGTGTAACCCTTTACACGCCCTAAACCCTGGTGTTAACCCTTTACACGCCCCAAACCCTGTGTTATCCCTTTACATGCCCTAAACCCTGGTGTTAACCCTTTACACCGCCTAAACCCTGGTGTTAACCCTTTACATGCCCTAAACCCTGGTGTTAACCCTTTACACACCCTAACCCTGGTGTTAACCCTTTACACGCCCTAAACCCTGTTGTTAACCCTTTACACGCCCTAAACCCTGGTGTTAACCCTTTACACGCCCTAAACCCTGGTGTTAACCCTTTACACGCCCCAAACCCTGGCGTTAACCCTTTAGAAGCTGATCGTATATTAATGCATCAGTTGGTCGCCTTGGTCTATGAATGTAACCCTGGCGGGTTGTGGTGATTAACTTGCCAGTGTTAAGGCGACCGCAGACGGGCCAGACTCGATCGGTATCTAAGGAGTATGGTCCCGATCCGATCTGGAGTATCAAACATGTTTGATATTGCCAGACTCGATCGGACACCCACACAGACGCTCCCGATCGTCAAGATCGGCCGACCCAGTCGGGCCCGTCTGCGGTCAGCTTTACATTCATGCATCATGCTGACCCTACATGACAGATACACTTCTGGAGGGTCGGCATGATACACTATTGGTGCATCCCGCCAACCAATGGGCATGATGCACTCCTGCAGCATCAGCGACCCTCACAGGGTTTTGATGTCTTGTTTAATCAGGGCCGGAAGAAGGAACTATCAGGACCTGGTAAAATCGGCTGGCATCACTAATTAATTAAGGCTTCTCAGGTCGGCTCTAATTAGATATGAAATTACAGGCAGGGCCCCAACCCTGTTATTACTCGTGCCTGTCTCCCTTTTTCCTGGCCTCATTCATCAGAGAGCAAGGACAGCTTTGATTTGATTCCTGGTTCTACTATGTGAGTGGCACTGGTGGTGTAAGAGGTATAGGGGATCGGTAGTTTGCAGCAGGCGTCGTGTGGTATGGGCATGTATACATAGGGGGTGAGGTGAGTGTGTATTTATTGCTGATAAATCATACTTACACTCCACCATGACCAGATACTACATACTAGGACCACGCCGACCCTCTGGTAGTACCTTTATTGATCCAGTAGGTGGCGGATCCAGGATCTGGAAAAGGAAGGGGCCCAACCCAAAAAGGAGCAGATTTTGTGGTCCAAAATATGTAATTAAACTCTTAAGTACTGGGGAAAAGGGGGTGCCCCCTCCCCTCTAAATCCGCCACTGACTGCCAGTACAATCAGCGTGATGCACGAATGCAACACAGCCCAGGCAAGTTACTCACAAGACAGGACTGCATAGATCTATGCATCCTGCTTGGAAAACGTACATGCTGCTAGCCTTGCACATTTACTCACCCTGGCGAGTGACTCGCCAAGCCTGCGTCCATACATCATGATTGATTGATTGATTGATTTGTGTTTTACAGCACTTTAGCGGCACTAAGTGGCTATGCTGTGCTTTACATGTTGATAGGCACTATCAGCGGAGATGGTGGTATGATTTGTCTATGTGGGGGAAGTAATCATCAGGTTTCAACTAGATGTTATTGTAGAGCCCAAGGGCTTTTATATATCCCAATATTTCTTCTGAGTGAGTGAGTAATAGATGTTTAACGCCATTTCGACAGCTAAGGTCATATTCATGGCGAGAGCTACATTACACAATTTCACAAGGGAATGTGTCAGTGCCCGCTCATATGTGCACCACACACAATCTGAGGGGATAGAAAAGAGGAGAAATAGACCCTTTTGAGTGGGCTAGGGAACATCATGAAAGCCAATGGGTAATTGCTGCATCCTCGGTGACATCAAAGCAATACACTGCCCTTAAAGTGTTAGGTCACTATATATAACATAGATGAACAGGTATGATGAAGGCGAATGGATCAGACCTAGTCTTAGTGACTCAGTTTTTCATTATGTAAGATTGACTGTGGGGGTTTGGGTTAGGGGGGATCTCACTAATGAATTAAGTGTAGCTATACCTTTCTGACTCAGACTACCCCAAAGTCCTTGGATGTCCCAAGGTATCTGGCTTATATCCAAGAAACCTATGATTCCCAGGCCAACTCAACCATTTTAAATGAATGTTATAATTTCTGTAAATAAATTGTGTATCGTCTTGTTAATTGTGAGAAAAATATGAATCTGTATCACCCCATAGGAGCTGGCAGCAATCACACCACTGTAGCTAAACTATCTCAGTCTGTAGGTTTCCAGACTTAATGAATGAATTACTAAAAAAAAATATGCATCCCCTAGTAAAATGAAAGCCACGAAAGAATCTAGTCCATGTGGCTACACAGCTATCAAGCCACTGTAGCTAAGCTCTGCCGGTCTGTGGTGTATTACAATTGGGTTTGAGAACACTACTGGCAAAATCAAAAACTCTGACTTTGATTGACAAGTATTGCTCCCCACATTGACAGATCCCTATATTTATATTGATTTGTGGACTTGCCTTCAGTGAGATAATCACCCATGTTGTCACACAATGAGTAAGGTCGAGCACAGTGGCAACCTAACAGGGGGTTTTAACAGTCATTAGTTCTGCTACGTGCCCTAGAACAGAGGTGTTCATACCTGTTCGAATCAATATCACACTCAAAAAAGATGCTGCCAAATTAACAATGTTTCTTATAGGAAACTTTTGGACAAGGATTTCACCATTTTCTTTACGGAGAGTGCTGGTAAGACAGTGCTTGATCTTAGCGTTCACTTCAAAGAGACATAGCATCACTGCATTACTATTATACTTGTTCCCTTTTCAACTTTAGGAGGATGCCTTCTAGATCCAACAGTTATTTCTCAGAGTACATGGTTACCCTGTAACCTATGATTAGCTTCTAAAAACCCGCAGGCATGTATAAATAATTCCCATAATGGCTCTTAAAACAGTCATAATCTCAAAGGCCAACTGACTAAGTTGTCATAAATGGCGCATGCAGCAGACCTTAAGTCTACATTTTAAAGTTAATGAGTTTGAAAACAGTTGCAGGGCATACTCTGCTTTCAAGTTCAATTTTGATGTCTGTGTTTATCAAAATATAGAAAGGCAGTAATACAAGAACTGTTAATTTGATGTGTTCCTAGTTTAACACGATTTTGATGTTACATCTGTTGACTAAAATATGAAACTTTGAAAGCATAGCAATATGAGCTTGCACAATTTGCTGTGGCTCTGTGTAATGGGAGTGCGACGTAACGTCCTTAATTTAGAAGAACCTGGATTGAGTACAAATATAAACCAATCAAATCATATGGTGCTTTTAAGTAGAAGCTCTACAGTACATAAAATGGGTTTAGTGGTATGAATCAGTAGAATATTGATCATATATAGGACAGGAAATATTTGATACAGCAGCCCGGAAATATATAGACTCCAGTGCCAGGGAGGTCGCCATATTGGTGCCATATAACCGAAGGTACCGGAAATGGACTGGTGCATGGTGCACGCTGGGTAGGGAATAATGCATGATAGAGCTGGACTAGATTGAAAGAACTCTAAATGAATTGCTCCAGCGTCGAGGGTTGTGTGAGTCAGGGTTTTATGGGCGCCACCAAGCCCCTAGTCCACCCTGGAGGAGGGGTACCTAAAGGTGAGTTTATTAAGGGTTTAGGTGGGTCTGGGGTGGTTTTAGGTAGGTGCACCATGTCGATCATTACCTGTAATCACGTTTGGTAATGGTCCAATACCGTGCGCCTAACGGCCAAAGTCCCATTCAAAGGCCATTCTCCCCACCTCTTGTGTCTGTGTGTGTGGGTGGTGGGGGGAGGTGATAAATGAAGTAAGGTAGACATGGTGATGGGCACAATACCTAGACAATGGAGCCAGGTTTGTGTCATTAAAACCCCATCACAAACCCTTTGTATCTTGTCTCTTTACACTATGTACTATATGTACACTCGAAATGACGACTATGGCATCTACAGGGCATCTACGTAAAACTGCTTGTTGAATCACAATAGCTCCAGAAAACAGTGGGGAAAGAAGCACTGTGTTATGAGGAATCTATGTGATAGTAAAGGTGAAAGCTTTGTATCAAAATTGCTGAAGAACATTCATTATTTGACATCATTTATTTTATAGTGTTATTATGTGGACAAAACAAGTGGTAGGTTTCATTGGCTTACCCCAGGTAACTATCTAGACCATTTCAAAGGTCTATGGCGGTATATAGGATGCTCGCAAACTCAGGGAGTGCTTATCAGGATAGGCGTTTACACTATAAGGTTGTACTTAGCTGTTAGGTTCCTGGCTCCATGTGCAGTGTATAACCTTTTTTCCTAGTAGGGGTGCGGCATATATGCTGGGCTTTATGGTAGGTTTGTATTGGCTTGTGCAGTATGTATAGACCCAGTGCCTGACATTAATGAAACCAGGCACACACAGACTGTTAAATAGGGCTAAAAGCTCTATGATGTGTGCAAATGGCCTGAGGCAAGCCAATAGTATAACCTACAGTGGCAAAATGTGAACTGTGTGAGTGTGTGGTACCAGGTCATTATGACAGGTCCTATGTGAACATGGTGGCTAGCTACTTCACCTTATTGCACTATCAGGAAATGGTCCTTTATGATCTATTGTCTCAGTGATATAATTAGAGAATAATTAGTTGCTATACAATATGAGAGTCATGTGCATGTAGACCTACTACAGTAGTACCTTACATATAATGTCAGGCTTATACCCAAGAGTAAGCATCGCTTGCGCCTCATACCGTAGTGGACCGTATAAGCGCCCGGGCGCTCATTGATTTCAAACCCACTGTACCCTGGCGCTTATACGAGACAGGCGCTTATTTGAATACTGTTTTTAGTGGTTAAGGTTAATTTCAATATCCCTGTACCCCTGGCGCTTATTTGAGACAGGCGCTTATTTGAGACCCCAGCGCTTAAACGAGCCATTACTGTAGGATGTGCCTGGACTCATTGTGCGCCTTGTATTCGGATGTCTATAGAACAGTGTTTAAGTGGCCCTAGCCGCACCTTATAGTTTATCTTTCAATTCAAGGTGTACCTCTTACATGGGGTTTGCCTTATACACAATCTGCTATGGTATATGACATCATAGACATGGAGGACATATATATGCATAAAAACCTAGCGCCATTATGAGAGGTTATGATTTACATATAGATATGTCCCTCAGCCATTCACTCAATCCAAGGAGCTCCTTTGAACAAAGATGGTGTTTTCACATGACCTATATGTACTCAGGCCATAGAGCACAACGTACCGGAGTGATCCATTTAAACGCCGGGCTACTTTTTAATTCAAACACCTCTCTACTTCCAGCCCTTATTTGATACCGGCACTTATGTTAATACCATTTTAAGTCCTACCTGAATGGAGCCATCTTTCAGTTTGAGGTTTCCAAGTAGTAAAGGAGACTTACCTGTAAAGAAGGAAAAGAAGGAATTTAATAAAACAACGCAACTTATAGTATAGATATGTATGTATGTATATACAGTAGTGGTCAGTTTAAGTGCCTTGACCTGTGCTTATATATTTCAATGTACCTCTAACCCTGCTCTTATAGAAGACCGGTGCTTATTTGAATACTGTTTTTAGTGCTTAAAATTACTTGTATCCACCCCCTATCACCCAGGGCTTATTCAAGACCGGCGCTTATTTAAGACCCCGGCGCTAAAACTACGGTAGTCAATACAGTAGACTCCTTGTTGACCCACATGTGGCTCATACACATAATATTTGCTTCATGGGAACAAGCAGAGACAACACCCCCTCTGTACAATATGAGGTAATGACAATGAGTCAGCACAAACCTTGACCTTGGCTCATTTACCTCACTCCTTGCTGCACCTGTTGTCTCCCAGGGGCCCTTATACTGGTGGGACCCCCAGGGACTGGGGTAAACATAATGAAGATCAGTGGCAGGTAATCAGGACTGGGTCAGAGCACACACAATTAAATCAGCATGCCACAAATATTGCTGCAGCCTCAAATTACCACTTGTTGATGCCCCGATTAATTTGCTATGTGATTAAGGTTGTGCTTGATTATGTGCCTGGTAAACCAAGTTCTTTCACTATTATCGGCCAAGACAATTGATAAGCTTCTGCCATATATGTACAGGAGCATATTTCATATGTTACTGCCAGTCTTTAAATGAGGTTCAAATTAATGATAAAAAAATGGTTGGAATAGGGGGCTGCAACTAGTCCTTATGTTTGAGCAGGTTTTTATTGCATTAGTAACCAATAATATATAACATATATTCTAGGCTGAAGATGGTTTAAAATTGTTTACAAATCATGGGGTTTGGAGTCTTGTAGAGTTATATGATTATAATTGTAATGTAAGGTATTTCATTGGAAATTAAATGATCTATAGATCATAGAATCATACTTGATTAAAGGTCACCTCATGATACAGGCAATGTTATATAACGAAAACTTCTATTAATTAAACTTTGGTATAAATCTCAGTCTAAGATGTTTAGACTTTGGTCTTGGAATAATGGATGGATGGACTGGAGAATCCAAGTAGTTGTGTTTATGTTGTTTACCACCTGTACAAATTCCCAGTGTTTGCCCAGATCCATTCCTCTCATTGCTACACTTAGGGAGTGGTCAACATTTATCAACAGGGGGTGGGGGTTGATACGAGTTTTGCTCTAGGGGGATGTCAACCCCTCAGAATGGGGGGGGGGGGTTAACAGTTCTAAATAAAGGAGGGGGGGGGGTTCTATTCACCTTTTTTATCTAAATAGTTTGTGAACTATATGACAAAGAGGACAATTGCAGAAATGTTAGCGGCTCTGCAGATGGCCACCCATGGGGAAAAGATCAATCCCTTGCATATAGGGGACAGGCACAAGACAAACTTCGCACATCTGTGCAGAAATTCACCCTACATCCCCCCTCCCCTCCCCACCCTTTGTTGTTTGATAATGAGCTCCCTCCTACCGATAGTCTACTGTGTAAGGGATATATAGCAACTGCTGGTGCCACACTAAAACAGGACTAAACCACTCACTAAAGCATAGGATGCTGGAGCTGGGGACTTTTACATTGAAAGTATAGATGTCCTCTAGTGGCTGTTTTTGTATACGTGTACTTGCCACACAATAGAATCCACTAAATGCTAAGTTTTGATGACCCTGCAGGGGATTGAACCAGCTTTGATATTGTCTCTAATCCTAGGCAAAAAGATGAAAAAAAAGATTCTAGATTGTACCTATATAACATTATAGAGTGATCAGCACAAATATAACAACAGAATTGTGGTGTCATTTGGTGACAATTTTATTAAAAGATCACAAGGTTTCGTTCTTAGGCAGGCTTCATCATCTTATGAATAGATGAAAAAAGAAAGAAAGAAAGAAAGAAAGAAAGAAAGAAAAAAGAAAGAAAGAAAGAAAGAAAGAAAGAAAGAAAGAAAAAAGAAATTGAAAGAAAACCTAAAAGAGACACCAGACTATATCGCGGATGCTAACTGTGTAAGCCTACCCCCTGGAGCCTGCCTGCTCCCCCACCACCCCATTCCACTCACCAGCTCCCTCCTCACAAAGGTTGACTGCCTCTCGCAGAGTTCCTCTCAGTCATTGTTTTCTCCTTGTGCTGCCTTTGCCGCCCAATTTGAGAGATTGAAGAAGGCAAAGAGCTGCTCTGAAGCTGCTCGACCCATCGTGAGCTGCTCCCGGCACCTCAGCCCTCTTAACCATTTAAGGTCTGATGCTGCATTAATGTGTCAGACTCATTAGTCGTCATGATGCATGAATTCAGCTCTGGCGAGTAACTCGCCTTGGCTGCATCATGCCAATCCTATGGGTTGATACACTCTCGGAGGGTCGGTCTGATGCTCCAATAATGTGTTGCTCACCAGCAGTGTATTGGTGCATCATGACGACTATTGGGCATGGTGCATCAGTCGCCCTTAGAGTCGTGACCTTCTAAAGGCCGCTAATGCCTTCAGAATTATGTTCCATGGTTTTCACGATGCCCCAAGGAAGTGGTTGCCAGCCAACGTACACTGTATACCTATTGTCCCCTATTGAAGCATCGTGCTAATCTTTCAGGAGTGTATTGATCCCGTATTGTCGGCATATGATGCATGAATGCATTCCTAGCATCCAAGGCCCCATTCATGCATCATGGCATCAAGAGGCTTTAGTAAATCACAGCCCAACATGGTAGTTAAATGGTAAGGCGTACGTCCTTCAATGGTAAGGCGTACGTCTTTCTATGAAGAGCTAAATCAAATTTCCCTCCCTCCCCTTCTATTCCACCTACACCCGCACTCCCAACAAACCGGCGTCTACGCGCCTCGCTGCCGCGCATGCTCTCTAATCTGCTCATATCTCCCCCGATTATCGCCCAAGATTAACCGGAAGCAGGTGGCAATCCGACCGGAAATGGGACTTTGGGGTAACTACTGCCGCGCCCTCCCAGGATGGTCGTTGTGGGCCAACCTCAATTCGAGGCTATGGCCGATGGTGACGATTGCTGCGTCTCAGCGGCAGCGTTTGATGCAATCCCAGAGTGCCTTTTTCTCTCTCCAGGGGCAACGTTCAACACTTCCTGCCGACCAAACGCTGGCTTTGCAGTGCCAAAAGCCACTGGCAGTGTGCAGCTAAAACGAATAAGGGGTAGTGGTTGTGTATGTGTGAGGGGGTTTACAACAACGATACGACAATCATGGCGCCAGCCAGCGGTAAAATCCCGCGATAACCCGCGGGCAACGAGACCTGTCCGAGAGCAGATAAAAAAGGGGGCGAAGAAAGGATAGCGGGAGGCGGGGAGTGAAAACATGGCGGTACAAGTAGTGAGTAGTATATAGGAAGTAGGCTCCGGCACAGGCGGCACTCTTTGCACTAATCTGGTGTGGAGAGGGTCCCATTCTATAGTGTATCCCTTAAAGGGCCGCTGATGCAGGAGTGCATCATGTCCATTGGTCGGCATCATGGTGCATCATGCTGACCCTCCGGGAATGTATCAACCCCATAGGGTCGGCATGATGCTTGAATGCAGCCCTGGCGAATAACCCACTAGGACTGCATTCATGTATCATGACGACCAATGGGCATGATGCATTAATGCATCAGCGGCCCTTAAAGGGTTAGAAGTGGTGCTTTATCGCCACTTTGATGACAATTCCCACCCTGGGGAGCCGGGATTGACGCCGGAGAATGGAGGGGATGGTGGCGAGAGTAGGGTCTGATGGTGGGTAGAGGGGGACAGGAGAGATATAGCTGGTGTTTCTATACTGCTCTCCAATTTCTGAGCTTGCCAGGTTGTTCTAACGCCTATTGTTGATGTCTGGAGGGAGCTGAAAGCACGACGTTTTGTGTGTGTATAGCGCCCCGATAGCGATCTCGGCCCCGAGTAAATCTACCAACAGGTTCCCCTAGACTTGCCCCCGGCTCCAAAACAAAGCATTTCCTATCTCTATAATTGATCTTTCCTGCCATCGATTTCTCTTCTTACTATTTTATTGTTTTTTTTTGTGGAATGGAATCATCGGAGTCATTTATTGCACAGATGGGAATGGAGACGTTTTATCGCGGCCGAAGCATGACGATCGTTCTGGATTGTTCCATCATCATTTCTCAAACTTTTACAAAAAGAAGGAGAATGTGATTTGATGTTATCTTTTAGTCCCCAGAATAGAAGAAGGCCATGAACATCTGCAGTGTCTGTGTCCCTCTGGAACCAACTGAGGTACACTGATGACATTAAGGATACCCTAATACCCCATTGCAGTCTTATGAATTGTCTTTTTTAAAGAGGGGTAGTAATTCTAGGTCAGTTTAAAAAAACAACATTATCCCGTTGGTGAGGTTAAAAATAACACAAAATTTCGTTCTTGTCTTCATGTTTTATCTGTTCTCATAAATTCTGTGGGCAGTAAGGGAACCTAGATTCCAAACTTAACCTCACAGAATGAAACAAAAAGCACTGGAGTAGGTCATACCAAACAAGACCCTTGCTTTCCCCCCCCCCAAACATTTGCTTACCAAGATTCTGAATAGAATGCTCAGAAGCAGAATGCCTTTAAATCAATTAAATCTCAATTTATTTCAATTGAAACCATTTAACGTAGCTGATCACGACAGCAGGGGCCTTGCCAACAGATCTGACACTGAGTATAGTTCATTGGAATGCCAGAAATCCGTGAAAGCCTTGACGACTTTGATCCCTTCTGTAGGTAAGAGGTGTAGATGACTTAGTCAGTTTTAGTAGCAGGTCTGTAACAAGTCTGTTTAGGTAGCAGCAGTTGCAAATGTAGTGATGCATCAGGCTACAGAGCAGGAGTCCGCCTCCTGTAAGGCTCTAACAGTGAGTAGCGGGGGTGTAGGACAGCAGCCTTAGCCGATCATCACACAGAGGTAAATGGACCTGCCTCTGTGTTGGAGGACGCCCTGGAGCAATGAATGCAGAGAGGAAGGGTACTGGTGGATCCTGGAATATGGGGGGGGGGGTCACTGACAATCTAATGGGTAGGTAAAGACTGCAAAGCTAAAGCCTACCCCCCCCCCATTCTTTCGGCCTTTTAAAAGCTACCTAAAGCCACCAGTACGCCATTTTTACAGCCCCCCCCACATCTCAAAGTGCCTGATGATAGCCCTGTTTTGGCCCTCTTCCATCATGACTGAGGTTATTTGGTGATGGAATCAAGGACTTTTACAGGCCTTGGATGAATGGATACAAGAAACATAGGTTCCTTTGTTTCTATTGATCAATTATGACAGAATTAACAATCCCCTCATTCTAAGCTTTCACATCATTGACAGCCCCCTTTCTCCAAAATACATACTGAGTACTCCCCCGCTTCAGGAGGGATTGTGGGGAGCAATGTCCTGTAAGCCACTCACCCAGGAGGAGATGGAGTGAAATAGTGGAAATCAGAAATGAGAGGCAGCAGTAAGCCTGTTTAAAATGGCGCTAAGCTCCTTAATGAATCATTGTGCCTCACCTTTCTCTCTGATACAGTAAAATCCCATTACAACGAATCCTGTTACAACGAATTTTCGTTTATAACAAACAAATTCCATTGTACCAATTCAGCCTCATACATTTCTATAGTAAATAAGTCCCTCTATAACAAACTTATCATGACCTGAGATCGTTTACAACAAACTTTTTGGGCTTGTACAGTAGCCTAACTGGCCTTAGTGCCCTTACAATGACTTCAAAGGCTTCACTTGGACCCTTAGAGGGGAGATCTGAGAGGTGTCAGGATGTGTGATAGGGCTTCTACATCCGCTAACCTCGTGGTAGGCACGTCTGTAGGCTGGTACAGGAGATCTGAGAGGTGTCAGGATGTGTGATAGGGCTTCTACAGCCACCTATATGGTCCTATGAAAGCCTGTATGTTGGTATGGGAGATCTGAGAGGTGTCATGATGTGTAATAGGGCTTCTACAACCGCCTGCAATGTGCTATGAACTAATTAATGGCCTTTAACTACATGATTTGGTTACAACGAAATTCGTATATAACGATTTTTTCTGCTTGTCCCAAGCACTTTGTAATAACAGAATTTTACTGTATATAGTGTCTGATGTAAGCATATATAGCATTGCGTAATGCCTCATTCAAGCACCCGGGGTTGCAAATAAGCGCTGGTTTCGAACAGGCACTGGGAGTACAAGGGTATTAAAAACAATCATACGCACTAAAAACAGTATTCAAACAAGCGCATGTCTTTGATAAGGGACATGTGTACAGAAGTATTGAAATTGATGAGTGCTGGCACCAAGGCGCTTAAACCGGCCACTACGGTACATTGTAAGCAGCCAAGCAGAAAGGTAGTTTATGAAAAGAGGGCTCAAATATCCTTTTTTGCTTGCCTGTCCTTATATAGATGATCCTATAGAGGGGATAGTTATGTCCTGAATGGGTAGACTATCAGCTGAGTATGGATAATGAATATCTAGTCACTTCCCATCCCTTTTTCCCCTAGGGTGCTGTTCCTCAAATGCCACCCAGAAATCCATAGTAGGCAAGTCCTGAAGGCATCTATGGCATTAAGGGAGATTGCATTAGGATTTGAAGCAGATACCAGCCTTCAGATATCCCTGTTGATGTCCTGACCAAGATTTCATTAATAGCTATCATCTATGGGTTGAGATAGAAGAGCTCTTATCAGCTGAAGGAGTGGAGGATGTAGATTAAGGAAACAGAGCCGGACTGAGAACCCTTCTTCTTTCTATACAAGCACAGCAGAGAACACATGACTTGGAGTCTTTTGGGTAATCCTCCTTATAATTGACCCATTTTCCATCTACAGTAACTATTCTTTCTATCAATACAGATACAGCTGAGAGCACATGGCTTTTATTCTTTTGTGGTGATCTCTCACGTTATTTTCCCAATACAATTTGGTCTAAATTAACTAAAGGCTATGAAGTCATTATTCTGTACATCCGAATTGAGTACACACAGCAAATAGTTTTAGGGCCCAATTGATACCAGTGGCTACTATATTTCACCACAGTGATTACTACTGATGATGTGGCAGCAACTTACATAATTGTGGATGCCCTACACCTATTATACCTACTCTATTCAATGCTTCACCAGCTCTAATCACATAACCTAAGGGGAAAGGAGCCCCAGGGCCCTTTTGTACAGTTTGTTCTAGGTCCCCAATATTCACACCCACAACCTGTTTGCCTGACTGTCCCAGTCACCACCCAATAAATCACCTGGTACACTTGAGATAACAATCTCACAAAGTACTTCTACACCATCCCTAAGTCCAACCCACCGTGTTATAATTGGCTCTCCTGTAGGCTACTGGTGACTTTTAGTAAGGTGGACACAGACAGGTTTATTTGATTTTTTTTTTCAAAGTGGAATAGGAATCCTTTCTGAATCTATCCAATAACCAAATGAACTTATGTAAATATTTTCAATACCTATGAAAGACTATAGAATTAGAATATTGAAGCATGATAAAAGGTGGGGATGATGCTGGTATTAAGTTCAAAGTCATAAAGTCTGTTTTTTATGGCATTTCATCCATTTATTATCTAGAATTATTTTTTTCCTGGTACCTTATCAGCCCTCCCCTCAATGATAAGTATCCATGACTGGGAGGGGGGGGGTTACCCTAAGTATGAGTCACTTTGTTGCAGTCAATTTTATGACACCCATAAAACATGGTGTCAGCTTGTGTCGCAGAGGGTGGCCACCTGGTGGTACCTGGGGGTACTAGTACAGGTGTGCCATATGGCATGTAGAGCTACCTGTCTGCTTGTAGATTGGTGCCATGGTAACCAACTGTTCTCAGGTAATGGACACCCTCTCATTTACACACTGTTTTCAATATACCGTATTGGCCCATATGAGGATCAGGGTCTCAAATAGGCACGTGGTCTCGTAAAAGAGCCAGGGATACAGAGGTTTTAAAAGAAATGTTACCATATCATTGTGAATATCATCCCTGACTGTCATGGATTAAGAGTACTGCATACACCTGCCCTTATACAAGTCATGCGCATGATAAATGTCTACTAAATTCTAGCACTTAAGTTATATTTCCTGATCGCCATAACCGTAGCACTTCTGTGAGATGGCGCTTTGATGAGTCTAGTGTTTATTCATTTCCACTAGGGTGGTATCATATAAGAATAGAGTGAGTGATATTGAATAGAGTGCTGGGGTGTTCAAACCAACCACTACGGTAACTCCTGTCTATTAGTTTATGAACAAGGTGCTGGTGAACACAATGGCTGTATTATGTCTGTGCATTAAAGCATAAGGGGAAGCAGTGAAATAAGTTTATGAGTGTCAAGTGGGGGATCATACCAGCATTATGTATACATTATAACCCTTTAAGGGCCGGTACGCTCATCGGTCGTCATGATGCATGAATGTAGTCCTGGCGAGTAACTCGCCAGGACTACATCCATGCATCATGACGACCCTGCCGGGAGTGATACAGTCCCAGAGGATCGGCATGATGCTCCAATGAAGTGCTGGCGAGCAGACTCGCCAGCACTTCATTGGTGCATCATGACGACCAATGGGCATGATGCACTTCCCCTGCATCAGCAACACTTGAAGGGTTATCTCCCATATCTAACTGTGCAGCTTTATTGTGTGCTAAGTGTTTAGGAGTAATAAACTTAATGCATTTAATATGATGCTACAATGGAGGAGTCTGTGAATCATTTAGAGAGTAGACTTTGATGGTTTCCACGGTTATTTGTACCAGCAATTGAACTGCAAATAACAGATTATAAGGATTTTGAGATATGGGGGTGTAATACAGGTTGGGGTGGCACTGCCTCTTTGGTGGTAGGCACATATTCTTTTGAAAGCCCCCTGAAAAATTAGTTTAAACACTCCAGCACCTCCCTCTACTCCAGGCCTTATTCAAAATTGGCACTCAATCAATACTTAGATTATAGTGCATTCGTCAATTCCAATGCTGCTTTACCCCCCGCGCTTATTCAAGACCAGTCCTAATTCAAAGACCCAGCAAGTAAGCAGGCCACTACTGTATTTTGTTAAAGCAGTCCCCTTTATTTCTAAATGTCAGATAGAAATCCCTTCTTTGGGCCTTCTGGGATTTAAGGATATATGAGAATTATGATAATATAGAAGAATATGACAGATCTGGGGTGAATGTATACCATAATTTGCATACTTTCTCCGTATATGAATTTGGCAGGTAATAGCACCCCCCCCCCCCACTTTCATCTTTCTTAGATTGGTCACCAGCTGCACATTGAAACCCTGGAAGGTCCGAAACTCCTCAGTGGTGACATCGTTAGGTCCTCAGGTTGACAATATCTAAAACTATAACATTAGGTGGTCAAAATGACGACTTTAGGTTCTCATCCTGACAACTTAGCCATCAGTATGACGACTCTGTATTATCAGTGTTATCATACTGACGACTTAGGTCCTCAGGACGGCGACCTAAAGTTGTAGTTTTAGGTATTGACAACCTGAGGACCTAAAGACGTCACTACTGACTAGTTTTGGATCTTTCAGGTTTTCAGTGCAGTCCTTCTAGGTAGTACAGTTGGTATCCACACCCACAATGAGTAACCTCTATCCTGATAACATTTCAGTACTTTTCTGCTAATTCCCCAGGGAACGAATCATGTGACAAACACGCAGCTTGGCTGTGGACACAATTCCAATCAGAATGAATCTTGGGACTAGCAGGCAATTATCTCAATTATGATATTATGTTTTTGTGAGCACCCACTCAGGCAAAACTGCACTCATTGTCACAGATTGTTTCCAGTTCACCGAGCTGAACCCCCTTTGTTTTTTGTTTCACTTTTTGGGCACCTAATACAATCAGCCACCTTTTTGTACTAACCCCCGTGTCACAGCTACCCTGAATGCATGCTGCATACATTGATTCCCAATCTCTTTCTTTGTATGCGTATAGGTACCATCTGTAAAACTACAACCCACAAATCTTGATTTTGTCATTATGACAGCCCCCTTAAAAGCTAGGGCCTACATCATTTTCAGAGCTCCCCTTCTTTTAGGATGAGAGATGACTGGTGCCCCCTGTTTTGTCCTAGTGCAGCACATAAAAAGCTATTTGAGGCCTTAGCTGCAGGTTTTAACAAATGTACCATGAACTCACGGTGTGGCATATAGGCACTATAGGACAGCAGCTAGCAATTTCCAAGTACCAGCTGCTGCTTATAGCCTTAAGCTTCTTTACAGTAGGGGTGCGGCTTGTGATCAGACTCGGCTTATATATGAGATTTTATAACACTCTGTTTTTCTCAAGAGCTGTCCATGCATAGCTTACAGGCAGAAGAATCTACCCCATAATTTCAGTGTATGGCAACTAGCATATAATGCTCAGCATCTGCATGTTATCCCCTATCATTATGAAGCAGCACCCCCCCCCAACCCCCATCCCTCATCCACCTAACCGTTTAAGGGCCGCTAATGCATTAATGCATCATGCCCATTGGTTTTCATGATGCATGGATACAACCCTTGTGAGTAACTCGCCAGGACTGCATTCATGTATCATGCCAACCCAAAAGGGTTGATACAGCCCTGGAGGGTCGGCATGATGCTCCAATGAAGTGCTGGTGAGCAGACTCGTATCATGACGACCAATGGGCATGATGCACCCCTGCATTAGCAGCCCTGAGAGGGCTAGACACATGAATGACGTGACCTCTCCATTCCCTGACTCTTTCATCACCTTTAAACACTCCTATAGATGATATACGGCGGGTATAATCGTCGTTGTGTGTTGGCTAAACGTGGCCCTCACAAAGAGCAACCTTAATTGTAGGGCCCTGTGGGGGTGGAGCAGACTGAGGGACTGCTGCTTTTGGGTGTGTAAGAAGGGGGGGGGGTAGTCCATAGTTAGGTGCCTGACAGGTAGAGGGCGCCCTTGTCGCCAATCTAGTGCGCATGCGCCAACCCCGGGGCGACCGTCAGGCAGCACGCAGGTGCACGCGCATGTGCAGTATTGCCTGCAGTCATTAGAGCGTGACAGGACGGAGAAATGTCGTCTGTGCAGAGTGTACTGAGTGACAGTGGGTCAAATATCGTCTGCTTCTGAGGCTAACTGTAAGGGTGTACTAAAAGAGGGCTTACACTTACAGGTGCAATATGGACAAGACTTATTTTTTGTTAAACCTTTAAGGCCTGAAGAACTTAACCTAGAGGCATTATTTACACGGGCTAGTTTATTAAAAAAGGAAGCCAATTGACAAGACCGTACGATTTTCTGGGTGCAATGTTTTAGTGGTGAAAACAATGTTTCAATAGCCATATTAAAGAGGTAGGGCCTTCCTAGATGCATGTGTACAAGTAAACTATGTATTTATAAATATATATCACAAGCTAGCACGTACACAAGGATTTGCCACCCAGGTCTTCAATGTCCAGACAATGATACTTCCACATGTTTATAAATAGAAAAGCTATTTTTTTTTGTCTCGTATTTGGACCTCATCGTTTTTGCTATATTTCTGCATTCTAAAAATAAGAGAAGTTTGTTCTATGAATCTGCATCAGCAGGACGTTAAGTAATAAGTAGATGTTATTGATACAAACACATTTATAGCCCAATGGCATTAGACACGCCTGATCCTCTTTATACCTGTACCACCCAAATATAATTGGACTAATGAGGCTGAAGGCCATAGCTGCTGTTCTAGCTATCAGTAGTCACGCCTGGCTACATGTGCTGGGGTTCAAAGGGTTCAATTTGCATTATTTTATTTGATGTATTTGAAATTATGCTTGGTAGATTTGCCAATATAACTATAAATCTATAATAAGCTGATATTATCATTATGAGTAATTCCACTATTTCTGATATTTGGTTGCGTGTAAATCTTTGGACATTATTATTGTTGTAGGAAGAGAATTTGCCTAAATCTCATGTTCCCACAGATTTGAAATTAGGGTGGGAAAATAAACACTGTACTGCCTGGGGATATGTGCCATGTTTTACAGGGATCTGCTTCTATTTGAGCCTTCACAAAGGTTGATGGGGCTACATTAATAATTTGTGTGGGAGCTACCCTGACCCCGGCTCATCATGAGAGGTCCCGTCCCATCATTTAATCATAATGACTGTGGTCGCCAGTCAATCAGCCGTGCTTGTAATAAATGTGACCTGCATGGGGGTGAACAGGCAAATGTCGCACAATCAACATTTGGGCAGTTTTGACCAAACAATACAGAAATTAAGGCAACAACTCTTCCAAATGATTTTTCCAAAGTCCCACTCTGTAGAAAACATACAATATTGTAAAGAAAATAAAAGAATCCTTGGGAATCACGAATTTCGCTCTGGACTGGAATAATTCAACCTTCAGAACATGTGATCAGGAATTTAGTTCTATAAGTCAGGCAACTATCAGAAATGATCAGTACAATTATAGTATGCAGTTGAACATTTAAGGCTACATAAACAGTATATGCTAATGTAGTGATATCACTAATTTCCTAAGCCTATGTCTTGCGAACAGAGGTTGATTTACATTCAAGCTAAACCCTTAAACATCAGCCTAGTTTTAGCTGTGCATGTCACACGCATGATTCGGCTGTTCTGGCCTTAGATAAAGAGTGTGTATGTGACCTTTGGGCAGTGCGTCACGAAATAACACCATTAACTATCTTAGTATTAATAATAAATCCCTATCACACATGGCACTGGTCAGGGAAGTGCCCATGCATGTCTAAAAACAATGAGTTATCATTAATTTAGTAGGTTTTATTAAATTCACATAGTATTCATTCATCTCCTAGCCCCTAGGCGATAAGTAGCCACAGAACACATGAATTATTGCATCTGGTTGGTGTCCATTGATGCATGAGATATGTTGGGAGTATGTGGGGTCTTCCAAATGGGGTCTGTTTATGGTTATAGCAGTAATACTGACAGGAAAGTGCCATTTTCAGAAGGT
Organism: Acholoe squamosa; assembly: GCA_949317995.1. Taxonomy (NCBI): domain Eukaryota; kingdom Metazoa; phylum Annelida; class Polychaeta; order Phyllodocida; family Polynoidae; genus Acholoe; species Acholoe squamosa. The sequence continues at coordinate 68,346,560 of OX439046.1, read as the reverse complement.
CAGGGGTAATTTGGGGATACACAAGAATTTCCTACTCTTATTCAATGCCTTAATTTACATTAAGCTAAAATGGGATATATGGAATTATGCTATCATTCTCAGCTATATATTTAAGATATATTCCATGTACCCTCGAAAGTGTATGGATTAATTCAATATGTGAAGTCATGCTTTTCTTGGGGTGACATCAAGGATACTACAGTATCTAAACTACTTGGTGAAATGTCCTGCAAAGTATTTTTAAAAATCAACAAGGCAAGTCAAATAAAAGAGAATACAGACAAGGCTCTCTGGTCAAATTGAAAACTGAACCAAAAGAAAATAATCCAATTTACCCGTGTTACAAGCCCATCTCTGACAGGCAATATTAAAACTGAAATAACCTGGTGACTTTGATCAATGAAGGAAACTTATAGCTCATGCTTGTTTTTCTCGACATAAAGAGATGGATGAGTAGGATTTTATAAAAGACTGAGGGATGAGACTTATCACCCACACCCATGTTGGGTGTAGAGTGATAAGGCTGTGAAACCTCTCCTGTGTAAAAACTGATGTAAGCCCTGTCAGGGGGGCATAATGTATCCTATCTCAAGTTAAATACTGCAGCTCTATAGGTTTAACCAAGGAGTCCCATATTTCACATCCCCAATTGATAATCCTTATCTGTATTTCACTTCTAGTCGCAGCACCCTAAATGACCAAATAACTATGATTGAATCATTATTCTATGCCAAATAAATGTAATTTTGGACACATACCACTTAAGCAACGTGAGATAAATGTGAAGGTTCACCGGTGAGTAACTCGCCAATGCTGCATTCATACATCATGCTGGTGAGTAACTCGCCAGTGCTGCATTCATACATCATGGTGATTGATCAACACACCCACAGAGGATCGGCATGATGCACCAATGAAGTATTGGTGACTAGACTCGAAGGCACTGCATTCCTGCATCATGCCGACCAAGGAACATGAACCTGGAGGCATCCTGTGGCCTTTAAAATTGGTTAACCTTACAGTTACAAGTGTCCAATAGCTTTAGTTCCCTACATCCATAAGCAGATTTTTCACGTGCTCAGGATCCAAACCTAAAGACAAAAGAGGCGATCCATCCATCATGGGAAACAACCCATCGAGTAAATCTGATTATGTTTATATGTAGACACCAAAAATAATACCGAGAGGGGGGTGGGGTGCTCACTCTTTGACTGTGCAACTACAGCCTTTCCTTTTACGTCATTTCCAGACCCATGTAGTGGAAAGCATCTCAAGGATTACAGCTCCATATTCCAAAGTAAGTCAGATAACAACTACCATTTCTGAGACCCTCGTCCATGTAAAATAACGATCAGGTCGTCAGAAAGTGTAAGATTCTGCCTTTGAAGGGCTTTTAAAATCAATTTTCTAATTACTTTATATAACCTCAACACAATTGCGAAGGGACATTTATAAGGTTTTTGATCAGAGAATTTCGAAATTTTACAGCCTTGGTTTGAATCGATCATATGAAATGTTCAGGCTCTTTAGATATCATACAAATTATAGCAGGCATCAAAAAGTCCTCTAATCCTAAAATCTAAAAGTCCAATTCAATTTACAGCCCCTTTTTGTCCCTTATCAATGAATTGACAGCCACCACTCTGCGGGCTCGACACCACAGTTGGTACCCAATCCTAGGGCAAGTACCCCTCCCCCACCGAGGAATAATAATACCCCTGTTGTGGTCTACTCAGGGTGCCTACACACAGAGCTCTGATATCAATATTTATCATCAGAAGATAAAGACAGGATTAAGGAGCTTGTTGCTATAATTACCCTCACTCATAGGCCTTGTTCTGAGCCCAGTCGGCCGTCCGTTTTTATGTTATCGGCAAATAATACCGGTGATGGCCGTGCACCGATGCGTCCTATCTCATAACAAATCATTTCCCATGTTCAGTTAGCCGTGCGGCCGATCTTCAATCGCCCAGAGCCCAGAGACAAAAGAGCCTATTTATTTCTTACTGCTTCTGCTGCCAGAGCCTTTCACGGCTCAGGGAGCCCACGCACTGAACCTCTGCACCAGAAGACAGTGTTGATCCACCACCCCCCCCCTCTGCAGTGGCCAAAACACCAACAAGCTTCATTTTAAAGGCCTATTGTAAAATCTCGCGTATAAGGTGCATCGCACATAACATTATAAGACGCACTCAGAGTTGAGGTCGGTGCTATAAGGTGAACCTGGGGCGTACTTTTCGGCATTTTGGTACATTTTTTACAGCATAATACCCTCGCTTAGAAGGCGCAATCCCGACTTTGGCAAATCCTAATGGGCGCACTAGGAGCGCGGCTTATATGCGCGGTATTACAGTCTAAGGTGGTGAGTAAAAGGTCCATGATGGGTCTGGTACATTATCAGGCCGCCCAGACCCCCTTGTCAACCCATTCCCTGACAAAACCTAATATTTTCCGGCTGTCAATCAACTAATTAATAACTAGAGACGTGAGGGGAGGAAGAAGGAGGGCCGAGTAACCAACCCCCTCAGGGTGGGATTGGGAGGGGTGGGGGCTAGTTCACTGGAACAACAGGTCGGGGGTCAAGACGGGATGAAAGGGTGATGTGGGAGGGTGCTGGCCGGTAGGGGTGTCGAAGAGGTCGATGGTGTGGGAAGAGGGAAAATTTGGAGGCTGAATTGAGCAATGGTTGAAAGAAGAGTTCTAAATGTTTGTTTTTTTTTCTTAGGACCAGAAAACTATAGAGCCTATTAAACCATGTCCTTCCCATACTCATAGAAAATCCAGGCATATCGTGGTGTCAACAAGCATCAGAATATATACACGGACCACTGCTGTATATAATATGAAATAAATGGCCTTAAACAGACGGTGGGACTGTAGGGGCAGAGGGCAAGGGATACACTTTAAAAAAAGGTTTTGTCAAAATAACGGTGGATTCCTTGTACCAAAGTTGCCAGAGATCCGTTGTTATTTTCACAGAGATTCCTTGTACCACCGTACTGCCATCTTGGGCTTCATTGTAAAAACTCCACTGGTTCACTGCAATATGATGAGAATTCAGTTTACGATGATCCCTTGTAGATTCGATATTTATTTCTTAGAGTTTAGGGGCAGAGGGCAAGGAATGAAGGGTAAGGTAGGGGGTACATGTAGAAGGTACAAGTCAGAGGTGAGCGGGAGGTGGGGATGATGAGTGGTCTTACTACATGGTTCTAGACACTGGGCAGTGAAATCATGGTCCTGGGGGTGAACGGGTTAGTAGTAGAAAGACTATTTATGTTTAAAGCAAAGCCGGAGTTAGACAAGGCTTAGCCTTCACACATCAATTGTGTTAACCTCCTCCTGACCAGGACCAGATACAGGTAGTATATGGGAGTAAGTAGCACAGCCTAAGCTAGGCATCTAAAAGAAATCCAAGGAAGGCTGCTCCAAAAGCTATGAGTTCACTGGCGTACTAAAATGCAGCCGTCCACCCTAAATTCGTTTAAAAAAGGAAATAATAGGAAAAAGAACAAGAAAGAAAGGGAAAAGGGAAGGAAAAGAAAAGATGGGGATAGACCTCCATCCAAGACCTTGAATAAGAAGTTACTTCCTATGTCACTGCTGCTGTAAGGACAATCACTGCTTGGCTTACAGGTATTGGCTTTATTATGAGAAGAGTATAGTAGCAAAGGTTGAACTATAGTATAACCACAATTAGCAATTCATCTCCAGAAGTTATAGTCATGACATTTGAGATAGAATGAAGTTACCCCTTGGTATTTCACCAGATCCTGTTAGATATTTTAAACCAACGTACCGTAGTGGTCTGTTTTAGCGCCCAAGCGCTTATAGATTTAATACCACTCGATCCCCAGCAATTGTACAAGCCCGACCGGTGCTTATTCAAGACATAGTTTATAGTGAAAAATTTCAATATTGAAAACATCTTAAATGCAGCACTTTTTCAAGACCTGGTGTCAAGACAGGCGCTTATTCAAAAGTATAGCACTTAAACAGGCTAGTATGGCAGTTCTTTCTATAGAGCCCAGCATGTTTATTTCCTGCTCTCCCCATGTTTCAGCCTCCCCCATTACTGAACTTACCCCCCCCCCACACTGTGCTGTAATGGTAGAACAGACTCTACATGCCACCTTTTCCATCACTCTACACCATAAAAAATACACTTCCATGGGTTAGGATTTTAACCCTTTAAGGGCCACTGCTGCAGGAGTGGATCATGCCCAATTGGTCGGCATGATGCTCCAATGAAGTGCTGGCGAGTCATGCCAACCATCTCAGGGTGTATTTATCCCATAGTGTGGCCATGATGCATGAATGCATTAGCGGTCTTTAAAGAGTTAACGGGCGCATAGTGCTTTTATATATTGACCATCATGATGCATGAATGCATCATACAGGTCTATATTTCATGGATGATACCGTCTCAAAGCATCGGCATGATGCATCAATGCAGTGCTGGCAAGTCTACTCGCCAGCACTGCATTGCTGCATCATGATGACAAAGGAACATGAACCCGGAGGCATCGCACACCCCCTTAAAAGGTTAACCATTGGCAGATGGGCAAAAACAGAGTTCACATGTTGTACATGTGTGCTTTGAGCACGTTAGTCATGTAAGGTGGGGTCAGGACCCTGTGGATGACACCATGTGGATGACAATGTGTGGGTATACCATTGTGTGAGGCTGACCTATGAGCTCTGTACTCTTTGATGCACACATGATGCCCCCAGGCTCATTCCTGATGCACCGATGCATCGCTAGTGAGTCTACTCACTGATTTTGCATTGGTGCATCATGCTGACCCGTCAGCAGTTCATCCACCCCTTCAATGGCCGCTAATGCTGTAGCTATCATGCCCAATGATTGGCATGGTGAAATGTTCAATGAAGTTCGGGTGAATCTGCTCTCCAGCACTTCTTTGGTGCATCATGCGAACCCTCTGGGAGTGTATCAACCATATAGGGTTGGCATGATGCATGAAGGCAGCCCTTGCGAGTAACTCACCAGGGCTACATTCATGCATCATGATGACCACTGGGGTATGATGCATTAATGCAATATACTTCTACTGCTGCCTTTAAAGGGCTATTACCATGACCCCTGACCCTGTGACCCAGGATCACCCACACCAAAGTGGTATGTGTATTTGTAGGCACATTATGTATAGGCAGGAGACTGGCCAGCCATGTAATAGCTACATGATAGTGCCCATAATCAGCCTCCTCTGACTCCCTACTACCCATCTCATTTGTATACAGAGATGGGTGCTCATGTTTGCAAGCATGAATAGCCTCATGCCTTTTTTAGAGTTCACCAAGTATCTCCTATATATATATATATATATATATATATATATATATATATATATATATATATATATATATGCTATTATAGATGTGCATTCTAGCACTTTCTTGTATCTATAGATAGACTATAGGGGACAGACATAGCCTACAAGATCACAATGATTCTCTTGCCAATTATTTTGGGACAAAGCTTTCACTTTAAATTTTCACAGAAATTCCCAATAGAACTGTTCAACAGTACTTTACTCTGCTCTTTTCTAATGCTTCATTGTATAAATTCACTCCTTCACAAATATGGTGCTTCACTGTATAGTTTATTATTAACAGAGATGCCTGTTGATGGATTCAACAGTCATTTTTTAGAGTTTGACACAAAGAGGAAATTCAATGTAGAAAATCCAGAATATTAAGCCGAGTCATTTTATTGGCAGACTCATGTCCCAATTTGTAGTAGCCCATAAATTATTCAGCCCTATAACACGAATCACCCAGTGCAATCCACTTCATGTGACAAATTGCATTAATTGCTCAATGATATTACAATCATATATCAGACTATCAATTAGGCAATAGGCCTATAAATGAGTCACAATGTGTTAATGGCACACTCAGCAATTATTGGGCACTAAGTCAGAAAGGACTTTTCCCAAATACCTGGGCTTTTTATAAAATGGTGTTTGGGACCCTCTGATTATATATAATCTGTTCTAAGACCTTTATCATAAGCCCGCTATAGAGTATTACTACCTTCAGCTTCTATATACCCCTCTATGTAATTATCAATTCTCTCCCATGAGTAGGGAGTAGGGCAGACAGGCCTGTGCCCATGACTCCATATAGGTGGTAGTAATAGCACCCTGACTGATGGCTATAGGGGTAGAAGGGCTGGGAGTGGTTGGTGTTGTAGGGACTCCCTATTGATTATTGGTATTTGATTACTCCCTTTGTCCATGACAATCCCAGCATGCTTTGCTGCATGATTTATCACACGGCATTATGGGACATTTGATTAACGCCCCGCCAGAGGTCACCACCAGAGGCTTCCATACCGCGCATGTCTGCAGCGACTAATTCTATCCGTCTGATTGGTCGAGCACAATGTATCACAAAACAAAATTCATACAGCCTTAACAGAGTCCTTTCCCACTAACGGTCACCACACACAACAGCTATAGCATTACCCCTCTCAGGGCTGCTGATATATCAGGCCTGTTTACTGTCATGATGCATAAATGCAGCCCGGGCAAGTAACTCACCAGAGCTACATTCATATGTCCTGCCAGCCCGGAGGGATTAATACACCTCCAAAGGGTCGGCATGATGCTCCAATGAAGTGCTGGTGAGCAGACACGCCATCACTTCATTGGTGCATCATGCCGGCCAATGGGCATGATGCACTCATGTTTTTGTGGCTTTTAAAGGGTTTGAAGAGGAGAGCTGAAAGTGTTCAGGGGGAATTGGATATAACAGGTTTTGTAAAAAGCAGCATACTAACCCCTGGGGCACTCCAAATTCAGAATGCCTAATATTCTGAAAGTGCATTTTTATGAGGCTTTTATGAATGGGTGTTGGACGTGTGTTGGAAGTGGAAATGTAATTAAGCAACAAAGAACTACCTGTGTGGGATGTAGGGCTACTATAGTGAAGCCCTGCTCATATGGGTTGCCTCTCTCATTCTAATGGTAGAAATCTATAATATTAATGTATGATTTACAAAGGGGTGTTTGAGCTTTAGAGGCCGATACTATTCAGCTACATGTACGCTAAAATGTGGGGCGAGGGATAAAGCTGCCGCACAATCAATATTGAGGACTATTCTTGTTACTGCTGCATTTAGCTAAAGCTATAATACATGATAGATAGCCACAGTCACTATTAATATGGACACATGAACATCATCATTCAGAGAAACACAGTAGTGACCAATCTAAGTGCCTGGAAGCTTATAAATAAGTTCAAGTACCCCCTGCCCTTATTCAAGACTGATACTTATTTGAATACTGATTTTAGTGCTTGAGATTAATTTGTATACTCTCTTCATTCTGGCGTATATATTTGAGACCAGCACTTATTTACGACACTGGTGTTTAAAAGAGCCACTAATGTGATATGCAACATAAATCCTCACATAAAAGGTACAGCCTATATGCGAGGATGCCATAGATGTGCTTTGAAAGGATATTCTTGAATTCAGTGTGTGCCTTTTAGGTTTGGCATGAATTAAGGGTTTGGCTCATATCCAAGGTACATGCCTACCTTATGATTGACTATTCATAGTGATTCATGATTTCAATGATTATAGGTGTCCTATGATTTAATTAATATTGATGTCCCATAACACTTTAGACTCTGGAGGCCACTTTTCAATGAAATTATAGTAAGCATTGCTTGGATATGCCCTACAGGTCCCTAGACAATAGGCCCTGAAAATTTTAACCTGCACAACCACCCACATGTTGGTGAAATAGGACCCAGACTCTCCTTGACCTTACACACCATAATTGTATATAACATAGTCTGGGAGTAGGTCCTGTCAAACCTGATCCTGTCTTTACCTGGTGCAGGTAAGATAGATGCTGGTCAAACCACAGGGTGAGTAGCATTAAGTCCAGGTGGGAGGCCACCTGACAACCCCTTATGCTGCACCTCCTGACCCCACATGGACTCCCTGCATGCTGCTCAATATACCAACACCCCCTTAAGCCTTGAAGGTCCACTGCTGCAGGATGGCATCATGCCCAATGGTCAGCGTGGCATGATGCAGCAATTAAGACTCAGCAGTACTTCATTTGAGCATCATGCCAACCATTCAAAATTGTATCGAACCTGTTGCATGAATTTAGGCTTGGCAAGTTACTCATGAATGCTGTATGCATGCATCATGGTGACCAAATGACATGATGCATCAATGCATAATCAGCCTTTAAATGGTAAACCCAACTTTCACCCTTTCCACTGCTACATTGCCATTCACACCTTGTGGTCACCTTTATCCCACACCCTCTGGCTGCCTTGTACAATAACCACCACCATCTCTATAAGCTCCTTCCCTTCACATGGCTGGGAGCTCCCACAAGGGCAAAGGAAATGGAGCAATGTGTCAGATCAGCTGGCCTGGCTGAGGAAATCAGGGCAAGACTGAGAATTTCTTTTCTGAGAAATAGTTATTCAAAAGCAAATGATTATGTAATTTCTTGTATTTTCAGGGTCAAAGTTAAAAGCATATATAATTTTCCAGCTGCCATGATGATGATATTCTATATTTCCTCATCCAAGCTATCCAGCCCTTACCTACTGACCAGGTTACCCAAAACAAAACCTTTTTGGCCTTGTACTTAGCTGCCTCACACTTCCATGCTCATTTGTAACACCCAACCTGTCCTTTCTCTATAATCTCACAGTAGCCATGTCTTTAGATCTCTAGCCTCAAGCACCCCTACTATGTTTCCCCTTGACCCTATAAGGGCCGGTAATGTATAAATGCATTTTTATGCCATTATTTTGATTGGTTGTTATGATGCATAAATGGGGCCCTGGTGCGTTACTCGCCGAGGCTACATTGATGCATCATACCAACCGTTCGGGGTCGATACACACCCAGATTATGATGACATTTTTAGTCCTACCTTTATGGAGCCATATTTTCTGTTTGCAGTTTCCAAGTAGTAAAGGAGACTTACCTGAAACAAGGAAAAGAAGGGATTTAATAAAACAACACAATTTAGCATAAATGTGCATACAGTACACTGCAAAAAAGGTGTTTAGATTTTAAACATGTTTAGGTCAAAACATGTTTAAAACCTAAACATATAGGTCAGTTAGGTGTCTCATCGACTACACATTTAGGAAATGAACACTTTTATTCTAACTACATAAACATTTTTGCTAAACATGTTTAGATGTTTAGAGTTTAAACAGTTGAATAATAGGTGTTTAAATTTAAACATCATTATGTTTAGATACTTGGATGTTGAATCCACACCAGGTAGCAGCACTACCTTTGAATGGACTATCTTTACACAATTATAATCAATTTTTGTGACAAATGTACCCAAACCGCATGTTTATTATAGTTTCTATTCATTAAATGTCATGAGAATAGAAAGGGCAATAGAAAGTTGACTAGATTCACCTTACACCACCATCATTAGCATGAAATAATCAATAAGCTCAATGACTGACACCTATTTCATGTTATTCTGGAATAGACAAAGCAATTTCCTTCCTGCCAAGCTGTAGTACTTTCTCAAGTCTCTCATTCTGATGCAGTGTGTATATTGGGACTTTGACATGTAAATACCCCCCCCCCCAGTAAATGAGAAAATAAACAAAAGACATCTTTTTTTAATGTATACATGTCTGCACACCCTAACTCTCGGTCAAAGCATTTAGACATCTAAACACAAAAATTCATAAACATCTAAACACAAAAATTCATAGATATCTAAACACAAAGTTAAAACCTAAACACCTAGATTTCTAAACACTTGAGCTAAGCACATTATTTGGCTAAACATGTGTAGGAAATTAATGTGATTACAAAAACGTTGCAAGAATATGTTTAGAATTGTGTTTAGGATCTAAACACCATTTTTGCAGTGTAGTAGTCAGTTCAGGCACCCCAGTGCTATAGTGTAATACCATGTCCATTGGTGGTCATGAAACATGAATGTAGCCCTGGCAAGTAACCCGCCAGGGTTACATTCATACTTCATGCCTACCCTAAGCCTATGGGGTTGATACCGCCCCGGAGGGTCATCATGATCCTCCAATGAAATATTGCCAAGCAGGCTCACCGGCACTTCTTTGGTCCCTCATGCCGACCAATGAGCATGATGCACTCCTGAAGCATCACCAGCCCCTAGAGGGCTATATATACATCCCCTACCCTATAATAACCACCTTAAGGCCTCCTTGAGACCCTTCTATCCCCCCTGCTGTCCTAGCACTCACCTGCATGCCCTCTGATGGGGTGCTTGACCTGTAGCATGGTAAGGGGTGAGTGGGACAGGGGGTGCCGCCCACCTTGGTCACACCTGGTCTCACAGGTGTGTATCACAGCACACAGGTGACCCTGAGACCACTACACCCCTCCCACACACACACACACACACACACACACACACACACACTATCCACCTCCTTAACATCCCTCTACGTATCCCACCCTCTTATAGTGCACTGAGTCTGGCTATGATCTTTTATTCACTACTACAATTGTAAGTGACCTTTTCTGCCTATTTCTGGGTTGTTCTTTCAAAATAAGTAGCCTTCGCCATTGGGCCACATAGTGCATCCTTTTAGATACAGAACTTTGTATATTACATGGATGGGTTGACACGGCAGCTATGTACCATATCATTGATGGAACTGTTGATGGAAAATCTTTTTATGCTTTATGGGCATATATTGGAGAACCAACCGTCCAAGGAGATATAATTGTAAAGAGTCCATCGTATGTTTCATATATCTAAGACTGATAGACTAGCATATACAATGCCCAGTGATCATGCCTCTAATCATTCTCTGGGATAAACCAGCAACGTAACATTGGCACTTAGGGTCTGGTCTCGGGGGTCTGGTTTTCTCTATACTAGGCCTAAGTCATTATCTTTTTTTAAAAAGAAAAGGCGGTAGAAACACATCACAGTGTACTATAATATATGAAATACTTAGCCAGCCTTCTCCCATGACCCCTACATACCAGTGCTGTATTTGTAAGACCCCAGGGTGTGGAGGCTGCTTCTGTTTACAGCCCTGGAGGCACCTATAGTATAGCAGCACAGGGGAGGGGGAGGGAGCCTAGCATGGCCCTTTAACCCTTTAAGGGCCGCTAATGCATATGCGTATCATGCCCATTGGTCATCATGATGCGTGATTGTAGCCCTCGTGAGTAACTCGCCAGGGCTGCATTCATACATCATACCACACCTGCAGGGTTGATACACACACAGAGAAGTCCCAATGAAGCGAGCAGACTTGCCAAAACTTCATTGGTGCATCATGCTGACCAAGGGTCATGATGTGCTCCTACATTAGCAGCACTTTAAGTATTAAGGTCCACATGATGCCACCTTTATTAACATCATGTATACGTCAATGTGGTGCTGATCTGTATAGGACTCAGTATGGTAGCCTAGTGGAGCCGCCATTTTGAATTCCGCTGGTTGAGGTAAAACCCACTGACAACACATACCATGATGGGTACATTATCCCTGGTTAACACCCACTTCCAGGGACATGCTGGTCCCATCTTATCAGTTCTTATCAGTGTGTGTCACCAGAACCAGCTCCAGACCAGCTAGTGGCCAATACTCACCAGCACAGCATTGGTGCATCATCTCGATCCTTCATGAATTATTAGGCCCTCTAGGGTTGATATGATACATGCATGCAGTCCAGGCAGCCAGGGCTACATTAATGCATCATGACAGCAAATGATACAGTAATGCACTAGGTGATGGGTGTCCATTAGTCGTCATGATGCACAAATTAAGTACTGGCAAGTCTGCTCGCCAACACTTCATTAGAGCATCAAGCCAACCCTTCAGGACTATATCAACACCGTAGGGTCAGGATGAAGCATGAATGCAGCCCTGGCGAGTTACTCACCAGAGCTGCATTCCCAATGGGCAAGATGCATTAATGCATTAACGGCCTTCAAAGGGTTAAAAGGGCCTTATACCTAAAAGCAGCACGTGGAGGAACAACAAACACGCCTCCTCCTGTGAGAGCTGAGAGCTGTGTAGAGGAGAGCTGCTGTGCTAAACAATAACATCAAAGACCAGATATGCATGGAACACTGCGGGGTAGGCGTGCTCCCTCATACAGACGGCCTGGCACAGGGGTCCAATGTGCACCCACTGGAGGGCCATGGGTCGACATGGGTTAATAGTCAGGTTTCATGGGAGGGTACAGGAGTAAGGGGTTAATATGTGGTTTGTATGCCCTGCTCCTGCATTATTATAACCAGGAGTAGCCAGAGGAGGGCTCAGGGGCTCGACCCCCCCCCAAGGGAGCAAAATTATGTGGAGTTCCACCCTCCCAGGTTTTTGTTTTGTTTTGTTTTTTACTGCAACACATTTTTTCTGAAAGAAGCAAAAATATTTTGATATGGGTGGGTGGAATTCCATAGAAAATGTCTTGGTTTAGGGGAACTCTATTGAGAAGTACTGCCCGGTGTGAAAGGGTGGAACTTGGACCTGAAAGGGGGAAACTTATCATGGGCAAGTGGAACTAACAGGGGTCGGACCTGAAATCACCCATTTTGCATACTTTTTTTCAAAATTTCTCTGGGGGTGCATGCCCCCGGACCCCCCCCCCAGCTTTGTCGCTACGCATCGCTTGCGGTTTTCATCGCTTCGCCACGCAAATATTTCTATCGAATTCCACCTAAATTATTTGAGCTCCCCCCCCCCCCCACAGTGAAATCTGGCTACGGGCCTGAGGGGATGTATGAGGGGATACATTGAGCCCTTAAGGCCCTCAAATAACATCATATATACCCATTGGATGTTTTGATGCATAATGCAGCACTGGCGAGTAACTTGGCGGGCTACATTCAAGCATCATGCCAACCCTACAGGGTTGATACACTCCCAGCTGGTCAGCATGATGCTCTAATGAAGTGCTAGCATGCAGATGCATTGGTGCTTCATGGACATGATACACTCCTGCATCAGCGGCCCTTAATCGTTAAAGGATGGCAAAGTTTGATCTTTTTGTTCAATTTATTATGAATTCTTGTCAATTTTTTTGGGGGCCCAGACATACTCAGGCCTCACCTCCTTTATGATTGGGGGGGGGGGGCAGGCCGCCCTGCCCCCCCCCTTTTCCTACGCCCCTGTGTCATGATATTATTAATGGGTTGTAATGAAGGTGGTGGTGGTAGTGCTTAGCCTGGTGGGACCAACAATCCATGTAACTTCTAAAGAGATATAGTGGTGTAAACTGGGGGTGTAAATGAGCAATAAAGTGTGCCCTTCCCTATCTATTCCTATTCATCTATTCCTAAATGCATTTAGTTAACCCCATGGAGTGGAATTCATGTTTTCATTACATACACCACAGCTTTAGTAACGGGTTTCCTAGTGTGTTACAAGTTGTGTAAGGCTCTGCAGGACAATTCTATTTTCAGACACACTGCATGGTGTGAATGTGTGTTTTGGTTATTTGGAATACAATTGATTTTTATATACACTTTGCTCATAGTTTTTGTTGTATTGATCGATGTAAAGAAAATCCACAATTAAGGCACGTGATATAACAATATATTGTAATAACAATAAGAATATTGTTCAATATAGAGGATATGATGACTAAACTACTGCCTGTATAAGACATTGCTAAACAAAAGTTATATGACAGATACCACTATCATGATATAATATCCAAACATTTCTATCACCTTCCATATATAGTTCACATACAATACGATAATCCAACTCTAAAGTTCCTTAGTAGCAGATGCAAAACCTCACCACTGAAGCACTCCCTCTATGAACATCTGTGGGCTTTACAATGGTCCTCATCTGTTTGCTATTTAAACTGCAGTAGGGCCTACTACAAAAACCATTTTCCTCTAAGCACCATCGAGGTAATGATATTTCCTATAGCCTCATATGTACATAGATGGATAAAAAGCTCCAATCATCATTTACCACGCAGTAGCAGCACGTGTGAGGGGGAACAGGTGCGGAAGAAGTGCTTGGAGAGTGTGGATGAAGTGGAGATAATATAACAGAATGGGGTCTAGTGTTAGCAGAGGCTTTGTGCCTCTGTCTGCCTTTATCGCCGAGGCTTTACTAATGTAATAGATATATAAAGTGCAGCTAAAAGCTATTTCTCACAGTTTGGCTTTCCTATGGTCTTTTAGAGATCATCAGTGCCTTTTGATGCCTAATATGTTATATGAAACACAATTTACCGTTATCGCTCGTATAAACGCTCGAGCACTTATAGATTTCAACCCAGCTCTACCTAGCTCTAACTCTTTTTCAAGACCGGCGCTTGTTCAAGGCTTAACTTACCATGTAATCTTTATTATCAAAGCCACTGTATGGCACCCCTAGCACTTATTCAAGAAAAGTGCTCATTTGAAGACCCGGCGCTAAAACAGGCCAACATGGTAACTTAATTCATTTCAGCATATTGAGATATTTAATCAAAGTCAAATCTCTAAATCGACATGTTTAAATTCCTCGCAATAATCCCTATACAAAAACACTTTCTACCTTTCTACATCAGCACCCTAAATGATAGATTGACTGATGAATATCTAAATGTATAATAAGTCTCCGCCCCAGGTTTGTGAGGATTTTAGGAGCTCCATAATTTCATGGGCTTATATATACCGTGTATCCCATTTTGTATTCTACGAGCATGGGGCGCTTAATCGACACATGTCTGACTTAATTACATGTAATTATCCCAGACCCTCAGTCCCCTACTGTAATTTGCAATGTACATATTCCCATTTAATCCCATCCTTAATACCATGCCTGTCAACCAGTCCCTACATCCCCCCTATTGAAAAGCTAGCAGCTATGGGAAGGTTAAGCCTCTTCGGGCCGCTAATGCATTAATACATCATGCCAGTTGGTAAATATGATTCATAGATGCAGCTTTGAAGACCAACTCACCAGGGCTGCATTCATATATATCAAGTGAACCATAGGGGCCTAATACACTCCTGGAGGGTCGGCATGATGTTTGAATGAAGTCAGACAAGTCTGCTGATTATAACTGGTCTTCCAATACAAATCTAGAGTAAGGCGTAATGCGCCTTCGCTACATGAAATGAATAAACCAAGTACCAGCACTTCATTAGTGCATCATGCCAATTGTTAGGCATGATGCACTCCTGTTTGGAGGCCCTTCAAGGGATAATGCTACCCCAATCAACCAACCCTCACATCCATTGAAAAGCTAGCAGCTCTGGGCGGATTAACCCCAGTCCCCGCACTCACTGATGCCCAATGACACCATGTGTGTTACGGAAAACATAGAAAGGCGGGTCCTTTTACAAGTTTTCGTAAGTCAGTTGAAACCGGAAAAAGGGGTGTCTTTATGAATCAGCCTCCTTGGAAAGGGGGTGTATTTTACTGTGCATTCATGAAAAGGGGGTCTTCAAATCACTGTCCATGTATCTCATCCCCAGATGGATATTGTGGCATGCAAATGAGTGCATGACATCCAAATTCATCTATTATTTATTGTTTCTTTTCAGAGAAAGGGGTAGGTCTTGTATATATGACTGTATTTCATGAACAAACAGGTACTCTTTAGGCCCTTAAAATTCGCGATTTTGCCATAAAAAGGGGCCTTTTTGCCAGCACTTTACGCCGACCCCTCCAGGAGTGTATCAGCCCCATAGGGTTGGCATGATGCATTAATGTAGCTCTGGCGAGTTACTCGCCAGGGCTGCATTCCTGCATCATGATGACAAATGGGCATGATGTATCCATGCATTAGCCACCATTAAAGGGCTAAGCCTGTTAAGTCCTCTTCTTAGCAGTAACTGAGTCGTAATCTCAATGATCTATATTTTGTGCTCATAAACATGTATAAGGGTGACGTGGGCGGGTTGTCCATAGGCCTGCAGGATTTATCTAGTCTCATCTGTACTGGCCATTGATGGAATGGTTGGTGGAGGAGGGATGCACTGGAAAATAGGGTATTCATGCCTACACTGAAAATATGAGGTATGCAAAGTAAGCAACATAAAATAAACATGGGAAAACCTGCCAAATTTAAATTGCCAAATCTGGCACAGACTTTTCATGTTGACAACTATGATGCCAAGGGTTGTGAGTTAACGCAATGTAACTGGGGCTTCTAAAGTTGTCAAGATGAACAGTTTGTACCAGGGCTGACAAATTTAACAGGTTTTAACTCATGTGAGCATATCTCTGTATACTTCATGTAGGCCTGGGCGCTGGAAAGGCTCATTTTGATAAGGGATTTGAGCAACATGCAGAAACTTCTACGGTCTATCCATACAAATCTATCACAAGGCTCATTCTCAACATGAGTAGGGTGAGCTGCTCGACATGTTATATGCTGGAATTAAATGGGAAGGATTTTTTTTGTACCATGTGGATTTGTCAATCATTAGGGTTAAGTCTCAGGACAGAGGGATTAGAAAAGATGAGGTTAAATTGTGAAAAGTAATTTAAAACTCTGGCTATATCTTTCTTTTTCTGGCTGGCGTGCCACCCATTCCTGGATTTTTCCTTTTTAAAATTGGGTGCACGCAAACTCTCTTGTACCTACATGTATTCCCTCCTGATCCTTTAGGCCTTAATTCATAAAATCCAGTGTAAATGATCTGGAGATGTGCCGCTGTCTGATTTAATAAGCCATTACCCCTTTTCAGGGCTGCTTTTCCAGGCTGCTGTTGCAGGAGCGCATCATGTCTATTGGTCACCAATGAATGGATGGCACCAGGGGCTGGCAAGTCTGCTCACCAGCAATTCATGGTGTCTTCATGATGGATTAATGTAGACCTGGCGATTGCCTCATCATGACTGCATTCATGAAGTATGACGACCAATACACATGATTCATCAATGCACAATCGGCCCTTAAAGGGTTAATATAGTATCCTGGCTGTCACTTACACACATCATTACAATATATTAACTGTAATTATCCTGTGCTGGGTCTGAATTAAACATGAATTCCAGAACAATTTAAGAGGCACATTTTGTACAACTGCCAGTCAATAATTATCATTTACAAGGCGGCACACCACTAATTGTCTTTGTGGGCTTGTGTTTTTGATCATTTGACATTTGAAGCTAGATGGCAGAATTCCCATCAAATGTCATTTTGATTCAACCAGGAGGCTTGTTAGAGCTGCTGTGGTAATTTAGATGATTTTGTGGATTGCATTGAATTGAGCCATTATCATAACATTATGCTCCTTTATTTCTGAATAACCCAGATTCCCATATTAGCATTTCAAACAATGTTTAACATGCATCTGCTCCCATTAATACCACTGTTATACCTCGTGTATATGGCGCACCCTTATACGGTCAGCAATAATTGGGGATTTGTGCTTTATAGGTGGGGGTTTTAAACCATAAAAATGCTTGAATTACTAGAGTTTACCTCAGACCCAACACCTAATGGGTTGGGCCTGATTTCATTGCACACCTCATAATTATGTGGCCATGGAGTGAGCCTTATGCTTCCCTCACTTTCTAGAACCTCCAATACTTCAGGTCCTAATTATATCAGTCCGAAGATCCACAACTGCCTTAACACGTTCTATTGAATTTGGACTTTGGGATTTTCCGTGGATAATTTGCTTCCTTAGACCTTTCCATTGCATTTTTCCAAATGTGAGGAAGCAAGAGGTGACTGTAAGTGTGGTTATCTCCCTCTTCTGTCATTGCATTAAGCTGTGATATTTTTTTTTGAGAATAGACATACCAATGCAAACATGTGTCATCAAAATACCAATATCACAAATCACCATGGGAGACCAATCTAACCCAGGGCTGAATGAATCACTGTGTACCACTAACTCATTGCCCTGACCTGATTATCTCTGGGTCCATGTTAAAGCTGCCAGCTTCCAGTTCACTACGAGTTACTATGACAAGTTATACTGACAATAGTGTGCTGGAAGGGGTGTGGGTAGTGTGTGTGTGTGTGGGGGGGGGTAGGGAAATGGGTGGGGTGGTGGTTTAGCCCTGTAGGGTACACATAATGCCTCAAAGTCCATGTATCTGTGGTGCACAAATGTATAACTGTAAAGTATACTCTGCATTTGTGCACCACACTCTACAAAATAACTGATGAATCTACAAGGAAGCCTCAGATAGCAGTAGGGTGGCTCAAGGAATCTCTGTGACAAAAATGTCAGATCTCCAGCAACATTGAGACAAGGATTTCACTGTTATTCCAATGACATTACTTTTTTACATTGTATGTCAACGCCTCAGCTGCATATCAGCCCCTTAGGGTTGGCATGATGCATGAATGCAGCCATGGTGAGTTACTGACCAGGGCTGCATTCATGCATCATGCCGACCAATGGGCATAGACCCACGCACCCCTTAAAGGGCTCATGTTAAGGGCTGTTGCAGGGCCCCCAGGCTGGGTGCATTCCTACAGGCGGTGGCCATGGCCTGTGCGGATGATCATTTGTGTTATCAGATGCTACATGCTGGGCGTGTGCCCACCCCATGTTGCTGTCGTTTAACGTTACTGATGGCCTGTCGGATACCCCTACCCCCTCCCCCTCCTGCCCTCCCCCCTCCCACCACTGTGCAACCTCCCCTATTTCACCCTTCAAAAATTCCCCTTTTCTACTACCCATGGCTATGGCAACATGCACAAGCATGATGAGCTTGTTTTAATCCTGATATAATCTAAGGGGATTAGCTTTGGCTATTGGTTATTTTGGTGATTTAGTAAATTCAGTTGCTCTTTGGTAGATCAGGCTATTTCATGTTATTACTAGTGGTCACTTCGTTAATTCAGTAACTTCTCCCCTACTCCCCCCCCTCCACCACCATGCAACCTCCCCCATTTCACCCTTCAAAATTCTCCTTTCCTGCCCATGGCTATGACTATGTTCCAGTACATGGTCATATCATTTGAAAGCCAGCTGTCTTTTCGGAAGTTTAGTTTGGGACTATTGGTTATTTTGACGATTTAGTAAGTCTAGTTGCTCTTTGCAAAGATGGTTAAGCAGGCTATTTAATCTTTAGACAAGATGTCAGCGCTCTCCCACACTTCCGTGACGTCAGTGCCTGGCATTATGCCAAGGATTCTCCCAACTTCTAGAGACCTCAATATACTTCAACTTATTTCATTTCCTTTCTACCCCCACATACTAAACATGACATTGTTCTTTATTTTCCTGCCCAATGTATATATAATGACTTTTACTTGTATCCCATATACCATTATCTTTTTCCATTAACAATGTGAATCTCTTTCACCATAGCGTTCACATGTATTTCACTCATCCCCAACCATCTCCCTATACCTTTATGTCCGTTATCCTGCATTCCTACCTCCCTACCCATTCCGCACTCATTCCCCTTGGGAGCAGGACCAGTTCTATGTTGGGGAGTAGTGAGGGGGAGGGGGTGACCCTATCCACAATCTCCCTCCCTCCTCGTTCACGGCCCTAGCTCATCGAATCATCTACCCACAATGCATCTGACAATGCATTTGGATCCTCTTTGTTCATAGAACATTAGACGCCATTTTGTATGGTAATATGGCCCCATTCCCCAATGCTCCAGCATCCAAAGTCTAAACCCAGGCCTCCAGCCTACCCCAGGGGTGTAAAGCTATATCTACCGCCATTCCCCTGAACCCCCTATAGAATGTCACTTACATACCCACCTAACCCATTTCCATCCCACATACAAATACCCAAAGGCGGCAGCTCCAAACCCACTGGCAATTCAATCCATCAATGGAGGCTTATATGAAATCAGTGAAAGTATAGGATCGTCAAGTTAAGCACTATTTGAATGTGTAAGTATCGCAGATTATACTATAGCCAGTTCACCCCAATCCATCTTACCTTGAGGTCTGGTTTTCTATGTCAAAGTGAATATTTGAAATTGAATACTATAGAATCCAGAAATGTCTGCCCCAGGCAGGGACGGAGCTGCTTTGGGGCTGAATTTCTCAGTAAATGCTCTATTCTGCTGATGAAATGGGGATGTCTGTAGAAGGTAAAAATGTTTTTAAAGTGTATCAGGCCATTTGCGGAGACTATGATTTCCTATGATTTCTTTTTAATCCCCTTTCTCTGCATTATATTAGCCTTGCATTGGTTGCGACTGTGCTGATATCAGTAAATTGTCCATATTTGTTGACAAGAAGAAAGACTGTGACAGATCTATTGAGAGGTCTATACCTGATGGCATTCTTTGTTAGAGTCTAAATTTTATATTTGATTTGCATTATCTTGGGTCTGATGCAACAGTTTGTACATTAGGAGGGATTTTGTTGAAACATGTAGATACACTACCTTTGGGGGCTATATTGATTTATGTCATGGCAGATACGATCGTTACTATATATATTAGTACTAGAACAGCCGAATTCCATGGGGGGCATGGAATACAATATGCTTGTATTCAATGGGGTCCGCCATCCTGAATTTTGAATGGAGCTGAGCTGTTTTTCTTTATCTAAAAGGAAATTAATCCCATAGGCCATGACATAAATGCAAATGTCCACTCCCATGGAACATTTTTGCATCGTATTCACCGAGGTGAGGCTGTCCGTATTCAACGTCGCCTTATAGGCGGAGTTGAACACGGACAGGCCTCACCTCCATGGTTGTGGATATTTGCCTATGTATCATACCGAACCTACAGGGTTGATACATAATCCCGGAGGGTCGTCATGATGCTCCAATGAAGTGCTGGCAAGCAGAACTGCAAGCTCTTCATTGGTGCATCATGCCAACCTATGGGAATGATGCATTATAGGCCCTAAGTTACAGGATTTTTCTTCTCCTCTTTATCTTTTATGTCTTAGCCTATAGATATACACCCTACCTCACTCAGGCCATCTCCCATGCTATATAAATAATTGTTACCCTACAAGGGAAGCGCTGACTTTGCCGTCGAATTAGTTCAGATCTCCAGGGAACCATGTTGGCACTATTTTCTCATGCTCCTCTTTCTTTTTTAGCTCTTCTTCCCCCTTTTTCGCCCTACCTCCAGTGGCAGGGCTATAAAATTTTCATCGGCCAGCGGCGGGAGGGCCAGGATTTGCATGACGACGGCTAATCTGTTTGCCTTTAAATCCCCAGATAAGCTTCTTCATAGAGGGGGTGGCAGGCTCTAGTCTCAGTGGGTGTTTCCATTTTAAAATGTGTATGCACATCCTTTGGGCTGGGACAGTGGTTTTGGGTGGGTGGGCTGGCTACTATTGGGTTAGTGGGGCTGCTATAGATTGGGTAGGATAAGATGGGGACACTGATGCTTGTTATACCCAGCCGTTAGGGGACAGAAAGCAGTTTTTTTTCTTTTTTTTTTACATTTTTAGTTGTCCTTATAATCTTTTTGTTCCTCATTGGGAGGTGTTGATGGTGTTAGTATTGTGTACTCTTGGCATTCGAGACAAGAGCTTAATGTGCATTAACACAATGTTTTCTGCTTTATTTTATTTTCCTTCTTTTTATTCTCCCTCTTTTTTTCTGCCTTTTCTCCATGGTAGGTTTATACCATGATAGTAAATAATATGAACCATGGCACACCATTCCCTTGTCAATATCACTTTGCATCTCCTCAGGTACATAATGGCCTGCGTGTCATACCAAGGGGCTAATACTGCAGAGTGCACGGTTCCTTTATGCATTTGCAAATTAAAGCTGCGTGTTTTTTTTTTGTGTGTCTCCCATATCGGATGTTGTACGCTCTCCTATAAGTGTACACTGAAAACCTGAAAGACCCGAAACTAGTCAGCGGTGACCACTTTAGGTCATCAAGTTGACGATACCTAAAACTACAGCTTTAGGTAGTCAAAATGATGACATTAGGTTGTCATCCTGACGACCTGAGTCGTCAGTATGACAATACTGACAGTACAGAGTTGTCATACTGATGACTTAGGTCTCTACCTAAAACTACAGCTTTAGGTAGTCAAAATGACGACTTTAGGTCATCATCCTGAAGACCTAAGTCATCAGTATGACAACTCTGTACTGTCAGTATTGTCATACTGACGACTCAGGTCGTCAGGATGACAACCTAATGTCATCATTTTGACTACCTAAAGCTGTAGTTTTAGGTATCGTCAACTGGAGGACCTAAAGTCGTCACCGCTGACTAGTTTCGGATCTTTCAGGTTTTCAGTGTAGCGGACCTCTTTACAACATACAGAATCTCATAAGGGGTCATATCCATAGTTTTACACACATTACTCTAGTACGATATGATCCTTATAAATACTATGGAATCATTTATTTTGTAGTATATATTAGTCTACATATCTGTACTCTCCCTGTTGGGTTTGGATCTTAAAATGGTTTAAAGGTGTTTGAAGAAGATCCCTATAATCCAAGAGATAACTGTTGAATCTTATATGCAGGGATCCTCGTAAAACTGGACTATGTACCACCAAACTGCATCGCAGTGAGGCAGTGTAGTCTTTTACAATGAAGCAGTACACACTGAGGTACAAGGAATCTCCTTGAAAATAACAATGGCTCTCTGGCAACTTCGGGACAAGGATTTCACCGTTATATTTTTACCTCTTTACAGTGTATATTGAATCAACGTTAGGCCTTCCAATTACATAAATTACCATTTGAGTTTTCTTGCCTCTTGGCTATTGCTGGGGAAAGAGTTGTTGTCTATTTTGAACATGTAGAGACACTTTTGAATGCAGCTAAAATTTCTGAAAGACACTCTGCATGTACCCCCATGTAGAAATGGCCTTATAGCGTGTGGTCCCATGTAAAACCGAACAAATGCACATATGGAGAAAGTCATATATGTAAATCAAAATGTAACAAAACAGAGGTATGCAGACGGTCGATGATTGATGAGCTTAGGGTGGCAGAATAATGGCCTTTGTTCGTGCGAGGTAAAGGGTTGTATGTTGGCATCAGGTGGCTAACCTTCAAATGGCCTCCACAGCACAAATGACTTAATTCTTTTTTCCCTTCCTGACGCTTGCTTTATCCACATGTTCGCCCTACATCAACAGTGGGAGGCTGGCGAGAGATGTGGGAGAGATAGCTTTTTATACCATCCCCTTTTTCCCCATGGTCACTTTATTCATTTTTCAAACACCAGCCATTGATGAGTGTTTTCAGTCACCGCGCTTCACTTCCGAGTTAGCCCATATTATCATCCACTCCCGAATCACCAGTTTTTAGTTGGCGCTCTCCCTGTCCTGCTTGATCATGCTACTGGGGGAAGCTGAGGTTTTTGTCCACTGCGCATGGGCGGCTGGACCGGAAGTGGTGTCTGGTGGCGCCCCTAGTGGCCTTGGGCAATGGACTTGTAATTGGCCGATAAACAGTGGCCGCTAATCCACTGTGGATCCGGGCTGAGCATTTGAGGGGCAGTCCATACCAAGACTACTGCCCAAGTCCCTCACTACACTTAAAAACCACCCACTCGTCCACAAAATATAGACACAAAATCCAAACAACCGCCCCTCCTGTATTCCTCGTCTTTACTACGCTGGGCATCTGCGGTCAGTATAACTGCCTAATGTAGTGGGAGAGAAGCAGGAGCGGAATTCAGGGGTAGGTTTCCAGCCCACGTCTTTACATGGCACCTTTACTTTGGAAACATCTGCTTGTCTCAGTCGCGTATTTCTTTTAGTTTTCCATTGACACCAACTCTCTTTCCTAAGGTTCGTAACCAATCAATTTGGCTTCTAAGCAACATTGGTCTCTCTTGAAAGATTAGCAAAATATGCAAATCCATATTATAAGGTCGGAGAAAAAAAAAGAGTTTAAAATAAAATTCCGGTTTTATAACCACAACCCAAGTCCCTCTGCTTCCACCAGTGGCCACCGTGTGGCGCTCCAGAGACTGAATGCTCGATGGTGATTGGTCGAGACGGATGGGCTGATCACGTGGTGTAGGGTATCTTTTTGTGGGGGCTAATGAAGCAGAGCGTCCACCAGATGGGGCTATTGTATGGGGAGTACATGCACCCCCTCCTCTACTCCATCCCCCCTTTTATCGCCCTTTAAGGGCCGGTGATGTAGGAGTCTGGTACTGGTGAGTCCGCCCGCCAACACTTAAGGGAATGTTCCACAATTATGTCACTGTTATTTAGGCACTTTTCAGTGCCCACCCACCCCCTTGTCACTGTTTTTGTATGGAACATTTAGAGGAACCCAAAGACCCCCACCCCACCCCGGCCCCTTTAGCTGGGACCTAATTGTTGAAATTGGTGCAGCGTGGGGCCCGGGGGTGTACTAACCCCATAGAATCGGCATGATGCATGAATGTAACCCTGGCGAGTTACTCACCAGGGCTGCATTCATGCATCATGACGACCAATGGGCTTGAAGCATTAATGAATCAGTGACCCTTAAAGGGTTATAGCCTTTGGGAGTAGGAGGAGTCTCCAGTATGGCATCCTACTCCAGTAGGATGGCCCTGCCCATGGAATAGGGTAGGCCTTCTAGCCGCACAGTCCCCAACCTAAACACTGCTTTACATATATTGCCACCAGCTGGTTTATAAGCTGAAGCTAATACTAAGGCCATGAACCCCTTGTAACGCGGCTGCATGGTTCTGTGCTACACTGTTATCAATTGTTTTCTAAATGACGGTGAAATCCTTGTCCCAAATTTGTCAGGGAGCCATCGTTATTTCCCTGTAAATTCTTTTTACTAGAGTGTATATTGTACTCCTGCTCCGTTGTAGAAACTACGCTGCTTCATTGCGATGCAATTATGGTGGTTCCCTGTTCACGAGGATCCCTGGTAGATTCAACAGTTATTTCTTAGAGTGTAGCAAGTTGTCAGGATCATCCTACTGCCAATTATGATACATCCCCGAAGGGTCGGCATGATGCTCCAATGAAGTGCTGGCGAGTAGACTCGCCAGCACTTCATTGGAGCATCATGCCGACCAAAGATGCCTGATCATCGAGGCACCATGCTGCCCTTAATGAGGATTCAACGACTTTGGTGCGTGTACTGCAACCCTTACACGTCCACAGTAAGAAGTTCTGATTCTATGGTCTGAAAGAGTCTGTAATCGTGTCACATTTCTACCCTGCTTAATGGCTCTTATTCATGGGCAATGAGATCTACCACTGTAATCTGGAATGAGAGTTTTTCTTCCATTGTAATATTCCAGACTGTTGATTTATGACAATGTGTGTACTCATTTGAGTGGGTATAGATAGGGTAGATTAACCTTAACACGTGCACACACCTTGCGGTATCCACCCCACAAAATGACCATAAAAATGGTTATTTTTTTTTACCTGAATCAACATTTCTACATCGTTGATTAGCATTGAATCAACCAGCTGTTATTGTTGATTCCGCAGCGAAACCAATACTAATAGCAATTTTTTTGTTAGGTGGACGTCTCATGATATGTGGTCATCTTTAGGTTAATCTACCTTACGTGTGTGCTGTGCAGGTATTTAGGACATATAGGGTTAACCCTTTATTTTAACCATTGAAGGACCGCATGATGCCCCCGGGTGTAGAATCAATTGCCTTCTTTTGGGGTGTATCAAGCCGGGAGTGTCGGCATGATGCACCAATGCATTGCTGACAAGCAGAGCACTGCATCGGTGCATCATGACGACAGAATAAAAAGAAACATATAGATGCATTTTGATGCCTTATAATGAATGCAGCCCTGGTGAGTTACTCGCCAGGGCTGCATCCATGCATTATGACGGCCAAAGGATCATGGGAAATCCATACTTTTCTTGTTACGGGATTTCTTGTTGGTGTTTACGGTCACTTCAATATTAAGCTGCTATGAAATATTCAGAAATTCCACCAACAATAAATGTCACGTAAGTAGATGTGAAAACCATCTGTGGTAGTGAAACTATGGGATAGAAATACAACATGGCCGACACTAGTATAACCACCAGACAAATCATAACCTACAGCGTGTCTGCGTCCTCTAATAACACGTGACCTGCTCGAGTCCAATCAGCAGTGGCCATCTCCCTGTGTCGCCGGAAGCGGAAGTGGAAACCACGGACGCTGCGTCGCAAGAACAATAACAGCGTTCCAGCGGTCTGGTTGTTCTGCCCCGCGGCCATCTTGGCTCTACTGGCGTGTCGTCAAATGTTGCTCCACCGGCTAGTTAGCAGGCGTCGATACAGGTGGCTAGGGTGGTGGGGAGGGGGCTGAAACCATCGTTTAAAGATAAGAATACCACAGTCTTGCCACTCCTGCACCGCGATTGCTTTATTATCGCGTTACCGATCCACTATGGCAGCAGTGTGCCCCATTTCGACCATGTACATGAAAATTTAATTTTTGCCGTTGCGGAAACGCGAATTGAATGGCGTTTGATTATGACTGGAGGCGTTTGGCAGAGAGAGGAGGTGGGCCGACAGGGTTTTGATAGGGAGAGGGTTAACCTGATTTACTCCATGGTTCTTGTTGCTGTGTGAGGCATCTGTAGGTTCTTCACGAGCAGAGGGAGGGGAGGGGGGTCACTGACAATATGATGGAAGGTATCAACTACAAAACTACCCCCTCCCCCTCTCGACATGTCAAAGTCCCCTACATTATAGCAGTTAGATAACAGCCTCGGCACCTTTTTGGGGCCCTTGTTCATTAAGAAAAAAGTTTTTTTTTGTTTTTTTTTATATAAAATTTCGGAATATCACAGCCTTGGAATGCATAGATATCGGCCTTTTCCGAAGTAGCAGGTTGTCCTATGGGCGCGGCCATTGCTGGAGCTTGTTACCAGCGAGTTCTACTGATAAGACCTATCAGAGAGGTACCAGTTGGCCCCCGTGAGGGCCGCAGTGAATAGTTGGGATACTCTCATTGGCTAATAATTAATCCCGCTAATAATTAGTCCGTATATGAACTGTACGAGTTGAAATAGGTGCCAAATACCCCCTCTTTTACCTGACAGCCCCCTCCCCTCCCTTACCAATGTATCGACAACCACAGCTGTAGTTGGTACCCTACATAAAATTGAGTGTCCCCCCCCCCCAGGGGTTTCCTCCTTCCTCCTGCAGCAACAAATGGCGCCATTCACTGCGGGCCTGTAGCGGCAGAAGCCAAATGTCGTCTGCTGTTGAGACTTCCGGTGGCGCTGGTTGCCGGCGTGACCCGGACGTGTCTGCACCAGCGGCTGGGTACAAGCGAAGGAGAATCAATCACAGAAAGGTGGCGGGGATTCTGATGATTGGCTGAAGATGAAGATTTAGTGTGTCCCCGGAAGGTAAACGCTGGGGGGGGGTGAAATATGAAGGCAAAAAGACGTATTTGGCTGGTGGAGTAATTGATCGAATCATTGGCGGTTTAATGAGCCGACAGTTGCCTTGGATTAAAAAAGAAATAGCAATATTAAGAAGAAAAAGGAATCCCATTTCAGCTGCGCTCGTAGTCGAGGTGCTACATTATTTTTGTTGTCGTTGTTGTTGTTGTTGTTGTTGTTGTTGTTGTTGTTGTTATCAAATGTAGGGATGTAGGCCCAGACGTGTTGCTAAGAGGAGTAGAGTATTTTCCCGCTCCATATTTTGATTTGTAGAGTAAGCAATCTACACGTATCACTTTTATAATAGATTATTTTTGCTAACTAGACTCTAGATCACACCATCGCAACCACCATAGACCTGAACTATTCATTCCAGCACCAAGGCAAGGTTGAATAAGAAATATCATAACAACAAGCATAAAGCTATTACCTAAGACAGATGATCCAAAAACTGCCTCTATGTTTTCTATCTTATTTTGACTTAAGTCCTCAGATAATTTCCAATCTACTATTTCAGACGTTTTCTTTGCATTTCCCAAATCTGAGGAAGCAGGGGTAGACTGTATATATTCATATACAGCACCATAGTGACAAGAAGAGTGCACAGGTGTTCTCTCCTTGACGTTGACAAGAAGGAAAAATACCAATTCCAGATAAATTTCACTCAGGGAGTGGCCAATAATTGAAATCCATAGTCCTGTCAACCCCTAGACACGGAGATAGTGCTAGCTATTGCAGGAGTGCATCATGCCCATTGGTCGTCATGATGCACCAATGAAGTGCTGGCGAGACTGCTCGCCAGCACTTCATTGGAGCATCATGCTGACCCTCCGGGAGTGTATCAACCTTGGAGGGTTGGCATGAAGCATGAGTGTAGCCCTGGTGAGTTACTCGCCCGAGTGACATTAATCACTCACAATGGTGTGCATGATGTACCAATGCATCAGCAGTATTTAAAGGGCTAAAGACGGAGATAGTGGTAGCTTCCCACTCCAGCACGTCAAGCTCACCAGCAATGCCCATCCTGATCCCTACCACGTCAGAAAAGACCCCCTACCCCCTCCAGCTCTCACCCTACCACCCTATTCCTCCTGCGGCCGCCTGGAGGCCTCTTATAATGCATGAATTCTCCAGCATGCCATGGTCGGTGCTGGTACCCTGATGACATTGGCACATCGAGTTATTGTTCCTTACGCTGCTCTGCCCACCACCCGGCCACCAGCAACCAGCTCCGGCCGGAAGCGGAAGTGCCCTGACCCCCACCGCCTGGCCATCACAAACCCTGGAGGCCACAAATCCAGGTCACCCAATCCGGGATGACTTCCGGCGTGTTGAGGAGGGCAAAAATGCCGCTCCTCCAGTCACTGGGAGCCTGCAGGCAGGGCCTCTCCTGTGTTTGGCAGGATGGTGGGTGGGGTGGTGGGTGTGGGTAGGGTAGGGTAGGGGGGGGGAGGAGGGGGGTGTTGTTGGTTAGGGTGGGGAAGAATAACAGGTGAGTGGGAGGTTAGTCCTTTAAGGGCCGCTAATTCAGGAGTGCATCATGCCCATTGGTCGTCATGATGTATCAATGAAGTGCTGGCGAGTCTGCACACCAGCACTTCATTGGAACATCATGACGACCCTCCGGTACTGTATCAATACTGGTAGGGTTGGCACGATGCATGGATGCAGCCCTGGCGAGTAACTCACTGCATTCATGCATCATGACCACTAATGGGCATGATGTAGCAGCACTTAAAGGGTTAGTCTGGAGCATATCCATGACGTCACCTCCATGGCCTTACTGTAGTGTTACCATTTAGAAGACGAATCTAGGCATTTGATGGTTAATCATTTATTTCTTGTGAATCACAACCCTCCATAGATATAACACTGAAGGGCCAAACGCCACACCCCCAGTGGCGTAACATGTCTCATTCCACACTGCTGGTCACATGACTTATTTTGATGCTAAATTTAGCCATTTTATATCAAAATAACATGAAATAAATACAGAACTAAACTCCCATTGCACACATTGTGGAGACAGCCCCCTCGGGGTGGTTCAACCACAATGTAAGCCATGGTCGTTTAGTTCTGCATTTGTGTCTATGATGCATGAATGCAGCCCGGCCGAGTTACTCGCAAGGGCTACACTCACGCATCATGCCAACCCTATGGGGTTGATATGTTCCTGGAGGATCATCATGATGCTCTAATGAAGTGCTGGCAAGCAGCACTTCATTGCTGTATCATGACGACCGATGGATGCGATGCACTCTTGCACAATAGCCACATACGTCCTGTATCGGTGCATGTAAGTAGCAGGTGAAAAGGGGACCGTGGGTCAGGCTTATCTAATAGTATTGTGAGACACGCCATACACAGCTTAGCTTTACGTCCAGCATACAGCCACCCACCCATCCAGTCTCCATCTCCGTCCACCCCACCCCCATTTAAAGGCACACATACACAATTAGAATATTTACAAACAAATAAACAAGCAAGCGTTTGATCAACACTGCTCAACCTGTTTTCAATGTTAATTCAATATTCGGTAAAATTAGAGTTAATCAAATCTTGCTCTATCAATTTTCTCTTTGTACAATGTAGAGTATTTCCGCCCTTGTAAATACCTACACTGAAAACATGGAAGATCCGAAACTAGTCAGCGGTGACCACTTTAGGTCCTCAAGTTGACGATACCTAAAACTACAACTTTAGGTAGTCAAAATGACGACTTAAGGTCATCATTCTGATGACCTGAGTTGTCAACATGACGACTCTGTACTGTCAGTATTGTCATCCTGATGACTCAGGTCATCAGGATGATGACCTAAAGTCATCATTTTGACTACCTAAAGTTGTAG
Organism: Acholoe squamosa; assembly: GCA_949317995.1. Taxonomy (NCBI): domain Eukaryota; kingdom Metazoa; phylum Annelida; class Polychaeta; order Phyllodocida; family Polynoidae; genus Acholoe; species Acholoe squamosa. The sequence continues at coordinate 68,316,463 of OX439046.1, read as the reverse complement.
TTTTAGGTATCGTCAACTTGAGGACCTAAAGTGGTCACTGCTGACTAGTTTCGGATCTTCCATGTTTTCAGTGTATAGCACTCAACACACTGTATGAGAAAGGGTAGTTGGGCTCACTGTACAGCAGTCTCTACTCCCCCATTAGTCTCTCTAACTGTAGCAAAATACAGCCGGTGGTTGTCTCGCACGCAAGCTCTCAACCTTCATTTGAGATAAGCGCTGGAACACAGCTTAATGGGGCCGAGAGAACAAACTGCACGAGGGGTCTGATAGGTAAAGAAAGGGAGGTTAGCTCTGCCATGCTCAAACCGACTATAAACTAAGGTAGGTGGTCTTAACATATAGGAAAGGCCAGTCATATGCAGCGTGTGATATGTTGATACTCAGCGGACACAAAATGATGAGTTCAATCTTGAATCAACATTGATAAGATATTGATCAACATCCACCATCCACTGATAGATGTTGATACATATTTATAGGGTCCTTTGGTATGGAGTAGATTTGGATGGATGCTAAGAGACACTAGCACCATATTCATCATCGTATATATTTATTTTCAGGTGGCATATTCTATATACCTTTTGTTCATGCTTTTTTCTTATAAACAGTGGCACTGATACATGTGCTATTAATTCCTAAAATCCAGGGATGTGTTTGTCAATACTAATATGGCAACAACTCTAAAGTAAAACGCATCTCTTTTACATGTGCATAGGTTTTATTCCTGATATCAAAGACAGGGTCTCCTGTTACCTCATGATCCAGTTCCCCTTTCCCTGCCCCTTTGAGGGGAGGGGATACACTGTAAAGATAAATGCTGTAAAAACAACAATGGTACTTTGAGGCAAAACTTTCACCATCATGTCCTTGGAGATTCCTCATTACCCTGTTCTTTACTGAAATGTTTTCTGGGGATGCGTAGTTGAACTTACACCCTGTGTATAAGCCGCACCCACATATAAGCCATACCCACGTATAAGCTGCACTTGCGTATAAGCCACACCCATGTATAAGCCACACCCTTAGTTTGTGAAATGCTTTGAAAATTTCTAAAATTCATAACTTTTTTTTCTAACCAACGGATTCACAAAGTTCAAAACCCTATGGGGCCCTGAATACTCCCCCCCTCCCCAACCTCTATATCAATTGAAAGATGTAGGGGAAGGCTACAGCTCCCTACCCCACATACGCCCTCCCCTCTGACTGTGCTTGAAATGGTCAACAAGCAGCAGGTTATGCTCAGAGGCTCACAGTACAAGTTTACATTGCTCATGGTATCACAAATACAGCAGTTCACTTTAAAGTCTATATAGATGCCTGGTAGATTCAACAGTTATTTCTTAGAGTGCACCCTGTACGGAAGAGGGGTATTATATGACCAATAACACAAAAGGGAAGGACCAAGAAGTCTGGGTACATTGATGTCTCTGTGGTATATAGGTATATAAATATCAGAGAGGGGCATCGACAAGGGCGGCCTCTTCACTACATGGAGTTGACTCCAGGGCATGCCAGGTGCATGGAGGATATACTGGGGGATTGACTGATTTAGTAGCTTGATTTATATATGGCATTGATACCTGTACATATATACATATACCTGACCATAAATGTACCACTGAGGAACATGCACACACAAATAAAAGAACTTTCAAAGTGAGCAGCATAAAATAGGTCAAAGCCAGTGAAATTTAACTAACCTAACACAGAATCTAACAAAAATTCTTCATCTTGACAACTTAAGTTGGCCGAGGCAGATTGTCCTACTGTACCTGACGACCCTTCTAATCTAGACTTATCAACATAGGCAAAGACGTTGTAGGGTCATCTACCTTGGGCATCTTTAGCCGCCAGGATGAAGAATAGTTGCCGGCTCTGACAAGTTACAAGTTTTCCCTCATTTAATGTAGAAATTAGACATATTGGAAAATCAATTGAAGGGTAAAATAGTTGAGGAAACATATAATGATTAATGGTGTTATCAATATGTGTTATGAGGCTGTCCTTATGGACTACCTGTCTATAATAAGTATCGTTATGCCAGGTGATAAGGGTACAATAGTTGAAAACAAACATAATTGATTGGGTACTCAATATGTGTTATGAGGCTGTCCTTATGGACTACCTGTCTGTATATGAGTACCTTTATGTCAGCTGATACAGGGTAGGAATCTATAAACTCATGACATCTCCAGTTTCCTACACTCATATCATTCATCACCCACATGCAAAGGTTCTATTTTAGTATCAAATACAGAATGTATGAGGTGCAGAGGGCAGAGCATAACGTCTTTATGACTGCCATGCTCTGTGAAATGAATGACCCAGGGGCTGATATTTATGGGCATTGTCCAGCATATAACATGTTATATAGGGTGTATGATATTCAGACTGAGGCTGGATATTCATACACTATTCAGCTACATAGAACAATATATGGAGTAGCTAGGGTCTTCTTAGTGAGCACCATCAAAGAAACAAGTTATAACCTGGTCATCTTGTCAGCCTTTGCATAGGTTCCTCATGTTGGCAACTTTGGATGGTCTTCTCTTACTTTAAAGGCTCAATGCTCTGCTGATAACCCTGGTGTCACAGACCCTGCAGTTGTAAACACCAGGGATGACAAGTCAAATATGACAGGTTTTCCCATGTTCAGTTTATGCTCACTTAAGGGAGTGATAATTTTTTAACAATAGGGTGGGGGCTGGTGGGTTTGCGCGCGGACGTGCGAAAAAAATTCCGGCCCCCCCCTCTCGACGGGTCAAAATTTTTTCAACCCCCCCTCGGGAGGCAAAAATCGCGTGCGAACGCGCCCTTTTAACCTATAGTAACACGCGGGCTTTTTCACTGTAAACAGGTGAAATTATTTTGACCCCCCCTAGTCAAGGGGGCAAAAAAATTCTGACCCCCCTGGTCAAGGGGTTGAAAAAATTCTGACCCCCCCCCCCACTCAAACCCACCAGCCCCCCCCCCCTGTTGTTAAAAAAATTATCACTCCCTAAGTGACTCTATTTTTCCAGTGTATAACTCCCTTCACAGCCATTTGGATGTTACAACCCACCATGAAGCAGGCAGGAAATGTAGTAGTGGCTATATATATATATATATATATATATATATGGGCCTCCATGGGATATACACTACCCTGGCACTATGGAAAGTCTATTTCTGCCTGTACCCTATGTTGTCAGTTTCAATGCGTGCAATCTATCACAGGGCTTGTCTAGAGGGGGACGCTTACATCAATGGACAGTAATATAATTCCCCCATGATGATAGACTGGGGGCCTGGGCCGTATTGACTATGTCTTCAACGGGGGAAAATCCATAAAGTTTAAATTACCCACAGCCTGGCTACGTAAACGGGCATAGGGAGTGGAGCCAGAAAGACAATGCCAGCTAATAGTCATTGTACCCAGTATTTAAAGTTTTAACCCTTTAAAGAAGCTATGATGCACCATAATCTAATGTTATTTGGCATCATGATGTATCAAAGAAACCTTTTTGTCACTTAGTGATTCACTGAGGAATCATTTGGGGTGTTTAATATAGGATTGGCATGATGCATTCGGGAATGATGTATTCAGGAGTGATGCGCCTGATGATGCTTCATTTTTGTATCATGGATGATGCTTCATTTTTGTATCATGCCATAACAGCGTGCCACGTCCTATATTACAATTATATCTCTGTATTGACTCCATGGGGGTATACGGGCTTCCCTAGCCCACTTAAAAGGGTCTATATCTCCTCTTTCCTATCCCCTCAGGATGTGTGTGGTGCACATATGCGCGGGCACTGACACATTCCTCTGTTAAATTATCAACCTGTGAAGCACGGGATAGCCACTTAGTGCCGCTAAAGTGCTGTAAAACACAAATCAATCAATCAATCCATGGGGGTATAGCAGGAGGTAGGGTGGAGGAGGAAAGCGGCCAGTGAGAGAGGTATCTATGGGCATGGTATAAGCTGTAAAAGATAATTGTGGAATCTGGGATCCTGGTAAAACTGAACAACCGTAATCATATTGCAGTGAAGCAGTGTAATTTAAAAAAAACAACTCCAGATAGTAGTATGGCAGTACATGAATTGAATTGAATTGAACTATTTATTTGACAAACATTCGTGCATGATGATTTACAAGTAAGTCAAAGAAGAGGAGGATACATCAAATTGGCTAGTAGAATCTGGTGGAGATTATCAATATACAGTTCACATTGAGGAGGTAACATCAAAACCCTTAAACTTGTTTCATAGTAATAGAACATATTAGCACAGGACATGAAATCACATCACTGCTGTTAGAAAGTTCGTCTTGTTGTCTGTTTTCTGCTCCACATCAGTCAGTTTGTTCCATAGGTCAATACGGCGCCAAAGCTGGCTTTTCATATATAAGCCTAGATTAGGGAAACTTCTTATGAGATTCACCTTATTACCATTTCTTAAAACCTGTCTAGGTTGTTGGATGTTGGCAGGATCTTAAGATAGATCATATGCCCGGCCTAGCAGGTTTTATTACGTCTGGCTATCAACCATAGGCAGCCAGCATTTATATGGAGATCCACTCTAGACATGTCAGTGAGTCTTTTCACTCCTAGACATATTTCTGTGAACATAACAACGGATCTCTGACAACCCAAGGACTAGGATTACACCCCGGGGGGGGCACTTGCCCATGAAATGGATATCAACTGCAACCTGACTCTCGAGAGCCGTGACAGTGTATTCCCACGCCATCCTGAAAAAGGGGGGCTGTGGATTCCCATTAGACCTCTAATAGCAGGGCGGTGGAATTCCATTAGATCCCAAAAGGTCTGCACATTTTATACACCATACAAGTATGGGCATGAAAGTGATAAAAAGACACAGTTCTGGACAATGAAAATTTGTTATCCTTACAAAGACATCAGTACAATAGGGTGTAGGCTTGAAGTAGGGGGGGGGGGGTCCAGTCAATATTTGGGATTGTCAAAAAGGGGGGGGGGTCAATGTCTAGCTTATCAGTCAGATTTCAAGATGATTGGGAGATAGGGCGGTAGGGCGGGAGTTGAGGGTGACCTACATATAGTCAGCCCCCCGGATTTCACCGTTATTCTGACTACATTATTTTACAGTGTATCTGTGGGGAAATACGAGACCCAGCAATTGTGTATTGAGGAAAATATGTTGGAAGGCTGGAACTGTCTGAAAACCACTCACTGAGGGTTTACAGCCTCTGAATATTTCATGGCTGGAGAATCTCAGAGTGGTCATGAAATTGAAACTTCCTCTCATAAAATCTCAAAACGAGCACCTTAGACAATTGGTACAATAGATGTATCCATGTAGAGGATAGAGCGAACACAAGGCGTGATTATAATGGTTTTATATGTAGAAAGGAGACAGTAGGAATATTTCATTCGGTCCGGCCCACCTCATCAATATTTTCCTGACATTGTATTGATTATGGTAAAGAACCACCAGAAGGTACACTTCTCTCTGTATAGATCACTCTATATTGAATATAGCACCTTCCCATATTTAGCCAACCTAAATGGGTGGGTGACCTGTGTAGTGGGCTGCAGAGGATCTTTTTTTCCCAGCTGCTCACCTCAGCAAGGGAACATTTAGCATATATAGATGAGAAAATATATACTTTTTATAAATTGCTTAAAATACCTGAATAACCAAGAAGAAAAGATTATATGTATGACCCAACACAGGGTATCTTATCTGAATGGCCACTCACATTTTATCTCTGACCCAAAGTCTGAGTAGGACTATAGAGGGCTTCTGCTGAGAGGCCATCAGGCCACTGTGAGTAGTCCCTTGATGAACTATGGATAGTAAAGACACCACTAAAGGGCTTTCCTAGGGTGACTTGGGGATCAGTACTGACAGTTGATTATGACAATTCTGGGAGAGGGTCGGCCCTCACTGCCTCCTATCAATGTGTCACTGGGAGTGCTCTGACAATAACAGTGTCATCAACCCTTTAAGGACTGCAGAGTGCATCATGCCCTTTGGTCAGCATGATACACCAATGAAGTACTGGTTAGTCTGCTTGCCAGCACTTCATTGGTGCATCATGCCGACCCTTTTGGGGTATATCAATTAGGGATCCAGAAGTGATGGTCTAGGGATGGGGAGAGCACCCCCGGGGTTCCGGACATCATGTCCTATAGTTGATTCAAAAGCAGATTTTAGTGGGCCTAGGGATCCCTCCTGGATCAGTCACTGTTAGTATCATCTCGGTAGGGTCACCATGAGGCATGAATGCAGCCCTGGCGAGTTACTCACCAGGGCTGCATTCATGCATCATGCCAACCAATGGGCATGAGGCATTAATGCCTTAACAGCCCTTAAAGGGTCCCTTTCTCTTCCAGGCGGCTCCATGGGCACTCCAGTGGCTACTGTCATCCTCCAGTATGGTAATTAGGCACCCTGGAGATGGCCTGAGAGGCAGTGGGTTATGATTGGGGTATTATTATTTACGTGACAGGCAGGATGCTGCTAAGAGTGACTCCTGCTGGTAGTTACTGTAAAACTCCTGCTGGTACCGTAAATCCTCGCGTATAGGACGCCCCCCGCGTATAGGACGCACACTGACTTATAGGCTTAATCATATAGGACACTCCTAGGGTCAATTTTTGGTCATTTCAGTACTGTTCTATAGTAGAAAATCCTCGCCTATAGGACGCACCGTAAGTTAGGGTGAATTCTATAGGAAGCAGATTATGTAATTCTATTGTATAAGACGCGTCCTATACGCGAGGATTTACGGTAGTTACTGTAAAACTATTTCTGTTCGCACCAGGGTCTCAAATGAGCTACGGTCTTGAATAAGTGCCATGAGTACAGGGGTATTGGGTCTAAGCGGGACTGCAGCTGGTTTCTGGTGACATGAAATGATAAGAGATGATAAGATGGAGCCAGATTGTCCCTGGAAATGATTGTCATCCAGGGGCAAGGTACCCGTCTTAACATGTCTTATCAGTGTGTTTGCCACTTTTAGAAGAACCAGAAAAATTCAAAATGGTGGACCTTCTGGGTATGTGTCTAGACTCCTATTGAAATCAATGCACCTCTGAAGCAAGACATTTTAAGCACTAAAAACCTGTGTTTGAAAAAGGGCTGGGGGTATAGAGGTATCGATATAAAAAAGTGTCCGGGCGCTCAAACGGCCTACTATGCTAAGTGTATCTATACTGCAACCCCCGGGCTGCAACCTCAGTTTGTGGCTAAAATATAAGCTATATAAGCCACACCAGGGGCCTTAAAAAGCTGCTGTTAAAAACAATTGTTTGTATAAGTAAAACCCTTGGTATAAGCCACAGGATGCCCTTGTAAGTAACTGTCTACCAGCCGCGGCTTATATACAAGGTTTTATGGTAACTATATGGAAGGCCTCCAGTATGTGGACTGAGATAATGACTGCCTTCCTCAAACCTACAATCCTATACTACTCACAGTAGGGTGTAGGTAAGCCTAACAGTACAGGCCTAAGGCAGCAGCAGCCTAAACACAGGAGGAGGCCTATCTACTGCACCAGTAGAGGAGGATGGCACTGTGTATTGTTAATGGACTTTACCCCCATACAAGGGCTATTATGGACAGGCACATTAAAGGCATTCCCATGGCTATGTGTATTTTAACCGTTCAAGGGCTGTCAATGCATTGATGCATCATGCCCATGCAATTGTCATCATGATGCATGAATGCAGACTTGCGAGGGTAGATACACTCTTAGAGCGTCGGCACGATGCACCAATGAAGTGCAGACTTGCCAGCACTTCATTGCTGCATCATACCGACAAATGGGCATGATGCACTCCTGCATCAGCTGCCCTTAAAAGGGTTACCGGCATGTTAAACAAGTGCGGCATGGGCGGCATTGAGAGAAGCCTTAAAGGCTGTTTAAATATTAGTCCATAATAACAGTGTGTGTGGGTGTATGCTACTGCTAATAGAGCTGGGTTATGTAAGGGGCCTGTGGCGGCATCTCCCTCCTACAGCCTCAGACACACACTGCTAACACCTTACGGGGCCCTAATGCATTAATGCAGCATTCCCATTGGTCGTCATGATGCATGAATGCAGCGTGGGTGAGTAACTCGCCAGGGCTGCATTCATGCATCATGTAGACCTTATGGGGTTGATACACGTTTGGTTGGTCAGCATGATGCTTCAGTAAAAATCCTTGTGAGCAGACTCGCCACCAGGTGCAGAAAGGATAACCGATGTGCACTGTCATAGATGAACCTTTCTCCTTGGCCTCTCTCGCATTATGCACAATGATTTTTAAGAAACATGAATGCTGCCCTGGTTTGTCAATTCACCAGGGCTCCATTCATGAAGGCATCATGCTAGCTCTGTGACACCTTTAATTATACTCCTGAAGGGTCAGCATGATGCATCAATGCAGTGCTGGCGAACAGACTCGCCAGTACTGCATTGGTGCATCATGCCGCCATAAGAGCCATGTGGCCCCTAAAGGGTAAAACCTACACTGAGGCAGCAGCCGCAGCAGGGATCTCCAATCAATTGGCCCAATATGGCATTGTTAATAAGGCATTGTGAAGGGGGGGGGGTCTGCTGCTTGTGTCCACAGTGAGACTTGAGAAGGGATCTACCAGAGTAAGAAGCTAATAGTAGGGAGGACTATGGAGGACTTGGAGGGCTCAGTGGTATGCTTTGTAGTAGGGACTGTCCTATGTGGACTGGGGATTAGGGTTAAAGGCTGTCTGTGTGTTTATGGTCGGGGTGGTCATTGCAGGAGTGCATCATGCCCATTGGTCGGCATGATGCACCAATGAAGTGCTGGCGAATTTGCTCACCAGCATTTGCATGCCGACCCTCCTGGGGTGTATTAACATTGTAGGGTCATCATGATGCATGAATACAGCAATGGCAAGTTACTCGCCAGGGCTACATTCATGCATCATGACGACCAATGGGCATGATGCACTCCTCCATCAGCAGCCCTTGAAGGGTTAATTTGAAGGGTTAATAGTATAGGTAAGGGTTGTACAAATATTGGCGTGAGTAGGTTAGTGGTGTTATAGGTTATTGATCTGAGTGACTCACTGAGTCATTGAGGTGGTTATAGAGCTACTCACACCAATATCAAAAGCTGTTAGAGAGCTAAGTACTGCTAATGGACTTATTGGAAATTATACTGTCATGTGTTTCATACCTTGCAGGCAACATTTTTGTCCCATTTCCTTTGCCTGTACTCTACTATAAGACTGGTTTTGGGATCAATTTGGCAACCAGGGACTATAGTGTGAACATTTTATAGCTATTTTAGCTTGCTGTTATCAAATAGTGGTCACATCTAATTTGGCACAGATTAGAGCCTCGGAAAATTATATAAATTCAATAGTGATTGTAAGCAATGCATTCGCAGTGGAGTCGATTTTTGAGTTGGGTTTGATAGACGACCAACTAGAAAACTACCTACAATTCATTTTCTACTAGCATTCAAAGTGCACAGATCATAACAATACCTCCTCAGGTGGATAGATGGTGGTTACCCCTCCCATGATTGCTCAGGTATGGCATTGGCTGTGCATGATAAAGCGCTGGTAGTCTGTAGGGTCCTCATACGTTGGCATCCTACCAACGTGTTTTGGCACCCTAGTGCCCATGGGGACGTATGTCTCTTTGATCTTGCCCAACCATTTCGTCTATGGTCGCAAACACAGTCTAAAGGTTCTATTCCCTCTCACTAAGGCTCATCTCTGGTACACTATTCAGGTTCGAATGCTTGTAGAGATGCAATTCAAATACACACTCTTGGAACATAGAAAAAGAGATCTGGGTTTATGACTCATTTTCTGTTCCTTGTTTCCATGATCTCTAGTTCATATTGCCATTGTTTGATTTGATATTGGAGAGATAAGCACTGAAAACAGCTATCACAATGAGTATAGGCTTCAAGTTGGACTGGACCTGGTTCTGGTTAAATCCACTGATAGAAGGTGTCCCTGCAAGCAGATGTTATCCAGGGACAAGGTACCCATCATGGTATGTTTTAGCAGTGTGTTATGCCACTTAAGGCAGACCCAGCAAAATTTAAAATGGTTGACCCACTAATTTACAAGTTGCAGGGAATGAAAGGAATGATCTAACGATAATATGTCCCACTATCTGCCTATATTGTCCTTATATAATGGACATTCAGAGATATGAGCTGTAGTTGATATTGAAGATGCAATCAATTTTCTGGAAATGTAGAAGCAGAGGCTTCTTATTGAATTCAACCTCAACCTGTGTGGGAAGATAACTCTGCTGCCAGTTTTTACTATGGGCTGGTGTCAGAGTGTCAATTGATCATCAAGAACCAGATCCCTTGAATATTGTGTCACCCACCTCAGTACCCTGGCCCTATATCTACCCTCAACCTTCTCACGACCACACTGGAAAATGATAGGTGAGTCAAAGTGAGCAGAATGAAATAGACGAGGCAAAATCTGGCAAGTTTTATCTTATCATACCTGGGGCAGGCTCTTTATATTGGCAACTTTTATGGCCTCTCTGATTCAAGGGTCAAGGTAGGGCCATCTGCCTTTGGTTACAGTTGTCAAGACTACGAGTTTGTGCCAGGGCCGACGATTTAAACTGACATGCTTAGACTCATTTACCTAAATCCTCTTGTATGAGCTGCGGCTGATACCAGAACCCAAATGAAATTTAGGCTTATAGGATCAGTACAAAGAAGGGGTGCCGCTTAAAGGAGGGTTTTTTCCACAAAAGAACAGTATTAAAATGCTTATACAAGGGTGCGGCTTATACAAGGGTGCAGCTTAAACGAGGGTGTGGCTTATACGAGGGTGTGGCTTATATGAGGGTGCAGCTTATACGAGGGTGCGGCTTATACGAGGGTATGGCTTATACGAGGGTGCGGCTTATACGAGGGTGTGGCTTATATGAGGGTGAGGCTTATACGAGGGTGCAGCTTATACGAGGGTGTGGTTTATACGAGGGAATGTCCGGCATTTAGAGCTGCTGCACTTAGATCCTGGCATCCCTAATTTTTTTGTGTGTGCACCACGACAAACCCATCACACTGACTAAGCCCACTACACACTTCACTGCCACCCTCCCAGCTACCTACAACCCCACTGCTACACACTCTGCTCTAACCCCATAGCACTCTACATACAGCATGATGCCTCAAGGTCCATACATGTATCTCTGCACCATAGGATGCAGCAATGCAGTGCCTACATGAATCTGCATGTAGGCACTGCATTGGTGCGTCATGCCAGGCTTTTGGGAGTCTATCAACCCTAGATAGTAGGCTCAAAGTAAGAATATAGAACCCAGGGTCTTCACTTCAAAAATATTCTTTATATCTCAAATTAGCATTTGACCTGTACAGGTCGTAATCCTACACATTGGGCATTAAAGCACAAATGTGTTTATCTCACAAAATGTCCACAGACCAAGCAGGACCTAGAAGAGATTCTATCTCTATGTACCCAGCAGGTATCTGGCATGGATTCATGCCTCATGGCAGAAAATGATGTGAGGCCTAGCATGAATTATGAAACACTATGTGTTGTCCAAAGGGTTACCCAGCCCCAACCTTGCCCACCTCCTGTAGGGTAGATGTATTGGGCCTTGTTCAGCCGCCTGTGTAGCAGGACATATGTTGGTTGTTCAGGCTTGGCCTCCTCCAGTGGAAGACAATCAATGGGCAGCTACGACAGCCCCTGGAGTAGTCGACCATCTACCTACCTCCTACTCCTGCTGTTGGATGCACTGTGAAAAATTGGTGTCAAAATAGCAATGGTTCTCTGGTAACCCTACAACTACCGTAAAACCCAGCGTATAAGCCGCAAGCACATGTAAGACGCACCCTGACTTTGAGAGAATGTTATCAGCCACACCAGAGGCCTGAAATGACTGTCATTTCTTACTACCGTAAATCCCCACGTATAGGACACACCCTGAGTTTGGCAAAATAATAGAAGAAGCATCTGGGGTCAAATTTTGGCCACTTTAGTACTGTTGTATAGTGTAAAATCCTCTCATATAGGACGCACCTTGGGTTGGAATGAATCCTACAGGATGCAGAGGGTATAGTTTTGGTTTAAAAGCCACGTCTTATACACTATAGTCTATTTAAGTAAAACCCCTCATACAAGCCGCATCCTGAGTTCAGGGGAATCCCATAAGCTGCACCCAATGCCTGAAATGTATGGTCTGTAAGCAGCAGCAGCCTATACGCGGTGTTTGATACAGTATCTTCATGGAGATTCCCCATAATGCAGTGCTTTCCTGTACTGATGTCTGGTGCTTTATTGTACAAATTGCACGGTTGTACTGCATCAGAAACATTGTGGTTCACTGTACGTACAGTTTGCGGTGGTGCACGGTAGATGCTATAGTCATTTTTAGAGCGTGGTGGGTGTATGTGTGTCCCCTGGGGCACTAAGTCTATTGTGCAGGGTAGGGTGGTTGGAACTGGAGGTTACAATGTCTATATACATCATATCTATAATGTTATAATGTAAGAATACCCTAGACTCTTTTTTTTTGTAGCCTAGACATTCTACCTTGTTAAATTGTAAACACCTTGTTAAATTGTAAACAGTAGCAAATGTTCCCTCTAGTCCCTTTCATAGAATGATGTTTTGATGCTTTATATAGGTATTATTGTGGCCTATGTTAGAACCAGCAGGTCTTGATTAAGCAATATAGGTATTATTGTGGCCTATGTTAGAACCAGCAGGTCTTGATTAAGCACTGGTCTTGAATAAGTGCTGAGAGTACAGGGGTATTGAAATTCCAAGGTACACTATAATTTAGTCTTAAATCACAGGTCTTGGATAAGGGCTGGAGTTATGTAGACCTCTGCACTGCTTGACATCAAATAGCTCCCGGCGCTTATACAGGCCGATAAAGTAAACTCTAAATGACAAGAGAACTGAAGGGCCTCCTCTGTGGTTTGCCCTTGATAAATGATGTGGGATTTAATACTGTTGGTATAATGTTTGTGTAGCTAAAAGGGTTCATTTAAGGTTGACACCTTAATCTAGATTTATAGGCTGCATGCTATACAGCCTATGATTGACTGTAATGTAGCTCATTTAAACCACTATAAACTTCCATATTACAGAAAAGTCCATATTTCACTATAGGTTGGGCAAAACCTTGTATGGATATCAAAACCCAGGGCATGACCCCAGACCACCCCTTCAACCCAACAATATACCCATGAAACACCTCCATGCAGAACCCTTCAAATAAATCACCCCTGTCCCCTATTCTCTCACACCCTTCCCCACACCCCTTACCATTCTCCACACCCTTTCTGCCATGCAAGTCAATATACAGCGTGCCCTCTCATTCCAACCCAGCGGCTCCTGACGCTAAGACAAAATGGATTTTTTTAAAGGGAATTTACAACTGAGGCTGTCTTGAACAGCTGGTGGAGGGCAGATTAGGGGTCATGCATGCCTCTCATGGAGCCCACAAGGAGAATGAGTTTTGAGGGTGTTGTGTATTTTTATGGTGCTGTATAGGAGTTTCCCATTGACTGGGTTTATATAAGGAGTGGGTTGGGGAATGGTTGGGGGGGGGGGTGAGTGGGATAGAGCTGGGAGGATGAAGAGCTGAGGGGAAGTAGTATATGGAGTGGAAGACTCCATGGAAATGTGAACATGTATATAAATATCAATAATACACTGAAAACCTTCAAGGTCAGAAACTCGTCAGTAGTGACGACTTTAGGTGCTCAGGTTGACAATACCTAAAACTACATCCTTAGGTCGTCATGGGGTAGTCACAGGTGATGACTTTAGGTTGTCACTGATGGCCTAAAGTCGTCACTTTGGCAACACATTTCCACTATGATATAATGCTATAGGTGCATATTGTATCTCTTTTTTTTCATTACTAAAATTTTCGTTGGAACCGCCCCCCCCATTCAATCTCTGTAAGGGTATTTCCACCCTGTGCATTATTATGTGAGATTAGCAATAGCATTCTCCCCAGTACATGCATATAGGTAGTTTACCAACTGTACTCAATCAATAGGGAGTTATAAAAAATTCCCACACACAAAAGAGGTATTGTAATGGAAAAGTCAGTGTTCTACTGTAAATATTCGCCCAACAATTTCTTTTTTCTTTACGGTACGTTGTAATATCAAAAGATACATTCCCCCAATTATTTCTCAACTGGTAATGCACCAAATTCATTGCAGATATTAGTCAATAACTATCTTAGGGTGGATCATAAGAATCTAGCCTTTGGATAGTCAGGCCCTCTTATGGATCAACTCTACACTAATGGACCTAATAGGGAGGTAGAATGATGAGTTTAGATCGTCAGAAATGCATGACGACCCTCTGACGACCCTAAAATCGTCATATATGACGAGTTTCCAATAGCAGCTGGTTTTCAGTGTATAGGTGTAAATAGTAAGATTTTAACATTAAACATATTTTATATATCCACAGGCAAAAAAACAAGAGGAACTTTGAAAACATACTTGGTGGTAGAATTGGTCTATTGTGATGTCATAGAAGACACCAAAGAAGCTCCCTGCTCTCCCTTATGATAGCAGATATGGTCATAAGTAAACCCAAATCTTTTTATTCAATATAAAGTCTACCAAAAGAAGACATCATGGAAATAGGCTGGTCTTTTCCTTCAAGGAATTTTAAGGACAAACATCCTCAGATCATCTTTCTGTAGGTGCTAATCGGAAAGACTTCCATTTCTGTTCTATCAGATCCTGAGGGAGATTTGCCACATTTTTACCCTCCTGTACATAAGAGTAGACAAGCAATACGGGTACCCCATATGCCCTGTCATGGGTTACCCTTTCTGTATAATGGATCATATATATATACACGAAAGAGACAGTAATCTCTCTTCTGCCTATCAGATAGGCACTGATAGGGGAGGGAAAAGGCACAGACAACGGCTTATGATAAACCTTTAATGTTGCTGATGCATTAATGCATCATGTCCTTTGGTCGTCATGATCCACCAATGGGGGCACTTCATTGGGGCATCATGACGACCAATGGACATGATGCACTCCTGCATCAGCAGCCGTTAAAGGGTTATCTGAGAAAGGTGCCTGGCTGACATTTAGCGGAAATCAAAGTAGACTGAGATCTAAAGTGTCTGCATTACTAATGGGATTTCTGATATCTGAGGTCCACAACCAAAAACAATTTTCAATGTCATCCTTAGTCATTCTTTCGTGACAGAATCAGATCTAAACATTTACAGATTTTCTTGAAATTAAGTGTGTTGTCTTTCACGTAAGATTATTTTGATGTATTTGGTGTTTTTTTTGTTTTGTTTTCTTGTGTGCTGTGTGTTGTGTTTTTGGGTTGTTGTTTTTTTAATAAAATATTTTAGCTGTGTTCGATGTGTTACTGCCTATATAGGGTAGAGCCAGTTTGCCTTGTGTAGGTTGTAAAGTGTGTGGGACTGGGGACAGCTGCCAACATTTAGCTCCTTTACCCTTTTTGGGGCGCTAATGCATTATTGCATCATGCCCATTGGTCGTCATGATGCATGGATGCAACCCTGGCGAGTAACTCGCCAGGGCTGCATTCATATATCTTACTGACCTCCCGTGAAGGTCGGCATATCGTTCAAATAAAATGCTGGCTAGTTGCAAGGGCCTCTTTTATAAATGTTCACCCAGTGTTATCACCTAGGTACCATAAGGAGAAATAATATCCATTTTGACTGAACTCATGGGCTAACATGATTGAATTATTTTTACTCCTCTCAATGTGGGACTGGAAAAGCACCATGTTTTGATAGTACACAGCTGCGATTGTAAATGGCTATAAATACCACTGTAAGTAGGCAATGCAACCACCTGTAGCTATCCCAGAATGCCCTTCTACATTGTAGTATGGGGGTGTTTACCTACAACACCTACCTCTCTATTGCAAAATAAAAAGCGTTCTACTTTATATCTACGTGGTGTGCGGACAGTGCATATCAATAACTCCATTTGCAGTCACAAATGCAGGATGCCATATGTGCAGTTAGAAGGAGTAGAGTCTGCACTGAGAAAATATTCTTACTCACTTGGGCCTGTATCCAGACTCAGGCAATGTCGCCAAAATGAGTATGGGTTGAGACTCAGCCTGACCCTGTGGATGATACTCAGGCAGAGCCAGAGTATCACCCCAGGCACAGCCTGGACCAGCCTCAGGATCTGCCTGAGTATCACCCCAGGCTCAGACTGAGTCTCAAATCATGCTCATTTTGGCAAAATTGCCTGAGTCTGGAGACAGACTCAAGTGAGTAAGAATATTTTCTCAGTGTGGTTATATCCAATGTAGACAGAATAAGGTTATTATTGTACGTGTATGTTCTCCTAGAAAGAGGTTAAAATCCATCCAACTCAGAGTCTTAGGTGTATGGCCCTAGTGGAAGGTCATTTCTGAGAGCAGAACCTTTGGACCAACCCAAAGTGACATTCTGTGTAGGATCCTGAGAGTACTATGGTCTCAGCAAGAAACCCCTGTGGTCGTCTCTCGGAGAGGCTGCAGAAGGCAGACTAGAGTGGCAATCTCCTAATGGCCGCCCTAAATGATCACCGTTTTGGCACAGGTTGGTTGGTTTGCCTTGGAATCAGCCCCTGCCATGATGACTATGTTGTGTCCTCTTCTGCTTGCACTTACTTAACCCTTAAAAGGCTGATCATAGCAGAGGCGGATCCAGAGGGTTTTGTGAAGAGGGCGGGACACAGCCAGAGAAAGTAGGTCTAAACCCCATTTTCGTGGGGTCAGGGGGATGAGGACGTGTCACCCAGCCCCCCCCCCCCGAAAGTGCATTAATCCTGTGCATTATTGTTTCATATCATTTGGTCGTCATGATGCATGAATGTAGCCCTGGCGAATAACTCACCAGGGCTGCATTCATACATCATGCCGACCCTATAGGGTTGATACACTCATGCGAGTGAGACTTACTAGCACTTCATACGTGCATCATGACGACCGTTGGGCATGATGCACTCCCTTTAAAGGGTTACTTACCCTATCCTCAACCCTAGCTCCTCCATCTGCCCTCTCCAGACAGGGGTTATATATTATAGTTCACCTCTAGCTAGGAGTAGAGGGGGCTCCTTGTGTATAGATCTGGTTTTGGCAGGGTAAAATAGCAGGGGAAGACAGAGAACAGTGCCGGGAATACAGTGTAAAAATGACTGTTGAATCTACCACAGATCCCAATAAAACTGAAGAATGAACCACTGTAATTGTATTGCAGTGAACCTATGTAGTTTTTCCAAGAAGCCCCAGGAGGCAGTCCGGTGGTACAGGGAATGTGTGTGAAATAGAAATGCATAACCTCAAATACAATGGCCTCGATTTAGCAGTTAAAGAGTGATTCCTAGCTTAGTCTGATTTCATTCTGATTTGATCATTCATAATCAATTGATGTTATAGAGGCAGGAAATGTGGCTCGCCTTGAGATGGGGATAAAAAAAACTGGTGTAAGTAAAAAAAAAAAGAGGATAGATTACTTAAAAGAAGTGGCCTAGTCTAGCCAGTCAGAACTGCTACTACATCTATGACATGCTGAATATACTGCCCTGGTATACTGTATAGGGACCAGGCCCCCGAGAATAGCCGGTATAAAGATATATAGGCTACAGTAATTGACAGCAAAGAGACTGCTGGTGATTTGGGGAGTGAGTTGAAAGAGTTTCATAGAAAGAGGAGGAAGACCCCTACTCTCCCTTACCCAGCCCCAGCTTTAGACCCAGAGGGAGAAATGTCATGTCATCATGCAACCATGCATGACATCTCTGAGGCCGCTGTATTGTGGACCCTCTGTCTCCCCCAGCTTCCCTCATCAATCAAACTTAATAACTAGAGTCACAGCGCCCCTTATTAAACATTTATAACTTAGACAATTCCCCACTTCTTGCCCTCTGTGTTATTTTTCCCTATCCACCACCAACCATGCTGACACCACCACTGGGCCTGTGTTCAGGTTGAAAGCCCAACATGCCACGTTTTCGCCGCCAGTATTTACTTTGATGCAGAGGTAAAAAGGTTTTATTCCTTATCGATTCAGCAACTCCTTGGCTGTTGGAGAAGCTTTCATTAATTCTAAGCCTGCTAGGATGTTCCTGTAGCATGCCTGTGGCGGTCTGGGAGCTGTGCTGCCTGTTTTATATGGGTTCTAGTAGTCAGGGATGAACGTAACCCTTTCAAGGCCGCTGATGCAGGAGTGCATCATGCCCATTGGTCGTCATGATGCACTGCTGCTCACCAGTTATTCATTGGTGCATCATGCCAAACCTCTGAGACTGTATCAACCCAGTAAAGGGTCATCATGATGCATGAATGTAGCCCTGGGGAGTCACTCACCAGGGCTGCATTCATGCATCATGACGACCAATGGGCATGATGCATAAATGCATCAGCGGCCCTTAAAGGATGAGAGAGAAGGGGTGCTGGCAGATCATATTGAGAAGTTAAAACTTTATTGCTCAGGCCACGTGAATCCATCATTAGAATTTCCTTTTATAGATTATTGATGTAGGCTACAGGTTGCCTTGAAGCAGTATTGGTGTTTCATATGCTCCCATTTCTCTCCATCCATTACATCTGAAATATTGAAATGATAGGAATCACTATTTGTATCATAGGTGTTCCCATTCCCCTCCATTCATTTCATGTGAAATGGTTTTAGGATAAGGAGGCTCCACACACGTGGATCACCTTCTTAATGACCTATGTTCTGTGAGAGAAACCAAACTTTTGTATTTAAGTTTCCATTTCTGCCAAACTTAGCCATATTCATACGCGCCGGTATCGGCCTTCTGATTCGCCTTCTCAGAAACAGCCAATCAATAAAATAGTTCATATGATCCTTACAGCGTACTAAGTACCGTAAAGGCCCGTTTATAAACTGTCGCTGAAAATTTCTGACCCTTTGTACATCTTATCGGACCACTCTGAACTCTGGGTGCGGCTTATAAGCTGCCTTACACATATTCAGGCTGTTGTAAGAAATGGGAAACCTTTGCAGGGCCCCGGTAAGGCATATATAGCACTCCCCCAAAGTGAGAGTGCGCCTTATATGCAGGGGCGGCTTATACATGGGGTTTTAGGTTAATGCATTAGATAGAAGACAGACGTCTGATTGCCAGGCCTACAACCCATTACCATCCTTGACATAGCACGCTAGCTCAGGTGGAATTATGTATAATTGTTAAAATGGGGAGCTATAGCAAGACATGCCACGGTTCAGCCTTGGGGTCTGCCTGATTGGGGCCTTTCTGTTAGAATTTACAATCGTAATTAGAGAGTCGCTATTGGAGGGAGCAGTGTTGGGGTCATGGAGTACCTTTTAATTAGCAGTCTGTAGAAGGGGTTCCACTACTCGCAAAACATGGGTACGGTAGATGTTAGAACCCTCCCCCAAGCATGATTCTCCCAAACCGTGATACAAACTGTCAAAAAGTGCATCCAAATTTCAATGGTAGACATCACATAGTGTACATGTATTAAGATTGTATTTACTGTTGCTTCCACCTGTTTTCTGCAGCAATTGAGAGTACAACTTTATCAGAGGCACCAAGCAACATGAAAATGTTCGAAAGGACTCCCGACTAAGGAAGCAATGAGGTGAAGTCTTAAACCTATAAGCTGTGCCTGAGGCCTCAAAATGTCAACCTCGCACTCATATAAAGCCCCTCCTAAGTGCAAACTTCTAAAGATCTTAACGTTGTACCCTGTGTGTAAGCCGCACCCTCGTATAAGCCGCACCAGGAGTTCAGGGTTTTGCTATAAGCCGCACCAGGAGCTCAGGGCTTTGCTATAAGCCGCACCAGGAGCTCAGGGCTTTGCTATAAGCCGCACCAGGAGCTCAGGGCTTTGCTATAAGCCGCACCAGGAGCTCAGGGCTTTGCTATAAGCCGCACCAGGAGCTCAGGGCTTTGCTATAAGCCGCACCAGGAGCTCAGGGCTTTGCTATAAGCCGCACCAGGAGTTCAGGGTTTAGCTATAAGCCGCACCAGGAGTTCAGGGCTTTGCTATAAGCCGCACCAGGAGTTCAGGGTTTTGCTATAAGCCGCACCAGGAGCTCAGGGCTTTGCTATAAGCCGCACCAGGAGCTCAGGGCTTTGCTATAAGCCGCACCAGGAGTTCAGGGTTTTGCTATAAGCCATGGGCCTGAAGTGGCCCCTATTCCTTAGCAAAGTCTATATAAGCAAAGGCCCGCGTATAGTACACACCCTGAGTTCCTGTGGGCATTATAAGCTACAGCAGAGGTCTGAATAAGTCTATAAGCCGCGGCTTACATGCGGGGTTCTATGGGATTTCTATGGTAGTACTAACAGCTGAAAGCTATGGCAACTAGCGACTAGGGATACTGTATACCCTACACACTCAATAGAAATCAGACCTAGGACCTTACAGTCAATAATAGTCCTATAGATCATATACATTTCAGATCACAAACATGTTCAATCAATATGGCCTGTACTCGATATGACCCTTTTTTCTCATCATCTAAAGACCAGAAGAAACCCAACCCAGCAGCTTGCTCTTTGTTATTGATAACACGGATCCAAGGACCCACATCATAAACAGTCACATAATCTGCGGCCAGGGCTCGTCAGCTCCGTAATTGCAGGATGGAATGACGAAATCTGAGCCATATCACTTTGAATTTGTTTCAGAGAAATGTCCAAAAGAGGTCATGAGATATTCTGAGCGCCAGGAGAGTAGTTGAGCTGCTCGCCGCTGTTGACGTCATGGCGCCACCTGTTCCTGCCCCCAGCGGTAATCATTAGCACAGTGCCCACCAGCTGGCGCCTCGCAGAGCTGAGTTATGACGTCATCATACCTGGAAACGAGGCTGAGAGGGGACCTGATGGCGTCAGGCGGTCTAATTGTAAGGTTTGAAGCATGAGGCCCAACAAAATGAGGTAAGGGTGCTTTTTTCCAGGAACATAGGGAGAGAACCTAAGTGAAGGGTGTCCAATATTTGCATTATTTCAGATTTTGTTGTTGTTGTTTTTTTTTTTTTGTTTTTTTTTGTGGGTTTTTTTCAGAGAGGAAAGAACACTTATTCCAATGACAGAAACTCAGTTTTTCATTCTTGGAATAACAGAGGCGAAATGAGTAACTAGGGCTTCAAATTATCATCAGGTAATCTGGGCCTTTTAAAGGTAGGTCAGAAGCCAAGGGGATTGGGGGCATGTCCACCTCACTGGTTTCCATGGCACTGAAAATTTGGGAAAAGGGCAAATAGTATCTTTAAGTGATTGCCCTATGGTGCGTGCTATAGGGTAGGACAGGTGACCAGAGGCAGACCCTTGGTTGATTTAACCATGAACTAGGCACCACTTTGTAGGTACTGGTTTAGGCAGGGCAAGGCTTAGTGTATGGTTAGACCTGCATTAGGTGTAGAGATGTCTGATGGTAGGTATTACATCTAGTGATGCTCTGTAATGGTGTGAGTAACATGACAATTATATGCTGTAATGGTAGGGAGGGGGTACACATACTGATGGGTTATATGTGTAAGAGCATTGGTAAGTGTCCCTCATGTCAACCATCTCAAGGCGGATCATGCATCAATGCATCACACCCATTGGCCGCTGAATACACCTATGGCGAGTCCTATAACCCTAATCCATGCCCAATTCTCTTGAAACTTGTATAAATTTCATATTATCTTAGGCGGAAATAATCAAAGCTCTTGATAAATTACACGAACAGGTGATAACTCATGTGTTTTATGACTATTTGAGGTGCTGTTACTGGGCATTGGATACCACATGATGTATCTCATGGGGATGTGAGATATGTAGCTCCTGGGTTAAACCTATGGTACGTCAATATGTCACTGTTTACAACATGAAATAAAGTTTAACCATGGGTCCACAGAGAGGCACCATATGCCGCAGTGGGGGTGGATGTAAGTGCGGCTTATGGGACTGTTCTATATGCAGATTAAAGCATTAAAGGGGATAATGACCATATTTACCTCATTAGCGAAGTCTGTAGTAAGCTTTACACTCTAGAAAATAACTGTTAAATCTACAACACAATATAATTGAACAGTGAAACGCCATGGTTGTAATGCAGTGAGGCAGTGTAGTTTTCACAATGAAGCCCCAGATGGCAGCACAGTCAAGCACTGTGGTACAGGGAATTTCAGTGAAAATAATGGTGAAAACTCTGTCCCTCAGTCACCAGAGAACCGTCATTTATTTAACTTTTTTTTTACAGTGGGTAGGGGGTGGGGAGCATGGTGATCTGGTGTCTATCCATTGGTAGTAAATCACCAAGTGTTATGGATGGATGTAATTAATGACATTAACCCTTTGAGGACTGAGACTATAGTCCCAAGTACTGAGGCTTAAAAGGGTGTCTCTGAATCAACTATCTGCCCCATAGAGTCAACGTTATGTGTCAGACTGGATTCATACTACATCTAATAAAGCATTGAAGTAACCCTTTGTTAAATGTTAATGCCATTAGTTGTCATGATGCACCAATGAGGTGCTTGCAAGACTGCCCGCCAGCACTTCATTGGAGCATCATGCCAACCCTCGGAGAGTGTTTCAACCCGATAGGGTCGGCATGATGCATGATCGCAGCCTTGGCGAGTGATTCGCCATAGGACTGCATCCATGTATCTCGATGACCGATGGGCATGATGCACTATTGCACTGTTGGTCCTTAACGGGCCACTCTGTGGCGTTAAAAGGGTTGAGATTCCCATTTTTATCATAATCTAGCACCGGTGGGGAGATGGAGGGACCAGCCAGAACGTGAACACTAATGATGCTGATAATCACTTTTAATCTGGAAACCTGATTGGTCTGATATTCTCAACGACTGTAATGATCTGGGGAATTCAATTTCAAACTGGAAATCCTATCAGCTATTTATTTCCCTGTCTACATGCAACGTTGCCACACATGAACTGTTTCCTCTGTTCCCATGTTAGAATAGCTCAGACAAAACTGATATTATAGCGTATACATATTAATAAATGAATGCTTCTTCTAGAAATGTTACATATAATCATAGTTAATTGATAAATATGCGATGAGCTCTTTTCTGATCCTACAGTTGTACTGATTAGATCAGTCAGCACCCTCCCCCTGTCACCAACATCACCAGTTACTATATCCCCCCACCTCTTCACCATCTTACCTTTCACTCTCCATCCTCACACCACAAACCAATCTTTTCTGCCATCTCCCACTTACCCCTGCATCCCAAGTTTTAGCTCTTCAAGGCTTCCCTAGCCCACTTAATATGGTCTATATCTCCTCTTTCCTATCCCCTCGGATGTTTATAGTGCACCTATGTGCAGGCACAGACACATTCCTCTGTGAAATTGTGTTATGTATTTCTCGCCATGAATATGACCTTAGCTGTCAAAATGATGTAAAACATCTAAACTCACTCACTCAGCGCTTCAAGTGTGTATATGAAACATTCCCGGATGGTCGTCATGATGCACCAGTGAAATTCTGGTGAGCAGACTCGCCAGCACTTCATTGATGCATCATGACGACCAATGGGCATGATACACTCCTGCATCAGTAGCTTTTAAAGGGTTAACCCAAACCCTACTTTCCCCACACACCTGACATGAAATACAAACGCCCACCTGACTGGGAGAAAAGATCTCCCTCTTCTGCAGCTCAAACATCGCATATCACAGATGTTATCCTGTAATCTATTGGATAACCTACACTGTAAAATAAATCTTGCCGAAATGAGACAGTGAAATCGTTGTCCACATGTTGCCAGAGATCCATTTTATTTACACCAAGATTCCATGTACCACAGTGTGTACTGAAATGCGGAACATTGTAGAAAAAACACTGGTTCACTGCAATAAAATTATGGTTCTTCACTGTTCAGTTTTACAAGGATCCCTGGTAGATTCAACATTTATTTCTCAGAGTGTCTATATATAGTGTTTAGTACAAATAGGAAGGCATATAAAGGCTGTGCATGTGTACAGACCCCTCACTGTATTATACACCACACACTTTGTGCTCTAAGGCTTATTTTCTTTTCACTTTAACACCAGCAATTTATCACTGTATGGTTCCTCGAGGAGCGTGCAGTCTCCAAAAAGGATAAATACTGTCGTGGGTGGCTTGTCTAAGGTCTCTTTGTGCAAGTTGTCGCTAGTGCTCAAAAGGGAAGGAGACACATATTAAAGTCGATTATGGCGGTTTCAACAGTTTCTATCTTATCTACAGTGCCATTGTATAAGGACATGCATGCCCTGTCTTCACCAACCACTTTAGATCATCAGCGTGAGGACTGACGCCTATACATACTAGTATCTAAGTAGAGAGAGAGAGAGAGAGAGAGAGAGAGAGAGAGAGAGAGAGAGAGAGCATATACAGCCCCCCCGTCCCCTGTATAATTGGCGAATGGGGGGGGGTGAAGCTCATCTCCTGTTCCTACCTTCCCTAAGCACCTGCATGTAGATTTCAACATCCCCAGATAAGCAGTATCTGATCTCACATAAAATCTCATATTATATCTCATTTTCTACTTTCAAATGCCACCAACAATGCATCTACACATATATTGATGTTATGTTTTCCCTCTTTATTGTCAAGTAAGAAGTTATATTACATGGTGCCTCCTTCTTTAAGATCAAATCCCTGCCCCTTCTCCCAATATACCTTCAATTATCTGATCGTGGAGGGATTTAAAATCTTCTCATATATCCATAACACACCTAGCCATACTCTCTTTTCAACCCAGCTTAGTTTATTGCTTTCCAGCCCAAAATTGATATCTTTCAATTTCGGCAGCTGCGTTTATTAGCTTGGCAATAAAGGGGGGGGGGGTAGTCAGGTATCACTTACTAATTGAGGCTGTACAGATGTAGGAGAAATGTAGGCCTATATGAGGGCAGGCAGACAAAAAGTATAGCACATAGGCAAGGTCAGGAACAATCCCCCCTGCTTGCCTGCATACAGGGAAAATAAATAGACCCTACATAGTGTGTGCAACCCAATACTCAATGCAATATCCTATACACACGTATATATGCAATGTATTGTATAGGCTTACTCATTTATTCTCATTAATGGATCTCTTCTCATATACTGAGTCACTGTTCAATTCCCCCTATTGCCAAGGTTGTCTGGGAAGCATAGATTTCTGATGGGCATTTTAGGATGATGGCAGTTGTCATCCTTTTGAAATACCCTCATATGGCCATATGTAGAGCAGGACTGTGACCATGGATAGTGCTGGATTAGAACCAGTATAAGCTATTATAGGATTTTGTAGATTTAAATCATTGACTTCAGGATTTAAAATGAAGTTAAGGATTGTAGGTTGATTTAGCACCTATTGGCCAGGCCATCAGGAAACAAAGCTAAGCTGGCTTCAACTGGGGATAAAGGTTGAATCAAAAGATTTAGCTGCTTGAGATAATCTGATATCAAATAAAACCCAAGCTGTTCTTGACGTGTTAATTACTAGCAATAGCCCACTTACTTATATCAAATCCTGAGGTGGGCCCCAGTAGGTACATCCAACACAGCACAAGTAGAATCCAGGCTGACGCCATAGTCCTCCTCCTGGTCCTGTGCTGCCGTCTGGTGGCCGAGGCCTTATGAGCTTTGTAGGGGCAGTGCTCGGCAGCAGAGACCGCCTCCTGTGGCGCTCCACACCCGGCTTTGCTGCCAGAAAGCCCGGGGCAGCTGCTATCTGCTTTGGCCGGAGAGCAAGGGCTCCAATTCTCCAGCTTCTGTGAACATATGATACTCCAGTGGAAGGGCCTGCTGATGTGACCTACTGGAGGCTTTGGCTCTTGACCCTCCATTGTTGATCTGTGGAATTGTAATAAACCCGGCATTTCTCACAGCATTATCCCTTTCTCGGGCTATCCAATCCAACAAATCTTTGTAACAATGTGCAATATGAATTAGAAAGGTGATGAAATACTCCAAAACACACAGTAAATCTTCTCAAAGTTGAACTCCAGTTAAAAGCAAATGTGATATTGTGAAGCTAATAACCGTATGGTCAGTAGTATGATCAAAGGCCAATAATCTCATCACTGGCAAATGATAAGACAAGTTATGATACCATATTCCTCAATGTTGACAAATGGTATCATCACCTCCAGGACCTTGATCTGAGATATCCTGGAGGTTGGTTGTAAGGAAGTAGTTGGTTGCAATTGCATCCGGGGAGAGCAATTGAAACACTATTGTGGAGGAGGGTGATTCCCAAGGCTTATGGAGCCTAGATCCTTTTACTGCTGTAAAAAGGGGAAGTTGTCCCAGGTAGATCCTCCTGGTCGTGGTAGGTAGATCCTTTGGTGCCTTAACAATAGATTTTATTACTCTTATAAATAGTCTAGTAGTAGCAGCTATAATACAACCATTTGAGCAGTGGTGTTATTTCAACAAAAGCAATAATAGTAATAGCAGTTACAATAGGACTGGTTAGATCCTCCAGAACCAGTCCTGCCAAACATAAATGTACTTCCAGAAATAGGGTAAACCAACTATTTCAATCCTTGCTACTCACAGTATAGACCTGACTAAATAGCACTGTAAATGGTATCAGGAATTAACAGGCAGATCACCATTAGAGTAGCTACATTAGAGTGGATGGGTTGGTAGTCACTCCAACTGCCAGTTACCTGTGCTGCTTTCCTGTCCTGAAACTCTGCCCAGTGTGGTAGTAGTAGTTCACCGTTGGGGCTAGCTGTAAGCAGGGCTCAGACAGCCTCCAAACACCAAGGTACTGGTACAGAATGGTTGTTCTAGGTAGGGTAAGTGCCTTCCCGGCTGGCGCGTGGCAGTCTGACGGCACGGGCAGCCCGGGTCCCGGTCGGCAGTCAACTGGCGGCACGGTCTCCACCCACAGCCAAAACGGCAACATTCAGCGCGCCTCAGATATGGCCCATTACTAGGAGAGGGGTGGCCGCTAGGATGCGGTGGGAGAGTCTACTGGGTTTGTGGTGGGGGTGGAAGAGGGGTAGACATGCATTTGGGCTGCTGTCTGAGCGTGTGGTGCATGTTGGGGTGTTCCAGCCCGGGTTCCAGCAAGCATTTACTTGGGCGAGAAGGAGGTATGAAGGAATGAAAAATACTCAGATCTATTTTTCTAAAGTCACTTACTCACACAGCTAATGCCGCAGTTCGCGCGGTCCATAGGGCGGAATCTGCTCATCAGAACTTCATTGGTGCATCATGATGACCCTCCGAGAGTGTATCAACGACCAATGGTATGATGCATTAAAGCATTATCGGCCATTAAAGGCTGAAGTATGCTGTCTTTAAATGCACTTGCAGATGTAGTACTTTTTTCGAGCTTTCCAATTAAGCCCATTGTTTTGCTGAGATATCCATTGTTAGTACATCAAGTAGAGAAAGTACGCCTGCGTTGGGGATAAGGATATATATATATATATATATATATATATATATATATATATATATATATATATATATATATATATATATATATGTGTGTGTGTGTGTGTGTGTGTGTGTGTGTGTGTGTGTGTGTGTGTGTGTGTGTGTGTGTGTGTGTTTTAAACCACCCAATTTACCACTGCATTGGTTTACAGCCTCGGCGTCATAGAAGCTACTAAATTGATATTAAAATGCCATTGTTTTTTTCTGAATTTGTCGTGGTATTAAGCTTCTTCATCTCAACAGGTTCTTCCATATCTTCGCTTGGCTCATTCGAGTATGTATATATTTCAAATGTACCATGTAAATCTTTATTTTCTACAATTTGTCTAACCCCGATAAGAAATGCAGAATGGCTGCTTTCTTTCCATAAACAGATGGCTATGAATTTTGAATTTTGAAATTTGAAAAGTGTCGTCTTCCTCTACACTCTACTTAATTCTTGTGTGTAATAGGTACATACCTACTTCAATTCTATCATTTTTAACTATCCATGGCTGTACCTTGATTCACAAGGTAACATTAATAGTCTCTATATGTTTGCATACTTATAACTCTTCATAATAATAATGGAAACGTGTACGTGATACCTGGGGCCACCCATCAGCATATCCTTAGCTTTTCACCTACACAGATGTACAAGATATCCTTTCAGATGCGTGTGTCCTTCTCACTGCAACCCTTCTCCTCTTCTTTCAATACATTTACATGTATTTATATCATTATGCTTTCAACATGTATGTCTCTGATCTTCAAGACAAGACAAATTGTACATTCCATAAAGGGCCTAAACCTCCAACCCCTTCACATACTTTCTCTATTAAGTCTGTATGACCGTGGGAAGCACAGGAGGGCTCTTCACAAGATGATAGGTTATTGGAAACAATAATATGGGCCTATGTTTCGAATTCTTCGGATGGTTGTAGGGCATCTCTCTGTACGACCGTTACCGCAAGCACTATTGTTGGTTCTTTTTGAATGCACCAGAGTGACTCTACACTCTGAGCCCCAATTGTAAAAATACAGCACATTGTCGTGCACTGGGTATGGGGCTATTTACTGTAGATTCATTAGGTTTGTACTGACAGCACTTCTTACTGTATTCTAAAAAATAAAAGCAAAGTGCTGTAAATAGCTTGGCGTGGTATTACAGTGTAGCTACAACGTGAGAGGGCCCACTCGTGGCATGTTTTGAAGTACCGTAATATGCTTGTTTGTGCAGAAGGGGTCTCATATGAGCGCAGGTCTTGTTTTAGCACCCACTGAATCCCCTGAAATCAAAAAATTCTATTTGAAAAAATACTTAAATGAGAACAGGTCCTGTATTACCGCAGGGGGTAAGAGGTATTTCATATTCATGAGCTCAAGGAGAGAGAGAGAGAGAGAGAGAGAGAGAGAGAGAGAGAGAGAGAGAGAGAGAGAGAGAGAGAGAGAATTAGATGAACACGACAGGAAAGAAGCTACATGAACATTACCCTATGTAAGTTGAGTATTTAATGGGTTTCTCTCCCTCACCCCCCCCCCCATCATCACACACTCCAACGGCCCCCAACAAAAACTGCACCTACCCATACTGCCCAGTGCACATCATGCCCGTCAAGCAGTGTTCACATAATACTTGTATCAATGTACAATGCCAATTACTACCTGTCATGTTTTGGAGTGGGGGCTGAAATGACATTTTGTATCCAATTTCTTAGCATTACCTCTTTAAATTACGCCTCTGTTATTATCTGTCCTACTGTTTATGAGTTAACGTTAAAATTACACCTCCGTTATTATCTGTCCTATTGTTTATGAGTAAACGTTAAAATTACACCTCCGTTATTATCTGTCCTGTTGTTTATGAGTAAACGTTAAAATTACACCTCCGTTATTATCTGTCCTGTTGTTTATGAGTTAACGTTAAAATTACACCTCCGTTATTATCTGTCCTATTGTTTATGAGTTAACGTTAAAATTACACCTCCGTTATTATCTGTCCTGTTGTTTATAAGTTAACGTTGAAGGTGATAAATGAATAAGAAGCAAAAAGAGCCTTCAATTTGCCCGTAATTCAATTTATATTACAGTAATAATCTTTAAAAATTAAAACAAGTAAGGCTGCAAGATGGGGACCCATCTGGGCAATATTTCGCCAGGCTACATAATTTTTTCCTTGTGAATTTATTCCTAAATTGAATTTCACTGACGTTGACATAAGGGACGGTTTTCATACTTATTAGATCATATTAACTATTTACTGAGCGGTTGTGCATTAATGCATCATGGGCATTGGTCATCATGATGCATGAATGCAGACCTGGTGAGTCTAATTGTCAGAGCTGCTGCATAGATGCATCATAATGGACTCCCGGAGTGTTAGTACACTGAAAACATGGAAGATCCGAAACTAGTCAGCGGTGACCACTTTAGGTCCTCAAGTTGACGATACCTAAAACTACAACTTTAGGTAGTTAAAATACAATAATAATATAATGTATCATCACTGATACATTAATGTATCATCACTGATACATTAATGTATCATCACTGATACATTAATGTATCATCACTGATACATTAATGTATCATCACTGATACATTAATGTATTATCACTGATACATTAATGTATCAGTGATGATACATTAATGTATCATCACTGATACATTAATGTATTATACGACAGTGTTAATATGATGGGGGTGTCCGCATCTTATGTGCATATATCGGTTGGTAGAATTAAACGGTCCTTAACAAATGAAGTGCTGGTAAATCTCTTCACCAGTACCCAGCACTTAATTGTTGAATCATGCCTGACCCTCTTTGAGTGCACCAGGGGTAGGGTTATCAAACTGGGGGGGGGGGGTGATACGGAGGTTCTTGGTTAAACCTATGGGGCTGTTGTATTCAACTTCAGATAGAGGAGTGTCCCTTGGTCGTCACAATGCACCAATCAAGGACTTGAGAGTCTGCTCACCAGAACTTCATTGGAGCATCATGCCGACCTTCTTGGGGTGCATCAATCCTGTAGGGTCGGCATGATGCATAGATTAATGTAGCCCTGGCAAGTCACTTACCATGGCTGCATTCTTGCACCATTCTGACCAGTGGACATGCTGCACTAATGCACCAGCAGCCACTATGGGTTAAATGGTTGCTATGATGTGCTATGAGTTGCCCTGAGCAGCAATGGTTGCTATGAGTTATTATGAGCAGCAATGGTTGCTATGAGTTATTAGGAGCAGCAATGGTTGCTGTGAGTTATTAGGAGCAGCAATGGTTGCTTTGAGTTGCCCTGAGCAGCAATGGTTGCTATGAGTTATTATGAGCAGCAATGGTTGCTGTGAGTTATTAGGAGCAGCAATGGTTGCTGTCAGTTGCTCTGAGCACCAATGGTTGCTATGAGTTATTATGAGCAGCAATGGTTGCTAGGAGTTATTATGAGCAGCAATGGTTGCTGTGAGTTATTAGGAGCAGCAATGGTTGCTTTGAGTTGCCCTGAGCAGCAATGGTTGCTATGAGTTATTATGAGCAGCAATGGTTGCTGTGAGTTATTAGGAGCAGCAATGGTTGCTGTCAGTTGCTCTGAGCACCAATGGTTGCTATGAGTTATTATGAGCAGAAATGGTTGCTATGAGTTATTAGGAGCAGCAATGGTTGCTATGAGTTATTAGGAGCAGCAATGGTTGCTTTGAGTTGCCCTGAGCAGCAATGGTTGCTATGAGTTATTATGAGCAAAAATGGTTGCTATGAGTTATCAGGAGCAGAAATGGTTGCTATGAGTTATTAGGAGCAGCAATGGTTGCTTTGAGTTGCCCTGAGCAGCAATGGTTGCTATGAGTTATTATGAGCAGAAATGGTTGCTATGAGTTATTATGAGCAGAAATGGTTGCTATGAGTTATTATGAGCAGCAATGGTTGCTGTGAGTTATTAGGAGCAGCAATGGTTGCTATGAGTTATTTTGAGCAGCAATGGTTGCTATGAGTTATTATGAGCAGCAATGGTTGCTATGAGTTATTATGAGCAGCAATGGTTGCTATGAGTTATTAGGAGCAGAAATGGTTGCTGTGAGTTATTAGGAGCAGCAATGGTTGCTATGAGTTATTAGGAGCAGAAATGGTTGCTGTGAGTTATTTTGAGCAGAAATGGTTGCTATGAGTTATTATGAGCAGAAATGGTTGCTATGAGTTATTATGAGCAGCAATGGTTGCTATGAGTTCCTCTGTGCAGCAATGGTTGCTATGAGTTCCTCCGAGCTCTGAGCAGCGATGGTTGCTATGAGTTCCTCTGTGCAGCAATGGTTGCTATGAGTTCCTCTGAGCTCTGAGCAGCAATAACTGCTATGAGTTGCTAGGAGCAGCACCTGTCCCTGGCCCATAACGTAAGTGTACACATAGACTAATGGCATATTATGTTCAACTGGTGCGCATAGTGGCAGAAACATCCATACACTATGTACATTGATGTCTTAATCCATTGTATGTATCTCATTGTGTTGTACTAAGACTTTGTATAAGGGAGTGTCTCAACCAGCTGAGCCTTGCAGGAACTGTTGTAAATACATGTATAACCATTTAAGGGACACTGATGCATTCATGCATCATGTCTGTCCATTGGTCATCACGATGCATGAATGCAGCCCTGGTAAATAACTCGCCAGGGCTATATTCCTGCACATGACGACCCTACGGGGTTGATACACAAACTCCCGGAGGGTCAGCATGATGCTCCAATGAAGTGCTGGCCAGAAGTCTTGCCAGCACCTCATTGACCGATGAACATGATACATTAGTGCATTAGCGGCCCTTAAAGGGATAGAAATTCATATAATTATCATAATAATGTAATATGCTCCATGTTACAGGAGCCTTACAATAGGACGAGGACGTCCTTCTTGCATAATCATTGTCAATGTTGAGGCATTCAATAAGATGAAAATATGTCTAAGTCTGTGTTTACAATCTATAGATACTACGTTTGGCCAAACCCTCAAACAGACCAAATCAAGCATGGAGTCAGTGTTCTATGCTATATCTAAACACAACAGTCATGTATATATATATATATATATATATATATATATATATATATATATATATATATATATATATATATATATATATGTATGTATGTATATATATATATATATATATATATATATATATATATATATATATATATATATAAAGGGCTGACAAGGAATATATGTTTGATATTACCCCAGACAGGAAATGTATGCAATGGTAGTATGGGTTTAATCATTTCCATGAAAACCTAACTTGTATTTATTCTATGAATTTTATGATAAAATGTTTAATTGCAGTAAACTATCAATTCATTTTCATTAAACAAAGGTGAATTCACGCCACAGCTTGTTCATGAGTAACAAAGAGTTTTAGCAGCCCCTTCACTCCTGCTTCTTTGTATTGATCAGTGAAGGGTATCTCACATCTTCTGACCTCCGTCACGCCTGGCTGGTTTCAATGATACACCTGGGCTGCTTCCCATCCAAAAGGGGTGTTTCAGAAGCCGGACATGATAATGAACATTAAATATCTGTTTCTAAAACTGTAAGATTCTAAACTTACAACTGCAACCATTATCATCTCTCGCCAGTCATATAGTTATAGACACAGTAAGATAATGGTAATGCTTTAGAAACACATGCAGTTATAAGCCTACAATCACTATTAAAACTGCTATCATATCTCCTTATGACCGGTTGTAAACATTACCTGCTTCTGAAACATCCCACAGCTCACAGTCTGTCCACCTGGGACTGAATCTGGAAAGCATTTCTCAACATCGTATGACTGAAAGTAGCCACTACGATTTGAAAACCTCGAAATGAGAGTGGGTGAATAGGACTCGTCAAAGAAACCATTTGACATGCAAAATGTATTAGAAATATGATAAATATATGTGTATCATACCTCTTTAAAAACATGAATTGCCTTCATTGGTGCATGATGACGACCAATGGGTATGATGCGTTTCTGCATTAGCCTCCCCTAAAAGGTTTAATATTGCCATGATTCATGACCAGGTGATGGATGGTGGTGGGCGATGCTGTATGTACATATCAGGTAATGTGTGTGGGGTGGGGGGGTGGAGGGAAAGTATAAGGTATAATCATTTAAGGGCAACTGATACAGGAGTAAATAATGCCCGTTGGTCGGCATGTTGCACCTATGAAGTGCTGGCGAGACTGCTCGCCAGCACTCCATTGGCGCATCATGAAGATCTTCTGGGAATGTATCAACCCCATAGTGTCGGCATGATGCATGGATGCAGCCCTGGCGAGTTACTTGCAAGGACTACATCCATGCATGACGACCAATGGGCATGATGCACTCCTGTATCAGCGGCCCTTAAAGGGATAAAATATGTCAGGAGAGCAGGGCAGGCATGGACATCATGTTTATTCCATCTATCAATAGACTTCCGCACTGCTGTGACGTGTCTGTTTGATATAGGCCCTATTGTAAAGGCTCTTTATCACAACGTGGATTCAAGCAATACTGCAGTATTGTCTTGAGGCACTCCTTTTAAAATTCCAACTGTCATAATTAGTATGAACTACTTTACCACCCTACATTACATGAGTGAATAAATGCTCTTAGATAGCATGCAAAAGGAAAAGCAGTAGATGGTTGGCGGCAGACAACGCTTTCTTCACCCCTGAATAGGCCTCCCTATGGATGAAACCAATGTCCTTTACCCCCCCCCCACCCCCCACCTGCTACATGTACCGGAATCCTTGTCTATGGGCTGATACTTGACAATATAGCTCTACATATCACGTGATACGGGAACTACTACCTAGCTGAACACTAGACGGGGGAATACATCAGCCACGACACCTGCGCCCCACCGGAAGTCACGACCAGCGTCCTCTCCAGACAAAATGGCCGACATAAGTCACGTGATTGCTCCGTGACGTCATGAGATCGATCAGCGTCAAGGCGCGTGGGGCGCGTTCCATATGACTGGGCTCCTTGACAACGGTGCCAGCCCATAATAGTCCCATTACCAAGGCAACAAAAATAAACCACGAGCTCGCCGTGCCCTCTCCGTCTCTGCCAGGCGCAGCCGCAGTGTTGAGGCCTCGAAGAGCGGCTCCGCAGTGAATTTACGCCGGGCTGTTAGTGGTCAGAATTATGGCCACCAATCATGAATCTTTTAGCCTGCCATCTTGGAACGCGGCGCCAAAAGGGAAGAGGGGAAAGGATGACTTGTTGTCATGGAGACCGACCTCATTCTCAGATGCTCTCCGAGACCGACAACTGATGCGTCTATACCGGAAGCTGTGGGGGTTATTTTCACCTCCTCCTACCAGAAGATGGAGAAGTGTACATCCTGGTTCTTATACCCACCACTGCGGATGCGCAGGGGAGACACAGAAGTGCTTTTGAGGGTTTTCTCTTTTTATGGTGTTTTATTGGAAAATGGAAAACCTTAAATGGATTGACCGAATTGCTTGTGCCAGTTGAAGGACACTAGGGATCTCAGAAATATAAATTATGTAAGTCGGTTCTCAGATGTAATGATAACCAAGAAGGCATGATGGGGGAAACATTGTTTTAAAGAACAATGGAGAGGGCTGATAGTACTGCCATTGTTTCAGTGGTTTCAGTATTTTATCCCTTATTTAGTTAAAGAACAATGGGCCATTTAATATGCAGCTATTCTCGTCCCCTTTATTTTGAAATTTGTTCAGAGAAACAGTCGTCACAAAATCATCATTGGGGATAGCTTCAGTGGCGGATCCAGGATTTGGAAAAGGAGGGGGCGCGGCCCAAAAGAAGGGGGGGCCCCCCCCTTTTTTTTGGACAAATTTAGGGATCCAAAATATGTAGTTAAACTCTTAAGTATTGGGGAAAAGTACTAAATCCGCCACTGAAGCTTGTCACAAGGATTTAAGTTTCCTTTGAAGTGGTATCTATAAACATTTTTGGATTTGTAAATTTTACTTCAATGTGAAACTAATCTTGGCTCAAAATGTCATTCCTTTACTCAGTAGTATAACAAAATGTATATTTGAGTTCCATTTATCTCTGAATTGGCTGGCAATCTGATACTTCTTCCCAAACATATCATCTGTGAATCCTCTTTTAACATGAATCATGGTTAGGTATTGCACGGCTATTCTAAAAAAAGGCTTACTTGTACCATGTAAGATGTTTAAGGCCAATGAACAACAACAACAACAACAGTGGTCTTTTGCACAGAGGTGGGGATAACTTCAGATTGTAAGGATAAGTAAATGCCATTTCCAGAGGAAACTGAAGATATCTTTGAAAATTTAGAGATATCTTGTGAATAGTTTTCTCTAACCTATCTTTTCAAGAATATTATAGAAAATGTATGACAAATAATGCCAACATCTATAGAAATGAAATTTTGAAGATATCCACAGAGCTATCTTTAGTGTTATCTTCATTTATGCCTATCTTTAGTGACGACACCTCATCGTCCGTGCAGAGGGTCTTGCCAAAAATGAAACGAGAACCACAAAGAAAACGTGCACATTTCTGTGATGCTAAATGATTGCTTGCATAATCGTTTAGATTAAACGTGCACGTTTTTTTACACCTCAATAACAGTTTTCCATTAATTGTGCTGTACTTTTTCTGTCAATACAATGAAAACGAGTTAGGCATTACATGTTTTCCTGAGCACTCTCTGAAAAGATTTACAAACACACTTCCTCGTTTTCTTTTGGCAAGACCCTCCTGAGCGTGTACATGTGCTCCTGTAAGTAGTATATCCTAATGGCCATTGTGATCTGGGAACACCCGCCATGGGACCAGAGAGCATCACTGGTTCTGGCTTATACATTACTTCAGGGGTAAACTGCACCTTATAGCGTCTCCAAGAAGTCAGTTGGCAACTTTTACCTGGGTTTCTGGATATTATAGTCTTCAAAAAGGAGTGGGAGAGGCGCCGGTCCAGGCTCACGGACAGACGGTGGTTGTTGTACCCTTAATTGTTTTTTTTTTGCGGAATTTGTACCCAAATTTTCTTTTCACCTTTGCTGAATAACACCCCACCAACATTTTTGAGGGATGAGAAAATTCAACAAAGAGTGATATAAGCCAAAAAAGAAGGGGACCTTTTCAGTCCCAATGTACAGTTTATCTCCAAAGTGTGGGGTGCGGCTTATACAGCAGTATATTAAAGTATTTTAGTTACTCTGTCTTTTGTTCCTAACACCTTCAATCGATCTCTATTCTAACCTATAAAAACTGACTCGGCACTTTCTCTGTGACAGTAGTCAGTACTTACTCTCACAAAGAGAAACCATTTTCAGTAATCTCTATATAACATGAGTAATAAAGAGACCACATTCTTTTGAAGTCTGAACTATATCCGAGAGAATAATGTGTTCCCAAGTGGGGACAGCGCAGCCTCGATCTAGACGTGAAAGTCTCTTTGAAACGCCACTTCACAAAGTCACGTGAGGAATGACGAGAGACGCCGAGAAAGAACGAGATGTCGGCACATTTGTGCAGCCTTTGATGTCACGTGTGTAAGGAGCTGTACGCGGAGTGATACACCTTGTGGTGACTTTAGGGACTATTTACCACCGCCCAGGTACACACGTTTGAAGAGGCGTAGCAATACATATATATGTTCCTCTGCTAGCTACTTTCTTATCACAGCTGGAGGGTGTTGCTCGTATTGTAAAAAGAGCTGTGAGCATGTGCCCTCTTTTCTAAACAAGTCGTGCACTGCTTTACCATTCAACTTGCACTCACCACATTAGTCTAAAAAGTCACCTGCCTTGTTTAGAATAGAGAGAGCTGCACTACCAGGTACCTACTCATGTCACACGCTCTATAGTTTATTATACTGATTGACTTCTCCCAACTAGGTACCTACTCAAATCCACTTTTTTAGCACCGTACTTGAATGACCACTTGTGAGCAATAAAAGGGACAAGTTATAGCGACATGAAAAGAAAGGACTGGAAATGAGGGCATTTTTAGACAGCTCTTCCTTTTATTATAGGAGCAACACCCTCCAGGTGCTAATCCAGTGGTAGCGCACATCTTGTGGAAAGGTTTGAGTAATTGGGTAATGATGATGCAGGTCTAATCTTAAACTTGTCATTCTGAGATAATCTGCATGAGTTCTTCCCGAAAGCAACATGCACACAACTTTATTGTAGAAGCTTTATCTCCCTTTCGATGTACATAGAAACAGGTAGACTGGCGGCAGTCCCTGAGCTCTCCTCCCAATGCCACTATGCCCCTATCCCCTCTCTGTTGTGTTGTAGATTCACTAGAAATTTATTCACTAAAAGTATTTTTACCTGTGTTTAAATGTTTTCTCACTTTACTTCAAATCTCTCATATTAAAGTCTACAGACTTGGGCAAGTCTGATAAACAGTCAAAGGCTACATTATATTATAGTACAATATAAATATGTATCTATAGCAAGCTACCACACCAGTTAACTAAAACAAAAACTGTCCTGCTCTGCTCCACCCACTCCATTATTAACCATTTAAGGACCGCTGATACCGGGGTCGCTGATATTGGAGTGCATCATTCCCGTTGTTCAGCATGATGCACCAATGAAGTGCTTGCAAGCAGACTCGCCAGCACTTCATTGGTGCATCATGCCGACCCTCCGGGAGTATTTCAATCAAGCACGGTCGGTGGCATGGTGCATGAATGCAGGCCTGGAGAGTTATTCACGGATCATGACAACCAATGGCCATGATGCAATAATATATTTGCAGACTTGAAAGGGTTAACCATATTAACTATTAAAGCACCCACACTCCCTTCCTCCACGACCCAAGGTCCATTTTTCAATTACAACCTCCTGATGAGGTTTAGGTATGGTTCTTTTGTCGTGTTATTGTAGTTTTTAATCTGTGTGTATTCCCCCTGGGTACCCAGCAGGTCTCTCCTGTGGTTACAGTATGCATGCATTTTAGGGGAAAAAGAGCATTCCCTTTAAAAAGGGACCTGGTGTGTGTTGTAACTTGATTATAATAAAATGGATGAAATGAATTCAGGACCTAGTACCTTGTCTATGAGCCGTGTCTTATACATGATGGGATAATATGTGCCCTATATAGAGGCGAGGATTTGGCTGTAGGGGCAATATGTACACCTAAATTGCTCAAAGGTAAGCCCCAGCTATGCATAGTGACATTTTCTTCACATTATGATGTGAGGTGCACCATAAATGCGAGGAACTACAGCCGAACCAAACTGTGGTTTGAATTTACAAATAAGAAAGGCAATTCTGCAAGATTGCAAGCACCATTACACTGCAAAAATGGTGTTTAGATCCTAAACACAATTCTAAACATATTCTTGCAACGTTTTTGTAATCACATTAATTTCCTAAACATGTTTAGCCAAACAATGTGCTTAGCTCAAGTGTTTAGAAATGTAGGTGTTTAGGTTAAAACTTTTGTGTTTAGATATATGAATTTTTGTGTTTAGGTGTTTAAGAATTTTTTGTGTTTAGATGTTTAAATGATTTGATGGAGAGTTAAGGTTTGCAGACATGTATGCATTAAAAACAGATATATATTTTTTTTTCTCATTTACTGGGGGGGCATCAGCAGGTATTTACTTGTCAAAGTCTCCAAAGATGTCAACCACAGCTGTATATGTGTACATATATTACACACTGCATCAGAATGAGAGACTTGAGAAAATTCAACAGCTTGGCAGGAGGGACATTGGCTTATCTATTCCAGAAAAACATCAAATAGGGGTCAGTCATGGAGTTTATTGATTGTTTTATGGTAATGATGGTGGCATGAGGTGAATCTAGTCAATTTTCTATTGCCCTTTCTATTCACATGACATTCTATGAAATGAAACCATGATAAACATGGGATTTGGGGACATTTGTCACAACAATTGATTATAACTGTGTGCAGATAGTCCAGTCAAAGGTAGTGCTGCTACCTGGTGTGGATTCAACATCCAAGTATCTAAACATATTGATGTTTAAATCTAAACACCTATTATTTAACTGTCTCAACTCTAAACATCTAAACATGTTTAGCGTAAATGTTTATGTAGTTAGAATAAAAGTGTTCATTTCCTAAATGTGTAGTCGATGAGACACCTAACTGACCTATGTGTTTAGGTTTTAAACGTGTTTAGACCTAAACATGTTTAAAATCTAAACACCATTTTTGCAGTGTATGATAATTCTTTGTGTCTACTTTTCAAACATGTGTGCTTTATATACCTTCCAAAAATGCATAACTACATATTGAGATAACATGTTAGAAATTGAGTGAAAATTACATTACTAGGTGTAGGCCATTAACAAAGTTTGGAAACAAGGATCAACACTTTTGGATGTTTGATTAAGACAGGTGCATGTCGCAAAGATGTCGTCACCAAACAAAACGATGACAAACATGTCTGAATCAGCAGAGATAATGGAGCAAATGGAAGCTGGAGTAGAGTTCACTGTCGTATGGCTAAGAAAGAGAGGGAAATAAACTGCTAATGGCCGTGGAAAGTCCAACACAATTAGGACAATTAAGAGTGTGATAACGCTCTTGATACTGGAAGTTGCCAAGTGAAAGTTGCCAAGCTTCTTTTTTGGCACTAGAATTCACAATGCAATCATACACTTATTCCCTTCTTTTTCCTAATTGTCTAACAATCCCACTGTGACTTAGTGTTTCAAAGTATGATAAAGATTCAAGTAATACCAGTGTTATCTAAGTCAATGTAAACCTGTTCCTTACGAAATTGTAAATGGAGAAGTGTCCTTTATAACCGTATAATATGTGACATGATCTGCAAAAAGGGGCCTTAGTGCAGGGGGCAATAAAACCCCTTTTCCCAGTACATGCCACATATTATCATAGCAAAAGCCAAGCTACCCATACGTATAAACGGGCTTTACCAATCGGAAGAATGGCTCAAAAAAACCCAGGTCATTAACTAAAGTGTCCCACAATGAGAACATCCACCACCTCCTACCCCATAGAGACTAACGCCACTGTCTCATACCCTCTGTAGCAACTGGTAAATCCTGCGTATAAGCTGCGGCGGAAAGACCGTTTCAGTTATACGACCATTTGCGAGGGGTCCTGGGGCAGCAAATACGGTTTCCAGGGACTAGGGCGCGGCTAGTGGACGTATCAGGATCCATATGATTTTTAGAAGAATTCCAGCTCAAAATGAGCAGATCAAGGTTGGTCTACAGACTCCCTCCTAAAGTACTCCCCAGCTAAGGAATGGCAAGCTAGACCAGCGCAGTCCACAGCAAATTTAGTTATTCGATTGTTGGCTTATTCATGAGTGCGCCCATGCAGGTCCCTCCATGATTATGAATGTCATAGTAAGAAACCGTTTTAGCCTCAAAGTGCAGTCTATACTAGAGCAAATATCAGCTTATCAGAGTGCGCCTTATACGATGTGTTTTACAATATAGTTGAGCCACAGTGAGCAGATGATGAGCTAATGTCCCCTGTCACGAGCAGGTGAACCTACTGCTCACAGCACCTCCCCAGCCAGGTGAGTCACTCCCCCCTTCCCCTACACCCCACCCCCTGCTACTCCTCTCAAGTAGGGGCCGCGCGCACCCCCAAGGGGCCCCTCAAAATGGGTAAATTTCATCCCCCACCTGCCAGGTGGCAGCAACACGCCCCCTGGCGGATCCGTTTCAGATCGTTACCGGAAGTTGCCCCCAGGTGATCGCCATTTTTTTTGGTCTGAATAGAAAAAGAGGTCAGTCGGTATCATGATTTATTCACTGGATTTCTTTGGTTTCCTCTTATTTCTTCGTTTTTCTTTTTTGGTAATTGACTTCCCCTTTCATATCATTCTTACCTTTGTTAATTTGATTGCCCAAGATGGTTGTTTTCGGTGAAATACAATTTTGAGGGGAAAAAAAGAATTCGGGATCTTTTATTTAAACCTTTGTGGTTATGTCATCATTATCGACAGGAGGTTTATGTTTTAACTGAGCTAGCTGCCTGTAATTG
Source organism: Acholoe squamosa (assembly GCA_949317995.1). NCBI lineage: Eukaryota > Metazoa > Annelida > Polychaeta > Phyllodocida > Polynoidae > Acholoe > Acholoe squamosa. The sequence continues at coordinate 68,275,065 of OX439046.1, read as the reverse complement.
GTTGGTTGGTCGTGATGCATGCCTGTAACTGAAAGCAGGACAATGATATTTAGATGATGGGGAGGGAGGGGGGGTGGTGCTGGTGATGATACCCACTCAAACACAGCCTATCCCTGTCCTACCTTGTCCCCCATTATTTAACCCTTTAAGGACTGAGTGTTGGTTGAATGCACATTGTCCTTCGGTCGGCATAATGCATGAATGGGGCCAGTAACTACCCACGAATTCATTTTGCTATGCTAGAAAAAAATATATCACGAAATTTGAACAAATTTAGTGTCCCTTTGTAAATTCTATCGGAAATTAGATATGTTATCATCCCTTCCACTATCTATTTCTAGAAATGATAAGGAAAGATCATGGTGCCCCCATGCTGATGAAGTAATCATGGTGCAATCTATTTCGGGACATCTTAAAACTGGACTGGGAACGCTTTCAAAATAGATACACATTCCGGGTTTTCGTTTGGTTGTTGTTATGTTTTTGTTTTGTTGTAGTTGTTGTTGTTGTTGTTGTTGTTGTTGTTGTTGTTGTTGTTTTAGTTGATCCAGTCCCAAATCATCGGCATGATGCACCAATGCAGTGCTGACGAATAGACTCACCAGCACTGCTGTGGTGCATCATGCCGACCAAGGAGAATGAAGCTTGAGGCATCATGCAGCCCCTAAAGGTTCCATCCACCTGATCATCCTCCTTATGCTGTCTGGTTCTCCCAGGCCATATTGTGTGCACAAACTATTACACGCCCCTTACATGTGCCCCGGGGGTTGAACAGGGATGGATAGGACAGGGTGAGGCAGAAGAGTGGAGGGAAGAGGGTCTAAAGAGACCTAGAGCCATATGAGGGTGGTGCATCATGCCCATTGGTCGTCATGATGCACCAATGAAGTACTGGCGAGACTGTGGCGAGACTGCTGCCAGCACTTCATTGGAGCATCATGACAACCCTCCGGGGGAGTATCAATCCTGTTAGGTCAGTATGATGCATGAATGCAGCCCTGGCAGGCTACTCGCCAGGGCTGCATTCATGCATTATTATGGGTCTAGACCCCTAAATTCTACAGCATGACATGGCCTTTTCTTAAAAATCGACATGTGACATGAAGCTTAGTGACAAGGACATGGAAAAGGAAAAACTTAGCGACATGAGACATGGCCTTTCCTTAAAATCGACATGTGACATGAAGCCTAGTGACAAGGACATGGAAAAGGAAAAACTTAGCGACATGAGACATAGCCTTTCCTTAAAATCGACATGTGACATGAAGCCTAGTGACAAGGACATGGAAAAGGAAAAACTTAGCGACATGAGACATGGCCTTTCCTTAAAATTGACATGTGACATGAAACTTTGTGACAAGGACATGGAAAAGGAAAAACTTAGCGACATGAGACATGGCCTTTCCTTAAAATTGACATGTGACATGAAGCTTAGTGACAAGGACATGGGAAAAGGGAAAACTTAGTGACATGTAACATGGCCTTTTCTTAAAATCGACATGTGACATAGGGACCCCCCATCTAGACCCCTATTATTATTACTCATGGGAATGATGTATTAATGCATTAGTGGCCTTTAAAGATTTAAAGGCAAGGTGAGGCCTGGAGGAGAGGGGGGAGTGGTCTGGACAGACAGGGCAAACTGGATGACTGTCCTCTGGCTGGGTAAGTGGCACATGATCGTGACTGGATGGATCGTAGATGGATGGGGTAGGAGTGTAGTTAATGCGATGGGGAAAAACAATTATCTAGGGCGAGTTTAGATTCGTTGCGGTGAGTTCAACTAGAAAGGAATGTCATTTCTTGAACGTTATCGGATGAGTTAATCTTTTTCTTTCTTCTTTTCTTTTGTTGTAAGCAATACATACTTTTAGCACTGTGCCATAGTAATGTACAACAGTAAAGGTAACATAACATCCCATCCACCCTTCATGAGGATCTGTTAAAGTAATAGCCATGGGGAATCTGTCCCGATTGGGTAATTTCTATAATAAGATAATTTTACCTGAGATGAGTGTATACATAGATATGAGCTCCTATACATAGATATGCAGGGATAGACACTAACATTTTGGGCCCCTGGTCACCCGGGCCAGTAGTCTAGTGTAGAGCAATGTATTTTCAAAAATTCTACTAGCCAAATGGCTAATCTCATAGGAAAACTAGCCCACAGCCAAAACTACTGGCCATTGGCCATTGGACACTGGGCCAGTGTTAGTGTCTACCCCTGTATGATATGCATTTCATATTATAAGAGTCAATGATATCAGAACCCAAACAAGGTAAATGAATCTTTGGTTAATACTTGGATGGGAGACATTTTTAAGCTGAAAGTGTGCCCATCCAACTCTTGATGCTTAATTGAATTACTTTAATCCAGGAGACCTGAGGGGAACAATAGGTCTACGACCTCAATTCATCTTTTTTTCTATCATTTTCTTTTTAAAACTAATGTGCCATTGTTGATCTCGCCAGCCACTATCTAAAAAGGCCATGTGAAAATGAGGGAAAACAATCAGAAAAACAATAACACAGTGAGTCACGGTGGATTAGGGGGCTTTCTCTAGATGGCAGTGTTACAATTTTTATAGTGAATCATTCAAACTATCTCTATCTGGGTGAAGTTAAGGTTGGTGCATAGATCAGTGCAGTCTGATTATATTAAATGCTAGGGAAAGGTTTGAATTTGGCATTACTGTTACGTGTATGTTCATATATATATATATATATATATATATATATATATATATATATATATATATATATATATATATACTAAGTGATAGTGTTTAATCGGACACTTCATGCCACATTAAGAGTTTGAGTATGAATATTTTTATTTGGTTCCACTGTATTTCTCATGCCAAGCAAAAGAAAATAGTTTATCAATAATTAGGTTCTCTACACAGTATGAAGGACAAAGAAAGTACAAAAAGGGAATACAACTAAAATGCAATCACCAATTAGTACCAGTATGTATGCGTGCAATATACGTGGTTTTGACTTAGGAATTGTAGGTAGAAACTAAGAAGTGACTCTCTGGTCGCCTCTGACCATCATTGTGTTCGGTTGCTGAAACCTCAATGGTGGATTACGATGACCTTACTTAACAGAAATTGATATTAGAACACAGAGAACCCCAAGGCCCAAACCACTGTGTACATCATTTTAAAACATAGTTCTATTTAATAAATTTCAGTTGTTTGATCAATGAAGTTTGAAATTGTTAGAATAAAAAAAAAACGTTTCTTTACAATCAGTCAGACTGCCTTTCTACCAATGTAATTGACGTATCAATAATCAATGTTGCGAGAACTTCCTACAGCCACACCTCAGGTGGTCATATAGATTATAACCTCGCTCTCTTCCATAAAACCCCGCATATAAGCCAAATCAACCATGGAAATTGTCATAAGTCGCACCCAGGGCTTGGGATTTGGCAGCTTAAACAACCAATTTCATAAGAACTGTTATACCTGTACATGGCATAAGCCCCGCCTGCAAGTCACACCCTAGTTTTAGAAACAACCTCTAGGACTGATTAGGCGTTTGAAATTGGCTATAAGCCACAGCTTGTATCGTGGGTGTTTTAGAGTTACTATGTGACTCTAAAATGCATTTGTTACATTTTCCTCATCTAGAAGATTTAATTTTTCTAATTGACCCTCACTTGAAAGGACCTGCCGAAGGGCAATCACTGATGAGCAAGATTATAGTAATAATTCATCAAAGTGCTTAATGCTAATTAGATCTTTGTTGTTTGAATACATGGAATCCCAGCCCCCTTTTACCTTAGATCTAAAACATGCAGAGTGGGCCTTAGGCGAGTGGCACAAGTTGTAGAACCGCTATCTGTGTAAAGAGTAAACAGCCCGTATCTGTAGTACTATACACAGTGGTGGATCCAGGATCTGGAAAAGGAGGGGGCGCAGCCCATGCAACAGGAGGGGACACACCCCCTATTTTTGAGCAGATATTGGGGTCCAAAATATGTAATCTAACTCTTAAATACTGTACATCCGCCACTGCTATAGTAAGTTAGAGGCTGACCAACCACTATCTGTGTAAAGGATAGCTATCTGTAATACAACATTATCTGTAAAGAATTAAATAAAACAACGGTATATGTATCAGATTCAGCGTTAGAAGCTATTATGAGTACAAGAACACATTGAATTCTCCTTAGATTAAGTGTATCAAATCAGGAATACATATAAGGCTGTCACGACCTGAAATAGTGAAATTGTAGTTGCAGCAGACTCTCTGATCTAAAAATGGAAGGTGTGCTCATGAGGAGGTCTTGATCTGTTTGATACATCCAGCAAACAGTTTGTCTACAAGTTTCTGTGCACAGAGTAACACCCCCGTGCAAAATGATCAGGTCAACAATATCAATCAACCACCAGATCTGGGCACTCAGAATTGATATGCCACCTAGCGGCAACCTGTCACCAAATACAGGCAGTGATTGATATTGAATATTGTCTCTTCAAAGGCAGAGATGAGATGAGAAACTGAGCAGGGATGAGTCACGTGATCAGCAGAACTGCTACTAGCCTTGAGAGTGTTTGTAAGTTTGTCCAGGGGCTCTTTGGTTCTGATGTAACAACCGTATTTCCTCGTGTATAAGCCGGGCGCCATGTATTTTTAAGTCTGCCCTGAGTATAAGCCTGTGTATTGCAATATCTATTCAATCAGAAAGATATATGAGGCCACAAATTTATTTCTACAAGAAATATTCATAATTATTATGATTGTTTCAGCTCTGTTCGCTCTCTCTCTCTCTCTCTCTCTCTCTCTCTCTCTCTCTCTATTCTTTTTATCTGCTTGCGACCAATTTAAAGAAAAATGACACAATTTTTGATAGCGGATAATTAGGAATACTGAAGAGAGAGAGAGAGAGAGAGAGACAGACAGACAGACAGACAGACAGACAGAGAGACAGACAGAGAGAGAGAGTACTATGTAGTTTATTTCAGCCATTTAACCTGACTTAATCATACTTTATAGACACTGCCTCAGCTCTGTTTCACTGAAGATCAAGGACCCTTTGCCTTTTGCCTAATTTAGTTGAGAACATTTCTGATTGCATAAGGCTTGACTCCATAATGTGCCAAAACATCAATAATGATTGTAGCATTATTCTGTTTTGTAGACAGCACCTATGAACCTGCCCTCTCCAGTATTTGTACAATCATCAGATCACAGCCACCATACCTAGACCGATGTAACTCTCTTAGAGAAGATAACTGACTATAATATCGTACAGAAATCAATCAGTTCCAAGTGACAATGGTGGTATGAGTCAGACAAGTCACGATTAGGGCTAGTATCAAAGTAGCTGCACACATGATAAAAATCAAAGTAGGCAAAAAGTGACAGGGACTCTTTGAGGTACAAATATAAATGACTTTCTGGCTGAGCTCTGAGATGGGCTCCTGGAGACAACTTGACCTGTTAGATGGGGGAGGGTTGGTGGATTGAGAGGGGGGAGGAAAAGAAGAGGGAGCAGAGGGGGGAAGAGGGGGGAAGGGGAAGGAGGGGGCAAAGAGAACTCTTATAAATATACTGTAATACCTCGCGTATGAGGCCCACCGAGTTCATGACACACCCACCTGAGATCAAATCCTTGGTGATTTTAGTACTGCTCTCCAGTATGAAATTACTGCCTCTAAGACACACCCTGAGGATTCTATCCTCGCATATAAGCCGCATGTTATACTGTAGTGGCCCGTTTCAGCACCGGGGTCTCAATCAAGCGCCGGTCTCGAATAAGTGCTGAGGGTACGGGGGTATTGAAACCCATCTTAAGCACTGAAAACAGTATTCAAATAAGCGCCTGTCTCAAATAGAGCCGGGGGTAGAGAGGTATTGAAATTAAAGAGCGCCCGGGTGCTAACACGGACCATTATGGTACGTGAGGTATTACGGTAAGTGAAAGTGAGATTTAAAGGATTCATGAATTTTAGAATTGGGTGAAGAGCAATTATGTCAATGGTAACTCTACACTCCGTATTTATAACATTTGTAAAGTGATGACGTTGAAAAAAAAAGAGGTTATGAATTTGTCTGTACACTGTAAAAAAGGAGCTTAGGTTTTAAACATGTTGAGGTCTAAACATGTTTAAAGTCTAAACATATTGAATATGTAGGTGTACTCTTATCAATATGTTTAGGTTTTAAACACATTTATCCTAAATGCCTAAACACCTATGCTAAACATGGTTAGATGTTTAGCATTGAAACAGTCTGAAGTTTAGGTGTTTGGGATTTTGACATGTATATGTTTAGGTGTTTAGATATGAAAGACACACTAGATGGCAGCTCTGTGCTTAAACAAACTTTCTAAAAGGAGTTATACTCTCTTCTCATCTAAAATATGCTAAAAGTCCTTTGTAAATCATTATTGAGGAATTTCCCATAAAAGAACACCAGTACAATAGTTCACCATGATGGATTGGTCATTTAGATCCTGTAACATTTGGATCAATGAGGATTGTTATCCCTAGACACCTTTACTCTGCAGTCCAAAAATAGATAAGGCTATATCCATTCAGTCATGCTGTTGTACTATACATGGGGTTACTCTCTATCATGGATAATGGATGTGATGATATTCCTTGAGAGTAAGGCTATGATGAACTCACTACCTACAATAAATAAGGTAGGATAATTGAGATGGTCTACCAAGGTTCAACATCTATGTATATCATAACTAAACACAATAGCATAATGCTAAACACCTTGACATTGAAACATCCAAGCATGTCATACCTAAACACATGGGCAAAGCTAAGCATGAACATAGTAAACACTTTACAAACCTAAAAACAGATCTAAACACATGGAAATCTAAGCAGAAATGCTAATCATATTATGAGGCTAAACATGTTCAGGTTCACAAAGTGTGTTCAAAAACGGGACAAGAAAATGTTTAGCAAAGTGCTTAGAATCTAAACACCTTTTTTACAGTGTAGAACTTTATGTTGAATTTGAAAAGACGTGTCAAGTTCCTGTCTTTCTTGTTCATTTTTATCTAACCCTTTACAGATTTTGCATATGTTTCTCATAGCATCAGAGGGAACACTTATATATAATATACACCATGATGATCAATTATCTCAGTAATATTTCCGATGTCTTTTCAAGAGGAAAAAAACAAAACACCCTGAACCCACAAATAATATGCCATCCCTCAATAAGCATCCTTACAGTCGCGACAGAGGCCTATCAGTTCCCCTTTTGTTTGGCTTGGGGGCCTCCTTGATACGGAGCCAACTTGTGGCCAGAAATAATTGCTGGAACCCTTTCTCTCTCATCCTCTCGCGTGACTCTGATAGACCGCGAGACGTGGATCCCACCATCGCAGCGTCCCCTGAGTGTCTTTGTCTTAAAATGTCATCTTGTCATGACGTAGTACACAGAGACCTGTGACGTAAACAGCTGTCATACCGTTGTCAAGGACGTATTTCACATGAATATCCCACACAGTGTCACTACCCCTGCCACAGTAAGACTGAGTATTGTCCTCTTTCTTTCTTGTTCTTTTTTCTCCTTTTTCTTAAGGGAAGGGGGGGGGGTGGCAATTGTGATGTGGGTTGCCCACACTGTGCCACTAATTCTGAAACCCATTGTTTCTAATTGTATCCTTGTAGGTATGAATGGTTAGGGTGAAACGATGAATGGAAATATGACACCCATTCTTTTCATAAAAATGTATGATTCAATAAGACATTTATGATTCGTTCATATCATATCACAGACAATATCATAATCAATGGAGATATCCAAGATTACCATTTTAATAAAGTATTGTTTAAGAACAATGCTGATAATACTCATAATGAATCCAAATAAATGGAAAGATGGAAAGGGATGCTCTTTGCTTAAGTAATGCATATCCATACAAAGCACGCATCTTCAATCATTATTTTGATATGAGTTTGAACATTCCTTATTGCCTGAATAATCGCCAAAGTAGTTTTCATGGAAAGCCAGGTGAAAGCAATATAAGAGAAACAAAAGAATAGCAAGAGAACCCGTAGTAACTTGTGATTCTAATGACAAATTTGACTAATGTAGCTGATCTGGGATGTATAAAGTGAAATGTACCTAGAAGCTCTAAGCCATGGTGTATTGTGATATTGTGTATATCAAATCACCCTTACTCAGCAAAACCAGTCGGTATCAATTCGGGAGTGTAAAAAGGAAGGGACCACTTGAGGGAACCGTCTCTCAGTTTCCACTTTGTCTCCTGTCTCTGTCTGTCTGTCTATCTGTCTGTCTATCTGTCTGTCTATCTGTCTGTATATCTCTCTCCCTCTCTCTCTCTCTCTCTCTCTCTCTCTCTCTCTCTCTCTCTCTCTCTAATAGTATGCCTGCCCGTCTCCCCCCTCTACCCCTTTTCATATCCCTCTCCCCACCTCCTTTGTCTGTCTGTCTGCCTGTCTCTGCCTGTAGGTCTGTTTGTCTGTTTCTGTTCTTCCCTCTGTCTCTGTCTGCCTCTCTGGCTATATGTCTGTCTGTCTCTCTCTCTTTCTCTCTCTCTCTCTCTCTTGCCCCTCTTGTTTCCCAAAGCTGTACCCGCGTGTTGGCATGCAGTAATGTCACTGGTATCATTACAAGTACACGTATATTACACATAAAGGGAGTGTTTATTTTTTGTATAGGCGTTTACTGCCAGTGGTAGTTATACCTAAGACGATGAACACGGCCCATGATAGAACACAGGGTGCAGTGTTCTGATCCACATCAAACACACGTACAGGGTGAACCAATGGTATTCTTCAACAACATCTAAAGAGTTGGTGTGTCTTTTTTTCTATTCTATAGGGTGAATGACAGACTATATGGCCGGAACACTTCTTAGTTAAAAGAATGAAAAAGTTGACAGAGGTACAGTAAGCAGAATGCCTATTCCCTTTTCAAGTATATATACTAAGCGTGCACTGTGTGACTTTCTTTAATATTGTGACATCATCTGACAAAAGAATGCAGCTCATGACCGAAGTGGGAAGGAGAGAAAATGGATCTATTTCTACTTCAAATTCAACTTTCTAGATGAACTATTCTATGAACTGTAGAGGGGATGATAAATTATCTAAAGGGTAATTTTTATATTCCCAAAAAAGGTCAGGAAGCACAGAAAACTCATAGGCAGAACAGTCCTTGGTCCTTTTTTAAAAACTGGGTGACCTTTCACTCTGATCGGATGAGTGGAAGTTGAATGATGGAAATAGAGCATGACTGTCAAAACTGAGATATTCAGAACTTAGTGTGCGTTTCGGCTCTTGGCAATAGCCTCCAGAACATTATATCCAAACCCTATTACCTGGGAATGGAGTAGGTTGATGGCTAACCATTGCTATCAGACAGATAGTCATATGACTGTGTTCCACAGGATAGAAGTGATATGGGAGTGACCCACTGCTGTCAGGACTTTAGAATGAGATAACAAGCACCCCTTGTGTCACTGCTACAATTAATGTTAGGTTTCGGTAGGCTGGTCTGCTTGTTGACGCGGTTCACAAAATTGTTTCTGAAAAGTAGATTTCCTTTTCTACATGGCCATTATTGCAACTTGGAAGAGGGAATTACTATATTATCTCCTTTCTATTCTACCCAAGTGATTTCCTGAAGAAAACAAGATGTCAAAAAATGGATACTGGAAATATTGCATGTGCAATCTGCGAGGCAATAACTTGTGGTACAGAACTGATGACGTCATTGGCAGGCAATTTTCCCACGTCTGCCCTCCTCGACCAATGATAAACAGCGGTTCATATTTGAATAGGGTCAGAAATGGCAGGCTTGTTTTGATAGGCTGGTGGCGTCTGGTACTGAGGCGCCAAAACAATATGGCTGCTCTCCCCCAAAGGACTTTCCTGTAATAACATCCACACTGTATTTATATGGCCCTCTAGAATAAGATGCTAGTAATCACAATTACATATACCTGAGTGTTAGTTATTCATTGAACCATCATATCAGATGTACTGATTATAGAACATATGCATACATGCATGGAATGAAAATGCACATACATGTATGTATTTGTAACACTGTTGACTCTCTGGGACTGTATGTATCAACCCCGTAGGGTCGTCATGATGATCCAATGAAGTGCTGGTGAGCAGTCTTGCCAGCACTTCATTGGTGTATCATGACGACCAAAGGGGCATGATGCACTCGTGCATCAGCGGCCATTAAAGGAACAATGCTAAGCAACACTGACACATAAGATATCAAAGACACCTCTAGAATCAATAGTAAAATAGTTTCAATGACATCATCATACAGCCCTGAGGTTATTCATGTTTGAATTATATTAATGTCTGATTTATTGGGTAGGGAGTTTCTTTCCTATTTTGAGCTGTACAGAGGAGTCATCCATTTGCTGTAAGTCTGTTTCAGGCCCCTGTTCTATATCTATTAGCCTGTGTTGCAGCACCTACTTCAGTAGACTGATTGATATTTAATGTGCCACATTTCTCTTAAATCACATTCTCAAAACCATTCCCAGCTGCCTCCAGCATCAATACAATTCAGAGCCACTTTGCAACAATAGAACACAAAAGCAGTCCAAGCTGCTGAATTGTGCCACACAATAATATCCCATTTGGCATCTGAAAATTTATTTCCACTATGTTCTCATTATTGAGTGGATTAGGTATGTTAATTTAGATACTGCTTGCAAAAGGATTCTACTGTAAAGCCAATCTTTTTTCTACTGCTAGCAGAGTACACTGTAATTAGGAAATCAATCAAGATGGAGAAGGGATTGACTTGTGGAGGCATACGCCATAGGCCATTATTAGTCCTCCTTTTGAAGATGCTTCTTTAATTAAATACAATCAGGCATTGATAAGCACAGGTGTGATTAACATAATTTTATTGATTTACTTTGTAACAACAAGAGCACTGGTGTGTTAGAGAATGGTTGTATATCCTGTGGAATGAGGGTTAGCAATAAATGAAGAGTTGATCTCCATTCGGATGTACTTCTTTCAAGGGAAATATTGATCAGATGATTCTCTATGAATTTATGGTTGAGATATCCATCCTGGAACCATAAGTAGGATATTTCATTTCATGTCTAACATAGCTGAAATATTATTTTACACAGAACAGATGTTTGCATATTAACTATGGTCCATCATACCAGTCACTGTTATCGACATCATTGACGGATCCAGGGGTTGACAACGGGCCTTGGAAAAATATGAAAGGGTGTGGAAGATAGACATTATGTTATGCTGTTCTAAAGGGTATATATACAGCCCTGAGACCTAATATAATTTGGTATGCCAAAATGCAATACCGATGGACATTCCAATACACATGTCAATCCTTTTGTAGCAACTTAGCATTGGACAATAAAGGGCTTTTAGTGCCTTAGATCTCTGCACTTTGGAGATATGGCCCCTGTTATTATATTCACTTTAGGCTTTTGCAGTTTGCAGTAAGAGACATAAAATGGATTTTATTCCCATATCAGTTGACTCATAAAGGCTAAGATATGCCTACCAGTGCCTTGATTCAGTGAAATGTCAGTAGAGTTGACTGATACTCCATGGCAAGTGACTAGAGGACAAAGAGGAGAGGGGACTGGGCAAAGTAAAGCAGGTAAATGGAGGGTAAATCTCAGGTACTGAAGTGAACCCAACCACCAGCCCTGTGATCGTCCATAGGAATGAGTTTAAGACCATGATACATGGGATAATAGGTAGGCTGGGGTCACTGGGGGTCACGTCCAGGAGAGAGGAAGTAGCTCAGCCAAGGTAAGAGCTATAGGGCTCAGTAAAGATGCCAAGTAGATCTACCATTTTGAACTTCGCTGGTTGAGGTAAAACCCACTGATAACACATACACTGAAAACATGGAAGATCCGAAACTAGTCAGCGGTGACCACTTTAGGTCCTCAAATTGACGATACCTAAAACTACAACTTTAGGTAGTCAAAATGATGACTTTAGGTCATCATCCTGACGACCTGAGTTGTCAGGATGACAATACTGACAGTACAGAGTCGTCATATTGACGACTAAGGTCGTCAGGATGACGACTCAGGTCGTCAGGATGATGACCTAAAGACCTAAAGTCATCATTTTGACTACTTAAAGTTGTAGTTTTAGGTATCGTCAACTTGAAGACCTAAAGTGGCCACCGCTGACTAGTTTCGGATCTTCCATGTTTTCAGTGTACCATGATGGGTACCTTGTCCCTGGTTAACACCCACTTCCAGGGACATGCTGGTCCCATCTTATCAGTTTATGTTGCCAGAACCAGCTCCAGACCCGCTTGTAACCAATAGATGCAACCCTGTAACCCTTTAAGGGGCATCAAGGCATCGTGACTATATTAGTCAGCATGATGTATGGAGACAGCCACAGTGCGTTACTCGTCAGAGCTGCACCATGCCGACCGTACAGGGTACATTCATAACATCTCTATCAGGCTTCAAAAGTATACCCAAAATGTGTTAATATGTCTCTAGGGATGTCACTGATCTTTCTAGAACCATTTGAGTCTGAGGTATTAACAGGGGTGGACTAGTATGAACTATTCTTTAAGAAGACCACAGAAGTGAATTGGCTACCTACAGTCCTAAAAGGTTAAGGGGATATGGATGGAATGGAGGAAGGGTGTAGAGCTAGGTGGGAGCGATCAAAGAGGGCTAAAACACCTCTAAGGGGCCTTTGAAGTAAACTGATTGATTGACATAGAGGTCATACCCCTAAATACCAAATTCCTATCCATGCCCTTTGATATATGAGGATTTAAACCATATGATACCCTGGGTGGCCCCTAATAACCCTCCAATGAATACTCCATACCCTGCGAATTAGGCGCATCCAGCACATAAGACGCGCCCTGACTTGAAGTTGAGAAGCTATAAGGTGCAGCATCATATATGATTTAATTTTTGAGAAAATTCGTACTGATCTACAGTAGGAAATTCTCACCTATAGGGTGTACACTGACTTAGGCATATTCTGTAAGGCACACATCATATCCTCGTGTACAAGCAGCGCCTTATAAATATTGTATATACAGACCTGCTAGCAGTCAAGTTATGATGATTATTATTATTATGTTTGCTTTTTTATTTACCGATTATCCTATGAAAATGTCTTTGTTTTATAGCATTATTTAAATGAACTTAACAGTTCATTAATGCAATAAACACAAGTCATGTCCAAACTTTGATCTCGGATACACCTTAACGACAGTGATAGAATTGGCCTAGATTAGCAGTGCACCTTTCATGCAAGGTGCGCCTTATATACAAGTATTCCCAGTAGTTGAGATGTATGAGGCTCTATACACAGGGTTATACCTGAGGGTAATAGAGCAGGGGGTGAGTGAGTGGACAGTGTCCACCAAGCTGCCAGCAAAGCCCCACTTGTAATATGCATGCAGCACGGCCAGGCTGTATGTATGTAGCAAGCCTGATTTACATACATAGACCTGCCATTAGCTCTTGTAAATCTAACCCTGGAGGGGGGTGGAGGGGTGAGGAGGAGGGCTGGGATGTATACAGGAGAGAGTGTACAAGGGTTGTTGTGCAGTATATTGTACAGGGGAGGTCATACTTTTGTTGCTTCCTCCAGGGCCTTAACCTATTCTACACCATTGAATTTTACAGAAATATTTCATGTTGAGATTCAGAGGTGATTGGCACCTGCAGTAGTCATTCTTTGTATGACAACATATATTTAAGGCTACTAATCACTCAGACAATAACCACCACTTCAATGTGCATCTGATTAAGGGATACTGACCACTGTCACATCCCTAATCTGTAAAGGTACACTGTTAAATATAGCTGTTGAATCAGAGGGGTAGGAAGCAAATCTTCATTGGGGGTGCCCAGGGGGGCCCGACCCCAGCCACCATGAATAATCGGCTTGAGCGCGCTGGTGTTGATGCATCACCGTATTGGATTTATATAAAAGAATACTCCTTGGTGACTTATCTTTAAACAAATCTGCCATTTTCCCTATCTTAATTACATATTTGTCCAATTTGAGTGGTGAGCTATGGGAATCTTATTCATTTTATAGTGGGGCTTGACACATTTTGGGGGGGCCCAGACATATTCAGGCCCCACCTCCTCTGTGATTGGGGGGGGGGGGGGCCCCTCTGGCCCCACCTTTTCCTATGCCCCTGTGAATCTACCAAAGGTCCCCATAAAAGTGAACAGTGAACCACCGCAATCATATTGTATTGAACCAGTGTAGTTTAACACCCAGGTGGCAGTACAGTGGTACACGAAGGCTCAGGTTATCTCTGGGAAAATAACAACGGCAAGTTCCCAGGTGCAGCACGTGAATGCTGACATCAGCGATTTACAGCCCTGGTCTCGCGATGTTGCTGCTTTCAGGCAGATGTTGTGTTTGTGTGAAGTACCTTCTTAATCTCGTGAGAGATTCCGAGATCAGAACTATCATGGCCGCACACACATGATAAACATGAAACCTCGCTATACTCACTGCCAACTTCACCTGTCCACCCTCCATCCTCACCTTCACACCCACACTCCAAGTCCCCAGTCACACCCCTCCTGCTGCATGGGATTCACTCCATGAATGCTAACAACCCCCAGCTCCCCCTGATACCCTTGCTTACATATAGAGTGGACCTGCAGGAGGGTGTTTCACAAAGGGGAAAAGGTAGTTTTTTTTCCAAAGAGATGCCTCACCTGCAGCAGTAACTTTCATTTCAGTTCTGACTTTTTTTCCGTGTTGCACAGAAGTGCTCATGTCAGTCAGGTTCAATTACCTTTCAACGAAGATGATAGCATCTCAAAACAAGAGCACTATCAAGAGAGTCATGCGATAAAGGTACCTGCTTGTGCAATACACACTATTTTTAAACAAGGTAGGTTGCTATTTGGTCTTATGTAGTGAGTTCAGGTCGAGTGGTGAAGCAAAGCGACACTTTTTAACATGAGAGGGTACCTACGTACTGCTCTCTTTAGCTTATATGTGCAACAGCTCCAGACGTCAGCTACTAGGCTGCTTAAAAGTCAGCAGTAAGAATTATTATCAGGGCTCCCTATATTTATATATATATATATATATATATATATATATATATATATATATATATAGTAGGCTACCACTAACCACCATCTGTCCATTATTGTATACAGGATGATATTACTGCATAAATATATCCTATTGGCCTGTATGAGCACTCTAGCAGCAAGCACTCATTGATTTCAAGCGGCCTTTACCGCCGGTCCTCATTCAAGACTGGTGTTTATTTAAGACTAATATTATAGCGTATTACAAAATTTCATTGTTCCTGTATGCCCAGCTTTGGTTTAAGATGGGCTATTTTAAGACCTGGCGATTATGAAGGGATATAGTTGCCCTAAGAAGGAGATGCCATTCTGCATATATGTGCTAGTAGTATTTACTTTACTTTTACAGTGCTGAAGGGAATGACGCAGGAACCAGAGCCATTTATTTTATGTGCTGTTTAATTACTATATCAATGGTGCTGTATAATTACCAGGGCAATTAAGTACCCAGACCGCAAGATGCTAAAACCTTCACTCTCTCTAAGAAATATCTGTTGAATTTACCAGGAAGCCCCCTGATATTGAACAGTGAACTACCATAATTGAAATGCAATGGAACCATTTAGTCTTTATACAATGAAAACCCAGATGGCAGTGAAGTTAAGCATTGCGGTACAAAGGATCTCCTTGAAATATCGGGGAAATCCTTGTCGCAAAATTGCCAAACCCGTTGTTATTTTGATGACATGTTATTAACAATGTTATATATCCTATTGCCGGATCCTACTCCTGTAGTCATTTCTCATATAACATAAGTGGCAGAGTGCTTTTGGATTGGTTGTTCATGAGAAATTGTAATCTAAGTGGATAGACTAATTGACTTAATGATCATAATTACATATAGTAGTTCCTCAGTGTTCTGGCTCGCCATAGGGGTCGCTGTGAGTGCATATAACCAATTAGAGTAATTTTCTGTCATCTGAACAATGCGGATTGTAGTCTGAGATGTCTTGTGGTAATTGAATCTGGTTATTAAGACTTTAGATAAGATTTATGGGGACATGTGCTGATTCAAATTTATGTTTATGAGCAAACGTCATGGCAATATTACATGTACGGAAATCAGTATCATTAGTAAAATTCTCAATTGTATAAGACGCACCCAGAATTCAAGTTCACCCTTACGGATCTACCTCAAGGCGGAGCTTGTCGTCTTTTGAGCTTTTTAGTATTGTGCTATGGTATTGGAAACTTATTATTCATAATTGATCCCCTCCTTCCTTAGTTTAGGAAATTCTTACGAGATACAGCTGGACAATCCTTGGGTGTAAGCCGCATTCTGCCTGCCAGCACAACTCATGGGATCTACATAAAAGTCTATGTACAAACACACCACTTCTACAACAACGATAAAAAGGCTCCATTACGCAATTTTTTGGTACAGTCTCACCTAATTTTATCCCTATAGTGCCTAAGGTATAGGGTGTTGACATTCCTATATTGTAAACATGAGATTCAAAATTGTAAACATGACATTTCAGGGGTTATTTTATGGGTGATCTCTCTCCTTGTGTGCCATATTTACCAACTAACCTGCACCTGCATAGACTCTGTGATTGGGTGGGAGTTCAATATATAAACATCAACACAGCAAAATATAAATAACAACACAGCAGTCACACAGATCGCAACCTGTCTGATATTGAGTTGCAGAGAGTCATCAGTGTGAAAGTCTGCAATATTTACATTAGGTCAACTTGATCTAGTAAACAAAAACATCTTTTGGCAACAAAAATGTGCCTGAGATTGTACACAAAGCCTTCCCCACATAAACAGGAAGCTCTCTCCATCTTCTATTTACTCCTTGAAATAATAACAAATACCACTCTTTAATCTGTGTTTGAGTCTGCTTTTGTGAGAATAGCTCCGATTTTCAGCAAAAATCGCGTAGTGGAGCCTCACCTATTAATTCCATGCAATTATTATGATTATGAAAGTTTACTGGGATTACAACGGTGTTTCTTATACATCTATATTCCTAGCCATAAAAGATTTCTTGGCATATGTTTTTTTGGTTCATCATTTATTCTATGAGAAACTTTGTCTTGCTATCATGAAGTGAAAATTGAAATAGGAATTGCGATATCTGTACACATGTTTGAATGCATTTCATATATACATAAAATAGTACTTTCTCTAGCAACTTTGTTAAATGAAAATAACTTTTCGTTGTTGTAATAAACAATAAAAGTGCCGGTATATATAAATATATGCATCATATCCCAAAAGAAAACATATCAGCGCTTTTATTGTTGTATAGGTCCTAAACTGTACTGGATTTTGTTGAAACACATGGCACACATTTTTCCTTTTCTTCATGAGACCTAGGAAACGTATCTCTGCAAATCACAAAAAAAATAACACTAACAAATTACTAAGTGTATTTTATAAAGAGGCAAATAAAGTAAATTCAAACAAAAAAAAAAAAAAAAAAAAAAAGTGTACTACAGAAATTACTGTAAGCGAGCGTGAAAACCGCCCAAGTACACCCCTATTAGGTCTGTTTTCATCAGGGCCCCCATTCATTGCCAATGTTGAAAGGCAAAATCTTGTGATCATTTCCTGAACAAAAACAAACAGGGCTTGAAAAAAATAATGGGATTCAAAATGGCATTCTTCACTCTCACTGCGCTTGGTGTAAAAAGGAGAAAGATTGTGCCCACATTGATCTGACACAATTATTAACCCTATAAGTGATGCAGGATGACCAATGGACATGATGCATGAATGCAGCCCTGGCGAGTTCTTCATTTATGCTTCATGCTGACCCTACCGTATCAGCAGAGTCCGGAAGAGTCGGCATGATGTGCCAATGAAGTGCTGGCGAGCAGACTCGCCAGCACTTCATTGGTGCATCATGCCGACCAAGGTGGGCCTTGTAGGGGCTATCCCCATTCAGCCCTTAAAGGGGACAGATAGCTTCTTTGTTTATGTGTTTTGATGAGGGTTTGTGCTTGGAGATAAACACAGAGAAGGGAAGTAGGCTGCCCCCAGTACTCTGGTGACAAGTTGACACTTCACTACTGTCACTCCACCCGCTTGGTGGCGCCACCTCATTCCCCCCTACCCCCTCCCATACCCATCTACCGCTAATCCCCCTCTGATGACAAATCCAGGGGCCCACCCGCCACCCCAGACCCCCTAACTCCCATCCCAAATTTTCGACGTTGTATAGTGTATCTAAACGTAGCTGTAACCAGCTGGTTACTGCAGTGGGCCCTTATATCTATCCTCTTTGACTTGGTTTAGCCTGTTCTATGGCATCATCTAATGCTTAATAATTATAGGTGATCTTGTGCTGCATCGAGGTATGTTCCTAACACAAACGTCATCGTCCCAAGTGTATCACAGTTTCACACTAAGTTTCTTTGTGGGATTTTCTTCAGCCCATGGTCTCCATATTGCCATATGTGCCATGGAACTTTCAATCAACAGAATATTAAGCCTAAGCCTTTCAAAAAAGAAAGTAGGCTGGACTATGACTTTATGAGGCTTATTTGTCCCAGTCAGTTCTGAACACGCCCTAGTCATGCCGTTGATGCCCCATTCCTTCCCTTCCCCATCAAACCCTCCTCCATTGTCACACCCTTACGTGAGACAGCTGTTCACGTGACCTCCCCACACAAGGTCAAGGTCACCATTGGCCCTCTCGGTGCGCCTGCGCAATCATTCTCAATTCATCCGTCAGCTTCTTCCGGTATAAAGCGCCATCTAGGGACATCCGGGACTCCTGCCGAGGCGATTGCTGCCTGATCCTCAATTCACAGACCCCTCTCTAGGCACCATTGCTAATCCCGGGGGACTCCTATTTTTCAATCAATACAAAGAAGGGTGATTCATTTTTTGAGGGCGTGTCGACGGCACGATTAATTCAAAGATGGAAAAGTGCGATCACTAGCTTTAAGGGTCTCTCACATAGCGACACATGTAAACAGGGTAGTCAGAGAGATCCGTGACCTGAATGTGTGATTATATAGCAATAGATCTTAGCAGTAGATCTACTAGAACTACATGAAATAGGCTGGTATCTGAATGACAGTCAAGATCCTCTATGTACAAGGTATTAATACTTATGAGGCTTACTTGTTAAGCAGTACCGTGAAAAGATATGCCTTAAAAAATGTACTCTGTAGTGATCACCTTTTGTCATCTTATTGATGATCCCATGGGGGGGAGTACCTGGTGATCTTTTACGTGATCACATGCAGGGGTGTAGGAAGCAAATTTTTATTGGGGCGGCCCAGGGGTCTCGGTTGGGGGGGCCTGCTATATTTTTATATAGGCTTATATATGGCCTTAGCGTGTTCCTTAGTGGGCCGACCCCTGCTGAAGCTGATACCTTGCGAGATAAGGACTGATAACAGCGAGCTGATGGGTACCAGGTATTATGTAATGCACCCTGAAAAGTCGGCAGTGAATGAAAGGAATTTTCTCATTGGTCAATAATGTATCCCGCTAAGTCGGAATAGGGAACCTCCTCATTATTGGGGGGGTCCAGCCCCCCCCCCCCCCCCTTTTCCTACGCCCCTGACATGTGATCACTCTGTGTGATCACTACAGAGTACCTGTCCGAACAGATTAGAGAGGAGTTTGTGAATGATTACATTGTCATTATTTAAGATTTTTGCATAAATTTGCATAATTATCCCCTTCCCTCCCCACAACCAAGCATCCATTGAGGGCACTTACAGCTGACTTATGATGCCTTGGTGAGGCATACATGTAGTTGTTTGTACAAGGAACATTAGCTAATCCATTAGACGTACCATCTTGAGGAATGCCTTCCTGGACGATTATGAAGATCTTACCAGACATATGAAGATTATGAAGACCTCTACCTTTATATATCGATGACACTATATAAGCTAGGTGTAGAAACAAATCCAGATTAAGGATTAAAAAAAGCTGGAGTAGACTAAAGATTTATTCATCGAGCAGGTTCATAGGTATACGAAATTAATGATGAATTGTGTATGGTTGTTTACTATGTAAAAAAATAAAAAGTCAATTTATATCATTGTGCAGCTTGTCTGCCAATAAAAAAAAGCTACACCATATTATGAGAACACTATCCACTGATACATGTAGCAGAGAGCACCTGCTCCCCACTCATAAGTCATCAGGGTAAAATGAAGTTTCAAATTGCTAATTTCCTCGGTGGAAAGCAGACCGTATAACGTTTTATCCTGCTCAGGAATAGCTTGAAATGAAATTTTATTGCTTTTAAATACAATTTATTCCAAATTTGTAAAGTATTATCATCCTTACCGATATATGTCTGCCTAAACCATTAATTTAAAAAATGTATCGCCTCAGTAATATTGTTATTGTTGTTTTTAGTATACACTATGCATTTAATGGATATTATGAATATGAAGATTTTATTTCAGGATGAGAACGTTAGTGTGGTTTTTATGTGTTTCCATGGTGGGGATGTGTGGGGTATACTAATGGCCGCCTGTAACAGCTGCCTGTGTTAATGGCTCATTGTGAGTAATTAAGGGACACACAAATCAACCCAACCCCCCTACCCAACCACCCCCTATCCCACTCTTACCTCAACCAACTACATGTACTCTCCCTCATAGACTCCAGGGGCGGATCCAGGGGCGGGTCCTGGGGGTCAGGACCCCCCACTTTTGGTCCACTCATAACAATATCCAAATCCCCCCCGCCTTTTTTTTGGGCCCACCCAAGATGTGCACTTTGTATGCCCTGATTCCTGACCTTTATATCTCTTTGATATAGTTTTATTGTTTGCAAATTGTACAATTTATGATCCACAGTATCTAGAATATATAAAAATTTCTCAAACATTTTCTAATGTGAGCCTATCCAGAAAAAAGCACTGTCATATCATACATATAGATAGTGCTTAGTTTAGGCCTATATACAAGGCATAGCTTATAGGCCTACCTTAAACCCATCCCTGGTGAGCCTTATAGGTTGTGTTTGAGTGTTATCTATAGGCCATGATATAGGAATGGGTCAGGGATGTAGGGTATAATTACATTAGATTAGGGGTAATCTACTAAAAATCATCCCCAATGTGCACCGGTGACCACGGGTTCCCCAGGTAATTTTCTATCAGATTTATATCCCATTTATTCATCAAAATACTTTAAACAATGAGTTGACATCTTATTCTTTTTTTGAAATTCCAAAGTTTTCTTGAGGGTAGGTTCCAAATCACTTTCAAATGAAACTTCTAGATGCACACCTAATGATACAGAAATACCTTAGACCCTTAGACTACAGTGTTTGACAAAAATTTCCTTGCGGGACATGCTGTCCAAGTGGTAACCCTATCAAAGAACAATGTATGGTATCAGGACAAAAATTTGTCTCTACCAAAATGCTTTAAATATAAGTTTGATGATTATGTTATAAGATTTTCTTTGGGCATGACCCAAAATCCCTTATTACCAGTGCATGATAAACATACTCCTGAGGGTACTGCAAAAATGCTTCAAATTTCAATGTTTGACATTGATTCTTCAAAAGATTTTCCAGGGGTAGGGGCAGGCCCCCACGACCCCTTGGACAACAAGATCTAAAAATACTAGATTCACATCTGAGGCTAGGTTGAATCCCTTAAACTAGAGAGTTTGACATCTATGTTTCAATTTTTTCTTGAGGGACCATACCTAAAGCATTACCATATAAGAATTGCATCCCCTTTATGGAAAACCTGCCCACCCCAGGTTTACACCAAAATGCTTTAAAACTTGGAGTTTGATATCTATATTTCTGAAATTTTCTAGGGGACATGCCCCCAAGCCTCCCTCAAACACCATTGTGCAATCAAAATTTGATAAGATTTTCATTCCCTGTTCTCATAATCATGGGTCTACTGCTGATGGTAGACCAAAATGCATCACTGGACTGGGGTCTAGAAATGAATCAGAATGCACTAGATTTCAAAATTTTCTTGGGGGGGCATGCCCCCAACCCCCCCCCCCCTTAGATATGTCGCCACGCTGCACTTGCAACGTTGCCACGGTGCACTTGCAAGGTCACCCCAATAGGCCCCAGGGTTGGACCCCCCCTTTTCAAAATCCTGGATCCGCCCTTGCATAGACCACACAATCCATCCCTCTCCATAACTCAGTTCCATGCTCACGTAATACATGTACAGAGGAGAACCCAGAATGTATAAGAAAAAAAAGATGTAAAAACAAAACGGTGTATGGGGCTTCCTATGCGTTATTCACATCATCCAACTGTTGGCTGACATCTCGCAATATGTACGGAGTGCACATTATTTTACAACATGGGTTGGGGTTGGGTTAGACTGGCAGCAGTCCCTGAGCTCTCCTCCCAACACCACTATACCCCACATCCCTCTCCTCTCTCTGCTGGGCTCAGTTCACTAGAGGTCTTCTTAATTATTTTGTTTATTACTTTAATTCATTTCAATTTTTATCTCAATTTTCTTGCATTAAAATTGAGAGTCTTGAGCAAGTCTAGGGTTGGGTTGAAATGATACGATCCGATACGATGCTCTACTTCTCCATGTAAGGGGGGGGCTAAAAAAACGTCACATATTGATTGAGAAAAATGCCAAGATGTTCGTCGCCTTATAATTGTTCTATTGCCTTGTCACTAAGGATCCAAGGCTGGGATCCAAGGGGCCGGGGAGGGGGGCACATGCACATGTCCGGGCACATGCCCCCCCCCCTCCATGAAAATTGGACTTTTTATGACTCGATCCCATAACGTATACATACACTCAGTTGTGCGGAGCTCTCCACACCGTCAATCTATACCGGTCTATGGTATCCTACTTATGACCACTCACTATATCATCTAACCAGAGAGAGGCAGCGTTCTCCCAGCGTTCTACTCCTATAAACGCCCCCTATACATCATCAATGCCTCCTACACGTGCCTTAATTGTATTGCCCCACCTAGTACGACCATAAGCATGTCATGTGACCATGGGGCCACATGATCAACCCGAGCAGACGACAATGAATCGTTTTGGCGCGCTTTGTGACGTCACGCTCGGCGCGGCGGGAAACGCGCTGATCCCTGATGATGTCGGGCGTCCATCATCACATGGTAGTGTCACGTGATATTCCATAAACCACGTGATGCCTCAAGGAAAGGTGAGTCCAAGAAAGAACTGGTTTAGTGTCTCAAGAAGAATATCCCATGGCTTCAATCGTGTTATTTTTGTGATGCATCTATAAATATCATGCAATACATGTGTACATGTGCCAGGGCGTGGGACGGCAATGCATCATGTACAACAAATGGGAAAGATGCAAAATACATTATAGGCCTATATAGATTTCAATTTAGCTCTTTCCCTGGCCCTCCTTCAGGAGCGGCACTTATTCAAGGCTAAATTCAATAATAATTTATATAGTTTATTGTAACATTTCAGTGCTACTCCAGGCGCTTGTCTATATGATGGAAGTGGCACCCCACCCCCTATCAATCACATATATATATATATATATATATATATATATATATATATGTATATATATATATATATATATATATATATATATATATATATATATATATATATGTCTCCATATATGTCTCCATAGATGAACACGCCCTCCCCCCAACAGAGGTGGTGAATAGCCAGGAGGAGGCAGGTTAGGCACCCGGGGGGCACTCGCCCATGAAATGGATATCGACTGCAGCCCAACTCTCGAGAGCGGTGGTGGTGGATTCCCACGGTCATAAGTCATAGAAACAGAGCATATCCCCCCCTTGGGCTGGGGGGGGGGGTCTGGAACCAAACCTAGGACTATCTTAAAGATTTTTTTTGTGGATAGTGTATAGGTGTTGGGGTACCTCCTCACAAGATATTATTAGTTAAATATGAAAACGGTTGCCATGGCAACGCCCCAAAGGTACATACCCTGGAAACAGTGTCTTGGCGAGTGATAATTGGGGGTAAATACCCTTAAGGCCTCCCATATGAGCATGGATATGTGTTTAACTCAGTTTAAGGTTATTATTATTGTAAATCTAGGTGTAAATGTTGGGTTTAGAGAGTTGTGATTAGGTATTCTGTGATTTTTCCTAAGCAATGGGGTATTTTCCTCCAAGGCCAACACTGGATTTTAACTCAAATTTAGGGCACAAAATATTCATTGTCTGTCATTAATCATACAAGGGACATAGAGTTAGAGAGAAGTTATTAATTACAAAGGAGACAATGCCCACGACATGTACTTTCAGGTGGTATATAGCTTTAGTGGGGGAAAAATCTGTTTGTACCTAAGAATTTCTATTCAAAACATGGAGTAATTATGACCAAAATCACTCGCCAAGACACTTTTTGGAGGTTTTACATATATTTGCCTATAGTTTGCATATGGTTGTAGCAGTAGACCATAGTGCATCTACTATGGAAAAATAGTTTTATTTCGACTGTACTTGTCTCCCCCTTATGTGTGAAGGTGGTGGTTATGGTTAATTATCATTATTGCATCACTCGGGAAGACATTTTTCAATAAATTCAAAGATTGCTATAGAGTTCCATAAAGAATGCATCTCATCCATGATATTATAACTTGTTACATTTTTTTCTTCTCTAGGTTGACTTCTATATAGTATACTCTCTCATATATATGCATAAGGACGTCCTTCTGTCCAATATTGCAGCAGGTAGGGGGAGAAAGACAAGAGGGGCTGATCATCACTCGGGAAGACACTTTTTCTTACTGAGGCCTATGGTTTTGCTATGGTTGTGTGAGAGTATCATAATGCATGTGAACAATAGAAATTGTTTTATTTCGACACTAATTATTCCCCCCTTATGTCTGAAAGTGGTTGTGAGTGTTAATTATCTCTTCACCTGCATTATTTTACAGTTATCTTTTGGTCATTTCTTTGGGTATAGCCCTCCTTCACTCGGAAAGACATAGAGTCAGCCAACTGGTGTAAGGAGGACAATGCCCACAGGTATGACCAAAATGAACTCAGGTAATAATTAATTATCATTTCATTAGGAATATATATAGATCTATTGCTAGGGAAGACATATATGATACTCTAGAGTAGGCTTTATATGTGTGCACACATGCCCTGCCAATATAACATTCCCTATGTGTCCAGAAGACATTATTTTACAGTTCTCTTATTGGTCATCTCTTTGAGTATAGCCGTCCATCACTCGCCAAGACATTACTTAGTTAGTTCTGTACAGTATAGACCTATTAAAATGAGAACGGTTCTAACAAGTATTTGGGACCGTCCACTTTGATATATATATATATGCTTCTATGCTCAAAGTTATGAAAAAGTTATGTTATAATAGCTCAAACTATAGGAATGAGATGTAACAGCAGGAAAAGCAGGAATGCAAGGACAACAGGACGGCTAGTTCTTCCTCTTCCTGACGAACCTCTTGGCCACTTTACGGACAGCGCGGGAGGTAGCTCTCTGTCCGTAGAAGCGGGGGGGTCTTGCCTCTTCCACATCCGGTTCCAGGACTTCGTCTGCGAAGGGCATCTCATCAATGATCTCTTGCTCCGTCCTGTTGTCCTCCTCCTCGGACAACTCGTCGTCGCTGTAACTGACTCCGAGGTTGATGACTGGGGTCCAGCCCGGGCAGCCCTTCAACATCCGCCCATCCTCCCGCATGCAGCATGGACCGAAGCAGGAGAGTGGCCGGATGTGAAGCACACTGCCGATGGTGACCGCTTGGTGTGCTTTGGATATGCCGGTCACTTCACCGGTAGCCCGGATCTTGCGGCACTTCTTGCTCTTCCGGTTTGCATCGATATCCTTCTTACTCCGATGGATGAGTTGAATTTTCTCGGAGGAGACTTTATCCATGAAATCCTCTGCATTCTGTATAATTTGCTCCTTCTTGGTCTCCCGAGAAGCAATCCGCTTGATTGCCCCTCCCACCCCGTCGCAGGGGCCCTTACCATGACCACTCTCTAGCCAGGTCCAGGCACAGCGGACGTGGAAGAGAGTGGGGCTGTCCAGCAGCATCTGGCATATGTATCGGTTACGGTACTGCGACGAGGGGGAGTCGGACACGAACCAAACGAACTGCAACTGGGGGTGCTTAAGCCGGAGCTCTTTTATCAGGGCCTCAACAAAGGTAAACGTCTCCTCAAAACCATGGGTATGGTCATCAGAGACCCCAACAAAGTTGTAGTGGTACATGGTACCTTCATCTCCCTCCTCTGGGACCCAGTCGGGATCCTCCCGGTCAACTGGCAAGTTTGAAAAGTCCTTGACCTTGGCCACCATGGCCTTGAGAGTGATCTGAGGTTTAGAATAGTACGCTGACTGGATTTGTTTGGCATAGTCCGTAGTCCAGTTTTCAGCGTAGTCAACTTGGACTACGGACTGATGCATGGGGAGGCGGTCTTTCAGAAGCTTTACCTGGGAGTTCTGATTTTCTACTCTCCGACAGTGGGCCCTAAAGGAGGGTAGGAGGGCCACCAGTTTAGCCTTGAACACAGCCTTGGTTGCTATACGTTGAAACAGTCGCTGGCCACACATGGTGACTTCCTCCTCTGCATCCTCATCTTTGTTCTTTTTCCCTTGCTCCCGCTGTTGGCGTGCACTTTTCCCACCCTCCACCTCAGTTTTCTGTGGCTTATCCCATATGTAGTACTTCATGTGTGTAGCGGGGTACTCCTCCACTATTTCTTTGATTCTTTCGTCACTGAGTTCTAGGAGGCTGGTGGTGGACTTAGGTAAAGAAGAAACAGCCTGACACATGTATGCAATGTTGCTATGTGCCTTACAGAGACACGACTGACGCTTCATGACGTGAAACAATTTCACGTCATTTGGCCTGGCGCGCACAAAGGTGCTCTCGGACACCATGTCACTGGGGGCACATTGGGAGGTATACTTCCTGTAACTGTTGGTGAGGGTGTCCATGAGCACCACCTTCTGCTGCTCTATCCCATCCTTGTTCTTTTTCTTATTCGCCCCGTCTCTCTTTCCAGGTAACATGGCACTGTTCGCAGGGTCGCGCATCCATGCACGGACAACCTCTGCCTTTCTGATTCCGTCTTGCCTCCTTGCCTCACGGAGCTGGAGGTCAGAGAAGACCCTATTACGGTTTACCCCGAGTTCCTTGGCGAGCACACTTTTGGTCCCCCGTGGTAACTTTTGCTCCTTAAGCTCAGCGTCCATGCTGTTTTCGGATAACAGCTTCATCTTTTCCTTCTTTCCGAGTGTTGACAATTGTTTTTTCAGGACCATATATGGTTTTACCCTGTTCTCAACATTTTTGCGGGTCCTTGGGGTCATCCGCTCGTTCCTCATTAGATGGCTGGCACTCCTCCTAGGTGTGGCATCAGGGCCCAAGTAGTCTCTCTCCACATTGATGGCTTGTGGTGGGGGGTCTCTGACTGGGGACGGAGACAGAGAGGAGGACAGTCGCCTCCCTAGTTTTTTGGGCCTGCCTCTTTCCCTGTGTGGTGTTGGGCTTGGGTTGGGGGCAGGAGTGTCAGGGTTAGGTGCTGCGAGTGTCTGTTTTCTCAGCAACTTTACATTTTTGTCTCTTTCCTGCTTCAGTTGCTTAGAGAGCCGCTCTATCTCTCTTTGGAGGGCACGTGTAGCTGGCTCTTGGGACCAGGCTCTCTTGCTTCTGTCATCAAATGTACAAGTATCTACCATAAGTCTCTCTCTTTAAAAGTATGTTCATATCTATTTTTTTTAGAAGTAGTATCTCAAATACCTTGCATACCTCCGGGGCCAGAGGCCTACATTCCTTACTAACACTATTACACTACCCCCTGTGTCTTCCCGAGTGATAAAGAACGGTCCAAAATACTTGTTAGGACCGTCCACTTTGTACCATAGAAGTAACACTACCCCCTGTGTCTTCCCGAGTGATAAAGAACGGTCCCAAATACTTGTTAGGACCGTCCACTTTGTACCATACACGTAACACTACTACTGTGTCTTCCCGAGTGATCCTATGTATAAACTCCATAGAGAAAATGTGATGGAAGGCTATGCCCAAAGAAATGATGCAATTGGATGAGTGAATTCTTTATTTGGAAAAAGAATGGACATGTTCATCAACATATATATAATATATATGTATAAATGTTAAGAAATACATGTGTACACACTTTGAAATGTTGCCTTCCAGCCGACTTTCATGTCCCTCAGTGTTGCAAGGAGTTGCTGATGCAAGGCATGGTGTGCTGTAACGTATTTTGTGGAGACTAGTGAGAGATAATCTTTTACAAAAAACAAGTTCTAAACTTGTGAGTCATGGTTAATACAAAATGCTTTATTTTTATAATGTTACAATGACTTCTGGAATGATGATATCTTTGTTTAACAGTTTTTGATCATGCACTTTTACTTTTTCATATATAGTCTACTTCTTGGCGCCCTTACACCACTTAAAAGCAATGGTCAACTTTTTGGGGTCACTCTTCCTCCTCCTGTAAAAAAATGTGATATAAAAATGTGAGAACAGAACGGTAACATTGAAAAGAAGTATGATGTTACAAGTAGGAAGGAACACCAAGTTAAATATTAATACAAAGTACAATCTTTAAAAACAAATTTAATGCCAGCTGTTAGGGAAGAAAGTTCTTTTGCCTTACCTGCTGGATCTTCTAACAGGTGAGACAGGTGAGCCTTGGGAAGAGACTTGGGAAGATGCAGCACTCACAGGGGAGTCTGTGGCTGACTGCTGGAGGGTTTCCACAACCTGCTCCAGACTCCTCCGTCTGGTGGGACGTGACATGCTTGCTGTAATTTTAATGAACATACATGTAAAAAAATTAAAATCATTTAGTCATATAGTATTCTATAGATTAGTAGTAGAATGCCATTGCCCTGCATCACTCGGCAAGACACAGTGGTATTGCAATCATATTTCAAATAGTAGTCAGGAAAATAGATTAAACTACTTACTCTGGGAAGATGACGGTGTGGTTGCGGGTGTGGTTGCGGGTGTGGTTGCAGGTGTGGTTGCTGAGGAATAAAAACAATTCAATAATTGAGTATAGTTACTTATTCTACATTTATTTATTAAATGAGTATTTTGGTCATTTCTTTGGGCATAACCCTCCAATGAGTATCACTCGGGAAGACATGTTGGATATATATAGGAGAAATGGAAAATAAAATGTCTTTTTAATACTCACTCTGTGGTGAAGGTGAAGGGGTGGAGCTCTCCTGAGGAGGCTCGACACCAGGCTTCACAGCGGGCTGGACAGCAGGCTTAACAGGAGGCTGGACTGTGGACCTTATAAGGGAATGACTACATAGTCACCACAAGCAGGTTGTTGTGTGTCAGCATATATTTTTAAAAATACAGATATATCTACATACATTATATAGTTTTGTGTTATCTAATTTGTCAGGATATTTATTAAATTTTTAGATAATTGAGAATTGAATATATAGCATTTATAAAGTTCATCCAAATTATAACTGTACTAACGAGGCTTCAAAGGTCAAGTTCAAGTTCCTCCTAATTCTGTCTCTTTGAGAACGGGTTGGGGGTGGAGAGACATCTACTGATCCCAAAAAATCAATGGAGTCTAGGTCCTCCTGCTGCTGTGGTGGTTTGGGCCTCTGTTGGGTGGGCAAGGGAACGACTGCCATAGATGTAGGTCTGAAAAAAGAATGAATAACGTGTACATTGTTTATTTTCAACAACGTAAATTTTTAAAGCTCATAGGACCCATAGAAGAAATGTGAAGGAGGGCTATGCCCAAAGAAATGGCCAAAAAGTACTTGTCTTCATGAGTTATTCTATATTATACTAGGTTCATACAGGAAATGTGATGCCCAAAGAAATGATGCAATAGACTTACTTATCCATCTCTGCATGAACTTCTACATGCACCTCAGTGGTTGGGGATGTGGTAGTGGTTGGAGACTCCGGTGGTGGGACAGACTCCTGTGGTGGCACAGACTCCGGTGGTGGCACAGAGGCTGCTGCAGAGGGGGCCTTCCGGACCTTCCGGACCTTCCTAGCAGGAGTGGCCTTGGACCCTGGAGACTCCGGTGGTGGCACAGAGGCTGCTGCAGAGGGGGCCTTCCGGACCTTCCGGACCTTCCTAGCAGGAGTGGCCTTGGACCCTGGAGACTCCGGTGGTGGGACAGACTCCTGTGGTGGCACAGACTCCGGTGGTGGCACAGAGGCTGCTGCAGAGGGGGCCTTCCGGACCTTCCGGACCTTCCTAGCAGGAGTGGCCTTGGACCCTGGAGACTCCGGTGGTGGGACAGACTCCTGTGGTGGCACAGACTCCGGTGGTGGCACAGAGGCTGCTGCAGAGGGGGCCTTCCGGACCTTCCGGACCTTCCTAGCAGGAGTGGCCTTGGACCCTGGAGACTCCGGTGGTGGGACAGACTCCTGTGGTGGCACAGACTCCGGTGGTGGCACAGAGGCTGCTGCAGAGGGGGCCTTCCGGACCTTCCGGACCTTCCTAGCAGGAGTGGCCTTGGACCCTGGAGACTCCAGTGGTGGGACAGACTCCTGTGGTGGCACAGACTCCGGTGGTGGCACAGAGGCTGCTGCAGAGGGGGCCTTCTTTGCAGGAGGGGCCTTCTTAGGTGTGGACTTGTAGAAGTCCATCCGTGACTGTGAGGGACTTATCTTTGCATTTACATCTGGACTTGCAGGCTTTCTGCGCTTGACAGGCAGCTTGGCTGGTGTGTCTACACTCACACCTGCAAGGCGGTGAGAAGACCTTCCTGAAGTGCCTGGGTTAGGGTCTGCCTGCTTATCTGTAAAATGAATTAAATTATAACTTGTAATTGGCTTTTACTATTGACTTTGTATTTGATAAAATTTTATTATTTCTTTGGGCATAACCCTCCATACAATTTTCTTCTCAGATATCGGAAATGTTTAACTCACAAGACTGTTATTATGTATACATGTTAGCATATACATGTACATGTATAATACATACCTGTGCCTTTAGCCTTGCCAGTAGGTTTTCCTTCTTTTAGGAGCCTCCTTGCCTCCCTCTTTGCAAGTTTGTCTCTTTCCCTCTCTCTTTTAAGTTTATCTTCCGGCATGAGGCTTCTTACTTTCCTGTCTGGGTTTCTCTTCTCGTAATCCTAGGAAAAAATTAGAATACATATCCATTTATAGATTTTTTCCGTACCAATTGGTTTTATTCATCTTGTATAGCATCACTCGGGAAGACATCAAATTTTGGTCATTTCTTTGGGCATTACCCTCCAATGAGTATCACTCGGGAAGACACTGCTGTACTGCAGCTCCAGTACTTTTTTTTGGGTTGTTTATTTGGCACAATATGATAATTAAATATATTGAACTTACCTCCTTAGACTGTTTATCCCGGTCTTTATACTCTTGTGTGTTTTTGACCTTCTCCCTCCATGTGGATGTGCTCTCCTTTGCTCTTTCTGACTTCTCTTCTGGAGTCAACGGCATCTTAAAAATAAATAAATAAATAAATTTTCATGTATGACACCTGGGTCAGTACTGACCGTCTTTGTTGTCAATAAAAGATATTATTATTATTATTAATAAATAAATGTGATTTTAAACCAACCCCCCCCCATATTTGGATCATTCCACAAATTACATTGGGGGGTGTTCAATTTTCAGACGACCCCCCCCCCCTTCATAAGTAATGATCACTCCCTAAAAGTATAGAAATGTATGGAAGGCTGAACATTTTGACACTGCGCACTTAGTTTCTATGGTGTTATTATGGATCTTTCGTTGGAAATTCGCTGTCCCACTGCTTTGTACACCTGCAGGCACATATTAAGGATTGTCTTGGCGAGTGATTAATTCAACCTAAATCCCATAGGCAAACATACACACAGACTACCTTCGAGAAAATATATACAAATGTAGGGAACGCTGAAGAAATTGACAGCGCGGGGATGCCGTACGAAGTCATTTTCGATTTTTCGGCAAAAAAAACATGCTCCGCTACTTTGGGGCTATTATCTATTCTGTTTCAACCCATATTTGTTATTATTTTACCATAATTTCTCATTAAAACCATCAAGAAATGAAAAAGACATCGCTTTCTTACCGTTGTTTCGTTGTCGTCTGCAGCCGGCAGCTTCGTACGCCCAAACGGCATGTCACATGATAGCGCTAAGCCAATAGGAAGCCGCCTGGCGTGTTAGTTCCAATTCGAAACACCAGATGTCACTCGGGAAGACGCTGGCTTCGGCAAGACATTATATATTTTGCCGCCATGGTTTGATACTACGGAGGGTAGGCGAGTGGTGTATGGCATGGATGGTTAGGCATGTCTGGGGGGTACATAACCCACATACTTTGGATAGTTAAATATTTTAACCCTAAAAGGTAGGAGAAAAAATTATTATATTCTGTCTTGTCGAAAATGTCTTGGCGAGACTGCCTTCTCTTACAGAAATTAGGTATGGGTCTATTATTTCCATGTTTATCAATGGATTTTTTTTTTTTTTTTCACACACATTAAATATAACCTTATTCTAATTTTTAAAGGCATTTTTGAACCCATTGACCTCTGTGATTTTTTTAGGGGGGGGGGTATAAGGCTGAAACACTCGCCAAGACACAGACATTCACCAAACTTCAAATGCTCCCATAATATACAAGAAATAAGGCCAGGTGGGGGATGTTTGGCTCTGATACAATGTCCAACCACCAAATGTATGTAACGTAAATGGAAACTCACATATTTGGTACGATTTCCAGAAAATATTTTTTTTTTATATATTTTGGGGGATTATTTTGCTCATTTAGGGTCAATTTTGGCCTATTTTGAGGCCCTGGAGACTAAAATATCAATTTCCCACCCCAAAAACCTATATGTAACATCAAGAACTCATCGAGCCTGATGATATTAGCAAAAAAAATCCAAGAAAAAATCAAAAAATCTAAGTACAGGGGCCGACGGAAGTGCCAAAAATAGGATATGCTCTGTTTCTATGGTTTTTGACCCCACGCGATCCCGAAAAATGGGGGGCAGTGGATTCCCATTACTTCTCTATAGCAGGGCGGTGGAATTCCATTAGATCCCAAAAGGACTGTATTGTTTATACACCATACATATGAGGGCATGAAAGTGATAAAAAGGCACAGTGCTGGACAATGACAAATTCTGATCCATACAAATACATGAGTACAATAGGATGTAGGCTTGAAGGGGGTGGGCAGTTCAGTCAATATTTGGGATTGTCAAAAAAAGGGGGGCAGTCAATGTCTAGCTTATCAATCAAGTAGGGCGGTCAGATTTCAAGATACTGGGAGATAGGGTGTAGGGCGGCAGTTGAGGGTGACCTACACAGAGTCAGTGCCCCCCCCCCTGGGTTAGGCAGCTTTAACCATGTCGTGGAGTAAGGAGTGGGGAAGTAGGGGGAGAGGGGATCAAGCTGGATACATTGGGTCTTCCCGCCCAAATCACTTGTCCCTAGGTCGGAGAGAGGTTGGCCTTGTGAAGTGGGTCGGCGGGGCTTAGCGGGATTGATAGGTGGGAAAAGGAGGTTGAGGCTAGGAAATGAGATGTGTGTTTTATTAATTTCAAAACTTTTATGCTATAGGGTTCAAATATTTAGGATAGGTAGGTCAGACCCCCCCCCCAAAAAAAAAAAAAAAAAAAAAAAGAAGATAAAAGAGCTAAATATCATTTCTCCTTTTATATCTCCTTTTGTAATTTAATGAATTTGCAGCCCATGTCGGGTAAAGGAGTGGTCAAATCCCTCTTGAGGGGGATACCCAATTCTTAGCAAAAAAAAAAGCCTGTGTGCTATTATAAATCAAAGAGGGGTTCAAAAATTATCCACACCTGGGAGGGGGCAAAAAATTTTGACTGCCGTCGATAGGGGGGGGGGGCGTAAAAAATGTTCGCTCTTCCGCACGAAAACCCACCTCCCCCTGTGGATGAATAATGACCGCTCCTTAACCTGAAACCGCTAGGCCTGAAACATACATTTTTTTGCCCCTTATAGGTCTATAGATGTGGTAAGACTGAGAGGGCATCCACCACTCCAGGGTCTAAGGCTATGGTAATAGAGGCTATATAATATTCCGAGTTAGCAGATTCTTTAGTGGGCCGACCCCTGCTGAAGCTGATACCTTGCGAGATAATGACTGATAACAGCGAGCTGATGGGTACCAGGTGTTACGTAATGCACCCTGAAAAGTCTGCAGTGAATGAGAGGAATATTCTCATTGGTTAATAATGCATCACGCTAGGTCGGATATTTGGTCCTCCTCCAGGAGGTAAGAGGGGGCTTTAACCCTTTAAGGGTCGCTGATAGACTATATTTTGCCCCCCCCCCTCAAAAAAAATTGAAACCAATATACACTTTTATGGTGAACTTAGTCATTTGCACAAATTGACCAAAATAGCAGGATCACTTGCTTCAGTTGTGCTTAAAATTTGACGCGCCCCACCTGACCCGCGTCCCCCCCCCCAAAAGTCACGTTACTTCCGACACCTCTGTTAATTTAAATGCACCATGCCCATTGGTCGGCATGATGAAGTGCTGGCGAGTCTGCTCCCCAGCACTTCATTAGAGCATCATGCCGACCCTCCAGGACTGTCTGAGCTCCATAAGGTCAGCATGATACATGATGCATCAACACCAGCGGTCCTTAAAGGGTTAATCTACCATAAAGCCTCTAATGAAGTGTCTATTACAGAGGCATTGTGCCCCTTTATGGCTCATTTTAAAGGCTCAAAGTAAAGTCAATATCACTTCATTTTACTCCTGTTAGCTTAACCATTCCTGCACCTTCCCCTCTCAGTCTCTCTTATCTTACTCTCCATGAAAATACTAGTAGCTTACATGGGCTGTTACTTTTCATCTCACAATTCCTCTCCTTATGATATCTTCCAGTTAGGCCATATATATATGTTAATAGGTATATAGTTGACTGGTCTAATTGAGAGAATATTCAAGAAAATGCAGTTTAGGTACGTAAAATAAACTGATCAAGACATTGTGCATTCATGAATCAGCCAGAATGATCTAGTCAAAAGGTAAATCCCTCTAAAACAATTAGTAATGCATAAAGAGATGAAAATAAGAAAGCACATTTAGCTTTGGAAACAGGATGCACTCATCCCCCAACATCAAGTTCACGCAGACTAATCCAATAGCCATGAACTATGGGCACCATAAACACTGTATCTTGTGAACGATAGATAAATAAATGATAATAAAATGAAATAACGAAAAGAAAAGGAAACTCACATTAGTTAAATAGTCTAGTGGTTAGAGCGCCCCTTGGTGTAACCTTACCTCCAGGATCTAAAGTACTTGAAAAGCTTTTTTGAGGATCCATAAACCTTATTGAGGTGGACAGTTACCTCGTGTTACCTTATCAA
The DNA here is from genome assembly GCA_949317995.1 of Acholoe squamosa. Lineage (NCBI taxonomy): Eukaryota > Metazoa > Annelida > Polychaeta > Phyllodocida > Polynoidae > Acholoe > Acholoe squamosa. The sequence goes on along the minus strand of OX439046.1, from coordinate 68,239,680 downwards.
TGTCTCTATAGTCTACGCACTACCTTCTGGTGATACCGTAAAACATACCTGTGTCATAGATTACATCTAGGTATATTTATCATTTTATTCAGTAGTGTTTGTCAAATAATCCAGACGTTTCGTCTGATTATCAAAAGTGTCCCTATGTAAGGGCCACTTATATTATATATATATATATATATATATATATATATATATATATATATATATATATATATATATATATATATATATATATATAAGGGAGGTTCAACAATCACGTCACTGCTTAGGGGGTGGGGGGGGGGGTGGGTATTTGGGTTCCCCTATATATGATCCATACAAAAACAGTGACAAGTGGGATGGGTGGGTCCTGAGAATTGCCTAAATACCGGTGACGTAATTATTCCCTAGGTTTCCGGTAACATGGTCAATACATGTTGAGATAGGTAGGTCGTACAGTTTGGACAAAGAAAAATGTTCCTTAGAAACTAGGATAATTCTCAAAATATTAAAAATAGGGTATTGATAAGATAAATTTTGGGATACATTTCTTCTAAAGAATAAATTATGAAAATTGTTGATAAAATATCTGAGGTCAGCCCTTTTTGACCCTAACTTTTTTTCTTTCTTTCTTCATTTTTTTCTCTCTCTTTTTTTTTGGGGGGGGGGGCGGGGGGGGTCTGAGAAACATAACTCCCGTTATCTGCAGAACAGACTGTAGCCTTCCACTCAGTGCTATCTGAGTGTTTGGTAGGAGTCCAACCTCCATACCAGGGTGATAAGAGTAAAACATACAGCACACTCTATCCTGTCATCAACCATGGTGTGTTTAGGGATAGGTGGGGGTGGTCTAGAGGGGGGTAAAGACGATCCCCAGTGGAAGATAGGGGTCAGTGCTATTTATATGAGAAGAGCTTTGAAACCACGCCTGTGGAATGTTATAAAAGGGAGGTTTAGCAACCACTACGTAGTCCCCCGTAGATCATTTAATGCAGACGTACTCCGTGCTGCAGATATATACTGCATGTCTGCGTTACATTGCCCACGTCATGGTCACTAAACCTCCCTAATACCCTGACTGGCCAACTTTAGATTCATAATTTTCTTTTATGGGATACGATCCAGGGCAATCGTAGTAAGGGGCAGTTGGGAGGCTCAGAGCATAGCGTTGGAGAAATACCTAGCTGGTATAGGGATGTTTTGCACCCACTGCGTGGCCATTGAACCATATCTGTGAAAAGGGCACTGAAATGCACTGAATATTTGGGAATGTAGGGCGCCAGGGGTGACTGAAATTTACGCAATCACATAATATCAGTCCTATTTCTTCTTTTCTTTTTAAATTTTGAATTATGTTTTAAGGGTTTCTGAAATTAACATCGAAAGGCTTTTATCCAGGAATTTAACAGATACGGATTCACACACCACAACCGGCCGGATAGCTCAGTTGGTTAGAGCGTCGTGCTAATACGGAGGTTTAGCACAAACTGCGTGGGCAATAAAACGCAGACGTGCAGCACTGGTATGTCTGCGTTAAATGAGCTACGGGGGACATACGCCGTGGTTGCTAAACCTCCCTATTAAGGACGTTTAGCAACCACTATGTTTTCAAAATCACGCACACGTGCAGTACACCTACAGCATTGCTACGTCTACGTAAAATCAGGAATAGGTGACGTACGTCGTGGATGCTAAACTTCCCTATTTAAATAACGCGAATGTCGTGGCTTCGACCCCCACATTGGCCAGGCGGTACTTTTATTTTTATTTTTTTTAATTTTTTTTTAATTTATTTTTTTTTTACATGCGACTTGTGCTTATTAACTGAGAGACAAAATAGAGAGAATTCACATTTAACCATAAAGCTCACATATCAGTAGTACAAATGCAGTCAGTAAACTGTTTATTGGATGGTCCCTTTCAACAGACACCAACCCCACCACAACACCAATACTACAAATTGTACAAGCCTAGCCCTAGCCTAGGGAACAAGGCCCGGGGTCAAGCCTCACAAGGCCACTTCTTAAAATCGACAAGGGGACAGTGATCGAGGGAATTTAAAAAGATAATAATTAAAAAAGATAAAATGAAAGTAAAAATAAAACATTAAAAAAAAAGGGGTCATTTTAAAGAATTACAAATCTGTGTTTTTTTTAAGGAGGGGGGGTGTCATTCCCCCTTTTGAGAATCCCGGGAAAAGGGGTATTTTTGGACACCTTTAATGGGGATGGTGGAGATTTTTTTTACTTTTTTTCCAATTCAAAAGGAGACCTAGGACCCCTGTCTGCTTCCTATCCTGAGAAAACAACATCGCCCAATGTGGGGCTCGAACCCACGACCCTGGGATTAAGAGTCCCATGCTCTACCGACTGAGCTAACCGGGCTGGCTGACGTGTGTACCCAGGAAGGTAAGCAGAAACTTTTTTCACAACTTTCTCCATTTCCACTGTCTAGTAAATGTTCATAAGATTTAAAAAGAAGGGAGGTTTAGCATACACTCCGCAGGCAATATAACGCAGACGTGCGGCAGATTTCATGCGCACAGTCTTAGGGTTTTTTCCACCACCCTTCCCAATTGGGGGGTTTTGCCAGGTAGCAAGGCTACATTGGGCCAATGTCGGCTTATATTGGGCCAATGTCGGCTTATATTGGGCCAAGCATGGTCAAGCATGGCCGGCCCAATGCTCCATTGTTGATTGGGTTGTCTACCCCCGTCTCTCCTTTAATCAATTCTACGGTAACATATGGACTTAAGGCCTGAAAAATGTATGTTCAGGTAACGGGGTCGAAAAATTAGGAAACCGGTAGGTATAGGAATTTTTTTAAAGAATCGTTTTAAGTGCCAAAACGTCAAACTTTTCCCCTAAGGGCCCATAAAAGAAATTAGGGAAGGGTAAGAAGAAAATTAGGGTAGGCAGAATTTATATCAGAACACAAACATATTTTTAGCATATGCAATACCCCGGGTGCAACAAATATTTCTGGCGCTCTTTTTTTTTTCATCTGCCCCCCCCCCTTCTTACAAAATGACCACTACCTTCCGAAGAAGACGCCCTCTAGTGATTGGACTTACCCAGTAGCCTTACATTGAATGGGGAGCCTGCGGTGTACTATAGGGACCACTGAGACTTTGTTGGGGATAAGTTGCATCGATTTCACCCTGGTGGAGACTGTGAGAGCATGGGCGTAGGAAAAGGGGGGGCCAGGGGGCCTGGGCCCCCCCAATCATGAAGGAGGTGGGGCCTGAGTATCTCTGGGCCTCCCCCCCCCCCCCAAAGAAATTTGCCAAGAATTCATAATAAATTGAACAAGAAGCTAAAACTTTGTATTTCAAATTAGGTTAATATAATAACGGGATAGGGAAATGGGGTCCTGGACCCCAAATCAGATCTAAAATTCATTAAAAATTACATTTCTCTACAAATTATATATAGGTATTTATAGGGGCTATTGCACTTGAGCCGACAATTCAAGGTGCTGAGGTTGGGCCCCCACTGGGCCCCCCCCAATGAAGATTCGCTTCCTACGCCTCTGGAGAGTTAATTGTAATTGAAGGTTTAACTCGGGACCACGTGACCAGACTACAGGTGCCCCCCTGGTGACCTTAGCTGACCTTTAGACGCTCCCCTGGTGGGGGACACCTTACAGGGGAGGATCCAGAATGGGTTGTCTAGTGGGGTAGGGCACTGCCAAGAAAATTTGGTCTAGGGGAGAGGGGGGGGGGGTGGCATAGCCTGGCTTCGGCAACATATTTTCCATAGTTAATAGTTTAACAAAGGCCCAGCTTCAAGGGGTCGAAGGGGGGGGGGACCCGGGGGGAGGGGCACGTGCCCCCTCGGGCCAACCCCTGCTAGCCATTTCTCAAACAGTACTACCCCTCTCCCTCCGATTCCAACCACCCCTACAATCCAGTCCAATCATAGTGATTGACCCTTGGTGATCATGTATTACCTACGATTGCCTATACAGGTGCATACCTTTTCCCTCTGTATCTGCTGTAATCGTAGTGATTGACCCTGTACAATGAAGAATTCCCTTCCGATCCTGGCCAGATCAGTACGATTTCAGGGTGCCCAAAACTTATGTGTCTGAGAAATGACTTCCAGGAAAGTTCTGCTGTTCTTACATACGCATAGCCAGTGGGTGTTCCGTTCCTCCAAGGAGGAACGGAACACCCACTGGCTGGTTAGTGCAACGCAAAGGCTCTGGATTGGGGGGGGCTCCCCATGTCACATATCAATTCTAAGAAATGTTCAAATCACATGTTCCTTAACTCCCCATGTCACCTGTAAGGTTGCAAAATTTAAGAAATATAACCTATGTTATTCACCTAGCACTGGAATAGGTGACGTACGTTGTGCTTGCTAAACCTCCCTATATAGCAAACACGACGTACGTCACTCATACCTGATTTTACGCAGACGTAGCAATGCTGTAGCTAGGTATGCTGCAGGCAATTACTACTACAGGCCTAAAATGGGCCAAATTAAGTTTGTCATTTATTTTTTTTTATTACCCGGTATCTTCTTTTCTGTACTTTGTTTTCTTTACATTGTAGGCATAGAATAATAGAAGTTGGCCATGAAGGAAAAGGTCTTTGTGAGTATCCCGCGAGCCGGAGTCGAACCAGCGACCTAAGGATGTCAGGTATATGTGTGACCACTACAGTCCTCCGCTCTACCAACTGAGCTATCCCGGCGAACAGGTAACACAATGCACACGGTGGGACGCAATGACTATACTGTGTTTGGTGGTTAGGTGACGGAGCTATTTGAGGAATAAATAAGTAGGTATGCTGTATTTGGTATCAAAGTGGCGAGTAAAGCTGGACCAACTACTGTATCGTCATGTTTTTAACAATAATTGATTGATTGATTTTTTTTTTTTAACATTCAAAAGTGGGATCCCCGCTTCATGGGACTGCCTCATTAGTTTACGGACACTCTGTCCTTTCTTTCTCAGTCAGTCTGTACACTGTTAGACCCAGGCAAGGGTTTTACAGTAGATTGCTTCTATTTCTGGAAAACAGTGGTATAGCCCATTTACAATTGGGGCTGAGAGTGTAGGGTAATTCAAAACACTGCTAATCTATGAGATGAATGATCAAATCTATGAGGAGGGGCGAGAGAGAAAACCGCTACCGGGGCTTCATTCCCTTCCTCTTCTCAAAGGATAGCAAGTGTTCTTTTATTTGCCTGGTCCCATAGGCAGGGTTAGACAAACCACGGCCTTTGATCAGTCAGACACGTTTATAAAACAAACTGGTAATTGTGGTGGGCATAACAAATAAACGCAAATCAGATTACTATTTCTTAAAGAAAAGAAATTGATCAATGGTTGATACCGACAACAGGTAAAGATATTAACCTCAAATCTCATCATTTGCTTTCTCTCCTCTGTCTGTCAAGAAATCAGGTGGACAAACGTTATTTTCAGAATCAGCCCTTTGTAAATAGGACCTTATGAATATAAGGCCAACAAAAATAAAAAGGTGTGTTTCCAGTAACATAGCTCAAAGAGCTAGGGTCAGATTTTTTTTTTTTACATTTATATAGGAAATGTTAGGTCACATATCAATAGATGTATCAAATTCTTTGATTTCGTTGTAAAATGATGATGGGAAAATGACAACTCTGAGAGAGGGGAAAAACACGAAAAGGATACAGCAAAAATCCTCAAAAAGTGATGAAAAATTTAAAAATGAAAAAATGAGACAAAATTCTTCAAAATCACAAAAAAGGTCTTTTTGCCCCTGTTTTGCTAGGGTCGGTCGGGTTACTGGAAACAAACTTTTTTTTTTATTTGGCCTAGGAATGAAGAAGATATGGGCCTGTCAAAACTTTGACAAAGAGTCATTTCCAACAGATCTTAACTATTAAGATTATGCATGATGCATTCTGGTTCATGTATACCGTGGTCGTCATGATGCATGAATGCAGCCCCGGCGAGTTACTCACCAGGGCTAGCACATTCATTCATCATTATGGCATAATGAGGTTGAACAGTCCCATTGCATTATGCCCTTTGGCCATCATGATGCACCAATGAAGTGCTGGCGAGACTGCTCGCCAGCACTTCATTGGAGCATCATGCCGACCCTCCGGGAGTATATGTCAACCCCATAGGGTCGGCATGATGCACCAATGAAGTGCTGGTAGGCAGTCTCGCCAGCACTTCATTGGTGCATCATGCCGACCAATGGGCCCCTCTGAGAGTGTATCAGCCCGGAAGGTTTGGCATAATGCATGAATGTATAATGATGACCGTCTGGGGGTGCCAACCCTGAATGGTCAGTATGATGCATGCATGAAGCGATGGGCATGATGCATTAATGCATCAGCGACCCTTAAATGGTTAACCCCTTCAGGTACTACATTGACAGCAATAACTGGGTCACTTCAAATTGTTGAAAATAGTGACTCAGTGGTAATTAAAATGTGTCAGCTGGTTGTGACATTGTCATCTGACCCTTGCCTGTCACCTGTCCTGTGTCTGACTTTTTAATTACCTTCTACTTCATCCCATGTACCCCCTGTAGTTAGATCTACTCATCCCCCCCACCACCACCCTTCTCTAGACATCACATGCACATCTTTCTCTGAGTGACAATTTCTTTTAGCAATATGGGCTGGGCATCAGTGGGCCTTTGCCTTTTTAGTTCAATTGGAAATTGAATTATTAAGGTAAAAGTGCACCATGTTTGTTGGTCTCAAACGATGAATGCAGTCTTGGTGAGCGAACAAATGTCATGCCTGACAGATGATACTGGTGCAGCAATGACGACCAATAGACATGATGCACTCCTACATTCGCAGCCTTTACAGGGTTTAAAGGCAGAAGGGGAGTGACAATTGATTGGTGTGTCAGGGTAAAGGGTGACCTGATTAGATCAACCAAAGAGGGGTTTTACAAATTTGTTCCCAATCACTATCACTGTTCACGTTGATATTGCTCAGAAGGTTTTGCTTTGCATCTCGTCCAGCCATCGTTCTTTCTTTACCTGTGTTGTTTTGTGGTTCAAGAAGTCAGTTCTCAAACACTAAGTACCACTACTGTGAGTTCCCTCGTAAAAGCCACACCTCCGACTGTAGAGGGGGCTACAGGCCAATTTTTTGCTTAAAAACTGTAGTTTTAGTACTGTTCCATAGTGCAAAATACCCTCCTATAAGCCGCACCGGTTCTTTTAGCTCATCTATAAGCCTAATTTGAATTTGGATTCTGGTATAAGCTGCGGCTTATACGAGAGAATTTAAGGTAGTTGACCAGTAGTAGGACTTGAGAAATGACTAGCAGCGTAGCAGGTAACATGAAGCAAACTCTAAGATACAATTTTGCTGGGCTAACTCCTCCTGACCATTGTCAGGTGAGACCATAATCATATTGATCCCTTCTGGTCTGATCCCGGCGTAGAGGTGCTACAGGTAACGGGGATTACACTACTTTGTAACCCTTTAAAGGCTGCTGATGCATTAATGTATCCGCCCATTGGTCGCCATGATGCATGAATGCAGCCCTGGCGAGTAACTCACATTCACACATCATGCCGATCCTGTAGGGTTAATACAGTTCCAGAGGTTTGGCATGATGCACCAATGAAGTGATGGTGAGCAGACTCACCAGCACTGCAATCCTGCATCAGCAGCCCTTAAAGAGATACTTATAATCCCCAGTCTCCTCTATGGATCATTCACACCTGGACACGTGTCTACCTGCATTGAGGAGTGGGGGAGGGGGGGGTGATAGATGAGGGGTGGGCGATATTAGATCACTCCACCATGGATTATTTCCTGATGAGGGAGCTTAACCCATCCTTTGTCCAATTCTAGACATTGCTCCAAGGGCAATTTTATTGTCCCCTGTCCATTATGATGGAGGCTATTTCAGGTATGTCTCGCCCCTTTCTTTGAGTATATCTAGGTTTGATTTTTGGAACCTATTGGCTACAAGCTGGTCTGGCTCTGGTTCTTACAACATTCACTGATAAGATCTGACAAGAAGGGACCATCATGTCCCTGGAAGTCATAGTGGGTGTTACCCAGGGACAATGTACCCATCATGGTATATCTTATCAGTGGGTTTTACCTGAACCAGCGAAATTCAAAATGGTGGACCCACTGGGTATGGGTCTAGACTCCTATACATACCCCGGAGACAATGGAGTACCTCCCACACCCCCCCCCCCTTCCACACACTAACTCTCACCTCCATCCCCATCCCCTCCCTCCATACCCATTATGACACCTCACCTGACCATAACGACCCGGATGACCTTTTGTCACGTGACAACCACAGCTTAATGGTGATTGGCTGAGGAGACTATGGCCAGAACGAGGCTGTACCAAGCTCCCATAATGCATGGCGGATTCGGACTTCAAAGCAAACTGCTATCAGAACACAGGCCATAACGTGCTCCTCACCCTTTAACCCTTTAAGGCCTGCTGATGCAGGATTGCATCATGCCAATTGGTTGTCATGATGCACCAATGAAGTGCTTGTGAGCAAACTCACCAGCACTTCATTGGTGCATCATGACGACCCTTCCGGGTTGGCCCATAGGGTTGGCATGATGCATGAATGTAGCCCTGTTGAGTAACTCGCCAGTGCTACATTCATGCCTCATGCCGACCCTACAGCCTCAATACACACCCAACACCTGTATAGGACAGTGTATAGGTTCCGTATAAAGCTCTGATAAAGTCCTGGAGGGTGTTGCTCCTATTGTAAAAGGAAGAGCTGGCTAAAATGCCCTCATTTCCAGTCCTTTCCTTTCATGTATCTATAACTTGTCCCTTTTATTGCTCAAGTATGGTGCTAAAAAAGGGGGATTTGAGTAGGTACCTAGTTGGGAGAAGTCAGTCAGTATAATATACTTTAGAGTGTGTGACATGAGCAGGTACCTGATAGTGCTGCTCTCTCTGTTTTAAACAAGGCAGGTGACTTTTCAGACTAATGTGGTGAGTGCAAGTTGAATAGTGAAGCAGAGCGTGACTTCTTTTGAAAAGAGGGTACCTACTGACAGCTCTTTTTACCATAGGAGCAACACGCTCCTGACAAGCAGTCTCGCCATCACTACATTGGTGCATCATGATGACCAATGGGCATGGTACACTTCTGCATCAACGGCCCTTGTAGGGTTAACCTTATACCATTCTCTCCTTATGTTTCCTGTAGGTTGCCATGGAGACCTATAATTTCCCCATGACTGGATCCAGACTCACACACCTTTCACGCCTCATCATGAATTTAGACGGCCATTATTTGGGCGCCCTCTGTGTCAGTACCCAAACCTATTCACTGATATCCCATCGTTACTGACTGATTTATGCAGTCCACATGGACCGCAGCTTTACATTTTAATAAAATCAGAATCTGCCCCCATTTCAAACCTAATTCCGAGCCAGGTCATTGCTATAAATTGCCATGCATGTTGTGTCCTTACCCCTTTAAACTTGACATTGTCCATGAAAGTAGGCCCTTCCTTTACTTGTATAATCTTGGTGTGTGTGTGCTACCTTGGTGAGTAACTCGCCAGGGTTCCATTATTGCATCATGCTAATCCTGCAATGGTAGGCTGAAACTTTAGTAAATAAAAGTGTATATGATACACGTCCTTGGTGCTACATCTGTGCATATTGACTGGGATTAGTCATTGATAATTGAGGATATTGATGGTGTGTAATGTCGATGCTTTGGTTACACGTAGGGAATGGGTTATAGCATGATGTATAAACATGTAAAAGATGATAGTAATACTGTTGTTCCAAATAGAATGGGAAATAACAAGATTAAAATTAAGGTCAATAGACTGAGACTTGAATTATATATAGACAGAGTCCCCTGCACAGAGGCAATGTTGTTTGGGAATTAGTACCAGTGAATCTACAACAAAGTGAGAACATGCAAGTACTCAAGACAAATCTTTGTGGAATCATATCATAAGAACCTGGACATTGTCGTGATATGAATTATAAGAAATGTATTTTCTATATGACGTTATACAATAGAGATGACTGTTCATGGAAACCATTTATTACACACTGTATGATAACTATGATAATGTGCCTGTATACTGTTGTATTACTTACCAACTGGCTGATGATGGTACAAGCTTCACTGTGACATGATATTATTGGCCAATAAACCTATTTAAAAACTCAAAAACTCATGTGTAATGGGTTAATGTCAAGGTAGTCCTTAAAGGGTTAATGTGAAGGTGGAATACTAATGTCAGTGACTCGTCAGCAGGCTGACAGACAGCGATTAACAAGGTAATGAGTGTTTAATGTCATTATCCAGTCTGACAGCTTAATAAAGGCATTGGGACAGCCAAGCAACTAGCAAACCTACAACTTCAGCGCCCCTGGTGGATGTAGCCAGCTCAATGTAATGTGCTGAGGGATTTTATGGTCTTTAACCTTAAGGTAAAGGTCAACATATACCTGGAGGAATGACTCACTAAGGCCTCAATGCATAGCACTAAACAGTAGACGAGCATTATCATAGTGACAGCCATTTAAAAATGACATATGACATGGGCCTTAGTGATATAACATAATGCCTATACATGGGTGCTCAATTTTTTTAGGACGTCACGCCTTCACTTTTTAGGAAGGATGGCGCTTCACTCTGTCATGTTTTAGGTATATGCCAATGTACAGTTGTACTGGGAACTTTTGAGGGTGTCGCTGTCCGTCAATTTTTAAAACCCCTGCGTCACAGTGTCAAGAGCATCACTTTTTACCCTGTTAGTATACTGTACTACAAGAGGTGTGTTTGGATACATAGACAAAGGTGCACGAGAATTGGTCAGCACTGAGGGTTATCACACGAGGCGAAGCCGAGTGTGATAACCCTCAGTGCTGACCAATTCAAGTGCTCCTTTGTATTTATCTCAAGTTAATTTAGTCAGATATGTTCAAAATTTGATTTATTTGGCATTAGAAATGATTTTATCATCAGTTATTTGACCGTTTTGGATGTTTTCCCAGAGAGTGTGATACGGGGAAGGGTTATCACAGTTTCTTGGTTAAGCCTATGGGCCTCTCGTATTCAACTTGAGATAAAGGTGGGTAGTACCGGAGTTAGGGTGGAGCAGGGGTGGACCTTTATCTGTTAAATCATATACCTAATACAGGACCCCGGGCAGGACCTAATATGGTGAAGGTCTGCCTAATGTCCATCAAATGTCCATAGGCCCCTATAGGGCCTACATGTAGTATGCCTATCATTATCCATCATTAGACCCCTCGATCTATTGCAGGTCAATGCCCTGGATTATCTAAAAATATATGGATTAGCTAAAAAAATATCTGTGGACACAGCATTGAGAAAAAATCTGTATATTGGGTTAGGCCTATTGTATCTCTACTCAATTAGTCAGAGCATGAATTGCTTGAATTGGTTTTATTTCTTTGGGTATGTTTCTTTGTTCATCCTAGTTTAAACAGCCTATAGGAGTGAGAATTGAAGCAAGAAGCTTCAATAGATAGGAGGTGAAACTCAGAGCTTTACCTATGGACACAGTGTAACAACCCCCCCCCCCTCTACCCCCCCTTCAAAGTAGGCTCCCTTTTGTGTTCAGTATTGAGTCCTATGTAGGATAAGGGGGTTTATAGAGATGTCAGGAATCTTTATCAGAGTGATATCAAATGGAAACAAGGGGCCACCTATACCAGAAAATCCTGCTGAATCCAGAATTTGTGATCTTGATTCTCAAAATTTGACCAAAAGTACCTAAAAAGGAGGTTTGATGATGAGAATATTTTAAAAATGTACAAAAGTTATATTGAAAATGATTGGAACTATTTATAGATGCAACACGCTTATCAAAGTCAATACCTGAATCTACATATCCTAATGTGTGCCTATCTCAACCTGACAAGTACTCTACCTGTGTATGGCTCTGCCTCTCCCACATACTGCCTATCCCTTAGTCTACCTATCACTCATACTACCTATCCCTTGAAACATCTAGAGTTTAATTAGGTTTTCTCTCAAATGGCTTAAAGGATTAAAGTTTACCCTTCACCTTTGTACCTAATTTTCTCTGTATATTCTTACCATTAGTCTACCTATCCTCAATCTGCCTATCATTCACTTTACCTTACCCTCATGGTGACTATCCCCCAACTCTGCACATCTCTCATATTTGACTGGCACATCTGTGATATTACCTAGCACCAATGTATCTTTTGAATATGCTCACCTTACAAGGTACCCTCTGTACCTATCTCTTAAACTGTTTATTACCTATCCTCCTTGCTACCCATCCTCTTCAATACCTATCCCACAAGCTCAATTTATAGCTTTCCTACCTATCACAGCTTGATCAGCTGGGATAGCTCACAACCAACCTTCATTTTGATCTCTTATTCAACCTATCCACTAAGGAACAAATTTAACAGTCTACCTCACACATACATCTACCTATCACTCATGCTATATATCATTGAGGTTACCTATCCTTCAGGCTGCCTATCCTTCATGGTATATAGCCCTCGGTTTTTTAACTTGTCAAGTGGGATAGCATGAACGATATGCAGCATGAAGGATAGGAAGAGGGGAATAAACAACATACATGTAGGATAGGAAGTTAGCTAGTCTAATGATAGCCATGGTGAGGCATTTTAGAAAAGCATGATAATTCAATGGCCTGAGGGATATGTAAGGTAAACATGAGTGATATGCAGACTTGAGGATAGGTACAATGAGTGATAGGTATATTTCACAAGGCATAGACTATAAGAGCTACTATAAAGGTAGAAAGAATGGCATACAAGGTGAGAGATACATAGATAGCTGGTTAGGTAGGCAGAGGGCTATATACCATGAAGGATAGGCAGCCTGAAGGATAGGTAACCTCAAGGATATATAGCATGAGTGATCAGTAGATGTATGCTTGAGGTAGACTGTTGGATTTGTTCTTTAGGGGATAGGTTGACTAAGAGATCATAACAAAGGTTGGATGTGAGCTATCCCAGCTGATCAAGCTGTGATAGGCAGGAAAGCTATAAATTGAGCTTGTGGGATAGGTATTGAAGAGGATGGGTAGCAAGGAGGATAGGTAATAAACAGTTTAAGAGATAGGTACAGAGGGTACCTTGTAAGGTGAGCATATTCAAAAGATACATTGGTGCTAGGTAATATCACAGATGTGCGAGTCAAATATGAGGGATGTGCAGATTTGGGGGATAGTCACCATGAGGGATAAGTAAAGTGAATGATAGGCAGATTGAGGATAGGTAGACTAATGGTAAGAATGTACAGAGAAAATTAGGTACAAAGGTGAGGGGTAAACTTTAATCCTTTAGGCCATGTGAGGGAAAACCTAATTAAACTCTAGATGTTTCAGGGGATAGGTAGTATGAGTGATAGGCAGACTAAGGGATAGGCAGTATGTGGGAGAGGTAGAGCCATACGCAAGCAGAGTACTTGTCAGGTTCGGATAGGCAAACATTGGGATATGTAGATTGAGGTACTGACTTTGATTAGCATGTTGCATCTATAAAAAGTTCCAATCATTTTCTATATAACTTTTTTACATTTTTAAAATATTCTCATCATCAAACCTCATTTTTAGGTACCTTTGGCCAAATTTTGAGAATCAAAACCACAATTTTTGGATTCAGCAGGATTTTCTGGTATAGGTGGCCCCTTGTTTCCATTTGATATCACTCTGATAAAGATTCCTGACATCTCCATAAACCCTCTTATCTTACATAGGACTCAGTAGGGGCCCTGGCATGGTAATGCATGCCCGCATTAAAAAGTCACGTGATCACCCCTTGACCAATCAGGGTGTCGCGATTTTTCCGCTGGTTCCCGCGATTTTCTGATCGCTGTTTGGATCGGTACCCATGTTGTTAATTTCCCATGCCAGCCCCCCTTTAAGGGGGGGGTAGAGGGGGATGGCTTGCACTATAGGACTCTATAGAGTAACATATCCTAGGGAACCTATACTATTCTTGATTGAAGTGTCTATGTTTCATTTTATTCCCAAAAAGGTTTGTTCATGAAGCAATAATATTGACACACCAGTTGAGTTGTCAAGGAGGACTATATATAGACTCTTTAGTTCTCCTTGATTTGGTGAATACCACAGTCAACTGAGTCTGGTATCATTCTGCATCTAGGCTTTCTCTTGAAAGGAAAAGTTCTTTGCATCGGCCGGGAATCGAACCCGGGCCGCCCGCGTGGCAGGCGAGCATTCTACCACTGAACCACCGATGCTCATGTGGAATGTAAGTTCTGTGTATGATCGGAACGAACACAAGATACCTGTTGGCCCTTCAAGTGAAATAGTGGGGACTTTCAACACCCACCAATCCCCTACCCCCCAGGGGTGGGGGCCCCATCGAAACATAGATGTGGGGCAATTCACTTCGATGTTACTGGAAATCCCAGTCCTGCACTCTGTCAAAAACTGGCACCATCCACGTTAATCAAGGAGGCAAATGAAGAACAAAAAAAGAACAAAAAAAAAACAGAGGAAATAGGTGATAAGTTGCCCTTAAATGTACCTTTTCACCGCAAATCTCTCTGAGAAGGGGGGGGGGGGTCGAAACCAGGATTGTGTCTTTTCGGTCCTCAGTTTTTAGGAACACACCATTTGTCCAGAAAAAGCCTTAGAAAACCAGGGGAGTTTTCACTTCCCTCGAATAAGAAATAGCCAATAATTCATTGTTCTCGATTAAATATTGTTCATATGAATAGCCATTTAAAAGCCTTAACTAGAGCTCATTATGGAGGTTCAACGACCAAGGCATGGTTAATCTAACGCACACGTGCAGGATACCTACAGCATTGGTACGTCTGCCTGGTACTTCTGCGTTAAATGAGCTACGGGTGACATACGTAGTGGTTGCTAAACCTCCCTAATAGCACCTAATTAAATACAACCACGCCCCACAACGTCGGCCTATATGTAGGCCTACGTTTTGCTTGCTAAACGTCAAGCCAAACATCCCCAAATGCTTTGTAGGCCAATGATGTGCAAATGACTACATGAATGGGTGGTTTATGCTACATTTGGTGATCCAATTAACAATAACACTAACAGCAGACAAAATAGTCAGCAGGGGGCAACCAGATTTGAACTAGTGACCTCTCGATCTGCAGTCGAATGCTCTACCACTGAGCTATACCCCCGACTTGCTATTGCGATGGCTGGGAATAAGGATTGTTCCAAGATATTGATCACTGTCATTGAAGACGAATATACCATGATAGGCCGCTCTCCTAAAGAGGACAGAGTAATGAATTGACAATTGGGATCTTTAACAACAAATTCATACAAAGAGAGAGACAGAGAGAGACACTGAGTCAGAGAGAGACAGAGGGAGAGAAGGAGATACTAATAGGGAGATAAATTGAGAAGCAGGAGCAGAGAGAGACAGAGAAAGAGAGACAGACATACCGAGACACAAATACAGAGATTGTGACAGAGATAGACAGAAACAGAAAATTATGCAGGGATAGAAAGAGAGAGGTAGACAGAGAGAGCTCCGGGGATCGATGCAGAGAGCAACAGAGACAGAAATAGGCAGAGACAGACAGAGAGAGGCAGAACCAGAAAGAGAGACTGAGCGGAACAGAGGCAGACACACAGGGACAGATGGATAGAGATAGACAGAGACAGACAGAGATAGAAAGAGATATGGGATGGAGTCAGGGAGAAAGAGACATATAGACAGAGACAGACAGACAGAGACATACAGACAGACGATAGATAGATAGATAGATAGATAGATAGATAGATAGATAGATAGATAGATAGATAGATAGATAGATAGATAGATAGATAGATAAGAGACAGACAGACAGACAGACATAGAGAGACTGAAAGGGAGACATAGATATGGGGCAAGAACAGAGAGATGGAGACAAATAGACGGGCAGACAAACAGGCAGGGGCAGAGACACAGAGGCAGTGTCAGACCAGACGGAGGACAGGCATATTTAATCAGACAGGAAAAGAACGAAACAGACATAGAGACAGACAACACAGGCAGATAAAAATCAACAGAGAGAGAGACAGTGACTGAGAGAGAGAGGGACAGAGACAGTAGAGATGATTGAGTACAAATATAATCTAGGTAGGAAAGAAACCGACATCGAGACACAGACTCTGTCAAACTTCTTCTATAAAGGTTTTACAGTAAGCCGTCAATAGATGGTTGGATATCTGTCTGCCATATACACATCCAGCAGATGGTAGTATTTGACAAGTGACAACCCCAAATGTCCAGATTACCAGATAAGTAACTCCTGACGCCTTTACACACCCATATTGCGCACCCTACTGGCGCCATAGAAGCCACCTATGTACATAATCCAACCAGCCGGAAGCGATGCGCATTGACCGCCCGCGCACCCACGTGACAATGGTGTTACGTCATGTCCGGTAAGCGGCGCGTGCGCAGTGCGGGCTTGGCGCCCAGGTGGAGGCGTTGGAGTGAGAGGTGGTCATTACAAGTTTGAATGAGGGGGGGGGGGAGGGAGAGCGCAATTTTAACCCTTTAAGAGCATCATGCCGATCCTCCGGGAGTATATGCATCAACCCTGTAGGGTCGGCATGGTGCTCCAATTGGTATCATGATGCATGAATGCAGCCCTGGCGAGTAACTTGCCAGGGCTACATCCATGCATCATGCCGACCCTACGAGATTGATGCACAAATTCCCAGAGGGTCATGATGCACCAATGAAGTGCTGGCGAGACTGCTCACCAGCACTTCATTGGTGCATCATGATGACCAATGGGCATGATGCATTAATGCATCAGCGGCCTTTAAAGGTTTAACTTAAGTCGTTATGTTGCATAGAGGCAGTACTGTGGGCCATTTCTCAAACTGTTGCTGGTAGATATTTCTATTCTGGTTTGAACTTGAAGTGGCAATCTATATATACCCCCTACATATGGTCTACCAACCAATACACTGTGTCAATGGTCCATAAGCTAACACTGCTGCAATGGCCCATGCACAAACCAAGGAAATGGAAAGAAATCTCTTCAAACGAAATGCAATCAACAGTCAAACCTAATAAATGCACTGTATTCATTCAATGGACAAGAGGTACACCCAAGTGTCAGGAGGAAGGGTTTGATAGGACTAGAAGTATATTGAATGGGTTTCCTTCCTAGATACAAGTTGATTAATGAAGCTTTGTAAGCACCAAATGGTTCTAATGATTGGAGTAAAGGGCCTATTTTAATTTTAATTCAAGTCAGGAGCTGCACACACAAATACTAAAGAAAAAGTGAAGACTTTAATGAAAGAGTACTTTAATGTGAAAATAAATGTTCACAAAATGAATAGATCCTGTTTGAATAGGACACAAAGATGAGCAGCTTGTACACGCAGGGTGGCATGGCAGCTAGCCTCGAACCCTACCCCATAGCCTCAAAGCATAACCTCAGACAATACAATGGTGGACAATGGTGGCACACTGCAACAGTGGGATACCAGCCACAGCACACAACTCAACACGCCTGTTAGCCCTATGAGGGCCGCTGATGCAGGAGTGCATCATTTGGTCGTCATGATGCACCAATGAAATGTTAGCGAGTCTGCTTGCCAGCACTTCAGTGGAGTATCATGCCGAACAGTGGCGGATTTCGAGGGGGGAGGCGCATGGGCGTGTGCCCCCTCCTTTCCGGCAGTAGTTCAGAATTTAATTGCATCTTTTACCCCAACTGAGCCAAAAAATAAGGTACATGTATTGAATGAGGGGCGAGCCCCCTTCTTCTCAAAATCCTGGATCCGCCACTGGCCGACACTCCAGGCTTAATTGACATACACACGGAGGGTTGGCATGATACTCCAATGAAGTGCTGGTGAGCAGACTCGCTAGCACTTCATGATGCATCATGCCCAGAGGTGCATCATGACGATCAAAGGGTATGATGCACTCCTGCATCAGCGGCCCTTAAAGGGTTCAGCCCAAAACCACCCCATACTCCTCCCTGCCCTTTACACACACCAACACCTCCTTTGTGTCCTCCCCATTTTGTCATCAAATAAAGGAAAATTCCCTGACCAAGAGTCAAGAACAAAGGAGAGCATGACCCTTCCCCACTGGTAATCCCCCAACACTCTGTGCCACAGAGATGGTGCTTGTGAACTGTAAAAATAATGTTGTCGAAATAGCGGTGCAATCGTTGTCTCAAAGTTGCCAGAGATCCGTTGTTATTTTCACAGAGATTCCTTGTACATTTTTGTACCACCAGACTGCCACCCGGGGCTTCCTGTAAAAACTACACTGGTTCACTGCAATACAATTACAGTGGTTCACTGTTCAGTTTCACGAGGATCTCTGGTAGATTCAACAGTTATTGTTTACAGTGTGTGTGTGAGAAATAAGAATGGAAACCCGACCTGTACTGTCTGTCAAACCTACCTAGTACCCCCTTTTGTCATTTATCTGTCAATTAATCTCTAGCCAATTATGTCATCACCGCCAGGTGGGATTGTGGCGCTACTGTCGCCTACCACTAGGGGGCACCTGTGTGCTTTGTGCGGCTGCGCAGAGGGTTCCCAGCGTGACGTGCTTTTGTCAGTTTTGACGTAACTCTAATGCAGGGATGGTGTGAGGGTGTGGTTTTTCAGTTCATTTGATGTTGCTGGTATAAAGGCCATACTGTCACCAGAGGGGTTGTATTAATCCATATAATGAGTGGAAAGTGTCTAATGGCTATTTGTGTTATTTGCTAATTCCCTATTGGCATTAGGATAGATGTAGACAGTCCAATCCTATATAGTGGTGCTCATCGTATGACATAACCCATAAGAACCCCAATTACTATTCTGTAGAGACTTTGGAACACAGTTGGGTTCCATGCTTTCAAAAGAATTTGATGCCTCTCAGGTCTAATATCAAGACCAGAAGGGTTCAATGTGTAGGCTACATTCTTATACCGTATTTTTGTTTGAAAATTGTTGCCTTTCACCTGAAATGGTTACTTGAAATTGTTGCATTTCACCTGAAGAGGTTACTTGAAAAAAATTTCCAAGCCACTACATTGTTATCTTTTGCACCAATGTGCCTGTCTTTAGATAGGAAAGTGTGTTTCACAACTTTAAATATTACATAACTTAAAACGATCATTTGTATTGCTATATGATATATCTGCCTACCTTTCTTTATTTCATAGCTACCTGACTGTGCTCACTGAAATAGAATGGATCTCAGGTACTTCTCAGAACTCTAGACCACACGTTTTTGAGAAAACAGAACGTCTGTGCTGCATATTGATGTGCATGGACATGAGTGGTAGAGGGACGCGGCCCTTCCCCCCTTCGCTATACTACTTACATGCCTAATGAGGTGAGATCCACCCTTTCAGCGTCTACCATACCACCACCATCCACAACCTATCACAGGGTCACCATGGTCATGGAGCCTTGACCACTTAAAGGGTCGCTGATGGTCGTCATGATGCACCAATGAAGTTCTGGTGAGTCTGCTCGCCAGCACTTCATTGGTGCATCATGCCAACCCTACGGGAGTATCAATCCCATAGTGTAGGCATGATGCTTGAATGCAGCCCTGGCGAGTAACTCGCTAGGGCTGCATTCATGCCTCGTGACGACCAATGGGCATGATGCATGAATGCATCAATGGCCCTTAACGGTTAACCCCTTCTGCCACGACACCTCTCATCCCCTCCACACACCTTAACATCAAAGGTAGAGGTAGACCCTAGAACCAGGAGGGTGTTGCTCCTGTAGTAAAAGGAAGAGCTGGCTAAACATGCCCTTGTTTACAGTCCTTTCTTTTCATGTAGCTATAACTTGTCCCTTTTGTTGCTCACAAGTGGTCATTCAAGTATGGTGCTAAAAAAGGGGGATTTGAGTAGGTACCTAGTTGGAAGAAGTCAGTTAGTATAACATACTATAGAGTGTGTGACATGAGTAGGTACCTGATAGTGCAGCTCTCTCTGTTTTGAACAAGGCAGGTGACTTTTCAGACTTATGTGGTGAGTGCAAGTTGAATGGTGAAGCAGAGCGTGACTTCTTTTGAAAAGAGGGTACCTACTGACAGCTCTTTTTACCATAGGAGCAACACGCTCCAGTACTTGTCCACAGGCCTTGAGAGGACACATGTATAGGGGTTCTAGGAGGTGTGGGTGGGTGAGGGATATGGACAAACATGCTCATTGATGTGAGAACCAGCGTGAAAAGGCCACCATAGGTTGCTCTTTGTATGGGGGTATTCCTAAATGTAAAAGATGTATTCCTAAATGTATAAGGTGTGAGACTTCTTGACGATATTGGAGGGATTCAGGAAGTATGAATGGGTGAGGTCTTGGTCTGGGTTGCCGGTGTGAATGAAGATAGACTTTGACATGTACTGAGGGAAAGGAACAATAACTTTGGCATGGGTACTAACAGGATCCAGGTTTGCTTGTTCATAGATGTGTAGGGGTACGGTTTAGTATTAGCGTCCATGGCTTACGAGTTGACTAGTTTCCGAGCGGAGCTTCCTTTTGGGTTGAGGCCAGTTACATCTGGTGGATGGTGGCAGCACTGTCTTCCAGACTTCCTGGCTTAAACATGAGGGGTCACCTCCCAACCCCTGTGACTATATAATAGTCAGGTCGGAAGCTAGAGAGGCAGAATCCTCCCAGATTCTGTACGAATGCCTTAAGACCTCCCTGACTCCGAAACCTTACCTGGTAGTCATAGATAATAAGAAACATACGGATAATATTACACCCGTTTGGAATCCCTTTAGTTTCCTGTATGTTAGGATATTGAATAAAACTTGTTGCCTTCTGAACCAGACATCCTTGTATTTGTGATCCTTTCAGAACAAGTAGCCAATCTATAAGATCGAACCATTACAGATGTCTGATTATAATCTAGATTTGTAGACTTCCCCCCCCCCTCTGTAAACCCCCCTGTACTGTACTATATTGTGTCATTTTGCATATACATTTCTTTATAGTTAAGTAGGACCAGAAGGATCAGCCCTGACACTAACTAAGTGGGGATGAGGTCCATACCTTCTTGTTTGCCCATTGTTTCCATACTATATATTTGTAGTGGCTCACTAAACCTGAACACCTGTGAGAGTTCAGTGTTCTATCAGTCCAGCTATAAATGTGTAATTACTATATATGTATACCGAAAGTAATCACAAAGTTATATTTTGTCGAGAAATGACGATTGAAGAAACAACAAAACCATCTGAACTTTCTGTATTGATTTATTGACTCTAGAGGCAAATAAAGTAAATTAAAAAAAAGATGCAAGTAAAGCTTATCTCCCACACTTTCATAGGTGTTCTTGGACCTGTCAAACAACTAATGATAACAAAAAATCGTCCCTTAATTCACCTGTCGCAGTTCTTTCAGCTATACAACAAACATTTTCTGGAGGCTATTTATTAGCCAAGCCTAGGCCAAATAAAAAGCTAAATTTCCACTAACATGGTCAAAGGAGTTGAATTCGGAAGTTGGATATTTAATATCCAAGGCCTCATGTAGTCATACTTCACTGACTATTGTAAAAAAAAAAAACAAGATTTTTTCCTGCATAGAATTCGGGAAAACGATGGGAAAATATGCGTGTAGAATTCGAATAAAATTTCTGAGATAAAACCTTCAAAGAATTTGAAAATAATTGAAAAAATGTTCAAAGAATATCCTCAAAAATCCTTAGGTCGGCCCCTTTGAACTGAGGTTGGTCGGGTGACAGGAATTCTTATCATTTTTCTTTCTGTTTTTTACACAATGCTATTAGAGCACAAATTGTACAAACTCTGAGCCACCAAAACATTATAAGTTGAATGAAATATCCACACACGGTTGAACGAGATGCAAGGCAAAGTCCCTCAGCAATATAAACATGACATGTGCCCAATTTGTCAGATGGAGAACAGTGATAGTGATCGGGGACAAATTTGTAAAACCCCTCTTTGGTTGATCTAATCAGGTCACCCTTTACCCTGACACACCCATTGTCACTCCCCTTGAACCTATTAAACCTTCAAAAGCCGCTACTGCAGCAGTGCATCATACCCATTGATTGGCATGATACACCAATGAAGTGCTGGTGGGTCTGCTCGCCAGCATCTCATTGCTGCATCAGGCTGACTCTCCAGGACTGTATCAACCTTGCACGTTCGGCATGATGCAAGGTTGCTCACCAGGGCTGCATTCATGTACTATGGCGACCAATCCATTTTCAGCCTTTAAAGGGTAACTTAATGATTCAATTTTCAATTAAACCAAAAGGCAAAGGCCCAATGATGTCCAGCCCCTAATGCGCATGCGCCATGGCATCACTAGACAAAGAACAATGTCATATGAGGCCGTCCAATGGCTCCTGTGGCGCAGCAGTGGGGCTATTTTTCCTGGTGGTCCTCCGTCAGTTTGGGCGATATTTGGGGTTGTTAAGCTGACAATGGGGCAATAAGGGGTAGTTAAGGGGAGCCGAGGTAGACGGCGTGGCGGCTGGTGACAGCTGGTGTGAGCCTGGTTTAGCAGGAACAGAAGGAGGTGAGTTGTAACACTGAGCAGCAGCTTGTGAGCTGCTCCTGTTTGCTATTTATTCCTTCAACCCTTTAAGGGCTGTTCATGCAAGAGTACATCATGCCCATTGGTCGTCATGATGCACCAATGAATTGCTGGTGAGACTGCTCACCAACACTTCAATGGAGCATCATGCCGACCCTACAGGGTTGACACATATATACTCCCGTAGGGTCGGTATGATGCTCCAATGAAGTGCTGGCGAGTAGTGTCACCAGCACTTCATTGGTGCATCATGCCAACCAATGGGCATGAAGCATAATGTATCAGCGGTCGTTAAAGGGTTAAAAGCTGGTAATGCATTAATGCACCAAATCACATCGGTCAGGAGATGAATAAATGCGGCCCTGATACCTTATCTCTGTGTTACAGCATTGGGATTTGAATGACCACCGGTTGCAAATAAGCGCCGGGGTACAGGGTCATGAAGTATTTCATAAGCACTAAAACTAGTTTCTGAATATGTGTCTGTCTTATATTCGGACTGAGGCCGTAATTGACTGAGGCCGTGAAAGCAAAGACCGCTGGGGCCATTGAACACGATGATACAGTAAGTGTCTTTCCATGGCCAAGATAACAAGGAAGACTTGTACATGTATTTCTTTTTAAGATAGAATATTGGGATGTGTGCATGGCCAATATAACTAGCCTTCACATTATGCCCCATTGAAGTGCTGGCA
Source organism: Acholoe squamosa (assembly GCA_949317995.1). Lineage (NCBI taxonomy): Eukaryota > Metazoa > Annelida > Polychaeta > Phyllodocida > Polynoidae > Acholoe > Acholoe squamosa. The sequence goes on along the minus strand of OX439046.1, from coordinate 68,216,482 downwards.
AGTCTGCTTGCCAGCACTTCATTGGTGCATCATGACGACCATGATACACTCCTGCATCAGCGGGCCTTAAAGGGTTTAGGATGAGCTGCTCACGGAATCAGCCACATCTCAACATCTGCTGCAGCGGGTTCCCATTCAATAGCAAGGCCTTTTGTTGTCATTGCTGTCTGGCCGTTTCAATCATGCCTTGTTATCAAAATGAATTCTGTGAAATGTAGATACTTCATTTAATCAAAACAAAAGAAATGGTCTAGACAGGCACAACTGTTGTCAATCAAGAGAAAATATTGTAAGTTGCATTATTTTGAGTTGTGTATTAACACTCAATTTCTCCCTGTTTACAAGTACTTGAGAAGTAGAGAATCTTAAAGCCATATACAACTATTGGTGCTATCAGTACACTCAATTCTAATCAAATGATAAAAGCCAATCACAAGCGCATGAAAATAAGATGTCCTTGATTATTCATTGATGGCCAATTTGTAAATGTGACATTTTATGGATATACAGCCTTATTTATTACAGCGAAAGATGGCATTGATTTGCCATCCACTTATGACCAGTTCCAGGGGGAGTTACTCTGGTGCCCTGAGGTATAAATCCTCAGGGTACCACCATAGAGGAAACCCAGTGCATGCTGGTATAATATAGATATATAGCTATATACACCTCTAGTCAGCAGGAGTATGAGATATTCTTCACTCTTCAAGCAGAGTTTCTATATTTGTAGTCAGAAATACAATTCTGTTTGCAGAGATCCAAGTTCAAGGTCATGCTAGCACTTACTAGTGCCATGGTATGGCGCTAGGTGTACAAGTGTACAGGGCATCCAGCATGTACATGCATTATTCTGAATGGTATTCTGATAAGGCAGGCGCAATGCTATGAGCTGCTCGTTTATGCGCTATTTTCGGACCATTATACCATGGCTGCTCCATACCTAGGTAGTCGTAATGGATGTCTGGCCAGAGATAGTAAGCTGCCAGTTATACCTTCATGGCGACTGTATTAGCTGACCGTGTTTATATGTACTACTGGGGAGATCTATAGATCTATAGATCTATAGATGAAGGAGCACCAATTTACAAAGAATGCATTCAATTGTGGACAAAACTGTTTACCTCTCAGTTTGGATTGATGATGAATTGAAAAAAAGACAAAAAATTATAAGCACCTTTAATTATTAGCCTGCTTACTCAAATGAAGAAATTTCTATAATGTAACTTTAGAAATAGCCTAGTATTAATATGTTATAACCAGGAAACATAATGGCCTATACAATACATTTTCAATGGGAACTGATTTCAACTTTAGCTCAATTTTTCAGTTGCGTTTTAACATATTTGCTAGTGGCTTCGCCACTAGATAGTGGGGGCAATAGCCAATAGAGAAATTGTGCTGACTAAACCACGGCAAATTCTGTCCACTCATCACGGTAACTTCTGCCCACTCATCACGGCAAATTCTGCCCACTCATCACGGCAAACTCTGCCCACTCATCACGGCAAACTCTGCCCACTCATCACGGCAAACTCTGCCCACTCATCACGGCAAATTCTGTCCACTCATCACGGCAAATTCTGTCCACTCATCACGGCAAACTCTGCCCACTCATCACGGCAAACTCTACCCACTCATCACGGTAACTTCTGTCCACTCATCATGGCAAACTCGGCCCACTCATCTTGGCAAATTCTGCCCACTCATCACGGTAAATTTTGCCCACTCATCACGGCAAATTCTGTCCACTGATCACGGCAAACTCTGCCCACTCATCATAGCAAATTCTGTCCAATACTAGAGGGGCGGGGCAGCTACAACACAGGAATAATTTGGGACAATGTATGCCCCTCCATCCTGCCCTCAGCCTTCTTCCTGCTTCCAAAATAGGGTGGCAAAATCTGTTGCACCATCTGTGGACCTGCGGTCGCAACTGTGATGTTATATGGCTTTGACCTTTGACCTGTGACCTAGATACAGCCATGGACGTCCAAGGACCGTCGATTGAAAAGTTAGGGTTCAAATATTTGATTTATTTGAGATAGTTATGATACGATACTTAAGGGGTGATTTAAAAGGAATGTGTACTTTATAATTCCATCATATTTTATTTTGATTCTTGAATAGGGATGGTCTTAAAATGCCTGACAGAAAAGGAAAACAATGGCGGATTTTAAAAACACTTTCAGTCCCTGTTGCCAAGGACTTTTTGAGAGTATGTGTATTAGTATTTTTTATTTACAATATATTCAGGTTAATTCTTAAAAGTAGTTTCTCTAGGAGAAAGATAACTATTTACGTATTCATGAAAAATATTTTGTTTTGATGTCTAGATTACGGGTCGAGTTTAATAGCTGGCACTGGTTCACAGCCTGAAAATTTTGCTTCATCTGGTACCTCAGGAGTACCATAGGCTAAAGCAGCCATTAATTTTTTAAAAGTAACCAGCGATCTACCAACCCATAATTAGAGGTAGTATCATTAGAATTACTCAAAAATAAATTAATCATATATACACTGTAGAACAGAGCTATATATAATCAAGCCCCAGCTCCACCTTATAGATTCTCATTTAACACAGGATGGGATCAAATTTAAAAGAAAAATCCCTGACTGACTATATAAGATCACTGTCTAGCACTTATGACCTACCCTAAACTCTGTTTATAAGGCGCGGCTAATAGACCATTTCAGACCCAGGAACTAAGGTTGAGGCTTGATACATTGGGTTTTACTGATATATATATATAAAAAAAACAGTGATGAATGGGAATCCTTTCTGGCCCTGGTGCGGTTTATAGCAAAGTTATGAACTCAGGGTGTGGCTCATATACATGGACTTTTACGGTATATATGTGGCTTAATTACTATACCCCATCCTCTCTCTGTCTATACTGATAAGCGATGAAGCCCTGCTGGCCCCAATAGATCAGGATATCGTTTATGAAGGCTATTATTTCCTGCCAGAGGAAGGTTAGTGAGGGGGGGGGGTGGAGTCCCTATCAGCATTGACCAGAGACTGGGTGATTCCCAGTGACAGGGGCCCATGGCAGGTCCACATCATTATTGGATCATACCGAGGGACAGGGTCCAGACCTGCCTATTACACAGTAAAAATGTAGATTTATTATGTGAAGCATTGTTAATGATGGTCTTTGTCATAGTTATTATGGGCACTGTTAGGACGTGGTCATTATTTATTAACAGGAGGGGGGTGGTGGGTTTCAGGGGGGGGGGACAAAAACTTTTTACCTCTCTTGAGGGGGGAGGTGAAAATTTAAAAGTTATCCTCTTTTTGGCAAGAAAGCCCATGCACTACTTTAGATCAAAGAGGGGTGTGAAAATTGTGTCAGACATGGGGGCGATTTTTTTTTTAGAAAACTTTCACGCATCCACGCAAAAAAAACAACCTCTGTGGATAAATAATGGTCACTCCCTTATTTCATAACTGATACAACCCTAGCCAGTGAGTCAATAGGTGACAAGTTGATAGAGGTTTGATACTATAGAATGTGAAATTTCTAGGTTTACATCTGCATCCATTTATTGAGTATGAAACTGAGATATTGTGTACTCTTAAATCATGGTATATCAGTTTCTAACCATAAATTACCTTTATAGTCTCCTTCAGTAGTTTGACTCTAATTCTATTTATAATATCTAGTATTTACCCAGATGGCAAAAATATCATTTTTGATCTATGCCATCTATGCCTATAAATAGATGGCATAGATGATGGGTGTGGACCACTAAATTTGACATGGTGACATGGCAATTTCTTAAAATCGACATGTGACATGAGAGGTTCTTAGAGGTGACATGGGACATGGGGATTTAAGTGACATGTGACATAACCATTTCTTAAAATCGACATGTGACATGAGAGGTTCTTAGAGGTGACATGGGACATGGGGATTTAAGTGACATGTGACATAACCATTTCTTAAAATTGACATGTGACATGGGGGACCCCCCATCCACACCCCCTAGATGCACTGAAAACATGGAAGATCCAAAACTAGTCAGCGGTGACCACTTTAGGTCCTTAAGTTGATGATACCTAAAACTACAGCTTTAGGTAGTCAAAATGTCATCCTGACGACCTGAATCATCAGAATGACAATACTGACAGTATAGAGTCATCATATTGATGACTCAGGTTGTCAGGATGACAACCTAAAGTCGTCATTTTGACTACCTAAAGTTGTAGTTTTAGGTATCACCAACTTGAGGACCTAAAGTGGTCACCGCTGACTAGTTTTGGATCTTCCATGTTTTCAGTGTGGCATAGATCCATAGGGTATTTGGCCTTTTGTTGGGGAAAAAAAGAAAAAAAGAAAATGAAGAAAAAAAAAGGAAAGAAAGAAACAGTTGCACCTGCTTATTATCTGATAGTGTTCATGACTCAGTGATGTACCATTAACAAAGGGATGGTGTTGGTATTAGGAGGAACGATCACAGACATCAACTCACTACAAAAAGCTTTAACACAGATAGCTGGGGTAGAGACATCTTAACTCGTCCCAGATGTGGGGTAAATAAACCATGTATTACTCACTCCCCTGACTTGCCTACAACTGCCTCATTGAGCCTGGAGAATGGCAGGTTTTTATTCTGGAAATAAAAGATAAAAATATTGGGTGATTCCCCTATAGATGCACCTCAGTGACAAACAAATTTCATGTTAGGAAAAGGTCGTTGTTGCACGATTTCCTCTATTCCTGGCTTATCAGGAATTTATTAGTGGGATAATTTCAACTCAAGTTATTCTGGAGGGGGTCTAGACCACTATATTACATCATGACATGGTCATTTCTTAAAATGGACATGTGATATGGACCTCAGTGGCATGGGGCAAAGGAAATAGTAATATAACATGGCTGCTTTGTTAAATTCAACATGGGACATGATAGGTTCTATGAGGTGACAGGGGCCATTTGGAATTAAATGACTTTGTGACATGAGCATTTCTTAAAAATGACATGTGGCATGGGCACCCCCATCCGGGGCCCCTTAATAGGAATGTTGGCAAGTATGAATCAACGAAACAGTAGCAGCCTTTAAATGTAAACACTGTTATGAAAATACCATGCTTCACTAGACTTTATTATCTCATGGCCATCTTTCTGCTGGGAGAACCCCCCCCCCCTCCCATTCACATCAACATTTCAACAATCCACCCATTGCTGCCATCCCGGTACAACATCTGCTTGGAGTTATGACTTATATTCTCTTGCTCACCATCCCCTCCATTTTCATAAGGGTCTCAAATTCTGCAAATATTCTCCATTGCAAGAATAAATACCCTGGAAGCAAGCCCTGGGAAAGGAAGAATTGAGCCCATCCTACCAGGGCCGTGTCCTGGTCATGTGGGTTTATCTTACAAACAAGTCCGCCTTATCAAGACTCATTTTTGTGGATCATGTCATCGTATTTTTGATTTTCCCTCCCCTTGATTTTTTTTTTATCAAAGGTAACTGAGAGATGTGACCACTCTGAGGATTCCATCTTATTGGGGTTTTTTTCATCTCTTATGTCTCTGCGTGTTTACGATTGCAAAAGTCAATGGTGATGCTTTCTGATAGAAAGCTGAATCACTTATTTAAGAAAAAACATCTCGACGATTTAGAGTGTGTATCGAGTACAAATAATGCCAAGGACATATGAAATCCTTGCACGTTCTTTTTGTCAAGACAACACTATGAAAAGAAATGTCATCAGAATAAAAATTGATATCTGGCAGCTTTGGGATAAGGATTTTTCCTTTATATCCACGGAGATTCCCTGCACCACAGTGCTTTACTGTACTGCCATCTGGTGCTTGATTGTACAAACTACATTTCTTCACTGTATCATGATGTGCAGTTTTGCGAGGTAGATTCACCAGTTATTTCTTAGAATAAAGGCTTGAAGATGGTATCCTTGGTATTTATGTGTTTCTCCAGTTCCATATATTCACAATAAACTACAGGATTTATACTCACAACATAAGGCAAAGTATAGCATATTATGATAGCTCATGTTGGAGCATTTGCCAAAAAAACACATGTTTGGAGTGATAGATAGTGTTACCAGGTAGAGACTTGGTGAGAACACATCTTATTGTGCTTCAACAGAAATGTACGGGATGGCCCAGTACTTTAACCCTTTAAGGGCCACTTAGCCCCAGTTGTCGTCATGATGCATGGTTGCAGCCCTGGTGAGTAACTCGCCAAAGCTGCATTCAGGCATCATGACAACTTTACACGGCTGATACACTCCCTGAGAGTGAGCATGATGCATCAAGGCAGTGTTGCTAAGCACTCACCAGCACCTCATTTGTGCATCATGAAGATAAATCTGGAGGCATTATGTAACCACTATTGCATTAATGCATCATACCCATTGGTTGCCATGATGCATGGATGCAGCCCTGGTGAGCAAGTCGCGAGTGCTGCATCCATGTATGGGGCTAATGCATCCCCAGAGGGTCGGCATGATGCACCAATGAAGTGCTGGCGAGCAGACACTGCCAGCACTTCATTGGTGCATCATGCCGACCAATGGGCATGATGCACTCCTGCATCAGCAGCCCTTACAGGGCTAAAGGAGAAAGCTGGAGGTGGGAGGTCTGGAGTTAGGCTACAGGAGGAGATCTGGGTGGGTGGCATACGGCAAGAGGTGTGAGGTAGAGAGGGGAGTGGACCACAGGGGTGAATTTGGAGAACTGGAGGAGGGCACTCTGAGAATTAGCCTGGAAGGCATTGATGCAGTAAGTGTACTGGAGGAATGGTAGGTGTGGGGGAGACACTAGGTAGGGAAATGTACACTGTAAAAAGATGTTGTTGAAATAACAGCGAAATCCTTGTCCCAAAGTTGCCAGAGATCCGTCATTAATTTCATGGATATTCCTTTTACCACCATACTGCTATCTGGGGCTTCCTGTAGAAACTACATTACTTCACTGCAAAATGATTATGGTGGTTCACTGTTCAGTTTTACGAGAAGACCTGGTAGATTCAACAGTTATTTTTCACAGTGTATGCAATAGAATAGGGAATATACACCCTGGGTCTGGGAAATAGAAATACTGACACATGTTTACAAAAAAAAGGGGGTTGAGTGAAAGATAACAAGATCAATGAAATTACATATACGGGCCAGATTTTCTGGGGACGTACAATTGCCCCTGAGGAGTCAAAAATAATGAAACTCAGAATAACATTTGATAACTTTGTTACATTGAAAGAACAATATCTTGGCCTCATGGAGCCACTAGGCGAACACAGTTATGCCTATAGGTTGTATTTTTATAGCTATGCGATGGCAAATCACCAGTTTTTGTGTCCATCCGACAGTTTTAATCAGTGATATATGTTTATCACACATACATACACCCCAGAAAGTCCTAATTTGGTTTACCACCTAGTACAGTATGTAAATTTAATAATGTCAAAAATGAAAAATGTCATCAAAGAACGTTTTGAGATATGAGCTGATGAACATAAGTCACTTTGTGAAAAATTAAAAATTTCCATCAAAAACACTATTTTCTCTCTAGCTCTCTGCAAAATGGTTAAATTCTCATTACACTCAATCTACATTAACTTCAGCATGACTACTTTAGAAACCACCAATAATTTTAGTCCCATCAACTACCAACTTGGCACACCATTGGCTCAAACTAACCCTAAAACTAGGATTTCAAGTGAGTGAGTGAGTAATAGATGTTTAACGCCATTTCAACAGCTAAGGTCATATTCATGGCGAGAATGACATTACACAATTTCAAAGAGGAATGTGTCGGTGCCTGTGCATATGTGCACCACACACATCCGAGGGGATAGGAAAGAGGAGATATAGACCCTTTTAAGTGGGCAAGGGAAGCCCAGGGGGATTTCAAGTGTCGGATGGACACTTTTTAGCTCATTAGAGTGTGCACAAGGCATTTATTGGGGGAATACTAGTACAAATGCTATCTAAAATTGTTCAAGGGATGACTATACTTGATTTGAAACATAAAGATGCATTCAAATTCAGGAATTGAAGATTTAGAAAAACTGTCCTTCCAACAGTAAAAAGGTGTCCACGAATTGTACAGGGAAGACTTCTGACTAGAGCAACTTATCTTTTGCACCAACTTAACCACCCTGGTGCCCCTCAACTTTGAGTAGTGTAAGGATAATGTATCACCTGTCTTATGTTATCATATGACCAGTGGGTTTTAATTTTAATGTCAGATGGAGATTTGAGTGTCATTTTCCACTAAATGTTTCATGAATAAATACTTATCCTCTACAACACTGCAAAACCTTCTGACACATCAACTTAACTAATATATCAATGGAAAAAAGCTATATTAGAACCCCTCTATGATTGAGGGGAGGCCTGTAAATAATTTGCTTTTTGGTAATATTTGTGGCTTTTTACCTTTAACTTTGGGGGGCTGCAATACCCAAAATTCTGGTTGGATATGCCCAAAAAGACATACATTTGAAATGTTATTTTCGTTCCATTAAGACCAGAAATCAGGATATTGATCCAGAAGTTAATATTTTATGGCTCCATATTTAAGCATGCAAAAGTGTGAAAAATGCCAATTGTACTTCCCCAAGAAATCTGGCCCGAACACATGTAACTATATTACTTTAAATGTATAGAAATAGGATCAAGGGTCAGCAGGATATTTCAAGATGATTTCATTTTGAAATGCCCTCCTGCGGTCACCCAAGATACAGCCTAGGGTAAGAGAGTGCAGGAACTGTCACGGTCTTCTGTAGCATCAGTTTCACAACCTGGAAACAAGTAGAAAAAATATGAAAGGGGATTCTGGTTAAACTGTGTGGTTAGAGTATATTGGGGATGGGGTATCTAGTGTATGTGATGAATCTTTGGGATGGAGTTCTGGGATGATATTATGTTTAACCAGATGACTGGGATGTGAGTGCAATTCTTTACGTATGAGGAAATTTCCTGGAATACCCCATTCCAAGGTATCATTCTGTCCTATGATTTTGCTTTATGGATCAGATTTTGTTTCAAAGCTCTTCTCGAACTAACAAATTGTATTTTTCAAATCTATGTTATGGCACAGAGATAAAGATGTATGAACCAACTTTATTTCAAATAAATAATATTTTCATGTTCTGGTATCGAATTCAACTGGGAACACATGGTTTGAATCATTCATAAACCCCTTTGCTGTGGAGCTTGTACATGTAGATACCAAAAATACCAAGTTCAACAACTTTAAATTTGGCCGTCTACATTTAAGTGATTCAATTTAGATCAACTTACATGTTTCAGTGTGATAATAGACATGTGTCATCATATCGACATTACTAGTCATTCCTGAGATTATTTTTGACAGACAGTGCCAGAAGTGTGTCTGTGTCTGTGTGTGTGGAGGGGAGGGGGGTTGAAACCTTCTGCGTCCCACTCATAACCCCTAAATGGCCACATGATATCCCTCATATAGTTCAATACAATAAGAAAGGCTGACTATTCAGAGAAGTTGTTGGGTTCTTTTTGTCTTTTTTTTATTAGTTTGGCCTGATTAGAATGCAAATATTCATTGATAGTCCTGCCTTGTGATATACCGTATTGGTCTGTATAAGGGAGTGGTCATTATCTATCAACAGGGGGGTGGTGGGTTTTCGCGTGGACGCGCGGAAATTTTTTACGCCCCCCTCGACGGCAGTCAAAATTTTTTGTGCCCCCCGCGCCAGAGGCGAGGAGAGTTTTCGCACCCCTCTTTGATCTATAGTAGCGTGCTGGTTTTTTTTGCTAAAAAGAGGGTGAATTTTTTTAGCCCCCCCTCAAGAGGGGTCAAAATTTTTTTAGCCCCCACTTCAAACCCACCACCCCCCTGTTGATAAATAAGGACCACTCCCTGAGCGCCGGATCTTGAATAAACGCCAGTCTTAGATAGGCAACGGGGCTACAGGGTTATTGACATTTCAAAATACCCTAGGATTCCAGTGTTGAAAATAGATCGGGGTATAGTCTGGTTAAAATCAATGAGCGCCCGGGTGCTTGTAAAGGCCAATACGGTACATTATTTAGAAGAAACATGTGAACCATCTGTTGTATGTTTTTGTATATGTGGACATTACAAGCAAAAGTATAAGTATTTCACTGAAATTAAATTGATTACAAAAAAGATTATTGTTCATGCAAATGTCACATTTTCTTGCTGCATGGGTTTATATAGGGTCATGTTATCAGTGGAATGCTGGTGAGTCTGAAAGTCTGTTCAACTATGGAGGTACCTCCATAGTTCAGCAACTCAAAATGTGTTGTCTATATTTAAGTGATTCAATTTAGATCAACTTACATGTTTCAGTGCAGTAATAGACATGTGTCATCATATCGACTTTACTAGTCATTTCTGGGATTATTTTTGACAGACAGTGCCAGCAGTGTGTGTGTGTGTGTGTGTGTGTGTGTGTGTGTGTAGTAGGGGGGGGGGGATTGAGGCCTTCTGCTTCCTACTCTTAACCCTTAAATGGCCGCCTGGCAGTCTAAAATGCGTTGATATAGTCCTGCCATGTGATATACATTATTTGAAATATCCCAGTTTGAACCCGTTAAATGTCGCATGATGTTCCTATGGCCTTGTTTCCAGCAATGCCAGCACTATGTCATCATCCTGAACCTTTGGGACAGGCGTCTATACACGAGGACTTACGGTAGCACCTGGAGTAGCTCTAGGTGGGAGGTAGGTACTTGCAGGCCACGTCTGATTGTAATTATACTGTCAATAAGACACCTGGGGTGGAATAAAATGAATGTGGTTTATGTGGAATGCATCAATAGGAAATCACACAGTTTGAGACTTTTTCATTGATTATTAAATCATGGTTACTACTTGGATCTGATTTCAATGATATTTCTTTTATGTGGGATGTCATGAGACTGGGAGGTTACATACATGAGGCTGTTGCGAAAAGATTGGGAACGTATTCTCACTGTAGCTAACGCACCTTCCAGTTCCCCGCAATTCTCAACCCTGTGAAGCCCCTTCCCATCTTATACTCGAATGGAATTGTCTTGCTCTGAATGTTGCAAAAGGTTTGGTGAACTGGCTCCATGCTTGGTTCTACATGAATACTTTCTATAATAGGTAGGCCAGGGAATTAGAGGAAGGCACTAGCCAGGAATTGGCTCTTACTTTGGAAGTATTCACTAATTCAGGACCACTCCTGAACCACTTCTATGATCAAAATTTACCTTTTGGCAACACAACTAAAAACAGAGAGTTGATTCCCTGAGGTGCTGAGGTCAGTCAGTTCCGTTTTGGGAATACATGTAGCACCTCAGACAGAACTCAATTCCCATCGTCTCCCAAGACCCTCCAGAATAGTTGGGCTGTATTTCATCAAATCCCTCAGTCGGCGTCTCATCAGGTGGAACAGGAGGCTATTTAGATAATAGTCCTGCATGTGGCCACAGTTAACCAACATACCGGTATCTCTTGTATCCCACTGCCTGGTTGCACCATGCTCTTCCCTTTACTTCATCCACGCACAGCCTTGTATCATCCTAACCCCCGGGGGAGGTACTCACTATATGATGCTATCTCCACACTGCAATACTATCGACCCCCTGAATCTAGGCAAAATGACCGCTCCCCGACTCCTGTAATAATCCACTGTCCCCTAATTTAAGGACATTTGAAGTCACCGCCCCTTAATTTTAAGGCATTTGAAGGGACTGTACCTGAAATTTTTAGAAATATTTGCAGCAAGGACCCTTATTAGTAAAGTAATAAGAAGATATTTACCGCCCCCTATTTTTTAGGTGCACACAGTTACCGCCCCCTGAATTTTCGTCTTATCGCCTCCACTTCGGGGGCCCGTTTGGCAGTCGGTAGCCTATATGAAACATCATAGCATCTATGAAGCTTTATATTTACCTAGATGGGTTCTTTATTTTCTGTGGCCTTCAAGTTTACTTTAATTATTTTTCGATTTCGAGCATTAAAAATCTGCTTGGAGAAAGTATGAAAGGGGTTTCTATGTATGTGCGATTCCCCTTTAAAAATGTAATAATGTTGTATAAAGAAACACTGACTTTAATTTTTCTATTCTTAAAATCAGAAATCTGATGCTTTCTGGCGATCTGACCCATGTACGTGTATCACAAAGGGCCTGGCCTAAATCCTACAATATGAATATGGCTTAAAATGAGCTACCTATCTGCCAATGTATGCCCCTATAGACTCTCCCTTGTCTCTCCATATATAACTAATACCTTCCCCTCCCTGCTCATCTAACTCCTATCTAGGTGTACCTTCCCATGATTCCCACACACGTGAACCCTCTTTATCCCCGACCTCACCCAGACTGACCCCCTGCGGCCACTGTATCATACCACCTAAATCCCCTTCTCTATGTCTAAATGTATAGCTTAATGTTATTTAGGTATCCTCTGGTGTCTGGCAGGCCCCCTGGTGGCATCATGAGAAACCATAAGACACATGGTAATTCTACACAGCTCAGCACGTGCCCCCACTCCGCGCATGCGTATGTCCTTTCTCGCTAAGCATCACGGGAAGGAGGTCACGTGATCAGCATGTCCGCCCTCCTGGTGTGGGAAGTGGGATGTATGGAGAGGGAGTGGTTGATGAAAGGGGGAAAGATTGACTTTTTGTAAGGCTGCATTGTTTTGGTGATTGGGATATCATTAATTCTCATTAGGTTGGGTGGTAAAGCATATATATACATACATGTATACATACATACATACATACATACATACATACATACATACATATATATTTAGAATCTATGATCTATGATCAAGAGGCCCGTGTTAAGGATGCAATTGAGAGGATTCAATTTAGGATCTGTCATCTATGATCAAGATATTAGGGTTTCATATTTAAATTTGACGATCAATTCTGAGTTTAATATCAATTCTAAAAGCAGTTAAATTGCAGTGCGTTTCCCGGATTAGAAATTTATCCCATATTTTCGGCAAAGTAAACACAGCAAAGCTGTAATGCCGTGCATATTCATATCATGTTCTAAGAAGTATAGAATTGATTTACAACATTTTTAATATGATAGTAGATCAATATTTTCAGAACAAATATTATTTTAATACTGAATCTAAAAGCCCTTCATATGTTGTGTGTTTTGCAATTTATTAATCTATAACATACTTTCAGGAAAGTAAACACAGCAATGCTGTAATGCCGTGCATATTCCTATGATGATCCAAGGAAAAAAGATCATTATATATGAACTCTATGGCCTTTGGAATGGACCTATACTTAAATATATGCTCTGATTGTGGTGCTTCCTCGCTCTCCATGTAAAATCCTGCCCCATTGCTATAGTATGGAGTAAACCTATGCCTGGATTAAAATATGCAAATAAGGAATGTGTGTGAGGGTTGGGAGTAGTGTGGTGGTGGTATTGGTGGTGGTGGTGTCACAATGGTCACTAACATCCATCTGATAACTTTTGAAGATCAAAATTGACCATATATGGCCTGGATCCCTGTGATTCCTTAAACCAAGATGGCCGACACACAAGGAAAACAAAAGAATTAGGTAGTTGAGGTGTCCCAATGGTCACTAACATCCATCTGATAACTTTTGAAGATCAAAATTGACCATATATGGCCTGGATCCCTGTGATTCCTGAAACCAAGATGGCCGACACACAAGGAAAACAAAAGAATTAGGTAGTTGAGGTGTCCCAATGGTCACTAACATCTATCTGATAACTTTTGAAGATCAAAATTGACCACATATGACCTGGATCCCTGTGTTTCCTAAAACCAAGATGGCCGACACACATGGAAAACAATAAAATTGGGTAGTTGAGGTGTCCAAATGGTCACTAACCATAACTTTTGAAGATCAAAATTGACCATATATGACCTGGATCCCTGTGTTTCCTAAAACAAAGATGGCCAACACACATGGAAAACAACAAAATTGGGTAGTTGAGGTCCCCCAATGGTCACTAACATCCATCTGATAACTTTTGAAGTTGACCATATACGGCACATGGCTATTGTATTATTGACCAATGGGAGGCATCCCTGGCATATACTGCGGAGTCGGGGGCTGAGGGTGTTAGTCATAGTGGCGTCGGGGTCTAATGGCGGCCCCCAGCTGATAATGGCTATGTGAGCTATATGGCCTGGATCCCTGTGTTTCCTAAAACAAAGATGGCCGACATATATGGAGAACAATAAAATTAGCTAGTTGAGGTGTCCCAATGGTCACTAACATCCATCTGATAACTTTTGAAGATCAAAATTGACCACATATGACCTGGATCCCTGTGTTTCCGAAAACCAAGATGGCCGACACACATGGAAAACAATAAAATTAGGTACTTGAGGTGTCCCAATGGTCACTAACATCCATCTGATAACTTTTGAAGATCGAAGTTGACCATATATGGCCTGGATCCCTGTGTTTTCTAAACCAAAGATGGCCGACACATATTGAAAAAAATAGAATTAGGTAGTTGAGGTCTTTCAATGGTCACTAACATCCATCTCATAACTTTTGAAGATCAAAATTGACCATATATGAGCTGGATCCCTGTGTTTCCTAAAACAAAGATGGCCGACACACATGGAAAACAACAAAATTGGGTAGTTGAGGTCCCCCAATGGTCACTAAGATCCATCTGATAACTTTTGAAGATCGAAGTTGACCATATATGGCCTGGACCCCTGTGTTTCCTAAAACAAAGATGGCCGACATATATGGAGAACAATAAAATTAGCTAGTTGAGGTGTCCAAATGGTCACTAACATCCATCTGATAACTTTTGAAGATTAAAATTGACAATATATGAGCTGGATCCCTGTGTTTCCTAAAACAAAGATGGCCGACACACATGGAAAACAATAAAATAGGCTAGTTGAGGTCTCCCAATGGTCACTAAGATCCCTCTGATAATTTTTGAAGATCAAAGTTGACCATATATGGCCTGGAACCCTGTGTTTTCTAAAACAAAGATGGCCGACACATATTGAAAAAAAAAAAAAGAATTAGGTAGTTGAGGTCTTTCAATGGTCACTAACTTCCATCTCATAACTTTTGAAGATCAAAATTGACCATATATGACCTGGATCCCTGTGATTCCTGAAACCAAGATGGCCAACACATATTGAAAAAAAAAAAAAAAAATTAGGTAGTTGAGGTCTTTCAATGGTCACTAACATCCATCTCATAACTTTTGAAGATCGAAGTTGACCATATATGACCTGGATCCCTGTGTTTCCTAAAACAAAGATGGCCGACACACATGGAAAACAATAAAATAGGCTAGTTTAGGTCTCCCAATGGTCACTAACATCCATCTGATAAATTTTGAAGATCAAAGTTGACCATATATGGCCTGGATCCCTGTGTTTTCTAAAACAAAGATGGCCGACACATATTGAAAAAAATAGAATTAGGTAGTTGAGGTCTTTCAATGGTCACTAACATCCATCTGATAACTTTTGAAGATCAAAATTGACCACATATGACCTGGATCCCTGTGTTTCCGAAAACCAAGATGGCTGACACACATGGAAAACAATAAAATTAGGTACTTGAGGTGTCCCAATGGTCACTAACATCCATCTGATAACTTTTGAAGATCGAAGTTGACCATATATGGCCTGGATCCCTGTGTTTCCTAAAACAAAGATGGCCGACATATATGGAGAACAATAAAATTAGCTAGTTGAGGTGTCCCAATGGTCACTAACATCCATCTGATAACTTTTGAAGATTAAAATTGACAATATATGAGCTGGATCCCTGTGTTTCCTAAAACAAAGATGGCCGACACACATGGAAAACAATAAAATAGGCTAGTTGAGGTCTCCCAATGGTCACTAACATCCATCTGATAATTTTTGAAAATCAAAGTTGACCATATATGGCCTGGATCCCTGTGTTTTCTAAAACAAAGATGGCCGACACATATTGAAAAAAATAGAATTAGGTAGTTGAGGTCTTTCAATGGTCACTAACATCCATCTCATAACTTTTGAAGATCAAAATTGACCATATATGACCTGGATCCCTGTGTTTCCTAAAACAAAGATGGCCGACACACATGGAAAACAACAAAATTGGGTAGTTGAGGTCCCCCAATGGTCACTAAGATCCATCTGATAACTTTTGAAGATCGAAGTTGACCATATAGGTCTCGGACCACCAAAACATTTCTCACTATAATCTATTATAGCTCAACCACCGATAAAACCCGCCTACAATGATTCAAATCGCCCAAAATGACCACAAATCTTTAGATACATCTTTTATCCTTAATCTGAGATGAAAAAAAATATAGGTTTGACCAATCCAGTTTTTTTCTATTGGCCTGCATGCGTACCCACCTACATTTTGACCTATTCTGCACCTAATAATTCAACAGTGCTCACTATTTTTTTAATGCCACCCACCAGTGCCTAACCAAAGGGCCAGTGTGTCACAATTTATATTCTATGAATCAGTACAGTTTAGTGATTTATTTGATGCCTTATAGCAAAGCTGACAATAATTTCCACACACTAATATAGACCAATCAGAGGCCACCATCTCTTAACTGCCTACATTTACTGTATGATCGTCGTCACTGCAGACCTCTATGGTGGTCCGAGATCAATATGGCCTGGACCCCTGTGTTTCCTAAAACAAAGATGGCCGACATATATGGAGAACAATAAAATTAGCTAGTTGAGGTGTCCAAATGGTCACTTACATCCATCTGATAACTTTTGAAGATCAAAATTGACCATGTATGGCCTGGATCCCTGTGTATCCTAAAACAAAGATGGCCGACACATATGGAAAACAATAGAATTAGGTAGTTGAGGTCTTTCAATGGTCACTAATATCCATCTGATAACATTTGAAGATCAAAATTGACCACAAATGACCTGGATCCCTGTGTTTCCTAAAACCAAGATGGCTGACACACATGGCAAACAATAAAATTGGGTAGTTGAGGTGTCCCAATGGTCACTTACATCCATCTGATAACTTTTTAAGATCAAAATTGACCATATATGGCCTGGATCCCTGTGTTTCCGCAAACCAAGATGGCCGACACACATGGAAAACGGTCCCAAGACTCCAAATAATCCAATGCCACGCCGTTTAAAACTCCTTAAAAAGTGCATCATACTTATGTGTACATGTATACATAAATATACATGTAGGTGGCCTTTAGTGGGTTAATAGTCAGTGGTGCTGAGAAATGCATCACCAGCAGAAGAGAACCACATGGTGCTGGGGGAGGTGGTGCCAGGCAGGTATGGGGCCACCACAGGAGCACAGCCACCACCACTATTCAGAGGTGGGTGGGGGGGGGGCTATATATGCTATATACCATGGCCCTGCCTGAGCTGTCCAGGGCTACCACCACTCTGTCCCTAGGGTCTACAATAACAGGTCCACCAACACCACCACTGCCACCACTTCTATGCTTGACTGATTTGCAGATTTTAATCCAGGTATAGGCATACTCAATACTGTACCTATGACAGGATTATACATGGAGAGCGAGGAAGCACCACTATGAGAGCTTGTATTTAAGAATGGGTCCCCTCCTATAGCCGTTCATTCCTAAGAATGAACGGCAATTATGTCCCGCCATTAATGGGCAGGTTATCCATAGAATAGAGCATATTGTTTTACTCTGTAAAAAATAACCGTTGAATCTATGAGGGATCATTGTAAAACTGAACAGTGAACCACCATAATTAGATAACAGGGGGCCAGTGTAGTTTTTACAAGAAACTCCAGGTGGCAGTGTGGTGGTACAAGGAATCTCTACAAATATAACAACATCTCTGTGAAAATAATGATGGCAACTTTGGGACGAGGAATCCTACGTTATTTTAACGCCATTCTTTTTACAGTGTATGTAACCATCTGTGTTTGGCTACATGGTGAATTCAGGTTATCTGTTTATGATCAGCATTTCTATCTGCAAACAACAGCTCCTCATCTCGCTCAATCATTCGGCAGTTCATTGCTATAAATCATCATCAAACAAAGCTATTTTTAAATTGGACCTTTTACAAACATTTATTATATTTTCTGGCTTGAAATCTGCGTGTAACCGTTGGCATTATCCAACTTTCCTGTCAAAACACTTGGCCCCAGAGCTCATCACAGACCCAGTCTGGAGGGCGTTGTGAAAAGAATTGATTCTGCCGGAGGTTCTATTTCCAAAATGGAACTGACTGATCTCAGGGAATCCATTCCCTGTTCGGTTGCCAAAAGTATATTGGTCATAGAAGTGGTTCAGGAGAGGTCGGGAATTGATGAATACTTCGAAAGTAAGAACCAATCCCCATCTAGTTCCCTCCTCTAATTCCCTGGCCTACCTACTATGGAAACCATTCAGGTAGAATCTATCATGGAACCAGTTCCCCCAACATTTCACAACACGGTCTAATTCAGAGCAAGTCAATTCCATTACAGTATAAGGCGGGAATTGGTCTCTCTGGGTGTAGAATTGCTGGGAACTGGAAGGTGTGCTAGCTACAGTGAGAATCGAACTCCCAATCTTTTCGCAAAGGCCTCCTGCACAATAACAATCAATCACGACTATATAGAGCATAGCTGAACAGGCCTACCAGGGGTTATTTGGTGTACAAGGTCCTTCATGTGTCAGTGTAAGTTGTACAGAGTCATTACGTATTAAATGTCAGGCACATGTCTGCTTTGATAGATAACTGTATGTAAACATCCCTCTGGCTACTATACTTACTTCAAACGATATATTTGGTTGAAGTTGCTTAAATTTCTCTATTTGTTTTGTATTTCAAAATTGTGTTGATGCCCTGAGGCAATTATGTCCAGGACGGATAATGTATTGCTATTGTTCTCGGATGCATTGAAAGTACACTTCATTATATGTGAGGGAGAGTATATATTTTTCCCTTCCTGATCAGGGCCTACCCAGGTAGCAAGGATACATTGAGCAAATGTCGGCTTATATTGGGTCAATGTCGGCTTATATTTGGCCAAGCATGGCCCAATGCTGCATTGCTGATTGGCTAGAGAGGTATGCTTTTCTTGTCCAGTGATATAATGATTTGCAATATGGTTGTATATGCCATTGCGGCCTTTCAACATAAATAATAGAGCATATGATAATATGTGACCCATCAAGGGAGAACACCCCTCCGCGGGGGATTTTCAATTCCCCATTTGACCACCAGGGGGCATTAGAGAGGAGAATTCCTCTAAAATCATTATACATGACCCATGAAACAAGATTATCTTACCAATAATTGACTACTGTGATATTCTATATACCTCATCTAAAGCTGATTATTTACAGGAACTACAGCGTATACAAAGCAAATGTCTAAAAACATGTTTTAATTTCCACTTATTGACTCCTACTGATCTTGTGCATGAAAATGCCAAACTACCTATGTTAAATTCTAGAAGAAATTATCATATCAAGGTACTAGCTCATAAGAGATCATGTAATAAGGACTTTATTGAAATGAAAGAAAGAGAAACTCGTCTTGCTGCTGCACCAGTATTAAAATACCTGAAAATAAATAACAAATCATATGAAACTTCACCAGAAGTCAAATGTGCTCAAACCTGGAACAGATTATCTACTGAAATTAGAAACATCAGAGGCCAGGACAAATTTAAACTTATTTGTAAAAAAGAAATGCAACAAATCAACTAATAATAAGATAATATGTATAGCCACTGTAAGGCAAATTACCTCTGTATATTTTTTCGTCATGTTCATATATTGTTGGTACTATTTAGGGGGAGGGGGGTATGTTTTTTTGACAAATTTAAAGTAAAGAATAATGCTGCTGTTCTAAATAGATGTATATTTTATTATCAGATAATCTAATGAAAGGTATATACATTCTTTTTATGGCTTGGCCTTACACAACATCCTATGGATGACGGTCAGTCATTAACTTGTTAGCCATTAAGTTCAAGTTTCCACACACTTTCATTTATATATATCTCGATGTATGAAAATGCATTTATCATCGATACAGAGCCGTCTATACATGGAAACTTAGTGTTATGTACATCTGATAAAATGGTCTGAATTCTTTATGGCTAATAAAAAGTTTAAACTTGTTAAAAAAAAATATATGCCAGTTCCAGGTTGCCATGGCAACCATCCCAATAATCAGAATTTGCGGATTTTTATGCCAATTTTCGGGGATGCTCACCAACTGAAAACAGAAATGGAAAATTCCTTCTAGATCAAAGTCTATGATAAAAACACCAAAATATTGTGAATTTTTTATGAAAAAAAGCTGATTTATTGTGTTTTTAGACATTATTGTGGTTTATATTGTATTTAGAGCTTAATCATTGATTTCAGATATGAATAACGACCTATTTTCAAGGAGGGGTTCTGAGATAACTACTAGGGATATTTAACCCAATGATGACTCATTTTAAAGATCTTGACATGAACTTTTATAAGAATTTCCCTGCAGAGGGGTGTTTTTGCTTGCCTGGTCAGATATATATTATATACTTTTCGCCCCCACCACCAAAATATCCAATCTATTGCTCAGCCTTACACCAATATGATCTGATAAAGCAACAATAGATATATTGAAGCACCTTGTCGCATTCATAAATCTTTATCACTCATATCTATACCATTTATTTATATCATGGGAGGATATTGAATAGTTGACCTGGAGTCCTGTTATCTGCCTCTATTTACACACCCTATCTCTCCTCAAGGTACACATTGCTCATGACTGACTCAGGTCCTTGACAAAGACAGGAGTCAAGTAGAGCTGCTCTGCCCTTACCGTGAGCTGCTCAGTACTTACCCTGAACCAGTTGCTCCAATGGAGAGGCTCCATACATGCCTGGCACCACCGATTAATCAAACGGACCTAGGAGAAGTCAGGCTAGATCTGTGGCGCCAACTCTGGAGATATCTTGATGATCCATGAATATGAGTAACTCTATGACTGCTAGATGAGTAGGTATATGACTGCTCAATGGGTAGGTCTACGACTGCCGCAAGAGTAGATTTATGGCTAGCTTAATGAGTAACTGTACGACTGCTCAATGAATAACTCTATGACTGCTCAAGGCGTATCTATGACTGTTCAATGAGCATCTATGACTGCTCAATGAGTATCTGTGACTGCTCAATGAGTATCTATGACTGTTTAATGAGTATCTGTGACTGCCCAATGAGTATCTGTGACTGCTCAATGAGTATCTGTGACTGCTCAATGAGTATCTATGGCTGCTCAATGAGTATCTATGACTGTTCAATGAGTATCTATGACTTCTCAATGAGTATCTGTGACTGCTCAATGAGTATCTGTGACTGCTCAATGAGTATCTACGACTGCTCAATGAGTATCTGTGACTGCTCAATGAGCAACTCTATTACTGCTCAATGAGTATATGACTGCTCATATGAGTAAATCTATGACTAGCTGAATCACCAACATGATATTCCATTCAATATTTCAGCCCATGCCATTGGCTCTATAATCAGTGATAATGTTATATCTAAACTGAGCCGTACACCACCCGTCGTAACCCCACCTGCTGGGGCTAAGTTCCGTTTATTTCTGGGCAGTTCCTGCATACCTTGGAGTATATAGAGAACTTGGTACGCTCTCCTCTACCGGAGGTTACCAAGTTGATCCCGCTGGTATGTGGTACGACAAGCAGCTGTCCCCTATGTAGAATGGGACCCAGTGTAAATACTTGAGGTGGGGTTCATATTGGGGTTACACAATGTGCAGTACATGCACAGTAGTCCAAATAGCAATGCGAGTAGGTCAATAAATATTACTTATATACTGTTGGGAAAATTGAGAAGAGTTACTTGTGTTACGGTCAGGATAATAGCCCCAAAAAAATAACAAAAAAGTTATTTTGGGGGCTTTTACCAAGATAAAATTAAATGAATACAAAAATCCTCTCCAATGATTCAAACTGAATATTTGTTTTTACTTTGGCCTCGAGTTAGTATTCCACTCAAGTCTGTGGCCTTGTGGAATACTGCTTCTAGGCTAACTCATTAAGAAACACTCACTTTAAGCAATTTTCGTGAACCTTTGTCTATGTTCTGATTAACTAACCCTCTGTAATATGTCGGTCTATTGTACTCGATCATCCCAATGCTTGACAGTAATGCCTTTAAACAACTAAATATTACCAACCACCAATGAATAAATGGATAAATAAATGAATGAATAAAGAAATAGGCAAATTAATGAAGGGAGTATTATAGTATTGGGGAAAGTGTTATCTACGCCCACAAATGTCTAACACAAAAAGTATTTCAGGAATGATTTTAAATCCCATCTCATTCAATACATATTTGGTTTCATGATAACAGTTGCAAACTCTGATAGATTTTATAAAATCTGAAGAAGCACATAAAACTTCCCACATTAAGTTGTAAAAGGATCCTGCTTTTAGAATGAAATCCTCTGTCTGACTTATGACAGCAGTTTGAAGGCGTATAAGAGACAAGGCATTTATTGGAAGGTGAGGGGGGTTGGTTGATGCGGTTGGGGGGGGGGGGTCATTTTGAAAAAGACACCCTCGGAGGAGGGAGGGCAAAACCATACATGGGTGATTCAAATACTCTTTGTGACACAACATATATCTTTTTTTATTGGGGAGGGGAGGGGCAATTTGCACAACCAGTCGATTTTTAATGTGGGTTGGGTTTCATGATAACTTTTACCCAAATGGTTGGGGAGGGAGGTGGACAAATATGCAAGTTTGCAAAAGGTCTACCAAGCTCCACCCCCCAGCTGACAATGAATGACTCTTCCCTAGCTATAAACTGTCCAGATGGAGATTTGATGGAGCATTAATGTCAGAGTTGAGCCCTTTATGTTGTCATATTACCTCTGGAACTCTCATGTTGTATTTCCTCTTGGTGATCTGTCTTATGTCAAAGTGAATCCATTACCTGTACTGGCTGTGTCAGCTTGCTGTTGTATTAAATAATATGTATACATTTGGAAGCCCCCCCCCCTCCAAAGAAAAAAGGAAAATTGAGGGAAAATTGAAGGACTCATGTGTAATTCAACTGTGTTTGAACTCTTTTTTCCTCCTGAAAATTCAAATTATAATACCTTTATATTTTGTTCTCCATTTTTGACATACTGTCTGGAAGGGTATTTCAAAATCCTGCCATTATATTTTAAACAATCTCTATTATTCTGAAATGGCCCCCGGGAGGGCATTTCACATTAAACTACAAAGGCTACGCCATGATGCCACCACCTGCACTGTGTGATGACAAATGACTGCTCTGTATGACCATATAGGGTAATAGGCAGAGCTGTCTAGTATAGGTATCGTTCCACTATTGATGATGACGTCACTTCCGGTAATACACTGAGATGTACGGATTTAGGACTTGGAGGGCTGTGATTGGTCTATATTAGAGTTCAAAATCATTGCAAACTTTTAAATAAAGCATAGATAAAATGTTTAACCTGTTGTGATTCAGAATATATGGGGTACAAGGGACAGCTCCTTTGTCTAGGATCCCAAAATATTGATTTAAAAAAAGGTTGGAAATAATCACTAATTGTGTGCAGAATAGGCCAAAATGGGGATGAGTTCAAACATATGCACATACAGAAAAACTGGGTTGATGAATGACATCTGGATCTGGCACCCAGAGAGGGGGAAAATGTGCCTCTTCATGATTTTGAGTGATTTGGAGTGTTTGAAAGGTGAAATTCCACTTTTACAGGTGCATAAGTTACATTAAATTATAGTGCAGAATGTTTTGGTGGTCCGATACCTTAAACAGCTATGCTCTTAGCATTGATGATTGACTATAGGCCTGAACAGATGTCACTATAATTCAAGGATATCTCGCATGGCATCTTTAATCCTGAGAAATAACCACATGGACATGAATCAACAGCAGAAGCCCCTAACCAGGGTCTTGAGCCAATATGACTTTACACCATTCTCATCCATCCCCCCAATAATCTGACAGCCTCTTAGTTTGTCTGGACGTCAAGTGGTGGCGCTGGTAGGCTGTCATGGCTGATGTGACCAGTGTGTACAATGCTGTACAGACGCTGACCTGCTTATCAACAAACACATCTCAAGCTAATATTGTACGTCAAATATTATTTGTGGTAAGGAAATCTTAGTTCGTGAACCCTCCATCTTGCTGCGATTGACACATAAAAAAATGGTATATTAGTCTTCATTAGACCTTCCAAACATTGCCTTTAATGCACTATTTCTAAATTTTTCTCATTAATACTGGTAGTTTCAGACAATGGCTGAGATGACATGGTTCAATAGGAAATTTTTGCGGTCGATGGAAAAAATGGCGGCGGTCAGCGAATATACTCACCGGTGATGACTAAGTCTCTGATGTGATCAAACAATCATGGAGGAGACCAGTCCTGTGAAAGCAGACAGCGACCATTTTTAATTTGGTTTTCATGTTAACTGTTAATTATCTTTGTTCTTTGCCTGCATTTGTCTGCTCTATCATGACAGGCATCTTTACAGGAAGTGACGTCAGAGGGGAGGCCAGGAGCGCGTCTGGTTCAGGTCTCAATACACTTTATCTAATTGAATCTGACTTGATGGGAGAAGAAGCAAGTATGTATGTGTTGTGCTGGTATCTGTTGTGTGTATCCTGCTGACTCTATAGAGAGATAGAGATAGATAGATAGATAGATAGATAGATAGATAGATAGATAGATAGATAGATGGACGGAGGGACGGACGGACAGACAGACAGACAGATAGACAGACAGACAGACAGACAGACAGACAGACAGACAGACAGACAGACAGATAGATAGATAGATAGATAGATAGATAGATAGATAGATAGATAGATAGATAGATAGATAGATAGATAGATAGATAGATAGATAGATAGATAGATGAATGGATGGATAGATGGATGGATGGATGGACGGACAGACAGATCTTCAAATTAATTTCAATACCCCTTTATGTCATGGCTGATACGAACGTCACTATAGATTAGTACTAGAACCGCTGTATTCAATGGGGAGGCATTGAAGACAATGTGGCCGTATTCAATGGGTGTCCGCCATCTTGGAATTTGAACAGATCTGAGTTGTTTTTCTTTATTTAAAAGCAAAATAACCCCCTAGACCATGACATAAATGCAAATGTCCACTTCCATGGGATTTTTTACATTGTATTCCTCGAGGTGGGACTGGCGCATCCCATGAAGCCATTATATGGCTGATACGAATATCCCATGATTGTGGACATTTGCTTATGTATCCCCGATGCTTATTTGAGACCAGCGCTTATAAATTTGAGACCCTGGCACTTAAACAAACCACTAAGGTACTCAAAGTTCTAAGCAACAGGGATATTCAAAATCCTCCACTTATCTATTGTTACACCATGCTGGCTAATATGTAGTTTTGAAAATTGTAGGACAAGGTAATTTTGATATGTTGTTCAATACTTTGGTCATCTATAGGAAACCATATCTGGGCAGTGGGATTTCAATCAATTCCTTGAACCAAGAAACTTTAGTCACATATTACGAATATCTGTACCAGTATAAAAGTGGTTCTTTCCTTATAGTAAACAATGCCCTAATACATTTTACCCTTATCTGGCAAGCGATTACTCAGAATCTCTATACTCATGCATTATAGCAAGCTTCTTTATGTCCAACCACATTCTCTATAACAATTGGAATTTACCATAAGCAGCCCCTCCTTGACACATCTCCCCATCTACCATCATCACAGAGAGAAGAACACTGATCACTTTGACGCATACTGCACAGGTCACAATTTGTCTCCCACATGACATGTATGAAGGCATGTCGAATGAGGTTGACGCTCTCATATTTGGTTCGTCAACTCCACTTGACATGCGTAATGAAGACACGTCACATATTTCTGATCCATTCACCTGAGTGCTAGGTAATACTGTGAGACAATTATGTAAGGGTCAAGAGCAGTCAATAGCTATGTACCAATGGTTCAATCAAGGCAGGCCTATAATAGAAGGCTGGGGATATCATAATCCCACAGGCCTGCAACACTAAGGCACTTTTTTCCTATCTACAGAACTTCTACTTGACTGAGGACCTCTATGCAGTCCATAAGACAAGGGCATGGAGGTGCATGGCAATGCCCTCTGTCTCCATGTAAAAAATATACTGAGATTATAGACTGTGGGTTAGCATGCAATCTTTTGGTATTTTCACTGACCCACACACAAGGTGTCTAACCTCTCCAGTTGAAGAATTCAGGATTGTGGGTGTCTATTTTGATATTCAATAACAAATGCAAATTTAACAATGAAATAGAATTCACTACATTGATAGTATTTACAGACCTTAGTGATCTATTCTTTATGAAAACAAAATGACACAGATACATCAAATGTCTCAAGTGTTGGTAGTACCTCTTGGTAGTGATTAATCCTTGTACCAAAATGGTTGTTTGCCCCATCTAGTGGAATATCCTAGAACAATTATGTATGTCAAACCATCACATGTCAAGTGCCTTCGACATGGCTGTGACCCTTGTCAACTAACAGATGACGTGGCATTTTTAGGCATGTCAAATCATATGAGGATTACTGTGTGCTACAGTTGTCATGGTGACATATGTGCACATGTCCCAATGACGTGTGCTCTCTGTGTCAAATCAAGTTGACATGGGTATACATGTCACTTTGTCAGGAAGACTTTTTTCAGTGATAACCTACAGAGGTCAGGTCACCAATACCCATATCCACCTTTGATCTCAGCTGTCGGCGGCATGGAAAAGTGGTTTAACCCTTAAAGTGAAGCTGATGCAGGAGTGCATCATGTTCATTTGTCAACATGATGCACGGATGAAGTGCTGGCAAGTGGTGCATCATGCCGACCCTCCAGGAGTGTATCAGCCTTGAAACCTCTAGTAAGTAGGCCTAACTGATGCATCATGCCGTCCATGATGCATCATGCATTAATGCATTAGCGGCCTTTAGAGAGTTAAGGAAACAGCTGGGGCATCCCCTATTATCACCCATCTCACCTATTGTCGCTCATTTCCACATATTATCGCCCACTAATGCATGACTCCTGATGGTTATGATAAGGCCATTATTGATGAGTATTGCTTTTATTCGAACATTTGTTGAGTGATGCAGGGAATGTGAGGTAAAAAGGAGAGTGAATTTAGATTAAATACGCGTATGGACATTGATGGAATACTGGTGTCTAGATATGAACTTATCCTACAACGAAATGTGTGCAAATGAAATACATTGGACATCTCTCTTTGTAGTTAATTTTCATTTGCATGACTTTTATGTCTATTCATCTATCTTATATTTGTTTGATGACAGTGGAATTTTGAAAAAGGGGTGCAACCTTTATTTGGCCTCTATTGTCGGCTAAACTGAAAGTTTATAAGATGAAAACCTCGGCAGAAAAGAGGGGCGTATACCGCCCTGTCTAAATTTGCTAATGGGTTGTTTATCCCTTCCCCTGCCCCCGCACTTACATCACAGAGGGTACGTCACCTGCGTTCTAAAAACGTGGAAAAAGGGTGCTTTTTCTCACACATCCTATGTCCTCTGATTTCAGGAAAAGGGGTCTTTTTCTTCAATCAACTCTGTGGAATTCAAGAAAAGGGGTATTTTGGCAAAGAAGAGTCCATGCATTTCAAGAAAATGGGGCTTGTTTGATGGGTGCATGACCTTGGAGACACCTTCACTATTTAATTAGATATTCTGATACAATGAATAAATTTAGTTCTCTTTACTCCCTTGAGCATGAACTATAATAATATGGACATATAAAATGTGTCAACTGCAAATTCAGAAAGTTACCAAGGATGTCTGTTCTGGTGGAGAAAGTAGAGGATATAGGAGTGTTTTTGGAACCACAAAAATCCACTGTTTTCACAAAAAAAGGGGGGTTTTCAGGCCTGAAAATCAGTGGATTAGGGGCTGTTTTCCAAAATGGAGAACGCAGGTGACGTCCCCTTTGGATACTAAGTGCAGGGACCGGGATCCCTTCATTCATTTGTCAATATGCCGATTTATTAATCTATGAATTTGCTTATTGACTTATTAATTATTTTTAATTTGAGTAGTGAGTGTGCTCACTGTAACAAAAGGTCAGTGCGCCATACATTTTTCCAGCACAGGATGTAAAAAGAACCCCTTAATTCAAAATTCACGGATATTCTTTGAGTAAAGTACCCCTTATTTTGGATTTCTAGGACATTGGAAATAAGTGAAAAAGAACCCTTATTTCGCGTTTTGGTAACGCGGGTGACGTACCCTTCAGTAACTAAGTGCAGGGGGTGGGATGAACCCTTGTCACACAATCTACTGCACAGCCAGTGGCGACACGATTAAACACATTCTACACTGCATCATAGAGCAATAAAGCTCTCTGTTAGAAAAGAAACTAAAATAAAAAAGAAAGAGGGCTGCCTGCCATCTGTCTTTGATTAGAGCATCACTTCAGCTCCTGAACACTTTTTA
Source organism: Acholoe squamosa (assembly GCA_949317995.1). Taxonomy (NCBI): domain Eukaryota; kingdom Metazoa; phylum Annelida; class Polychaeta; order Phyllodocida; family Polynoidae; genus Acholoe; species Acholoe squamosa. The sequence continues at coordinate 68,187,996 of OX439046.1, read as the reverse complement.
CGTCTGGTTGAAAGAGAAGAAGGCACTAATGACCCTTTAAGGGCAGGCGATGCATTGATACCGTGTCGTCATGATGCATGAATGTAGCCCTTGTGAGTAACTCGCCAGGGCTGCATTCATGCATCATGCCAACCCTATGGTATTGATGCAGTCTCAGAGGGTCAGCATGATGCACAAGTAAATCAGCACTTCATTGATGCATCATGACAACCAATGGGCATGATGCACTTCTGCATCAGGACCCCTTAAAGGTCCAAAGCAGTGAGGCGTCCTTTAGCTCGGCTGGTGACAACGTCAGCGCCACCTGGGAAATGTATCTATCACTAACAGTTGGACCCCAAACAAGAGGCTCTATAACAGCCTTCAAAAGGAATTGATTCAAGAGGAATTATGACATAGAAACAGACTTTTCTGTCATTGGGTGATGAAGTATGAGTTCCCTTTTTTCAGGTTAGACATTTGTTAAATGCTGTATTTGTCGTTAGCTCTTGGACTATAGTGCAGATGAGTGGTGCCTAACGTCTGTGTACGTGATAAATGTTATAATGATGCCCTTTGTTATCATACATAGAATTAATGGGTTTTCCATTGTTAAACTAGGGTTTTAACTCATACTCCCCACCTATCAATAAACAACTTATTTCACTGAAGACTGAAACAAATTTGCATCGAGGGTTTTCGACAGCCCTCAATTCCTGGAATATTTAGCTGCTAACCCATTTTAAATACCTTATATTATATGTTATAAACACAGTCGTATATGATTATGGAAAGGGTAAGAAGTGACCAGGCAAATATTTGTGTATTCGACTCTCAATACGAAGAGGAGTCAATTTTATAGATATGGTTGTGTCAAATAGCGAATCTGGACATAAAATGAGCTTACCATGCAGGGTTTATCCGAGGGTCTATGGTCTGCAGATACATTGAACCACCTTCCCACACCATCTGGAAAATCAGATTCATCCTGGAATGACAGAATATGGTTCCCATATCCAAGATGGACAGAGAAGATTCCCCTCATCCATTCCTTTCCCACCACAGACACTGCAGACTAAGGCTGGTGTTGACACGTGACGAGATGGGGACCACCCAAAGGTACTTAACTCTTTAAGGGCCGCTGATGCAGGAGTGCATCATGCCCATTGGTCGGCATGATGCACCAATGAAGTGCTGACGGGACTGCTCGCCAGCACTTCATTGGCGCATCATCCCAACCCTGTGGGGATGTATCAGTCCTCTAGGGTCTTCATGATGCATGAATGCAGCCCTGGCGAGTTACATCCATGCATCATGCCGACCAATGGGCATGATGCAATAATGCATTAGCGGCCCCTTAAAGTGTTAACAAAGCAGAATCAGGCTCTTCACCCCTCGCTGTCCAGGTGGACTTCATTGCTGCATACCAGATTTTTTACTTTCTACACAAGTGAGTGCACAAGGGAAATGGGTATGACAGTATTCAAGAGTGTGTTTGATTCACTGGGTATGCGTGGAAATCATTACCATGCATGATGTTAGGCTATATAAGCAGGCTGAGAACTCATTATGGCAGTTGATCATGATAATTTGCCACTGATAGTTTTCAATCTAGAGTTTGGTCTAACTAAGGAATTGGAAGAAGACTTCCCTAACAAGATGCATAACTGGATACCATGTGATATTGAACCTAATCTTTAAATCATATATAAAGTTCAAACCTTTATTCATAACCTTTGAAGTTTTGCATATAGGCTACTGGCCTTAGTATGACAAACAGATATAATACCTGGATCTGCTTATCATACAGGGCTGTCAGGGTGGTGGCTCACTGGTTGTGTGGTCTCCAGTTGTATGTCCATGTAGTAACCATTGTCAGCTAGCTGGCTGTGACAATGATCCCATAACTAAACTAATACACACTGAGTGGCTCTATATGAACCATATGTACACCTTGCTTACACTCATAACATCACCCATCACCTGTCCTCTAACCCATTGAAGGCCGATAGCGTATCAACGCATCATGCCCATCGGTCTTCATGATGCATGAAGGCCGTAAGTTTGGAAAATGTTCACGCCCCTCTTTGGTCTATAGTAGTGCGCGGGCCTTTTTGCTTATAAGAAGCCAAATTTGATTGTTATGCCCCCTGTTGATAAATACTGACCACTCCCTTATGGGTTTCATTACTTGAGGGTCTGCACCGCAGTGGCGGATTTAGAGGGGGGCGCACACACTCCCCTTTTTCCCAGAACTTAATCACAAATTTTGCACCCCGAAATTTGCTCAAAAATAGGGGGTGCGCCCACTCTTTTTGGGCCACGCCCCGTCCTTTTTCAGATCCTGGATCCGCCACTGACTGCACCCAGTTAGTATGATGCTTCAATGAAGATTCACCAGCAATTCATTGGTGTATCATGCAAACTAATGGGCATGATGCACTCCTGCATTAGCAAACCCTAAATAAGCTCCCCTAGCAACCAGTATGGCGTTCAGACATAAACGACGCATGGCACCATGGGTAGCCTGACCTTTGTTTGTGTTTTCTCGTGGGATCTCGCCGTGTCTCGTGGGATCAAAGGCGTGTACCACGTGACGAGGTTTCAGAAGGTGGATATGTCAACAAACATGGATTGACAGGACAGGAGAGAGATAGGTTACAGGCATGGGTAGGTAGATTGGGAAAGGGTGTGGATGAAGGGTGTAGATATGACAGGAACAGGTTTTATTTCATGTTGGGAACGAGACCCACTATAGGTTTATTTTAGGGAAGCACATGATAGGAATGTGGAGAAATTGAATCTCATTCTCCATGGCTCTAGACTTCAGTATGACATTTACAATACAAAAAATAGCAACCCCTCATCAAAATGCGACCTTTTGATGGATCGTTAAGAATAACATGAAATAAATGAAATATTACATAATAAATGGTAGAACTGGCTGATCGAACAGGTGCCAGATGAACATTTGGAATTTTGTAAACTAGACTGATAGTTATTGCCATCTTTGTTTCATAGATTAATCCAACTGCCGACCTGATTCCCTTCATTTGTAAAACAAAGCTCGTTTACATCTCTATATCAAATTTAGTGAAGTAAGTATAAACTTGTAAATCACTCACTCCTACAAACCTTGGTCTTAGTTTGACTAGAGACAGGCCTATCTTGTCAACCCTGCAGCACACGTCCCAGCCTCTCTATGACCTTCACCTTTCAACCTTCTGAGGTCACAGGGATAGCATGGCCATGAGAGAATTGTGCTGGACACATTAGATCCTTGATTCCTTCATTGGTCTCATAAACTTTGGCCAGTCATCATAATTATCAGTTGATTATTTATCAAATTGGACGACCTTTATATCAATACAAAGTCAATATCAAATAGACCAACTTTAACAGTGGGGGGGGGGGTCTAATTACAGCCACTTAAATATCAAAATCTTCTAGCACAAGAATTCTGACGTGTTTTTTTTGTTCCTGCTTTTGTTCTTGTTCTGCCTTTGTTGTTGTTATTGTTGTTGATGTTATTTAAGGTGAATCTCAGCTACATTGCAATTGCAGTGAGCAGAGTTGTTTGAGCGTTTTGCACACTGTCTCTTTGACCTGAGAGATCTTGTTAGTAACAGAATCAGGAAACAGTACCATCAGGTGTACCATGTCCAGTGTAGGTTAATGGTGAGACTACTAACACTGATACCACGCTCTGTCTGCACCCCTATTCTACTGCCTGATGTTACCATGGCAACCCTAACACCCTATACCCTGCTCACAACATTCACTCCCATACCCTGTCCTTAAACCTTTAAGTGCTGCTGATGTATTTATGCATCATGTCCATTGGTCGTCATGATGCATGAATGCAGCCCTGGCGAGTAACTCACCATCGCTATACATGCATACATCATGTCGACCCTACAAAAATGATAAACTCCCACAGGGTCTGGATGATGCTCCAATAAAGTGCTTGTGAGACCGCTCACCAGCACTTCATTGGTGCATCATGATGACCAATGGGCATGATGCACTCCTACATTAGTGGCCCTGAAAGAGTTACATCTCCCTGTACGTCTGCCAGACTGGAGACTATATCACCAAGACCTTTCAACAGGGTTTGTCTCCTATAACCTGTGAAACTAAACACATGCACTGTACAACCATGTTTTATGAAAACGGTGCAGTTGAAGCAGTGGGAGGGGACAGAGAAGGTTTCGAGTGGGATAGTATCCCTCTTTATGGGTATACTACAGATCTTGATAGTCACTTCTGTATTTTCTTATGTAAACTCTGTAAAAATAACCATCAGGTCTCTTCGTAAGACTGATCAGTGAACCACTGTAATCATATTGCAGTGAAATAATGTAGTTTCTACAATGAAGCCCCAGATGGCAGTATGATGGTACATGTACAAGGAATCTCCCTAAAAATAGCAATGGATCTCTGGCAACTTTGGGACAGGGATTTCACTGTTATTTCAGTAACATTTCCCTTTTTAGTGCATATGGAGAGTCTTACAGTCCTGAATGGGTAAATTGGAAATAATGTCAGCTTTTAGTTGATTATAATCCCGAGTGAATAGAGTATTGACTGAAATTGGGAATGCTCCGTATAATCAGGGGCTAGAAGAGAACCTCCATGGTATAATCAGAGAAATTCCCAACATCTTAGAACAAAAGAAACCAATAGCAATGGTGTCGGCAGTTGTAGTAGGATATGTCCAAAAGATGGAAACCCCCTTCATTCCTTAAATGGATCACTTTCATGAAACCTGGTACTGCACAGTTGTTGTGGACTCAACATTTCACATTTTATTCTACATAGCTGCAGTGTTTGGACTGCTACTCTGTCCCTATTTTGATAACAATCAATTACTTAGAAGGGAGATTCTGATCTTTGCTTCTATTGTTCTAGTAATATTTGGGTTGAGCTGTACAATGCCCTAGGGGTATTAACACAACAATTTAGAGCATTTCCCAGGATTGGGAATTGGTCATAGATATAGGGGTGATAATAGGGAAATGCAAACTTATCTGGGGTATCTGTATCATGGTTCACTTGGCTGGGGTCAAAACAGGGGTGGTCCCTTTGGTTATCGCCAAACCACAACATGTGATCTCTGAGTAGAACTAATTATTTTCTTTGAAATTTAAATATTCTATTTCTATTTGCACAATTATTAGTGTAAGCAAATACACCATCCATTACTACTATGTTCTGAGGAAGATGCAGCTCGAATTGAGGAGGAATGGGGGAAGGAGGGAAAGCGTATTCCCCTGAACTCCACGGGTTCCCTCGGAATAACTACAATTCTACTTCAACTTAGGAGAGAGGTAAGTCTCGTATAATTATAAAATTAGTGCACTAAATTGCCAAACTGTCATAGATGATTGTTTAAACTCTTATTATGAACTTGTGAAGATCTATTCTTGCAAAGCCCTATTACAGAGAATCTGTGGAATGGATTTTTGCAATAGACAAATTGATGAATAAATAGATTGATAAGAAGGAAATAAAACAAGAACAAAGGAAAGAAAGAAAGAAAGAATGAATACACAATGTAAAATCATGATTTGTCTATAATACACTCACAATTCAGTCCACATTCCAATGTACCCATATTGGCCACTAGCTGGTCTGGAGCTGATTCCAGTGACACACACTGATAAGAACTGATGAGATGGGACCAGCATGTCCCTGGAAGTGGGTGTTAACCAGGGACAAGGTACCCATCATGGTATGTCTTATCAGTGGATTTGCCTCAACCAGTGAAATTCAAAATGGCGGCTCCACTAGGCCTCCATACTGAGTCCTATAGCTCACATAGCCATTATCAGCTGGGGGCCGCCATTAGACCCAGACTCCACTATGACTAACACCTTCAGCCCCCCGACTCCGCAGTTTATGCCAGGGATGCCTCCCATTGGTCAATAATACAATAGCCATGTGCCGTATAGCACCCATGTGTACAGAACTCAGCACCCGATACGACCCCTTTAAGGGCCTTCCACCCTATCAGTACTAGAGCCCAGACCTCGGTAGATAAGGAGAAAAGGCTATTGTTTTCACACACGCCATAGGTTTATTCTGACTCACGCCATGGTCCTCTGTAAAATTCCAGTTATTGGGAATATTTTCCTAATTGTTCAGTTAGGCCAATATCCGGGGCCAGTATGTTATTATGTGTAATTTGATGTTTGAACAGTATACATGTAGTAAGCTATTACCTGAATCATATACCGATCTTGTTATGGCTAGTTTTGATGAATTATCGTGGCCTATATATACTTACCATTTTATTTTAGATTACTTTATGATATCAAAGAGGGCTGATGTTTGGGGATCATAAACAGACCAACTTCTGAATCAAATCTCTTGAATAAACCTCTTCTGTTGAGTTTCCTGTATGATAAAGCACTATAAAGCCCCAAGTGTAACTGTAAGCCGCACCCATGTATAAGGCCTAAGAAACTTATACGCGGATTTACATGGTAGTAGATTTTAGACAAGAAGAGATTCCTGTATCTAAAAGTAACATCACCAGTTGCGCTCCTCCTCCTGTAGCCTCACTCAGTTACCCTTGTCAAACCCATCTCATCTACCCTCACCTCCTCCATGGTGCCTCCTCCAGGGAACTTGTAGTTCACTCACGGCTCACCTGGGGGAGGGGCAGTCACCCCTTTCGTCACGTCACCACCTCACGTCACTCTTTACCCCCCCCCCCCCACACACACACACATACACACCTGACCAGTATTGGCGCCTGGAGGAAAGGTACAGGCACAGGGGTGTTGGTGGGGGGGGGCACTGAGTCTCGATGTGTAGTACCAACTGCAAAACTACAGGCCCCCATATTTGGTCACTTCACAGCCCCTTAAAAAGTAGCTTAATTTTTACAGCCCCCTTTTTTCAAGAAGTCTGATAACAGCCCCTTTTTTCATGGGCCTCTTCCATGTAAACTATGGTTCTCAGACAAAAATATTCAGGAATTTCACAACTCTTGCGTGATTAGAAGGAATATTCAAGCTGCTTCCTTCCCATCCAAGTTAGAATAGGTATTAACAGCGCTATAAGCTGAAGATGCAATTCAGTTGACAGTCCCCCATTTACCCCCCTCGCTGACACGTCATCAGCCACCACTCCGCTAGGCGAGCACCACAGTAGGTACCCAAACCGAGGGTACCTACTGTGGTGGACATTTTTATGATGAGGCCATGAAGGAGCAGAATAACGTCATTGAGATTCCACGAAGGAGAAATTCTCCTTCCATTCTAACATATCAGACTCATAAAAGGCAACACACTCAGGGTTTCTTGTGCCCTGAGGTGAGCGTGTGGGCAGCTGGTGTCCAGGCCTACATACTTGTCTTTTCTCATGGGATTCTTCCTCAGTGAACCATGTCTGAGTGATCAGTGTCTGTGGTTTGTCTGACCCTATCTATGTGACCAGGCAAATAAAAGAACACTTGCTATCCTTTGAGAAGAGTAGGGGAATGAAGGCCTGGTAGCTGTTTTCTGCTGCAATGCTTGACCCTTTAAAGGCCACTGATGCATTAATGCATCATGCCCATTGGTCGTCATGATGCACCGATGAAGTGCTGGCGAGACCGCTCGCCAGCACTTCATTGGAGCATCATGCCGAAGCTTCGGGGTTGATACATAATAATACTCCCAGATGCAGCCATTGCCGACTCACACCCTTACCATGTACAATCAAAACAATAAACATCTATATATATATATATATATATATATATATATATATATATATATATATATATATATATCGTCTACCTAGTGTGAAGCCTGGAGGATGGCTGGTAAGGGTGAAGACAGGGCATCAGGACATGTCTATCAGCATACCTCCACCTTACACTCAGGTTACCTGGGGGGTGATGAGTGAAGTCGACCTGCTGAGCCAACAAATGGGGAAGGGTGGGAAGTATAAGAAAATACTATTACATACAGAGACTTTGGTAGAGGAATAACAAGAAGCAAAAGAGAAAAAATTGAATGGGAAATCTCTCTCCTCAGAGAGTTGGTGTTCATACCTTGGTGCCATTTACTGTGTGATGATAAGGGAGGTATGGCATGTTTGAAGTTGTAACACATGCTCCTATGGTGGCATGTGATCAGAGGAAGAAATGTACTCCCATATTTCTAGTTATTGTTTATAATACTATTAGTCTGACATGTAGATATGTCTGGAAGGCAGAGGGAATGTTTGTATCATTTATAGAACTGAGTTCTGAGGCTGCACATCAAAGAAAGAAATCATCACTTGATGTTATATCATAAATATATAGTTCTTAAATCCTAAATTAATGGATTATTTCTTTTTATGATCAGAATGTTATGTGGTACCTGGCTGGCTTAACCCTTTAAAGGCCGCTGTGGAGGAGTGCATCATGCCAATTGGTCCTCATGATGCACCAATGAAGTGCTGGCGAGACTACACGCCAGCACTTCATTGGAGCATCATGCCGACCCTATGGGGTTGATCCCTGATGATGCTCCAATGAAGTGCTGGTGAGCAGACTCACAAGCACTTCATTAGTGCATCATGACGACCAATGGGCATGGTGCAGTTATGTATCAGCGGCCCTTAAAACGTCTACTACATCTTGGCGAGATGGCTTTCTGATGGAGTAACTCTCTGCTCATCAATTCTCGCGTGGTGGGAGGATGTCAGGGAGGCATTTCTCAACATGGTACGACTGCACACATTGAAATACTCAAAATTGGAGTGGGTGATTGTAGGTAATGCACGGCAACTGTTCTGTGTGATCCGGAGGGTGTTGCTTTTATAATGAAAGGAAGAGCTGTCTAAAAATGCCCTCATTTCCAGTCCTTTCTTTTCATGTAGCTATAACTTGTCCCTTTTGTTGCTCACAAGTGGTCATTCAAGTACGGTGCTAAAAAAGGGGGATTTGAGTAGGTACCTAGTTGGGAGAAGTCAGTCAGTATAATAAACTATAGAGCGTGTGACATGAGTAGGTACCTGGTAGTGCAGCTCTCTCTATTTTAAACAAGGCAGTTGACTTTTCAGACTAATGTGGTGAGTGCAAGTTTTATGGTAAAGCAGTGCATGACTTGTTTAGAAAAGAGGGCACATACTCACAGCTCTTTTTACAATAGGAGAAACACCCCCCTGCACTTACTAATGTAATAACATAGGGTTAATGAATACAGAAAAATTGAAGAGTATTCAAGGTTTGGTGATAGGCTGAGAGTGATGTATGATAAGACACTTAGGGAGCTGGATGACATCCAGCCTCCATAAATACTATAATAATTCTCCACATATTTTACACCATCAAAACAAATTCTAAAGTGGAATAGATAATAAACCTACTGAATTCATGCTCTTTCGTTTACTAACCATATTTATTTCGGGTACAGGCCATCAAACACCATTTGAATTGTGCAAAGAAGTTACTAACAACTAGTGATCCATATTTAACACATGTTATTGTACTTCAACTAAAGAAATATCTGGATTTAGAGACATTTATTGTCCACTGGATGAAAAACAGGCATGACCTAAGGGTGCATAGCCTATCCTATGTACAATCAAAACTGAATAAACATACATATATATATATATATATATATATATATATATATATATATATATATATAGGGCAGACATTTATAAGAGTGCAATTATAAGTGACCATTGGATGCAGGACTATAATGGCATTGGGATGAGGGATCCCATTATAATTTGAAGGAGTCTCTCCTCAGAAATGCCTTCCTGGGGATCCGGGATTTTGTATAGGCGAGCTTATAGCAACATCTTGGAAAGTCTGGAAATACGATGTACGGGGGACGTAATAGGAGCAGTAATTCAGCCAAAAACCCTAATTCTTACGGCATTTCATGAAAATATGACGGGCAAAATTAATTGTTTTCAGCATTTTCAAAATAAGTCTATATTGCACTGTATTGTAATTACATTTAAGAAGATATTGGGGAAAATAATCTTGAGTAGGGGCGTGTCATAGTCATTACAACCAGACACGCTTTTTTTATTTCAAGACCATATGATAAACTATCGTATGAGGTGGACAACACCACTTTTTTTCTATTTTAAGCAAAGATATGACGTTAAAACCTAATGATTTTATCCACCATTTTAAATTCCATTGTGTTGGTTGTAGAGGTGGCTATATGGACTACTTTGAGGGATACTAAGGTGCGTTGTTGTTAGGGCGCTGTATTGGAATGCCATCACACATGCATAGACCAATAGGGGGCGCCCCTGGTCACGTGCAAATCAAGTCACGTGACCCTGCCAGTTGACAGGCGCGCCCTCTTACAGTGATGAATGGAACCTGTAGGTTGGTCGGATATTAAAATGCACTCTCCCTCCCGCACGGCTGTGGGAGGTGTGCCTGGGGTGGTATGTGCTGGGCTGTGAGGTGACTGGACTATGGGACAGGGTGCAGATTAAGATTGAAGGAATTCACCATTTTGATATGTCTTGCAGATGTAGGTGTGCTATAGGGCTTGTGCTAGACTGGCCACCATCCCTAAGCTCTACACTGTAAAAAGAAAAATTGGAATAACGACGGAATCCTCGTCCCAAAGTTGCCAGAGATTTTCACAGAAATTTCTTGTAGCACCATACTATATATGGTTCACTGCTATATAATTTCGGTTTTATAGTGTTCAGTTTTAAGAGAATCTCTGGTAGATTCAACAGTTACTTTTTACAGTGTAGCATTTCTTCTCAAGTACCCCTCCAGTCAGTCTTACCCACTAGTTTGTTTCTCTTTAATCATTATCAATAGACTTGAGCAAGACTAGGATTTTGCCTGTGGGTGATATTCTGTTGTGGATGAAATGGTCAGACATGTGCAGGGTCGTGTTGGTCTATTTTGACTAAGAAAAAATAACAAGATGATTATTAAAACATAGGTCTTATGTGACAATGATTAATGAATAAGAACACTCTTTTTAAATAAAAGGGGATCTTCGTGAGTAGTGTATTGAGTGTTGAGTCAGAGGCTACGTTGGGGGTTTTGTCGATGGCTTCTGGCCATAATGAATAAAATACTATATTGCCTAATATGAGTAATCGAATTTACACAAAATAAGTTTAAATTTAATCATTTTGTCGATACCAGAATGGCCTGTTTAAAACGCCCGGGCGATTATTTGAGACCCCAGTGCTTCTAAAGACTGGCCACTACAGTAATCCAAAATTTACATTTTGTATATATTGGCTTAAACAAATATCTAAGCACCAAGGTCTAAAATGATCAACATTCAAGAAAATTGACTGGGATTACAGGGATTATGTTTACGCTTCAAAGAACCATGAAAACTATGATCCAGAACACCAGTCTTGCACATCCTCCAAACATATTGATATCCTATTGCCACAATACTGGACTTTAATCTAGCTCCTAAACAAGAAAACCTTTGCTTTCAGGGTTGTCCCATGGCCCTAATCCATACAACAATATCCACAAGATATTAAGTACTCCATTATATGTTGCTATTTGTCGACTCAGGTGCAAAGCCAGGATCACCTCAATACTCGTGTTTTCTAGATTTATCGCTTTCTGTTTCTAGTTATGATAAATATCTCACTATACTATTTGTGACATTATGAACTGGGGGAGGGGCAATTATCATTCCTTTTCAGCAGCAGTTAAAATTGCCAGATAACTTTCTGGATAGAGTATACAAACAGATTACCATAACCAATGCCCGACGCAATGTCAGCACAGTGCAACTGCAACAATGGCAGCCATCGATGGAAACAATGGCATCTTAAAACATTTAATACTGTTAAGGAATTAGAGAATATATCTTTCTGGTTTAACATGGTCTGCAGTACAGAATTTCTCCAGACAGCCACATATCGACTATCCAACCCAGCCATTCTGGTTCTTGGGCCCAGAGCGCACGCGCAGGTGTGTGCTCCTTGCCCCCATCTTTACCGAGTATTGACCAATCAGCAGCCGGTACGGCACCCACGTGCTACCCCCTGGTGTTGTGAATTGGTACTGGGTAAGGAAACATTGCATTGTTTTTGTACAAGACCTAGTTCCGGTGTGTGTACCACGTGATCTAGGCTGTACCACGTGGTCTCTATTCTCAGCGTCCAGTAAGACGATAGGCCTCATCCTAATACAGGATAAAGGAGTAAAAACAGCTGGCTGTTCGAAATTCTTTGATATTCTAACCCGAAATGTGAGAGAGAAAAGAACAAGTGAGATAAAAGGAAAGATATAAAGAAAATTAGATAAAAAAAAAAGAGAGAGAGAGAGAGAGAGAAGATGAAGAAAGAAAGAAAAAATGGTGAAAAAATGAAAGACAGATTTAAAAGAATGTACGAAAGATGGAAAAAATGACAAAGAAAATATAGAAAAAAATAAGAAAACAAACATTCAGGCTATTGAGGTTTCCCATAATACACTCTGTTTGTGGAGGTTTCCTGTTAATTACAATAAGTAGGTCAGTCATGTGACCAATGCCATTGGTAGCAGGTCATGTGACTGACCTAATTATGGTAATTAACAGGAAACCTCCACGAACAGAGTGTATTATGGGAAACCTCAATAGCCTGAGAAAATTGAAAAAGTTTTAAGAAACACAACTTTATAAACTTTAAAACTCCTCTTGAATTTCAAGTGAAGTCTTTGAAAGTTGCAGCGGGATTCGTTTGATCAGTTCCAGCATCAATACTTAGCCTCCAGCACTATTCTTTCCTAGTCTGATCCTCTACATCCGGTATTACCTCACGCCCACAGCCCATCCCACCATGCAATGCTTTGTTTACACTGATGCATTCTGGTCCTAGACGCAGGTGCGCGCGCACATCGGTGGGCAGCCATTTTGTTTTGAGACGCTGCGGCTGAGGAGTTGTGTCAATAGGGGTTGTGGCTGTGTAGCCATCTCACCCTGATTGCCGCCTGTCTGTCCGTGTTCTACTTGGGGTAGGATTTACTTTGGGCTGCTACAGTCTTGTGAAGGTGATATATTGCGATCTGCGTAGCCAGCTCAATATTTAAATTCTATAATAATTAGGTCTTTATTTTGTATTTGTTTTCTTAAACGATGATATAAGAACATCTCTGTATGATTTGATAAACAGTGCTTACAGTTTCCATCATGCTTGTCAATATTGGAGTTCTGGCCCAGGTCAAAGTTTCCTTCTACTGTTTTTAAAATCCAAGGAAGTAAGGGAAGACTATAATAGTATTAACATGCTGAGGGGCGAACCCAACATTAGCTGAAAATTTTCTCCGATCTTCACAGTTCCTCCTTTGGGTAAAACCTCCACATTTTTATACATATTTCGACCATAGATTTACTGAGGTAGGATTTCTTTTTTTTTTCAAAAAGAGAATTCAACCCCTATAGGGCAGAGTAAAACAACTATCATTACTATGCAGCAGTGGACATAGCTTTCAAGTCAATGTTACATCAACATTGAGGAGTGCTTGATCAGCGCTGATTAACTTAAGTTGATTAACTTAAGACTGTGTGCTCAGTGGGACGAAGCCTAAGGCCAAAATTTAGTTTTCAAGGTTTTAACTGGGTAGACGTTCAGAGAACCCGAGGAAGGCTCTCACCTTTCACTCGTGACAAAATTTCAGGGCCACAAGATTATCAGCAGATCTGCCACCTTTAGTAGACAAGTAAGGATCACAAAGACCACTGGGTCTATAGAAAGTCTGACTGACCAGGTGAGACTATTTAACCTTTCAAGAACCCCCAATGCATTAATGTATCACGCATCATGCCGACTCTATTGGGTTGATACACTCCGAGAGGGTCGGCATGATGCACAAATGAAGTGTTGGCGAGCAGACTCACCAGCAGTTCGTCAGTGCATCATACCGACCAGTGAGAATGATGTGCTTCTGTATCAGCGACCCTTACAGGGCTCTTGTTCCCTAACAATGTGAGGCTTCACCCTGGCCCGTTCAAGTCAGAGTTAATTAGACTATGCCTTAGTAACTCAGTCAGATCAGGTATCTATTTGGTGAAAGGCCGACTTGGCCACACGTGTCCTCCTTATCTTTTTTTAATTTCAGATTATAGTTAGGAAATAATGCATGGGGCATGGCTGTCGGGGCCTATAAGGCCCCTCGATGTCTCAATACAGTTTAGAGCACTACAGCAGCCATGACCAAGTGCATTATTCCCGTTATAACACAGAAAAATAACCCATCAGCCACCAGACAACATATGAGTATCAAATGTGACGTCTATATGTGAGATGAAGTTGACCTCCTGTGCTGGGAGTGCATTATCCATCTAGATGATGCATGGTCAATCAGCCAATCAGAACGCTGCATTCAGGATAATGCACTCTGGCTTCGCCCAGCAGTGTTATAATGTGATTTGAACACCAATGACAGCAGCAGGGGCTTCACGGCGAAGCAAGATACAAAGACCATGATACCGTAATGGCCTGTTCAATCGCTGGGTCTCAAATAAGCGCCAGTCTCAAATAAGTGCAGGGAGACTAGGAGTATTGAAATCAATCTTAAGCAGTAAAACAGGCATTCAAATAAGCGCTGGGGATAAAATGGGATTGAAATTAATGAGTGCCTGGGCGCATCTATGGGCCACTATACGGTATCCAAGAACTTGTGTGATTAAATCAGCCGTCAAACCTCAAACATAAAGAGATTCCTCCCAACCCTCGATTCCAGTTATACCAAATTAAAACCTGTCTAGTTTTGTGTGGGTTTCAATTTCCTTCTTCTGTTTTTTTTCCTTTTGATTTTTAGATTTAGATTTATTCTATTTATTGCCTAGCTCTACAGAAACCTGGTTATGATGAACCCATGGAATAGGAGGTCAGTGTCAGCTAGTGCTAAGGCTATGGAGACGTTGAGGAGGTCGAGTGGGAACTAGCTACAAAAGAAGTTCAATCCTCTGCAAAATGCTTGACACACAAAAGTTTAATCCTTAGAGAGGAAAACAAACATAATAGTCTGTCTAGCTGAACACTCTCTAGTGCCTATCGAATGCCGCGCAGGCTTAGGACCTTGACAAAACCATGCGTCTGCCAAATTTACCATTGTGAGACCTAAACCCCTTCAGTCGGCCATTGAAATGTATAGATAGTGGTAACAAAAGCCGGCTTTCAGATCGAGAACTTTGAAGTATGTAAAGAATAACCTACACCATTGGCTGAGCCCATGCTTCTCTCTGTGAAAAGGGAATCCACTATTATTTGCCAGAGCCATAATGAAAATGTGTGCTGGATTTTAGCTCAAAAATGATAAGCCAGGAATGTTTCAATCAATCGTCGTGGTTGAAAATAAAAGCTTCAGGGATAAAAGATCTGCGCCCTCAGTGCCAGCAATCGGGGAACAATGAGGTTTCGACTTCCCCGAGCCACCCCACTTTTTTAACAATGAGAGAAAGGGGGAAATTTGAACCAGGATTTGGGTAAGCTCGGAATAAGCAAGCTGAAGAGTTTTGTGGTTGTTGTCAGGCCGGCGTTGAGCACACTTGGTCTGCTTGTTTGTGGAGGGCTTGCTGTGAGCTTTTTGAATGGATGCCACGCAACAGTATTCCTGGCGAGGAGCGGGAGGTAGTAGTTCAGCCCTTTTGTCACACGGCGGCGCCACGATCGAGCGTCTGATATTCCTCACGTGACCTAGCCGCGAGAGCAGACGAGATTTCATCAAGAGGTCACGTGCCATTCAAAGTCGAAGGTCATGGAAGCTGGGGACCTCGCGTGAGGCCTGGTATTGGCACTGTGGGATATTCCTACGCCACCTGATGAAGCGTTGTACATGTATCATGAAAGCAGGCCGCGAGAAAAAGTAGTGCACAATTTTTTTAACTCTCTTTTTAATTAATATTGGTAGAGTCAGCCATTTGTAGCTTTATACACGTGGAGGATGGCAACAATAAGAAGCAGGGTGGTTTAGGGGTGGCTAAGGTCACGTGGGTCCCCCCATTACCCACAAGTCACCGCCCATTCAGTCTGTATGTGCTTTGAGAGTGACAAAAGATGGCTCACCAACCTAACGCGTGAAGCTAACCGTTCACTCAGCCGTAAAATGACAATCAGTACTTCAAAAAGAAGCTCCACGTGTTGCCGTGTTGGCCATACGGAAGGATGAACAAGTCAAACCGCCCCCAGGGCCACTGTGCAGCAATCTCCTATGAAATATCCACCAGAAAATGAAAGCTCAAAGCACTATAGATCTTAAATGCAGGTTACTGTTAGGTCTTATAATATGCATAGGCTATAGCATACAGTGAAAAAGTAATGTCATCAAAATGATGGCAAATATCATCTGCATTTGGCTTCATTGTAGATACTACACTGCTGCAATGCCTTACAATTATGGTGGTTCACTGTTCAGTTTTACAACGATACCTGGTAGTTTCAACCGTTATTTCTCAGTGTAGAAAGTGGGGCTATGTCCAAGAGTCTAACCTTAGATTTCCCTTTTTTCATGTCCAGCAGGAAATGCTGCTGTGTCCAACAGTCAAACTATAGATATACATTTTTCTTTATAAATTGAATTCCTTTTTTCTCTAGACCTCCTATTATTATTCTTTATTCCATAGGAGGTAACATGGCCATTGTAACCTCTCAAACAAAACCTTGGGTGATAAACATCACTCGCCAAGGATAAAAGCAGAGCAGGTAATGAAGCATCATCACCATCCAGGCACCTAAATATCACTGCCTCATATCCCCCAGCAGCATAAGGGGTGGGTTTAGGTATAGGGGCAATGATATCAAAAAGGTTGTTAGGAGGCAGGCCTGGCCAGGTTCCTTAGCTATTGTGTCGTGCTGATATATGAGAGTGTGCTGTCAAGCCCAATCTGAGGATGACCTTAAGGGCCTTACACAATGCCCTGCCGCCAGATGGAGACTCTGGTACTAAGGAACAGACACCGCACCATCCTTACTACCATAAAGTCCCGAGTAAAAGTCGCATATACCGACTTTCCAGGTCATCCAGTGGATGCTAGACTGCTAGTACCCTCCACTGCAGCTACCAGCTCAGGCCTACTTAACATGCATTCTCGCGAGATTTGCACCTCCAGGGGTCAGAAGCCACTCTGTACATGGGGTGAGTGTCCACACCTGTAGGTGTGAGGACTTCTCATCTGGAGGTGTGATAAGTGATAGGCTATACTAATCATACCTTTGAAGTTGTAATTATACATTTTTAACCCAACATGAGCTACTTTATGAGTCCTAGAAGTATTTTTGTATATAGGATGGGACAGAGTAGATTCCCACCAGGTATTACATAACTGACCCCTGAAACCAGTGTAAGGCACATGCTGGTGACCAGCTTCAACTAGACATTACGGCGCCACCCCTATCCCGCTGGGTCGGAATAGGATGCACCCTCGTATAAGCTGCACCCTGAGTTGGTGGCTGCCTTGTTATAAGCCGCACCAGGGCTCTGAACCTGGGGTCTGAGATTGTCTGAACTCCTTACTTTAGTCTATATAAGTAAACCCCCGCCTATAAGCTGCCCCCTGAGTTCCTAGCACAGCCATAAGCAGGGGTATGGGATGGTCCATAAGCCCCGGGGGGGCACTGAGCCTGGGTTTGGGTACCAACTGTGGTACCGACCCCATGGAGCAGTGGCTGCGACGCATCAAATGGGATAAAAAGGGGGCTGTTGACTGAATTAAATCTTGAGATTAGTGGGCTGTTAATACCTATCATAAACTGCATGGAGAGGAAGTAACTTGGATACTCCATGTGATCACTCCATGGGTGGAAAGTAATTAGTATTATTGTCAATGAACCTAAATCGACATGGAAGAGGACTCCAAGAAGGGGGGCTGTTAACAAGCTTTTTTAAAAAAGGGGGGCTGTAAAAGTTGAACTGAATTTTAAGGGGCTGTGAAATGGCAAAAAAAAGGGGGGGCTGTAGTTTCGCAGTTGGTGCTACCAATCAAAGAGTGAGTGACCCCCGGGCTATAAGCTCCAGCTTATATGCAGGTTTTTACGCATCATCATTGCTGTGGTGCCCTGTATGAGTGCCCCAGCGCTTCTAGATTACAACATATTGTAAACCAGTCTATCCCGGGTCTATCCCCAGCACTATAACAAGACTAGTGCCTATTCAAGGCACATATTGTAGTTTCTGTCAGTAGGAGCTGTGCTTTATTTTAACTTTCCTGATTTCTAAAATATGCAGTATTGGCCTGTATGTAAGCCAGGATGTAAGCACCCGGGCGCTCATTGATTTCAAGCAGTCAATACCCCCGGTCCTTATTCAAGGTCGGTGCTTATTGAGGACTTACATTATGTGGATTTACAAGTTTCAAAGGCCCTGTGCCCCTGGCGCTTAGAACACGATAGTTTAAACTGACCAATGACAGGGCTTCATTTGTGGTAATCTATATGCCATAGACTCCTGGGCCATACAAGTATCATGTTCTAAGTTGGATAGAAACTTTTATGGTGTTCCTATGTTTCGTCGGGCATCTATATCCCATAGAAACGCCATACAAGTTACTATCCTATATTTAACCAAGACCGGCGCTTATTTGAGACCTGGTGCTTACACAGCTCAATACGATACTAGCCTTACACAAATCCAGGGAGCGGATCACACGTGGGTTGGCCATTTATGCAAAGTACTGCACTTAGAATATCTTTGTGTCGTTTTTGTTGAAAAACTCTTAATTTTGAGCCTTTGTGTAACATTATATGACCCCTCGATGCCTCCTCATTTCACTAATCAACGCTTCAATCCAGTATGAAATGTCACGTTTATAAATACATGATTAATTTCCTTATTTTCTCATCAAAAGTTGGACCTAAGATCAAAATTCAAGAACTTATCTGTCGTTGTTCCCCCACAGTATGAAGCTTAATGGCAATGATTGTATTGCTCTAAGATGTCGTTGATGAGTGATGGGTTGCCCACTAGCTATAAGCTGTGTGCACGTTTTTCATATCTGCAGTAAGCGTCTTCCAGAGAAAACAATTACTGTTGGCTTCTTTCTGTTATCATTATAAACAATTTTTTAAGTGTAAAAGAATGGACTAAGGAGCCTCTGCATGTACTCCATGTAATAAAACCAGGGCTGTGAAATCCCTGAATATTATTCTGAAAAGAGGGGTTGTTATTAGACTTTTTACAAAAAAGGGCTGTGAAAATTAAGCTGTACTTTAGGGGCTTGTGAAATGGCCAAAAAGGGGGGGGGGTGTAGTTTCGCAGTGGGTACCACCTGTCAAAAATTCAGCCCCCGCCCCAGTATATACTGCAAATCCCTCGCAGTCCCTGCCTCCAGATGGTATATTGTGCAAGTAGTCATGTGATAGCCCCTCTACTATTCATCTCTACTGTCTCTAATTACTCATTAACCCCCTCCCCCCTGCCTCCCCTGTCTTGGTTGTATTTCTTCTACACTCTACAATAGGCCCTCCCTAATTGCTCACAGATCATATCTCAGTAATTGCAGACCTTTAACCCTTTAAGGGTAGCTGATGTATTGATACATCATATACCCATTTGTCGGCATGGTGCATCTACAATCTGATAATGCAGCCATTATGGCAGAGAAATAATAAAATTTGTACCTGAGAGGACGGCCAAAATCAAAGCCTGTTCTGGAGAGGACGGATTTCCAGAAGGCAATGCATGTGCTATAGACCCACCACGGTGTCTCATTTTGGCAACATTAAGTCTCCAATAGTGTTGCCTTTTGGCCACATTTGCCTGACATAGGTTAAAGAAACATATCATGTAACATTTGGTCATTTGGAGGGTTGGCATGATGCACCAATGAAGTGTTGGCGAGCAGATTCACCAGCACTTCATTGGTGCATCATGCCAACCAATTGGTATGATGCACTCCGGCATGAGCGGCCCTTAAAGGGTGGCTAGCATGGATAAGATGTACCCGCGTTAACAAGTCACGTGACCACCCCTCGACCAATCAGGTCGTCGCAAATTTTTCGCTAGGTCCCACAGATTTGTTCACGTTCTTTTGGTAGGTACCCATGTTGCAAATCGGCATGCAAGCCCCCCTTTAAAGGGTTAGAGTGCTTAGGTATAAACGGCGATGATGGGAAGGAGGAGCCGGGAATCATAAATCACCATAAAGAAAACACTAGCCAAATGCCACTATCTCAAACATTCATGAATAGCTACACAAATTGCATATTTGTATATCTAAGGAGGGAATGCTGTTATCTCTTGTGTGTTTTTCTATGAATACTATTATCTACACACTCAAGCTTTCTGCCTTAAAGGTAATTAGGTATACAGAAATATGGAATCTGTAGATGCAGATATGTGTGTATGGTTTGTTCCAGCAACAGGGAATCTGACTAAAGCCTTCAACAAAAAACTACATGTATTTCATCTCTAGAAATCTCGGCGATCTATTAGACATGCGTTTTTTCATTTATGGGCACCCCCCCCCCGCCCAAAATAAAAGGCCCTATTATCTGAAACTGGACACAAAACTAATGTTTTCCTTACAAGTTAAGTGTCTCTTTTCAAAGTATTCAACATCAATGTTGAAAAGTCATCCTCCCTCCCGATACATGATTTTTCTCTTGCTTAAGGTGGGTCGCTATCATTAAAATTGAGCCTACTGCACAGGTCCCTGCGCATATAGCTTAACTTCACCAGAATAAGACCATTTTTGGTGTACACATATCTATAGAAATCCTTTTTTCATCATCCCCTAATATTTATTTGTACCTCATGATTATAGCCCCCACATTAACAAGCCAATGCTGTAAAAGTGGCAGCCTGTCCACAGAGACCGAGGACATATATAATAGATTATTTTTTTGCTAAGGATATGTACATTTTACCCATGTTTATTTCTGCAAAATTGCTAATACTTAGGAAAAACATCCCATTGACCCTAAGTTTCATTTCCAGGTACCCCCAGTATGTTAGGTCTTACAAGCTTCATTAGCATAAGTCATTCACTTTCAGAACTATGGGCCGATGAAAAGTTGCATATTTAAAAAAATCTAACATTTCTTATGCTACAATAAGGGTGTCTACCATGCCATTTACCACAATACAGGAATATGTTCATACATTGATCAATATATTTTGGTTTAGGTATATCTAGACATGGGATCTTTACGATGACATTGGCATGACAATCACATTACCATGATTTATATTAGACAGATACATGTATGCAACATCTAGTCCAGTCCATTTCCAATCAACGTTTTTAAACGAGTTAAATCAACATTGTTTTGATTCCACATTTTGAACATTGATCAACATTCATCAAAGGTTGTCTGGAAAAATGTTGTCTGCTGGACATTCCTTAAAGGTTAAACCAACATCTATGAAAAAAAACCTGATTTCCTAGCAACCTCAAATCAACGTTGAAACAAATGTTAGTCCAACTAACCATCAGTGAACGTTGATTAACGTCCACTTCACGTTTCTTGTTACCTGGGTTCACTGGGAATGTATCCTTGCAACTTCATTGACTTTTTTGTGTTTTATCTTATAAATGTGGTCTGATTAACGTACACTTGGACGTAAACGATTCTGTGTCTGTGTCATATACATGCTTGAGAATATTTTGTCATCGAGCTCTTATGTCTCCTGCTGTGACAATATATTTCACCCTGAACAACCCCCCCCAACCAACACATCCACCTTATAGATCTAATGGGTGTGGACCACTAAATTCAACATGGTGACATGGCCATTTCTTAAAACCGACATATGACATGGGCCTTAGTGAAATGAGGCAAAAAAATTGTGACATGACATAGGTGCTTTCTTAATGTCGACATGGGACATGACAGGTTCATAGAGGTGACATGGGACATGGGGATTTAAGTGGCCTGTGACATAACCATTTCTTTAAATCGACATGTGACATGGGGGGCCCCCCATCCACACCCATGATCTAGGCTCCTGGTTAGGACATTTGACTTGTCTACACTTGTCTGGTGACTCAAACCCCTTTAAAGGTTAAAAGACACTGTAAGGCGTATGGGGTACAAAGTGTCAAAATAAAATAACAATATTTTTGATACAGTATTCATGATGCAGCTCAGGATCACCCGATCCGATTCATTATCCATATAGATCATATTCATGAGAGAGTTTTCTAAATATTCCTAATGAATTTTGAATAGAAATAACACATGAAGAAGCAGATGTACAAACTGACAACAAAATGGGAGATGAAAAGGATAGGTTTGAATGATAATGATACCAACTCCAAACTAATCATTAGAGAAACATTGGCCATTGTTTCTATAGAACTTCAATTCCAGGAACCAATTATCTAAAACGTAGGAACCCTGGCGCCACATCAACCCCCCCCCCCCACAAGCCTCCTGGAGTGGAATACTCCGAATAGATCCAGAAGCTAGGGGGGGGGGGTGGTTGATCTACCTAATGGAAGGTTTCCATTTGTGCAGTGTTTATCTGGACATTTATCTGAGGCGGCACAGCGGTCAGTGGCAGCTGAGATAGTGGACAGAGAGGGAGCAGCCTGTCCACCACATCTGTTCTACTCCCTGTCTGATCTCAGGGCTATAAGGGGGGGGGAGTAAACTGGGTTCTATAGAAAGCCTTAAATATGCTAGTGGCACACTGCTCTGCTATGTATATTATATATTTTAAAAAGTGTAGCTAATGTGACACTGCATAGTTTGATTTCCTTTCTTTTTCATTCTTGTGATATTCTTAAAGGCCTGCTTTAACTTCTAAACCATATTCTATAGCATATAGAGTCGAACTCACTTGATGTGTCTTTCATTAAGTCATCTTTTTGCTTATTCAGTCATTCATTATAGCATGAGAAGTATGCTGTACACTCCTTTTTTTCCTTAATTTTTTATTTCTTAAATTTTATTTCTTAGATTTTTAACAGTGTCTTGCAGACCCACTGGTAACACCATCTCGCATCCTTGACATAGACAATCGCGATGAGGAGGTATCCACACTCTCACCATACATCAAAATATGCTTCATCAGGAGGAACAGCTTTAAGGTCCCTAATGATAGGACATGGTGCACATTAATCCTTAAGGTGAGCTTTTAATAGGGTCAGAGACACAAAAGGCCATGGAGGTGGTACCTACCCGTAGGACAGGTGTCACAGACGGACGATAATGTAGGCACGAGATTATGTCGTGTGTATCAGTGGATTTTATTTGCACGACATTAAGCACACATAATGTATACGGGATATGACAGTTGTGTACACGTATATATATATATATATATATATATATATATATATATATATATATATATATATATATATATACATACACAACATGTATATACAATGTATATATATGAAGACTGCTTGGTCGTAGCAATAAGTAATTTATACATTGTATATTATGTATTGTAGATAAGACCCCTTTTTATGCATGGGCTAGACGTGGGGATATCAACAAATGTACACGAGATCGTCATGTAAACCTAGTTGGCGGGACACACCCCTGGGTCCCATCTACACCTGGCTACATCTTTACTTCATCCCTTTTAGGGCCATTATAACAAGGCTGGGCAAAGTCATAGCGCATTATCCTAAATGCTGCATGCTGATTGGCTGATTGACCATGAATTATCTAGATGGATAATGCACTGCCAGTAAATGAGGTTAACTTCATCTCACATTTAGCCTTCACAATTGATGTTCCTGAGTTATCAGGTTGCTGATGTGGGATTTTTTCTGTGTTATAACAGGGAATAAAGCACTAGACTAGTTAGACGTCTATGAGGCCGCTCGAGGTCTCAATACAGTCTAAAGCATGACCACAGCCATGCCCTGTGCCTTATTCCCTAACTAATGCATCAATGCATCATGTCCATTAGTCGTACTTATACATTGAATGTAGCTCGGGGGAGGTACTCACTTATCAATTTCACTACCCCAGCCCTTATTGGAGACCAGCACTTGTCTGAATACTGTTTTAGTGATTAAAGGTCACCATGCAAGAAGAACTCAATCTCGAGATAACCCAATATTTACATACTTTTAACTAGATAAGGGTACTGATGACGTCATCAGTACCCTTATCAGTAAAGACAACCATGCACTAAAGGCGACTGGGGTGCCCCCTTGAGGGAGTGAGTGAAAATACTGACTGAGAGGTAGAACAAGAGCTGCATCTGTAAGACCACAGGACAAAAGTGGGAATATTTATGAAAAGAAACAAATTTCTCACAATAATTTTCTTTACTTATCCATAATAAGTTAAACGTATGTAAATATTGGTTTATCTCGAGATTGAGTTCTTGCATGGTGACCTTTAAGATTGATTTCAATACTTCTTTACCCCTGGCGCTTATTCAAGACCAGTGACTATTTGAGAGCCTAGCGCTTAATTAAACAATTACGGTAACACTGTTCAGGATGTTGCTATTGCAGTGGAAGATGACAGGTTGATTCAAGACATTGTCTAAGCATTTTGTAATGCTTTTTTAATTCTGAAAGGCATCAGATCTAAGGATGTTTGATGATACAGTATTTCATTGAAGATGTACTCAAGTATCAGTGTGAAAGACACTAGGAATGCAATAGCCAGGTAAGATTACAATCCGCACCTAGCTCAAAAACTAAACCACATAATGGATTAAATCTCCTAAATAATGCAGCAGCTAAGAGAGCTGGAGGCTATTTCTTAAGGCACTACGACTGCATACAGGCACTGCGACTTCAGAACCAAAATTTTAATGCCAGTGATCGTAGGTAAACCCCTACGACTGCTCAGTACGATCAGCACTTATGTAGCAATCACATAGGAATTGGTAGGGCAGTCGTAGTGCTGCAGGTACTCCAAATTTAATACAATTGGGGTGTATTGTCACTAAATTAGGGGTTCCCACTACGATTTGGAAGTGAGCAGTCGTAGTCTGTTAAGAAATGGCCTCCTGATCTTCATGCCCACTGGAAGTCATTTCTCAAACGCTACGTTTGAGAAATACCTAGCTGAACGATTGAAGAACACAGAAAGACGTCAGACCTTCACCTAACGTAAAGAAATAAGCAGAAAACCTTATAAATCCAGTTGTGGGCTTCAATAAAAGAAAAGGTTGATGTTTTTTTCCGTAACCATCTAAAGTTACTCATTAAATGCAATAGATAAACCGAATAAGAAACAAACACTATGGTGGAGAACTTTCTTTATAGCCAGAGGAAATAACTACCCTATCCTTAGCCACAGTACCAGGTATTACCACACTACCCAATGACGTGCTGCTTATGAGTATGGAAATTACTAGAGTAATTGGGGCTGATATGGCAGGAGCGTGTTGCTCCTATGGTAAAAAGAGCTGTCAGTAGGTGCCCTCTTTTCAAATGAAGTCACGCTCTGCTTCACCATTCAACTTGCACTCACCACATTAGTCTGAAAAGTCACCTGCCTTGTTTAAAACAGAGAGAGCTGCACTATCAGGTACCTACTCATGTCACACACTCTATAGTTTATTATACTGATTGACTTCTCCAAACTAGGTACCTACTCAAATCCCCCTTTTTTAATGCCATACTTGAATGACCACTTGTGAGCAACAAAAGGGACAAGTTATAGCTACATGAAAAGAAAGGACTGGAAATGAGGGCATTTTTAGCCAGGTCTTCCTTTTACTATAGGAGCAACACCCTCCTGTAATTATAGCTTCTCTGCCTGACTAGGAATGCCCTGGGTATTAGTATGGATATAGGGATAGGGGTCCCCAAGTCACGCTAGCACAGACTGCTAATGTCTCCCTGGGCCTCTGATCTTTGTTTAGGAGGGAATGTCATATGTGATTAAGACAATGAGCCTAGCCATTATAGGATGGAAAACATGATAGCATTGAGGAAGGTTGGGAAAGGGGATGAGAGAATAATACACTTGACGCTCGACGCTGACAAAAAAGCCACCAAATTAACAGCAGCATTGGTGGATATAGATGGGGGGTGCAGAGACCCCCCTTTTTT
Source organism: Acholoe squamosa (assembly GCA_949317995.1). Classification (NCBI taxonomy): domain Eukaryota; kingdom Metazoa; phylum Annelida; class Polychaeta; order Phyllodocida; family Polynoidae; genus Acholoe; species Acholoe squamosa. The sequence continues at coordinate 68,162,104 of OX439046.1, read as the reverse complement.
CCCAGTACTTAAGAGTTTAATTTTGGATCCCAAAATTTGCTCAAAAATAGGGGGTGCGTCCCCTCCTTTTGGACCGCGCCCCCTCCTTTTCCAAATCCTGGATCCGCCACTGGCAGTGCATAGATTCCTTGAACCACAGTGCTATACTGTGCTGCCATCTGGGCCTTTATTGCAGAAACTACACAGCTTCACTGCATTACAATTATAGTGGTTCACTGTTTATTTTGAAGAGGATGCCTGGTATAGGGCATAGTATTGAGGCATAGTGGGGCCGCCATTGCTTGATCTGGCACCTGGCGAGATATGCACTGATAAGAACCAGCATGATGGGTACCAGGTATTACATAATGTACCCAAAATATTCTGCAGTGAATACAGGGAATGATCTGATTGGTTAATAATGTATCCCAGGTCAGCCCTACACTATCCTACATTCAACAGTTATTTCTTAGAGTGCTGAGGAAGGTTGGGGGTAGGGGGTGGGGTAGGGAGAATAGCCTCTTGCGTGAGCAGTTTACGCCCACGCATATATTACATGAGGATAAAGCATACTTAAAATCAGTGCTGGATTTACCATGCATTTTGATCTATAATGCGTTTGTCATTGCATGCACTTGTAGATCTAAATGTTGTTGACTTATTTTCGACCTAACGATTGTAACAGGGCAACTGATGTTGCGCTGTGCTATGATAAAAAAGAGAAAACAATGCTTTAGATTTTATGTGTTGGGGAGTGCATTTTGAAAGATACTTCAAATCAAAAGAATACCTGATTTCAGAGCTTTCTGAAGTCGTGTGTAATGATTACAGTTTTCAATGATCTTAATCGTAAAGCTATGGTAAAATATTTTATTCTATATCTTGTTTAAGTTTGTAAAGAAAGGCTCCAGTTATTTCTTATGCTAGCCCCGGTGGCTATTTCTAAACAGGTTACGACTGCACCCTCCCAGTCATACCAACTTCCCATTACAATAGCATTGACTTTTGCAGCCATATTGCTGTGTGTGATCCTGGTGCATTAGGAAATGCCTTCCTGACTGGAACCCCTAGAGTTACTTACCGTATTGGTCTGAATAAGCGCCGGGTCTTGAATAAGATCCAGTCTCGAATAAGCGCCGGTGGTACAGGGGTGTTCAAATTGGAAATTTCACTGAGTAAGCGCCCGTCTTGAATAAGGGCCGCGGGTAGAGCCAGGCTGAAACCAATGAGCCCCCGGGGCGTTTATACAGTTCAATACGGTAGGACTATTGTTAGGTTCGGACAGGACTAGAATCAGGCTTGTATCTAATTCATACATTGTTTAACTCCCAGTACATTCTGTAGTGTAGGGAGACAAAAAATGAATAAAACTCATGTCCAATAAAGTAAGCGCTGTCCAGGACATGCGAATTATGAATTCAATTCTGACAAAAAAGGGCCACTGCGGTGAGGCTGAAAGCCTAGTCACAATGGAGATCAATTTGTCAGGAACTGAAAAAAGGAACCTTCCCTAATGATATGTCAACCCTGCTCCCCGACACGCCACCATGCGCCACACACGCGAACTAAACCTCCCTGGGTCGACAGACACCGGAAGTCAGCTGACCCCCTGTACTCTGATGGCGGATCCTGGGCGCATGCGCAGGAGACGGCGAATACCAATAGGGGGTTCAATATTGATAAAGGGTACACTGTTAAAGAACGGTGCTGGAAAATGATGGCGGATCTCCTGCTAGTTTCGGACAAGGATTTCACCATTAGTTTCATGGAGATAGATTCCTTGTATCATTGTGCCTTGCTGGGCAGCCATCTGGGGCTTCATTGTAGAAATTTTTATTGCTTCCTTCACTGCATCACAAGTACACTTGTTCCCTTCCCCGTTCAGTTTTACACTGTAGAAAATAACTGTTGAATCTATTAGGTATCCTTGTAAAACTGAATGTTCAGTGAAACACTGTAAACATATAGCAGGGAGCCAGTGTAGTATTAACAAGAAGCTCCAGGTGGCAGTATGGTGGTACAAGGAATCTCTGTGAAAATAACAGCGGATCTCTGGCATCTTTGGGACGATGATTCCGTCATTATTTCGGCGACATTTCTGTAAATTCAGCAGTTAAAAGTGTCTAGGTGCTGAGGAGGTTCATATAGACAGAACTAGTGGTGGTTATTAGAAGGCTGTACAGCATTGCATTAAGAAGCTGTACTATTTGTGATGGGGGAAGTGGAATGGGTAGATCAGGGTAGGATACAGGCCAAGGTTCTCTGCCCCTCTCACTCCCGTAGAGAGGCAGAGAAAGCTGCAGTTTAAAACTGAGAGAAAGGTTTGCTCACATGCACAGAAAAAAATAATGTTCAAAATCTTAGTCAGATGTTAGTCAAAAAGGCTAACTTTCTAACAATACCTAGTCAAAAGCACGTGCCTAAGTGTCCAAGTTTTTCTTAGTCAAATACGACTAACCATTAGTCAAAGTGCCCAACTTGCCTTGGCTTGCCTGATTTTGACTAAGATTCCTCAGTGGTGTTGACTAAGTATGCAATCTAATAATGGTGAGTGTAAGCTCTGTATAGGATCCACATCCCACAAATAATTATCTCATCATTTAGGAAGCATACATATAAAATGCCTCACATCATTTTCATTAGAGCCCCAGAGTCAATTACTCTGGGTTTCCCACAAAGAAGCAGATACATCTGTGGATATTTTACTTATCTAGATTCCCACAGAAAAGGTGTAATTATCTGTCTACCTAGTTCATTTAACAAATCATTAAACTATTTGACATATTTTACCAAGCTTGATGTTATATTGAATTGTGAAAGCCTCAAAATTATACAGCACCTGAAAATCACCATCATTTTGACATCCATCGAATAGTTTATGGTACACAGCCACCAGAAAAATCCTGCTTCAAACCACGCTGTCACCTGGTGTGTAAAGGCAACACTATGCCAATATAGTTTAGTCAAAGTCACTAAGAGATCTTAGTCAAAGTGACTAAGTGACAGTGACTAAGATAAGTTAGCTTGCCTGAAACTCCGATCAGATACCTTATTCAAGATTGTGGTTGGAGAGAGAAACTGATTTGGGTAGTCAATGTGACTAAAATAAACTAGAAATTGTTAGTCACACATTAGTCATATGTACTAACTAAGATTATTTGGGCGTTTTGACTAAGTAAAGTTAGATTGACTAACATGGATTTTTTTCTGTGTGGGCTTGCCCTCGGTAACCTGTCTACTTTGCAATCCACCCAATGGGGAAAGCAGATGGCTGAAGTTGAATATTGAAGAGCACTTCTTCAAACCCTTCCGTATTCTACATATGTGCTATGTTTCAACTTCAGACTGGCCAAGTGACCATGGCCTACCTTTGTTAGGCTACCCGTCTGTCAATGGTGATGACAGTCAGCCTATCAAAAGCTGATCATGGTTAGGTTTCCTCCACCTTTAAACTACAGATTTCCTAAACCCTGACGAAGGAACGGAGATGACAGTTCAGGAACTGAGCTAGATAGGATAGAGCCAGTCAGGGATTTTGAGGCAGACGGGCAGTAGTTGGATCAGAAAGGGAGTTCTGAGGAAGGAAGGCAGGGATTTCGATACACAAATCTATAACGGCCAACGGGTTTAGTATTTGCATCCCCCATCCTCATCTCTTTAGGGGGCATCCATTAATTATGTACGCATCTAGAGGGGGTGGGGGGTCAGGCCAAATGCATACAGATGCGTACAGGGTGGGGGAGGGGGGTCAGAGGCTATGAGTATGTACGCATAGGGCCTAATGAATTAGGAGAAATTGAGGCATTTTTGGGGGGTAGAGGGAGGTTGATGGTAGGTCTCTTGGTACAAAATATGGTGACTGTAGGAGAACAACCCCTTATTCAAGTATTCAATAAGGCTACAAAAATAAGGGGAATACTTACAAAGTATGCATACCATTTTACATTTACCAGAGGGTAAAGGAAATTTTCCTGCACGCAGTAAGGGGGGGGCTCCATGTGGCTTGAGTATGTACGCATAGGGGGAGGGGGTAGGCCAAATGCGTACAGAGTGCAACATGGGGGGTGGGGGGGTCAATTTTCGGCAAATTTGTGCGTACATAATTAATGGAAGCCCCCTTAGTAACGTTCCAATTGTTCACAAACTCAGATTGATTGATGGATTCCAATAAAATTCGGGCATCAAGAGTATGATCAGTGCTCATCTCACCAGGTATCAGACCAACCGCTGTTAGATATATATGACTCGAGATGGGAAGCCAACATGGCCGCACCCAATAGCCAACCTGGAGCATCATTATATAGGTGGGTTGGATCACCAAATTGCATGCACAATAGGCTGGTCGTGCGGTGTTATGCACATTGAATCTGATCGTAAAGATGCCCTGGGACATGGTAGTCCCTTTTTGTGAACAGCCATGAAAGCTGGTTTAGATCCCCCTGATAAAGGCCAGGTACAACACACCATGAGAGCATTTAACATAATACTATGCTTTACCAAATCCATTCTGGCCATGCTAGTGTTATTTTAGATCCTATCTTTCAGTGCTAAAATGAACGCAATGCAGAGAGTACTTATACATAAAGCACACAATGGAATTGTATGAAATATTTCTGATTATCAATGCAATATACTCATGATTTACCTTAACATTATTTTTTCAGGGCTGAATGCTTCTCAATGGCAAAGCCATAGGTGCATTAGAATACAATTTGAATGCATTCTTACTACCACACAGGCAGCAATAGCATGTAGGTTTCCTTCACTTCAGTTGTCTCCATTTTATTTATGAGGATACACCTATGATAGTTATCAACTTTAAAAAAAAGGGGCACGATGATTGTCAACACTTCCAGTTAATTACGAAAAGATATAAGTGTACAATTCCATATGCTTATAAAATCTTATCACCTTTCATTATATTTGAGTTTGCGTTTTACTTTGGCAGTCATTGCTAATTTTATCATTTGAATTATCAGATCTAATATGCACTACATCCATTCTTCCAGTAAGTGCAGCAGGTCAGATAAGGACCCTTACCCTACCCCCACATGTAGGTTAATCCGTGCTGCTGTAGGTAGGGCGCTGTACAGATGGTCAGTATAGGTGTAGCGGAGGAGCCCTGGAGGGTGTTGCTCCTATGGGAAAAGGTAGTACTGGCTAAGAAGTGCCATTTTCTGCAGAACTGGCTTTGCATAACCACTTGTGTTGCTCACAAGTGGTCATGCTAGTACAGTGCTAGAAAAGGGTGATTTGAGTAGGGCAAAAAAAAATATATTGTAAGTTTCCAGTAACATGGTCCAAAAAATGTATGATTTTGGGGGCAGAAATGCTCAATTCTATATTTGAACCCAACCAAATTCTCAAGATATAAAAATAGTTTTTTTTGGGCATAGCTACCTATTCAGGAAAAGTCAGTCAGTATAGTATAGAGTGTGTGACATGCGTAGGTACCTGGTAGTGCAGCTCTCTTTATTTCAAGCAAGGCAGGTGAATTTTCAGACTAATATGGTGAGTGCAAGTTGAATGGTGAAGCAGAGCGTGACTTGTTTTGAAAAGAGGGCACATACTGACAGCTCTATTTACCATAGGAACAACACCCTCCTGTCTGTGTCTGTTCTCTCACCTGCCACTCAACCAGCAGACTAAGCATAACCACAGTCCAACTCCTTGAGGGCACATGAGGGCAACCTAATGATAAAGCACACACTCCAAAAAGGACTGTTCAACCCACCAGGCATAGTGAAGATAACTGAAAATATAAAGCAGCGATGCAAGGGATCTCTCGGGAAAAAAAGGTGAAATCCTAGACCCAAAGTTGTTATTTTAAGAACATTTCTATTACAGTGCAAGTCAGTGAAGGTAGCACGATTCAAATAATGGTCCAAATGCTGAACAGTGTTTTATTCTTTTATTCCTATTCAATGGTAGGGCCTACATCGTCCTGGTTGCCAGCTAACATTGACTCTACATTAGCCTGACATGTTGAGCCAACGTTGGCAAATCTTTGTGTGATACCTAGGATGTGACATGGGGATCCCCCCTACCATCCAGGGCCCAAATGAAGGAACTCTATGTGGGTAAATACCAGAGGAAGTCATAAGATTTAGGACTTCCTCCAGACCACTCCATCTCCATCCATATGCTCCTCCAGGGCCTGGTAGTCACACTACTACCAGGGTAATGATTGAACTCACCAATATCTAGATCTTCAACCCTCTAAGGGCTGCTAATGCATTCGGTGAAACATCCCTATTGGTCGTCATAATGGACTCAGTGGCGGTGGAGATGTATGGGATGTGTTAGCCATCCCCACACTTTTTTAGGTAAGAATTCAAGATTTTAGTTGAAATCACCAAGATTTACACATCTTATCCCCCCCCCCACCCTTATTCAGCTGCTCCGCCAATGCAGTGCACCAAAAAGGCAGCAGCACTTCCTTGGTACATCATGACAACATTTTGGGCAAGCATGAATCAGACATTTAAATTATCACATAGTACCCCAATACATGGATGCAGCCCTGATGAGTCATAGAGCTGCATCCATGACCAATAGGAATAATGAATTAACCAGGGACACTGATGTGAAATATAAGCAAAGGTTCACGAGTTGGAGGAATTTGCAAGTGAGATAACCCTCGGAAATTCCTCAAATGAGTGTGCCATTGCATTTATTTCATGTTTTCTTAACGAAATGAATTTCCAATTAATTTCACATTAATTTGCCACCGTGCGCACTGTTTACATCGCCATCTTGGAGCTATGCCATCATCAAATAGTCACGTGACCTCGGCGTGTGATATTTTAGCGGGTTATCTCACCGGGGGTGTGAAATACACAGCTGAACTGTTAAACCTATGGACTGTCAGTATCACGGGCATATCAACATGAAATAAAGGAGTCCATCATGCCCATTGGTCCTTACGATTCACCAATGAAGTGCTGGTGAGCAGACTTCATTGGTGCACCCTGGAGTGTATCAACCCTGCATGAGTGCATCCCTGGCGAGTTACTCACCCTGCATCCATGCATCATGATGACCTATGGGCATGGTGCATTAATGCACTATACACCTTTAGCCCTTTGCGGGCGGCTGATGCATTTGAGTTATAGGGAATTAAGAAGAGCGACAAGTCGATCGCTATTGTTTGGGGAGTTACAATAGTAATTCTGGAAATAATATAAAGACACGGGGTTCCTTCATACTAGATATATCCCCACAGTATATATGAATGGTTACTATAAAGCATAATCTAAAGACGGGAAACTTTTGAATGCGATATGTCACCGGGAACAGGCAAAGAATGTCACTATAAGTCCTCAGTCACATGAAGACTAGAGTGGGCGCAGTATGTTATAGCCCTTTAGGATACTGGAGGTGGCTGAGAAGGCTGAGTCATTGTGTTGGACTTGAGCCAAGTAGTTCCTGAGGGTCCCGGTGGCAGGAGTAGAGGTGATGTCCTTATGGGTGGATGTGTGTGTGTCCTCTATGAGTAATCTATTAGAGCCCTACCAGACCAAGGTCCAAAGGGTGTTGGATGGCAAAAGACCAAAACCACCGGCAGTCTGGGGATATACAAAGTCCAAAGGGTGTCGGATGGCAAAAGATCAGAACCACCGGCAGTCTGAGGGTATACAAAGTCCAAAGGGTGTCGGATGGCAAAAGACCAGGACCACCGGTAGTCTGGGAGTATATATAAGGCTGGAACTGCAGAGGTGGGGTGCAGACTGTGTACCAAAGGAAGGGATTCACGGTCTGTCCTAGAATCATAGTGGAAGAAATTTATATTTGGCAGTCCACAAGTAGGAATCAAGTGAAATTCTGAATAGTATTTACTGGAGCTTTGGTCACTGCTTTGGCGTGCTCTCTGGGTTCACAACTTTATTCAATTGAGGATTCTAACTTCATTCAATTGAGTTCAAACTTCATTTGATTGAGTTTCTGACTTCATTTGATTGAGGTTCTTGGATTAATTCAATTGAGTTCTTGACTTCATTCAGCGGGGTCTTGACTTCATTCAATTGGAGATCTAAACATACCAACTAAGGGATCTGCTTGTTACATACATAGAGGAACCACACATCTTAAGGACTTAGATTTGTTTAGCTTTCATTTGGTCTCACTACACATTGTTGAATTCTCAATGCTCACTTGAAAAATCTCACCATGGAGTTATTGATTTAATTTGAAGTTATGCCATGATGGAGTTCTAAGGCACCAACAGTTTGTGGTTGTGATATTCATTTGTGATTAATGATTTAACCTAGGGTTATGCCATGATGGAATTCAAAAGTTCATGTCATTTGTGATGTCATATGGAGATCATCATTTATAACGAAGTTTAGGCATTTCAAATTATTATTGAATTTGTGTTAGGGAAAATAACCTCGCATTTGGATTTGGACATGAGGATGGAAATTTGTAAAGGTTTGTAATTGTGTGCCTGCACGCACCTGTAACCACAATAGAAATTGTTTCTGCCCGGGATTGGGTATATGATGTTATTGATGAAATGTGGTGTGATTATTATTTGAGGTTTATAGATATTGACATCGCGGAGTTGGAGTTTGACATTGATTGGATTTAATTCATTGAAACTCTTACTGTTTTAAAGGTGTACGTTTAGGACTTCTAAATTGAAATGTAAATTCGACGTTGGAGCCTTAATTGTATTCGACCTTGGACTGGCATCCATATTTTGATTCAATAAAACCCTTGGAGATGAAGTACCCAATTGTGTTTTCTTTCCACATGGGCTAGGGAATTTAAACACAAAGCTCTACCCTTGATGCTAGCACAAGATCATTCCCCAAGAATATAATAACATCGCGAGTGGAGATGGGATTGAGGATACATAATAGACTGCGAGTGGAGATTGGAGTGAGGTGAAAACATAACTGGTGGAAATCCGAGTTCAATCATTGCATTACAAGCTACCCCATTTTAAAGCTAGTTAAACCCCATTATAACAGGTTCACCCCATTCAAGGGTGCACTATATTTCAGCTAACCCCCATTCAAAACTTATCAACAATAACATCATTCCACCTCCCTCCAACAAATCAAACCCCAACATTATAAGATAACCACCTCGCTTTCCCTCCGCCTGCCATAGCCCACATTAATACATCATGCCCTTTGGTCGTCATGATGCTTCAATGAAGTGCTGGTGAGTCTGCCCGCCAGCACTTCATTCGAGCATCTTGCAGATCCTACAGGAGTATCAACCCCGGAGGGTCGGCATGATGCTCCAATGAAGTGCTGGTGAGCAGTGTCGCCAGCACTTCATTGGTGCATCATGACGACCAATAGGCATGATGCAGTCCTGCATCAGCGGCATTTAAAGTGTTAAAGGGTGAGCTGGAGCAGGAGATCTGCCACATCTTGATACCAGGAAATCATGGCCCTGTTGGGGGATAACAAACGGCAGTTGATCTTTGGGAACTATCAGGAGGATCTTAGGACGGGATGGCATTCCAGGATTTTGTAATTAGATGGGGAGGGAGTTGGGCAGTGAGTTGCGGTGATCGAGTAATTATGCTGTTACGTATAATCTACGTATTTGACCAGAAATTGCATTTGATGCAGAAGTGCGCATTGGTCAATGAATTGCTGGCGAAACTCCTCATCAGCACTTCACCAGAGCATCATGCTGGCCCGGTCCCCACACTTCTAGGGAGAAACTGACACCATCCACGTTATGGGAACGCAGAGAATAGGGTCCATTCTTTGTGACTTTGGATGTTTGTGAAAACTGGAAAAAGGGATGTTTTTCTCAAAATATCTCCATGAAAAATTAAAATAAGGGGTATTCTTTTTAAAGTAACTAAAAAAAGGGTCCACTATCTGCCTAGCTCACCAAGTATACAACCTCATATACATAATGTGATTATGAAGAGGTCTGTGTACAAACATACATGTGCATATTTTGGATATTACGCCTACAAATCCTATACAAGACATATAGTAGACATCGGAAACCCTGCATAAAATGTCAATTTTAGCAGAAAAAGGGATGTTTTTGGGGCTCTAAAAATCCGTGTTTTCTAATAAAATAGGGGGTATTTCGGGGCTAAGATCTTTGGAAAAGGGGTGTATTCCAAAAACCCATAACATGGATGGTGTCAGTTTGCAACAGAGAGTGCGGGGACAGGGTCAGCATGATACATGAATGTACCCCTGGCCAGTTACTTGTTATTTATTATTTTTTGAGAAAAAAATGTTATATAATTCTTTTGACAAGACTTCGGGGGCAAAATCAGATTTGGAACTTTACTGAAATAACTTACTTTGTATGTGAATGTCTACGTCCAAGTCACATATTCCCATCTGATCTAAAATCCAAATACCTATATAAAGATTACTACAAAAGTAATACTGTTATTATAAGTACCATTCTCTATGAGACTCATTGTGATGATAAACATATGCCCTTTTTATCAGCATAAATAAAACAATTCCAACCAATCATAAGATTCTCACTTTTCACCAATAGATAGAGATAGCTGTCATTCAGGATGTGACAGTCAGACAGGGTCTGGGCCTATAGGTGCAGATTTTATGTGTTGGTCAACTATTCGTTTAACTCCTTAAGGGCCCGTGGTGCAATAAACTCAACATGGTCACCATGATGCATGAATGCAGCACTGGTGAGTAACTCGCCATGATTGCATCCATGCATTCTGCCGACCCTGGGGAGTTAGTACACTCTTGGTAAGTCGGCATGATGCACCAATGAAGTGCTGGCGAGTAGTCTCGCCAGCACTTCATTGATGCATCATGCCGACCAATGGGCACAATGACCTGTTCTTTACTAGCCCTTTAGGACTTAAGCAGGCCCTGATCCTAACCCAATACCAGCTGTCAAGGAGTCCCCTGCTCATTACCATCTGACCTAATTATCTTAATTAAGATTCACGAGCCCCTGCCAGCACTTGGCCTAGCAATGATCTAGTAGTAGGAGCAGCCAACAACAATTGTATAGTTGGGAGGGTGGGGGGACCTAAAGGTTGTTTTGTGTGGATGTTTAATGGTTATGCGTGTATTTAGGTAGTTGGTCAGCCTGAGGTGCTCAGATGAGCTGCTCGGTGGATTACCCCATTGTGATTCATAGGGTGTCTGAGGGCTTGCTCTGCTATTAGACATACCGTTATACCTTGCATATTAGGCGCATCCAGTGTAAAATTAACCAGATTAGCAAAGTTTCGGCCAACCGACGGCAGTGGAATACCAGCATAAAGGGCTGCTTCCACCTGGTATTCAGCAGAAATTCCAATGATCTATTGCTCTTTTATTTTAAATATTTAATCTTTTTTCTAGATCATCTACTTAAAGCTTTTGATATGGAGGATCCATACATATAATTTATAGAAAATTCCCATAGATAGTAATTAACAGTTAGTGGTCAGTCGGGAGTAGTTTTGACAAGATCGGAGATAAGAGATAGGATAAGGGTCTAATTGAGGCCTCCTACTCCTGGCCCCTGGTTTACAAATCAAATTTTTCTTCTAACCTTTCAGTGAGTTTGTAATTTAGCAAAATCTCTCCCTCATTCTCTATGGCCCAGATGTTAAGAGCCCCACTGTCCCTGCCCGCATCGCTCTCCTGGCTGGGGAGGTTTAAAAAACGACTGACCACTGACTGTTAATTGGAAGGTTGTCAAACTAGACTACACAAAGAGCCAAATGATGATCTAGCCCCTGACTACATAAGCCACCTAGCTGATTTCCTTAGTACTAGCAATGTGCTAGTCCCGTATACATACATAAGCTTATACATGGGTTGTTGTGGTAGGTCCAGGTATCATGAGTACTAAACAGGGCAAGTGTAAACGACTTGTCTGGTTTATTCTTTGGTCAGGTCTTTTTGACCAATAACATTGGCCAAACATTTTTCGCCAATCTAATTCCATTTTAAATGTTTAGTTACTTTGATATAACCTAGCACAGATTGCGGTATTTCCCTGGCCCAAATTGATATAGAGATTGTGGCAATTTTTTATAAATTATTTTCTATTTCTTATATTGTTTTCAGGTTTTCAGGGTTGATATCCGAGTCAAGTTCATAGAACATCACCTCTACGTGATAGGTGCATGTATACTATCTGGGTGTTGTTTTTTCTGCTTATCAATTTAACCGAATAGATGCTTGGCTACCCTTTTTCTATGTTGATAAGGCCAAAAATATTGTACGTTTCCGGTTACATGGTCCAGAAAGTTGAGGTACTAAGGTAGTTCGGATTTTTCTTTTCTTATTTTCTTTCTTTTTTCTATTTTTTTTTTATTTACTGAGCCATAAATCGGCCTAAATATTGGATTGGTCATATCAATAGCAACCACAAATAATCCATTTTATGTATCATACCAGCCAAAACTTAGACAATGCTTGGGTAGAAAATTTAGATTGTTTAGTTGAACACAAGGGAAAACTCAAAATATTAGAATTATAAAACTAATGTGAAAAATATATATATATGAAAATTTTGAAAAAAATTAAGAAAGAGTTCTTATAGCAATCTGAGGTCGGCTCCCTTTTGCTGGGGTAGGTCGGGTGACCGGAAACTAAACTGTTTTTGGCCTAATAAAATTGCTATGAGATGATAACACAAGCACAAGAAAAACGCTATTAGGGCCTATAATGAGTGAAGCATATACTAGTACCTACCATCTCCAACTGTGTATACGTCATTATAGCATCTATCTTCTTTTCAGCCAATCTGTGCTGGAGGGGGATGGGGGTGTGTGGAGGACCTCATGTTTGAGTAAGTACACTTTAAGTTATAACCGCTGAATCTACCTGGGGCTCTCATTGTCGTAAAATTGAAAAGTGAATTCACCATAATTACAATGCAGTGAAGCAGCGTAGTTTTCACAATGAAGCCCCAGATGGCAGTACAGTAAAGTACTGTTGTACATGGAATGTCTGTAAATAATGCTGAAAGTGTAGTCTCAATGTTGCTGGGGAACCGCCATTTCTTTGTGGTAAGACAGAAAAGACGTTCACCTAACTGAACCGCCATTTCTTTGACGGCATCTTTTTGAGTGCAGAACAGGGCACTCTGTCTCCATCCAAGTGTGAACTGCTTAATGCACCTTGACACGTTCTGATCACTCTAAGGGGTTAGGGATGGCTATAAGGAGGCAAGGAGCTGCGGGGGGGGGGGTCTGGGGGTATCTCTGGCCCCAATCCTGATGGCATGTGCAGCATTCAGTGACATGTCACCAACGCCCCCTTTTTTGTTGCCATTTAATGAGGGCATCCCACATATTTTTCCGGAGTCATTTCACAAATTGCAGATTGAGTGGAACTCGCCGGCACTAATCACCTCGTTTACTGTTTAGCGATAAATATTCATGCCCTGATTTCTTTCTCATGTTTTTCTTTTATTTCTCCCTTTTTTCTGGCTGAGGAGAGTTGGGGGAACTTATTGCTATCCAGGCACAGATTGGATAAGTTGAGCAGGTAAGGATAAAGGATCAGCCATTCACCATTGCATCGGTGCCCTTTTCTGCTCACCCATACACAAATTAATTGGGAATCCAGCCGACCCAGGAGGGCATTTCTCAACTACAACTGTTTCGACTGCACACAGCCACTATAATTTGATTATCTAAAAATCAGAGCGGCTGATCGTAGGTAATGCTTCATGTGCACGCCTGCAGTGTACATGTGTATGTGATCAGCAATTTATGTAGTAATTACATAGAAGTTAGTATGGCCGTAGAACCAGTGCTATCAGTAGTGTCAGGGGCTGGAAAAGACCCAACCCCTGTGGGGTGTTTCAGAAGCAGGTAATGTTTAAACCGGTCATAAGGAGATATGATAGCAGTTTTAATAAATGATTGTAGGCTTATAACTGCATGTGTTTCTAAAGTATTACCATTACCTTTCTGTGTCTATAACTATATGACTGGTGAGAGATGATAATGGTTGCAGTTGTAAGTTTAGAATCTAACAGTTTTAGAAACAGATATTTAATGTTCATTATCATGTCCGGCTTCTGAAACACCCCCCTGGTAGTGTATGGCTGTAATGGCACAATAATTCACGAGGACTCCCGCTATTATTCGAAGGTCAATCTTACCATGTTGAGAAATGCCCTGCAGATGTTTTGACGGCTTCCCGGCGGCATGTTGTGATGGCGCATTTCATTACTGCCTTTCCCGCCAAAATCCCACCTGCGGCCCAGAGTCGTCTGCCTCGTATTTACCTCCCCTCTTTTTAAGTAAATGCCTTATGATTTGTCAGGACTGCACTTTCACGAAGACATCTCTTTTTTAAATATATGAAGAGTTAATTATGTTAAAACAGAAAGGGCTCTCTGAGGAATTAATTATCCACGTGAGTGTAATATTTTTCTTTCCTGAAAGTTGAAGTCAATATATTCAAAATAAAGAGTGCTGTGCTGAGCCATTTCACGGTAGAAAATACTATCTTGAATTCAAGAGGACATTTCTATGCCAGTGAAAGACGCAGTTATGCGGCAGGGACACCAATATTGAATTCAGAAATCACAGAAAAGGAATCAGGCAATCGGTAACGTAATATTTAATTTGCTGTTCAAGTCGGATTTTCATCTTAATTCCAAGTTTTTCCATGGTCTTATTGTCAGTAAACGCATTCTTAAGATGTCAATTATTCAAAATGGGAGGGGCAGTCAAGGTATTACTTTTTGATGAGAACCAAATGGCATTGAGGTACACCTCTAGACCATAAGGGTGCCCAGTAAGACCTTCTAGACGTGAGTGACATCCACCTGCGTTCCCAAATACACGGAAAAAGGGTAATTTTCCCCTAAATCCGCATGTCCCTGTTGTCTGTAAAAAATGGGTATTTCATCTCAATAGAATCTGTGTCTCTAAGAAAAAGGGGTCCAATTTATTTGAGAGCTCCTCAAACTTTAAGTAGATGTATTTCTTACCCTGCTGATATGCTGCATAGCTATAAAAATAGAACAATTTATATCTATAGCATAGGTTTAGTAACATCTTGTGTACTAATAGGGCATGCTTTTGTGCTTTAATGTTATAGAATGTGTAATTACTGACATATTTTGACTTATTGCTGACAAATATAGGCATGATGCTGATTTTTGAAGAAATTTCCGAGAGGGTGATTGAATTCCTCTTTCAAGTGGTATTTGTGAGCTACTGTAGTACTCAGTGTATATGGAGACCTAAGTATAAGGCACACCCCAACCTGATTTCCTATAAGGCGCACCTGGCCCAGAATGCATATTTTGCAAAACCTTATGAATAAGGCTCAACCCCAGCCCAGGTGACAGTTGCGTGGGTGAGGTTCCTATCTAAAAGGCCAGTAAGTTCATAAAGACCCACCACATACTAGCCTAGCCACTAGGTCACATGCAGTTGCTCAGCATAGCAGTTTTGGATAGGTCTTTGATGAATACTACACTGTGCTATTTGCAGGCTGAATTGATACCATCAACAGGTCTGTCACATTCAGCCTAATTGTGGGTTCATTGTTTAGTAAGACTGAGGGCATGTCTACAAGTGTAAATGCCATCAACAGGTCGTTCTAGGATGTCTGTCACAGCAGACCACACATCTGATTGGCTGGCATGTTTGGAGGTGCCAGTCTGTCTGCTACAAAGACCAATAATGTACTTGTAAAACCTTCTTTTCAACAACCCCTAAACTACTTTTTCTGCACTCTTTATGAAAAATAAAAACAGCATAAAAACTGGTTATCTCTCTAGTATTCAGCATTGCAGTGATTAGGCAATATATCGATGAGAAAAGGTCGATGGAGACGGATATAGAATGTTACATATTCAGGATTTAACACTGAGGTGAATGGCAGCGACCCCAACTACCAAAGGGCATACTTTTGTTTCTAACATATAGAGTTATAGTAACAAAAGCATGCCCTAATTATAATCATATTGTTTTCAAATTGCAGAATTCCATGTGCAGCTTGAACAAACACCTTTTCCATGACTTTCTCCTCAGAATGATTGGAAAAGGGAATAAATGTCCCTGTTTGCTGAAAATTGGGGTGTATTTTACCTTTAAAAAATCTGTGTTTCCCTGCAAAAAGGGGTGCATTTTCACCTAAAATTCCGTGTAAAAGGGGTCATTTGTGAGAAGGAGGAACGCAGGTGGATGTCAGTCCTGCCTTGGGAGTGCAGGGACCGGGAGTTTAGGACCTTTTTTAAAGACCCTCCAGGCCAATCACCGTTTAATTCTTTCTGGTTTCTTTTTCCTTTATTTTTTTCCCGTTTTCTAATCAATTAAACAGGTCTACCGTAGTGGCCCGTATAAGCGCCCGGGCGCTCATTAATTTCAACCCCACTGTACCCCGGCACTTATACGAGACAGGCGCTTATTTGAATACTGTTTTTAGTGCTTAAGATTAATTTCAATACCCCCAGACAACCCGCGCTTATTTAAGACTGGCTCTTATTTGAGACCCTGGCGCAAAAACGGGCCATTATGGTATGCATATATGCACTGGATGTATATACATGGTTTGTTTTCTAAACCCTTCACACCATTAGGAAGAAACCTTGGTATAAACAGATTGATTTATTTAAAAGCATGCACATCCATTTCTAATATATACATGGATAAATGAAACAATTAACAGCTCTTGAAAGATACTTTTTATATTTCACTTTGTTTTCCTCCCTCTAAATTTACTTAATTCCACTTTATCTAATTAAATACACTGCTGTCTCCACGTCCATTTGTTAATGAGGTGATCATGGTCTCTTCATTTCCTCAGGGAATCCTCTATAAGCTAGCTATTGCAGCACAGAATTGTGAGTAGAATTTAAAGTCACGTCATTTCAGAGTAAGTGGAAACATGCAAAATCTCGAACTCTGCATCTTGTATGCATAACTATAGACAATAAGTCTTTTCATGGCCAAATGATGGCACGAGTACCCAGGGGGGTGGGAAGCATTTTCAGAGTGGGTGGGACCAGGGGGGTTTTCTGCAATTTTTGACCTCCCTTTGCTTGACCTTTTAGTTTTGACCTTTCGAGGAGTTGGCCAAAAGTGGGGGAGACATGTCCCCCTGCCCCCCCCCTGCTTTCCACGCCCTTGGTACCATGTTCCTTGTCGTAAATGTCCCCTAACTGCTATATTCGATGCCAAACCTACTGGAATGCATAATAGCTTCACAGGGTCGACATAGTATGTAAAGAAAAAGATAATTAAGTCCTCTTTGGGTTAAGACAAAAATTACAAATCATCGACAGAGTGAGTGTCCGCAGTAGCGGATCCGGGCTTTTGAAAAGGAGGGATAGCGACCTTCATTTAGTCACAATGTTGGCTAGATTTGAGGCTTAAAAGGGGCAAATGACTCTTGACTAAGGGGAAAATGAGCTACAGATAGCCTCTGATTGTAGCCTAGCATTGCTGTATATGCACTGCTGGGATGTATTGTAAATGCCAAAAGCATTGATTGCTTTATAAGGGTGCATATATTTCTCTGACCATGTCAGAATATTCTCACTTTATATAAAAGCTCTTAAAATATCAAGAAAAAAGGGTAGCTCCTACTGTTTCCCTTTTAGGGTTTAATAGCGGCTCATATTCATAGAATAATCCATCTATGAGTCTAGCTATCTAGAATTTAGATAAGAACACGACAGCTGTCTGTTCATACAGCGACGCCTATCGACTATCACCGATATTAGCCACATTGCGTCACTTCCGGCCAGACATGCGCACAAATGGAACCGTCGCTGCGCCTGACAAGGTCAACATTGTCGACGCGCTCCGTCTACTTCCGGTGGCGGCGTCTGTTTGTGGGTAAATAGTGTAATTTCAGTCATCCCCCTCCGTTTGTTCCGCGCTTTAGACGACACGTGCCCTAGATTCCAGTGTAGATCACGACAGCTCTGCTCATATCAACATCGCCATAAATGGGTTATCTATAGATAAGCACAGGTTGCTGCAGCTGTGGATGCAGTGGTAGGAATATTGGAGCAATAAGGAAGAAAATGGACGTTGAAAGTACCATGAATAATACCCATGGTAATTGTAATCCACAGATCTCCACATATCCACAATGTTGACTTAGCCTTAGGGATAAACAACTTTGTGCAAGGGTATTTAGGGCATATTTATATGCACAAAGGCATGGGTAGGCAAGCAGGTACTAAAACTATTTTTTTTTCTGATGAGAGAGATTTTATGTTAACATGCCCGCTAACACCACAGGGGTACGACAACATTGGTTGATACATGTACTTTTAGTGAAGTCCGCAAATCTACAATGCTTTATGCATTAAAATCTGTCTCATTAATTTGTCAGCCCTGGCACAGACTTTTCAAGTTGACAACTTTAGGGCCTAGTATAGTGGTCTGTATTATAAGCACGTTGATTTCAAGAATTCTATAACAGAGATGCTCATTCAAGACCAGCACTTATTCAAAACTTTGATTGAAGTGTATTTCAAAATTTCCAAGTTTCACAAACCCAATGCTTATCTAGGACCCGATGCTTACCGTAGTGGTCCGTATAAGCGCCCGGGTTCCCATTGATTTCAAACCCATTGTATCCCCGGCTTATACGTGACAGGCGCTTATTTGAATACTGTTTTTATTGCACAAGATTAATTATAATACCCCTGTACCCCCGGCGCTTATTTGAGACCGGTGCCTATTTGAGACCCCGGCACTAAAACAGGCCATAACGGTATACAACCAATATGGAGTTGCTCAAGGGCTACCAAGGACGACAACTTGTGCCATCTAGAGCTGTAAATATGAGGCCCCTACGCCCACCATTGACAAGTCGAATTTGACAGGTTTTAACTTTTATATTTCATGCGGCTCACATGCCGATTCAGAAGTCAAAGAAGTGAGAGGGATCTTCAATATTGAAAAGACACTTCTTTTAACACTTACTTCGATGCTAAAATAACGAATCATCTTAGTCTTTTCAGTATCATAAATTGAGTCACAGAACGACCCTGCATTTTTTTGTGCAGCCTACCACCACTTACCAGGAGATGTAGGTGTGGGGGCGGGGGGGGGGGTGTGCCTAAGGCTGACAGGTAGACACCTCCAGTACATATATACAGGGGCGTGTGTGGGCTATGTCAGCCTACAGGGCCTTAAACCTTTAAGGGCCGCTAATTCAGGAGTGCATCATGCCCATTGGTCGTCATGATGCACCAATGAAGTACTGGCGAGTCTGCTCACCAGCACTTCATCGGAGCATCATGCCGACCCTCTGGGAGTGTATCAACCCTGGCGAGTTACTTTCCAGGGCTGCATTCATGTATCATGGTGACCTATGGCTATAATGCATCAATACATTTGCTGCCCTTAATGGGATACACCTTCAAGGACCTCGATATGGATCAACCCGGTAAAAGGTACGCCCGCGCACCCCCTCACGGGTGTACCTTGTACCGTGATCGGTCTGCTCCAGGCATGCATCCCTCTATCGTACGTACCGGTACTCTCTTCATCAGTTTGATGCCCATCACCATTGTACATAAGGTGTTGCAGACACCTTTCATCTGCTGCCCCTGTCTGTAACACCGTAATACCTCCACTTATGAGGCACACCCCACGTTTAAGACGCGCCCACACTATGGGGATGGGGTATGAAATATTGAAATTGACATAACTTCTTTTATTCTAATCAATGGATTTTAAAAATTCAAAGACCTATGGTCATTTTGGCCTCCCCCACCTCCTTTACCACTATATGGAGATGGTGGTAAAATTTAATAGAGACTTTACAGAAAAGCTTCCCCCAAATTTTAGTGCTTCTATAAGCAGAGTATTTGGCTTCCAGGCACGGGGCTGTGTACAAATGACGTCATGCTTTTTTGGGCCCCCCCCCTCCCTCCCTCATCATGCTTCTTGCCAATTTCACAATGCTGAAGGTATATGGAAAATCAATTCCGTCATGCTAGGCCTAACCCCCCTTCCCCCTTTCTGCATGACGTCATTTGTACACGGCCCCCACAGAATAGTAGTAGTACTAGTAGTACAGTGAAATGACATTTTGCTCAGGCAGCTTACAGTCTGAGAATCAGAATGCTAATAATCTATAGCTTTTCATCAGACATACTCGTCGTCGTTGAATAATTCTGGGCGACGTAGCCAATTTAAGCTGATATCAATAGCTGTGAATAGGGAAATAGGAATTGGACCTCCATATCCAGTAGTACCAGTGGCCCACATCGGAGCAATCCCTCCTTGATAGATACTAGAAACATTTAAATGACAGAGGACATTCCCTTATTGCACATTCCTGTTGGCGCTGTGCCTGATATACAGAGAGTAAACCATGGTAAGCCCCGGCTATAAACCGTGGCTTATAGACCTTTTCAGTGCCTTGGTGTGACCCATAGGACCTCCCTGTAAACAGGGTGCGGCTTATACAAGGAGTTCACGTATATATAAGCAAATGTCCATGACCATGGAATAGTTTTGCATCATATTCACCGAGGTGAATATTCCATGGTCGTGGACATTTGCATTTATGCCCCCCATGGAATACGGCTGTTCTAGTACTAATCTATAGTAATAATCGTATCTGCCATGACATAAATATACATGTACAATAAAAGGAATGGCAATATTTTCAGGCCACATGTGCAGCTTATAGCTCCTTCACAACGTCAGGGCCTATACTCAGGGTTTTAGGGTAGTCTTGGTGCTGATCAGCCTGTGCAGGCTACCATCTTGTCCCCCCTTTTTGGGATTTCTGCTGGTTCCTGGGGATTTATAGTCATATCCCATAATGTGGCATTAGTTTGTCCATGGCAACAAGCGTACCTATACATACGCAAACCAGTTATATCATTTAGTTCCTTTAGTTGCCACATGACGTAATGACAATGAAGTCTACCAGTTACACTCCCTACGCCTTCATGTCACAGACCCATTACTTCCGGTCACAAGGCAGAACATCCGGTGGTAGAGTGGTCCACTTCCGGTTTGGAGAGTAGCCAAATGTGTGTATCGACTCTGGGTTAGTAGTTGTAGGTATACACTAGCTATGGGTTACGTGCTCGGTACATATATCCACTCTATACCTTTAAGGGCTGCTGATGCAGGAATGTATCATGCCTATTGGTCTTCATGATGCACCAATGAAGTGCTGGATAGGCATGATGCATGAATGCAACCCTGGCAAGTTACTCGACAGGGCTGCATTCAAGTATCATGAAGACCAATGGGCATGATACATTATCAGCCCTCGAAGGGCTGGGGTTATGTCATGACCAGGGTGTGGTAGATTGACATAGGGAGAAGGAACCTGTTGCTTTAACAATTAGTCAGGATATAGATGTTGATTCTCCTGTGTGAAAAACCAATTTGGCACAATTAACAGCCTGTTGAACCTGATTATTTACAGCATTAGTGTACAGCTAAATATAGATTCGGTAAAATGGCCTTGCGCTGGACGGTATCCTCCCAACTCTGCTTCTTGTCGGGAAGAGCTCTGATATTTCTTTTACAACACTGGTTTAATACGGATTACATGCCTACCTGGTAATGCTATGTACGTAAACCAATAACTGCTTGAAAGATCCCAGGTAGCAAGGATACATTGGGACAATGTCGGCTTATATTGGGCCAAGCATGGACAAGCATGGCCTAATGCTTGTCCATGCTTGGCCTCATACATCCCAGTAGGCACAGAACGTTGAATCAACGTTGAAATAATATTTGGTAACCGTTGATCAAGGTATTTCAATGTTGATTCAACGTTCTGTGCATACTGGGGGGGGTGTTCCTGTATGATACTGAACTATGAATAATCATACAAGGCTCGGCGGGCTCTCCTCTGGCCCTATCAAAGTCTATCGGTATTCACAGAAATTGTGCATACTGTGCCTGCTGCAAATAACTTTTTCCGCGGGTGTATACTACTTACATAGAAGTCCATGCTGTCTACCGCGTTCTCTAACGATGGACAAGGGAAAACACTCCATTACCCTAACTGTGGTCCTTTGAACGGACGGTGAAGACAACTTCAGATGGTAAAGATAACTCAATGTCATTTCTAAAGGAAGATATCTTTGAAAATTGTAAGATATCTTGAAAATTTTTTATCTCTAACCTTTCTTTTCAAGGATATCATTGCAAATGTATGACAAATAATGCCAGCGTCTATAGAAATGAAAATTTGAAGATATCCACGGAGATATCTTCTGTGTTATCTTCATTTTGGCCTATCTTTAGTGAAGATACCTCGCTGCCCGTGCAAAAGACCACTGGTAATCCACATAACAAAATTTAACTCACTGAGTAAAACTCTACCACTCGACATTACCAGTTAAATCATTCTAAATTCCATCTTGGCTATCTGCACTGTGGTAGATAGGGAAAATGTCTTGGTGGGACAATTCCAGCTTCCCATGGGTTGAGTGCAAACAGACTGGGGGAATATGTGCATAAATTTCCATAGCTGCCTGTGTTGTGGATTCCAGCAGCGCTGAGCAATGGTTGCCTGGGAATGTTGGAATGGAAAGGGACATGGTTTTGTTTTCAGACTCCTGTCCCTTGTACACACAGGTTTGAGCGGAACCATTTGGCAAAGGCCCCAGCGTTTGGTAGCAATGGCTGCTGATAGAGGAAAGCAAATGCTGTTCAGAGGCGTAGGAAGCAAATCTTCATTGGGGGGGGGGGCAGCTGCGGGCCCACTGAGACCACCTTAAATTGTCGTCTCAAGAGTGATGACGCCTTTACATACCTATGTAGAATTTGCATAGAAAGGCAATTTTTCATGAATTTTAGATCTGATTTGAGCCTCAGGCCCCAATTTACCCTATCCTATTAACACAGTAATCTTATTTGAGATGAAAGTTTTAGCTTCTTATCCAATTTACCATGAATTCTTGGCTTTTCTTTGGGGGGGGGGGGGCAGACATACTCAGGCCCCACCTCCTATATGATTGGGGGGGCCATGTCCCCCCTGCCCCCCCCTTTTCCTACGCCCCTGCCTGTTTTAACCCTTCATGCGCTGACAGTGCATTATTGGTTGCCGTGATGCATAAATGCAGACCATGGTGTATGGATGCAGCATGAATGTAACCTTGGAGTGTAACTTTTCAGAGCTAGGCTATAGTGAGGACACAGATTATGTGGCACGTGAATGTCGGTGCCCTTCTGGCATTAATTGTAATTGCTGATCACCGTTCCTAGCCAACACGGTGCCAAAGTCTCGCTGTGCTGCTTGTGCCCGAAATGTACAAATAATTACGTAATATCAAGCTGACATATTTCTCATGTGAAAATGCAAGATGAGTGGATCATGTCCGCGCACACATGGCCTCCAGATTGGTCGCTATATCCACGCATCATGCCGATCCCATGAGTGTTGATACAGTCCAAGAGGGTTCACATGAAGCACAGACTCACCCCCCGGACTCACCAGCACTTTATTGGTGTATCACGACCAATGGGTATGATACACATCCACATCAGCGGCATTTAGTTTGAAGGGTTAAAGCGTTAGACACTGAATTCCAGTAACATAGGGTAACCCTACCTCCAGGGGAAACCCCAACACTGCTTGTGTGCCAGAGGCGCCCCCATTGTATAGGACTCAGTATGGAGGTCTAGTGGAGCCGCCATTTTGAATCTCGCTGGTTGAGGTAAAACTCACTGATAAAACACACCATGGTGGGTACCTTGTCCCTGGTTACCACCCACTTCCAGGGACATGCTGGTCCCATGTTATCAGTTCTTATCAGTGTGTGTCACCGGAACCAGCTCCAGACCAGCTAGTGGTCCATACCCCGTGACATCTGTCATTACCACAAACAATATCCGGACATTGGTGCCACCCAGACCCGTAACTAACCAATACCCCCACTAAAATACCCTACCCCCTCCCCAACCTAACCCAGACCCCCACATGCCCTCCCACCCTATTCTTTCCCCGTTCAGTGCACAATGGACTTCTATCCTCTATTTACTTCTGCCCCAGCGACGCTCCAGAGCCAACCCAGTGCAACCGGACGTTGCAGTCGCGCATGCGTTCTGCAGCCGCAGTTGTTTCCCGGCAATCAAGGCTTGGAGGAACATAAACCGCCGTCCCCCTGCTTCCCCCCCCCCACCCTTACCACAGCTCCTGGCAGCCATCCCGGCGCCCACACAACGATCAACCAGCCGCCAAAGCGCCTCCGGTTAAAACGACTGCAAATACCGGTGCCGACGGGGAAAGGGCACCACTGCACTCTATCACTAGGACCTCCCAATGTAGGTTGAAGTATAAGGGGAGCGAGGGGGGTGGAGGAGAGGAGGGTAGCATATGGGTATAGGAGTGATAAGGGGACACCATCAGCTGGCTGTAAACGGCTCGTTCACGGCGTCTCAACGAGCTACCGGAAGGTGCCATAACTTACTTCCTGTATATGGTGAAGTGAGTCAGAGGCAAGGGCTGCTGGGTAGGAATTACAACGCTGAGTTCACCGGAAGTAGTATATATGTCGCAGTCAGCGGGTTTTTCCAATGTGAGTCACACTATCAGAGGACACATACATGTTTATATTATACCTAACCTTCGTTGGGAAATGGATATTTTGCAGTTTGCTGTTTTGATATTGATTATGGTATACCCTATATGTGATTTGTGAATAAGGGACGAGTCATTTTTACCAGATCGCAAGGGAAGGGGAATGTTTGGTGGATTTAGGAACATTAAGTCGTAAAAAGATCTATAGTGAAAAGCCAATGCATTTTGAAATCCTATAAAAGCTTAAAAGCATGCTCGAAGGGTCTTCAGGATGCACCAATGCCTCGCAATTACTTCATTGGTGCATCATAACGACAAATGGCTCGATGCGCTCCCGCGTTTCCTCCAACCTTTCCCTAATGAAGAGTAGCAACAGCGTACATGTGAGACTGTGTGGTGTCGTTTTGCTGGGTGAGCTACTCTCAATTAGTGTCACTTATTGTGCTCATGTTGCACGTCTCTTAATGAGCTTCCCCTCAGATATCTCCCCCATACCTTACAAACAGGTACTAGACAATGTGTATCAACATCAACCGACAGTTAGGCCAATACCGACCCACGGTAGATGAATATACTATTGACCAACGAGATAATCCCCTTCAATCAGTGCAGACCTTGTAGGGTGCATTCTTTGGGGGGGAGGGGGGAGGCACTACATTAACAGTTGGTAGCCATCATGCTAGTTGTTATCAGTGCTTATCTCTCCTGGTAACAGATCAAGCAATGTACCTGATGATGAATAATATCGCGACTCTGCAAGAAAAAAAAAAGAAAGAAATGAACACCTATATGGGAGATGAAAGAGGTAAACAGGAGAAACTTTACAAAGGGAAAAAGACAAAGGCCATTATAAGATGGGCGATATAAGCAAGAAAATACAGATGAAATAATCAGCCAACCGCTTTGAAAAGACAGACAAAAAGGTATGCGGATATGAAGGAAACAATTTACGACACTGTTTATGCGAGGCTTATGTTCCCCATTTATACGTTCATCCCAACCCAACCCACCCACCAACACCCCTATAAAGGATGTAGCCTGGACGCACGATAATCTCCCGACCCTAAACCAGACCTGCGTGTTTATCATCTAATGCCCCATGTTATTTTCGTGGACAAATATTTTCAGTTTTTCTCTCATTCCCTACATTCTAATTTCCGTTTTGCCAGGTTCAACATCCCAAAATGTCACGTCAGTTAAGGTTTATTGGCTTAGGCTGCTTTTTGAGAGCAGTGCTCCCATTGGATTAACTCCGCCTTGCTAAAGTGTCATTTCTTCTCAGGAAAAAGATGAAATATTGCCACTTGGAATTTGGGGTTGGCCATTTAGAGGCCATACTGCGTTGTGTTTATGAGGGTTTTATTTCACCTTGATAGGATATAAATATTGTAGTGTAATAGGGCAATGGGCTCTCTATGAAAGTATCCACAACCTAAATCAACCCCATGATCGATTATTCAATGAATATTCAAGTTGAATGTCTCCCGGATTGTTTGATATTTGCAAGCAGGCAAGCAAGTTGTTACCACGCAACATGCAATAGTCTTGTTAGCAGTTTCCACCTGGGTTGGAAACGTTTGAAATGACCAGACAATTGTATGGAAACAAGGGGAATTTCTGAATTTTTTTTCCAGGGAGGGGATCTTCCCCCTTCCCCTTGCCTCCCATGTCTATGTCACTGCAGGATTTGTAGGCATCTTATCAGTGCATTTCTTACCAGGTACCACATCAAGCAATGGCACTCCCCACTAGGGGCCCCGCTACATGCATGTATATGACACAGGTTCTCTTTAAGGGCCATTTTCCACCACCCGATATGAGTGCTCTATCGGCCGATAGCTGCCCCACACAACCACCTCGGCCGATGGGGCTGCCATAGAGTTCAATGGTGGGGCATGGTCTTCGTCAGCCGAAAATAGCATCTACTATGGGTCTAGCAGCCGATATTGGGGCCATATCGGGTGGTGGAAAATGGCCCTAACCGCTCAGACATGAACATATAGAGGCATTCCCCTTATCCCTTAAAGGTCTCTGATGCATTAATGCATCATGCCCATTGTTCATGTATTTGAGATACTCACCAGGGCTACAGTCATGTATCATGCATGATGCTCCAATGAAGTGCTGGCGAGCAGACTCACCAGCACTTCATTGATGCATCATGAAAACCAATGGGTGTGATGCACTCCTGCATCAGCAGTCCTACCAACCAAATGAATGAGCCATAGCAGGGTGTATGTAAGCTGGGACCTGTAATAGAGCAGGCTTTGCTTGTCTCCAGCTATATCAAAGCTGACCTACAGGAGGATATGGTATATATTGGTATACAGGGTAAGATGGATGACTTCTCACCTCCTCCAGTATCTCCTGTACCATCAGCATTCATGAACCTACCCTCCTGCACCCTCCCCTACACTGTAAGAAATAACTGTTGAATCTGCAAGGGGTCCTTGTAAAAACTGAACAATGAACCACTGTAATCACACAACAGGGAGCCAGTGCATAATCTCCAGGTGGCAGTGTGGTGGTACAAGGAATCTCTGTGAAAACGATGTGAAAATAACAAAGGATCTCTGGCAACTTTGGGACGAGAGATCCTTCGTCATTTCAACGACATTGTTTTTACAGTGTAACCCTAGCACCCCTACCTCCACGTGCACCAACTTAGGTTAGTTTCCATGCAGAGTTTATGGAGAGAAGGGTAGAAAAGCGTGAGTCACTGTAGTCCCCTGCCTGCTTTGAGCCCATAGGGTTTGTATTGCCTGCAAAGTCCCCTGTCTGCTTTGAGCCTACTGTCAAGCAGTGGGCACCAATATGGTGGCTCCAAGAGTGACAGACCCTACAGGAGCTTGGACCCATATCCAGTGGATCCACCATTTTGAATTTCGCTGTTTGTGCCAAAGGTGGCAAACACACTGAGAAGGCATTGTCATGATGGGTACCTTGTTCCTGGATAACAACCACTTCCAGGGACATGCTGGTCCCTACCTTATCAGCTTATCAGTGCATTGTCTTCATCAGGTATGCATGGTTTATAGTATGAATGCATGCACAGAGTGCACACATAAAAATATTATTGGGATTATGTCATGGACTCACCTCACTGGTAGAGTATTATATAGCAGTGCCTATACATACTATACAATACAGTTCCTGTAGATTAAGCGCTGGTTCCACAGGCATAAATCCGTCGGATTAGCACTAATCCGACCGATTTTTTCCTATACTTTTGATATATTATAAATCGTCGGATTAGGGCTATTCCGACTGATTGTATGGCTGTGGAACCAACGCTTTAACAGCACCTTTTGCTGTAATTCTACACTCCTAGATCTGTAAATTTACAGCAATAGTTGCTGGAACCTCAGTTGCCAGCAAAGGTTTCTGTAAATTTACAGTATATTCTGCTGTTCATTTACAGCTACCTTACTGTTCATTTACAGAAAATATTGCTGTTATTCTACAAGACATATTTATGTAATTCTACACCATATTTTGCTGTTTATTTACAACATATGTTTCTGTAGATCTGAATGATCTTGCTGTATGGTTACAGTGGTTGTTACTGTATGATCACTGTGGATTGTGTTGTAGAATTACAGCAACTCACCTCCTGTAGACTTACAGCAAAATGTATTGGAACCAAAGTTGCCAAGAGGTTTTGCTGTAAAATAACCCTGGCTACTACTAACAGTGTGCATCCCATAATTATTTGATGTAAATCTTGAACATCCTTCAGACTTGCATTTTGCCATATAGGGGATTCATATCTTTTCTGATAGGGTTTAACACCTTTTTTTTCTTGTATATTTCCTATCCATTTTTAACCGAGTAAATAAGTAAGCAGTGTTTTTTAACGCCATTTCGACAGGTAAAGTCCAATCCACGATGAGAAAACTAGACTAGACATCACTCTGACATACATATGTATGTGTCTCTGGGCCTAAATGACTGCCAGACAAGATAGGAGATAAAAGAGGAGGTAAATACTGTTACAGCTCAGCTATTCAATGATATGACAACCAAAATTCTCCTATAATCAAGTGGCAATCCCCTCACTTTTGGAAATACATGCTGCCAGTCCAGGTTTGATACCATGATGCTAGCATTATACAAACCCTAGAATCACTAACAAATACCAAGAGTCCTGTGTGATGTTATATCTTGATTTTGGGACCAATATCTAGTTATGAAAGGGGCCCTTGTTGGAGTTACACTGTAAAAAATAACTGTTGAGTCTACCAGGGATTCTTGTAAAACTGAAGAGTGGACCACCGTAATTGTATTGCATTGAACTTTTTTAGAAAAGAAGCCCCGGGTGGCAGTGCGGTGGTACAAATGTACAAGTAATCTCTGAAAATAATGAAAGATGTGTGTCAACTATGGGATGAGGAACACCGTTATTTTGTCGACTTTATCTTTTACCGTGTACTCCACTACTAAACCATACTATGATAGAAGCAATCCATATATATATATACTGCCTAGCCCTGACCCTCACCCTCCTCACTTCCATTTGGGACCTAATACACTGCAATACATATTGAGTGCTTTTTCAATCCAGGCACGTTCAGAACAAAACAGGTAAATTGAAGTAAATAGCCCATAAACCAATGGTATTAATACCTCCTACACCCATGACACCTACACATAAATATTTATGTGTAGGTGTCATGAATGTAGGAGGGAATCATTCCTTGAGAAGTACTGTAGAGTGATATATGCAGTTCCGTTCATCCCCTCCATAATGGGTGCACTGTGAAAAAAATGTCATTGAAATAACTGTGCAATCTTTGACCCAAAGTTGCCAAGATCTGTCATTACTCCTTGTACATACATTTGTATACCACCATATTGCCACCTGGGGCTTCTTGTAGAAACTACACTGGTCCAATGCTATACAAATACAATGGTCCATTGTTCAGTTTTACAAGGATCCCGGGTAAATTCAACAGTTATTTTTCACAGTGTTGGCATTTGTCAATATACAGAATACATGTAGTAGAAGTAGAGGATAGTACTGGGCGTTAAATTCAGCCCAACACAAGTTTAATTTATAGAAAGAAGGCGATGAGTATCAAATACATATTTAAGGTTAAAATAGGGGCATGTAGGGTTATCCAAACTTACATAGCAAGTGATGGCCAATATCCAAATTCAGGGTTGAGAAAAAAGGGAGTTTTGGGATGATTTTAGGGGTCGATTTAATCGACTACAAATCATCCCCTTTTGGCGACCTCACCAGTATTATGTCATGTAGTTAATCTATCCTGTCTCAATTTACACCCCTACCAGTTGGGTCATACAGGGCCTGAAATTGACCTGGCATTGCTCATATCAGTGTACACATCCCTTTAAGGGCCGCTGATGTAAGAGTGTATCATGCCCCTTGGTCGTCATGGTGCACCGATGAAGAGTTACTCACCAGGGCTGCATTCATACACCATGACGACCAATAGGTATGATGCCTTAGCAGCCTTTAGAGGGCTATGTGGCATCGAGCTCTACATGATGGTGACCGTAGCCAAATAAATATGTACATTCTACTGACTGCAGATAGCCAGCCCTCCCAGGAGATCAGCACTGCCTCCACCATGGGGGGGGGTATACACCTGCATATCTCACCATAGGTATCTACTGCAGCAGCTGACATGCTGGGAACAGGAGGTGGGACCCAGCAAAACCTAAAGCCGTAAAACTTTACATATAAGGTGCACCCGTTTATAAAGCACTGGTTCCACAAGGAAAAATTGGTTGGATTAATACAAGTCCGACAAATTATTTTTCTTTACTTTTTGTTCTGCCTTGGTCGGCTGAGGTTTTACTAATCTGACCGATTTTTTCTCTATTTTTTTTATTATCAAAAATAATCAGATTATTAAAATTTTGGCTGGTTGAGGGCAGTGGAATAGAGCTATTTTGACAGAATGTACATCTGTGGAACTAGTGCTTTACAGACAAACCCATGTACCAGGCGCAGATAGGTATTGGTTTTAAGGAGTTAACTACTGTTATATAGTAAAATATCCTCGCCTGTGAGGTGCACCCACAACTTTGGCCAATCCTAGAACTTAAAGAAAAATGCTACAGGCTGACCAATGCTAGATCTTCTATTGATAATCACAAATAACTCTGGGTAGTATTACTTTGATATATAAAGAATAGGAAAATGCAAAAATATCCCTATGTCACCATGCATATTTTCATTTTATGACAATTTAATTGAAAATGCCTTAACTATAGAAATGAATGGGAATATCATTTTTTCATATTTTGCATCATAGTGAATGACCTTCTATTGATTCACCCACAAGACTCTCTGAATATATAGAGGACATCTTTAGGATGATTTTAAAAGAAGAAAATGGGGGGGTCACCATTGAAATGAAAATATGAATTTTCTCTTAACTATAGGGTCCTATGGGAATTCAAATGGCATATAAACATCTTAATCTTGTATATAGTGATCAGAAATGCACTGAAAAAAATATGTAGAGGTAAAGTGATCCACTTAGATTGAGAAAAATCATTAAAATTGTATAACTGGTGAGTTCTGATTTCTGCCACCGGGTGGCTTCTGTGTACCGGGTAGCATTTGTCTTTAAGGCACAATAGGAGTCGATCCTCTCATATTAGCCACACCTTATACACGATGTACCACAGTTATTGAGTGGATTATATTTCTCCTCATATCTGATTGTAAATAGAGTGATTCCTCCCTTTTATAACATCTAATAGACTAGAACTTGATATAAAGGTATTGTGGGCACTAGTAAAACTTCATTTGCCTGAATCTAACTATCAGGTTGTCCCAAGTTATATGGATGCAGAATTGAACCTTAAGAACAACACCACTGCAACACAGCCTTTTGAGAAGTTTGAATGTACAGAAAGGATTGTAAATGTATATATACATTGCTGCAATAAAGAAAATCTAAAAAAAACACTATAAACTTTGATTAAGAAAGACATTAACTTAAATGTGATATTATGTTGCATACTGAGAAACAGGAGTCATTTGGTGTTGTTGAATAGCATGAGTATATAAAGCTCATTATATTTAGAATATAATGAGCTCAGTCAGTATGACAATATAGACAATACAGAGTCATCATACTGACAACTTAGTTCATCAGGTTGACGACCTAAAGTCGTCATTTTGACCACCTGAGGTAGGTGTTTTAGGCATTGTCAACCTGAGGACCTAAAGTCATCACCACTGACTAGTATCGGAACTACCAGGTTTTGAGTGCACCCCCTCTTCATAGATTCAATCATTCATCTCATAGATTAGGTAATCCATAGACGCGGTCACTGTTGTGTCGGGCAAGCAGCATATAAATACCTGTCTAGCTGTTTGGACAAGCAGCTTTTGCATACCTGTCCAAAAGCAAAAGAAATGGCGCGGGTTCGAAGGACTGAGTGTCCGATCAAACACAGTAACTCTGCTAACTTTTAAGTACTAGAGTGGATGTAAAATCAATCCAAACAAACCAAATCTCACTACAGTTTGAAGTGTGGCAGTTGTAGTATATTAAGAAATGCCCTCCTGGTTCCCTCACCTACAACAGCTCATATCTCATTCTTGACATTCAGCTCACAGAGTAGTTCCAGCCTTCACGAACGCCCTCGCCCGCTGGTATCTGTTTGTCCTGTAGTGGCAGTTTCCCTAGGGGCGTTCGGTTACCCTCTGGGCTTATCGTCTTTAATCCTATGCAAACACTGTTAAGGAAGGAGCAGGTCTTTTCACTTTGGGTCTTCCATGTCTTAAGCTGTCCTTTTAGTGGAAGTAACAGAATGACATTATACATGTCAAAGTTTGGAAATGAACATAGTACTTGTTTTTTTTGGTTTTTTTTGGGTGTTCTTTACTTTCTTTTCCTTCTTTACATCTAGTTAAGACACTTTGAAAAAGGCCAGAGTTAGGAGGAGGAAATTAGATACCAGTAAGCAGTAGTTAAGGTCTATCTCCTAATCAACTTACAATGCCTCTTATTTTATGCTAATAACTTTTTCCCATTCAGGCTATTGAGGTTTCCCATAATACACTCTGTTCGTGGAGGTTTCCTGTTAATTACCATAAGTAGGTCAGTCACGTGACCAATGCCATTGGCCAGAGCAGGTCACATGACTGACCTTATTATGGTAATTAACAGGAAACCTCCACGAACAGAGTGTATTATGGGAAACCTCAATAGCCTGAATAGACATAATGTGGCGTAATATGTCTCAATTGCCACTGCATGCCAATCGCCACTGCAGCCTCATTTTGGGCACAGGTAAACAAACAACATGGCGGACCGCAGCTCTTTAATATGGGAATCTACAGTAACTAATTTCATTAATTTTAATTCATTTAAACATTGTAGAAGCATAAAATAAATAGAGAACTAAACTCCCATGGGTACACATTAGCCAATCCACCCCTCGTGGTGGATTGATTGATTGATTGATTTGTGTTTTACAGCACTTTAGCGGCACTAAGTGGCTATCCCGTGCTTCACAAGTTGATAATCTAACAGAGGAATGTGTCAGTGCCCGCGCATATGTGCACCACACACATCCTGAGGGGATAGGAAAGAGGAGATATAGACCCTTTTAAGTGGGCTAGGGAAGCCCGCCCTCGTGGTGGATCGGCCGGTATGTAAGCCTGGGAGTATATTTCTCTCTGTTTATTCTTAAAACAGGCAATTTCCTATGTAAAAGAATAGTACAATAATACCTTGTGTTAAAGGCAATGCTATATGGTACAGTTGGGCTTAGCACTTTAATAAGCACTGTAATACTATTTCATACCACAAATCCTCCTATCACCTATAAGCCTTACACGGTCTTCACGCAAATTCTATAATACTCAGTAAAGGTATATCCTCATGTATGAGCT
Organism: Acholoe squamosa; assembly: GCA_949317995.1. NCBI lineage: Eukaryota > Metazoa > Annelida > Polychaeta > Phyllodocida > Polynoidae > Acholoe > Acholoe squamosa. The sequence continues at coordinate 68,128,777 of OX439046.1, read as the reverse complement.
GCGCCTTATAAGTTATAGGCAAGTTACTAGGTATGCTGCACTGAGCCCTAATCTCGTGGTATGCTGCACTGAGCCCTAATCTCGTGAGATCTGAGGTGAAATTGCTGTGCACACCCAGCATTCTTATTCCCACTCTCTGCCATCTTGCACTTGCAGCAGCCGACTTCCCGACCTCCACCGGCCTAGACTGAAGAGTTCCTCATCCGGTGGTATTAGGGCGTTCGCCTGCTACCTGCCGTTTCCGCTCTCTCCATTCTACCTTTTCCCCATACCCCATCAGGGTCATTCGATATCATAATCCTCCTGTGTGCCACCTTTTATTTTTTTACGACCCCCTCTGCTCTCTACCTCCCTACTCCACCATGCAACTACCTACACAACCCTGCTCTTTAGGGGCCCTATAGTGTTTTAATGCAATGCTCATACCATAATCTCCTGTTTGAGCGCCGGGGTCTCAAATGACTGCCAGTCGAATAAGCTAGTCTGGTCAAGCATCGCATACTATTTCTTCAAAGGTGTATTAACCAGGCAGGAGTGCATCATGCCCATTGGCCAGCATGATGCACCAATGAAGTGCTGGCTGGTCTGGTCACAAGTACTCCATTGGAGTATCATGCTGAGCCCCCAGGAGAGTATCAACCCCATAGGGTCGTTATGATGCATTCAGGCTATTGAGGTTTCCCATAATATACTCTGTTCTTGGAGATTTCTTGTTAATTACCATAATTAGGTCAGTCATGTGACCTGCTCTGACCAATGGCATTGGTCACATAACTGACCTAATTAGGGTAATTAACAGGAAACCTCCATGAACAGAGTGTATTATGGGAAACCTCAATAGCCTGAATAAATGCAGCCCTGGTGAGTAGGCTCACCAGGGCTGCATTCATGCATCATGATAACCCATGGGCATGATACATTAATGCACTACCCAGCCCTTTAAGGGCTAACCCCAGCATCCATTCACCCATTGCCTCCTGCAGTGAGCTGTTGACAATGACGAAGTAGCCGCCATATTTTATACGTACACGTCCGTTCCGTCTCCTCCCTGTACACTAATCGGCCTTTTAGCTCCTACTCGGAGCGTTGGGGCCTTTCCGCATGCATATTCGATGTTCCGTCTTTTAGCGGTGAGGCGTCGTAAATGGGGAATGGCCTGCTTGTCTGGTCCGGCGTATATAAGTGGGGGTGGTATATGGATTCAGGGGGTGGTTGGGAGAGGGTGTGGGGAGGGAAAGGGTTGTAGAGAGGGTACCTTGGCAAAAAAAGTAATGGTCCACCTGTTGGCCCACTATAGCCTAGTCAGATGAGACATACATCCCTGCATTAATGCAGTCCTGGCAACCAACTCACCAGGGCTGCATTCATCCATCATGCCGACTCTACAAGACTGAAACACTCGCGGCGGGTCAGACTTACCAGCATTCATTGGAGCATCATGACAACAAAATGGGCATGATGGCACTAATGGCTCTCAAAGGGCTAGACATAAAATATAGGGTCTTAGCAACATAAATATGGCACTCTTCTCACATATACCTCACTTTGCACATTGTCAGACCCCTAATGAACTGACCACGTGACTAATGACGTCACTTCCGCTCCCAGCATCCTCTGCGGTCGACCATTGTTGTGTGGAGGGGTAGAAGTAAGCCTGTCGAGAGGAGTCTTGATGTATGTTCTCCAGGGTGGGGATCATTATTTTGGGTGATTGTTAAGATATGATAGATGGGACCTGCTTAAGGACATACCGCTATGGTCCCTTTAAGCGCCCCTCTGCTTCTTGATTTCAATATGCCTCTAACCCAGTGGCGGATTTAGAGGGGGCACGGGGGAGCGCTCCCCCCCTTTTGTCCAGTACTTAAGAGTTTAAACTACATATTATGGACCCAAAAATTTGTCAAAAAATTAGGGGTGCGCCCCCTCCTTTTGGGCCGCGCCCCCTCTTTTTCCAAATCTTGGATCCGCCACTGTAACCCGGCCCTCATATGAGACAAACCCTTATTTGAATACTGTTTTCAGTGCTTAAGATTGATTTGAATATCACTCCCCCTGGCATCCATTTGAGACTGGCATTTATTTGGGGACCCAGCACTTAACGAGCCAATAAAATATTCAGTATGAGCGGTGACCTGGTATTCACTTATACAGTACAATGTATTTGGTTACATATATACAGTATAGTCAAACCTAAAAATTATTTTGAAAATTATACAACAATTCAGTAATGAGTAAGAATGAAGCTCCCCATCACAACTATTGGCTGTATAGGCCCAATCTGGCCCCAGCTCGACCACTAGCGTGAGTCGTCTTTGGCGACCAGCGTTTATGGGTTAAAGTAGTTCTGGCCGCTGGTTGCAGTAGTGGTAAAATATAGGCAGGTACAATGCGTAGTAATATTCCCCAGAATATGGGGACCCACAATCCCCAAACACGAGAGAGGGAGTTCCCTGAATCCCGACTGGATGAGACTGGTATGGGCCTACAGAAACAGAGGGGTACTGCTCCACACGTAGTAGTAGTATAGGGATTGGGTGTTTGACACGGGTTATTTCAATAACTGAATAACATCTGTTCCCAAGTTCTACGATATTTGGTTCCCATGCTAACTGTTAGAGAAACAGAGTTACAGAGAGTAATTCTACACCTTGAGAGGAGCCGAACCAACTCAATTAAGAAGAAATATGACAGTCCAAGCACTAGGTGTACCCCTGCGGGTCTACCACAGGGTGTCAGGCACCACCTGAGTCAAGTACCGCCCAAATCACTACCTATCAATGAGCACCATTCTATAGATGCTTTTGTATGTGGAAGACATATCACTGAGCTAGCCTTGGCCCCTTAAGGGCCGCTAAGGCATCAATGAATCATGCGCTTTAGTTATTATGCATGAATGCAGCCAGGCTACGTTCAAGCATCATGCCAAATCACTCCCGGAGTGTCGTTATGATGCTCCGTTGAAGTGCTGGCAAGCAGTCTCGCTGGCACTTCATTGGTGCATCACAACAACCAATGGGCATGATGCACCTTTGCTTCAGCTGCCTTAAAGGGTTGGAGGACATGCCAGTACTCTCAGGCATAAAGCCACCTCATGCACACGACCTCTTGTATTAATACCCGTCTTTTCAGATCATCAATCTTCGATCTCATCCTGCTCTTATACCCCTCACCACCCTTCCCAAGATGCCCTTCTGCGCGGTGATGTCTTCCGGTTGAGCACGTGACCCAGGGCGGCATCTGTTACTGGCGTGTGTGATTACTGGTCTTGTTAAGTACCAGCTACAGGCCGGCCGGTACCCATCATGCTGATAGAGACAGGCAGGGGGACACGCCATAAATCAGCGGGCCGCCATTGTTCCTCGGCTCTAATTGTCATTAATCAAAGTGAGGCTGCATCTGTGGGCTTCGGCTAACGATGAGCCACAGCCTTCTCAAACCTAACCCTGTAAGGGCCGCTGATGCAGGAGTGCATCATGCCCATTGGTTGTCATGATGCAGCAATGAAGTGCTGGCCTGCTTGTCAGAACTTCATTGGGGCATCCTCCCGACCCTCCGGGAGTGTCAACCCTGTAGGGCTAGCATGCTGCATGAATGTAGCCCTGGTGAGTCATTCATCAGGGCTACATTCATGGATCGTGACAACCAATGACATGATGCTTTAATGCATTAGCTGCCCCCAAAGGGCTCAGCCACCACCAAGTAGGGACAATCTCCAGCATATGGCGCTACTGGGATGCCCTTCTGATGACGACTTGGGATGGTTGCTCAGGACAATTTACTCACAAAGTTGCCAAGGTAAATCCTTAGTGATGAAAGGAAGTGATCATTGTTTAAAAAAGGGGGGGGGGGCTTGTGGGTTTGAGGGGGGGGGGTCAGAATCTTTTCAACCCCTTGACCAGGGGGGTCAAAATAATTTCACCTGTTTTCAGCAAAAAAGCCCGAACATTACTATATGTTAAAAGGGTGCATTTCTCGGCCCTTCAGGGGGTGCAAACAAATTGGACCCTCGAGAGGGGGGTGCAGAATCTTTTTGTGCATCCGCACACAAACCCACCCCCCCCCCTTGTTGTTAAAAAATGATCACTCCCTAAATGGTGACAGGAGGGTGATAATTATAAAGAACAGAAATACTGCAAGATGGGGTCGCAGATCGTGTCACAGATGGAAATCCCGTAGCTAAAAAACAATGTTACAGAATACATGTGGAATTTAGGGGTTTCTAGACTATTGCAGAATCAGGGGGTCTAACCTTTTGCAGAATTGTGAAGAATTCAGGGGTTTCTAATCTGTTAAGGTGGATTTAGACAGGGGCATGGGGGCGCATTCCCCCTCTTTTTTGTCAGTACCAAAGAGTTTAATTGCATATTTTTATCAAAAATAGGGGTTGCGCCCCCTCCTTTAGGGCCATGCCCCCTCCTTTTTCAACTTCACGATCCACCACTGCAATACATGATGCATCAGATAGTCTTCGATGAAGAAAAATGGTGATGTGTTTCTGGAAGGAAGGGCTTATAAGAGAACGGCTTTTCAAGCCCTTTCCCCAAGATAATAGTGTAAAAAACACATAAGTCCATGGCGCACAATACCTATGAATAGTACCCTTGACAATTTAGTGTGTGGCTTTTATTGGATGGATGGTTCTTGATCCATATTTTCTACTGCTCTGGCATTTTAAAATGCAATTCCATCGGACAAAGGGGAAGGAGGTGGAATGATGATGTGATAATTGGAGATTAAGTAATTAGGTCAATGGTGATTGCAGTCAGGGGATGACCTGAATATGAATTCACTCGTTAACCCTTTAAGGGCCGCTGATGTAGGAGTGCATCATGCCCATTGGTCATCATGATGCACCAATGAAGTGCTGGCGAGACTGCTCGCCAGCACTTCATTGGAGCATCATGCCGACCCTTTGGGTTAACTCTTTAAGGGCCGCTAATGCCATCATGTATCATGCCTGTTGGTCGTCATGATGCATGAATGGAGCCCTGGTGGGTTACTCGCAAGGGCTGGATTGATGCATCATGCCGACCCTATGATACACTTCCGGAGAGTTGGTATGATACCCGAATGAAGTGCTGGGGAGCAGACCCAGCTGCACTCCACTGGTGCAGCATGCATCAATGCAGCACTGGCGAACCTACTCGCCAGCACTGCATTGGAGTATTATGCCAACCCTACAGGACACTAAGTCCATCCTGTACATTTCTCTGCCTTAGTCTGTGTTACTTTTGTTCTTGTTTGTCTGAGCCTGTTTTGTCTATCATTATTTATCATTATTACATAGATTTTTCATGATTCATTGTTATGTCTATAATTGTTTGTATTTTTATAAAATTGATATGGTATACAATTTGATATGGTATCTAATTTACCATATGAATATGATTTGTAGCTTTTTTTCTTGATTGTATGATTGTGTTCGACTTACTTATAGATGTTTGACTAATTCCAGTTGTGCTTCTATTACCACGATTCTGTAAATTGTGAGAGGCTCAATAAACTTTGTTTTCAATTAAAAAAAAATAAGAACAAATTCACTTTAAAAAAGGTTAGAAATGATGCATTAATACAGCACTGGTGAGTTACTCACCAGGGCTGCATTCATGCATCATGATAAATATGGACATGGTGTAACCTTGAAAGGGTTAGGGGATGAGTCGGAGCAGGAATTAGACCTTGGAGCAATAAATCTATATTTGAGGACACTGCTCTTGCTATTGTCAAAGACAAATCCCATTTTTTACATGAATATTTAAGGCATAATTAGTGATGAAATTGGCTGTTAACTATTGGCCTTTTGGAGATCACGGAATGAAGATCGATATCATGACATGGGGCTTAAGGAGGGATTATGTTATGATTTCCAAAAGGAAAACAAGCTTACTGTCTTTGAGATGAAGTGTATTTTTTCAAAGGGTTTCAAAATATAAGACAATTGCATGATGATATTGATTGTAATAACTATTTGATCCATTATTGAACTTAGATTTTGAAAAAAAAAATCAGACTATATCTACACTATTGGATTATTTTGAATTGACAATGGCTACAAATAACAACAGAGATTGATTTCACTATTAAACTACCGTAGTGACCTGTATATGCGCCCGGGCGCTCATTGATTTCAACCCCACAGTACCTCTGGTGCTTATATGACACAGGCGCTTATTTGAATACTGAACAATTTCAATACCCCTACACCCCCGGCACTTATTCGAGACCGGAGCTTATTTGAGACCCGGCACTTAAACCTGCCATTACGGTATGGTCATACTTTAGTACACTGAAAACATGGAAGAACCGAAACTAGTCAGCGGTGACCACTTTAGGTCCTCAAGTTGACGATACCTAAAATTACAACTTTAGGTAGTTAAAATCACGACTTTAGGTTGTCATCAGGATGACAATACTGATAGTACAGAGTCGTCATATTGATGACTCAGGTCATCAGGATGACAACCTAAAGTTGTCATTTTGACTACCTAAAGTTGTAGTTCTAGGTATCGTCAACTTGAGGACCTAAAGTGGTCACCGCTGACTAGTTTCGCATCTTCCATGTTTTCAATGTACCAAACTAAAAGGCATTGTGAATGATATACAAAAAGATTTTGTTAGATTAGAATATCAACTAGGTTTATCTGTGGGTTCATTATCCAACTTCACCTCTCAAAAAATATCTCTCATTCATAAAGCCATATTGCCAGATTGGTCCAATTTAATAATTCATTGAGTTGGAACTACCCAGCAATGTTAGGTAGTGGGGATAAAGCCAACAATAATATTACAGTCAAAGTGTAACTTGTCACGAACCTGGCCACATTATCAATGTGTTTCTATCAGTGCCGGGGGGGGGGCACTCCCTCAGATTTTGCCACCATGTGTGAACACGATTCTGAGAAAAAGGGGTACTTTTTGGGCCCTAGGCCAGGTCTTTGATAAGGGTTGATTTTTAGCCAATTTCCTTTTGAGGAAATGGGGTACATTTTGGACCAAAATTGGACATTTCCAATTCATTTTAGTGTGGCATTTCCTTTGTCACTTTATTCTAGTGTTACTTTAGGACGCATCTTGTGTATATTGTGAAGGTTACCCTTGATAAGGGTACATTTTTGTTTTTAGCCCCTTTGAAAGAATTAAAAATTTCATGTCAAACATTTCATGGGGCATGTTCACACATGGAAGCATTAGGAAGTAAAGGGAGTGGGGTCCCTGGCTATCAGTCCACGAAATCCACCACCAAACTACAGAAACACGCAAAGGGAGCTACCCCCACATGACCAAGGGGACTAATTTGTGTTTGATTTGGAGCTGGGTTTCTTTGTTGTCACGTTGCGCACCCTGATTCTGATAGTAATTAACACATGATTAAAACACGCAATGGTCTAGCACGTTCAGCATCTGTCGATGTTACTGTGACTATTACCTCTGGGTAGGAGAGGTGTGAGGGTAGGGCGGGCTTCCCTAGCCCACTTAAAAGGGTCTATATCTCCTCTTCCCTATCCCCTCAGATGTGTGTGGTGCACATATGCGCGGGCACCAACACATTCCTCTGTGAAATTGCGTAATATAGTTCTCGCCATGAATATGACCTTAGCTGTCGAAATGGCGTTAAACATCTATTACTCACTCTCACTCACTGTGAGGGTAGGGAATGGGAGGCCAAAGGATCCGAAAGTCACTTTGATCCCTTATACCCATAGTCCACTGGGCCTGTGTAGGAAATGTATGGCCAAAGTTGGCGAAGAGGCCCAGTTGACTATGGGTATAAGTCCACAAGGCCTCTATCGCCAGATTTCATGGCTCTTTAGCATGATAGAGGCCAAGTGGACTTTGGGTGTAAAGTTTTATAGGACGTAATAGAACCTTATACCACTAGGCCTCTGGCGGCATGTTTTATATAGGATTTGTGTGGTTGAATCAGCTGACAGAGGCCTGGTGGATTATGGGTCTATAATACCCATAGTCCACCTGGCTTCTGTCGTCGGAGGACACTAATTATCAAGGCTGAGTCCGGCGACAGAGGCCAAAAGGACCATGGGAATAACACTTTATGCCATTTGAAGCAAGGATGTAACCCCTGGTAGCCAGTATAGTTCACCAGGGCTGCACTCTTGTTTCATGACAACCGATAGGGTTAACATCCTCAACAGCTAAGAATGATACACCAATACAGCTACTCACTTTTGCCCCGCTCAACCACTAGCGTGAGTCGTCTCTGGCAACCAGCGTTTATAGGTAAAAGTAGTTCTGGCCGCTGGTTTCTGTAGTGGTAAAATGTAGGCAGGTACCGTGCATAGTAATATTACCCAAAAAATGGGGACCCACAATCCCCAAACATGAGAGAGGGTATTCCCCAGAATCCCGACCGGACGAGACTGACAGCTATTGTGAGAGGATTGTCCCATGCAGTGTGGAGAGCAGACTCACCAGCACAGCAATGGTGCATCATAATGACAAAGGAACATGAACCTGGAGAAGGTGAGTAGCTTTTAATGGATAATTAAAAGACTAGGCCTGATCTTGGTACACTGCATTATTCTTCTTTTCCTTTTGTTCTACACCTGTCTAGGTTATGAATTTGAATTGTGCAGGCATTCACAGGACGGGGGGATGGAGAGGCATGGAATGACTCAGCATAATTATGTAATTGTCAAGCAATGGCCATTTTTTACTTCTAATTACAGATGGTATTTCCTTTATAGTCATTGTGGGAACCAAGCAAAAACGACAAGAAATACAAAAATGAAATGAATTCTTCAGGTCTGGATATTTCATCCACATCGAGACGAGAAGAATGACAGAAATGATTTATTCATCATAATTACACAATGATCCTGGAGCAATAAGATATAAAAAACATCTTTATAATAAAAGGCAAATTGGGCCAGAATACCTGAAGCATTTGCTGGGAACACTAGTGTATGCAAGGTGACTTGACCAAAAGGTGATACCGTAAAACCCCGCTTAAACAAGCAGGGGGTTCTAGTCCATATGGTGCACCTTATATAATGGGACCAGGGGCGTAGGAAAAGGGGGGGGCAAGGGGGTCTGGGCTCCCTCAATCATAAAGGAGGGGGGGCTGAGAATGTCTGGGTCCCCCAAAATCTGAATTCAGAATTCATAATAGATTGGACAAGAAGCTAAAACTCATGCATCTCAAATTAGATTAATACAGGAATAGGAAAGATGGGGTCCTGAGCCTCAAATCAGATCTAAAATTTAGCAAAAATTATTTTTCTATACAAATTCTATATGGGTATATATAGGCATCATCACGCTTGGGCCGACAGTCTAAGGTGGTTGTGGTGGGGCCCATGCTGGGCACCCCCAATGATGATTTGCTTCCTATGCCTCTGTAGGACTACCCTGAAACAAGGATGTGGCTTATAAAAAGGGTTTTACATATATAGAGACTATAGTAAGGAATGTCCGCCATTCCAGGTCCTAGGTGGAGCTAATAGCTTATCCTAAAACTCTGGGTGTGGCTTATACGTGGATGCAGCTTATATGTTGGGTTTTACTTTAGAGTGACTGATGAGGCCTATACAAAGTGCATTGGTGACACCTTTAATGATGTGACATCAAAGTCAGGTACCTGGAGGGGTGTGTGTTATACCTGGATGTCTGTTATCCACCATCTGGAGGAGCCTACCGTAATACCCTGCATATAAGGCGCACCTCGTGTAGAAACTAATTGGGGAAATCATAACGGTTGCAATTAGTCAGGTGCCTTAAGTTGAAAATACTTTTGCGACAGACAAAAGCGCCAAATTTTTCATGGTTATAGAGAAAATTATTGCGATTATTTCTCGCTCCAAAAAGATCTGATGAGCGAAACACCCTGTTTTTAAATTGATTTGGACCAGTCTAGTACTAATTTAATGTAGAATAATTATGTTCAGCTCGTATGACAGTCAATACAAGAAAACTGCAGGATGCCGATTTTATTTAACAAAATCAGTGCAGAAATTTTCAGACTGCCTGAATAAATATCTGACTGAAGTACCAGGAGCCTGGGCTACATGTTAGTTTTTACGGCTAACAAATCAGACCATTATTAGGGGTTTTAAGATCTAAAACAAAGGGCGTTACTGTTTGTTAAGGTTTCCTCTAAAGGAGTTCAATGAACAAAATAGTAAGTTCATTCTTACTTTTTATTCGGTCCTGCAAAAAATCAATCCAGGCCGGCAGAATGAAAAATCTTCAGGACCATATGGCCCACATGGTGAAAAACTTTTCGTGAACACTGGTATAGGTAGCACCTTATTGTGAGGTAATACGGTAGGATCCAAGTTTTACAAGGTGATCAGCAGTGGCCCAGGATGGCGGTGTGACTCACGTGCAGTGCATGTACACGTGCAGTGCATGCCCACGTGTTTCATGTAGACTAATGCAGGGTAATTAGTAACAGAATACACAATGAACCTTTCATGTGGGGGATTGTGACTGGACTGTAAAGGGTTTTGTATGGTGTACAAACAATATCTGTTCAAGGAGCCACTACCCCTGTACCACAGACAAAGGTTGACCATCTGAATGCCATCTCTGTGAAAATAATTATATCTGTGTCAAATCCAGTGAAACAAAAGGCGGTTTTCTGAAGGAAAGACACATTTGATTCCCCCTAACTGTATCAACATTGCTTTTGTGCCTTAACATATTCATGGAAAGGTTTCTACAGATAGTGCTAATTCCTATAGATAGTGGTTGAATAGTAAGGACAGATAGTGTTTGTTTTGATATTGTGGTTGGGTGGGCAGCCTCTATGTGTAAACTACCACTATAGATATTATGTATATTAGTAGTGCACGTGCCCCACTCCCTCATCAAGGTAACTTGCATTCACTGTAACTCACCGTGTGTTTGGACCCATGTAATGAATGTATGAACAAAAACACAATCAGTGAGTGTATATTATCTCTATTGTAACCATTGCATAGAAAGATAGACATGGTAAATAGAAAAAGGTTTGTTCCTAAATTATTCCTATACTCCATCATTTTAAAGAGGTGCACTTAGGTGGAGTAAGGAATATTTCGACATAACTAAATCGGACCTATTTTTAGAACCTCTCAAATAATGTCCCAGGCATACTTCTGCATAGTTGCACTAAACCAAAGTATCATGGAATGCTAAAACTGTACATTAAATTTATAGCCAATGCCAATAACGTAGATTACAGGAATTACACCAATTTTGATCACACCCTACTCTGCACATAAAACCTGAATGCTGTCTGCCTGCATGAACAGGCCTAGTCACCCATTTTAGGCTGACAACCTAGGCCTACCGTAAACCCCTGTATATAAGCTGCAGTTTATAAACTATTTCAGACTTCTGGTGCAGCCTATAGGATCACCCAGAATCCAGGGTGTGGCTTATATGACGGGTTTCCAGGATTTTGAATAGGAAAGGGCATGGGCTGAGACGATGGGGTGCGGCCCCTTGTTTTTAGAATGGTTTTCAGGTAAATGGAATTAACCCATAAACCTTCACCTAGAGGCAAAATGCAAGGTGGGGGGGGGGGGGTGTTAAGCTACCACTAATATCTAGACTATAGCCACAAATGGCAGCCTTTTCAAGCCCCAGTGTGGGTTATTGGATTTAAGCGGGACTGGAGTTGGTTCTGGTGACATACACTGATACGAAGTGATACGATGGGACCAGCACGTCTCTAAAGATGGGTGCTAGCCAGGTACAAGGTAGCCATTATGGCATGTCTTATTTCCGGGGGGTTTACCTCAACCAGTGAAAATCAAATCATTGATAGACACATTGAGTATGGGTCTAGACTCATTTTGTTTATTTGCAAACCTATAATATGGCTTATCCATGGGTGCGTCATATAAGCGAGGTTTTATGGTAGTTTCAGGCAGCCATTATTCAGTGTTGGGTACAAAGTGACCTGGTGGCATGCTACTCCTGCCCCCGTCAATGTTTAATTGCCCCCTTAACACCAGGCTATCATGCATATTTAAATACATCATGTCTGAAATGCTTCAAACAATGCCAGCACCCCTGCCACCCTAGGCCTTTAAGAGCCGCTAATCCAGGCAGGAATGTGTCATGATGCACCGATGAAGTGCTGGCAAGCTTGTGAACTCATCAGAGCATCATGCCGACCCGCTGGGGGTGTGGCGACCACATAGAGTCGGTATGAAGCATAAATGTAGCCCTGAATTAATCGCGAGGGCTGCATTCACGCGCCATGACAACCGATGGGCATGATGCATCAATGCATTGGCAGCCCTTAAAGGGTTAGCGGCCGGCAGTGCCATTTATACTCATTCCCTCCCCACAATCACCCCCACTACCTGCCCCATGGTGATCTGATGCACAACCTCACTTTTATTTCTCCCTCACCCCACTGCCCCCTCACTATAGTCCCTCCACCATTCTGTCATGAGCCAGGGCATGGCAGTAATAGTGACTGTAGTCTCTGTATACGTGGTGCAATTTTCAACCAGGGACATATAATTATACTTGACAAGTATGTAATACCCCGCATATAAGTTCAAGGTTCTCATATGTCTTTTTTAATTTTTGAAATCTATTTAGTAGAGAAAAGGTTGTGACAATTTGATTCTTGGTCCCAATCTCAAACTCTAGGTGTCCGTAAGATTGTGATAGGCGAGTGATGTCTCAACTTTAGATTACTGAGATTACTGAGTACCTTCTTCCATGGATATCTGCATCAGATTAACCCACCCCCCCCCCCATTCACCCCCACACGCCCAAGTGGCTATAATGAGAACTAGATGTCCACCCTAAGCAAGTTCTAGACAAAACAAGTTATCACCCTGTCGATCAAATTTCTTGTTGTGATGGGAGGCACCCTTCCTGTGTTTTGGGCAGGAGCCAAGAAGACAAAGGAATCTTGAATGAGCCTGTGTAATTCCTCATCTTGTGTTTGTTAGATCTGTTTGGTGATGTCTGTGTGGGAAACTGGTGATGGGTGGGCGAGGCAATTTATTTGTGTTTACAAATCCGGTTAGTGTTACAATGTGGCCTCAGTGATTATCTTGTGAGGTCACGTCTCCAGGAATTCTGCCAATGATGTCGGCTAGGTCATGAAAGACTACTCGGTCTGAGAAGGTGGCATTCCTAAAAGAACGCTATTGTGTATACTCGTATTATAAGCCACACCCCCAGTTTTGGCTGATCCTATAAAGGCAACAGCAGATGGGCCCGATTCAGTCAGCTGAAGCTGACCGCAGACAGGCCAGACTGGATCGGCCGATTGGGAAGTCGGGAACGTCTGCGGAGGACGTCTGATCCAGTCTGTCAATATCAAACATGTTTGATGTCCCCTGATCCGATCGGCCAACCTTCCCTAACTACCGACCGCAAAGGCCCCGTCTGCGGTCGCCCTGACTGGATCGGCGGATCCAGTCGGGAGATATCCAACATGTTTGATCATATAGACTTGATCCGGAGGACGTCTGCCGCACACACATACAGATTCCTTAGATCCCGATCGAGCTGGGTGTGGATTGAGCCCGTCTGCAGTCCCCTTAAGACGTAGTAGATCCATAGGTGGCGGCTTATATGCAGGGTTGTAATGCGGATGGTAATGCATACAGAGCCATCCAAAGATACATCGGTGCCATAGAAAAGCCAATAGATTATTCCAGCAGTGTATACCCCTCCGTTGCTGGGGATAAGGGCATCTATAGATGCCTTTTGGTATGAGAGAGCATTTTTGAATTCAAAAATTCTCTCTCAGACCAAAAAGCTTCACAAGGGAACGCGTATACTTTCTTGACAATTTGCCCCCACCACTCCAAAATAAAGTTGCTTCCGATACTCTAGGAGAGCTAAGATTTGGGATCTTTTTCCTGCCCCTATCTTGGCACATTCATTTTGGAGGACTTTTCAGCCCCTAACCTCCCTGTAGCTTTGGGCAGGAGTAAGGCTATAAGGCAGGTTGAGGTATGACCCAGGGGAGGGACGGTTGAACAGGTCTGAGGCATCATCAGATAGTAGTTGGGGTGGGGGAAGGCAGAGGGTGAGACAGATAATGTAAAACCCCTCATATATGCCGCAGCTTATAGACAACACAGTGGGCCAGTGTTGCTTACATAGAGTCTTCCTAAACTGAGGGTGCAGACTATGCATAGCAACCGAGGTAGCAGATTATCCAATGGGCGGGGCCATTGCTGAACCCGGTTGCCAGCCCTTATCACTAATAACATTTTTCAGATTGTTACTACCTGCTCCCCAAGAGGCCCGCAGTGAAATGTTGGGATTATTTCATTGGCTGATAATTAATTCCAATAGATGTGTATATATGGGTTAACCCCATTGATCAGTAAGAGCAGATGTTACTGAAGCAGGTACTGGTGAGAGCATGCTTGGTACTGCAGTGGCGGATTTAGAGGGGGCATGAGGCGCACGCACCCCTTTTCCTATTACTTTCCCAGTAGTTTAATTACAAATTTTGGACCCCAAAATTGGGACAAAAATAAGGGATGCACCCCCTTCTTTTGGGCCGCGCTCCCTCCCTTTTCAAATTCTGGATCTGCCACTGCTACCAGTTGACCAATGGTAAGAATTCAGCTGTAAATGAAGCGAATTATCTCATTGGTCCACAATGTATTCTGACAGAATGCTACAGACTAAAGATCTAAATTAGTAAGGAATGACAACCAACAGTTGTAATGTTTTGTTTATACGAGGGCCAGAAACACAGGGTGCGCCTTTAATCCTTCAAAAGCCACTGGTGTATTAATGCATTATGCCCATTGGTCGTCATAATTCACCAATGAAGTGCTGGCGGGATTGCTCACCAGCACTTCATTGGAGTATCATGTGGACCCTTCATGAATATGTATCAACCCTGTAGAGTCGGCATGATGCTCCAATGAATGGTGAGCAGTCTCGCCAGCACTTCAATGGTGCATCATGATGACCAATGGTCATGATGCACTCCTGCATCAGCGGCCTTTAAAGGGTTTAAAAAAAAAGAAAAAAAAAGAAATGTGGGTGCTGCTTATACGGGGGGTTTTACACCCGGGGGGGGGGGCACTCACTATATGTCACTGACAGGGGTGTGCGGCTGGCAAGGCCACTTTTTGGCCAAAATCCCTCTCACCAAGGGTCTAGTTTTGGTCAAAATCCCTCTCACCAAGGGTCACTTTTAGGCAAAATCCCTCTCACCAAGGGTAACTTTTCTCATATTTTGACCCCGCGCGTCCAAATAAGTGTCAGTTTTATTTCAAATTTCTGCCAAATGTGGTCACTTTTGACAAAAATTCCTCACATCAAGGGTAAATTTTCAGATAAAAGACTTAATTGTGCACATTTCTGACCAAAATCCCTCTCAGCAAGGGTCACCTTTTGCCCAAAATCCCTCTCACCAAGGGTAAGGGTTGTCAGAGCCCCAGCCGCACACCCCCGTCAGAAGAAAACTGAGTGCCCCCCCCCGGGGTTTTACAGCAGTATAGTGACAATCTGGCCAGGGTAGATTGGCGCGGCCGACACTCATGAATATCTGAGTAGCACACGTCAGGACTGGATTGAGTGATGCATTTTGTCGTGGAATGGGCTGGTAATTTCCATCATAGGTGAACTAACCGATACTGTAAACAGAGCCGCTCTGAGCTGCTCCCACTAAGCCAGCTGCGCACACCACACAATAGCCCTACGAGGGCCGCATGATACCTTAAAATACATGCTCCTGGGTTGTCATGATGCACTATTGCAGTGTTGCCGAGTCCACTCACTAGCACTCCATTGGTGCATCATGCCGACCCTTCAGGAGTAGCAGTTGCGGAGATTTGTAGAAGAAGAGCCTCACCCACATATTTCAAATGTGCACTTTAAAAACACTAAACTGAGACCCCCCCCCCCGACCCAAAAAATCGAGCACTTATGTCTAAAATTGGACTGCGTGTGCAAATCCTGAGGGATCATCATGGTGTATCAATGCAGCCCCAGCGAGCTACTCGCCAGGGTTATCAATGCAGCCCCAGTGAGTTACTCGCCAGGGTTATCAATGCAGCCCCAGTGAGTTACTCGCCAGGGTTATCAATGCAGCCCCAGTGAGTTACTCGCCAGGGTTATCAATGCAGCCCCAGTGAGTTACTCGCCAGGGTTATCAATGCAGCCCCAGTGAGTTACTCGCCAGGGTTACCAATGCAGCCCCAGTGAGTTACTCGCCAGGGTTACCAATGCAGCCCCAGTGAGTTACTCGCCAGGGTTACCAATGCAGCCCCAGTGAGTTACTCGCCAGGGTTACCAATGCAGCCCCAGTGAGTTACTCGCCAGGGTTACCAATGCAGCCCCAGTGAGTTACTCGCCAGGGTTACCAATGCAGCCCCAGTGAGTTACTCGCCAGGGTTACCAATGCAGCCCCAGTGAGTTACTCGCCAGGGTTATCAATGCAGCCCCAGTGAGTTACTTGCCAGGGTTATCAATGCAGCCCCAGTGAGTTACTCGCCAGGGTTATCAATGCAGCCCCAGTGAGTTACTCACCAGGGTTATCAATGCAGCCCCAGTGAGCTACTCTCCAGGGTTATCAATACAGCCCCAGTGAGTTACTCACCAGGGTTATCAATGCAGTCCCAGTGAGTTACTCACCAGGGTTATCAATGCAGTCCCAGTGAGTTACTCGCCAAGGTTGCAGTCATGCATCATGCTGACCCTACAGGATTGATACAACCCTAGAGGGTCAGCATGATGCACCAATGAAGTGCTAGTGCATCATGACTGCCAATGGGTATGATGTACTCCTGCATCAAGGCCCCTTAAAGGCTTAGCACAATGTTAACATACAGAGAGTGGGGCTGTAGGGAGCACACTACACTGTAAAAGAAATGTCGTTAAAATAACGAAGGATTCCTTGTCCCAAAGTTGCCAGGGATCTGTCGTTATTTTCACAGAGATTCCTTGTACCACCGCACTGCCACCTGGAACTTCTTGTAAAAAACTACAGTGGCTCCCTGTTGTATAATTACGGTGGTCCACTTTTCAGTTTTACGAGGATTCCTTGGCGATTCAACAGTTATTTTTTACAGTGTATGACAGCTGATTGACGTGTCTCCTGCCTTCATATAATGTAATACATTATTTGCTCTCCTGGCTTACAAGGTATTGTTGTTAATGGTTTGTGTGGATTACTTTTGATGCTGCCAAAGCTGTGGATGATAAAGGGATGTGTCTACCAAAGTCAATTTCTTTACATCTGACCAGTGATCCTTTATGTACTACATTCCTATACTACTACCTCTAAATGCAATACCACTCATTTTTACCAAATTTTCTATAGCTTCTGAATTCACTCAAAATACTTGGGCATTGTATTAAACATAGGATGTGTGGTAATACTGTAATCCCTCTAGATTAACATATCCTAGGCAGTATATAAATATAAAAAAATGAGTAAAGAGTGGGGAATGGTATTAGCTCAGTTCATCCAGTGCAGGTATGCACAGGACCACCATATATCGCCCACGCCACATGAAGCAAACACCTAAACAGGAAGTCCGGGTATATGGGATGTATTTATATTGAATATTTCTATGAATATAGATGACACCTAGAAAGGCTGACATTTAACCCTTTAATAGCCACTGATGCATTAATGCATCATGCCAACAGGTCTTGATGCATGAATGCAGCCATGACGAGTAAAACTCCAGGGCTACATTCATACATCATGCTGACCTGATCGCGTTGATAAACCCCGAGAGGGGCAGCATGACGCACCAATAAAATGCTGCCGAGCAGACTCATCAGCACTTCATTGATGCATCACAGCGACCAATGGGCATTAATAATAACACACACCTGGTCTAGCGGCCCTTCAAGGTTTAAGTGGTGCCCACCCCCCTCTGCTCAGGATGCCCCCCCCCCCACGCCACGTTCTCCCTATGGGATAAGATCATGCATTTTAATGTAAGGGAGCAGCAGGCAATTGTCCATGTCTGGGAGCACGGGGAGTGCGGGGTGTGGACCATTAAATTCGACATGGCGACATGGGCATTACATAAAATTAACACTTGATATGGGCATAAGGGACCTAAGGAAAAATGATTAGTGACATGATATAATATGGGACTTCTTAAATTCGACATGGAACATGAAATATGGGATAGGTTCTTAAAGGTGACATGGGGATTTAAGTGAATTGCAGGGTGTCAAGCAAGATTTGTCATGAAAAAATAGGAATTTTGAAGGTAAAAAAAATAGGAGTATAAAGAGGGAAAACTTGTAAAAATAGGAATATGTACATGTTTGTACATATGTATGGCTCAAAAACATAACCTCTAACTTGCCCAATAATCAGCCCTGTCCTCTATCTTAATACAATCGCCTAAGTGCAACAAGGTTGCAAGTGCGTCTTGGTCAGCAAGGTGAAAGGCAGCTACCTGAGGATCTTTTGGGGGAAGGGAAGACCCTGTGAAAGTGGTAAGGTACTACATGTCTTCAAGCATGGCAATCAAAACACAGTGGTCAAAGTATGGGGCATTGGGGGCATGCCCCCCAGCCATTTTTGAGGGTGTAGACTTAAAAAAGGTGCATTCTAATGCATTCTTTATGCTTCTATATCAATTCTAAAGTATGTACAATTTAAGATAAGAAATCGGTTTTATGTTCAAGATTATTGAGGGACAGGGAACATGTCCTCCCTTCACAAACAAGAAAGCCCTTGAGGAGTCTACCTGGATTATTCTATACTGGTGTATCTATAAACACCATATAAAACTGATTCAGATTAAGCTTCTAGCATTTTTGAGTTTGGGGGGTTGGGAGCTGGATCCCCGGGGAAATTTTGAAATCCAAGACTCAAAACAGTGCATTCTGAGGCATTCTGGCACACCATATCAATTAACATGTACTCTCCACCCTCCCCCTCCCCAAGAACATTTTTTGATACAATGCATTTTGATTGCATCCTAAGGTAAAAGTAAACCATTCTTTGTTAGGAAGTGTTCCAAGTTGTAGTCTGGGGGTATCCACCAGAAAAAATTGAAACTCCAGAAGCCAAATGGTGCATTCTGGTTCTTTCTGGGGATAAATATCCTCCACCACTCTGGGGTTAAATACCTGTGGCAGTCACACCCCGAATTGTCATCTGACCCAGGCAGTCACATGTTTTTTTTCTCTTTTTTTTTTAAATCTCAAATATAGGAGTATAAAAGCAGTTTTATCCCAAAAAAAGGAACATAAGAGCAATCCTAGCCAAAAAAAAGGAGAAGTTAGAAAAAAAGGAAAAATAGGAATTTTTGCCCAATAATTAATAGATTAGGAAAAATAGGATTCGATTGACAGCCTGGAATTGTGACAGGTTAATTTCTTAAAATTGACATGTGACATATGGGACCCCCATGCAGGGCCCCATTGTGGAGGTGTGTGTGTGTGAGAGGGGGAGGTGTGAGAGGGGTAGAATTGATCCCGGGGGTTTGACAGTTTTATTGCTGGATTTCACATGCCGTGTAAATTGGTTTTAGAGCGTACCTCGTGTAGTCATGTTGTGGATGTAGGATTGATTAGTCTGTAGTACATGTTTTTTACTTAATGTTCAACATTTTATTCATTTGTTTTAAATGTGGAACAACCGTTTTCAGATTAAAATAATGTTGCATTGCTTCATCTACATTCGCCACGGTTTTCTGGTTTTGTATACTTCTGCATGTATATTGATAACATTATAGATTAAATTTCAACACTTCATTGCTTCATTTAATTATGAAAGAAATGTGAAATGGAAATGTTACATCGCTTCGTATACACTACCCATGGATTTTCTCCCTACAGCAAATAAAAGTGACATTGATGTCCTTCTCATCCTAACATGTCAGAAAAGTAATTGGATGGCTCTTATCATATTATGAGAACAAAGGGATTCAAATTTACCTGTATCTTTTATATCAAGGTGAATATTGATACTCCATTGAAAATGCACTAAATCCTCTTATCTCAAGTTGAATACGAGAGCCCCATAGGCTTAACCAAGAAACTCTGTATCACACCCCACAGTGTGATAACCCTTCCCCGTATCACACTCCCTAGGAAAACATCCAAAACGGTCAAATAACTGATGATAAAATCATTTCTAATGCCAAATAAATCGAATTTTGAACATATCTGACTAAATTAACTTGAGATAAATACAAAGGAGCACTTGAATTGGTCAGCACTGAGGGTTATCACACTCGGCTTCGCCTCGTGTGATAACCCTCAGTGTTGACCAATTCTCGTGCACCTTTGTCTATGTATTGCACCCCTGCGTTGAATAACCCAAGCCAATTCTGCATGATGATGTCATAGGCCCACCACGCATGCACAAGCTCGGTAAAACGTAAACATCTAAGATGGCGGCGAACAGCATTGATAGGGCTGACCCAGGATGCATTATTAACAAATCAGATAATTCCCTGTAACACCTGGTACCCATCATGCTGGTTCTTGTCAGTGCTTATCTCGCCAGGTGCCAGATCAAGCAATGTTCGGACCCACTAGGCCTCCATACTGAGCCCTGTATGCAGACGATGGGTGAATATGAGGTAATTATGAATGGTAATGATAGAATATCGATTATTTACAACCTGAAACACCTTGACATAAATGCAAAGATGAACTCTGATGAGTGTCTGACTCCTATAGTTATTTCACTTGCAGGTTTGGGCCGCTCCCCACTCAGCCTACCAGCTTGTGAAATAATTGTTGTCAAACACCCATCATCGTTCACCTTTACCATTTTATTCACGCATTTTATGATAGCAATTGTCATCATTTTGAAATGTCCTTCCGCTGAACACACTTGGTTTACATGATAGTATACAAACTAAACAAAATCCAAGCATGAAGGCAAGATAATATCCTTCTCTTCTTATAGAATTTGAAAGGACAACAACCCTAATGATACTGTCCCTATGCCGTAGAATAATGGAATGACAAAATACTGTTTGAAATGTTGAAATGATGATTTTAATATGTTCATTTCTATAAATTCTGACCTGTCGAATTGTATTTAAAAATCTGTCCAATACTCCTATCTAGTTCTGTTCAATTGTCCTGTCGAATGGTCCTGTCGAACCGCCGATTTGGCGAATTTTCCGTTCCCCGTCAGCATGATGTATTAATGTAGCCCTGGGGAGTTACGCATTCATGCATGATAATTCAGTGGCGGATCCAGGATCTGAAAAGGAGGGGGCGTGGCCCAAAATGAAGGGGGGCGTACCCCTATTTTTGAGCGAATTTTCGAGTCCAAAATATGTAAGTAAACTCTTAAGTACTGGGAAAAGTGGGGGGGGGGGGGGTGCTTGCGCCCCGTGCCCCCCCCCTATCTAAATCCGCCACTGATTGATACATTAATGCAATAGAGGGCCTTAAAATGTGAATTCTTAAAATGAGGAATCACGTATTTCAAGTGGCTTAAAATAGTTAAACCACACTTGGATTGACCATGTGAGGCACTGGTTGTCTTATCAGACTCACCAGCACTTCTTTGGTGCATCATGCTGACGAATGGTCATGATGCACCAATGTATTAGCGGCACTTTGAATGTTGATATAAGATGTACAAATTATATTTTGACTTAACCAGTAGGTTAATATTTTCACTGTGCCTTAACTCCAGTATATGAATAATCCTGGAAGACATGTGAGGCTTCTAGTTCATTTACCTGTATGCAATATGTAGAAGATCCCAATATCTCTATACCTTGGGATATATTGTCCTTGATAATATAGTAAATTGATGGAACAGGCGCTGAGTTTGACATTATGAAAATGTGCACTGGTATTGTCTTTTATTTCATGTTGATATACCGGGATGCTGATAACCCGTAGCTTTACCATATCAGCTCCGTATCTCACACCCCCGTGAGATAACCCACCTCTGTATCTCACGGCTAGTAACAACACTCAAAATGGCCATGAAACATTGTAAATTTATAACCATGTCTCTTCTGTGTCATTTCTAATAGATTTGAACATTTCTGACCAAAGTAAGATGAAATGAATTCGACTATGCCTTGTGAGATAAGCCTCAGTCATACCCAATATTCGTGAACCTTTGCCTATTTATTTTTGTATCACCTGCTGAATATTACTTGTTTCTTTCTAATGACAATAAAGTAAATTAAAACAAAAAGAAAATGTTAACACTGAAGAAATTATCTTTCGCCTGGAGTGAGAAGACTGACAGAAACACACATTTGTACATATCAATTTTAAATGTATTTTCTTTTCTGTTACTACCTATAGGGTCATGATGCACTCCTCCACCGATGGCCCTGAAGGGAGTAGTCATTTTTAACAACAGGGCGGTCGGTGAAAAAGGTTTCTGTCCTCCTTCGGAAGGGTCTGGAATTTTTCCATTCCACCCTTTTATTCTTTAGTAATATTCGACCTTTTTTCGCTCAAAAGAGGTGAGATTTTTTGTCCCCTCGAATCTGCCCTCTTCCCCTAAAAGGTTAAGCTGATGATCCGTCATGTTCACACCTGTTCTCCTGACAATTAGGCCTTACCTGCCATGTTGATTATCAACCATAACGCAGGTGGTAGGCGCGGGCCGCTTCTGGTGCCATCTGGTTATACTACACTCTATAAAATAACTGTTGAATCTACGAGGGATCCTTGTAAAACTGTACTGTAAACCATTGTAATTATATAACAGGGGGCCAGTGTAGTTTTTACAAGAAAATCCAGGTGGCAGTGCTGTGGTACAAGGAATCTCTACAAAAATAACGAGATCTCTGTGAAAATAACGACAGATCTCTGGCAACTTTGGGACAAGGAATCCTTTGTTATTTCAACGACATTTTTTTTTTTACAGTGTAGGTACACGGGGGAGCAGGGTAACAATTTGCATGGCTTGGCTTTCTTTGATTTTCTCTATGTACTTTGACACTGTTTGGCACTGATATCAATTTCATGAATACAGGGTCTAGTGGTGGTTCAGTTCAGCAGAATGAATGACCCGACCATCACCAAATGGTAGAAGAGTGGTAAAGTTGTATTGATCTAACTTTATAAATCAAAGCACGACTTTATTGTACATTTAACTAATCACTTTCATATCTATTGAGTACAAATAATGCTATTAAATTCAAACAAATGGGATTGCAAGTTTAATGAATCCATTCACTGCGTTTCCTTTCACATAGGTCCTTAAATACTAAATATACTGCATCATCTCATCATAAAGGTGAATGGGATCAACTGGATATGGCAGCTTGAAATAAAAGTATGGAGGTCCCTTTTCCCATGTTGATCCACATTAATCTTGCTTTCTTGGAAGTAATGCTGTACCCCGCTGCCGCCCCTCAAATCAATGCCATGACTGACGCCATAACATGCCTGTCTTATCAGTCATTAAATAAATACACCTTGCTATTCTAATATTTGTGGCCTGCCTGGCTTCAGTCATTATGGATTATGATTCTGTTGTCAATTCCTTTGATAAGAACAGCACAAGAGGGAAAGAAGTGATAGAAGTAGGGCCAAAAAAAAATCTGTGTCTCCACTAACATCGCAGAAAGATCTAGGGTCGGTAGGTCGGATTTCTTTTTTTTTTCCAATTCTGTGTAAGGCATGTATGGGCAGATAAGTGAGATTCTTAGATTTTTCGGTAAAACTATGAAAAAGCATTAGAAATGAGAAAGATATGTAAGAGATATACTTATTTAGGCTTTGAATCGTGGACCAATGACATTCTTCATGAAAAATTGATGAAAATATCTTAAAAAGTAAGAAAAATTCTTCAAAATTCTCAAAGATTCTTCAAAATTCTCAAAAAAAAAAAATAATTGCAGGGTCGGCCCTGTTTAGCTAGGGTCGGTCGGTAACTGGAAACAAACCTTTTCCTTTAGACCCAGGCTAATTTGTGATACTTACTGCCGGTCAATTATTTATAAAGTATTGATGTAGGTTCAATTTATGCGTGGAGGTATTTATACATTGAGTTCTATGACTATGGGGCTGATACACTCTTGGAGGAAAGGATGTGATGTATCAATGAAGTGTTGGAGACTGAGAGTCTGCATCGTACCGACCATGGCGCATGATGCACCAATGCATCAGCGACCCCCAACGGGCTTGAACCACAATTAAAGTCTAACATACTCTCAATCGTCAGACCTAATTTGAAAATGATTTTATCCCGGGGACTTACACAAGGTGGTATAATTATCTCAGACAATAGGCAGATCATAGAAGACAAGTCCCATTAATTAATCCTCTTTATGAGAAACCAGCCTTACTGTTGGTGCAAATGGTCTATAATTGCACAATTACGTTCTCTAATTCACATCACAAAGCCTGACAAAATGCTATGACAGGGGTAAATACATGTGTACATAGGAATATATGCTATTTAAAATGGCTGTATGCGTGGCCAAAATTCAATTTTTCGATCAAATGTTAAAGACATATAACATGTGTTATGGGGAAAGAATATATACTTTGCATGGTATGATGTCTATGGTAAAATTGTAATATAACTTGACCCAATTAAAAGAATATGTTCACAACTCAATGGCATTGATCTTTGTGAAAGGAATACTTCATTTAGCTATGGGTCTGCTAGGAACATTTAGAATTATATAATTTCTTTTCTAATCAATGGACCTTCTGAATTAAAGGAAAATACTTATGGGTAGCTACGACATACCCTACTGGTCTAAAACAACTTTTGAATTTTGAGTAAGTCTTTTTCTCATCCTATAAGGTGCATCAGGCGCACATCCTAGCTTATTGGCCACTAGCTGGTCTGGAGCTGGTTCTGGCTACACACACTGATAAGAACTGATAAGATGGGGCCAGCATGTCCCTGGAAGTGGGTGTTAACCAGTGACAAGGAACCCATCATAGTATGTCTTATCATTGGGTTTTACCTCAACCAGCGAAATTCAAAATGGCGGCTCCACTAGGCCTCCATACTGAGTCCTATAAAATGCGCCTTATGCACTGGGTCATATGGTGTACTTATATGCTGATAGAATACTATATGTAGCCAGACCTATAAAGGAAATGAGAATAATGGATTCTTTAAACCTACGAATAATGGGGATTCTTTTGCAGTGGCTGATCCAGGGGGGTGGCCCACGGGGCCTGCTCCCCCTCAAAAAAAAGAAGAGGAGAGGGAAAAGGAAACAGAGGGAATAGAAAAGTGTAGAGGGGGCCCCAAACAGGGGGCTTGCACTGCTTGGAGACATACATAAACTCATCAGCTTTCACCCAGTCTTGTCCTCCCCTTCAATCCTGGATCTGCCACTGTTTCGCCCTACAATACACAGCATGCTATATTTAATCACCCAATGCTATATATGGGACTATGGTCACCATTGTCCTTTATCGACCCTGCTATGTTATCTTTATACATGTGGTAAATGGAATGATGGGTGATGTGACATTTCTACTCTGCTTAAGGCTATGTATGGTTGCAACTAGAAGGGGACAGACCCCCCCCCCCCACCTAACTGCCCTTTCAGTACCATTTTCACCTGTCCATTAGTCGCCAAGGTAATGGACAACAAGCCCTGGGGTAGAATATTGACTTGATACACCAAGATCACACTGTGAAAAAAGGTTGTCAAAATAATGATAGATCACTGCAATTTTGGGAGAAGGATTTCGCCGTTATAATCACAGATATCCTTGGTACCACAGTTCTTCACTGTACTCTCATCTGGGGCTTCATTATAGAACATACACCGTGTGACTGTATTACAATTATGCTGGTTTATTGTTTTATGAGGATGTCATGTAGATTCAAGAGTTATATCTTAGAATGCAGTGGAATTTCATATCCATAAACCTGGAAATAAATGGCTGGATTTCTGCCTGTAATATGTCTGTCTCTATTGATGAAACCGGTAAATTTGTGAATTCATATTTCAATATCTAACCTGTTAAAGATCTCAAGAAAAATCATACTACAGCCATAGGATGGGTAGATATAGTGGTTGAGTGATTTGATCCTATTTGCTTTTAAAAAAATACCAAAGTTGTTTCATAGTAAATCCTAGGCCTACCCCCTTTTTGAAAGTATTGGAACATTTGGTTAAAAATTCAATACATGTATTTAGCACTCCAAAGTCATCAACAACGTTTGCAATGATAACAGAAAAGGAAAACTCTATTTACTGGATTTACAGAAGACGCTGAAATCACTGGAAATAGTCACTTCAGCAGATTAGGCTAGAGGTATGGCGCCAGTGGCGGATTTAGACAGCGGGCGCAGGGGATTCGGCCCCCCTCCTTTTTGTTAGTACTTAAGAGTTTAATTGCATATTTTGGACCCTAAGATTTGCTAAAGGAATAGAGGGTCCCCCCCCTCCTTTTGGACCGCGCCCTCTCCTCTTCCAAATCCTGGATCCTCCACACTGTATGCTAGATTCCTCCTGACCTGGAGACAGTCTGATCCTCCCTCCTGGGTTTCTATATACCCCCCCCCCATCCACACCACACCAGGAACCACTGTGCATAGATCAATGGTCTCAGCCACAGTCAACAATGGGGTTCCCTTCCTCCTGCACCCCCAATTAGGGCAGATCGATACACCCTCAACCCATAACCCTTCAAGTACCGCTGATGCAGGAGTGTATCATGGTCGTCATGATGCACCAATGAGGTGCTGGTGAGTCTGCTCTCCAGCACTTCATTGGTGCATCATGACGACCATCCGGTGACATAGGGTTGGCATGATACATGAATGCAGCCCTGGTGAGTTACTCGCCAGGGCTGCATTCATGTATCATGGCAACCAATGGGCAGGATATACTCCTGCATTAGTGACCCGTAAAGGGTTAACACTCCCTGCACAATAGGGCATCATTCTCCATGGCCATATCCCCATAAGACACCCCCTACCCCAGCCACCACCAACCTACCATTGTCCATCCACCTACACATACCATCACATCTATACCACAACCACAACTCATAATCATTCTGTGAGACAGTGTTACGTGTTCAACAAGATTTATACAGCTTGTCTCACATGCCTGCCTCACATCAAAATATCATGTATGTAGCTTAAGAGGGTCCAGAATAAGAGAGATTCAGGTCTCATCCAGAAACCCTTAAAGTAGCATGGGTGCCATGGAAACCATCAAAAATGACAATGTTCACTCCATTTTCTGGCAATATTGTGCTGCAAGCCTATTGAAAGGTCGTTATGTAACTGTATTTCTAAGGTGAAATACCCACTGATGATGAGTTGGGTCCATATTTTAGGACCATGTAAATGGGCCTCAGAGCAACAGACGTGCCATTTCATTGCTCCTGATATGCATGTGCTTGTTATAAACCTGAAATAGAAAAGGTCAAGCTTTATTACACTAACAATTGCAATTCCCGAACTAGTATGCCCCAAAGTGAACCCCAGCAGACAGAAGGTACAGGAGAACCCACAAACACATGTATTACCACTACAAGTTCAGGAGGCTGTTGCGAAAAGATTGGGATATAGTTCTGTCAGAGGTCCTATTCCCAAAATGGATCTGACTGACCTGAGGGAATCAATTCCCTGCTGGGTTGTTAGAAGGTAACTGGTCATAGAAATGGTTTAGGAGTGGTCGGAAATTGATGAGTGTTTCCCAAGTAAGAACCAATTCGGGCTAGTTCCCTCCTCTAATTCCCTGCCCACCTACTATGGGAAGTATTCAGGTGCAACCAATCATGGAACCAGTTCCCCCAACTTTTCACAACACAGTCTTATTCAGAGCAAGTCAATTCCATTACAGTATAAGGTGGGAATCAGTCTCTCAGGCAGGGGGTATTGCTTGGAACTGGAAGGTGCGCTAGCTGCAGAATCAATCCCCAATCTTTTTGCAACAGCCTCCAGGGACATGACCAGTGAGCTAACACTGGATGTACACAAACAGTGTTTGTACAGCATGGATCTACCACCCTGTGGTACCATGCAGCATGCTGTGCCTTCTGTACTCACTCATTGTCATTATTAACCCTATAAGGTATGCCTTCCTATAAGGCGTAATAATTTTTGGTGCATCATGCCAACCCTCCAGTTTTCTATCAGTCTGCATGCATGAATGTACAGTAATGGCTCCTTTAAGCGGCAGGGTCTCAAATAAGCACCAATCTCGAATAAGCGCCGGGGTACAGGGTTATTGAAACTAATCTTAACCACTAAAAACAGTATTCAAATAAGCGCCTGTCTCGTATAAGCACTGGGTACAGTGGGTTTGAAATTAATGGGAACCCGGGCGCTTATACGGCCACTACGGTACTTCTAGTGAGTTACTCATTATGGTTGGGTTCATACATTGTGATGACAACTTGGTGTGGTGCATTAGCATAGCTCACCTTATATATTAATGCACCTTATTGCAAGTGCCAAAACTTAGGGTGCGCCTTATAATTGGCATATAATGTATTGGCAGATTTAGAAGGGGGCATACCCTTCTAAATCCACTCAACCCCTCTCTTTTCCCTGTAGTTTGTAGTTTAATTGCCTCTTATAAGCTAGGAATTTATCCCAAATTCCTGAATCCGTCACCGAATAATGGCCCAAATCAAACCCCAAATGCACCTTACATAGCTTCTCCTTCAAATTGGGATGTGTGTCACTGTAATGGCCCATTTAAGCGGTGATGTCTCAAAAAAGCGCCGGTTTCAAATAAGCGCTGGGGGTCTAGAAGTACCTACTGAAATTGATCTTAACCACTAAAATCAGTATTCAAATAAGCGCCTGTCTCATATAAGTGCCGGGGGAAAAGTGGGATTGAAATCTATAATCGCCCGGGCACTTATATGGGGCACTACGGTATATACGAGGCACTACGGTACTGCTCTAGGTGGCCCTTACAGGGCCCTTACATGTTGTGTATGGGTGCACATGTTGGTTGTGGCCCTCTCTCTGTGGCTGACCAGAGATCATATCAGGTCCTGTGTTGACATGGACAACTCTTGTTTGACAACATGCCTGCAATCAATGTCCTCAAACAAGTCACCCTGCCCTTGGTCATCCCTGCACTTCCCTTTCCTCCATGGTGTGTCTGCCCTATCGTGTCCAGTCTTCGGTGCTTAACCCTTTAAGGGCCGCTAATGCAGGAGTGCATCATGCCCATTGGTTGTCATGATGCACCAATGAAGTGCTGGCGAGACTGCTCGCCAGCACTTCATTGGAGCATCATGTCGACCCTCCAGGAGTATATGTATTAACCCTGTAGGGTCGGCATGGTGTATGGAAGCCGTGAAGGGCCACACCAAAAAAAACATGCACTTCAAAATCAGCATGCTTTTCTTACAACCACCAAGATGAAGTCTTGAAAAAATATTGCTGTCAAACATGATAATTTCCCCTGTCAAGTGTCAACTTGAAAAAGAAAATTGCTGTCAGCATGATATTTTCCCCTGTCAACTGTCAAGTTAGAAAAAAATCTGCCGTCAACTGTCAAGGTTTGACAGTACCGTAAATCCTCGCGTATAGGACGCGTCTTATACACTAAAACTACCCCAGGGGCGTCCTATAGGATGGTCAGAAGTTGTGGGTGCGTCCTTTATGCGAGGATTTTCTATCATAGATCAGTACTAAAATTACCAAAAAATAGCCCCAGATATGCCTTAAAGCATTTCCTTGAACTCTGGGTGCGTCCTATATGCGAGGGGCGTCCTATACGCGAGGATTTACGGTAGTTCTTTATGTTCCATTTTATGTTGTTTCCATATTGGAGATAAAAAAGTTCAAATTGATTTTTTTCAAGGTGTGGCCCTCCACGGCTTCCGTAATGGTGCTCCAATGAAGTGCTTATAGTGAGCAATATCCCCAGCACCTCATTGGTGCATCATGACAACTAATGGGCATGATGCACTCCTGCATCAGCGGCTCCTATGGGGTTAAAGGGGGGACTAATCTCTAGAGGCATTCCATAATGAGAATACTCAACTTCATCTCGCAAGTAATTTGTTTGCCATCAAAGTTCATATTGTACCACACTCTAAGGAATCTACCAGGCATCCTCGTAAAACTGAACAGTAACCACCATAATTATATAGCAGGGAGGTAGTGTAGTTTATACAAGATGTTCCAGGTGGCAGAACTGTGGTACACAAATGTACAAGGAATCTCTGTGAAAATAACAACCGATCTCTGGCAACTTTGAGAAGAATCTTTAAAGTGTGTCTACTCTCTGGTTTTTAAAGGTGAGAATAAATCTCCAGAGGGTACAGGTGTCCATGATCCGTATCCTCAACCTCATCTGCCAAATCATTTGATTGTCATCATAGCTCACATTGTACCATACTCTAGGAAATAATTGTTGAATCTTCGTAAAACTGAACAGTGAACGGTGAAGCCCCAGATGGCAGTACAGTAAAGCACTGTGGTACAAAATTGTTGAATGGTGAAATCAGGGAGATCTGTTGTTATCTTGAAGACATTCTTTTACTCTACCTCAGTTCAACTTTAGTATTCTATAAAATGTAGTCCTAACAAGGTTGGAAGTATTTCTTTTTTCACAAAATGTAGCATGCGGTGTGAAAGACTTTTGGTCCCTGTGAGGGTCTAGGGTGGTTAAAAAAAAAGGCAAAGTATATGTGTGTATGTGTATGTGTGTGTCTATGTGTGTGTATACTAAATATCGATATTTTTCCTTTATACCAATGGAATTTAATGTTCGTTGTATCTAGAATTCATTTACTAGTTCAGTCCAGTTGCCAGCACTGATACATCTTCAATTGATAGCCCCCAGGAGGTAATCTCCACAAAGCTGCCAAGAATATTTCAGGAGGATGTTGCTCCTATGGTAAATAGAGCTATCAGTATGTGCCCTCTTTTCAAAACAAGTTACGCTCTGCTTCACCATTCAACTTGCACTCACCAAATTAGTCTGAAAAGGAACCTGACGTGTTTAGAATAGAGAGAGAGAGAGAGAGAGAGAGAGAGAGAGAGAGAGCTGCACTATCAGGTGCATACTTGTGTCACATACTCTATACTATATTGTGCTGAAGGGTGTTGCTCCTATTGTAAAAAGAGCAGTGAGTATATATGCCCTCTTTTCTAAAAAAGCCGTGCACTGCTTTACCAAAGTACTTGCACTCACCACATCAGTCTGAAAAGTCACCTGCCTTGTTTGAAACAGAGAGAGCTGCACTATCAGGTGCCTACTCATGTCACACACTCTATAGTATATTACACTGACTGACTTCTCCCAGCTAGGTACCTACTTAAATCCCCCTTTTGTAGCACAATACTTGAATGACCACTTGTGAGCAACAAAAGGGACAAGTTATAGCTACATGAAAAGAAAGGACAGGAAACGAGGGCATTTTAGCCAGCTCTTCCTTTTACTATAGGAGCAACACCCTCCAGACTGACTTTTCCTGACTAGGTGAGCCTACTCAAATCACCCTTTTCTAGCACCGTACTAGCATGCACTTATGAGCAACACAGTGAAAAGTTATCACTACATTGAAAGCCAGTTCTGCAGAAGAGGCACTTCTTATCCAGTACTATAACTTTTCCTATAGAAGCAACACCCTCCAACTCATGTCATCAATTTTAACATATTGTGACATGTTGCTGACATACGTGGCTCTCTTTTTTTAAATCTATATCTAAACATTATACTAATACTTGCCTTTAAATAAGTACCTTACAAGATAATGGGCCAGGAAAAAAGGTGGTTGGGGCAGGTGAAACCCCAATAAAATGAGGGGAAAGTCCCATGATATAGGCTTATAATAAAGCCCCCCCCCCCTGGCCCCAATACCTCGTCACCACAACTTTGCAATATGTACATGTACTAAGGACAGCCTCCTGGACAACATTGTGCCTTAAAGTATAAAACTTCTAATTTGTATCCCATGGGTGACTCCTAGCCTTACCAGCAGGTGTCTCTGACATAGGTTACAGGACAGAATACATGCTGATAAAGCTATAACACTATATATGAGACCCCCTCCTCCCTCTACATATGACACTTGTTACAATATTGTGTCGACATCCCACTCAATATCCACACAGTGAGGCGGCGACACTGCCCCCTGCACTCACTCCATGCAACCAGGGGGATGTTTCAATATAGACGACGATTGGAAATTTACCAGTATTTTTTTCCATTGATTAATTTGTTGAAAACACATACACGAACACACATGCCCATTTGTGGCCCATATGATAGGCATATATGGGTCCATGTATGCTCACACATTGTGTTTTTGGTAAGTATGACAAGACTCCCATATGCTAAGTTACAACAAGATTGCCATATACTAAGGTATGACTAGATTGCCATATGCTAAGGTATGACAGGATTGCCACATGCTAAGGTATGACAGGATTGCCACATGCTAAGGTATGACAGGATTGCCACATGCTAAGGTACAACAAGATTGCCATATGCTAAGGTATGACAGGATTGACACATGCTAAGGTATGACAGGATTGCCACATGCTAAGGTACAACAGGATTGCCATATGCTAAGGTATGACAGGATTGACACATGCTAAGGTATGACAGGATTGCCATATGCTAGGATAAGACAAGATTCCATATACTAAGGTATGACAGGATTGCCATAAGGTATGACAAGATTGCCATATGCTAAGGTATAACAAGATTGCCATATACTAAGGTATGATAAGATTGCCATATGCTAAGGTATGAAAAGATTGCCATATGCTAAGGTATGACAAGATTGTCATATGCTAAGGTATGACAAAGATTGCCATGTGCTATCAGTGGGTTTCGGATCATCAGTTATTTTGAAATATGCTCCAGGAGGACAGTAGGGCTGGTAGTCCTGAGTGGGTGGGGTGGGGGTGTAGGTGGGAGGGAAAGAGGGCAGCAGTGATATTGGATAGAGGGTAAATCTAATCACGAGAAGTGAGAGTATGTGACTGGCAGCTCTGACAGTGGGAGGAGAGGGGGAAGGGGGAGGACTAAAAAAGAGCAGGGTCACTAAGGCCTTAAATGTACCATAGCATTTTGCGTATAGATTCAACAATTATTTTTTTACAGTGTAGGTACTATACTGGTAAAAAAAAACAAGTCTCATGTGTACCTTATAACTCAGGGTGCGTCTTACACGCAGGGTTGCCTTGTACACAAAGTATTATGGTAAGTTATCATAGTAATATTAGATAAGTCAAAACACAAAAAAAAAAAAAAAAAAAAAAAAAATCAGTCAGTTCTGGCACAATGTCTTCCTATTGCCAACGTTAAGGGGCCATAATAGGGTGGTTTGTTACACGATTCCTTTGAGTCATGGTGCCTTTGCTGGATATTGCCATGCTGATATATCTCGATATTTTATACTTGTATACTCTGTTCTTGTAGTCTATGTTAATAAAGTCTCCTGTGTCACTTCAATACTTAGCCGTATTACAGCCTTGTTACAGAAATAAAAACGTTCATTTTCGGCTTATTTGGCTTTGAACTGCATGATGGAATTTCTATACATTTCTGAGGTTTGATGAATTCGGATAGAAAAAGAAGTCATCTCTGAGGGTGTTTTTTTTTTCGCGAGCTGATACTCCAATTATTATGGTCTTTGGTCTATTTGAATTTTCATAGTTCCCAACAAATTGGAAAAGATAAAAAAAAAATCACTATGGAAATTCAAATGGCTCTGTAGACCTTGATAATTGGAGTATCAGCTAATGAAAAGAAATCAATCTCAGAGATGTACATAGAAATTCCATCTCATAGTGCTGTTCAAAGCCAAAGAAGCCAAAAATGAACTTTTTCATTCCATTCTGGCCGTGTAAGTACGGAAATGTGTCAATATGAGAAAAATTCATAAAATTATGATAGACAGTCATAATGGTATATGAATATGCATGGATGTGAGACATTTCTTCTAAACCATACAGGCTAAAATGTTCTGCTTAAACCACCCTATTGTGCCCCCTTAAATGAATCAGGACTGTTGACAATCCTGTGCAATTCGTGAAATGCGCTTTGCTCCCATTGACGGCCATTACTCTTGACAACCCTGTATATTTGAGTGTAGATTACAACCACCCCAATGAGCTGCAAGAACAGTTGGTGTTTGTGCTGGAGGGGGTTGGCTCCCTCCTCCTGTCCCAATCACCACTCCACTTTATACTCCAGTGGTCGGACCTGCAAGACCTGCAGGTATCACCTATTGGTAGTCAATGGTGGTTTGGTGGGTGGCTTGATTAATGGTAGCTTTTGACAGAAAACCATTCCACTTGTCATCTTTTGACCAATTTTGACACCTTTTTTCAGAATCTCTACGACCAAGTCCACTGTTTGACAAAAGTCCTTTCATGCATCTACTTTAAGCAAATTCCTCCAAATAGAGGAAATGTCTCATCAAAAGTATAAGAAAGTGCTACATTTGAATAAAATCCCTCTACACAAGGGTAGGGCATGTGATTGGGTGGCTTGTCGGGTGTTGGCTGAAACAATATTTGTGCCACCATACCCCTCCCCACACTGTAAAAAAACAGTCTTTGAAATAACCATGGATTCCTCGTCCCAAAGTTGCCAGAGATCCGTAGTTAATTTCACAGAGATGTCGTCATTTTTACAGAGATTCCTTGTACCACCCTGCGACCTGGGGCTTCCGGCTCACAGTTATATAATTATGGTGGTTCACTTCTCAGTTTTACAAGGATCCCGTGTAAATTCAACAGTTATTGTTTACAGTGCATATATTGCAATAAATCACATATAAGACACACCCTGAGTACAGGAACAGCCCATTAGGTGCAGGCAGTCTAAAGAAAACTTTTTCCCCTCGCAGGTCATTTTGTCCGGCAGAGTTTATCATCCTGCAGGCCCGGATTGATCTTGGCAGGACTGAACACCTCAAGGGTTTTATTGTCAGGAAAGAAAACAGGAATTAACTTTTTTTATTTAAACATTCAACTCTTTACATATTAATAAATAGTAATGCCTTTTATTTTAGGCTGTATAACCCTTTATAATGATCCGATTTGCAGGTCATACAGACAAATTGTAGCCCAAGGTCCAAAGATTACAGCGAACATTTGGTCCTGCAGTATGACAAAGTCTGCAGGCCAAGCAGCAATTTTGCTGGAAGTGGCCTTCGGTTCAACAAGTTTTCATATTAACTGGTAGTCTGAGTCATTATATTACTGTTCCAGGAAAAGGGAGGGCCAGGGGGGCCTGGGTCCCCCAATCATAAAGGAGGCGGGGCCTGACTATGTCTGCCCCCCCCTAGAATTTGCCAAGAATCTATAATAAATTAAACAAGAAGCTAAAAGTTTGCATCTCAAATTAGATTGATATGGTAATAGAAATAGAAAATTGGGGGCCTGGGCCATTATGGTTCAACCAACAGTTCAAGGTGTTTGAGGTTGGGCCCTGCCCCCCTCCGTGAAGATTTGCTTCCTACGCCTCTGTATTCTTTGGTATAAAATGCTCACATATAACTATAAGTCAAACCCTAATTTTGATTGCTTCTTAAGCAGGTGTCCACCCTGGCCTGAGGCTGCGCCATATATGCGTGGTATTATGGTAGGTATAAATACTTTGAAAAAAATGTTTTCAAATGAGAAGCTCCTGGTGGGTTTATTAGTGAATGATGTCTACAGTTGAATTCAGGTTGAAACC
The DNA here is from genome assembly GCA_949317995.1 of Acholoe squamosa. Classification (NCBI taxonomy): domain Eukaryota; kingdom Metazoa; phylum Annelida; class Polychaeta; order Phyllodocida; family Polynoidae; genus Acholoe; species Acholoe squamosa. Next base: position 68,093,249 of record OX439046.1, on the reverse strand, counting down.
AATAAAAGGCTGTCCCTTTTTGAGGACCATTCACACTACTAGTACATAATTGCAGTATGCACTGTTCTTAAATAAATCCCCAACATCCGTCATGCATAATCCAGATTTAGGATGCCATATAGATGTATTTTTTCACTGCATATGATTTGGCCATTGGCTCAGTCACTCAATCAAAAGCTCTGCAGCTGCCATGCCATCTACATCCTCATAGCCCTTTTAAGGCCGCGGACGCAGAAGTGCATGATGCACCGAGTGCTGGTGAGCAGACTTCATCGATGCATCATGCCGAGCCTCTGTCCTTGTATCAACCCTGGAGGGTCAGCATGATGCATTTTCAGCCTTTAACTCTTCAAAGGCCGCTAATGCATTAACACAACATGTCCATTGGTCGTCATCAATGTAGCCTGAGTAACTTGCTACATTCAAGCATCATGCCAACCCTATGGGGTCAATACATTGCCCAAGGGTCGGCAATGAAGTACTGGCGAGCAGATTCATCAGCACCTCATTGGTGCATCACGACGACCAATGGGCATGATACATTAATGCATCAGTGGCCCTTAACCCTTTAAAGGCCGCTGATGCATTAATGCATCATGCTAATTGGTCGTCATGATGCACCAATGAAGTGCTGGCGAGACTGCTCGCCAGCACTTTATTGGGGCATCATGCCGACCCTATGTGCATCAACCCTATAGGGTCGGCATGATGCTCTAATGAAGTGATGGCGAGCAGTCTCACCAGCACTTGATTGGATCATGACGACCAATGGGCATGATGCATTAATGCATCAGCGACCCTTAAAGAGCTAGAAGCTCAGCCAGGCTTTGTACCTAATCATACAACTACAATTCAGCCTTATTCATACCTGTACACACAGTACTCCTTCATCCTGGGGAATACATCACTTGCCATTCAACACCCCATGCCATAAGCAGCTTCCACCACAGTCTCGACAATCCAGCTCTCACTTCTACCACAAGGACTACGATGGGACTGGACCAATTCTTATATTAATGAATCACCCATATTTTCAAAATGATTCTGGATCATTTCTCAAAACTCTAAGGCCTCCTTTATACAGTGTTGTTGATTCCAAGTTGTGGTGATATATGTGTGTACAGGAAGGTAGACTGACAGGCCCTATATTTAAAAGAAAATGGCCTATAATGTAGGCCATAGTGGATAGTCACGGGCGACTCAGAGCACAGACCGACGATAAGACAAAATTTAGTAAGCTGAACTTTTGCTGCAGATAAGTAAGCTCGTAACATTACCCCTCCCCCGACTCCAGACTATACGCTTCAAGCGTGACTGGAGCTAGTTTTGGCGACAGTCACTGATACCTGATAAGGTGTGGACTAGCTTGTCCCTGGAAGTGGGTGTTTCCCAGGGACAAGGTACGGCATAATTGATTTTATTTTAACCAGTTATATTAAAAATGGCAGATCCACCTGGCATCAATACTAAGGGCTATGAAATTACAGCGGCTTCTTCAGATCTACCCCAGGCTGGACCGTAGTTCAGTCTGGGGCAGTCCGAGACTGCTACCACCACAACAGCAGGTCATACATATGCAGGAGACTGGCTACATGCCTCAAAGCCACAGCCAGGCCCTCCCTGATCCCACCTGTTTGCTCATGATCTGTTTTGGATCCTTTGGCCACACAATGTCTTATGGTGGCTCCCCCAAGTAGGGGAGCGGGGTACATTCTGCCGATCCTGGCGCATGCGTAGCGGAGTCGGCCTAAGTCAGCCAATGGGGTATCAGGTTGTGGGCTTGGGGCAGGACAGAAGTCGGGTATGGAGGCTTGGGAGATTGCTGCTGACCCTATTGACAAGCATAGGTGGTGCATTGTATAATATAGGATACCAGCAAGGATTTTATTGTATTGGATGGCTTCCAGTGGCTGAACATTAGAAGCATGCATACTTTAAACAGTGGCGGATTCGATTTGAGAAAGTAGGGGGCACGGCCCAAAATAGCAGCATACTTCCTATTTTTGAGCAAGTTTTGGGGTGCAATATATGGGTGCAATATATGGAATTACATGCACCGGTAACCTTTCATGTTCTTAGAATGAACAGTAACTTGTCAGAGAATGAAACATTGCCTTTGAATCAGTTATTCCTCCTCTCCCCCCATATCCTTCACTGATTGGCCGTCTGTTCATCATTTTGATCTATATAGATACGAATGTAGGTTATCAAATGGTGCAACAATTACAAAACTGTTCAATCTGCATTTTAAGTATGGGAAGCTAACCCTAAACTAGAAAAGGCCAGAGTGCCTATTTCTTGAGGCCCCCAACAATTAGATCATACATCCAAATTGAATAGTATTGTGAGAAATTAGCTTGAAATGAAGCCTCTCAATTCCCAACCATGGATGTGATAGTAATAGCCGGGAGTCATACTTAAGGCACTTCAAACCTGGTGGGAGCTGAGAGCAATCGCAGTGGGTCAGGATGTCAGGGTGAGTTGATAATTCTCCTAGTATTAAGTCATACCCAGAGGGTGAACAGGGATTCTGGAGACTCTGACCCTCCCAGGACCACCCACCCTCCTACTACCCTCTACTCCATCCCCTTATTGCCATAGTTACAATTTACCTTGAGGGGGTGTGTCACGGTCCGGTGGTCAGCTCGTGTCAAGCTCAGGCCACCACGTGGGTGTCAGAGGGGGGAGAAGGAGATGGGGGTTGGTGATTCTGTTTCAAGTAACATGCTCAGAATCTATGATAAGACCCTATAGGGCATAGTATGGACGTCCTGTGTGTCCACCATTTTGAATTTCGCTAGTTGAGGTAAACCCTACTGATAAGACTTATCATGATAGGTACCTTGTCCCTGGGAAACACCCACTTCCAGGGACATTCTGGTTTCATCCTATCAGCTCTTATCAATGCATGTCGCCAGGAACCAGCCCCATTTCCGCTTACACCCAATTGCTATTAGCTTTCTCTATCAGTAGGACAAATGCTAGGAGAGCCTAGCAAGTTATCTAGTCCCTTCTGTTGATATTCGTTTATTCATACTGAGTATCTATTAACAGTAATAGCGTCCCTGTGTTTGATTCACATCCAGAAGACTGTGTTTGCTGTGGAGAAAAGAGAAATAAGTTGGGGGAAATAGGTGGGCCATTACTAATGGTTAGAAACTGTTTCCATGTTTAGGCATATCAGAGAATCCAAGAAAGCGATGTACTGATATAACTATGTCCATGTATGAGACTTACCCCGTTTTGTAACTATTTTATCAATTTAAGAACATAAAAATCATAGACAATGACCCCTCTTTGGATAAATATTTATCTCAGCAGGGATGTGAATACCCTAAATTTCAGAGTATAAGGTCACGTGACTTGCAGCACAAAATTCTGGAACCCTAAATCAGGCTACGTGCCCTGACATAATCAGGTGTGATTTAAAGAGACAGGTCAGGTAGGCATAAAGACCTCAGGGCCTTATGGCGCGCCATTCATACTCTGTGCAGTGAACCGGAACGAAAATTGTCGTCTGCACCGTGGACCTTTCAGATAAGATGGTTATGCAGAATCTTCTGTCATAACTCATTCAAATTATTCATTTTGGGTTATATGAATGAGAAATTATGACCAAGCTCCGACAATAATTTTAGAAATCCCTTTTTTTCGAATACCAATTATTGCCTAATTCAAATAAACCAAAAAGCCAACAACAGATTTATGCGGCTCTGCCCCCGAAATCTTTTTCTTTTCTTTTTTTGTCTCGTTCTTTTTGTTTTTTGCTTATTTGTTTGCTTATTTGTTTGTTGTTTGCTTGTTTTTTCTTGTGTTTTTTTTTTTCGTTTTGTTTTGGGTGTTGTCTTTTTTCAGGGAAGGGGGATTTGCCGTTTACTTAGGCCTATGTTAAAGTTGGCCCAAAGGTCTCAACAGCCTCCCCCCCCCCCCCCCACAGATCAGGTTCTTTGTGGAGCTACATCTGCATTGTATCCATTACATTAGAACATAGATAAAAGCTTTTAAAACTATGTTTAAGCCTGGTTACATTTCTATTTATTGATATTCACACAGTTAATAATCACAGAGCTGCAATGAAACCAGTACTAGATGATCGACCATAAGGGAGCAGGCGGAGTTTCAGAGTGATTGCTAACGCTAATAAAATGATCTAACCCTCTAAAGGTCGCTGATACATTGGTGAATTAAGTATCATGCCGACCCTATAGGGTTGATACACTGCTGGGGGTCAGCATGATGCCCCAATGAACACGGGTGTGGACTGGTTACCAGGTTTAGTCTGTGTAGGTGTTATCCATATGCTATAGAGATCTCGGACCACCATAGAGGTCCGCAGTAACGATGATCATACAGTAAATGTAGGCAGTTAAGAGATGGTGGTATCATATACCATTTTATTATTCCATAAATTGTAACATATTATTGTATTAATCAAAGAATATATACTGAAATTATACATTTGTAACCAACTGCACACTAAAATTGTATGATGCACACCAGTTTGTACATTTGAACCCAATTACACACTAAATTGTATGTTTGCACGCTAGATTGTACGTTTGTACCCAATTTGCAAACTAAATTGCTATTTGCACACTAGATTGTACGTTTGTACCCAATTTGCAAGCTAAAATTGTATGTTTGCACACTAGATTGTACGTTTGTACCCAATTTGCAAACTAAATTGCTATTTGCACACTAGATTGTACGTTTGTACCCAACTTGCACACTAAAATTGTAAGTTTGCACACTAGATTGTACGTTTGTACCCAATTTGCAAACTAAATTGCTATTTGCACACTAGATTGTACGCTTGTACCCAATTTGCACACTAAAAGGTATGTTGCACATTATACTGTACGTTTGTATCCAATTCATACACTAAATTGGATTTTTGCAAAATCAATATTTTCATGTGTAACCAACTGAACGCAAAATTATATATTTGCATACTAAAATTGTCAATTGAACGCAAAACTGTATATTTGCATACTAAAATTGTCAAATGAACGCAATATTGTATATTTGCATACTAAAATTGTCAAATGAACGCAAAATTGTATATTTGCACACTAAAATTGTCAAATGAACGCAAAAGCTATAGATTTGCATACTAAAATTGTCAATTGAATGCAATTACATGCGAAATTGTAAATTTGCACACTAAAATTGTCATTTATGCTCAATTTGCACGCTAAATTGAACATTTAATGCCAAAATTGCACGATATTTGCCAAATTGTATGTTGTACATAAAATTGGAAATTTGTACCCAAAATTGAAATTACATAAGCAAACACACCCATGTATGGTAAAGTATAGAATTACGGAAATGTACTTATACCCAGGAGAAAAATTGTTTATATATACTGACAAAGCTCTACCACATAAATTGTATTTGAAGCACTCCCCATCACTTCAAATCCTCTTACAACAGTATATAACTCCAAATAAGGTAAAAATATATGTATTGTACATTCCCTCGGCGAAATGACGGAGTTTCGCATTTTCTCGGGGGAGCAGAGTATTCTATCATATACCATTTTATTATTCCATAAATTGTAACATATTATTGTATTAATCAAAGAATATATAAGAAATTAATACATTGTACTTCTATGTAAGCGTTCATGCCCCACTGCACACCAGCTAGGGGAAGGATACATAGGTTACAACATCAAAGGGTCCGACCTAATGGTCCACTGCACAATATAATGATTTGAAGGGTCTCAGTGTGCGACCTCATGGTTCAATGCACAATATAATAACTTGTAAGTGAATGCAACCAGCCGTCACGGGTGCCTGGGCACCGCTGATGCCATCATGAGTGTCTGAGCACCCTAACACTGAACAATAGGTTACATAAGCACGACGCCATAACCTTCCGGTCGCTCTAGCGTCGCTCCTGAGCGAGCTAGGTCAAATAGCATTTATGGAAAGCCCATAATTAGACGGTCAAAATGAGCCCAAGATCAAGGCGGAACTCCTATTATTAAGGAAGTTACGCCATGGAGACTGATTCGACCTCCAAATGCACTACAGACGAACCAGCGCGAGTTACGCACCTGGCAAGCGGGCATTAGTAACTTGGCATATTCAACTCCGCGCATGCCCAAAATGGCGGTTGTAACGGCGTAAACTTCCGAGATATGAGGGTTTGAAGTTACAGAACCGACCAGGACAATGGGGGACATAGCGGCGTCCATGGGGGTCCTTTGTGCACCCTGTGACACATGAAAGACCCCCCTCAAACAATTGCAGAGTTAGGCAGATGCCACTGGCCCCAGTCAGTCTGAGGTGCAATGCCAAGATTTGGTACAAATAGCCTGGTTGCACCTCCTAGAAATCAGAATCTCCAGAACCGCTCCAGAGGTAACATCTCCAGTCATCTCCTGCTACCTGCTATACCTCTACACTATGGTGAAACTATGCTAGACAGGCATATGATTCCATCATTAGTGGCCAGAGGGTATCTTCTACAAGACATCCACCAGAGGGTAAAGTTATTCATTATTACATTATTCCTCTAAGCAGCAGGTCAGGAGCTAGGTGTTGGAACCCACCTAGAACTATGCTGGACATTGTATTATTATTACCTCACAGGTGGAGTGGAACAGAACATTATACTCTATGAACTATTGTATATTTACTGTATGTGGAAATTACCTGCATATTAACATCTGTGTGATTGATATTTCTTACATGTTGCCTAAAGCTGAATAAACCAGTGATAACTGGAATTAACACTATTGTATAAGAGCTTGTTGGATTTACACTATATACCACTAGTCATATGATATTTCTCATATGACAACTTGATAATGCACAATCACTAGTATGACAGTGGCCTCTGATTGGTCTATATTAGTGTGTGGAAATTATTGTCAGCTTTGCTAAAAGGCATCAAATAAATCGCTAAAATGTACTGATTCATAGAATATAAATTGTGACACACTGGCCCTTTGGTTAGGCACTGGTAGGTAGCATTAAAAAATTAGTTAGCACATTGAATTATTAGGTGCAGAATAGGTCAAAATGTAGGTAGGTACGCATGCAGGCCAATAGAAAGAAACTGGATTGGTCAAACCTATATTTTTTTCATCTCAGATTAAGGATAAAAGATGTATCTAAAGATTTGTGATCATTTTGGGCGATTTGAATCATTGTAGGCTGGTTTTATCGGTGGTTGAGCTATAATAGATTATAGTGAAAAATCTTTTGGTGGTCCGAGACCTTAAGTGGTGATATGACAGTTAGCCAGAATAGCTTGGAAATGCTCAAAAAGCTTTTTTCTTAGATAGATTTGGTTAGTTTGGATAGATTAATGCTGAAAAAGGTGGAAATTTGTATGAAAAGTACGGAAAATGGAGAAAATCCAGGCTGTAGGGCTATTGGTATTATTGCGGAATTCATTGATTCTGACTTAGAGGCCTTTCTATGCACATTACCACATTTTTATTGTTACAGGGATGGATCAATTCAAGGATTTGTGGGCAAAAATGCTGAATAATTCCCTCTCTGGGCTTTTATAACCTAATGACATGCATATTTGACAGAATGTAGGATTGAAAGACACTCAGGCCCTACTTGCTGATAGACGGTGTACAGCTCCATTGTCTAATATCAAGCCCTTGCTCAAGTAATAAAATAGTAAATATTAAAGTTTTTATCACAATATTTTACAGAGTCATTCCTAAGATATGTGGGAATATGGACATAACATAAAAACAGCCATGGATAAGGAATAAATCCAGGAAAAATAGAGAAAATTTCAAAATATCTCTATTTTCAGCACACATTTTGTCAATTTTGCATAATATTTCAACACTCCATGTACAATCTAGGGGTCAAAGCTAAGAAAAAAACAGTTGTTTCATGTAGGTGACCACCTGGACGAAATCTGTGCTGAATTTCAGGGTCCTGGGTTGAATATTTCTTGAGAAAACAAGTTAAACATGTATAGGGTGTCAGAGAGTGAAAACAGCCTGAAAAAGAAACCATTTTCAAGGGTTACGAGGGCATCGATTACCCCCATGGTCTATAGTTTAGGGGTTCACAGGGCACCTCACAAGTTATAATTTGATGAAGTACACCTAAAAGTTTGTATAAGTGGTGTTTGGGTAAGTTTTAGTCCTGACCCCCTCCTTAGAAGGGTGAGAAACTAAAGGTAACAGTGCTGCCCTCTTGTGCTTTTATTTGCTATGCACAGACCTTGATTGAGTGGTGACTTTGCCAAAGTAACCCCTCACCTCCGTGATCAAGGTCTGTGCATAGCAAATAAAAGCACAAGAGGGCAGCACTGTTCCCTTTAGTTTCTCACCCTTCTATAGCATATGCAAAACACCTACACCGACTAAACCTGGTAACCAGTCCACGCCCATGCCAATGAAGTACTTGCAAGCAAACTCACCAGCGCTTCATTGGTGCATCATGCTGACCTGTATGAGCATGATGCACTTCTGAAATGGTTAAATCTGCACCGCTTTGCCAGCATAGAAAGGTTATTCCATTATCAACACGCCCTCATTGGGAGGAAAAAAACACTCAAGGAAAACCAGAATAAAACAGGGGAAAATACTGAAGCCAGAACGAGTGAAAATCTATTCGTGCTCTTTAAATTTGCAGTTCCCTTTTATGTGCGCAGGCGCAATAGGGACGGACCACAAATCAAACCAGCCAGATCAACTTGATTCATTATCGCCTAATTTCAGGGGGATTTAGTTTTAATTCGAGCCGCTAGGGGGTAGGGATCCCCTTGAAACGGGTAGTGAGGCAGGAAACAAATGTGGAGTGGCACGCAATAGGGAGATGCCGCTACCGAGGGTGGAGTGGTCCTTATGGCGCATTAGGAACTACTCTTACTTTTTGAGATGTTATCTTTTTTTGAAGGCTGTAGAAAGTGATTGTTGTATTGACCATCGTGGAATGAGCTAGTGAAGAAAATGTGGGCCAAATAGCACAGCTAGATACACGGGTACGCCTTGTGTGGACCGTCTAGCGTGTAAGGGTGATATCTATATTATAACAACGGGATACAACATCGATATCTTCAACTTATAACTAAACCACTATGGTCTTTCTAAACCATTTAAGCATTTAAGGGCCGCTGATGCAGGAGTGTATCGTGGTCGGCATGATGCTCCAATCCAGTGCTGGCGAGCAGACTTGCCCTCCAGGGACATATTGATCAGCCCTGTAGGGTCGGCATGATGCATGAATGTAACCATGGCGAATTACTCACCAGGGCTGCATTCATGCATCATGACGACCAGTGGGCATGATGTATTGATCCATCAGCGGCCCTTAAAGGGTTAAGGGCCCACACTAGTACTCCCAGAGCGTAGGCATGATGCACCAATGAAGTGCTGGTGAGCATTCCCGCCAGCACTTCATTGGTGCATCATGACGACCAATGGGTATGATTCAACCCTACAATAGCGACCCTTGAAGGCTTTAAATGATGCTATAATGACAAGAAAGAGCAAAGAAAACTGCAAGTGATATATGGATCAACGGCCACATTCACTGTCATATTAAACGAAAAAATATGTACAGTATTTGAACAAATACCCCCTGTTATATGAGGCCAATGACATGTAGTCAACAGAAATAGACCTCTCACACATTGTTAAGTAGGGCTTTCCATTGCTCTGAAACTGGTTCTGACGAGATAAGGACTGATAACGGCCATTACAATGGGCCCCATGTGCACCCTAAGAAATTGTTTCATTGGACTAAAATCATATTCTGTCCCGCCTGATCCTTATAGGCCTAAGACAAGAGGCCAATGTTGATTTACCTTGACTCTAATTAATTGGTCTAGTCAACAACTACAATACCAGTACATATCTTGTGTCAATACAATGTAATGTATAGTGGCCATGACCTAATATGCAGGTACACTGCTAAAGATAAAAGGATGGGGAAATGGTGATTTGTTTCGAATTCATTCAAGGTTGTATCTTTGTGAGGATCGAGACGCCCGGTCGAGACGCCATGGATGTCTCATACCAAAAGGTTATCTACTTTTTCAGACCCACTACTTAAAAAAAACTAATTAATCTACCCCCCATCGTGTGTTAAACAAAAGAGGCCCTTTGTTCTGTGAATGGTTACCCGGGTGTTACAGATTCAGAACTGCTGTCACTGTCACTGTCACACTTCATAGTGTCACAGCCCTTGACAGCACCTCATAGACAGGCCTCTAACTCACCCCGCCTTTCTCCTGCCATAGAATGACCAGGCATTTAGGCCGAGCATTAATCGTCTGCTAACAATGCACCATCCACGTGCATCACCAGGTCGAGCACATTTCTGCGCACAATAGATGGCCATTTTTTAATATCGCCCACCACCCGCGCCCGGCTGTGTTCCTACGCGCCCTGGACAGCAGCACGCACTTTATCAATCGTGCCCGTCCGCGCTCCTACAATGCACGGCCCATTCAGAACGAGGCCGACCGGAAACGAGCGGTCACGTGATCGGGAGCGTCCGTTGACGGAGTGACGGGCGCCATTTTGCCTATCTCTTTATCTAAAACACATCAGGGATAACTCTAGATTTCGTGTAAAAGCACAGACGGAATATAGCACAACCATTATTTATATCCTATGAAATAACACGGGTCTACATTGCTAGTTGGGCACGTGAAAGTTTTAACCTATAGATATACATTCCGGTTTATTTGATAATAAATCAGCATCACAGGCCTATGGGAAAAAGTAAAAGGAAAGACAAAATAAATGGCCCCAAAGATCTGCAACTGCTGGAAGTGAAGAGGAGGCATTATCTTTGTTGTGAGAACAAATTAGTATAGGAAGTGATAATGATGGTACTAGAGTAAAGGGAAGGAGGCTAGCATCATATAATTTGGTGGTAATTGATGAGACATGGTCATTAGGCTAACCCTGTTTAGGCAGATAGTGCATGAAGGCATCATGCCCATTGATTGTCATGATGCATAAATGCAGCCCATTCATGTATCAAGCCAGCCCCATGGGGTTCATACACTCCCGGCTGGTCGGCATGATGCACCAATGAAGTGCTGGTGAGCAGACTCGCAAGCACTTCATTGGTGCACCATGCCGACCAATGGGCATGATGCACTCCTGCATCAGCAGCCCTTAAAGGACTAATTTAGAGAGTGACAAAGGTTGATTACCATACGGACACCCTCTGCTGTCAGTGCCCTGAGTGACAGTACACCTGGCCCTCCAGGCCACTAAGACACCTGAGAGTGGTGTCAATGTGACAGTAGGACAGGGTGAGGACAGTGTTAAGGGGGCTTTAACCCTGTAAATGCCATGAAGTGTTTTGAAGCAGTATGACACATTTTCTAAGCATATTAAAATAATCTAAAGAATATACAAGGCTAGTGGTATCGCTTTAAAATGTGCTAAAAATGGTATACAGTTTCACAAAAATCTAAAATAATGAAAATTAGGCTAAGCATAGATATTTCTTATGTTCTCAATAAAAAAAGATGTCTTTATGATATAGACATTACGTTGCATGAATCCGTTCTCCAAGGCTGCATTCATGCACCATGCTGTCCTTATACATGATACTCATGGCTAGACTCATAAAGGGTCAGCATGATGCATCGCCAGCGCTGCATTGGTGCATCATGCCGCCCAAGGAACATAAACCTTGAGTCATTATACAACCCATAAAGAACTAGGGGCGTGATATTGGAGGACAAGTCTAATTTATTTTTTCCAAAGGCCCTAATCTACGTGTCATTGTGAAAACCACTTGTCTGGTTTCATGGTGTTAGTCATGCAGTTTGAGGCGGAACAATCAAATTTTAATTGTCATTTATGAGTGGGTGAACGCTACTGAAAACAATTGAAAGTTTCAAATTTTAATGGTTTTGGAGCCTTTTGTACCTATGGGCTACCGTATCCTGTCGAAACTGTTGCTTTGCGGCTATATCTCATTATCGTCTCAATATAATATATTTTGTGTTAATTACTTTGTGTTCCGAATCAAATTTTGATAAAATTCTGCAATTCATACTTGCAATTGACGGAATATAACAATTTAGGTTTCACTTGCAAATGCCCCATCTTAAAGATATCGTAGGCAATAGCCATATCCACAGTACATCCGTATAATTTATCAAAGACGTACACGATATACCATATACATCTTACGTTTTACGTTGGCATCCTCCTGTAATGTATTTTCTGAATATCTGAACGACAAAAATAACTTTGTTATGATTGAGAAAGAAAAAAAAAACAGACGACATTTTTCAAAAGGCGAAAGAAACCAGACCGGCAGCTGTCGTCAGGCTGCCGGAGACGTGCAGAGAGCCCCGGATGAGACGCAGCCATTGTGTCTGGAACGCCGCATGGTCTGCCACGCGCAACCGGAAACCACCCACCGGAAATGACGACGATCTCGCACCGGCCACGTGACAAGGCGTAGTTCCCCTACAAGCCGCAGGGGGTGCCATTGTGGCGCTGTTTTCCAGGTAAGTCGACACTTTAAGCGCGCGGCGGGAGTCTGGGAGGATTTCAATTAGAAGCGGCAAGGAGGGAGGGGCTGGGTTTAATTTGCCAGATGGGGGAGGAAGCCGGATGAGGAAGGAAGGCACAAAAGGGGGAAAGCTACAGAGTGCATAGGGTCCGAGGAAGTAACCTAACACTGAGGTAGATGGAGAGGGGAGGTGGAAGCTATCTACAGCTATTGATAATGTACGATCCACCTTAATCAAATCGATTTTGTGGAAGTCGGTGACATTGGCTGGCTGTATTAAATGACAAACTGTGTCTGGTTGGGCTTCTTGTATTTCTGGAATTAAGAGGCACAAATAAAGCTGCATTGTACGGCACTGTGTCTACATGTGTATGCATATACAACCTGATATAAAGGACGGGCACAAAAGGTCTGACCACGAAAATGTAGTTTGTAAAATCTTGTTTTAATGGAAAAGAAAGGCGAGCATGTACATAAACAAAACACAAAAGACCCTGCAAAGGACAATACAAGTATTTCTCTATAGCAATGGTGACTAGCCAAATATTAATGGTAGATAAACACTATATAGCCGGCAATATAGTGATTCAACACGAGCAGAAAATTGGCATGAAAAGACTGCCAACAATCCTATCATATTAACAGATGAGTTACCAATACGTGGGGTACTTTGTAATTAAAGGTAATTTACCATGGGGGGGGGGCACTACAGGTAGCTGGATACTGAAGGTATCAATAACTCTGGGTAAGTGTCACACAGTGAGTGGGCCAATGTCACCCTGTCCTGGGTCCAGTATACTTCTTCTAATATGATGTCGCTAGATTGGCCGTAAACTCTAATAAGAAGGGGTTTAAAAACAAAAGCAGAACCGAGAGTCAAGATTTCAATTGGGGAGAAGTTTACCTTTCTAGTCTGTGCACAATACTGAATGGAATCCAAGCTGGTAATCAAAGCACCGTGGCTAACATATCCCTCGTGATGATCTTCCCCAATCAATTTCCCAAATGGTCAAACTTATAATACTTTTAAAAAAAAAATGTAACGTCCAAGTTGGCTTTTCATATCATTTATATAAAATTGTGTCAACGCTTTACATATTAATATTAAGGATAGGTTGGACCAGAAATACCAACCCACACACTAGTTAGTGGGGATGAGGTCCACTACCTTCTCTAGTGGTATCGGATCACCAAAACATTCTGCACTATAATTTAATGTAACTCATGCACCCGTAAAAGTCACTCAAAATCATGAAGAGGCACATTTTCCCCCTCTCTGGGTGCCAGATCCAGACGTCATTCATCAACCCAGTTTTTTTTGTATGAGCATATGTTTGAACCCATCCCCATTTTGGCCTATTCTGCACATAATTAGTGATTATTTCCAACCTTTTTTTAAATAAATATTTTGGGATCCTAGACAAAGGAGCTGTCCCTTGTACTCCATATATTCTGAATCACAACAGGTTAAACATTTTATCTATGCTTTATTTAAAAGTTTGCAAATATTTTGAACACTAATATAGACCAATCACAGCCCTCCAAGTCCTAAATCCGTACATCTCGGTGTATTACCGGAAGTGACGTCATCATCAATAGTGGAACGATACCTTAAAGGAAGGGGTATTTTATAATAACCTGGGAAATATGTCTTTCACATGTCCTTATTCCCAACCCAGTACAAAAAGTCCCTCAGAAATACATTTCAGCTTCTCCACAGGGGTCGTCTTAATGCCTCGGCTTACCGAGAATATCCTTGATTTTTCCTCATTTTCACCCCTCCGTCAAATATCTGCTTATCACAAAGGAACCGATGAGCACAATGACCTGAGAATTGGTATCCTTGTTGCCAAAGAGTTATTCTGCATGGTGTAAATGCCAGGTTTTGGGTTTCAGTTTTTATTTCTCAGAAAAATACGCTAATATAGCAGAGGAAAATAATGAAAATCTATCAAGAGACTTTACCTTCCTCAGAATGCACTGTACTGTCCATATTCCATCTCCCAATACTGTTAATGAAATCTGTTCAAAATTTCATGCATATTTGAGCATTTTTAAGGGTTTTACAGGCTCTAATGGGGTTCAATACCGAGGTGGCTCGGAAACCTCCGAAGCTGTGAAAGCCCACATTTAAGCCCTATAGCTTCAATATCCAAGCACCTATGGGTCAAAATAGGACATATACAGACTGGTTATAGTGATTTTTATACAAAATCTTGATTATTTTAATGTCTACACTTCTAAACCCACATAGGGAGTCATATGGGTGATTGGAGCTGAAAATTAGTGAAATTCCAGCTCTCTCCGAAACCTTAAAACCCACATTTTCCTCCATTTTTGACAGTTTGCCTGCTTATAAGGACAAAATAAGGGTTGATTTCTCATGAATAACCAATTCCTGATAAAATTGATAGCCTTTGGTTTATGTTTAGCCTGTATTTAACTATGTCCATTCCATAGGCCTATGGTTCTCTTAAGGTATTGGACCACCAAAACATTCTGCACTATAATTTAATGTAACTCATGCACCTGTAAAAGTGGACTTTCACCTTTCAAACACTCCAAATCACTCCAAATCATGAAGAGGCACATTTTCCCCCTCTCTGGGTGCCAGATCCAGACATTATTCACCAACCCAGTTTTTCTGTACAAGCATATGTTTGAACCCATCCCCATTTTGGCCTATTCTGCACACAATTAGTGTTTATTTCCAACCTTTTTTTTTAATAAATATTTTGGGATCCTAGACAAAGGAGCTGTCCCTTGTACTCCATATATTCTGAATCACAACAGGTTAAACAATTTATCTATACTTTATTTAAAAGTTTGCAATGATTTTGAACTCTAATATAGACCAATCACAGCCCTCCAAGTCCTAAATCCGTACATCTTGGTGTATTACCTGAAGTGACGTCATCATCAATAGTGGAACGATACCTAGTCGCCTTTTGAAGGGTTCTTCTCTTTTTCTCGCATTTTTTTTAGGATTATACTTATTACTATGTCGATCGATATAGATGATCTGTGTTGTAACCATAACATAAGGCTATTTGCTCGTATGTATCTGATACAATATTGTAGCGGCGGGGCGGGAAGCGCTAGGCTTTCCGCGGGACTCTGCGGGTTGGGCTGGTTCGGTCCCGCACCACGAGGGGGCGCGGTGCCCGCGGTTGCTATATAAGGCCCGCGGGGGCCGCTGCCCCTTCAGTCTATGACTCACAGCTGTCTGGTGCGGACGTGACCCAGCCTCCCCAGCAGAGTCCTAGGTAGACTTTAGGAACGACGTTGGCTATGTAACTGATGAGATCTGATTAATAGAAGAGACACGCCTTGATATTTGTACACCTTTATTCACACAATATACGGGTTGAGTTTTCCCCAAGCTTAATTGAACGACTTACTCCTGTGTTCGCCTAATTCGCTACAATATAGATATCTTTTATATACCTGAATTCTACTTACACATGTTATTTGTTGTAAGGGAGCGTTCAACAATTATGTCACTGCTTAGGGGAGGGGGGGGGGTCTTTGGTTCCTCTATATGTTCCATACAAAAACAGTGACAAGGGGGGTTGGTGGGTCTTGAAAAATGCCTAAATAGCGGTGACATAATTGTTGAATGCTCCCTAAAATCATGGACTATAGATCTGCTTAATGTTTGTATTGTGATTCATTATGCTACTATGGAGACAATAAAGAGAAATTTCAAATAAAAAGAAAACGATTTTAGTCTATAAGTAAGGAAAGGTATCTTTTAGACCTTGAGCGCAAGTGTTTATGAGCCCATTTTGTACAGTAAATCTAGTAATGCTTTTTGAATTGTCACATGTCTAGGGAACCCAACATACTTTGCTAGACATCTTGGTCACCTAGCTCAGTGTAACAAGGGGGACATAATACTCAGTAATCATTTTCGTATCCAGGATTTTGAAAAGGAGGGGGGCGCGCCCCTTATTTAGCCTCTAATTTTGGCCAAATTCCAGGGTAAAATAGGTAAATAAACTCCGTAGTACCCCCCGCGCCCCTGTTCTAAATCCGCCACTGAATATTGTAGAGAAGTGCTAATGTTATGAGGGAGGTTATTGACGTGAGACGGGAACCTCTCAGTATAGTGCTACCACCTGGTGTTTGAAATCTGCTCTACTGGCAATACATTTCCGTCTCATAATTATTCCTGAGGTCGCTGTTGATCTTGTAAGATTCTGAAGCAAGATGTCTAGCAAAGTGATTTGGGCTCCCCAGACATGTAGCATTTCAAAAAACATTGCTGGATTCAAGGTGCGAATATATAAGAATTATGAAAAATATTGAAAAAAAATATATATAACTAAGATGTTGATAGGGGTGGATGCTTCTTGGGGAAGGGGGCGGGGGTTGGCAGGGCCCCCATCAGTAAAGTTAATCCGTGCAATATCATGAGACACGCGCCACCTTTCCTACTCCCCACTAGTGGTCGCCCTCTCACGGCCAATTAACTCCCAATTAACAATTAATGTGCACATGGGGGGTCGGGGTGAGGGAAAGAAAAATGGGAGGCTATGGGGGGGGGGGGGCTCTGACCCTCTAAATATAGGCATCAATGCATCATGCCTATTGGTCGTCATGAGGCATTAATGCAGGCCTTGCAAGTAACTCGCCATGGCTGCATTCATGCATCATGCTGACCCTACAGGGGTGATACACTCAGAGGGATGGCATGATGCTCCAATGAAGTGCTGGGGAGTAGACTCGCCAGTACTTCATTGGTGCATCATGACGACCAAAGGGCATGATGCACTCCTGCATGAGCGGCCCTTGAAGGGTTAAAGGTCCCAGTGCCCTCCTTCATAGACCACAATGCCC
Organism: Acholoe squamosa; assembly: GCA_949317995.1. Classification (NCBI taxonomy): domain Eukaryota; kingdom Metazoa; phylum Annelida; class Polychaeta; order Phyllodocida; family Polynoidae; genus Acholoe; species Acholoe squamosa. Next base: position 68,075,925 of record OX439046.1, on the reverse strand, counting down.
TTCTGCCTCACCCCCATTTTAGTTCTGGTCAACACCACCAGGGCCCCAAGCAGTCACGTGACTCCTCCTGGAGCCCTTATGGTCTGCTGGTCAACAACAACCAACCTTTAACCCTCTGTAGGAGGCATGGTGCCGCATGTGTCATGATGCACCAATGCAGCCCCAGTGATTAACTCTCCGGCAGTGATTTGGTGTATCATGCCAACCATGGAACCATACAGGGTTAGTGTGATGCATGAATGCAGGCCTGGTTATTCACCGACAAATGCCACATTCATGCATTTGAAGCATCATGAAAGACAAAACCTGAATGCTGCCTACGAAGGGGTGGCACCTTAAAGGCTAATACTACAGAAGTGCTTGATGCACCTACGATGTACTGGCCAGTCCACTCACCATTTACGTACCGCACCGTCCCAACTAGAGTGAGTCGTCATGATGCCTTATTAACCTATTTGCAGCATCTGAAGGGTTGATACCTGCCTCTAGGCTGGTAGCCACCTTTCCACCACCCACAGACTTACTCCTGTAATTCCCCGTGTATAAGCCGCAGCTTATAGAATAGACCTTTCCAATCCCGTTATGCAGTTCATAGCTTCAGGCCTGAGTTCACGGTGCGACGTATATTACAGGTTGTTTGATAAAGAATGAACACCTTTTCAGACCCCTGCTTAAACTTATAAATAGGTTTCTCACAAACGCAGGGTCTGTCTAAAACTCTTAAACACGGGATGCGGCTTATATTCGAGGCATTACGTTAGGACTCCCCACACTCAAAGAGTCTCACCCTAGACGGACATGGGCCGTGGACAAAGCACCGGGGGCAAACCCGAGTGGACAAGTGGCTTTTAAAGCCATTAAACCCATTAGGGCTTGGAGTGACCTAGTCACGTGACCATGGTCACGTGGTGCCGGGGGGTATATAGGGGGCACCACTGACTGTGTCTGTCCGTGCGGATTTGGGTGTGGGTGGCCCGTGGGTGGGTGGTATGGAGATTGGGAATATAAAAGTAGCTTTTACACATAATCGCTCAAAATCTCACCTTTGTATTGTCTATGTTTTCGTCTCAAAAGGTAACACATCTCATCTACCTGCTATTCGTACTCAATCATCTTAAGGGAGTGGTCATTTTTTAACAACAGTGGGGGGGGGGTTAGTGGATTTGGGAGGGGGACAAAACAATTTCAGACCCCTCTTGGGGGGGACAAAAAAAAATTTCGTCCGTTTTGATAAGGGGGGACAAAATATTTTCGACGGAAAAATTTCCGATCCCTCCGAGGGGGGATGGAAAATCTTCATTGTGCACACGCGCAGAATTTCACTGACCCCCCTGTTGTTAAAAAATGACCATTCCCTAACTTTCACAGCCGGTGATCCCATAATAAAAAATATACCCGCCCCCCTCCTCTCACAAAAATAATTAAATAGTTGAAATATGATAGATAAAATCCCAGAAAAGAAAGGGACAGACGCTGCATTGGGACTGTATGTAGGTCTAGATGCATGCCATTCTTATGGCCGTCCAAAAAGATTTAGTCTCACAGTAAAGGGTGGGGGGGGGGGGGTAGGCTGTACTGGGGACAGAACAGTATGCAACAATGGTCACGAAAGAGGTGCTCAACGACGCAGCATCACAAATGCGCACCTAATACTCGCCAATGCAATGGCCGATATTTACAATCAAGAAAATGAGACCTACATTATATTGTACTTGTGGGACTTCCACCCTCCTTACCCCTTCCCACAACCAGGTAAATCCAGGATTTATGCCTATTGCAGCATCTTGCTGTGCCATAAAGTGAAGACACTAAGTATCCAGAGCTCTCTATACTGGAGACGTGTGCGTGCATGCTAGCAGGTCCACAAGGGATGCACTGAGCGTGAAAATAATGAGCGAAATATTCCATCAAGTCAACTCCCAGCATGCATTCTATCACTGCACGTGATGCACCATTCATAGTGTAGGTGGGAGGCACTAGGGGGCGTACCGGGTGGCTTAACTCTTTAAGGATTTCTAATGCATTAATGCATCATGCCCAATGGTCATCATAATGCGTGAATGCAGCCCTGGCGAGTAACTCGCCATGGCTACATTCATGCATCATGCTGACCCTACGGGGTTGATACACTCCCAGAGGATCAACATGATGCTCCAATAAAGTGCTGGTGAGCCCTTCTTGCCAGTACTTCATTGGTGCATCATGACGACCCTTGGGCATGATGCACTCCTGCATCAGCGGCCCTTAAAGGGTTAAGGCATGGTGGGTGGGAGGAAGGGGTTAGACAGAGAGAATGGAGAGGGTAAGCGGCGTACGGAGGGAATTAATGCCAGGGGATTAAAGGTGGATATTAAAGAGATCTACGTGGATTAATTAAAGTTTAACGAGAATGTAGTCCAGTAACGACAGAACTATATTTCAAAGACAAAGTACTATACTCAAAATCCGTAGACTCAAAATATTTAGGATGGTAAAAATTTAAAATTCTATTCTGACTTAATTCAATCTGAGGAAATCCCACCCAAAAGTGGACCCAAACAGATATCACTTCTACGTACACTTAATTTGCTGAAATACTATCCCCTACACTTTTCGGGATGAGAGTATGAATAAACGTAGGTCCTAGGGCCTCCCGTTTTAGTTCCCTCACTGTGATTGTGGTGTTGAAACCTAGATTTAGTAAACACAACGATATCTCCAACAAACCAAGAATGTGTCAAGTGTAATTATAAATAGTATTCTATGTTATCCAGACCATCTGCCGGTACCAGACTGCTCCATGTATGTAAAACAGCGTATACACTAGAAACCAGCAGTTCTCGGCCCAGATCTCGTCCCTAGCGTGACTTCCGGTTGGACGCAGCACCAGGTCACCTTAGATTTAATTCGGCTACCTCAGGATAATCAGGAAATATTCACGGTGTCTCTGCTGTAATGTGCCGGCTATAAATCAGGGCCGACACTGCCGAAGTGCCTCCCCTGATCCCGTGTAATACGGGAGTTAATTATTCAAAACATTGAGAGCCTTTCAAGAATGTCAGCGTGGGCTGAGACTTCTCACTCTCTTCATAGTTTCTACTAGGATAATGCCTGTAGTTGTGGGAGTGAGTAGTATATGTAAATGACGCATTGAAACATGCACCAATGAGAGTTGTGTGAAAGGCCTTCCACCAGGGATGTAAGTAGTATATGGAAAGGCACATTGAAAGAGGCACTTATGCTAGGCGCACATTGCAATCAAGAAAATGAGATTTGAAACAGGTACTTTCGACAGGCCTGCCGTTGGGGGAGTAAGTAGTGCATGAAAAGACGCATTGAAACAGGCACTCATGATAGATCTAGGCGTGACATTGGATAAGTAAGTAGTATATGGAAGGAAACGTTAAAACAGGCATAAATGCAATAGGCCCTTTTTGAAATTTTCCATTTAGAACTATGGTGTAGCCCGGTATAGAAGACGTGCATTGGCTACAAATGGTGTCATTGACTAAAAATGATGAGAGATATCAGCTACAGTTCTTCAGTAAACACGTAGACCGGCTCTGACCCTTTAATGTAGCTCATGAAATTAGGTCCACTATGAGTATTGTGAGGTCTTACCTGTGTCTAACATGCATTTATAACTGGTGTCTGGATCGGGACCTTTATCCAAATCAACCTAGCATCTGTCCCTTCTAGAAAGAATACTAGAGAGACTTGTTGCTTCTGGTGCATGGGTATACCTCCTCCAGACTCCTTATGCATCCAGCCTTATGCTTTCCTACCACCCGCTGTTAAATCCCACCCCCTCCTTCCTCCTTCACCCCCTGCCCCGAGCAGCTCCCAATAGCTGAGCCGAGCACCATAGGGTGGCTATGTGATCTATCATCGGCAGGCCAAATTGATCGCTACCAGCCAAAGGCGCACTTATTCCTCGCTTGTACTCAATTAAGGGCGGCGCCGCCGGCGCTTTGCCTTGATATTAGTGCGGCGTGATTAATGGGAGATTAATAAACAACCCAGGGACATAGCCTCACGTGCTGGAGCAGCCTCCAACCTCCTCACATTCCTCACTGGAGGAAGCAGGGGATGTAAGGGGGGGGTGGTGGTGGTGGGTAGGGGAATGGGGAGAGTGGAAAAGCCAAAATGACTGTAGATGGAGAGGAGAGACCGGGTTGTAAGGTTATAGAGAGAATGGAGAGCCATCTTCTTAGCACGTTGATGACCATTTAATAACAACTACACATGTATTTAAGAGGGGACAGCCAAATAAATCTAAGTATATATTGTACCTGTAATATCCTGCCAGAGGTAAAAAGAAAACACTATGTGCAGTACTGTTAGAGGCTCGCTATCCAGCCACTATGTGTGCATAAATAATGCTATCAAACAGCTGATATCTGTATCAAAGCCACATTACATTCCCCCTTACTCTAAGTGTAGCATAGTTTATGTGAGTTAAAATGGTGATCAAAAGGTGTAGTGATAGTGTTCATTTTTTTACACAGGTAGGTTCTTCATGCACTTCCACACAAATCCGGCAAAGTCAATTTCTTTTAATTTGATCAGAAGTGGACGGAAATACAAGGGGAAGATTGCGGATTTGCTCCAGATTCAAAATTGGGAATAAATCAGCTTCGGTGGAACACCCGCTGAGGGGTTATCACACGAGGCAAAGCCGAGAGAAATATTTTATAAGCCTCAGACGGACCATTCAAATCTGACTACCCTATCAGACAGCATTGTGAGGGATAGACAATGCAGTCAAAGTGACGTGTTAATCCTCATAGATAGGGGTGTCTGTACTTTACGGCCTTTGTCCTGTGGTCACCTTACACTATCAGTGGTCAGCTTAAGCCTGAATGCTGGTCAAGGGGTGATCAGGGTTACCCTGTGTGGTGTCACTGATACCCTCCTCACCCCTTGGGAAAATGATAAACCCCACTTTTAGATGTGAGTGCAATTAAATTTTCTCACACAATTGCCAAGGTCAAACACTAATAGCACACATTGTACTCAGGTTCATGTGATTTTTACCCGCCCTTTGTGCCAAAAGTGGAAAAGTAGGTTAATAAGATATTACAGCAGATTAAAAAAAATCAGGGAGGAACTAACCGCATTAGTGACGCCTGTCTCGAAGCCTGTTCTTGTCCACTCAACCTTGGGCGACCTTCAATATGACCTTCACTGATACCCAGAACTTGACCTTAGACTTGACCTCGTCTGACCCTGACCCGACCTATGGGTCAGCCACCCACCATGATCCTACCGACGTCAACTTTTATATTGTTCATTTTCAATAATCAGAGATTATGAGATTATTTATGGATTAGCCATAAAGTACTGTGGTCGCAATTTCTTTCGTGGTGTTACATGGTTTTTGCGTCATTCGTGAATATGAAAGGTCTGTGAATTTCACTAGGCAACACTGCTGTAGGTTATTAATGCAATTAAAAGATGGGAGGGAGGGGGGGGGCTAATTGAAAACACTTTTGGCCCTTTCTGTCCCTATAAGAACCTCCCCCCCCCCCATCTTTTTTTTTAACTGAATGCTACATGTATTAGGAAATTCATTCTTCCTTGGTAGATGGGTAGATGAACATTCCCCCTGGAGGCAGGTGACTGTTGCCCGTGTGAGGAGATCGTCATGCAGTCCCCATTTTTTTTTGGAACAGAAAAGAAGGGCTTAAAAAGACCTAAAATATGTAAATGTTAAGATAAGTTCCTAAATGTTCACATTCCCAATCCTTCAAGAATAGCGTAATCTAAAGGTAAAAATTCCAAAACGCGATCTATATATTGGTCAAACCGATACCTACGTGTTGGGTTCCTGCCGTGATTAGACTTAAGTTAGTTACTAGAAGCTGGGTTTAATGTGTGTGATACGTCAACAGGCGAGGCTAGTTTCTTGTTTATCCACTAGGGTGCTCTGGTGATCCCCTGGTGTGATGGAGTGCTTGAAGTTAGGCCTTGATTGAACCCCACGTCCCAGATAGATCTACAACCCTCTCCCCCTGTGGATTACACTATATTATCATGCCTTTTAGGCATTTTCTTGCTGTTTGGCCCAATCATAGGACATACTAGGCCTGTATTCTATACAAAAGGCTTTTCCCCTTGCAGGCCATTCGGTCCTGCCAATTCTATTATTTAACAGGCCCCGATTAATTTTGGCAGGACTGAATGCCTCAAAGGTATTGTTTTTTCATGAAAGAAATGATGAGAAACAAGAAAGAACTCAGTATCTTCATCATTTAACTCTTTGAACATCAACAAACAGTAATGCTCTTTGTTTTAGGCTGACGAAAACCTTAATAATGGTCCGATTTGGAGGGCATAAAAACAATCAGACATTCGGCAGTCGGGCAATTTCTGTGGGCCTGGCAACGAGTTTGCCAGCAAGATGTCTCACGAGTTTGCATGGCAAGCAGCGGGGTCAGTGGGTTAGCTAAAAAGAGACATTGACCACTGTTGACTAGATAGCAGTAAATAATGATGTGTGCCATTCTGATCAAGAAATGGTTAACTAGGGTTTGTCTCTGACTGTTTGCTTCAGCAGTGGCTCTACTTTTCCTGCACTTTCTTGTCCTCTGTGGCCATCCATCCTCTCATAACAGAATATTAGGTGCCTAATGGAGGACAGTGGTCAAGGCAGCTGACCACCAGCGCGCCATCCAGCGGCCAACACGGCCACAAACACGCCATTATAGGAGGCGCCACGTGACCACCTTTGTCTCCATGGAAACCGACCCCTAGTGTCATTGGGGCGAACCAAACATGTCATATTTGTTCTGTTGATCTTGGGTGTCTAGTGGAATGTGGTGTCTGTGTTGCCGCTTTGTGGAATTGGTGCTGTCAGTGTCACGAAGCATAACTCTATCACTATTTACCAGCCCCAAATATAGGTTTACATGATTGTCTAAAATAGCTTTCACTCACTCTGCTATTGTGAGGACCTTAACTCTCAATCTCCTAGTTGGTCCTCTAGACAACCTGTACACTATATCCTACATGGTTAAAATCTCAGGAAATATTCTAACAATGACCAACCACTTTTAGAGAATAAACTGGATTCCATTTTTTTTTAAGAATAGGCTTCTCCTCACCCGGGGTGTATATATTTGCCCTTAGGTCCTTCCACGTGGGTATCAAACCCTTCGACCATAGGCGATATCCAAATTACGATAACTACCACCATTGTAAGTTGGTTACACATTTCTACACATTTTGGTTATAAAACTAACCCATCTATGCCACTACTGCTACTGCCCCCAAGCGTCCACTTTGGGAACCAGGCATGCTGGGTTTCAGCCGGAAGTGGGAGACACGTTTGGCCTGTCCATAAAACCACGTGACCAGCGTTACCATGGCCACGTGAGAAGGGTGTTGCCATGGACACGGCAACATGGCGGCAGGTTCCTGTAATGGCCTTCACAAATTAGGCGCTGGTCTGTGGCTGGCTCAATAAAAAGTGGCGCCATTCTCCATGTGGTGGTAAGGATGGCGGCATCTACTTGTGTCAAAGATAGACATAGAACCATAGGCCCTAGATTCTTTTTTTCTTTTCTCTTTTTTTTTTTTTTTTTTGGGGGGGGGGGGGGGGGGTGGGCCTTGTTATCGTCTAAGATATCTTTTTTCTCTTGATTTAGTGCTATATCCCCAAGATGGGGGACATAGGGCACTTCCGGGTCAATTCATATATTTTACATACACATGTCTGCAGCTGCCAAGGGTACACTGTGAGAATTCCATCTAAGCAATTATGGGTCACTTTCTCAAAAGAAAAAAAAAAATAACAACTCTAAGCAATTATTGTGGCTCCATCTTAGGGAGCAACAGTGTATTGTAGAACAGCTTATCAATGAGTTGGGGAAGCACCAACCCTAGCATAAGGAATAGGCGGCAATATACATCAAACTGTGACGTTTCGCTTGGTAGGACTACAGGGCCTAACATGATGTCTGGTCAGTATGTCCAATAGGCCTATGTCTTAAGGCACATGGAGCAAACATTAGAAGCCCGATGATAATGTATACATATATTTTATATGGTTCCATTGAACCCAACCCTATTGTTTCCTGCCAACACCTACAAAGTAGCATATTTATTCTAACAATATTCAAAGTGGAAACGGTGGTTTGGGGAACCTTCCCAGTCTAGTGCCCATTTACCTACGGCATGCTCGTCAAACACAGTTATCATCTTTTTTCAATTTCCCATAACTAACCCACCTAGAATCGATGGGGTAGACGTGCTCTTAGAATAGAACAGTCTATTGTGTTTTAAAACATGAAGAAGGGGGTTTTATAGAAGACCAGAGTAACCACTCCTGTTAGATTGTGAGCATGAATAAGACATGAAGTACCCATGCAAATCATCATCAGTTATGGCGGGAAAACCTGGGAACGCCCGTCAGCCAGACGACTTTTAAGATGAGCGATAATGGGGAGAAATCGAAGGTACCTGAAAAGCATTATAAATCGCTTGAGGAGACACCCTGAAAACGTCCAATGAGCGAACAGCGCCTACCCTGCTCCTTTTGACGACAAACCCTTTTGACCTTGACCCAAACATTCTTCGGCCATCCTGGAACTGTCGCTATGGCAACCAAAACGCCCGACCGGAAGCCGTGGACACGCGGGTAAGATGGATCGACCGACGGAGGAACACAAAAGTGGTGTGCGTGATTATGAAACCTGAAGAGGCCGCCTGGCCGCGCATGAATACAGCCAGCTGCAAGACGCTGCACGAGAGACCCACTCACTCACTTCCAGAGGAAAAGACGCCGCATTGAAACATAGTACGTCAACAAGGATTGCTGAGTGGTAGGTCTGCCTCAGCCGGAAGTGGAAGAGCTATGAGTTGCTGTTCAACTAACACTACTGTGAATCTGCAGGTGGTTGACCTTCTCTGGCCCCTCTCTGACTTCCCCATAATTTTCCTTGACTCCGAGACTGTCGTATATGTCAAGGTGTTTTTTTTTTAAATGCTGGAATTGGCTCCACTTTTATAACACATAATAGAACATTTAGGCAGTTTATATGGTACCGCACGGTACCGTCACCTTAAAGGCATCTTTCTCACACCATCCAATTCATTGCATGTAGGCCTAGGGTAGATTGACCTACAGACGGGCACATACCGTAACCTTTAGACATCCACCCAATATATTTGCAATGAAAAAAACAAACCATTAAGGAATCGTTGATGAGCATTGAATCAACCAGTTGGTAATGTTGATTCACTAGCAAACTAGATGTTATGGCTATTTTCTGGGGGTGGACGTCTCAAGGTATGTGGCCGTCTTAAGGTTAATCTACCCTCCATGTACTCTCATTTGTTGTATACAATCCCTGATCACAATCTGGGGTCAGGTATTTAAATAGCCTACCCAACTCACCACATTTCTCATATACGTGGGCAGATTAATACAATCATATCGGAATAAATCCTTAAAGCATTCGATATCTAAAGGTCACATCCATGTGGACATTGATTAAATGCATGCCAAAGGGAGTGGTCATTTTTTACCAATGGGGGGGGGGGGGGTTTCAGTTTGGGGGGGGGGACAAAAAGGTTTTTGCCCCATTTGAGCGAAAAAGCCCACGTGAGTGAGAGTAATAGACGTTTTAGGTCATTTCGACAGCTAAGGTCATATTCATGGCAAGAACTACATTACACAATTTCACAGAGGAATATGTCAGTGCCTGCGCATATGTGCACCACACACATCCGAGGGGATAGTAAAGAGAGAAATAGACCTTTTTAAGTGGGCTAGGGAAGCCCTAAAAAGCCCACGTGCCACTAAAGAATAGCAGGGAGGATGGAAAAATCCCCCCCTCGGAGGGGGAGACGGAAAACTTTTCGACGTGCACATGCAGACTTTCATCAACACCCCCCCCCCCCTGTTGTTAAAAAATGACCACTCCCTAAGTACATGCAGACATGAGGATCCCTATCCATCAACTCACAAACTTAATGCTGGATGAATTCCTCACGGTTATAGCGTTATTAGCAGTTGTATATAGAAACTTACATAGAAATGCCACTCGGCTAGGAGTTAGATCATAAGGTACAACACACTCTCAGTCCCAATTGTATATCGTCTATAAATACCCCTGTAAGTAGGCAGTAGAACCACTTGTAACTATAGCACTATGTACATCTAGTATGTATGTTCATGCCTACACAAGGTAATACTGTATAGCAGGATAAGAAGCGTTCTACTGTATATTTACGTGGGTGGGCTGACAGTACACATAATGGATCCCCCAATCTCTACTTCCAAACACTAGTTCTTTTATGTAACACAGGTCTATGCTTGTAGAGCCTCTTAGCTATTCAGTCCTTTATACACAGGTCTGCAATCCCTGCACCACCAAAGATGGAAATAGGCTCCTGGTACAACAAGCCGGTAGTGGTCACTTTATGAAGAGGGGCTACTATAGAGGCCCAGACCGGACAGTGGGCAGGGGAGATGACCAGGGGGAGGTGAGGAAAGGTGGCCCACCCCCTTTGCCAAGTGGCCATTAATACTAGGTGCTTAAGGCGGCCTTAGGGCGTGCATTAAACCCCAGCTCTGATTAAGGATCGTGACAGGAATAGTGTGTGCTGGATGTGACTAGGGGGCGCTTTGTGTCTTCGCTGGTCCGCCGCGTGATCTTGCTTGTAGATCAGCGGACCGCTGGTACTAGTCTTGCCACCAAGGAAGTAGTGCCAACATCTACTGTGGGTGGTATGGGGTGCTGGGTGATATTTTTGTATTTATGTTTGAGTTAATGTGAAAAATCAGGGGGCAACATTGTCATACTAGTTACTGAGGTGTATCTGGGGCATTTGTTAGATTGAGGCAACATTTCCATATACTACTTAATAAGGTATCTTGGGTATTTGTTAAGTAGAGGCAGCATTTCTATATACTACTCACTAAGTGTATCTGGGGTATTTGTATGGTTGAGGCAACATTTCCATATATACTAATTACAGAGTGTATCTTGGGTATTTGTATGGTTGAGGCAACATTTCCATATATACTAATTACAGAGTGTATCTTGGGTATTTGTATGGCCGAGGCAACATTTCCATATACTACTTACAGAGTGTATCTGGGGTATTTGTATGATCGAGGCAACATTCTCATATACCGTAATCTCCCGCGTATAAGGCGCATCCCGTGTATGAGGCGCACCTAGAGTTCAAGAATATGGTCAGAAAAAATAAAAATTCATAACTTTTGTTCTTCAAAATGGATTTTGAAAATTAAAAAAGCTATGTGTAGCTCTAGGCGTCCATACACCTCTGGAGCCCTCTATCTCATATTATCACTTAGGAGGAGTGTAATATATCAAAAGAAAGCTCTTGGTGTCCCCCTTGTGGATCGAATGAGAACTAAAATCCTGCATATAAGACGCGCCTTATACGCAAGAGATTACGGTACTACTCACTGAGTGTATCTGTGGTATTTGTATGGTCGAGGCAATATTTCTATATACTCAGCAAATGTATCTGGGGGATTGTTATTGTGGAGGCAACATTTTTATATACCTTCCCAGAGCTTCGACGAATCAATATGATGTTGTACAAAGTATTACCCATTCCAAGTGTCTAATGTATGCAGATGACATAGTCTTGTACTCAGCAAGCATGGTGGCTGAGCGAAGTGTTGCAGCCTTACAGAGTGATATAAATTCTGTTGCTGTGTGGTGCCAGAACAAGAGGTTAACAATAAATACATCTAAGACTTAGTGGTGTATGTTTGGCTCCCCAAACAGACTGAGAAATATTGAAGGATATTGCCTGCTTATGTATGGCTCTAAACTGAAACTGGTTGACACTTGTTACTTAGGCGTGAAGGTAGACAAAAGTCTGAGTTTTGAGCCCTGCTCCAAGGAAGTCATAAAGAAGGTCAACAATAGATTGTTTAAATTTGGCAAGATAAGAGACCTGTTGACACGTGAAGTGGCTATAACTGTATATAAAACTACAATAATGTCCCTTTTCGATTACGCATCATTTATCTATGGAGGGGTTAACCAACGCTACACAGACAAACTGCAGAGACTACCAAATAGGGGTCTAAGAATCTGCCTTCGTATACCTGTCAGAGAAGCTTCTATAGATGAGCTGCACAAAATATGCAGTGCACCAAAATTGGATAGACGCCAAGATGAATTGTTGCTGAGTTTGATGTTTAAGTATGCCAAAACTGGTCAGTATGTTGATAGGGACCCACCTGGTAGAGACACTAGGAGAAGCAGACACACTCATTTCAAGTACAAACCAAGGTTGAAAAGGGAGTTTGTGAAGCGTTGTCCCCTATATCGGGGTAGTAAACTATGGGATAACCTTAGTTCTAAGGTTCAAGATTCTGACACTAAATCTAAGTTTAAAACAAGGATTGGTCGTATTGAGAATCTGTATGAAATAGATAAAGGTGACACATTGAGTGATCATTCTGATAGTGATGGCAGTCTACTCTTTGGGACTGACACAAGTGTAACTGAATAGTTTCATGTGGAGGCTTTTCAAGTCCCATCTTGCAAATGTGTGCTACATCTGTGTGTGTTTTCTTAAAAGAACCCAATGTATGATATCGTATGTTTCTGTTAGCCTTGCTATACTCCCTTGCTCTTAATATGTTTAGCTTGTATAAGTAGTTGTTTTATTAGTACTTTGTATTACTGCAAATAGTCATGTTTACCTTAGTTAATGTGTGCTAGTCAGTAGCCTTTATAGCCTTAGTCATATTGTGTCATTACTTGTACTAGTCCATATTAGTTCATTATTCATATTTTGGCAACAAGTATCAATATATATATATATATATATACTACCGTAATATCTCGTGTAAAAGGCGCAGCTCGCATATAAGGCGCCCCCCAACTCACAGGGGGGCTGTTTCGCATATAAGGCGCCCCCCTGAGGGGAGATTTTTGTCAATTTAGTACTGTCCTATAGTAAAAATACCCCCCCCCCCTATAAGGCGCACCCCAAACTCAAGGCAATTTACCTCCCACGTATAAGACCCAGCAGCATTTTGTTTGGCGTATAAGACGCGCCTTATACGCGGGAGATTACGGTAGTCCTTTTTAATTGGTGTCAAAATGGTATTTTACAGTGATAACCATACTTTGTTACTCTCATTTTCACATTTTCATCATATCATCATTGCCTAAAAACACTGTGTAGATTGATATAAGAAATTTCAGTAGTACAAACATATACTGTTACAGGTTGACTCAATGAGCTTATATATTGAGCAACTATCATAATCACTTCATTCATGTCATGCAATTTGCTCAATAAAAGGGCTGGCATGGTTAGTGCCAGCTCGCAAATGGAAAAAAAAAATACCACTTGCTGAGTGTATACATGGGTTATTTGTATGCTCGAGGCAACATTTCCATATACTACTTCCTGAGTGTATCTGGGCTACAGAGTGTATCTAGGGTATTTGTTTGGTCGATGCAACATTTCCATATACTACTTACGGAGTGTATCTGGGGTATTTGTATGGTCGAGGCAACATTTCCATATACTACTTACGGAGTGTATCTGGGGTATTTGTATGGTCGAGGCAACATCTCTAAATACTTCATACCGAGTTTATCATGAAAAGATTGGAAAGATTTTAAAGGGTGCACCTGGGTTCTATCCTTGTGCAAAAGCTGTCCGCTATACGTGAGGTAATATTATGAATAACAATGTAAATTTGGTAGTTGGTACCCGAGGCAACATTTCCATACACTACTTATTATGCATATATGGGGGAGTTTGTAGTTGGAGAAAACATTTCTAGACAACACATACATATCATACACATATGCATTTCAATGGTCACAACTCAGTTGACTCTAGTTATCCCAACTCCCTTTACAAGTTCAAAGCATCCCAAGTAGTTGTAAGAATAAGGCAACATGTAACAACCCCTGACTATAAGAGATAGGTAGGTATACTTATTCTACCTAGACCAACAAAGCAAATGTGAACCATGTACTTAAAGGATTGAACCTCATATGCCGGCAGGGGTGGCATACAATATGCCGTATGCCACGCTGCCATATGCCACGCCCAAGATGAAGAAAAACTGCAGTGAGAGTTGCTGTTACAACTTTGACATTTCATCAGGCAAAAGTACAGCAGCTTTACAATAAATCTCCATAAACTTGACCTTTTGTCTGCTGTTGTTGCTTTAGGTGGTAGAATAAAAAAAAACAAAAAAAAACATGGCACTCGTGGCTTACAAAGCCATTTGTGAATCTTTGGTGGGCATAACACTACTCATATGCCCATCATCCATGCCGTGTTGATTCTGGTGAATAGTAGATACTCAAGATGTCTTGGCATTGTACATATTCTATATGGGCTCTTTTATAGAACCTGACACTTGGAGCCCCATTCTGATACTCCTTAACACCCTCATACCCCAAACCAACCACCACCACCCAGGAGGCTTACATCCCTGCCCCACCTCCAGGGCCTTTATAGCCTGAACCACAACACACGGCCAAAGGTGGGTTTCCTCCTGGGTCAGCCTTGAGGGAGAATGCAGACATCTCAAATGGCTTCCTTCAGCGCAATCAACCATTCAGGGCGGCCTTCCAGGGCGAGGACCCTGTGGTGCAACCCCTTAAACCTTTAAGGTCCGCTGATCATGCAGGAGTGCATCATGCCCATAGGTCGCCATGATGCACCAATGAATCGCTGGCGAGTCTGCTTGCCAGCACTTCATTGGAGCATCATGTCGACCCTTCAGGAGTGTATTCAGGGGCGTAGGAAATGGGGGGGGGGCAGGGGGGCCAGCCCCCCCAATCACAGAGGAGGTGGGGCCTGAATATGTCCCCCCCCCCAAATATGTCAAGCCCCCCCCCTATAAAATGTACAAGATTCTCACAGCTCAGCACTCAAATTGGACAAATATGTAATTAAGATAGGGAAAATGGCAGATTTGTTTAAAGATAAGCCACCAAGGAGTATTCTTTTATATAAATCCAATACAGTGATACATTAACACCAGCAACAATTTATGGTGGCTGGGATGGGGCCCCCCTGCCCCGCCCCCTTCCTATGCCTCTGCTGTATTGACCCTGTTGGGTAAGCACGATGCATGACTGTAGCCCTGGTGAGTTACTCACCAATCTGTTTATGTATTAATGCATCAACAGCCCTAAAAGGATCAATTAGGGGCTACTACTTCATGCATTGATACATCATGCCGATTGGTCGTCATGATGCATACATACGGCCCTAACTCGCCAGGGCTGCATTCATGCATCATGCAGACCCTTCAGGGTTAATGTACCCCCAGAGGATTGGCATGATGCTCCAATGAAATGATGGCGAGCATGCAGTCTCACCAGCACTTCATTGGTGCATCATGACGACCAATGGGCATTAGCTGCCCTTAAAGGGCGCGGGAGCCCGTTGTGCATTTAATGTCCATCTGTGCAGTGTTTGGGGAGTCTGGGTTAGGGCCGGGCTAGTAGGGGCAGACAGAACGTGGTTAAACTTAACACCGAGGTCTTATAGCTTTACTCCTATTGAGGATCCTGGCTTCTGGTCTTAGTCCTGGGCTGACAGGGAGGGGTGATTTAGGAGAGATTTGGCCTAATCTTGTACAAGCGCTTGGTTGCCTTTTGTAAGGCTTTTAGTCGGCGGTCTATGCCTTAGGGTGGCGTTCAAGCCTCAGGTAAACCTGCTGCTGACGTGCTCTAAGACTTACCTATCACCTCTTGGCTTTCTAGGGTCCTGTAAATCTGGCAATAGGTGCCTTTGGGTGAAGTACCTTCACGGCGTCCTTCTCCCGGTAACTGCCGCTAAAGTGTCTCTACACTGTAGCCTTAGGACTTAAAGAAGGGTTCTGTAGAACAGGGCTGTCTAAAGGGAAAGGGATATAGGAGAAGGGAGATTTGGTGTATGAGGATATATATCATGTCATTAGGGTAGTCTATACCTCTGTTGAAGATTACATTTTGGGCCTCTAAGGAATTTTGAATGATTTTGGAGTCAGGATTTTATATGAACTTCCAATCTACTTGACTAGCGAAAGCTGGCCAATAACACTCGCTGGCCAAAAACAAAGAGAACGGAAAACTTCAAAAGTGAATCAATACATGTACATGGTTGAATATAGAAATATTGACCATAAAACAGAAATTCCCAGTTTAGCAGGGAAAATTGCGTATTTTGAGGTGCAGGCCGCCCAGGAGCAGCTCCGTGTGAGTATCCATGTACCAGCCCTTCAGTGGCCGCTGATGTATTAATGTATCATGTCCATTAGTCGGAAAGATATGTGAACGTAGCCCTTGTGACTAACTCACCAGGGCTACATTCATATATTATACCAACCATACAGGGTTAATAAAGTCCTGGAGGGTTGACATGATGCACCAATGAAGTGCTGGCGAGTCTACTTCATTGGTGCATCATGACGACCAATATTCATGATGCACTCCTGTATCAGCAGCCCTTAAAGGACTCGGTTAGAGCAGCTCTGTGTATAGGTATCTGTGGTACTTAGCGAGCTGCTCACATACCCTGGAGGAGGCTAGGTTACAACAGAGCAGGCTGAGTTGCTCAGAGAGCTGCTCAGTGCAGACCAAGGGCTGGTAGTGGAGTCTCTCCATGTTGTCTGTCTATTGTAGAGTGACAGGAAGGGGAGATACAAACATGACCCTCAGGAGCTCTGTTTAACCCTTTAGGGGCCACTGATGCATTAATGCATCATACCCATTGGTCGTCATGATGCACCAATGAAGTGCAGGTGAGACTACTTGCCAGCACTTCATTGGAGCATCATGCCGACCCTCCGGGAGTATATGTATTAATCCCGTAGGGTCGGCATGATGCTCTAATGAAGTGCGCAGGCAGTCTCTCCAGCACTTCATTGGTGCATCATGACAACCAATGGGCATGATGCACTCCTGCATCAGCGGCCTTTTAAGTGTTAACTGCGGTACCATAAAACCCCATATATAAGCCGCTCCTTGCCGACAATTTCAGACGATGAAATAAGGGTTTGGTTTGGTTGATTTTACCTCCGCTAACTGATGCATTGGTGCATCATGATGCATTGGTGCATCATGATACATTGGTGCATCATGATGACCAGTGAGCATGATGCCCAAATCTATACTATCAGTGTTTACAAGATTAACCCTTTAACCCTTGAAGGGTCGCTGATGCATTATTTCACCATGGCCAGTGGTCGTCATGATGCACCAATAAAGTGCTGGCAAGACTGCTCACCAGCACTTCATTGGAGCATCATGACGACCAATGGACATGATGCATTAATGAATTAGAGGCCCTTAAAGGGTTAACTTTAAGGGTATTATAGATCTATATAATTATAGAAAACAAATGGTTTAAGTGTTTAAGGGCTAAGGTGCAGGTCATAGAACAATGGATATCTACCTAACACCCTCATACCTCCTGAGATAGGGGTAGCATTCTAACTGGGCCCCACCCTTATCATTGGACCTCACTAATTGGCCAATCAATCTCCTGCCCCTGCGTTCCTGCAGGATCAATCTTCATTCAGGGGTGAAGTTCGCGCATGCGCTTCCGGATTCTGCGCCTGCAAGTCGAGGCATGACTCCAAATAAGGAATTGGGTGGGTGTCCACAGGAAAACCGTGATTTCCGGTCTTTTGTAACTCATTGATTCAAGGATTCCTCCAATATTGCCATGGCGTTCCATTACTTCATTGGTCAGGTGGATTTTGTGTTTGGTTTAACATGGGGCTTGTTCGCTTGACACAATTTGATCTTAGCTATAGTTACTTCTTGTTCAAGAGACTTTATCTGTTTGGGAACTTTATTGTGTGTCGGGGCTTCCTATGCCAACTGGACTGCCACAATGTTAAGCGTTCAAAATGGGTGGGTATTTAGAGCGCTGTTTATCCAAAACAGAAGCGATTGCATCTACGTGGTGAAAAGTACCCCAATTATGGATTGTTGCATTCACGAGATTAGGGATAAAAATGCTTCCAGTAAATGTCCCCTTCTCTTCTCGAAGGATGGTAGCTAGAAGCCAATGCCGCCTAAAATATCCTTTGAGTGAAAAATATTCCTTGAATGATTGCGTCACCTTTGTCTCAAAGACCATCTTATACAAAGGCATGTAGACAGGTTAGGGAACGTTCAACCAACCCTACACATGCACTCCGTCGTAAGTCTAAAATACAGTCTGGTCTTAACCCTCTATGGCCCACATACCACTTTAGAAATAAAAGGCCTACATTCAAGGTCACTGATAATCATTAAAGGTCACTGATGCATTAAAGCCTCATGTCCATTGGTCCTCATGGTGCATGAATACAGTCCTATGGAGTAACTCGCCTATATGGTTGATACAATCCTGGAGGGTCGGCATGATGCACCAATGAAGTGCTGGTGAGCAGACTAGCCAGCACTTCATTGGTGCATCATGAGGACAAAGGAACATTAACCTGGAGGCATCAAGTGGTCTTTAAAGGCTCCTAACGCATTAATGTACCGTGACAACCCAGTGATAATGAACATTAATTATCTATTTCTAAAACTGTTAGCCTCTAAAACTTACAACTGCAACCATTATAATCTCTCACCAGTGATATAGATATAGACACAGTAAGACAATGATGGTGCTTTAGAAACACATGCACTTATAAGCCTACAATCACTATTAAAACTGCCCTCATATATATCCTTATGATCGGTTGTAAACATTACTTGCTTCTGAAACACTGGACTTCGATGTGATGTTCCAATGACGTGCTGGTGAGGCATTGGTGCACCATACTGGTCATTGGACATAATGCACTCCTGCATCAGTGACAGGTACAGGGGTTTTAAAGGGTTAATGCCTTGAGGCGGCGTCCTCTTAGACCCTGGAGAAGTGGACCTGGTGACTGCCCTATTAGGGTTAACTTATTCATGAAGGTGAGCGTCCCTGCCCCCAACACCCGCTGGCGGACACTTTGGGAAGTACTGAGGTATGACCTGGAGGCTGGGTGGAGGGGGTTACTAGTTAGGCTCGGGAGTGAGGGCACATGCGCACAACCATTATCTATGTAAATAACCACTATCTGTAGTACTCCAGTTAGAGCTTGACAATCCAAACATTATCTGTGTAGAAATAATGATATCTGTACAGTCTTTGTGAAAGGTTTTTCACCATGCAGTACACTCGGTCCTGCAGATTTCTAATTCTGAAGGCTTGGTTTAACTTTTGCAGGACCAAAACATAACGAGTATCTAAAGGCATTCTCTGGGAATAAAGAAAATCATAAAAGCAAAAATTTATAAATTCTATTTCTATCATGAAATATATCAATATGTTAACGCATTTTGTTCCATACTGTAAAAACCTACATACTGTAGCCCCAGGTGTGGTGATGCCAGCCAGACATCTTGTCTGACAGTCTGACGAATTTTGTTGGCCCGGGAGTCATTCAGACGGCTATAGCCGGTGTCCGACGAGACTCAGAGTTTTGGCAAAGACTGTCTGTATCAAATTCAGTGTGCCAAAACGCTGTTACTTGCATCAAAGATGCATTGGATCTCCGCTTTGTACTAAGTGCATCAAATGAGCTTGTTTTCCTTAGCATAGTAAAGGAGGAACACTACAGAGAGAGGTCATTTTCACAGATAGCGGTTGTACCTGGGTAGGGTGTAAATGCTGTCGGAAGAGCAGGGTAGTAGTAGAGGGAAATTGTTACCTGGAGCAGGTGGTAAAAAGATTTAACGTGTGATATATATCACATATGGCCCAGGGTCTACTACCATAAAAACCCTCTATCAACCCTGTAGGGTCACAGCCAATCAGTGGCCCCTACCTACTGGAGGAGTAACTCTCCCAGCATTGGTATAATTTGTCCAGCCATATCTTTTGAACTCTAATCTAGGGACCATGTTCCTGGGTGATGTGTTGTTAGGTTTCGACCCCTAGGGTCTCATCAGGTGTTATATAAAGAGAGGTGCTAAATTAGGCTTGTGACAGTGTCACTAAATTTTCAATATCATTATAATGGAATATAATAGAATATAAGAGGAGATTTTAGCATTGGCGGGATCCAGTGCAGGGTCTACAGGATACCATCCTTGTGTACCCAACACTCTGAGAGTCAATCAGTTAAAGGGGTATAAGTAGTTATAGACTCCTTAAATTCCCATTACCTGGTTGAAGTTACAAAACAGGGACTGTCTTGTTTGGTAGGGATGGTCCCGGTAAAAAAAAACAAAAACAAAACAAACTTTATCCTTAGCATGCTTAGTTTATCGCTCAGTCCCCAATGTGTTATGTGTATAGCTTGGATACTGTAAACATTGTCGGCTGAAAAAAGTGTCTCACTTGGTGAGAACCCATAGGACTCCATGTGCTAATTTCATCGCCAAAATCTATCTGACCCATAGACCCAATGGTTAAAGAACTTGTAGTCAGTATAGCTCCCAAAAACATGGCGTAAGTACAGCAGCTTTTTTCGTAGAGAAAGACATCACTCACCGTAAAGGACAAAATGTTGTCTGATAGATGAGATTTGAAACTTTCCTTTGGCTTTTGAAAAATGTGTAAACTAACAGTATATCACTGAATGATTACACCCTAAAGTTGGTGATTACAAATTTGTGGATCTGACTGAAAAACCCGGCTCCAATTGCCCAGGGGATACCCTGGGCCAATAATGAGCTCGATCTGTCCTGCAGGTATCATATCAAGGGTTGGTAAGGTAGATATAATACTGCTGTTAATGCTGTCAAATAATAATACCTTTACTAAGGGTCTTTCTGGGGGGGTGGGTGCCCTGGCTCTTGATTTCAAATTTGTTTAGTTGGTCGTATATGAACTTTAGTTCTTCTGAGGAGTTAATAACCTCTAGGTTTATAGGCGGGGCGCGCCTTGTATGCGGGAGAGTACCGTAGAATACACAGCTGCGGGAGGAGTCATTCACCACATCTGTCTTCATGCATCAGTGTGAAATACAAGGAGCAGTCAATGAAATCATGACGCAGGCCTAAAAGGGTTTAATCCACGTAAACTGCCATGCGGCCTGAACTCTAATGGTAGAGATGATGTTTAAATGGCACTACCCTACCTACAACCCCCCACCTCCCCCCACCAACATCATCCTCGCCATCTCTCCCCTATAGTAACCTGTACCATTAGAGGCAGGTAGGTCGGCAGGTGCAAACCCATATAGACACGCACCCACACACACACACCACCTATACCGGCTTAGCGGGATTGATTATGAGCCAATGATATAATTCCAACTATTCACTGCGGGCCTCTCCAGTGGCAGAACCAGGATCTGGAAAAGGAGCGGCCGCGACCCAAAAGGAGGGGGCGCACCCCCTATTTTTGTACAAATTTTGGGGCCCATAATATCTGATTAAACTCTAAAGTACTGGGAAAAAGGGGAGGGGGTGGGCGTGCCCCCGCCCCTCTAAATCCGCTAAATCCGCTAAATCATCATCATCATCATCATCATCATCATCATCATCATCATCATCATCATCATCAAGATTTTTTCAATACTGTCATTTTTTCATCTAATTAACACATCTCGCGACGAACGTTGGGTTTGCTAAGGGTTCCTAGTCAACGCCACAATAACCCACTCCAGGAAAGGATCAATCCCAATAAATGCTAACCCATCTCCTCTTCATCTCTCACATTTTTATCAAATATCCCCTAAGATGATGAAGCCCTTATAGATTCCTCAGGAGTAGACCCATCAGCAGGGATGGAAGTCACAGAGGATGAAAATCCCTGAAATGGTCCAATATTCGCTCTAAAAATCTGGGTTTCTATATGAATGTATAGGGCCCTGGAACTTCAAAATCCCTGAAATCAGGGAATTCCCTGAAGACTTTCATCCCTGCATCAGTAATCTGTATTAACATCCCCTTCTACCTCCTTCAGACGGTTATACCCTCTAAGGGCCGCTGATACAGGAGTGCATCATGCCTAATTCCAGGTTAGTGGATCGCTTAGTGGGCCGACCCCTGCTGAAGCTGATACCTTGCGAGATAAGGACTGATAACAGCGAGCTGATGGGTACCAGGTGTTATGTAATGCACCCAGAATAGTCTGCAGTGAATGAGAGGAAATTTCTCATTGGTAAATAATATATCACACTAGGTCGGAATAGGGCAGTCATCAGGTCCACTCCTCCAGGGTCTAAGAGGACGCCGCCTCAAGGCATTAACCCTTTAAAACCCTGTACCTGTCACTGATACAGGAGTGCATTATGTCCAATGACCAGTATGGTGCACCAATGCCTCGCCAGCACTTCATTGGAACATCACTTCGGAATGTACATGTATCAACCCTACAGGGTTGGCACGGTAGCAACATTTGATATATGCCTCCTGGTTAATGACAAAATGTTCCGTTGTCGGCGTAATGCACCAATGAAGTGCTGGCGATCGGACTTCATTGGAGCAAAATGCCGACCCTCCGGGGTTGTATCAATGCTGTAGGATCGACATGAATGAATGTAGCCCTGGTTAAGGGCTTCATCAGGGCCTAAGGGGTAAGCCCATAAGGGCTGAATTTATGTATCATGACGACCAATGACAGCAATGCATGAACCACCATTAAAGGCTTAACACAAGCACCAATATAAAACTCCCAGTCAGGTTCCTGGGGAAGGAGCCTTGTTCCCACTCTCTTCTCTCAGCAAACCGGATAGCAGCAGGTGGTCGCTAGAAAAGAAGACGGAAGTCGACCTGTTGCCATGACTACGGATGCCTTCACTTCCGCCGTCGGCCATAATGAAGGCCAGACCCCCTGCGATGCTACCGGGAGCGCTCCCTGGCCTCCATCGGCGACATTTTTTTTCCCTTCCTTTTGTCATTTTTCCACCGGCAGCCTCGTTCTCGAGTCGAGGGCGCATGCGTAGCCATTAGCCGCCAAACCAGGTGACTGGAGAGACCCCGGATGTCGGGGCTGATCCATCAGGTGACTGATCACGTGATCACATTCCGTTTCACAGATTTTACAGTGGTTGGTTGTCTGCTTCCAAGGTGTAAAGGTGGGCGGGGCGGGACGCTGCATTGGAACTTGTTGAGCCGAATGGAGGCAGGTCGCCCCAATTAACAATGGGCCTATTTAGGCCACTCAAAAAAAAACTCGTTTCTCATCACCAAGTCATAAAAAAGTGATGAGAGAGGATTTTAATTATTATTATTTTTTTTTGCCGTAATCTAGGGTGTGAATGCATCATGGGCATATCACAAATGGCCATGTAAGAACAACTGCATTTTAAAAGTAAAGTTATTACTGACATTACAAAAGTGTGAGAATGTCTATCATTGATAGCCAGCTGCATTCCCTGGACCATAAGCTTTTATTTGGTACCACACTTGACTTCTTTTGCTCGTTTTTTGGTACTTTTTTCTCAGATAATATATCTAAAAAATTCTCCAATGACGATTTTTCTGACGAGGGCAGTGATGAGACACAAGTTTTTTTTTTGAGTGGCCTTATAGTGGACGGGAGCGTTGAATTGTGGACTGGTGCTTGGAGTGGGGGATTTCTGTAGTGTAGGTGGACCTGGGATGAGATGCTGCAGCCTCGGGAGAGGAGGTAGTTACGCTATCCGGTTTATATAACAGGGTGTTTGACTGTAAGGGAACGTTCAACAATTACGTCACTGCTTAGGGAGTAGGTGGGTCTTTGGGTTCCTCTATATGTTCCATACAAAAACAGTGACAAAGGGGTGGGTGGGTCCTGAAAAATGTTTGAACGTTCCCTAAACGATGGGTATACGGACCACTAAATTCGACATGGTGACATGGCCATTTCTTAAAATCGACATGTGACATGGACCTTAGTGACATGAGCCACAGAATTAGTGACATGACATGGGTTCTTCCTTAAAATCGACATGGGACATGATAGGTTCTTAAAGGTGACATGGGACATAGGGATTTAAGTGACATGTGACATGACCATTTCTTAAATTCGACATGTGACTTGGGGGACCCCCCATCCACACCCCCTAAAGGCTTACTATAGTCTACAAATCTGTCTACTTTTCTCTTTCAGCATTGATTAAGCTTAATCCTACCTGGTCTATTCCTATCCATGGTGCAACACACTAGTATATAAAAAAATATATCAGATTTATCGGAAAAAAAGAAATGATGAAATACATAATTTATACAGTATGCCCTTACATTTTCCATCCCAGTACCAGTACCTACCTAGGCTACCCTATACTGACAAGCTGCCTATGTTCCGTACCTACACAACGGTGTACGCTCTGCGAGACGGCCAAGGTTTCCAGGTTAAGGCTACCCCGACTTTTTTGTCCTAATGATCCGGACATAAGCACTAGGTAATCGAGGAGGTAGACCTAAATGTGTGCTTTTTTTGTTAGACATCAATCTGAATTCAATTTTCGGGGAATGGAAATACGCCTTTTCTGGGCCGTTCAAATGAATATAGAGTGCTAGATTTAAGGGAGTGGTCATTTTAACAACATCCAGGGGCAGGGGGTGGATTTTCGCATGTGCATGCCAACATTTTTTTACTCTAATTACTGATATTCAATTACAGATGTTGGAATATGACCACTCCATATGGAAACGTACCTTAGAGAGTGTACATTTTGATATAGGGTTGACCCGGGAGCCATTATTAACTAATCAGATAATTCCCTCTATTCCCTGCAGATTTTTTTGGGTACATTATGTAACACCTGGTACCCATCAGGCTGGTTCTTATCAGTGCTTATCTCGCTAGGTGCCAGATCAAGCAATGGCGGACCCATTGAGCGTCCATACTAAGGCCTATAGAAGAGAAACATAAAGGTAGTTGGCTGAGACAAGGGCAATGCGATTTAATGGTGTGGGTACGTTAGCGTCCTAGACCTAGTACAGTGTCGCCCCCTAGTGAATGACTGATGAACCAAAGTAGGTCTACAGTTAACACTTGTACCACTAGGTGTCTCTGGTGTGACGGAGCTGGATTGTTCCTTGTTTTTAAGTTTCCCACTCCTGAG
Source organism: Acholoe squamosa (assembly GCA_949317995.1). NCBI lineage: Eukaryota > Metazoa > Annelida > Polychaeta > Phyllodocida > Polynoidae > Acholoe > Acholoe squamosa. Next base: position 68,050,952 of record OX439046.1, on the reverse strand, counting down.
TTGCAGACACTTACTCACCAACCAATACTGCATTTATGTAACACGACGACTGATGGTCACGATGTTATAGGGCACATGGCTATCCCTGTTTGGAGGTCGCCATCTTTGTTCGTAGCCCCCGACGCCATCTTGAATTTTGTCAGAGAATTCTCGGTAGTCACTTATCTTCACTCTTACCCACAACAGGAAAATGGCCATTGATAAGACTGATATGGGAGATGAGCTGCACCCTGCTCTTTATCTTAATCACACTAAGTACCTCCCCATTGTTTCAGGTGTGAGGGGAGTGGATTAGCTGGATAGGGAGACAATGGCCTGGGTGTACTCAATCTGGGTGACATGTGGTCTCATTTTGAAATCTAAAAGTTATTTTTCTCTTCTATTTAATTAATCAAATATAAAGAAATCTTATCTAGTTAAAGTTGAAAGCATTTGCTATCAACACATACAAATTTTACAGAATAGCTATATATAGTAAATGATGGAGAGACCATCAAAGTTAACTATACAAAGGGGCTAATTGTAGGGTTAGCCCCCGACTACTTGAGCCACCTGGCTGATTTTCTTATCACTAGCAATGCGCTAGTCTCGTATAGACCTAATGTGCAATCAACCGTTGCCTTAGTTGTCGCAATATACAAATGCTACCGTTTGGGAATTATTGCACTTACCGGTAGTGACTCTATGGCCTTTGAGGTTAGATCAATTTAGTAGAAAATAACAAGTCATTGCCTTATTCTTAGTTTATTTCGTTTTATTCATATGTTACCATGCCATCAACTGAAACAATAAGTTAGAATTAGTAAGTTAAACATTAAGTACAACATTGCCTTAGCTGTCTAAATCTGATATAATATTATTCAACATCTGAGATATCAACTTTACCCTGTCCATAATCCGATCACTGTCCTTGCTTTTCAACCGGCGCCCGATTTTCTGCTGAAATCGGTCGGGGTGCCATTGCACCTGCTGAGCCTTGAGAGTTTTCCTTACCAGGGCCAAGTCTTTAACATCTATATCACAGACTAGGAATTCCCTTAGGCTATCTGCGGCCTTATCCCATTTGGTAGGAGTTGGCCAGGGGATATCCCTGTAAGAGAGCACTGAGGTCCCATTTTTGAAAACCTCTTCACAGCGCAGTTCATATTTGGCTTTTTCCTGGATAATCTTCTGTTTTCGGTTCTCCACAGCACGTTTCTGGTATTCTGCATGTTCACGCTCTAGTTTTCTTTGGAATTCTGCCTGTTCCTTTGCACGGGCTGCTTCCTCCTCTTTTTGCTTTCGCCTTTTCATAAGTTCTGGATTTTTCTGTTCAAATTTATGTTGACGCTTTCTCCGCAGCTCCTCTTGTATTCGCTGTGCCCAAGCCCAGTATGGTTCCTGAGGTTCGACTGTTTCATTATGGTCTACAAAATCTGTAATAATAAATGTCCGTAATTCAATATAAGATCATGGAGACGTGTGATAAATAATTTATGGAGAATTGTTGAATCAAACCACTGGAGGCTACATGCGTTCTTGAGCCACCTGTCTGAATCGGCTACTCTCAGCAGTATTTATATATATATATTTTATAGCAAACCATAGAATGGTCCTGTTTCTGATATGACATGGACATTTACTATATTCATCCTACTGACAATTTAACGTTGCAGATAAGATGACTTCAAAGATGTAAAACAAGAAAGCGTTTAGTTTAAAACAGTTAAGTCTAGAGTATGTCTTGGAGAGACAGAAAGGAAACGAGGCAAGGGTACAGAGCCTAGGCTAGATGACTTGCCCATGACTATGTCATAAGGACACATGTACCTGCTTGATTGTCTTCCTCCCCCTCCCACCCACAACTACCAGCACAGCTCTGATTGAGTAGTGAGACATGACTGAGTACCCCCCAACCCACCTAGTGGTGTGCCTATCTACCATCCCCTCTGCCTCCCACACCCACTGGTGATTGTCTGGTGGTGTCACCACCTACCCTGCCTGCCCCTGCCTTTAGACCCAACTGCCTTAATTTGTCATCAATGTCATGTCATTAATGTCATCACCTCATGTCATTTTCCTATACCATCACCTCATGTAATCACCTCATGTCACACATGTCATCACCTAATGTCATTGGGATCACCTCACGTCATCACCCCATGTCATCCATGTCATTACCTCATGTCATCCATGACATAACCTCATGTCATCATTCCATATCATCTCATGTCATGACCTTGTCATCACTTCATTTCATCACCTCATGTCATTAATATCATCACCCCATTTCATCACCTCATGTCATTATACCATACCATCACCTCATGCCATCACCTCATGTCATCAATCAATGTCATCACCTCAGGTCATTACCTCATGTCATCCATGTCATCATCTCTAGTCATTAATGTCATCATCTCTAATAATCCATGTCATCACCTCATGTCATTACATTGTCATCACCTCATGTCATTAATGTCATCACCTCATGTCATTACATTGTCATCACCTCATGTCATTTATGTCATCACCTCATGTCATTATCCATACCATCACCTCATGTCATCCATACCATCACCTCATGTCATCCATGTCATCACCTCATGTCATTAATGTCATCACCTCATGTCATTAATGGCATCACCCCATGTCATCATCTCTAGTCATCAATGTCATCACCTCATGTCATTACATTGTCATCACCCCATGTCATCAATGTCATCACCTCATGTCATCATCTCTAGTCATCAATATCATCATCTCTAGTCATCCATGTCATCACCACATGTCATTACGTTGTCATCACCCCATGTCATCATCTCATGCCATTAATGTCATCACCCCATGTCATTATCCATACCATCACCTCATGTCATCAATGTCATCACCCCATGTCATTATCCATACCATCACATCATGTCATCACATCATGTCATCAATCAATGTCATCAATCAATTTCATCACCTCATGTCATTACCTTGTCATCACCCCATGTCATCCATGTCATCATCTCTAGTCATCAATGTCATCATCTCTAGTCATCCATGTTATCACCTTATGTCATTACATTGTCATCACCCCATGTCACCACCTCATGTCATTAATGTCATCACCCCATGTCATTATCCATACCATCACATCATGTCATCACCTCATGTCATCAATGTCATCACCCCATGTCATTATGCATACCATCACATCATGTCATCACATCATGTCATCAATCAATGTCATCAATCAATGTCATCACCTCATGTCATTACCTTGTCATCACCCCATGTCATCCATGTCATCATCTCTAGTCATCAATGTCATCATCTCTAGTCATCCATGTCATCACCTTATGTCATTACATTGTGATCACCCCATGTCATCACCTCATGTCATTAATGTCATCACCCCATGTCATTATCCATACCATCACATCATGTCATCACATCATGTCATCAATGTCATCACCCCATGTCATTATCCAAACCATCACATCATGTCATCAATCAATGTCATCAATCAATGTCATCACCTCATGTCATTACCTTGTCATCACCTCATGTTATTATCCATGCCATCACATCATGTCATCACCTCATGTCATCCATGTCATCACCCCATGTCATTAATATCATCATCTCATGTCATTTATGTCATCGCCCAATGTCATCATCTCTAGTCATCCATGTCATCACCTCATGTCATTACATTGTCATCACCCCATGTCATCATCTCATGTCATTAATGTCATCACCCCATGTCATTATCCATACCATCACATCATGTCATCACCTCATGTCATCACCTCATGTCATTACCTTGCCATCACCTCATGTTATTATCCATACCATCACATCATGTCATCACCTCATGTCATCACCCCATGTCATCACCCCATGTCATTAATATCATCATCTCATGTCATTAATGTCATCACCCTATGTCATCATCTCTAGTCATCCATGTCATCACCTCATGTCATTACTTGTCATCACCCCATGTCATCACCTCATGTCATTATCTATACCATCATCTCATGTCATCAATCAATGTCATCAACTCATGTCATTATATTGTCATCACCTCATGTCATCCATGTCATCACCTCATGTCATCATCAATATCACCTCATGTCATTACTCTAGTCATCCATGTCATCACCTCATGTCATCACTTCATATTATCACCATCACATGTCATCATCTCTAGTCATCCATATCATCACGCCATGTCATCACCCCATGTCATTCATGTCATCACATCATTTCATCAATCCATGTCATCATCTCATGTCATTATATTGTCATCACCCCATGTCATCATCTCCATGTCATCACCTCCATATCATTATCCCATACCATCACCTCATGTTGTCAATGTCATCACCTCATGTCATCCATGTCATCACCCTCTGTCATCATCCCATGTCATCATCTCTAGTCATCCATGTCATCACCCCATATCATCATCCCATGTCACACTTCCTGGTCACATCCTTCCATCTGCCAGGTGTTCATGGGAAAGATCAGAAGGACCTTGAGCTTTCCCACGGTGCTATTTCTCTTAAAGGAACTGCTGATACTTGTGATTGATGTGTGAGCCTGCTACAGTATGTGTCTGTATGGGGCCTAATGCTTTGTCTATGAGAGAATCTTGGAATTAAACCTATCAATAAACCAAATTGGAAGGCCTTCAAAATCAACTATATCAAAAGATATTTGCCCAGATAACCATGGCACGCACTGCCCCCATACCTACTCTATGCCCTCCTCTTCTAAAAAATCTGAAATCTGTCTATAAGTGGGGTTAAAGACAGTTTGATTACCCTTTTATTTAGGGTAAAAAGAGCCCTAAATCCCATGCATTTCTCCATAGGAAAAAAAAGACAACAGTAATTACCATGTCACAGCCATCAAAGTACACCTTAAATGTAAATTCTATTGCATGGATAGCTTTGTCTTACTTTTTGTCTCACTATATGACTAATTTTTGGGTGTTCAGTTGTAACCGAAATAGTGCTAAATGACAGGTTTTGATGGTCTATGCAAATTCTTGGAATCTCAATATAAGAAAATCATACCCCATGAAATGTTTTTTTCATCATTTATCATAAGATTTTCATGTAAATAGAAATATGACTCATGGGGTCTTTGAAGGGTGTGATAGGGCATATGCTGTGTAATGGAATATTTTTTTGGTGGTGCATGTAATCTGCTAGAAGCCAAAATAGCAATTGAAACTTGGTAATCATAAGAAACTCGGCTAAGGGCTAGTAAACAAGAGGTCAGAAAGGTGGTGTCAAAGGCCCTTGCCTCGTTTAAAAAGGTTTCCATAGGGTGACATTTTCCATTTTACCTTGTTCATAGGTGCCCCACTGCTGACTGTATTCATCGTCCATTTCCGCCTTGAGCCTCGTCTGCCAGTCCTCCTTGTCTGACTGTTCTGAGCTGCTGCTGCTATCCTCCTCCACCTGCAGATATCAAACATGATGTACCATGAACCCTCGCGTACAAGACGCGACTTACATACAAGGATAGCATTAACCGTGTCCTGTAGGATATACCGGTAGTTCAAATCAAGGCGCATCCTATAATATGCAAGGATTTTACACTATAGAATAGTACTATAATGGCCAAAACAGGGTTCCCACCAAATTCCCAGACTCAAATTCCATGACATTTCCATGACTTTCCATGACAAAAATCAAAATTTCACAAGACATTTTGTACTTATTTTGGACATGCCGGTAATCACTATTTGGTTGACCTCCTGGCAAAGTTCCTGTAACTGTGGTGGAAAAAAATGACAACTCCAGTGCATTTTGCAATAGTTTCCCATTTTCCATGATTCAAGACAAGATTTTCAGATATTCCATGACTTTCCAGTACATGTGGGAACCCTGCCAAACTTTGACAGCTGGTGCCTCCTTTAGAATTTAGACTAACTGAGGGTGCATCCCTTATGGCAGGGTTCTCCACAGGATGAAAAAGCACACAGCTCAATTTTTGTCTGACAAGTCATGCGCCTGGCGTGGTGTCGGAAGTGAGGCGCTGTGAGGTTTTAGGGGGGTTTGGTTCCCTGTCCACTGAGCAAAATTTTCAAAATTTCAATGCAAAATCATGCATTTTTATTGGTTCTAGTGTAGTTTGTACTTAATTTTCAATAACTTCTGTTCTAATTGGCCGATATGCAAAATTAAAAAAAAACATAGAAAGCTCACATAGAGCTAGAAGCACGCGGGTGGCCCATTCCCAGCTAGGACACACGGGCGGCAGGCAAAAGTACACGGGCGGCCCATCTGTGTGCCTCCTATGTGTGGAGAACACTGTTATATGGATGGTGCATCTTATATGTGAGGATTTACAGTCATTACTTCATTATCAATATCAGTGACTCCCTATAGACCCATGCAGCAAGAAAGGGTGACTTTTTCATGAAGAAAGTTTAGTTCAGGTCAAATTTGGTGGAATGCTTGTAACTTCTCTTGTAGTGACCACACGTGCAAATGACTTACACCAGAGAATTCACAAGACAATTATCTTTCAAATAATGGGTTTTACATGGCAGGCCTGACAAGGAAAGATTGCATTCTCAATAGATTTCCTTAAGAAAAGTCCAAAAACTTTATCAACAACTTCTCTGAAAAGTCACCCTTTCTTGCCGTATTGACCTGTAGTACCGTGCGTATAAGCCGGGGCTTATAAAGGCAGATATGAGGCTCACTACGCCTTATAGAATATCCCTAAAGAGGCTAAAATTACGTTAGATTGATAGTGCTAATTTGTTCAAAATCAAGCCCCAGGTAGGGCTTACATCATTTTCTTCAACATAGTGAGCGCCTGCGCCTTATACACAAGGCATTGCGGTAAGACTTTGTCATGTAAGAAATACAAAATTATAATTATATTGAATAAAATTTGTTAAAACATAAGATGGAGACTGAACGGTGAAAATGTCAAGCAATATTGAATGTGATCTTGATCTAAGGATATGCATCTGAATTATGTAGTGTATTGTAATACCTAGCGTACAAGGCGTGCCATATACACACGTGTCACACTGAACCTTAGGCTAATCTCAAAGAATGTAAACTTAGGGTGCATCGCAAAGGCAAGGTATGATTTCATTAAAATTGGAATTTAACTGCTCAAAATCACGTCCCAGGTGTGCCTTGCATGAATGGAAAACTATCTGGAATAACTCAAACTTGATGATTGTTTAAGATTGAAAATCAAAAAAGAATTAAGAAAAGATTGGCCTTAACTCAGGGTACACTTTATAAGAAAGCTACAATACCGAGGTAGCGGATCGTTCAATGGAAGCGGCCATTGCTGGAGCATGTTACCAGCGTGTTCTACTGATAAGGGCTATCAGATTGGTACCTGCTGCCCTCGAAAGGCCCGCAGCGAATAGAGATAAACCGCAGCTTATTTCATAGACCCATTGCTGTTTATAGAATATTCCTGAACTCAAGGGGCGGCTTATAGGCGTTTTTTCATACCAAAGAATAGTAATACATTTGAAATTTTCATGTCAGCCCGCTGTTTATGGCCTTTTTCCAAAGTCAAGGTTTGGCTATTATGTGGGTGCAGCTTATATGTTGGGATTTATAGTATATCTTTTTAGCTTACCGTGGCACCTTTATCAGCAAGGCGTTGGCGGATGCGTTTGACCAGCATACGCGGTGTCCGTCCCGTATTATCGACTACATCCATGGCACGCGGACATTTCTTTATCAGTGGCTGCACAAGGTCATAGTAACCTGAAATTACAGACAACAAGATTGATTATTTATACACAAATCAGCTGATCCCCTTTTAACAATATGGCTACAGTTTGAGAATTACACTACTTTGATGCTACCCTCCAAAATAAAGGGGGGGGGGCAAGAAAATATGTTTACAGTTTGTATGAATTCATTCATTTTCTACCAGGGCTATACACATATACTTAAAAGTTCAGCAATTATATCCATTTTGAAATCAATAAAAGCTACCAGTATTTCTCTTTAATTAGTAGTGTTTTTCAATATAGTTGGTTACCATAGTGACTCTCATTGAGTACAAAGGAGCATGCGCAGTGCAGCGGTACTTCTCCTTGGTCGTTTTGTGTCATGAGGTCAGCACCTTTTTTGATCAGGTACCTGCAAGATAAATACAACAGTAAGGTTTCAGAGGTTGAAAATCAGTGTGGCATAGATAATAAGGTCTACCATAATATCCTGCACACAAGGCACGGCCTTTACCACACTGTGCCTTTCAGCATCAGTTGGGGTTGTGTCTTGGAGGTGAGGATGTTGTATTAAAGTGCAGGACTAAAGTGCACCTTATACCAGTACACAAGGTATTATGGTGGTCTCAAGCCGATGCCTGTCACGTGCTATAAGGTCCTGTACACCTAGGGCCAAATTATGTTTGCATAATTTGGTCAGTACTGTAAGCCTAGGCAGCAGGCCTACTTTGATATGTTACACTCCCCCAACTCAAAAAATAACATAGGGGGATTCAACGGGGTGTGGGGGGCCCTAGCTACACATAGCCTTTTGAATTTTGAAATACATTCAGTAGAACCAAGGTTATGATTTTTTGATTTTTTTGACAATATTCTTCAACTCTAGGTGCGCCTTATACGCGAGAGATTACGGCCAATAATATATAGAAGACCAATGTTGGCCCACTTGTTGGTCAAACGGCAGACTGATTATGTGTTTGGTTATGTACCGGGACTGTATCTGTCACATGCCATGTCACATACCCCAAGCAAATAATAAGCTAATAGATGATGCATATCGGGGCCCTAGGGCTGTATATGCTGTATATACCTGAGCCGCGGAGCGGCGAGGGTATATACAGCATATACAGCCCGTGGGGCCCCGATATGCATCACCTAATAGGTTTATACCACCATTTCCTCCATTTTGTATCAATTTCTTACCTGATTTCCACAGAATACAGCCAGGAGAAGATATTTTGTAAGTGCAAGCGATACAGCCCGTGTCCGCTCTGCGCGAAGCCATTGTTTTTGTTCTGGCCGGGAGAGGTACCGCCGTGTTTACACTCACTTTTCGTATGGAATCCAGCCATGACATGTTATAATATTAAAATCCCAAGAAGTATTTGATCCATAGACGAGGAATGCGTGCTAATTTTCTCCATTTTCTTCAATATAAATAAGAATCCATTGATTTTCCCAAAGTACGCGAGTCGCGGTCCGGCCATTCCCACCCGCCTCCTTGTCCGGCGAAAGTGTGTCAGTGGCCCGGATGTAGATATAGGTCAACTGCTCGTCGTACAAGAAAGACACCGAAACAATGGCTTCGCGCAGAGCGGCCACGGGAAAATCAATGGATTCTTATTTATATCGAAGAAAATGGAGACAATTAGCACGCATTCCTCGTCTATGGATCAAATACTTCTTGGGATTTTAATATTATAACATGTCATGGCTGGATTCCATACGAAAAGTGAGTGTGAACATTCGGTACCTCTCCGGTCAAGGTCTTATTTATATTCGCATTTGATTTCATCACCGTTCAGTGTGGCGCAATGGCTAAGGCCTTCGCCTACCACCACTGCGGGCGGGGTTCAATCCTGATACGAGTTTGGACGATTTTTCACATTGAAACAATGGCGAGGCTAAATTTCTATGTCCGCCCGCGTCTCCAAAAATATTCTAAGTCCAACGTGACCCCGAAAAAGTATATACCAAAAATTTCAAAAAAGCACATGGGTGGTATATGCAGAATAATGCACGGCTAAACTGCATATAAACCCACCGGAAGTTCCGAAATCGTGGTATAACCACATGTAAAACACCCTCAGAGTTAACGTTTGATTTTGCCAGAGTCAGGATATCCTCCACAGACGTGATTGGCCCCAAGATTTGCAAACACCTATTGTCGTCGGCCAATTCAAGTGGGTCGGTCGGCAGTCAGCCTCAGCCAGAAGCTATTAATACCAGTTGAATTGCCTTACATTCAACTACCGGTAGATGTGTATTCCAGTTTATCATTAAATTACCCTAATAATCAACATACTTACCCGGTATTCTATACTAGAGCCTGTTTTTTTTTTCACTAAGGGAGTGGATATTTTTAACAAGGGTGGAGGGTGAAATTGTCTGTGTGCGCACTGTGAAAATTTGTTCCCCAAAAAAAAGGGTCAAAACCATTTTGCCCCCCACCCAAGGTTGGTCTGATTTTTTTTGTACCTCGAGTTGTGATGAATATATTATTGACCACACCCTTATTTTGGGCCCCAAAGAGGGGTCTGAAACTTTTGCCACCACCACCACCCTCCACAAACACCCCAACCCCCAGACCTCCTGCCTTGTTAATAAAAGTGACCACGCCATATGTATGATAATAAGTACCATATTACTTATTGAATAGGTATATGGTATAGTTATGGGTTTGTTTTAAGCTAAGGGAGTGGTCATTATTTATCAACAGGGAAGGGGGTGGTCGGTTTGAGGGGGGGGGGCTAAAAAATATTTGACCCCTCTTGAGGGGGGGGGGGCTAAAAACAATTACCCCCTTTAAGGGCCTTTTTAACAAAATAGACTGCACGCTACTATATTAAAGAGGGGCCCAAAAATTCTCCATGCCTCCGGTGCGGGGGGGGGGGGCTTGACTGAGTTTCGTCTGTGTCACGGGTGGCTACGGGAGGGGAACGGGAGTCGAGTAGAGATACGAAAGTGGCAAGGGGGGGGGCCACAAAAAGATTTGACTGCCATAGAGGGGGGTAGCATATAATTTTCTGCGCATCCGCGTGAAAACCACCCACCCCCCTTGTTGATAAATAATGACCACTCCCTAAAACTACAGTGAGTCAGTGACACTCTGTAAGGGTTTGTGGCCTTACGGACCTGGGGGGGTTCGGGTCTTACGGTTCGGAAAGAAAGAGTAAGACAGTATTCCAAGTGTATGCCAACGGTTGGTTTTATTACTTAACGCATACTCACGGCTGCCGGATGATATCAGAGAGGCAGCTAATATTAAAGGACAATGGTCTACATGGTGTGGAGGCCAGAAGGGCCTCTGACGTAGCGGCTGAGCCCTGGGCTTTATATACGGACCCAGGTGTTCGTCGTCAGATGTCCCCACAGACCCGGATCGGTGCTGCCACCTATCCGGAACCTGAGGAACGTCCGATGACTCGACTCACCCGCCACGTCAGACGGTACCCAACTCCTATGGTTTAATAACGTGTACCTCTACACCACTCCCCCAGACATTTAGGAGGGTGTTATAGTTATAATATTACTAGGATAACATTTCTACATGTCTAAACCTTTAGTAATAGAGGTACAACCATAGGTATAACATTAACACCAAATTGAGTATGAACCGAATGTCATATATATATTCGATAGTGAAATGTAGTTACAAATAACGATTAGGATGTTGAAATATTATACGAATTACTTGAACAAGAGACAGTTATGTGAAACGGAACTGTCTGCTAAATTATTATACCACATAATATTATATTATATTTACGGTATAACTAATAAGACAAGTAATATGAATTGTATACATGTGATGATGACAGTTATGTGTAACGGAACTGTCGACAATAAATATATCACATAATAACATCCGTATGTGTGTTTGTAGTTATTAACACCACATTTGAATATATAGTCTTAAAGAAGACTGTTATAGTAACTTCACTATATAATGACATGTTGTATATTATTAACATACGAATCCGTTAAGGATTCCGTGAGTAGTACGAATAGGATTATTTATACCATACACTTGAAAAGAAAAGAAAAAAAAATATCACGGTGTGGTAATGAATATAATAATAATATATTATCACTGTGTACCTAATAACCTTTATAGCACCAGATCATTATACTTATTATACAATTTGTCTCGCAGGACAATAATATGTGTTTTCTGGTGAAGTTTAACGGATCTTATAATATGAATACTAATAATAATTAGAGATCCGTATCAAGAAATGTCTATGTACCCGTATCATAATATGTATCTAGTGGATATACACATACATATAATATTATAGAAAAATAGAAATATGACATTATATACAATATACAGAAATTATAAATGCTGCTGAAGTCTTCTGCTGTATCCTCCGGGTACTAGTAGGTAGGTGTGGTCAGCTAACCACGGGATGGACGTGCTAAAGTTTATGGTTTCCTTATATAGAGTGAACACGGTAGTTGATTTTGGGGCAGCTACCCACAATCCTCTAGTAGTGCTAAAGTTTATAGTATATCCGAATGGTGTAGAATGTAGAATAATAGTCCGGATGTGTCAACTATGTAGAAAACGTAATCCTTTTTAAGCTTAGTTGACATAAGTAGATAATAGTCCAATGTAGGTTGATCCGGAAGTAATAGTAGTATTTGATATAAGTCCATTCGGGAGTACAGATGAGTTGTAGAGGTAAATCGTAAAGTCCATCCTAGTAAGTGGTTAGCACGGGTAACAGCAGGAGTCTGGAACTGGCATCCGGATACATCTCACAGCAGCAAGTCTACTATCGGATTGTTCATGGATGAAGTTATAAATCCGAATAGACTATTCAGGGTGCAATAAGAGTTATACAACCTGAATTATACAATAGACTGGTCATAAGAGGAACCCGGAACACATACTATGGGTGTTCATACACTAGTGAATAAAACATTCGCAGACCTATAGGGTTCCGCAAAGACTATATCTGGTCATTCGGTGATGGAAAAAAAATTTATGGGAGAAATAACCCTAGCATGCTTAAACAGACTTCTTAGCATGCTTCTTCTTAAGAAGAGCTAGAGCCGACTCGGGAGTGCCGTCCCACTCGTCCAAGTCGACTCCGAACACCCTCATGAACTTAGTGTTCAGATTGGTGTTCCGAGTAATCTCCTCCTTTACACGTTTCTCCAACACGTGCACATCCATAGCTGCTTTTTCCTGGGCAGCTGCGGCAGCCTCCTCCTGGGCCTTCACATCGTCCCGGATGAGGGTCTCGAGACGTTGCTTTTCAGCGTCGCCCACCTGTTTCATACACAACAGGGTGTCATTTAGGAGACCCTGATGAAACTCGATCGCTTTTTCACGAACACACTTCTCCCAGTGGGTGTAGATGGCCTTCTGGACATCTGCCTCCCCTTGGCGAGACTTCTCGAACCAAACTTCCGCATTACCGGTTTTAATGGTAATAGCGTCTTTTGGTTTCGCAGGTGCAGCGACAGCCTTGGGAGGAGTCGAGGCGGCCTGTGGACCACTTCCGGGTTTAGGGCTTCCGGACACACCTGCCGTTGGTACACAGTAGGCAGGTGGTACATTCTGTTTCAGTCCCATTTGCAGGTACATGTTTAACTGCTCCTGGGTAAAGGTAACTGGTGGGGCGGCTGGAGCGGATGCAGATCCGGCGGCAGCAGATGCGGTGGTCTTCTTTGGCATAAGGCGACCATCCTTTCCTACCACCAAGGTCTGGCTCTCAGGTCCAGGTCCCTGGTTTAAGGACGGAAAGTTTCGAGAACTCACTTTCCCAGGCTTAGATACGGCTCCAGCGTATCCGGCAGGTTCGGGCTTCTTGAACACCGGAGTGCCCTGAGCCTGCTCTGCGGGGTGCCTAGCCAGAGGGGACCTGGAACGGTCCTCTGCTCTGACTTTCGGTTTAGTGGTGCCCTGACCGTTACCGTTGCCGCCACGGTTCTGATCTCTCCTGCTCCTTTCACGAGCTCTCTTTGCATCCTTTCCGGATTCCTCGCATTTCTGCCAGAGAGACTCGTGCATGTCCAGTTTACCCTTTCCAGGAGTCAGGACTATCTTTGCTCGGAGTTTCGAATCCTTGGTCTTCGGAACTTCGCAGAGGACTTGGTCCCCTGGTCGGATCTTAGACCAAGCATCCTCGCTCAGACTGTCGAACTCCTTCATGAGTTCCTGATGAAGCTCCATGATGCGCTTCCGTGCCCCATCCAAACCTTCTGTGTGGCATTTCTTCTGGTGTCTAGCCAGATCACTACGTCGGTTGTATTGCACCTTCGTAGTACACTTCTTGCCCTTCTTACCATAACTCGGATCACAAATGTAAACCGGGTGATGGTGGAAGTGGGCCTCTACCAGATGCCGTTGAAACCGGGCTGGAGTACTCCAGGTCCAGATCGAGACATCACTCGCATCCTGGCAGATAGAGAAGGGACAGGACTTTTGGTCGTCACCATACCACTTCTCTAAAGCCCAACGCAGCTTCCTCCTCTGGGTATAAGTGTAATACCCTTCGGTGTGGTTTAGCATAAGCCACATCTTTCGATAGGCTTTGCTCGGATTGGGGTCCTCGTCCGAAAGACGCATCCAATCTTCATCATCCGACTCATCGTTCTTATTGACTGAGTCTGGACAGGCATAGAGGGTAGAGCCGTCCTTCTTCACTCCGTACGCACAGTCGGAGAAACACGTCGGAATCCGGGTTTTGAATCCGGATTTGGCGTTAGCCCAACGCTCGGCCTCGGTTTGAGTTGATGGAGTGGCCTTCTCATCATACTCAACCCAGGATTCGTGCACCGACTCCTCGTCAGACGACTCAACCTCCATGGCAGTACTACCAGTGGCTGAGGTGCTGGGTTTCGGCTCGGCTCTAGCAGAATCCGGGAGATTCTTGAGCTTCCGAGCAGCGGACCTCCTGTTCTTGCTGACCTTCCAGTCTTCCTCCGGTTCCTGGGTTCCGGATGCGCTAGAGGTCGAGGCTTCTACCGGAGTGGTAGTACTGCCGGTGGCTGGTGTAGCACTGGCTGAGCTTCTGGTGGCAAGCTTCAGGTCGGGGATAGGAGGTGCGGGTACTTCCGCGGCCCTCTTAGCCTCTTCCTGGGCCTCCTGTTCAGCAGTCATTCGGCGGACGAGTACCGTCCGAAGGGCTGCACCTCGGTCCATACCGATTAGTGAGTTGTTTTGAACATCCACTAACTCTTTCTCGGTTATGTAAAAACCGTCGTCCCACTGTTCGAAGTTAGCAGCGGCTTCCCTGAACTCCTTTGTGGTCCGGTATTGGGGCCGGGTGGCACAAGGACGTGGGTAGGTCTGCCCCTCGGGATCCCAGACACAGCCTACCCAGTTAATGTTCGTAGCCTTGACGTTCCACAGGGACTTGTCAGGCTTCGGATACGCTCCGAGCTCGATGGCTCGGTTGGCTTCATACACTGTCTCACGGAAGTCAGCGTCTACCATAAGTCCCCGTTGGAACCACGGCCAGTCTCGAAGCCACTCGGGAGGCGTCCTGGTCAGCTGATCGGGAACCATAGTGCCCTCCACAGCTATCCTAACTTTCGGGTCCAACCTGACCGGTGTACCGTCCGCGTAGGTCACTTGTGCCTGCAGTTCCGGGTGGACATACAGGTAGCGACCATCGTACTCTACTGGGAACGGGTCAGCCACTGCTGGCTTCCACTGGTCCTTCGAGCCGTCGACTTGTGTGGTCTCGGACTCTGTCGCTGCGGGTTCGGCACTCGCAGTCGCTCCGGATCCCTCGGGTGGGAGTGGAGATAACATCTTCTCTGGCTCATTCAGTGAAAATGAAGCCAGCTTCTCCTCGAACGAGCGATCCGTGGGTTCCTCCACGTCCATCATCTCGCTCTCTTCCTGTGTAACAGGCGACAAAGCTTCCGGAAAAGCTTCTGCGGACGGAGTCAGCTTATCTGGGTCACCGGATAGCTTGGCTGCAGCTACGGATTCCTCAGCCATGACTGGGGAATCGCCCACGGGAGTAGACTACTCCTTTTTCCGGCTTTTACGGCGCCGGGGCCGACACAGACGGAGTCTGCCTACCAGGAGACAGACTCTGGAGGAGCAAGGAGGGGTTTGCTAACCGGTAAAATCCAAGAAGGGAGCGAGCTCGACCGTCTTGAACGTTACCGAAAAACAATATGGCGACAGGCCAGCATTCGTGACGTCATTTCCCCGTTGTGCGCGGGGTCACGAGAGGTCAGCCGAGACTGGACACTGTGACGTCATGTGGAAACGCACGTGCTACAAGCGGTACATCAACAAACTGATTGTTTTTAGGTAATTATCGCTCACACCGATGACTCGTCTGGGGATTTAAGTGGAGATTATGGAAAGCTTAAGCAAATCCACCGGATTATCCGTCCACTACCCATTGGTACATCATGCGGCGGCGACAAATAAGCCTTTCGGGTCAGTTGTCATCCGTTCCTCTAAATGTAAACATTACACTCGTTGTGTATACAGGTTAGGTCACTGCAGTCCTCTGGGCAATTCGGGGGCTGCGGCGAACGTATCTCCTGCCGAGACTTTTTTAACTCCCCCACGCTTAATCGGTGTTGGCGTGGGTGTCACTGATTCGGAACACTTTTTGGGTCTACCACGACCACGCTTCACTGTAGTGTTCTTTACCTGGTCTATTATGCGATTCTGGTTCAGGATCTTTCCGGAACCTTCACCATACATTTCTGTGGAGGTCTCCCTCCCAGACCATTTCCTTAATCTAGCCACATTTGACTTATAAAGTCGACCAAGGTCAGATTTGATAATTACGGTACAATCACTGATAACTTGTGTTATAGTAAAGGGACCATCCCAATTAGACGCTAATTTTATGTGTCTAAGTGGTTCATGTAATCTGAGAACTCTGTCTCCGGATTGGAATTTCCGATGCTTTAGATCGGTATCGTATCCTACTTTCTGCCATTTGGCACTTTTCTCCAAATCAATTCGGACAGACTCATATGCTTTTTTAAATCTGTCTCTTAAACATTCCACAAAAACTACATGGCAAGGTAGTTCAGGGTCCATTCCTACGACTCCAAAAACTAGGTCAGCAGGCATTATCAAATCCTCTCCGAATACTAAAAGGTTCGGAGAACAATTTGTACTTGAATGTACCGTACTGTTATAAGCATGTGTCACGAAATGACATTGCTCATCCCAGTCATCCATATGTTCATTAACGAGTGACTTTAGAACTTGGATGAGGGTTCTATTGAACCTTTCCACCAATCCGTCGCTTTGTGGCCTATACGGGTTGGTTCTAGTCTTGCAAATAGCTAAGTATTCGCACATACCCTGCCAGAGATTTGATTCGAATTCTCTGCCTTGGTCACTGTGTAACATTAATGGTACACCGAAACTTAGTACCCAACCTTTTACAAAGGCTTCGGCACAAGTAATTGCTTTGTGGTCCGGTAGTGGAAATACTTTAGTGTATTTCGTATAATAATCACACACTACCATCATACAGGTATTATCATTAGCGGTTGTATTCAATCCACTAATAATATCTACCCCGATTCTTGCGAATCTAACTCCGAAAAGTTCTTGGGATAGGGGAAGTTTGCCCATCCCGGGTCCGGGTTTGTTTTTACAACAATCCGGACAGGTGATTACCCATCTTTGCAAGTCCCGTGTCATGCCAGGCCAATAGTATTTCTTGGAAAGTCGTGCTAACGAGCGTTTCCTTCCGAAATGACCACTGGTCCGATGCCCATGACAGAAGTACATAATGTCATGTCTCATAGCATGTGGTATCACCACTTGCATGATTCTCTCACCATTATTACATGGCTTCCAACGGTATAACACGCCTTTCCGGACTTCAAGCTCGGTCCATTGAGCAAGAAACCTTCTCATTTCTCGATTTTCCAGAGAGACCTCCGGTCTAACTGGACGTATACCCTTTGGTACTAATTGCAGTAGCTGCGCAGTTATCGAGTCAGCTTCCTGGAAATGTCGTATGTGATCCATAGACCAATCCAGTATACTGGCAACTAGGGGTACGAATGGTCTTCGAATCCCTGCTAACACTGCCCTATGAGCTCCACAATCAGTACAATCCGGATTATCACATTTCCGGATTGGTATTCGAGACAAAGCATCAGCATTTAAATGCTTAACTCCGGGTCTATGCTGAATCTGTTGATGTTCAAGCCCATATTCGGATAAATGGGCTAGCCATCGGCCTAACATTCCTTCAGCATCTCGGAAGTTCAGTAGCCACCTTAAAGAGGAGTGATCCGTACGTAAAGTAAAGTTCGTTCCCCATAGAAAATGTTTGAACTTCTTGGTATATACGACTACTGCTAACAACTCTCTTTTGGTTGTGCAGTAATTGCGGTGAGTCTTGCTCAGTGTATTGCTGGCAAAGGCAATCGGTACTTCTCTCCCATTTTGGACTTGCGAGAGAGCTGCACCAATGCTATCATTACTAGCATCAGTATCCAGTATGAAATGATCCGTTTCATTCGGATATTGCAATACAGGAGTACTCGTGAACAGGTCTTTTAGCTTTTGAAAAGCGGTTTCCTGTTCATGCGTCCAAGGAAATTTTTCCTTGGTACTTCCTGGAGTCCAGTTAGCTATTGCTTGTAATGGGTAACTGACTCTAGAATAATTCGGAATAAATTCCCTGTAATAGGAACAGAATCCTAAAAAGGACCTCACTTCTTTGGGTGTTTTAGGTCTATTCCAATTCGTAACTGATTCGATTTTTTCCGGATCAGCCTTTATTCCTTCATCACTGATGATGCGGCCCAAATAATTTATGGACTTCCTAAACATGTGGCATTTCTTAGGTTTCAATTTGAGACCATTAGAAATAATACGTTCTAGTACCATTTTCAGGTTATTAGAACACTCTTCGAATGTTTTTCCGAAGACTATGACATCGTCTAGATATACAAGACATCTTTTCCACAATAAATCACTTAGAATTGTTTCCATCATTGCTTCAAATGTTGCAGGTGCATTGCACAATCCAAACGGCATTACATTATATTGGAATAATCCAATATGACTCGAAAATGCAGTTTTCTCCATATCTGAAGGGTTCATTCCCACTTGCCAGTAACCTGATTGCAAGTCTAGGGTACAAAACCAGCTGTTTCCTCCTAAGGAGTCAATGGTTTCATCTATTCTCGGTAATGGATACGAATTCTTTTTCGTTATTCCATTCAACTTCCTGTAGTCTATGCAAAAGCGGATAGTACCGTCTTTCTTTGTTACCATACACACAGGACTACTCCATGGACTATTGGAAGGGACTATTACATCCTGTTCCAACATCTTGTTTATCTCATCTTCAGCTACTCTCTTTTTCGCTAAAGGTAACCGTCTATACGGTATCTTAAAGGGTTCAGCATCTCCAGTATCTATTTTATGTAATACTTTATTTGTCGTACCTAGTTTTTCACCAGGTTTGGCAAAGGCAGTATGATACTGACAGAGCATATCATAGAACTCTTTCCGGTGTTCCGGATCTTCTAATGAAGTTTCTTCATACAACTTAAATAAGTCTTCCGAAATTTCATCATCCCCTGTTACCTTTTGTAAGCTTAGCTTACTATCCGTTACAGTTTCCGAAAGGGTCACGTTTCCAAAAACTTGTCCCTTTTTCAAGTAGATAGTAGTGTTTCCAGTATTGGAGACAGGTACTACCGACCAGGATGCATTCGCTACTATCGTGTCTACAGAATTTAATCCGATACTTGACAAAGTAACTACATCCGGTTCTATCACTGCAGGTTTATTGCGCATTGCAGGATCACTTCTTACAAGCACATCACAGGTTACTCCCGGAGGGATTCGCACAGTGTGTGCCACACTAGCCATACTGCTCACTTGTCTCAGTACACATCTAACCTTTACGGGATACGGGTATCTCACACTCAACACTTCTGTTTGGGGTTCCAACACAGCGCCATACAGGGATGCGAAATCCAACCCGAGTATCCCCTCATCTGCTATATCCGCAACGGTGGCGCTCATGACATAGTCATGTATACCATCTAACTGTAGTTTCACACAAGTTCTACCATACGTTTGCAAGGTACTGCCGTCGGCCGTCTGAGCACTTCCTCCCGATTTGAGAGTATCATGTTCATCCGGTATAAGATCGTAGAACCCCCTGGAGATACAAGAGTGGCTAGCTCCCGTATCCACAAGGAATTCGGCAGATCTTCCGTTAACAGTGAGGCAAACATACCACCGCCTTCCGTTTAGAACAGAGGGCATGTCCGTGACAATCGGAACGTCATTTTTCACACCAGGAGTCGATCCACATCCTTTCAGGAATTCCAGACAAGGATGACCCGGGGGCAGGTGGGCACCACAGACCTTGGCTAATTCATAGCCGCCTGCCTCGTTACTGATATTGGGTTTCCCCTGTGCTCCCGTGGCACCTGTTATATCAGCTTCCCTAACCTTCCGGGTGTCTACAACCACCTCGGTGTTAGGCGATCTTGTTACTTCATGCGAACTATCATCACGGATGGTGATATCATGGCAAGATTTGTCACTGGGATCCCCTTCTTTGCCCGTCAGGAGACCCCTCCTTAGTTTTCCTCTGTACTTACTCCAGAGACACTCTCCTGTCTACGAGGGACAGGTTTCTCAGCCATACATTCTGGAGCATAATGCCCCAGTTTCTGGCATCTGAAACATCTCCTCTGAGATTTGTCAACTCTCGGTCTCTTTAGAGCTTCTGTTAATCCGGCTATTAATGTTTCCATCATGTTAGTCGGAGCAACAGTGGCTGCTACAGTTGGGTTCGCCGTAGAGGCTACACTGCCAGGTTGAGTTGATCCGGAAGCTGTTTTACCAGCAACAGATCCTCCTCTCCCTCTCGAATGTACTTTCCTATACCGCTTTTGTCGGTAATACTTTCCAGCTACCTGGACTGAACCAATATAATCTCCGTTTTCATCGGAGACATATTCATCTTCCTCATCAACTTCATTCGATTCAACCGGAGCTAACTGGGAAGTATCGTATACCGGAGCAGGTGTACCTCCGTATTGGAATGGAGCTGCTCTTACTGGGTTAGGTCCAAGACCTACCAAACGTTTCTTCATGTCATGTCCATCGATTGCTATGAATAGGTCACTGAAGGAAGTGTCATCTTTCCAAGAGTCCCAGACCACTTGCTTGTGATCCGGATCTCGCAATCCACTGTAGAATTGTATAAACAATTCTTGTAGATAACAATCATCATCATGAGCCCAATTTGGACGTGCTTTCGAAAGCAAGTCCTGTAGCTCCAAACCAAAGACTTTGTGTGATTCTTTAGGTTTTTGTGTTCTCTTCTTGAAGCTTACCCACGGATCTTCTCTAACGATTGATCCAAAAAGGTATGCGGCACATTCGACCAATTGATCATAGGTACCGTATATTCCGTAAGCTGCTCTCCATTGGTTGAGAGCTACTTTTCCGCCTTTATTTAACCAACAGATCAAATATGGCAGAGCTTCTTCTTTTGTCCAGCCACTACAATTGACTTCGTCGACAAAAGCTTGATACCTGTCCTTCCATGGATCATTAGAATCATATGGAGGGGGTATCCGTGCCTGCCTACGTGCCGGATTATTACATCCGCGTAGTCTATCTGCTTCTCGCATGCTCCAGTTCATGACTTCCATGCCGTCTGCTCCCTTTCGGTAGCAGTCAATGCCAAGGTTTTGGATACACTGGCTCCTATCAAAGATGGTTTGCATCCCTGCAGGCATAGAAGTTCTCCTATTCGGCTTCCTGCCATCTCCTCCTGATCCTGATCCTCCGGATCCGGATCCTCCTGGGCCGCCTGAAGGGTTTCCTCCTGGTGGACCATTATTATTATAGCTTCCGGATGAACCGCCAGGGCATCCACCATTGTAACCGGTGTTTCCAGAAGACGCATATCTAGGGTAAGAATTATTTTGATTCCATCCCTGGTTATAGCTGTTACCATTTTGGTAATTACCACTTCCTGATGGATTATAATTATTTCTATATCCATAGGAAGATGTTCTTGGTTGATACGTACCGCCATTAATATTGTTTTGTGGCGGGTTTGGTCTCGGAAAACGTCCATCAGTAGGACCATTACCAGAACCCGGAGGTGGATTCGGTAATCTTGGTACTGCTGGTGTACTGTGGCCGGGTTGGGGGAAATATGAAGGTGGTGTCAACATATGCCTCATTGGTCCGGGTGCTCTTGGTTGTGCCACGGGTGTATTATTATTATTCCCAGTAGCACCATCGTGAGTCGCTTTAATTTTGTGACTCAAATCTGGTATGGGTGGTGCCGGACCTATCGTATCCAGCATTGGAGTTGCTGGTTTAGATGCGGTTCCATTTACTGCGGTATTATCCGGTTTCTTGTAGATTCCGGATACTACATTCTTGTCAGCCCCATCATCAACGAATGGGCTGTATCTAATTGGGGTTGCATCTTTGGATGTCTTTCCCAACATTGTAGATACCACAGCTGGATCTATATTACCTATAGTTAACTGGGCTGCTTCTACATATTTATCTAGAGTTATTGCAGTAGTCTGCAATTCCTGAAGCTCATTTGTGAGTTTCTGTCTATCCTCCTCCAGTTGTTTGTTGTAAGCTATAATGCCTACCCGGATGGTTTCATTGTCTTCAGCTTGTTTACTACACTGAAGTTTCAATTTATCCAACTCGTCCTGATAATGGCGAATTTCGGATTCGAATTTTGCCTTATCAAGGTTTAATTGGTCGTTCGTATCTATGTATGTTTGGATACGAATGTGCCTATTATCTTGAATGTCTGAGTTCCTCGATGGCCCCCGGACGTAAAACTAAACAAACAAACAAACAAACAAAAAATTATCATATTCTTTGTTGAATGATTCTCTCATTGATTGAAGTTTTAATTCTTCATTCTCGAGTTCCTTCATGTCAGGGATGCCACTCACTGGTCAATGAAAATTCGGAAATCATCCTAATTTCTAGGATTCCCAATAGGAAATACCTCCAGGAAATGAATTCCAAAATTCGGAATTCCTAAAAGGTTAGGAAAAGTGACATCTCTGTTCATGTACTCACTCCTTCTGGCTTCGAATTCATTTCGCATGCCAGTTAGGTCTTCTTCTAACTGAAGTTTTTCATGGAATACTTCATCCTTAGCTTTGACCAAGGTATTTAAATTCTCGTTCAAAGTTACATAAGTTTCATTCAACAACAGGACATCCGGTCGTTTTAATTCCTCACCTTCCGGTACCGCATAGGTTAAGTCGCCATCTATAGCACTGTAATCTAATATTGGTAATTCGGGCCTGGGTAATCTATAAGGTAGTTCTCCGAATGTTACCCTTTTTCGCATTGGTGCCGGATGTTCTGGGTTAGTACTACCACCAACTTCGAACATCGAATCACTTAATTCGTCAACAAGTGATTGTTGGCCTATTAAGTTACTATGTCTCTGTATAGACTGTTCGCGTCGTACAGAGTCTGGCAGATTCTCCTCACTATCATTATAGTGGGGTCCGGGATCTCTCCAAGATGCTGATTCCGCATCTTGCGAGTCCGAATGGGCTTGGAGCATTAATGATCCATTTCCATTCTCTTGGGCAAGTGATTGCCCTGCTGGGTTAGCTTCCCTGAGGGTGTCTAACCCATGTACCAGCCGTTCGGACGTTATAACGTCCGGGCTATACACCAGAATTAACTGGTCACGGCACCAGTGTAAGGGTTTGTGGCCTTACGGACCTGGGGGGGTTCGGGTCTTACGGTTCGGAAAGAAAGAGTAAGACAGTATTCCAAGTGTATGCCAACGGTTGGTTTTATTACTTAACGCATACTCACGGCTGCCGGATGATATCAGAGAGGCAGCTAATATTAAAGGACAATGGTCTACATGGTGTGGAGGCCAGAAGGGCCTCTGACGTAGCGGCTGAGCCCTGGGCTTTATATACGGACCCAGGTGTTTGTCGTCAGATGTCCCCACAGACCCGGATCGGTGCTGCCACCTATCCGGAACCTGAGGAACGTCCGACGACTCGACTCACCCGCCACGTCAGACGGTACCCAACTCCTATGGTTTAATAACGTGTACCTCTACAGTATGTATCGGTAACCTTACCATACAGTGTGATCCTGTCCTTTCTCACAGACCAGGTGAAGAAGACGATTTCCACCTTCAAACTGCAGTAAACTAATGTCCACATCTTGCCTGTGTTTACGAAGGTAAGACTTCAACCTTTCGAAATCGTCTTTCTCTACGTATTTCTTGAGTTTCTCCTTGTATTTTGTTTGATGTTTCGACGGAGACTTCGTCTTAGGCATGGTTTCTGAGTTCCCCTTGAGTCTTCTATTACGCTTGTTATTTCGTAGACTCTGTTTAGGTTTTAATTTCAAGGATGAAGGCCAAAAAACGAACATTTTCGCTAAGTGTTTACATCCACGGCCTCATACATGGGCGCAGACATCTTGGAAATGCCCGGATGAAAAATAACACCTCAAACAGGAGGTGGCAGCACTGTCGGCTGATTATGGAAAGCCGTTTGTGTATTGAAATGGCTAAATGGCTACAGAACACTTCTTTTATTTTTACAGGAAAACTTCCGAATCCGAATCCGAATCAGAATCCGAATCCGAAGAAGGAGAAGGAGAAGGAGGGGGGTCTAGACCCCTAAAATCGACAGTGTGACATGGCCTTTTCTTAAAATCGACAAGGGACATAGAGCTCTAGTGACAAGGACATCCAGGGGAGAAAAAAAGATAATGACATGGGCCATGGTCCTTTCTCAAAATCGACATGACGTGATATGGAGCTAAGTGACAAGGACAGAGGAAATTACAAATTTAGTGACATGTGACATGGGCTTTTCTTAAAATCTACAAGTGAGACTGACATATGGGGATCCCCCATTTAGAAGGACAAGGACAAGGACAAGGAGATTTATCCTGGCTTTAGTCTTTGTTTAATAGCCAGATGAACAATAATCTAGGCCAGACGATTTTGATTGTCGTCAATGGGGGGGGCACGTAAAAATTTTTCGCACGTCCGCGCAACAACCCACCACCCACCCCCTGTTGATAAATAATGACCACTCCCTAGGTAGTAGTGGTCTTTTTGAGCTATAGTAGCGCGCAGGCTTTTTTGCTCAAAAAAGGGTACAT
This sequence comes from Acholoe squamosa, assembly GCA_949317995.1. NCBI lineage: Eukaryota > Metazoa > Annelida > Polychaeta > Phyllodocida > Polynoidae > Acholoe > Acholoe squamosa. Next base: position 68,026,104 of record OX439046.1, on the reverse strand, counting down.
TTTTTTAGCCCTCCCCCCCTCGGGAGGGGTCTGAAATTTTTACGGCCCCTCCTCAAACCCACCACCCCCCCCCTGTTGATAAATAATGACCACTCCCGTAGGCTGACTAGCTGCCTGTGTCCGTACCCACACAGAACGCTTAGGCCGACCACAGATTCTCAGGGTAACTATAAGCCTCCCGGGGGGGGGGGGGGGGGGGCACTCTCTATGTAAGGTATACACATATGTGCGGCTGGCAAGGGTACTTTTTCAAGGAAAAGTCCCTAGCAAGCCTCCTGTTTCAGCCACAAATGTCCCTAGCAAGGGTCTACTTTTCAGCAAAATGTCCCTAGCAAGGGTCAACTTTCAGCAAAATACCCCGATTTACGCAGGAAATTTCGCAATTTCCTTGGACATAAACACAGTTTTCATGAAAATAGCATGAACCAAGTTCAATTTTCTCCCCAGTCAGTGTAAATTTAAGACATTTTGAAACAAATCTAGGATTATTGAGTCAAAAGTGCCCTAGCAAGGGTAGGCTTTCGAAGAAAAACCCCGCGAATGAGTGCCCTAGCAAGGGTAAGGGTTGTCGTGGGTTCAGCCACACACCTGTATCAAAAAAAATTGAAGTGCCCCCCCCGGGATAAGCCTACTACCCGGGGGGGGGCACTCATGTAAATGTTGATACCATGTGCGTACACAAACTAGCGGGAAAGGGGGCTCAATTTGGACAAAAAGGGGTACCCTTTGAAAAGGCTTTCCAATGGTGAAAGAATTGTTGAAATATTCCAACTAGAACCAAAGTTAGGGCTCAATGTTGTTATTTTTTTTTACTTTTTTTTTTCCAGGAAAGTCTCAGATTTTGGCCAGGAAAGGGGTGCATTTTTCTAGGAAATTGTCAAATTTTGGCCGGGAAAAGGGTACATTTTTCCAGGAAATTCTCAAATTTTGGCCGGAAAGGGGTACATTATATGAAAATATTACATTGAAAGGGTGCCAAAATTGAGGGCTTGTCTTCTTGTATCCTAACAGCAGAGAAAGGGGTATCTTTTCAACCTATTTCCCGTCAAAAGGGGTATATTTTGGTGGATTTTCCCCCCGCTAAACGGGGTATCTGGTAAAAGGCCTTGTACGCACATGGTTATTATAGAACATATAGGGAGTGGCCCCTGGGGCCTACTACCATATGTATAAACCCATAAACCAATGGGTTCTGGAATATTCATTTATTAATGCATTTGTCCCACTTATTGCTCCATTTTGTATTAATATGTTACCTTATATATGGGATCATTGTCACAGCTAGATAAGCTGACAATGGTTACTACATGGACATACAACTGGAGACCACACAACCAGTGAGCCACCACCCTGACAGCCCTGTATGATAAGCAAATCCAGGTATTATATCTGTTTGTCATACTAAGGCCAGTAGCCTATGTGCAAAACTTCAAAGGTTATGAATAAAAGTTTGAACTTTATATATGATTTAAAGATTAGGTTCAATATCACATGGTATCCAGTTATACATCTTGTTAGGGACGTCTTCTTCCAATTCCTTAGACCAAACTCTACCCCAGAATGAATGCAGGAGAAGAAATTTTCTGACTGCAAGCAATCCTACCCGGTCGACAGGCCGGCATGGCCATGTTGTCACTCTGCCTCTCATACCTCCGGCTTTCCACACATTTTTAGCATAGAATCCAAGCTTGTCATGTTAATTCATTCATCTTGAAGCATATAAAGACTACATAGATGCTTATGCCATGCCAATTTACTCCATAACACTCGAAATATAAGAGGATGGAATGAATTTTTTATAGGGATACGTCTCGCCACATGTCATGGCCTGGCTTTGCCTTCCTGACCTAGTTCTACATCTGGGCCCTTCCTGTAAGGTCAACAGAACTAGGTCAGGATGCCGAAGCAGGCCATGGTGGGCTGGCAATATGCTCGGCTTTAAAAATTCATGTTATCCTCTTATGTATGGAATGTTATGGAGTAAATTGGCATGGCATAATCATCTAAAATATCTAAGGATGTCTCCATGTTAATAACTCGACATGCCAAGCTTGGGTTCTATAGTAAATAAGTGTGCATAGGCGAAGGTATGGTGATTGGGAAAGTCAAATCTGTTATTTACTTTGGATTTTAGTACCGCTGGGTGTGGTGTAATGGATAGCGAATCTGTCTATTGAGACAGCGGCCAGGGTTAGCGCCTTAGGACCTGAACGGTTTTAACTGGATATATATGGTGAGGTTGACTTTGTATATCTTCCATACACTGAAAACCTAGAAGTTCTGAAACTAGTCAGCGGTGACCACTTTAGGTCCTCAATTTGACGATACCTAAAACTACGACTTTAGGTAGTCAAAATGATGACTTTAATTCATCATCCTGACGTCCTGAGTCGTCAATATGACGACTCTGTACTGTCAGTATTGTCATCCTGATGACTCAGGTCGTCAGGATGATGACCTAAAGTCGTCATTTTGACTACCTAAAGCTGTACATTTAGGTATCGTCAACTTGAGGACCTAAAGTGGTCACCGCTGACTAGTTTCGGATCTTCCATGTTTTCAGCATAGTTATTAACATGTCCAGATTCTAACCAAAGGCTTCTTGGAAAAGAATAGAAAGTCTGAAAAAGCAGTTATACCCCGATAACCGAACAGGGTTATGACCAACAAAGCACTATATCCAGGCAAGAATCTTGAGATAAATGGCTGCATATCCCAAAGGTACTCTTACCCCGTCCTATCCTACACACCCTAGAGACATCCGTTGCCATGGAAACATAGATAATTGGCATATATGGAAATTTCTGGTTGCCATGGAAACCAGAAAGTCTAAATGGTAACTTTTGCCACAAATGTGTGGGGTATTTACACAAGGAATTTGTTATAATATGCCAAAATATTATCTATATAATATTTCTAAAGACTTTGGTTACCTAGAATGATTATTTCTAGTCATGTTAATATTGACCAATCAGAAGCCAGCACCACCTGTATGCTGCAGAGAGTTGTTTGTCCTTGACCTCACACTGAATACACTGTCATGGCCGACCAGTCTAGATCCCAGACCTGTGTTGTAGTTTCCATCTAAATACCTGACTCCCAAGTTGGTGACAGCGAATAATTTTGAGAGTATGTGGTAGATGGATATCTAGACAACACCAGGATGTCAGGATTTTTGCCGGATGGTCAAATGGGAAAGGAGATGGAAACAGATTATGGTGTGGTATTTTCATATGAAATGTATACATGTGCCTAGGGCTACAGACCTAAGATAAGACAAGCCTTTCTTTCATATTGCACACCCACCTGCTGTGTTGCCCAATGCCAAGTCAAGCTGAATTCACCAAGGCAACATAATTATTGACAGTTTCTGTTGTAAAGTGACTGGAGAGAGGCTTTGTCAGTGTCACTGCTCCAGAGCATCCATACTCAATAGCCAGACCCGTAGCCACCTTTCTCAGTGAAAGTGTTTCAGAGAAAGCCCCTATAGTCTTAGTCGTCGGAAATGAGGTCAAATGCCTTCTCGAGAGAGGAGTGGTGTCACGAATGGGACTCATTTCTAAACTAGACAGTGTCAAGGAAGGCGTTGGTTGTCTGAACACCGATCCTGTCAAGATCGTCTTGAAGGAAGATTCACAGCCTTTTGCAGTAGCAGTTGCCAGAAGAGTACCCATTCTGGTTCTGCCTAAGGTAAAGGAGGAGTTAGATTGTCTCCTCACTTCCAGCGTGATCCGTGAGATCACTAAGCCTACAGCATGGTGTGCGCCCATGGTAGTTGCCGTGAAGAAGACAGGCAAAGTGCGTTTGTGTGTCGACCTGAAAAAGTTAAACGTCAGTGTCAGACGTGAGAGGTTTGTTCTACCGACTTTAGAAGACCTCATGTCAAAACTCTCAGGAGCCACCATGTTTTGCTGCCTAGACGCCGCTAGTGGATTTTACCAAATCCCGCTGGCTGCGGAAAGCCAAGAATTGACAACGTTCCTGACGCCCTTCGGAAGGTACTGTTTTAGACGGTTACCTTTCGGGATTACGTCGGCGCCAGAAATCTTTATGCGAAAGATGACGGAGGTCCTAGATGGGCTTGAAGATGTTTACACCTACATGGACGACGTCCTCATCTATGGTAATACTCCAAAAGAGCATGACGAACGACTAGCTACAGTGCTAGCAACCCTAAAGGGGGCAGGATTGAAGCTGAACCAAGAGAAGTGCACTTACAGAAAGACAGAGTTAAAGTTCTTGGGACATAGGTTCACAAAAGATGGAATTTCAGCCGACTCAGAAAAAGTGGAAGCAATTGTCAAGATGCCGCCACCATCGTCTGTGACTCAGTTGCGACAGATTCTCGGTATGGTCCACTATCTGGGGTCATACTTGCCAGATCTACATGTAGTCACTCGTCCTCTGAACGATCTGCTGAAGGGAGATGTGGAGTGGATCTGGGGTTGACCCCAGAAAGAAGCCTTTGCAAAGATGAAGTCACTCATCTTGTTAACTCCCATATTGGCTTACTATGACATCAACAAGCCAACCACTTTCCAGCAGTCCAATGCCAACGAAGGCCGTGAGCAGCACGGCTGAGGAAGTTAACATGTATGTTCAGTCTATCGTAGCTGGGTTTCCTGCAACCCCTCAGAAGAGAGACGATCTGAGAGTGGCGACGCAGAACGACTCAGTGTTACAAGCAGCGATAGTGTTCACCTTGACGGGTTGGCCTAAGTAATAGAAGGATGTACCGGATGGCTTGCGAGAGCTCTATGCTCATCGAGCAATGTTATCAGTTGTAGATGGACTACTGGTTTTTGGTAGCAGGATAGTCATTCCAGCGGCCAACAGAGCAGAGATTCTTCAAAGGATCCATGATGGACATCAGGGAGTGAGCAAATCGTTAGAGAGAGCCCGTTAGGAGTCTGGTGGCCTGGTTTGACTGCAGACGTCAAAAGGGTTGTTGGCTCTTGTGAACATTGCCAGACGCTGAGACCAACTCAGCAAAAAGAGCTGTTGCTGCCAACACCTTTGCCACAAGGTCCCTGGCAGAGGATAGGAGTAGATCTCTGTCAGTTCAAAGGGAAAGACTACCTTGTGATGGCCGTTTACTACTCAAGATGGATAGAGGTCTTACGCCTATACAAGACCACAGCCAAGTCAGTGAAATACCGCATGGAAGATGTATTTGCCAGGTTGGGTTCTCCGAGAGAAGTTGTGTCGGACAATGTTCCCAATTCGTCTCGGCGGAATTCAAGTCCCTGATCATAAAGCATCGGTTTAATCATGTTACGTCAAGTCCATATTTGCCAAATTCTAATGGAGAGGTGGAACGTGCAGTCCAGACTGTCAAAGTGATCCTTGGTTAGGTCTGATGGTCTATAGAGACACCCCAATTGCCACCACTGGATGTAGCCCGTCTCAGCTCATGATGGGTCATCACATCCGCACAACATTGCCAGTCATTCCTTTTATGTTGGAGCCAAAGTGGCCTGACAGAGAGGCCATTCTGTCAAGAGACCAAGCTTATAAGGATTCATACACCGACTACTATAACAGTCAACATGGTGTTCGCCCTCTACAACCACTACAGGCGGAGGAAAAGTTGTTATGAAGAGAGATGACCAGCAGGACGATTACTTCTGCGGATCCATTGACTGTAACGATAGCGACCCAGCATGGAAAGTTACTCTATCCATCGGGGTAGTCAGCCCGTAGACTTTAAGATTGACTCTGGTGCAGATGTCTCTGTCATGTCATACTCCTAGTATCTAATGCTGAAGCCGAGACCACCGCCAAGTACGCCAAAGAAACCAGGGAGCCTGCAGATTCAACCACCTCCTGCGCGTCCCATACAAATGTCAGATACCGCTGCGAGTGAAGCGGATGTTGAACCATGCAGCAACAGCAGTAGCCGCTCCAGAGCAACGCCGGTCCTCGAGAGCCGTGAAGAAACCTAAGCGGTTTATTGAGAACTGTTAAATTAGCTGTATGAGTCATCCTCACATCGGTCAGAACCAAAAACAGACCCGGAAAATTCCCTCTAGAACTGTTTATTTTTCTACAAAGCTGTATTTTTTAGCATTATCACTATTTATGCTAGATTATTTCCATTTTTCAATTGCTCACACCGACCTAGGTTTGGCAAGCAATTACAGAAGAACTACCTGGAATATTTTAGCTCAAGATATCTCATTTTTAAGCACGTATGACTTCAACTTTAAAAAAGCCATTTCCCCCCTTTGGATGCAGGTTCCCCCACCCCCCTCTGGTCACATATAGATTTCCACATTTTTGAGTAATTTACTTAATTCCAGGTAACCATTGTCCCTATTGTGTTGTTTACCACCCTGGGTCTACAATATTAATTGGCAGGGGCGTAGGAAAAGGGGGGGGGCAGGGGGGCCTGGGCCCCCCTAATAATGTGGAGGTTCCTTATATAAGCCTATATAAAAATATAGCAGGCCCCCAAACCGAGACCCCTGCCCCCCCCCTATAAAAATTTGCTTCCTACGCCCCTGATTGGTTGTACAACAACTGAGCGGCTGCCTTCCTTTACTCTTCTGCCAACCCCCCCCCCCCGGCCACCTACTCTGTTACACAATCATCAGCACATGAATTTCATGATGGCCTCAGGTAAACTCTCAGGTGAACACTACGGTGTAAACATCAATAAACTGTTGTTTTGAGGTGGTACACATGCCATACTGCAATATCTGAGTCATTATTATGGAAAGCCAGTGCACCTAGTCCCCGGACCTAGTCCATATGCCATTAGAGTTTAGACTCAACTGCACTAGGCGAAGGAAAAGGAAACAGAAAAAAAAGGTCCTACCCGGAGTCTTTGGTGAGGATGGGGTTGGGGGGTCCCATGTAGCATCGCGAAAAAAAGAAATGTGCCTATACATGGGTGCGCAAAATTTTTAGGACGTCACGTGTATATATATATATATATATATATATATATATATATATATATATATATATATATATGCATATATATATATATATATATATATATATATATATATATATTGTAATAACCAGAGTCGACACCGTATATAAAGAATGGAATATAAAGTTACAGCCGTTGTTGTTGTTTTATTTCTTAGGAGCCTTAAGGACTAACAGCCACTGGTCATCAGTTACTCGCTTATACTGATACTTGTACTTGTACTTATTCTTGCTTAGAGACGCCACTCTGTTCGTGAGCTAGGACTAGCCACCGAACTCCCTTAAGATAGCTTACACGTAGGCCACCTGAGTGTCTGATCGCGTCTGCCATAAAACCACCGAACACCGCGTTTTATAGCCCCCGGCCGCCGACGGTGACGTCACAAGGCTGTGACGTCACCGCCGACGCCCCACCTAGCGGCCACAGCGGGAACCCGCCACCGAGCTTCGGTGGCCGCCGCCGAGCCGCCGGCCTATGTTTATTACATCCCTCCCACCTTACTTTATTCTATGGGTATAACATTTATAATAAACATTACTCGAGTGTCCAACAATGGCACCCGGGCCGTACAGCCTAAGGACTCGTATTACTTTGCTTAACCTAGATTCTTTTACCCCTATGATTACCGTAGTATGTACCAGGTGAGTACCCCCCCCTTATTATCATGATTATTTACAATACCTATGGGCTCCAACAGCGGACCGCCCGTCTTTAACTCCCTAACTATATATTGTAATAACCCGACTAGCGTGTGAACGATTTACAATGACTTAATCTGGACTACCAGCACCAACAGTGGGCTGTTCCTAATTTGCTTATGCACAACATGTGACATCAATTATCATACTGTCTAGGAATAAACTGTTATTAATAAGAAACTGACCATGTTTGGTTTTCATGTGATAACCTTATCTCTACATTTATACACGTAACGAAATATATATACATCCGACCACCGGAGATCTGCGGTCTAGAAGGGCGCGGTAAAACGCTGCAGGAATTGGGGCCGTCCCTTCATTGTCCTGGCCACAGGGATCCTCCCGACTCTCTGGGCCGCCAGCCCTTATCTTATGCTGCTTGTCTTATGCCCTGGGGGCTTCCAGGGGTGTTCAGGGCCTGGGTTTCCTGGCAGGTACTCAATCCCCCACCAGTACTCCCCTTACCCCTACTAACCCCCTTCACACCCCCCTTCCCGGCTGTCCTTCAGCTTCCCGGCTGCGCCCTCCGACGTCCCTGCCATCCCTGCTCACCGGCCACTGCCCGTCCCCTCCTCCCCCACGCGTCTCTCACTCTCCTTCCTGGCAACCGCTCCTCCCTCCTACTGGCTCCCCCTCTGCTGTTCCTCCCTGACCATCCGACGGATCCGCTCCTCTAGGTCGCGGCTCAAGGGCGCCTCGGCTGGTCGCGGTGGTGGCGGCTGCGGGGCGGCCCTGGAGGGCCCTGAGAGCGGTGGGACGAAGGGTGAGAGGGTCTGGTGGCCATATCTCCCTTGTCCCTGGGCTGACGGCGGCGGTAGACCAAAGCCCGAACCCTGGGGCCCGGCCGTCGCAACTGCTCCTGGCGCCTGGGTGGGCGGTCTGCCCGCTGCAGCCGACGGTGGGGGTCGCCCCACTCCCGGAGGGGGAGGTGGAGGTGGTGGTGGGGGTACGCTTCCCTGACCCATCCCCGGGTCGTACCTCTGAACTGTAGTCGCGTAATAGTGTGTACGCCACAGGGATGGGCCCACCAGCTCCACCCACCCGTGCGCCCGCCCTCCTACGGGGGTGTATTCATCGCCCAAGTCCGGGGATGGAGCCAGCCCCACCGCCCACTTCTGTAGCTTGTCGGGGTTGTCCACCCGCCGCCAGGGGATTCGTTGGTAGGTATCCCCAATCCAAAGCGGCCTCCCCGCCAGCGGGTCCATTTCCTCCGCCCGCGGCAGGCCGGGGACCTCCACCCCAGGGATCCTCTCCCCCCACTCTTCCCGCCACTCCTCTCTCCTGGGCCCCGCCCCCCGGCGGCCCCTCTCCTCCTCATACCTTTCCTCGTACTCCCGGCGCCTCCGGTACTCCCCGTAGCTCTCGTTCCTGTGGGGGCCAGCCTCGTACCGCTGACTCCCCCGGCCCTCTCGCCTCGTCTCCTCATCCACTCTTCTCTCCTCCCGTCTCCTCCTCTCCCTTTCCTCAACCTGTCTCTCCTCCCTCTCTCTCCTATCCCGGTCCTCTCTCTCCTTCTTCTCGTGGGCCGCTCTCTCCTCCCTCTCTCTCCGATCTTCCCTCTCCTTCCTCTCCCTCTCATCCTTCTCCTTCCTTTCCTTAGCCACTCGTTCCTCCCTTTCCTTCTTTTCCCTAGTCGCCTTCTCCTCTTTCTCTCTTTTCTCGGCCATCTCCTTCCTTTCCCTCGCAACTCTCTCCTCTCTCTCCTTTCTCTCCTTCTCCTCTCTTTCTTTCTTTTCTTTATCCCTCTTTTCTCTGGCCGCTCTCTCCTCCTCCCTCTCCCTCTTTTCCTTTTCCCTCCTTTCCTTTTCCCTAGCCGCCTTCTCCTCGTCCCTCTCCTTCCTCTCTCTCTCTTTCTTCTCCTTGGCCGCTCTTTCTTCCTCTCTCTCTTTCCTCTCCCTCTCTTTGCTGCCCTTCCTCGCCTTCTCCTCCTCCCTCCCTTTTCTGTCCCGCTCCTTCCTGTCCTTAGTGGCCGTCTCCCCCTCTCTCTCCTTCTTATCTCGGGGTGCCTTTACTCCCTCTCCTCCCTTCTTCTCCCTTTCCTCCGCTCCCTGACTAGCGGCCACGGGTAGCGGCGCGCCCCCCATCGTGACCGTGCGGATCTCGGCCTCGGCCTCAGGCGCTGGGCTGTCCTCGCGGTCCAGCCCAGTAAGGGTGATTACCCGCCTGTCGACCGCCTCCCCCGGAGATGCCTCCTCCTCGTCAGAGTCCGTAGTCAGGGGCACGCTACGGTAGGCCACCGGCCCCGGACTGGGCTCCTCCTCCTCCCAGTCGAGCTCCTCCTCCTCCTGGCTGTCGTCCACCACTCGGGCGGCGATGAGGCCCTCCAGTTGGCTCCCCGGAGCCGGGGTGTTGTTGTCGGAGGTGTGGGGCTGAACGGGGGGCGGCGTGGTTTGTAAGATACGCCGCACCTGCTCCGGCGGTAGGCCCTGGCGGGGGGACCCCCCAGCGACCAATTCGCTCCCCCCCTCTTCTGTGTCCACCGTGGCAGGTGAGGGGCGGTCCAGCGACACCACCTCCCCCTCGGGGGTCCGCCACTGCCGACGTTGCAGGGCTTCCGCCAGCAACTGTCGCTGGTACCGCCTCGCCATCTCCTGGGCCATCCGGCCTGTCTGTCGGAGGAGACCCTCTCCGACCCCGGCTGGGGCTGGGTCGCCCCCCTCGCTCCGGAGCAGCGACCGCAGCAGGAGCGGGTCGCCCTCACCCCCGGCGGAGGGGGCGTCCAGAACCTGGTCTAGGATGGCCTCCGCTTCCGCGCCCAAGGTCGACTGGACGGGTGTGCACCGCCCCATTTCCTCCACCAGGACCCTGGTGGCCTCCCGGTCCTCCGCAGAGTGGTGACGGGACCGGCCTTGCCCTGTCGAGCCCTGAGCCTGGTCGCCCCCGGCTCCCGTCCGGGCCACCTTGCTAGGTGTGGCTGCCTCCTCTTCTCCCTCCCCCAACTCGATCCGGGGTGGATCAGCGTCCCACGCCTCCGCGGCCCCCCTCGACTCCGACTTCCGCTTTCGATCCCTCTGCGGCGAGCGGCTGTGCTCTCTCGGCTGCGGAGCCGGGCAGACCACACTGCGCAGCCGCCGGGGCGATCGACGCGGGCTTGCGGGCACGGGAGTCCTTTCCGTGGTCAGGTGGGCCGCCCTTCGGGTGCTGCTGCGGGAGCGAGGCCTGGGCGAGTCTCGAGCGCTGGCGGGGCTGGCCGCCGGGCTGTCCCCACCACTCTCGGTGGCCCTCTCCCCGGTGGTTGCCTCCTCGGTGGTCTTCCCCCCGTGGTCGGCGGCCTCCTCCACACGGTCGGTGGCCGTCTCCGAGGCGTTGCCCTCCTCCCCTTCGGGGTCCGCGCCAGCGCCCTCCTCGGATGGCGATGGCTCCTCCCCGGTGGCGGTGGCTGCCGCTCCGGTGGCGACCCCCCTATACCGTATGGTACATAGCGGTGGCCGATCAGCCTTGGACAGGCTCAGCCACGGGTGGCCCGGGTGTTGTGTTGACATGTGGGTCATGAGGTCGTCCCACCGACCCTCTTTCGCCTGCGCCTGGCATTTCTTCCCTGGGCAGTTCCACCCCGGCCCCTTCTCCGCATGGACAGCCTTCACATGCCGCGAGAGGCTATCCTTTCGCATAAATTTGCGGCCACAAATGGAGCAGGGGAGAGGCACCGACGACTTCTTCATGATGTCGGATTCGGTGTCGGTGTCTCTCTCGGGCCACGCCGCGCCTCGTTCTCGTCTTTCTAGGTCGGCGGTCCTAACGAGGTCGCGGTGTAGTTCCCGATCGCTACACCAGGCGGCCTCCGCATCAGCCGTTGGTGTTCGGCGGTCGGTGGGTGTGGCCGTGGCCACCTCCATTTCCCGCCTCTGCCTTTCCTCCCACCGCCGATTCTTGGCCGCAAAAATTGCGACCACCTTGTCACTCATCTCTCCCTCCGGACCGATCGCAGGTAAGTCCCTCTTTTGTTGAGTCAATTTCCCCCGCCCCACCACTCTCTCAGTGCTAATTTCCTTTCTTTCGTTTTCAGGGCGCCACCCCCCACCGTGGCCAGCCGGTGGCCGAAGGATGAAATCCGCTTTCCCGGGCCTGGGGACCCTCACTCCACACCTTCCAGCCTCTCTCCGGATTCCCTCTCTCTCAGGTAAGACACCCCCGCCCTTTTTCTCCCCTTTTACGAGGTTCCAGTGCCAATATGACGCGCACAAGCGCCCTCCTCTTCTAGTCACCGCACCCATGGGAGCCGCCGAGTCGCCGGTGTCCCCGTGGTCGGCGGGAGTCGCCTTGGTTACCGCCGTAACACCCGGATGTGGCCCGCCTTCCGCCGACCACACTAGGTGGCGCCCCGGTGGCTTTACCCCTGCGGCCGCTCCAGAGGGCGCCACCGGTGGCCGCTCCCCACCGGCGGCCGACCCCGCCCACCGTACCACCTCTACAGGTTCCCCCCGCGGGGCCTGGGTCTTTTTCAGTAAGTCATAGTGAACCACTCGGAGCTTCCGGCCCTTTTTGATCTCCCAAACCGGCCCCCCCAAACTCCGGGTGATCGTCCAGGGGCCCGACCATGGCCGCATGAACTTGGGGCACTTGCCTACCTCTTTCTTAGGCAGCAGGTAGTATACCGTGTCCCCGACGGCCAGGTCCTCCCCCCTCACTCGGGTGGAATAGTTCCTCTCCTGCCGGCGGACCGCTTCCCCCATATGCTTTAAAGCATAAGCGTGGCCCTTCGCCATCCGGACCTGCAGTTCCACGGCGAACCCCTCCCCGCCCCCGGCTCCCTCCGGGTGGCCCCCTTCCGGCTGGGGGTAGATGAGGCTCCCAGGTAACAGCGTCTCTCTCCCCATCATCATGAAGTTGGGGGTCTGGTTGGTCGATGCCTGCACCGACGACCGATAAGCGGCCATGACGAACGGTAGCTGTAAATCCCAGTCAGCTTGGTTCTCGTCCACCGTCATGGCGAGCATGGCCTCCACCGTGCGGTTGCACCTCTCCACCAATCCATCCGACTTCGGATTGTAGGGACAGGTACGGGTCTGTGCCACCCCCAAGAGACGGTGCACCTCCCGGAACATCTGAGCTTGAAAATTCCTCCCCTGGTCGGTATGAATCGTTCCCGGTGGCCCCAGTCGGCAGACCACCTCCGTAACGAAGGCCCGGGCGACTGTTTCTGCCTCCTGGTCCGGCAAGGGGATAGCCTCCGCCCACTTCGTGAAATAGTCCATTACCAGAAGGATGTGCCGGTTCTTTCTCCCTGTCCTCGGCAATGGCCCCATCAGGTCCATGGCCATTCTTTCCAGCGTCGCCGCTACCGGCACATGTCTCATCATGGACCGGGGGGGGTGCACGGCCCCCTTCCTGCTGAGGCATTGCGGGCAGGTCTCCAGCCACTGTATTAGGTCCCTTCTGTAGCTGGGCCAGTAATAGGATTGCTGTAACCGTCGTAGGCTGCGGACCCTCCCGAAGTGGCTGCTCAGAGGAGCCCCATGCACTTCCGCCAACACCTCCGGCACCCTTCCCTCCGGGACGACTATCTGGCCGAAGGATCGGCCCCCCGGCTCCCACCAGACCCGGGTCAACACCCCTCCCTCTAGCCTCAGTCGCGGCACCTGTACCGCCAGCGCCCGCACGGCGTAGGGTTCCCCGGCCAATTCGTCCGATGCGGGGCCCGCGTTCTTCGCTACCCACCGCCGGACCCTCCCCAGAATGGCGTCCTGGTTCTGTACTGCCGCCCAGTGCTCCGCAGAGGACAAGACGGGACCCTCCTCCTCCCCGTCCCCCTCCGCCGTCCGGGGCCTCCCGCTGGCCTCCTCAGCCTCCGCCTCTGCGGCCGCCTCCCTCCTCGTTACTGCCCTGCATTCTCCCGGTTGGTCGAACAGGGGAGAGCCCCCCTCCCCCTCCATACCGCACTGAGTGCATGGCCGCCTGGACAATCCATCCGCGTTACCATGATCCCGGCCGGGGCGGTGTTCGATCACGTGATCGAACGTCTCCAGGAGTTGTAGCCACCGGGCCACCTGCCCTTCTGGTTCCCGGAAGCTCGCCAGCCATTTAAGGGCTGCATGGTCTGTGCGTATCCGGACCGGCCGCCCAACCAGGTAGTGCCGAAACTTTTTCACTGCGAACACCACCGCCAGCAATTCCCGCCTCGTCACACAGTAGTTGCGTTCGCAACGGCTCAGCGTCCTACTGGCATAGGCCAACGGTCGTTCCCGACCCTCCTGCATCTGCGAAAGGACGGCGCCTAGCCCCATATCGCTGGCGTCCGTGTCCAGCAGCAGGCGCCCCTCCGCCCTTGGATATGCCAACACCGGAGCCTCACTCAGTTTCTCCTTCAGACAATGGAAGGCCTCTGCACAGGATCTGTCCCAGCGGAATCTTTTGCTCTTTTCGGTCAATTCCGACAGGGGCCGTGCGATGGCCGCAAACCCGGGCACAAAGCTGCGGTAGTAGCCACACAACCCCAGGAAGGACCGGACATCCGTTACCGAGACCGGGGTGGGCCATTCCCGGACAGCTGCCACCTTCTCGGGATCGGTCCCGATCCCCGTCTTATCGATGCGGTGGCCCAGGAAGTTGACCTGTTCCCTCACGAACTGGCATTTACTGGCCTTGACCTTGAGACCGGCCTCCTGTAGCCGCTTTAGTACCGTCTCCAGCCGGGTGGCGTGTTCGGCGAGGGTGGCCGAGAACACGATAATGTCGTCCAGGTATACGAGACAGGTGGACCACTGCAGCCCTCGCATCACCACTTCCATCAAGCGTTCGAATGTCCCGGGCGCGTTGCAGAGCCCGAATGGCATTACTTTGAATTGGAACAAGCCCCGGTGCGTCACAAACGCCGTCTTCGGCTTATCCGCCCCCTCCATAGCCACCTGCCAGTATCCCGACGCCAAGTCCAACGTGCTGAACCAACACGCCCCCGCCATCGAGTCCAGTGAATCGTCTATCCGTGGCAGTGGGTAGGCGTCCTTAACCGTCACCGCGTTTAGGCGGCGGTAGTCCACGCAAAACCGCACCCTCCCATCCTTTTTCTTTACCAAGACCACGGGGCTTGCCCAGGGACCCGTCGCCGGCTCTATGACGCCCCTTCTCAACATCTCCTCCACTTCCTTGTCCACGACCTCCCGTCGATGCGGCGCCAGTCGTCGGGGAGCCATTTTAATAGGGGCCGCCACCCCCGTCTCTATGGTGTGTGAGACCAAGTCAGTATGTCCCAGGTCCTCATCGCCCTCCTGGAATGCTGCCTTATTCCGGGCAATGAGCTGGATCCACTCCTGATCATCCTCGACCTGGGTTCCCCCCAACAACTGCTGTACAAGCGTCCGGGACCCCTCGCGTGGCCCCTCCTCGGTCACCATCCGGCACTCCTCCCCCCGGAGCTCCTCCTCCCCCACAGCCTCGGCCACCGCCACGTGCATCCCCTCATACAGGACCACTGGATTCGGGCCCGGATTGCAGACCAGGACCGGCACCTCCCCCCTCTCGGGTGTCACCAGGGCCCTGCCTATCCGAATCCCCCTCGCCCTCTCCACCTTCTCCACTCCTTCCACCAGCATGTCCGTCAGTCCGGCCGATTCCGGCACACGCGCCTGTATGATCCTCTCCGTGCGACCCCTCACCCATTCCGTCCGCGAGCTCACCAGTCGGCAGGGCTGGGTCCCGTGCTCCTCTTCCGGCCACACCAGCCTCTCCCCGGCCATGTCGATCGTCGCCCGCGTCTGCCTCAAGAAGTCTGCACCCAGCAGGCCCGGGGTGGATATATCGGCCACGACGAATGATGTAGTTTCCGCGCGGCCTGCGCACTGCAGCTCCGCCGTCACCCGACCCTCCACCGGCAGCGGCTTCCCATCCGCCGTATGGAATGCTGTTAACACCGGTCTCAGATCCCCAGGGGACCCCTCCGCCTTCCACCACGCTGTGGAGAGCAAGTTGCTGGTGGCCCCCGTGTCCACCACTAAGTGGATGTCCTTGCCCCATAACGTCCCTCCGACCTCCAGGCCGTTCCCCTTCTTCTCCTTCCGACCCAGCCATTCTCTCCTCCTTTTCTCTCCATGGGTCTCCTCCCGGCTGGAAGAGGGGACCCCGTCTAGTTTTCCGAAGCCTTCTTCGTCGCCTCTCTCTTCCGAGCGGCCTCGACCCGCTTCCTCCAGATAGGGCAGTCGCGCTTAAAGTGGTCCGGCGCCCCGCACTCGAAGCAGCCCCGTCCCCTACTTGCCCCCTCCCCCTCCGCGGTTGCAGGGGCCGATCGGGCCAGGGACTCCCTCATCTGGGTGACCGCCACCCGCAGCTCTCCCATCTCTTCCGCCATTGACTTCGTGGTGGACCTGACCTTCACCGCCTTCGCCCGTTCCTCCTTAAGGTAAGTTTCCGCCCGTATACCCCTTTCCACCGCCCGTAGAAGAGTTGGAATCTCGCCCTGATATATCCACTGTCGGAGCTCCGTATCCTCCAGACATTCGACAAACCTATCCTTAGCCATGCCATCTACCATCTGGGCGTCTGCATTGGGGTAGGACAGCCGCACCAGTCGCAGGATCTCTTCCGAGAGGGTTTGTAACTCCTCCCCCGGCTTCCGCACCCGGGTGCGGAGCAGAGCCTTATACGATTCCACCTGACTCTTCGGCTGGAATCTATTTACTAGTGCATCCCGCAACTTCTTATATCCCCCAGGAGCCGCCGGCCGTTCCGACGCCAACAGCCGCCGGGCGACCCCCGACAAGCTTATTCCCAGGAACGTCCCCGACTCCCTTTCCGTCCATCCGTTAGCCATGACGCAGAGGTCGAAGTGCGACAGAAACTCCTCCAGATCGCTCGACCCGTCGTACTTGCCCGGCATCACAATTGGCTTCCGGGTGGCCCCCTCGCCCCCGGGCCCCGGCCTACCCGGGTGTATCCCCTGTGTCTGCTCTATCCCCAGGGGCGTGGAGCTCCTGGCCCCCTCCACACTCTCCGTCCTAGAGCTACTTCTGGGGCTGCCCTGCCTCAGCCATTCCGCCAACGGGTCTGTCCCCTCCCTTCCAATCGTCCCGCGGCCCTCTCTGACCTCCCCGTGGGCCCTGTCGGGGCCCCACTCTCGCGTCCGCTCCTCTCTCCGGTGACCCTCTGTATCACTCCCCGCTCCACCGAACACCGGGCCACCGAACTGGCCAACCACCGAACCGCTGCCCTTCCCACCGAACCGGCCACCGAACTCAGCCGGGCCCATTTCGCTGTCCACTTTAGCGGCCGCACCAAGAGGTGTCCGGTGAATAGCCACACCACCCTTTACTCCCACTTCCTCCCCAGGCGATGCTTCCTCTGCCCTCCTGTCCGGTCGCTCCTCCATTACCCACTTCCTGTTGTCTGCTCCGGTGGCGTCGGTGGCGCCGGCCGCCGCAGCCACCGGCCTTTTAACTTTAACAGAAACCTCCTCATCCACAACCTGGATCAGTTCTCCTCGCCTACCCGCCCCTAACTGCTCCTCCAGGGCTGCCCTCTCCTCCTCCATCTTTAATTCGCTATCTGCCATGCCTGTGTTTCTACTCTGGTACACCCCGGTTCGTTAATGTAAACAACCACCGCTGTCACCAATGTAATAACCAGAGTCGACACCGTATATAAAGAATGGAATATAAAGTTACAGCCGTTGTTGTTGTTTTATTTCTTAGGAGCCTTAAGGACTAACAGCCACTGGTCATCAGTTACTCGCTTATACTGATACTTGTACTTGTACTTATTCTTGCTTAGAGACGCCACTCTGTTCGTGAGCTAGGACTAGCCACCGAACTCCCTTAAGATAGCTTACACGTAGGCCACCTGAGTGTCTGATCGCGTCTGCCATAAAACCACCGAACACCGCGTTTTATAGCCCCCGGCCGCCGACGGTGACGTCACAAGGCTGTGACGTCACCGCCGACGCCCCACCTAGCGGCCACAGCGGGAACCCGCCACCGAGCTTCGGTGGCCGCCGCCGAGCCGCCGGCCTATGTTTATTACAATATATATATATATATATATATATATATATGCCAATGTACTGGGAACTTTTTATAGTGTCGACATCCTTTACTTTTTAAAACCCCTGCATCACAGCGTCATGAGCGTCACTTTTTTTTTATAACAAAAAAGACATGTGTTTAATACAATGTACCTAGTGTTTATTACAATGTGTTTAATACAATGTACCTAGGTACCGACATGATACATGTCCCATGTCATTTCTAAGAATGGGTTATACCACCATCATTTAGAAATGGCCATTGTCAAATAACCACCAGCAAGTGAATGGCGCACTAGCCTCCCATATTATGCCTTTGCCGGATTATCTGTCATTTGTGTTGCGCACAAGCACGGATCCCCCCCCCCCCCCCGCCACGTGTCATTGTTATCCGGAGGAGTGGCGCGGGAATAATCTGCACTGCGACACGCGACGCTGACGCCGCAGGCATCGAGCTGCAGCAGTGTGCACAGTGTAATAAATTCAGCCAATCACCCAGCAAGGAATCATTCTGTGCGAAGTAGCGTTCTCAGGCAGACGACGAAAATGGCAGCTGTGAGATCAAGAGTGAGTTAGCTTTGATTTTCTTTATTTCACTGAGCTTGAAAAGCTATCTAGTATTGTTCATTATGTGCATATAGTAGATAACTATATATAGCACAGGGATCTAGTATTAAGGCGAATTTAACAGGTGTAATTTGTGAGATTTAGGGGGTAATGTATTGGGAACCACACTACATTTGGAAATTGGAGTTTACATAAGTTTCTGCTTTCAGACTCAGAGTGGAGCTGTTCCCGGGGGGGGGGGGGCACTCCCTATCTGACCTATAGTAATCATGTGCGTACACAAACTAGAGGGAAAGGGGGGTGTTTTTGGCCAAATGGGCAGGTACGCCCGGATCCGTTATTAGGGGTCCATTTTGGGCCATTTTAGGCCAAAAGGGGTACAGTTTTTGGCCTGAATTTCCAGGGAAAGTTTTCATAATATTCTCTGAAAAGTGGTTTAACTTTTGGGCAAAATTGGAGAGGTGGCACGCCCAAAGGGGTATGACTTTTGACACATCCACAGAGTGGCCCGCCCAAAGGCGTATAGATTTACCATTTTTTTATGTCCATCCCGCCAATACAGCCTCTCAGCAAGCTGTTTGGATTTAAATATCTTGTGCTGAGTTCAACTAAGATCAATTGGCACATTGCATATATGATCCATGGATGTCACTGATGTGGCCCCCATGAATCCCTTACTATTTGTTTCTATGTTGTATTGTCCTGTATTGTCCATTCCAGATGCAATGCAGGTACCCTTGGGTGCCCACGGATGCAATCACCTCCTCTTCCTTTTTCTTTTTTTTTCCTTGAAATCTCTATACTTCTCTTTCCTCTTCTGCCTGAACTATCCAGTCTAATATCTTTTGTTGAAAAATCAGAATAGTATGTCTACTTAAGTTCTTACTAACCATGAGGCCTACTTTGA
This sequence comes from Acholoe squamosa, assembly GCA_949317995.1. Classification (NCBI taxonomy): domain Eukaryota; kingdom Metazoa; phylum Annelida; class Polychaeta; order Phyllodocida; family Polynoidae; genus Acholoe; species Acholoe squamosa. The sequence goes on along the minus strand of OX439046.1, from coordinate 68,007,043 downwards.
ACCAATGCATGGACCATCTGCTGGACTCTCTCATGCCTCCTCTCTTCTAAATTATAACAAACTAATATATTAAGTAGCAATTAACACCCTGGTGATTGTATGAGCTGGCGCATTTATGCAAAGGCTCATACATAGCCACAGACAATTGAATTGTCATAACTATTCCGCTTAACGGACATGTGTTATAGAAAATGCTGGAGTATATAACAAAACGTTCTATAAGGACATGTATCACTCCAGGATAAATAAATGAACTACCAACCAACCAACCAACCAAAAGGGGGGTGTTTTTAGTGAATATTGGCCCGCTGAAAGGGTATGAAATTTGAGATGATGTACGCACATGGTATCCATAAATTCGAGAATGGCCCCCCCCGGGTAGCTGTTCAATCAAGTCTGATCGGTCTGATCAAATCACATTCTCCTGTGACTCTGTGCAAATATGAATTTGGAGCTGTATATTGCTCACTGGCTAACAAAATAGACTGTCTGATATTTAGTTACATGTTAGAGATATCAAAGGGAAGATACTCAGTGATCAGATTCCGAACCAGTCCGTTTTCAGTTGAGACTTGAGTAGGCTAGAGACAGAGACTGAGAGAGGGAAAGCTTTGCAGTATGCTGAGGCCAAGCCCAGGTCAACTGGAGTTACGTCACAACCCAGTTACATTATGAAACCACAGGCTGACATACTTGCATGCACTAGCAAACAGCTGTAGCTCTATTTTAGTGGGTTACCTACTAGTTATCCGGCTAGTTATCTACTAGTTGGTTGAAGAGACATGGTCCTAAATGGAGCATAGGAGTCAGGAGAGTAAAAATAAAAGCAGGAGAAGAAAGAAAAATGGCTTTGGTTTGGCTTTAATTCAATAATTGTGCCCCTCATATGTGGGGGATCCACTACCGTGAATTTCTCGCGACTTGCACCGGTGCATGTTTTCTTGCATGAATATGTTGCAGCAGAGCAGTGGATCAGCTGCTGAGACAATTCATGCAACATCCGAGTGTCATGCAACAAGATTTGCACAAATCAAGACATTTTAATTTTTGCGAGGGCTCTCCGATATACCCGCCACAAGTGTTTTTCGCAACTAACGCATAGCAGTGGATCCCCCACTATACACCATAAAAAAATGCGTAAATGAAAGCTCACATAGCACCCTAAGTTTGTGGATAAACCTCAGTTTGACAGTTCAGTACTGATGTGAAACCCTTCCTACAGATTGCAAAGAAAAAAATAGGCCTATAAGCCGCACAAGGGCCCAGAAATAATGTGCAAATTAGTAACGTAGTTTCTTGCATGTAGGGTGACCCCCTAGGCTAAGGGAGTGGTCATTATTTATCAACAGGGGGGGTGGTGGGTTTTCGCGCGGATGCACGGACATTTTTTACGACCCCCTCGACAGCAGTCAAAAATTTTTGCGCCCCCCACGCCCTAGGCGCAGAGAGTTTTCGCGCCCCTCATTGATCTATAGTAGCGCGCTGGCTTTTTTGCTAAAAAGAGGGTGAATTTTTTTAGTCCCCCCCTCAAGAGGGGTCAAATTTTTTTTTAGCCCCCGGCCTCGGAAGGGGTCTGAAAATTTTACGCCCCCCCCTCAAACCCACCACCCCCCCTGTTGATAAATAATGACCACTCCCTAAGGCATAGCTGGGGGCTTATTTAGGCCACTAAATCAGATTTAATGGATTTTTAGGCCGGAGTTTTACCCCGTCTCCAAGGAACACCCAGGCTGTGGGAGGGTCCCAAGGTGCACATAGGGATACTTACACGTATAAGCCGCACCTTATACACGAGGTATTGCATAGTTCATAGTAAACTTAAATTTGTAAAGTGATGTAAATGGGACCTATCTTCCCACCCAGTATTACCAATGATGCATTCACCTTAGTATCAACTACCTCGCCCTTGGCATTCCCATGCACTCAAAATTACAGAGCGGGTGGAAACAATGGTTTGGGTAATTAATAGGATTACTCCCCCCCCCCCCCACACACACACACCACCACCACCATCCATCCCCACACCACCCGTGGAGTACTACCTCGACATAACCGTTTGAAAGGCTGTAGATCTATACCAGAAAAGTACTCATTAAGGCACGGGTCCAAACTTGTAAAATTGCAGTACATGCAAATTATGAAAAGGGTATTAAGATTTAAATCATTCCCATTGAATACTGCACAAGTACTGGGCGCTACTGGGCCAGGCCCTGGGATCAAAAATAACCCAGGCAGATTGGGGAGGAGGGGTGTATGTCACTGTAATTACCGTATTGCAGGGATGAAAGTCTTCAGGCAATTCCCTGATTTCAGGGATTTTGAAGTTCCAGGGCCCTATACATTCATGTAGAAACCAGAGTCTCGAATAAGGGCAGGGGAAAATTACAGGTGTGTTGAAATCAGTTTTAAGCACTAAAAACAATATGTAAGTAAGTGCCTGCCTCAAATAAGGGTCAGGGGTAGAGACATAGACAGGTGCAAGGGCGTTTTAACAGGCCACTGTGGAAAGTAGTAATGGAAAGTAGATCTGTACATATGATGGTTGGGCATACACCCCTCCCTCCCCAATCTGTTATCCATAATTGCTTTGGCAACAAAGTGATGTTCTCCCTCCAATCCTTGCTTTTATGTGTATACATGTTACTCATAAATAGAATGGTGTAACCGTTCTGTCCTAACTGCGCGTAATAGTGTACATTTATCCCTGAACATATAGCACTCACATTTATGTATACAAAAATTGGGCAGAAACTCAACTCATATCTATGAGTTAGATTTGATGGTAAAACATATCGGCCCCATGTTAGGAGTGTCATGTCATTGACTTTCAATTTATTTCGATGTTGAATATCATTATTTTGGTCTCGATATTTTGGTTATATCGATTATTCATAACCAGACTGAAATGGCCAGTATATGAGCTTTCTAACAGTGAAAGAATTTCTCAGATACTCCAATTACGAGGTAAATTAGGGCCATTTATATATTCTCTTCGTATTCAAATACTTTTTTTTAGTAATCCTATCGTAAATTATTATTTCATGTGGCCTAATAGGTGATTAGACAAGACACTTTTGACCATAAAGATAGGAATCTGATAGGAATATTTACAAAATTCTTTCAGATTTAGAAAGCCTAAAGCCTAGTTATTCAGGAGGCAAATAATTGTATCGATATAATGGTTTTATCGATGATCGATAATCGCGATTTCGTAAATCACAATGTATCGATTTGGTGGGTATCGATGGCACTCCTACCCCATGTACACGTGTAAGAATGGACCTACTGTATGACATTGTATGTCCATGTTGTAATTGTTATATTAAAAGCAAGGGTAATGTAGATTTACCCCATATTTATATCGTGAACTAAATATCAAAGGGTAAAATGTACTATTGGTTCCTGCACAGCGTACCACAGCCCTATATATTGTACTTGACATGGGTGCTTAGACAAGCGTGACCAAATTTCTTGATCTTTACTTTTAATGTACTTCTATAAACTAGCAGGATAGCTTTCATTAACGGCAGTGGCAGAAAGTTAAAGAGACACAGCACCTACACTTAAACTTCTAGTCTTGCCATCGCAAAAAAAAAAGTTTGTGGTGGGAGTTAGGGAAGACTAACAAGGTTGTATATAGTATAGTTCCCCCCCCCCCACCCGACAGAGCCACAGCCCACCAGGTCTGAAATGTCCTACGGTATACACTGTGGCTTATACGCAAGGTTTAACTGTACCAAATCTTTGTACCCCCAAGATGTCCATGCATGTCAATAATATGTTTTGTTACAATTCTTTTAAAAAAATTGCTTGCTCGCACCATTTTTTCAGAACCAAAATTCGTAGACCAACTTATTTTTTTTGGTGTGGCCTGATATATTACATTGCCCATACGGTTGCAGTGTTTGGTGTGCTTTGCCATGTTATTAACATGTGTCTTATATTGTCTATGCAGTTACAGGGTTTGGCGCGCCTTGCCGCTTCCACATCCCGGGTACCTTCCCGTTGTGTCGCCTCGACATCCAATCCCGAAGTATCACTAGGAGATGATGTACCGTCAGGAGGATTCAGCTTCCGTAAGTTGTCTTGTCTTTTAAAGTTCAAGTCTGGTTTGATGATAGTACCACTAAATATGATTTACCCTTAATTCAACTGTTTAAAAGCAGTATTGTTGGAGGAAATTTGAATTTAAAAAAAAAGTAACTTCATAAAGAATTTCAGTCAGAAATGTCTGGCCAAATGATGAGCATGCACCATACCACTGATTATGTTAATACTTCACCCCATTTCATATCGTTATAACACCGCCTAAAAGTGAGAGGATACTGATGCAAAATCTAGGTTATTCACACATTTAAAAGCAAGTACCGGTAAAGTTAAAGTCAGAAATTCCTAATCAGTACTCATGTGCCCGAACGTGACACGGATTACTGTATATATCCTCAGGTAGCCCCCTCTAGTGGTTCAATAACACATTTTGATACGATGTCCTCGACTCTAGATAACATATCAGTAAGGCCACACCAAATAAAAAAGTTGGTCTATGGATTTTCATTTTGAAAATATGGTGCGGGAGGGCGAAATTTTTATTTTTATTTTTTAGAAATTAACTATTGTCTATGGATTCTGATCATAAAATATATGGAGAGGGCGATTTTTTTTTGATTTTTTTTTTGCCATTTAATAGTGATACAGGCTTCAGTACATATTATGTTCCTTATGTGATGTGAGCCATGCTTGGGTAACAGTGTTTGGCATTAGGAAAATCTGCATAGTTATTCCTGTACATTAATGACCAATCATGTACTTATTGCTTGATAAAAAAAAAAAAATGAAAATACCAGAAAATGAGGCGGGCGGGATCCATAGGCATATTATTTTTCAAATAAAAATAAAATTTTAATATCTAAAAATCAGGTGCGGGAAATCCATAGACCAATCTTTTAATTTGTTGTGGCCTAACTATGATATTACTATCCATAGATAACAGGTGTGTAAGTGATACGTCTGGGTACACAAGAGAGCTATGACCTGAGAAGTGACCCCCCCCCCCCACCACCAAAGGTGATAAGAGGTCTGATTGTGATTGAGTAATACCAGCATTCCTTTCTAATAATAACCTACTAAAGGTGGCATAGTGCCTCCAGGTTCATGTCCCATTATCACCTTAATGTACCAATGAGCGCTGCCAATTATACTTACCGTAATCTCCCGCGTAAAAGAGGCGTTGCGCATATAGGACGCACCCCCTTCTTGAGAGAAGCATTTTCGCGTATAAGACTCACCTCTTAGGGCTCAATTTTGTAAATTTAGTACATTTCTATAGAAAAATTACCCCTCGTATAAGACGCACCCCTAACTTGAGAGAAAGCTATAAGACTCCCCAGCATTTTGTTTGGCGTAGAGGACGCGTCTTATACGCGGGAGTTTACGGTACCGTAAACTCCCGCGTATAAGACGCGTCCTCTACACCAAACAAAATGCTGGGGAGTCTTATAGGATTTTTTCAAGTTTGGGGTGCGTCTTATACGAGGGGTACTTTTACTATAGAAATGTACTTATCTTACAAATATCAGCATTAAAATGTGCGTCTTATACGCGAAAATGCATGTGCTAAGTTTGGGGTGCGTCTTATACGCGCAGCGCGTCTTATACGCGGGAGATTACGGTAGGTCCGATCCGTAAAGTATGTCACACCTGAGGGGATGGGATGGGGGGTGTCCATGGTTCCTATACATTTCTGTAATAAAAGTATAATGAAGGGGTGGCTGGGTGTCCAAAAAGGCCTAAAAAGGCGTGACCTGCTTTATCGATCAGCCTTTGCCCGTAGTCATTGAAAACGGGTCCTTCAGTCCAACAGAGGCAGGGTGATACAATGCTACATTATGTACATGCACATTCATGCATCATGACTACCTAGGGACATGATACATTAATTTAATGCACGATGCTACCCTTAGAGTTGAGGTGTTAGGGAGTGGTAGCATACATCACCTGATTGCCTCTGCCGTAATACCTCACGTATAAGGTGCACCCCACGCATATGGCGTACCCTAGATTGAATGCTATAAGGCACAGTTGGGGCTCGATTTTGAGTACTTTGATATCTTAGCCTATAAGGCGCAACCCTAACTTTGGCTGATTCTATAATGAGTAAATCTGCATATATAGGCTGCACCATATATGCGAGGTATTACGGTAGTTATGTCAGTTGTTATGTAAGGATGCGGCGAAGGATCAGGAAACCAGCAATACAAAAGATTATTGATGATGTGCCTAATCTGGTGTATATCCGCATGTAGTAAAACGTGACAACTTTGAAACACCATGCGTATTTACATAGAACGGTCAGAATTTATTAAGGGGTTGCTCGGGGAGGGGGGGATTGGATGGGTGGTTATTCATATCAGTCACTACTTGTGACATTTTATGAATGATCAATAATAAAAATGAAAGATGGACTCCAAACCAGACTAATGAAGCTTCAAGCGACTGGGGGTATATCATTCTCTGTTTTTATAAGATACTGGAGCGTGAAGTTTTTATGCGACTGATCTAACAAGACAAAGTGACGCTCCTATCCTAACCTACCCCGGTAAATATGTACCATGACATTCTTAACTTTGTTACATTGGACCCCATCCATATCTCAATTTTGGACATTATACAAAGTATACAGTCACACTCTATGTACCAAATAACCCCTTAAGGACTCCGCACTGGTAATGCATAAGTGCATCATTTCTGGGAGTGTATAAATCCTGGAGGGTTGGCATGCTGTATAAATATAATATCGACCTTAAAAGTGTCCAGTCTCTGAGAACAGTGATGAGAGAGATAATATCGTGTGTCATCACAGATATGGGAATTCCTGCCAGCAGGGGGGTATTGGGTCCAATGGAGCCAAATATTTTTGGTGATATGCAGCAATAGTGGTAGATATGGAGGGTGTTATCAGCTAAGGAGTGCCATGACTCATCGTTGAATGTAGCAAAGATGATAACAGTACATAGTGCTGCTAGTATAGTTCAATGTGCAAATGTAGTAGCTTGGACTCATGGTGGGACTATAGATTCAAGGTTTAATAGAGATGGATATGTTTAAGTTGATATATTGCAGATTCTTGATATTAAGATATACAATATACCGATATGACTCCAGAAAAAGATTTCCCTGATTTCAGGGATTCAGAAGGTCCAGAGACCAATACAATCCCTTACTACCGTAATCTCCCGCGTATAAGGCGCGTCTTATACCCAAAGACTGGGTCTTATACGCGGGAGGGTAATTGCCTTGAGTTTGGGGTGCGCCTTATAGGGGGGGGGGGGTAATTTTACTATAGAACAGTACTAAATTAACAAAAATCTGCCCTTAGAGATGTGCCTTATACGTGGAATTGCATTCTCTTAGTTGGGGGTGCGCCTTATACGCGAGCTGCACCTTATACGCGGGAGATTACGGTAAGCCTATAATTCAGGGGTTCTGATTGAGAATTTCATGGATTTTTGTGGTCAGTGGCTTATTATAAAAATAATATAAAAGTCGATTAAAAATGTTGCTACATGGTAAATTGTTTGAGAGTTAAACACTTAGGCCAGACCAAATTAAATAATTGGCCTATGGATTTCCCGCACCTTATTTTCTAAAATGGAATTTTTTTTTTTTTTATTTGAAAAATAACATGTCTATGGATCCCGCCCGCTTCATTTTCTGGGAAATTTGATTTTTTTTTTTTTTTTTTTGAGAAAGGACTTGAAGAGGCAACCAAAGAAGCTACAGAAATGGTAGACCACTCATTGAATAGGGAAAAGTCTATAGATGTTGATTCCAGTTGAGCCATTTTAATGCATCATTTATGGTTTTAATAGTTATGTATTACGCATTATGCATCCCTGTCAAAAGATGAGTAATGGAGCAAAAAAAAAAAAAAATCGCCCTCTCCTCATTTTGGCTCAGCAAAATCCATAGACAAATAAATTTTCCTAGAAAAATAAAATAAAAATTTCGCCCTCCCGCCTCATTTTCTAAAACAGAAAATCCATAGACCAATTTTTTAATTTGGTGTGGCCTTAGCAACATAAAAGCAACAGCTTAAATGCTGGCTCGAAAATGAAGTCAAAATGTCAGTTGCAATCACACCCCAGCACAAAATTGGATTATGATTGAAAACTCTTGAGATGGAAGAGCCAAAGCCCCAAGTGGAAGACCTACAGGTGTTCAGTACCTCCACTGTACACTCTGCGCTACTGCCTGGCTACCAGGTTACCAATGGTCACCATAAAGTTATCAAAAATAGTTTTCCAATTATTTCAGAGCTGTCACCAGAACAGCGTGAGTTCCAGGAGATGGCGCGTAAGTTTACAGCGGAAGAAATCATCCCGGTAGCTGCCCACCACGACAAGACAGGCGAGGTAATGTAACTAATTCGCTAAAGTACCTGATACACCAGTACTTAGATTTTTATAACTTGAAGGGTTCCCACATGTCAGTTAAAAAGATACTTTTGGAAAAAGGTCCGTTAAAACAGACATTTTCACTTTGTAAGGGGGGGCGGATGATTTAATGGCAGAGCTTGATAAGTTTTCATGTGGTCGCATAAAATTTGGAATAGATGAATCTTTTTTGTAAAGTTATGAAATTATCCGCTTTTCAGTCGGTTCTCAGGTTTTGCTTTTCAGTTGGTAAAACCGCATGTGTGAGCTTCACCCAGAGTTACACTTTATATAAGCTTTTGTCTATTGCAGATACTTAGAACCCATGGTTGCCCTGAAAACTTAACAGTACTGCAATAAAGAAATGAATGACAAAAAGAGTAGGATCTTGAGACTGATACTAATACCACTGGTTAAATTTGTGTCATTTCAGTACCCATGGGAGGTATTTAGGAAGGCGTGGGGACTCGGAATGCTGAACGGGCACATCCCCGAGGAGTATGGTGAGTATTGTATACTATACTGAATTTGTTAGGCCAAGGAAAAAAATTATTCAGGGCAGATTCAGGTAATATGGCCAAAAATAAAGAGGGTCAATAGGCCAGATTTGAAAAGTTTTTCTTACAATCTATTGTAATAAAAACCACTGTGAAGAGCTGGTGGTAGACATCGGGCAAATGTTATAAGCCCATTTTTGGTGTGAAATCATCGGCTTATGCCCGGTAACTTGTAGCATCAAAACCTAACTATATGGGGGGGGGGGGGATTGAAAGAAAAGAGGAAAAGTGAAAACTACAGGTACCGTAAATTCTCTCGTATAAGCCGCGGCTTATACCAGAATCCAAATCCGAATTAGGTTTACAGGATCAGCTAAAAGAAGGGATGCGGCTTATAGGAAGGTATTTCACACTATAGGACAGTACTAAAACTACAATTTTCAAGCAAAAGAAGTGGCTCACAGCCCCCTCTAAAGGCGGGGGTGCGGCTTATACGAAGGTTCGGCTTATACGAGATTATTAACGGTAGTTATTAGTATAGAGCGATTTCAACTGTTATAGGATAGAATGTCATATTGTACAAAAACTCGTATATACAGGGCTTTTGACAGGATTTTTTGCAATGCGCCAATTGAACGCTTTTTAGCAAATACAATGCGCCATTCTCTAAATGAATGAGCATTCTAGCCATTTAAATGCGACATTTAAGCATTAAATGCGTGTATTACGCACTGCGCAGCCCTGTCAAAAGCCATAATATATATATAATTATTCCTGTGTGTGCCTGTAGGTGGGCTGGCCATGTCGTCATTTGACAGCTGCATGTTAACAGAGGAGATCGCGTACGGATGTACCGGCGTACAGACTGCTATGGAGGCCAACTCACTAGGGGTAAGCACTTTTTATTAATTTAGAAATAAAATCACTTATTCGATCATTCACTTTAAATACATTCTTCCCTTTTGTGTGTGTGTGTTAGGGGAGGAGGTAGGAGTGGATAGATCCACGGTTGCCATCAAAACAATTTAGGGGGGGGGGCCACATCACTGTGTTAAAGTGAACAGATTTTTAAATACTGCATGATGCCTCCAGGTTCATTCCCCTTTGTCATGTTCTATAACTGTGCATCAGGGCTCGACAAATCACATTGGAATTGGTGTGTCCACTGGACACAAAGGTAAAACCAGGTTGTGTCCAGCAGGTTATTTGTATGTCCCGCCTTTATACTCAATAGTGAAGTTTAGATTTGCACCTGTGTCCACTGGACACAGCTTGGAAAAAAAGTTGGACACAGGGATTTGTCGAGCCCTTTGCATCATGCCGATCGACTTCCATTTTCCACTGCAGAGAATGCAGGTCTTGGCTGGGGCCACCCTTAAAAATATGTCCGTTTCCTGTCCAGAGGGTGGGATTTTTCAGACCCATGAGGGAGGGAGGGGAAAGTTGTTTTTTTCATAAACATCGTAAGTGGGGACGGCATGAATTTTCCATCACATTCTAAGATTTAGTGATTGGAAACTTAGACTCCTATGTTGATGGATGAAAAAAATAAATAATTTTTCAGAACTCAGGAAAAAGATTTCCCATTCTCACAATAAAAAATCCACCAGGCCTCTGGACAGGAAACGAACACATTTTTAAGGGTAACCTGGGTGTAAAGTCATAACGGATGCAAAATCTATGTAATAGATGAGTCCCACACGAGTTCTAGACAATACTGATACATATACATTACCTTTCCTGGGGGTCTTTTGTTTCATTATAATCAAAATAGGCTTAATGACAGATATAGACAATGGTATATTGTCGAGTGTGATGAAGGCTCCTGCATGGGAGAACTACCTTATAAATGCAGCAGCTGTTACCACAGGGTCTACAAACTGTTGTCTTTCTGTTGCCACTCCTCCCCTGCTGATTCTGTCAGCCCCTACCTATGTTCTTTACACCACTCCTGCACAGCCCCTTGCTCCATCCCCACCCCAACAGTGTCTTCCCTAACCCTTATTACCACCTGTGGTCACTACCACCCCATGCGTCTTGGGGATATGCAAAATAGTTTGTTTGTTTCAGTCCACCTCACCAGTGTCATGCCCTAACCCTCATTATGGTACCAAAAGTGGTCACCACCGCCCAACATTTGTTTTAGGACCAAAAAAATGTTTCTCTCATGTGACCCGACCCTACCTAGCAAAATATGGTCGACCCAATTTTTCTTTCACCATTTTTGAAGAAAATATATAGTTTTTTCAGGTTGTTCAGCCAATTTAGTTATCCCTGAGTCCCCTTGACCCTTCCCAGAGTCGCCATGACTCGGCGTTGTCATTGTTGCAGTTCAATGAACAAAAAAGCAAAATGAAAAAGGATCCCACCTACTCTACCTATTCTTTTTTCTCAACGTTACCTGAAACACACTACTTTTTCGGCCTAATTTATGTGGGAATATTTTTTTCAATAGTCCCTGTGTGTATCATAATGTTATTATCAGTACCAGCACCTTAATTAATCTTTGAAATGTCCTACATCTGCTGGCTTTCTTGATATCACATTAATCCTACAGACTGTTTCAATGTCAATGGAACATGCTGGTATTGAGTGTCTGGGTATTTGTAAGAATGTTCATAGACAAGACTTCATGTGACTTCTCTTTTTCTCCTTTTTTGAATAATTTTCATTTAAATTTTATGCGATTTAAAGTTAATGAAACCCAACTTGTTAAATATGCAAAAACCTTTTTTTTTCCCTTTGCGATTTATGAAATTGAGGTGTGAAATAGGACAAGATAATTCCGCACGATAAGGGGGGGTTCAGATATGGAGCTTCCTTGCTAATTTGAGCTTGTCATGTTCACCATGAAACAAATATATATTTTATTTTGTAATTGAGTTAAGGAAACGTAATATATGATGTTGAATGTAGTAAAAAATTACATATGACCAGGAAATAAAGAGCCTACGAGGTAGATTTGTCAATGCATACTTGTATTATCAGAATTTGATAAACAATTGACAGATGTGTAATAATTAATTGTTAAAATAAAAACTTCCTTTTTTTTGTCGCCAGGAGATGCCAGTTATCATCGCTGGAAACCATGAACAAAAGAAAAAATATCTTGGACGTATGACAGAGGAACCTCTAGCATGTGTAAGTATTGATTGAAATGAGTATAGGTCTTATTTCACCATAGCATTATGGGGGAAAATCTAAAATAAAGTGGATTAAATGATTAGCTTTAAACTGCTCTGCAAATTACCAAACCGGTTAGTGGGGGTCACAAGTAACCGTTGCTTGACCTAAGTTTCTTCAACTCTGATTAAGAAGAAGATATCTAAAAGAGATGGACAAAATAACTGACAAATATCATTGCCATTATAAATACTTTAGGATTTTAATTGACAACTCATTTATTTTACTTCAGGCATATTGTGTAACAGAACCGGTCGCCGGTTCAGATGTCGCCGGGATCAAGACACGAGCAGAGAAGAAGGGAGACGAATACATCCTTAACGGCAGCAAGATGTGGATCACAAACGGTGGAGTAGCTAACTGGTACTTTGTATTAGCCCGCACTGACTCCGACCCCAAGGCTTCACCCGGCAAGGCATTCTCAGGGTTCATCGTAGAGGCAGACTGGCCTGGTGTCACTAAGGGCCGTAAGGTAAGGATTCAATGCATCAAATAATATGACAATTATTATAAATTCCAGGGTATACGCTACAGCTTATATGCAAACCAGAACCCCCCCCCCCCCCCTTCACACAGCTAAGGTATATAGGATCAGACCAAAGAAGGGGTGCGGCCTACTTGGCTAAGGGAGGTTTTAAACACTATCAGATATGTCTGTATAGTCGTCATGATGCATGGATGCAGCCCTGGTGAGTAACCCGTCAGGGCTGCATTGATGTATTGAGGGTCGGTATGACACTTAAATGAAGGTGAGCAGACTGTCAGCCCTTCTTTAGTGCATCATGCCGACCAGTGAGCATGATGCACTTCTGCATCAGTGTCAGTGAGCTGCCCTTCAAGGGTTAACCCTTTAAAGGTAGAATAGTGGATTAAAGTCTGTAAAAGCAATAAATTATTAGCTGCCCATAAAGGGTTAACAGGGGTGTGAAATCTCATAGGAAACTCTGAATTCTGAGGTTTTGATTCTCTCCAGGACCATTCCTGAGATCTGTGCAAATCCGCCGAAAAAATGAATTACCATTTATGAGGGGGATGGGGTCTTAAAATTTTAACCAATATTGGATTTAATTTCAGCCCAAATGGCGATGTTTTGATATCCCTATGGTTATTCTACGCCTTCCTTTACAACATTAGTTGGTATAAAGTGCATAATTCACTATTTTGATTACCGTAATCTCCTGCGTATAAGACGCGTCTTATACACCAAACAAAAGGCTGGTGCGTCTTATAGATTAATCTCAACTTGGGGGTGCGTCTTATACGAGGGGTAATTTTACTATAGAACAGTACTGAATTTGCAAAATTGGTACCTAAGAGGTGCGTCTTATACACGAAACAACCATTGACAAGTTAGGGGTGCGTCCTCTAAGCGCACTGCGTCTTCTATGCGGGAGATTACGGTACTTCCATTAAACATGAAAATATGAACTACTAGTCCAATTGAGGTGGTATAATATGCTTCAGAGGAAAAGTGTTTCCAGATTTCACACCCCTGGTTAAACAATATTTAAGTGTTTATAGGCAGAGACATGAAATACGTGTGTACTTAACCTCCATGGTAGGGGATAACGACCGGGTATATTTTAATATTACGAAGGAAAATACCGGCGTTAACATTCAGTTACATGTCATAATATTGATTCACTGGTTGATCATCAAAATTCTAACATGATTCTCATCAATAGCACAAAGGGCTCTTTTATTACTTAAAAGCTTTTGATAATTAAATCAATTGATATCTCTTATTCATAAATCTCCAAATAATAGTCAGAATTCTGAAGTTATTTTATTGCATAGGGGCACATTCTAAACCACCACGTGATGCCAATTGTGCGAAACAAAATATGCACAATCAACCTTGATAAAATCTTGTTTAGAGGATACATGACGAGCGTTTGATGAACTTTCATTGATGACAAGATACTGTCATACTGTAAAACCCTGGATATAATTTTGATTTTCAGTGGCCTACTGCAGTTTAAAGAGTCACCCTGAAGTCAGGGCGTGGCGTATATGATATGATGCCTCAGGTGCAGGATTAATTATCAGCCAATGAAATGATTCCAGCCATTCAGTGCGGTTCTCTCTGGGGGGGGTGGCACCCATCAGATAACTGTTACCAGTGATAAGAGCTGGGAACCAGCTTCAGGAATGGTTGCGCCCATTGGACAATGGGTGCATTTGTAAACCCTGCAGGGTGGTCGGCAGGCTGTCATACCACACATCGATGATTTATTCAATTTTTCCGGTATTATGCGACAAAAACTGACGAGATGTGACAATAAAACATTATATCTCCGACAATTCTGCAAAATTTCATTTATTTTGTCACATATTTGACGAGTTGTATACCGCCATGAATGCAGGTGTTTACAAACACAGGCAGAAGCCTCTAGAACTTGTTGTTATGGCGAGTGCCAGGATGTCGTACAAAGCACAACAATGGACCACCATTGACAGCGTACAGCATGTGTTCCGCTGGTACCGCTGGCCGCGAAAGTGTGGTAAGGGCACAGGTGGACTGGCTGGGGGCGAAAAGGCCCGTAGTTAGGGGGCATGTTCTTAGGGGGGATTAAACACCCCAGATTCATACTGAACACTCCATATCCGCACATATTATTTGCATAATTAGCATAATTATACAGTGTCCTGGTCCTTTGTACCGTAATCTCCCGCGTAGAAGATGTGCTGCGCGTATAAGACGCACCCCAAACTTAGCACATGCATTTTCGCGTATAAGACGCACATTTTAATACTGAAATTTGTAAGATTAGTACATTTCTATAGTAAAATTACCCCTCGTATAAGACGCACCCCCAACTTGAAGAGATCCCCAGCATTTTGTTTGGCGTAGAGGACGCGTAGAGGACACGTCTTATACGCGGGAGATTACGGTAGTACTCATATGCCTGAGTGTGCGGTGTTTTGTGTTTCAACATCAAGATTCGGAACAATTTTATTTTTTTTGCCTGGGGTTCGTAATTTGGACTTGTAGTATGTCTCATTGCATTTGGCACGATCGATTTACCCTATTTTCATAGTTCGTGCATCCTGATGCGATGAACAGAATCCACTTAAGTCTGCCTTAAAGCAGGCATCATGTTAAGATTCGAAACAAATTTTTTTTTGCCAGGGGTTTGTAATATTGGACTTGTAGTATGTCTCATTGGTATAGAACCACGCCTGTCCGGCCGGTGTCAGGCTAATGGACCTGTCAGATGATGTGTCAACAGTCTGCGGCACATCATCTGGGTGAAGCAGCACGATAAAGAGGGGCCTTGAGCCACGAGTAGTGTGTCTCACTGCTATGAACCCTGTCCCACTGCTACAAGCAGACTCCCAAACACATGTGCATGGGCACACTCACATTCGCACACTCATACATGCAAATTAGAACAGACTAAATATCTGCAAACTATTGTAGCAGTCCCATGAGGTGTAAGAACCTTAGGACGTAAACAGGGGTGTGAAATTTCCGCGGAAACGCGGAAATCCGCGTTTTTGATGCTCAGAAAGACCATTCTTGAGATCTATGCAAATCCACTGAGAAAAGAATTTACCATTTGTAGGGGGGGGGGGTCTGACTTAGAACTTCTGCCAATACCATTCCAGATTGAAAAATGTGGGCATCCCAATGGTAGTTCCAAACATACTTGTACAACAGAGTTTGTTATATTCTGCCCAAAGAACATTTAGATCACTTTTATCCAACATTAAAACATTAACTAGCAAGCCGTATATTACGCTTCAGAGGAAATAGGTTTTGGGATTTCACACCCCTGGTAAAACAAATCAATTGGCACATTCTATTTAGCCCATTTTCATTTTCGTATTCGACCTGTTCCTGCTTCAAACATAGCCTTTTTTCGCCGGTCGAGCACAAAATAGCTGAAGGTAGTGAACAAAGCATGTGTATATACATCTTGGCATATTGTTGAAAAACTCCCCATTGTGTACCCATGTGATATTATATGCCAATAAAAATTACTTCAACTCAAAACTCAACTCATCCACACCATGCTTATGGCACAGGTGGACCGGCTGGGGGCGAAAAATACCCCTAGTTAAAAAAATGATTTTGCTTATTCTTTTCCGAATTCAATTTATTAGGGGGCATGTTCTTTAGGGGGATGAAACACCCCAGATTGATACTGAACATTCCATATCTGCGCATATTATTTGCATAATTATGCAGTGTCTTGGTACTTTTCAATACATAGACATTTTCTATTGGTCTCTTATAGAATTCATATGCTTACAAATATCTTGAATGCGCCATTGACCTGGGTTTCAAATCCCCAGAAATCGAGTATAGATTCTGACCGGTCTCTCTCTCCCCTCCCATCGTTGTCCGCTTGCCCAGACAGCTGTAGTTTGGGTCTGACCGCTCATTTTGGCAGCTGGGACTGACATATATAGACTTTGAATAGAAGGTTATACCCCCCTTCGTCCAGTCTTCCCTAGATGCGCCCCTGCCCAAGTGGAACCTTGGCAGTCAAGCGTAACTCCTATCACTGCCGCATGGTAAAAATGGTATCATTTATTGAACATTGTGGACAGCAATTTACAAGAGCTATGATCTCACTATCTTGTTCCACTCAGATAGTTCCAGACTTGACGGTTATTCAAGAATCTCCTGAATCTCTTAGGCGTCATTGTATCTCATGCACATAGACGGAGATCTACATTTTCAGGGCCTGGCCTGGCTAACGTTGGCCCTGTGACCAATAGTTGCATATAGAATATGTTTTGTGTGTGTGTGTGTGTGTGGGGGGGGGGTGGCATCGCTGCATACTAGACTGTTGGCCAGGTTGGCCAAAAGCCCAAGATGTTAGTGTCTACCCCTGCTCTTTGTATACTATACGAATTCCCACTTTTTTAAGGGAATTTACTTATCAAATCATAAAGCAAATAAAGAAATACATTTGATATAAGAATGTTATCTCTAAAAAAATGAAACATCATTAAAGGTAATAACCAGGTGTATGAGGCATCATAAAGCTACAACAGTATCTCTGTCTCCTCCAACCCTTACAGGAGATAAACATGGGACAGCGGGCATCAGACACACGGGGCATCACCTTTGAGGATGTACGCGTACCTAAAGAGGTAAGTTAGCGCCATGAACCCTGCCTCATGCCGACCTAGTACTGGTGATGTATGAAGGCATCATGCTACAAATGGGGCATATAGGATCACCTATACTAACACCAATTTACACTAATTTCAATTTGAAATAATGAACTAATGAAACACATATAAACATTTCTTCGAAATGGTTAATTTTCAAAATTAAACAAGTAATGGCTATAGGTAGGAATGAAAGCCCTTTTGCTAAAATGGTTTGATGTGCTTTTGGGCTGTTCAGGGTACCTAGTTCCCCTATCATTTCGCTGCCCTACTATATAATGTATTTAGTGTCTTAGGCCACACCAAAAAAATAAGTTGGTCTACGGATTTTGGTTTTGAAAAAATGGTGCAAGCGAGCGAAATTTTACTTTTATTTATTTTTTTTAAGAATTTTTTGGCGTCCAATGGATCCCTTGCTGGAAAAGTGAGGCGAGCAAAAAAAATTTTAAAAGAAAAAAAAATTGCCAAACATTACAAAAAAACTTTTGAAAGTGAAGCGCGTGAAATCCGTAGACGAGAAATTTTTTTTTGGTGTGGCCTTACACAAGATTTTATGGCATTGGACATTTAACTAATGATCAATGGAGAAAAAGAACTTTGAATAATGTATTGAATTTTCCATCTTCATTCCATAAGTGATTCTGATGACAATTTTGTCTATTATAGAATATTCTCACAGAGGAGGGTTTGGGTTTCAAGATTGCCATGGGAGCCTTTGACCGCACGAGACCTCCGGTAAGTGTTCATTTAGAACTCAAGTACTGAAATTGGGGGTGCGTCTTATACGAGGGGTAATTTTACTATAGAAATGTACTGAATTTACAAATATCAGCATTAAAATGTGCGTCTTATACGCGAAAATGCTTCTGCCGAGTTTGGGGTGCGTCCTATACGCGCAATGTGTCTTCTACGCGGGAGATTACGGTACATAATGTAAGGAGGAAAATATCATGTCTAAATCATGAAATTATCATGTCTATAGATTGGTAACCTTAATTTAATAAATGTGTATAGTTTCTAATCTAAAAGTATCTGTACACCAAAATAAAGACATATATGTGCTCAATAATGCTGGTGTTATCAACATGCGCTTTTAGGTCAATACTGATTTATGACAAAGATTCATCAATATTTACAGGTTCAAAGCGAAAAAGCGGTTAATAATTTGCACCTTTCTATACCAGGTGGCTGCTGGAGCCGTAGGTCTGGCACGCCGAGCCCTCCACGAGGCCACAAAATATGCACTGGAGAGGAAGACATTCGGTCAGAAAATTATACAGGTAAGTAAAATGGTCCTCATACTACTGGTAACACTATTATTTTGCTGGTACTTCAATACCTTATACCTCCATGGTATAAGGTGCACCCTGGGTATTAGAAGCACCCTGAGTTCATGCCAGACAGTTTTTGGTCTAGAGAAATTTTGGTCAATAAAATGCTGTTTTATAGATTAGAATCCCTGCCCCATAAGGCGCAGCCCCAACTTTTGCTGACCCCATAAGACTAAGTAGGGCCTGGGGCCTATCCTGGAGTATAAGTAATGCCATACACCTGAGGTATATCAATGTATATCAGAGTAATCAAGGCAGACATTTATGGATTTATTGAAAAGCAGAAGCATCGACTTACTCTAGTTACCCAAATATAAGGTGCTGCTCTATGTTATAGAATAGTCCAAAACCGCTCAAAATATACAGCCAGATACAGCTGATAAAACCTTTATCATATGTTAAATGTGTCTTTTATGCAGGGTAATACTTATATAGTACTTGTAGTAATGAGAATAAACAAAACTAAACTAATGACGTGTGTATTTTGCAGCACCAGGCAGTGTCGTTCATGTTGGCAGAGATGGCCATGAACATAGAAGCTGCACGACTTACTGTACAACGAGCCGCATGGGAGATCGACCAGGGACGGCGTAATACCTACTATGCCTCCATCGCTAAAGCCTTCGCTGCCGATGTTGCCAACAAATGTGCCACAGACTGCGTTCAGGTCAGCATTTTTATTTGTTTAATTTGTTTATTATTCAATTCACTTGATTTTATTCATTATTCTTTTTTTTTCTCTAGAGATATCCAAATCTTGTGAATTGTCAAGATCCAATAAAATATCATTTATGGATAAGAGCTTGATAAGATTTTGAAATGCGGGTTCCAGCCACACTAAAAAAAAAAAGCACCATACAACACTGCTTGGCTTGTTAATATTCCAAATTTTCATAGGAGGGGACAAATACTTTTTCTTAGTCAAATCGATCTTACAATTAAAATTCTGTATAGTTTTAAGGATTTCTCCTCATCAAGTTTCCAATTTTTACCTAATCAACTCATCTTTCAAAACTCAATACTTCCAGTCGTTTTTGCTCAAAACATCAGTCAAGAGTGTTGATTGCCTAAGAGATTGTCTAAATTCAGTATGATGGTAAAGTCAATATTCTATACAAACAACTGGTAAAACATTGAGTAAACACTTTTGTCTGATAAGCCATCCCTTTGTATATTCTGCAGGTATTTGGAGGTAATGGATTTAACACAGAATACCCAGCTGAGAAGCTGATGCGCGACGCCAAGATTTTCCAGATCTATGAGGGAACCGCTCAAATCCAACGCCTCATTATCGGAAGAGAGTGGATAGCAAAGGCCAAGCAAGAAGGTCTCTTCTAAACATTGTAAGATATAGATATTTAATGGCCGCTGATGCATTAATGCATCAGGCTCATGATGCATGAATGGAGCCCTAGCGAGTAACTCACCAGGGCTACTCTCATGCATCATGCCGACCCTATGGGGTCAATACACTGTCAGCACTTCATTGGTGCATCATGCCAACTAATGGGCATGATGCACTGACTTCTGCGTCAGCGGCCCATAAAGGAATAAGTAAAATAGACAAGGGCATCTGTGGACATTTGTTAGCTTTTTCACCTGTAAAGCAGCAAGTTTTCTATATAAAGATAAATTGTCCACAAGTTCTGCTTTGTAAATAGACAAATAACTGTGTGGATCTGAGGGACAGGAACTACTGTAATACCTTGTGTGTAAGGCGCACCCTGCACATAAGGCGCACCCTGAGCTGAGGATCAATCTTTTATGCACAGAGTCACACTATAGTTAATGTTCTATGGTAATTAATCCTCGCATATAAGGTGCACCCATAACTTCTACAAGGCACAACGGTGGCCGCCAGGTATATAAGCCGCGCCCTATGTATACGCGGGGTATCACGGTAGTTAATAGGTGTGTATTATATAGGTATCCCCAGATTGATATCACATTGGTGCACAAATGTGGAATTTACACAGATAAACTGTACAGAGGAGATGTTTTATAGGCCAAGGTCTATCATTACTGGCATATTTTATGTAAGATTTGTAGTTATAGAAGTATAACATTTGAGCTCACACAGATAGTGGATGTAATGCCCCAGATGGATACAAGTGGTATAAATGTGAATAAGGTTTGATTGTTTTGTAAAAGCTCTATTCATCATCAATATCCTCCACAAAACACAAATCCTATAAAGCTAGCCTAGGTAAAACAAATTTAAAATAAACCAGCAAAATCATCACCTCAATCAGCATTTGACAAACATCAATGATGTTGTACTGCTTGCACTGAGACCAAGTTCTTAATGGGTGATTACAGAAAGAATGGACAAAACTCTTCAAGATAAATCATTATTGAATGTTAAGATGTTGCATGTACAGCTATAATGTTAGAGTAAGTCTACTACAATGTGTGTGTTGTATTCACTGGTTAAACCTTCAAGGGCGGCTGATGCAGGAGTGCATCATGCCTATAGGTCTGCATGATGCACCAATGAAGTGCAAGTGAGTCTGCTCACTGAGGCTCGTTGGGGCATCATGCCCCCGGGAGTGAATTAAACCCATAGGGTTGGTATGAGCCCTGGCGATTTTCTCTGCAGGCCTGCACCATGACGACCAATTGTCATGCTGCATTAATACATGAGTGCCCCTTGGAGAGGTTAGACAGTGATTTTATATCATTCTATACATGTATTTGTATGAAACAGCTGTTATCAAGGGTATTCTTGTCTAGGAATCTTTTATTTTTGAACTCACATTGTTTGCCCTGTTCTTACCAAAAACATTCAGAAAATTGTTTCATGTTATTTATTAGGCCAACGTTGTGTGATCCATTCATATCAATTATTTTTCTCTTAAGGAAAAATAATTGTATTATCGGTAGTTTTTGCCATTACAATACTAATTAGATTGTACATGTACTTGAAATCTTCCTGAAAGTAAAGACAGTACCAGATCATATCAACATATAACATTTAATACAACCCAATTCAGGTTCTGTAAATTAGTTCTGTATGTTTGTACTCAATAAAACATTACATCCATACAATATTTTTGTTTCAATTCATGTCTGTCCGGCTGTACTACATGTATTCCGAGTTAGCAGGTTGTCCCATGGGCGCCACCATTACTGAAGCTTGTTATCAGCGAGTTCTACTGATAACACCTATCAGATGGGTACCAGTTGGCCCCCGAGAGAACCACAGTAAATTTATAGTTGGTGACATTTCATTGGCTGATGATCAAACCAGCTAAGGCCGTATAGCGAGGGTTGCCGTTGTTGGCCCTTCAGGAGGGGTCTGAATATTTTTACGCGCCCTCCCCCCCCCCCCCTACATGTACTCAAAAAACGTTATTTTGACGTTTATATATATATTAAAAAAAGGTTTTTATATCAGGTTTAAAAAAAAAAATGTAAAAAAAAAAGAAATGTAAATAAAAAAGCGTTTCTATTTGAGTGAAAATTGATTGAAAAAGCAAACGTTTTTATTTGGTTGAAAAAACGTTTTTCAACGTCAAATGACATGTTTTTAAAAAAAACACGTTTGCAAAAGTATAAAAAAAAAAAACAAAAAAAAAACGTTTTTTTTTTGCCAAGTGGGACATATACTGGTTTTGTCTGCCCATTTGGCTTGCCATAGATAGGCGTCAGACTTGTGTTGCCATCTGACGAGGAGATGAGACAACAGCAATCTCCCAGCAGAGACTCTCACGCTGACAGAACGGAGGTAAGGCTATGCTGGGAGATTGAGACAATTTCCGGTCGGCCAGCAGACAACAAAACCACGCTGGTTATTTTACAACCATGGCAGGGGTTCCTGACAGCGTAAAACGTCTTCTAGAAGAACATCCTGCTCTCAAGTTGATAGACGGTGATAAGAAGGTTAGTTTGTGACCGATATAGAACAGTGTTGTCGCATATTGTGTTTTTTTGCAGCGATGGTTTGCAAAGGTGTGGTCGATAATAGGTTGTCCGGCGGGCGCTCATCATCTGTTACGCACGAAGTCCCCCCACATAGCGCCTCGTTTTTCATTTACCACCCTTCTCCACTCTTTTCTATCTTGGGCCTTTTCTATGGCTGCTTCCGGTGTCAGATTAATTTCCTGTAGCTCTTTTTCAATAGTTGGATCTGCGCCCAACTCACATACTTGTTGTGCCTATAACGTAGTGTCATTAGGGTCTCAGATCTGTGACTATTTTTCAAGGGTTTTGAGCCATGTTGATGCTCGTCTGCCTCGTAGTTTCTTTGTTTTTCTTCTTGCTTCTTTAAGTGCTTGTTTTGCCGGTGTTTGCTCGTGTAGCCTTTCTGCATGTCCGTACCAGCGTAGCCTTCTAGTTCTGATGGTTTTGTTCCATTTTCTTTGTTTTGTTTGACGGTATAGCTCCTCACATGAAATTTCCTGTGGCCATTTGATGTTTATGGCTCTCCTCAGTAGTCTTCTGTGGTATGAGTCGATTCTGTTGTTGGTGGTTTTGTTTGTCGTCCACAGCTCTGAGTTATATAGGAATATGCTTCCCACACAGGCGTTGAAAACCCGTAGTTTTGTTTCTTTGGGTGACGCCGCGCACCTCCTCGGGGGGATTGTCAACAAAATCGTTTTTCCTTTACCGGCGGGCGCTGACTCTTACCTATTATCATGTGTCACATGTGTATAAGGCAGGGGCCCTGCCTTATACACATGTGACACATGATAATAGTTTAGAGTGCCAGGGCTAGTGTGCGACATCAAGGAGTCCACGTAGTCACGTGGTACCGCCCATCGTGGTCATGTGGTCTAGCATTAATCTTGAACCAGATAAGTAAGGCTGTACAAACCATGATTACATACTCCAAGCTCTTATAGAATTTGATAAAACAACAACCCTAATGATACTGTCCCTACGCCGTAGAACTACTTTTGCCGAAACTATCATTTTATAAAAATTTTATCGAGGCTATTTGATCTGATAGTGACGCTCGCGAGCTTGCACTAGATCTAAGCTGACTCCTTGAGAATTACGACTTACGGTGTATAAGGCCACACCAAAAAAATAAGTTGGTCTACGGATTTTGGTTTTGAAAAAATGGTGCGAGCGAGCGAGCAATTTTCTTTTTTTTTTTAAGAATTTGTTGGCGTCCAATGGATTCCTTGCTGGGAAATTGAGGCGAGCGAACAAATTTTATTTTTTTTTTAAATTTTGCCAAACATTACAAAGAGAAAACTTGTAGCAAGTGAAATCTGTAGACAAGATTTTTTTCAAAAAAAAAAAATTTGTATTTCCGAAAATGTGGAGAGGGTGATCCGTAGACTTATTTTTGTTGGTGTGGCCTAACTATAATTCATATCTCATGGCACACATGTGTATTCATGACAAATGATCACATGCCTACATAGTATTTATATCACAAGCTATGACCCCATTTCCATATTATAGCACTTATATCCAGGTAAGAAGACACCATGATAGAAGTACGGGGGAATCCATTAATTATGTAGCCCGGTCAAGCGATTTTGAAAGATAAGGGTTATGATTTTCTATGATACATTGTTGTAAAGCCTGGAAAATACGGAATCTACTCATCTCTTTATATTGTTGATAGCGCCAACCATTGAATTTTAATTGAATTTCTTATAAAAAAAAAGTGAGGCGAGATTCGACTATCGTCCATTCCCAGCCAAATTTGTGAGTTATCATTGCAGAAACTCCCTAATTTCGATAGGGGTACACACCTGTATTATGTACGCATCAACTTGATCAAGGCCCTTCTTTTACAAGGGGGGGTCAATCCAAATGCGTACAGATTCATACACTGCATACAGGGTGGGGGAGGGGGTCATGGGTTTGAGTATGTATGTATGCATAGGGCCTAATAATTTAGGAGAAATTAGGGCTTTTTTTAGGGGGGACTGACGGTAGATCTCTTTGTAAGCCTACAAAATAATTATTCTGACTCCAGACTAGTGAACACCATCCCCATTGAAAGATTCACCAAAGTTACAAGGAAAAAGGGTATACATACATAGTATGCATACACATTTACATACCAAAGTGTAAAGGAATATTTCTTTGCCTGCAGGAAAGGAGGGGGGTTAATGTGGTTTGAGTATGTACGCATAGGGGGAGGGGGTAGTCCAAATGCGTACATGGTGCAACATGGGAGCTGGGGGGTCTTTTTTTGGCAAAAAATGTGCGTACATAATTAATGGATGCCCCTACAATATATGGGAGTGGTACCGTAATAAACCGGGGGGCGCAAGAAAAATGTTTGCGCCCCCCCCTCCACCTTGCTTGAGGCGTAAAGGATTTTTGCACCCCTCTTTGATCTATAGAAACTCACTGGCTTTTTTGCTAAAAAGAGGGTACATTTTTTACACCCCTCTCAGGACTCAAGATGCTTCAACATTTTTTCACCCCCTCAGCAGGCTCAGGAGGGGTCTGACATTTTTACCCCCCCCCCCGTTGCTAAATAATGACACCTCAGCAGGCCACACCATCTAAAAGGAAGTCGTCATTTTTTAACAACGCAGGGGGGGGGGGTTGTAGTTGGTGGGAGGGGAGACAAATATTTTAGACCCCTCTTAGGGGGCGGGCAAAAAAGTTCACCCCTTAGACTGTCAAGCTCAAAAAGCCCGCACACTTCTAAAGAATAAAAAGGGATGAAAAATTTTTCACCCCACACCTGTGGAATTTCACCAACCTCCCTGCCCTCTTGTTAAAAGATGACCACACTAATTTAATGTCATAGTTCAGACATATTACCATACCTATGGGAAGTCAACCCTGGATCATTATTATACCAATTGTGACTGTGTAATGGAGGCAGGTCTACTAAATGACATCTGTGGCGATCATGTACCAGTTTATCTAATTAGAAAATTAGTGAAACTTGTTAAAAATCCAGTTAAAATTATCAGCACTAGGAACATGAGGTCACTTAATAAAGAACAATTTTGTAGGTTCATATCTGGTAAAGACTGGACAGACTGCATAGAGAATGACACAACTCCAGTAAATATATATGAAAAGGTAGTCAATTGTATTAAGTCATACCTGGATGAATATCACCCCGTAATAAAATTTAAAGTACGAGAGAATGACATATTCTTTGACGAAAGGGTTGGCAGAATGATCTCCAAAAAAAAAAAGACTTTTCAGAAGGGCCAAACGCTGTATCACTGGTTATAGAAATGATTTGTTGGTCCGGGTAAAGGTACTAAAAAAGGCTATAAACCAACGCCTGGTATATAAGAAGCGTACTATTATGCTACAACTACTCAATAAATATAGAAAGGACCCAAAAAGTTTCTGGAAAATATTAAAGCTGGTATGGCAAGGCAAGGCAGTGACCCCGACAATGAACCTAGTGGATAAGAATGGTAATGTAGTACCAATGGTACAACTTGCAAATTATGTAAACGATTTTTATATCAATATTGGTAGTGACCTTGCCAGGGCATTTATAATCCAACCCTATCCTGATTTATTACCTCAGAGTGAGAACATTATGACACTGAGAAATTGTACTATTGATATATGTACTGACATATTAAAATCCATAGATTGGAGTAAGAATTCTTGTATTACAAATATACCTTGTAATATGGTAAAGGAATGTCTTTTAATGAAACCTGAATTACTTGAAAATTTTATAAATAGATCAATTACTGAGGCTAAATTCCCAGACTTGTTGAAAATAGGTTATGTGGTACCATTACCCAAGGATGGGTTACTAAGTGATGTATCTAATTGGAGACCAATCACTATGACTAATGTTTTCTCAAAACTTATTGAGAAGTGTATACACAGACAGCTAATGAACTTCATCATAGAAAATAATATAATAAGTAAAAACCAATATGGCTTCATCCCTGGTAAATCTACTGTTGATGCAACTTTTGGACTAATTCAATATTTGTTTGAAGCTAGGAATCGGAATGAATACTCTGTTATCCTGTTTTTGGATTTAAAAAAGGCATTTAATACTGTTAATTTAAATATAATGTTAAAGAAATTGAAATATATAAATTGTGATGATACATGTCTGAAATGGTTTGAAAGCTTTCTATGTAATAGATTACAATCAACAAGGGTTAATAACAATCTCTCCGACAAAAAGATTATGGATTGCGGAGTGGCTCAGGGCGAACAAAAGGGCTGGACTTGACCAAGCAAGTAGCTACCAGGCTATAACTGAAGCCGATGAAAAGAAAATGTACAGTAGTGGAACTTTGTCTACTGAAAATCCCAGTGCATTACAGTATAAAGTCTACTATGAGATGGCACTACACTTTGGGAGGAGGGCCAGGGAAGGATTACATGATCTGAAAAAGCAACATTTTATCTTTGAGAAAGATTCGAACAACAACGAATATGCTACCCTGTCCTTTAATGCACTCGAAAAAAATCACCAAGGTATCAGTGACAAAGAGGGTGAACATGAGATGAGAATGTATGCTACTGGAGATCCTGACTGCCCAGTAAAGAGTCTCAAGACTTACCTGTCGAAATTGCATCCAGACCTTGACAATTTCTTCCAGACTCCAAAACCCAAGCATTTTGCTTTGTCAAATACATGGTACAAGAAGAGCCCAGTTGGTGTAAATACTATTGGCAAATTTATGTCTGCAATAAGTGTCAAGGCTCAACTCAGTCGCATATATACTAACCATTGTGTATGTGCCACTTGTGTCACAAAGCTCAGGAAAGAAGGAGTTCCATCTAAGGACATAATGGCTGTTACTGGACATCGTGCTGAGTCTTCCATCGATTTCTACTCAAAGACTCCTGATGATGTCCGCGAGGGCATGTCCCGAATGCTAGCTGGAGTACCCAAAAAGTCTGTTGCAGGTCCACAAAGTGATGATATTGCCATCTCTCAGACAAATGTGATGAATCTACAGTCTGCACATACTACTGGAGCTATTTTCTCCAATGTGGCATTCCATAACTGTACAATAAATGTCAATGTAAATAAGTGAGTACTCACACAAAAAAAAAAAAAAATCAGTTCCTAACACTTTTTCTACTAACAGACTCGATGTATTATCATGTATTACTTTCATTTGTGTTCACAGACAAATCAAGTGTAATTTATCAGATGACATTTCTGTGATTTGAATATATTTTTCTATCATATATATTTCTATTTATAGCTAGAATATGTTAAAATATTGTTAAAATAAATTTATTCTTTGTTCTAACTTATTGTTACAGGTTTTTTTCTATATATTATACTTTAAACATCTAGGCGGGAAACGAGTTCGGAAGGATACAAATAATAACCGGTCCCTTCGTAAATTCACTATAGGTGGCGCACGCATCGCGTCCCCACACCTACTAACCAACCGAACTTCTTGTTTCTCTCTATATTCTTATGTGCATCCCTCCACCTTGCTCGGACCAAAACAAAATGGCGAAATTTTGCCGCATCGATTCGATTCTACTTTGGATTAATACACCGTTTTGAGAACAGTTAGGACATCGATTACTGTTTTAAAAGGTAAAACTTTATTTTATTTAATTTCCTTCCAATCGACAAACCTGTACATTTGATAATTTTCGAGAAATTAGACAAAAACAAAATCTGTCAACTCGCCGACGCCATTGTTTTCCAATAGAGTTCTTTCTCCCGGGATATCCGAACTCATATTATCCAGTTTAGGAACTGAAATCAGTGCGTAAACTCGATAACCGTGGTATAAGTTGAGATAGAATAAGACGCACTATTCACGAGTGTGACATTAAGCATGTACTCCAGTGGAGGACTTATTTTTGTATATTACTGTAATCTCCCGCGTAGAAGACGCGCTGCGCGTATAAGAGCACCCCAAACTCAGCACATGCATTTTCGCGTATAAGACGCACATTTTAATGCGTAAATTTGTAAGATTAGTACATTTCTATAGTAAAATTACCCCTCGTATAAGACGCACCCCCAACTTGAAGAAATCCTATAAGACGCACAAGGCATTTGTTTGGCGTAGAGGACGCGTCTTATACGCGAGGTTTTACGGTATTGACTCACTTATCAGGTAGCTAAGTTGTTGTTTAAGGCCATCTCGACAGGTAGGGTACTCACCTATCTAAACAAACATAGAAACACAAATAACTATGTAGCCTGCAGCTGTGGTCCTCAAATGTTATTGACACATGTCAAACTTCCTCATTCATGGCACACAACTTGCTGAAAAAATAGGTAGGTACCGTAGGCCGGATTTTTCTTTTTCATCTTACAAGAGAAATTTTCAATGGTACAATGACTCGCAATGTCTGTGGATAACTTGCACCCTATGCTAGGCACTGACCTATCTGCTGTGTGCAGGTCTGCCAGTGCAGGTGTGAAAGTTGTGATCAGCCACAGCTGTAACCTCACTTGTCTTTCCTAATTGATTTTAAAGCTATTCATAGGAGTATCAGTACAACCAAGGTACCATTTTAATTTTTAATTTAAGATCAGGTACAGAGAAGAAAATTTTCTCCACACTTAACTTGAACCAAAATTTTAAAACCATTTTATGATATGAAGATGACATAGCACATAAAGAAGAATGGTTTGCAGGTGTTCTCTGGTTAAAAATGGTCTAGAAAATGTTTAGATTTATTTTTTCTAAAGGGCCTACGGATGTTTGACAGACAGCCCCAAAATTGTGATGTGTGCTTCACTCAGAGATTCAATCTAGCTTCCCAATGGTAGGGAGTTCGCTGTTTTCCAATACTACCGTAATCTCCCACGTAGAAGACGCGCTGCGCGTATAAGACGCCCCCCAAACCTAGCAAATGCATGTTCGCGTATAAGACGCACATTTTAAGGCTCAATTTTGTAAATTCAGTACATTTCTATAGTAAAATTACCCCTCATATAAGACGCACCCCCAATTTCAGTACATCCTATAAGACTCCCCAGCATTTTGTTTGGCGTAGAGGACGCGTCTTATATGCGGGAGATTATGGTATATCCTATGTATTATATCTGTTTTAGGGGTAGGTATGATAAAAAGAAGTGGATTTGCTTTTTGAATGAAGTCTTTATGTCCATTTAAAGGGAAATTATGACTATTCAAACTCTCGGAAAGACCCCACTATTCTGCCGCGATTCTCGTTGACCGCTAAAATGGGAGGGAAACTTGAGTCTAAATAAACCATTTTGAATCATTATACAGGGATCCACCAATGTCCATAATATTAGGCATAATCTCGCCTCTCAAAACAGAAAATCATTAAAAATAACTACTATATGTACAAAGGAACGGGGTAGATATAGGGGTATATTTCCCCCACTAGATGGACCTCCCCACCACCTGGGTCAGGTGGTTCTGTGCTGCCACACCAGGTGGCACTGCACTGAGACTGAACAAAGGAACTGAGTCATAGACTCCATGGACATTTGGTCATTTGGTCAATTACTTCAGGGGCCGTAAATCATGTACTAGGAAACGCTTGGAGAAATTAGCTGGTCTCCTGGGCCATTGTTCGACTGTCTTTAAAGGCGCCCGCACCTTCTCCCGTCGTGTGTATAATGAGCTTCGAGACCTTCCACCCGGCATTCACTGCTTCAACTTGTCTGAAAGTTTATTATTAGGCTTGGAGTGGTGGTACCAATTTGTAACTTGGTTCAATGGCAAGGCCCGCATGATAAGAACTGATACCCCGTCCCATACTGTGTATACAGATTCTTCAAAATATGGTTTTGGCGGTCACATCGAAGACGACTTCTTCTATGGTTGTTGGTACAGGGATGACAAGTGTTGTGGCCATCATGAAAA
The DNA here is from genome assembly GCA_949317995.1 of Acholoe squamosa. Classification (NCBI taxonomy): domain Eukaryota; kingdom Metazoa; phylum Annelida; class Polychaeta; order Phyllodocida; family Polynoidae; genus Acholoe; species Acholoe squamosa. Next base: position 67,976,726 of record OX439046.1, on the reverse strand, counting down.
TCCCCCGCAGAATGAGTCGTACTGTGATCATATTAACATTGAAGAAATGTGGCCTGTTGTAGTATCTGTGCATCGCTGGGGCAACGAGTGGAAAGATAGCTTTGTAGCTGTGTATACAGATAACACTCAGGTACAGGGCATGATAAATTCTGGCAGGAGTACAAGCCCCCATGCCATGCCTTGGTTGCGGGAATTATTTTGGTGCTGCGCCTTATACAACATTCATCTAAGAGCCTTCAGAATCAGCTCTGAAGATAACATATTAGCCGACGCCTTGTCTCGTCTGAATAATGCCGACCATGTAGTTATTTGTGGCTATACTATTGACACCTTCATCGATTGTTGTTACAGAGCTGGAGGCACTGCGATGCAGTTGGGAGGTTCTGAGATTGAATTGCTGGTCTGCCAACACTTATAAGACAAGGAAATCCCAATGGAAACAATATGAGGACTTCTGTGAGGAATATGATCTGTGTTATTTACCAGCCTCAATAGAAACCGTCTGTCTATATATAACTCATCTTGTTAATCGCGTGGCTTATAACACCATTGAGAACTACATCTCGGGCCTATGGGCTCTGCATGACTTCATGGGCTACCCTCATCCCACAAGAGCATGTTTCCTTATCAAATCTACCTTGGATGGTGCGAAACGATTGCTGGGCTCAGCATCTAAGCCAGCCGAACCCCTGACAGCCTCTGACTTATTACGTATTAAGGCTGTCCTGAACTTATCTAAGGCTAAAGACAGGAAATTCTGGGCTGCGCTATTGTTGTCCTTCCGTTGCTTGTTGCGCGTTGGGCTTATCACAAATTTGATACATTCCCTCCTAGTAAGTGATGTGAAATTCTGGGATGGTGGACTTGACTTATGTATTCGCAGCTCGAAGACGGTTCAATTCCGTCAATATATACAAATTATTCCTGTTATTGCATCACCTGGCAGTAATCTCTGCCCTGTACAGCTGCTGAAGGATTATATTCTGGAGTCTGGGCTCGAACCCAATGACCAACTATTTTCATGGACTTATAATGTTTATTCATACAAACTCAAGGACTCTTCTCAGATTGCCAAGCTGGAAGGGGATTCCACAGTGTGCGTCGGGGTGCCGCCATGTTTTTGGCAGATTTTATGCACCTTCACGACGTTAAAAGCTATGGCAACTGGAGATCCTGGGCGGTTCTGATTTATTTATCAGATTCTTACCGGTCGCGACGTGTTAAAGACTTACGTGTGGCTCATGAATTGAGCAGGTATTAACTGGACAAAGTGTTTTTTGTATGCCGTGTGCCGCCCCAATTGTCAGCGATTGTCAGCGACTTGGGCAAAGTGTATATATGTTGTCGTGTCCATCCATCCAAGGAAATATGACTACTATATGTACAAAGGAACGGGGTAGATATAAGGGTATATTTCCCAGAGATGCCACTTTTCCTAACTTTTTAGGAATTCCGAATTTTTTATTTCCATTCCTATAGGTATTTCCTATTGTAAATTGAGAAAATTAGGAGGATTTCCGAATTTTTGAGAAGCTGTGAGTGGCATCTCTGATTTCCCCCACTAGATGGACCTCCCCACCACCTGGGTCAGGTGGTTCTGTGCTGCCACACCAGGTGGCACTGCACTGAGACTGAACAAAGGAACTGAGTCATGGACTCCATGGACATTTGGTCATAAACATTTTTCTTTTTGTTTCTGACATTGTCTGTTAGGTTTAAAGTTTAATAAACCGCCCCAATTGTCAGCGATTGTCAGCGATTGTCGGCAAAGTGTATATATGTTGTCGTGTCCATCCATCCAAGGAAATATAGTGATAAAAGTGAACTACATTCTCCTGCATTGAACTTGCTTGATCACAAATTTGGACCCTATTTAAACTTTTAACTATGGCAGAATTATAGGTTCGATTTGGCATCTTTAACCAGTCATAATTCCCCTTTAAATTGATACAAAGACTTCATTTAAAAGACAAATCCACTTCTTTTTATCATCTCTTTCCATTGCTCAATAGATAAAATTCAAAGAATAAATTTTTGTAAAATAGGTAAGTGCCTACCTATCCTAATGACTTGCAGATGACTAGAAAAAAAAACAACACAGCCAAAACAAATATTTTTCTTCAAAGAAAAAAACTAGGGTACTTCTTTTTGAGTGAATCAATGTAGCCCTGGTGAATAACTCGACAGGACTACATGCATGCATCATAATGATAACTCCCAGGCTGATAACTCCCAGAGGTCAGCATGATGCACCAATGAAGTGTTGGCAAGCAGATTCGCCAGCACCTCATTTGTACATCATACCGATCACTGGGCATGATGCAATCCTACCGTAATCTCTCGCGTATAAGGCGCATCTCGCGTATAAGGCGCACCTAGAGTTGAAGAATATTGTCAAAAAAATCAAAAATTCATAACTTTGGTTCTACTGAATGAATTTTCAAAATTCAAAAAGCCATGTGTAGCTAGGCCCCCCACACCCCATTGACTCACCCTATGTTATTTTTTGAGTTAGGGGGAGTGTAACATATCAAAATAAAGCTCTTGATGTCCCCCTTGCAGATCCAGGAAGAACTAAAACCCCTCGTATAAGATGCGCCTTATACGCGGGAGATTACGGTACATCGTTTTAGTATTTATTTATGTATAAAACCATTTACCAAAGCCATTTGGCCTGCATGAGATGGAAGGGCGCAGGCCACGTTGGCCTTAATAAAGAGCAAGGTTTTGGCAACACTGAATTACTGTACACTTATAACTCTGCGGTACTTATTTTTTGCCCAGGGAGTGACCATTGACTCGCTACTCGTACATTTCAGGTTAAATGTTCACTAACAGGACATGAGATCCCAGCGCGGGAGGAGATCATCAAACTTCACCTGGGCGGGAAGAAGTACCAGCGCAAACTTAAAGTAACAGAGTTTGACTATGACCAATTCAAACCACACATCGTACCTAGCGAGAAGAAGTGGAACAAAATAAGGTCAGTAGAATTAGCATTTTTACCAACCCCCTACTTAAATGAAACGAGAAAAGAAAAAAAAAACCAACTTAACAGAGATATATGTTTTAAGGAGATATACCAACAACCAACTGACGACAGCATATAGAGTTCCAATTTGTATTGTCTTTTCTAGACAAAGTCTATGTGTAATTGAGAGGCTATGTAGCATAACAGTTTCAAGCCTGCTGTTAACAGAGATATAATTTTTCAGAATTTGTGTGATCTCAGAATTTGCTCAATTCTATATTCATGTACATATAATTCTGATGAAAAGATACTTTATTGAATCGTTTTTCTGTAATATAGGTCTTTTACAATGGATTCGAAATCCTTATATGGATCTTTAGAATTTTTCATACGCCCTGACTTAAATTCCTGAGAAGATCAAAACAGATGCACAAAAAAACTCACATGCAATAGATCATAAAACACCTAGTACTTCTTTTTCATAGGCAGTCAAAATATTTGTTTTAAATAAACTTGGTTGAATGATAATTTCCTGTGACCCTTTTCCTGAGTAAATTTTGCATATACAGAGATGAAAGTTTTCAGAATTTTGCCTGATTTCAGAATTTTCCTAGTTTGACAGGCATATACATTTACCCCAATTTCTTATCTTGGACCAAAATTTTGCAGTATTTTACATTGAATTCAGAACTTCTGTGTGAAACCTCAGAATTGAAACCCCAGACACTCTGACTTAGGTCCCTGATTATACTATAGGAGATTTCCCATTTTCCCTCCACATGTACTCTGATGGGTGCCGGGTGGGAGGGGGGCACTCGGGTGGGGCTTTGATAAGGACTCCAGCCCTACCCTCAGGAGCGTTGGGCCATCGGCTGGCAAGAAGGCTGAATAGGAGAGTGGTCAGCTGTGGGCATGGAAGTGCTGTAGTATCCCGAAAGGCGAGCATCCCAGAAGTTGGCCGTAATTTTCAAAATAATTAATTCGACCTTTACCCATTTCATAATTCTACGGCGTAGGGACAGTATCATTAGGGTTGTTGTCCTTTCAAATTCTATGAGAAGAGAGGGATGTTATCATGGTTTTTATGTTTTCAAAAATTATTTATTTTCATTGATGTTTGTGTCCCGTGAGAGATAATAGGCTTAAACAGGGATTGCGCATGCGCAGCCAACTTCTGGGATGCGCCAACTTCTGGAATATGACACCGCCACCATAAATGATCAGTCCAACTAAGGCTTAATCTTGAAGTGTATGTGGTTTATTGAATAAGTATATCAATATTGACCAACTGGAGGCGACTGATGATCTCCAAGGGCTACTCCAGGGTTTATATCCCAACCCTTGGGCAGCACAGAAAGTCAATGTCTCCATGGTGACCGGTCAGTACATATAGTAAACAAGGCACATTATTGGTGGGGAGTATCACATGGTAGTAAAGCTAGCTGCTGATTGGTGCAACGGGAGCCTTCACCAGCCTGAGGTGTGAAAGCGGTTGCCCAGAGTTGTACAATAATTAATAACATGTATACATGCATTAATCCGTGAAAGCGGTCAGGTTGGTGGTTTCTGACTCAAGTTTTATATACATGTCCATATATGGTAATAAGTTAAAGGTAGAGCTTAATGCTTGCCTTTTTATGAGGGTATGATCCTTGGCTTTCATAGAATTATGCTGGTGCCGTGGCGTCAGCCTTAATGATGGATTAATAAAGTCCATATCCCATTTGTTATATGTTTAATATAATAAATCATAATACAAGTATCAATAATATATTATTGTTATAACGAGTATTTGTCCTTATTGCGGACTATTTACCATCCTTGTGGTTATAATGAATTCATACATAATATAATATCACTATTGATATCACTAATCATAATTGTTACGTAATAATACCAATAGCGGTCATAGATAGCTAGTTTGGGTATTCCACACCGTCTGCCGTTCCAAAATCACTCTGTACGGTGTGGAAGAGTTGCAATAGCAAATGTTTCGGTCCTGCGGGAGGACTTTCCACGCATCTCTCATGCATTCAATCTCTAACCAATCCTTCTATAAATTTAGATATACATACATCCAACCCCCCTCTAGCTTCGCTGAAATTTTGGGCGACCCACGATTAGTATAAGATATGAAAAATTAACATCTTGCAATCCTGACCGATTTTAGCTTTATTTTCAAAACAAAGATGGCGGCCGTCGCATACGCAAGGCTTTATTTGCCCAAATTCTTTTTGCAATATCTCAATAAATATTGCGAATTTACATTCCATTTTTCAACAAGTTGCAGACAATGACATAACCTATCATCCATAACTTCCTCAATACCCAGTTCTATCTGAAAAAATATCGGCTGTACACTCATAAACAATGCATTCATGACAGGATTTTGCTAAGATTAAACAGTAGGTGGCAGACCAAGCAACCTCCACTTCAGCCCTATCAGTGCACCCTGTCCCATATGACGTGAAGAAGACCGGGGCAGGGTATCTCTGTCTATAGATGGCTGGTAGTGGCGGATAGTAGTGTGACACAGCTCACTGTATCATCAAAAAGCAGGGGCTTAATTCATTAAAGATATACAGCTGACAACAGAGTGTAAGACTACATGAAGCTGTTTTGGCGCTAAGGTGTGAAAAGCTAAGACCTTTTCCTCATAACTCCTATGATATCCTTTATTGCAGACAAAGTGGGTCCTGAAAACCAGGGCGGTGGGAAGGGTAAGGGATGTTTAGGTTGTCAAGAAAACATAGGGCATCAAACCTCAGCTCTCACAGATAACATGGACAGTAGGGCGGCAGTTGCTATTTACTGTCAAAGAGTCAGTGCCTCCCCCCAGGGATAGCTGACTTCAATTACTGTTTCTCTATAACTCGGACTGCTCTCTACAACTTGAATTTTATGTTGCAGAGAACAACTTTTCTGTAAGTTGACGTTACGCCACTTAAACCGTGACCCATCCCAGGTACTAAAGTATGTCAACGGTAAACGCTACAAGAGCGCCTTAGCCAATTGTAAGTTTGCTCTCCTATTGGTCTTTCCTAGCTCATCTTAAAAGTATTGTTTTTATATTATTTTTTATTTATCTATTTTCCTCTTAAATGAACTCCAGCTATTGCTGATGCAAAAAAAAAAAAAAGAATTATCTATCATTTATCTTTATTTGAGGCCCATAGGCCGTATTCGATGTAATGAATGCCCAGTGCACCTAAATGGTCTCATTTATTTCACTCCAATATTAGAGGTTTTTTTCTAAATGCCTCAAAAATCATGAAAATGTGACCTTTTTCTAGTATGAAAAGGTCACATAAGTGAAATCCCCTCGTATAAGCCGCACCCTGATTTCCCAGGGGTCTTAAAAGGTCTATAAGCTGCAGCTTATACGCTAGATTTTAAAGTAGGTACAAGATGCCTTCGCCCCCAAAAACTGCAATAACATTAACGTGTGTCAAGCATTTCTGATAATGTCGGATTGTCATCTCAATGATAGGGGAAGAGTGTCAGCGCACTGGGCAGCCATTCCACCCTCGGGGAGGATCCCGCCATAAGAAGGATGGCGCAGAATCAGGCAGCGATGATGATGATGATGACGATGATGATGATCAAGATGACGATGATGACAAAGATACAAAACCCGTCCAGAAGAAAAAACAGAAATCGACAAAGAACAAGAAGAAGGAAGTTGGTAAGGATGACGGTTGGAAGGAGCTTGAGAACACAATGGCGTCAGATGATGGTGGGGAGGAGAGCGGGGACAGTCTGGCCGACCTGTACCCAGGTAGGCACTGGGCATTACATATATATACCCTCTACCCTTTAACACTAATGAGGCTCCTGATACAGGAGTGCATCATCCCCATTGGTTGTCATGGTGCACCAATCACTCGCCAGCACTTTATCGGAGCATCATACCGACCCTACGGAGGGTCATATGATGCAGTGCCAACAAGAAGTATCGCCAGCACTTCATTGGAGCATCATGAGGACCAATGGGCACGATGCATTAATGCATCAGCGGCCGTTAAAGGGTTAACAGGGTTCCAACAGGTCAGGGAAAGTCAGGGAAAATGAAGGTATCAGGGAACGTGAGGGAATCTTTAAGATATTTCAGCTGAAGTCATTGGAAGTCAGGGAGAATCTGCCAGAATGTGCTATCAATGTTTTGATCTTAAGATAAATCCTCAGGGGGCCAGCCAATATCTTTTTCCCAGATAGCGCCCCATTTCCAAAGAGATGTGGGTTTTTCACTTGTTGACGGATTATCCTTATTATAATATAGGACTCATAACTCGCCAGAACTTCATGAGTAACTCTCCAGGGCTGCATTGGTGCATCGTGACGACCAATGGGCATGATGCATCGATGCACAAACTATTGAACATTAAAGGGTTTAGGGCCACGTAGTGTTTTAAGGCATCATGCCTATTTTGATGTCATGATCAGGGTTCCCACTGGTCAGTTAAAAGTCAGTTAAAAATGAAATTTTGACTAATTTAGGGGGTAATTGTCAAGATTCCACGCAAATTTACAAAATTTCTAAAGTTCTCTAGCTCGAGAGTGGATAAATTTTTTTTCGTGAGCCCCGCAAATTATCCGCTATTTGGTCAGTTAAAAGTCGAAAAATGTCAGTTAAAAGTCAGTTAAAACCATGATACAGAAATAGTGGGAACCCTGATGATGCAGGACTGCATTGCTGTTGGACCTTGGCGCATTGACTTACGAGGGGTACATTCAACAATCACAAAGGAGTAAGAGCATAATGCATTCAGGTATTCTTTGGCCTTCAACCCGTTAACGGATGCTAATGCAAAGTCAGTTAAAACCATGATACAGAAATAGTGGGAACCCTGATGATGCAGGACTGTATCGCTGTTGGACCTTGGCACAGTACATTCAACAATCACAAAGGAGTAAGAGCATAATGCATTCAGGTATTCTTTGGCTAATGCATCATGCTCATTGCTCATCATGATGCACCAACGCATCCCCGGTGAGAATCTTGCCAAGGCTGCATTTGTGATCATGCCAGACATACAGGGTATATGTAGTATTGATTCGTGATGCTTTAATTGAGTGCTGGTGGGCAGACTTGCCGTAAACGGTTAAATAGTTTAATAGCAGAGGGAGAGCGAATTCTTGTTTTGATTTAAATATCCAACTACCTCAAGAGAGGACTTAAGAATTCATCCAACTCACCAACGGTGGTCAGTTCTCTTTTTCCCCACCACCCCCACCCACCAGTTATTGGAGAATTAAATGCTCATTTTTAGAATCAGAAATTACCGTAATCTCCCGCGTATAAGACATGTCTTATACATGAATCAGAAGCTCCTAGCACCTTGTAGAGCCATTCCAAAGTCTGGATGTGTCTTATAGGCGAGGTATTTTTACCATAGAACAATACTGAACTTTCAAAAATTTGCCCTTAGATGAGCCTTACAGGTTTTTCTTCAACTCAGGGTGCGTCTTATATGCGGGAGATTACGGTAAATAGATACCGCCTCCAAATGCCCAAGATGTCACATATTACCGGTACTTGGTATTGGATAGGTTTAGTTTAACTTGCTTACACTATACAGCTATTTGATATAAAGCATTGGCCTCACCCTGTCCACAATTTCAGTACAAAAGTAAAGTTGGGTTTTGGGAAATTAATAGCTAAATAAGTTTTAACTACCTGTCTCGAGAACAGTCCATTGTGAAACTGCCACCTAACATTTCAATCGAATAAACATTATTGCTAGTTATTACAAATCTTTGTCAAATAACAAATTTGACTTTTGAAATAAATAATGATTTAATTGCAGTAAATCAAAAATGATCCCCATATTTTCTTACAGCTGAAGACTTTGAAGTGGACAATTCCTCAGATGATGATGATGACGCTCAAAATGGATCAGATTCTGAATTCGATGACGATGAGGAAATCCCAGAACCTACAAAGAAACCACAAAAAGCTGGACAAAAACGGAAAGGAGCGGTAGGTATATGTTTATAGCCAATTAGTTACCGTAATAAGGGCTACCCCACATGTAAGACTCATATAAAATGCAGTTCACATCTCAAGACCACCCTATAGAATTATCCCAAATTCAAGGTGTACCTTCTACACATGATAGAGAAGACATTATCAATTGGAAATCCTAGCCCAGTTAAAGTAGGTTTAGGGTAATATTTAATAACTGGCAATGATACATTGAAAAAGGCTGTCAACGTGCTGCAGGCGATTTATTGAACAAGTAATTAATGGATAATTCATGACGCGTGTGTGTTATCAAAGGATAATTAAACGAGGGTGCAGTAAGGTGTGTGTTATCCATGGATAACCGCACTGGGTGCCTGTTGTCCGTGGATAACCGCACACCTTACAAAAGTCATGATGCATGCATCATGCCATGCAATATTGACAGGTATGTGCATGGGAATATCCAGGAAAAGCACTCAGAATCACAGAAATCGTGTAATAACACACGCTAATGCACTGCGCATAAGGCACAACTAGCGTACATGAGGCACACCTTAAGTTAAAGAGCGGTTACACTGGCAGCTTCTGCTGTGCAGCATCGGCCACAATAACTTGTCACAGAAAAACTAACCCTATCAGCTTTTGCTGTGGCAACCCGAGTGCGGCAAGCTGATGTGACTAGTTTTGACCCTGTTACACAGACAGCATTGGCTGCCGGTGATATTTGTAAAAACGCCGCTAGTGTAACCGGGTCTTTAAAGAGTATCCTATATGAGACATAGGTAAAGTTATTATTGTGGGGCTCTAGTACTGTACTATAGTATTGAATCTCCACGTGTGAGGCACACTCCTAACATTGGATGGTTCTGTAAGGCACAGTAGGGGTCCATAAATCTGTACACTCAGTCGTCAGTCGTTTCTGAAACCTCCCCAGCCAGGAGGGTGATGTGGGCATGGGCAGTGGGGCTCTAAACATATGGGTCATAGAAAACAAGAGAGAAATTTCTCAAAAACACAATATCATTGAAAGATTAGGTGGAAAATAAACAGAAAAATTGAAAATAAATCAGGAATTTTTAAACCTTAGGATATATAGAAAAAATACAGCCAATTGAGTAAAAGAAATAACTCCTTTATAAAAAATAGAGAGATTTGTAAACCAGGGGTCAGAAGTAGGAGGCCTCAATTGGACCCTTATCTTATCTCTTATCCCTGATCTTCTCAAAACTTCTCCCGACTGACCACTGACTGTGTATGTGCTATACCTAATATACGATAAGTATTACAATTTACAGTGAAATAAAGGCAACATGTATGAAAGTGGGGGTTTTAAAGATTGATCCTGTATATGAGTTACTTGTGCAGTGTGCTGATATTTGTTAAATGCCAACTCATTCCACCACCTACGGGGGCTGCCTTCTTTTCTTCAAATATATTACAACAGAACACTGTATGATCGTGTACATTGTTACTTAAGTATAAGTGTATTAATGCTAAACCTGTTTGCTTTCAGGCTGAGACAAAACAGAAACCCCAGAAGAAGAAGCAAAAACCTAATCCAACTCAAGGGAAAAAACAAAAGGACAGCCCTAACAAAGGAGCAAAACAAAATCCAAATGAAGGAAATAAGCAAACAGCAAAGCCAAATGAAGGGAAAAAGCAAAAACAGAAGAAACAGAAAAAGAAGACAAAGAAGTTAAATAATAGTGTGACGCTTAGTATTTAGAAATAAAAGTCTGTGGATATCTTAATCTAGAATTTCTTTTTTAAGTCTAAAGGCATTATAAAGTCATCACAGTTGGAGCTCTATGTACATATACGTTATTGAATAAAACACCAAGATGTGTTGTTAAGTCTTATCAGTTTCGTGTATGGCTACTTTGTCTATGGGATGATTCATTTATTGGAGGGGGGTTATTTTGGAGAGAGAAAAAAGTGACTATGGGGGCCAAAACTTTATAAACCTCCGTCAATCAAAGCTTAATGGTACCCTTGTGAAAACGCACAATTCGACACGAAAACTTGAGTTTATGTCTCGTTGCTATGCCGATGCAGTTCTCACAATGGAGAAGGAGTCTTGTGATACCGTCCCATAATGCATCAGTTCAGCACACGATCCCACAGCAGCTACACGCACATCCCAGAGTAGGATTATTTGCATGAAAACGCATAATTCGACATGAATACTTGATTTTATTGACGGAGGAGGGCAGATGAAATCAGGTATTTTGGGGGACCGGGTTCGTAGTGATAAATGGTACCATATTGGTTGTGGTGGGGCAAAAAAATCTGATGGCTTGCACAAATCTACCAGGCTCCGCCCTTGGAGCTGACAATAAATAAGGTTACCTTGGGCTGCATACAATTTACGGACACCTGTACCAGCGCCCCTGTACCCTCCTTTCTTTCTCATCATAATTTTATTTAAAAAACAAGTCCCAAGAGTGGCTGCATGATAGAAAAAAAAATGTTCTAGTGCACCTTTGTTATGTACAAAAATTGTGTCTCAGCTGGTTCAAAATTTGCCCCACCCCCCTCACATCCCGGAGGGACCGATAACCGGGGAATGCGCCCTTCTAAGATAGTAAAGCCTATGTTTTTGTGGGTTTTTTTTTTTGCTGAAAACAGGTAAAATCCATTTTGCATCCCCCCCCCCTTCAGAGGGGTTTTAAAATATTCTAACCCCCCTGGTCAAGAGGTAAAAAAAATAACCACCCACCAATGAGCACTCCATTATAGCTATGTGTAGGCTGATTACTACTTCACATCCATTGGTCGTCATGACCAATGAGCGCTCCATTATAGCTCTGTATAGGCTGATTACTGCATCACATCCATTGGTCATCATGACCAATGAGCACTCCATTATAGCTCTGTGTAGGCTGATTACTACTTCACATCCATTGTCATGACCAATGAGCGCTCCATTATAGCTCTGTATAGGCTGATTACTGCATCACATCCATTGGTCATCATGACCAATGAGCACTCCATTATAGCTCTGTGTAGGCTGATTACTACTTCACATCCACTGTCATGACCAAGGAGCACTCCATTATAGCTCTGTGTAGGCCGATTACTGCATCACATCCATTGGTCATCATGCCCAATGAGCGCTCCATTATAGCTCTGTATAGGCTGATTACTGCATCACATCCATTGGTCGTCATGACCAATGAGCGCTCCATTAAAGCTCTGTGTAGGCTGATTACTGCATCATCCATTGTCATGACCAATGAGCGCTCCATTATAGCTCTGTGTAGGCTGATTACTGCATTACATCCATTGGTTGTCATGACCAATGAGCACTCCATTATAGCTCTGTGTAGGCTGATTACTGCAAAACATCCATTGTCATGACCAATGAGCACTCCATTATAGCTCTGTATAGGCTGATTTCTGCATCACATCCATTGTCATGACCAATGAGCACTCCATTATAGCTCTGTATAGGCTGATTACTACATCACATCCATTGTCATGACCAATGAGTGCTCCATTATAGCTCTGTGTAGGCTGATTACTGCATCACATCCATTGTCATGACCAATGAGCGCTCCATTAAAGCTCTGTGTAGGCTGATTACTGCATCACATCCATTGTCATGACTAATGAGCACTCCATTATAGCTCTGTGTAGGCTGATTACTGCATCACATCCATTGTCATGACCAACGAGAGCAAAACAAAAATTATGACCTTTTCTTCAGCTCAAACTCTCAAAAATCTACGTAAACCTAACATAGAAATAAATGGAAAAATGCTACTGAATGTCAACTCGTATAAATATTTAGGAGTACTGATAGACCAGGAAATTAATTTTAATCTACATGTGAAGACTTTAATGAAAAATGTTCGCTACAAATCATTTCTATTGTATAAAATACGACATATGCTATCACATACAGTGCTCCTACGTGTATATAAAACCTATGTATTACCAATTATTGATTATACTGATATCTTCTATGATAATGCCAATGGAACTCTACTTGAAGAACTCTAACGACTGCAAAACAAATGTATTAAAACATGCCTTGGTTTGAACATCTTAACATCTACAGATAGAGTCCATCATGTAGCAAATCTTCCTAAACTTATTTATAGAAGACAATACCATTGCAAGATGTTTGCACCTAAAATGGTTAGACTAGGTATTAATGTTAGAGTTGCAAATAGACAGACTCGCCTACATGATGCACCTGTACTTTTCTATAGTAATATTAATTGTAAAGCCTATGAAAAAGGTCCAGAAGTAAAATGCGCACAATTGTGGAATACCCTACCTACAAATACTAGAAATATAAAAGAAATAGGTACTTTCAGAAACCTGATGAAAATGGATTTAATGGATACTATCCCATAAATAAGAAAATGTAATAATTCTCATTGATAATGGTCAATTATATTTGATGCAACATTATGACTGTGATTAGAAATAACAATTTCTTTTTTAAATACACCCATTTATTGTTTAAATACGATTATATATACCGCCATGTACCAAAACTCAATGTCAAACTTTTTAGGAATCTATATATGTAACGTTACATACTATGGGGAGAGGCATAATAATATCTCTTGATGCGCCTCGACCCAGGAACCTATTGGTCTTCATATATGAATATTTTTGTACAATCAATTACTGTATAGTCTGCTCATTGTCTCATATGTCTATGACCAATAAAGTTCAAAGTTTTTCAAAAAATGAGCGCTCCATTAAAGCTCTGTGTAGGCTGATTACTGCATCACATCCATTGTCATGACCAATGAGTGCTCCATTATAGCTCTGTGCAGGCTGATTACTACTTCACATCCATTGTCATGACCAATGAGTGCTCCATTATAGCTCTGTGTAGGCTGATTACTGCATCACATCCATTGTCATGACCAATGAGCACTCCATTATAGCTCTGTGTAGGCTGATTACTGCATCACATCCATTGTCATGACCAATGAGCGCTCCATTAAAGCTCTGTATAGGCTGATTACTGCATCACATCCATTGGTCGTCATGACCAATGAGTGCTCCATTATAGCTCTGTGTAGGCTGATTACTGCATCACATCCATTGTCATGACCAATGAGCGCTCCATTATAGCTCTGTATAGGCTGATTACTGCATCACATCCATTGGTTGTCATGACCAATGAGCGCTCCATTATAGCTCTGTGTAGGCTGATTACTGCATCACATCCATTGTCATGACCAATGAGCACTCCATTATAGCACTGTGTAGGCTGATTACTACTTCACATCCATTGTCATGACCAATGAGTGCTCCATTATAGCTCTGTGTAGGCTGATTACTGCATCACATCCATTGTCATGACCAATGAGTGCTCCATTATAGCTCTGTGTAGGCTGATTACTGCATCACATCCATTGGTCATCATGACCAATGAGTGCTCCATTATAGCTCTGTGTAGGCTGATTACTGCATCACCTCCATTGGTCATCATGACCAATGAGTGCTCCATTATAGCTCTGTGTAGGCTGATTACTGCATCACATCCATTGGTCGTCATGACCAATGAGCGCTCCATTATAGCTCTGTGTAGGCTGATTACTGCAATGAGTGCTCCATTATAGCTCTGTGTAGGCTGATTACTGCATCACGTCCATTGTCATGACCAATGAGTGCTCCATTATAGCTCTGTGTAGGCTGATTACTGCATCACATCCATTGTCATGACCAATGAGCGCTCCATTATAGCTCTGTGTAGGCTGATTACTGCATCACATCCATTGTCATGACCAATGAGCGCTCCATTAAAGCTCTGTGTAGGCTGATTACTACTTCACATCCACTGTCATGACCAATGAGTGCTCCATTATAGCTCTGTGTAGGCTGATTACTGCATCACATCCATTGTCATGACCAATGAGCGCTCCATTAAAGCTCTGTGTAGGCTGATTACTAACTCACATCCATTGTCATGACCAATGAGCGCTCCATTAAAGCTCTGTGTAGGCTGATTACTACTTCACATCCATTGTCATGACCAATGAGTGCTCCATTATAGCTCTGTGTAGGCTGATTACTGTATCACATCCATTGTCATGACCAATGAGCGCTCCATTAAAGCTCTGTATAGGCTGATTACTGCATCACATCCATTGGTCGTCATGACCAATGAGTGCTCCATTAAAGCTCTGTGTAGGCTGATTACTGCATCACATCCATTGTCATTACCAATGAGTGCTCCATTATAGCTCTGTGTAGGCTGATTACTGCATCACATCCATTGTCATGACCAATGAGCGCTCCATTATAGCTCTGTGTAGGCTGATTACTGCATCACATCCATTGTCATGACCAATGAGCGCTCCATTATAGCTCTGTGTAGGCTGATTACTGAATTACATCCATTGGTCGTCATGATGCATGAATGCACGCCTGGTGAGTAACTCGCAAGGGCCGCATTCCTACGGAGTTGATATACGGGCATGATGCACCAATGAATAGACAGACACGCAAGATTTTCATTTGTACATATGTTGAATATAGTGTTTACCAGGAATCCCTGATTTTCTTTTGTCTGCATTTTTCTAGTAAATTATATTCAAATCCTGGGAAAGGGTGTCCAAAATCTAGTTGTTTGCCGGTCAGAGAGTGGCTGTAGTATAGTCATGGTGTAGTATAAGTAGTGAGGAGTAGAGGGCGCCACCGCGTAGGGGTGGGATAGACAGATGGCTCTGTGGATTGCTGAGCGGCCCCTATAGGCCCTGGGGTGCCTTGGCAGCACTTGGCAGATCCATCTAGAACGCAGAGATAGAGGGGGACGGACGTGCGGTGACAGCTCCCTGTCCACACCAGCCCAGTGAATATTGATTGACGAGTAATACACGACCTACAAGAAAAGAACCTGAGTTGCTTTTTATTAATGGGGACATACCATCCGACAACCCCACAGTGGTGCCATGACCAGGATCTTGTAATTAGGTCAGCTCGTTAATCACTGGCTGGTGTGGCTGAGGAAGAGAAGGAAGAGCAAAATAACGGGCAAGACTCGCACGTGGCTCGTGAAGTGTTCAAGTCCTTCGAATAATAAGATGGCTGTCTCGGAATTCATAAAGAAGTGAGTAGGGAACACATTAATTAAGTGCCTAATTAGTGAATGAGAGAGTAAGTGCCAAGTAATTAAAGTGCCAAGTAATTAAAGTGCCAAGTAACCAAAGTGCCAAGTAATCAAAGTGCCAAATAACCAAAGTGCTATAAATGACTGAAACTGCCTCAGAAGTCTATTCACATGGAGCTGTACTGTAAATTGGAAATCTAAAGTCTTCTCTCTCTGTTCTATAGTAAAGGGAGGTTGATATGTTTTATGTATAGAAAGTATCGGGTGTGTCCCTGACTGAAGGTCAAACTTCCGTTGTTGTCACACCTCTGTTATCAGAAGCAGACGGCAAGCACCGGGTCAGCTATCTGGATGCCATGGTAACAGTACTAAGGTTACCCAGACCAGGACTGTATTGTAGTAAACACCCAACCACTTTAGCTGTTTGTTTCAAGTAACCTGTATCTTGGATATAACAAGTGACAAAGGACCATTCATTTAAAATTTGGTTTCATTCAATTGTCCAATTAAAGGTGTTATCAGTAGACTGCTGTGCGCTATTTATTATGAAATATTGTAAGTGTGTTATTATAAGGACAATATTGAGAAATTAGTATCGTTTTGATAAGAAGTTGAGTGATAATTATCTAATGGGTAGTACTGATGTATGCAGTGAGATGTGGTATTGGAATTAAATGTTTAAGGGGCTGGATTACTATATAGTGAACTGTAGAGGCCTTTATTCTGTACAAATTGGTCCTAGCTGAGAAGCTCAAAGCTAGCCCTTTCCAGCTGTGTAGACTGGCTAAATAATTCTATTTCACTGAGAAAGTGTCTCTGCCAGAGGTCAGATCTGGGCCACTACTTCCTCAAACACGGAATGGATATATCACTTGTGGGCTGGTGGTTGTCTTGGCAACCAGTACAAGTTCAGACACTACCATACCAGGGGTAGACTTGAATAGTGCCTTGTTATCTCACTGTGTGTATACATGTATGCATGCTAATTAATTTTGACTTCTATTGCAGGGTTTTGTTTATGATTTCTGTCAACTGTGGTTATGTAATTAATAGTCGTTAAGCATATTGGGGCTAATTGACATTAATTAGTGATAATTGGTGTTAAAATCAATAATTGCATAAAATAAGAAAAACGGGTTCAGCTTTTTCATAATTGAGCCTACATGCAAAAGTAAAATGAGATAAAGTAATTATTTATAAAAACTAGGTCAATTAGACCCCAAAAATTTCGGACTCGTCAAGCTCATTTTTCATAATTATTGAATAGTATATCATTCGTAGATCACAAATATATATAGCATGGTACACTCTGGCAAAGGATTAAAGTTTAATTGGCACTAACGAGCTGGCAGGGTGGAGCTGTAACGTTTGCCTGCAATCAATGGTGAGTGAAGTTTTATATTAAGGTGATCATCCCAAGCCAATATTTAATAAAGCAGTGGATGATTGCCAAAGTGTGGATAAGCATTGGCGAAGTAGCAGAATCATCTAGTGGCAGAATCCAAAAGTAAGAGTTAGAGTGTAACAAACTCAAGGGGGTGAGTTAGCTGGGTAAGTCTGTTAGTTTGGGTTAGCTGTTTAGTCTGTGTAGAATAGAGATTGGGATGGATGGCGGCCAGCTTGTTCCTGCAGGTCTGGTCAGGCATACAGCTCTGCCATCTAGGAGTCTAGACTAGAAGTAGGAATAGCCAGAACCTTGGAGCCCTCTGGTGAGTAAGTATAGCATTAGGGTTGGGTTGATGAAGGTCTCCTGGAACCAAAACTAAAAACACCATAGTACTACTGCCACCACCTGGTAGGAAGGGTATAAACTATAACAGTTGAGACTAGTGGTTCCAGCTTTTGCCACTAGGGGGAGGCTCTGTGTATGATGATGTCAATAGTGGCACTGGTAAGCACTAGGGGTCCTTTGTGTTACCTGGTGTCTGTATGTGAGGCACATAGGCTTAATTAGAGAAGAAGTTAGAGACATTTTTAGAGTAAATAGAGAACAAGAGATGGGACAGGTGACGAGTCAAAGAGTGCAACAAGTTATATGCACTAGTGAAGGCAATGGAGGAACCAACAGAAGGTCCGTGTAACAGTGAGGGTGAAGGCGATGAAGTGGAGACAAAGAAAGAAGACGAAGATGATGGTCTGTTCTTCCACAAGGCGAAGATGGCACTTAACATAAAACATGGAGGCACTGCTGAAGGTACAGGATAGGACCGCTCTTGAACAACTGTGGGAGCAAATGAAGGATCTCATTGCAGAGAAGAATGAGGCATGTGCTCAGCTGAAGGATTTGCAAGAGGAAGTGGCACATCTTCGAGGAGTTAAAGAGATCAGTCATCAAGAAGGCCTGACAATCTTTCGAGATAGAGGTGAAGTAGAAGTAAAGAAACAAGAAGAAGATCAAAAACAAAGGGGGAGTGTGCAGTGGAGGCGCAATTATTGGTGGCGTCCTTTCGGCTTTTGACATGGAAGGAGCTTGTCACGTGCCTCTAGGACAGGCTCCTCTACAGGAAAGTGGCCAGGTGATCGAGTGCATTGGCAAAGGCATGGGTGGCGAGTTGATCCTCGTGCGAGAGGGAGATGGCAAAGAAGCCGCCATCATTGGTCCAATGTTTTTCGGGTGCGGTGTTATAAATGCTGCAAGTTGGGCCACATAAAGAGGCATTGCAAGGGATCAGTAGTGTGCTACACTTGCAGAAGGGTAGGGCACATTGTAGGGGATTGCCCTCATGAGCAAGAGTCCTATGAACAATCCCAAGAGACCCACAGTTCAAGATCTGAGGAAGGAGAGGCAACAAGT
This sequence comes from Acholoe squamosa, assembly GCA_949317995.1. Taxonomy (NCBI): domain Eukaryota; kingdom Metazoa; phylum Annelida; class Polychaeta; order Phyllodocida; family Polynoidae; genus Acholoe; species Acholoe squamosa. Next base: position 67,957,915 of record OX439046.1, on the reverse strand, counting down.
AGTCCTAGGAGTGGGTCGACAGATGTTAACAGCTCTGCGAATAAGATAGAGGTAGCAACCATAGGGGTAGCAACTTTGAGTAAAGCAACAAACAAGAAAAGAGATAGGAAGTTATCCTACAGAACAAAGAAGAGACGAAGCATAGTGGTGTGTTTTTGCTGTATGGCATCTGGGCATATTTCAAGAGACTGTCCTAAGGACAGTATCAACAGCAGATTAAACAACATACCTCACAGTCTGCACATGAGAAGAAGTCAGGAAGAATGGAAAGTGCCTGCACTAGGAAAGAACATTCGTCGTGCTGCACTTGCTGCCTCACCGTCGGGGGAAAGACGTTCCTACCGGCGATGATAGTAGTGACTGGAGTGACCGCGACTGTATACCCCTCTCAAGATGGCGAGATACCGGGGATAGTCCTAGTGACTGGAATAGTTCAGAGTGTGTGCCTCTTGCACGTCTTGTAGAGCCAAAAGCAGTGACTAATACTGCACCGGAAGTAGTGGAGGGAACTGATCAACCCTCTGCTCTTCCACCACCTGCCTCATCAATGATGCAAGAGGGAGCCAGAAGCATAAGTAGTAGGATAGTGAGATATCTATATACATTAGAGGAAGGCACGTGCATTAAATGTTTATATACAGGGCGGGATGATTATCCTATGCTCTGGAATAGTTTATCCCTTGGAAAGACTGAATAGTCTATCCTTGTAAAGCAGCAGTTGAAGAAGGCTGATTAGCTAACTGCATAATATTAAGGTAGAAGAGAGAAGAGAATATTCATAAGGGTACAATTGAAGAGAGAGAAAATCAAAATGAATCTATTTATCAGACTTGTAGCGATGGGGAGCTGAATAGCTCACTCTGTAGCGCAGTGGATGAAATTCCCAACAAGTCCAATATTATGAGTGGAGTAGAAGGTAAAGAAGAAGTCAAAGAAGTAGAAGTCATGAAGAGTAAGAGAGAAGGAGAGAAAAGAGAAAAAGAGAGAGAGAGGTGAATCCAATAGGAAATTATAAAATTCGCAACAGTAGGCTGAGAGTCTACTACTGCACCCAATAGAATAGCAGGCTGAGAGCCTACTATTACATACAATAGCACATAGGTGTGTCTGATCAGAGTGTTATCTCTTGCAGACTCCTACTCATCATCGTGTTGTCCGCTGGCGTGCTAGGAATTCAAGCAGAGAGAGAGACCCAGAACATAGAACATGTGTTCTTCAGAGACAAGGCTGAGGTTTATACCACTAGGTCAAGGTGGATCGTTGGCCTAGTCATCGATTTCCAGGCATACGAACGGTATATGGTATTCACAAACAAAACCTTAGAGGAAACTTTTAGGGTAACCCAGAGAGGAAAACTACATTTCGATGGCTTGTACTTCAGTAGTGCATACAGGAAGGAGGAATTAAGCAGGATCAATGCCACTGTAACAGCAGAGAGAGATACAATGGCCCAGTACTATATCACTCTGAGGTCACAACTTCAAGAGCTCATTATTCTTCAAGAACTACACAATAGAAATTGGCTTGACTTTACAGAGATTCAGAAAATAGGGCACAGTGAACTTGAGGTTATAAGAAATGAAAACAGACAGACAGTAAGGGAGAAAAGATCACTTGCCATTCTGGCAGGTATATTTAGTGGGGTAGCTTTCTATAGGACAGAGCAGTTGAGGTCAGAGGTGAACAATCTGAGAGATAATCAGGAAACAATTAGAACAGTTCTTAAAGAGAGCCTCTCATTGATAAACCTGACTAGACTTGAAGTAAGACAAAATCGCTTGGCGATAAATAAGGTCATAGAAGGCCTAGGAGAACTAGTCGAGGTTGTAAATAAGGCTTTGATACCCATGCAGAGATTTCTAGTTGTCTACCCACAAATCCAGACAAATATAAATAGGGTACGAGATTTTATATCTGCTGAAACAGCTATGATCTCAGAGCTACATAGAAAAATCACTAAATTATCGACAGGCGAATTGTCTCCTACCATTCTTCCAGCTCCTGAACTTATTGAAATTTTGAAGAGAATTGAAGTCGAAATTCCACCCCAGTTAATGTTACCTCAGGACCCAAGAGAGAAACCCTTTTATTATTATACCATTCTTAAAACTAACACTTTGGCATTAGAAGATAAACTTATTGTTGCAATTGATATACCTTTGCTAGATGTATCTAGGAAGTTAAGAGTAAACAGGCTATTACATTACCTGTACCTTATGAATCGACCAACTTGACGGCTCACTATGATCTTGAATTCGAACATTTCGCTGTGTCAGAGGATGGTAGACAATATGTGGTGTTGTCATTATTAGACCAGTTAAAATGTGACCAACCAAATATAAATTATTGTAGTCTGACATCAGCAATAGAAGAAACCAATAGACATCGATATTGTACATTGGCATTGTATCAACGCGACAATAGAAGAATAAGAGAATTGTGTAAAGTTAAGGTTACAAACAAGGTAAAATTACCAATAGCTAGATATGTATCAAAAGGTGAATGGCTCGTGGCAACAGATAAATCATTCAATATTAGAAAACTGTGTGTTGGACAAAAGGAAGAAGTGTATCTTAGTGTCGCGCCGCCATATAGTGTTGTCTCTCTGGAAACAGGTTGCCGAGCATTGTCTGATCTATTGGAATTACCCATTTATTTTGAAGAGCGCACAGAATATTCAGTAGCCCGCGAAACTCGAATAACTACACCTCCTAAAAATTTCAAAATGCAGGACATGACTATCTGGAAACCTATTCTTGATAAAGGTTTTAAATTGGAAATTGACATAGAAAAATTAGGACCTGTTGATGATAAATCTATAGAAGACTTGGTAGACCAATTAGATAATATTAAGTATATAGACACTTCATATGTTCCGTATATCGTTATAGCTGTCATAATTGTTGTAATATTGATTATAATAGCCATATTATGCTGTAAAAGACAATGGCTGTTAAGAATGTTGGTAAATAGGATACAAGGGCGACTCAACAACAAACCTGAGGGTCAACAAGGAAGGGCTGATTATGTGGAACTGGGTTGTCTACAGTCACCAGTGCCGAGGCCCAGAGACACTCAATCAATGGCCTCTGTGTATAATGAACATTCATCCTCCAGAGACCCTGAGGTATTGACGAGACAAGGAAGGAGTCTCCCTGTGTCTCCAGAAGCCACACCTCTCGTGATTGCAGAAGCTGAGGCACTCTACCAACCTAAATCTACAACTCCACAACCTCAACCCAAGCGTAGAACTACTCTTACCATGAGGAAGCAGTGACTTAACATTGTATGGCACTAAAAACTTGTGTGAGCCTTGTGTTCTCTTTCACTATATGGCACTGATAACTCTCATGTGTTTCCTCTCAGTGGCACTTATTAACAATAGTGATATTTTGGCACTAAATGACAATATGGCATGTCTAATGTGAACTAATGAGTGTTGCAGGAGAAGAGTACTGGGTTACGTCACGGAAGTACAGCGCACAGTGGACAATGACAATAACAAGCTGCACCAGAGCATGAGTATGCTGTTGTGCGTATATCTGGCGACTATTGAAATATAGGACCCGAAACATGCATGGAAATGCATATCATATGGAACTCTTATTACAGACTATGAACTGAGTGCTATATAGAGAACTTTTATTGCAGAAGAGACATTGAGAGTGGTGTTGAAGATTATGACGATTGTTCTAGTGAGAAGTTTATTTTATATGAAGTGGTGGATCCAATATATATTCCAGTATATGACGTCTTATATATCTATTGCTTGACATACCGCTGATGATGTGACCTAATGGTTCACTATATATATTGAGATTGGTGTGATCTCACTTGTATTATATATGAGTTCACGTGATATGTTAATCCATCCATTATTCAGCTTGAGATGTCATCATATGTCTTGAGGTGACAATATGTGAAATGATGATGTGTTATTCATATCTACTATTGGTAATATGGACACATTTATATTATCAATGTATCAGCAACGAGTTATTATCCACATATCAATCTATTCATTTATTGGTGACGATGATATGTAACGCAAGTTCTTCACATGAAGATATGATCAGTAGGGTTTTGATATGATTTATCATTTTGATGACTGTATACATCGTTATGACAACAAATATTATTGTATATGGTTTGGTGTGGATATGGCTGAGTATAGACGTTTTTAACTGATGTTAAAAACTAGTGGGTAGGGAAGGGGTGTAGTATAGTCATGGTGTAGTATAAGTAGTGAGGAGTAGAGGGCGCCACCGCGTAGGGGTGGGATAGACAGATGGCTCTGTGGATTGCTGAGCGGCCCCTATAGGCCCTGGGGTGCCTTGGCAGCACTTGGCAGATCCATCTAGAACGCAGAGATAGAGGGGGACGGACGTGCGGTGACAGCTCCCTGTCCACACCAGCCCAGTGAATATTGATTGACGAGTAATACACGACCTACAAGAAAAGAACCTGAGTTGCTTTTTATTAATGGGGACATACCATCCGACAACCCCACATGGCGTCTCTTGTATTGATGCACCCATACATATGTAGTCTTTGAAGGGTTAAATCGTAAGATAAATGAGCTGATAGACAGGTGGTATTACTGATATGTCCAATGTATTTATAACAGAGGAAGTATCGTTATCATATGTATAAATATACACCATTTGTGATGAACAAGCAATTGTTCATTTATTAAACTACCTAGTCACACAGTGCTTATCTAAGGGATTTTTCTCTCTTTTTTTTTGCTTTGTTTTTAGTTTTCTAACTTGTCTATGTTGTCATAGGAAGAGACAATTTTTTTTTCAATTGCATTAGGGAATATATGTACCCCAGTAAGATGGGGTGCAAATATTTCTGTTACATACATTTTGAATCTTGTTCGAATTTGATCAAATAGGGCTTTGTTAACCCTCCCTCAGGACTGGCACAATTAACCTGAACCTATCAAAGGGGCCATCCATGAATGATGTCATGGGGTGGTCTAGATTGGGGATCCCCCAAGTCACATGTCGATTTTAAGAAAAGACAATGTCACATGTCAATAAATTTGCCTTTTCGGCAAAGTACCCGATGGGATATCCAAGGTTAGGTAGGGGGCGCTGGGGTAGTATTTACAGATTGGAGACTACACCTTACACCCCTTCTCCAAAAGTGGTTTGGTCCATCCTCTAGTCTATTCCATACACAGTAGATGGCAGCACAGGTGCTTCCCTCTAGGGCAAGTGGATAGGTGTCGGACACGCTATTTGCGCTTGTGTCAGCTTATTACCTGTGCTTGCCCACTACCAGCTACCTCCTCATTTGCATATTTGGCTATGAAACTTACTACCCTGTCCGACCGCCAGATCTTCCGCCATCTAGGTCTTTCCTAGAATAAATGCTTATTAACCCTTTAGGGGCTAATGAAGTGCTGGTGAGTAGTCTTGCCAGCACTTCATTGGTGCATCATGACGACCAATAGCCACAACAAGGGGCATCCCGATCTTACAATCATGGTTTTCAACCCTTTTCCAAGTTCTATTAGAAGTGAGGGGTGCAATCATGTTCCCTTTTCTGCGGCAAAAGATTCCTTTCTATCTTAATGTACAGAACTGTGGGACAAGATTCTTTTCTGTCCTTCATGTATAGCCCTGCGGGACAAGATTCTTTTCTATCCTTAATGTATAGCCCTGCGGGACAAGATTCTTTTCTATCTTTGATGTATAGCCCTGCGGGGCTAGATTCTTTTCTATCCTTAATGAATAGCCCTGCGGGACAAGATTCTTTTCTATCCTTAATGTATAGCCCTGTGGGGCAAGATTCTTTTCTATCCTTAATGTATAGCCCTGCAGGGCAAGATTCTTTTCTATCCTTAATGTATAGCCCTGCGGGACAAGATTCTTTTTTATCCTTAATATATTGCCCTGCGGGACCAGATTCTTTTCTATCCTTGATATATAGCCCTGCAGGCTAACCATGATTGTATCCCTCACTTCAAATTGAAAGGAGGGATACAATCATGATTCTAACCCTTTTCCAAGTTCTATTAGACGTGAGGGATACAATCATGGTTCTAACCCCTTTCCGAGTTCTAATAGAAGTGAGGGATACAATCATGGTTCTAACCCATTTCCGAGTTCTATTAGAAATGAGGGATACAATCATGGTTCTTACCCCTTTCTGAGTTTTATTAGAGGTGAGGGATAAAATCATGGTTCTAACCCATTTCCGAGTTCTATTTGAAATGAGGGATACAATCATGGTTCTTACCCCTTTCTGAGTTTTATTAGAGGTGAGGGATACAATCATGGTTCTAACCCCTTTCCAAGTTCTATTAGAAGTGAGGGATACAATCATAGTTCTAATCCCTTTCTGAGTTATATTTAAGGTGAGGGATACAGTCATGGTTCTAATGGGTCTAGAACTCGGAAATGGGTTAAAACCATGATTGTATCCCTTACTTCTAATAGAACTTGGAAAGGGGTTAGAACCATGATTGTATCCCTCACTTCTAATAGAACTCGGAAAGGGGTTAGAACCATGATTGTATCCCTCACCTCTAATAAAACTCAGAAAGGGGTAAGAACCATGATTGTATCCCTCATCTCTAATAGAACTCGGAAATTGGTTAGAACCATGATTGTATCCCTCACTTCTAATAGAACTCGGAAAGGGGTTAGAACCATGATTGTATCCCTCACGTCTAATAGAACTTGGAAAAGGGTTAGAATCATGATTGTATCCCTCCTTTCAATTTGAAGTGAGGGATACAATCATGGTTAGCCTGCAGGGCTATATATCAAGGATAGAAAAGAATCTGGTCCCGCAGGGCAATATATTAAGGATAAAAAAGAATCTTGTCCCGCAGGGCTATACATTAAGGAAAGAAAAGAATCTTGCCCTGCAGGGCTATACATTAAGGATAGAAAAGAATCTTGCCCCACAGGGCTATACATTAAGGATAGAAAAGAATCTTGTCCCGCAGGGCTATTCATTAAGGATAGAAAAGAATCTAGCCCCGCAGGGCTATACATTAATGATAGAAAAGAATCTGGTCCCACAGGGAAATATATTAAGGATAGAAAAGAATCTTGCCCCGCAGGGCTATACATAAAGGATAGAAAAGAATCTGGTCCCGCAGGGCAATATATTAAGGATAGAAAAGAATCTTGCCCCGCAGGGCTATACATTAATGATAGAAAAGAATCTGGTCCCACAGGGCAATATATTAAGGATAGAAAAGAATCTTGCCCCGCAGGGCTATACATTAAGGATAGAAAAGAATCTGGTCCCGCAGGGCAATATATTAAGGATAGAAAAGAATCTTGCCCCGCAGGGCTATACATTAATGATAGAAAAGAATCTGGTCCCACAGGGCAATATATTAAGGATAGAAAAGAATCTTGCCCCGCAGGGCTATACATTAAGGATAGAAAAGAATCTGGTCCCGCAGGGCAATATATTAAGGATAGAAAAGAATCTTGTCCCGCAGGGCTATACATTAAGGATAGAAAAGAATCTTGCCCCGCAGGGCTATACATTAAAGATAGAAAAGAATCTGGTCCCTCAGGGCAATATATTAAAGATAGAAAAGAATCTTTTCCCAGAGGGCTATACATTAAAGATAGAAAAGAATCTTGTCCCACAGGGCTATACATTAAGGATAGAAAAGAATCTTTTCCCACAGGGCTATACATTAAGGATAGAAAAGAATCTTTTCCCACAGGGCTATACATTAAGGATAGAAAAGAATCTTTTCCCACAGGGCTATACATTAAGGATAGAAAAGAATCTTTTCCCACAGGGCTATACATTAAAGATAGAAAAGAATCTTGTCCCACAGGGCTATACATTAAGGATAGAAAAGAATCTTTTCCCACAGGGCTATACATTAAGGATAGGGGCAGGGCAAGATTCCCTTCTATTCCTTATGAATATCCCACCTATAGGGAGGCACCTATAACTGATTTGTTCTAGTGCTAATGGTTATCACTAGGTGGTGCTTACTTACCAGAGAGGAGGAAGAAGGTGAGCCAAACCACTATGGGAATAGGGGTGTGAGGTGTAGTCACCAATCTGTGGATACTACCCCAGTGCCCCCTACCTAGCCTTGGATATCCCATGGGGTACTATGCCGCATTTTCTTACATGTTGCTAAACTTCATGTCAGGTGTTGATTTTATATTAAGAAAACGTCATAGCAGTTATTTTCAACCTCCCCATGTCCCTGTTTTTGTAGGGGGCCGTGCCCTACTGGGGAGCTATGTCGTCATAGAGAACAGCCCCACATTCTTTACATTGGGGTTTTGGCGAAAAATTAAGGAAAAGTTTGAGCTGAATAACAAAGGCAGTAATTGGAATGTGTTTAATCTGAGAGTACTGTGAGAAAGTTAAACATTTTTAGAGATCCATAGTAAATCGACTTTTTCTTACTACATGTAGGAATGTTATTTTCAGTCAGATATTAGGATATGCCATCAGCATTATGTCTGAGAATTTTCATGTTTTTTTTGTATGAATAGTTTCACAGATATTCCCATTTTTGCATTTGATTTTACGACCTCACCATAAAATTGTTTGTTGCAGGGAGTAGCAATTGTACTTGCCTTGTAACAAGGACCAGGGAATTTTTGGGTTATTCTTTTTATGTGTTTGCTAGATGTACATAGAAATGATAAGAAAAGGAGGAGGAAAATGTTAGATTTCAATGTTCAATGTTGATGTGAACTGAAACGTTATTTATAAAGTTAGGCCTGGTGCCATGACAACAGCGTAGTAGACCAGAGTTGCATTTCCTTATATGGTAAGGGAGGTTGGGAGGGGGAGCAGATGTCTGATCTTTAGCATACATTAACTTGTGAGACTATCCATATATGGGCATAGATTAGGGTTTGAATAGATTCATACACATGAATGGTGATCTGAAAGAATGTTTCAAGTGTTTCCCTGGTGGGAATGATGCAAATGCTGTTTTTCCCCCACTTTCTCTGCTTTCCTGTTCCATGACCCCCCATACTGGTAACTGGTTACCATTAGAACTGTTCTCACTTAAAATTGCTGTCTAGTACTAAGCTTCATTTCACATGGATTTAAAGAAAGGGCCATGTTATCCCGTCGTGGGGAGGGGGAGGGGGACCAAACCTCCTATATATTTCTGTAGTAAAAGCATGACAGAAGGAGGAAAGGACGGTCAAAATGGTCCAAAAGAGTATGGCGTCAACTAAAATTAAATTTATGGATGACCCCAAATCAAGCTAATGTAAAATAGAGATTGGCGTGTTCCATGCCTGTCTGCACGCTACACATGTTTACATTGAGTCCTTATCATCATAAAAGTTATAAGATAATCTTCCAGTAGCCTGACTAGAGCATTCCCATACCCATATGGAGGCTACTTACATGATGCCCTGGTTAGAAATGCCCCTCTTTTATTCTGTTGTAACGACTTTTTTTCTGCCTCCTCTAGTAACCCAGACCCCTCCCTATTGTTAAAAATGAGCACTCTGGGGGACCTCACTCCCGGCCCTTATTCTGTCTGTTATGCTGAAGATTGATATAAACCTGGAGGAACCAGGGTACCCTTGGGGGGGTTAAGTGAACCAAACAGGTGGCCTGCATCTTGCTGACTTAATGCTGAAGTTTTTTAATCATAGATAATGCATCTTTATCCACTATTGCCATCAATAATACTTCAGGTACTTGAGACAAATATATTTGCCGATATAATCAAATCCACTCCTACCGAAACTCAATTCAAGTTCCTCCTAGCTACCCCCTCCCCTCACATATATACATATCCTAATCATAGGCCCTAGGCTAGTATTGGTTATGCTGAACCAGGTGTGTCCTGGTTTACCCAAACCAGTAGCACTTCAGGTGTATAGGTGCAAAATGATTATCATGAATGGGTAAATGATAATAATTGTATACAAGAAAATGACTTCTTACAATTCCATCAAGATCAAGGCATTAGGTGTCTGTTACGAAATATTTTGTATATCCACTGATAGTTTTTAATGCTGTCTCCACCCCCTCCTCCTTATCGGTTAATTCATTCATCTCATAGATCAAGTAATCCATAGAAGCGACCACTGCTGAATTTTAAACACCTTTCTTGCATGAGAATAGAGAGGACCGAATGTCTGTTGAAACATGAGAATGCCAATATATATGTTCAAACTAGACTATAATCAATCAGTGGTATCTTTCTAATGCTACAGAATGAAAATAGAGATCTGTCTCTATAGGTTTGTTAAGCTGATTTAAGAAAATAGATCTGCATGGCTTGAACACTGGTCGTATAAAAAAAAACATGTTTAGCCACGATTTATTGGAGGAGCACAATTTCATTTGGAACACTTCCCCCAATGGCTATGATCGGCCATTAGTTATCGCTGTGCACCGGTAATGAATGTATTCTAGATTTCCTTTGAAATTGGCCAGTAGTATATTTAAAAATGCATTGCATCATGACCTAATGCAACATGACCTAATTGGAGCGAATGAGTGAGAGAGTAAGAGATATTTAACGCCATTTCGACAGCTAAGGTCATATTCATGGCGAGAACTACATTACACAATTTGACAGAGGAATGTTTCAGTGCCCATGCATATGTGCACCACCCACATCCGAGGGGATAGAAAAGAGGAGATATAGACAATTTAAGTGGGCTAGGGAACCCTGTGACCTAATTGGAAGCTAGCTGTCATCCCTTGCATGCCATCAGTGTGTCCTCAGGTGCCTCCAAGCGTGTGATGCCATCGTCAGCAGCCAACTTCAGGCATGTGGTGTCTGTCCACAAGTACAAAATGCTAATACCTCTAGGTCATGAGAATTGCAAATCTGTAAGTAAGGTGATAGATACCAGGAATCAGGATTTAAGATACATGTATGATTATGTTTGACATATGCATGGGAATAAAAGACTGGCCACATAATTGTTGTTAGATAGCAGCCTTCTGCTCTCTCCACACCCCCTCCCCGCTCATATCCAAAGGCCCCCTGCATGTACTAGCCTACTTAAATTATCTTATCTTTCCCATCTAACTAAGCCATAAATACGCAATACTCCCATGTATGGTTGAGTTTGAGTTCAACTGCACAATATCAGAGATCAACCCTCCCTCCCACCCCTGTGTCCAAGGGCACCCTACCCTCAACAGGCCCCTATTAAAGGGTCAAAATGCCAGAGGAGTCTTCAAAAGACTGACTTTACATCTTCAGAGGTCAACACCAATCTTCCAGTAACACCACCCACCTATTCCAGGCCCCAACTAAAGTATCTTTAACTTAGGCCTAGAGTAGCCAGAACCCCGGGAACCATGTTCCTTCACACACTCATAGCAGCAACTTTGGTTGCTGCAACCATGGCTGACCGAGTCAGCCTCAACAGTGGCTCTGACCTTACCCGCACACCCGGGGCTAAAGGCGCTGCCATTGTGGAGCAGACCATGAAAGTCATAAAGACCTCCTGTATTTTTGATGACGACAAGCTTTTTATGCGACGTCTGGCCTATGTGGAGTCACTCGATGGGGTGGATCCAGATGCTAACCGTACAGATTACCATGGTGGTATCTGGCAGGTGAGTATATAGGCCTAGGGTAAGGGGAAATTAGCACACAGTATACTTGAGAATATCTAAAAGTTTAGTTCTAAATTTAACAGTATGATTAGGACAAGAAAGAATTTCATGAGTTTCCAGTAACATGGCTCAAAGACCTGGGGTCGATAGATTTGATTTTAGAAAAAATTCAACTGTAGCCCAACAGATTATATTCATGAAAAATGGATGAAACATTATCAAAAATATATGAAAAATTCTTTAAAATTCTCAGACTGTTTAGGCAGTTAAGGCATGAGAAAAAGAAACGTTTTTCAGCTTTATTAGTCTGAAGTGACTAAAATGGGGTTGTGTGCTTATTAGGACACTTGGGATGTCAAATACAATATCATAAATGAATCACCGTAATCTCTCGTGTATAAGACGCGTCCTCTACGCCAAACAAATCCCTTCTGGGTCTTATAGGATTTCCTCAAGTTTGGGGTGCGTCTTATACGAGGGGTAATTTTACTATAGAAATGTACTAATCTTACAAATTTCAGCCTTAAAATGTGCGTCTTATACGTGAAAATGCGTGTGCTGAGTTTGGGGTGTGTCTTATACGCGCAGCGCGTCTTATACGCGGGAGATTACGGCAATAAGAAACCATTTATGTATACCGTTCGACATTATTTTTCTAAGAAAAGTAATGTACCACTACAGGTGGATGAAGCCATGTTCAACAAACTCAAGGAGCCGAGTTCCCAGAGCGTGCTGTCCAAGTATACTAACACTAAGGAGTTTAAGAAGACCTTCAAAAAGGACTGGGCATCTACCACATGGGAGGACTGTAGGAAGCCCCTGTTCTCTGCTCTGGCTGCCAGACTCCACATCCAAGTAAGTTTACCAAGGGCATTTAGATTTTAAAGATAGAAGGAGAGAGAGAGAGAGAGAGAGAGAGAGAGAGAGAGAGAGAGAGAGAGAGAGAGAGAGAGAGATTTCTGCATGGGTAATTGGGGAAAATGAGAAAGAAGCGAAACGGGCAGAAGATTGATATGGTAAACAGAGACAAATTCATATTCAACCCACCAATCACAAGGAATGGGTCCCAGAAAGAGGGGGGGGCAGGAGGGGGCCGATCACTTATAAATTTCAGTACTCCTGTACTGCTGGCCCTTACTTATGACCGGCACTAATTTGTATACTGTTTGTAGTGCTTATGATTGGTTTCAATACCTCCTCACCCCCTTATTTGAGGCAATTATTTGAGAACGAGGTGCTTAAATGGGCCAGGTATTGGATTTCAGTTGGACAAAACACCTAGATGCCTCTCTACTGTCAGTGTATACAAGTCTGCCCTAAACGGATCATCTGTTCTATCTGACTTGTACATTGCAATATGGTTTTCTATTTACAGTTGAAAATAGATCCAAAGGGAATTACCTTCCCACGTGACATCCCTGCCCAGGGGAAATTTTGGACCAAATACTACCATGATGACAAAAGTGATGCCAATGACTTTGTCACCGCTGCAGAGAAACTTGACAAAGGTACATATATAACTGGGATATGCACAGATGAGAATGATTTCTACCTGTCCTGGTATCATCATTATTATGCTCATTGTTATCATCACTATCATCATGTACACCATACCCTGGGGCTATACCATCATAGCAAATTAATTAATTTTCTTGCAAACTTACTGTGACCCCTGAATATTATAAGCTGATAAACAATTCAAGAGGGTGACTGCTTTTGGAGGTTTTCCTAAAAAAAATCTTAAAACTATTTTATTACGTCCAAAAATGTTTCCAGTGCATTTTCAATGTTTATTTTTTCAATGCTGTTAGGTAACTTTTTAAAATCAAAACCACGTTTTTGTTTCACCTAGACATAAGAGTGTTTATATCGTAGGATATCATAAAAGACTTTAGAGTACACGTCTTGACGTTTTTTAGGTTTAAAACAAACGTTTGTATAACTTAGTTCTCCTCATGTGAAAAGGTCTCCATTAGGTTCCTAAGTTTGCCAAATATCTGTTTTAAATGTAAAAAAAAAAAAACACTTCAAAACAACACTCCAAAAACCTTCTTAATGTTCCATAAAAACGTGGTTTAACATGGGAAATAACGTAACATAAAACATTGTGTAATGTAACCAGAAACGTTGAAAATATGAACGCTAATTTCAATGTTTTGCTATTTACAGAAGGTTTCTAAATGCAGAACGATAAAGAAATGTTTTGTTACAAACGTTTTCCCAACCTCCAAATGTGTTTTTTTCTACATTACATCCTTTTGTACCGTTTCGATATATTCCCCCAGGTTGCAAGGTGAATGGAGTGGACCTTGTCTTTGTTCTGGATAGTTCAGGGTCAGTTGGTAGTAAAAACTTTGGAAAAATGAAGACATTTGCCAGAGAAGTTGTTCAATCGTTTGATATAGGTGTAAACCAAACCCAAATTGGTTTTGTCTCATATGATAGCTATGTCTACAAGAACTTCTATCTTAACACGTAGGTATCTCAACGGTACTAAATCGTATTATATAGGTTATAATCAGTGATTGGGAATTACTGGTATATCATTTTAGTTTGGTGCAGTAAATACATATCCTTATTCTCATCAAAGGTTGTCCGGACAATGTTTAAGGTATACAGACTGTTGATACTGAGGCCCTGAGGCCCTGGCCTCTTACAACGAATATATATATATATATATATATATATATATATATATATATATATATATATATATATATATATATATATATATATATTCAATTGTCACTTGCCCCCAGTGCAAGACAGCCCATAAGAAAATCACTGTTTACTTTCCTATGGGCTGCACTCTGATTAATAAAAAAAAAAAAAAGAATTCCAAGATACTTTTGAGATTATCATTGAAAGCATGACAGGGCCAATCCTGATATCTAAATTAAGTGCGAATTGTGTACAATATCCTGATGAAATTAATCAATAATTGTTTCTGTTTGAGAAACGACATTTAGTGAAAATGTACTTTTAGTCATGGTCAACAACCTTTGGAATCAGATGCAATTCTTCAAAAAAGCTTTGATTTCCAGATCAGAGGATTTTCTATTCAACTAAAGTTATTAGGCTAAAGATGAACAATATTTTAAAGTCTTCTATCAAATATGCTCTGCATTGCGCATTGCATAAGGGATGGAAGTCTTCACTTGAGGGATTTCCCTGATTTCAGCGATTTTCATATTCTGAAAACCTGTACATCTCTGTTTAAAACCTTTATTTAACAGGTTTGTATAAAGTATTTCAGGGATTTTTGTGTTCAGTGACTTCCATCCCTGTAATGTATGTACTTTAAATGCAGATATAACACCAAGTCCCAGGTGATAAATGCAATCAACAATGTCAGATATGAGGGTGGTGGCACCAACAGCCACAAGGCCCTGGATGTCCTCTACCAAACAATGTTCAGCAAAGGCAACGGCGGCAGGGACCAGTTTAAGGGTTTCCGCAGGGTCGGTGTCTTTCTAACTGATGGTCATAGGTAGGTAAGATTGTTATGGTATGATCTTTTCCATCCATAAAATCAAGCGAGCATCAAAGCTTTTGCTAAGGTGGTATATTTGATAATTTGTTAGCATGCCAGAGAGCATAATTATGATTGAAATATATAGCTTGATACGATTTTTGAAAATCTTGCTACGATCTTCTATAGATATACTTTTAGTGTAAATGACTAAAGCTACCATAACCCTCACAATATATTTATTTATTGTTTTCATTTTTTTATCTACTCATTATTGCTTCAGTTATCTATTTATTTATCTATTCATTTTTCTCTTATAGTAACAGTCGATCATCGACTATAGCCAGTGCCCAGAAGGTACACGATGCTGATATCACCATGTTGTCAGTGGGAGTGGGGTCGAATGTCGGCATGGAAGAGTTGAAGGCCATTGCAAGTAAACCAGAATGTCTCTATCTTATCTTGCTGAGAGACTTTGATGAGGTGGAGAGCCTCAAGTATGCCATAGAGGAGGGTGCCTGTGAAGGTAAGTGATCAGTTGACCTAGGGAGTAATCACTTCTTTTAACAACAGCGGGGGCGTTAGGTTTACAAGTTAACATATGCAGAAAAGTTGCCTCCCCTCTCATGGGCAACATTTTCTTTGCCCCCATGAAGGGGCCAAAAATTGTGCACAACACTCCCTTATAAACTACAGTAACACAATGTGCTTTTTCATTGAAAAGAGGCAAACTTATCCTCCCCAGAGGGATTGAAAAATGGTGACCCCCGTTCGATGGCGAAGGGGTCAAAAATAGGGAGAAAACTACCTAACCCGCATCCATAGGATTATTTTGCAAACAGCTCACTTCTTATAATTTACATGCCTTACAATGAAGCAATATATTACTTTGGCTTGTTTTTCAAATTCATCATGAAATTAAAAAAATTCTTCATCTGTATTTTAGCACCTATCATTATGGGCCCTGGTTCTAATGGGACAAAGGTAGATGGCAAAATCCCCTCTGAGTCTGAGGACGGACAGAACTGTAAGGTCATGGTAAAAGATGCAGGTGCAACAGTTCAGGTAAGTTCACAAAAATGGGCTTTTAATATTCACTTTTAGTACAGTATTTTACTTTATTGTGGAAGTTAAAAAAGAACTGCGATTTTGTGCCAATTAAGCTGAAAAGGAATGTAATTTCACCAAGTGATTAAGTACATTGCACAATTTAAAAGCAATTGGGTATGATGGCTGACCAATGCATGCAGCATCTTTGTAATTTGCGTAAAAATGGGTTCTAAAAATACATCTTTTGAGCGGATTTTTGGTGCTTATTTATGCTATAACATGCAAACATTGTGTTATACAATATGTAGGCCAAACCGAAAGAAAGTTGTTGGAACACTTCAAAGGTATCGTCAACTTGAGGACCTAAAGTGGTCACCGCTGACTAGTTTCGGATCTTCCCTGTTTTCAGTGTAGCCTGAAATCACACTCTAAATGAGCCACTATTGGCAGTAATGTATCTGGTATAATCATCCCTTTTCACCTCCAACATATTTCCAAAACTGTGATTGGGACTCATTCCAGTTATCTGCCACTCTCCAATCACACACTGGCAGAATTGGAAATAGTTGCGAGCAAAAATGAGGCTGTTGTCCTCTGATTGGCTGTAGCCCCTGTTACCATGGTTAACACGGTGGATGCTTCAAGTCAAATATGACACTTTGTTGTAGCGCATAGAAGGGAACAGACCCAAATCCACTCACTCTAAAAATACATTTTCTGCCTAATACAACAGATTGATGCCAAGTCTGGAGCAGTGAAATTCTTTGTGTCCACCAACACCTATCCCTCAGAGGCTTACTACGATGCAATGATCAGGGCGGTGCCGGGCTTACCTGGGGTCATTTACCTCCAGAAGCCTCCTACCTCCAAAGATGAGGGCATTGTGTACTGTAGCATTAAGGGTGATGCACCGGTTGACAGTGAGGTGGATGTAGGGATCATCCCTGGAGGTCAGTAGTTTTTATTTGTTGATGTTTTTCTTTTCTTTTTTTCTGGCCCAATGTATATCAATGGTTGAAGGCTTACCTGGCTCAGTCCAATCTCGAGGTGGAGGGGTTGGTAGGAACCTCATAGAGGCATATGTAGACCTTAGTTAGGTAACATTCTCTCCTACCTTGTGACTTTCTTGAATCAATTTTCTTTAAAATTTCAGACAAGGATCACTGTAAAGACATTGAGTGTAAGAATGGTGGTTCGTGCGTGGATGACCTGAAGAGCAGCTACACTTGTTCCTGTGCACCAGGCTTTGAAGGCGCTCACTGTGAAATAGGTAATATAATCACTCCCATTAGCTCATTTTTAGAAAAGCCAGTCTTTTCGGCCTACAGTCTGGCAATTTCTGCCGGCCCGGCAGGGATTTTGCTGGCAACAGCTGGTGTGCTGTCAATTTTGAATTGACTGAAATAACTTTAGTGCAGGTTTGATATCAGCCTGGTTCCCCTAAGAAAAACATCAACGACTTTTTTTTCTGTGCAATTATCTAGTTATTGACCGGGAATCATTTTCTTGTGTATATTTGTATATTTTGATAATAATGCATTTGAACACTGATATACATTACAAGACAATATAATGCAGGCATCTTTGCCAGTTCATATTATTTGGCCAATAGAACAAGCTGACATACAAAATGACAGAAATGACAGAAATCATATATTTTGTTCTCAGACATAGATGAATGCCAGTCGTCTCCCTGTACAGCAGAAGGGACGTGTCAGGACATGGTGAACGGCTTTGTCTGTGACTGTGTCCCTGGCTACACTGGGACTCTATGTAATGAAGGTAAGTGAATTGATAGAGGTTTATTAGAATTGCTCCAAACTAGTGCAGTCAATACAAAAACTTGCAGGACCGAGGCAATTGCCGTCAAATTTGCTGCCCGGCCTGCAGAAATGACCAGACGTCTGGCTGTAATCTTCAGACCTTGGGCTACATTTTGGTTTTTGTGGCTTGCAATTATTAAGGTTTTTACAGCCTTAAACAAAAGGCATTACTGTTCATTAAGATTTAAAGGGGTAAATGATTAAAATAGTGAGTTCATTATTGTTTTTCATCATTTCTTTCTTGACAATGATGATCTTGAGGAATTCGGTCGTGCCAAAATCAGCCCAGGCCCGCAAAACAATAAGATCTGCAAGACCGAATGGCCTGTGGTGGGAAAGACTGCTAGTGTTTCTTCAAGAGTTAGCCTCAAGCAGTAATTCATGAGGTTTAGGGGAGGGAAATACTAGTCAAGGGCTAAAGAATAGGCCTAAAGACGTACTTAGTTTGGCACAATGCGAGTAAAGTTTTGAAGTTTGAAATGGTTTATTGACCAATAAATTCACTACATTCTGGTGCTATCAATATTATCAGTCAGATTAGAATATAACAAAAACCAATATTATATTTCCAGCATTTTCAATGACATCGCTTAACATTCAGTGTGTAAACAGTTTCTATGAACCAGCCTCCACATATCTCAGTGTATCTCAGTATTTATTTTATGCTACCTCAGTATATATCTTTCAAATCATCAGATTTTAATAAGGGGTTTGAGGTTATTTTGTTAAAACTGCACCAATGGGTCCATGAAGAAGAGAACAGTTTCGTCATGCCCCTGTGGAGAATGGGTCTTCACATACAAATCTATAGTAAATCTCAGTCCTTACATGAAATAAATTAGCAAAGGTTCCTGAGTGGGAGTCTGTTTGATGGTAATTGCATGCGCAGTCTGACTCCCGTAATCACATGACGTCCAAAGGTAGTGGGGAGACTGCTTGCCATTAATATGTTTATATCTAAGATGGATACATAGGTACATGATGTATATTTTGCACAAATAATTTCAAGTCTACACAGTCAATTGATTGTAAACACAGAAATAACTTTTATGCAAATCTTTATATAAATACTTTTCATTTTGATATACATTTGCAATAATAAAATAATTTTTCTTCACTTTAAAAAAGTCGAGTTGTTCGACTGCACCAATAAGAGTCCTTGCACAGAGAGGAGCCGGGCAGCAAACAAGTACTTCTTCGCCCATGTCAATCCACATAAATTTGTCCAGTGTGATATCTCAGGTGGCTGCTACCCCATGGACTGCCCCCCTAGACTTAAATGGAACCATCGCCTATTGGCCTGCACTCGCTAAGATGGACATATGGTGGTCAACCAGGACAGGTTTCCTAAAATTCAAATAGTCCCCTTGTCTATTATTTTTCGAGGTATTTATTGCAATGATGGACGCATTTCTTTCATTTAAATCTATATATAAAACAAACCACTTTCATCTTTGATAAATGTATCGCACTGACTAGGAGTATGTTACGTTATCAATGATATGTCATGATTATATACAATTTCCTGTCAAAATTATAATACAAATATCATTTCTGACCCACATCAAAAAGTGTGACCTATGGATTTATTTTGTATAGAGGAATTCCACCTCATTTAAAATCTTTTCCTTTATGCCTTATTCTCTCTCAGCTTTCGCCTCAATTTAAAAATCATGTTATGTTGATTACCAATAACGGAATGATGTGATAATCATCTTTATCATAAACTATAAAAGCAAATAAGTGGAGTGGACTATCTAAGACATATGCATCAGAAAGGCCAAATTAATTTTCAATTAGCCCCTCTCACCATTTTCTGTGTTATCATGATCCATGATATAATATGTGATTATTAGCTTATGCCAATTGTACCTAGAAAAATAAAAACCATAAGACCAAGCAATCCAATCTCCCACTTTCATGTTTTCCATCCGTTTGATTATAGAAGAAATTGATAATGATTAAAAGAAAAAGAAAAGATTCAACATTAAATCTAAACAAGTAATGAGGCAGTCAACAACATTTTCACTAGCTTCATGTATCAATTTGATGGAAGCCTATCCCTTTATTACAATTTACATATCAATGTAAATATATATATATATATATATATATATATGTATACATATATATATATATATATATATATATATATATATATATATATATATGGATCAACACGGTAAAAGGTATGCCCATGCACCCCCTCGCGGGCGTACCTTTTACCGTGATGATCCATATATATATATGTATATAAGTTATTTCGCTGCAAGGGAATAATAAATACCGGTAATAACGATAATAATGTTGAATAACAGTGATAATAATATAAGGTACAGTAGTATTAAATGATCATATCACAGACACATGAGTTTGGTGGGTTACTGACCTTGGGGCTATCAGCACCATACATGCCTTTATTAAAACAACTAACAATAGTTGACAAAGCATAGTCAGTAAAATGCATAATATAATAACAGTAGTATAGTAATAACAATAGTAATAACAATAGTAATAACAATAGTAAAATTTAAAATCAAGGGAACACCCAGCGTGGTGTTACCTGTACAGGTGAAAACGGTCCAATTGACGGTTAGCTTGAACCCGCCCACTTTTATACCAGTGGGTTGTTGACCATGACGTCATACTATGACATCATAGATACCAATGCGCGCTGAAAGTAGTCCCTAACCGTTCGCGAATAATTATATAAATATACACGAGTGTATATAGTTCCATATATATATATATATATATATATATATATATATATATATATATATATACAAGCAGTCAAGAAATTGATAATGATTAAAAGAAAAAGAAAAGATTCAACATTAAATCTAAACAAGTAATGAGGCAGTCAACAACATTTTCACTAGCTTCATGTATCAATTTGATGGAAGCCTATCCCTTTATTACAATTTACATATCAATGTAAATATATATATATATATATATATATATATGTATACATATATATATATATATATATATATATATATATATATATATGGATCAACACGGTAAAAGGTATGCCCATGCACCCCCTCGCGGGCGTACCTTTTACCGTGATGATCCATATACATATATGTATATATATATATATATATATATATATATATATATATATATATATATATATATATATATATATACAAGCAGTCTCACACACATAAAACAAAGAATCACAGTTTGCTCATGGACGACACAAATGTCAATAAAGCATTGTTTGATAGGCCTGCAGATGGTGCACTTCCTGCCTTCATGGTGGGAACTTCCTGCCCACCATGGTACCCTGCGCTTGTTACGCTGGTGCCCTGTGGTATAAACCTTCACCATACAGTAAGCAGCAAAGCATAGTGATTCTACACTACATATAACCCCTACTATCAAGAAGTTTAGATACTATAGGAGGGGTCACTGACAGCATAGTCTATGGGTAGAGTGTGACAGGCCACCCCCCTCTACCCCCCCTCATGAAACTAGGTGTCCTTCATTGTTGATTTCTATAGAGATTAGGTGGTTTATGGAGCTGCTGCATTCCTATATCAGGGGGACACTAAAGGGGAAGAAGGAACCACCTAGACCAGAAAATCCTGCTGAATCCAAATTTTGTGATTATGATTCTGAGAAATTGACTAAAAGTACCCAAAAATGAGGTTTGATGAAGAAAATATTTTAAAGATGTCCAAAAATAATATTCAAAATGATGAGAAGTATTTACAGTCACAACATGTAAACCAGAGTTAGTACATCAATGCATATATCGAAATGTCTACCTATCTCCTAATCTGACAAGTATTCTAACTTTGCATTACTCTGCCTATCTTACATACTGCCTATCCCTTAGTCTACCTATCACTCATACTACCTATCTCTTGAATCCAAAGCATCTTGAGTTAAGTAAGGCTATCTCCCAAAAAGCCTAAATACTAAAGCTTACTCCTCACTTTACCTAATCTTCTCTGGTCCTAGTTTCCCATAGTTTACCTATCCTCAATCTGCCTATCATTCATCTTACCTATCCCTCATGGTGACTATCCAGAGGCGTAGGAAGCAAATCTTCATTGGGGGGGCAAAGCGGGGTCCCAATTTAAACACCTTGAATTATCGGCTTGAGCGCGATGATGCCTATACATACCCATAATAGAATTTAATAGAAAAGTATTTTTGGTAAATTTTAGATCTGATTTGAGGTTCAGGGCTCCATTTTCCCTATCCCTTTAACATATTAATCTAATTTGGGATGGAAAGTTTTAGCTGCTTTTCCATTTCATTATGAGTTCTTGGTAAATTTTTGGGGGGCCCATACATAATCAGGCCCCCCCCTCATTTATGATTGGGGGGCCCAGGCCCCCCTGGCCCCCCCTTTTCCTATGCACCTGCTATCCCTCAGACCATCATGTTTAAACTGTATTGTTCATCTCTTTATTTAGGCCCTAATGGTTAAGAGTACATTGCTTATCATATCTACCATTTTGATCCTACCTATCCTTAAAGATGCCTATCCTAAAGCCTACCTATCCTTCATTACACCTATCCCCCAACTCTGCATATCCCTCATATTTGACTTGCACATATGTCCCTATATAGCACCCATGCATGTTTTCTTTTTTTTTTTTTTTTAGCGCCTCCCCACGCCGCGTAGCGGCGGTCCCGCGAAGCGGGACGGGAGGCGCTATGATGATTGCATTTCCCCCATGTGATGAGGTGTCACAATACAGAATCCACAAACTAAATTCCCTCGTATGCAAGAAATGAGGTTGTGACCGCTTAAAAAAACGCAGGGAGGCGTTTTTTACGCGGTCACAACCGCATTTCTTGTTACATTTTCCCATCTTACAAGGTACTCACTGTGTCTATCCCTCAAACTGGATATTGTTCATACTACCTTTCCCCCTTGCTACCAATCCTTTTGAATGCCTATCCCTCATGATTTCCATATGGCTTTCTTACCATCTCAGCTCAGTCAGTCTAACCCACTCTCTCTCTACATATCTCAGCTTGTGTTCAATTTCTTCCACTTGTCTCCAGGCCTATGCCTTGTGAAATATGCATATCCCCCATTATGCCTATCGTCCATTCATATAACTATATAAGTTAACTGAAAGATATGCAGCATGAATGATGGTATATTTATGAATACGGTGGCCTGTAACTAGTATGTTAGGTGATAGGTTGACTAAGAAATAGTCATCATAATGAAGGTTGGTTGTGACATAGGTAGTTTAAGAGAGTTGAGAGACGGGCAGGCATTGGGGTATGTGGATTGAGGTATCAACTCCGATTTACATGTTCTATATTTAAAGATTTCTAATCATTTTCAATATCATTTTTGTATATATTTCAAAATATTTCCAAACATCTTTTTAGGGTACTTTTGGTCAAATTCTGAGAATAAAGACCATCATTTTTGGATTTAGCAGGATTTTTTGGCTTAGATGGTCTCTTCATTTCATTTGGTATCCCTTTCATAAAGATACATGATAGCTCCATAAACCCCCTTATCCTATATAGGGCCCAATACTGAACACACAAAGTCACCTAGTTTCACGGGGGGGGGTAGAGGGGGGCTGGCCTTCACTATAGGACTGTATGAACTGACCCACCATATACTGTACTATCTTTACTACTATGCTCCTCTTCCGCAAGGTTTCACCAATGCTTAAACGCAGGTTCACCCCCTGATCAGGAAGCCTCACCGGAAGCGGGGCTAATGCCACGTTCCTCCAGGAAACAGGAACAGGAAATGCAACCTGAAATACTATTCACTCCTGAAGCATATGTTGCTTTTCTGTAGTAAGGAACTTATGCTTCGGGAATGCCAAGTTCAAGCCCTCTCTGGGTGTTGCTGGTGCCTTTTTAGTATATAGGATCATTACCCACTGGGCACATCAATGTTGATTCAGCGTTGAAACAACGTTTGCAATGTTTGCATATCAACATTGATTTAGGGTTGAAATAGAGTTGAAATTGAAAGTTGAAACAACATACTCAAAATCAACTGTGATTCAACATCTAACCATCAGCGCTGATTCAATGTTTGTGTTTCTATGTTGACTCAACATTGTTTCAACAATGTTGAAACAACGTTGACAGTTGTTTTGTTGACATATCAACATTGAATCAACATTGTATCAACATTGAAATCAATATTGTTGATTCAACATTGACAAATCAATGTTGAATCAACGTTGAGTTGACAACAATATTTCAACATTGATATGTCAACTGTTGACTGCATGTTGAAATGGTGATGGTTGACAACGTTGAAATACAAATATTGAAAAAGTGTTGAAAACAGGTTGATCAACACCACCAACATAACATCAACTGGTTGTCAATGTTGATGCAACATTGTGTGCCCACTGGGTAACATCTACTCCCGTCACAAAACCAAGATGCCTACACAGAGAAAAGAACACTGATCGCTTTGACGCATACTGCACAGGTCACAATTTGTCTCCCAGATGACATGTCTGAAGGCATGTCAAATGAGGTTGACCCTCTCATATTTGGTTCGTCACCTCCATTTGACATGCGTAATGAAGACACGTCACATATTTCTGATCCATTCACCTGAGTGCTAGGTAATACTGTGAGACAATTATGTAAGGGTCAAGAGCAGTCAATAACTATGTACCAATGGTTCAATCAAGGGAGGCCTATAATTGAAGGCAGGGGATATCATAGTCCCACAGGCCTGCAACACTAAGGCACTTTTTCCTATCTACAGAACTCCTACTTGACTGAGGACCTCTATGCAGTCCATAAGACAAGGGCATGGAGGTGCATGGCAATGCCATATGTCTCCCTGTACTGTAGATACTGAGATTATAGATTGTGGGTTAGAATACAGTCCTTTGGTATTTTCACTGACCCACACATAAGGTGTCTAACCACTCCAGTTGGAGTATTCAGGATGGTGGGTGTCTATTTTGATATTCAATAACAAATGCAGATTTAACAATGAAATAGAATTCACTACCATTCATTGATAGTATTTACAGACCTTAGTGATCTATTCTTCATGAAAACAAAATGACACAGATACATCAAATGTCTCAAGTGTTGGTAGTACTTCTTGGTAGTGATTAGTCCTGGTACCAAAATGGTTGTTTGCTCCATCTAGTGGAATATCCTAGAACAATTATGTATGTCAAACCATCACATGTCAAGTGCCTTCGACATGGCCATGACCCTAGTCAACTCACAGATGACATGGCATTTTAAGGCATGTCAAATCATATGAGGATTACTGTGTGCTACAGTTGTCATGGTGACATATGTGCACATATGTGTCACTTTGTCAGGAAGAATTTTCTCAGTGTATGTGAATGCAAAATTTGATTACAAGGTTGTGATGTGATGCGAATAGCAACGATAGATTACTGTAGTTTTAACACACAAAAAAAAAAATCTTCAAAATCTTAGTCAGATGTTACTCAAAGGTTTAAAAAATTGTTAAAAGCATGTGCCGGTGTGAATTCTTCTAAGTTAAATATAACCAACCCTTAGTTCGTTGGTCTTTATTTAGGAATGATAAAAAATGCATCACATTATTTTCATTTTTAACCCCTGAGGCAAAGCTCTGGGTTTGCCACAGAGAAGGAGGTGAATTGAAGTGAAATCTTATATAGACTGTAAAAAATAACCACTGAATCTACCAGGGACCCTCGTAAGACTGAACACTGAGCAACCATAATTATATAGCAGTGAACCAGTGTAAGAAGCCTCAGGTGGCAGTACGGTGGAACACAAATGTTCAAGGAATCTCTGTGAAAATGATGACGGATCTCTGGCAACTTTGGGACAAGGTTTCAGCGTTATTTTGCCATTTTTTTTACAGTGTAGTGGCCCCTCATAAAGGATGACACATCAAGGGTGAGAGGAACCCACATGCATTTCATGACATCCATCCTGTAGCCTAGGGACAAGACATGAAAGTTCCCTTGTGGTGTATAACATGGACACCCCCCCCCCCCATGTAAACAATGTTGCCAAAATTCAAGTCTTCAGGTCTCATGCCATTTTTATAGGGAAAATGTCATGTCTAAAAATGAAGCCATATCTCAGAATGCAAGGCTTCAGGTCACATGTCACTTTTAAAAGGGTGCAATGTCAGAATGTCACCTCAAAATGGCCAAATGTCACCATGTCGTTTTTTTACCACTTGGGGCCAAACATTTACCAAGTCAATGGTTCTTTAACACCCATCACTTCATCTATAGGCATAGTGACAGATGAACACTCCTAGCTGTCTGCCATGACCCGGGGGAAATACAGCTGAGCTTAGCTCTGTCTGTAGTGGCTTCATCATGCTTAAGCTGGAAATGCAAGGTGTCGTGATTAACCCCCCGCTGTCCCCCTTCCATAAAGATTTCCCTCCAATGCCTTTGGAAAAGAGCCTGGTTTTCACCCTCAATCTGTTATAACATGTATCAAATCAACTCTTAGTAGATAAAAGACTAAGATTAACATGGTACGTGCTGGTCTGCATGATGGCCAATGTTATGGTCTAAAGATAACCCCTCAGTAGCCTGACTAGAATAACCTAACCCTCTAAGTAATGCATAATGTTTTAATACATGACACTCATTTAGATTCATGAATATTGCCATGGAGTAACTGACAGGGTGTGATCCATCAACATGCAACTCTGGTAAGTAGAATGACAACCACTGCATTGATGCACAATAAAACCATCCACAATGGAGAGGCCCTCTGTCTCTTATTACGTCCCCTGTGTTGACGATTGATATAAACTTGGAGGACTCAGGCTGCCCTTACAGGGTTACAAAGTGAACCAAACAGATGGATCACATTCTGCTGACTTAATATTGAGTATTCATTTAGTATAGATAAGGTATCATCACCCCTCCCATCAGCAATCCAACATGTACTTGACAGATAACTGCCATAAAGTCCTGCATTTAAGTTGCACCTCCCTAAAAGCTGCACCCTTGACTTTGTAATGAGCTATATGCCATATGAGTGGCTTCAAGAATACAGGTTAAGCACTGTCTTGTAGAGGTAAACATTCAACTTTAAGCAACACCCCTTTTTGAGGTGTTTCTATAAGAAGCCACAGCATATATAACTCATGGTATTTATCAAAACAATTAAGTCGACTCCTACCGAAACTCAATTCAACTTCCTAGTTAGAGCCCCCCTCCCCCTTAAAAACAAATGTATGTATTGATATGCCTAAACTAGATGTGGCATGTCTTTCGAAAACCAGTAGCAATCCTAGTATAGGTGTAAAATACTTCTCACAAATCAGTAAATCACTAATGTTTAACAAGAGAGGATTTCACTACCACTTCAATTCTGATAAAGTATGCTGATTTCTTAATGCTTTTGTGGAAATATGGGATGAGCTGAGTATGGAAAAGAATTTAGCTCAGTTGACTATCATCAGCAATTCACATCAAGAAAGAATCCTGCAAGGGGAGAGAATTCAGATGACTACTGTAAATCTATAAGTAGGGTATTGTGACTTGGGCTAGCCCTTCACCGTTTTAACCTATCTTCAAGGTGGAGTGATTGAACTTAAACAACTAGAATATCACTGTGTTTGCCATGTGACTTGGTTTTCCAGAGTGGTCACATGTCTCCTGAGATAGCAGTTGTCCCATAAATACAAAAAATTAGAGTCACTAGGGTCTTCTAATTGAAGAGCAAAGGATAAACAAGTCAAAACCTGTCAGATTTAACTTATCAGCCCTAACACAGACTCTTTGCTGAGTTCAGATGCTCCAGGCTCATGGTCCCGACTGAAGCCCCTAGAATGATAGGGCTTGACATTGTCAACCTAGCCGTAAAAGTTGTCAATGGGATGAGTCTGTAGGTCTGACAATTTAAATCTGACAGGTTTTGCCTTGTTTAATTTATACTGATCATTTTGTAGACCCCATTTTCCAGTGTATCCCCCTCCCCACTTACGCATTACTTCCCTGTTTAGTAGAGTTTGAGTTCCACTCATAATGTTAATGGTCATTCCTCTCTCCCATCCCTGTGTCTAAGGGCAACCAGACTTGTGCAGTTCCCTATATAAGGGTCCGTTTGAGTGATCGTTCCTGGATTAAGCCCTTCAGTCTTAACTGTCTTCCAGTACAAACTCCTGTCACCACCTGAACTCTCATCAAGGTGGCCCTAGACTGAGAAACCATGTTTCTTCATATACTCATAGCAGCCACCTTGGCTGTTGCAACTATAGCAGACCAAACAACCCTCGGTCATGGGTCTGACAGTACCTGTATACCTGGGGCTAAAGGTGCTGTCATTGTGGAGCAGACCATGAAAGTCATAAAGTCCTCTTGCATTTTTGATGATGACAAGCTTTTTATGCGACGTCTGGCCTATGTGGAGTCATTTGATGGAGTGGATCCAGATGCCTACCGTACAGGATACCATGGCGGTATCTGGCAGGTGAGTCAAGGGGAATTTGTTTTTAAAAATTTCATTTTGTGCTGAACCAAAGAGAATCACCAAATTGAAGTGGACTCAAACACTTAGCCTAGAGTGAGAACCCTACTTTTTATTGACATTCTGATATAATTCAGCCTCCCATACTATCACATACACCATTTGTAAAAGGCTGTATCTGAAATATTATGAATCAAGAATTGATGATAGATGATTGCTTTGCATAACATGCTTTACTTGCAAAAAATACAATTACAATATTCCACTACAGGTGGGTGAAGCCATGTTCAACAAGCTCAAGGAGCCCAATTCCCACCGTGTGCTGTCTAAGTACACTAACCAGTTCAAGGACGCCTTCAACAAGGACTGGGCATCTACTACATGGGAGGACTGTAGGAAGCCGCTGTTCTCTGCTCTGGCTGCCAGACTTTACATCCAGGTAGGTTAATCCAGATAGATATTTATAGTGGTTGGTAATATGCAGCAAATCTATCATAAACCCATTAGTCAGCCTGCAGAGGGCCTTCAGATCATCACCGCCCCTCTTTGTATCCACTCTTGATGCAATGACACTATTGGTATTGATGTCAAGAGGTGAGATGTGAACCTTTGCAAAGTAGCTCAGTAATTAACCATCTGTTAGATCATTGAAATGGACTTGCAATATGAATTTAATTTACAGTTGAGGATAGATCCAAGAGGAATTCCCTTCCCACGTGACATCCCTGCCCAGGGCAGACTTTGGACCACTTACTACCGTGGAACCGATCCTAATGTCTTCATCACTGCTGCAGAGAGGCTTGACAAAGGTAATTAATTGTAGATCAGCTATCTGAATCTATCCATACTGAAACAACCATGAGACTGCAGGTCTCCTCTGGTTCCAATATAGTACACACAAAATCAAGAGATGATCTGTCTTAATAAAGAAAATGGCAACGAATAAAAATCAAATTATAAAGAAAGGCATTTGCTGCGCAAGATCCTCAGTGACATTATAGCATGTTTCTTAGTTCAGCTAAGTGAGTGTTTCACTACTTGATGCAACGTTCCCATGTGTTGTTAGATGAGATATGTCTAAACATTTCTAAATATGTCTCACTTTGTAAAACATTTCATTATCTATGATACAGTGCCATCTGCAACTGTTGTCAATGTATTTAATGATAGTCTCAAAACGGTTGACAAAAGTATACTCATTGCATTCTATATTCCTTCCCTTCAGGCTGCAAGGTCTATGGAATTGACCTGGTCTTTGTTATAGACAGCTCAGGGTCTGTTGGTCAACTAAACTTTGAAAAAAGTAAGATGTTTGCCAAAGAAGTTGTTCAATCATTTGATGTAGGTGTAAACCAAACCCAAATTGGTTTTGTTTCATATGGTAGTTCTGTCAACAAGAACTTTTATCTGAACACGTAAGTACAAGAAATACTTTGTATTTGAGATAATTAGGGATGGGTAAAGAACACAGAACATCCTTTAATGGATTGGTAATTTATTTACTTGTGTGCATGAATTATGGTAATATACAATTTCGTATACATACTCGTGTTAGAGTACAGATATAATCTGATTATAAAGTCTTCTATTCATTGGTGTTTGCATGGAAAATCAAATGTGCATGTGTATTTCTATATGCAGTTATAAAACTAGGTCTCAGGTGATGGCTGCAATCAACGACATCAGATACATGGGTGGTGGTACCAATAGTCATCTTGCACTGGATGTCCTGTACCAAACAATGTTTACTTCAGAGAAAGGGGCCAGGGACGTGTTAAAGGGTTTCAGGAGGGTTGGTATTTTCCTCACAGCTGGCCATAGGTAGGTCAGAGTGTACTCTTTTCCACCATATTTCAAGTGTACAAGGGGCTCATGTAGGTGGGACAATAACTGACAAACCTATTCATTAAATTTTCCTTTAAATGGTCATATAACCTGGAATAACTGCGTTACAGCTGCTTTTGATTTTTGCACCAAAGTGGGATAGTTTATTTGAAGTACATAACCACCAAAACACACTACTCCGACTGTACCAAGTTCCGTTTAGCCTAAAATACCAGTAATAAGATTTTTATTTCATTCCTAGTAACATCAAGTCAAAGACGATAGTGAGTGCCAAGAAGGTACACGATGCTGAAATCACCATGGTTGCATTGGGAGTGGGGTCGAATGTCGACATGACTGAGTTGCAGGCCATTGCAAGTACCCCAGAATGTTTGTACCTTATCTTGCTGAGAGGTTTTGATGATGTAGAGAGCCTCAAGTATGCCATAGAGGAGGTTGACTGTGAATGTAAGCACTCAGTTAATTTACTGTAATATACTGTAATACCTATATAAGGTGCACCCTGAGTTGGAATAAAAGCTATAAAATGCAGCTGGAGCTTGATGTTGAGTACTATAATATCCTACCTTATAGAAATATACAGAAGTTCACGAGAATTGCTCCAGACTGAGTGGTTCTTCAGGTGTCAGCCTTGAAGCCCACTGCAAAAAAAAAAATGCCGTAGGAGTAACGGAGGATTCCTCATTCCAAAGTTTCCAGAGATCCGTTGTTATTTTCACAGAGATTCCTTTTACCATCACACTGTTAAAAAATAACTGTTGAACCAGGGATCCTCGTAAATCTGAACAGTGAACCACCGTAATTATACAACAGGCAGCCATTGTAGTTTTTACAAGAAGCTCCAGGTGGCAGTGCTCTGGTACAAGGAATCTCTGTGAAATATAACGACGGATCTCTGGCAACTTTGGGACAAGAAATCCTTCGTTATTTCGACTTTTTTTTTACAGTGTTCACTCCCCAGAATTAAATACAGTTTCTTCATGCCTCATGGAGAATGATTCTTTTCATATAGATTTATATTAAAGCTCACTCCTAACATGAAGTAAAGGCAGGTTTTACAAACAATCTACAGTACAGTATACAAATGGGTTTTTTATATTCTTATTGTCAGATGTCAACCTCCACCTAGAAATCCAGTACATGAAGTATCTGCTAGGACCAAGGCTATTAATAGTTAGACTATATATCAAACATCCTAAACTTTCATTTCCCTCCACTAAATTTCAGACGAGGACGACTGTAGGGGCATTCAGTGTAAGAATGGTGCTACATGTGTGGACAACATGCAAGACAGTTACACTTGTTCCTGTGCACCAGGCTTTGAAGGCAAACATTGTGAAACAGGTAACTTTACCTATTTAGTAATATTGCTTTGGGTGTTTCAGCAGATCCAATTTAATGATTAGGAAAAATCCTGAAAGCTGCATTAATAAGCCTATCCAATTACTCCCAATGTGAAAATCGCTAAAGACCAGCTTTTATTGAATATCCACTAAATGTAGAAACTGTTATGGGGTAGGTTTGATATCAGCCTAGTGCATTTTCATGAGAATGACTAAATACTTAGTCATTTTGGCAATCTGAGATCAAGCATTAATCTTGATGTTTTATTGTTTATTTGGCCTACACAACCAGTTGAAATATAATATACAATAGTTTGACGGAAATGATATATTTTGTTCTCAGACATAGATGAATGTCAGTCGTCCCCCTGTACAGCACAGGGCACAAGTCAGGACATGGTGAACGGCTTTGAGTGTGACTGTGTCCCTGGCTACACTGGGACTCTATGTAATGAAGGTGGGTTAGACAATGCTCTTAATGGTAAGCTTTATCCTCAGGGGTAGACACTATCAGTTTGGGCCTTTGGCCAACCAGGCCACCAGTCTGACATATAACATTGTATTTCCAAATATTCTCCTGCTGAAATGCCAAATTTCAGCAGGAGAATATTGAATAAATGAAATCAATGGCCGACAGCCATAATTTCAGGTCATTGACCTCCAGGCGAGTGTTAGAGTTTATTCCTGTCAACATAAGGGTCACATGATCCCTCCAAGCACACATCATTGGGTCATCATGATTTATTGATACAATACACAGTAATGGTGGGACTGCTAGCCAGGATACGAAATATATGTCGGTACATAACATACCTTCTACACAAATATTTTCAAGTCTACATAATGACAGTTATATCAAAAACAGACTTCCTTTCTATGTAAATAAGAGTGCTCGAATCATCCTTACTCTACATTTGTAATATACAATACTTTTTGTCTTTAAAATAGTGGAGTTGTTTGACTGCACCACAAAGAGTCCTTGCAATGCAAAGAGCCGGGAAGCTAACAAATACTTATTCGCCCATGTTGACCGACACAAGTTTGTCCAGTGTGATAACTCAGATGGCTGCTTCCCCATCGACTGCCCCCCTGGACTTACCTGGGACCATCCCCTGCAGGCGTGCACTCGCTAGGATGGACATATTGTGGTCAACCAGGACATGAAGGATGGACTGATTATGGGAAATTGAAATACTAATTTGGGAGGCATAAGCCCTGACTCCACTATGCAACACTGTCATTACCAAATGTCACATTTCTTTAAATCCTGCTCACCTGCTCAAAGCTGAATGTAAACAAGCACCCACTTTATGCTGGTCTGCTAGGTCAGGATGGGGCTGCTAGTTATATAAAATTGATATAGAAAAGGGCTGATTTCACAGGGTTGGTTGGGTCCATCTTTTTCTAATCCGACTGATTTTTATATAGCAATTGTATGGAAAAATGTCGGATTAAGAGAAAATGGACCAGACCGATGCCATGGAACCAACCCTTAGGAGGTCTTTATGCCTGAATAAATCTGTTTCTTTCTTTCATAATGAGAAGTTTTCTGAGACTAGATAATTCCCTTGTCTATCATTTGTCGAATATATAGATTGATGAGTCTGCAACTTACTTTGAGCCTCATTTATAACGTTTCCTTTCATGAGCTTCCTGATCTATGGAGACGTTATTATATTATATTAGTCATCAGAACTTGTAGAGCATTCTTCTTTATCAGAAACTATAGTAGTATATAGTGTATCGGAACGTGACTATAGCTAACTAAAGGATATTACTCACCCGAGATGCAGCCAATCAGAGGCCTCCCTTTTGGTGGGAAATTCAAATGGGGGTCACGTGACCTAGACCCCCTGTGGTGTGGCACCAAAATTGACCAATCAGAACCCTTCCTTTTGGTGGAAAATTCAAAATGGTCACGTGACCCAGACCCCTTGTGGTGTGCCGCCAAAATGGCGCCCTCTGATTGGCTGGCTGTTTAGGTCACGTGACCTCTATTATGCAAATAAGGTCACATGACCCTAATTTGAATGGTCCAATCAGAGTTCGTCATTTTGGTGGGAAATTTGAAATTTGGTTACATGACTTTATTTTTAAAATGGAGACCTCTGATTTGTTGGCTGTCCACACAGCATACCATCAGCTGTATGCAAGTTGTCACATGACCTTATAAAATTTGGTTACATGACTTTATTTTTAAATTTTCTGCCAAAATGGAGACCCCTGATTGGTTGGCTGTCCACACATCATACCATCAGCTGTATGCAAGTAGTCACATAACCTTATAAGCATAAAGAGGTGTGGTTTATTATGTAGATGAGGGTGTGACTAGGGTTATATATTACATTCTCAGAGACACTGAAAAAAGTATACACAGACCTATACATTATATGTACAAACTGTATATTTTCACATTGCATGGCACATAGGGGGAGGGGTGCCCTGGTTCCCTTGGGAGGATGGGGTTTAAATGAACAGAATCCATATAAGTTGCCTAATCTAATCTCATCTTGATGTATTATGGCAGCATATAGACACTTGTACATAAGTACATACCTGCAAAATAGCTGATTTATCAGTATTTTAACGAGTCTGACCCCATTCTCAAGGATGACCGATACCCTTATAATCACAACAAGATTGCTTCTAAGGGTCCCTTTAGACCCTCAAGGATTTATAAATTTCTTGGGAAAAAATCCACAAAATGTTAACTTTTTTATGCTGTAAAAGCTTTAATGATCGTCTGATTTGAATGCTGTGAAAAGTGCATGATATGTAGCCCCGTGTCTGGAGATCACAGCCGGACATTTGGTCCGACATTCTGATGGATCATGCCGGACATGTAGACCTGTAGCCTTCTTCACAAAGACTGCAAGAAACAGTTTATGCCAGCAGAACTATTACCCATGCACCTGGTGAGAACACATCGAGATGAGTTTGAGTTAGGTTAGACAATTATAACATGAATTGAAAAGCTAAGAAAAAAAGAAACTGTATAAGCAGGAAATTTATTGATGCATAGTAGGATACTCGTGGCAAACTATCTACGACGGTGGTCCAAGATTTATACATGTACACACAATTATAGGCAAAGGCGTTACAACGTTTATGACATGGTCAACATTGAAACAATTATATTTACACAATGTACAAACAAACTAACTAACCAAATATAGATCTATATGGACTGACCTGTCATCCAAATTGTCAGCTCTTCATGACGCAGTATTTTCCATATGCTACTTAAATAACTTCCTCTTCATCTTCCCCTCACTGAAAAAATGGGGTCTTCAAAGTGAACCACATAAAATAAACAAGGCAAAACTTGTCATAGTTATTTATGTAACCTCCCAGAGGAGGCACAGGCTTATCAGGCTGGCACAATCTGTGCCTCTGTAGACAACTTCAGGGCCATCTGCCTTGGCAAACTTTGATCATCGATTCAATTCAATTCAAACTTTTCCCCTGGAAACCTCAGTTGGTGTACAAATGTCCATTGAATAATAGATGAAGAGTCTGTGTTAGGCTCAACAAGTTAAATCTCTCCTTTACTTTACCATGCTGACTTAGAACACTCTAGCAAACTTTGTATATATTTTATATGTACA
Source organism: Acholoe squamosa (assembly GCA_949317995.1). Taxonomy (NCBI): domain Eukaryota; kingdom Metazoa; phylum Annelida; class Polychaeta; order Phyllodocida; family Polynoidae; genus Acholoe; species Acholoe squamosa. The sequence goes on along the minus strand of OX439046.1, from coordinate 67,922,778 downwards.
TCAGATTGAGACATGAGGCTTGTACAAATGTTATTGTCTGCCACTTTGTTTGTTCAGCTTGCATATTGAATCACTCTAGCTGCCGGTTAATGAGCTTTTTTTCTAATTTATTTTTCTGATTTCTAACCCACATTAGTTCTTTTCCATCCAATCACAACCATTGCTTTACAAGATAATAACAGCAGGTAGAGTCTGAGGCAAGGGGCCGTCCATAAATCATATCACACGGGAGGGGATTGGGGGGGGGGATATTTTCAAATTGTGACAAAGTGTGACAGGGGTCGGGGGTGTAGCTGAGCGGAGTCGATAGCATGGATGAAAGGTGGGGCGGTCTAGCCAAGTGTGATGTAATTTTCGAGCGGGTCGTTGGCTGATGTGTGACTAAGTGTGACAGGGGGTGGGGGTGTTGAAAATGGCCAAAAAAGGTCTGACGTAATTTATGGACGGCCCCCAATTTACCATAATACTTGGCTAATAAGGCGCACTTATACTCGAGGTTGGTCCGGAATTGAGTGTGCCTAATAGGGCCAGCAAAAATTGGATGTGCCTTATATGCAAGAATCGTTCGCAATAGAAAGGTACTAAAACAACCAAAATCTGAGCCATATAATAAGTTATGGGTGTGTCTGAACAGCTGAAATGTGAGCTGAGCCTTCTCTATGGTGTTTTACCATCGAATGTACATTTAATCAAATTTCTCCCATCCCCTCCCCCTTCCCCGTCCATCATCTTCAAGGTTAACGTGGCAGTCTCAGGTGCAACATATAAGAAGCAGACTTACTAGGCAGTGCCTCCATGCCAGCATTGAGAGAGAACCGTTCACCGAAAGCCTTCTCAGTCATAATACACTCTAATCGCCTTCATCCTGACGAGGTCCAAAGGACCAGGAACCATGTTCCTCTACATGCTTATACTGGTCACAGCCTCAGTTGCTGTTTCCACAGGTAGCAATCCCACTGGTTCTGACCTTACCCGCACCCCTGGGGCTAGAGGTTCTGATGTCGTAGAGCAGGCTGTGAAAGTCCTAACGACCTCCTGTGTGTTTAAAGATGACAAGCGCTTCCTGAGACGTCTGGCCTATGTGGAGTCCAGGGACGGTCTTGACCCTACCACCTACCGTACAGGGTACAATGGGGGAATCTGGCAGGTAAGTCCCACAAAAATGTCGAGTGGCTCGGGTCCTCACATTGAACCGCGTAGAATATACAATGCAAAACCAGCAACTCATATAGCCTATGCAGATGACCCTATCTGGCAAGCCTTCATAGGCAGAGAAGTTGTCAACATAAAGAGTTTAAGCAAGGTCTAGTTCATAGGGAAAAAAGTAAATATTCAGTAAAGATAGAACGTATACGTTGTACCACAGGTGATATGGCCCTCTAGAGCTCTTGGAGGATAAGGTGATCAAGCTTTATCAGAGTAAACTATGAGCATTTAAGTGTAGGCTATCTGAAATATATTCTGAAAATATGTATATTTTAAGATAGGTCTATTACCATAAAAGTAGAGTCGACGTTAAAGGTCAAAATGAAATCTTAAAATTTCAGATGTTTATTGTAGAATGTAGACATATCATTCTTCTGTTACAGCAACATATCTTGTTCAGCTACCTGTAACATATTTTATATAAGGGTCCGGTCGCCAGAAACCATCAGATTTCGTGTTTTTAGACCCATTCTGAGCTCTGATAGCTCTGTAATGATATATTGTGAAACAACACTGTTATTTCTATATTCAGAAGCAAACAGTCAGTGCTATCAGCGAAATGCAAATTTACATCACTCCATCATGTATTTCTTGAGTAACCATGTCTCAAAAGTGCTGAAAAAGTGCACAAAATGTGTTTCTTTAATCTTTTACAGCACCCTGTTTTGAGTCAATTCATATTAGGCTATTACAAAGTCATTTTTTGTTTAGTTGATCAATACAGGTAGCATTATCATAACATTTTAACATGGTGTAGAGTGGCCATTTTTCACCACACCTCGGTACATCTGGACGTTCATGTAATGTCACGTCCAAGACTTTTAATCAAATCAATGATATGGTTAGGTAGAAAGGTGGCCAGTGCATTTCTTTTATGGTCTGTAGAGAGAGTCCTTTGGTCCGTTTCATCAATAAAATATTGTTTCTATCATCGTTTGTCTTTGATTGACAGTCACTCAAAGAAATCTATACTAATAAAAGTCTCAGATGTGACATCACATCTGACACTTTTATCCAAAGGACAAAAGCAGCATGCTAAATGTTGGTAACTAACACACCCCTCATTATTTGTATTTAGATTGAAAGTAGAGATGTTTGCTTTGTTATTTTAAGAGAAGCTTTCCATATACCTTAATTTTTTTCTGGCCTTGAAGTTTACTTTAATTAAGGTCTAGGATGTGAAATAATAGATTTTTCATTTTCAATCCATAAAAACTAACCACTTAGAGAGAGTCAGTATAAAGGGGCTTAATAAGTAGGTGAGAACCCCATGTGGTGAAGTTATGCATATTATTTTAAAATTGTATCAAGAGAGAAAACTATATAGCTATTAGCCCAGATTTGACAGAACCATATTTCTGAAAACCCTATTCACAAACTTCGGCTTAATAGACCGTTTCAGACATAGGGAAGAGAAGAGAGATAGGAGGGGGTGGGTGGGTGGACAGAAGCTGCAACACTTCCCAAAGGCTTCTAACAACCTTTCTATTAGAATAGGGGATAGGGATAACACAAAGGGCTTCTGAATTTTGAAAAAAACAACAACTTTGGGCTAGAATAATGTTATGAATTTTGAAAGTTCTGGTTTATAAACACATGGAATTACAGTCTCACTCAATCATTATCTCACAGGTGGATGAATCTATGTTTGACAAAACCAAGGAGCCCAAGTCCATCCAGGTGCTGTCCAAGTACACAAGGGAGTTCCAGAAGGCCTTCAATATAAACTGGGGGACTACACGATGGGAGGACTGTAGGAAGCCATTGTTCTCTGCTCTGGCTGCCAGACTTTACATCCAGGTAGGTTCATCGAGACAACAAATTTTAATCAGGAGAGGAAGAATAGGGAAGGAGAGGTATTGGAACGGGGGACACGGGGGTCATGGCTCCTCCAATGCCAGCAATGGGGTGAGGGGCGGAAAATGCCCCCCCCCCAAAAAAAAAAAACAACAACAACAAAAAAAAACAAAAAAAACAAACATATACATGTGTATACACCTCTGTAGTGAACTTGGTCATTTACTCACAAAATGACCTAAAATGAATATTTTTTACTTTAGGAACTTTACTCAAGAATAGGGAACAGGTAGTTCTTCTAAACAAACAGACTAAACAAATGGATATGCTTAAACCTCTTCAAATTAATTTAAATTTGTCGACATTAAAATTCCGAGTCTACAGTGCTGAAACTCTACCGAAGTGTTAGTACGAAGTATGATGACCCACTGACTATAACTGGTGCATCAAGCCCACCACTAGATAATGGAGTCCTGCATTAGGGTTTATGTCTTCTTTTCTGTATCCACAGTTGTCCATACATCTCCCAGGGACGTCCCTTCCACGCGGCATTCCTCAGCAGGGATCATTCTGGACCACGTACTACAAGACTGGAGGAAGTGCCAATAACTTCATAAATAAAGTCAGAAATCTCAAGAAAAGTAGGTGGTCATCTTTACATGCATTATAGATATCCTCATGTTCTTCATGTCAATACAAATATCCTACATTACATGATAACAAAAACAGATCAGGAGCTTAATTCAAAACATCCTGGGATCACGACCCCAGCGATCTTAGGAATAAATCAGCCTTATCCTATTAAGTGATCTTAAGAGTTGACTGGGTTCACATATCCTAGCCAGCACTAAGATCGCATCGATCTTAGCCTCAGCCCTCCTACACTATTCCAAGAAGAACTGTGAGCCAGCAAGCAGAAAGGACAGTTACTGCGGGATTTAGTACCAGATTTAGCCACCAGGGAGCACCACTATGGACTAGAATAGGAAAAATATGACTAAAACTGTTATAGGGTACTTTTTTATGGAGAATTCAATGGTTTTTGATAAAACGTTCTATTTTGGGTGGAAAGGTTCCGAATTTGGCATGTAAAAAGAATGTTTTTGGGCCAAAATAGGCATTTTTGTTGATTTCTGTTGCCATGGAAACATGATTTTCATTCTAAATAGGAAAATCAATGATCCCATTTGAAGGAACATCCCACAAGGTTTACTATGGTGAAAACAGAATGAAAATACCATTTCTAGATCAAAAGTTATGGGCAAAAGAATACAAATTTATACGAATTTAGCTAATTAGCATAAATTATGCTAATTAGCTATATATCTCATGACCAATTAGACATAGAGCTCATTAACAAATTTAAAATGGTCATACCTACCCATATCTAGCAAGCCATTCCTCCAAAACTAACAGGAGTATCTTCTCATGCTATGTATCACTGTAAAGCTAGTGATTTGAATTTTAAAGTTGACTTTTAGCATAGATCACCCTTTCTCCTTGCCTCTACACTGACTAGGCACAGGGGTAAGAGTCCCAAAATAAAGGAATAGCTGTGGAGTCAGTCTTCTTCACAAGAGTGCTTATACCATCGTTCCCCATCCCCATATGGGCTAACAAAAGAGCACAGGGTGCAGTTGACCCCCGTACAGTATTCAAGAGTTGTTCCCATGAATGTATGATTTATGCTTGCCTATTAGAAGCATTGTCGATCAGGAGTGTTCCCTGTAAGTGCTCTTGTACTGAGGTGAAACCACTATGCATTTCTTTCACTAGGATTGCAGTGATCTTAGTGGTGGAAATGGAATAGTGAAGTGATCCCAGGACTAGCTATTCTGGACAGGCCTGCAACCACTGCATTACATGGGGTAGACCAGCCAGGTCTTATGATATGTGCCTACACTAAGATCACTGGGGTTGGGATCCCAGGATGTTTTGAATTAAGCTCCTGAATTGTTGCGTTCAAGTAAAGCGGTAAAAAAAAAACATAAGGGTAAGGTGGCAGGAAAACTGATTTTCTTTTTGTGGCTGAACATAAATTTCAGCATATTTGAACATGAACTTGACACACAGAATAACATCCCGTCATTGTTTTCTCCTCAGAATGTACAGTTCATGCCATAGACCTTGTTTTCGCCCTGGACACCTCAGGATCTGTTGGTCGTTCTAACTTTAAGAAAATGAAGACATTTGTCAAAAATGTTACCAAGGCATTCAAAGTTGCTGAAGATGCAACCAGAGTTGGAGTTTTATCATATTCGTCCAAAAACTACAAGAACTTCTTTTTGAAGAGGTAAATACATTTTAGGTGTATATCAGAAAAATCCTGTCTGAAAAGATCTACGATGATAGATTTCATAAGGATTATTATGGTGCAATAAGCTTTAGTAGTAAATTTTGGTTCTATAAAAGTAATAGTAAGGAACATTTCCTAATGGGGATGCCAGTTGGATTGATATCACTTAGAACAAAAAATAAGAAGTAAAGAGAGAAAAATAAATCGCAATTACTGCATACGTGCATCATACATATCAGATTCCAATGATTGCGAAGTTATTGTTAAATGCTAGCTGATTTGTCTGGCCAAGTCACTAGTTCAATAATTCTTCTTCTTATAAAGCCATAAAACTAAGACCGAAGTGCTAGCTGCAGTCGACAATATCAAATATAAAGGTGGAGGTACGGCTAGCCATCTTGCTCTGGACTACTTACACCGGGAGATGTTCCATCCAAGAAATAATGCCAGGGCTGGAGTCCCTCGAGTTGGTATATTCCTCACTGATGGCAGGAGGTAGGTTCTATAGGACTCAGTATGGAGGCCTAGTGGGGCCTCCATCTTGAATTTTGCTGGTTGAGGTAAAACCCACTGATAAGCCATATACCATGATGGGTACCTTGTCCCTGGTTAACACCCACTTCTAGGGACATGCTGGTCCCATCTTATCAGTTCTTATCACACATGTGGTGGGAACCAGCTCCAGACCAGCTAGTGGCCAATAAGCCGTGTGGACATAGAATGGGTGGCATCTTATTACATATTATACAAAAGTGGCACTTGGAAACAATGACAAAAAATAATTAAAGTATTTTCTATTCAGTGAAAGCATTTTGGAAACTCTTACCCAGATTACTGTGCCATTTAATCATAGATATTCATTTAGTGTATAAATATTATCTCATTCAGGTCACAATATATCTGGAGGGTGTTGCTCCTATAGTAAAAGGAAGAGCTGGCTAAAAATGCCCTTGTTTCCAGTCCTTTCTTTTCATGTAGCTATAACTTGTCCATTTTGTTGCTCACAAGTGGTCATTCAAGTACGGTGCTGAAAAAGGGGGAATTGAGTAGGTACCTAGTTGGGGGAAGTCAGTCAGTATAATAAACTATAGAGCGTGTGACATGAGTAGGTACCTGGTAGTGCAGCTCTCTCTATTTTAAACAAGGCAGGTGACTTTTCAGACTAATGTGGTGAGTGCAAGTACTTAGGTGAAGCAGTGCACGACTTGTTTAGAAAAGAGGGCACATACTCACAGCTCTTTTTACAATAGGAGCAGCACCCTCCTGATATACACTTTTTTGAGTAGCGCCATGTTTATAACTTCTTCTGAATTCTATATAATGCACACAGTAACGATAAAAGGAAGACAATAGCGAATGCCAAGAAGGTACATAATGCAGACATCACTATGTTTTCAATTGGTGTGGGATCAAACCTTGATGAAACAGAGTTAGAGGCCATTGCCAGTGACCCTGTCTGTCTCCACTTCTTTAACTTGGAAAACTTCAATGAAGTGGAAAGTCTCACTGATGCTATTGAGAAGGGCGCCTGTGAAGGTAAGTGATCAGCTTATTTATTAATTCCTACCGTAATACCTCGTGTATAAGGCTCACGTTACCATGAAACTAACCACATGTGCACCTTCTAGGATCCTCCAAAGGTCTGGGTGCACCTTACAGGCGGGCTAAAGTTATATTGGATTTGTCTTGAAATCGTCCAGAGAAGGCCTCAGCAGTAGTAAGGTGGTGTCTTAAGCATCATCAATAGGGATTAGTAGGGCATTACGTAATATGACATAACATTTCCTGTTGCATAACACTTCCTGTTGCATAACACATCCTGTTGCATAATATTTTGTATTGCATAACGGTTGCGCAATGATAAGGATGATGCAGATGATAAGGTATTTTAGGGTATGATGCAATGATGAGGATGATAAATTGTCTAAAAAAAGGGGACAGACATATTTCCACTGTGAGACAAAAACTTTAATTCAGTTTGAAATTACAAACAGTAGGTAGATATAGATTACAATAAATGATAATGGATTGAGTCCAGATGACCTATGAGCTGCTGGATTTCATCCTTGTGTAATAGGAATGTTTCTCCTGAGGTACAATGTTGCAAAGACAGGGTTACATTGTCCCCATGGCTTTTAGCCACCCACTCAGAGTTTAAGTCCAATTGGCTGTCATGAGGCTGTGAGGTGAAAAAAGCAAACCTCAAACGATCCCCCCACAGTTCATATAGTGTTGGGAGGGGGAGGTCATAGAATGTCACCTTACCGTCCTGTTCACTGATAACCCATCGCACCAGCTGATGAGGGGGACTCGAGAGGGAGACTTCTCTAACCACCTCCACACTCACCCTCTTGGATAGAGGGTGTGTGATGGTGTAGATCCTTCCACCTTCAGAGCTATCATGCACACATGTAGTGACTGGGTAGGTGGCCATACCAGGGAATTGATTGACAGCCATGTCTAAAGAATAGAAAAAAAAGATATGAATAAAATGATGTAACATTTTTTTTGCTTTCTTGAGCATTCTTAATTTACTCAAATACACATGTAATAAACATAAATGCTTAAAGGAGCATGCTAATCATGTGTAAGTGATGTCCCTTTTCCTCCTAAGATTTGTTGAAAAAAGTGAAAAAATACAGTACAGAAAAACGTGACACACCTTATTTTGCTGGGTGCAAAGTTCCTGTAAGTACTGGTCGTGTAGGGTAGGCTGGAATTGTCTCTGTAGATGTAGGCCAAAGAATGGGTACTGAGGCTTAATTGGTATTGGGTTAAATACATGCTTTTGACATGACATGGATTTTTATTGGTTGAGATTAGAAGGCCCTAGTCTAAGTAGACGTGACATTGATAACATGGGAGCTATTGGGGGAGGCATATTTTTTATCTATACCACTACCCTAGACATGCAGTGTACAGATACACAGTAGCACTAGCCACCAGCTTGTGGTGGCCTTATCACCACACCCCTATCCCCATACCTCTTTACCCGGTAGCTATTAGACCCCTGGGAGTGTAAATGTACCCAGACTGCCACTCAGTTCTCCCTATACACACTACCACACATACAGTCTACACACGTGTGTAGACCCCAGTGTACTCGGTGCACACACCCAGCCTGTCTCCCAGGCCTCTCCCCACCCTCCCCTCCCAGGCACACAGTGGCAGGCCGGACAGAGTGACCACTGGGGGTGACGTCTCTAGGGACACCTGCACGCACCTCTCCCCTAGGGTCCTGTTGAGTGATATCTGTATTGTGTAAGTTGGCATAGATATGAGCATGGTAGCACAGAGGATAGATTATTTACCCTTTGTGTAATGCTTCCGTCCTCTATGTACTGATATGGACAGTTATCACATATTTATAGGGGCTGTGTACAAATGACGTCATGCATTTTTGGACCATTTTTGACCCCCCCTCCCCCCCTTGTCATGCTTCGTCATACAACACTTGACCCCCCCCTCAGCATGACGTCATGCAGAGAGCTACCCCCCCCCCCTCCAAGTTCATGAATAGTGTAGGCCCATTCCGACCTGCCGATACATTATTGACCAATCAGAAAATTCCCTTTATGGCTGTTATCAGTCCTTATCAGCTTGGTACCAGCTTGAGCAGGGGTTGCCCCAATAAGGATCTGCTACCATGGAATAGCCAAAAAACAAAATTAATTGAAATAGTTCAAAGGGACATATAGTGGGGGTGAATTGGCAATTAAAGATAAGATGAACTAGCACTGATCAACAAATGAACAGACCCAGCAAATTGTCGTGAGTCCTTGTCAACCTGTGTGAAGTGGCTCACGCATGTCGCTAGATGGAACACGACGTCGTTATAGCACAAGATCACCAGGAATAGCAATTGCTATGCCATGTGAGTCTAACACACACTGGCGAAAGATGACGGAATGAGTTATCACTCAAAAAGGAGTCACCATTGATGACCAATCATGGCGACAGATGACGACAATTTGCTGGGGAAAAAACATGCCAAACACTGTCAGCTTATGGGCCAGGGGAGGGGGTGGCACTTCAATTGTTTTTGATACGGATGTGTGGCTGAACCCCGAACTACATTTACCCTTTGTTATTGCACTCGTTCACAGGGTTTTTCGTCAAAACTCTACTCTTGCTAGGGAACTTTTGGCATGACAATCTTAGATTTTGCTCAAAATATCTTAAATCGACCTTGTTTGGAGAAAATTTGAATTTTGTTCATGATATTTTCATGAGAATTGAGAAAATATACATGAACATTTCTGAATTTTCAACGTGAATCAGGGTATTTTGCTGAACGTTAACCCTTGCTATGGACATTTTGCTCAAAAGTAGACCCTTACTACCGTAATCTCCCATGTATAAGATGCGTCTTATACGAGGGGTTTTAGTTCTCCTTGGATCCACAAGGGGGACACCAAGACCTTTCTTTTGATATGTTACATGCCATAATGGTCATAATAGGGCATGAGGGGGCCCAGGGGGGTCCAGGGGGCCCAAGCTACACACAGGTTTTTAAATTTGGAAATTCACTCAGTAGAACCAAAGTTATATCTAGGCTTCTAAATGTGCGCGGGCTTCCCTAGCCCACTTAAAAGGGTCTATATCTCCTCTTTCCTATCCCCTCAGGATGTGTGTGGTGCACATATACGCGGGCACTGACACATTCCTCTGTTAAATTATCAACCTGTGAAGCATGGGATAGCCACTTAGTGCCACTAAAGTGCTGTAAAACACAAATCAATCAATCAATTCTAAATGTGCGACTTCAGTACCACTTTGTTAGGATGGGTCACATATGCAGGATGCACTATACCCATACCTAATACACAGAGTACTATGGTAGTGATCATATACAAGTATTTCCTGTCACAAAAGGTCCTAAAAACTGGCTAGGTCAATAGTCCAATACAAGATCTCAGAAAGTATCACAAATTCTTAGAAGACCATCAATTGCAATCATACTTCCAATTCATGATATTACAAAGCAATTGAGTCACCTCAGGATTTTACTGTAGTACCTGCAAATAAGGTGAGTCCCATAGAGTTCCATCCTGACAAAGATGTGGAGAGTAAACTAAGGGGGGAAGTCCCTTTTACATCTCCCCAAGCATCTCCTCAATGAAAATAGCAACAGGGTGGTGGAGAGCTCCAAGGGATTACTCCTCAACAACGGGAGGGGTGGGATTGGGAGAGGAGCAAAATAATTTTGATACCTCAAGGAGTGGGAGGGGGAGAGGTAAAAAAAATCATGCCTTTTCAGCAAAAAAAGCCTGTGGATACCTATCGATGCTGCCCTGAGCGGAGATTCAGTGGTCCTTTTCAAAAAGGGTTAAATTGGTATGGGGCCTGGATTAGGGGTAAGAGTAGTGCACCCTGGCCTGGACATCAACTTGACTTTACACTGACATTGATGGCAGTGACACTCATTGAGTGAGATGTCTGAGGAAGGCATGCATGTAGGGCCTATAGGTATTATATTTCCCTACCTTTACAATTTTTCTTTTCTTGCCAAAACCAAAGCAAATTGTGATTTCTTGATGACATGATGTCATGCAGCCCATGACCCCCCTCCCCCCCTTGTCATGCTTGGTCATGGGAAGTGGGACCCCCCCTCCCCCCCTCCTGCATGACGTCATTTGTACACAGCCCCATATTAGACCTTTTATCAATGCACCTGATGTGACAGTTAGGGTTTTCCCTCCAAAATAAATCCGAATTGTGTAAATGATGTAAATAAAGGACATTGGTATTCCATGTTAATGCACAAAATAGTGATTACAATACCTTGGAACTATTTATGGGTTCTTACCAACAAGTGGTCATAAAAAAACGCCCCCTTTTAGGCAGGTATATGTATGGTTACATGGATCCTAATGCTAGTACTTTGAGCATGAGATTGGACATGATGGCTACACACACTTTTAGGATGTTTGTGTATTTTTTTTTGTTAACCACCTTTACAAAGGGGTGGGATCCCTGTGGACAACCAGGAAATTGTCTATGTGCAAAAGGAGAGGTTTATTGCCTAGGGCCTCGGGTAAGATTTTTACCAGTGTTTCCCCAGGCTATCAGGGCAAGCACCTTACACATTACTATGAGAAGTACTAATGTCAACGACCTTTCACAACTAAAACTAATTGACTGGCCAATTCTCAAGACATTTAGACTGGTCAATAACTCGATTATGAACTGTCAGGATGAGAAAGATAGGTTTACTCAGTGTAGGCCTAGTGTGTCTATTCATCTGGAATGTCAAACTACTCTACCTACTAGTAATGTTATGACAACTACTACAAATGTAACTGTCACGACTTGGACTACCATGGAACTTTCCACTGAAACCTCAGAATATACTACAAATGTGGTACACAATACATTCCAAATGTCTACTAACAGTTATGAACACACAGAAAACCCTGAGAGCACAATAATGACGACATTAGCTCAAACAAATAGCATTACCCCTAGACCTGTATTCATTTCAGGATGAGTTATAGGGATATCCGTGGGTATTCCCTTTGCCATTATTTTAATGGTAGTTATCCTTTTGTGTGTAGTGTATAGATATAGGAAGAGAAAATCAATGTATAGAGTGCCCTATACAATTTACTTCCCCACCACTAGTGACATGTAATGCCAGCTTTGTCAAGATAAACTGTAGGTTGTTTAACCCCCATCTTAAGTAACTGCTTCCTGTCACCCTACACTCTTAGTTTCATTAAGACCTTTCAGTACACACATACAGCTATTAAGGACTCTGGGTTTTGCCTTCTAGCAGTACATCAACATGCTGCTGAAATGGATTACGTTGCTTTGCCTTTTAACTGGTGGTTATACTTATAGGTGTGGTCACTATTGCAACTGTATAAAGCCTATACAAAGGATCATGTGCACTGGACTACGTTTGAGAACTTACCCTGACCTAAGGAATATCAGAGGATATAAAGAGGTTGATCTGAGAATGAACTTTTTAAGTGGATTACCACCAGCCTACTACTTTATCAACTTTGACATAATTGACATTAGGAACAACCCCATGGGATGTACACACAGTCAAAATCCTAAGGTAAAGATGGATCCATGTGCTACTGTTTCTAGTACTATAGGCCCTATACCTACATCATCTAATCTACCTGATCCAGTGGGACTACATGTGTACTCTACTACCTCCAAGGAGAACATTCCTCCAGCTGGGGCCTTTATTACTAAGAAACAGACAGCTGATAACACACCAGTAATGACAATAGCATTCACGACATCAGCCATTTTTGGGGTTTGTTTCATCATTGGCTTTGTTGTAGCACTTTATATCAAACACTGTCGTGGATCCAGTTCTAATTTACATCCAAATACCATAGAGGAACAGTGTGATCCTGGGGACATCTTTCAACAGGCTATAGTAAAGGTGGTAAATGATAGAACCACTCAGACTAGGACATCTCTTACTCCAGAAATCTCAGACAATAATGAGATTGCACATGAGACTATGGACACTTGTGAAAGTGAGGGGATGCTTCAGTATGTATCTAAAATGCCCCTGCCTTCTACCCCTATTCTACCAGTGAGATCTGTAGTAGGACCTCACTCCTCACCCACTGGAGGTACAGGAGGAGCAGGGCTCAGCCCCCACGTGGTGGAGGCAGGGTTGAGCCCCCAGCTGGTCGAGGCTGACGTTCACATGGAGGGGTCTCCCTCACCATCTCTCAGGGAGATAAGCACACCGTGGCAGCAGATGGAAGCCGGGGGTCCATTGCATAGAAAAAAACACAGAAAAGACTTTAAGAACTATAGAAAAAAAAAGAGGTGTTTTGTCTGTTAAAAAAGCATATTTAAAGGTCCAAATATCCATAGATGCAAGGGTATAGAAAGTTGTGGATCCATTTAAAGTATAGCTGATCCAACATGTATTTCATGCATATATTTTGTTGCAAAGTATTGCAACATGAAAGACATTGACACTAAAGAAAGAAACTGCTACAAGTGGTGGGACTTTTCATTTGTTTGACCATAGTTAGCAACATGTGTGTTTAGATTGTTAGACTTTTACGATTTCCTTGATTATATTTACTACATATATTATCCAAGAGATTTTTTCACTATATGTTCATTTTATTAGCGTAATAAAAATAGTTGCATTAGATGGGGAAAACGTTTGGCATTGAATTCTATTCACAATGACAACTTGTACCAAGGGGGGATCATTGACCACTTGACCATTTACCCTGATTGCACCACGTCCTGGGGATGGAAAACTTACATCATGGCCTGATATTTTGGCGGGACATTCATATCAGGTCATGTCAATCAATTGTTGGGGATCCAATATAAGTGGGAAATATGAATAATGATGCATTTTGGAGGGAAAAAATACCCAATCACAGGTGCAAAATCAATTTACCTACCCAAAAAGGGGCGGACCCTATTAGTAGAAGAGATCATATAAAAAATGTGGCACTCCTATTTTCGTCCTTTCACCTTGTTGGACATCAGCTGATACACACTGTGATCTGCAGTTTTTCACCTCACTTTTTTACAAGTCTCCACTGACCACAGCAAATGTAAGTTTTTTTCATTTTATTACATTCTATCAATGCATTGAGGTAAAGTTACAAAACCACATGTTAACTCAGAGGGGAGAAAAACCCACGCGACACATTACTACCAGAGGGCAATTTTACATGAGAACTACTTGGAATTATGATGCTATCTATACATCATATTAAAGACAACAAAGTTTTCTCCCAGAATTATGTCTCATATGTTGATTTTAACAAAAGTATTTTATACAGGCCTCTGTGGTTTACAATTGCACATGACAACCCAGTGGGGTGAAAAACACCCACAAAACGAAACATGACATGTTCTCGCAATAACCTTTGTAGCATAAGAACTAATGCAGATAACCAGTTGGGAGTGGATTCATGTTAAAGACAACAGGATTTGCCACAAAATTCATGGGTCACATCTTAAAATTGGCCAAGGCACTTCAGACTTATGAATTTCTCAATGTCTTAGATATTTCTTACGCCGAAAACGTTTTTTTTTCTCGCGAAAAAGTATAGACGTCACAAACGATTTAATTGCGATGTGAAATCCTGAGAATTACTTGAATATCTACACAGCATGTTAAAGACAACAACATTTGCCACAGAATCCATAGGTCACTTCTTAAAATTGGCCAAGGCATTCCAGACTTATGAATTTCTCAATGTCTTAGATATTTCTTACGCCGAAAACGTTTTTTTTTCTTGCGAAAAAAGTATAGACGTCACAAATGATTTAATTGCGATGTGAAATCCTGAGAATTACTTGAATATCTACACAGCATGTTAAAGACAACAAAATTTGCCACAAAATCCATGGGTTACACGCTAGAATTGACCAAGCCATTGCCACACATGTGTAGGTAAAGATCACGTTTTGAGATTGGTCTAAATTGTAGACTGGCTAAATTTTAGAAAAGTAGACACATTTTTACCCCTTTTATTTTACAGATGAGTGACAAACAACTTGCCCAGATTTACCACACAATGACTGGAGGACAAAGTGACTTTTTAGAGGACCTTACAGATGCCATTACTGATATGGATACAGACCGAGTAATAACTTACCTTGACAATGAGGAAGAAATCCTAGATGCTACTGAAGCATTTATACAAGAATCCCCCATGTATGAACCTCGCAAGGATCCAATCCATGTAAGTACATACATTTTGTTCACTGTAATTCATGTGGTTTTTTGTTTGTGTGTGCTACACGTGTCTGTTGTGGATGGGGAATGACCTTTGATTTAGATAGTGGGGGATGCATGATAATGTACAGTGGTGAGGGCCACACAGCCTGGGGATCTAGCTGGCCTAGCGCTGGCCTATCATACTAATGCTGCCAGCTGGTGGAAGTTTTATCAACTAGTGATTTTGAAGGCTATGGATGGGATGTGTGTATTCCATTGTGTTACCTTGTGTAGAAGGTGCACTCCTTTGCATGTGAGGTGCATTCTGACTAGCTGGCATGGGTAGAGCACCCCCCTGAATATGATTTAAAGGATTATAGTACTGTTTTTATAATGAAAGAGCTGGCAATAGTCTATAAGGACGAGTTGAATGGTACTTTTGTGTATAAGTTTAGTCTATGGGGACAAGATGAATTGTACTTTTGTATATAAGCTGCATGATTTATTAAATAAAAAATTGTAATTTTTTTTTATTCCAGGTCGATGATGACGTGGTATTTTTGGGGCATAATTATGACCCAACCCACGACTTTGACATGAGTTGGCCAACCCATGTAGATCTGACTGGTGATAATGATGATGACGATGTTATCGTCATCAGTGACTCTCCATGTGATCAAACACCCCGGGATGGTTCTATGACCAATGAAGTCATTATGATTGAGGAGTCACCCCTGGGGAAAAGACTACGAGAAGAGGATGACAAAGGCAACAGCAGTAAACCCTCTAAAGATCGGGTAAGTGTTTTGTTTAATGTGCCCTTTTTTTAGCATACATGTACATATTGTTGGCATGATGTATAAATGTTGCACACACCAGTGCTTATTTTGTTTGCATTTATTTTACAGAGGCTTTATGGACCGACTTCTGTATCAGACCCTCAGCAGTACTATTCAAGTACCAATGTTCAAGTGCCGGTAGGTATCCAACTTTATAAGTTATTTTTTAAAAATGCAAATTGAATTTATTTCAAAAACAGACTCATATGTTAATGTTTATATTTATAGGAGCCCGAGGCAAGAACTTATGTTAACGAGTATAAATTAGGTGAGTTTAATGTAAGAGTTTGTAAAACTTCAATAGAATAAATAAACAATGTAGATAATTGTATTTACACACTAAAAAATGGCGTTTTTTACAGATGGCACATTCATCAGAAGCCAGCTCTGGCTTTGCACCAATGGCTTCTGGGCCGTCGCCCCAAGGCAAACCTTGGGAGAAGCCGGGGACCAGTAAGCTTCAATCCTGGGAGATGGAGGCCCCTGAAGATGAAGACATGGCTGTAAGTTTAAAATATTTTTTTGAAAATCATTCTTGAATAAAGATTTCACAATGATTTTCCCAAACAACTTGTTAAGGGTTTACCTATTTGTATTTACAGGTGTCGCATAACTCGCGGTCATCAACAAGAAGTTCGCCCTCAAGTAGACGCAGGTCACGGGAACCAACCCGACGAAAGAGATCACCATCAACATCTTCAACCTCGTCAGACTCAAGCCCCTCATCACCAGAATCGACTCCGCCTTCATCTCCCGAGCCCACCCCTCCGGCCTCTCCTGCTTCCTCAGATAATGAAGGTAATGAGCCATATACACTCGAGGTCAAAAGGGTGAAAACATTTTTAGATGGGGCAAAAGATGTTACATATGAAGTGAGGTTCAATGAGCGTTTCAATGGTGTCCGTTTGTCTGATATGTTTGGAGAACTAGAACAAATGTTTACGGAGGTATTGACAGCCACTACGGCTGACTTGCATGATGAAGATGGTGTCAGAACTGTAATTCACTGTAGTTTGAGAGATCCCATAATCATACCTTATCGAGAGGTCCAACATTTGACCTTAGAAGATATATTCGAATAAATTCAAAATGTTCTCAACAGTAACGAAGACATCAAAATGGACGATTCGTTTCACATTCATGTCGGTACTACCAAAAAAATCAGGGGTGGTGCTAACCTACATATTACCCGACTGAATGGTGTTGACAATGATGTGAAACGCAAACGTTCTATGGTTTATATAGACAATAAGAAAGACTCTCTTTGCTTAGCTAGAGCCATTGCCGTTAGTTATTGTAGAGAGTGTGTTGTACCTACTAAGAAGTTCAGAGATGAGACAAAGCATCTAAAGATGCATGACATTCAGAAAATGCTACAAACAAAAACTGTTCCACAAAGTTTCTACACCAATATCAGAGCATCCTCGCGCCAGGAACAAAAAAATTTTGCTTTGGCACTATGTGAAAAAGCTAAAGTTGCTACCCATGTTCCTGCATCTTTGGACGATATTCCAAAATTTGAGAGGGTTATTGGTATGGGTATAGGGGTGCTTGCTGCTAGTATAGGTAACAAATTTCTACGCATTCCCCCTGTGGGAGAAGATGACATGCCTCTGTACGATCAAAACATATTTATTTTCTATCTGGATGCACCTGAGGATGCACCAAATGGGGTAGGTCACTTCCATGCCATTGCTAGTATGGCTGGTTTCTTGGGTACATGCTACTTCTGTAGCAGTTGCTTCAAGGGATACAACAGTAAGGGAGGTCATAGTTGCTGGAATTCATGTAAGACATGTTCAGGAACTCAGTGTCCTTCTACGGATGCAAAGAGGTTATGTCCAGACTGTAATTTCACATGTCGTAGCGAAGATTGTTTTGACCGTCACAAAACTAAAGGTGTTAATAAGAACGGAAAAGAATCTCCATCTCAATGTGAAAAAAAATGGAAATGTCCTCTGTGTCATGCCACTATCAAAAGGTTAAAAAGAAACATCTCAGACCATCAATGTGGGGAATGGCTTTGCTCCAAGTGTGAAGAATATGTGGTAGGTGAACACTTATGCTACCAAAGGGCTCAACCTGTTTCTGACACTTCCAAATTCAAACATATTTACATTGATTATGAAGCAAGAGCCGATACTTTGATAGAATGTGAAAAAGGTTGTCTTAGAAACCTCACTAAACGTTGTAAGTCATGTAGGTTTTTAAAAAAGCAGTGCATGACATGCAACAAGTGTGTCAATTGCAATCAAGGGTGGTGTGGATATCCTGTCCACGTCCCTAACCTAGTAATAAGTCAAACTGTATGTCATGTGTGCGAGAAGCAACCATTTGACCAACCCTGTCACATCTGTGGGAGTAGATGTCAAAAATGTTGGAAGCGTAATGGAGATGGGGAGTTTGCATGCAAGCTCTGTGAGGGAGGGACCTGTGGTAAAAAGGAAAGAATATTTGATGATGGCGATAAAACCAAAGACACATTTGGAGAATGGTTGTTTCATGACATGCATAAAGACGCAGTAGTCCTAGCACATTTTTTGAAAGGATACGATGGGGTATATTTGCTGAACTACTTAATCGGCACGTCCAACATACCATCTGTCATATACAATGGTTCGAAAATCATGTACATGCATGTAGGTAGATCTCTGAATATGAGAATCCTGGACTCTCTCAACTTTCTTCCCATGCCTTTGGCATCCATACCTAAGGCCTTTGGCTTGACGGAACTGAAAAAAGGGTACTTTTGTCATCGTTTCAACACTGTTGAAAACCAAAATTACATAGGACCTATACCTGCTGCCCACTACTACGGTCCTGAACAGTTTAGCGTCTCTGGTAAAGAGCAATTTGACAAATGGTATGCTGAACAGACCGATGTAGTGTTTGACTTTAAGAAAGAGTTGATTGAATATTGTCAGTCTGACGTTGCTATATTACGCGAAGGATGTATGAAGTTTAGAGAAATCATGATGACCATCACTGCTGGAGAGAATGGTACAGCTGTAGACCCCTTTCATTCTATTACGATAGCCAGTGTTTGTCAAAAGGTTTTCAGAACTAAATTTCTAAAAGAAACTCACAAAGTCAAAATCAAAGCTCTAGACTCTGAGTTAGAAAGGGATATTTCTGCAACATTTATGGACAATTTTTGGTCATATTACATTGATGATAAAGTTCTCACAAGAGATGAACTTTTAAATGACTGGTTGATCCAGAGCCAGCAGTTTGTTAGTTCTCCGATTGCTCAAGTACCGATACGTGGATACAATGACACGCACAGCAAAGCATCCATTGTTTGGCTAGAATGGATAGCCTCTAGACGTAATATCAAAATCAGGCATGCCTTGTCTCCTGGAGGTGAATTTTCTGTCCCGGGTACTCCATACAAAGTAGATGGTTATGATGCTCAGAACAAGAAATGCTTCGAGTATCATGGCTGCGTATTTCACGGGTGCTCCACCTGCTATCCAGACGATAGACATCTTCTAAAACATCCCTACACTGGGGAAAATTTCATTAGTTTGTCCAAGAAAACAGCAGAAAAAAAGAAAAAAATTGAATCTCTAGGATACAAATACGAGTACATTTGGGAACATGAGTTCTTGAGCCATCTAGAGAAAAACCCTCAATTGAAAGAATTCGCGGCAAATCTCGATCTGCAAGAGAGATTAATAGCTAGGGACTCGTTTCAAGGAGGAAGGACTAATGCAGCTAAATTATATCATGAAGTAGAAGAGGGTGAAAAAATAAAATACATTGACTTCACCAGTTTGTACCCATGGGTAAACAAAACATGTTGTTATCCTGTAGGACACCCCACTATTCTCTCTGGCAGTGAAATTACCCAACCTGTAGAAAACTATTTCGGTATGGCTAAGGTTAAGATTTTGCCCATGAAATCGCTCTATCATCCAGTATTGGGGTACACGTCAAAGGGAAAACTTAAGTTTCCTTTATGTAGGACATGTGCAGAAAATGAAAGCCAACAGGTTTGTGAATGTAGTGATGAATCTCGCATGTTAATAGGAACCTGGTGTACTCCTGAATTAAAAAAAGCTGTTGAAAAGGGTTACAAAATCGTGAAAGTATATGAGGTGTATCACTGGGATAAAACTACGGTATTTGACAAAGAAACTGGACAGGGGGGTCTTTTTGCAGATTACATAAATTTATTCCTGAAACTCAAACAGCAGGCTAGCGGCTGGCCAGCATGGTGCAAAACACCTGAGTACAAGGAAAGGTATGTTCGAGACTATGAAAAAAATGAAGGAATCAAATTAGACCCAGATTGCATTGAGAAAAATCCTGGGTTACGGTCGCTGGCAAAGCTATGCCTCAATTCATTCTGGGGCAAATTCGGTCAGAGGTATAACTTCAAACAAACTCAGTTGATTAGCAGTCTAGAACCTGATAAATTTTACAGTCTTATTTCTGACAAAACAAAGAAAGTCACCAACTTCAATATACTTTCACCAAAAACCATATCCATGGAGTGGCAATATGTAAACGATCTGGTACCACAATCATGTGCTGCAAATTCCAATATATACATTGCGTCTTTCACTACATGTTGGGCAAGGCTAAAGCTCTATTCTGGCTTGGAGCTTCTCGACAAACGTGTGCTATATTACGATACCGACTCCATTATATTTATTTCTAAAGACGGATATCCGGAACCAATGCTCGGGGACAATCTAGGCGAGTACACCTCGGAACTCAATCCCGAGGAATATATAACTGAGTTTGTCTCTGGAGGTCCTAAAAATTACGCCTATAGGACTAATAAAAGCATTGAAGTATGTAAAGTGCGCGGTTTTACTTTGAATTACACAAACTCCAAAATTGTCAACATGAAAACTGTGGTCAATGAGGTGTTAGGTAATCCTCAAAATGCAATCACTATGAATCCTCATAAAATTTGTAGAAATACACAAATATTACAGCTATATAACAAACCAGAAACAAAGAAATACTCTCTAGTCTATACAAAGCTTGTTATAGGTGACAATTTCTATACTTATCCATACGGGTATTAATGTTTTGTACTCTATTCATGTATATTTGCTGTAATAAAAAAGAATTGAAAACTGGGTTTTGTGTTCATGTCTTTTTCAAACACATAACTAATCTTAGAAAAAAATATTGTGTTTTGCAGATTTTAACAGTTGTCTCCACCTAACCCTCCGAGATCCTGTTGATCGTGATGACTATGGAAACATAGTGGATTTCAATTTTCCTTATCGTCAAACATATCATATAGTGATCCCCTTTCCAACATCTGATCACAACAATGTCATAGAAAAAGTCTATTATAGAAAGGAGAGGGAAGTATCTCGGGATTTAGAGCCCTTAGTTAATGCATTAGATCTCTTTGTTAGAGACAGCGCATCTTCTACGGAAGATCTCCACTTAAGTAATTCTGTTGATTACGACAACCAAACCTCCATCCGTGGAGTTGAAATCATCATTCAATATAGGAATATGTTATTTGAAGAGAAATACCTAACTAACCTCATGCCCGAGGCGCGAAAGATTAGTGAAGAGTATGCAGAAATTACTCTCATCTCTACAAAAGCGGAGTTCTACAAACTACTCAAGGCGCGACTATATATTACTGATACAATCACCAGTAGTATGGACTATGATTACGCCTTTAGAGGATGGTCATGGACCAGTCTGTGGGAATAGTAATTTATAGAACTCCTCTTTTATCTTCATATTTTAAGAATTTACAAAGTTCTATTTTTTTTTATCCTTGTGTATGTACAACTTTATTACCGGTTACTTCATACAAATAAAATGACACAAAACAGCAAAAATTCTCTTTTCTTTTGTTTTATTAGGGATTTATTCACATCTAGATATTGGAGGGATATCGTCTCTTAAAGTCTAAGAATCACAAATTTTACATGGATAACACTTATTGTGTAGATACAACACGTACATTGCGGGAGCCATCAATATTGAGTTCAGTTGCAAACTTGGCCATTATGATAACAGTAGCTGCTTCTGGAAGAGGTTCACTAAATTTTAGTTCAATTCTAGTATGTCCCTTCCGCGTTTTGGTGGTATACTTATTACAGTCATTTTGACATGTTTTAAACCTATATAAACAATATCCGTCTTTGTACTCTGTTCTGGTGATGAAATTACCGTCATCTTGAAAATAGTCTTCGTTGAACAGAGTCATATATGCTGACAAATAATTACCAGCCTTATAATCAGGTGTCAAAGGTGCAGCAGGAGTTGATCGCCCATCGACATAAAAAGCAATAAAATTACAATTGTAGCTTTTAAATGAAAATGGGTTAATTCCATATTGTCCGATATAACCACCACTTTGGACTATTCCTAAGGTTATTTCCTCTGGTACATCTCCTTGAAATATATCTTCGATTGTACATCCATATTGTCCTTTTGCCATGGCAAATGTTTTCATATCCGTCCTTGGGTAATAATAACGTGCAGGGGATTTCTTCCATTCTTCAGCATGTCCAATTACCACATTAGGTTCCAGTTCAACCATACACACCTTTAATACCGCATCCTTAAGATCGATTTTATAATCGGCCTTTGGATTTGAACTCATTAATTTAAATTCGTTGGTATTTGGCCAGAATTTAAAGTTAATCTGTACGCCATTGGGAACTAATTTTCTTTGGATACAAAGGTTGTGGTAAATAGGGCCCTCAGTATCAAATTCGGCCCTTTTTTTGGAAAAATTTGCACGTTCTATGAGTCCACTATTTAAACCACTTAGAGGAGCATTGGCATCTACATCGGACACATCCTTAAAGTAGAGCTGAGATTGAAGCTTTGATCTTTTGGCATTTTCACCATAACCCATTAACGTTTCAAGATAAGCTCGATAAGAGTATTTTGTGGCAACATTTGGTGAAATAATTTGTCCTTGCATAGTTACATCTAACTGTCTCCACATACTCTGATGTATTAGATTTACGGGACCAACTTTTGCTGTATCTGGAACGGTCGTACCTTCTTTTGGTGTAGGGTCAGGTAAAACTGTACCATTTCCTTGGACTATGCGCATCCGTAATTTGAGTCTTGTTTTAGCCAAGTCTATATAACGGTTACTATTTCCCGAGATATTAAACTCCAATGCACCTTCAGAATTCAGTTGACCAACGGGTCGATATTCGACCCATTCTCTGAATGCTATTGATGTGTTCTTGGGAGGTGTGTAAAACAGTGCTAGGCTATCATCATGAGCAATAGACATTATAACTGTTTGGTAAGATGACTGTACTTTGTGGTTTTCTTTGATGGCTTTTCTTTACTGTACTCTTTAATGCTAAAGTCTTCTTTACTCCACCAGGTCTTCTTGTAGACTGAGATTTCCTTTTTGGTGCTTCAGCTTTTATACCCTTTTTAGAACTGTAGGAAGATGTCCTTTGTCTTTTTCTAGGTGGAGTCTTTAAAGGTAATCTTTTTCTCTTAGCTTTAGCCTGCTCTACAACTTGTTGTGTATGACTGACTACTTGAACCGGTGTCATTTTTGGTGAAGGACTAACTGCTGTGTCGTCCTTGAGTTTCCATATGCCTTCTTTGTCAGGATGTATTTTACCCTCTGCCATCTGACCGAAATGTGCTATCCACTGTTTTGAAGTCATATTGTCTTCTTAAATAAGTGTAGTGTACACGTTGTAGGTTCGTCGGGAAATGAAGGCACAACTTGTTCCTCATCCTTTTTTATATACACGGTAATGGCATTTAATAAGGGTCTCGTTACTTTAAATGAAATGGATGCATCATACGTCTTTACAATTCGACCTACTTCTTCCACAGCAATGTGTTGCAGTATAGGTTGTTTGGTACCCAAAACATAACTGTCTTTTACTATGTCACAATACACATAAATGTCCCTTAAGGTATTTGAATAGGTTTTTATGTCTCTCAGAGCACAGTACCAATTGTCTCCATCCAATACTAATGTTTCAGGTAGCACATATGTAAACCTTGATGGATTGTTGGTTGGATAATATGTCTTTGAATCATCACTCTTTAAAAACAAAAAGTATTCTTCGGCCATGTCTATTGTTGTGGGGGATTTTCAACGTCCTCTTTGTCAATCCAACTGTCAAACTTCTTGGGCCAGTCTAACCATCGGACCAAAACTTGATTTCTTCCACGGTATCGACGTCTTTTCAGAATTTTTTCAATTTTGAAACTGTCTCTGTCATTTACATCCACCTTCTGAAGCTGTTGTTGATAAAATGATCCTTTTATATCCTCTCCCATCCAATCCTGTAAAGTGTATACAGGGATTCTACGTCTCCTACGTCTGCTGGTAACAATAAAAACCTCCCCAGACCACCTCTGTGAGTACTCTCTGTCAAACTTGTCGGGGGTATAAGGAATTCTTACTTGATCTCCAACTTTAAACTTGAACTTCTGAATGGGATATAAAATTGCATTCTTTGGCTTCCTTCGGAGTTTAAACTGCTGCCATCTCACCTCATCTTCATTTCCTTTAGTCACATTCTTGGGCTCAATGCCCAAACTACCATGTATTGTGTTGTTGTAGCTTTTTACTATATCTTGAAGAACGTCAACATAGCGCATGGTATTGTTTTGTATTAAATATCTATATATCTTACTTTTGATGCTCTTGATGCATCTTTCTGCATATGCACTCTGTGTGCTATTATTAGTTGAATACATGTGTACCCCTTTGTCTCTCATGAATTTTTTGAGGATAGCATTATTGAAATCGCGCCCTGCATCTGTTCGAATGTTTTTCGGAATGCGTCCTTCAGCAAATATAGATTCAAAGGCTTTTTTCACTTCCTGAGCATACTTTGTTTTCAAAGACCTCACCCATGCATATCTACTAAAGATATCTATGGCAAGTAAAAAGTATTTGAAACCATTATTAGAGGTACTCAGCAAAGACATGCTGGCTAAATCGCAGTCCCATAACGAGTCTATTCCTTCAACAACTACATGATTCCTTGGAAACTTTGATCTCACTGTCTTGTTCAAAGTAAATGAGTACTCCTTTTCTAAAGCTTTTTCTACATCCTTTAACTTAATACCATCTGCATTACCTTCATTATTTATACTGTCAAATAATTTTCCAGATGCTTTAAAGCTACCTGGAGCAGATGGGTCTTTATATCTGTTTCTGATTTGTGCCTCCATCATAGTTTAATCCATGCAAGTCTTTTGGGTTTCTTAACTCTTGGCCTCTTCTTGTCAAAGTATGACTGTTTCAGGTGAATGGGTGGTTCCTTCACTGCTAACGCAGTTGGTGAATGACTTTTCACTGCAGGCTCTTCAGTTTTTATAGGAACTTGTTCTGTTTGTGTAAAAGTGTCACGTGCCTCTGGTTTCACTTGTTCCTGAACAGGAGTATTTTGAATAGTTTTATATTTCTCTATGGGTATCAGCACCATTTTCTTAGTACTCATTGTGCAAATGTTTGTAGAATCGGTTTAGCAGCAGTTAACAGCAAAACAATTAGTTGTGGTGTGGTTGCAATTACAGCCTTCCTTTTCCCAATGCTGTTTTTGTTATCGCTGATGTATTCAATTTTCTTGGAGTATTTCTTCAATACTTTTTTATAATGGTTTGATATGGGTATTATTCCATATAGCGTATTGACAGCTACTTCACTTATAGCTGTTACTTGGTCGTTAGTTAAAGTATTCAAAACTGCTTTCACTTGTTTCAATGGTACACTCTGGGTTAAAAAATTTAGTAAAACCCAATTTTTTTTTACATGTGTACTCATTGTGAACCACGATGAAACTAATGAGCTCATCTAACATGATGCTATCTTTTATACCTTTGGAACATAAACTATACAGTCTTCATTTGGAAATATGTGTGTTCTTAGTCTGTACTTTGGATCCGCATGTGGAGCACTGTCTATCACTAAATACCCATAAGGTTTAATAGTGGCATCATCATAAGCCTCCTTCAAAATGTTTCCTTTGCCGGGGTACATTTGTTTGGCCAGGTGACTTATCTGTGAGGCATCTCTAAGGTTCTTGAACATGACTAAATACCATGTGTTGAGTGCAATGGTCCTTGCATTTTTACCCGCTTGAAAAATGTTCTGTGTTAAATACACAATCGTAAATTTTTTATGATGACATCCTTGGGTTAGCATAAGTTCCATCTTGTCAATGGGGTATTCAAGGTTCATTAATTATTATATGAAATATTTTAAGCCGAATGATCAAGCTCGCCTATAAGGCTCCCTTACACCAAACCTTTGGATCTGACAGAGCCAGGTATCTCTACCCAGCTCTGCCTCTCCTGGCCAGTGACCTCAGATTCACCTCCGGATCCTGGCTAGGGGTCATGACCTCGACCCCCGCTAAACCCTAGGTACGGGGTGGGAGTGTGCTCACACCCACCTCCGTTCCTAGCCAATCAGGGATCGAGCTGCTCCTCCAACAGGTGGGCAGCTCGACCCACCTTTAGGCAAGCCCCCTCCCCCCCTCCAGGGTGAGATGATGCAAGGCACACCGGGTCTTGCCAATCCCTAAGCATGACGTCATGCTTCTCCCAAGACTGACGTCATGCCTACCCCGAGCTGCTCCTATATATATGAATACAGGACTAGCTTGGGATACTCTCTTATTCTTTACCTTCCTCTCTCCACACCTAGTCTCCATGACACACAGTGCCTTGGTATAGAGCTAGCTTGATCAGGTGGGCAGCATACACATTGTACTTCACCATGCCAACATGTACCTGCCTAACACTACAATAAAGTGGATTCATCAACTGTACTCTCCGGACTCCTGAGTTGCTCATGTTCATGACTTGTAACGGTCCGTCGACAATGGTGGAGAAACCCTCTGAAGATTCCATTGTTACCACCTCTCATGAGCCATGAATAAAAGTGAGACGACGCCCAAAGAGCCAACTCCTGAACGTGCCATTACAACACCGGGACGAGACACGACCCAAAACCAGCTAGCAGCAGCAGCAGCAGCAGAAGCAACACCAAATCAGGAACCCACCCAGAGAGACTCATCACCTGATGCACTGACTCTAGACCCAATATTACCAGCATCTCTACAAAAATCAACACCTGTGAGTAAAAC
Organism: Acholoe squamosa; assembly: GCA_949317995.1. Lineage (NCBI taxonomy): Eukaryota > Metazoa > Annelida > Polychaeta > Phyllodocida > Polynoidae > Acholoe > Acholoe squamosa. The sequence goes on along the minus strand of OX439046.1, from coordinate 67,895,880 downwards.
AAAAACCACCTTTTCACCCACTCATATTGGAGACAATACTGGAGGACAGACCAGTACACCAGTGGCATCACCTGCCCCAGAGTTAAATCTAACATTACCTGGCCTGTCTGCCTCAGACTCTCCATCTTTAAGACTTGCTGGAATACCAGGCAATATTACCACCTCACCTGTGTGCCACACACCGAGCCACCTAGAACTTGACTCCCACCTGGAAGCCAGATCACCCCACCTACAAGCCGCTTTGGAAAGCATCCCCACTCACCCCGAGCAGCACAATACCAGTACTGGCCCATCCTCAACAAACTCTGTAAACACCAGTCCTACTGACTTGACTTGGGACAACTATATAGTCCAAGAACCAAATACACCTACACAGCTTGACGCTGATTACTGGGGAGAGAGAATAAGGTCAGCTTTCGCCAGGTGGAGACTAGCACCAAGCCACGCTGTAGGACGAGCTGTAGAGGTAAACCCCTGCAGTTTTCGGAGCAGCCAATCCGAGGAATCCCCCTCAGCCTTCGCAGCCAGAATCAACAATCTGCTATACGAAGAGTGGCCTAGCTCAAGACCACCCACTGATTGTTTTAGCACATACTACAATCCTTCTAACCCAGAAGGCATTGCCACTTCTGATAACCTGTCATCCGGCGCCAGCAGCAGGAATACATCATACTTTTCCCTGCCCCTGCACACCCTAGACCCTAGCCCCAGGAAAAGAGCCAGGTCCTGCTCACCTAGACCTAGAAGCAGAACCCCATATTACAGACTTGATAGGAGTGTAGATAACGCCATCAGGGGGAACATCAGAGCTACATCTAGTGTGTTCAACACAACGCCACAATTAGCAAACAACACACTAACCAGCTCCAGCACATCAGAGGAAGATCCAGAGATAACCTTCCCACATCTCAACAGACACAAAAACACCAGAAACATGTCCTCTGCACAACCCCCACCAAACGACACCCAAGCTATGACCAGAGACATCATAAGAGAGTGCACTGCAGCTGTCAGTGATACATTATCTAATGAACTAGCCGGTCAAATCAGCCTTATCTCCACTGAAATCAGAAGGATTGGAAGCAGCACTGCAGAACAGCTCTCCAGGGTGAATGACAGACTGGATACAATGGACACTTGGAAATCAAATATGGAGCGCGGCATGACAGCTGTCCACAGATCTGCAGTAGAAAGGAGTGAAGCTACCCTAAAGCAGACTGAAGCTATGACTGCGGAAATCTATGACAGGATCGCCAGAAATCTTGACGACATGAAGTCAGACATCTTCAGAATACTTGACCAGCAACAAACAGCGCCTCCTCCAGCACCAAGCCTATCCAACCCAACAAATCCCCCTCAAGGCCAACAACAACATGGTCTCCAACAGGGAGTAAACAGAACAACTGGTAGTTCAAACCCAACAGCCCTCACACCAGGGAACACTTTGACACCACCCTGCGCTTTTCAAGACAACACAGCTCGAGGTGTTACAGGTGCCACGCCCTTTTCTCACCATCAGAGCCAAGACAGAATGGGTAGTATCCCTTTTTCACACCAGATGGCAGCAGGAGCGCCATCTCAGAGGCAACCAGCCGCTGGACCAAGCCTGGGCTCGGTTTACAAGGGTGTATACTACTCACCTCAAGGGCAAACCCCCAACCACCAGCCCATCCCTATGCAGACCCTGCACTCACACACTCCAACAACAATGAGTGCGACAGGCCAATACTCAACCCCATACCCACAGGCACCTGCACACGTCACTGGAAGTATGGGTAACATGAGCTTCAATCATGACAAACTCACCTCAGTACAAATGAGCTCTTTCAACAAACCTGAGCCTTTTGACAAACCATCTCCATACAGATCTGCCTCCAAATTCATAGCAGAATTCAAATTTTGGATCAGGAACGTCCACGCCACTAGACCAGACCTACATGCATCATGTATGTACACCTTCCTCAAAGGCAGAGCTGCTCAATGGTTCTACGCCAACATATTTGATAAACCCATCATCTATGACGCAGAAGCCGTTTACACAGCCTTCCTGAAGCGTTTTGGCCAGCTTGACCCTGCAACTATCATTAAAGGGTACAGGACCAGAAAACAGCAACCAAAAGAGTCTGTAGAGGATTATATCTCAGACATGACTCTACTGCTGGCCAACAGTAACCTAGATGAATCCGTTCAGGTAGACTACCTGCTAAATGGCCTCAGACCAGAAATCAAAAACGTGGTTCTGTCCGACACTCCTGAGAAAATAGCTGACGTTGAACGTTTAGCACTCAAGCAGGAGCTGAACATAGAAGCAAACAGCATTGCCCAGGCCTCCAGCCAATCAGCAGATCTCTGCGCCATGGGCCACAACAACAGCTACAATAATAACAAGAACAACAACACGAAAAATAACTATCAGAGATCCAGAAAGGACAACTACCAAAATAACAACCAAAAGAAGGAAGACAGACTCCCCAGTGGTAGCTACAGCAAGCAATATGAAGCCAAGTACAGAAGTGGTTTTAACAGCCAATCTGACCCCAACAACAGGAGGACCAGATTTAGAACCCCTTCTGGCGACAGATCCGAGTCTTACAACAGAAACAACCAGCCCTACAACAACAGGGGCACTTCTCCAAGTAACTACAGGAGATCCCAGTCCAGTGACAGCAACAGGAACGTATTTTTCATCCCTGTGGCCACCACCCCCACTGACAACAATCAAGTTTCCTTCAAGAAACTGGTGGTCCCCTCTGATTTCACCATCACTGATGACATATCTCAGGCCAAAAGAAAACCCAGAGACAGAACCCCTGGCAGATACCCTAAAAGGGACCAAAATAAATACACCTCTGAATCAGAGAGTGAAGCCAACCTCAATAACATGGACAGCAACCCAGAAGAGGATGACCATGAGGAGGATGGCCACGATACAAATGACAATGAATAGGTTTCGGGGGAAGGCTACCTTGCACCTAGCAACCCCGCCCCCACCTCAGCGAAAAAGAAACCTGGAACGCCCCCCACACGCCATCAACCTACCGATGTTCACAGTGATGCAGAACTCAATTCACTACGGCCCCCTACCAGCAAAAACAAAATTAAATTCCAACCAAAGCTGGATTACAGCTCATCTTCAGACAGTGAGGACTGCTGTGAGGACGACAGCAAGAGGGTGACCAGGCTGCGACTCAGGATCAGAACAGATAAGTATGGGCAGCAAGGTAAGGTCTCTTACATTAATACTGATTTGACTAAGGGATCTGTGTTTGTCGACATAAATGACCATCTATACAGAGCATTGATAGACTCAGGTGCCTCCCTATCTTTCATCAGTCAGAAAATGGCAGATAGAGTGTCAAACAGCCCTAACTTCCTTCACGGTAACAGATCCAGACTTGTTGTACTCCTAGCAGACAAATCCTCAGTACAGGTAAACAACTCAATAACACTAAAATTCTTGATTCAGGGAGCAGAATTCTCTTGTAAATTCCATATTGTCCCCAAACTGAACCACCCACTCATCCTTGGCGTAAACTTTATGACCAAATACAAGGCCAGGCTCAGTTTCGGACCAAAACCTCCCATAGGGTACCCAATCAGACCTACTGAAGATTCAATTATCCCACCAAATTCTGAGGCAACTCTAAATGCCTTTGTAGCTGGGCCACAGGACATTATCAACTCAACAGGCATCACTGAAAACATTGGTCTCAGATTACCAATACTGATCAAACATGCCTTGGTTAAACCCAAGACAGAGTCAAAATTAATACCGGTAACTATGGCAAATCCAAATGATTTTCCCGTACCATTGAAAAGACATACCACCCTAGGTACCTTTAAGCTTTTCAATATCGAAAAAGCTGTGCCCATAGGTTCCCTTGAAGACCAGCAGCCTTCAAAAAAGGACAGCAGATCTGCCAAAGATCTTTTCCCAATTAATTGTGGGGACGATCCATTGCAACAGCTCCCTAAAAGCAACGAGCCTCTAAAGTATAAAATCTGTGAGCAGCTCAATGACAAACAGAAGGAGCAAATCCGCAATATTGTTGAAGAAAACAGGCAGGCCTTTGTACTTAATGACAGTGCTATCGGTCTAAATGTAGAGAATGAGATCAAACTTGAACTGATCCCAGACTTCAAACCCTGTAACAGACCGTCATACAGAATGTCCCCACACAAGGAGATTTTTCAAAGAGAGCTCCTGGAGAAACACCTGAAGCAGGGAGTAATTGAGGAATGTACAAAGCCTTGTGAGTGGAACTCCCCAGCCTTCTTGGTACCAAAACCCCAAGGTGACAGATCTGTAGCATCAGGATGGAGGATTGTAGTGGACTACAGATGGGTTAACCAAAACCTCAAGTCCTTTTCATATTCCTTCCCAAGGGCAGACGATCTCATGCAGCAAATTGGTAGAACAGGCGCCAAGTTTTTCTCTAAATTAGATGTCTACAGCGCCTACCACCAGATCCCCCTAGCGGAAGAATCCAGACCTATCACCACCTTCTCTGCAAATGGAACCAGATACATGGCAAAAGTATTGCCCATGGGACTCAAAACATCAGGCCTATCCTTCATGAATGTTATGGAACAGCTGCTCATGAAATGTAAATACAGAAACGCTGTAGCCTACGTCGATGATGTAGCTATATACAGTCCCACCTGGGAGAGACATCTACAAGATCTAGATGAGGTACTCAAACTTTTCATAAAGGGAAATATCAAACTGAAATCTGAAAAATGTGAATTTGGCACAACCAAGATGGATTTCTTGGGTTTTTCTGTAGACCAGCATGGTGTGTCACCTTCCCCAGACAAAATCTGGCCAGTCAAAACCTTCCCACCACCCAAAAACATCCATGACCTTAGATGTTTCAATGGTATGGCACAATTCTACAAAAGATTCATTAAGGGTTTTGCCCACATAATGAAGCCACTCTACGATGCCACCAAGAGTGCTTTTGCATGGACCGCAGACTGTCAAAGAGCCTTTGAGAAAATCAAGGCCTCAATCTGCACGGAAGCCATCCTCAAATTCCCTGATTACAGGAAGCCTTTTGTGATTTTCACTGACTCAAGCAATTACAGCCTGGGAGCCGTGATCACTCAGGTTGATGAACATGGTTTCTACAGGCCAATAGAATTTGCAGGAAGAGGTTTGACCCCTCAAGAAACCAGATACGGTATAACAGACAAGGAACTCTTAGGTATTGTCTATGCGGTAAAGAAATTCCACCACTATGTGGATGGAACCCACTTCAAAGTGTATTCAGACCATACAGCCCTAGTCTCTCTTTTTAATAAAAAAGAGAATATCACAAATGGAAGATTGGCTAGATGGGTGGATACAGTCATGTCATATGATTTTGAAGTAAAGTACCTGCAGGGCAGAGCCAACATTGTGGCTGATTTCCTCTCCAGGAGGAAATACCCACCAAGCTCTGATGATCCAGTACCAATAAGATCAAAGGGACAGATCATCCTCCCCCCTAAGAAAGTGACTTTCTCTGATATTACCATGACCAAGGTTTTTAAATCAAACGCGCCAGTACCAAATAACCCTGTCTTAATGGGACCTCCCAGATCGATACTAAAGGGAGGAAGAATTTGGGGAAGCACAGGAAAATTACCAAGAGGAGTAGTTGCAAAGAAAAATAGCTCTGAAAGAATATATTCTGAAACACCCAAGGGATATTCAGAGCTATGCGTCTTGACCAGGGCCCAGTCCCGGAACACACAAGACACACCCCCGACCATCGGCCAATCAGAACCCAGCACCAAGCACACCAAGCCGACCCGACCTAAGAAGGTCAAATCCACCACAACTAGGTCAAGGGGTCGACCCAGTGCGCCCAGGTCACCCAGGGTTTCAGTGAAGGCCGCCAATGCTAGAAGGGTCAAGTTATCTCAGAAGGTTTTACCTATAGCTGAGAGTGCCATCACCAAAATTTGCAAACATCACTCCCTCACCCCATCAAGAGAAGCATTAATTGAGGCTCAACAAAAAGACCTTTTTGCCTCATCCATGCTAAATTACATTGAAAAAGGTCAATTGCCACATGACTCTGGTTTGATAAATCAGATTCTAAGAAACCATGATCAGTTCATCATTCTTGACGAGGTTCTTTTCAGGATCACAGATACTGTAATGGGCCACTCATTGGATCCTACATTACAAATCGTGATCCCAGAAATCTGGGCAGAGTCCCTCATTGAATCCACCCACTGCTCACCTCTAGGTGGCCACCTGGGTTCAGTGAAAACCTACGCAGCCATAAGGTCACGTTACTACTGGCGCTCAATGTTCAAACAGGTGTTTGATATTTGTGGCACATGTCATGCATGCCTCACCACCAAAAAGAAGCCCAAAAATCTCAAAACACCTATGACCCTTCGTGAACCGGTACTGACTGCCTATTCCCATTTAACTATGGACACTATAGGCCCATTCTCCAAGGCTGTAGATGGCTCACACTACATACATGTGGTGACAGACCACGCCACTAGGCACGTCACTGCATGGTCAACTGAGGAAAACACAAGCGCCATTGTGGCACTTGGATTCTTCCAAAGAGTCATTTGCATCCACGGTACACCATCAGTACTTAACACTGATAATGCCAAACAATTCACCTCAAAATTCTTCGCACTTTTCTGCAAGAAATTTGGCATTAAACATGTCACAGGGTCAGCACATTGGAGCCGATCACAAGCTCTATGTGAGCGCCAGCACCAGACTATTGAATCCTCCCTGAGAGCTTTTGTGTCAAAATCACAAAAACACTGGTCCACCTTCTTACAGGCTGTAATTTTCAGCATGAACAATACAGTCTCCAGCGCTCTGGGCTACTCACCAAATCTTTTGGTATTTGGCAAACAATCTCACTTACCAACAGAAGCAGCCATAGCACTAGGCACATCACTAAGTGATACCAAACAAAGGGAAGGTATGGCCCTACATTTGCTCAACCTCAGGGATGATATTCAATTGAAGGCAGCAGAAAACATGATCAAAGTTCACAAAAAGATGAAGGCAAAACATGACGCCTCAGCAGAACTTAGTACATATGCCACAGGTCAGCTCGTGTATTTACACATTCCCAACCTGCTGGTAAAACACACAAGTAAAAAGCTGCAGCCTACCTACTCTGGCCCATATATCATCGTGAAAATGACCTCATCAGTAACTGCAATCGTCAAAAGATTGCAGGATGGCAAAGTTTTCAAAAAAGCAGTACATGTGTCCAGATTGAGAACACCAACATCCAAAGCCAGCGCCAAAGCCATAGTCAAAAGACTACAGACTGGCCCGGTTTTATCTCTCTACGACCCAGACTTGAACTTAACACCTTCCACCAATACCCCCACTCCCCCACCAAAAAGAAAGAGAGGGAGACCAGCCAAAAAGGGTATTGTCAGTTTCTCACCACCAAAAAAGGCTAAAAAGCGCCATCAGCAAAAATAAATACGCAAACTACACACTCTCACACACCAAAAAGCACAGCCCCCCCCAAAACACCACAACCAAATACACTGCAAGTCAAACATACCTCCATCCTATGCACCAGTGATCTGGATAACCACCACGTGCCTACACCTTGATCCCTGATCAAGTGCAGAAATCCGCATCCACCACCGCCCCCCCCCACTTAATTTGCCAAACACATTACCCTCAGAGCACGTACATACCAACCACATTACACCCAGCACCACACGCGCCACCTGTCCAACACCAAATACTGACCACCTCCCAGAAACCTCCCAACACCCAACCCCCATCCCAGATCTTTTATTTTATTTTTCCTGTTTTCTATTCATCAATTTTTTTTCTTTTTCTTTTTCTTTTCTTCTCAAAAACACCAATACACCCTTTTTCCTTTTTGTCATACGTTGTATGAAAGTTACATAACACTGAAATGAGTCTTGGAGATTTAGTTTTTCCGCGCCCATGGACGCCTTCAGCACACCCACATTTAATGGTTCGATACGCCACATATACTACCCAAGGCAGCAGCGCATTCTAGGGTATATGTATAAAATTTTTATTTTATACATTCATACACCGGCTTGATGGCTTGTCAGGACTCCTGTTAAATTCGGTATTCTTGCCACCGACACGCCTACTGTAGGAGTCCCTGTCTCCCATGCTCCAACGATGTTTGCACCCCTGTTTTTCTCAGATCCGGTAATGCAGGTGGAATACCTTTCTGATTGGCTGTAATCAACCACAGCCCCAATTTCACGCCAGGCTTCCACAAAGCAGGCAAACCCACCCGGTCAGAGGTCAATCATAACCTTGACCAGCATCTACCAACCTTCTTGACCTAAAAATTCCAATTTTTAATCAATACATACCAGGCCTCAGCGCAGAGACCACCAGAGATTTGCATACGGGGCAGGCCTGCCCCCACTGCATTCATCCAATAAGATAAGGCCAAGCCTTTTAAGGGCAAGACATACCTATATGGGAGATCTGCGACTGAGGGTTAGCTTCCCTCACGACCAGGTTTATAAGCCTTGACCCACCCCAATCTTATCCATTCTCAATAATACACCATCTCCAACCACTTCCCGTTTTTCTGAGAGCAAGTGCCTGATTGGAGACAACCATGGCGAACAGGGCATGCAGCCAGCCCAGGTAGGCCTGTCTTAAGTGTCCATTTTAGTACATAGACCATCAGTCGTTCTTGTATTTGGTAATGACATATTTGTTGTCATACTGCCCAGACTCCTCAATTCACCAATGGTAGTGTGAGCTCAGAGTATCTAGAAAAAGTTGAATGATCTTCACTCTTCACTGCCCAATATTTGTGCCTGCTGAATCCTCCATCTCGTGTGAACCTAATATCTCAAATACACTCAACCAAAAACTATTACACAGGTAGACTTACCCTGCAGAATTTGATTTCTTTCCAAACCACAGATTGGATACCATTGATTGCTGGACCATACATGACCTATTGGGTCCTGTGGGATTATTGGACACTGATAGAGAAATCCTTGAATTAAGATCTCTGATCTGCCGGTATAGGGCGGCGAAGTCACGTCACGTGACTTGCGAAGGATCGGTGCGCTGGGGTTATTCCATTATCGCTCAGTGGCGTCCGTCAGCGCTGAGTGAATCAGGGGCTTTGTTGTCACTCAGAATAACACAATTTTACAATCTATTCCCAATACTATGCCAATAGAACCAAAGTTATGAAGTGATGTCACCCTGCCTCACCCACAGTCCCACCATTCCACCACCCTCAGTCTCACCCACAGTCCCACCATTCCATATTGACAGTGGAATTAGTACCCACCTACCGCGGCCCTGCCATTTCCTACTATCCAGGTACGGCCTATTACGGGTAGTATAGTAATAGTGCTAGCCCCTATAAACTTGGCCTCAGGGCATGTTTTTTTTTACAACAGGGGGTGGGGTGGTTAGGGAGTGATCATTTTTTAACAACAGGAGGGGGGGGGGCTGGTGGGTTTGAGGTGGGTCAGAATTTTTTCAACCCCTTGACCAGGGGGGGTGAGAATTTTTTCAATACCTCTGATGGGGGGGGGTCAAAATAATTTCACCTGTTTTCAGTGTAAAAAACCCCGCGCATTACTATAGGCTAAAAGGGGACGTTCGCGTGTGATTTTTGTCCCTTATGGTGGGGGTTGAAAAAATTTTACCCTCAGGGGGGGTGGTGGGTTTTCGCGCGGATGCGTGGAAATGCGTCGAATTTTTTTTCGCGCGTCCGCGCGCAAACCCACCAGCCCCCCCCTGTTGTTAAAAAATGATCACTCCCTTAGCTACTTTTGTATTTCTACTCTACTCCCGTTCCCCTCCCATACTAAGGAAGTGGTCATTTATTATCAACAGGGGGGGTGGTGGGTTTGAAGGGGGGGGCGTAAAAATTTCTGACCCCTCTCGAGGGTGGGGGCTAAATAAATTTTGACCCATCTTCAGGGGGGGCTAAAAAATTTACCCTCTTTTTAGCAAAAAAGCCTGCGCGCTACTATAGATCAAAGAGGGGGCGCGAAAACTCTCCGCGCCTCTGGCGCGGGGCGATCGCAAAATTTTTTTACGGCCGTCGAGGGGGGGGCGTAAAAAATTTCCACACATCCACGCAAAAAACCCACCACCCCCCCTGTTGATAAATAATGACCACTCCCTAAGTTGGGGATGGGGGGGTCCCTCTCCCCGAATTCACTCGATCCTCCCTGGCCCCAACCAATTTTAGGGAGTGATCATTATTTTTCATCAGGGGGGGTGGTAGGTTTGAGGGGGGGGGCGTAAAAATTTCAGACCCCTCAGAGGGGAGGGGGGCTAAAACAGTTTTGACCCCTCCTGGGCTAGGGGGGGGATCTTTTTCAAAGAAACCTGCAAAAGTAAAAGGGCACATTCCCACACAATTTTCGGCCCTTCAATAGGGGGCAAAAAAATTAAAATTTAAATTTCCTTGCGTGTGCCTAATCCTAGGTCTACACTAATGTACACGGGCAAAATTGCCTACTGCAGCTTGTCACTGCTGGCAACCTTTCTATTAAATATGAGTTGGGCGGCGATCAACTAACTCCGGAACTAAGGGAGTGATCATTTTTTAACGGTGGGGGGGGGGCAGTGGGTTTGAGGGGGGGGGGGCAGAATTTTTTCAATCCCTCAGATGGGGGGGTCAAAATAATTTCACCTGTTTTCGTTGGAAAAACCAGCACATTAGTATTCCGAGGTAGCAGGTTGTCCCATGGGCGCGGCCATTGCTGGAGCTTGTTACCAGCGAGTTCTACTGATAAGGGTCGATTTTTTTTCCACACGTCCGTGTGCAAACCCATAAGCCCCCTCTCCCCACGTGTTGTTAAAAAGTGATCACTCCCTAACTGCAGTAGAACATGTTGACCAAATTTAAACCCTTGGCCCTCTCCGAAAGGGCCTAGGGTAGGCCTACCTTTTAAATAGGCCTAGAAATAAGTCAATAGAGTAAAAAATATGGTTTACCAGGTTAGGCGGGGATGGGCACCAGAAAAGGGGACAGAGCAAATTGGGTAAACTCCACCAGTCTATGCCTAACCCGAACATGGTCCAAACAGTCTTAGCCCAACCCAGACATAGGAGTCAATAAAGGCCATCCGAGCAGATGGAATGTTAAGGGCTTTGCACAACCTGAAACTCTCGTGTTGTGTGTTGCTTATAGTTACTAAGCGAGCCTAAGAGCCATCCAAATCGATACACCGAACAAACCGTTACATATATATCTGACCCTTCCACCTAACCCATACATCCACCAAACCCTCCCCGCCTAACCTGGTAAACCATATTTTTTACTCTATTGACTTATTTCTAGGCCTATTTAAAAGGTAGGCCTACCCTAGGCCCTTTCGGAGAGGGCCAAGGGTTTAAATTTGGTCAACATGTTCTACTGCAGTTAGGGAGTGATCATTTTTTAACAACACATGGGGAGGGGGGGCTTATGGGTTTGCACACGGACGTGCGGAAAAAAAAATCGAACCCCCTCTCAAGGATGGAAAATTTTTTTTACCCCCCCATAAGGGATGAAAATCGCGCAGGAATGTGCCTTTTTAACCTATACGGACTTAACAGGTTTATTTATTAGCCAATGAGAGAGTCTTATCAGTAGAACTCGCTGGTAACAAGCTCCAGCAATGGCCGCACCCATGGGACAACCTGCTACCTCGGAATAGTAATGTGCTGGGTTTTCCAACGAAAACAGGTGTAATTATTCTAATCTAAGGGATTGAAAAAATTCTGCCCCCCCTCCTCAAATCCACTGCCCCCCCACTGTTAAAAAATGATCACTCCCTTAGTTCCGAAGTTAGTTGATCGCCGCCCAACTCATATTAGAAAGGTCGCCAGCAGTGACAAGCTGCAGTAGGCAATTGCCCGTGTACATTAGTGTAGACCTAGGATTAGGCACATGCAAGGAAATTTAAATTAAAATTTTTTTTGCCCCCCCCTTGAAGGGCCGAAAATTGTGTGGGAATGTGCCCTTTTACTTTTGCAGGTTTCTTTGAAAAAGATCCCCCCCCCTAGCCCAGGAGGGGTCAAAACTGTTTTAGCCCCCCTCCCCTCTGAGGGGTCTGAAATTTTTACGCCCCCCCCTCAAACCTACCACCCCCCCTGATGAAAAATAATAATCACTCCCTAAAATTGGTTGGGGCCAGGGAGGATCGAGTGAATTCGGGGAGAGGGACCCCCCCATCCCCAACTTAGGGAGTGGTCATTATTTATCAACAGGGGGGGTGGTGGGTTTTCGCGTGGATGCGTGGAAATTTTTTACGCCCCCCCCTCGTCGGCCGTAAAAAAATTTTGCGATCGCCCCGCGCCAGAGGCGCGGAGAGTTTTCGCGCCCCCTCTTTGATCTATAGTAGCGCGCGGGCTTTTTTGCTAAAAAGAGGGTAAATTTTTTAGCCCCCCCCCTGAAGATGGGTCAAAATTTATTTAGCCCCCCCCCTCGAGAGCGGTCAGAATTTTTTACGCCCCCCCCTTCAAACCCACCACCCCCCCTGTTGATAATAAATGACCACTTCCTTAGTATGGGAGGGGAACGGGAGTAGAGTAGAAATACAAAAGTAGCTAAGGGAGTGATCATTTTTTAACAACAGGGTAGGGGGCTGGTGGGTTTGTGCACGGACGCGCAAAAAAAAATTCGACCCCCTCGAGAAAAATTTTTTCAACCCCCCCCATAAGGGACAAAAATCAGGTGCGAACGTCCCCTTTTAGCCTATAGTAATGCGCGGGGTTTTTTACACTGAAAACAGGTGAAATTATTTTGACCCCCCCCATCAGAGGTATTGAAAAAATTCTCACCCCCCCTGGTCAAGGGGTTGAAAAAATTCTGACCCCCCTCAAACCCACCAGCCCCCCCCCCTGTTGTTAAAAAATGATCACTCCCTAACCACCCCACCCCCTGTTGTAAAAAAAAACATGCCCTGAGGCCAAGTTTATAGGGGCTAGCACTATTAATATACTACCCGTAATAGGCCGTACCTGGATAGTAGGAAATGGCAGGGCCGCGGTAGGTGGGTACTAATTCCACTGTCAATATGGAATGGTGGGACTGTGGGTGAGACTGAGGGTGGTGGAATGGTGGGACTGTGGGTGAGGCAGGGTGACATCACTTCATAACTTTGGTTCTATTGGGGAGAGGGACCCTCATCAACGACATTGAAACTAGATGCTTGGCCGCCAAAGCACCTAAGCCAGATGATATATAACTGCTACTTGAAGTGTGGATAAAATATGAAGGTCCTACACCCCTTAGTTTCTGAGAAAATAGCTATTTTGTTGATGGTGCGCAGCACCGCCATTCACTCAACATTGCAAATAGCGCTGGGCGAAAATGGAATAACCCCAGGCGTCTCGCGTCTCGCGTGACTTCGCCTTCCTATAGGAACTTGGTCCTGGGAATATCTCCCTGTGACGTGGCTTTCTATTTGACAAATCCTGCTGTATTAAAGCAGATGGACTTAACCAATGATCGCGTTCAAGCTGTGATAAAAACAGTACTCACTATGGTGTGCTCTGACACACCCACTAAACCTATCTGGGCGAGGTTTGACCAGCATGTGGCTAGTTACTTAGCCCTATTGAGCGCAAGGACGCTCCTGGCTTCAGAGAAGCCGCTAGCTAACCTGCCTAGACACTTTACAAGTGTAGGCAGAAGTCTAGCAATCAACGATTCGATAGATCTGGTTCTCCAACAGGCCATCTTTGAATGGTATCACTGGTCAGGCAGGTCCAGATATTTCCGGCTCCAAGTACCCGGCTTAGACTCACGCAGGGGTAAGCTACCTACATTCACATATTATATTTCTTACAATTATCTTTAACACCTTACTAACCAAGGTCATACAAAGACACCACCCTAACCCACACCCCTGTTTCCTCCAAACCTTTTATCTCACCAACACCCCACACATAACCCCCCACACACAAACAAGCACCCAATGCAATACCCCCCCACACACACACACACACACACACACAAACCGCCGCTCCCTCATGTCTTTTTCAAAATCATTTTTCTAAGACCCTACATATTCTTTAAAAATTTTTTTTTTTTTAGGGCTACAGTCCTGATGACTACCCTAGCAGCAATCCTAGCCACAACTGTCGGATTGGTACACCAGGAATCTAACCAAAGGACCATCTTCAGACCAAATTTTGGAGTGATTTTTACAAAAATGGACCAACCCCTCCTCTCCAACTACATGGATTACCCACTAGTATTAAGCCTAAACCTGACCCTAGACCAGCCCCTCAGAAAACCAGACAATATCTCTCCACTAGTGAAACCCAGCGCACCCCCATACATAACCCAAACAGCCACAAACTTGGATCACATGTTAGATAACCTTTTCTACAAATCACAGACCCTACTGAATGACCTAATCAAAATTGTAAACCCGCCCAGCATGAGATATCCAAGAAATGCCCCAGGCCAGCCCATAGGAGATATCCTGAGAATCCTGGTAGGTTTGGGAACACAGCCTGAAATTGATATCCTAAATTCAGAGATGTCAGAGTTGGACAAAAGATTCGCTACCAAAATGCATGTAGTGGAACTAGCCACACATTTCCTTTTAAATATGTCAGAATATAATTATCACACACTCACCGCCTTCTCAGAATTCCAAAATGACACAGATGACGCCTTATCACTGTTAGCAAATAGATTTCAAAATTTAGACTCAAATCTTTCTGACATTTTTCTAAATTTGGAATCACAAACCAAACAGGATACCTTCTACTCAATGCTATTCTCGGCCGCAAATTCACAAATAGAATCACTCATCGATCTCCATGATGACTTAAGCAACCTATTATCTGCTCTAAATTCACTCATGGAGGGCGAGCTACCCCTCACCCTCATCCCACACGACACATTAGAAATAGGACTGAATAACCTTTCAGACGCCCTCAGTAGCAACCACCCAGAAATAAATATTCTGAAATTACCGGTAGACTTCTACTACAAAAGGAAAGTTAGAGCACAGTGGAATGATAATACCACATTACTTATAACCATACCGGTACCCATAGGTCTAGGGGAAAATACCTATTCCATATATAGAACAGAAACCTTCCCCATCCCCTTCGATACCTCCAACCCCCACTCAATAGGATACACCCTTTTACAAAAACTACCCCCGTTCATAGCATTACCACCAACACACTCACACTACATTGAGCTACAACAAGCCGACATGGACCTGTGTACACACGATACCTTTATCAGTTGCGACCGGCCCCTACCTTTGTTATCACCCCTAAACCCCACATGCTCCCTGTCACTACTGTTAGACACACCAGACGCAGTACACCACACATGCAGCTTTGCTGCACACATGTCCGCCCCCATTCCACGCTTAGTTAAGTCTATATCACACTCAGACTACCTATTAGTTACCAATGAATCGCCCTCACTTATGCTATGCCCCAATGAAGGCCAAATTGAGCTTAAAAATGCAGCCTCTTCAGTAATATCAGTACCATGCATGTGCTCAATTAGAAATGCTGGGATGATAATGATAAATTCAAATCTTTCCTGCATACATAACACCACATTACGGCCCTTCGTCAGCATACCCATCAACCTCCCTCTATGGCGCCATTTTGGCAACCCACCAGCCAATGTTTCAGGCGTCACCATGACAACCATTCCCCGGACCCTAGATCTACCAAATTTTGAATATCTAAAACACCTCCACAACCAAAGATTATTGCCCATATTTAAAGAAGTAATAGCCCTCAGGAAAGCCGCCCTAGGTTTGACCAAGTCAAGACCCTTCTTGTCAGTAAATACATTAATGCATCTTGGCTACCATCTGGAATATTCCCCCTGGTTACATCTTCTGTCCCCGCTACTGGCCATCTTGTGCTGTGCAATCACGTGCCACGGTCAGCTGCGCGTGACGAGACTGGCGCAGCTAGTCACCATGCACATTGCGCTGAAGACACCAACCATGGCGGACGCGGCAAAGTTCAACACCTTAAGGAAGCTAGTGCTGAACATCAGCAGCTTGTGGCCGCCTCAGGCAACAACTTCGCCACATGCAGAAAGCAGCCTGGAGAAATACCAGCCTCCATACCAGGCCGGCAGGTATGATACCATGTGGGCCTGGATCCTAGTTTTCCTAGCCTTGTACCTGGCCCGCGCCCTGGCCAGGAGATGCTGGCGACACTGGCCCTACCTAGCTAGAGTGGATGATATCACGGAGATGCCAAAATTCGTCCTCCAAATCCACTCAGAGGGTAGGACCTATGATTTCGTCGTCGGCAGGATGATCTTCGGAAGAAACTTGTGGCCTTTCTCCATCATGGCACCCAAGGTGGCTAAGCCCCGGCTAACTAGCCCTTTCGGCCGCCATCTGGAAGTGGAGTGGAAGGGGGAAGTGACCTTCATAATCGCCGGAAAGATCAAGCAAGTTAAATTGGAACGTTACCCGAGATGCCCTCTGTTCTGGAGGCTACGGCTACACAAGGCCCTAACATCCAGCCCCCACGTCTTGACCCTGGTAATCAAGGAAAAGGGACAGCCGGATTTCCAGCTTTCACCATCAGACACTGTCCCAATGCCCCAGCTATCACCACCCACCAGATATAGATCCCCTTTTTGCCCCAAAATGGAAGCCCCCTCTACCTCTAGGAGCTTAGTGGAACTCACTAAGTTCACTAACCTGGAGCTACAGCCGGATTCAGACAAATATCTCTTTGACCCCACCACATCGGATGAAAGGCCCAAAAAGTCATCCCCCAGCGGTAAGTCTATTTATTTTAATTAGAAACACACAGCAAGGCCACATGTAGGGATCATCAATTGGAAAAAGGCGGCAATTAGGCCACCCCGCACCCTGTTAAGATCATGTAAACAGACCCCGACCCCTCTCCATGAACGATCCACCGGATAGCCCCACCCCTGAGGATATCACCTTTTATGTGGGGATAGGCCCATAAACTACCCAGCCCGGTTACACCGAGCCCCTTGCTTTACACCATCTTCCCAGGGTCCCCAACCCCACTCAAAGCCCCAACCCCCACCCCCCCCCAAGATCAAACTTTCGTCTAAGTAACTACTCCAGTAGAGCACGTGTGCACTGGCTAAACCAAAACAAACCGTTTGTTGTCAGTATACCCGTTACCATAACAACGGGGGAACCACCCACTCTATTTATAGAACAGGCGTCCCCACACGGTGATGATGGGTGCTCCGGCGAATTTGGCCACGGCACCGTCCCCCCGATACAGGAGAGCATAACAGATAGAAAGCTCGGGCCCAGGCAGCGGCAAAGCAATCCGAGCTCACTATATCAACTCCCCTGAACCCCAGGAAGCCCAGCATCCCAACTGCCTATATGTGTTTAATTTCAAACTGGCTGAGAGGGCCTATTACATAATCTATGGTAGGTAAAATTTCGACTCACCATTCCAACATGGCCGAGTTTCGGTTCATGACGGAGACCACCGTCCCAACCCAGCGACTACCGGCCACCCCCACAATCATATAACTTTGGACCGTTCCGAGGCTATACCCAAATGTCAGTAGCGTTTGGAAGGTACCATCACACTTATGTGGGGATGGCAGGTAGCCTTTACACATACGCCGCAAAGACGCTTATGTGGGGATCGCCCCCCCGCCCACCTAGCCTACCCTTTACCCCCCCTCTCCCCCGCCCCACACTGAACCCCCCAACCCCCGAAAGACGCCCAAAACACACCCACACACAGCCCTCATTATCAACACTCAGCTAAAACAGCATGATAACCACAGCTAACCTAACCAACACAATAGATCGGCTTACATTAATGTTCATCGGTATTAGCACCGGTTGCAGCGTCTGGCCCGACCACTTTCGCGCCATACGCGGCAGCTCGGCGCCATCTTGGTTTTCGTTCCAAACACCGAAACTGACGGACGTCACGGCCGTCACCATGACTACCATCGGTCATGTGACACCCGCACGTGGCATCTCTACCACAACAACAACATTAGCACATGTTCAGACTTTGACTTGCTTAGATCGAACTTACCTCAATAGCCATTGATCGCCCCGCCAGGAGGGATAATCACCCATTGGATCTGCGTGATGCTGAAATACAAATTAAAAGTCATATTAAACCAAGGCTCCACGTTTTGAATAAGCCAATTCTCAAAATCCATAATCACCCTTGAGGTCAGAAAATACTTACAATCCACCTGACATGGTGATAGTGAGGTGCAGAATGGTGCCGTTGGGCATTACCAGCTCGACTTCATACACCTCCATCCTGGTTATGTAACATTATGACATCACAGACGAACGAGCGCCCCTTTTTATAGCACCTTGGATAAAAAATTTAGCGCGAGGGATGAAATTTTCTTTTTCTTTTCTCTATTTTTCTTTCCTCCGCCCCCCATTTCGACCAAAAATAAATTTTCCTTCAAATCATCTCAAACACAATTTCCTTCAAGGCAATCAACACAGGTAGGAGTCGATCTGAGCGGGTCATACCTGTACTTATTCCCCATAACTTATTCGACTCCTCGCCATTACGGTGCAGCACCAGCTCACTACCACCACCTGGTGAAACTAAGACAAACTAACCACAGCGTCCCTGGATACAGGACCCGCGCTAAACCAAGTGAATAAATTGAGCTCTGCATTCAGGTTTGTACGTTGAAAGGAAAATAACATTAACCTCATGTCCTTTCTCCGTATTGACCGTAGTCTGCCTGCAACCCAAAACAAACAAACTATAGGTCCATGAACTAAATTATTTTTCCCTAATTTACAGCCACCACCCCACAGTTTTACAATACCAATGCTACTGCATCTTGTTTTCATAGTCGACACACGGACAAATTAACCTCTTTGGTCAAATTCGGTATTTTTGTGGACCACCTTGTGAACCATACGTCTTTAACCTGTTTCTAACGTCAGACACCCCTCTGTTCTTGTCTCTGTCTGCAGGACCACCGAAGAAGAAGGGCAACAAAGGCAAGCGCGGCCTGGGATCAGATTTGCCTCCATCTACAGACCCAGGCCAAGCCCCTACAGCAGAAGGTGCCACCAAAGAGTAAGCAGGGCTAGTAAAACCTGCCAAGAAGCCATCCCAACCGGCCCAATAGACCCAAGGACCCCAAGCAACACCACCAGTCACCCAACAAGCTGCACCGGCAGGTCCTACACGCAAGTAGGTCTTGCAACCAACAGGCCTGGAACCCCAATTCCACCAGGCTATGCGGTTTGGAAGGACAGCTACTTCTCCCCCAAGCCTGTACACCCAACCAGGCCACCCACCTTGAACCTGTGTACTTTATGTTTGGACAGTCCAGGAACTTTTGCTTGCCCCTGTGCTTATTATCAAAGCCAGGAACAAGCCACAATACACAGTTCACCTTCTTTTACCACCTTCAGGCCCATCGACAGAAATTCAAAAAGACATCCTTTCAAGCCAACACCACCACCAAGAAGTAACACGACATTCGACCCACCCCTTGATGACAGCAGCTCATCCTCCTCCTCCTCAACTTCCCCTGAGGTTGGAGACATGGCTTTCATGGAAGCCTCTTTTTCACAATTTAGAATAGACTCCTTTGATGACGACTACAACATGGAAGCTAAACAGAGGAGAAAATCAGCTGCTGGAAGACATTTCTGTAGATCCCCCATGGAACACTACAACTTACCACCAAGTAGCATTGGCACGAAATTGAGAAAATTTAAGTACTAGGACTGCACATACATGCAAAATTATGAACTTTTATATCTTCCTAATCTGACATTGTAGGGACACAATTTTTCCCACCCCCCACCCATGGGACTCCCAGAGTCACCACACGTTTACAAATTTATACGCTGAATGGTTTTCAAGAAAGCTGATATAAAAAGTTCAATCTGTACTGTGAAACATTTAAAACCACATGTAAGTTTTCTTAACACTAATCCACTCTGTGAGGATACTGAGCGAAATCAGAAACCTAGGTGCCACAGAGCCCCCCCCCCCCCAACAAAGTTACCTTTTCTCTTAAAGGACGATACCATGTTCTTCAAGCCCAAAACAGTTTGCATTTGTATTTATGGGTTTTAGTCTTAGCCAGCATGTTACATTTTTCCTCTGTATTTATTGTATTGCAAGATTACTGACCTAGTCAATATCCAGACATGTAGAGGATATATTTTTGAAGCATGTATTTTTATACAAACTTGTTAACTATGTACACTTGATCTCATACAGGAACCGGTATATGTGACAGAGTATGGCTGCTGTTTCTGCCCTGATTGCTCAAGGCAGGACACAGCAATGAGTATCGCTATTGTCACCAGGATTCTCGAAGTATTTCTCATCCATGTGTTTTCTCTTGATTTGCATGTATATGTAAGATTTTTATAGCAATTAGCACACAGTAGAGACTGTCACCACAACCTTGTGGGCCCGACGATATTTTTTGTATGTATTTTTCAAACGAAGCCTGCCTCACTATTGAGGATGTCATTGTTCTTAGAAGTAGACCTATATACACAGTGGATGATTCAAGTATGTATGTTAAAATTTTTATACCGGTATTAAGCCAGGTATACACAAGGTTTTGAGTGACCTTATAAATTTTTGCCAAACCTTGAATGCACCAATGACGAGTATAAGAACTTTCTTTACCTTTTGCATTCGCGTAGAATCGAATAGGAATGTGGGGATATGTCAATGGGGTATTCAAGGTTCATTAATTATTATATGAAATATTTTAAGCCGAATGATCAAGCTCGCCTATAAGGCTCCCTTACACCAAACCTTTGGATCTGACAGAGCCAGGTATCTCTACTCAGCTCTGCCTCTCCTGGCCAGTGACCTCAGATTCACCTCCGGATCCTGGCTAGGGGTCATGACCTCGACCCCCGCTAAACCCTAGGTACGGGGTGGGAGTGTGCTCACACCCACCTCCGTTCCTAGCCAATCAGGGATCGAGCTGCTCCTCCAACAGGTGGGCAGCTCGACCCACCTTTAGGCAAGCCCCCTCCCCCCCTCCAGGGTGAGATGATGCAAGGCACACCGGGTCTTGCCAATCCCTAAGCATGACGTCATGCTTCTCCCAAGACTGACGTCATGCCTACCCCGAGCTGCTCCTATATATATGAATACAGGACTAGCTTGGGATACTCTCTTATTCTTTACCTTCCTCTCTCCACACCTAGTCTCCATGACACACAGTGCCTTGGTATAGAGCTAGCTTGATCAGGTGGGCAGCATACACATTGTACTTCACCATGCCAACATGTACCTGCCTAACACTACAATAAAGTGGATTCATCAACTGTACTCTCCGGACTCCTGAGTTGCTCATGTTCATGACTTGTAACGGTCCGTCGACAATCTCGTGATTTTTCACCATTTGATCAATCAAGTCATCTATGATAATCAAATTATGTTTACCGTTAGCAGCTACCTCGTTGATTTTTTCTGTAGATGGTAATCCTTCATGCATTTGAAAATTGGGTATGTTTTTTTCCATATCATTGTATAGCGGTTGCCATACGCCATAACAATACAGGACAGTGTGTGGTGGATCCTTTTCAAACATGCCTTGTAAATTTTGTAAAAACCTGTACGTCCAGTATGTTTTGCCACTACCAGTACAACCCACGATGCATATGCTAGACTGTGGTTTAAATGGAATTAAACTACAACTCTCCCACCATTTCTGATCCGTTTCCAAAGACATCTTGAGACATAATAAACTCGTTTAAGTATTGTTTAACCTTAAATAACAAAAAAGACATTCAGTTCTTATATAATCAATTTTATTACATTTTCATCAAAGGATACATCTTTCACATCTTGTCCAAAGCCTCAAACTCATAGTATGTAACAGCATCATTAACAAGAACCTTTTTAGGGTCCATTTTCTTGAGACAACTCAAGACATCTTTGTATCCAAAGCGGGTAACACTAAACAACTCTTTCATAACTCGGGCTGCCTCGTAAAGCCTGGGTGTGGAAATCTTCAAGTGGCATGGCCTTGCATGAATGGCTACTAGGTTCTCCTCATCATCAAGACAACCCAAAGACATGTGATCATCTTGAGAATCACAATCATTAAGACATCCATAACATTTTTCTTTTCCCTCATTCTGTACTCCAGTTTGAGAAGGTGTTCGTACACTTTAGACATCAAAGTCTCGGTGCTGCCTGGCAAAACCTCCTCTACATACACTTTCATGGCAGGATTGTCCTTTGAGTCTTTTTTCAACTCACTGGCTGCAGTAAAACTATTGTCCACACAGTTGTCCCTTTTCAGAAAGTGTTTTTCAGACACCTTCAAAGTGTCTCCATTGGCAGTCTTATAATGCCAACTATACACAGGGACTGGTACAGGTTGAATCCTTCTGTGCTTGGAAGGTCTGTCACCAGCTCTTTCAGCCTGTAAGGGGCGTTTAATCTCTTCAGGTGATATATCATGGGGTATCAAATCTACACCATAAGAGGCAATTCCAAACACCTGTGTGTGGCGGTGGAAGCCTTCATTCTCTTTGTCATCAGTGCATACTTCCTGTAGCTTCTCATACTCCTGTAGAGACATGTCCATCACCAGTCCACTGCAAAGAAATGCAAAAAAAATATTTAGTCCAAAAATTCAAATTCATCCAATCATTAAAATATAAATACAATACACAATGCCAATTGTAATGCAAGAAATTTTTTTTTATAAATACAAAATATCAAAAAAAAAAGAACTCACTTTGTACTGACGACTGTGTGGTCATCCAGCTTCTTAAAGGACACAGATGGTACGCCCCCATAAACGTAGCAAATGGAGACACGCCAAAGGTCCTTTTCAAACATGGTAACATCCTCTGTAGGGCCTGTGTGTCGCTCATCTCTCAGCTCCAAATATCCAAAGCTCAACTTAACTATGTCCTTTGGAATATAAACAGTCCGTGTCAATTCGTATGACTTCCTCCTGATGAGCTTGACCACAGATGCAGTGATCTCACACTCCAAAGTGTTGCTCAGAGCTCCCTTATACATGGTGAATTGGTACCTGGACAGTGTCAGTAATAAACTGAATACCTTCTGAACTGAAACCACCCCATCATATATAGGAGGGGTCAATCCATTGTAACATACATCATTGCATCATACCTCATCATTGCATCATACCCCCAAAAATACCTTATCATCTGCATCATCCTTATCATTGCATCATACCCTAAAATACCTTATCATCCGCATCATCCTTATCATTGCGCAACCGTTATGCAATACAAAATATTATGCAACAGGAAGTGTTATGCAACAGGAGGTGTTATGCAACAGGAAGTGTTATGTCATATTACGTAATGCCCTACTAATCCCTATTGATGATGCTTAAGACACCACCTTACTACTCTCAGCTGATACTTGGCTATCATATGCAGGGTTTCTTGATACCAACTAACTAAATTCATTTAGAATATTTGAAATAGGATTGAGTAAAAATAAATAATCGCTTTTCTTATGGCCGAAATTGTTTTCACTGGTTTTTGTATTTGGTACAATTCATTATAACTGTAAATATGTTTAGCGGTATCTTCTACATCGGGATGTCTGCTAGTGCAGAACTCACCTCGTTGGTGACCATCTTGGTTTTGGTGAATCCCCACTCTTTTTTCTTTTTTTTTTTCTAAATAATAAAGCATCTTTCTTGCCTTTCAGCCTCCATTATCATTGATTCTACCAATGATGCAATGGATATAGACAGCACAGTCACTGATAACCAGAACTTCAAGGTCACCCTTCACAATGTCACCAAATTACAAGTATGTTAACCCCAGCTATTTATTATTCTTATTAGGCAGTTTAAGATTTGTCTACTTGTAACGTGTAGGGCAACATGTCGCCTATCCTTCAGCATTGCTCTAGACGTACACGTTGCCATACATGTCCTCATCTTAAACTCACTAATTTAAGGGACGATAGTACATTGATACCTCATACCCACTGGTCATCATGGAGCATCCATGTAGCCCAGGCGAGTAACTCTCCAGGGCTACATTCAAGCATCATGCCAAACCAATGAAGTGCTGGCAAGGCACAGATGCACAAATTCTTTGTATACTCCCCTTGACAGCGTCCAAAGTATTTTGTGACCCCCATGCCTCTGGCGCAGAGACTTTTTAGTGCATAGGCATTTTTTTGCCAAATGGAGTAAAAAAAGTGTTTATGCTTCACCCCACTCAGGAGGGGTCAAAAGACTTTTTCACACCCCCTCATACTCACCACCCCACCTCTGCTGATAAATAATGCCATTTCCCAATAAAAGACAAGCCCTTACTCTGTACAGATCAATGTGACTACTGGAAATGTGACAGTGTATGTCTCTTCGTCCACCGACTCTCCATCTGAGGCGAAATATGATCAGAAGGAGGAGGCTACGCCCAACCACCCTGCAGTGATCCACCTCCAGAAACCATCCAACGGTACAGAGGACGTGGTGTACTTTAGCATCAAGAATAATGAAGGAAACAGCACAGCTAGTGTGGTCGAGGTTGGCATCATCCCTGATGGTGGGTCCGTTCTTACAACTTTGAATTAAAGTGTGCATATACACTAGGACAATGTTAGGGAGTGATCATTTTTTAACAACAGGGGGGGGGGTTGAGGGGGGAGTCAGAATTTTTTCAACTCCTCTGATGGGAGGGTCAAAATAATTTCACCTGTTTTCAGTGGAAAACCCTACGCGCTTCCACAGGTTAAAAGGGCACGTTTGCGCACAATTTTCGGCCCTTACGGGGGGTAAAAAAACTTTCACCTCCTTGAGAGAGGTCCATGTGCAAACCCAAGAGCCCCCCCCCCCTTTGTTGTTAAAAAATGATCACTCCCTTAAATTTAAGGGTTTTCATTGGTGATCATCTAGACAACACCCTGAGCCCCCCTAAAATCATGTGGTAAAATATTTAATGAATATATATATAAAGTAAACCTATATCCCCTTTCAACCTGTAGTGACCCACTGCCTTTTCACTGAAAACAGATGGAATTATTCCCTCCTCAGAGGGGTTGAGAAATCCCCCCTCCCGTCTATAAGAGGTGGAAAAAAACACAACAAAACAACATTTCCCCCCCCCCTATTGTTAAAAAATGATCACTTCCGATGTGGTCATTATTCATCGATCGAGGTTGAGGGTGAAATTTTTGCATGAGTGCCCAGAAATCTTTTTAGCACCCCACAATCCATGATTTTTTTAATTATCAATTTTTGAATCCATATACCACATGTCAGCAACACAACACTAAAATAGTAATCAAAAAGAATAAAAATCCAAATGTCAGTTTTCTGCTCTACTAGTACATACACATAACATGTATGTAACCTTGTACTCGTTTTTAAGGCAGGAGCTACTGCATGGGTGTCAATTGTAGAAATGGGGGTACATGCCTGGACGATCTGAAGAACAACCACTACATGTGTTACTGTGCCCAAGGCTATGAGGGCACACATTGTGAAAAAAGTAGGTTCATCTATATTGTCATGACCGATCTCGAGCTAATATAGAGGACTATATTAATACTAGCTAACTGTTCTATTTATTTAAGATCCCTAGACTCTTAACAAAGGGCATTCTCAAATTTTTCCCTGTGAAACTTAATAATATGTTTTTCCTTTTGTTCTCGCAAACTTTAGTAAATAAATGATTGGATTCATGATGCTACTGGTTTTCAGACAAGGATGATTGTCAGGGTGTGAACTGTGAGAATGGGGGAACATGTGTGGACCGCTTGAACAGCTATATCTGTAACTGTGCACAAGGCTTTAGTGGCACACATTGTGAACAAGGTAGTTTTAACTTAGTTCCATTAAAATTTCAATTTTAAAGATTATTATTTCTGAAACTTCTAAATGCATGATCTACATTGGGAACACTGGCTCGCACTGGCCTCAAAATTGATCATTATAGCTAACATTCCATGGATTATTAAGTTATACTAGGGGTGCGCAGCTGTCGCAATGTCGCACAAAATGTGCGACAGAGACCTTGGAAAATGCGACAGTGACATGGTGCCAGCTTTCTAAATCTTCAAGAATTTTGTAAATATTCCAATTAGATCCAAAGTTATGCCCTCCCAATAGATTTGTTTGGTACTTTTATTGTTGGAATACATTCCCAAACCCTTTTTGATACAATTAAAAGTTTTAATCCTAATTTTCAGTGCAGCAATTTGTTCAACTTGGATTTGAATTTCCTTGGAGCAACCTGTCCCCCAGAATGCACTGTTGTATTTTTATTTTACCTTAAGGCAAAATAAGCTAGGGCTGAGACTTCTGCATTGACTTGGAGACATGTATCAAATAATTCACTAGTCCCCCCATCCACTAGAACATCAATTTAAGTCAAATCTTAAAGGGAAAACTTCTTGGAGCATTGTGCCTCCAAATCACCAATTTCAAATGCAAGATCTAAAAATCTACTTGGACCTAGCTCCATCCAGCTCCTCTAACTTACATCTATTTCAAAGTTAGAATTAGGAAGTTTTCTTGGAGTAACTTGTGCCCCTAAATCCTCTTAAACACAACCAATTTTTGGGTAGAATTTGAAATATTATTTGGTCCTATGGCCCCTCCCAATCACATAGAATCCATCGATTTCCAGGTGGACGCAATAGTTTTCCTGGAGGCATTTCTCTCCCCCCAATCCATTAGTTAACATGCAGTTTAATTGGACTGATATGCCTCCCCAGTCCCCATAGAAAGAACTTTTAGGCATATTAAAAGGGATGAATGAATTTTTTTTTCTAGGATATTTGCCCCATGAATAAATAGGGCAAAAAAGAGAAAAGAAATAAAAACATAGCAGGGAGAATATTAGTGGAGGTTAAATCAACCACACCAAATCAAACCTCTAGAACTCTTTATCAATGTCTAGAATGCGCCAGAATGCACCATTTGATGTATAGATTTTAAAATTTTCTCTGGGGGAGAGCATGGCCCCGACTCCCCCCCCCATGTGTGTATAACTGCACTTGCATTTGGGAAAACCCGCAGTGCACCATCCCCCTTATCACCAGATTTGGCCCCCTCCCATTTTGCAAATTCCTGGATCCGCCCCTGGATCTGCCCCTCCCCCGACACCCCCCCCCAGATCACCTTGCTACAACAGTTTTTAGATTTGCTCCAGCACTTCGCTATATGCCCACCCCTGTTATACAGGTCTATGGATATTGAAATATGAAATCAAGTGAGAAGAATTAGTAGAATGCAAATATATCATAACAATATAGTGTGTTGAGAAAGACGGGTTATGCCATAACAAGAAAACAAGCAAATATTGTCATTTTTTGGTGGTTTCATCTTCTTTTTATTACCAACATAGACCGTCTGGTCTGCCCTTTGTATAACGCTGTAAGAATAATAGATCATTAGGAATGATAATTTTAAAAGAAATTTGCAGTCCTACTACCGTAAATTCTCCCGTATAAGCCTCATCCCTGGTATAAGCCGCACCCTGAGTTTGAAAGGAGGCAATGAGGCACAACTGGGGCTTGAACATTGACAGTTTAGTACTGTTCTATGGTGTAAAAACCCTCATATAAGCTGCACCCTGACTTTGCGCCAGAGATTGTAACTTTTAAGGAAATTTGTTTTTCTATTGTGTTTTCAACAACCAGAAAGTCTGAGACGTTTGAATGTCTAAACTCTGTTTGTTTAAGATGGAAAGAAAATGTGCCTTTGACATAAGATAGTCATATTACAGGTTCGGAACAAAACAACAACAACAAACAAACAAACACGTGATTTTGCTATGTGGGGCGTCTCCTATTAAGCACACACCTTCATTAACATATGTGACCTATCCTGACAAATTGATACTGAAGTCGCACATGTAGATATGGCCTTTTCAAGTTGCAAAGTGTCAAAATTGATATTTTAGCATTTTTCGAACATATGAATAGATGTCTCTTGGAATCCTTGCATCCTAAACTGAATTTAAGCCCCAAATGCCTAAAACACATAACTTTAGCCTTTGCGGTTATATAGAAGAACTACATAGGAGTTGTATAGGATTTATAAATTATTATATGTTTGATATGTTAATTATCTCAGTGATGCGACTGCGTTTACTGCTAGAAGACCCACAAAGGACAACCTGGTTAAAATATGCAAGTGTTATGTCAAATGGAGGCTGTTGATGAGCCGTACATGGATATGGCAATATCTAAACATTTTCTATTTGCGACTTCCGTACCATTTTGTTAGGATGGGCTACCATTCTGACTGGAAGGAGATTCAGTGAAACTTTACAAATATAGGAACTACCCTTGATACTCTTATATCTCTTTTATTGTTTGCATTGAATAGTGAAAACCAGTAGTGGCACCTACGACTGTGGACAGAACAACCCTTGTACTCAAGCCAACAGGGATAAAGGAAAGTACTACTTCCCGAGTGCTGACCCAAACAAGTTCGTCCAATGTGGTGAACATGGAGGGTGTGACGTCATGCCCTGTGGTCCTGGCCTGAAATGGAACCCTAATGACTACACCTGCACATTGTAATAGCTCTACATGAGGTGCACCATAGAAAATTAATAAAAAATGTGGTTTGCTCTTTCAATCGAAAATGGCACCTGTATTCTATTTTAAATGGTAAATGACATTTATGTAGCTAATTGAACGTATATCCACTGAGAGTGGCATGTTTGTCATATTCTTTCAGTAAAAAAAATGGGATTTTCTCCTAAAGTTACATGTATGCTAGTTAGATGGAATACTTCTTTACCACACCTCTATATTAATTATTCATTGTATGGTTTAAGCAAAAAAAATAATCTACTCAACTGGGAGGATCTATGTTGTAACATGGTATATTCAAGGACTATCTACAAGATGGGAAATTTGACAATGATATAGAAATTGTATATTAAAAGGTGTATAGGTATAGTATTTATCAATCTAGGTGTGCTTTCTGCATGAGGAAATAAGATTCTTATAATTTCTCCCTCAGAAACCTTCGAAGGAAAACATATATACCATTGTTTAAATGACTTCTTAAATATCAAATCTAGCTTTTGTTGTGCAACAAAAGAAGAACAGCCAGGCGTAAAGTTTGACAGTTTTTATTTACTCTAAGATGACTTGAATGAGCATTGGGTTGGAATTAGTTTTTTTTCCCTCCCACCCCCTTGGGTTTCGCGTAACCTTTGGCATTCATTTCTCCTACCCGCCAGAGGTACTACTTTTATCATTATTAAACGTTTCACCAGCTCGAATGATGTGGCGAAATCTGAACATATAATAAACAGCTTGCAATCAGCTAACAGGATTTTGTTTTCTGTCACTCAGCATTATTCTACCAATAATTTGTGACATGTACTGGGAATAGGGGCCTTAATGCACCCTGCACTAAGGGCCTTTTTCGCAGATCCTGTCACATTTGTATAATCTTAAAGACTCATCATAGGTCCTACCATATTTACCGTCGGGTATTGAACAAGTGCTGGTCTTGAATAAGCGCTGGGGGTACAGGGGCTTTGAAATTAATGAGCGCCCAGACGCTTATACAGGCCTATACCGTAGCTTATTAATGCTCCATTTCTCAGGTCCATATTCGAAGCACCCCCCCCCCACATAGAAAAGATAAAAAGGCATACACAAAAGGATATAAAAAGAAAAAAAACCCATAAAAACATAAGAAAAAACAAACAAAGAAAACTTCAAATACTATTTCCTTCTCTCTTCTTACTGTAGGCCTTATAACCATAGATCCCCCTCCCCCACATATAGTTTTCTATCCTCGTTCCCATCCCTAGAAGAGTAAGTGGTGCAAGTCTGCCGGTGGACTTTGACCAGACGAATTGTAAGATTATGATTAAATCTATGCTTTATATATTGAAAATATAGGCCTTTTCGTGGTACTCATTTATTTCTTGAAAAAAAAACCAGCAACAGCGACTCAACGCCAGAAAACCCCTGCAAAGAGGACCCCTGCAAAGATAACCCCTGCAAAGAAAACCCCTGCAAAGAAGATTGTCACTTCTAAAAAAACTGTGCCAAGTAAGATCCAGCTGCCAACCAATCAAGATGACCAAGATCCAACTATCAGAAAAAACCCTGCATGCAACACCCACTAAACCTGATCACCATCAAACCCAAAACAACACATACCACACCAAAACCAAAACAAAACATTGTGTTCAACCAAGGAGGTTTAGTCATCCATCCTATTTTTTATTTATTATTGCTATTTCTAAGCGAAAATGTCTTGCCTTTTCAAGTTTAACTTAATATCGTAAACAGTAGCCTCCTATGGGAATGGGGTGAAGGTTAAAGACCATGAAGCGTGAGTGAATTAAGTGAAGCGTAAGTGAATTTGGTGTGCATTGAAAATCACTGCTATCTACATGGTATGGGTAATTCTCAAAGTACACCAAAAAGGTTTCTATGGAGGTAACCCCCCTAGGGTACCTCTTGATTCTATATAATAAGAAAAATTGTGCTCTTTTGTAAGGGCCTGGATAACCACTTTAAAAAAATACATATCCCCTCTTTTATTTACCATAATGAAAAGCAATCCCAGTTGAAAAGCAATCTCACCTTGAAAGCGCTGTCTGACAAAATCTCGGATGCCACCCAAGACTCCCCTCCATGTGTGGACTTTTCTCCAGACTTGGGCTTAGACCTAGATGAAAGGGCTTAGACCTAGATGAAAGTCCCAAGCCCTGGATTTCTTGACTACTCTCTTTCGGTCATCAGGGAGGGGTGTTTAGGTTAGTGATGGGTGTCCTACAGGTAAGACGAGATTGTATAACTGAGTAGTGTGTGCTGTGGTGTAAAAAAGGTAAAGGGTAGGTGAGCTGATGTTGATGGAAATCATGTGTATGGTACCTAGGTTCGATTTCTAGCTTGGCCTATAATATGTACAATGCTTATGCGTAAGTGGACGGATTGGCCAATGGTACAGCCATACATATGACATCCATACACCACACTAGGCGAAAGGCAGCTGTCTTAGATTAGAAATAAGACAATTTTATGAGAGGTGGGTTGGGCTTAGGTGACAGGTAAGTAGGGCCAGTGTATGTAAGTGGTAGGTGTCACACAGAGAAGTTTGGCTGGTGTTGGTGAGTGGTAGTTATCCTAAAGTTAAGTAGGTAGGGTTGATGTAAGTGAAGGGTGGGTGTCCTACAGACAAACATAGGTTGTGCACATTTCTTCTGCAAATAAGTAGGGGTAGTGCGGGTGTCCTATTAGTAGGTAAAAGTGAGTGGTAGGTGTCCTACTGTTAAGTAGGGGTACATGGGTTAGTGGTAGGTGACCTACAATTAAGTAGCGGTGGTGTAGGTGAATGGTAGGTGTCCTACAGGTAAGTAGGGGTAGTGTAGGTGAGTGGTAGGTGTCCTACAGGTAAGTAGGGGTGGTGTAGGTGAGTGGTAGGTGTCCTACAGGTAAGTAGGGGTAGTGTAGGTGAGTGGAAGGTGTCCTACAGGTAAGTAGAGTGGTGTACATTAGTAGTAGGGGTGGTGTAAGTGTCCTAGAGGTACATAGGGGTGGTGTACTTTAGTGGTAGGTGTCCTAGAGGTAAGTAGAGGTGAGTGGTATGTGTTCTACAGGTCAGTAGGGGTGTTGTAGGTGATTGGCCGGTGTTCTACAGGTAGGTAGGGGTGGTGTAGGTGAGTGATAGGTGTCCTACAGCTAAGCAGGGGTGTTGTAGGTGAGTGGTAGGTGTCCTCTAGGAAAGTAGGGGTGGTGTTGGTAAATGGTAAATTCAGCTGGTAAATTATAGTTTCATGCCATGATAATAGAGAAGATACAAACAAATCAAGCCTTTGGATAAGCTTTACTTTCTATATAAGATAATACAAATCCTGGTTCAACTTTAGCGCCTTCGTCATACAAATTTTATCCGTATCTTTACAACAAGGGGACAAAGAGCATATTTTTTCAAGCCATCAAGTCTTTTCTGAATCGCCACTTCCTGGATTCGGTCAGCGAATGGAATGCTGAGGATGAGCTCTGTAAATTCTAGAAATTTTCATAATAATCTAATAATCTCCACTTTTGTTCATAGATGAGATCTGGTGCTTCTTGTTCAGTTCACATATATGGTCGTCATAGTTTTATTATAAAACACACTGGTATGCAGCGCATAAAAGCCCTGTGCATGGCCCAAGGTTACCACAGGAATACAGCATTAACATATTGAGTAATTATAAACTCTTTAAGGGCGACCTAATACCTCAAGGACTATAAATGTTTTGTCATTAAACCTTATCAACCATATAGGTTATGCCCGGAGGATATTTCTTAACAGGTTCAGAGAGAGAGAGAGAGATGGAGAGAGAGAGTGAGAGAGCGATCAGGTGCACCCTTGGCTAGATTTCGAGTACTTTAGTACTATTCCGATGTATGAATTACAGTATGCTCACCCCTACGGCAAGCCAGCATATATTTGCTAATGCAACAAGGGCCACTAGGGATTTATCTTGGTGTTTAATTAAGTCACACCTTATACGCTGGCTATTACATTATCTGTATAAATAGTCGGATACACTAATTTATATTGACAAATATTACTGGAAATGTACAATAGCAATGATCAACTGAAATCAACCACCCAAGTATACACCCTGCACTGTAAAGAGTTGGGGTTATATAACAGGATTGTTCTATGTAAATCAACAGGGGAAAGATTGGTATTCTCAAATACACTGAGTGCCACTGTTTAGTGACAAGCTTGTACCTGTAGACACATGTGTACAGTATAATTATGTCATGGCTGATACGAATGTCAGTTGAGAATAGTACTAGAACCGCTGTATTCAATGGGGGGCATTGAATACAATGTGTCTGTATTCAATGGGTGTCCGCCATCTTGGATTTTGAACAGATCTGAGCTGTTTTTCTTTATTTAAAAGCAAAATAACCCCATAGGCCATGACATAAATGCAAATGTCCATTCCAGGGAATAAATTTGCATCATATTCACCTCGGTGAGACCTGTCCGCATTCAACTCCGCATAGGCGTCATTGAATACGGACAGCCTCACCTCGAAGAATACTATAAATTTATTCCCTGGTCATGGACATTTGCTTATTTACTCTTGTATACCCTCGACCAGCCAGTCAGAGTGACCCACAAAGGCTTTACCAAAATAGCCTTACCTGTAGGTTCTGCTACTGGAAGGCAGCAGTATCCACCATTTGTTAAGAATGTATATGCTCATAGTGCCACCCCAATCCAACAATGTCTCCAGAGCTTATCAATTAATTGTAATACAATGGATTCAATCTAACATTGTGCACAATAGATAATGTATAAGGTTATCTGAGAAGAAACTAGGAACAACCAGTAACATACACGAAAGACACCACACCTATGTCTAAATTGTATATACAAGTGCTTGGACTCTGAACTAGAAGCTAACATAGGCCTACCTGCCTTTAGTTAGCCCACTGTTAAAACTGACTGACCATGACATGGTTTGGGAGAGATGGTTGTCTACTTCTCTCACTCTCAGTGATGGCACTTCACTGGGATTGGAGACATTCTTGTCTTCATCAGGCATGCATAGTTTATAGTATCAATGCAGGCACAGAGTGCACACATAAAAATATTATGGGGATTGTATCATGGGGTCACCTCACTGCAGAGTATATATAACAGTGCCTATACATGCTATACAATACAGTTCCTGTAGATTCACAGAACCTCTTGCTGTAATTCTACACCCCTAGCTTATGTAAATTACAGCAATAGTTGCTGGAACCTCAGTTGCCAGCAAACGCTCATGTAAATTTACAGTATATTCTGCTGTTCATTTACAGCAAAACTTGCTGTTCATTTACAGAAAATATTGGTGTTATTTTACAAGACATATTTATGTAATTCTACAACATATTTTGCTGTTTATTTACAATATATGTTTCTGTAGATCTGAATGGTCCTGCTGTATGGTTACAGTGGTTATTACTGTATGATTACTGTGGATTGTGTTGTAGGATTACAGCAACTCACCTCCTGTAGATTTACAGCAAAATGTATTGGCACCAAAGTTGCCAAGGGTTTTTGCTGTAAAATAACCGTGGCTACTACTAACAGTGTTGGAGAACATGAAGCTAGGCTATCCTTCTATAGGACTTTATGGTGGAATTCATCAATGACTTTATGCATGTCAATGTGTTACAGTGATCCAACATCACAATCTCTACTAAAACTTTATGACATACCGTATTCATTCTAGTAAGTGCACCTGATCTAATAAGTTCACCCCTCCCTGGACTCAAATTGTTCAAATGAATTCTAAGAATCAAGATTTTTAGGGCAAAAACAATTATTTTAAGCTTTAGGGGGTGCGCTTATTAAAATTAAGTCTAATAATACTCCAGTGTGTGACGTGGGGAACAGCCCAGAAGGGTGCATAGGGTGGATCCAATGAACCACATCACATCTGCTGTTCGATATCTACACATACAAGCCCTACACTAGTACAACATTCTGATGCTACTACAGGCACAACACATGGTACAGTGCTATCAGTAGGTGTCCATACACCTCGAGTTAAAGCATAAAACAAAGTCCAACCCTGACCTAATGCTAAACATCGTATCCTACCTTAAGCTGAAAGCCTTTGGTTTTAAACCAAAACCCACCTTCAAACTCATTCCCCAACCTTGACCCATATGTAACCTCAACCCCATCCTAAACTCTAAACCCACCACAATCATAACCTCAACCCCTCCATAATCCCAAACACATTTTGAATGAACCTACTTCCCACTCATCCATTTCTAAAACCTACCCTGACCTTAATTACGGCCACACTTAAACTCCAACCACAGCCCTCACTTTTTATCTCGAAGTGAATATAGTAAAATTCCATAGGCTTAACCAAGGAGCCCCGTATTGCACGCCCCCATGCAAAAACCGTGCCTCATATTTCACTGCTATGTGTAGCACCCTAGATAACTATGATTAAATCATTATTCTATGCCAAATAAATGTTACTTTGAACACATCCCACTAAAACAACGTAAGAAAGGTTTGTCCCTCAGTCAGACCAATTCTTGTGAACCTTTGCCATTAACCCTCAATCAGTATGACACAATTCTACATTGATTTGAAATCGTATCACCACCTTGGCCCATTGTCCTAGAGGTCATTGTTGTTAGATATGCTCTACTATATTTTCCAAAAGCTACCTAATTGAGCTTTGACTGCTGACTGACCTTTTCATGTTTACTGATCGTTTAATGTCAACTTGTTGCGCTGTTCGTTTCATATATTTACGTATCAGCCAAATTGATGCATTGGTCACCCCCAAAATCAGTTTATTCCGCTACAAGCTAAAATGCAGCTCAATTAAAGATATCTGGCTTAATAGGATATTTCAAAATTGGTTAAACTATGTTGAAATGTCTCTAAAAAGGGAATATGTTCGTAAAGAATTAAAAAGTATGATTGACCCATCCCACCTTAACTCCAATCCCAACCCAACTACAACCACAACCCAATTTCAACCCAAAATTAACCCCTACCTAATCCCCACCTCAACCCCAACCTCACTATAATCCCAACCCATCCTCAATCTAACCCCTACTTGGCCCCAATGCCGCCTCAACCCCACACCCACTTCAAACCCAAACCCCAACCCCTATCCCACCACAACGTCAGCCCACCCCCACCTCAAACTCAACCCCACCCCCAACCTTACCCCAGTATAACCCTTACTCCACCTCAACCCCGACCCAACAGCAATCCCAACCCATCTTCAACCGCAACCCAACATCAACGCTAACCCACCACAATCCAATCCCGCCTTAACCCCAACTGTAAACTTAATCTTTCAAAAGCAACCTCATCTTACCCCCACCCAGAAACCCCAAAGAATTGTAAAAGTAAATGCCACTGCCATGAGTGGTTAGAGGTGTTTTGGGTGTTAACTACATTCTCAATTATTTAGCAGGATATTTCGGGCCAGCATTATCAGGGGGTCACCTTTGTGTGAATATACTGATGGTCCAAAGTTTGGTCTGCATTTACTACCTTTGGCCAATATATCATTCGGTAGCTGGGATCTCATTTCAATGATTAAAATAATGCATTTTGAAGTCCTTAAAAGGCATAATATGGGTCACTAATCTTTTCTGCTCCTCAAAAGACATCTGCACAGTCATGAAGATTGCCCTTACCCGTGAAAGCCTTCTTAATGGCAACCCGGAACTGCTTGAGTCTCCATACATAGATAATGGGGTTCACCCAGGTGCTGCTCCAGTACACGAGCTTGGTCATCAGCTCCATGGAGAGGAGGGTTGGGGTCACCCTCGAGTGCAACAAAAGCACCATGACATACTGAGGTATCATGCACAGTATGTATGCCCCTAGTAGTGTCCCCAGCATCCGACTGATCTTACGGGTCCTCTTGTTGACCAAGGCCTCGACCGAATTGGACACCTGCTGGGCTGCAGTGATTGCTCTTGATTGCTTGTGGGCAATCTTAGTGATGGCGATGTTGAAGCCGATGGTGAGGGAGAGGAAGATCAGGAACTGTGGTGTCATGTAGAATCGGTAGATGGATGGGAGAAGGAAGACAGAGAACTTACAAGTCATACCCAAAGTGAGGAAGCTGGCAAAGTACATGATGAGGGGTGTGGAGACGATGTAGTAGGTCCAGGTGAGGAAGATGAGGGTCAGGGTCCTCCTGGTCGTGATGAGCGTCGGGTAGCAGTACGGGAAAGCAATGTAGATGTAACGGTCAATGGAGATGTACATAATGTGCACCAGGCTCGCAGCGAGAGACAGAAGATTAATAGTCTGCAAAAAACGGATGTCATAATCACAAGAGAAAACAAGAGATAAAAGTAAAGGATATTGGCATGGTTAGCAGCATGGGATAGGATATTGATGATATAATATGGAGAAAAAAATAAAATAACTAATTGTATAAAGAATAATGTTTTATTTCATTTAATTGATGGATGTTGTCATGGTAACCAATTCTACATAGGATGTTGATGTAATGAAGAGGGTTTCATTGTGATAAAAAAAAACCCATAAAATATAGATTCATTAATGATCTGGTGTTTTTTTTTCATAGGAACCTGACATGGATATCAGTGTACTTAATATAGAGGGTGTTGTCAAAGTAATCAGACATAGAATATTGTGGTAACTAATATAGAATGCCTTGTTATAGTAATCAAACATTGAATATGACCATTCCTGCTATTGAGAGCATAGCCATTGTAACTACACAAAGACAAGGTACTCAAGAACGGTGACAAATTTCGTACAGACTGCAATGATGTTTTACCTGTTCACTTAGACAGAAAGGTATGAAGTAGATGCTGTCAGCGTAGATACGATGGAGAACAGTCAGCGGTACGGCGGCTATACTGGTCAGATCTGCCACTGCCAGACTGCAGATTAAGTAATTGGAGCTTTTGTGGAACGCCTCAAACCTGACAGGAGGAGAGCAGGCCTTAGTATTCACACATTACATATATACTCTAACAGTTGTATACTAGAGGAGGAGGCATAGCTACCTATAAATTTTATTTTTTATTTTGAAGATCCGTTCATTAGATCAATTGTTGAAGTCAGTGAGGCAAATTCACAAACTGAGGGTACACCTTGTACATGGGTACATACAGGTTTGATGGTATATGAACTAACATCACTCAGGCCAGACTTTGTGAAAATGCACAGGTCATAGAAAATGCCGCAGGACTGGCAGAAATTGTACGGATACCAGAATAAATTTTTGGCTTCTGTTCTGCACCTTGACAAAAATGCCAGACTTTTCTACAGAGGTTATATAATTGAAATACATGGTCTTTTTCTTGTTTGAGAAACACAGAGGCTCCCTATGTTTTTTGGTATGGTTCAGTCCTGTAATAATTGAACTGGGCCTGAACAATGAAAAAAGAAAGTGCAGGACCAAATGTCCTGCACGGTGGACAGTTTTCACAAGAACCATCAGGCCAATTCCAGCCGCTTTACCTAGTTCATTTATTTTCATTTATGTCTACCTTTTTCAATTTTGAGACCGATTATATATCAGAAACAGGTGACGAGATGTTAAAGTATTTATTCTCACCTGGCGATGATGAAGATGGTCAGAGTGTTTCCTATAATGGTGAGTAATGCCCAGAGAACACGTAGTGAGAAGTAGAGGTAAAGGATAAACAGTGGCACAGTGTGCACCTCTGCTACCACTGCTGTAACCAAGTCCCAGCTTGCTACTGTAGAGTTTCTACCCACCTCATCCAACAACCAGTCGACTTGAGCAGATGTCCAATTCTCATTGTCAGAAACCCAACTGCCGTCGGTGGAATCTTCCATCGCTGACCAGTTTGTGCCGTTAAAGGTCAGGCCTGATGCTTTTTCAGAGGTCCAGTTTTCTTTCATTCTGTTCAAATTGGTTTCATTTGAGGAGATTTTAAGTAGACTCGAGGTCCAAGTCCCAACAGTAGATGTCCAACTTGTGCTGGTGTTTCTACCCATCCAGGTTCCATTTGTTCCCATCAAGGTCTCGTTTCTTCCAGTTTTCATATCGTTCATTTTAGGATATTACACCGTGTTTTCTGCAACAGGCAAAGCGTTTTTCTCTGGAGGAGCCTTCAAGTGCTGATGACAAAGGTCGGTTTGCCTGAGACCTTCTGTCCTGGCACTGTTTGAGAATGTCTGCACAGTTGTCTTGTATGGATACTAGATGAAGAGTTTTTGACTCTATGTTATCCATGAAGGTCAAATCCCAATATATTAAGATTGACAGAAAATCTGAATTCGTTAGAGACAAATATCCAAATATTTGGTTTTAAGCTTTTCCTCTGGCAACCCCGACTATCACTGTGACTAGATGTTGCATCATCACTAGAATGGAGGCCGGAATGATTGAAATAACCTTGAGACATGTCATAAACTGAAAATTGAACTTGTAAGTAACTCCCTCCAACTATACCCTAATTCATTACAAAGCACAGGGGCAGGCTACAATGCAGTTATTTCTGTGCAACATAACTAATATGATATTACAGGTTTTCGCTGAATCGCATTCATCGCATTGTGTTTGTAGCTCAGACATGTCCCAGGCAATGCTGCTGCAGGTAATGAAGACACAAAGCATTTCGCATTACATTGCTCTGCGGCATTTGACAATAGTTATGCCAACTAAAGTGCATACAAAGAGGTATTTGATGATTTCAAGAGGAGGCATTCTGATCATTTAATGGTTCATTTTATTCATATAATATGAACTCTCTACAGATTGTATATATCATTTGAAAGGTATTTTCGTGTGTGAAATTTCCATGCACATCTGATTTTTAGGATCTACTTGGATGCCCAGATTAAATGAAAAATAAGTACCGGATTAAATGAAAAATAAGTACCGCGCGGAAATAATATTATCTAGATTTACAGTTACAGTTATGAGTTGATTCTGAGTTGACATGTCAATATTGCTGATGAAAATGAGCAATCTTTCACTTTTGATATATCAACCTTTGATCTGATGTTAAAATGGTGATGGTTGAGAAAATTGAAAAATGGACTGGGAATGGGTGTTGACCTTAAGTAGGATAAATGTTGAAAGAGATACGCTGACCATACATAGGATTTTGACATTTCCAAAGGACTGTCCTGAAGACCAGGGGATCATGTTGCCTTTAGGTTAACCCTGTAGGTACCAGTAATGCATTAATCTAACTATTCTAATGGTCTTTATGATTCATAGGTACAGCCGTGGTGGGTAACTGAGAAGGAGTACATACATGCATTATGCCCACCTGACACAATCCTAAAGCATGTGTTAGGAAGCACACTTAGCTGCACTTTTATTTGTGCATCATGTCAACCAAGGAGCAAATGCAGCCCTTAAAAAAGATAAATGGATCGTGAAGCACATGGACATTCTATATTTTTTTAGTCACTTTTCATTTGTGATTGGTATGTTGGCAAATATAGCCCAAGGTCCACTAGGCGGCACAGGGTGGCAGTGTTTCCATGTGGCATAGGTTTTCCTTTGTTCTGTTTGTTGTTGTTGACATTATGTGTCAGCTACGCATGAATGTCGCGGTAATTTCCTGTCAATATTGCCATTCACACACCTGTGCATCCTAGAACAATGGACTTTGACGTGTCGCCTGAGACGCTGGCGCCTTGTGCCGCCTATAGTGGAGCCCTGGCATCTAACAAAGTCCTTGTCAGTTGTCTCAGGAATGAAATAGATAAATGAGATGTCTACATTGCTTCCTGACATGCCAAGTATCTGGTTCCTTTGTATAAGAAAGCAGTCCAAGACAGCCACCAAGGTAGAGCATAAACACCTGAATGTGTTAACCCAATAAGGACCGATGATGCAGAAGTGCATCATGCTCTGTAGTCGGCATGATGCACAGAAGAATTACCAGTGAGCCTGTGGCAGTGTATCATTGCTCTAGAGTCAGCATGATGCATGATTGCAGCTCTGGCGAGTCAATTGCCATAGTTGCATTTATTAGTTATGACTTCAAATGAGCATGACGCATGAATCCTTTATTGACCCCAGACGGGTCAAGCTTCTAAGATTTTAGAAATGATTCATGTTGGATATTTGTCATATTGTTGATAATGCGAATGACAGTGATAATCAGGGTTTCACACAGAACATATCTGGATATATTTATGTTTGCCTACAGTGATATGGCCCTCTACTATAGGCTAAGGCTCCTACTAGCCTAAATTATTTTCCTATCATTTATGCAGAGTGGGATGAGTCCTTATAAAGTTCTGTTAATATTCACAGAATAGACAACGATTTTCTTCACATCGAGACTGTCTGCTTTTCTATAATGCACGAATGCATCTGAGTGCATTATAGAACATCAGACAGTCAAGACCTTGCTCAGGCTTGCACTGTACTCCTATAATGCACTCAAGGTCACTTCTATCACGTAGCACTGCCAGCCGTTTTATAATGTGTATTAGTAGAGAAGGCACATGCATCACTTGGCTATCTTACTCTATCAATTCAGAACTCTCAATTTATTGAAACGTTATAACACACAGGGGTGAAGGAAGGCACTTGTAACAATAGGTTGCGTTGGTACACCTATTATCTAGAGTCCTGCTGTGCCCTCCCAGCAGGTCTCATACCGCATCTAGAGTAGCCGTGCATATTACTGGCATCAGGGCTTTTACTGACACCCTAGCATTGTACAGCAGGTCTAGCAAGATGCACATGAGTTTAAGATATTTTTTTCCCTTCGTGCCCATTCTTTAGACCTTTCTCTCTCAGCCTATGTGCAGAATAGTGAGAAAATCAAGTTTGTATAGGTTGTGATATTGCCCTACAGGGGTTCCTGTTTGACGTTTGGCCTGGTAGGACTCATTAGGGTTGGGGGTGGTGTCTGGAGCCGCTCCATAAAATGACGAGAAACCATACAGTTGTGGGGGTGTGTCGACTGATGGAACAGCCTGATTATAAAATGTTGACAAACCCATTTTCTGAGTGTTTAACAAATGAAATTTATTTAAGGCCCGGGTTTAAGGCATATCAACTGCGTATACGGTATACCCAGTTATACCATGATTTCTTGGTTACTCAGTGCTTTTTGGTGGATATTCCCAACCACATATCTGTCGATATTGCACACCCTATAGGCTGTAACATCAATTTTGTAAGGCGTGCGGTTATCCATGGATAACCCGCACTCAGTGTGGTTATCCATGGATAACCCGCACGCCTCTCCTGTCCTTCCATGTCATATGTTACATGTTAAAACTAGTCCAACTCCCTATGCAGTGCGCCACAGGGACTGACGAGAGACGATATGTGTTTGCTTGGTTAGATAGTAGAGGTAGGCGGGACGAGTCCCAGTCGCTCACATTCATAGATATGAAGCTGAGAGGGCCGTTGAAGGAGGCGACACGGTGGTCTAGCGGTTAGCGCATTGCGCCCAGCTGTGAGAGGTCCGTGGATCGAGCCCTGGTCTGGGCGCATTTCTTTTTCGCCGTGTGCGCTGTCGCTGTCCACTGCCGGGCGAGGGGCTATTTTTCGCCGTGTGCCGCTGCCAAGGCTAGCCGAGACGGGCGCTGTCGCTGTCCGCTGCCGGGCGAGGAGTTGTATTATACACAAACATAACAGTGAGATGCATTGAAATCTTTAGCCGTGTGCCGCTGCCAATCCAAGCCGAGACGGCCGCTGTCGCTGTCCGCTGCCGGGCGAGGAGGTGTATGTACCTGTACACACACTACGGCTGGCTTCGAGTCCCGGGGAGGGGGAATAATTTTTGTTTTCAACTTGAATTTACTGGTATTCTATTGATTATTTATTGGTTTCGTGGTATAAAATAGTCAATGGATAATTCATGACTCGTGTGTGTTAGCAAAGGCTAATAACACTCGGCCTACGGCCTTGTGTCATTATCCTTCACTAACACACACTCGTCATGAATTATCCATTGGTCACTTGTTCAATATTGTTTGCATCTTGGAGAAATTAACATTCACTAAAGACAGATATATTTAGGATAACATTTTGACCAGAGCTCTTAACCCCAGAAAATATACAAGACCGCCTGTAGGGTCAGAGGCTGTTCCTTCTTATATACCCTGCCTTCCCCTTCACATGATTAAGTACTAGCACTTAAGACGCACTTGGCATATCCTTTTTAAGATGATGCGCGAGTCCTATTTTAGTCACTTTCAAGATTTTGAAGAAAAGAAAAAGAAAGAAAAAAGGTTTAGAAGTTATACTATGCCACATTGATGAACTTGAAAGGTCACTCATATGAACAAACATAGTTCATATAAGCATGTAAAACTAATAAAAGCGACTTACCTGTTATTGACTTCTTCTCTGTCGTCCAAATATACCACAGTGAGGCACAGCAAGGGTTTATCCTCGATTGACAAAGTGATCCCTCCTCCACCATGAAATGACACCAATTCCACTTTCAAGAAAACATGTAAAATCATATGGGGCCCCAAAACACCCTCAAGGTCCATGGATGTTGATTGACTAAACTTCTGAAATTGTCTTTGTCTTCTCTACATTGACATTTTTGTTTGGCGGGACATAGCAACCAGGATGGGTGGGGGAGGTATTATGATCAGGGAGTGGTGGGACATAAGGACCAGGTTGGCAGCTACGTATGAGACATTGCTACAGTGGTACATTATATCTATAAATCTATGTGAAGAGTTGGGCCCAAATTAGACATAATCAAAATATTGATATGAAATCAATCGATATGGAAAGCTTACATTTGGAAACTGCCACTTGCAGACGATGATGAATACCCCAAGTAAATTCTGGTGCCTTTATTTGCTATGCACATACCTTGATTACAGAGGTGAGGGGTTACTTTGGCAAAGTCACCACTCACCTCCGTAATCAAGGTCTGTGCATAGCAAATAAAGGCACCAGAGGGCAGCACTGTTCCCTTTACTTTCTCACCCTTACTATAGCATATGGATAATACCTACACAGACTAAATCTGGTAACCAGTCCACGCCCATGGGTGAAACAGAGTGTGACTTCTATTGAAAAGAGGGTACCTACTGACAGCTCTTTATACCATAGGAGCAACACGCTCCTGGAGCCAATTTACATATCCTGAACTAATACATTTATATAGTAGCTCCTTGCTTCAGCAGCCCATGCATGTTTACCTCCATTTCTCCATTACTACTGATGATACAAGCAGTCCATGCATGTTTACCTCCATTTCTCCATTACTACTGATGATACAAGCAGTCCATGCATGTTTACCTCCATTTCTCCATTACTACTGATGATACAAGCTATGAAATTTTATCAAAGTACCATCTCTGATAACTATAGTAGAAGGCCAATCTGATAATTTGAATATAGGGGGCTTGGGATCCCCTGTCAATGAACCTTAACTATGTGGGAATAGAAGTAAGACATTTATTTTAATACTTGTGCGATGAGTGGCTTGACAAAATACTGATTCTATGTTATGATGTGCATGCAAGAGCTTCTATTATTGTATAAATGGACTTAAACGTGTTTTTTTTTTTGCTTGGCATTGCCAATTGGTGTTCCTTAAGGGGAGACACTGTCCTATTTTCATGAGAGCATATATGTGTCACTACTGAGTAGTGCAGCAGGTTTATCTGATGCAGCTGATGACGTCACGATTGACAAAATGCATCCCAGTTGTACTTTTACAGCTCTGTAGGGATGCAATCAGATGGTGTTTGTAGCTTTTTCTCCGGCATGTTTTGCCATTTCCCAGGACAATTATTAATAAATGATCCACTAGAAGGTACCTGTGCAGTATCATGACTCTGTATCGTTCACTATTCTAAATGCAACACATTTTGCAGTACCTTCCATATAAAGAACAATGCATTTTGTCCATCATGACGTCATCAGCTGCATCAGATAAACCCGCTGCTCTACTCTGTAGTGACAAATATTTCAATAACCATGCAAGAATCTTTTTATTTGACATAAAAGTAATCAAAATATGCTCTCATGAAAATAGGATGGTGTTTCCATTTAAACAGTGACGTATCTTATGCATAATATTAATTTCACTTGTAAAGTGAAAATAGTGGATTCAAGAGTTTTGTATCCAATTGATGTATTTTGATTTTTCTACGAGGCTTGTCGGCCCAATAGTGCTCTAGAAGAACATTTTATGACTTGAGTGCAATAAAAATTTTTGAAATTGAAATTTAATTGAAACGAAATGAAGCTTTCTGTTGATGGCCGTTTATGCACTGCAGTCTCAAATAAGCATTTGTCTCGAATA
Source organism: Acholoe squamosa (assembly GCA_949317995.1). Taxonomy (NCBI): domain Eukaryota; kingdom Metazoa; phylum Annelida; class Polychaeta; order Phyllodocida; family Polynoidae; genus Acholoe; species Acholoe squamosa. Next base: position 67,851,170 of record OX439046.1, on the reverse strand, counting down.
GAATAAGCACCAGGGTAGCGGGGTGCTAAAGTCAACCTTAAGCACTAAAAACTGTATTTAAATTAGCACCAGTCTCAAATAAGGACTTTGGGTAACGGGGCATTTAACCCTTTAAAGGCCGTAGATGCAGGAGTGCATCATGTCCATTGGTCGTCATGATGCACCAATGAAGTGCTAGCGAGACTGTTCGCCAACACTTCATTGGAGCATCATGCCGACCCTATGGGGTTGATACACAAAATCCTGGAGGGTTGTCATGATGCTCCAATGAAGTACTGGCGAGCAGTCTCGCCAGCACTTCATTGGTGCATCATGATGACCAATGAGCATGATGCATTTTTGCATCAGCGGCCCCTAAAGGGTTAAATCTATAAGTGCCTGGGTGCTTAACCCTTTAGATCTCAAACAACTGCATAGTACTTCCTTAGGACTTTTAACAAATGTATCAAAAGTGAGCATGTCTTCACCATACAGGCCATTAAGTCCTGCACGGTAAAAAGCTTATGTATTTTGATGAGGGCTAGTGGACATAACATGACATACTAAAAGCAATGATACGAAGTCTATATTTGTTCATTTATCTATATCTTGTCTATCTTCATATGAAGTTTTTCTTCTATCAAAATATCATGATAAGAAATGGCTTATATGCTAGTATGGAACCCTGGAAGGCATTTCTCAAGATGGTACAACTAGACCTCCTTCAAATCGTAGTGGTATCCCTCACTCTAATGCTATTACAGCCCTGCATCTATGGCCACTAATGATTATACTGGAGGCTGTTGCAAAAAGATTGGGTGTTCGATTCTCACCGTAGCTAGCACACCTTCCAGTTCCAAGGGATTCTCCAGCCTGAGGGACCAATTCTCACCTTATACTGTGATAGAATTGACTTGCTCTGAATTAGACTGCATTGCAAAACGTTGGGGGGACCGGTTTCATTGTTTTAAAACAAGGAGAGAGGGAGTGGACTGTAAAGGGGGGGGGGTGATTTTACAACTGTTATCTTGTATATCATCTGCAGCTTGATCATAGACTGACTGAACTGCTAGTCCTATGAAATCGTGTATTTAAGTCAGTGACGGATGTAGAAATTTGGCATTAAAATGTGTCCCATCCTTTTTGTATGTACTTTACTCTTAAAGGCAGTGCAGTGCTCTGACCTTGTAAAGGCAGCATTATGCTTTATCCCTGTAATGTCAGCATGGTGCTTTAAGCCTGTAAGGGCAGCACAGTGCTTTAAGCCTGTAAGGGCAGCACAGTGCTTTAAGCCTGTAAGGGCAGCATGGTGCTTTATCCCTGTAAGATCAGCATGGTCCTTTAAGCCTGTAAGGGCAGCATGGTGCTTTAACCCTGTATGGTCTGCATGGTGCTTTAAGCCTGTAAGGGCAGCACAGTGCTTTAAGCCTGTAAGGGCAGCATGGTGCTTTATCCCTGTAATGTCAGCATGGTGCTTTAAGCCTGTAAGGGCAGCATGGTGCTTTAAGCCTGTAAGGGCAGCATGGTGCTTTAAGCCTGTAAGGGCAGCACAGTGCTTTAAGCCTGGAAGGGCAGCATGGTGCTTTATCCCTGTAAGGTCAGCATGGTGCTTTAAGCCTATAAGGGCAGCATGGTGCTTTAAACCTGTAAGGGCAGCATGGTGCTTTAAGCCTGGAAGGGCAGCATGGTGCTTTAAGCCTGTAAGGGCAGCATGGTGCTTTAAGCCTGGAAGGGCAGCATGGTGCTTTAAGCCTGTAAGGGCAGCACAGTGCTTTAAGCCTGGAAGGGCAGCATGGTGCTTTATCCCTGTAAGGTCAGCATGGTGCTTTAAACCTGTAATGTCAGCATGGTGCTTTTAGCCTGTAAGGGCAGCATGGTGCTTTAAGCCTATAAGGGCAGCATGGTGCTTTAAGCCTGTAAGAGCAGCATGGCGCTTTAAGCCTGTAAGGGCAGCACAGTGCTTTAAGCCTGTAAGGGCAACATGGTGCTTTATCCCTGTAAGGGCGGCATGGTGCTTTAACCCTGTAAGGTCTGCATGGTGCTTTAAGCCTGTAAGGGCAGCATGGTGCTTTATCCCTGTAAGGGCAGCATGGTGCTTTAAGCCTGTAAGGGCAGCATGGCGCTTTAAGCCTGTAAGGGCAGCACAGTGCTTTAAGCCTGGAAGGGCAGCATGGTGCTTTATCCCTGTAAGGTCAGCATGGTGCTTTAAGCCTGTAAGGGCAGCATGGCGCTTTAAGCCTGTAAGGGCAGCATGGTGCTTTAAGCCTGGAAGGGCAGCATGGTGCTTTAAGCCTGTAAGGGCAGCATGGCGCTTTAAGCCTGTAAGGGCAGCATGGTGCTTTATCCCTGTAAGGTCAGCATGGTGCTTTAAGCCTATAAGGGCAGCATGGTGCTTTAAGCCTGTAAGGGCAGCATGGTGCTTTAAGCCTGGAAGGGCAGCATGGTGCTTTATCCCTGTAAGGTTAGCATGGTGCTTTAAGCCTGTAAGGGCAGCATGGTGCTTTAACCCTGTAAGGTCTGCATGGTGCTTTAACCCTGTAATGTCAGCATGGTGCTTTAAACCTGTAATGTCAGCATGGTGCTTTAAGCCTGTAAGGACAGCATGGTGCTTTAAGCCTGTAATGTCAGCATGGTGCTTTAAGCCTGTAAGGTCAGCATGGTGCTTTAAGCCTGTAAGGGCAGCATGGTGCTTTAAGCCTGTAAGGGCAGCATGGTGCTTTAAGCCTGTAAGGGCAGCAGAAGTGTCACCACTCATTCTGCCTTCCCTGTCTACTGAAGGTATGTCTCACCCTGTCAAATAATAATTATGTGATGGAACATTAGAAATGCATCCCCTTAGTTAGTAGTAAAACACCCTTAGGAGATGTCTGTACATGTATTGTAGAGTCATGAAATGCCAGACAAGGCAGTTTTTCTTTATAACAGTGAGAACAGTTTCAGCCACCCCCCCCCTTTGTTTTAAAAATAGCTTTCTGCTTATCATTATCAACAAGACAAAATAGGCATTGGAAGCTTTTGGATTCATAAGAATATTAATTCAATCAATTCTTATTAGCAGTAGCCTCTAATTTTTTTGTCTGATATGTACTCTTTTGCGCTTTCTACATAATTCCCTTAATTTGTGTGATGTCTCTTTCTATTTATAGATCCACATTGGGGGAAGGAGGTTATTCAGGTGTCCCAATTGTATCAAAGAGGTGCTGTTGAAACGAGGCATAAGTCAATTGCCAACAGACTTCAGGGCGAATGCCTTACAGGAATGTCTGCTTGGGGAGGATGGGGAGAAACTGGTCGGTGGTGATACTGGTAACACTGCTGCTGCATTTATGTATGAAACATTTTATTTCAAGCTGTTTCTTTTCTCTTTTGCTATTTCTATTAGGAAGTGATTTAGACTATCATACATCGGTATGAAACCTTGCCCATTTTCCATTCAAGAAATAAACAATAGGATGAATATCTTTACTCTACACTGCAAAAATGGTGTTTAGATTTTAAACATGTTTAGGTCTAAACACATTTAAAACCTAAACATATAGGTTAGTCAGGTGTCTCATCGACTACACATTTAGGAAATGAACACTTTTATTCTAACTACATAAGCGTTTACGCTAAACATGTTTAGATGTTTAGAGTTGAAACAGTTGAGTAATATGTGTTTAGATTTAAACATCAATATGTTTAGATACTTGGATGTTGAATCCACACCAGGTAGCAGCACTACCTTTGAATGGACTATCTGCACACAGTTATAATAGATTGTTATGACAAATATCCCCAAATCCCATGTTTATTATGGTTTCATTTCATGGAATGTCATGTGAATAGAAAGGGCAATAGAAAATTGACTAGATTCACCTTATGCCACCATCATTAGCATAAAATAATCAATAAGCTCCATGACTGACACCTAATTGATGTTATTCTGGAATAGATAAGACAATGTCCTTCCTGCCAAGATGTTGTACTTTCTCGAGTCTCTCATTCTGATGCAGTGTGTAATACATGTACACATATATAGCTGTGGCTGACATCTTTGGACACTTTGACAAGTAAACACCTGCTGATGTCCCCCCCCCCCAGTAAATGAGAAAACAAACAAAATATATCTCTTTTTTTAATGCATACATGTCTGCAAATATTAACTCTCCATCAAATCATTTAAACATCTAAGCACAAAATTCATAAACACCTAAACACAAAATTTCATAGTTATCTAAACACAAAGTTTTAACCTAAACACCCACATTTCTAAACACTTGAGCTAAGCACATTGTTTGGCTAAACATGTTAAGGAAATTAATGTGATAACAAAATCTTTGCAAGAATATGTTTAGAATTGTGTTTAGGATCTAAACACCATTCTTGCAGTGTAGGGTTTCTTATAGATTAATACAACCTCGTTTTGATTTTTTTTCTCTTAAGCCCCTTGCCTTAATGATTATTAGAATGGCTAATTTAGTATAGGCAATAACACCTTTCATCATTCATGTATTAGGACTATAGACAGGTTTAATCAGGGAAACATATTGTTTTTGTATGATACTTAATTTAGGTACATAAACAAACACACCAGGCAGTGCCATGCATGGAAATTATGCATTTTAGCAATGGTTGTTTTATTTCACAGAAGCCAGAGAGTTATGGTACCTTACAAGGGGCGGTGTGTGAGGATCTACCAGGATAGTAAAGGTATAAATGTAGCAGTGAACTGCCTGACTGACTGCTTGCTGCTTCAAGAGGAACACATTAAACCACCTTTGAAACATCATCTGTGGGTGCATCTCCTCACTCATGATGGAGTCAGAACAACCGGTTCCAATCCCACTGAAGAATGGCACCAAGTGTTCACCTATCTGATACAGACATTCCATCCACCATTCCTTGGTCTCAGGGTTGTCAAAGATGAATGTGATATAGGGTCCCTACCAAAAGGGAAAAAAGAGGGAAAGGAGGGAAAATAAAGTAAAAAAGAAAGGAAACACAGGGAAAACACAGGAAATTTGAAAATGGGCCAAACATGGAAAACTAATTTTGAGATGTAGTATTAAAACCTAGATCAATGAGTATACGCACAGGCTGAGGGGGGAGGTGTTGAGAATGCTACTTACGCTTTGACAAGGGTTAATAAGAACCAAGTCAATGACCAGGTTAGTAAAAACACCCCTCTTCAGGGAAATTCATCATCAAAGTTCATCCCAAGATCTTTAAAATAAGACATCACTGGCAAAAATATTCCTAGTAGTTATGTAAGAATCTCTCCTTACACATACATTGTTATTCATATCAGAAAATGATGATTAAGCTCAGAATACATCATGAACCATGATAATCATTATAAGGGTCAGGTCGCCAGAAACCAGTAGATTTAATGTTTTTAGGGTCATTTTGGACTCTTTTGGCTCTAGAGAAAGAAATTGTTAACCAATTTGTTTGTTATGCATAATGGGCATTCTTATATTACTGAGAGCAACTTTAATTACCTCCATATTTCATCATTTTGGTACCGGATGTTACATGACACAAAATAAGCCATAACAATGGAACCGGACATCCTAAGTTGGTATTTTTTGGTTTTCTGAGCTGAGGGGATGTCCCTTCATAAATTTGTTCAGGTTATATAAAGTAATTAGAAAAATAATTTTTCTGGCCCTTCAAGGGCAGAATCTTACACTTTCTGGCGACCTGACCCACAAACACAATAAATGGGTATTTTTCATTAAAATATACCTAATAATATGGTGATTTTTATCGTAGTTTTGATCTAGAAGGAATTTTCCATTTCTGGTTTCAGTTTTGGGTTCTTGGTGAAAGTCCCCAAAGGTTGGCATAAAAATCTGTACATTTAGTACAAAAAAGCTCTATTTTGAATATTCCAATCCCTTTTTTGTCCTTACATTAGCGTAGAAGCACTTCAGCAGCTTGGCAATCTTTTCCTTCCCTTTGGTTTCAAATTCAGCCACTTCTCCAACATCTATCAGCCAAGCTGGGTCAGTATGGATTTTAACATTTGCTTTACCATCGCCAGCTTGATCTAGAGGTAAGTCTCTCGCATTTCAAAATGGCGACCCGGGTTCGATTCCTGGCTGGGGTAGAACGGTTTTAAATATGTTCCTCCACTTGTAAGGTGTTCAGGTTATCCATGGGTAACCGCACTGGGTGCCTGTTATCCTTGAATAACCGCATGCCTTACAAAAGTGATGCTACAGCCTTCATGCTGTGCAATATCAACAGGTATGTGCATGGGAATATCCAGAAAAAGCACCCAAAATCACAGAAGTCGTGTAATAATGAACAAGTAACCAGTGGATAATTCATGACGCATGTGTGTTAGCAAAGGATGATTACACGAGGGCGCACACACACAAGTCGACCAAGCCGAAGCGATAGCGCCAGTCAACATTTTAGCTGTGTGCGATGAATCGGTATGAAATGCATTGGATTGTGAAGAATATATACATTTCCAGTAGCAATCTTTAAGATTATCTGAAGTAGATATTCCATATTTGGTGGTAGTGTCCATAAATAAGCTTGCCATTTCGTAATTTTAACGTAAAATCCAATAATCCAACAGTAGATATAGAGCATAACCATGTCCGCTGTCTTCTTCGTCTTGGCAAATGAAAACGAGGCTGACCTAGAAAGACGCTGCTTCGCAGAGGAGGGCAAATGCAGGGAGCATATATTGATTTTTTTTGTGTGTGTAAAACATTATAGAATAAAGTTTAACATCATGTCTCCATGGCTTCAAAAGGAATAACACTCACACAGTAGTAGAAAACAGAGCAAATATCTTTAATAAAGATTATTTTAATAAGTAACAACAAATCATGTATGAAAATTTATGATAATAAACAAATGCGTGGGCACATCTAAATGAACAATTGTAACCCTTGCGCATAGACGTGTATAGCGTGGACACATCTACCACATTTACGCTTAATACTAATTAGTAATATCAGGTGTGAGACGAGGCTGAGAAGAAGACCCATACTCAGAACATAGCCTGTACTTAAGAGTATCCACATGGATATATCTGTAGACAGCATTAGAAGTATACCCAGTGCCATTTCTGACCTTGCCTCTCTGTGATCAGTGGGCCATGACCCCCCTGTACTGGTGTGCATCCAAGCAGAACATGAGTTGATATGACTGTGTGTGTGCTGCTGAGGTGTGAGTTTAGCCCCCTTCCACCTGTCCTTAGTATTTTCTTGTAGAAAAGGCTTTGAGCTTTTACATGGGCTTAAGATTTTCTTTAGGAAATTTAACACCAAAATCGGAAATATGTTTTTGTGTTGGCTACAGGTACACTTAATGGTCATTTGGACACAAAATCTGTGATTTCCTCTACATTCTTCATGTTGACTATGTTCCTGGGTAAATAAATCTTTCTTTTTTATGTATAGCTATTGTCAAATCCATAGAAATAATAGAAACTGGTAAAAAAGATACCTTCATGTCACTTTAAAATCATCCTTGGCCCCATTATCATGCTGAATACAGGGCTAGAAATGGCCACGGTCCTACATCTAGGCTTGAGGCAATAAAGAGTGCAGTCTTCAACCTGAATATACGTGTTGAGTAATACTAAACCCAATTTAATAGGTGGCGCTGGACACAGGCTCTTATACACAGTAGGCTCTATTTTGAATATTCCAATCCTTTTGTCCTTACATTAGCATAGAAGTGCTTCAGCAGCTCGGCAATCTTTTCCTTCCCTTTGGTTTCAAATTCAGCCTCTTCTCCTATGTCTATCAGCCAAGCTGAAAAAAAATTATATAAATAATAATAAACAAATGCGTGGCCACATCTAAATGAACAATTTTAACCCTTTTGCATATACGCATTCAATAGCGTGGACATATCTACTACATTTACGCTTAATACTAATTAATCATATACCTGTTGAGTAATACTGAACCCAATTTACAATTATAATTTTGTTCATGTTTTCTTCAGGTTTTCATGTTTGTTCACATTTATCTTTATATATGCTACACTATAGGGCTCAGTATTGAGGTCCAGTGGGTCTGCCATTGCTTGATCTGAGACCTGGCAAGATATCACTAATAACAGCCCGCATGATGGGTACCAGGTGTTACATAATTTACCCAAAGATTCTGCAGTAAATGTGGGGGGGATATCTCATTGGTCAATATTGTATCCCGGGTCAGCCCTATAGCAGTTGACACATACTGACTTATATACATCGTTTGATTATAAAAAACAATATATATGCTCCCTGCGCAGTGCGGTCTTTGCTTTCTTATACATGTTCTATCCCACGGACTCTGGGACGGTGGGGGTGCCAAGTACCATGTATTATCATTATTTACATTCTGTCAAAGTGATTTTTATATGAAAAGAAATTAAATGTATTTATCTCGGAATATCTTAATGCCCCAGGAGATTTGTTTGTGTGTATTGGCTGCTTTGGAAGCCATTTCGAGGTGGTCTAGGGTATTTTGGTCTATTTGTCCGAACCTTTTCTCTTTGTTATGGTCTTGGTTCACAGCTGGCGGAACTTTTTTGAAATCCTCATCGCCTAACAAATCTAAGTTGGACTTTTTCATGGCTCTCACAGTTTTCGAGATGATTGTTTTCATTTGTGAGGAGCTGTATGTCATATTCTCTATATCCTTTAGCATTTACTTTAACTACAAATCCTTCTATCCACTGGTCTTCATGTAGAACCTGAACAAAGTTGCCTTTCTCGAATTTTGGCTTCGGTTTTAAATATGTTCCTCCACTTGTAAGGTGTTCAGGTTATCCATGGACAACCGCACTGGGTGCCTGTTATCCTTGGATAACCACACGCCTTACAAAGTGATGCTACAGCCTTCATGCTGTGCAATATCGACATGTATGTGCATGGGAATATCCAGAAAAAGCACCTAAAATCACAGAAGTCGTGTAATAAACACTAATACAGTGATACCACTAGGTACACCAACCACTTTATAATGTAATACAGAAAATATGTTAATTAAGGCATATATTCTAGCTATGGGCCCCAAAATCATTATTTACCTCATAGTATACCCGACTAACTTGGATACTTTTACTTAGCATTCTTTTCCTTCTTTTATTAAGTCCATATGTGTAACTACTAAACTATTGATACACAATGTGTAGTGGTTCATCTCTTCGGTTATAGTAAATCAAAACGAACAGAGGAGAGATTTTGGGTAGGCAACCTAGCTTTTATTTGTCTTAGTTACACAGAGACTACATGCCGTCTATGGCATTCGGTTACCTAAAGGTAACTACCAAATGTATTGAGTGGTGGGTAGGTCCACAACTGGTGAAATAGCGACAGAACTGCCCTTATATAGGGGAGAAAGCCCATGGAACTCAGTCATGTGATGTGTGACGGACAAGTGGTAGGCCCCCTGGTGTAATGGATATGAACCCAGGACCTTGTTTCAATAGATTCCACGACAGGTTCAACCAGCTATGACTGGAGATGGGCCAAATCTTACCACCTGATCTTAGGATTTTGGCCATAGTGACCAAATAGCTGGCTACATTACTGGGTGATCATACTGCATACTGACTATATAGCCACCAGAGCAGTGACTCAATAATATAGCATCCCTGGCTTCAATCATCCTCTGAGAGATTGTGGGATCATAAACATCTATGCATTTTTGATCTAGCCTATGCATTGATTTTGCAAGATTATTCTAATTAATTGTGTTGTGCATTATATATATGGGCTCCTAGAAAAAAATAAGCAGTATGCAGAATCATGACCATTGACCTTTTTCAAAACTATGGTCCATTTTCATGAGAATTGACCATGTGTGTGACTGTATAACCGGGTGAGATCACCTTTATATAGGTAGGGACGAGTCATTTATTGCCATGTGGGGGAGGGGGGCTTGATGGATTTTGGCGGATGGGCAAATTTTTTTCTGACAAAAATGATTGCGACCCCCCTGAAAACTGATTTTACAGAATGACCCCCCTCAAAAAAAAAGAAAAAAAAGAAACACATGTGGAATGACGCGATGGGTATTTGAATTGCCCAAGGGAGTCTTTTCCAAAATGACTCCCCTATATTTAACAACCTTTCCCCCACCTGGCAATATATGACTCATCCCTTACTGCAGTCCTAGGCTCATTTGAACACAGGAGTGCATACTAGACCATGAAGCTGGTATGACTGGTCACTATGTAGCAAATAGTGGCCCCTACGACTGGGTGCTATGACTTCATAGTGGTGGGAATTGAATCAGTATTTGAATAAATAGCAGCTGCTATTTTGAAGCCTGTACTGTAGCTCACTATTTAGTCACTGGTATGGAGTCATTTCTTATACATCCCACTATGATTTGAGGCCATCCTGTCGTGGAAACTATTGAAACACGATCCAGAGGCAGGTGCTGCCACATGCCATCAAGATCCCTCCATTACACCCGGATACCTGGATCTGAGTCCCAAGGGTGCATGAACGTAATGAGTGTAATATATGATAATACCATACCCCTACACAAAGTTATAAATATGCTCCTCACAATATGCACATTTAATATTTGCCTGTAATGAGTGCCATAGTATACACTCATATTTTACCCTGGAATCATAAATAATGTGGGTAGATGGGTAAAGGTATGTACCCAATCTGAAGGAAGGTAGCAGGTGGAAACAATGGAAACATTGCACATAGTCATGAGCCTACTGGTAGACTGGCAGAGATGTGTAAGTTGTGTCATACCCTGTGCTCCATTTTTGTGAGAGCTGGTCATATGTCTATTGGACATCATCTGCACCATGATCAAGCAATAAAAACCGCAAACAAAAGACCAATGAATAGTTCAACAAAAAAAGCACCAATGAAAGCTATTGGAAGTTTTCACATTCCTCATGATAGGAAAGAAACTGCAAGAAATTTCTTCACCATATTTTGCAGGGATTAAGATACGATCATTATGAGAATTCTATGAGCAAACAATCAGATTACTGGAAGAGTCTAGAAGCTACAGTAAAAGGGAAAATGCAAAAGTCTATTATTCAAAAGATGAGTTATGACAAATAAAAAAGGGAAATGAACTTATATTATGAATTAAGGTAGTTTCAATCTTTGACCACCAGGGGACGGTGGTATAGATGGTAGAATATCCTTTTAAGGACCTATTTCCAGACTGAGGTGTACAAGTTGATCACACTCTGATAAACAGAACATGCACAGTATTACTACACGCAATACATATCTATTTCTACCTACCATAAAACCCCGGCTATAAGTCCACTACACCTATAAGTCGACTCTCCAACTTTTGAATTTAAATCGACTTATACAAAAAAAAATGCAAAAAAAAAAAATGCAAAAAGATAGCAAAATCCCACCTTTTAGTCGACCCCCTAACTCTTGAGAATCTGGAGGTTGTTGGTCCGATTTTGTGCCTTTTATTCAAGTAAATTCAAAGGAAATTATCAGAAATTTGAAATAGTTTTCTGTTATAGCGTCATAGCTTGAATGTAGCTTGTAATATTCATGTGAAAACTACGTTTGAGGTAAAACTTAAGAACCAAACATTCTAAGAAATGTGTTCCTCTAGGTTTCTGTTAGCCTGTCCGTTTAAACTTTTAAATTCGTCAAAATCCCGCCTATAAGTCGACCCCCTTTTTTTACAAATAGAATTAAACTTATGTAAAACAAATTGAAAATATGAAATAAAATTTGACTTATAGCTTGGGTTTTACGGTAGTGTTACATAGGGTATTCCCCTCTGGTAATCATGAACAACGTTAAAGATTTGAAGGAGGAAGTTGTAATGACATACAGCGCATAGACATGTCTTGCACCATAGATGTATTATAAGGTGAGGCTCCACTACACGATTTGTTGGTACATTCTCACCTAATTTTATCCCTATAGTTCCTATGGTATAGGGTGTTGACATTCCTATATTGTAAACATGAGATTCAAAATTGTAAACATGAGATTTCAGGGGTTATTTTATTGGTGATCTCTCTCCTTATGTGCCATATTTATGAACTAACCTGCACCTGCACAGACTCTGTGATTGGGTGGGAGTTCAATATATAAACATCAACACAGCAAAATATAAATAACAACACAGCAGTCACACAGATTGCAGGGTCTTGTACTGTAAAAATCAAACCTGTCTGATATTGAGTTGCAGAGAGTCATCAGAGTGAAGGTCTGCAATATTTACAATAGGTCAACTTGATTTAGTAAACAAAAACATCTTTTGGCAACAAAAATGTACACAAGCCTTCCCCACATAAACAAAAAGCTCTCTCAATCTTCTATTTACACCTTGAAATAATAACAAATACCACTCTATAATCTGTGTTTGTGTCTGCTTTTGTGAGAATAGCTCTGATTTTCAGCAAAAATGGCGTAGTGGAGCCTCACCTCTTCATAGAGTCGTGGCTGCAGCAGATATATTTAGATGTACATACTAGAAGTGAAACAGATCTACGCAGAAAGGCACTCCCAACTTAGGAGTGGAAGGACTCACAAAGGTAATTTACAGTTTACCATTTGTCACCTAATATGGGTCAGCCTTATCTAATGTAACTAGTTGTAGAATTAACTGGTCACCAAACTGCTCTTCCGGAATCAGAGTCTGTCTGAAATCCACTGCTGGATCAGTTTGGGAGTGGTCATTGCTCTAGAACAGGGAGACAGAGAATAGTATATATAGGGGGCAACTGTAATTCTGTAGGATTTTGTGATCATGATAGATCCTCAGGTGGAATCTATTGTTTGAAAGGTGCTGATAGAGATATGATACTGCTCTTATTTCTACCTTAGATTTTGACATATTTTTGGGCTAATTGTGTAAATTACACTGATTATAACTTCCTGAGTGTTAATTGGATGAGGAAGAAGCTCTAGTGGAAAAGGAGGCATTTGCTGCTAGTGGAGTTATAATGTAAATGTCTATGCTAGGTATTGCTATGTGGGTTCATGAAAACTATTGACCACCATTCACTTTTACCACCACTCAATTATGAAATGCTTTGTGGTCAATGTTTGTAGTATCTGTATGGCTGATATTAAGAAAAACTCCAATATGCTGTGAATTAATTATTGGCCAATAAACACATTTTCAAACTCAAACTGACGAGGATTTCAGAGGATCATGAACACCTTTTTCCTGTGAAAAATAAAACACAAATTGCCATGCAATATTTCTGTTGCTAGGCAGAATATATTTCTGTTGCTTAGCAACCTCTGGAGGTTAATTCAAAAGATCCTAAGATCGCAACCTCAGTGATCTTAGGAGTTATTCTGCCTTATCCTATTAAGCGATCTTAAGATTAGACTGCATTCACTTTTCCTAGCCAGCACTAAGATCGCATCGATCCTAGCCTCAGCCCTCCTACACTATTCGTAGAAGTACTGACTGGGTACAGGGGTAAGAATCCCAAAATAAAGGAATAGCTGTGGAGTCACTCTTCTTCACAACAGTGTTTATACCATCATTCCCCGTCCCCATATGGGCTAACAAAAGAGCACAGGGTGCAGTTGACCCCATACAGTATTCAAGAGTTGTTCCCATGAATATATGATTCATGCTTACCTATTAGAAGCATTGTGCCCCCTGGAGCTTAATTCAAAACATCCTGGGATCGCAACCCCAGCGATCTTAGTGTAGGCACATATCATAATGCCTGGCCAGTCTACCCTATCTAATGCAGTGGTTGCAGGCCTGTCAGGAATAGTAAGTCCGGGGATCACTTCATTGTTCCTTTTCCAGCACTAAGATCACTGCGATCTTAGTGAAAGAATTGCATAGTGGTTTCACCTGAGTACAAGAGGACTTACAGGGAACACTCCTGATTGAAAGAGTGAATAGCCTGCTGCATATACATAAACAGGGGAGAGAGGACATTTACTGAGAGTCCTTGAGGGCCCTTAGGCCTACTCATGCGTTAAGGGCACTTTTTCCTTCTCAAGCTTTGAAGTGAAGTCCTACCCAACTCCCTTTGGTATACTCTTGCTGCAAGCCAGACTCTGTCTTGGGGGAATTTCATCTGTCTCTCTCTATTGAGGTAAGATATTTTTATTTGATCCTGGTTGAACATTTGCATTAAAGTTGCAGATGGAATCTAATATATTTCTTAGCCCATATGGGGACAGGGAACGATGGTATAAGCACTCTTGTGAAGAAGAGTGACTCCACAGCTATTCCTTTATTTTGGGACTCTTACCCCTGTGCCTAGTCAGTACTTCTTGGAATAGTGTAGGAGGGCTGAGTCTAAGATCGATGCGATGTTAGTGCTGTCTAGGAAATGTGAACGCAGTCTGATCTTAAGATCGCTTTATAGGATAAGGTAGAATAATTCCTAAGATTGCTGGGGTTGCGATCCCAGGATGTTTTGAATTAACCTCCAGGACAAAGAGAGAGAAGGGAAGAATTATCTTACAGTGCACTTAACGCATGAGTAGCCCTAAGAGCCCTCAAGGGCACTCAGCAAACGTCCTCCCTCCCCTCTATATGTATGCAGCAGGCTATTCACTCTTTTAATCAGGAGTGTTCCCTGTAAGTGCTCTTGTACTCAGGTTAAACCACTATGCAATTCTTTCACTAAGATCACAGTGATTTTAGCGCTGGAAAAGGAATAGTGAAGTGATCTTAGGACTTGCTATTCCTGACAGGCCTGCAACCACTGCATTAGGGTAGACTGGCCAGGTCTTATGATATGTGCCTACACTAAGATCGCAGGGGTAGAAATCCCAGGATCTTTTGAATTAACCTCCAGGACACAGATTGATGTTGTAAATATCACACCTTGGCACAATGCAAATCCCATTTTTAATTTGCCAATATATGGCTGATGATGTTGGCACTTCTGTTATGGAAAATTCCAGAAATATTATGTTGCTTGGCAACCACTACTAATACCAAAAAAATGAACGACCCCATCTGATTCCCTGTATCAGCTTTGGGGGGGGGGTAAGTGTTGTTAGTTTGGGAATTTTCCCATCCAATTAAAAGAAAAAGGCTGAGATAAAATAAATGACTACAGGAGGTTCTATACTTCTGTCCTCCTACAGGGCATTTAAGGAAGACAGGAATTTATTTTTCATGTATAATGGACGATGAGGACATTTTACAGCTTAAAGATCCTGCATGTAGTGCACACCCTCATATTGGGGCCCCATAAGGGCAGCACGGTGCTTTAACCCTCTCAGGACCTCAGGATACTTCAACCCTCTACACCCCACTTCCATTGCGGTCACCCTATTCCATCAGTCAAGATTACAATTCTGTTGCCTATCCGCCCAAAAATGTGATGGTATCCTGACAGATGGAATAGAGTGACGGCAGTGGAAGTGGCCCTTGAGGGCAGTATGGTGCTTTCATCGTTCCTGTGATTATGGTGAAACTAGCATCACAGCTGTTCACCTCTGCCTATATTTTTATTCATTTATGAATCTGTTGCTTATCTTCATATGAAGTTATTGCACTATCAAAAATACCATGATAGCCGTTGTATAAGAAATGGCATATATGCTAGGATAGAACCCTTTGCGATGGCATAGATGGTGGAATATCCCTTTAAGGACACAATAATCACTAAGTGAGTTGTACAAGTTGGTCACACTCTGATAAATAGAAGATGCGCAGTATGTATACAAAACATTATCCATTTCTACCTAGTGTTACATATAGAGTATTATACCTCTGGCACCCGAGAGAAGGAAGTAATACTGACACACAGAGATATGGTCGGGTTGTCATGCACTAATAATCTCTTTCAATAGAGTCGTGACTGGAGCAGGTATTTAGATGTGGATATTAAGAGTGAAACGTTCCCTAACAGATCTTCGCAGCAAAGGCACTCTCAACATAGAAGCGGAAGGACTCATAAAGGTAGTTAACAATTTACCATTTGTCACTTAAGATTGGTCAGCCTTCTCGAGTTTGAACAGTTGTAAAATTAACTGGTCACCAAAATTGCTTTGCCTGAATTAGAGTCTGTCTGAAATCCACCGCTAGATCAGTTTGGGAGTGGTCATTGCTTTAAAACAAGGAGACAGGAAAAAGTAGGGGGGCAACTGTAGGAATTTCGTGATCATGATAGTTTTGCAGGTGGAATCTATATTTTGAAATGTGCTAAAGATAAGATACTGCTTTGATTTTTTTTTTTTTTTTTTTTAATATAAAATGTATATTGATTGTTCCACTACGCAGAGGAGGTGATAATATTGCAACCAAAATATTCAGGCTCAGTTTCACTTGCCAGGTATAGAAACACAAAACAAAACAAAAGATATAGCCAAGACAAGTGACAGTTCTGATGTGATTGTAATAATGTAAAAATTAATTACACTGATTATAACTTCATGAGTGTTCATTTGATGAGAAAAAAGCTGTAGCTGTAAGCCTCATCCTGATATTGGGACAATTCCGTCACTATGGAAAAGGCCCTTAAGGCCATCATGGTGCTTTCATTGTGGAAAATGCCCCGTAAATATATACCTGTGTTTTGTGTGCACCTTTTGCACAAAGTGCACCTTATGTATTAGTATTCAAGTTCTACAACATAAACATACAACCTCAGACACACAGGTAACACAGGTTAAAAGTAGTAGTACTGTTAGATTTCCCTTATTGAATACAATATTTAGTTGAGACTTACCTGCTGTTTGAAAAAAGGGAGAAAATGACCATGTTCACTTTCTAGATGGGCAAAATCCATAGCCAGAAAAACACCTTTGTCATTCCACATCAAATTATGAAAATGAAAAACCTGTGGGTTGGCCTTATTTTAGAGAATATTCATTTCTCTGATTTAGTAAAAATTTTAATAGGAGGTCTCTTTGACATACAATGTAGATATATGTGTGTCACATACTATTACTATTAATGGCTCTTACATATTCAGATGTAAAGTGGATATACTGGAAGTGAAACACAGGCAACCAGATCTGTGCAATGTAGAAGCAGAAAGACTCACAGAGGTAATTTTCAACTTTGCATTTTTAACATTTGTAATGGTCAGCAGAAAATGTCATGGAGAAACCGGGACTCAAACCCAGGACCCTCCAACTTCGAAGCGGAAGCTCTACATCTCAGCTACTTCCCCTGGCCTGACATTCTCTACCTTCCAACTACACCTGGATTGGTATGATACAAACACTAGGGGGCAGTGATTACCTAGTACTGAGCTCTCTAGAGATCCCCCGCGTGAGGCAGGACCACTGGGTATCTCCACCAGGTATGGGGAATTACTGCCCCTACACTCCCCCCCATCAGCTTCAACCACCATCCACTAGCACCCGGCATTCCCCCTCAATCTAGTTACCTGGGAGTTGAGGCTTTATCAAGCAGTGTTGGGGCACTCCTGACTTCATAGTGGATGTACCGGTACAAGTACCGGATTTGTCGAAGCGTCATCTGTATCATATCGGCCGAGTTCCCAAGTCCTCAATCCATGATTGAACCCTCGAACCCATTACATTGGTGCCTGGTCACTGCACCAATGTAATGGTTTGTTTTACCAGTTTCTTACTCAGGTATGTATACATTTACAATGATATTATTTAGGCTGTATAAGTGGACTTATTATCCCTAAACTACATAATGCTGGAGATTGGCAGGGGTGAGGTGAAAGTGAAAAAGAAACTATAAAAGGCAAATGGCCCTAGACCTGCCTGTATATTGGACATGTTTATCCATGGACCAGTCCAATCTTCACATTATACAAATAAGGTGTGTATAATGTTTGTGTAATAGATATTTAACGCCATTTTAATAACTGGGGTCATATTTATCGTTAGAATACTACATTGCACAATTTCACAGATGAACGTGTTGGTGCCTGCACATTTTTCCACAAGGCACCAGCAAAACCCAAACATGTACATATATCCAGTTAATCCAAATAGCTTCTAGGTCCACAAATTTCTTTCCAATTTCGAAAACTCATTGACCAGAATGGTCATTTCAATTCATTGTGAGACAAATTTATGTGTTTTAGGCCACATCAAAAAATAAAGTTAGTCTATGGATTTCCCGCATCTTATTTTCAGAAATGATTTTTTTTCTTTTGTTTCTACTGATTGCGTGCACATCATTTTCTAAAATTTTCCGATTTAAAAAAAAAAAGAAAAAAAAAGAAGAGCACCATAGTGACCATACCAACACAGGTACAGAAATGGCAGACCGCTTGTTGGAAAGGCCTCGATCTCCTCATTATGCTAATTCCACTGCTTAAATACCATAAGACATCATATATGGTACCTCATTATTTACAAATATAATATTATTCAAACACATTTGTGTCAGTATTGCCAAAAAAGATTTCATCAATCAATGACTGATTTTCCATTTTACCTTCTTTTGCTTAGAAGAGGACATGGACAGAATTTGGGGGATATACCGTAGTTCAAGTCCAGTGATTTGGAAGTAATAGTTATTAATGTCAATATCTGGAGACTTTTTTTCTTTTGGATGAGGCGTGTAGTACCGTACCCTTGCTTTCCTTTTACTTTTGCTGATATTTGTATTATCAAGTGCTACAGAGATTAGCTACTGAAAAATGGCTATAATAAAGGTGAAAAGAGCAATTATCATCATTTAACTGTCATTCCTTATGTTACATACTATGGTGTTTACCCCCTTATTGAAATAATCGGGCTACATGAGACCAACACCCATCAATAGAAAGGTTAATATGTTGAAAAGGACAATGCAGCAACCCTCATGTTAATATCTCTTCTAGTTTCTGAAATACAGAGAGACATTTGGGTATTTTTTGTAAAACGTTCTCCATACAAACTGTAGGCAGAAGAGTGGTCGTTCTGCACACACACTGACATTGCTTCTCTATATAAGCATACACTCCCAAACTGATGAACCTGTGCTGAATATTGGCGATGGAATGGGCACAGGCCCACTTATTTATCATAGGTGAACCATGTCTCTCAACTCAATGAGTAAAACACTTTAAAAAATATCATTCATAATGTATACACATGTACCGTAAACCCTGTGTATAAGCCGTGGCTTTTAGACCATTTCAAACCCCTGGTGCAGCTTATAAACACCTCCAGGAACTCAAAGTGTGGCTTATAACCAGTATTTTACTTATATAGACTTGATCAAGGAATGGACACTATTTCAGGCCCCTCCTGTGGCTTATAGCATTCTCTTGAAGTCAGGGTGCGGCTTGTATGCGGGTGAGGCTTATTCACAGGGTTTTCTGGTAGGTTACTTCATATTACAGTAATACTTGTCTTACTAAGAATTATTATTCCCATGTATTGAAAAATCCTGACTTTTTCATAAAAGATGAAATATATTTTCTCTCAATTCTATCTGTTATATTATGATAAATAACCATTGCCAATGTACAGTTTTAGATGGGTTACAAGCTAGGCCGAACACATCAACCAATGTTGTTCTAAAGGATGGCGTAGCCTATATAAGTGGCTGCCTGTGGACAATAACAATGATGCTAGTGATACCAGTTAAATAACGAAGCTGTCTGACGTAAGCTGAGGCCATGGAGCGACTACGGGAGCTGATAAAGTGTTCAATCTGTCTGGAGGAGCTTAAGGACCCGCGCATACTACCTTGTCACCACTCATTCTGCCTGTCCTGTCTGCAGCAGGTAAGGGTTGTTATATATTGAAATCTTGTATCTTTATAAACTTGATAAGCCTAAATATATTTCTATTGCTATTCACTGAATATCATTGTATTAGGTATACATGGCTATCACCTGTACACTCACCATCCCCCTTAGTTACATATATACCAACTCTAGGGGTCACCCCAGTCGCTATTATAGGTACACGCTCCATCCTACCTGTAACCTCAGACCAACATGAGCCGCCTAGACATTAACAACCATTACTAAGACTCTGTACAATATGCTGGAATAAACACATCTGGGGACTGTTGCTCCTATAGTAAATAGAGCTGTCAGTATGTGCCCTCTTTTCAAAACAAGTCATTCTCTGTTTCACTATTCAACTTGCACTCACCACATTAGTCTGAAAAGTAACCTGCCTTGTTTAAAACAGAGAGAGAGAGAGAGAGAGAGAGAGAGAGAGAGAGAGAGAGAGAGAGCTGCACTATCATGTACCTACTCATGTCACACACTCTATAGTATATTATACTGACTTCTCCCAACTTGGTACCTACTCAAATCCCCCTTTTTTAGCACCATACTTGAATGACCACTTGTGAGTAACAAAAGGGACAAGTTACAACTGCATGAAAAGAAAGGACTCGAAACGAGGCCATTTTTTAGCCAGCTCATCTTTTTACTATAGGAGCAACACCCTCCTGTATTATAAACTGACACAAGGTTTTGCCTATTTCCTCATGCATTTACAGCATATCAAGATATGACAGTCTCACCCTGTGAAGTAACATATAATGGAACATTAGAAATGCACTTAGAAAAGCCTTTTGGATTCATGAGAATATAATTTCAAATTATTTTTATTAGCAGTAACCTTTAATTCCCTTGTCATATACACCCCTTTTGCTTTTCTACATAAGACAATCAATATGTGTGTTGTCAATCACTATTTACAGATCCACATTGGGGGAAGCAGGGCATTCAGGTGTCCCAATTGTAACAAGGAGGTGCAGTTGATACGAGGTATGAGTGAATTGCCGACAGACTTTAGGACGAATGCCTTACGAGAATATCTGCCTAAGAAGGATGGGGAGGAAGTGGTCAGTGGTGATACTGGTAACACTGCTGCTGCCTTACCTGCACTCAGGTATGCAACATTTTAGCTCAAGCTGTTTTTTAAATGGAGTAATTTAGAATATCAAACACCAATATGAGAACTTGCTCATATTCCATTCAAGGAATAATGACTGTGATAAATTTTCTTATTCTAGGAGTTTATATCAAATAACATAACCACATTTTGATTCTTGTTCTCAAGTAAAGCCCCTAGCCTTAATGATTAGTAGAATTAAATTCTTTTATTCATTCATGTATAAGTGGCTCTAGATAGGTTTAAACAGGGAAACACATTTTTGTGTAAAATAGAACCAATTTAATAGAGTTATGTAATGAGTACACCAGGCACATTTGACCCACTGGGCCGAAAAAAACATTTCTCTCCATCTTATAAGCTTCACCAAGATTGAATTTATGAGTGAATAAAGCGTTGGTTCCACAGCAATACAATCGGTCGGAATAGCCCTAATCCGACAATTTATAATATATCAAAAGTATAGAAAAAAATCGGTCGGATTAGTGCTAATCCGACCGATTTATGCCTGTGGAACCAGCGCTTAAAGAAAGTAAAAATATATGCTCCATTTTAAAACATTCTGCAAAAATGTTTTTGTTTCCAGGTCAAACATAATTTGATTTAAAGAAATTTTTTGAGACACTTCTTTGCATTGAAAAACATCCCTTACAGCAATTTCCTATCATTTTAAAATGTTTTGACCTGGTTGGGGGCATACTACATTGAGTAACATGAACTGTAAAAAGCTATGATGGTCTACTACACAAATTCCTGTTTTATTTCACAGAAAACAAAGGGTTGAGGTACCTTACACTGGGCGGTGTGTGACAATCTACCAGGATAATAATGGTATGAATGTCTCAGTTAATTGCTTGACTGACTGCTTAGTTCTACAAGAGGAACACATCACACTACCTGCGAAACATGACCTGTATGTGCATCTTACTCAGGATGATGGAACAACTATTTCTAATCCCACGGAAGGATGGCACCAAGTGTTCACCTATCTGTTACAGACATTCCTTCCAGCATTCGTCCGTATCAGAGTCGTCAGAGATGAATGTGATATACCGGATAAGATATTATACATACAGCTGGACGATGGTACACTGTATCTTTGTGGTTGGACTACTGGTCATGCCCAATACAGGCTGTATAGGTATAAAGTTTCCATTAATACTCATATATCACACTCTCTCTGTTAAATATGATATAAACCCCAAAGCACATATGATTTTCTTTCTATCCTGATACATTGTCACATCAGTGGAGGCAGAGCAGTAAAAGAATTGTGGGGGATGGGGCTGTAAATTTTGGTTATTTTCTATATAACCTATAGGGCCATCCTGAAAAAGTCTGGGATGAATCACCCACATCCCCCACGGCTCGGCCGCCACTAATTGTTACATAACGTTAAAAGATGTCGATACATAATCCTATATACAAGCAGTTTTTGACCATGTATTCCCAGGTGGCATTGAAATCTTTTTGTACATCAAAAGTGTTAATTACACATCCTTGTTATAATCTACAGATTGGATAATGTACAGAAGGTACAGGTACGAGACACATCACAATTTGTTAGAATATTTAAGTTCGATGATAATGTGTGCCTCTTGGTAGCCTGTGTTTCTGATTGCTTGGTGGTAAACACGGACCACATCAAACTACCTGTGGAACATAAAATGTGGGTGCATTTCCTCACTCAGGATGGAGCCACAACAACTCATTCCAATCCCACTGAAGGATGGCACCAAGTATTCACCCATCTGTTACAGTCATTCCATCCACCATACCTTACTATAGATAGTGTAGAGAGGTCTGAGTGTGATCTACAGGGTCAGCCATTTCCAATGCTCCTTGAGGATGATACTGTGTATGACTGTGGTTGGAGTACTACTAATGACACCCAATATGCTCTAATAAGGTATAACACTGGTTTGCATATCACACTCTGCCATGTAAGCATGACTGAATGTAAAAATACATAAGAATCGCATACCCCACATAATTTTGTTTCTACCACAACACATTGTCATGTTATGTTATAAATTCTGTAAGATCTTGACACAAAATCCTACACAGGCATTTATCAACCATGCCCACTTGGCTTTAAATATTTTTTACACAAAAAAACTCAATAAAATCGTCAGAAAATAGACAAATTTCTCCTCTTTGCTGAGAGGGTCATAACACATGACCGATGTAGGATTTTCTTTTTTTGCAAGTAGCAAATTCATTTTAATAGGTGGATGTCAAAAGTATTATTTTTTGGTGTATTAACACAACCGGTCATTATACATTCTTGTTATACTCTACAGAAAAGACAATGTGCAGAAGGTAGAGGTACCAGGCACATCAAGGTATGTTAGACTGTACCAGGATGACGACCAGGACAAGATCCTAGTGGTAGCGAGCCTGTCTGACTGCCTCATCCTACAACCGGAGCACATCCAACTACCTATGGAACATGACCTGCATTTACATTTCCTCACTCAGGATGATACCGCAGAAATGGGTTCTATTCCCACTGAAGGATGGCATCAAGTGTTCATCCATTTGTTGCATACATTCAATCCACCATGCCTTTGTATAAGTGTGGCAAAGACTGAATGTGATGTACAGGGTCAGACAAACCACATTAAGCTGGACAATGGTACTCTGTATCACTGCTATTGGAATACTACTGGCAGACTATTTGTTCTAAAGAGGTATACAGTTTTTGTCAATATTCATAAAGTATAACTCTGTCATGTTAAATTCAATAGAAATCCTAAAACTACAACACTTTATGACCTGATCATATTTAAATTGTCCCTGATATGTGACTCGGATGGTGAAAAAAAAAGAGATTTCTGTTTTGGCTATTTCTATTTCCCTTTTTGTAAGAAAAAAAAGAAGAAAATTTACTTGCCAAAAGATCATAACCTGCAGCAGATATTGGATGGTTTTACACACTCACTAGGTGATTGTTCAGACTGTGCCCTTTGGGATGTATTTATTGTGAAATATGATATACATCCTTGTTATAATCTACAGAATAGACAATGTGCAGAAAGTGGAGGTACCAGACATGTCACGGTGTATTAGACTGTACCAGGATAAGGACATGAACCTAGTGGTAACGAGCCTGTCTGACTGTTTGGCCCTGCAACCAGAGCACATCCACCAACCTATGGAACATGAACTGTATGTGCATCTCTTCATGCAGGATGGTGCCACAACAACTCATTCCAATCCCACCGAAGGATGGCACCAAGTGTTTACCTATCTATTACAGACATTCCATCCAGCATTCCTCCGTGTCAATGTTATCAGAGAAGAATGTGACATATACGATGGGATGTTCTACATACAGCTGGACAATGGTACTTTGTATGACTGCAATTGGAGTACTAGTCATACACAATTCATTCTGAATAGGTACATACTATTTACATCAATACTTAATGGAAGACCCTGTTGTGTATATAGAAATCTACAATCCAGTATGATTGGAGAAGTGCACATGAAAATGTATTAACTTCACCATGCAGTTACATCAAATTGTGCAGTATAGAATATTGTGATTAACCGATTAATAATATGTCCATTATGTTGAATGTAACAATCCTTGATTGTTGTTACAACTTCCAGAATAGACAATGTGCAGAAGGTGGAGGTACCAGACACATCACGGTGTGTTAGATTGTACCAGGATGATGAGCAGGACATGAACCTAGTGGTAGCGAGCCTGTCTGACTGCCTGGCAATTCACCCAGTGCACATCCAACTACCTATAGAACATGAACTGTGGGTGCGTACCCTCACTCAGCTTGGTGCCACAACAACGGGTTGTAATCCTACTGAAGGATGGTACCAAGTATTCACCCATCTGTTAAACACATTCCATCCACCACGCATTATTGTCCTCATTGACAGGACTGAATTTGGAAGACATTATGAGAAATTTTCAGTACTCCTAGAAGATGGTAGTGTATACGATTGTTGTTGGAATACTTCTGATACAGCATTTATTCTCAAAAGGTAAGTACAATTCTCAATACTACTTATTTAGTGTGTCCTGAAATGTCAAGATAATTCGTACATCCAAAAGTACATGTAAGTTCACTCAAACCTCTTTGTGTTTAGGCTGAAGAGTATCTTTTTGAGGTTCTTCGCCAAGAAAATAATCACATGCAACTTGATATCAATCTCTTTTTATTATGGCACATTCATTGTGATAGGTGGATGTGTAGCCTGTTCTCTTTTTGGAGCATTAACACAATTTTCCATTATACGTCCTTGTCATAATCTACAGAATAGACAATGTGCAGAAGGTGGAGGTACCAGACACATCACGGTGTGTTAGACTGTACCAGGATGATAATGAGATTATGAACCTGGTGGTATCGTGCATGACAGAATGCTTGGTGCTGCAAGAGAAACACATCACACTACCTATCGAACATGAACTGTCTGTGGATTTCCTCACTCAGGATGGTACCACAACAACTAGTTCCATTCCCACTGAAGGATGGCCCCAAGTGTTCACCCATCTGTTAGAGACATTCCATCCACCAGTCATTTGTGTCAATGTAGCAAGGGCTGAATGTGATATACAGGATGTGTCATTCCAGATACTCCTGGATAATGGTACTGCCTTTGACTGCTTTTGGAACAGTACTGAAACAATCTTCTTTCTGGAAAGGTATGTACATAATTTTAGTTTGTAATGAATTTTAAAAAGCGGTCGAGATTCATAATTACATGTTACAATTCTAAATCTCTGAATTTTATTTTGAAATCCCTCAAGAGTGATGGATTATGCTTGATACTAAGATTGATTTTCCAACTAATAACAAATTCTATATCCTTGTGATTATCAATAGAATTGACAATGTGCATAAAATGGAGGTACCTGGCACATCCCGATGCATCAGTATATACCAGCGTGGAAACAGTGTGAAGCTGGAGGTACAATGCCTGTGTGACTGCATGGTACTACAACTAAAACACATACAACCTGGGGAACATAATCTCTATGTACATCCTAGTAGCAATGTAGATGTATCTAATGACAGCTGGCGTCGAGTGGTCACCCATATGTTGGAGACATTTCACCCACCAGTCATCGTCCTCCATAATGGAAGG
Source organism: Acholoe squamosa (assembly GCA_949317995.1). Taxonomy (NCBI): domain Eukaryota; kingdom Metazoa; phylum Annelida; class Polychaeta; order Phyllodocida; family Polynoidae; genus Acholoe; species Acholoe squamosa. The sequence goes on along the minus strand of OX439046.1, from coordinate 67,825,342 downwards.
ACTGAAATTGATATACAGGATCGGACATGTCCAATACTCCTGGAAGATGGTGCTGTGTATGACTGTTATTCCAATACTTCTGGAACAGGATACTATCTATTCAGGTATTAACAGATTCTATTGACAATGGTTAACCCATTGAGGGCTTGGAACTATACTTTTTCAGTGGCCATCCCCCGTCTGACCACTTTTGTTCTGCCCTTTACCCCTAGGTGCCCAAGTGTTCTTTAAAGCGCGGTTTTGGGCTTAAATACATGTATATTGAAGGAAATTACCATCCAGATACTTCTAGTGGTCCAATCTGCAAAGTTAGACCCTCTAGAGAACAGCCATGACCTCCCAATAACAATCCAACAGTCCATTTTGCTCTAGCTTCATTATACCAAACACAGGGAATTAAAACCTGAAAATGAGCTGTCATATTATGTGATTCATTAGAGGACCACCACCAGGGGGGCCAAGACCAAGCATGGCAGCAATATTTATGCTAGATCATATACACCCAATGTCCCATACTCCCATTAGATTTTAAAATAAATGTTCATATCCATAGAGATAATCCATGCATTGTTACTGGCACATTATGTTTCCTTAGTGGTAGTACACATTATATAGGCAGGATCAGCTTTGAATGAGTTGAATGAATAGTTGCTTTGGTAACTATGGTTACCTGACCACTATGGTTACCAGACCTGAGCAATAAATGACATGTTCTGTCTTTACTGAGTTATGAGTATTCAGGAAATGTAATGCAGACCCAATATCAAAGGAGAAGAACAAAATAGCACATGGCCATATTAACTAAGTGATATAATTGTAAAATAATGTAAAATCTTCAAATAATCCTGGGTGCCAAAAGGTTAAAATGTTAAGCCACACTATGTTGCACAGAAAACACAGAATGTTATTCCCGATTAGCATTTAAGTGATTAATCAAACACTTATTACTTAATATACAGGATGGAGAAAGTGCAGAGGGTGAAGGTACAAGGTACATCACAGTGTGTCAGACTGTACCAGCACCGGGGAAAAGTGCACCTAGTAGCAGCCTGCCTGATGGACTGCTTGATGATACACACAAAATATGTCAAACCACAGAGTCTGTATGTGCACATCCTAACTCAAGATGCCGACACAACCACTGCTTTTAATCCCACTGAAGGAATGCACCGAGTGTTCATCCATCTTTTGACCATATTCCATCCACAAACGCTTGTTGTCGACATAAACAAGCCTGACTGTGATATACGGCACACACCATTCACAATACTACTGGGTGATGGCACAATGTACTCGTCTGGGTGGAGTACAACTGGTACACAAGTTATCATGGAAAGGTGTGTAAACATGTGCTGTTTAATCAGTGTTCATGTAAATGATTCCCAGTGAAAGGTTGATAGTACTATGCAAATTTCTATAATATTATTTGATGTTCTCCTGTCATACCTTTTTTTTTTATCATAGACAAGGTTCTGCTTCATTACTGTATTGACCCAAAACCCGTTTGAGATTGTATCATATTCAGTAGTCTTCTGGTAAAAGATGACAAATCATGTCTTCGGACAATATAAATTATAGGGGAAAAACATATCTTTATTTAGATGTTGAAAACTTCCCTAAAAGAGATCTTTTTTACATAATAAATTTCCTTTCTGCCAAGAGGCCAAGTGGGTAACACTGCATGAACCTTTGACTCTTGGTGCATTTACATAGTGCTTCAAGACGCATACTTCAAGCAAACTTTTATTGCATGATAAGCTGATTAAAATTGCAGGAAACTCTGGCTTTTAGTCCCTTAATTTCTTCTGACAAATGTACTCATTTTATTATAATGCTGCTTGAATTCTAACTTTAACCAATCTTAAGCACCTTTTAAATAGCATTGTTCTATTTTTCTTAATTCTGAAGTTTCATACAGTGTACGGTAAGAACCAGAGAAGGACCTTTTGTTTAGTTATGTCCTGAAAGGTTGTCACTTAGTGCACAAAGCAAGGGGCTGTAAATAAGCAGTTGGACTAATATATCCTTCAACACATGCACCATAAATTATTGATTGAGTTTCGTCTCAATATTAGACTGACATCACTCAATGGTAAAACATAGAGTTACCATACTAAAAGATGTCTTTAGATATTTTTCAATTCCACCTCATGTTACATCATATGTCATGTATCTAATGACACTAATTTCCCCTAAGTATCAATTAGAGAAACTGCTTGAACTTTAAGGACCTCTGTACATTATGTTTACAACATGTCACTTTAGGACCTTTATTGTATGGTTAATTTTAGAAAAAAATGTTGTTGATCAGGTATCAAGAACAGGAAAATGGACTTCAGTCGTGTATAAAAAAATGTCACAATAAACATTGTTCACTTTATTTGCTTCTCGTCTGGTGTTCCATGAGAAGCTTCCTAATCAACACTGAGAAAATATTCTTACTCACTTGAATCTGGATCCAGACTCAGGCAATGTCACCAAAATGAGTATCATTTCAGACTCCGCCTGACCCTTGGATGATACTCAGGCAGAGCCAGAGTATCATCCAAGGATCAGCCTCAAGATCTACCAGAGTATCACCTCAGAATCAGGCTGAGTCTCAAATCATACTCATTTTGGCGACATTGCCTGAGTCTGGATACAGACTCATGTGCGTAAGAATATTTTCTCAGTGAATTTTTTAAAAGAAAAATGATCAAATTTTCAATATTTTGATGATTTTGTCCGGGCTCTCACAAAATGTTTTTCTCACATTCACCCATTAATGAAAATTTGTTAGTTATGCATTTATACTTGTTTTAATTTACAGAAGGGACGTTTTGCAGGAGGTGAAAGTACCAGATGAGGAACGCCTTACCCGGTAAGGGTCTACATAGTGGTTATTTACTCTTAACTCTCTAAATAGCGGGGCTAGCAAGAAGTCATTCTGCACTCACATAAGACCACTCAAAACAAAAAACAACTGGTATCTGATCACCGCGCGCATCTAAAAATTATGTTTTGAGTATTTCTTTTTTTCTTTACAGATGTTTAGTCAAAAACAAGGTGGAAATTGACAAATATGGGCATATTTGGTATCAAATTAAAGCTAACGATCTCAGCAATGCAGTTGGCAAGATATTGAGAGCATTTTCACAATTTCCTATAATCAGTAAACTCTTAAGTACTAAAATTAAAACTTAATATTGGTCTCAAATAACCAGGAGATGGTAAATGTTATTTATTTATTTATTTATTCTTTTAGACATGTCTCGATAAAGATCTATGCCCAAACTAAAGAAAAAAAATCGCCCTCGTCATATTTTTCAGGGGTTGGTGATGAAAAACCAGATTTTTTTTTGGAGTGGCCTAATCAGATGCACAATTCCGTTTTTTTTTTACTAGAACAGATCTGCTTTTTATGGGACAGAGGACACTAGGAGGGGCTGTCTTATACAGACTGTATACATGGCACTTTTGGAACTTGAGCTGTAAAATGATAGTTGTTGATCACTATTTTACCATGGTACTGCATCAAGAAAAGTAAAGATAGGTGAATAATCGTTACACCCGTGATGTCCTACTTTTATCATTCAGCATTCTTGTATTTTCCAGGAGGCTACCCCAACGCTGTTGTAAAGTTCAGTGAGCCCTGAGGTAATGAATTGCCTACCCGGACCCAATGTTTCTCGCAGCAAGAGTGGGTTTACATAAATACAATGTAAAAAATAACTGTTGAATCTGCTTAGTAACACTGAACAGTGAACCACCGTAATTATATATATCAGGGAACCAGCATAGTTTTTACCAAAAGCCCCAGGTGGCAGTACGGTGGTACAATGAACCCATGTGAAAATAACAACATCTCTGTGAAGTGATGATGGATCTCATGCAACTTTGGAACATTGCTATTTTGATGACATTCTTTTTTTTTACAGTGGTGAGCCATATCTAAATGACTCACCATAGTCGAATGTTGTTCATGAATGCACCCATGAACACACCCATATAGATCATATCTATGTGAGGCACTTGTATCCTCACCTGGTGTTACACACCTGAAATCCTACCTGTTTGCCACTGTCCACTGTTGTAGGAACCACTCAGTAACATGGTGGTTTACTATGAGTGATTGACTTTTTTTTTCTAATTGTCTGTTTCATCCACATTGTAATGGTTAAGGCCAGTTATGTATTAACGTAAGGCATCTCACCAGCTGCAGGCAATTATGGCCAAACCATAGATATAATTGTCCTCAGGCTATATTATCATATGGACTATACCTAAACCGGTACAGCAAACAATAATACTCCAATATAGTTCAATGGGCATCCTCTACATTGACATTTCAAATGGTCACATTCATGAGGTAATTCATTTTCAGTAAACTTCCTGATGAATATTTAGTAGATACCCTACTGCAGTGTGTGGCTAAATATCCATGATCTAATGAGTGATGCATACACATGTTAATTCTGCCATGTACACCCCAATGGGAGTCTTCTGTATTGATATTTGTCATGGCTGAATGTGTCGACGAGGTAAATCATCTTAGGTGAACATCATTTTCCGCATTGTGACAGGAAATCCAGCCTACCTAGATTCTAATCATGCTCGTCACTTGGGCAATGTATGACAGTGCAATATATATTTGTATTCAGTGGTGTGACACAATCATAGTGTCATGCCTATATAACCTATTATATATAACCTGGGTAATCATGTACTGCAGTGGATTATTTTATTTTATTTACATTCAGTGTTGTGACACATTAACTCATAATGCCATGCCTATATAACCTATCCTGTACTGTAGTGAATTATATATTCAGTGGTGTTATACTAGTTTTCTTCTACGGGCTGTTGATATGTCGATGATGGGCTGTGTTCACCTCGCAGACCCGACTAATCTACTGGGGGCACTGGATCCTGTGCCATATCACCATTTGGTCATGTTGCTCTCGCTCCAGTGTATATAAGGTGCACCTTACGCCTTACTTAGGGTCCAATCTTGAAGGACCATCCCATGGGCATGGACTCGTTACCAGGAGGTTAATTCAAAAGATCCTGGCATCGCAATCACAGCGATCTTAGCAATTATTCTGCCTTATCCTTTTAAGCGATCTTAAGATTAGACTGCATTCACTTTTCCTAGCCAGCACTAAGATCACATCGATCTTAGCCTCAGCCCTCCTACAATATTCCAAGAAGTACTGACTGGGGACAGGGGTAAGAGTCCCAAAATAGCTGGAGCCACTCTTCTTTATACCATCGTTCCCCGTCCCCACATGGGCCATCAAAAGAGCACAGGGTGCACTTGACCCCGTACAGCATTCAAGAGTTGTTCCCATGAATGTATGATTTATGCTTGCCTAATAGAAGCATTGTGCCCCCCCAGGACAAAGAGAGAGAAAGGAAGAATTACAGTGCACTTAACGCATGAGTAGCCCAAGAGCCCTTAAGGACACTCAGCAAACATCCTCCCTCCCCTCTATATGTATGCAGCAGGCTATTCACTCTTTCTATCAGGAGTGTTCCCTGTAAGTGCTCTTGTACTCAGGTTAAACCACTATGCAATTCTTTCACTAAGATCGCAGGGATCTTAGCGCTGGTAAAGGAATAGTGAAGTGATCTCAGGACTTGCTATTCCTGACAGGCCTGCAACCACTGCATTAGATAGGGTAGACTGGCCAGGTCTTATGATATGTGTCTACACTAAGATCGCAGGGGTAGAAACCCCAGGATGTTTTGAATTAACCTCCAGGTGTACAACCTGATACCAGGTGTCACTAGCTCACTCCTAGTAACCCCTGATCTTCTGCGCCCTGCATTGTGGGATATAACCTGTGGTGGCTAATTAGATGCACATATCACTGGGAAGTAGACCCTATTTTTATTACAGCCCAATACATGTATTGTGTCATGCCTGCATATACTAGTAGGTGCAGTGGTACAGGTGTGCACTGTCCCAGCAGTATAGAGGTTTCACCTAGTATACTTACCTGACAACAACATATACCATACACAATCACCCTGTGACTAGGCACTCAGCTAAATAGAAATCAAGCTGACGACCAATGTGGGAATATAAGGAGATTGTCTACGATAAATCTACGACAGTCCCGCTAGCTCATGCAGTGGAGGGTTGGACTCCCAATGTGAGGGGAGTGGGTTCAAGTCACCATTGGCCCAACAAGTCAATACTATGATTTTTTGTAAGAAATGTATAGATATATTACGACATAACCAAAAACATCAGCTCTGCTATGTATATATCTTAGTTTCTTTGAGCAGTTATACATGCTTGGTAAGAGCAGCAGAGCAAAATGAAATGAAAACCTAAAAATTGGCAGTACAAAAAACCCTTTTGGTTCAATGAAAAAAAAACACATCTGGTGAGACTAGAACTCAGTTTCCCTGTATTTTGAGTCCAGCGTTCAAACTACTACCCTATTGTGGATAGGTGGCATACAGGGTGTAAAGTCCCCACCTCATTTACAACACCAAGATCAGTCCTTACCGACCAACTCCTCAGAACCACAGCCCCCTCTAGTGTTTCACCCATACCAACAAGGACTACTTTCCTGTCCCTTCCCATCAGACATAGGGCAGAAGACCAGAGTCTAGGATGCTAGTACCTAACTCTGGGAGCAGCATGCCAGGTTTAGTCTGTGTAGGTGTTATCCATATATGCTATAGAGGTTGAGAAACTAAAGGGAACAGTGCTGCCCTCTTGTGCTTTTATTTGCTATGCACAGACGTTGATTACGGAGGTGAGGTGTTATTTGGCAAAGTCACCACTCACTTCCGTAATCAAGGTCTGTGCATAGCGAATAAAAGCATCAGAGGGCAACACTGTTCCCTTTAGTTTCTCACCCTTCTATAGTGTATGGATAGCACCTACACAGACTAAACCTGGTAACCAGTCCACACCTGTGCTCATGTGACACCTTAGCCCATATTGTAATGCTTGTAAACAGCTGATAAACTGAATCTGTCATATAGATCTATGCAGTATGAAATAACATTGAGAATTCTTGCTCTAGAATATAGTTCATCAATTATACAGGCAGAACTGTCGGAAAAGGTGTGCAGAAATATCTAACCTAACTGATGGAACCATTTTAGAGTTGTTGAAATTCTGTTAAATCGCCATTGTGGCATAGTCTATGTCAGAATGACATAAAAATACATAAATTCTGAGCCTTATGACTTTCCTTACATGATGTATCACACCATTTTATCCTAGAACTTTTCCAAGAGACACTATTTATGTTAGAGCACCAGCTTATCTTATTTTTGATATGAGCATTATATGTACACTACTACTGTGTAATCTTGGCCAAGTGCACAGAAGAACACCACCCATGAAAAGGCGATTCTCTACAATAAACATGATTCAATTCAATTTGTCCAGTCTCTACATCTGGAGAAAGCCACAGCACATATGCTAGGGCTTTGATTATTTTTCAGATTCAGGAGTCACTTTAAACAATGAAAAGAGGGGATTGAAGGTAAAGGGTCATAGTGCCATAGAATGTCCATTTTCGTACAGATTTATATTTTGTTAATATAAGTATCCATGATATATGCCCATCTTTTTGGCCACCATGGGGTATGGTTACAATGTGATGACACTGCTCCAGTTTGGGTCCCTAAATACTTCAGAATGATAGTTTACATCTGGTTGAAATTCAGTTACTAATGTCTTCTGTCTCTTCAAAATAAACCACAGTGATTGACCTCTCCTGTTGCTGCCGACTTCAGACTTCAATATAAACTGCAGAAACTGACCGTGCAGTGATGCTCCTTATGAGGAAATGATTTTTTTTACAGTGGTTGCAGTGCTGCATGTGAGGGATGTATTCTCCACCACACAGAGAGAAGAACACTGATCGCTTTGACGCATACTGCACAGGTCACAATTTGTCTCCCACATGACATGTATGAAGGCATGTCAAATGAGGTAGACCCTCTCATATTTGGTTCGTCAACTCCATTTGACATGCGTAATGAAGACACGTCACATATTTCTGATCCATTCACCTGAGTGCTAGGTAATACTGTGAGACAATTATGTAAGGGTCAAGAGCAGTCAATAACTATGTACCAATGGTTCAATCAAGGGAGGCATTTAATAGAAGGCAGGGGATATCATAGTCCCACAGGCCTGCAACACTAAGGCACTTTTTCCTATCTACAGAACTCCTACTTGACTGAGGACCTCTATGCAGTCCATAAGACAAGTGCATAAAGGTGCATGGCAATACCATATGTCTCCCTGTACTGTAGATACTGAGATTATAGATTGTGGGTTAGAATACAGTCCTTTGGTATTTTCACTGACCCACACATAAGGTGTCTAACCACTCCAGTTGGAGTATTCAGGATGGTGGGTGTCTATTTTGATATTCAATAACAAATGCAGATTTAACAATGAAATAGAATTCACTACCATTCATTGATAGTATTTACAGACCTTAGTGATCTATTCTTCATGAAAACAAAATGACACAGATACATCAAATGTCTCAAGTGTTGGTAGTACTTCTTGGTAGTGATTAGTCCTGGTACCAAAATGGTTGTTTGCTCCATCTAGTGGAATATCCTAGAACAATTATGTATGTCAAACCATCACATGTCAAGTGCCTTCGACATGGCCGTGACCCTAGTCAACTCACAGATGACATGGCATTTTAAGGCATGTCAAATCATATGAGGATTACTGTGTGCTACAGTTGTCATGGTGACATATGTGCACATGTCCCAATGACGTGTGCTCTCTGTGTCAAATCAAGTTGACATGGGTATACATGTCATTTTGTCAGGAAGACTTTTTTCAGTGCACTTTAATGGTTTTACTTGAGATCATATGGAGACATACTAGAACTAATACAGCTCCACTAAACAGGACTTGAGTTGGGAACTTTCAAAACTTGGGGCAGGAGAACGTGATTATCTCCGGAAATTTTGACACGCTAGAACATCTTATACTCGAGAAAAAAATGGATGACCAGTTCCTGGGAATATTCCGAGTCTTCTTGTTGTATTCATGAATTGGGACTTGAGTATAAGATGTTATGGCGTGTCCAAACATTTAGGGAAAATCATGTCCTCTATTCTTGTTGTATTCACAAGTCAAGACTCTAGAAATTCCTGAGTAATTCTCGAGATCTTGTTCAGTGGGAGGTCATCCCCCGCACCAGTAAAAGGGATAACTCACCAGAAAGTAGTAGAGTTTTTTTTTGTCATTTTGGACTCTAGAATAAAAGGTTGTGAACCATTTTTTTCTTCCATGGTCTCACTTTAGAGAAGAGCCTACGGGCTAAATTTGTGGTAAACCATTAAAAATTCTCAGAGATACAGCCCCTCAAAGTGAGGAAAGGTCAAATATTGTTGTTTTATTTTTGTTATTTTTTTTTACTTCTTGTATCTTTTTACAAGTGTAGTGTGGTGAATAAAGAACACCTGGGGTATCCCAAAGTTATTTCTTGTACCATCAACAAGGTGACAAGGATGCTTCTGAAAATCGACAAGGGACAGACAATTGGGTGACTGCCCTTCAATTTTTAAGTCTCAGGTACAAATATAGTACCCAGGTATATATTCAGCACATAGATATACTCCATTGAAAAAAAGAGAAGCCATTATTTTCATAGAGATTCCTTGTACCACGGCACTGCCACCTCTTGTAAAAACTACACTGGCCCCCTGTTATCTAATTTCGGTTGTTCACTGTTCAGTTTTACAAGGATCCCTCGTAGATTCAACAGTTATTTTTTACTGTGTCCCTTATATATAGAGTATTTCTGTCCTGCTAGAGAAGTCTATTTCTAGTGAAAATTTACATAACCATAGATGGAAATAGTTATCTAGGGTAGTCATTACAGATACCCAAACAGAAGACACTATACAGGTGGTTCTCTCTCGTATAGAGGTAAAGGTACAGGTAGGTTGTCTTCTTACTTTCTCTCACATACACTATATTGCCAAATAACTGCATGTTTATGCTTAATATATGGTCCACCTATTAATAAGAACTATTAATAGTGAGAGAAAGTTTTGGAAATTGCACATAGAAGTACAGTAATACCTCCCGTATTTAAGGCACATCTTATACACAAGGATTAGTCCACCCTAGATGAGAAATCTTGAGACCTATAACTCCCACTAACTCCAATAAATTGGAAAAGGTTTTTTGGCCTTTAAGGAACGTCTAAGCTACCTATCAATTTTTGAATAGGAATCCATTGAGTAGAACTTGGATCTGGTCATCGGGATCCATCACCTTTTGGGCCAGATAGGCAAGAATGGCAAAATTAAGAATTGCTCTTTAAAACTTCATTATGTTCTTGAAGGGACATCTCTACTTAGTAAACCTCAAAATACTCTTGAACTCCGAGCGGTTTAGTTTTTTGTCGATGTATGAAGAGTACCTTATTTAAAAATGTCCTGTCCGAGTCAGAAATAAAAGAAACCTCTTGAATACACCTTCAAACACTGTACATTAATTTCAGAATTTATATATGATTTGCCAAAGCAATCATCTTTATGAGTGAGGTAAAGAATTAGAGTAAAAACTGTTTTAGAAAAAATGAGTCACTTGGTAGGGACGAATCATGAAAATCTCACACATTTTCTCTATCTGAGTCCTAGTTATATCTGACCCTCTATACATTATTTCATTTTTAGATTAATCCTCCAGCAAATCCATTAAGTCAGGCTGCACCTTATACACGGGGTATTAAGGTAATAGGCACTGATAGCCATATAGAAAGCTTCAATTGATTATAAGACTTGCATATCTGAAGCTTGCATAATAGAAGCATTGATACAAGGTACTGCTGCAAGACAATGCTAAAGTCAATCTGCATTCATCTTTAAACCTGGTTGTCTTTGATAATTTTAACATTGCTCATTATGTGAAAGACCACTGGAGAACATTTCTCAACATGGTACGACTGAAACACTTCAAACTGTTGTGGGGTACATCAATCTAATATCACTACAGCCCTGCATCTAGTTGTCCCTGATGATTGCACTGATATGACTGTCCCACCAAACTTCATGCCATTACTAAATTAAACCAGCGTGTGGCAATATTTGCAATCTGTGATTGCTCTTGCAGCCCTCTCGTATGAGAGAAAGTCACAGCAAATTCGTGGCAGTGGATCCTCAGCTTAATTTTGTGGGTTTTGTAGTGGCTGTGTGCAGGGGTATCATGTTGAGAAATACCATCCTGGCCATATTTCCCATACCTGCTTCCTCAGTTTCAGAAGTAATAATGCTTTGAGAAAACCTATATCACTGATTCACATTTCAAGACACCAAAGGAAAGCATCCATGGATGGTCAGACTGAGGTAAGGTATTTTTTAGGGGATCTCAGTCAACTGTAGTAGACCCTATAACTGCAAGGTCTTTTAATAGATACCATTGGTGAAAACATAATACCACTAAAATAGAAAAGATCTTTGGCACAAGAAGCACTGGGGTAGTGGCTGGTTAAAACACAGATAAAACACACACAATAGAAAATGTATGAAGTTTCATATGATTCAACAGAGCAAATAGTTTTTAGAACATTGTCATTTTGTCTGCCAGGCAAGTTGGTTTTCTTCATAAAAGTCATTGATGGGTATTTGGAAAGGCTTTACACCTAACCTTTTTTTTAAGTTAATGGTACACACAGGTTGAGGTCACGTGTTCTGAGGCATATATATGCCAGAGCTCCATCAGTAACGCACTCAGACTTTCCTGAGAGCCGAATCATGTATTAGCGGCTGGGGATGGTGGTGGAGGGGGGGAGGTTAAGTGGATTTTTGTGGACCTGCAAATCCGTTTCTGACTACCCAACCATCATGATAAAAAATATCACAAACCCCCCATAGATTTGATTAGGCAAACTGCCCGCACCCAAAAAAACAAACAAAAATAAATCCTAAAAAAACTGCCCAAAAATGAATAAGCATGTCAAATGAATACTTCAATATTTTGTTTTGCATCCCTCCTCCCTGCAGTATGGAATTTGAACATTGCATTTTGCCCCCCCCCCCCCCCCGCACAAAAAGTTCTTTTAACAGGTAACGGAGGAAACAGATGTTAGGTGCTGCAAGTGGAGCTCAGGCTATAATATCCCTTTGTGGCCCAACTGTTGGAGTGCATAGATTTATAGATTCTGATAAACTCCATGTCCATGGCTCTATCCTCAGACCGATCAACCGGAGAAAAATATTGAAATGAATACACCTAATTTGTCTAAGGCTGAGGAGGAAGATGCAAAGGAGGGTGAGGAGACGAAGGAGGCTGACAAAATTATAGTTTTTCTTTTATACAACATACTACACTCTACCATGTACCTTTGTCTCTCAGGCCTTGGTAATCCCATATGACTTCTAAAAAAATCTAAAGTTTCTCTTTGTGCCATGACATTATCATAATTTTGGCTGTTTTAAAATGCATATAAAACAGGGTTCTTCTATATTTTAAAGCAGAAAATGATTAGAGTTACTCTTGGTTGCTGTAAACAAACAACTTGGCATAAAAACGTTTTTTAACATTAAAAACATTTATTTTTTGCTCCTAAGTTTGCCAAACGTTCTAAACGTTGAAACATGTACACAAAGATTTCGTTTAATATTATATAAAATCATTTTATTCCTAGGTCGAAAAAACGTTTTTTTTTAATGTAAAGAAATGTAACTAACAAAATTTAATTGGTTGAAAAAGACATTTTTCCTTGTTTTTGAACGTAATTAAAACATCGTTTTTCAAACGACTTTTACCCAAACTTAATAAAAACGTTTGCAAAGGTTGAAAATACGTTCTTTTACCAAGTGAGAATATTCTTAATACCTAATAATAACCTGATCTGTTGATATCTCTTATTTAGCTGTTACTGTCCAACATTGGAGGCACGTTGGCAGCAGTGTACCTGATTCATGCTAACCTGTGCAGTGAGGGTAATGACCTTTTGTTTGCTAACCTACTCGCTACCGGCGTCTTTATGGTGGGCCTCAACACGCTGCTACAATGCACCTTTGGAAGCAGGTCTGTCCCTCTTTTTAAGGGCGACTGATGAATCAATGCACCATGCACGTTGGTTGTCATTATGCATTAATGCCACAAAGAAATAGTGTGGATTATTAAAAAAAAAAGTTCACTTTTTAGATTTTCTTTAACATTTGTGACCTGTACTGAGGAAAGGAACCTTATTCCCCCTGAAATAAGGTCCCTTTTCGCAGATCGTGTCACAAATTTTAATTACTTTCCTTTTCACATCCATTTCTTTTTTCTAAAATATAAGCAGATGAAAAGTGGTATATTGCATTGATAAAGTGTTGAGACACTTATGGAAGACTTTGCAAGGGAATAAAGATTTATTCATTTCTAGAGTAATAAAATAAGCCCTTTGACAAAATCAATCACCATGATTTCATCATAGATATTTTTTTTCCACCCAACATAATGTCTGTGTTTGTGATCTATGTATTATTTCACAGGTTGCCAATATACCAAGGTAGTGCCAGGTCCTTCATCCCTACACTAAGTGCAGTCATGTTATCTAAACAACACATCTGTGAACTGGCATTGACTTCTGCTGCCAGCCAGCGGCCGATGAGTAAGTTTAGAATGTGATCTTTCATTATTCACAGAGTACATAGTATCTAGCAAAAAAAGCCTACATTTCGCTATTCTTCAGAGTGGTAGTCATATTGTTAGTTGAGAAGGCAAAATACAGATACCTCAATGGGAATTAGAAAAACAAGATGTATCTCGTAAAGCCAATTATGCACAATGTTAGATGCAGAAATTTATTCTGTAAAGCCTGATAATGTAGATAGGCCTTAAATTGTTGTAGAACAGAGCCCATACTTAGAAATAGGTTAACTAAGATTAATGTTATGTTTCTTTTTTTTTTTTACTGAAGTGTTTATTAACCGCTCCACTACGCGAAGAGGTGATAATAATGCAGTGAACTAATATGGGAACAGGTTTCATTGGCGCATAGTAGTTTGATATGGGTTATATAAGATGAGAATGAAGACACAAATAAACAAGAGATATGGGTTATATAAGATGAAAACGAAGACACAAATAAACAAAAAGATTCTATTTTGATTGAAGAGTTTATCAATGATTGGAGATGTGTATCTACCTTTTTTTATGTTTTTCAATAGATATGACAAGTGATATGAACTGGACTTCAATCAATGGAACAGGTCTGATTGATGATAGACAAGAGCCTTACATAATCATCATCAATGAAGTAAGTACTCATTTTATGTCATCAAGAATTCCCAGCTCCTCTTTCAGAACAATATGCCACTGAAGTAATGTACTATCTTATTTTTAGGGGTGATACTAACAATATGGTCCTTTGGCTAACTGGGCCAGTATTCTAGTATATAACATTATATCATCAAAGTTAATATCATTGTGACAGATTGGCCAATTTCAGAGGAAATTTATAAAAACAAATATTATAACCAGTGGCCATTGGCCACCGTACCACTGTTAGTAGTATTAATTCCCCTGTTATCTATGGATTTTCTGTCTACAATTCCCTTCCTTTAAACTTTGGTATCCGAAAAGATGATTTATCACAATCCGATCCACTAGTTTATCCAGAGACTACTATGAAACCACACACATAAGGCCTGGCCTTAATGCAAGGATGGACCCTTAATGACCCTTATGGGATTGCATAAATTTGGTGTGCACCTTAGAGGCAAGGATGTGGTACTGTAGAACAGGGATCCAACTATTCAAACTCATAGATGCGCCTCAAAGTATGTAGGCACTTGGAATTTTTTTTTAAAAACTGGATAGAATCCACGTTTGATAGTGTCATCGTATAGGCCACATTGGATCCTTCTTAGAACCCCTTTATTTATGCTCCTACCATATGTAGAACTTGAGATATTACTTGAAACACATATAGGTGCTAAAAGCAAATAGCCAGTATAGGCACAGGTGTGGACTGGTTACAAGGTTGAGTCTATGTAGGTGTTATCCATATAGAAGGGTGAGACAGTAGGTGTTATCCACATAGAAGGGTGAGACAGTAAAGGAGTGGTGCTGCCATCTGCCAGCTATATTTCCCATAGAGTAGACCTTGAATACAGAGGTAAGGGGTGACATTGCCAAAGTCACCCCTCACCTCCGTAAACAAGCTATATACATAGCAAATAGAGCTGGCAGATGGCAGTACCGCTCCTTTACTGTCTCACCCTTGTACATAGATAACACCTACATAGACTCAATCTGGTAACCAGTCGACTCCCGTGATTATAGGAATGTACATACAGGATAATTCTGAAACTAGTCAACAGTACAGACAGTTCCAAAGACTCCTATTAGTGTACATATTTTGCTATAATTAAAACACAAAGGCTTTATTTGATGGAATTTGCCAATGGAAAGCAGGACAATCATAGTTTACTTGATAGGTTAGTACCATACCTGGCCTAGAGGTGGTGTCACTGTAGCACTACACATGTACTTGGGCCAATGTTACAGATCCTGTCTGAAGCTGCATTAGATATCCACTAGATGGTAGTACCTCCCAAGAAGAGCCATATATCTATCACCATAGGTACTGATGATATCCTGTCTTACTTATGATAAAGGATTGATAATTTTTGTGTGTTTCAAGGATTTTTTGTCTTATCAAAAATGTTCAAGCTGATCACAGGCCTAACTTTTGAACTAATAAGGCTAGGAAGTTGCTTTAAAAACTGATCTGTTCCTCTCAACAAGCTGCAGATGGTGGTCTGCCTTTGAGCACAATGTGTTTAACAACATGGGCATCCCTTTACGAGAATAAAAAAACACATGCATACCATTTAGGACATGGGGAATATGCCTGTGGTATTTAGAAGTATGCCTGTTGAATATCTCACAAAGATCTTTGAGGACAAACTCGACTATTGCACTAGAGAAAATGCTGTTTTGTTTCTGTTATGGTGAAATTTTCCCAATAACAACTTAAAGATAGTCCCATTTGAGAGCTTTCAGATAAGTCATCACCTGTTCTGATATATTCAACAGCAGCTGAGATATGATGAAAATCGAAAGGCTCATATCTGGCAGCCTGTCATCAGGGAGCCAATTTTAGAGTGGTAGCCTTGACTGCTCATTTGGGGGCAGTGGTGCGTGTCTTCAGAGTGCCTAAAGTATGTCCTTCAATTCAGGGTGCATCTTATATGCAGGGTGCACCATTCATAAGTGTGATCTATAACCAAAAGAATTTAAAATCGTTATAACCCCTTGATGACACTATGTGACTTTTAGGTGTCAGGGAGTCTCGCTGTGGCTGCTTGCGTCCAGGTATTCCTTGGTTTTACTGGTTTCACTAGTGCTCTGATGACGTTTGTTGGCCCCCTCACCATTGCTCCCATAGTGGCCTTAATTGGACTCGGTCTTACTGAATCAACAGCAGAGGCATGCAAACATCACTGGGGAATTGCCATATTGTAAGTATATACATATGGATACTATACTTTCCCATTTCTCCATCTTTGCTTTCAAGTACATGATAACATGATTTTTGAGGGACTATGACAAGTAAGAAAATGGAAGCAAATCTAAATAGAAACTTATGATTTGAAATTAAAAAGAAATATAGGGGGGTAACAAGTAATGGTGTATGGTTCTGTAGAACCTCACAAAGAGGACTTTGCCATGTTAAAAGCTACCCATGTTGAGAGATGGTAAGGAACAACCACCAGATTGTTTGGTGTAACCGTACAGTGGATTATAGAATCACCTATTGCCTATCATTGGAACTGCTATACATATGCTTGACATTACCCACTGGCGCCCCCTTGTGGAGAAAACAAACCCTACCCTATCGCAGCCACCTGTGTCTGGGATTGCTGCTTCGCCCCTGCACCTCCACAGACTTGTTTATGCTGCTTATACTTGCTTATGTGGAATTCTTTGGATGGTAAGAGAAATAAGTCAGTCCTTTGAATAAAAATGCAACCTTATCTTTACAGAACAATGGCATTGGTATATCTGTTCTCTATCATATTGAAGAAAGTAAATGTTCCTATGCCATCTTTTACAAGGAAGGACAAGTGCAAGATTGTCAGATCTCCCATATTTAGGCTGTACCCTGTAAGTATTATCGATTCTATGATTATGACAAGCTCTGTCAGTATAACTGCTCTGGACCTTAATTCAAAACATCCTGGGATCACGACCCCAGCGATCTTAGGAATAAATCAGCCTTATCCTATTAAGCGATCTTAAGAGTTGACTGGGTTCACATATCCTAGCCAGCACTAAGATCTCATCGATCTCAACCTCAGCCCTCCTACACCATTCCAAGAAGAACTGACTAGGCGCAGGGGTAAGAGTCCCAAAATAAAGGAATAGCTGTGGAGTCACTCTTCTTCACAAGAGTGCTTATACCATCATTCTCCATCCCCATATGGGCTAACAAAAGAGCACAGGGTGCAGTTGACCCCCCTACAGTATTCAAGAGTTGTTCCCATGAATGCATGATTTATGCTTGCCTATTAGAAGCATTGTGCCCTCCCCCCAGGACAAAGAGAGAGAAGGGAAGAATTACCTTACAGTGCACTTAACGCATGAGTAGCCCTAAGAGCCCTCAAGGACACTCAGCAAATGTCCTCCCTCCCCTATTTATGTATGCAGTAGGCTATTCACTCTTTCAATCAGGAGTGTTCCCTGTAAGTGCTCTTGTACTCAGCTGAAACCACTATGCATTTCTTTCACTAAGATCACAGTGATGTTAGTGGTGGAAATGGAATAGATCCCAGGACTAGCTATTCTGGACAGGCCTGCAACCACTGCATTACATAGGGTTGACCAGTCAGGTCTTATGATATGTGCCTACACTAAGATCGCTGGGGTTGGGATCCCAGGATGTTTTGAATTAAGCTCCAGACAAGTCACAGTGCACCTCACCTTTGATATAATTAGAAAGAAAGTAATATGAAGTAAAAATATGAGCTACATAGTATGAAAGTCTGAACCTCATACATTGGATGTAAAAGATGAAAAAATTATTTTGGTGGTATAGTAAATCCATCCATCCATAATTCAATGACATAGCAAATCAGTTATTTTCTATATCTCTCCATAAATGATATCCACCATAAAAGACAATATTGGGGCAAAGCTTAACACACAACAGGAGAAGCCTTGGAACTCTATATTTTATTTTTCTTTCAGCAAATATTTGCTATCGGCATCACATGGGCTTTGTCTGCAATCCTGACGGTAACAAACTATTTCCCAAATGACAAGAACTCACCGGTCTATAGAGCCAGGACTGATGCAAAGCTCCATATTCTAAGTCAAGTTAATTGGATTACTGTGCCATATCCAGGTTTGTAGAACTTTACTGATGGGACTACTTTGATAAATATCATACTGGTAATTTGTAATAGCATATTCATTTTTATAAACACACCTGCTCTATTTGGTGCACACGCTCTTTTTGTGCCCAACCCTGGTGTCAAATAAAGTGTAAATCCAGTTGATACATATTGATATAAACACCTTTTCTTTCACTTTATTATTGTAAATGGATGATTGTGCAAAAGCAAAATTCTTTCAACCCTCCCCCACTCCGAAAAAGAAAGATTCCCAGTGGAAAGCCCTTTCTCTCGATACCTCATGATCAAAATGTTTAAAAAAAGTCATGTATATATTTCTATATTTATATTTCACAATTAAACAGGTCAATATGGTGCTCCCACATTCAATCTTGGTACATGTCTGGGTTTTCTTGCTGCCATCTTGGCTTCCATCTTGAACACTGCTGGAAACTACTATGCTACAGCTCGGGCATGTAAACTTCCCCCTCCCCCTGCCCATGCTGTTAACAGAGGGATATTTATAGACGGTATTGGGAGGGTGTTGAATGGCTTGGTCGGTGCTTGTCATGCTACATCCTCTTATAGTACTCCTATTGGATTCATCTCACTAACGGGGGTAATTTTCTTTTATTTTTTTTATTTTTGTTATAGATTCATTGATATTTGTTTACATAAATGCTTGTATAGTACAGGAATATTACCATGTCTCATAAAATAGTAAAATGAAACATTAGTTACTAATCACAAGTAGAATCTTATTTTTTCTTGATCATAATATGTCATTTTCAATGTACACAGCACTGTTTACAGCCATAAGTCATAGCAAAATCAACATTAAATTTTGATGTATATATAATTTTGCTCACCATTTCCCTAAAAATATCCCCACATTATAATCTCAAATAGGTAGGAAGCAGATTGGTGTTTCAAATAGCTGCAGTTATGATTATGATAATCGGGGTACTTGGGAAAGTAAGTGTCATACAAAACTATTTATCCCTAATTTTCAAAAAGTATTTTTTATTGATTTAAATGAGCACTTAACAGACTCATTTATTAACAAAAGTATTAAAAACACAGCTACCTGCTTATCTATCATGTTTATATTGTCTTGAGTGTCTTTGCACTTCATTGTTTGGGAAAGAAAGCAATCTTTTACACTTTTCAGGATGGCTGAAACTTAATTATAGATTTTCTTGTACTCCTGGTACATGAAAAGAGGTTCCATATTTTTTTCACATTCTGTGGGCACCATTTATATTTTACATGAGTGTGGGAAGAAAACACAACTTCGCCCTATTCATCCTTGGAATCAAAAATACTAAAAAGTACCTTTGAAATTAAATCATATATTCTAATCATTTTCGTATGTCATGCTTCTAGGTGACAGGGATCCTGTCCCTTGTACCAGACCCTATTATGGGTGGAATGGCTACAGTTGGACTCATGGTGCTAGTTGGTGTGGCATTCTCAACCCTCTGCTTGGTCGACCTCAATTTAACTCGTAACCAAGTAGTGCTCGGTACAGCTCTCATGTTGGGGCTCATGGTGCCTCAGTTCATGGGAACGTATCCAGGCATAATCAAAACAGGTAAATTATATCACATGCTATCAAGACGTTTCTAAAATAGAGCTAATATGGTGGCCTTTGCCACTAGCCCTCATTCTGTTGAACGCTGTTTTTATGGCTTGAGGTTGTGTTCAATGCACCTGTGCTCCTCTAGGAGCAAGTGGTGAATCTGAGGCCCTTGCGCTTAAAGATCGTATCCCAACTAAAGTTCTGTCATTTTTGAGTCATGCCATATTAGAATCAGTTGTATCTTCCTGTAAATGCTCTCCAAGTTTTAAAATGTTATGCAATGCATTTCAGCATGAAATATGCATTCTAATGCATAATATTTTTACTGTAGGTCAACACTAAAACCACTGGATAACATAGCAACCTCTATATGGGTAGTTGGTGGCACAATGAGGGCACCTGGTTGATAAGTGGTGTAACACCTACATATACTTTAAGTACTGACCAAGGGTTATTAAAGTATTGGCCAGCTGGTGGAGCCCTCTTCTGTTCACCTATCCTGGTATTCCCGCCACAACCAAGAACTATTCCACATCTAGATGTGGTCTTTTTACACATTTAGGTAGCCTTTATATCAAAATGATACAAACCATCTAATAGGGAAACTGGTATTATTGACCACTGCATCCTTAATTGAAAAGTTTCTATAAGGTCATTTTAGTTGAAATTGCATCGTTAACCCTTCGTGTGCTTTAGCACTTTGATAATATTTCTTCTTTACTTAACTACTTTATCTGTCCCAAAAGGTAGAACTGAATGAATAAAAAATGCATAAACAAAGTTAATTACATAATCAAAGACTAAAATAATTGAGTAAAATATACCATTCAGTTCAGAATTTATCAATTTAATTGCAAATAAAAAAAATACATTACCATCCTCCCTGAACAGGAGCGGGGGGTTTCTTGGGGTCAGGACCCCTCCCCCCCCTTTTGGTCCACTTATAACATGTCCAAATAGGGGTCCCCCTTTTGGGCCCACCCAAGATGTCCACTTTGTATGCCCCCATTCATGCCCCCTATCTCTCTTTGATACTTTTTATTGTTTGCAAATTGTACAATTTATGACTCTACAGTATCTAGAATATATAAAAATTCCTCAAAGTTTTCTGACATGAGCTAATCCAGAAAAAAGCACCATCATATCATACACGTGTATATAGACCATGCTTGGCTTAGACATATAAGGTCTAGCTTATACCTTAAACCCATCCCAGGTGAGCCTTATAGATTGACATTGAGTGGTATAGGCTGTGGTATTTCGATCTAGCGGGATACATTATTCAGTGCAGACTTCTTAGGGTGCATTACATAACAAGTAGTGCCCATCATCCTGACTCTTATTATTCCTTATCTCACAAGTTACCAACTTAAGCAGGGGTCACCCCAATAAGGATCCCGCTAACCAGGAATAGGAATGGGTCAGGGATGTAGGGTATAATTACATTAGATTAGGGGTCACCTTGCCTATACCAAAATGCTTTGAATATAAGTTTGATGATTATGTTATAAGATTTTCTATGGGCATGACCTGAAACTCCCTTAATCACCAGAAAATGCTCCTGAGGGTATACCGAAATGCCTTAAACTGCCTCTGAGGCTAGTTGAATCCGTTGAACACACACTAGAGAGTTTGACATCTATATTTAATTGTGAAAATGTGACATTTAGAAAATAATGTTAATTATCAAGAAACCTTGATGATTTGTACAATTCCAGGTAATGAGAGTGTCGACCAGGTGCTGACAATCCTCCTCTCTACAGGAATGTGTGTGGGAGGTCTAGTAGCCTGCATTCTAGACAATCTATTACCAGGTAGATATCACCTATAGATACACTCTTGGAATTCACTATTCATAGAACAGACTTTAATATAACATGTTAGTCAATATCAATTTCTACTGCTTCTAATATAAGAAGAGCCGTTGGATTTCGTTGGCTAAACCTGCAGATGTTAAAGTATCTATTTCCTTTTCTAATAAATAATGATTTGATTTGCACTGGTATACATTAAGGTGGCTGGCGGGGATTGTTAGTTCACCACTTGGACACCAGGGGTCTCTTGTGCTTTATTGACATTACAAGAAACAAATTATGCAAAATTCTAGATGGTTGGTTAGGGATTTGAACTCAGGACCTGTTGTGTACAAGGCAAAGATGTAACACACGTGCCACAGAGGCAGTTGGCGCAGAGAATTTAGAGTGCACAATATAATCTAGATGTAGATATTATATCCATTTCTTTTAGGGGAAATTGTCAATAACACAGGTGTACATGTACAACCACATCAGAGATATGGCTGGGACCATATGTCAGTACTGCATTCACTTCAAAGACATGATCATAATCTAAGTGCTGAGGAAGTTATAAAAGAATCCAATTACTTTTGGATAGTAATCTGGGGATTTATGTGACAGCCTTTTATGTAAACCTTTATATGACTGAAAGTTCTATATCTCAGAAATATGCCTGGGACCATTTTGGAACTCTTGTGATAATATTGCGAAAATCTAATTACTTTTATTCTATCCCCGCCAGCCACCTTAAAAATACCATGGGAAAGGTTCATGACTTGGTGTCTCATTTGACAAATGAAACAGATTGAGAGATTTGTACTTTCACAGAGGGAGTAAAATGGATTCTCTTTCATTACAGGGACTCCTGAAGAGCGTGGTTTAACCTCCTTCAGTGCAATGGGTACCAAAAATTCTGAAGCGCATGACACTTAACAGAATAACCTTCAGGCCTATGAGTTTCCATCATTAAGGGGTATGCTGAAAAGGGCATCATGGACCCGATACATCCCCATATCCCCTACATTCAATGGAGCATGTACATCAAGTTGTAAGGCCAGACTTAGGAGGAAGACAAACAGACAATCTGATGAAACTGTTTAGCTTTAAGTCTTAAAGGGGTCAATGTATAATTTAGGCTAGAAATGAATCGACATACACAAAAAATTAGACAGTTCTTTTTTTCAAGTATACTGATCACTGTTAATTGGAGTAATTGAGATGGAGACAAGGATGAGGATTTTTCTTTTAATCTGAAAGGCATGCATTATTTAATGTCATCTCCAGGGGTTGGCATTTAATACTCTACAGTCAATACTATGCATCAACATAGTTTAATAAACCAGTCTATGAATATGAAAGGAAAGTATACGTTTAGTGTGGAACATCATCCAAACTAATTAAGGAATGGTATGGATCAATCCGTCACAGTTGTTGGTTTGGGAATTGATCACATGGGGGGCTCCACCTAGCATCACTCTATACACGTACACACCTCTGTCTGAGACCTCTCTGAAGACCAATATAGCTAAAAGGGGTGAACTTCTGTATGAAAAGGTTGTGTACATGTAGGAGCGATGGTTTTAGCAGAATGCTTGTCACATGGCTTCGAATGCATACATAGACTAACCCCTCATATTAGAACATTTTGCACAGCAATTGATGTAAGATTCCTATCACCCAAACCTGAGAAAGGTGCTAAAACCTTATGCGTCACTTCACCCTCTCTTGCTGCGTTGGTCTATTTGTTGTTGTCGTTGTTGTTGTTGCTGCTGTTGGCATGTTTTTATTGGCATAAAGGATCATACATTTGTAAGCTTTTCAGCTAGGCCAATATCAAGGAAATTTTAGGAATACCATATAGAGTAAAGGACTCAGTATGAAAGCTTAGTGGAGCTGCCATTTTGAATTACGCTGGTTGAGCTAAAGCCCACTGATAAGACATACCGTGATGGGTACCTTGTCCCTGGTTAACACCCACTTCCAGGGACATGCTAGTCCCATCTTATCAGTGTGTGTCGCCAGAACCAGCTCCAGACCAGCTAGTGGCCAATTGTAACAATAGCATATCAGCATGTATCACATCATAAAGAACATTTAAAGAGAGTCAATAGCGGGAGGATAATAACACTACTAATAAATGTAAATTGCATAACATGGTAATCAACCATGGGTTACAGGACACACACACAAATACTTGGCAGCAGACAGAGCAAGTGCACAGCAGACATACATCTCTGTCAGGAATCATGGATTTCCTCCAACTATTTTTTATTGCAGCTCCCAAATGATAATTTTCTTTTTTACCTCATGTACCAAGTCAAAAAGAAATGAACAGGACGGAAGTAGGGGCACCTTGTTGGTGATAGATTATAGTATCTACTTCATGAAACAAAGATAAAAAGAGATGTATGCGATTGGAATTAATCAATCCTGTTTTTGTTAAATATTATATGTTATATGATATAAAATCTCTAAGTGTAATTATATTGAATGTGCGACCTAGGGCCTCCAGATAGGACATATATTATTAACAGGCCATCTGATCGTATTTTCCTTTTATATTCTGAGTAACATCTGGGAGTATAAAGGTAGATAAGTACCTGTCTTATGAATAATTTGTGTTTAAGAAATGTGAACAAAAGCCCTAAAAGGCGGCTTTCAATTTCTTTTAGAGTTCATTTTAGGGGGGGGGATTCTCCCCTTTGACCCCTCTCCCCGACCAGAATTCCAGAAGTAAGATTGCCTCCGAGATCTCTTAAATTTGTCTTGCACCTTTGTACCGTTTTAATGATGATGTACCATGGACCGGAAGATTAACCAGACTTAGATTATTTTATATGTCACCAGTCACAGTCAGATGGAGACTTTGTCAGACTATGTTACTAAGAGAGTAATGAACGGGCACCGAATTCAGTGTATTGTAGGAAATCATAAAGAGTGGCCATAGGCCACCAGTTACGATATCCTACGATACACTGAATTCGGTGTGCTTTAGCCCATTCCTTACTGTCTTTATTACACGATTAATCAATAAAAAATCAATAAATAATCGATAGAATATCAATAAAAACAAGTTGTAAACAAAAATCCTTCCCCGGGACGCGAAGCCTGCCATAGTGTTTGTACACAATTGGTACACACACCTCGTCGCCTGGCAGCGGCCAGCTACAGTGCCCTTCTCGGCTTGGCTTGCTTTGAACACGTCCCATGGTTATGGCAGCGGACAGTGGACAGCCCGCAGTTGTTGCCTCCCCGGGCTTTGTATCATATCAGACACGGCAAAAAAAAAGATACGCCCGGACCGGGACTCGTCCCGCCTACCTTTAACGGCTGAGCACAATGCGCTAACCACTAGACCACGACGTCTCACCCCTCAGTGCCCGTCTCGGCTTGGGTTCATTTGAACGCGTCCCCTGGTTATGGCAGCGGACAGCCCACAGTCATTGCCTCCCCGGGCTTTGTATCATATCAAAACCTGGTTCTAGCCAACCATTTCTCATCAGTCCCTGTGGCAAAAGGCATAGGGAGTTAGATTAGGGATCTGAGACTGCAGGTTCAACCCCTACCCTGGCCATGATAATTTCGTGGGTTTTACTTTGTAAAATGTGACATGTTAGGACATGTTAGAACATGTGACATGTGACATGGGCAAGGAGTGCCGATATCCTGGATATCGGCACTCTCAGTAGTGCCAATATCCATGGATATCAGCACTCCTAGGATGTGCAATATCAACAGGTATCAGAATGGGAATATCCGGAAAAAAAACACCCAAAATCATAGAGGTCGTGTAATAATCTGAAGTAAGGTTGTACCTGTATGGTCTGGCACCAGTGTGACCACTCTTATTCCTGACCTGTTACAGATTTACTCCTGGTTAGTTGAAACTAAGTTTAAACCGCCAGTGATATCCGGACCAGGGTCTCGTCCATATAAGGATCTTATATGGATGGGATTTTCTCAGACACAGGACAATACAGGAGAACATAAGAAACAGGGCAAAGTGTAAGAGACAGGACCATATAATGATAACATCTAAGACATGGGACTTTGTAGAGTATCTAAGACACAGGACGAAGCATGGGTAGAAGAATGTATATAAGTCCTGTATTTTAGAAAATGAGATTGTCTTGTGTCTTACATATCACTCATGTGTCCCGTTTCTTATATTCCCAATATTATCCATATATGTCTCGTTTCCTATATTCCAATATTGTCCCATTTCTTACATGCCCTGTTTCTTAGAACAAAAATGGATATACACATGACAGAATACTATGGTCTATATTTTAACCAGTCTTATTAGTGACCTTTGATGTTGAAGTGCAAATGGGTTCACTCAGAGGGCAATGATGCTAAGTTTAATCGTCCAGACGTCTTAACCCTTCAAGGGCCGGTGGTGCAGGAGTGCATCATGCCCATTGGACAGCATGATGCACCAATGAAGGGCTGGCGAGACTGCTCACCAGCACCATGCTATCCCTTCAAGGAATGTAGACCAATCATGTAGGGTCGGCATGCTGCATGAATGTACCTCTGCCGAATATAACTCACCAGGGCTGCAGTCACGCATCATGATGGCCAACGGCCACCAATGAAGTGCTGGCGAGCAGTCTCACCAGCACTTCATTGGTGCATCATGACGACTAACGGGCATGATGCATTAATGCATCAGGAGGACGATTAATAAAAACTCACGACATGAGCATGGGAAAACGACCATAGAATTGAGACTTTCGTCACTATTTAGTAGTTAATGAAATTGATAACTTTAACCCTTCAGGTCATGATATGTACAATCACAATGGTTATCACTGTATCCAATATTTTTCAGGGCTTGATACTTTATAAAATTGTGTATTTCTATCAAGCAATCTTCTGAATATCTTTGTAAAATGGTCGTTTCTAAATCCATCATTTAGGCCGCCAAAGTTTGTCAGTTTTTATGAATCGCCCTGCAGAGGCCCTAAAAAGGGTTTACACCTGTGTGCTCATATAACATGAAATAATTACCGAGGTGAATAACCGTGGGATACATTGCCATTGACCCTCTCCAAGTGAGCCTGTTTCCCACCAGGGTTATATTTATCAATAGCTTCAATGATGAGGCTAAATTTGCAAGGCATTAAGATGGAATGACCTTGTGGCAGTCCCTCATTGGCCGATGGGAGCCCAGACCACAAGCCCCCTCCCACATTTCTCAAGATGGTACAACTAGACAGAACCAGTATGACTTGAAACCCTTAATATCAGAGTGGGTCTGGGTGGTTGATCATACATAACACACTGCGACAACTCTGTATGATCAGCACTTAAAGCAGTAATTATACAGGGTTTGGTAGGGTAGTCATACCGGTGCAATTGTTAGCGACCACTAGATGCAGGTCTGTAATGGCATTTAACTGAGCGATCTCACTTCAACTTGAAGGGGGTCTAGTCGTACCATCTTGAGAAATGCCTTCCTGGGCCTTGCAACTGCACCACCGGCACAAGTGCGGCACCCACATCATTCCAAGTCTGGACACCAACCTTTGCTCACAGAGGGACCTACCTCCATCTAGACATTACACCAAGATGAACACGATGGGGGCATTCTCTCTGGCTGTCTGCCTGGTCGTGTACACCGCGACCTTCATGATGCAGGCACAAGGCATCTCTCTACAAGAACAGGTACGCAAATATCAAGGCATTTATAGAAATTCCCTTTTTTTGTAAGTTGTAAGTAATTTTCTAGCACCATCGATCATCCCTACAGTACCATCGACCGGGTTTTATTCCATGTTGATATGCCCGAGATACTGACAGCCCATTGGTTTAACAGTGCAGCTCCGTATCTAACGCTCTGGAACAGCACTCTAAATGACATTGAAACAAGTAAATAATTACCATTCTGTTTTAAAATGAGTTTTGAACATTTCTGGAAGGCATTTCTCACGATGGTACGACTAGATCCCCTTCAGAGAGATCCTTCAGTTAAATGCCGTTACAGCCCTGCATCTAGTGGTCACTAATAATTGCACTGGTACGTCTGCCCTACCAAACCATATGTAATTACTGCCTTAAGTGCTGATCATACAGAGTAGTCGTAGTGTGCTACCTATGATCACCCACTCTGATATCGAGGGTATCAAGTCATACTGGTTGTGTGTAGTCATACCATCTTGAGAAATGCCCTCTCGACTCAGATAACATAAAACAAATACAAAGGTTTATGAGTAGTGGGTCTGACTGAGGGTTATCTCACTTGGCTTTGCCTCGTGAGATAACCCTCAGTCAGACCCACTACCCCGGGACTTATAGATTTCGATACCCCCTATAAAAACACGACATGCACTTATTAAAGACACAGTTTATAGTGTAAATTTCAATTTTGAAACTAATCTGCCCCTGGTTCTTAGCCCGATCCATAAATTATGTCACACCGTAGGGGGTGAGGGAGTGTTCATGTGTCCTATACATTGCTATGGTAAAAGCGTGATGAAGGGGTGGGGGCTGTCCAAAAAGGCCCCAAAAAGAATGACATAATTTATGGACCAGCCCTTATTCCAGGCCACTACAGTATTTCAATTGCTCTCATCCATCCCCTTCCACCTATCATTATATACATGTATTGTACTACATTGTAGCTTGCAGTTGTAGCCACAGGAACGTGTGGCTTTGGGGCATATCGAACCCTGTGCAGTCATATTGAATCCCTAATAAGTCCTTTTCTCTTAAATTTGTTTTGTATGACATTTGATAAAGTAAACATTCCTTAAACATACATTTAGTTTGTCACATTTGATATCAAGTTTGGGAGTTGCAATTATCTTGTAGGTGTACATTGCAAAAATGGTGTTTAGATATTGTACATACATGTTCAGGTTTAGACCTGTTATAGGTCAGTTAGGTGTCTCGAAGTTCAGATGTTTAGAGTTTAAACACATTGAAAACTAAGGGTTTAGATATAAACACCAAAATTTTTAGACACTTGTATGTCAGATACACACCAGGTAGCAGCACTACCTGTGAATAGACTATAAGCACACAATCACAATCAACTGTTGTGACAAATGACCCCAAATCCCATATTGATCTTGGTTTCATTTCATAGAATGTCAAGAGAATAGAAATGGCAATAAAGAAATTACTGCATTCACCTTACACCACCATCATTGGCATAAAATAATCGATAGGTTTCATGACTGACACCTATTTCATGTTATTTTGTAATGGCCAAAGCAATGCCCTTCCTGCCAAACTGCTGTACTTTCTCAATTCTCTCATTTAATGCAGTATATACATAGGTGTATACATGAATGTTTATACCTGTGGCTGACATCTTCCTAATGTTACCTAAATATCCACAAGCCCCCCCCCCTACTTTTTAAAGTCTGTACACCCCAATTGTAAGCAGGTCTCCTTTTGGCTGTTAGGAATAGAATTCATGGGCCAATGCCCGAGCCGGACACCCCCCCATCCCCCTACGTGGTGCACATTGTATTGCTGCAGACAATGGGAAAGGGCATGACCAAGTGTGAAGGACTGCATCAACCCCCACCCCCTCTCTTTGACGGTGTATCACAGTGGCAGGGTAAAGGACACAGGGGGACATGCTTTGAACTACCCATATGGGTCAATCCACCGAAAGTGGGCACCTGGGTCTTTTTTGGTCTTTTTTGGATACAGGGGGCTGTAAAATAAGAAGTAAGTAACCATTCTTCTTATTTCTGGTTTCATTTCAAAGAAAACACCTTGGGCTTTAAAAGAAGGGCGAGTTTACATATGTCGGCCTGCTTTTTTTTTAGATATGGTGGCCCAAAGTTCAAAAATGGCCAAAAATTGCCTTTTTATTTAATTTCCACCTCATTCCAGGGTCTATACCATCAAGCCAAACAGCAACAGACCAATATAATTTTATCTATTCCTTAGTGGGGGGTCCTATCTAACATTTTCATGTTGTTTGGAGGTGCTCTGGTTGGCATTCCTTTTCCCCTGTTCATTTCTATAACCAAACACAGGTGCTGTAATGGGCGTGAGCAAAATGATAGTACACTGGTAGGCTTACTAAAACACTACCCTCAATCTTCTTATTTCCCACCAAGATTAGGGTCATCATAGGGGATTTTCTGGTACAGAAACTTAGGGTCTACTTGCAGGCATGACTGTGCAGTACATATTCAAGTATTTTCAAGTCCATTTTGCTCACGCCCATTACATTCAAATTTCTGCATCCAGGACAAATACTATCAAAGTTTTCTTTCTTTCAACCAGTCTAACTTGAAGATCTATTGTTGATAAGTTTTTTTAAAAAAAGACTGGAGTCTCTACATGCCTTGGTTATGCCAAAAAGAGGGGTTAACTGACAGATGTAATGGGCGTGAGTGTAATGGGCTTGAGCATAATGGGCGTGAGTAAAATGCACTGCAAGCATGTTGGCAGGCCTGATGCATTCCAAATGCATCCTATAAGTATTCTTAGATTATTTTTATTGCCTAGAATAATTCTGGGTGAGGTTATGTTGCTGAGTTGCTGTCTGAAGCCTGGGAAAGTTGTTTCGCTCACGCCCATTACGCTTACGCCCATTACATTCATATTATTTCCTTATGTATTGTAAATATCCATCTTTTTTCCTATTTTCTTCATAGTGTGTCTTTGGGACCTTTTGTCAAATATCCTAACTAAAAATCATGTAGTTCTCACAAATATTTCTGTGATGTAGAGAAGAATTCATTTTGCTCACGCCCATTACATTTTCATAATTTTGAATATTTGCAATAAAAACTGACTGCTTGGGAGTTAATGACTTGAATGAACCTTCCCTAAGAGCCAAGATATAGGGCTATCAATAAAATTAAGTTTCATGATCTAATTCTTAGTTTTTAAAAATGACCCTCTACCATGGACAAGTGCCCACTTTCAGTGGATTGACCCATATAATACCCTGGACTAGAGAGGCCAGCCATTCGGCCAACTCTCGCCACCATATGTGTAACAGTGCTAAAAGACTTAACATTAAACATGCTCTGGACTATCTACAATGGATGTATGGTGTATTATATTATATCAGTAGTGCAGGAGGAGTCTAAATCTTCATAATCAAGTGATATTCCATTGTTTCTCCCAATTAACATAGCTATTATTGGAGTGGGAAAATTGCTAACACTAAGAATCTCTCTGTGACCTAGGATGGTTTTTCTGGTAGGATTAAGGTGTATCTAGCTAATCATTATAGGGTATCCCCCTTGAACCACCATAAAAAGATAGGCCAACCACTCATCATCAACATAAGACCTGCTATATAGCAATATGTATTGCCGGATCTTTGGGAGAGGGGTGTATTTGTAGTGGTATTTCAAAATATTTATGTTCATGAGACATTGGTTGTGCCATAGAACTATAGCATTGCTGGCTGACTTGGGGATTAATGTCATATGTATGCTGTAGAGGTCAGCACCTCCTTACCCCTGATCAAAAGAATACAGCTAATTGCTTATAAATATTTGACTTGAGTATTTTTGACAGGGATAATTACTCTGGAAATATTTTTTGGAAATTGGTAATGAATCAACCAAACAAGGTAGAAATCAACGAATTACATGTGTGGATTGAGCTAGATTTCATGTATACCACAAAATTGTCACAATGCATTCAGTGAATTATTTAGAATTACGTTAATCTACCTACTTGGACCCTCTCCTTCTTCCCAGCCCTCCTTACCCTGACCCTTGCGTCGGTTGACGGCAACACCAGAACAACTTTCGCAAACCTGGGCCAGAGTGGCATGACATTGCTGTGGCCATCTCCCCTCAGGTAACTGGTAACTGCATTGAGTTTGTGAGAAGTTAACCAGGTATGGAATTCAATACGTGAATTGTGCTAAACTTGTATCTTAATGGGCAGAGTAGGGGTATCATATCCACCAAGCTGCAGATCCTATCATTTTCAGAAAGCTGTTTCACCATATCCGGCTGGTAACTGCGACTATGGGTGCTGTTAGCAGTGTAAGATGGCCCTTATAAGCGCCCGGGCGCTCATTAATTTCAACCCCACTGTACCCCCGGCACTTATACTAGACAGGCGCTTATTTAAATACCTTTTTTAGTGCTTAAAAATGATTTCAATGACCCTGTACCCCTGGTGCTTATACAAGACCAGCGCTTATT
This sequence comes from Acholoe squamosa, assembly GCA_949317995.1. Lineage (NCBI taxonomy): Eukaryota > Metazoa > Annelida > Polychaeta > Phyllodocida > Polynoidae > Acholoe > Acholoe squamosa. Next base: position 67,793,489 of record OX439046.1, on the reverse strand, counting down.
TGAGACTCCGGCGCTTAAACTGGCTATTACGGTAGGTGGACACGTAGGTGGGCACGTATACATACTAGTTAGCTACCAAGTTGGGTCTGTGCATCTTCCCTGGAAACAAAATCTTGTGTTTAACAGGTGTTCAGAACCTGTCAAATTGGTGAAAATCTGGGTTGGGTCTGTGTATCTTCCCTGGAAACAAAATCTTGTGTTTAACAGGTGTTCAGAACCTGTCAAATTGGTGAAAATCCTGTGCCGTTCACGAGTATGAAACACAAGTATTCCTGTGATTCTGTGACCTGCCAGACTACTGAAATCCCATTTTTTGAACATGTGATTTATTCATGTGAAATCACAAGATTTACGCATGTTTTGCTACTGATCCCTTGTAATTAGCATCATTACTTAGTATTATTGATTCATAAATGATTGAAATATAAAGAAGCTTTCATTTGATGGAGGGTCTGTGGTGGTCATGTATAAAACGATAGCCACCTCGTATAGGCATTGTTTATATATTGGAATTACCATTCTCTTATCTCACCCTGGTGATGTAGGTGCTCCAATGCATGGAGCTTTTATCCATCACTTTTCCTAGCAAGTCACTGAAAGTGCACCCTAGATGTAAGAGCAATGGAGCCATAAAATTTACAGTTGGTGTTGGTGCCCAGGCATATGAGCAGATCTTATAGCCATGGTGTTTGTGTCACCTTAACCATTATCACTCTTTGTTATACCTGCTTTTAAGGATCAATAACCGATACATGAAGATAATATTAAAAAGGTTATACATGTATACAGAAGTAACTATAGGCTTAGAGTATCAGTGAAGTATTAGACTTATCCAGATACTAAGGACAGTGTAGGACACTAACCACTACCTGTGTGGTGGGGTTGAGCTGTGGGACAACTACATGAGGCCCTCAGGGACAGTGGACCCTACTGCTCAAGGCCTCCACACAGTCACGATTAGTTCAACAACAAAGATTTTGATTAATTGTGCACGCTACATAATTACAGATAATTTGTATCTACTTCATTGATATTCATCAACATAAACACACAAATATTATGTGATAATGGCTGCAATATAATCACTTTTAACCTGCCTTTTTCTTTTTTTAGACAAGATTAATTAAAAATGCTAAACAATAATGAATAAAGCTTTTTTTTCTTTAACAGGAGGATGCTATACTAGTAGTACTGGATGAATTGGAAAAGAGGGTAGGTCACCATGTGAAGACTGTAAGAGACTGTGAAAATCTAAGAATGAAATGATGGGTGCTTGGAGTTAAACCCCTTAAGGGCTGTTGATACAGGAATGCATCATACCCATTGGTCACCATGTTAACCATCCCGGACTGCACCAACTCAACACGTTTGCACAATGCATGTACGTAGCCCAGGAGTGTGTTGCTCCTATGGTAAAAAGAGCTGTCAGTAGGTACCCTCTTTTCAAAAGAAGTCACGCTCTGCTTCACCATTCAACTTGCACTCACCACATTAGTCTGAAAAGTCACCTGCCTTGTTTAAAACAGAGAGAGCTGCACTATCAGGTACCTACTCATGTCACACACTCTATAGTAAATTATATACTAACTGACTTCTCCCAACTAGCTACCTACTCAGATCCCCCTTTTTTTAGCACTATAGAACAAAAGTGACAAATTATAGCTACATGAAAAGAAAGGACTGGAAACGAGGGCATTTTTAGCCTGCTCTTCCTTTTACTATAGGAGCAACACCCTCCTGACAAGTTATTTGCCAGGGCTGCGTTCATGTAGCATTGTGAGTAATGGGAGTATTCTACTGCTGTCAGCCAGGTGGATTTTCGCTAATCTAACCAATTGTAAACCTCACCCATAAGTCGTTTTCTTTTAGTGTAAGTCGATTTTTTGGCTCCAAGTCTGGGGGGTCAACTCATATATGTGAGCTTTTGAAAAGGATGATATCTATCTGGGACATTCCAACAATTCTTTTAGTCTCAGATATTCTAAAGGGAGGATGTGACTTTTGGTTAACATTTCAAACGTATTTTAGGCTTTATAGTTAGGTTTAAGGGGTTATCTCTTATTTCAAACACAGTTAATTTTTTAATATACATTTTTAAACATAAAATGAGAGCTGAATAACTCATTGAAAGGGCCGGAAATTGGGTGTGGAGATATATAGGGGAGATAGAGATTTGGGGGTCTGGAACCCCCGGTAAAAGTTGAATTTCTGTATGTAAGTTGGGAGGTCGACTTATATGTGAGGTCGACTTATAGGTAAGGTTTTACGGTATATTCTGCAATATCAAAGATAATCAGATTACCAAAAAAATATGCCTGACCGACGGCAGTGGAATACTGGCTTTTACTTCTGTATATATTTCTGAATAAACATATTTCCTGGTATTTGTTCCAGAGTGGTTCAGATGCAGTGGTTGACCTAACAGACAGTAACTTTCGTAACCTGGTTCTGGAGTCAGAAGACATGTGGATGGTTAATTTCTACACACCCTGGTGCGGCCACTGTAAGCAACTGGCCCCCATCTGGGAGAAGGCTGCTGCAGATCTCAGGGGCAAGGTCAAAGTAGGCAAAGTTGACGCCCTCGCCAGCAAGGCCCTGACTAAACGTTTTAAGGTATGAAAAATATTGTTGTAATATATAAGTTCATTATACAATATACATACATAGATTTTCGAAGATATACCCATACTTATTTTATGTGAATAACTTCTTCCCATAGAGATAGCATTGCAGGGCCGATCCACACACCCCCAGTGGCGTAACGTGTGCCGATCCACCACAGCGGCCGATCCACCACTGCAGCCTCGTTCTGGGTGCATGTAAACATTCAAAATGGCGGACCGCCGCTCGTACGGGGCACTACGGTAACAAATTTTGTTAATTTTCAGTTAATTAAAGACTCTAAAAACATAAAATAAATATAGAACTAAACTCCCCTGGTGTCCTCGGTGGCCGATCCACCCCTCGGGGGAGACCCCCCCCTCGTGGTGGATCGGCCACCTTGTACACCACGGTCGTTTAGCTCTATCTATTTATAATCCGCCTCTCACTGACTATGAATGATAGAGAGCTATGTACATTGGTGGGTGCATTACATAAATGTAATGTTTAACAACTATATGGTTGCTGAAAGTGGTTATTCAAGCAAACTATAACTTGATTTAATGCCACCTGGAGGAAATGGCAAATCTCCAGAACACCACTGCAATGGCATAGAGCCAATAAGTGGCATTTCGAGATTTCAGTTGAAATACATTCTTAAAATGGGACCATATTTCTTGTATTTGCGCTAATTTTGTTTAAATTACATGGCAATCAACACGATAGCGAGTTGAAAAACAATCCCTCTAATTTGGGATACATATAATGAGTGTTTTCATCACTCCAGGGGTGGGAAGTTTACTTTGCCAACTCGGCAGAGTGACTTCCCTTGCTGCAGACAGATTTGCAGCCCACCACCCCTATAGCGTAGCGTGACGTGGGATATACGTTTATTTCAGTTTGAACAGTGGAATGCGCATGCCCATAGGCTTAACCTATGAACTTCATATCTCACCCCCTCGTGAGGTAATCCACTCCCATATCTCATGGTCGGTAACACCACTGAATAAGACTCTAGACCATATAGATGATGATCAAGGCCATTCTGAAAATATTTAAAAAGATTTCTGACTAAAATAAATGCAAAGGTTCACTCATATTATCTCTCATTCCGTGTATAACCCTCAGACAGACCTAATACTATTCAACTTTTGCCTATTTCTCAACCCAAAATAATCCACTATCCATAATTGACTATTTCATATTACAAGGTGAATGGTTTCCCAACCATCATGGTGTTCTCACATGGAAAGAAGGATGTCATGCCATATGAGTACACTGCAGGTAGGACATCTAGTGACATCGTCAACTGGGCACTAGAAAATCGAGCCAAAAGGGTTGTCTCAAGAGAATTTGATCAGGTATAAATTTTAAGAGTAATTACTGTCTTGGATTGGTATCTTATATTTTTGTACCCACATGAAATCGATTTGGTGAAGAATAAATGTTCCAGCAACCACTGTGTACATCATCGTACTTATTACACATGATCTATTTTGGCTCGCTAAGATGGCATATGTCATGCTACTGGTAGCATGGTATATGCTGTAACATTATCTAACAGTACCGTGATGATTAATTGCATGGGGTTTGATATTGTTTGATATTTCTTTAATAATAATATCACTATTTCATTGATGTCTCCCTGATATGAACAAATACATGGATGAAGGAGTGACTGCAATATCACCTCGAATGTTTTGTTGTATATCAAAACTAACAAAAGAAATTTATGCATGTTTTCCCTTTCATTACAGGAGGCTCTTCTGGAGGCAATACTGGATGCATTAGAATAAAAGGTGGGTCAATGAACAACACATAGGTAGGTTAAGAACCTTTAGATGTCCATCCAACAAGAATGCCATTATTATGGGGTTTGGTACTGGATCAACATTACCAGTTGTTTGGTTCAATGCTCATCAATCAGGGCCGTAGGAAAAGGGGGGGCCCGGGCCCCCCCAATCATAAAGGAGGTGGGGCCTGAGTATGTCTGGGCCCCCCAAAAATTTGACAAGAATTCATAAATAAATTGAACAAGAACCTAAAACTTTGCATCTCAGATTGATATAGTAATGGGATAGGGAAAATGAAATTACTTTTCTATACAAATTTTATATAGGAATATATATAGGCGTTATTGCGCTTGAGCCAACAATTCAAGGTCGTCGAGGTGGGGCCTGCGCTGGGCCCCCCCAATGAAGATTTGCTTCCTACGCCTCTGTCAATGATACATATACCACTGTTGATTCGGATAGAGAAGCCGTTTTTTAGTAATTTGTGGAGTGAACGCATCATGGTATGAGGGCTCCTTTAGGTTAACCTATCTGAGCGGGGATTTCAAATGAGTGACTGCATTTATAGATTTATAGCGGCCTTTGGGGCTAGATCATGGGTGCAGACATCGCCCTACCCCTAAAGTTTCATCAGCAATACACCAGGTGGCTGCAGGTTATTCAGGGGATGGAATGCTTCTGTCCATGCTGTCTCTGGTACTTCCCATCAAGTAAAACCTTGATGGGAAGTACCCTCACTTTGGCCACACACACAACCTAAAATGGTTCCATTCCTTACCAGTCGACATTTGTAAAGCACTATGTTCCTCAATGTGTGGCATCAGGAATGGCCCAGAGGCTGCTCAGAAGAGCATATCTAATGCTCCATGACGAAGAGTATATGATCAGCCTTACGCATAACATCAGAGGGAGATTTTACCCTACCTTTCTGGTAGGCAGTGAAAAAAGGCCGTGTAAGGCGATTAATTGAATGAAAGCATTAAGGGGGGAACCAAATGCTACCCACCCCGGAAAATCAGAAGCATAACTAAGACATCTGAAGGTCTAAAATGGCCAGATTACGGACCCCCTGTGAGAGCAGGAAGAACTAACTTAAAATGAAAGTCTATGAGAAGATACTACAGACACCAAAATTCAAGTTAAATGTAGGCATGGTTTTTAAGCATATGCAGAGGGTCTCCCTTATTCTTATTACACATGATTTCTTAAACTATTCATTTCTGGAAATATATTTAATAGCCCTTATGTCTCACAAAGATATCAGGCAGATAGAGGCCTGGAAAGTATTACTACATTTATTTAGGCACTTTGACATTTTTTCAAAAGTGGATAGAATCCACGTTTGATAGTGCCATCGTATAGGCCACATTGAATCCTTCTCAGAACCCCTTCATGTATGCTTCTACCATATATATAAAACTTGAGATATTACTTGAAACATGTATGGGTGCTAAAAGCAAATAGCCATTATAGGAATGTATACAGGGAGAGATCTGGATATTGGAACCATGCAATATGAGGCTCTGTGTACCTTGTTATTACCTTGCAAATAGAATAATTCTTAAACTAGTCAACAGAGAGTTCCAAAGACTCCTATTAGTGTAAACATTTTGCTATCATGAAAATATAAAGGCTTCATTTGATGGAATTTGCCAATGGAAAGCAGGACAATCATAATTTACTTGATAGGTTAGTTCCATACCTGGCCTAGAGATTGTGTCACTGTAACACTACACATGTAGACTGGAATGGCCTGTCTCTATAACATAGAAGCAGGGGTAGCCCAATTTGACCTGACCTTGAAGCCTAGTTGTAACTCGGTTTACTGCTGATTTGCATATATTTTACTCTTTGTATGATCATGTGACCCTCCCTAGATTTAAAGAACTAATGATAAATAGGTTGGCTCAGTAAAATGTTCCCAACATGGGGAATTGAACCCTGGCCTCTGAAGTTAAAGGCACAGAGCATATCCACTTGACTGCCACTTGTCTCTGTGAACATATTTTTCCATTATTAGTAGGCCTATTTCAATAATTCACAGACTTTATTTTGTATCCAAAAACATAATAAAGTAACACACATTACATACATCCAAAACTGAGAAACAGAATTAGAATGAGAATTTTTCTATAAAGAAACCTTGTCAGTGAGGGATACGTTCTGGTCACCCTGATATCTGAAGTCCAGTGCTCTACCACCTGAGCTAACCAGGCCAGCTGTCCAAGGCCAGGCTGTCCACCATCAGATCACTCCCACCTCATGCTCTGGGCCTATCAGTCTACATGTACTCTAGGTCTCTCCCAACTGTCTGGTTACCAATCTGGGCAACAGTGAACCAGATCACTGATTTTAATTCTATCAAATACTGACCCTTTTATATCCCACCTAAGTATAACTGACCTTGGTTCAGCAAATTAGAAGCACTAACAAAGGTATGGGTCTGAAGAGGCATTATGTAATCTGTAATTATTGTCAAACTAGTGCAGCTATCTGGTTCACTGCTGCCCGGATGTCAGTCCGATATGGCTGCTTACACCTGTCTGTAGATATACATACAGGCCTCTCTAGTCTACTACACATGTACTTGGGCCAATGTTATGGATCCTGTCTTTAGCTGTGTTAGATATCCACTAGATGGTAACACCTCCCAAGAAGAGATGTATATCTATCACCATAGGTACCGATGATATCTTACTTATGATAAAGGATTGATAATTTTTGTGTGTTTCAAGTTTTTTTTTGTCTTTTCAAAAATGTTCAAGCTGATCACAGGCCTAACTTTTGAACTAATAAGGCTAGGAAGTTGCTTTAAAAACTGATCTGTTCCTTTCAACGAACTGCAGATGGTGGTCTGCCTTTGAGCGCAATGTGTTTAACAACCTGCGATGCATCCCTTTTAGGATAATAAAAAAACACATGCATACCATTTAGGACATGGGAAATAAGCCTGTGGTATTTAGAAGTATGCCTGTTGAATATCTCACAAAGATCTTTGAGGATGAACTCGACTATTGCACTTGAGCTGTTTTGTCTCTGTTATGGTGACATTTTCCTAATAACAACTTAAAGATAGTCCCATTAAAGAGCTTTCAGATAAGCCATCACCTGTTTTGATAAATTCAATAGCAGCTGAGATATGATGAAAATCGAAAGGCTTATATCTGGCAGCCTGTCATCAGGGAGCCAATTTTAGAGTGGTAGCTGTGACTGCTCATTTGGGGGCAGTGGTGAGTGTCTTCAGAGTTTATGGCTATTGACTAAAAGTACCAATTGTATTAATGAAGCAATAAAAAGTCATATTTTGAAACCTACACTATTGAAAGTGATGTTTGTTTTCCAATTTCAGAATGTTCCTCCAAAGATTTAGAATTAAAACAGCCATTTACTATATACCTCCTGTCAATATTACATCGTCTGAGTCAAGGTACATATACCGGTAGCGCGATCGTCACAGCTAGGGCACTACAGAACAAAAATTAAGTAATAAAATGCCTCTCCAGACCAGACAAGGATGCCTACATGGAGAGACTCATTCATATTGGGAAAGAGTCCTATCATAGAACTGTATGGAAGTCCCATTCTTCTCAGGGCCGGGGAGAAACTGAATCCCATTCCCCATGGTCCCATTTTCCATTGTAACATTATCACAACAGCCTCAAATCCTCAAACCAAAAGTGATTTTTGAGGGGATTGCATCTACATAATATGAAATAAGTACAGAGATCCCCACAAAATACTGCAAACTGAATGTTTCTTCACTGGATGGTCTCGAAGCAGGATTCCAAATGGCTCCACTTCATGGACTCAATCTTTTAGACTATCTCAGGAAGAAACATTCAGTTTGGAGTCATTCTCGTGGAACTCTGTCTATTTGCTCTGGAACCGGTGAACTAAATGGCAGCACAACAGAACCAAGGCATAGTGGAATCCATGTAAAGAGTTTGAACAGCAAGGGGCTGCAAGTAACTGAGAAGCAATCTGTGTGACTATAACCAAGGACTACGTAGACTCACCAAGATAGAAGGATTCTCCGGTGAATCAATTGCTGTATGTAACTACTATGTTGAAGCTTACAATTGATTAATTAGTTGTCATGACATGTAGTTTCAACCAATGATTAATTTCTCAATGCTCTCTGAAAACTTCATACATCTGATTTTCTTAGCATACTATTGAATAGTAAAGAACAGCTAGTTTCATATCTATATTATATACTCATGAATTATGCAAGGGTTTGGCCGGTACAAGAGAATTTACGCTAGTGTTGACTATAGTTGACACCATGGCATGCCTAACATTGACTACAGGTAAGGCCATGGTAGGACTATCACTGCCTGTGTAACACCACGGTATGCCTGCTATTTCCTGTATATGGCATACTTGAGATCCGTTAAATAAAGATAGCATTTTTACGAGAGGTAAATTTCGCGGTAAGTTATGGTATGTTATGGCAGCTCTTTACCCATCATCAAATAAAGAAGGTATCGTAATTATGACTTGTGACCTCTTGTAAAGTCTGATTTACAAGAGGTCATTATTTAACGATAATTTTAACGGTGTTGTAGAGGGGAAATGAGTCATTTAGAGGGGGCATCGTATTGTTTTTTTTACGATAAGAAGGGTCTCGTATACTAAACATGGCAAAGGGGGAAGAGAAACAATGTACGAGAGGTCTAAAAAGTCTAAGTCAAAAAATAAAGTATAAACCTTTATAATATCTATAATATCAATCACAGACCTACAGAATTTGTTATGTACAATGTCAACGCTACACCCTACTCACCTTGAGTGTTATTTCTGTATTATTTTCAATTTTTTAAATTCATGTTATGTATTTTAGGATGATGTATACCTTCTTTATTTAATAACTATAGGCCTCTCGTAAATCCCCTTAAGTTACAAGAAGTGGGTATCATATTTTATTATTTAACAATGATTGAAAAGGATCTTGTATAAACTATACCCAAATTTACGAGAAGCTATTTACAAGAGCCCAATTACGAGAGGGTTATTATCTAACACATTGACAGTTTACCTCTTGTAATCTCTTATTATTTAACGGGTCTCTGGGGTGGGTTTCATAACATTTGACATGGCTTATATACAGAGTTGTACAATCATAGAGGCTATTATGTAAATCGTACTGAATGCTTTGTTGTCGTCAACATATAGTGTACATTAATTACTGTAGATATATATTTTTTTTGATTTATTGAATGCTTGGATTATTTTATGCTTTACAATAAATTGCCTAGGATAGAAAACACAGTCCTACGATTTTGCTGTGAACCTGACTCATAAATACAAACGATAGCCTTTTGTATTTTCTACTTGAGTATTAGAGTTGTGGTCGTAGGGTCATTTAGTGATCGTACATCGTTCTGAAGCATACCCGAGGGCTTCTATAATGCATGTTTTTGCATTGTTCATTTTTATCTGGCTCATCCAGAAATGCGTGAAAATGTATGATATTATTTGGCCAATAAAGTTTTTAAGCTCAACTCATCTCAGCCTTTTAGGAGTTGTACGTTCTTAAGTTAAAGACTACCCTTGGCCAGCTCACCGATTTTTGCTAAATGGTTAGAGGCCCGAGTCATCAGGGTCAATGAGTGATAAATATTTTTTGGAGTTCAAGTTATATGATTCTTAATGATATGGCTAAGAGGTAAGTAATTGGAGCTAGAGACTAGAAACCGTTGTAAGCTGCCAACCTCACCAACCACCAACTCGAGTACCGTGATCCTTTTAATAAGTGCTTCTGTGTGGAAATCAATGTTTAGATGTCTAGAATCCTTTATTCAAAAAATAATTCTGAAAAGCGCACCCTCTAAAGCCTAAAAATCGTTGTTTTTGCCCTAAAAAGTCTTTGTTTTTACACAGCTTTTGCATAATTTGACAGGGGGGGGGGGTGGGTATATGGTCCAAAAAGAGGGGGTTGAACTTATTAGAGCAGGTGCGCATATTAGAATGTATACGGTATATAGTCACTGGGTTGGGTAGCGACTCCTCCTGTCTGAGCCAAGAACCTCAAAGACAGTGCTGCTACCATCTTCCAGGCATAACCAACTTGAACCCATGAGGACACACCACTTGAAAACTGGCCAACTCGTAAGCTTTATAATGATAGTATAAACCTTGGCTGGCTAGCTACCTGTTTATTGGGGACATGTAGGCTATTCAGGCAGGCCATATCTAAGAGTAAGAACTCAATTATCAGTCAATCATCCCCTGTTTTCAAGCTTACTCACAAGGGGACACCGTTTCATCCCAAAGATCCACATATCTCTACTATACAAATGTTTGAAATGTGGCCTGAGATTGGAGACTAAAACTGTCATCTAGTGGAGTTCAAGTGAATTAAGTACTCCCCAGAATCTGGGGACAAAGGCCATCAGGCATGGCCTGCCACTATATATGCCCAAAATACCTGCAGGGCACTAGTGTAATATAAACCGTGCCCCTTCACATATATCAGCACAGTAGATTTATAAATACTTAGAGAGAACTCAACGACCGTGGTGTACGAGGTAGCCGATCCACCACGAGGGAGTCATCTCCCGAGGGGTGGATTTTATGTTTTTAGAGGGTTTAAATAAGGAAAAATCAGCAAAATACGTTACCATAGTTCCCCGTATGAGCGGCGGTCCACCATTTTGAATGTTTACATGCGCCCGGAACTGTGGTGGATCGGCCGCTGTGGTGGATTGGCACACGTTACCCCACTGTGGGTGTGGCGATCTGCCCTGCAATGCTATCTCTATGGGAAGAAGTTATTCACATAAAATAAATACATGTACTACAGTAATGTACTCCTGAAGGTCCTGTTTACATTGGAATGTTTATTATCTCCTTAGCTCTAGCTATGATATATACACCTCCTTATCGGGTAACACTGATAATGATCTTTGAAGTGTCTTCTCGCTAATTTGTTACATATGTTGTGTCCTTTATCATCAAACCGCATTTCGAGACCTTTAGATGACCTAAAACTTATTGAGCGTTTTTGACTGAATGTGCAGATGACTTAATTTTAAATTCTGGATGGGAGGGGGAAAAGTTAAGTCAATTTAGTTATTTTAGGTCAGTCTTTCCATTTTGAAGAATTTTAGCCAAACTTTGAAGTACGCTTTGGGCCCTTTGAAAATGGGTAGGACCTTGCCAACCTAGATCTTCAGAACATCTAAACTAATTAACACCAATTATTGTTGGCCTAAATAAGTAATGAATAATTTGGCTAATGTATTATTAATACATACAATTTATTTGTAAATTGAACATATGGTTATATGTTTTGCTGATATATACATATTTAAGTGTATATGTAACAATGATTCCAAGTAACGAACATCTTCTAAGCTGAAATAAATCTCACCAATGTATTTATTTCCTACGCCTTTCTATTCTCTATACATGAGGTGCATTACTCAGAAGATGAATAAAACATCTAGATATTTGCTACAGATGACAATAATGAGAAGGAGTCAAAGAAAAAGAAAAAAACAATATTACTGTGAAAAGGAGCCAACGAGTAAAAGTAAAAGGAAGTAAAGAAGAACTATAGAGCTAGAGGAAAAGAAAATGAAGATGGATAAGAGAGGAAAAATGAAATGGAATAAAAAGAATAGGAGACAGAAAAGAAAAATGATAATAAAAGAAATCAACAGTAGTTGGTAACATTGTAATCACCACAGGTAGATCACAGGTAGTATCAAAAAAAAATTATACCATGATTTTGGTACCTACAGTGCTGATATAAGCATATCTGCCGTGCATTATGTATAGGTATATACCACCCATGTGCACTTTTAGAGTTTTTGAAAATGAAATGGAATAAGTAGAATAGGAGAAGAAAAAAGAAAAATGATAATAAAAGAAATCAATAGTAGTTGGTAACATTGTAATCACCACAGGTAGATCACAGGTAGTATCAAAAAAGTTTATACCACGATTTTTGTACCTACAGTGCTGATATAAGCATATCTGCCGTGCATTATATAGGTATATACCATCCATGTGCATTTTTGGTATCGAACAGTAGTTATACTCACTGTTCGGGGGTATTGGTCCTGTAAGGCCGCCCACCCGTGTTCCAACCAGGGTGACCAAGTTCTACCTGTCACCTCACTCTCCACTCACCTGCACAGGCAGGCCCGCTGCAGTCATTCAGTCAGTCCACCGGTGCAGAGACCGTTCAGTTCAGTTCAGTTCTGTTTTTTTCTGTGTGGTATGCACAGTGGTATGCAACTCATGTAATCATGAGTACCACGGGAACAAGAAAGTGTTGCCGGAGTGTATGTGCCCCAACCCGCGTTGGAAAGTGGGTGATCAGATGGTGGGACATACAGCACTAGGAAAGGACTCACATGAGGCCGGGATGACAACTAGGGCCAAAGAAGGGGCCACCGGTAAGGGGAGCAGGACGACCTGGGAGGACGACCAGGCGAATGGCCCTCTCACTGACGGCAGTAACATTAACATTCAAGGTGATTATTTGGGACCAGATGGTGATTTATTACGGCAGATTGAGTTCGAGAAGGCCAGGAAGGCTAATATTGAAAAACTCTCTAAACGGAAGGAATTACAATTGGAATAAGCTAGCCTACGGGCTGACAACAACAGGTCGATTTGCCAGTTGGACGATGGAGTATGGGCTTGGCATGGGGCCATGAGTGCGTTCGACCGCCACCATAAGTCCCCTACTGCTGGTCCTGCTGGTCTGGAGCCTTCTGATTTAAGTGCGGTAAACTACCAAAACCAGGACTCGACAAACCACACAACCAAGATGGCTGTGCAGGCCTTCCGGAAACGGCTGCCAGGGCCTTGGTAGACGGTAATCCTTCAAAATATGATGAATTTGAGCCATCGGCAGGCCAATCTGACCTTGATCCACCTAAATATGGTTTCTCCAGACATAACCATACTGTAGTTTCACTGCCTGGGGGTGGTGTTGACCAACTAAACAAGTCGCTCTTCCACGCGGACCAGTCGGGTACGCGGTACAATCATCCGCAACCCCAGGGAAATCAACCGGTCCCCCCACAGCACCTGAGGGAGGTAGCAGGGCCTACTAATCTATCTGGTAGTGTCAGTGCACCTTCAGGTTCTGTGCAGCAACCCCCTTTGGACATTTCTTACTCTGCTTACTTGAGGTGGGTTCAACAACAACAACAATCCTACAAGACCTATGGTGGATTGTCACCTAACCTTCCTCCTGTGGCACCCCAGATACCTCCTCAACAGCAACAGCCAGTTTAGCCTCTTTCAGGGGGTCACACCCCTTGCAGCAGGTTATCACAGCTCAGCAGCAGCAACTTCAGGCTATGCAGCAACAGCTGCATCAACTACAGCTTCAGTTACAGACCCGTCCGGTAGGCAACATCGGTGTTACCAGTCAGCACCCCGGGGGCAACCCTGCCACTCTATTTTCTGCAGAAATAAGGTCGCCATACCTACAAACCCTCCAATCAGGCTTGTCATCAGCAGGCCTGACAGCGTCATCACTGGGCCTTATCGACGGAAAGTTGAACAGTTTATTCTCAAACCAGGGGGTTGTTTCAGGTATTGATGACCCATCCCTCTAAAATATGAATTTATTGTCAGAAGCTAGTAAACGTAAACACTCTACAAACTGGCTGCGTCCAGATTTTCATATTGAATCGGATAAAAAGTATGAAGACATGCCGTCACCAGATGGGGCCACATGTGGGTGGACCACCGGGTGGAATGTGTTACAGACAATACGCAAGTGGTGGCTGTTATAAACACCGGTAGGAGTAAGAATTCAGCTTCAATGCATCTCCTCCGCTCAATATTCTGGCTAACAGTGATGTTCAACTGCCACCTGGTGGAAGTGTACCTGCCGGGCAAGGACAACTTGGTAGCAGATACTCTCTCCAGGGCTACCCATATCAGCGACTTACCAGTATTTTCATGTTGCAGAGGCCCGTCAGCGTATTCGGGAATTGGACGACATCGCAACGGAGCTTGGCAGCCAGGCGTGGGCTCAGAGTACCTGGAAGACTAAAGCGTCTCAGTGGCGCAAATTTATCAAGTTCTGTGCATCGATCCGTTGCCCAGCAGTACCCACCTACATGACTCTCATGTGTCGCTACGCTGTCAGTTTGATTCCGGATCTGAAATATAGATCAATCCAAAACTATTTCAGTGCTGTGATATCTCTGAACAGTTATTTGGGTTACAACATTAAATATGTTAGATCAGAGTTCAAATTGATCACAGGTATACGCCGTAAACTCGGGGACCCGGAACCGACTCGTCCTTCCTTTACCCTTCGGGACTTGTTGTTGCTATCAGACTGTGTTAACTGGAATCGGAGGATAGAATCTTGTGGACTTGTATAGCCGTCTTATTTCAGGGCCTTCTACGGAAATCAAACATCGTCCCTGAGTCTGCGTCGAACCCAGGGGGTCACTATCTTCGGCGCGGAGCAATAGGTCTCACACATTGGGGCATAGAACTGAGTATCTCCTCGTCTAAAACAGTGCAATATGGTCAGACAGTTCACAAGTTTCCAATAACTTTTAGTCTGGGTTCCCCCCTTTGTGCAGCTTCCTTGGTACGGGATCACCTTGAGGGATTCCCATCCTCTGATCCCATGTCCCCAGCTTTTGTAGTACCAAAAGTAAATCGCCTCATCCCAGTAAGCTACCCTAAGCTGTTGGGGTACCTAAAAAAACTTATGACCTCGGCAGGCATGAACCCACAAAGGACGGGCATGCACTCCCTAAGATGGGCAGGAGCACTCTATATGTAGTCTTGGTCTCATCCTGGAGGATATCCGTCAAGCAGGAAACTGGAACAGGATGGCTGCCCTCACTTATCTGACGAAAACTTACCATCTCCATGTGGACACGGACCTCATTGTGTCTAAGTGCCTCAGTACCAATCTATAAATATGAACAATTAATTCCTATTTGGGAGTTGCCGGCGTATTCACACAGGCCCAAGTGGCTATCTTGTCCCTGTCTTCTCCCTCATTAGGATCAATGGTATCGAACAGTAGTTATACTCTGACCTACATAAGGGCCACTGACACATTTTGTCGAGCAAGGAGGCGGGTGGGAATGGCCGGACCGCGACTCGCTTACAATGGAAAAATCAATGGTTTCTTCTTTATTGTTGATATTATGGACTCATTTGGCATGGAGGGATCATCGAGAATGTCTAAGCATGTATTCTTTTAGTAGTAGTGTATCGGAACAGGACTATAGCTAACTACAGGATATTACTCACCTGAAATGCAGCCAATCAGAGGCCTCCATTTGGTCACGTGACCTGGACCCCCATGGCCCATATATGGTCATGTGACCTTGACCTAATTAGGTGTGTACATGCCCATATATGGTCATGTGACCTAATTAGGGGATTACCCCCTGTGGTGAGCTATGCCCCCTTAGGCAATCAGAGGCCTCCATTTGGTCACATGACCCCTCATTTGCATAATAGGCCATGCCCCTTTATGTTAGTGAGACCTCATTTGCATAATAGGCCACAGCCCCTTGATCACGTGACCTAGACCCCCTGTGGAGTGATTTTCAAATGGAGGTCTCTGATTGGCTAATGTTCTGGGGGGTCCTTGGGGTGGGGGGTCCTTGGGGTTGGGGGTCCTTGGGGTGGGGGGTCCTTGGGGTGGGGGGTCTTTGGGGTGGGGGTCCTTGGGGTGTGGGGTCCTTGGGGTGGGGGGTTATTAGGGTTGGGGGTCCTTGGGGTGGGGGGTCCTTGGGGTGGAGGGCCTCTTTGGGGTGGGGGGGGCTTATTGGGGTGGGGGGCCTTTAAAAAAAAATGAAAAAAAAAGAATTATTTTAACCAAAGACCCGCCCCTTGGGGAAGGGGCGGATCTATTGGAAATAAAAGTTACATAAGGTAAGGAATACAATAGAACCCGCATTATGGAGTAGTACACATTTCACTTTTATTTGACATATTTTCATTTCATTTTTGAGCGATTTATATTTACATGTCATTAAATACAAGTCCACATTATAGTTGAATATAGGATAGGAATATGATAGAACCCACACACGGTGAATACAAGCTTACATACAAACTTCCTTGGTGTCTTATCTATACATGAATCGTGATACATTGTGGGATGTCCTTGTCCGGTTCATATATGTTTTTTTCCAAGATTAAACTAACTGCCTTCCTATTTCATGAAGCAAATGATCGCTATATCCCAAATTCATCTCGCCCATGATACCATCAGCCTGTACATTCACTTCACATATGTCAACAGAGGGAGATGGGGAGGAAGGTTGAGTTTTAAGACTCACCTTGTCTGCAAAAACTTCAGAAACCACTCGATGAAGGTTGGTAGGCAGGCAGGCAGGCAGGCAGTGGCGGGTAGCTGAAGTAACAGTGGAGGAAGTGGCGGTAGGCGCAGTAGTTGTAGTGGTCAGCAGTGATATATCCTTTCAAGAGAAATTAGGCTGCTTTAAATAGGGTGATTTAACCCCCACCGCTGGATACTCCCCACCGCCTTTACCTTTTTGTGTAGCGGCTTATCAGCGTGGGCCTTTGGATCTGTTGACATCAAACAGGAGGAAAGACACTGTGACAAGTGTATTTAGTCGGATTACGGGTGATTGCTTTCATTCTGTTAAGCGACTTATCTTTAAATCTGTTGACACTAAACAAGTGGAAAGGTGTTGTGATAACTGTATTTCCGTGGGCTTACAGGGAGTTAAAAACCAGTGATAAGTATCTTAATACGCTTTACAGGTGTAAGGCAGGGTCGCTCGTTAAGGTATTATGAGATTTCATAATTTGTACCCCTCCCCCAACTACTCTTTGAAGTTTTCTAATCCTATTCAGACAAACTTTCATCTGGATCCTCCTACGGTTTGGTTCACCTGTTGAGGACAGGTGAAATCAGATTTATAGATACCCTACCGAGTAAGGATCTCTGTGATCATAGGATTAGCGATCTTTTCTAAAAGATATCAAAAGCCGACTTTGATCCAGCTGGAACTCGTTTTCTTCTGGACCGCCTACCCTTTGATGATCTAAGAGTGGAGTGTTTTCATCCGGATGCTCCTATTGTTTATTTTCCCTGTGGAGGACAGGTGAAATTGGATTTATAGGACTCCCTCCGAGCGAGGGACTCTGTGACTACAGGATTAGAGATGTTGTCAAACCCGCCTTTCATCTATTCAAACTTGGATTTATAGGAGTCCTTCCAAGCGAGGGACTCTGTGACTACAGGATAAGAGACGTCAAACCCGCCTTTCATCTATTCAAACTGCAGTAAGGAGCTTATCTCCAGAGGAGTATATAAGGGAGGGAGAAAATTTCATTCAATGACACTTTCTCTGCATCCCTCACCATGAGTAGAAGACCACTGACTAAGCTACAGCTTTCAAGGAAGACGACGAGAAGGACCAAGAGTTCATTGTCTTCTCCTGCTGCTGAAGATGCTACCGCAGCTGCTCCTATTTATGACCCATGTGATGATGCTGCTGCTGCTACAGCTGCTGCTGCTGCTGCTACTGCTCCTGTTGCTGCTGCTGCTGCTGATAACGATGGCACTACTGTTGACGGATGGTCTCACACATCTCCTTACTGGCCACCACGGTTTTATGCCTCCGCCCCTGTTGCTGCTGCTGCTACTATTCCTGCTACTGCTGCTACTGCTGCCAATGTAAGTGCTGCTACTACTGCTGTTCCTGCTTCTGCTGCTGCTGCTTCCCCTGCTACCATTGCTGCTGCTACTGCTGCTGTTGCTACTGCTGATGCTGATGGCGATTATCATCATCCTCACATTGGAGAAGTCCATGCTGGTGCAAACACTGACAATTACAGTGATACGGATCATTTGGAGACCCATAAAGATGATCAGACCCAGCATAAGGTAGAAATAGAGGGAGAGGAGGAAAAGGAGGAGGAGGAAACAGCGGAGGAGTTGATTTGTTTAAAGATCACCTGATCTACTCACCACTGCTATCATGAACTCTCTAAGAACCAGGGGTACTGCTATCCACCAGGGGACACCGACGTCGAACATAGTCGGAGCAAGTTCTTTCCTGCCCCCCGACTTACTCCCCCTCCATGACAGACGGCGTGTGGTTATCCTGTTCCAAGAAGTCCTGAGATAGCGACGCGTGCATTCCTCCTGTTGCTTGTTCTGCTATTGATTCAGCTCGCACTGATGGCGCTACTCTTCCTGCGTTGAAACCCTCTACGGGTATCAAGAGGAGTTTTACCAAGAGTGGCAACGACCAGGCGTCCAAGAGGAGAAAACTGGAAGTGAAATGTGTACCACCACCAACACCTTCCACAGTCCCCAGATTGGAGTTCTTCATCGACAGTTTGAAGCTGGAGATCTGGCTCGACGGGGTTAGGCTGTCTAAGGAACGCTACAGCACCATAAAGTGCACCTCAATACCCACCAGGGAAGTGAGCTTCACCACTGACGCACTCCTCAAGCTAATAGCGAACATCACTGACGTCCAAGAGGAGATGGGACAGATGGGACTCCCCAATCACAACACATGGTTCGTCGTCCTGGAACAGGAAAGCGAGATGTATGTAGCTGTCAGCTACTACAAGGGTAAGAAAGTTATCCATGTGCGCAGGTAAGAAGGGCCCCAGAAAACCCTAACACAGGACGGTGTGACGCTTTCCACCAAGGCGCTAAAAGAACTAGGTGACAAAATAGAGATTATCCTTGAATTTCTTGATAGAATTTGATTGAGACGTGTATGAGACAATGTTGATGTGTGTTTTATATGTTGTGTATGTAGGTGTATATACTTTGTGTAGATATGATGTGTATATAGGTGTACAGGTAGATAGATAGATAGAAAGAAAGAAAGAAAGATAAATAGATAGATAGATAGATAGATAGATATTAAAAAAAAAATTCTCTTCACATATAAGTAACTTAGTGAAAATGGATCAATATATCTGTGAAAAGTGTTTCAAAAATTTTAAAAGGGTGTACAATTATGACAAACACATGGAAAAATGTAATGCAATACCTAAATTTTGTCCTCTATGCTGCCAAGGTAATTGCAAATAAATTACCTGTCGACAGAAATCTCTGCTCGGAGTGAGGAAATTGGCCCGCAATACAAACAGGAGTCAGGGCACACGGGGCTCACGTGGGTGTGACAAACTTAAGACTACCAACGGGTGAGTTGAGTGACGCTGTAGATGCGTCAGATTCACATCACGCAAAGATTCAGATACAAAGTGGGTTTGTCAGTAGGGTTCCAAAGAAGTACAGAAACTTTGCGACTCTGACACCAAGTGGAAAGTTCTTTTTCCCACCAATTTGAACATTTGCGTTTGCATGGGACCAAATCGGGTTGGCTTACAAAGAGAGGGGCTGTGTTAGATTTTCCCGACAGGGACAAGTTTTGCGTCTTTCACTGCATATCCTTTCACTTATACAAGACTGGCAAACATGCTTCAAAATTGTTGCGTCAGTTCGATTCCACTACGAAACCTGAAACCTTTCCAGGTTTGATCATCAGTGACTTACCGACGTTAGAGAACTTGTTCGATAGACAAATAGGGGTTTACACCACCTGTAGAGGTCAGAACCTGAAAAACCGAGTTATCCTGATCAGACCACCTTCCAAAACTTCAGCCACCGGAGGTAAAGTCAACCTTCACCTGTCTGCAAAACACGGTTTGCACATGTCCCTCGTTACAGATTTCAATGAATACGCTGGCATCTACGAATGTCCCGAGTGTAAGTCGGCATTCACGACTAAGTTCTTACTGAAAGACACAGGAACCAGCTTTCCCCTTGCAGACAAGTCGCCTTGAAATACGATTTTCGAAGCACTAGCAGATTTTTACATTTTTCCTCCCGACAAAATTACCTTCGATTAGAAGCTTTCTTCAGACCGTCCAAACAACCGTCGACCGAACACATGTCAGTCCTGTGGGAACACGCCCCTCTGTCGGCTCACGTCCCATCCGACTTCCCAGGCCACGTAGGTCTGGTGTGCTTTGTGAGACAATCTGACGCAGTTTCAGACCTTCAGACCCCTTTGGATAAAGTTTTGAATTACACAACATGGCCAAGGTCTTCGGGGAAGTGGTGCTAAAACTTTACCGGCCAACCTTAGCGAAGTTAGATGAGACGATAGGTGAAGCTCTCCGCCTAGAAGAGTCGTTCAGTCCTCCAGGCAGCGACTTCACTGAAACTCGGAAAAGACACCCTTTAGTTGAACTGAAGAAGAGACTTTTGAGACATCTCTGCCAAGTTCCGGTCGTAGGTTTCAACTCGGGGCGTTATGACTTAAATCTGATCAAAGTACAGCTTCACTCGTTCTTCTCCTCCAAAGACCAAAAGAACGAAGAATTCAGCGTCATAAAGAGAAATAACCAATACTTGGCGATTTACACTCAGCACACTGTGTTCTTGGACATAGTAAACTATTTGGCACCTGGTTATAACTATGCAAATTATTTACTAGCTGTCACCAGAAATCAGCACAAAGGTCACTTTCCATATGAATGGATGACATCTACCAGGAAACTGGAAAACAGAACACTTCCACCAAGATCTGCATTTGACCGCAAACTGACTGGCACCAAGATGTCTGAATCTGACTTTGCCAAATGTGAAAAAGTTTGGTCCGAACAGAACCTGCAAACTTTCAGAGATTACTTTATCTACTACAACAACAAAGACATGAAACCCTTCATAGAGGCACTGAATAATCACGCTAAATTTTTCAGGGATCACAACATTGACATGTTCAAAGACGGAATCTCCCTTCCGGGTTTGACTGTGTGCTTCAGACAGGAATGAGAGACATGAGTAAGCGCTTACTTAAAAGCTCTAGGTCACAAGTTGATCGTTGTATGGGAGTGTAAATGAAGGAAAATGAAACGCCAGGATCTGCAGGTTATGGCATCCGAACAACACTGGAGGGTCGACGATTTGAAAGTGGTTTGAAATCCCATGACAGAGCGTGACATCATATCCTCTGTGAAAGATGGAAAAATGTTCGGTTTAATTCAGGTGGACATCACTACCCCTCCTTACCTACGTGAATACTTTGAGGAAATGACTCCTAATTTCAAGAATGCGACCATTTTGAAATCCGACATGGGAACTCACATGTCAGACTTTGCGAACAACGAAAACCTGTTGAACGCTCCTCAGAGATCAGTGATAGGTAGTTACCACGGAAAAAATCTTCTCTTGGGCACATGTCTTCTTAATTGGTATTTGGATCACGGTTTGATAGTCACCAAAGTGCAGATGTTCATAGAATACTTTCTGAAACGACCCTTCGTCGGTTTCGCAGATGAAGTAACCGCGGTGAGAAGACGTGGTGATGTGAACGCAAATGAGAAAATTCTGTCAGACTGTTACAAGTTAATGGAAAACACCACATATGGTAAAACAATTTGCAACAAAGAAAAAACACCACTGTGAAATACACTAGTGGTCGAACCTTCGAATTATTAACCAATTGGTGGTGGTTCAAAAAGGGTACAGAGTTGACCACAGATCTCTTTGAAGTCGAACTGCAACCGAAAACAGTCAGGAACAACCTTCCTATTCAAATAGGGTTCATAGTGTACCAGTACGCCAAGTTAAAAATGTTAGAGTTCACGTTCGACCTTTTGGATAATTTATCGATTGGTGTGATTATGCTCTTTGTCAAATGGACACTAACAGTCTTTACATGTCTCTCAGTGGTGAAACGTTGGACCAACTCGTGAAACCCGACCTGAGAGAATCGTACTTTAGAGAGAAACTAAACTGGATTCCAACAGCGGTGTGCGATGATCACTTAGACCCTGTTGTCAGAGACGTTACTTTCACGATCAGAGAACTCTGGGTCTTTTCAAATCCGAGTGGGAGGGTGATGGAATTCTAAGTCTCAACTCCAAGACTTACATTTGCTACGACAAAGACTCGATAGGTGAAAGAAATTCCAAAAAATGGAGTGCAAAGGGCGTCATGAAAAAACAAAATGTTCAAGAACCCAAAGACTTCTTGGATGTTCTTTAAATCGAAAAACTATCCATACTTTTAATACAAATTTTAAAGTAATAAAAAACAAAATGCACACTTACATGATAGAAAAAAAGGGACTGAGTTACTTATATGTGAAGCATCGCGTTCTGACGGAGTGACGACGAGTCCTTTAGAATTATGAAAATGAAAAAAATAAAAAAAATATGATAAAAAAATTAAATAACTGTAAAGGAAAAAAAAAATAGATGTAGACAAGCCGGTGAGATAATATCCTTTTTTGTTGTGTTAACTTTATCTACTATGTCCACCGGCTTACTACGTCCCTTGTGTATCAGTGTTGAAAAAAAAAATAATAATAACAAGACAATGTATACTTGCGGCCCCATTTTCACTTGGGAATTAATAGATTTTTTTTTTTTGAAACATTTTAAACTTTATTTAGCCTAACATGTATTACATTTCATACGATTGCGTAAGAAGCATTTCTAAATACCAAATAACCAATTTGACAGATTGTATAATTTGTAACATCAGGAAACTAGTTTCATTTGAGGCTATCAAGTTAATGACTGACCATCATCCTTAGGATGTTGTCTCGGCCAAGCCATAAAAAGTATATATACCATTCATAAGATTCACAGGTGGTATAATAACAATATATTTGAGAACAGCAGCATCAGATGTGTTGTTCTTTAAGGCACCGTTGTTAAACCAAGGTGTTCATAAAGTGTTTGTTTCTAATGGTGTATTTGATTCATTGAGTGTGTGTATTACAAAGAGTGGTTGGTACCACCACAGACAGAGCTATAGCGGTGTATCAATTTCATATCGAGAACACATGTTCTTATGTCAAAAGACGGTATACGTTAGAGTCGGTCAACACGTTGCTTTCTCTTCTTTCGTGAGAAAGTAGTGTCGACCTAATGTGGCGACCGAATGTTGTGTAGCAAAGTTCCTTACCCCGGTGTACCAGCTGCTCGACTGAAAAGTATCATGTCCATACAAACTGAATGGAGTACTTGGTATAGTTCTCCAGTGGATTTTACTTGTAATATTGATGAGATGTGTATGGGGAATATGGCTTACAACTATCCCCCATTTCAAGAGGACATTTGCTCCAAAGTTGTACACCAAGATTACACCATATATAGTCTAAATTATGACAAACAAAAGTTGAATGTGTACAGCTCAATGTGCGGGTTCTGTCATGTTCCTCTCCGATATTCAACTATGTTATGTAGAGAGTGTGGACTTGTATTCACCGACTTGTAAATATAATTTAACAAAATGAAAAATATGAAATGACAAATTAAGGGGTAAATGTGTACTGCTCCATGTGTGGGTTCTATTGTTTTCCTATCCTATATTCAACTATGATGTGTACTTGTATTTAATGACGTGTAAATATAAATCGCTTGAAAATGAAATGAAATTATGACAAATAAAAGTGAAATGTGTACTACTCCATAATGTGGGTTCTATTGTATTCCTTACCTTATGTAACTTTTATTTCCAATTGACCCGCCCCTGCCCCAAGGGGCGGGTCTTTGGTTAAAATAATTAATTTCTGCCCCCCCAAAAAAGCCCCCCCAAAGGCCCCCCCCCCAAAAAAAAACCTTAACATTTTTCTCAATTTTTTTTGCAAGCTTTTAGCTTGCCTTTTTTTTTATTTGTAAAAAAATATCTCACTATAGTAACACCCTCATCTACATACCAGGGAGGATCGGTGGCACTTACAAACAGCTTTTATTCTTTGGATCAGGTAAGAAATTAAGACACAATGAAGAAATCAGTGGTATAAACTTAATAGGTCATAGATATGTGAGGTCACGGGTGTTACATGCTGGATATACCCGACCCGTTGGTGTTACATGCTGGATATACCTGACCGGCGAAGCGGGGAGGGTATATCTAGAGTGTAACACCCTTGACCTCACATATCTATGATCTATTAGGTTAATAGCTGTGGCCTTATTGGACCTACACTCCCACCTGTGGGTGTAGGGTTACTCAGGTGTGTTCACTCCTCTGAACTCTGACTAATACCGAGTATACAGGATCTGTCCACACTGGGTGCATCCATACCACCACCACCTGCCACCCCTGGGGGGCGTTTCTTAAGGCACTTCGACTGCACACAGCCACAAAGATTTAAAACATAAAAACCTAGTCCCAGTAAGTGTAGGTAGCGTCCTATGGCTGCACTGGAGGCTGTTGCGAAAAGATTGGGATGTTTATTTTCACTGTCGGTAATTTATTTTCCAGTTCCCCGTGATTCTCAACCCTGAGAAGCCACTTCCCACCTAAACAATTCCCATACTAGGTAGACTAGGAAATTGGGAATTTCCAGCTGGGAAGTAGTCACCAACTCAGGATCACTCCTGAACCACATCTATGGTCAATTACCTTTTGGCAACACAGCAGGGAATCGATTCCTTGAGGTCAGTCAGTTCCATTATGGGATCACATTTCAGACAGAACTCATTTCCTATCCTTTCGCGACACTTATATAGCTATCACATAGTGTTTGGCAGGGCAGTCTTAAAGCTGCACACACTATATAAGCACAACATGACCAATACTATTGGGCTGTAGTGTCAATAAGTAGTGGATCCTCACTATAGACCAACGCGGCAAGAAATGGGGAATTTCATGAATAAAGTAATGTTTGGATCGATTTAGGTGGGATGCTCATAACTTGTAGAAAAGAGCGGTATGTCTACACCCTTTTGAACGCTACCACAAAGTTTCAAGATTTGACTGAAAGCATCCACTATGTTAACCATGACAACCCATGCACTAGCCAATCAGAGGGCAGTAGATGGTCATGTGTTAACCACAATATCCCAGATGGAGGCGGCTCTTGACAGTAAGTGTTTGGAGAGTGACTATTGTATCAAATTGTTCCAAGCTGATTTTTTGAAACTTGGGGGATTTTTGTGGAAGAAATTCACAGATGTCTGTGCCCAGTAATGGGATTCTTGTGTGTGGTTTCTAGCTGAGTGTCTCATCAGGTGTGATATTATAAAAGTGTATTTCATTTTAATTTATTCAATAACACTTTTAAAGTGATTTTAGGTAGAAAATAACCAGTGTTTGGAATTTTTAAATAAAATTAAATTATTTTAACCAATTGGGTTATTTTTTCTTTTATCTGTGAATGAGAAGTTACGATGTGTTGTTCATGATTGAAGCTGTTATTATATTTAAAGTTTTTCTTATGGAATGCACTGCCCAATGATGAGTGGTTTAATGGTGAAACAAACCCCCAGGTTTTCAGGTTCTCTGAGGTTGAGTGCCCTGGGGTCACTCCCTCCAAAGAAGGGGAGGGGCTATGTGTATTGATTCCTTTCAAATGCACCCTCTCGTGAGGTTGAGGGGTTCTTTATGAAGCTGAGGATGGAGATTATTGGTCCATCTGCCCAGCATTCCTCAGGTGTCCTGGTACTACCTGGACAGGATCTGAAGTGTCTTGCTACTGCGGTGTCTTGGCCTGTGTTTTTAATATCAAACATGTGCCCTTTGAAACGTTCCAGTAGTCTGTTTTCAGTTTGGCCTACGTACTGTAAACCACAGATTTTGCAAGTAATTGCATATATGAGGTTGGCAGTCTTGCAGTTCACATAATGTAGTGTTCTGTATCTCTTGCTGTCTCTGTGAGAATAAATGTATCCACTCTTATTGAGTTTCAGGCAATAGGTACAAGTGTTAATTGGGGCGCTTGCAAGGATTGCGTGTTGTATGTGATGTCTTTGGACAGTCTGAGGGGGTGGTAGCTGAGGCTCAGACTAGTTCATCACCTAGGGATTTATTTCGCCACTTTCCAAAGATCAGCTTGGCATCATGAAACACTAGTGTGGTTTTAGATTTTAGCATCAGGTCCCAGTTTGATTTTATTATCGATTGCAATGGGGGATTTGTTGGATTGTGAGTGACGATGCAATAGAATGATTTCTCTTGTTCAGCGGTTTTCTCTTTAATTTTTAGTAATTCAAGACGAGGCTGTTCTTCAGCCCTGACCAGGAACTGGACAACCAGTTTCTTGGGGTAACCCCTGCGAAGAAAATGACTTGACTAAAATGTCTGAACAGCCAGTCTAGTCACAAATAACCGCTTCACAAAAAAGGATTTCCTCAAGAAAAGTCCAAAACGTTATCAACAACTTTTACCTTTTCTTGCCAAATTGATCTATAGGACTTGAACGTGAGCAGTCATATTGTGTTAAGAAATGGTTCCCTGGGGAACACACACCTGAACATTCATATGTGTACAGTATACAGACACCATAGGGTAGTCACTGCCTTGAGGACATCCATCATATACACACCGACACACCTCCAGTACCCCAGACACCTGTCCCATATAGACACAGGTCCTGTGGACGCATTTTACATAAGGTGGATTAATCCTTGTAGATTTTCGGAGAAAAAGGGAGAAGGTAAGTATTGTTAGATACACCCCTACTATCTGTAACTCATCTCTAGGCACTTATAAAACTAAAGCTCACATATTTATGAAGCACTCTTTTAGTGTGAGGATGGGCCCCTCATGCGCCTTATAGAGTTAGCTAAAGTTAGGCGTGTGCCTTATTCATGTCGATTTACTCCCATAGAATAGTACTGGACTGGACAAAACATCATGATCCTAGATAGGTTTAATATATATGACATGAACTGTAGGTGCGTCTTATATGCAGGGCTTGTCTTTTACATGAGATTATGTTGTTTTATTTCTAGAGAGAGGGGATAAGTCAGTAATTGCTCACCGTATTGGTCTGTATATAAGTGCCCGGGCGCTCATTAACTTCAACCAGGCCATAAAACCGGTCCTTATTCAAGACATACTCTTATTCAAGACTTAAATTTATTGTATTTTTAAATTTCAATGAAACTGTATCCCAGCATTTATTCAAAACTGGCGCCTATTCAAGACCCAGACCTTGTACAGGCTAATACGATAATTTCAATATAATATCATAAAGGATGTTGACACTCATGTGTATACAATAATTGTGCTTATCTGTCTCTGTTTCCTTCCTCTTGCCCTATATCCCTGGTTCACAAATTATCTTGAATCACCCTTATATTTTGATATTGCTAAAACTGATTAATTTACTCTGGGTTGGGGAAATGGCATGGGTTCCCAATCCAGAGATCAAACAAGGTATGCAAGGAGGGTCTTGCCAAAAGCCAAATGTACATGAAATTCAGAAACGTGCAGAAAATCGTGTTGATAAAAGTTATTCTCGTCCTCCCCTTTCTTTAAACGTGCACATTTTCACCATCTCACGTTTGCATATTCCCATAACTTTTGGAAAGTGGATCAGAATGTGCATGCTATAAACAATGTTTATATGGACACATTTTATGCAGTTTCATGGCTAAACTCGTTTTCTTTCTGGCAAGACCCTCCTGGTCACAGAGTAATGTGTGCTAAACTAACAGATTAGCTTAGTGGGGTTTATGCATATATATGTTACATACATGCACTTGTTTAAACATTTTATAAGGTAGAGTCTATTTGACATTTCCCAGTTTGTCTATAAGTGGATCCTAATACTGTATAACTATCAGGCTACCCGTTGGTATGCATGTATGGTTAACTTTTATAGAAACATTCTTACTAGGTTTAAAGAAAATTTTGTACATTACTATGAAGGCCCCCTCTACCCACCTCTGGATGTAGTCCATAGGCTTATGCAGTACGGGCCAACCCACCTTACATCCGCACTTACCTTGTGCAAAAAGTAGTGTTCGAACCATATGTTTTTGCAATTTTATCTTGATAAGCATACATTGATCAATTGACATAATTGTAGTTTTTTTGAAAAATTGTTTGTACAGTTTTCGAGATATTTACAAAATACCTCCAAAATACCAATTGGCTAGATATTGGCCGATTGAACTCAATGTTAAAGGGTCCTACAAATAATGGCCAGTACCGAAGAAAGAAGCGTTGCTATCCCAACTTTTTATTTCATATTTCAATGACACATTATGTAAAAAAAAATATTCCAAGTTACAAGAAAATTCTTTGTCAATTTAATTTTGGGCCACCTGGAGCCCTTGTCCTTAAATGGTCAATGCCATTTGCACAGCTATGGGCATATCGCTGGTGGGAAATCTTGATAGACACCACTTTGACAAATGAAGACATGAAATGTCCATGTGTGTTCACAATATATACACATGTAGGAGGGGACAGCAAAGGTAAGATGATATATGAATGTGTGGTTAATCCTGCACATATTATATTAGACACCAGACAGTCAGAGGGGACAGAAATGGAAGATATAGACCCCTTTGAAGATGTACTTATTAGGGAGGCCTAGGGTTTAATGGGTTAAGGTTTACTCAAGGTATATAAACGTATTATATATATATATATATATATATATATATATATATATATATATATATATATAACATAGCTCCACACACCCTGGATACGTATATACACCTGTGCAGGTTAAGGGGAGCCATGTTAGGGAATGTTAACCAAGGTACTATAACACTAGTTCCTAGCATAAACCCCAACGTATTAGCTGCACCCATGTTTAAGCCACACACTGAGTTCATGGCTTTGCAATAAACTGCACCATGGGCCTGAAATGGTCCTCAATCCTACATTTGTTTATACAATTAACACCCCACTTATGAGGTGCACCCTGAGTTCCAGGAGGTGTTACAAATGAAGCTACAACATGAGTATGACATGGTCTAAAAGCTGCAGCTTATACACAGGGCGGATGGATGATTCAGTCTTAAAGAGAGAAGAATACAAGAGAAGGAAAAAGACTTGCGTTGACTTTATACTTTATTTAATGTGACTTTTACTTGAAGTAGGTGGATTTGGGACGGCCAATAAAGGGGGCCTGCTGCAGATAAAACTCCAAGGGTATAAAAATGATGGGTCACTCGCTTACTGTATACATTACAGTAGTGGCAGATTGGCACCAGTCACACTAGGCTGCCCTCTCTGTTTAATCACTTCTTAAAAGCAGACATATTAGCCCCAGCTATCTTAGGGAACCTTTTATATGGTCTTATATAGACTGTGTAATAAGAATTGTGTCTTAAATTGTATGTTGCACCTTCCATTTAAAGGGGGAAGTTCGCTATGGCTGGACATATAAAAACTGACCCACAGCTTGCTGCTTATCATAATAGGACCCACCTATATGTCACTCAACTCAATGATATGCAGAGAGCCATGGGTTGGCGAGAAAGCATCAGCCAGAATAGTATGGAGTATGCTAAATTTAGCAGGGTGGTGGCACCGGTTGGGGTAAGGTAGTTGCCTAAGATCAGGCCTTGGACACAATCTTCCTGAGGGGGGGGGGGCACTTCTGCAGATTTGGATACTATATGCAAACATGAAAAGGAAAGGGGTCCTATCTGGGTCCAATATGGGCCCTGGCATAACCCCTACAGGGGCCTTGAACAAGAGTGCTGTTTGAAGGGGTAGGGACATATATTATATCCATCTTTTACCTGAGATGCAAACCTTACAATAGACAGAGCAAACTTCAGTCTAGGCCATCCATTTGTGTGTGCAGCATGGGATTTTCAGGCCTATAATTAGTAGTGTAATATGCCTATAGATAACAATTCTGAATAATACTTCTAGGTTAATAGCATTTGGAAGTTCCCCCTTGATATGCGTTATTTGGCATTTTTCCACAAAATGGGTCCCAAATTCTCAAGTCTTTCACCCATGGTTAGTGCTAAAGATACCTGCCATCTCGGAAGTCATTATGTGAAAGCTGCCAGCCTGACAATAATCAATATCTGTCAGTAATCACTCACTATTTGTCAGCAAGTAGTCAATACATGTCAGTACTTAGTCACTATATATCAGCAATTAGACAAAATATGTGAGTTCATTGGCCAATATCAGTAATTATGCACCATTTTCCAGCAATTAGTAAAAATATGTAGGTAAATATGCACTATTTGTTAGCAATAAGTCAATATATTTCAGTGCTTTTTCACTATTTGCCAACAATTAGTCAATATATATCAGTACATATTTACTTTATATCAGCAATTAGTCAATATATATGACATGTACTAGGAATAGGGACCTTAATGCACCTTAAGGGCCTTTTATGTCTATATGTTTTCACAATTTCTCTGCAATATGTCAATATATTTCAGTACCTATTCACTATATATCAACAATTAGTAAATATATGTCAATAATTATTCACTATTTGTCAGCAATAAGTCAAGATATGTAAATAATTATGACTGTTTGTCAGCAATTAGTAAAATATGCCAGTAATTATAAGTCAATATATGTCAGTACATAGTCACTATTTGTGAACAATTAGTCACTATATGTCGGTACTTAGTCACGATATATCAGCAATTAGTCTAGTATTTACTCAATTTGTCAGCAATAAGTCAATACATGTCAGTATTTAGTCACTATATATCAATATATCTACTCACAACTTAGCAGCAATTAGTCAATATTTTAACATTTCATGTGTAAATGAGACTTATCATTTAAAAAACTTCTTGCAGCATAGAGATTGGTGGGGAGAAACACAGCTATAGCGGCTGAGATTTATTAGAAGTACCTCATGACTTGTACTTCACTTACTTTTTTGATTATTAGCCTTCATACATTTTATGAGATAAAAGACCTATTATATATATCTAAATCTTAGATATGCTATGCTGTACAATACACTTTCTTGCAAAAAAAGGACATCCTCACATATTTACAAATTCCCTTGAAATTCCCCTAGCATCCTTCAATCCGCCTCTCCTCCTTAATCTTCAACAATTGTATCCTCGTTAACAGGGTGGTGGCACTGGTCATGGACCTGCCTCAAATGAGGTTTTGGTCAGCATTCACCTAGTGTAAAGTGAAACCTCATTAGAAGCTTTTATTATTAGGAGGTATTGCTAATAGGCATCAGATTTTCTTGTCTTAGTTTTTTTCTGTAATAAGCTGATATTGTAATTAGTGGGCTACTTAGCCTATTTTATTCCATAAGGGCACCTTGACTGTAGGGAGGAAGTTGTATGAACCTAAAATGCTCCATATAACAAAGTTCTATTTTTTTGTGCAAGTGTATATATTTAGCACAGATCTTACTTGCAAAGACTACCCCACTGACACCAATGGGCACGCACACATTCATGCTATATATAGCCAGGGGTCTCTGTAGCTAGCAGGCAAAACCAAACCTAATTCTACCAACAGATTTCTTGGGACTGGTCATTATTAGGGCTGGATATATTTTCTAAGGTTATTGAGGTATTCATATCACAAGCCCCTTACTGAGCCTACTTCCTCATAACTTTAGCCTTTATCCACTTTTACACACCCATCCTGCTTTTCATAAATTCTTCAAGCACTAAAAAATAGCATAAAAAAGGGTTTCATTTCCTCAAAAGATTGCCCAAAAATCAGCCCTTTTTCTCAAACTTCATCATATTATAAAACTTAGTAAAATGAAGATGATAACAAGATTTTTACTCTCTGACTAAACAGTATCAAACAAGAACAGGTGTTTTTTTTGCCATTTTGAAGGGTTAACTCTAATTCACATGCTCAAAGGTTTGCTTGACATTCTCTCCTTTTAAACTTTACTTGTATCACCTTGAATATGTGAGATATGTGCTAGGTATCAATTGCTGGCTACACCCTAAACCCATCCCTAATACTGATGTTCAAAAATGACCACTCCAATAGCAGGCAATAAAGAATCCAGCAGTAGGTTGACTTCAAACACTCTTCCTGATCATCAGGGGGGTGCACAAGACACTCTCATTCTAAAGATCAGCATATATACACTGGGATGTTGCTATCTCTCAGATGTACCTTTCAGTGTATATATCACTAGTCACCCTCTCATTATTGAGGGCACATGAAAGTCAACAATAATTAAGCAAATACTATACTATCTCATGGAGTGTTTACACGGTATGACCTACTGACAGCCAGCTATCTGTACCTGCTTTGTAACATCAGGCATCAATTAAAAATATTGGTTCCCCCCACCTGCCACATTGAAGAAATGATATAAATATCACTGTTAAGTTCCCTCTGTGGCCACCCAAAATTCGGAATTTGGGCCCAAATGTGCCTGATAGAATTCTTGTAAAGTTGGGGTAGGCTTTGTAGGTAGGCTTCGATTAGATTGCTTTAGTGAAAAGTGGTTTTGATTCGGTCAAAATCCAGCTCATGTAATTCCCTCAGGTTAGGCTTCTGAGGGAGGTTTTATGAAATATGCTATATAGGAATATTTGGTATGTCAGGGAGTCTTCCACTTGTAATATATTTCATCACCGCTATTATCTAAAGGGAAACAAACAAACCCTTATTAGGTTTTAAGAAAGGTATGAATAAGTACTAAAACTATACCAATACTGTACAAAGGGGCAGTGAGGAAGTTTCTATGTAGTGTGGAAAAATCATTTATATTCTCACTTGCTAATTTTGGTGGCATGTGTGTTTATGCCTGGTAGTAGAAAAGAGTTGGCTATAGGTGCCTCCACTCATCAATGACTGCAACTGCAAATTTCACAACTCTAGCTCAGGTAGACAGCAAACTTTAGATGGATGGTCAAGGGTCTTCCTACTCACCCATGGGTAACCTATAGTTATACTTAAGAGACCTCTGTTGAATGATTCAAAATGCCAATACTACCATTATTCTTATTGTTATTAGCTACATGTGGATATTCTGAGCCCCATACCTACAACTACCAAAAGGTCCCCAGCAAAAGGTTCTGTTCAGTGTGGTGCATATAGGGCCAAAAAAATGCCTAAAATATGAAGAAAATGCCTAAAAATATGAAAAAAATGTAGAAAAATATCAAAAATTTCTTAAAAGAGTCTGAGGTCGGTCGGGTGACCGGAAACAAACCTTAGTCTGACTTTTTAAATATAGCTTGCTGTGGTTAGGTGTGTGTGTGTTTCAGAAATGGGTCAGGCTCTTTGTGCCTCCATTTATCCATTACCTCAGTTACAAAATATCAGATGGTTCTGCCCCCCCCCCCACAGCTTTGGCTGAGACCCAACCCACTATGCTACAGAGACATCTGTTGTGTCATATTGGTACTGTAAGACTGGGTCCCAATGGCACCAGGAGTCTCTCCCTTTAACGACATATTACAGGCAAGGCTAATTGGCTGGGAGTAGGTCAACTTTGTAGTTATACCATGGTTATCACGTTGTTGAATGATTTTACTGTGCCGAGAGTGGATAATGAAGTTTGAATAGAATACGCTAAATGAACCCATTTTGGCATATAGTCTGAAGCCATTCTGCCCGCAGTGCATGCTCCATAGCAGCTCTATGAAAATGCCCGTATTTAATTCAATGGTGGAAACCATGGTATAAATACCATAGTTGACCATTATGGGTTCACTCAGTGATTCTATCGTCTAGATAGAATCACCTCGTGAACCCATAATGGTTAGCTATGCCCTTACTAATAAATGGGCTAAATGGTCAGGGACCAATATGGTGGTGCCATCTAGCTGGATGTGTCTAAACTTTGGCATATAATAGAAGTCCCCACAATATTTGAATCTTACGAGGATACTTTCATCGTCCTAATCTAGCTCTAGACAAGAAATGATTGTTTAATTCCAACAACTAAAGGAACTGTACCTGCTGAAAGTCAGTCAAGAATGGCCTTGAGAAACTGTTGGTGGCCATCTTGCTTATGGGTTGTTTTGATTTGAGCACCTGTAGTCTCAAACCTTTGTGTATAAAAACTGATAAATATTGGGATATGACAGAAATTTCTACTACTGGGTATCTAAAATATTTATTCTTGTCAATACAACTGAACAGTAATCACAGTGAGAAATCTTTTGAAAAATAGAACAAAATGTGTGGTTTGAGGCTCAAGCCACTTCCAGCCACTTTTGGCGGATCCAAATAATGTGATATCAGTGCCATATAGGCTAGCGGCCACTAGGCACGGAGAGCGCTCGAGCGGGTTTCGGTGTAGGGCTGTACTGTGGATTTAGACTGGAATGGCCTGTCTCTATAACATAGAGACAGTCATAGCCCAATATGACCTGGCCTTGAACCCTGGTTGCAACTGGTTTTACTGCTCATTTACATATACTTTTACCCTACATACAATCATGTGACCAATAACTAATGATATACAAGGAAAATAATCACCAGCTCAGGGATTTGAACTGGGGCCTATGAACTTAAAGAGAAGGAGCATTTCCACTTGACTATCAGGGCCAATTGACAAGCTTAGGCAACAAGCAGCATTATATTTTGGACTCCATAATTATATCCCTCAGAGTCATTAATTTAGGCGTATTGTTAAATATGTAAACCTTTACAAGATAGGTAAAACATAACAACTTAATATATTCAAAAGTGAAGAATACAATGAGAATCATCAACTTGGTTTTCATTATTAATAAAATGTTGGTGTCAGATAATATGGGAAGCATTTCTAGGACCTTTGTATCTGCAGTCCAGTGCTCTGGCTATGGGGCTAACTTGACTTGTGATGATGGAAAATACTTGACTGCCATATAACATATTGGCAGGGCAACTAGTATGTTATACACATGGCACAGTTTACACCAATGCCTATTTAATTTAGATCTATATATGGAAATAGGTGAAATAAAGAATAAAACAATAAAGGTTTCTCAAAAACACATGGTCACTGAGGGATTTGATCTTGTCACCCTCAGATATAAAGTCCAGTGCCCTCCCACCTGAGCTAAAGGGGCTCATCAGGTCCCTCCCACTTTATGCTCTGGGCCTTTCAATTCAATTCAATTCAAAATTCTTTATTTAGGCTGCATCAGGGGGACAAAATGGTCCGAGTTGTCCAGATACAGCAAATCAGCTTTGACATAACAATTGTAATACAGCAACAATTAGTATATTACAATAACACAATTTAATTCAGTTTGAATGAGGAGCACAATCCCTAGCACAATCCGTAGTACCTGTTGTCCAAGTCTGTCCTAGCTGCCAGGTCACCAATCTGGGCAACAGTGAACCAGATCACTGATTTTGTTTCCACCCAATGCAGGCCCCATTATATCCCATCCAAATATCACTGACCCTGGTTCAGGGAACTAGAATTACTGCCTAATGTATGGGGCTGTAGTGGCATTATACATGTAATGTGTAATAATTGTCAAACTGGTGCAGGTCCCTAGTTCACTGCTGCCCAGACCTTTAGTGGGCCTGGAAGATTTCTTATCAAATCACTGTAATGCCTCCTCTAAAATGATCCAGGATCCTGGATCATTTTCTCATAAGGTAGTGGCCTGACTGATTGGTGCATTCCCCTATGTGCTAATGAATATTTATGCATGAAGCTTGTTCCCATACCTGTTGCAACTTCATTACTAGAACCAGCAGGCCCAATCCAACTACAAAACTTGGGCTTAGGGTGGGATTGAACTCACGATCCTTGGATTTGTAAACCTCTGCTCTCCCAACTGAGCTAGTCAGGCAATCAATTTACCAGCAGCCAAGGGAACAGCATATTCTCTTGGTTGTAGGGTTAGGGTCAGAATACAACATAGGCAAGATTTTGACACCTGCTTCAACCAGTTGCAACGTCAATGGATCTATAATAAATCTCCCAGGCTATATATAGTACAGTCTGGGCTCGTCCGAGACTGCTACTGACTGGGCCCCAGTACTACTGTGGATTCCCTATGGACTCAACAACATAAATCCTAGTGATTATCCTAGTGATTATGTATGGAACCATTTCTTCTAAGGAAATGGTAGTCATTTAATATCTGCAAATTTGTGCATCCTAGAAAACCCTCTGCATCCCCTTCAATCTGCCTGTAAGTGCATATGGAGCAAAAATGGTCCGGGTCATATGTTTATGCAGAGGGGTCATGAATATTTCAATGAAATCTCTTGAGTGAAAGTTGAATCTAGTTTTCATTAATTTACTATAATTTTATGAGCTATGCAAAAGAAATACACTTTTGATGCCAATTAGACACTAACCCCATTAAGACCTTTCTACATCGATAGTCCATGCTTTTATATGTACAACAGGGCCTTAGAAAGAGCAAAAACCCATAGGGTCATGTTAGTCAAACTTGAAAAGAGGGGCTAATTTCAGTCTGCCATCCTTGACTGCACTTCTGGACCACTACTTCAAGATTTCCAAGTGCCTACCTTTTACCCTGTGCTTTCAGCCATGTCAAATATGTGTAAATCAGTACAAGACGCAATAGTTGTGAGCCAGCAAGCTAAAAGGACCGTCCAAGGGGGATTGGTACCAATTCTGACCACCAGGGGGACACAAGTAAGGCTTAAAAAGGGGAAACTAGACCAAAAATTCTATTATACTAGTTTTTCATGAGGATTTCAATAGTCCTAAAGGGAAATTTCCATTTTTAGACCAAACCTTCCAAATTTGGAATGCAAATAGAACGTTTTTAGGGAATTTCAGGGCATAAATCAGTGTATTTGTTGATATGTGTTGCCATGGAAACATGATTTCCACTCAAAATAGAGGAATAAAAAAGCCCATTGATAGCCCCACTCACAGGGATGAATGTACTTAAAAAATAGTAAAAATCCTATTTCTAGGTCAAATTCTATGAGAAAATGATTTTAAAGAATATGATAATTTTCCTTATTTGCATAATTATGCATACTTATACTAATCTCCAGTTTTCTTGGGAAATATGCAAGTTAGAGCTTATTCTGGATAGCGATAGGTCACTGATCACCCAAATTGATAGACCCATAACTCAAAAACTAGGAGAGATATTTTCTTATGTAATACTTCATTGAAAAGCTCATGACTTGAATTTGGAAATTAACTTTTCTCCTTGGGGGACCCTTTTGCCTTGGCTGGACACAGTTTTTTTCCTACAACAGGGGGTTAATTCATAAGATAAATAGCACTTTCTTTCAGCATCAGGATAAACGATAAGGATTACATGCTCATTACAGACTCAAAGTAATATTCTCATTGAAACAAAAATCTTTATTTGTAATCATTTATAATTTTCTAAGATAAAAATGTCAATGCTTATCATACTGACCAACCTCGTCTGTAAATGGATAAACAAATGCATTTGTTAGTAAGTACCAGTGTTGAATTATGTGCCAGGGGTATTGAAATCCATTTTAAACCTTTACGGGCCCCTGATGCAGGAGTACATCATCGCCAGTGGTTGTCTGGAGGCTGTTGCGAAAAGATTTGGAATTCAATTCTCACTGTAACTAATGCATCTTCCAGTTCCTCCCGATTCTCCACCCAGGGAGACCAATTCCCACCTTATACTGTAATGGAATTGACTTACTCTGAATTAGACTGCATTGCAAAAAGTTGAGGAACTGGTTCCATGATTAATTCCACCTGAATGCTTCCCATAGTTGAAAGGCCAGGGAATTGGAGAAAGGAACTGTCTGGGAATTGGTTCTCGATTAGGAAGCATTCACCAGTTCCTGACCACTCCTAAACTACTTCTATGACCAATTATCTTTTGGCAACCCAACAGGGAATTGATTCCCTGAGGTCAGTCAGTTCCATTTTGGGAATACCACCTCCGACAAAATCGTTTCCAAATCTTTTTGCAATAGCCTGCAGGATGCAGTAAGGCCCGCCAACACTTCATTGAAGCAACATACCGATCCTCCGGGGGTGTATCAACCAAAAGGGGTCATCATAGTGCATGAATGTAGCCCCAGTGCATTACTTGCCAGGACCACGGGCGTGGACTGGTTACCAGGTTTAGTCTGTGTAGGTGTTATCCATATGCTATAGAAGGGTGAGAAACTAAAGGGAACAGTGCTGCCCTCTGGTGCTTGAATTTGCTATGCACAGACCTTGATTACGGAGGTGAGTGGCACATAGATCTACCTGGTTTTGTTACTCCGTGGTGCTTTGGCTCTTTTGTTTTTTCATTGATGCATATGTATCTAAGGACAAAATGGGCTACAGAAATTTAATATGCAGTCTCTAAAGGTTAACTTCTATATCATAGACATACTGAGAAAGGGATACAAGAAGCCATTTCACCGCGTTTATTACAATAAACGCGGATGTGCGTATATTAAATATGGACATCTGTGTTTCAAGTTTATGTAAATATTTGAATATCTACTGCCCCTACCCCCCCCCTCCACATTTGCAATATGAAGCAATTGCGGAGGGGGGTAGGGGTAGTAGATGTTCAGATATGGGCATAAATGCGAAACACGGAAGTCCGTATTTGTAATAAACGCGGTGAAACGGCCTCCAAGGAATCTTGTAGAACAAACTACTGTGTGGGTGATCGTGGGAAAATAGCAAAAAGAAAATGATATTCTTTGAAAATGAAAGAAAAGTAAAGTTATTTAACTTATTTTCTAATATAGGTCCCTACACAAGTCGGAGTTTGGTTCAAATCATGAACACATTTTACGAATTTGAACTTCAATAAACAAAAACCCTTATGATACTGGTTTTTGTGGGCCTAAAAGTAAATATGCATGTATACAGTAGGCCTAAAGCTGCAATAAAAGCTGAATAGGGTCATTTAGTAACTGGTTATTATGCCTATCCAAAAAGAGGCAATTTTTGCCCGTTTTTCAACTTTGGGCCACCATATCTTAAAGAAAATTATAGCGGTCTAACATATGGGAATTTGCCCCCTTCCCAAGCCCCAGGAGGTTTTATTTCATATCAGGCCTAAAAAAAGGTTTGTTTCAAGTAACCTGATTGACCCCTGTTTGACCCTAAACTTTTTTTCAATTTTGGGAATTTTTTGAAAATTTTAGTAATTTTTTCATAATTTTTAATGTTTTGGAAATTTTGGGAATTTTTTCTCTCGCAATTTTCATGATTTTCCGCAAAAATCATCTCTTGGTATACAATTAACTACTATTATTCATATGCTTTAAATATTCTTCACCTTTCTCATTTATTTTTCATATTTTTACACTTAAATCAAAGAATCTGCCATGTCTGGCCATACACTGCAGAAATGATGCTTAGATTTAAAACATGTTTAGGTTTAAACATGTTTAAAACCCAAACATATACGGCACATGGCTATTGTATTATTGACCAATGGGAAGCATCCCTGGCATTTACTGCGGAGACGGGGGCTGAAGGTGTTAGTCATAGTGCAGTCGGGGTCTAATGGCGGCCTCCATAGCCTAATGTGCTAATGCCCTATAGGTCAGTCAGCTGTCTCATCGACTACACATTTAGGAATTAAACACTTTTCTTCTAAACACCTAAACATTTTTGCTAAACATGTCTAGATGTTTAGAACTTAAACATATTGAATACTAGGTGTTTAGATTTAAACACCAGTATGTTTAGATACTTGGATGACAATTACACACCAGGTAGCAGCACTACTTTTGAACGGACACCCTGCACACAATCACAATCAATTGCTGTGGCAAATGTCCCCAAACCCCATGTTAAACATGGTTTTATTTCATAGAATGTCATCAGAATAGAAACAGCAATAGAGAATCGGCTAGATTTGCCCTATACCAGCAGATTTAGTGTAAACTGATCAAAAAATTCCCTGATAGACACCTATTTCATGGTATTTTGCAAATACTAAAGCAATGTCCTTCCTGCCAAGCTGTTGTACTTTCTCAAGTCTCTCATTCTAATGCAGTGTATGTAGCTATAACTGTGACTGACTTCTTTAGACACTTTACACTTGTAAATACCTGATAATGTCCCCCACACCCCCCACAAAGTAAATAAAATAGAATAAAAAAGAAATATTTTCCTAATGCATACATCTGTGAACCTAAATTTCCATCTAATCATTTAGACATCTAAACATAGACATCTAAGCTAAGCATATTGTTTGGCTATACATGTTTTGGATGTTAATGTGATTAAAAAAACGTTGCAAGAAAATGTTCAGAATTGTGTTTAGGATCTAAACACCGTTTTTGCAGTGTACTTTTCTCCACGAAATCAAAAAATAAGAAAAAGAAAAAAATCTGACCTACCGACCAAAGATCTTTGAGCAATGTAACTGGAAACACACAATAATTTCTTTTGGCCGCAGATCAGAAACAGGAAGAGTGGTTAACTATTATCTATTCTGCACCCCCCCCCCTCAAACCCAGGAGACCCAAAGAACTTAAGAGACAGAATGCCTCATGTATATTTCATGATATCAATTTCAGCCATACACCACCATGGCGGCCACACCACAGGGCCTCCATGCCTGGGACTGGGTCATATTTGCGGCAATGCTGGTCGTTACAATGGGCATCGGCATCTACCATGCATGCGCAGGAGGAAAGCAACGTACCACCTCTGAGTACCTCGTAGGAGACCGGAAACTCAACTTCTTCCCAGTTTCGATGTCCCTGACAGCCTCTTTCTTCTCGTCCATACTCATGTTAGGTTTCCCAGCTGAGGCATACACAAACGGTGGTCAATATTGGATATATGCTGTGGGCATTGCTATTGGAGCATTGGCGTCAATATTCATATTTGTACCAGTGTTTCATCCACTGCAGCTCACCAGTGTCAATGATGTAAGTATGTCCTAAATACTTGTGGCATGAACCTGACACACACTGCATATTCAGTGCATTAGGGGGATGCATAGGGCATAAACCTATATGTGCATTTTCTAACAATATAGGCACATTGTACCCCCTTAACCATTTAAAACATTCTGATGCATTAATGCATCATGCCCAATGGTCGTCATGATGCATGTATGCAGCC
Source organism: Acholoe squamosa (assembly GCA_949317995.1). Classification (NCBI taxonomy): domain Eukaryota; kingdom Metazoa; phylum Annelida; class Polychaeta; order Phyllodocida; family Polynoidae; genus Acholoe; species Acholoe squamosa. The sequence goes on along the minus strand of OX439046.1, from coordinate 67,752,421 downwards.
CTAGTGAGTCAGGGATAAATTCATGCATCATATCGATGCATTTTGGGCTGATGCACTCCCGGAGGCTCTAATGAAGTGCTTGCAAGTAGAGCCACCAGAACTTCATTGGTGCATCATGCTGCACCAATGCATTGACAGTCTCTGAAGGGTTAAATACCATGATGCATTTAAAGTTCAATAAAATGAGGACACTATAGGCTGAGCTGGATGGTATTTATCAAATCATATCATTCTTGATACTGGTAGAAAATCAGATAAATAGACAATGCTAAGATGTTAGGGCCGAGTCATTTTTTTAGGGAATAATGCACGGGGTATGGCTGTGGTCGTGCTCTAGACTGTATTGAGACATCGCGGGGCCTCATAGGCCTGAGATGTCTCAATACAGTCTAGAGCATGACCACAGCCATGACCAAGTGCATTATTCCCATTATAACACCGAAAAATCACACATCATCCACCTGACAACACATGAATATCAATTGTAAAGCCTAAAGGTGATATGAAGTTAACCTCATTTGCCAGGAGTGCATTATCCATCTAGATAATACACAGTCAATCAGCCAATCAGAACGCAGCATTCAGGAAAATGCACTCCGACGTTGCCCAGCAGTGTTATAAAGCTAGATAGGGGGCCAAAAACCCAATAGACCTTCACAGCGGGTGGAGGGGGGGGGGGTCAAAACTATATGTGGGCAATTTGAATTCTCATTGGAGCGTTCATTTTACCCGTGTATCTTGCTCTTATTTGGGGGTTGGGGAGGGGGGTTGGGATTATTTTTATCATATTTATAGGGGCCAGAACAGAATTCTTTGGCACCACAAACATTCCATCGAGGCTTGCAGCAGACTATGAATGTCTCAGCCCTGCCTTGATATATTCCCGTTTTCGGGTACAATCTCCAGAACGGAACTATGCTTAATTCAATCGCTTTGTTTTTCTTTCTCAAAGTTGCACTACAGATGGTGCAGCACTCACTCTCATATTGAGTGATCATGTTTTAACAATTGAGAGGAGCTGATGTATTTTTGCTTTCATGCCAAAAACCTTTGAATTGGCCCCCCTTGGAGGGGTCTGAAACCATTTCGTCTCCTCCCTCAATCTGTTCTGTAATACTGCATTGGCTTTTCTGTTTGCTAAGAGGTGATATCCCCCAGAACCCACCACCCCTCCTCTGTAGTCTATTAATTAGTAATGAGTGACCACTCCTTTCCCAGGTAACAAGGATACATTGGGTCAATGACGGCTTACAATGGGCCAATGTCGGCTTATATTGGGCCAAACATGGGCAAGCATGGCCCAATGCTCCATTGTTGATTGAGGTGCTACATGTACAAACAATTGTCTCACTTTCAGTACCTCAAATACCGCTACCATTCCCGCTTTGTGGCAATTCTTGGGACATTATCCAATGTTGTCGGCATGGTAAGTATGGGGATTTTTTTTCTACTTTTTTAATTTTCATTTTGACACTGAAAATCCACTCATCGATTTTATCAGATTGCTTTGATGAAACTAGTACGCAAGAGGCGGTGGATCTAGATCTATACTAATTCAAGATGAATACTATATCTATTATAATGATGGTAGATATTTTGTCTTGCATTGATTTTATGGTTCGCACTATGTACATTTAGGAATAATACTGGCGAGTAGATTCAACAGGAATGAGTGTGTTTAATACAGCTAGTGTTATTCTGTTCCAGCTGTTATATACTTCTATCGTCTACTACGCACCTGCCACTGCCATAGAACAAGGTACGATTATGTTTGTAATGTTTAATTAAGGGCTATTGATGCAATAGTGCACCATGCCCTGCTAGGATCTCTCAATCCTGTAGGGTTAACGTGATGCATAAATTATTGATTATTAATTATTGCAGCAAGGATTGAATCCCTGCATCAGGAAGACCAATGAGGTTGGCACATATAATACACTATCAGGGATGGAGAACAGAATCCTATATTAATTTGTTAAGGCCTTAAACATCCATACCATGTGCAGTATATATGTGTTCATTATACTCAAAATCACCAAAACTTTAAAGATTGTCTCCGATTTACCAAGTGAATTGAAATAAAAGGGACCAAAAAGATTTGACCATTGGTAAAAGGATAAAAGAATAGTCCTTCTCCTCAAAACCATCATTGTAGTTTTACGAATAATTATTCCAAAAGTTCTGTAAACACATGTTTTGCCTCGATATGCTAAATTGATGATGATAAATCCTCATTGTTTTCAGTGACTGGGTTCCCTACATGGGCATCCATATTGATTGGCAGTGCCATCGCAATCATTTACACCAGCATAGTAAGTATATTTTTGCAATACGTGTTCATTGCCAGCTGGGGGGGGGGGGGTCTTGTATAATTATGGGGGATTTAAATACTCTTCGTATGCAGTCATTCTAAAATTGTATCCATTTTTTCAGGGTGGTGGACTTTTTGTTCAGTTTTTAGGGAGGGGGCGTGATAACATTTATCATATTGGTTGTGCATTCAGAAAAAGATGTGTCGGTCAGCACAAATCCGACAAGCCCCCACCCCCCCCCCCCCAGTTGGCAATAAATGACTCGTCCCTTGAGGGTGTTGATGATGTACCTCCTAGTGTCTGGTATCCACTGTAGAAGGAGCTTTTGGCAGAGAGGTTTAGTTTATATTCGGCTCTGCAGGGGACACCACCTGCTATTACTGCTGCGTGACTGTCACTGGCGTTCTGTACGGTAACTTGAGAAGTGAGTACCATAGAGAAGTGAACCCTAAGAGAAGTGAGTACCAGGGAGAAGTGAACCCATAGGAGAACTGGGTACCAGGGAGAGGTGAACCCATAGGAGAACTGGGTACCAGGGAGAGGTGAACCCATAGGGAAAGTGGATACCAGGGAGAAGTGAACCCATAGGAGAACTGGGTACCAGGGAGAAGTGAACCCTAAGATAACTGGGTACCAGGGAGAGGTGAACCCATAGGGAAAGTGGATACCAGGGAGCAGTGAACCCACCTCTGTGAATATGATGCAAAATTATTCATGGGAGTGGACATTTGCATTTATTATATGGCCCTAAGGGATGAATTTGCTTTAAAATAAAGAAACACAACCATATTTACTTATTGTCAATGCGTCAAGTCGTCCCGGTTTGTTTTCATCCGTCATGACACCTTGCTCGACGAAGTAGGTCCCGTGATACGGAGCTAGCCGCTACTTTTAGTTTCAATATAAATGTTCCTTGCGCAGGGCAATATCTTCTTTTTTAACATGGCGCTAATACGTAGATATACCTTAAACAATTCATAACATATTATTCAACTAGTTCAATCATTCTTTTTTTGCATAAAACTTCTAATAACCATACCTAAATACGAAACTAATTAGCTTTATATAAATTTCAAAATGGCACCGCTGAATATGCGAGGATAGTATTCCACCCCCTCCATTGAATACGGCATAAGTAGTACTTATCTATAGTGTCGTTGATATTAGCCATATAATAAAAGTCAATACAAAAACCCACCGGACACCACCAAAAATCAAAATAAACTGCAGACTGATGAACGTCAGTCACTGATGGACGGCGTAGGGACAGTATCCTAGGGTCCCTGCCTTTCTTTGTACAATCTGTTTCCAAGTTTTTAATTTCATTGCAATGTGTTTGTACATAAATAGGGCATATTAAGCCAGCCAATGCAAATGCTTCATTAGAATAATGTCTTTTATTTCATTTCCTTTTCTGTGTTTATATTGAGCGTCGTCCATTGAGATCTGTATTGGACCAGCACATAACTCTCTTGTTATTTCCAGGGTGGTATCAAGGCTGTGATATGGACCGATGTCTTCCAAGGTCTTCTCATGCTGATTGGGCTCCTCACTATCTCTATAACGGTATGTTGTTACGTTATTGGTAATACCCAATTATCATTCTGAGAGAACCACTGATGACTGAGTGGAGAAATATACAATTCATGTTTATGTCATAAATTAACAAGAAGTTCCATAGATGTATTCAGCAGCTGGGACAGCACAACAATGCAATGCGTTCAACATACCCAGCAAATTGTCGTGAGTCCTCGTCAACCTGTGTGAAGTGGCTCACACATGTCGCTAGATGGAACACGACGTCGTTATAGCACAAGATCACCAGGAATAGCAATCGCTATGCCACGTGAGTCTAACACACAGTGGCGAAAGATGACGGAACGAGTTATCACTCAAAAAAGAGTCACCATTGATGACCAATCATGGCGACAGATGACGACAATTTGCTTGGTACTACAGTAACAACTTCTAACAAAATAGTTATAAATTTTACACACCCAGAGTCGGTAAAAGGAAAACTTCAAAGAAAAATTGAAAGAACCAAGTCTATAGACAAATACCTTTACCTATGAGTGTAATACATGTACATATCCAACTAGATGTCCTTCCTTACAGGCTATACTGAGAGTTGGAGGTATCACTGAAGTCTGGGACATCTGCCGACAATGGGAACGGATGAACATTATTGAGTAAGTTTTAGAATAATTACACTGATATCGTCTCTGCTAATTTACTTCTTGTAGATGGCTTTAACTGATCATGTATAAAGCACATGAATGGTTAATTAAATTCAGAAGTTTAATTAATTGCAATATTAATAGTTATAAAAAACCTTTGTAATACAGAAAAAGAAGTATATAGAGAAATGAGAAACATACTCTTTTTCATGAGTACACACAAAACTATTTCTAGGGGGTAGTGACTTTCTCAGGACCGCATTTGCTCCTGCAGAGTTAATATCTCAATATAAACCTTTTCTTTTTTTTTGGAGCTACTCACCAAAGTTACATTTGTACATTACGTTGGCAGTTGACCCTTTAGACCTTAACCAATTGCAGAAAACAATGCCTTATTTCCTCAAGATTTCACCGATTTTGGTCAAAAATCAGTCCTTTTTTGGCCCATCACCTTACTTTAAACCTTTGTAAAATATTTTCTATTTTATGGTGATAAGAATTTTACTTACAAGTTTGGCTGAACATTATCAAACATAAACAGCAACATTTCTTAATCTTTCATTAACGATATCTGCTCTTGCCATGAAATAAAAAATCGGTGAAAATCAGCAAAAATCGGCCATCAACAGTCATTTTGAGGAGACTAGACCCGGGCGTTTTTGGCCGTTTTAAGGTCTAAAGGGTTAAACTTGAGGCCCCTAAACTTGAGGCTGCTGAAATGTTAAAACAGAATGAGTGACAAATTTTATAATGTACCCCTCTACATCTTCCAGTATTAACCCGGACCCTACAATCCGCCTAACCTTCTGGTCCCTCACCATCGGTGTCGGCTTCTACGACATGAACCGATACGGTACACAACAAACCGCAGTACAGCGTTACTGTTCACTCTCATCTGTCACCAAGGCCAGATTGTGAGTATGGATTATATTATAGATTTCTTTGTCTTCTTATTATTATATAAAAACAAATAATGTTCTCATTATAACAGGACAGATGACCTTGCTCATTATAGCTTTGTCCATAGAAGTTCTAAGATTCTGTGGCCATTTCCTATACAACTTTACTATGCTAAAGATCAGTGCATAAGTTTCCATCTTCCAAACAATTGATAATAATATTATCTCCTTCAGTTAATTAACAATATAGCCTGTATATCCAAATGATCTCACCAAAGAGGGATTAATTATAGCCATTGTGTTAGGGGAGGTCCAGGTTAACGCAAACTGAAAACCTACGAGACACAAAACTCGTCAATATTTCCATTTAGACATCCTTTTACAGGTAAATCTTTATCAAATTTCCTTATATTTCCCTTTTCATAATAGCAGTACAATAAGAACAATGTATATTTATGAACCTATATACACCCCAGCATACAACTTTTGTATCACAGAAATGAAAAGTGGGGCCTCTTATGGCAACCAAACTAGTAGTAAAGACATGAAGGCCTGACTTCCTCTGACGAACCTAAACTCGTCATGTATGACGACTTTCCAGTAGCAGTGGGTTTTCAGTGCAATCAGGTGTCCAGTTGGCCTAGAGAGGGCAGCACAAACAAGATGATACTGATAGGGGAGATGAATTGAGTCACTACTGAAACAAATACTTGTGCAACACAGGCCTGCTCCCCAATTTTAGATTTATATGAGCATTATGCTTAATACAGAACCAAAATTTTCCCTTTACCATATACAGCTGTAGTGGTGATTGTTGTGAGTACAAAGGGTTTCGTTACAGGTGTGTGCTTGGACTAGTGCCGTTTACGGCTGTAATGACGTTCTTGGCCTCGCTGTCTGGTCTCGCCATGTTCGCCTACTATGCCAGTCGCGGATGTGACCCATTGGCTGCAAAGATTGTTGGCAATGCTAATCAGGTAGGCTGTACAGCAATCACACTGATTAAATCTGTTCTTCAAGGTCTGAGAAATAGACACAGGAAAGAAAAAGCACTGGAAAAATACGATTTCCAAATAACGCCTTTGGAACTCCCATGATTTGCTTTAAAACCAGCCAGCACGAGTTAGAAATTAAGTGTGCCCAGCAGCAAGATCTAGAACTGATTATTCATCAGACAAATCTTTGTATTGATTACACTCAATTGTTGACTTGTCTCCTCACAAAATCAATTATTTGCAGAGAAATAGGATATCTTGAATTAGGTAAAAGAAAATCTTGAATACAGTGTCTGCCTCTGATTTTTCAGTTGATCCCCCACTTCGTGGCTGATACCCTGAACTACCCTGGTATACAAGGTATACTACTGGCCAGCCTAGTCTCAGCATCTCTAAGGTAACTGGGTACTTTCAATCCTGTGAAATGATAACCATCCCACTAGAACACTATTTCATATACAAATAATATCTCTTAGTAAATAATAGAGCAAATGTTTAGATAACAATAAAGATGCTCGGTGCTTTCAGATATTGTCGGGAGATACCTTCCAATTTTTTATTTACTTGATGTAAGCCTGGAAATCTGTCATGGTAAACAGCTACCCTGGTAAATACCTGAGCAGTGCTGCAAAAGTGCATCATGATGATACACTCCCGAAGGAATGGCATGATGCACCAGTGATATGCAGGATTTTAATGTACATAGAGTTTGCGAATTCCCTAGAAAATATCAAAATTAATTGTTGTAATTGACGAATTTACAAAATCCTAAAAGGTGTATGTAGCTAGGAACCAAAACCTCATTGAACCCCGCCCCCCCCCCAAAAAAAAAGAAGAAAAATTTGCTGTACGGGTTAGTGGGGAGTGTATTAGTGTGAACATATTCCAACATGCTGTCCTAGAGCCTTCTTAAAATGAAGATCTCTGCATACAGGCCGCGCCTCATTCGTAGGTACTATGGTAGCCTATTTTTGTCTTTGTCCTTCACACAATTACCATGGACTTTAGGTCCATATTGTTAATTCCAACCTACCTGTCATTAACCTTTTATATGGTCATCTCAAAGTCTATCAATATATCAGCACAGCCTCCTCTGCGCTGAATGCCAGTGCAGCCAACATCTGGAAGGACATCGTTAATGTAGTAAAACCAAACCTGTCAGAGCGGTACAACGTGCTCTTCACTAAGCTCATGGGTAAGCCACTTCCCAGCAAATTGTCATCATCTGTCGCCATGATTGGTCATCAATGGTGACTCCTTTTTCAGTGATAACTCATTCCGTCATCTTTCACGACTGTGTGTTAGACTCAGGTGGCATAGCAATTGCTATTCCTGGTGATCTTGTGCTATAACGACGCGTGTTCCATCTAGCGACATGTGTGAGCTACTTCACACAGGTTGACGAGGACTCACGACAATTTGCTGGTTAATTTCTCGATGGTATTTTATATTAAAAACATTTAATCATGCATGCTGGTCTGATAGTTATGTCTTAGTTTTTTTAAAGTTTGTGATCAGACCTCAAACCCATCAAACGAAACCCATAAAAGAAATGCAAATTGCTCATTTCATTGATGCAACTAAAATTGGAATTTGGTTGAACATCCAATAGACATTCCGAACTAAAGCACCTGTCTTTAACAAGAAATGACTCAAATCATGTGGACAAAACTCCTCAGTTGGGATTAGGTGAGATTCGTACAAGGGTAAATATATATATATATATATATATATATATATATATATATCTTTTTGTCAGTGCTTCAGTAATGTATCACAAATGCTAATGAACTTGAATTCTGAGGCATGTTTGAGCGTACCGTGAAAGGGATTTTTTCATAGTATGCATTTTAAGTAGTTTCTTTATTCAATATTTTACTGTTATTTCACCTTGTTAGTGGTAGTGCTGGGTGCAATATCTACTGGCCTGGCATTCCTGTTCAGAGACCTGGGTGGCACGGTAGTGCAAATGGTCGTTACCTTCTTCTCTGCGTGTGGTGGGCCAACGACAGGAATGTTCCTTCTCGGTATCTTCTTCCCTTTCACCAACTGGATTGTGAGTGCAAATTCAATCTGCTATCAACATGACATCTTCAATGTAATTCTGTAGGGAATTCATGAAGCCAGGCAACAAAACAAATTCCCAAAGCTGAAATAAAACATAAACATTTCAATTCAATTCAAAAGTTTAAATACTCCATTTTCCATTCATATGAAAAAAAAAAGAAGCTAACGACAGCATGCATGAATTGTCCCCTTAATTTCCATTTCATTCAGTTGGTCTCATACTCGATTAAATACTTTCTAAAAGTCTAGAAACTGCACAATAGTTCATATATTCACTTCCATATATACCATTTATATAGCAATAAAATAGTGTTCATACCAATTCTCCATTGTGATTAATGTAGATACCATATGAGGCAACTTGCCATCTGTAAAAGGTCAAAAAGTGTTAACCCTTTTATTTGTAGGGTGCTTCCTGTGGAGGGGTTACGGGATTTGTGGTTGCCTTATGGATGGGCTTTGGTTCATATTCGATAAACAGACAGCGTGACTTTTTGCCAACCACAGTTGAGAACTGTAATGCCAATATAACCAGTATGATGGCTAACTACACTACTACATTTACAACCATGGCCTCCACTACAACACTGTTATCATCTACCATGGCTATGGAGTATGTTTGGCAATAACCTTATTATTCAATGAATTCAGTTTTATCATTTTGTTGTCGGAAACCCAAAAGGATATAAGGGTGCATTTAAAGTTAAGAACCTTACACACATAGTACGTCATCATCTGTATACATTCAGAATTTTAACTATGCAATTTCCGTTTCTGTAACAAGGTGTCAGTATTCATGAAGTCAATTATGGTAGGCCAACTATGTCGCATTTCTTTCCTGGTTCCTCTTACAATAATGAAGACTGAACCTTTTCTTAAAGAACGCCCTTGACCCATCTTTACTTTAATTAACTAAAGGTTAATTGTCTCTGCCTCCACCAGCCCCGATGTGAACCCACTACACAGGTTCTACTCAGTGTCCTACCTATGGACTGCCTGTTTGGGGACTCTCGTCTCCTTTATTGTAGGCTTTATTATCAGCCTCCTCACTGGTGAGTACAGAAATGACGAATTCTGATCTAAGAGAATGGTCATTATTTATCAGCGGGGGAGGGGGGGGGGCGTAAAATTATCAGACCCCTGGTGCAGGGAGGGGTGTAAAGAATCTTGACCCCTCTTGGGGGGCATAAACAATTTACCCTGTTTTTTAGCACAAAAAGCCTGAGCGCTACTATAAATAAACGATGGGTGCAAACACCTCTGCGCGAAAACCCACAACCCCCCTGTTCATAAATAATGACCACTCTCTAGTGTATACTTACCTTCTTCATACCGGGCTTCCCTAGCCCACTTAAAAGGTCTATATCTCCTCTTTCCTATCCCCTCAGGATGTGTGTGGTGCACATATGTGCGGGCACTGACACATTCCTCTGTTAAATTATCAACCTGTGAAGCACGGGATAGCCACTTAGTGCCGCTAAAGTGCTGTAAAACACAAATCAATCAATCAATCAATTACCTTCTTTATACGATAAAAGGGAATTAACTAGCTCTTCATGGCTATTGAACGCTATAATGCACTGTGGGCCCGCATAAAACACCAAACCAGAATTTGGATTCTTAGTACATGTAATGGTGCAGCACAATAAAAGAAAATGATAACGAATAATCTTAAGGCATTTTGCCCTTTTTTTTCGTCAAATGACAATGTGTTTCATGTTTGCAGGCCGCATGCGTGGTCTGAAGGTGTCTGGTAAGTACCTGCATCCCTGGGTAAGAGGTTGTTACAAAATGGAGGAGGATGAAGACGAGGACAGTATAGTCAAACCTACAGACAAGAGAACGAAGGTATGTAAAGTACATTGGACTTTGTATATTCCCCACCATATGTACGAGCCAATGTAATTCATTCCTTCTATTCCCAGCCCCCATTCATTGTCATAAGGCATGAATACGGAATACCATAAAACCAGACGCATATATGTGAGACTGGTGCAAGCAGCTTGAGCGGCTATTCCACTGACGTTGGTCGGCCGAAATTATGCTAATCCGATCATTTTTGATAATACAAAAGTAATTTTTGTATTATTAGAAATGATCGGATTAGCATAGTTTTGGCTGACCGACGGCAGTGGAATAGCCACTTTAGGGAGTGGTCATTTTATCAACATGGGGGTGGTAAATTTTTGTATGTGCATGTCGAAATTTTTCCCTCTTGGAGTGGTCTGAAATTTGTTGCTCCTCCCCTTTTATTCTACCATGCAGGCTTTTTCGTTAAGAAGGAATTAGCAATTTTTGCCCCTCCCCCCAATAGGGGTCTGACATTTTTTGTCCCTTCCCCCAAATCCACATCCTGCTCTGTTGTTAAAAAATGACCACTCCCTTATATGTTAATCTTGAATTGAGGGTGTGGCTTATATGAGGGGTTTTCCATATATAGACATTAGGAATGGGTACCACTTCAGATCCTTGCTGTGGCTTATAGCATTTTCCGAAAGGCAGGGTGAGCCGTATACACTAGGATGTAGCTTATACCAGGTGTTTTATGGGTATAGAATTCAGGTGGAATAGTACCCCCCTGTACAAGATAGGAATTCAACATCACTTTGTAAATTTAGTATTAAATATTGCTTTCATTTTATGTGCTGTAAATTAAGTTGGATGTCATTGCAAGAAAATTGTTTCCATTTTTCTTCATACAGAATGGCTACGTCAATGACTACATGGCGGCCATGAATAATGGGAAGGTTGGAGGCACGTATGACGCAAATGCCGACATTGTTGTCACAAGAATGTGATACACTCTAATAAATAATCGTTGAGTCCCACCAGGGATCCTCCTAAAACTGAACGGTGAACCGCTTAATAGTAATGCAACACCATAGTGTAGTTTCTATAATGAAGCCTCAGATGGCGGTACGGTTAAACACTGTGTGACAAGGAATCTCTGTAAAATAAACAGTGGACTCATTGTCCCAGATTTCCCCTGACTGCTGGTTAATTCGACTGCACTTTTTTTTACAATGTATACTCTTGTAAGTATTACGATGTCAAAATAAGGTACTTCATTTTGGAGTGAAAACCGTACCACTCACAGGATTCATGCAGGTACCACACTTTGACAGTGCCTGATTTATGGGAGCGAGCTTCAACACAAGGATTGAGCTGATTTCTCAATTAGTCAAACTATTTACGCCTCTATGTGAAGCATTGTTCTCCGTGAATAATCAAGGTGAAATAGGACAAGAATAGGTTGCCTTGGATTGCAGCACTGGACGCCTGAAGGCTTCACTCTAAGAAATCTGAGAAACTGTTGAATCTATCAGGCATTCGCACAAATTAAAGTTCCATAATTCAATCTCTGTAAAATATGACAGTGAAATATTTGTTCAGAAATTGCCAGAATACCAATGTTCTTACATGTTTTGATATAATGTACTGATAATGTTAATGAGTTACTTGCCACAGAACTGGTATTGGGATAAAGAAGCACGGACTTGGATACATTATTCAGTCCCAAACACTTTAAGAGTCCCTAATGCATCAATACGGCAGGCCAATTGAATGCAGCACTGACAGCTAACGCTCCAGGCCTACATCCATGCAACTTTCTGGGGTTGGATGCGATCCCCTGTACTGAAGATCTGAAACTAGTCAGCGGTGACCACTTTAGGTCCTCAAGTTGACGATTCCCTTAAACTACAACTATATAGGTAGTCAAAATGATGCTTTTAGGTCATCATCCTGACGACCTGAGTCGTCAATATGATGACTCTGTACTGTCCAGAGTCATCATATTGATGACTCAGGTCGTCAGGATGACGACGTAAAAGCGTCATTTTGACTACCTAAAGTTGTAGTTTTAGGTATCGCCAACTTGAGGACCTAAAGTGTTCACTGCTGATTAGTTTCGGATCTTCCATGTTTTCAGTGATGAGGGTAAGCATGATGCACCAATAAAGTGCTGGTCATCAGACTCACCAACTCTTCATGACGACTAATGGACACGATGCAGTCCTGCATTAGCGGCCCCTAAAGGTTTAAAAGTGTAGAGGAACAGAAGTTTATTGTTCAATATAGATGAGATACAGAGCTGCAACATCATACAAATGATGTTGCAGCTCTTTCCTTTTGGTATACTTTGTGGAATGATCTACATCAACTTACGTTATATGTTGTACACTTGTATAGGAGTATACTCAATACCATATATACCATCAACATATATTTTTATAATACTTATAATATCATGTACATAACGTATCTAGATATACTTTGAAGTCATGAATATTGGAAGTCACATTAGGATACATTATGGTTGAAAAATGTTATAATATGTGTAGGGGCAGTAATTCCCCGTACTCTGTTGACCGACCCCCAGGGGTGGGTCTCCGGGTAATCACTGCCCCCCTTGTGTGTATCATACCAATGCTAGTGTGGTTGGAAGGTGAGAACATCAGGCCAGGGGATGTACCTCAGTGGTAGAGGGCTAGATCGCAAGATGAGAGACCCAGGTTGAAATCCTGGTGTTTCCAAGAACCGTTTCACCGACCTCTATATATGTTTACGGAACATATATTTTGTACAAATCCATGACGGTTGTGGATGCCATTTATCTTAATACATGCATGTTAACCTACCCACTATTTTATTTCTCTCTACATACATCGATTGCGAATAAAACAAAAGTTTTATTGATACAAGAGCTGTCTCTTATTTTCTTTGCCTATAAATTTTGGGGGTTGGCCTCCTTATGGCTGTTCATTGGTGGATGTAGGCCTACTATATATAGACTACTATTGAGAAGTACCAAGGACAATCTGGACAGGTGCATTCACACTCCTGATGCTGCTACCAACTAGATGGCCAATGATCGGGGGTCAGGTTATGTCTTCCACCATGAGCTAACCCGAAAGGGCCTTATAGCCTCGAGTGCATTGGGGATATAAATGTTGTGCACTTAAAGTTTTATCAGAACTGGGCTTGTTTCTATTTGAAACGAATTAATTAATTTCATTGCGAAAATCCACTGGCAGTGGTCATCCTTGCCATTGTAGGATTGACCAGTTCCTCTATTAGATACACAATCATCATAACACACTCATGATAATCACATTCTCTGTCGTTTGATAATACAATACAGCCAGCCTGCTTATTAACAACAATACCCGGTTAGGCCAAATAAAAGAAAAGGTTTGTTTCCAGTAACCCTACCGACTCTAGCAACAGGGACAAAAACAACTTTTTTTTTTGTAATTTTGAAGAATTTTGTCTCATTTTTTCATATTTTAAAGAAATTTTCATTACTTTTTAAGGATTTTTCCTGTATCCATTTCGTGTTCTTCCTGATTCTCATAGTTGCCATTTTCCCATCATTATTTTACAATGAAATCAAAGAATTTGATACATCCATTGACATGTGCCCTAACATTTCCTATATAAATGTAAAAAAAAAGAATTAAAAAAAATCTGACCTACCGACCCTAGCTCTTTGAGCTATGTTACTGGGAATACAACTTTATTTTTCTTGGCCTTAATTATATAGTTGGTGGAATTAACACAAGTCGCTATATATATATATATATATATATATATATATATATATATATATATATATATATATATATATATATACTATGAAAGGGTTGGCCACTCAAGGACTTTTGCTGCTCTCTGGCAGATACCCTTTGAACTATTTCCTTTACATCTCTGTCACAAATGGCTATGCATAGAAATAGAGCTGCCAGAGGGCAGCATCAGTCCTAGAGTGCCACGCCCTCTCTTTGGTATATAGATAACAACTATGCAGACTCAATTTGGTAACTAGTACATGCCCATGATACCGGTATAATAAAGTGAAAAGTGACACTGGCTACAATTAACACAAAGACTCACAAGTTTTTATAATCATATCCCTCCAGCACCCTATGAGTTGTTGAATGTAACCTGTACATGCACCATATTTATATTGCACCGTATGTACCGACTAATGGTTAATCATTATAGTTCTCAGTTTATTTACACTCATTTGGAATGCTGTCATTTTATTACATAGAGCACGAAACATCACCCTGCGAATTGCCCCGATATACTTTCACTTTCAAGCTAAAAGACAACATAGAAAACTCACAGGCCACTCCAAAGCGGTTATGAAAAATCTCAGACATGAGAGCAAAATTACATCAACAGCCCCACTACCCAACCCTCATGTTAAAAAGGGACCACTTTCTTAATTCAAAGGAAATGCATCCTTCGGGCTATGAGGGCAACGATGCGCGACAGACCTTAGACTGGATGCTGGCCCCTGGATTACATGTGTGTCACTATGTCATAACCACAGGGAAAAAAACTATTCCTACTATAATAATCCTGGCACCGTAATTCCTTAAAAAAAATTCAGCTAAGATTAGTGATGTTTGTAGAAAAACAGGGAAATATAGAAAAAGGTTTTTATTTCATTTTGTGAAATACATTCAAAAAGCAATACTATTCCTTCATGGAAACAAAAGAAACACATGCTTTTTTTACCTCCCCTGCCTCCTGCCTTCTTTTGCCTCCCCCTGCCTCCCTGCCTTTTCAGCCTCTTCCCTGACTCTTCAGTCTCTTCCCTGCCTCCTCAGCCTCTTCCCTGCCTCTCCAGTCTCTTCCCTGTTTCCTCAGCCTCTCCCCTGCCTCCTCCTGCCTCCCCTGCCTCCTCAGCCTCTTCCCCGCCTCCTTAGCCTCTTCACTGCCTCCTCAACCTCTGCCTGCCTCCCCTGCCTCCTCAGCCTCTTCACTGCCTCCTCAGCCTCTGCCTGCCTCCCCTGCATCCTCAGCCTTCTCCGTGCCTCCTCAGTGTCCCCCTGCCTCCTCAGCCTCTCCGTGCCTCCCCTGCATCCTCAGCCTTTTCCGTGCCCCCTCAGTGTCCCCCTGCCTCCTCAGCCTCTCCGTGCCTCCTCAGCCTCCCCCTGCCTCCTCAGCTTCTGTCTTCCCCCTTGGCCTCTGCCTACCCCTGGCCTCTCCCTGCCTCTTCAGCCTCTCCTCAGGCTCTCCCCTGCTTCTTCATCTTCTTCCCTGCCTCCTCAGGCTCTCCCTGCCTCCCCTGCCTACTGAGCTTCTGCCTGCCTCTTCAGCTTTTGCCTGCATCCTCAGCCTCTCCCCTGTAGCCTCAGCCTCTCCCCTGTCTACTCATTCTCTCTGCAGCCTTCCTCTGCCTTCCCCTGGCTTCCCTGCCTCTCCAGCCTCCCCTGCCTTCACTGCCTCTCCCCTTCTTCCTGTTTCTCCCTGCCTGCCCTGCCTCTTCCTACCTCTTTTTATGCTTCTTGAGGCTAAGTATTGAAAAATGTTTTTATTTCTAAAAATATCAATCCTTTTCTGCTCCCTAACCCTCACCTTGGGTAAGGGGGTAAGGAGGGGGGACACCTGAAAAGGCATGTGTTTTAAAATGGAATATAGGCAAGACAGAAAAGGTACAGAGGGGGCGGGGGCAACGAAGAATGTAACAATGGTGAAAGGGACCTATACTGGTAAACCTCGATCATCCAGGCCCTATTGTGGACCTGGGAGATTTCTTATCAAATTACTGCAATGCCTCCTCTAAAATAATCCAGGATCCTGGATCCATTCATAAGGTAGTGGCCTCACTGATTGGTGCATTCCTCCATGTGCTAATGAATATTTATGAATGAAGCTTGTTCCCTTGTGACTGTACCTATTGCAACTTCATTACTAGAACCAACATGGGCTTATGCTGGGATTGAACTCACGACCCCTGCATTTGAAAACCTCTGCCCTCCCAACTTAGCTAACCAGGCAATCAATTTACTGGCAGCTAAGGGAATGACACATTCTCTTGGCTGCAAGTACAAGGTGCCCTGTAGAGAAACTGACATGATGGCCTTTTTACTGACTAATCTACACCAGAGTCTGTGGTACAGTTGGCATGGCATGTGTAGGGTCCAGAGTTCAAGGCGTCAGCAAGGCACATTTCTATCAATATCTTTTATGTATATATCCTACAAGTAGATTTTTACCAGTAAGAACTAAATGCCTAAATGTTCGCATATCAAACAAAACTATGGAGTTGCCACTTAATTTTGTGTAGATATACCTGTCTTTATTAACCATACAGAAATCATTTCATGTGTTCACTGTGGTTAGTATACAGCATAGATAAGTTTTTATACCTGCTTTAACATGTTGCAATGTCAGTGGATCTATAACAAGTCTCTCAGACTGTAAATAGTACAGTCTGGGCACGCCGGAGACAGATACTGTTAGGCTGTGAGGGCACCCATGCCTGACAGCCCTACGCCTGGGTGTTGGTACCCAGGAAAATGTATGGCAATGTGCCGCCATCACTGCGTGTGACTTCATGACCTCATGACCTAATTCGATCTGAAAACGAGTGATCGTATTCCCCATAGCGTTACGCCTAATATTGGATCAGTGGCACTAGCTAGAGGCACAAGATTTCTGTTCACAGGGCTGAGAACACATGGGTCAATGGTAATATAGATAGCATCATGTATGATTCTAGAGTTTACAATGGCCGATTACCTCAGAGGGTGAGACACCCAAAGTCAATGCATATATATATCCACACATAATACCAGAATTTACAGTACTGGATTCATATAGAAAGTAAGAATGTCAAAGACAAATGCTACCACATGTCAGGAACAGGTTCTGCTGCTGATAATCTCAAATAACTCTGGATTATATTAGTTTGATGTACTAACAATAAGAAAATGCAAAAAAATCCCTATGTCACTGTGCTTACTTTCGCAGTATGACAATTCAAGTGTAAAATGCCTTAACTATAGAAACGAATGGGAAAAGCTATTTTTTCATATCATGTCTCATACATTCTGATCCTCTGCTGATTTTTCTACAAGACTCTCTGGATTGAAAGAAGACATCTATACAAACCTTTTGACAAAAGGGGGTCACGGTTGAAATTAAAAATTTGTGGATTTTTCAAAAGTATTAATTTTGCCTTAACTATAAGGCCCTATGGGAATTCAAATGGCATATAAATATTGTTAATGTATCTATAGTGATCAGAAATGAACTAAAAAAAATGTGTACAGGTAAAGTGGTCCAGCTAGGGTGAGAAATATCATTGGAATAGTATAACTGATGTGTTTTGATTTCTGCCACAAGGTGGCTTCTGTGTACCGGGTAGCGTTTGTCTTTAATGATAGATATGCATACTATAGAGTATACACCTGTAGGACTTGCATTTTACCTTTCATTTATTTCAAATGTAGTGTAAATCGGACAATTCTAACCAAATATTTAGGAGAAAAACTAAGTTTTAGGTTCCCAGCTTGGTGCAACGAGCTATAGAGTTAACAGTAGTGCATCCACACAGAGGGTGTGACGCCTAATGGCAATGAATACACCATGCACATATATAATACTAGAGTTTACAGCACCAGATACAGAGAGGGTAGGAGACAGGGACGTACATACATGTTAAGGGAGCCCTGACACACAACACTCCCACATCAAAGAGAGGTAGCACAGGGACAACAACTCAAGGAACCACCCACCACCAATAAAGGACCTACACAGTAAGTTATTACTACATCTCTTTACTTATGTGAATGCTTATAAATAGTAGTTTTATTATTCTTAGTAGCATCACCACAAGGAAGATATTTTATCTGATGTATAGAGACACAAATATGTGACATGTACTGGATGAAGGGGTCTTATGATCCCCTGCACTAAGCCCCATGCATTTTCGCAGATCATGTCTCATATACATACACTGTTTACCTACTAGGGTGTGGGCTGCTCTAGCCCACTTAAAAGGGTCTATTTCTCCTCTTTCCTATCCTCTCGTGATGTGTGTGGTGCACATATGTGCGGGCACCGACACATTCCCCTGTGAAATTGTGTAATGTAGTTCTTGCCATGAATATGATTTTAGCTGTTGAAATGGCATTAAACATCTACTACTCACTCACTCACCTAGAGTGCTGTTTGCCATGCCTACAAGAAACATCCCATAGTGGATCAGTGTTTGCATACTACTATTGACATAGCACCTTGTGTCTTGGCATTTTATTAGCCGACATGATAAAGTTTTTTTTTCATCATTTCACATCTTCCTTTTTTTCGACTAAAAGAAGCCTTCTCTTGGTGTGGATAATCGTTGTAGTTTTTCTTCTTCTCTAATAAGGCAGTAGTGTTTTCCTTTCTAGTTTTCACTTAGTCTGCATTGCTTAAGGGGTATAACAGACGTTACGTTTTTTCATTGAGGATGATGTGTATCGTAATTAATGATATATCATAATGTCAGGAAGAGGGGAGGAGGTTAATTCTCTACTGGGAGGAAGATAGTCAGTCAGTCTATACATTTATACAGCAAGAAAGGGTGACTTTCTGAAAAGTTGTTGAGGTAGGTTTGGCACTTTCCTAAAAGTAAATTAATGATAACACAAATATGCAAGTAACCTCCATCAGATTGAGTGACATTACAGGCATGCAGGGCTTTAGAACAAAATCCACAAAAATGGACCTAATTACAACTTTATCCATAAAAAAGTCATCCTTTCTTGCCGCCTAGTTCTATGTCTGGTCCTACATACCGTAAACGTTGTAAGAAATATATATATATATATATATATATATATATATATATATATATATATATATATATATATATATGGTATAGACACAAGGATATATACAACTACTTGACCTTATATTAGGCTGTGTCCTGCCTGCATCCTGTAGGAGAATAAGTGCAATTATCTACTAGTATTACTAAATTTTTATCAACACTCTAAGTATATAAATAATAGAAATTGCCTGTAGAGGGCTTGTATGAGGAATATTCCTTGTAGGTGCAGTATGTTGAATCAATGCTGAAAACTGGTCGATCAACATCGTTGGCCTTAATTTCAAAATTGTTATAATATAATTATGCCCTCTCGGTTGTGCTATAATTCTTGATCTGTGTCTGTCTGTCTCTGTCTGTCTGTCTGTTTGTCTGTCTGTCTCTGTCTGTCTTTCTCTCTGTCTTTGTCTGTCTGTCTCTATCTCTCTCTGTCTCTCTCTATATATATGTTATTTGTCTCTGTCTCTGTTTGTCTGTCTCTGTCTCTCTGTCTGGCTCTCTATATATAAATATATTTCTCTCTGTCTCTGTCTGTCTGCCTCTGTCTGTTTGTCTTTGTCTTTCTCCCTGTCTCTGTCTGTCTCTATATCAAACCTCAAACAGGTGATTCTCTAGCCATGTCACTATGTTGTCTAGCCATGTCACTATGTTTTTTTTTGTATGGGAAAACTGTTAAAAGGTATGTGGGAAATGGGAAATGTGCAGCTTGAAGTTACGAGAGGAGATTTGAAGATGGTTTACTCAGAGATGTCATGCATGTTCTTTGGGCTTTTTAGTCTATAGTCTAAAATGTTTTCAAAGATATGTCAACAGTAGTGGGGTCCAGGGGCATTTCATTCTAAAATTTAGGGGACTATGCCTCTTTATCAATTTGAGGGTGTAGAATTCAATGGAAGAGGTTGATTTTTTAGTTCCTGTTGCCATGGTAACCATCTCCCTTAGCTTCAATAGAAAGTGGGCCTGTTCACTTCTGGGTGCTTTGCTATTTTCTACTGTCACTATGGAAAGTGGTTGCAATGGCAACAGTAACTAAATTTTTTGAAAATCAACCTCTTCCATTGAATTCTGCACCCTTAAATTGATAAAAAGGCATAGTCCCCTAAATTTTAGAATGAAATGCCCCTGGACCAAGGATATTCTTGACATCAATCTCAACTACTAGAGCCAAATCTAGGTAGGATGCTAAGTAAAGAGGTGCTAAGCATTTTTTGTTAAAAGTGTTTCCAGAGTTAAACTAGGGCATGTTGAGTTGAAATCTGCTATGTGCGCATGCAAAATCCTTGGGCATATGTCCCAAATCCAAGATGGCTGCCACATGCACATATTTTCTCACCAAATTCGAGGTTTCTGCTCAGAAATTATCCATCGATGGCAGCCTTCTTGGATTTGAAGTGTATGCCAAAGTGTATGCCAAAGTTATTTTTTTAAGGCTGAGGCAGTGAGGCATGTACCTCTACCAATCCTCTGCCATCCATAACTCCACACCCCATAGCTCTGTTTGTGTTGATCTCATAGCTTAAATGAAAGTCCTTGCTTTTCTGAACACTTTAGACCCCTCACTTGATTGAATAGGATAATAATTGGCTGAGATATAGCCTCTGTGAGGCAACAAATGTACTCCATGCTCTCCACGCCCTCTGACCACCCCATAGCCAACCTGCAAGGGTCAAAATATCATTTGTCATGGCCACCTCGCTGCATAGTGCAGATAATATGTATAAAGCACTGTGGGGACCAATGCGGGGATGGTGTAGAAACATTTTTTTCTGGGCTTCCCAAGTCAAAATGGTCATTTGTCATGGCCACCTCACTGCATAGTGCATATAATAATATCTATATAGAGCGTTGTGGGGAGCAAAGTGGGGACTCTGCAGAAATTCTTTTTCTGGGCTTCCCAAGTCAAAATAAGTCCCCAAAATTTATTTATGAATATATATATATATATATATATATATATATATATATATATATATATATATATATATATATGCACCTTATTTGGTTAGCTGCGCACATCAGACATTTACCCCAATATCACACCCTCTATAACCCAATTAGTATTTGAGAATAACATAATTTACATTCAATTTCTATTCAGTGTACCGTTCATACAGAGAATGATTGCAAAAAAAAGTAATCGAATCACAGTCCCTGTTCAGTGTTTATACTCCCAGTGCAGTTTGAAAGGAGTCAAGCTACCATATTTGTGCAATTTCTATGGTTTCCACAGGCTTAGTAGTTCTACACTGTTTCTTATCCAGTGTTTTATTTTGGTCCCGCCTTACCTGGCTCCCTTTTAGAATGGACCAATTTGGAGTACTTCTGGAGGGTGTGGCACACATGCTAAAGAAAGCCCTACGTAGGCACTGTCACACATAAAAAAAGTCACTCTCTGCTTTTCTATTCAACTTGCACTCACCACATTAGACTGAAATGCCACCTGCCTTGTTTGAAGATAGTGTGTATTGTACAAACAGTTAAATTACTGCGTAGCTGTCATTTTAGTGTGCAATACAAAACTAAAAAAAGAAACACAGAAACCACGAGAGAGTGAGTCAAAAAGAGGGATGGGGTTGAGAAATGACTAAAGTAGATGCTCCCTCAAAGCAAGTAATTCTAACTAAGTTTACCTGGCACTCCGAAAGAGACATTACGGCACACTTTTCTTTGTATTTGTCATAGTGAAAACTAGTGATTTAAGACACACTACATTTGTTTGTTTGGAAATGGAATTACCAGTATTTCCATCGACCCTCCTACCTCCTAGCTACCATATAATTCAAGCCTGCGGGCCATAATTCCATGAGCTCAAAAAGAGCTCACACTCGATGTGACTTTGTCTCCTTATTACACCCACCAATTTGAACTCCATGGGGTTGGCATGACGTAAATAATGCACTATTGACCTTAGGACTAAGTTTTCTCAGATAGACTGAGTATATATTTAGAATTAAGGAGAACACGTAACCCTAAAGTGGCAATTTTAGTCATAGAGTGCTGAAAATTGATAAGTAGAGTAATATATGACCAAATATACCCTGTACGAAAATTCGGAGCATTACCTGCACCCTGTCTAGAGATATGGGGGTTTGCTTACCATAGGACTTAGGACTACTGTCCTTTGACATTTGTGTTCTTTTGGTTGCCATGGAAACCACAATTCCTGTGGGAGAGTGCCAGAAACCGAAGAATACGGTTATATATGGCCATTTGTGCCATACAAGAAATTTCAAAGATTTACCTACAGCAGATCCAGAGATAAGCACCATCCTACATATAGGACAGTAGGACTTGGGCATCTGTCCCCTCTGTGAAGGTCAAAATCATAGAAGTAGCTAAGAACACCCATATGGAACATGTTTGGATGCCTTGGGCCTAGAATTATAGGATGCAACATTTTACTTCCATATCTGTTGATTTTACGTGTGGATATAGACCTCTTCTCATAATGTCACTTAGGCGTCCTACAAGTAGGAAGAGTAGGGCTATCTGGGTTAACTGCAGGGTAATAGGAGTCTTTTATAGGTAGTCTAACATGTATCGTCTTGATACACTTAAATCCACTCACTCATCTGATAGCTGCTGCGGCAAACACAATGACAGATGACCAGAAAATGAGGAGCATCAGACACTATTTACCAAGGAGTGCTGACAGACACAAAGTGACTTACAGAGAGGCCAATTAGATTTTTATCCACAACACGATGTTTGTGCTCTATCAGCCTACACACCCAACACACTGCCATCCTTGGCAGGATTTTGCACGTCATAGCAATAAGGTGGCTGGCGGGGATAGACTCAAAGTAATTAGATTTTCGCCATATACTCACCAGAACCCAAAAATGACATGTACCTTGTGGATATGCAACTAAAATATGGGGGTCCCAGGTATATTTCTGAGCTATAGAATCTTCAACCTCACATAGAAGTTTATAGCAATATGTCACATAAATCCCCAGATTCATATCCAAAAGTAATTGACTTTTTGTATAACTTTGTCAGCACTTAGACCATAAGCATATCTTTCTAGTAAATGCAATACTGACATAGGGTCCCGGCCATATGTCTAATGATTTGGATGGTTGAAATAAAAAAAAAAGATTGGAAAATGTGGAGACAGTGAATATATCAATTGCTGTGACCTGTAATACTCTGAGTACCACCGGAATCTGTGGTACAGTGGTAACATGTTTGGCTTGCATGTGGAAGGTCCCAGGTTCGAATCCCACACATTCCACCCATTGACCATTTTATATGCATGGTCATATATATACCTTTCCTCTTAGGCTGTGGAAAAACTGCACAAAAAAATGCACAATGAAACTCTATGTCATCCCCGCCAGCCACCTTAAGTGGTAGGGTATGATTTTGACTGAGTATATGGTCTCAATTGATATTAACAAATTGATTGTCACGCAGTTCTACTAAGCGATCTATTTGTGGACAAGGTACCATACACCCCTCACACACACATACTCATGGGGATCATGTAGGTTAAGGAGTAAGCAGTCCTGTAATGGGACACTTTCTCTTTTTCACTTAAATCATTAAACATCGTTTCTCGTTTTTTAAGTCAGTGCCATATTTCAAAATAGAACATAGCTGCTTGTATTGACCCTGTATTGATCACACAAAATATAGGCCATAATTAGCCATGTACTTCATTACTGGTAGTAGGCACAAGAGAGTACAGAAATGGGCAGTGTCCGAGTTTCGGTCTTTTAACACTACACAGCTGAGACTGCGGGCTAACTGGTAGGGATCGCATAGCCTGCAGAGAGGGTAGATTCAGCATAAATCAGACACTTGATTTAACCAACAGCCCCCTATTCTATGTACCATAAATCATAATTCACCTTTTTTACAATAGGAATGTACTTTAAATGCAAACAAATACATTATTTTACATATTGTTAAACATATTTAAATGCCCTTATAATATTACAGTAAAATTCTGTTATAACAAACTCATTGGGAATGGCAAAAATATTCGTAATAAATGAATTTCATTATATCTAAACAGGACAATTTAGACATCCTTGTGCCTCAAAAAAATCTCCCAAATTCCTATTTTTATTTGAGCATTAACCACAGGAATAGTTGTATGAATTCTTCATGATTTCCCACATTAAATGCAAATAAAAGTCATACAGAATAAAATAAAAACATTTGTACATGAATAAATCATACCTGGTAGTAGGGCTTTGTGACATGGGACATAACAGCCGAAACATGGGGTATAGAGGACCGCAATACAGCCCCCTCCCCAACTCCACACCCCCACCTCCACCCTACAGCTACAGAGAGGGGACCAGGGGATGGGTGGTGAAGTCCTGTCATAGATTCAGTGAATTTTCAGCCACATCCCAATGTTTGTGGGGGAGGGGGTGGGTAACAGGAAAGAAGCCCTACATACAGACCTCTGTTCCCATTTGATGTTCACAATCTCTAAGGCCACTGAGGACAGCAGAGGAGCAGCAGAGGAACCTTGCATACAGGCCCTGGCTTCTCTTTGATGTTCACAAGCTCTATGGCCACTGAAAGGGGGTGGGGGTGGGCAGGGGAGTGGGAGAGAAGTCCTGCATACAGACCCTGGCTTCTCCTTGAAGTTCACTAACACAAAGAAATGGCCTTTTGTGTAAAATTCACTTCGTTATATCTGAATTCTGATGCTAAAAATTCATAATAAAGGGATTAATTTATTATAGAAATGTATGGAGCTGAATTGGGAAAATGAAATTTGTTTGCTATAAATGAAAATTCGTTGTAACAGGATTCCTTGAAACGGAATTTTACTGAATATTCAAGGACATTTCTAGTCATTCCAACTATTCTTCTACTCACCTTTCTACTAACTATTATAACACTCTTTCCAATACAAAAAGAAATCCATGGCTGGAGTACCCAAAAATTGTAATTTTGACACCTAAAATCTTTACCTGTTGACATTATATAGGGTAGAGTGACCTTGAGTCGTCCATGTACCTTGAGTCGGCCACCTTCCTTGTTATTGACTCCAAATTATGATAATAAGTATTCATTCTAATTGGTTTCAACCTATTTACCTTGATAGGAGAGGGGTAGATGTAAATGCTGCTCCTTAAATATTTTTGGGAATCCAGTCCCATCCCTCTCCACGGACTGTCTATAATATGGGCCCAGGGGCAATATTTTCAGAGTGGGAGGTGGATCTCTGACAACCTGCCAACCACCTTGGAAGAAGAAATCAGCAGTAAATGATGAAAAATTGAAATTGATCATCTCTTGGTCAAATAAGACAGGTAACTTCCAGAAAAAAACGATTGTTGCATTACATTCATGCACTGTCAAGTATCAGTTAACTATGAATAAGTCCTTCCTTTGTATTTGATACAAAAGTAGACACCCTGCTATGAGCATTTGATTCACAGAGTGATGTGGCCAACTCAAGGTACTTGTGGTTGACTCATGGTACTGATGATGAAAAGTCACATTCACCAGATAATAAAGGCCTATGTAGCCTAATAGACTTACATTATGGCAGTTTAACTATATTGGCTTGACAGCCTAAGACTTCAAGATAATTTTCATATCCATAGTCAAGTGTCCCCTCCAAGTTTGCTTACTGTAGCAGAGACCCAACAATAAGTTATAGCTTTCACAGGGTTCCATGTGGATGACTAATGGTCACTCTACCCTATATGGAAGCATTAGTCTGACACCCGATAGAATAATATCAGACCAATATGACATTGTGATCAATGCACAGTGCAGACACTGTCACAGTTTACCTGAATCTACCCTTCTGCCTGCATGTACCACCCCAGACCAGCAGTGTTTGATTCCCAATCAGGCAGGGTAATTATAACCACTCACCGAGAAATAGAACTTCGCACTTCCCTTATTCAGTGCCTGCTATAGTCAATTTATCAGTGCTACTCAAGTCAAGAATCGGTCAACCATGCAGGCACTATCCAATTATACAAATTCCCTCTACAAGTGATACACTCAAACAAAAAACCTGGTTAGAGAATGACAGAGCACGATGGCAGACAGGGTTTTGCGAACTGAAAAATAGGTAGTTATACACACAAAGTTGCTATTATCCAACTTATGTGAATGTGCTAACCCCTAATTTGGTGTGAGCCCCTCTTGACATGCTTTAAACTATCAGATTCATTCAAAAGATTTGTGCTCAACCATTTGGTTCGATGTGAGCCATGATTTCACTCACAACATTCCTATGGATTGATTAGTGGCTGTCTGGGCCACTTATAGAGTCTATAACACCCTCTTACAAACTCATTTCCACCCAATCAGCTAAAAACAGGGACAGTCTCTAAAACATTATTATTACTAAGGAACAGTGTAAGTACAAATGTCACACAATGCACCGTTGTGATGCCCGCGATATGATGGCATTTCTAAAGACCGTACAACTGCACACAGCCATTACGATTTGAAACCCTCAAAATTAGATTGTGTAGTGTGATCGTAGGTAATGCTTTATGACTGCTCTGTACGATCAACACTTAATGTAGTTATCACATAGACTTAAATAAGGCAACTAATGGTGACCAGTAGTTGTATTGCTGTAATAGGCTTAGAGTGAGGGATCCCATTATGATTTGAAAGGATCTAGTCCCAGGGTCTAGTCGTATCATCTAGAGAAATGCCTTCCAGAGGCTATACTCGAGGCAAAACAAACAATATAAAAAGTCCCCCTCTGGCTACAATGATGTACACAGAACTCACACATTTGTAGGTTTGAATGCTTCAGGTCAAATGACCGCCTGACCTCCAACTAATAAAGTTCAGCTTCCATCGGAACTAAATAGCCCTTATCTTTAAGGCATTGTTTTTCCTTTAAGTGATCTTTAGCCATTCCAAAGGAACTTGTTTATATTCCCTTTCCCGTCATAAATCCATGCCAATGTCGCAAGGTCCCACATACTTATTTTTCATCTTTTACCCCGGTTTAGGCCAAATGGAGTTTCCAGTTACTAGCAAAAAAGGGCCCACAATAACTTTTTTTCTTTTTTTTTTGAAATTTTGAGATACAGTCAAAAGGATTTTAGTTGAGGGTCACACCAAATCCAATTAAACCTGTACCTGCAACATAATGCGTTAAAATAGATTATATCAATGTTATCTATTTATACCTACAAATCATGAATGCAGCCCTGGTGAGGAACCCTGGAGGCCTCATGCAAGGTTGTTAGGTTTGATACCCTACCCTGTTTGCATGGCACACCGATGTCATTCCAGTGGGTCAATCCGTCTCATTCCCAATGGAAAAAGAAAGGCATAAGCATTGATTCTCAAGGTATCTCTTCCCGTAAAGTCCAGAGGGCATGGCTTGAGGTTACAGTTTACATCAAGAAAAGTAGCCAGATTTTTAAAGGCATCCATACCCTTGGGATGTCATGACCTTGGCCTTTTGTGACTTACGAGCGTGGGCGCTATTAGTGTTATATTCTAATGACCGTTATTTTATCGTTGTTGGGAGTACTGTTGGACTTCTTGAATATTTAGGAATATGGAAATACAGAGTAAAGCCATATCTAAGTTTGATACACGTGATGCTCCAATGAAGTGCTGGGAAGCAGGCCTGACAGCACTCCATTGTACATTATCACGACCAATGGTCATGAAGCACTTCTGTATCAGCGACCCTTAAAGGTTCAGTGCACTAGGTCAGAGGCAGGGGGGGGGGGAGTTGGTGAATTTTAACAGACCTCCAATTCTTTTTTTCAAACGCCTACCAATATGATGAAAGTTATCATGCCCCTCTACCACTAAGAACTGATCGTGTTAAATAAACCTCCAGAAAATAAAAAAACAAACAAACTTGCAGAATGGTGCAGCACACCATGGTTTCACTGTGTGAACCTTTCCCCATCTTTAATCAACTTAATGGCTGTAGGTTTTAAACAGGCTTCCCTAGCCCACTTAAAAGGGTCTATATCTCCTCTTTCCTATCCCCTCAGGATGTGTGTGGTGCACATATGCGCGGGCACTGACACATTCCTCTGTTAAATTATCAACCTGTGAAGCACGGGATAGCCACTTAGTGCCGCTAAAGTGCTGTAAAACACAAATCAATCAATCAATGTAGGTTTTAAAGCTGCAAAACTAAGGCCATTAAGCAACTTTAAACAACTTTAAGTGCAGCTTTAAGCAACTTTATGCTGCTTTAAGGAACTTTAAGCAAATTTAATCTGAAGGTTTATGCAGTGTTTTTGCCCTCTCGAGTAGCTTTATTTTCGAAATGACCTGCCCCCTCCATTTGTTAACAAGCCCCCCCCCACCACCACCTGCCAATGAATGACTGGGTCCTTAATCATTTGTGCAGCTTCACGGGAGCTAAAAAAAGGCAGGATGATTTCTGACTTTTCCACCTTCCCCCTTTTTTCTATGCATGAAAATCCCATAGCGCTAAGGCTGCACACCACAAGTGTCCATGGGGGATGTAATTACCCTTGAAACAATTTCACGTGAATTCACCAGTAAAATCACATGTTGAACTGGTGACATTCCCGTGAATTATACACGTGAATTCACGGGATTCTGTGAGCAGAAATTCACGTGATAATACAGGATCAGATGAAATGACAGTAAATTCACGTGATATCACAGGAATATTGAAAATACTTTTGCAAATAACCCCCACTTCTAACCTCAGTTTAAGATTTGAAATCGATAGTTTGAATTCCTATTTGCATGGAATCTCATTAAAGAGTAGCTAATTTTTTGTCTTACTTTCCCAGAATATTTTCATCAACTTTCTGCACCCAGAAAATCTATTACCATCATGTGGTCCCATGCACTTTTGAATCGTTTTTCCACATTGAAATTCTCCTGAAAATAATAGAATTACATCATGCAGGCTAAATACTGCTCATAAACCCCCACACAGCCAGCTGGTTTTGTGGCCTAACTAGTAAGTGTGCCTGGTGTAGACACAGAAGGTTGAGAGTTCACCTCAGCTTCATGCCATGGGCCTGCTATGATTTTGTATAGTCGTTCACTGCCCATAGAGAAGTACACATGTGCAGAAACCTGCACAGAGAACATGATTGGCATTAGGGCCGTCTACCTTAAAAAAGCCAGCATCAGCATATTGAATAGAGTAAGCTCCACCGCAATGAAAATATTCAGGTTTTTCATCACACATATAGTCTTGAACAGGTCAACAGGATTGGTACCTAGCCTGTGCTAGATTTATTTCCTAATTTTGCCACAAGGGAGCACAAGGGAGCAAAAGAAAACCCATTTGAGGGAAATGTCCATGGTTTACTATGGTGAAGGCAGAAAGAACATACCATTCTTACATCAGAAGTTATAATGAAATAAATGGATGTATTTCAAGGCCAAATAGAGCTAGAACGTATTGAGATTGGAGATATGGTTATAAATACTCATGGGTTCATATCTAGCAAGCTATTTCTCTCAAACTATCAGGAGTATTTTCTTATGCAATATAACACTGAAAGGTGTGATCTCAATTTGATAATTGATTTTTAACATGGAAAACCATTTACCCTTACATCTACACTGCTATTACTACCATACTTTCTTACATAGAGGATTTCAAGTTCTAGTCTTGGCCACCAGGGGGCAGGAACATAGCATAAAATGCCTTTGCAATATTATACTGTAATACACCATGTATATGGCATGTCTTATATGCAAGAATTGCCCATTGGTGCATCTTCTAGATGCAGCAAAACTGGGAGTAAATTTCCCCCAAAATCTCTGCAATATTCCCCCATCCACATACAGTGGTAAAGGTGGGTGAAGGAAGCACTGGGATGGCTATTGGTTCTTGAATTTTGAAGATCCATTGATTAAAATAAAATGTACAACATTTACATATCTTTTTATCATATTAGAAAGGTCTGGGTGTGCCTTAAATGTGGGGTGCACCTTATAGACAGGGTATTGTAACTACATTTTCTTTTGTTTAGAATTCAAGAAGGCATGATGAATCCAGGGTTGTATTTCCTTTTATCAACAATGCAAGCCTCTCAAAATTTGGTTTCCCTAAATAGCCATACTTAATGTATCTTATTTCTGACAGAACATCTATGGCAGCAATAAAAATATCATATGGGTGGCACCACTGTGCTGTTTATCAGCCAGCCCTCTTCTCTGGAGTAACTCTCTTAATATATGGTATCTAGCAGATTTCATAAAGCTCCTGTGTTGCAATTGACTACCTGCATAAAGAAAACAAAAGTACATGCCCGTGAGTTAAAGTGAATGTGTGGGTAATAGTTATTTCAAGTGGAACATGAATCAGGGGCATAGGAAAAGGGGCACCAGCCTCAATTATAAAGGAAGTTTATCTGGGCCCCTCAAAATTTGCAAAGTATTCAAAATAAATTTAAATTAAACAAAAATTACTTTTCTACACAAATTCAAATGACCAATGCATGAGACCACTGATAAAAATTCCAGTCATCTTAAAACAAGTCATCTAAATAATATTTTTGGGAAAGTTTTAGTTTAAATCAGTTTTATTATGGAATGATAACAAATTAATCTACTACATGAATATCAATTTGTAAATTGGGTAGAATGACTTCTTTATAACAATCATCATTAGTGTATTACAAATTATTTGATTATAGATTGTTTTTGTGTGTCTTTGATACTAACAGTGAATGACAGCATTTGCTTTTCATATTGATTTTCATCCATATGTCATTGCCTCAGTGCAACAAGGTTGTATCTGCATATTTCAAGTTTTGCAGGAGAGGGAAAAGAG
Source organism: Acholoe squamosa (assembly GCA_949317995.1). Taxonomy (NCBI): domain Eukaryota; kingdom Metazoa; phylum Annelida; class Polychaeta; order Phyllodocida; family Polynoidae; genus Acholoe; species Acholoe squamosa. The sequence continues at coordinate 67,721,607 of OX439046.1, read as the reverse complement.
GCGTTGCAATCTATATTTCAGACAAACACATTCTATGATAGCATAGCTTAATAACAGGGTTAGAAAAAAACTGTTTGATAGAGAGGGGGTTTGTCACAGAAACATCATTATGGATGATGAAAAAAATGTTGACAAACATTGAAAAACGTTTTATGGTAGCCAAATTAAAAAAAAAAAGATAATCCAAATGTTCCCAAAATATTTGTATAGAATGTTCTTACATTCCCTGGCCTAAAATAGATCCCAAGATCTCTTGATATATAGTCAAATGTGTTATGACTTCACCATGGAATCTGTGGTAAATAGTTCTATGGGAGTATATACATGTACTTAGCTACCCCTTCACCACATGTTTGAAGTTGATGTTCGATATTTTTGAAGCCACAAAACACTAGAAATATACCTGGGACTATATGTTGATATTTCCCTCTATATGTCATTACAAAGATATGCTTATAATCTAAGTGCTCAGGAAGTTATGAAAAATTTGTCAACTTTTGGATATGAATATGGGGAAAAATGTGAAAAATTATTGCATAATCCTATATAATATTAAAGATTCTGTATCTCAAAAATATGTATGGGTCCCCCACCGGTGGTAAGCTACTAGCCTATCCATTCCTCCAGCACTAGCTGACCCCTCCTTCCGCCCATAGTTCAAGGGAAATGAATCTGTTTACATGTGTTCAGTATGGACTTTAGGTTGTAGTTATAATATGTACAAGTGACAAGTAATCAGGGATGGACTATAGTTTGGCATCATATTAATTTTGATGGCCATGAATCAAATGCATCAACTCACCAACCTGAACCACTACATCCCAACTCATCAACCATTACATCCCTTGAAGGACCACTAATGCATTAATACATCATGCCCATCGGTCATTATGATGCTACATTCATGCATCATGTCGACCATATGACTTGATACACACACTACAAAAGGGTCAGCATAATGCTCCAATTAAGTGTTGGAGAGCACTAAAATACATAGCAGTGTGCGATGCCTACCCCGGTACTGCTAACTGTCCAGGATCACCTTGTGCTAAAACTCTAACCCACATTAACAATTACTAAAATAAACATGTATACATATAAACCCAGCCTGTAAAAAAGCAGTGTGTGACACCTACCAATGACTATCCAGGATCGCCTTGTGTTAAATACCTAAAACCCAAAACCACCAATCACTCTGTATGTACCTGAAGTGACCTGGGATATGTAAAAATAGACACCAGTAAACAGAACAACGGCTGTGTAGGTATTACCAGTCTGCAACATGTGTATTTGTAGCAGTAACTGCTCCAAATATAACAATACTCTGTGACTGGGCTTCTAATATGGGAATGACTTGCTTGTTTTCCATTCTAAGACTCCAATTAACCAATGCCATGTCACTTTGAACTCCTAATATGCACTTCATACATTGGTGCATCATGATGCCCAATGGACATGATGCATTAATGCATCAGAGGCCCTTGAAGGGTTAAGAGGTGTGTGCGGCCCTACTGTGGAGGAGGGGGTATGAGAGCTGTCAAAGTCGTGACCATTAGGGTGTGTTACAGTTAGGCCTCTGTAATGTCACAGGGTGGTTAGCTGCAGGCAGACATTGGCAACACATGGTTAGGTGACTACACCATGAGTAGAAGCTCCTCAATATATTAGAATATATTAGATAGGATATTGTTAGATGACAATATGGAATGCTCCTATGATTGGTATGTGAATTACATGACTTAACATGTACAATAGGAGATGAAGATCTAATTGCAATGTGTGTATAGTTTTCAGGTAAGTGCATCCTAGGCATCTTACCCAAAGGTCAACTTAATGCATTGGTTTGTTTGCCCGAAAAGACCCAAAAATAGTAACAATCAGTAACTGTAACACACCATATGAAGGGCCAAGTGGGGGGAGGGCAGGTCCTCTGTGTGTGTCTCAGTGCTATGGTCACATGACCAGTTCTGAAGGCCAGGTGTACGAGTCAAGCTGACCTGTTCACAGTTTGTTAGATGTCAGCTTGATACTACGGATAGCATTATTACATAGCTGTAATGGTTCAAGGCTTAGCCACAAAAACCAAAAAAATCTAGGACTTTGCCAAGCATGTTGTAGAAATTTGTTGTTTCTCCATACTATCAACTATTCAGTGATCATGGTCACTGAATAACAATTATTCTTTGCTGGGTTTTCACTGGTGGGTGTTAGAAATGTTCATTTCCTGCTTGGGATATCAGAAAAAAACATTGGCAAATATGTGCATACATGTCAAATAACAATTTTAGAGAACCTTTGAAAATTTTGAAAAAATCATTTGGAGTAGAACGTGTTGTCCTCTTGAACCACTAAGTAGGATGTTGCCTCCAGGTCTTCATTGGTCCAACTTCATGCACCTATAACGACAAATGGTATATCCATTACTCACTAGGTTATGCCAAACCAAACAGAGGGAGGTATGTGTGGACATAGAGGGAGGTGAGAGTGGACACAAGGGGAGGTGGGTGTGAACACTGAGGGAGGTGGGTGTGGACACAGAGGGAAATGGATGTGGACATAGAGGGAGGGGAGAGTGGACATAGAGGGAGGGGAGAGTGGACAAAGAGGGCAGTGGGTGTGGACAGACAGGGAGGTGTATGTGGAAATAGAGGGGGATGAGAGTGGACACAAAGGGATGTGAGTGTGGACATAGAGGGAGGTGGGTGTGAAAACAGAGGGATGTGAGTGTGGGCATAGAGGGAGGTGAATGTGGCCATAGAGAGAGGTGAGAGTGGTCACAGAAGGCAGTTGGTGTGGACAAAGAGGGAGGTTTATGTGGATATAAAGGGAGGTGAGAGTGGACACAGAGGGAGGTGGGAGTGGACATAAAGGGAGGTGAGAGTGGACAAAGAAGGAGGTGGCTGTGGACAAAGAGGGAGGTGTATGTAGACATAGAGGGTGAGTGAGAGTGGACACAGAGGGAGGTAGGTGTGGACATACAGGGAGATGGGTGTGGACATAGAGGGAGGTGGGTGTGAACATAGAGGGAGGTGGGTGTGAACATAGAGGGACGTGGGAGTGGACACAGAGGGAGGTGGGTGTGGACACAGAGGGAGGTGGGTGTTGACACAGGGGGAAGTGGGGTGTCAATAAAGAGGTAAGTGGGTGTGGACATAGAGGGAGGTGGGTGTGGACATAGAGGGAGGTGGGTGTGGACATAGAAGGAGGTGGGTGTGGACATAGAGGGAGGTGGGTGTTGACATAGAGGGAGTTTGGTGTGGACAAAGAGTGAGGTGTGTGTGGACAAAGTGAGTGAGTGAGTGATAGATGTTTAACGCCATTTCGACAGATAAGGTCATATTCATGGCGAGAACTACATTACACTATTTCACAGGGGAATGTGTCAGTGCCCGCGCATATTTGCACCACACACATCTCGAGGGGATAGGAAAGAGGAGAAATAGACCCTTTTAAGTGGGCTAGGGAAGCCCGGTGTGGACAAAGAGGTCAGTGGTTGTGGACAAAGAGGTAAGTGGGTGTGGACAAAGAGATAAGTGGGTGTGGACATAGAGGGAGGTGGGTGTGGACATAGAGGGAGGTGGGTGTGAACATAGAGGGAGGTGGGTGTGAACATAGAGGGACATGAGAGTGGACACAGAGGGAGGTGGGTGTGGACACAGAGAGCTTTGGGTATGGACATAGTGGGGATGGGTAGGAAGATAGAGTGAGGGCAGGTGTGGGCACAGAGGGAGATGGGTGTGAATACAGAGGGAGATGGGTGCAGACACAGAGGAAAATGGGTGTGGACACAGAGAGAATTGGGTGTGGACAAAAAAGGGAGGTGGGTGTGGACACAGAAGGAGGTGGGTGTAAATGCAGAGGGAAGTGGGTGTGACCACAGAGGGAACTGGGTGTTGACATAGAGAGAGGTGGGTGTTGACAGAGAGGGAGGTGGGTGTGGACACAGAGGGAGATGGGTGTGGACATATAGGGAGTTGGGTGTGGACACAGAGAGAGGGGTGTGTGGACATAGAGGGAGGCGGGTGTGGACACAGAGGGAGGTGGGTGTGCATATAGAGGGAGGTATGTGTGCACTTAGAGGGGATGTGGATGTGAGTGAGTGAGTAATAGATGTTTAACGCCATTTCGACAGCTAAGGTCATATTCATAGCGAGAATTACATTACACAATTTCATAGAGGAATGTGTCAGTGCCCGCGCATATGTGCACCACACACATCCCGAGGGGATAGGAAAGAGGAGAAATAAGACCCTTTTAAGTGGGCTAGGGAAGCCCGGTGATGTGGACATAGAGAGGATGTGGATGTGTGAGGGGGTGCATGTGGACATGAGGCATGTGAATGTATGTGGATAAAAGGGGATGTATGTACATAGATGGATGTGAATGTGGACACATATACAGACATGTAAATATACTGGGACAGAAGGGGAATCTGACCATGAGTGTTGCAATCTACAACAACCCTGCATACAAGTAAAGTCACCTTCTGCTAGGTGCTTGTGTGAGTTACCTAAATTAGGCTGGCTGGGAATGGGTACACTGTATAAGAGGTAAGGTAATCAGTACACAATGTGGGCCCACTATGACCTGGATTGGGAAAGGGTCTGACTGCCTCTCACACTTAGTTGTATAGTAGTAGTATGCAGCTGCAATAAGGAGGGCTATTTCTGAACACAGCCAGTGGCCACACAATTACATGTATAGGGTTGCAATCATGCCTTCAGATATACAATATCACATATTATTGCAAATAAAGATCCAGTCAAGTACTTAGGATTTCTTTTATGGATCATTGCAAATTCTGGTAAAGTGCTTGAATTAGCATCAATGAATATTGCACACAACAAGGTACAATGCCATTGGTAATATTGAGATACTTGTGCCATTTCCTATTTAGGATTGTAAGTGCCCTTATAAATAGAGCAGCAAGAAAATGGTGACCTTTGCATGTCATAATGAATAGAAAATGGTGAAAAATGGCAAATTTATGCTTACCCACTGTTAGTTTTTGGAGACAGGTCTTGTGTGTAGGTGAGCCAGGTGGAAATGACAGCTGAGTTGGGGCAGTGTAGCCCAAACTGGTTGGTCCTGTTGGTGTTTGGGAGTGTTCAGTAGGTATCAGCAGGGGGTGAGGGGGCACAGGGGTGGTTCTATTTCCATCTGATATGTCATGTTCATTTTTCAAATCATACTCAAATATGTTCTCGATGGACACATGTCATAACATGGTATTTATGTGTTAATAGTCCATTAAATATCACATAGTTATAGTCCATTAAATATAACATAGTTCATAGTGAGTCTATACATGAGGTGTGATGGACCTAGGCATAAACCTGTTACAGTGTATTTTCAATGGATGGAACTATGGCATGCATCCCATATGAAGGAAGTCTGGTGTAAATTTGAGTTTCCCAAAATATTTTCCCCCAAAAATGACACAAGAAATTATCAGAAAAGTTGTCCATGTGAGTATCTTGATGCTCATTTTTGAGAAGATTAGTTCTTGCCACTCAGCAATAATTGCTTGTCTCATATAAGTGCCAGTGGTTAGTGGGGGTGGGGAGGTGTTAAAATAACTCTTCAGCACTAAAATGTCATAAGTACCTGTCTTGGATATGGACCAGGGGTAAAGACCAAACCAAATGTCTGGGTATTTTTTTAGTACAGTGAATACGGCACAGTGAGATTTTGAGCGCTTTTACACGGCTAAGTAGACAGCACAGACAGTTTTAAATGATGCCAGTATATTTTTCATGGGAGGCTGAGTTTAGATATGCTTTTACATTCACCCACTTATGCCCCAGAAATCCCCCTCCCCATCTGACTAAAATGACCTGTTCTGTAAGTGTGTACCACAGGTGGTTTGCCTGCACCCTACCACCTTGACAGTCTAAATTTAGCTGACTCTTTACCTAGTGCCCGTAAACAACTAAGCATGCCCTATAATCATTGAGTGCCTATTTGCCAGGCCTCTAAATGCTACCTAACTCTTTAGGGTCTGCTGATGCAGTAGTGTAACATGCCCATTGGCTGGCATGTTTTACCAATGAAGAGTTGGGGAGTCTGCTTGCCAGCACTTCATTGGGGCATTATGCTGATCTTCCCAAAGCGTAAGCATGATGCTTGAATGTAGCCCTGGCTGCATTAATGCATCATGACAACCAAAATGCATTAATGCATTAGGGTTAGCCCTTAAAGGGTTCAACTCTGTTCAAGACATGTCTAGCAAACATGCACATTTAGTGAGATATCAATAAGGGTCATAATTATTAGAACGGGACAGATAATATTATGATTCAATCAACTTTATGTATCAATTATGTCAGTAGCTTAAGTCAATCAATTTTCTTTTTTTTTGGGGGGGCAAGGCTCTCCCTCTTTTTTCTGTCTCGCTCTCTTTCTATTTTGCTCTCTTTCTCTCTCTTCCCTCCCTCTATTGCCTTCCTCTCTTTCTCCCTTTTCCCTCTCCCTTTCTCTCTCTCTCTCTCTCTCTCTCTCTCTCCTTTTCCTCTCTCTCTCTCTCTCTTTATATCTATCTCTCTTGCTCTCTCTGTGCCTCTCTTGCCCTCTCATTTCTTTCCATCTTACTCCCTCTCTCTGTTCTTTGGACCAAACCAGGATTCCATGCTCACACAGAGGCCCCTGGTGGACTCTGGCATCTTCACTGTGCTCACAGATTCACCAGTCGGTCATGGGATTTTCCCATGTCTTGTTTCGAGGGTATATAGTTAGACTAGATAATTAACTGAGATGTCAAAATACTTATAACACATTATACCGGCACACTGAATCATTAAAAGCAGTTTGTTTCCAGTCACCTGTCTGAGCCTAGTAAAACATGGTAAACCGTACACTTTAAGTTTCTTTTCAATATTTGATAGTTTTAGACAACTTCAAAGATTTTTTCATTAATTTTTTCTTTTTTTTTTTCATAAATTTTCATCCATTTTTACTACAATCCTTTCGACATCTTATGGTTAATAAACCCTTGAAAGTGTATGCATGGGCTATGGTGGTAACCTGTTGTCGTACCCAGGATCAATTAATTATTGTTCATATAGTAAATTTTCATCCATTTCCCTATGGGTCTCGAGTTAATAGCTTAAAAAGGCATATCTTTTCCCTATTTCTCACAATTCTCATATTTTTTCTGTATTGTTTTATTTTTCATAAAATCAAAAGATTTGGCATATCAACCATACCTTTCTATACAAAAAAAAAAAATCCGTCCTACAAACCATGTCACTGGAAACATACAAAATTTTCTTTTGGCGTGGTAGGGACTGCATGTAATTTCAGTCACCATAATAGTGCCCAGTAAACCATGTGGCATTGGAGAAAAACTAGAACAGGAGATTCACTTGAAATCCCCTTGACACAAATATCATGAAAAATGATCAATAGAAGTGCATGAACAAATTAACTTGGCTTAAATTGCCGAACTGCAAACATGGTTCTGTTGATACCGACATTTTGATGTTTTGAAAGAAAATGTTGGTTTCAAACATCTAGTCAGGCATTCTGTGTAAACAAAGTAAAGCGTATCCTCATGTTCTATAGAATAAACAACAACAAAAAACAATAATAACAAAACCATGATAATTCTGGGTAAAGATCACACTTTTGTGGGTTCCGGAAAAATAAGATTCAAAAACGTTTTCAAGACCATGTCCAAGCGATCATAAGGATTACAAATGCATTAAAATCGGGAGATGCCCATTGGTTGTCACGATCCATGAATCCTGCCCTAGCGAGTAACTTGCCTGTCTCTCTCTGCCTCTCCCCTCTGTCTGTCCTCTGTTGTAACACACACTCTCTCTCTCATGCACTCTCCCTTTCTCTTTCTTCTTCTTTTCGAAGGAGATTCTAACATAATCAATTATCTATTATACATTGTAACACGACTTTACCCTCTGGCTAAGACCAATTGGATAAACTTTACCTCTCGCCACGAACTAAACACCACACCCGAACAACAAGAAGCAATCAACTTTCTAGGCCTCCCGGTTATGTATTTTATGTATTCAACTCATTCTATGTCAGTTTCTATAGAAGAAAGAGGAGGAAAGGTGATAAAATAAACACAAAAAAAGGTAACTCACTTTAACTATTATAGCCTGAAGCTGCCAAAGTATTGACTGTTAAGTATAGAAATGTGACATTCAAGATATTTTCGTGACAAAAGCTCCAGACTGGATACATGTAGGATAGTTGGCTGACATCCCTATTGACCATTTCATGCTGAGAATGACGCTTACTATAGAGTTATATGAAAACACCCTTTCTTCAAAGAAACTAAATCTTCTCCATCGTCCAGTTCTCCACCATGAAGCCATTAAAATGTTATCAGACCACTTATCAAAAAGTGATTTTTAAACGGATAACGTGATACTGACAGGAATCCTGCTTCGATGCTTACTCACGAAGAAACACTCCATTTGGAGTTTTTCTCATAAACCTCAATCTATCTACCTTCAAGAAAGGGTTCCTGGACTTCACGTGCCATCATCAATAAAAAAGATAGATAGTAATAGTAATAGACGAATATTAAGAAACTATTGGGATGTAGATCATTGTGTATGAAGAATTTTGAAGATATATGGAGAATGTGAATCCATTAGGAACTTGGTAGAACTCCAAGAAACAAAGAGAAAGCAATATTTTGGTACTCCATAATTGCTGTTGTTTACCATTTGGCTCTACACTGTTAATTTGGTGTTTAGGAACCAAACACCAGTGTTTAGGGTTTAAACACATAGCTAAACACATTCTTGTCCCACTTTTTAAACACATCTTTTGGCTAAACATGTTTGACTTTAAACATGTTTAGCTAAAGTGTTTAGATAAGGAAGTGTTTAGTTTGAGGAGGCGTTTAGATACATGGTGTTTAACTGTAGGAGGCATTTAGATATATGGTATTTAGGTTTAGGGAGGCATTTAGTTAAAAGGTGTTTAACTTTATCGAAGGTGTTTAGATACATGGTGTTTAGCTTTTGGAGGCGTTTAGATACATGGTGTTTAGCTGTAGGAGGCATTTAGATATATCGTGTTTAGGTTTAGGGAGGCATTTAGATAAAAGGTTTTTAACTTAAGGATGGTGTTTAGATACATGGTGTTTAGGTTTTAGGGAGGTGTTTAGATACATGGTGTTAAGCCTTTGGAGATATCTAGATACCTAGATATTTAGCTTTAAGGGGCTTCTAGTTAGCTAGGATGCAGATTAGAATGGGACTTGTGTGTGGTTCCTTTTTATTTTTCATTATTTGTTCATCATTTTATTTTATAATCCTTTGGCCTGATGGCTTTGTCATCCTTTCCCCTGAATATGCAGAGATATTTTCTTTTGATCCGCATAAGAAAATGAGTATATATATATATATATATATATATATATATATATATATATATATATATATATAACATTGTATTTCAAAGAGAACAAATGATTAACTTTGGCTGGCGACCTGCCTCTATGTTGGGGACATCATACAGGCAGGCCATGTCTAAGAAGTTAGCTGTCAATCATCCCCTGTTTTAGCCCTTACTCACAAGAGGGCATCCTAGTACACCAATGGTTAACCTGTCTCTCCTATACAGATGTTTGGATATAGTCTGTGATTGGAGAATAGAAATACTCCCATCTAGTGGAGACCAAGAGTACTTCTCCCCATGATCTAGGGAGAATGTCATCAGACATGGCCAGCGGGTATCTAGCCCTCAAATACCTGCGGGGACCAGCGTATGATTAACTCATCTGTATGAGGATGGACATGAGTGCATCAGGACACACCGGGGTGTATCCAGATAGTAAAGTGTATTAGGATAGACAGCGATATATCAGTACAAACAGGTGTACAACAGGATGGACAGACATCTAGCAGGGCGGACAGGGGATGAATATGAGGAGGGACAGGGGTGTATTAGGTGGACAGGGGTTTATTTTATGTCAATAACTTCTTCCCGTAGAGATTGCATTGTGGAGCCGATCGCCACACCCCGAGTGGCGTAAAATGTGCTGATCCACCACAGCGGCCGATCCACCACTGCAGCCTCGTTCTGGACGCATGTAAACATTCAAAATGGCGGACCGCCGCTCGTACGGGGAACTGCAAAACTGGATTTTTGTTAATTTTCAGTTAATTAAACCCTCTAAAAACATTAAATAAATATAGAACTACCCTCCCCTGGTGTCCTCGTTGGCCGTTCCACCCCTCGGATCGGCCACCTCGTACACCACGGTCGTTTAGTTCTATCTATTTATTAGGACAGGGATGTGGCAGAACGGAGAGGGATGTAGCAGAGCAGACAGGGGTGTATCAGGACAGACAGGACTGTGGCATGATAGACAGGGATGTATCAGGATGGACAGGGATATATCATGATGGACAGAGATTCATCAGAATGTACTGAGGGGATGGATGACGGACTAAGGGGATAGAGGACCTACTGAGGGGATGGAGGACGGACTGAGGGGATAGAGGACCTACTGAGGGGATGGAGGACAGACTGAGGGGATTGAGGACCTAACTGAGGGGATGGAGGACGGATTGAGGGGATGGAGGACGGACTGAGGAGATGGAGGACGGACTGAGGGGATGGATAACAGACTGATGGGATGAAGGAGGGACTGAGGGAATGGAAGACGGACTGAGGGGATGGAGAACGGACTGAGGGGATGGAGGACGGACTGAGGGAATGGAGGACAGACTGAGGGAATGGAGAACGGACTGAGGGGATGGAGGACGGACTGAGGGGATGGAGGATGGACAGAGGGGATGGAGGAAGGACTAAGGGGATGGATAACAGACTGATGGGATGGAGGACGGACTGAGGGGATGGAGGACAGACTGAGGGGATGGAGGACAGACTGAGGGGATAGAGGACGAACTGAGGGGATGAAGGACGGACTGAGGGGATGGAGGACTGACTGAGGGGATGGAGGACGGACTGAGGGGATGGATAACAGACTGAGGGGATGGAGGACAGACTGAGGGGATGGAGGACGGACTGAGGGGATGAAGGATAGACTGAGGGGGTGGAGGACGGACTGAGGGGGTGGAGGACAGACTGAGGGGGTGGAGGATGGACTGAGGGGATGGAGAAAGTCCTGAGGGGGTGGAGGGTGGACTGAGGGGATGGAGGACAGACTGAGGGGGTGAAGGACAGACTAAGGGGGTGGAGGACAGACTGAGGGGGTGGAGGACGGACTGAGGGGGTGGAGGACAGACTGAGGGGGTGGAGGACGGACTGAGGGGGTGGAGGAAGGACTGAGGGGGTGGAGGACGGACTGAGGGGGTGGAGGATAGACTGAGGGGGCGGAGGACGGACTGAGGGGGTGGAGGATGGACTTAGCGGATGGAGGACGGACTGAGGGGATGAAGGATAGACTGAGGGGATGGAGGACGGACTGAGGGGATGGAGGACAGACTGAGGGGATGGAGGACGGACTGAGGGGATGGAGGACGGACTGAGGGGGTGGAGGACGGACTAAGGTGATCAAGGACAGACTGAGGGGACAGAGGACGGACTGAGGGGATGAAGGACGGACTGAGGGGATGGAGGACAGACTGAGGGGGTGGAGGACAGACTGAGGGGATGGAGGACTGGCTGAGGGGGTGGAGGACAGACTGAGGGGGTGGAGGATGGACTGAGGGGGTGAAGGACGGACTGAGGGGATGGAGGAAAGACTGAGGGGGTGGAGGACAGACTGAGGGGATGGAGGACTGACTGAGGGGGTGGGGGACAGACTGAGAGGGTGGAGGACAAACTGAGGGGGTGGAGGACGGACTGAGGGGATGGAGGATGGACTGAGGGGGTGGAGGAAAGACTGAGGGGGTGGAGGATGGACTGAGGGGGTGGAAGACGGACTGAGGGGGTGGAGGACGGACTGAGGGGGTGGAGGACGGACTGAGGGGGTGGAGGATAGACTGAGGGGGCGGAGGACGGACTGAGGGGGTGGAGGATGGACTTAGCGGATGGAGGACGGACTGAGGGGGTGGAGAGGCAGATTGGAAGAGTAAGGTAAAGAATGAGAGAATGAGAGACTGGGAAGGGGATGAGGGACATTCTAGGGGAATGAAATACAGTGAAGGGAGTGAAATACAGACGGGAGAAAGAGAGAGAGAGATAGAGAGAGAGAGAGAGAGAGAGAGAGAGAGAGAGAGAGAGAGAGAAAGAGAGAGAGAGAGAAAGAGAGAGGATGAGAGACTAGGGGAGTTAGACAGAAATGGGGAGAGAGAGACGTGATGGGAGAGAGATGGTCTGAGAGAGTGAGGGGAGATCTTGGAGACTGAGGGACGGATTGGGAAAGAATTATATGCACGGGGGGGGGGAAACTAGACTAGGAGATTGAGAGACGGACTGTGCAATCAGAGACAAATAAAGAAGTGAAATATTAAACAGATGGGGGCACAGAAGGCCTAGACCAAAAAAAAAACTGTGTTATGGTCACCCGACCAACCTCAGTTAAATAGGGCCGACCTCAGAATTTTTTGAATATTTAATTTTCTGATTTTTGGAGATTCTTTTCAAAATTTTCGAAGAATTTTCTGTTCCAAAGTTGTCATTCGACATGTATGCACATATTTTCCAATGGTTTTCTAATATCCATGCAGGAAATGAACATTTCTAACACCCATCAGTGAAAACCAGACAAAGAATGACTATATGAGACCTTGGACCAAAAAGAAGATTGAGCTACACCATTGAGAGACAGGATTTGTGAGTCAGAGTCTAAAGATAGAGGGTCTGATTGGGCTGATATCGAGTAGACAGTCCTTCTTCACGGCTGGAAAAGATAACAATAGTATAGTTCTAGCAAAAATCAAGTGTTTTCAGAATCAATATAAATCTATGTGTGTCTGGATATGAAACCGTGGTTGCTTATATATGATATAATATATGTAGAATACACATGGACCTACTAGTACATAGAGCTAGATATTTACTTTCATGATTATGAGTATGAGTCTATGTATTTTATACAACACTACAGTCTATGTATTTTATACAACAGCTTAGACGTTCTATTTACTGATAGTCACACTGGTAGTCTAGTGTAGATGCTGTTTATAAATATACACTACCAGAGCAATTGAATGGTATAAATTTGAATGATTAGTGTCTCCTATATACTAGTATTTATAATTCACTTGTGGCTTGATGTATTAAACTTACCATAATCTCTTATTTTTTTCTGTGCTGTCCTCTGTGACACAGGCCACTAGTAAGGGTGGCTCAGCCAGCCAACCGTGGCCCTTGACTTGGTACCGCTTTTAGCAGGGCAGAATTGGACCAAACTATACCGTAATGACGCATTTAGTTGCCTGGGCAGCTATTTTTTGGACACCCTCATGCCATGCCCCCAGCACCTAAACAAGGGAGGCAGCTATTCAATGCCCGGGACCTTTTTTTTGGGGGGGGTGGGGGGGGGGAGCTGGGCATGATTCTAATGGTACAAGTATCATTCTCTCAAATCAAATAATATTTGATTTGAAAATAATGATACTTATTCATTTTTTAAAGGTACATCAAATGGACAGGATGGACAGGAATATATGAGAATGGATAGAGATTTATCAGGATGTACTGAGGGGATGAGGGACAGACTGAGTGGGGCATCGCTGTATCTGCAACTGCACGTGTACACGATAGGCATAGCCTGTCGGAGAAGATTCCTTTAGCGCCCCCCCCCTTTGCCTGCGATATCTCTCTCTCTCTCTCTTTCTCTCTCTCTCTCTCTCTCTCTCTCTCTCTCGCTTTCCTTTTTTTCTGCCATAACATTTCTCTTCTTTCCTGATCCCTGGTCTGTAAATGTTAGCTCCCCCCCTACGATTTCATCTTCTTTTTCTGCCCTGAGATCTCTCTAGATTTCTAATCCTTGGTCTAAAAATTTTAGTCCCCGCCCTACGTTTTCATCTCTATTTCCCTCCCCTAAGAATATCTCTTTTTCTGCTCCTTAGTCTGTAAATTCTGCCCCCCCCCCTATAGCCCCTACACTTTCATCATCTTTTTTTCTCTCCCCTAGCATCTCTCTCTCTCTCTCTCTCTCTCTCTCTCTGATCCCTGGTCTCTAAGCTCATCCCCCCGCTTTTATCTTTGTTTTCCTGCCCTGAAATCTATCTCTCTTTGTCAGATCCCTGGTCTGTAAATTTTAGCCCCCCATGGAGCTTTTTTTTTCTCTCCCCTAAGGTCTCTCTCTCTCTCTCTCTCTCTCTCTCTCTCTCTCTCTCTCTCTCTCTCTTTTGGATCCGTGGTCTGTAAGCATTAGCCACCTGCACCCCCCCTCACGTTTTCATCTTTTTTTTCCTCCTTGAGATCTCTCTCTTTTTCTGATCCCAGGACTGAAAATCTTAGCCCACCCCTACGATTTCATCTTTTTTGTTTGCCCTATAATTTCTCCCTCTCTTACTCCCTCTCTTGAGGCAGTGGTAATTTTTTAACAAGAGGGGAGTTGGTGAAATTCCGCCCGTGTGCGGCGAAAATTTTTCCATCACCCCCTCTGAGGGGTCTGACATTTTTCCGTTGCCCCCTTTTATTCTTTAGTGACACACGGGCTTTTTCGCTTAAATGGAGCAAAAACCTTTTTGCCCCCCCCCTTGAGAGGGGTCTGAAATTTTGTTGTCCGCCCCCCAACCCAGCACCACCCACTATACCCCCTCCTCCCATTCATCATGCCTCTTATGCCAGCTCTTCCTCCCAGTACCCCCTCCTCTCCGATAGCTAAACACCTGTGATATTTATCTTTTAAATATGTGTTTAGGACAAAACACATAGAGACTGGATGTGTTTAAACCCAAACACCTAAACACTATGGTGTGTAAGTGTTTAGGTGTGTATTTTTCAGGATAAGTGTTTAGAATCTGATGGTGTTTAGCTGTAAGTGTTTAGATATCATAGGTGTGTAGGAATCACACACAATGTAGATAATGTGGTGTGTATCACCAGACACCTTTTTTGCAGTGTATAGGGGGATTTTGTCTGTTTTGTTAATTTTAATCATTTTCCAACTTTTGTAAGAAAGCATAACTAGTTTCACACATGTATGATGAGCCAGACTACTACCCAGCAAATTTTCGTGAGTCCTCGTCAACCTGTGTGAAATGGCTCACACATGTCGCTAGATGGAACACGACGTCGTTATAGCACAAGATCACCAGGAATAGCAATTGCTATGCCACGTGAGTCTAACACACAGTGGCAAAAGATGACGGAATGAGTTATCACTCAAAAAGGAGTCACCATTGATGACCAATCATGGCGACAGATGACGACAATTTGCTGGGTACTAAATGCCCCTGTATCTTTAGGACAAGTGCAAACTACCAAACCGTTAACTACAACTAAGGTGCCGGAGGCTATAAAACAAGTTTTTTTTTTGTATGGGTATGTGTGCGTGTCTGTTATCTTGAGTAAACTATTGCTAAGTTTAAACTTTGGAAAGGAAACTGATATTGGCGGACTATACCATCACCACAGAAGTCATTATTTGTGATTATTACATGACTTCTTTGATTTTGGGTGCTTTTTCTGGATATTCTCATTCTGATACATGTCAATATTGCACACTATGATGCATGCATCATGACTTTGTATGGCGTGCCTGATATGCATGGATATCAAGCACCCACTGCCTGTTATCCATGGGTATCAGGCACGCCTTACATGTCATATGTCACATGTTAAAACCTACAAAAATTTCATTGCCAAGGGCAGGGGTTGAACCCATACGCTACTGATCTGATCACCAGCTCCCTATGCATTGTGCCACTGGGACTGACGAGAGATTGTGTGTTTGCCTGTATGCATATACAATGTCACAGGTTGGCCTCGGTTAGGAGTGTAGCCTGAGGGGGGTACTACCCATACATTCTATACATTCAGTGTGTGACAATATCCTGCAGTCTGGGTTGTGCCCCCTACACACACACTCCGTATAGCTTTAGCAGTGCCCGTTAGCCCATACAGTACTCCCTTAATATGTATTCTTATAAGAGCTATGGGCTGCACATTATTGTGCTGGTCAAAATGGAGTATAGCTAGACTTCAGGTACCAATAGTTACTACCTAAATTCTAAGATGCCTCCCAAGGAACCCCCCTCACATGCAGTAGTGCGATGCCTCCCGCATCGCACTCCGCCCTTCGGGCGTCATGCGATATGGGAGGCTACTGCCCGTGAAGAAACCCATCGTGAACCTTTGCCTATATACGCAAGGAAACGCCATACTTCCTACAGTGGCGTACCTTCAGGCGTTGTGCGATACGGGAGGCTACTGCTTGTGAAGAAACCCATCGTAATTCCTCAAACTCGTGAACCTTTGCCTATATACGCAAGAAAATACGGTACTTCCTAGAGTGGCGTACCTTCAGGCGTCGTGCGATACGGGAGGCTACTGCTTGTGAAGAAACCCATCGTAATTCCTCAGACTCGTGAACCTTTGCCTATATACGCAAGAAAATACGGTACTTCCTACAGTGGCGTACCTCTGTATTTAGGTGGGATGTTGTTTGTGGCCAACTAGACCACATGAATATCTACCCATGAGCAATTATTCCGATACTTGGTGTATATTATGATGGCTATATCCTTAGTGGATCCCTTTACAATACAGGATGTTTTGAATACCTCTCTGTACTCGGTAAGAAAATAATAACCCAACAACAAGTGAAGACAGAGTTAACAGAATCATGAAGTCGACCTTTGTAGAGTTTTTAAAAGCAAAGAGCAAAAATGCTGTATCTACAGGGGTAGACACTAACACTGGCCCGGTGGCCAATGGCCAATAGTTTTGAGTATTGGCCAGTGATTTAAAAAAAATAAATAAAACAAGCTTCCGACTGGCCCGGATGGCCAGTGGTCTTTCCCCACTTTAATTTGGTGACTAAAGACAATTCAAAACTGCAATATTTTTATCGCGTTTTTGTGTACCAGGGAAGGTCAACTTGTAAGCTAATATTGCCAGTGAAATAGAGTTTCTAATTATTTTCAACTATCTTATCATAAATCCCGGGCCAACAGCTTTAGCTGCGGGCCAGTCGATTTTCGAGGCTGCTGGCCTGGATGGCCACTGGATCAAAAAGTTAGTGTCTACCCCTGATCTATATCCTTTTGAAATGCAATATAATAATACAAAAATTCCATGAAGAAGAGGCATAAAAAGATATTCTAATTGAATAGATATTCCGATCTCTGGGCTTATCTTGGGGCACTGTGACACTCCTAAATCCTTAGTTCTCCTTGTTTTTACATTATAAATCAGATTTGCATCAATATTGTGTTAATTTTCATCAATGTCAGGCAGTATCACCAAGAAAATGTAAACAAAAGTAAATAGTATAAGGCCTAAAAAATGTTGTGTTCAGGTAACACTACCTTCCCTGGTTTTTAGGCCCTACCCTAACTTTTTTTGGGCCTTTTAGGAAAATTTCTGATTTTTTGAGACTTATCAAGACATTGAAGTTTTTTTACGATTCTGCATGTAAAATATGTGTCACGTAGGCGTACAGATTTCCAGCTGGTCAACTTGTAAGCTAATATTGCCAGTGAAATAGAGTTTCTAATTATTTTCAGCTATCTTATCATAAATCCCGGGCCAACAGCTTTAGCTGCGGGCCAGTCGATTTTCGAGGCTGCTGGCCTGGATGGCCACTGGATCAAAAAGTTAGTGTCTACCCCTGATCTATATCCTTTTGAAATGCAATATAATAATACAAAAATTCCATGAAGAAGAGGGATAAAAAGATATTCTAATTGAATAGATATTCCGATCTTTGGGCTTATCTTGGGGCACTGTGACACTCCTAAATCCTTAGTTCTCCTTGTTTTTACATTATAAATCAGATTTGCATCAATATTGTGTTAATTTACATCAATGTCAGGCAGTATCACCAAGAAAATGTAAACAAAAGTAAATAGTATAAGGCCTAAAAAATGTTGTGTTCAGGTAACACTACCTTCCCTGGTTTTTAGGCCCTACCCTAACTTTTTTTGGGCCTTTTAGGAAAATTTCTGATTTTTTGAGACTTATCAAGACATTGAAGTTTTTTTTACGATTCTGCATGTAAAATATGTGTCACGTAGGCGTACAGATTTCCAGCTGGTCTTAGAAAAATTCTCCAAAATAAAAAAAATTCCCTACCTACCTATCCTAATTTTTCCAATCCCTTACCTGAAGACAACCTTTTTTTTGGCCTATTGGATAAAGCGCGTTGCGGGGAAGGCAAACATGCTGCAAGTGGAGCACATGCGAATTATCAGTATATGGAATCTCTGCTTCCGCCAATGCTGATTCACAAAAATTGGCCCCCTATTGATTGGATTTCAGAGAAATGATGTATGAAATTTCATAATTTTTTCATGGGGTTTCCCCCAAGTGTCCCCCGCCACTACTAATACTGGCAAAATTGAAGTTTTGCTAAAAGTGGGCAGAAATTTAACCGGAAGATGTCTGATTTGCCCCTGATTCAATATCGGGGGAAAATCGGCTTTAGTGTCTACAAATGATTACTTCTGATTAAATCTTCAGATAAATCCCAAGTTCCACACATCGTGAGATACCCCCCCCCCTTCTAATCTGAGTAAACCTCTCTTTGTATAGCTATTGAGTAATGTTTCACTATAAAGTATTCCAGTCGGGCTTGAGTAAATCAATTAAAAACAGATTACACACAAGGATACAGCTGTCTTCTCTAATGTCCTTAAAACCTAAGTCTGTGGTTATTAGAGTGGAAACCAGCTACATGCACCAGGATATACCCCCCCCCCCCTCAAACCAAATCCATCTCTAACTTTCCACCCACCCTCTCATCCCTTCTCAATTTAATCCTTCTTTTCTGAGGGACACTCCCGACCTGCCAAATTATTCTTTGTTGTTTATTAGTTTTTACTATTTTAAATGATAGCAGGACATGTACTTGTAATGCCTCTGCTGTTTTATATTAAACGTGAGGTGGGGACGACAGGAGTGCTTCTTATAGTTTTATAAGTAATTATACATATTCTATAATCAACATTTTAATGGCACCTTTTGCAGCTGTACAGTAGAGGGTAACGAGAATATATTCAAACATATAATTATATGATAAATATATCATATGCATGTTGTTTGTGGCATTATTAGGCCACATATTGTGAAAAAGGGTGAATATTGGTCACTTTAGTGCTGCATTATACAATGATGAGATTCCTTGGTTAAATCTATAGAATTCAGGCCAATGCTATTATCCACAGCATGCCTGTGAAATAAGTACACCTGGTTTAAATGGACTTGACCCTGTTTATAAACAATGCATATTATTAGCATTAGCTGCCTCCTTTAACAGTACGATTAACAATCGAGATATTCCCTGTATATGACCCATATGCTGGAGCTCCACTATGTGGCACCAGTAGCAGCATTCTTTCAGATCCTTTGTTCTACTGCTGTTTATTTACATTTTGGAATTGGACTCGCAGGCAGAAAGGATACCCCATGCACTCTATGATGCCAATAATAACAAATAGAACAAATAAAGAAAAGGTGTGCTGCAGGTATTGCTGGCCTTGCTGTGCCGCTAATGGAGCCCTTGCTATACGGCACATGGCTATTGTATTATTGACCAATGGGAGGCATCTCTGGCATAAACTGCAGAGTCGGGGGCTGAAGGTGTTAGTCATAGTGGAGTCGGGGTCTAATGGCGGCCCCCAGCTGATAATGGCTATGTGAGCTATAGCAAGAGTCAGGAGGAGAGTCAACCGCTACCTGCCACCAGGTGTCAAATTAAAGAACTACCCTATCTATCCAGAGTTAGCCAGTGTGGTACTGGTGAGAATACAGCACAGTAGAGACATGGTGTGAGTAATGTGGTTACTAGTTTTCATTGTCCACCATTCAGCTCTATACCAGATTGACTTCACAGACTCCAAAATAGTGGTTCTTTTAGGAATATTTTTCACCCACTGGAAGTGGGTCTCTAATGGTCTCTGCTGTACTCTCTTTTCTTGTACATTTCATACTCATATAGATCTGACCAATGGTCTTTATGTTGGAACTCAACTCAATGATTTATGAAGAATTTACAAATTTGGTCAATTCTAGGTTTTCAGAAGAACTCAAACTAAGCCAGATGGGATCATTGTCTTCCTTCTTACACAATGGCAAGCCCATTAAATGCAGCCAACACAAAGCCCAAAGTGTTTTTGAGGTAGATGTATCATTGAATGATTGTCATATTTGGTAGTATATTTGCATTATGGGATTTCCCTGGCCATGCAGCTGGACCCAGATATGCTGGTATTAGTTCTTGAATTTGCCACCAGATGTCCTCTATATTGTGCAGTTGGATCCCCCCCCCCTGAGCAAGAGTGGAGGGCACCGGTGGACTAGGCCGAAATACCTGCCTGCTCACAGGCAGGATCCAAGATGTATACAAGTCTATAGTGGCACAAACACATGGCTAGTCTGAACTAAGTACTCACTTTCAGTTCCTGGAAATTGTCCCTCCTATTCACAAACATGTAGTTTTAATGTACATCAGCTTATATTGACTGAAACATGAGATATATCCAATAAATCTGACATGTTTATCTTGAGCTTAGATATCACTACCTCAATGGCCTCCATTGTCAACATGCTGGGTTGCTACCTGGTGTTAGACTGCTCTTGAAACATAGGGCTAACCAACCTAGAATAGTGTAGTCTTTTTGGCACTAGGTGGCTACACCTGGCTTCAAGATGGCCGACAATGATTTGGAGTTAGGGAGGGAGATTTGAAAATCACCTGGATTATTAATTATCACAAGTATTTCAAGTGCTTTGTGTATTGTGAATCTTTGGATATACATTGAGGGAAGTGTTGGTGGAAGCATTGGATCTGAACAGTAAGTACTTCTCTGAGAAATGGCCACTCTGCCAGATTGGCTGACCAAACAGACTACAACAGACACACTTGGTCTCTGAGGTTCCCTCAGAGCGTCTACGGAGTATGGTGGACAGATCTGTGTGGATGGAGTCTAATTTACCATAAAACCTCAAATATATTAAGCCGTACCCACATAGTATGCTGGTCGCCTGCAGGTATTTTATCGCATCATACCCGCAGGCCACTTCTGATGACATTTTCTGGGGAGAAGTACTCCTACTCCACTAGATGGGAGTATTTATATTCTCCAATCACAGTTTATATTCCAAACATCTGTATAGGAGAGAAAGGTTGACCATTGGAGTGCTAGGGTGCCCTTTTGCGAGTAAGGGTTAAAACAGGTGATGATTGACTGGTAGCTTCTTAGGCATGGCCTGCCTGTATATGATGTCCCCAATATACAGGCAGGTCACCAGCCAAACCCACATAGAGGCCTCACCCTCAGTATCTAGACTACACTACACACCCAAACCTCTGAAACTTAAGGTGGGTGGCGGGGATAGATTAAAAGTGGATAGATTTCCTCAATATTCTCAACAGAGGCTGAAAATGATAGGTCCTATTCATATATGCAATAAAAATGTGGGGGTTACATGCATATTTCTGAGATACAGAACATTTGATATTACATAGGATTATACAGTAGTTTGTCATATTATTCCCCATATTCATATCCAAAAGTGGACAGATTTTTTCATAACTTCCTCAGCGCTTAGATTATAAGCATATCTTTGTAATGAATGAAATATCAACATATAGTCCCTGGCATATTTCTATTGTTTTGGGGCTTCAAAAATATCAAACATCAGCTCCAAACATATGGTGAAGGGGTTTTGTACTCCCATAGAACCACTTACCACAGATTCCATGGTGAAGTGGAAACACGTTTGACTCTGCAACAAGTTATCCAGTGTTGGATCCCGGGCCAGGCAATGTTTGAAAATCTATACAACCATTTTTTGTGATTTGGGAGCATTTGGATTTTTTTTTTTATTTGGCCACAATAAAACGTTTTTCCAATGTTTGTAAACGTTTTTTCATCATCCATAAGGACATTTCTGAAATCCTAGTTATCTTAAGTTACCTTCTGTTTTCAGAAAATGTATTATAAACACATGGTTCCAGGCATGTTAACATTGTTTTTCAACAATGAACTCTACCATGCAGAGTGTATACTACCCCTACACTCCACACATACAGCCATTGCCATAGCCTAATCAGTAAGTGTGCATGGTTTGTAATCTGAAGGTTATAGATTCGACCCTAACCCATACCAACCTATCATTAAAGTTTTGCAAGCCTCTCACAAACCATAGAAAAGTATACATGTGCAGACACCTGCGCAGAGGACGTGTTTGGCATGGTAACCATCCTCCTCAACAACTGCTGCACTAAAGTATTCAAAAATAGGAACTGGGGAGCAACTGTTTTTTTTTTACACAGTCGTGTTGCTGGAAGTTTGACAACAGTTACCCTTGCCCAGGCAGGCCTTGATGGAAATAAACCATTGCTTAGGGGAAAATGCTGAATCTTGTGATATTATAGAAAAGGTATACCTTTGCTTACGGAGTTTTTGTTGGAAATGGAACAATGTTTGTGAAAGTTTTTTAAAATTAACTTCCAAAACAGCGATTTGGGAAAAAAAACTAATCTGTGTTTCTTAGGGTGATTTTCTTAAGATTGAAAAAGTACCCTGACCAGCCACACACATTTTATACAGTGGCCCAGTAAGGCAAAAGTATGAAGATGAAATGTAAAACAACAAAAATGAAATGTAAAACAAAAGAAAAAAGTGATTTTTAATCTATTTTCACATGTGAAATGTAAAATAAAGTAAGAACTGATTTTGAATTTGAATTTCAGAAATGTAATGTAGAATGAAAAATTTTGAATTTGAATTTCAAAAATGACGTCAAATCAAAAACTAAAAGTGATTCTCAATGTTTTCTGATGTGAAGTAAATATCTAAAAAACAACTAACTTTGAATTCAAATGTCAGAAATGGAAGAGAAATCAAATTGGTTTTGATTTTGAATTTTAAAATTGAAGTGCCAAGTCAAAATCAAAAGTCTTTTTCAATCTGAAAATGTTGCTGTGTGTCTGTCAACTCATGCATAACTTGTAACGGGTATCCTTTCCCGGGTAGCAAGGATACATTGGGCCAATGTCGGCTTATATTAGGCCAATGTCGGGAGGGAGTCAATCCATGAATATTTCGACGTATTTGCATTGAGTTGAAATTGATGGGAGGTGTACCTACTGGGAAGCAAGGTGACTACCTAGCCGTATTCAGTAGGCATCAAGAGACTGTATCAGTAAGGGGCAAGTCAATCCACACTAAAAGAGAGAGAAAAAAAGACCAACACAGAAAACAAAACTCGTATGAAAATTCAACTTTCCGTTCCTTTTTACCAATGGCAATGGTTTCTTTGAGGTCTCACCTTGTTTTTTTGGTTTGTGGAAATGACGCCATATTCATACAGTAACTGGGGAATGGAGGGGGAAATACCCGACTCTCTAATGCCCGCTGCTACCTTCAGACTACTCATATAAAAACCCTTGAAAACCACTGGCACCATTTGAGCCCCTGGTCGTTTAGCTCCCAGTGCAAGGTTTCTGTCCAATTTGACACAAATAATAGTCCAAGATGACTGACTCTATATTAGAGATCTTTCCTGCGTTATTCCTATGTCATTTTCTCGGGGCCACAACAATTGGATACCTATAGGTGTATGGGCATGGACTAGTTACCAGGTTGAGTCTGCGTAGGTGCTTTCCATTTACTAAGAGGTATCGGACCACATGTCACTTCCTGTAATATGTTGATATATTGGATTTCAGAGGGATATGATTAGTCTATATTTGACCCAAATAGTTGCACCAAAGTTTGATATTAGGCATACACTGAAAAAAGTCTTCCTGACAAAGTGACATGTATACCCATGTCAACTTGATTTGACACAGAGAGCACACGTCATTGGGACATGTGCACATATGTCACCATGACAACTGTAGCACACAGTAATCCTCATATGATTTGACATGCCTTAAAATGCCACGTCATCTGTGAGTTGACTAGGGTCACGGTCATGTCGAAGGCTCTTGACAGGTGATGGTTTGACATACATCATTGTTCTAGGATATTCCACTAGATGGGGCAAACAACCATTTTGGTTCCAGGATTAATCACTACCAAGAGGTACTACCAACACTTGAGACATTTGATGTATCTGTGTCATTTTGTTTTCATGAAGAATAGATCACTAAGGTCTGTAAATACTATCAATGAATGGTAGTGAGTTCTATTTCATTATTAAACTTGCACTTGTTATTGAATATCAAAATAGGCATCCACAATCCTGAATTCTTCAACTGGAGAGGTTAGACACCTTGTGTGTGGGTCAGTGAAAATAGCAAAAGATTGTATGCTAACCCACAGTCTATAATTTCAGTATCTTCATTGCATGGAGACAGATGGCATTGCCATGCATCTCCATGCCCTTGTCTTACGGACTGCATAGAGGTCCTCAGTCAAGTAGAAGTTCTGTAGGTAGGAAAAAGTGCCTTCGTGTTGCAGGCCTGTGGGACTTCTATTATAGGCCTGCCTTGATTGAACCATTAGTACATAGCTATTGACCGCTCTTGACCCTTACATAATTGTCTCACAGTATAACCTAGCACTCAGGTGAATGGATCAGAAATATGTGATGTGTCTTCATTACGCATGTCAAGTGGAGTTGACGAACCAAATATGAGAGGGTCAACCTCATTCGACATGCCTTCATACATGTCATGTGGGAGACAAATTTTGACCTGTGCAGTATGCGTCAAAGCGATCAATGTTCTTCTCTCTGTGTAGATAAAATACCTATCATGTTGCAGTTCAGAATATAATAATATGAGCATTGGAATACCACGATTTAGTTTAGGGAACTTGTAGGGCCTTAGAATAAATCATGGTAATTGTCAAATCTACGGAAACAAAAATGACCACTTTAGGGCTAAGTACAAATATGTATATTTAGGTTGATAGAATAAAATCTACCTATATTATGCTTCCAGGTTATGGGGAAAATGTTGTTCTATGGGAATCTGTTTAATTTTGTTCTTTGAAACGTTGAATGCGACTGTTGTGGGTGGTAATGTTACATTAAATTATAGTGTGGAATGTTTTGGTGGTCCGATACCAAGAGAGGGGTAAGACACTAAATGACCTGTACTGCCCTCTGTCAGATACTCATTGAACTATTTGCTATACATACCCTGTGAAAGAAATGTCGAAATAACAAATGATTCCTATTTCCACCTCGAGCTTCTTGTAAAAACTACAGTGGCTCCCTGTTGTATATAATTACTGTGGTTCACTGTTCTGTTTTACGAGGATCCCTGGTAGATTCAACAGTTACTGTTTACAGTGTAGACCTTGATGACAGAGGTGAAGGGATGCTTTAGCAAAATCCCCCTTCACCTCTTTAATCAAGGTCTGCATAGCAAATAGAACTGACAGAGGGCAGCACATGACCTGTAGTGTCTTACCCTCTCTCTGAGTATATAGATAACACCTAAGCAGACTCAACTTGGGAACTAGTCCTTGCCCATGCCTATAAGGATACTTGATATGCAGCACAGAGAGAAGAAATGGAATCAACCCAATAGAAATAAAGTCAAGAAAGGAGTCAGTGGATCTGGACTCTGTAGATGACTGACTCTCTTCTGTTCTCTGCTTGACTACCCTTGAGGAGTCGTTGCAGCTTGATTCCTGGCGGACTCCCTGTGTGGAGTCAGACTCTATATAGAGTCAAACATAGTTGACTCTCTAATTCAATGTTGACTATATAACGCAGGTGGCTGATGCTTCTCATTACTTTCATCAAAGGGCCACACAATACAGTTTGGAGGGTTTTGCACATGATGTGTGGGATGTGAGGGAGAACTCTACAAACTCCGCATGAAAACAATTAGTGCACGTGGTTAGGCCTGAAAGAAAGATTTGTGCTCAAGTTACACTATACTTTCCCTATTTATTTTGGCCCTAGCCTATTTTTTTAAAAGCCTCTATTTTTAGCAGGAAAAATGAAGAAATTTTTAGGATTTTTCCTATGAAATTCACGTATCTTGGCCTTAGCAGAACAACAACGCTCTAATAAAGGTAATGATCAGTTGACGATCTTATTATCAGCAGTGTTCGATCCAAGATTTTCTTAAAACACTCGCCCCTTGATTACCAGCAGTTATCACTGATAGCAGTTATCCGATTGGTACCCAATGCCTCCCGAGAGGGGGGCCTGGGGCACGTGTTCCTCCTTTTTGGCAGTAGTTGAGAGTTTAATTGCCCCCTTTAACTCCAAAATTTAGCAAGAAATTGGGTATTAATCAATGGGCGTGCTCTCTCCTTTTCAAAATCCTGTATCGGGCACTGACTTAGCTGGTTTGATTATCAGCCAATGAAATAATCCCAACTATTCACTGCAGTCCTCCAGGGGGGCAGCTGGCACCCATCTGGTAGCTAGGCTGGAAACCTATCTCTGAATTCCGCTCCCGCTACTCTCCCACTACATAAGGCTGGAAACCTACCCCTGAATTCCGCTCCCGCTCCTCTCCAAGGTGGAAGCCTTGGCCAACTTGTTGGAAACGTTGGATGTGCATAAGTGAGCCCACTCTCCCAGCAGATGTTATCACTGATAAGTTATCTGAATACGTGGGGGAGAGTGTGAAATGAGACTGAGACAGACAGAGTGCAGAATAAACATCCACTAATCACCCCCAATTAAAGGATTAGGATGAGAATCTCTTTGATATAAGAAGACTATATTTCTGTAATCCTCCCTCTCCCTGTAGTTATACAGACCGCAGATGCCCAGCGTATCTGGTAGCTGTTATCTGTGGTAACCGCTGGTAATAAGCTTCAGCAATGGCCGAGCCCATAGGACAATCCTCTACCTCCGTATAAACTCTAACTACATGTAAGCTGCAGCCCTAGAAGTCACACATAGGGGCTTGACAGTTTCAATGTTATAGCAGCAGTATGTATATGAAATGGTCTATTTAAGCCGTGGAAAACATGCCGGGTTTTACGCTACCTGTTGGACTTGACCCTCTGAATAAACAGTGCATGTCATTAGCATTTTATTATTCTGGTAGAACAGTGGGATTAACAGACAGGGGTTTTCCCTATACAAAGCTAGAATGATGAATATAGGTGGACGGATCTGGGTGAATAGAGGCTGACCTACCATCTTAACCTCGCACGTAAGCCACACCCACACATAAGCCTCTTGGAATAAGCCTTAAGTCACACCAGGAGCGTTAATATTACACACCCAGTGCACCTTTCTTTGGAATAAGCTATCAGCTGCACCAGGGACATACGAAATACAGGTTGAGTACTGTCATATAGTGGTAACCCTTCAAAGGCCACTGATGCAAGAGTGTATCATGCACACAGGTCGTCATGATGCACCAATTATGTGCTGGTGGGTCCGCCCATCAGCACTTCACTGAGTATCATGCCAACCCTCCGGGGATGGTATCATCCCCGGGGTGGGGTGCCTTGTCCTCTGTTTGGGTACCAACTGTGGTACTGGCCCCTCAGAGTGTGTTGTCGCATTTATGATGGAAAAAAGGTGGCTGTCAATGCGATGACATTTTAGAATTAGTGTGTATTTGATACCTGTTATAATTTGTATGGAAAGGAAATAACTCAAGTATTCCATAAACACTCCAGGGTCGTGGAATTCCTGAACAAATTTGGCAAAGAACCTCAATTTACATGGAAACAGTACCAAAAAGAGGGTTACTTATCAGACTTCTTCAAAGGGGGGGGGGTGGCTTTGCGGCTGTGAAATGGCCAAAAATTGGGGGGCGGGGCTGATCTATGAGTTATTATATTCAGCGTGAAATTATATAAACACCTATCCCCTAAAAAGAGCGCACTCCCCAGACTAGAAAATGGCCGGAGTCACACAGGTTTTTAGTAAGTTAAACTTTTGATTACTAGTTACAGTTTGGAAAGTCCTTGAAGTGGACTAAGTTCTTTTTTCCCTTCATTTTTAGGCATAACAAGACCAGAAATGATGAATATTGGGTGTTTTCTGATATTTCTCAAAACCGGCTGCCAGCCATATTATTTTTGGCATTTTGACCCAGAAGCAGCCATCTTTGGGTTTGGCTACAGGGATTTTCTCGTTCAGCATAAACAAATTACCCAGAATAGGGCTATTGCCAACTTGTATCGAAAAATGCCTCCAGGAAGACTTAGAGCTGTATTTGATGGAATTTTCCCTAGTCTATTACAGTTACAGTATAGTGGGCCTCTGCAATTGTCTATTAGCTGCACCTTATATGCTTGGTTTTACGGTTGGTGCTGATCTTCCTACAAGCACAGTCGTGAGGGGAGTTCACTCATCATACCCTTGCATCACGACTCATGCCCTCTCCAAGAAATGCACACAAAGGAAGTAGCTAAAGAAGATCTGGATATATCTGGATACAGTCAGTCGTCAGTCGTTTCTGAAACCTCCCCAGAGGGGAGGGTGATGCGGGCAGGGACAGTGGGGCTCTTAACATCTGGGCCATAGAGAATGAGAATAAGATTTCTCAAAATCACAAAAACATTGAAAGGTTAGAAGAAAAATAAACAGAAAAATTTAAAATAAATAGGAATTTCTAAACCTGAGGATATGTAGAGAAAATACAACCAATTTAGTAAAATAAATGACTCCTTTAAGAAAAATAGAGAGATTTTGTAAACCAGGGGTCAGCAGTAGGAGTCCTCAATTGGACCCTTATCTTATCTCCGATCTTCTCAAAACCACTCCCAACTGACCACTAACTGGATAGACCTCACCCATTTTCTTGGGTCTAATCCCAGGGCAATCTCAGAAGGCAAACTGGGGAAACCCACATCTACTAAAAATAAGAAACATGTCGCTATACAAACAGAACAAGATAGAAAATTACTGAGATCACTGTCATTTTCTTTTTTTCCAGCTTCATCTAGCATAATGGCCATCCAGCAGGGCCTCTATGCTTGGGACTGGGTCATATTCGTCGCCATGCTAATCGGGACATTAGGCATTGGCATATACCATGCGTTGTCTGGAGGACGTCAGAAGACAACTCGCGAGTATCTTTTGGGTAACCGCAAACTTCACTGTTTCCCAACATCTATTTCCCTCACTGCCTCTTTCTTCTCGTCAATCCTGATGTTGGGTTTCCCAGCGGAGGCCTACACTAACGGTGGCCAATATTGGATATATGCTGTCGGCATTGCGCTTGGAGCCTTACTTGCCTGCATCATATTTGTACCAGTGTTTCATCCATTACAACTTACTAGTGTCAATGACGTAAGTAGTATTTAGTGATTGGAGTTTCATTTGAATTAGTCTATTAATAGTTTCTTCACGGGTCATGTCTGGATTTTTCATTTCTTCTCATCTGAATAGTATACAACACACCATGCAGGTTTATTTTCTTTAAAGGCGATCAGTTATCTACATGTGGTATGATTCTAAAGTCATGGTGCACCTTATATATTATATTACCTGTAACTGATTATTATTTCATGTGAATAATGATGGCCAATAGAGTTAAAATTACAGTGCCAATCACCACAACCCCAGTTGTCTTGATCGGCACTTTTGAATGAGAATAACGTGACATAAATACAGTGATGAACTCCCTAGCAAATATTGTCATCCATCAACTCCTCGGGGGGGGGGGGGGCTGTCTCCCCCAAGGGTGAAGCCCAAGGGGGAGAGAGCCCCCCATTGCCTTATAAGCGGAAAATAAATATAGGTCCTAGCGCTTTTCCAGACGCGCGGACCTACACATGCATGCATCAGTAAATGCTTGATGGGGGTTTTCTGACGCACCGATGTGTACATTGTCATAGAAACGGCCGTCCGCATGCACGCAAGTGCTAAGTTTGTCTTTATAGCTTCATGGTGGATCGATGATAAATATACCGTGGTCCTTCACCTTTATTTATTCTCAGTAATAATGCATCTGGAGATTCTCCATTTTCCATTTAACAGTACCTACGCCAGCGTTACCATTCTCGATTTGTGGCCATTTTAGGCAGTCTGTCTGTTGTTGTTGGAATGGTAAGTTCACTTGTTTTTGGCAATTAGGTGGTGCTTAACCTTTTGTTAAACATTCATGAAAATAATGCGGGCAATACACAAGCTCTAGGCTGTTGATATTCTTTGGGATTTATAGTATTCGAGATTTATAACCCTAGAGATTCGTATTGTAGCCTGCACCTTATTTGTCATAATAAGCCTTTAACTATAATCGACTAAACTGTACATATCTCAGTAAAGAATTTCAGGCATTTTTGTGTTAACAACTCCTGGCAAAAGAGCTAAGAGAGCAAAAGAACATATTGAAAGTTAAACTAACCATACTTAACCTTTATGTTATCAACAAAAAGCCAGTATCTTCAATCAAGTCTAATTGTAATGTTTTCATTAATGGTTTCAGCTCCTGTACACATCTATAGTTTATTTTGCACCTGCAACTGCATTTGAAAGAGGTAAGCGTTGCTCATTTTTTCTTTTTCAATTAGGGAATTCTGTTATTACTTTTGTATGACTTTTGATAGAAAAGTGTAAATACACAATCCCCCAAAATGGAGTTTCTCATCGCAGATATCATAAGAAAGGAAAGTCATTGAAAAGAATACAAATCATACCACAATAGAATTAACCACGGTACTGATTTATTGGGCAAAAACAAATTGTGTTTTTAAATACCCGACCGACTCTAGCAAAACAATTTTTTAAAATCTCATTTTAAGAATTCTTAAGTAATTTGTCAAATCTTTCATTACTTTTTGTCCATTTCACATACTTTCTTTTTGTATTTTTCATAGATAATCTTCAATATTTCTATGGATCTCGACTCATAGCCTAATATGAAAATTTTTGTTTTCTTTTTCTTTTTTTACCTTTCTTATTTGTTTTTCATAATTGTACCATGCAACTTACAAATATGACTTATCTACTCATACATTTCTATTCAAAATCTAAAAAAAAAACAACAACAAAAAACTTCCCGAACCTACACATTTGAGCCATATAACTGGAAACACACACTTATTTCTTTTGACTTAGTTATAATACTACCAGATTACTTTGCTATTAAGATTAATTCCTGTGATGTCTAAGAACGTGCTACAAAATGAAGAGATAAAGGTTCATGGTAATCTGTCTCTCTTCATGCGAATGAGAATGAGAACATCAGCTAGTTTTAAGTGAACGTTCATGATGATATCATGTTGCTTTAGTCCGAGATCTTGGTTTAAATTCCTTTTTGGTTGACTTGATAAAATGATTTAATCATAGTTATGTTCCCATTTAGGAAGCTGCAATGTTAAAGGTTTTGGGTTACCACGCTAGGGTCTCTGATTAAACCAACTTGCTTAAGCTTGAGATAAGAGTAAAGAGCATGCCCCTACTCTGAAATAATCAGTTCATGCATATTCTATATCTCTATAAGGATAGTATTAAGTTAAGGGTGACCATGCCGGTAAGCAGTACTCTTCACATGTTCACATAGTTGAAGCACATTGTCTGATTACGAAACTGGGACATGTATATTCACTCATGGGATCGAGTCACCTCTCCCATTATAGTGCCATTTAACTACAGGAAGGGAAAATTCAATCACACTTAAAGCACATTGTCTCATACTGTGTTTTTCAGTGACAGGATTTCCAACCGAGGCCTCTATTGTAATAATGAGTGCAATAACGATTATCTACACAAGTATAGTAAGTATGCTATCATTTGATACATAGATTTCTGTTAAAAATCATCACACTTAGCTTCTTGAATGACTACCCCGGCACTAATAGATTTGGAGGAGTCATAACCCCGGCCCTTATACAAGAGAGGCGCAAATTCAAGATCTAGTATTTAGTGCTTAAGAGTTATTTCAGCAACCCGTTACTCGCAGCACTTATCTGAAACTGGCGCTTGGGCGAAAAAATAAAAAGGTTTCCATATGACCTCAGCTCAAAGGGGCCGACCTTAAGATTTTTTTGAAGATTTTTTTTGAAGATTTTTTCCTAATGTTTTGAAGATTTTTCTCAAATTTTGCCGATTTTTTTAAGGGTTTTTTCTTCTAATTTTTTTCAGATTTTTTTTTCAGTCTCTTTATTCGAATTATATACTCGTATTTTCCCATCATTTTATGAAATTCTATGCAGGAAACCATCATTTCTTATAATAACCAGTGAAAACGTAGAAGAGTAAGACTAAATGAGGCGTTAAATACTAAAGAAAAATCTTACCTACCGATCTCAACTTTTTGGAACATGTTACCGGAAAAACACCTTTTTTTTCCCCTATTCAAAACTCCTGCCCTCACATGGTAGCATCAAGTCTTGAGGACTGCACTGTTAATTTGGTGTTTAGCAACCAAACACCAGTGTTTAGGATCTAAACACATAGGTAAACACATTCTTGTCCCACTTTTCTAAACACATTTTCAGGCTAAACACATTTAGCTTTAAACATGTTTAGGTAAGATGTGTATAGCTTTGGGTAGTGTTTAGCTTTGGGAAGTGTTTTGGTATTTGGTGTTTAGCTTCGTGAAGTGTTTAGATACATAGTGTTTAGCTTTAGGAGGGGTTTAGATAGATAGTGTTTATCTTTAAGATGTGTGTAGATAGATTGTGTTTAGCTTTAGAAGGGTTTAGATAGATAGTGTTTAGCTTCAGAAGGGGTTTAGGTGGAATGTATGGGGCCAGGACTCTATTTATCATCATTTCAAGGGGTTTAGATGGAATGTTTGGGGCCAGGATTTTATTTATCATCATTTCAACATCATTCTTTTTTATTATCCCCATGTGTAAGTACATCGTTGCTCTCATGGTAACATCATGGACAGAGTGTTTGCCCTAATCTGGACCTGTGAGTAATAGTGGAGGACGGTCTGAGGGGATGGGGGACGGACTGAGTGGGTGGGGACGGACTGAGGGGATGGAGGGTGGACTGAGGGGATGGGAAACTGACTGAGGGGATGGAGGACTGACTGAGGGGGTGAGAGACGGACTGACAGGTTTGGGACGGACTGACGGGATGGGGTTACAGACCGAGGGGTTGGGGGCGGGCTGAGGGGATGGGGGCGGACTGAGGGGATTGAGGACAGTCTGAGGGGATGGGGGACGGTCTGAGGGGATGGGAGACGGACTGACGGGTTGGGGATGGACTGACGAGATGGGGTTACAGACCGAGGGGTTGGGGGCGGGCTGAGGGGATAGGGGCAGACTGAGGGGATGGAGGACAGTCTGAGGGGATGGGGGACGGTCTGAGGGGATGGGAGATGGACCGAGGGGTTGGGGGACCGACTGAGGGGTTGGGGGACAGACTGAGGGGACCGACTGAGGGGTTGGGGGATGGATTGAGGGTTTGGGGACGGACTGAGGTAATGGAGGGTGGACTCAGGGGATGGGGGACAGACTGAGGGGATGGAGGATAGACTGAGGGGATGGGGGATGGACTGTGGGGATTGAGGATGGTCTGAGGGGATGGGGGACGGACTGAGGGGTTGGGGATGGACTGACTGGATGGGGGACGGTCTGAGGAGATGGGGTTACAGATCGAGGGGTTGGGGGCGGCCTGAGGGGATGGGGGCTTGACTGAGGGGATGGAGGATGGTCTGAGGGGATGGGGGACGGTCTGAGGGGATGGGGAACAGACTGAGGGGTTGGGGGACAGACTAAGGGGTTGGGAGACAAACCGAGGGGTTGCGGATGGACTGAAGGGATGGGGGACAGACTGAGGGTATGAGGGACAGAGTAGGAGGAGTGGGTAGGAAGGTAGGGGTTGTCCCTGGGGACTTGGATACGGGAGGAGAGGTGGGAGAAGTGGGTAGGGAGGTAGGGGTGGTACCTGGATACTTGGATACAGGAGGAGAGATAGGAGAAGTGGGTAGGAAGGTAGGGGTGGTCCCTGGAGGCTTTGACATGGGAGGAGTGGTAGGAGAGAACTGGGTAGGAAGGTAGAGGTGGTTCCCAGAGACTAGGGTATTGGAGGAGTGGTGGGAGAATCGGATATAAAGGTAAGGGTGGTCCCTGGAGGCATGGATACCAGAGGACAGGTGGGAGAAGTGGGTATGAAGGTAGGGGTGGTCCCTGGAGACATGGATACGGGAGGACAGGTGGGAGAAGTGGGTAAAAAGGTAAGGGAGGTTTTTGGACGCCCCTGACCCCTCTAGCCCCGTTACACCTTTTGAGCTTCTAAATGTGGTGATGAGCAAGCTAGGGGACGTGTCTGGACGCCCCCGACCCCTGTACCTCCTGACACACCTTTTAAACGACCCCGGATCATTGTGTGCAGCAGAGATGTCACTTTTCCTAACTTTTTAGGAATTCTGAATTCTTAGATTTATTTTCTGTAGGCACTTCCTATTGAGAGGCCAGAAAATTGAGATGTTTTCCGAATTTTCATTGATCAGTGAGTGGCATCCCTGGTGCAGCCTGGAAATTGTTAGGACACTCCCAACCCCTCCGACCCCCTCTCAAACCTTTTGAGCCCCCAACATACATAACTCCATTACAACAAAAACTTCATTACAATGAGGTTATTAATCATGTGTCTTTTAACTATAAAGATAAATTATTTTATTGAGTGCACACTTTGACATTTTTCTTTTATTCTTTTTACATTCTTGAATAATTAAATTAAAAATGTTTAGGGACAGGGCTTATATGGAGTTTGAATAACTTATAGGTTGACTTGCCTTTTGAGTGGTGGTTGAGTACTTTTCACTGATTTCTGGCTCTCTGTAGAATTAGGTCAATTAGAACCAAAGTTATCACCTTTTAACATCTTATGCAAAAATGTCTAAAAGTTCCAAAATTTTCTTGGCAGAACATGGCTCCAATCACCCGAAATTGAATTTTGTCCCTGCATTCTGGTTATAATGTTGCACGACCCTTTGTGTGCAAAAATATGCTTTTTCGGATCAGGTATAGAGGACCAACTGACTTTAGGGCCGAAACATAATTATCATTTTATTAGATTAAGAGGCCAGCTGGACGACCTCATGTTTGTATTATCATTAAGACAATTAGAGCCAACTAAGGGACATAGGGTAGTTGAATGGCCTCATTTCTACATATAATCACAATTATCTCTCTCTTAAAAGTAACTTTTCTATCATTTGAAATATAAAAGATCAACCTTCTGTATTTCTCTTGTCCCCTGGTATTAAGATTGTCTATACCCATATAAATACCTATTCTTGTTCAACACTAAACATATTTTTTTCTGAAGACAACCCCATACACAAAAAATGCATTTCACAGATTGCTTGTAATCAAATAAGAATGGGAATAGACAGTCAGAACTTAGGTCTGGGCCACAATTTCTCTGTATCTAATGGCAAACTGTAATGCATGTAAAACCCCACATATAAGCTGCATTATATAGTCCATTTCTGAGGACTGTTATGGCTAAAACAGGTTTTGTCACTCGTTTCCCAGACCTCCAGAGCCGGGAGGTTAGGCTCCGTTGACCACCCCCAATAGGGAGGTTTAGCAATCACAATGTATGTCACTTTTTTCCTAATTTTACGTATATGCACCAATGTTGTAGGTATGCTACGCTTCTATGTTATATTGCCCACATAGTGCTTGCTAAACCTCCTGCACCATCACACCAGCTTGGTGCAGTGGGGCTGACACCTGTGGGCACCACCTTTATTTGATATCATTGAGTAGGAGCAGAGACTCTTGTTGGCAGCCAATGCGAAGTGTAATGTTGTTCATCACGGGGTGATAATGCTCAGTGATTATGGTAAGGCCTTCTGGTGATAGCATAAAAATCTAGGAATTTGAATATTTCTAGTCAGGGTGTGCAATTAAAAATCCAAAGCTTAATGGTCCAATTTAGGCTCCTGGTTGCCTAAATTGGACCAGTTGGTATTCTAAATGGACCAATGTGCATTATTGTTCTCTATTTCCTTATACTTTCAATATATTGAAAAATATATAAAACTAGGGAACTTTTAATATATAATATCACATGTCCTCTTGCTATTTCCATCATTATCATATGAATTTTCTCTGTACTGGAGTAAGAAAAAGGTTACACTTTGATTCAATTTAGAAAACTAGGCCAAGACCCCACCGAGTGATCCAATTTAGGCAACTAAATTGGACCCAATATTACAACTATGGTCCAATTTAGGCAACTCAAACTTTCCATCTTTTTCATTCATAGTTTTTTTTCCAAAACATGACAATGGTTTTTAAGGCTGGGAGGGCTGCTCGGCATTCTTATCAGTGAGCTCCGACTTAGGATACACTGAATAGTGTTTATAAGTCAGGGTGTGTCTTATCTGCAGGGTCGTACATATATAGACTGTAAGAAATAGCAAACAATTCAGGTATACTGATTCAGACCATCATTTCGTCATCTTAGTGCAAGAACGTAGATGTCCTGTCTGAATGGGTCTTAAAAATATTTTCTAAAAATCACATCTAGAAAAAAAAGAGGTGTGAGGTCTCGAACCCACAACCTTTTCTGTATTACACAAGTGTGATAACCATTATACTATGAGAACTCTTCAATTAGCCTAGGTGATATCATAGATCAGTGTGTGCAAGTTTGAATTCCTCACTTTTGGAAAACGATTTACATAAATCTTAAAGGAGAGAAATGATTGCATTTGGCACTACCTTTGTTACATGTCGGAGTATAAGTGAGAAAACCTCCTTGGATGTGGAGATTATAATCTCCACCTTCATGGATGCCTCTGAGCTGTTGTGTTCCAATATAAAGATCTGATGAATTTCAACATAAAATGAGTAACTTCAATCTGTGAATGCTCAGACACAGGATTTGTAACAGCAGAATGGCAATCATTCCACATTTAAAGGAAAAGACAATCCTATTTTTATGTTTTATGTTGATTGTATTAATGCATATAAAATGAGCCATTATTATTATTATTATTATTATTATTATTATTATTATTATTATTATTATTATTATTATTATTATTATTATTATTATTATTATTATTATTATTATTATTATTATTATCATAGCCACTAGTCACATGATATTTCTCATATGACAACTTGATCATACACATATCTCTAGTATGACACTGTCCTGGGATGTGGGGTCTCTATTCAGCCACTACCCCGGATTGTGGGAACCTGTCATCTTTGTGTTTGAAATGGATAGCTAATGAAAACTTCAGTGACTTTACATTTGTTCTATTCTATACCTAACATCCAGGGCATAACTGTGAGGGGGTATCACGTCTGTTTCCAGCATGAAAATCTTTTGGATTTGTTTCTCAAATAATTAATCATGGATCAAGATGAAGATCTATGTGTCTGAGCAGATGTGTCTGAGCTGTTGTGCTCCAATCATATAAAATTATAGCGCTTATGAATTTAAATACAAAAAACATGAGATGAATTTCTGAATGTCCAGACTATGAGTGTATTGGCTGAATCATAATTATTCGACTTTTAAGAAGCTATGTACAGCCCTTGTCATGTAGACTAGTCTCTTCCCTATTCTTTATCTAATAGCCCTGCTGTAGGAAGAACAAATGTACATTCATGTCAGTCCTCCTCCTGGCTTATGGGGTCTTCAGTCAGTCCCCAAATCATGGCTCCCAGGTGCAGCTTATGTATATATGCAGGATTTTACCTTTACAGACTGTAAGGGGTGGTAACCCTGTGAGGCCCCAGGTGCACCTTATATACAGGGTTTTACCTGTACAAACTATAGTAAGGTATGGGAACCTAGTCAGGCTCCTGGTGCGCCTTATATACAGGGTATTACATATACAGACTGTGGTAAGGAATAGGAACCATTTCAAACTCTAGGTGCGCCTTATATATAGGGTATCACATGTACAGACTGTGATAAGAAATAGGAACCTTGTCAGGCTCCAGGTGCGCCTTATATACAGGGTATTACATATACAGAGTGGAGTTAGGGGTGGGTACCTTGTCAAGCCCAAGGTGCGGCTCGTACCTACCTAAAGTGCCTCTTGCTGTACTCTGTATGATGCTAAACTTATTCATAAAATATCTTGCATCCTATGATTCACACAATCTAGGTGTTAATGTGATGACAGGTCTAAGGAGCTATTGCCATACATGCAAATGTAACTATTCTGTTTGTTTTATGGTAATCTGATTTATTTCTCCCTTACGGTTTATTATTAGCATTTTCAAGGGAGATTAGCATCTTCGAGGTTGTTTTATGGTAATCTATTTCTAATCTATAAATACCCTAGATAAAACCCTCACATGGCTCACATACACAGATACATGTTCTAACATCATGGATGTAGTTTTACTGGTAGAATTGTCTCTTTGAAGCACATGATGCATCTGTAACATGTCTATGACTTTGATATGCATCCAAGATACAGTATTACAGTTAGCAAGTGCAGGAGTCAGGATTCCCATTCAACATAGTCACCCAAACTTAAAAATGAGTCGCGTGCTCAGTGAGCAAGAGTGGCAAAGGTGTGTATGTAGAAGTGGGTAGGGTGGTATAGGGAGGGCCTTTGCTGGTTGGCTGGAGGAGTGATGGATGGTGTGGGTAAAGAGATCCAAAGAGGCCAGTGACAGTTGGCTGCTATGCATTGAGGGACAGGAAGACCAAAGAGTGGGTAGGGAGGTAGGGCAGTCTCTTGGGGCACTTGGGGCAGGTAATATGTGTGGACCACTAAATTTGACATATTGACATGGCCAATTCTTAAATTAACATGTGGCACAGGCTTTAGTGGAATGAGATGAAAAAATTAGTGACATGACGGGGACTTACTTGACATGTGACATTAGCATTTCTTAAAATCGACATGTGACATGGCCCCCCCATCCAGAGCCCCCAGCTAGGCAGGAGGAAGGGCAAAGGCAGTGGGTAGAAAGATAG
Source organism: Acholoe squamosa (assembly GCA_949317995.1). Classification (NCBI taxonomy): domain Eukaryota; kingdom Metazoa; phylum Annelida; class Polychaeta; order Phyllodocida; family Polynoidae; genus Acholoe; species Acholoe squamosa. The sequence continues at coordinate 67,682,784 of OX439046.1, read as the reverse complement.
GAGGTGGTCTAAAAGAATAAAATAAACATGTCATACTCTGACTTTTGGTGTAGCTTACTGGCCTTTAAGCTGTAATTAGTCTAAAGTGACAAGTTTGTGAAAACTATGATTATTTCAGATCATCCTGAGCTCAAAATGCAATACATTTGAACTATCATTGCCGTTCGTTCCTCATAGGAACGATCGGCTCTGTACTTGAATGGACCCTTCTGAAACACATGCCAGTAGACTTGATCCAAGTCCTAGCCCTCTAGCACTATTATTCATAGTTTGACCTGGGTCTCCTCACCCAGAACCACTGCACCACCCCTATCTTAAAGACCATTGCAGGTCCAAAGCGGTGCTTGCTCACTCTCCCTGTATATCCCAGTCCTATAGGTACAGTATGGTGTATACCTATACATGGAGTGATTTATGCAAATTAGTGCTCTTGCTTGAGCTATGGTGGTGCTGGTGGTGAATCCTGGTCCCTGAAGTGGTGGCAGAGGCCACAGGAATAGCCCTGCGTTCTAATACAAAGCACTGCTCCTTCATAATCCTCTGCATTGGTCATTGACCCCCCCCCCCCTCTGAACAAAGCTGGTTCTACAGTGGTGAATGTGGTGGTTATATGAGTCCACCACCTCCATGTTTCTAAAACGTGTAAAACCTATCCCTAATGTCCCCTGGCCTACAGCTAATACCAATTAGCTGTAGGCCATGGGTATAGGTACAACAGCAAAATTTTGAACTTTAAAAGTTATTAGATACCTGATTCTATTGTTTCCCATGTAAAAGTTATTAGGTGGATGTTAGTGGCCATAGGGACACCTCAACTACCCGGTTCTATTGTTTTCCATGTGTGTCGGCCATCTTGGTTTTCAGAAACACAGGGATCTAGCCATGTATGGTCAATTTTGATATTTCAAAGTTATCAGGTGGATGTTAGTAGCCATAGGGACACCTCAACTACCAAATTCTATTGTTTTCCATGTGTGTTGGCCATCTTGGTTTTCAAAAACACAGGGATCCAGGCCATATGTGATGAATTTTGATCTTCAAAAGTTATCATATGGATGTTAGTGACCATTGGGACACATCAACTACCCGATTCTATTGTTTTTCATGTGTGTCGGCCATCTTGGTTTTCAGAAACACAGGGATCTAGCCATGTATGGTCAATTTTGATCTTTCAAAGTTATCAGGTGGATGTTAGTAGCAAAAGGGACACCTCAACTACCAAATTCTATTGTTTTCCATCTGTGTTGGCCATCTTTGTTTTCAAAAACACAGGGATCCAGGCCATATGTGATGAATTTTGACCCTCAAAAGTTATCAGATGGATGTTAGTGACTATTGGGACACCTCAACTACACGATTCTATTGTTTTCCATGTGTGTTGGCCATCTTGGTTTTCAGAAACACAGGGATCTAGCCATGTATGGTCAATTTTGATCTTTCAAAGTTATCAGGTGGATGTTAGAAGCCATAGGGACACCTCAACTACCAAATTCTATTGGTTTCCGTGTGTGTTGGCCATCTTGGTTTCAAAAACACAGGGATATGTGGTGAATTTTGATCTTCAAAAGTTATCAGATGGATGTTAGTGACTATTGGGACACCTAAACTATCCGGTTCTATTGTTTTCCATGTGTGTCGGCCATCTTGGTTTTCGGAAAGACAGGGATCCAGTCCATATATGGTCAATTTTGACCTTCAAAAGTTATCAGATTGTTGTTAGTGACCATTGGGACACCTCAACTACCCGATTCTATTGTTTTCCATGTGTGTCGGCCATCTTGGTTTTCGGAAAGTTAGGGATCCAGGCCATACATGGTCAATTTTGATGTTTTGAAGTAATCAGGTTGATGTTAGTAGCAATAGGGACACCTAAACTACCAAATTCTATTGTTTTCCATGTGTGTCGGCCATCTTGGTGTTCGGAAACACAGGGATCCAGGCCATACATCGTGAATTTTGATCTTCAAAAGTTATCAGATGTTAGCATGCTGGTATATGCGTCCACCACCTCCATGTTTAAGTTTGAATGTTTTTCCTTTACAATCTTAGTTGAATTTGCCTTAATCATAGCTCCTAATTTTTTTTCTATTAATGTGTACGGCATTACAGCTATGCTGTGTATTTCTGTGATTATAATAATTTTGTTTTAAATGATAAAATATCATGAAACTACCAGATTAAATTTTGAATCAGTATAATTGTATGGCAATATAAAAATGTCTATTAAGACAGTGGCCATGTCAAATCCTAAATTCTGATCCTAATATCCTTATCCTAGATATGGACCCTAAGATTTCAGCTGAATCAATATCCTGATCCTAATATCCTATCTATTGCCCCTGGTTGAAGCTTATGATTTGCATTTGTTCATAGAATCCAGATAACTATTTGCGCTCCCTGTCAAATTAGGAAGGGGGGGCATATATTTACAAGTAGGTCCATTGATTGGAAACAGCCTGCATATTGTCGTGAGTCATTTTTTTCCAAAGTATTATATGGGGAGGGTGCAAAAGTGGCTAGAGTCATGTAACCTAATATTTGAATACCTTCTATGTATTCTATTGTGACAAAACACAGCAAAACATGTACACAAAAGACTTTTTTCAAGATTTTATAAAAAAATGTTTTATTCTTAGGTAAAAACGAGTCTTTCTTAACATAAAAGAAATGTAACTAACAAACATTTTTATTTGGTCGATAAAAACATTGAAATTATTATTTTGTTCAAAAGAAAAACACTGTTTATAAACGTTTTTTTTTATGTAATAAAAATGTTGCCAATTGAAATGTGTGTACATGAATGTGGGTATTAAAAATTCATCAACTAAGGCAAAAGTTATGTCATCTTTAATTTTGATAGCAAGTTCTCAAAATCAGGGTATGTACTACATGTAAGGTGCATCCCATATGCGACCTGATGAAGTAATGGAATAATGATTGATGTGAAAGGTATAAGGCTCGAGTGCTGGTATATCTAGGCTATCAAACCTGCATGCCTTCCATGTCAATCCTTAGTGCATTTATACTACAAATAAAAAAAGATCAATAAACATAAAGTTAAATACAAGCTGAAAAGAGAGAGTCTACTGCCATGGCCAAGAATCGTAAAAAGGTTATGATTTGGAGCAGGACGTGCTATCCACTATACCATCAGCACTGGCTGGGTGGGCCTAACAACCATAGCTTTCTGTACATTTACCATGACGGAAAGGAGCAGGGAGTTTGCAGTTAGGAGACAAAGCCATAGTGTTATAGGGTAGGTTTCATGGGGTAGTGGATACAGTGCTGCACTCCAAGTCTATACATTAATTGTTCAAGCCCCACTTTTGACTATGGATTTCTGGTCAGTTTTAACATGAAAAAATGTGAGTGTTACACTCAGAAAATATGTCTAACACTTAGAACTACACTTGAAACACATGTGACAAACTGCTCAAAAATATATACAACTATGAAATATCTAATATTGCATCAAGGCCTAATGCAGCTTCAAACGATCTGATGAATGTAACATAAATCTGATGAAAGTAACATAAATCTGATGAACGTAACACTTATGATTGTGTTCATTTTACAGCAGAACGATAATCTACATTGACAACATTCTTACACAAGTTGGTGCAGTGCACTACTTGGGTACGCAATTGATATTTGTTTTCACTGTTATGGAGGAATTAGGAATATTACAGCTAAATTATCTATGTGAATCCGATTTATGTAACATCAATCTGATGAAAGTAACATCACCATTTACTGTAATTTATCACACTTTGAAGTGAAATTTCAGAAATCAAATGACAAGGTGCTGTAGAGCCCCCAACCACACACAATGTCAACTGAATTTCTTCTTTATCTGCCTTATATTTCTATAAAAAATAATTCCCCAAAGAAAATAGCCTTAAAAGGGTCACTTTCCTACCCCTCTTTGGGCCTCATTTATGGAGAGAAAACCATAAGATATTCAGGTTTTTGCATACCTGCTCCAATATATGGGTGTCAGACTTCCACTTACTGTCAAAAGACTAACAGAAAATCATTTTATTTATTTAGATATTCACTTTTTTAGATAAAAATGTGATTTTGTGAGGAAAATTCTATTTTTAAAGATTCTCACCAAATAATGAAAAAAATTGAAAATTTTCTTGGAAATCAAACGTGATGTAGGCAAGTATCTTTATAATGTGTTGTATGAATTGCAAAATGGCTAATTGCATTGTGAATAGAGAAAGAATTTGAATGAAAATAATTTTTCTCAGGGGACATTGATTTTTTGAAAGCAAAATGTGGGAAAATTCAGCAAAAAACAGGGAAAATTGTATTAATTTTCTGGAGCCCCACCCATATATATATATATATATATATATATATATATATATATATACATATATATATATATATATATATAATGTATGTATATAATGAATTACAACAAGCATTTAGCTAGATGCACTTACCCTGTGTCTCAGTATGCCTCCAGGTTCTGACTGTGTCAAACTGCTAACTGCCACCTGTGCTCTGCTCCCATTGGCTGAACTATATAGGTCACTGGTTTGTGGCTATGTGGGTCAAGGTGTGGGTGTGTGTCACATCTTACATAACACTGGGTGAGGGTAATATATGGGTCAACCAGACTAGAGCCATTGTACCCAGTCACACCTTTGCAGTCAGGAAGAATAGGCCTATAAGGGAGTGGTCATTTATTATCAACAGGGGGGGTGGTGGGTTTGAGGGGTGGCCTAAAAAATTCTGACCCCTCTCGGGGGGGGGGTAAAAAAATTTTGACCCCTCTTGAGGGGGGGCTAAAAAAATTTACCCTCTTTTTAGCAAAAAAGCCTGCACGCTACTATAGATCAAAGAGAGGGCGCGTAAACTCTCCGCGCCTCTGGCGTGGGGGGGGCGCAAAAAACTTTTACTGCCGTCGAGGGGGGGCGTAAAAAACCCACCGCCCCCCCCTGTTGAGAAATAATGACCATTCCCTAATAGGGGTCAGTTGTAAATGACTAGCGGTGGATGTAGCACTGGTGGTACTAGCAGCTAGGCACATGTGTATTCATGGAACCATGTAGTATAGTGGGACTAGTCTAGGGTAGGGTGGGCCTGTAATAGATAAATGATACCTTAATATATTTATAAAAGTGGTACCTTCTCTCCTCGGTCTTACTCCTCCCCTCCTTACCCACTCCTCCTTCACCTCCTCCCAAACACCATGTAGATAATGTCATGTGTATAACCAAACACCATTTTTGCAGTCTTTGTAGACCCCTGCTTTCTCCCTCTACATTTGTACCTAGCGCCAACATATTGGCACAAGTAACCACTAGAATGGCCCTGAACTTGTCACTCTGCAAGCACATGTTTCAGACTAGAAAAACGCAACCCATGTTTGGAGAGTGAATAGTATTTCCAGTTCATATCAGGTGGAACAGGGGCATAGTGGGAGTGAAATATAGTAAACTACCACTATGCTTTGCTGCTTCCTCTACTGCTTTGCGTATGGTGGTGCCCTGAGTGTTTATACCTCAGGGAACCAGAGTATCCCCCTCCACCTTTGCCTGCCGCCTGCCTCAAGTTTATGGTGCTATTACCTAGTGTGGGTCATCCACACTAATGGTGCTACCACCTAGTGTGGGCCATCCACACTAATACTCAGCTCACTGATGCTGCCCTTTGCCCATTTTCTGTATGTCAGGGGTCTACAACTTTCAGTAGAAAATACAAAATAAATTGTACCAGGTGAGCATTCACCTGTCAGATTTACATCAAAATCGTTGAACTGTCATAGAGGACTAACAGAATAAGATAAACCTTCGATTGAAGATGCCAGTTCAAGGCCTGTAGCTCAGTGGTAGAGCATTGTCTTTCTGAGGGTCCCGGGTTCGAGGCCCAGAAGGCTCAAACACCACTTTCGCTGTTCATAAAATATGTATGTGATTCATTTAACCGGGTAGGGAGTAGTATCAGAAGAGGCTGATTTGAAACTATGTACTTGTATCTTGAACAGGGTGGAATCAAAGCGGTGATTTGGACAGATGTGTTCCAGGCATCACTTATGTTTGTTGGTCTTCTCACCATCTCCATCACAGTAAGTGTTGTAATCATATATTAGTGTGCAGCCAGGGGAAAAGGGTCCCCCAAGGAAAAAGTAAACTTCTAGAATCAGGTCATGAGCTTTCCAATGATATAATGCATAAGCAAATATCTCGAAATCCTATCGAAATCTCGAACAAGCTCTAACTTGCATATTTCTTGAGATATCTCTGATAATAAGTATTTTTTCTGCCTTGAAAAACTTTCTTTTTACATTCCAAATTTAGAAGGTATATGCGCCAAAAATGGAAATTTCCCTTAAGGACTACTGTTTTTCCACATGAAAAGCTAGTATAAAACAATTTTTGGTCTAATTTTCACTTTTCAGGCCAAAGTAGCATCCCCCTGGAGGCCAGAGTAGTTACTTATCCCCTTGGGCGGTCCTTCTAGCTTGGCTGCTCTAAGTCATGTGTCCTGCTTCTTTAGCTAAAGATATAAAAAGAGATACGCGGAAGGGAGCTCCACTGGACGTTTATTTTTTTTTTACTTAAAAATAATCTTCACTAATTGTTTTTTAGTATAACTTGCGATTGTCTGTGATATTCGCAGTGAAAGCCCCACTATAGACTCAAACTCCAAATTGAAAATATGATTTCGGAGACATTTCTGTTGACAGTGACAGTCAATAATGTCGGGAATGTCATAAGAAGAAAACGGCTGTCCATGTGTTCCCGGTCACCAGAAAGAACTGTATGACCGTGGGTGTTTTGGATGTAGCCTTGTCCCGGGAGCCTTGTATGGACTCTGCCGTGTTCACTACAGCTCAAGACTGCCCCATGAGTAATACCCAGTGTGGAAGAACTCTCGTTATACTTTGTCTATATCCTACATGCAAGCTGTCATAACACTACATTGTGCATATATATATGGTACCTTTCCTCCAACAGGCCATCACTAAAGTAGGTGGTATATCAGAGGTGTGGGAGATCTGTGGACGGTGGGAAAGATTAAACATTATTGAGTAAGTACATTGATACTTCCTTATCAAAAAGTGGCCTCTAAAAGATTCACATGATTTTAATTGGGATGTTTGCTTCAAGGAAATAGGAAATATGAATGCTGCTCTATAGTCAGAAGCCAAAAGATGCCTAATAAAGAGGTGCGAGTCATTTGGGAAAATATTTTTAGACTTGAATTAGGATAATTTAAGCAAACCGAATTCAAATGTGTTGTATGCCGATACTTAATTATTTGGCATACAGCCTAAATCCAAGATAGCCACCAATCGATCCCGTTTCAGCTTCAGATTCTAGGATTATCCCCTGAAAACATGACTTGTGTCGGCCATCTTGGATTTGGAGCATAATATGATAAGGTGTCAGTATACAACATATACAAATTCTGCACACTCAAAATACCCTAATTCAACTCTAAAAACATTTCTACCCAAAAATGATTCAACCTTTCACATATTCTGAAATCAGATACAGACTTGTAAACCTTGCAGGACAGAGATGCAAAGCTAAGCAACTCAGACATTTAACAAAATGATTAGGGTTCTGTCAAGCAATGGATGTAATGAAAATAATATTGCAAACTTGCCAATTTTCTGTAATGCTTCCATCGTCGACAGACAATCTGCTATTTACTAGCACATGTTATTCAATAAAATTCAATAGGCATAATAAAGAGGCAAGCTTGATAGATTATGTTCGATATTGTCCTTAAGATATGCCAAATCATCACTGGTCCTAAGAAGAGGATTGATAACTCTATATATGATTCTGAATGGTGTCCTAGCCTTAGAAGTTCTCAAGACATACAAAAATCCTTAACAAATTGTCAGATTCATTGTAAGCATTCAAAACCTCTTGACTCAAGCGATAGTAGCTGTATGATATAACCCTATCTTTTTTCTATTCCTTGCAGTCCAAGTCCAGATGTCACCCAGCGTTTTACCTTCTGGTCACTAACAATAGGAGTGGCCTTCTTTGACATGAACAGATATGGCGTTCAGCAAACTGCCATTCAGCGCTACTGTTCTCTACCTACATTGTTCCAAGCCAGACTGTAAGCTCAGTATATTTAATAAGCTAACAGTACGTGGGTCTTTGATGGGATTTTGGCATTAGTAGATGTATTGTAGATCATTCAAAAACACTGACTCCCGATGATGCCAGTGGATCCAACCAAAGTCAAAATCGGACCCATTTTAAGAGATTTTTTAGAGAAATAATGGGTCTAATTTCACATTTATTTCATGGTGGTATCCCGATGCATTTCCCAAAATTCCCCAAAACTAACTTTTAAAACAATTTGACTGGACGTTTGCAAAATGGAAATTAGGAAGATGGCTGATTTGCACCCGATTCAAAATCAATTAAATCAGCTTCAGTGTGACACCTGCTTCAACACTAATGCTGCTTTGTATCATTTCAGCTGTGTGCTGGGGCTGGTTCCCTGGACAACAGTTCTCACTTTCCTAGCCTCACTGTCTGGTCTCACTGTCTTCTCATACTATGCCAAACAGGAATGTGACCCGCTCAGAGGGGGGCTCATTAGAAATGCCAACCAGGTGAGTAGCACGGGTCACGATACTTCAGTTATGAGAGTGGCCTGTGTAAGCATCTGGGCACTTATAAAGTTCAATACCTCAATGCCACCTGTCTTCATTCGAGACAGGCGCTTACAAATATAAATATGCATTCAGATTGACATCCGTACCCCATAATTCCTGGAGCTTATTCAAGAAGTACTGTTTTAATTGACCTTCATATTGCTTTTACAGTTGATCCCACACTTTGTGGCCGATACCCTGAATTACCCTGGTGTACAAGGTATTCTAATGGCAAGCCTGGTCTCAGCATCACTGAGGTAAGGAGTCATAGCTCTTGGGCCGATGATATCCGGACACGATTTCCTGAGAAACGGGATTATGAGAAACTGGACTTTATCTGGGAAACGAGACTGAGAATTATCCCCATGAGACTTTTTGAGAGACAGGACAGGCTACATGAAACTGGGAAACAGGACATTGTACATGATCTGGTAAACAGGACCTATAAGATTAAGTCCCATCTACCGGGAAAATGATTGTTCTGTTTATCAGAATCCCGTTTCCCAGAATATCTCATCCGAATAAGAACATGTCCTGTTTCTCAGAACAAGTCCTGTTTTTCATATTCCCGTTTCCCAGAAGATCTCGTCCGAATAAAAAGCTTATTCGGACGAGGATCTTGTCCGAATAGCCCAGGCCTATCTCTTGTCTCAAAGTTTATCAATGTTGTCAATGAAAATATCACAGAGTGATTAAACCATTGTCTAATGTGTCTGGAAGGCATTTATCAAGATGGTACAACTACAACATTTTCATATCGTGCTGGAATCCCTCACTCTAAAGCCATCACAGCCCTCTGTCTGGTGGTCACCAATGGTTGCAGTAGCATGACTGCCCTACCAACCCCTAAAATCAGCCACTCTACTTCTGAGGGTTTCAAATTGTAGTGGCTGTGGAAGGTCATACCATGTTGAGAAATGCCATACTGGTGGGGTTTGAAAATGTGTGTGAACTGCAGATTTCGACTTTTGCTTTTATTTGGAATGAGTACAACTAGATGGCTGAACAAGTTTTTCATGATTAGGAACCTTCATCATGATTAGGAATTAGCGCAATGTGCTCTCATAATTATGTTAAAATGCTTCCCCTGTAAACACTTTTTTGAAACAGTAATAATGCTCACAAAACTGACGATTAACGCTGTGGGATTTTGCATGGCGTCATTGTCTAGAAGGGTCAGAATGGTCACATGATCATCATGAATCTAACAGGGATCCTCATAAAACTGTGAACCACCGTTATCATATACCAAGAAGCCAGTGTAGTTTTTACAAGAAGCCCTAGGTGCAGTACGGTGCTCCAAGGAATCTCCATGAAAATAATGACATCTCTGTGAAAATAACAATGGAGCTCTCGCAATTTTGGGACGAGGATTCCATCATTGTTTCGACAAAGTTTTTTTACAGTGCATTCAATGATATTGTTGGTGCTTACCGGTGTCTGAGGCCGGCCACCAGCACTGTCTGTGATATCATGACCTCTTGACTTTATTCGCAGTCATATAACCATTCTGACTCGTCCAGGCCATGAAGCGTACCAACTATCAAAACTCCCAAAGCGTAAAACAAGGAATTTGGTCAGTTATGCAAGTATTAAGTCTGTGATGACTGTTCACAGAGCTGTAAAATGAGGAAAGAATAAATGTTTAGTAGATATCAGCTTTTATTCTTTTTCTATTCGTGTTCACTAAAAACCTATACACCACAAAGAGCAGTACACAAAAATCAACAGTCAAGAGCCCCCAGCCAATTCCTTTTAAATCACATCAAACAATAAGCTATGATAGGACGTACCATACTCAAAATCTAATTATGAACTTTATTCGAAGCTAAAGTTCAAGATGCTCAATGTCTTATAGTTTATCAAGAAAATCATGATTTTGCCTGAAGTGTCATAGTCAACAACTCTACAACAGGAAAATGGCAAACTGGATTTTACCTCTCTATGGTATTTCTCAACACGCTCTAACTAGAGCTAGTCAAATCTTCCCAGTAACATCTGGTACGACTTAGATACAGACGAGTCGTACAGAGCTATGTTTCCAGTCATACAATAAAGTTCCGTGCATCTTTTCCCATCCCACACCTCCTTTGCCAGTGCAGTGTTTCAATAGCCAACCAAATATACATTTCTAAAACCAAATTATGACTGTTGCAAAGTTGCAACCACTCCTATCCTGACATGGTCATTTAGAGAAATACATTAGAACATACTGATGACTTTTATAGAAACACCTGCCATTGTGGGAGAGTCAATTTGCTGCGATTGCTGAGGGAGGTATTTCTTGAGATTAGACCCCTTAAAATCGTAATGGGATCCCACATTCAAAGGTGATTACAGCCCTGCATCTAGTCATCACTTAGTATTAACAACCCCCAAGAAATATGTATCTTATAATTATGGAGACCATAAAGATCTGACGTAGTGCATTACCTATGAGCACCCATTCTGATTTTCAGGGTTTCAGGGCTTCCCTAGCCCACTTAAAAGGGTCTATTTCTCCTCTTTCTTATCCCCTCAGGATGTGTGTGGTGCACATATGTGCATGCACTGACACATCCCTCAGTGAAATTGTGTAATGTCGTTCTCGCCATGAATATGACCTTAGCTGTGGAAATGGCGTTAAACATCTATTACTCACTTACTCACTCACTCACTCACTCACTCAGGTTTCAAATTGTAGTGGCTGTGTCTAGTCATACCATCTTGAGAATTGCCATCCTGTATGACTAAAGGTACTCTGGAAAGCATTTCTAAAAATGGTACAACTGCACACGGCCAGTAAGATTTAAAACCCTCAAAATTAGAGTCAGTGACTGTAGGTAATGACTTCTTTTTATAGGGTTTGGTATGGCAGTTGCACTAGTGCTATTATTAGTGACCACTAAATGCAGTGAATGGCAGGAGAGTGAGTTATCCCACTATAATTTGAAGGGGTCTAGTTGTACCATCTTGAGAAATGCCTTCCAGAGATGCAGTGGCTGGATTTGTCGTACCATAATTATTGAGAAACGCCTCCAGTTTTAACATCGGCCTATCTCCCACTCTTTACAGTACCGCTTCTTCAGCACTCAACTCGAGTTCAGCTAATGTATGGAAGGACATATTCTGTCTCATTTGGCCAAAACTGTCTGAGTTTAGAAATGTACTTGTCACCAAACTTCTGGGTAGGTGACATCCAATTTCATCAATTAAATAAAAATCAATTGAAAAATCAATCAGATTTTATATGAATGGAATCTGTATATATTATTTCTTTTGATTCCTTAAAACCTGTGTGATACAAATCAGAAGGGCTTTACAGAGGGTGAATCAAAGAGACAGCACCCAAAGTATTTTACCTTGGTTCTATAGTAAGCCTAAGGGTTTGCCAAGATGAGTTTTGCCAAGATAAAGGATGCATTTAGCTGACATAACTGAGAAATTTTAAAATCTACCAGTAAATGGTACTAATTGCATTTAGGAGTGTACCCTCTTGTTAGGGTTTCAAATAATTACCAGTTGCCAGTAAATCTAACAAAATGTATGGCAAAGCACAGCATACCTACTATTACTATCGGCCTATCAGCAATAGTACTTTCACTATCAGCATATAATAGTAATTTTATAATTATTGGTATGATTGTAGGGAGGGTTTAATGTAAATAAACTCACTCCTAATCAAATGATATCATGATAAGTAGAGAACTTGACTGCATTTATTATTATACTGTACATTATACTATGTATGGCATCCATTATTGCCCACTACACTGTAGTCGTCTATAATAAGGGCTGTATCCACTGCGATGGATGGACCATCCGTCTCCCCTCATCCATTTTTTTCTCCATAGAAACCAATGATAAATGATACGGATGAAGCAGTGGATGCACCCCTATAGATGCAGTAGTACCACATCCAACCATCTTGTTGCTCCATATTGATTAGCATTACCAATGTTATATATATATATATATATATATATATATATATATATATATATATATATATACACACACACCAGTTTTCTTGAGTACAGGTTTCAGTAAGTTAGTAAGACAGCTTGCATAAAATGAGATCCATGTTTACAAAAGGGAACACTTTTCAATTTTAGTGGTGTTTTTCGGTGTTGTGTCGACTGGCCTTGCATTCCTCTTCATCAACCTTGGTGGTACAGTAGTACAGATGGTTGTTACATTCTTTTCCGCTTGTGGTGGGCCAACAACTGCCATGTTCCTGCTCGGCATCTTCTTCCCTTTTACCAACTGGATTGTGAGTAAATTGTCGCTAGAGTTATCAGGACAAGGGTCTCCTCAGTGTAAGGATTTTATACGGACGAGGTCATCTAAGAAACGGGACCATACACCGAGAGACCTGCAGTCTTGAACCTTTGTATAATGTGAGGTACTAATAGACAATTGCGAATGACAGTGGCATACATTCTTATCGATCCATCACAATGCGGAAGCCTCATTGACCCCTCTATCGATCCATCACAATGCGGAAGCCTCATGAGGGGTCAATGGATGACAACATGTTATTTGACTGGGGCTATTGCACAGTGTATTGATGCCATAAAACTTTAAAGGCTGCTGATGCATTAATGCATCATGCCCATCAGTCTTCATGATGCATTAATGAAGTGCTGGTGAGCAGACTGACCAGCACTTCATTAGTGCATCATGCCGACCAATGGGCATTTTTCACTCCTACATCTATGGCCCTTAAATTTTGAATATACAATACGTGTCTCATTCTGCCTTACATATCTTATCCCCTATAGGGAGCAACAGCAGGTGGAGTGAGTGGCTTCATCTTTGCCCTGTGGATGGGATTTGGTGCCTATTCAATAAGTAACCAGAGAGTTTTCCTGCCCTCTACAATAGCGAACTGTTCAATGTACGTGACAAACTTCACTACACCCGCACCCACTACTCCTGCTACATTTATGATGAGCACAACCATGGAGTAAGCTGACTTTTTCACCATATATAAATGTATGTTATCATGTAAAGTAAGAATTTATCCAAAAAAAATTGATTCTAAATATGTGCATATTGGACGAAATTGAAGTAATATCATCAATGATTTACTGTTGGATATAAGAGAAAAAATGCGTTTTCATTTCCAGTCTGGCATATTTATGATGATTTAGCAGTGGCGGATCCAAGATTTGGAAAAGGAGGCGGCGCAGCCCAAAAGGAAGGGGTGCACCCCCTATTTTGGGACAAATTTTGGGGTCCAAAATATGTAGTTTAATTCTTAAGTACTGGGAAAAGGGGGGGAGGCGCCCCCGCGCCCCCTCTAAATCAGCCACTGTTTACTAGGTATTGGGCCACAATCAGGCTATCTATTTTTGCGAAAGTACATAGATGCTAAAGTTTGTATTGGTATCAAATTCAATGAGAGCCTTGGCTGCACTCTCAATCATGGCATTTGCGTCAATGGAACCCCAGCCATTTACATAGATCACATTCATTGACCATTTTGTTCTTTTCTTGCCAAGATAAACTGCCATGACACATTTTGTGTTTTGCAGACCAGATGTTTCACCACTACACAAGTTTTATTCCGTGTCTTACTTGTGGTACTCGTGTTTCAATGTACTATTTTCCTTTACTGTGGGTTTGCTGGTCAGTCTTCTCACTGGTAAGTTAATTGTAGTTCTGAATATATATATATATATATATATATATATATATATATATATATATATACATATATTGATATATATATATATTGATATAAAAACTCTGCCAGAGTAGGATCCTACCTACTGCCTGAGCCCGCTGAGTGGGGTACAATGTAGAAATACCATGCCAGACTTAATAATTCAAACTATCTCCTTAATCTCTAAAAATAACAAAGAAAATCAACAAATGTTCATGCACTCCTGCATGAGCTTCCCTGGAGAGGTTAGGCAGCACTGCATTTGACATCTCAACTCTATAGCTTTGTCATAGGCAAGCTTTAATAGGCCGAGCTCTAAGATCTTGATGTAAATCATATCCAAGCAATGGTGTGAGCCAACTAATGCAAAATGAGTAACTATCAATCAAAAAGGCCTTGGGGCCATATCTTTACACATTACAAATGAGCCCTGCAAGCCGTACGGAAACCTTGATGGGAATAGCATAGAGATATCAGGTCATGGGGCTGCATGCGATTGTACACTGCAAAAACGGTGTTTAGATTTTAAACATGTTTAGGTCTAAACACGTTTAAAACCTAAACATATAGGTCAGTTAGGTGTCTCATCGACTACACATTTAGGAAATGAACACTTTTATTCTAACTACATAATTATTTTTGCTGAACATGTTTAGATGTTGAGAGTTTAAACAGTTGAATAATAGGTGTTTAGATTTAAACATCAATATATTTAGATACTTGGATGTTGAATCCACACCAGGTAGCAGCACTACTTTTGAATGGACTATCTTTACACAATTATAATCAATTTTTGTGACAAATGTACCCAAACTCCATGTTTATTATAGTTTCTATTCATTAAATGTCATGAGAATAGAAAGGGCAATAGAAGGCTGACTAGATTCACCTTACACCACCATCATTAACATGAAATAATCAATAAGCTCAATGACTGACACCTACTTCATGTTATTCTGGAATAGACAAAGCAATTTCCTTCCTGCCAAGCTGTTGTACTTTCTCAAGTCTCTCATTCTGATGCAGTGTGTACATACATGCACTCGTAAATATGTGTGGCTGACATCTTTGGAGACTTTGACATGTAAATACCCCCCCCCCCCCAGTAAATGAGAAAACAAACAAAAGACATCTTTTTTTAATGTATACATGTCTGCACACCCTAACTCTCTGTCAAAGCATTTAGACATCTAAACACAAAAAAATCATAAACATCTAAACACATAAATTCATAGATATCTAAACACAAAGTTGAAGCCTAAACACCTAGATTTCTAAACACTTGAGCTAAGCACATTGTTTGGCTAAACATGTGTAGGAAATTAATGTAATAACAAAAACGTTGCAAGAATATGTTTAGAATTGTGTTTAGGATCTAAACACCATTTTTGCAATGTACTGCATTCAGAAATGACCTCCTGCCATGACACTACACATAGTACAATATTAACCTTTATCAAGAAATGAATAGAATTTAAAGAAAAGAGTAATTGTCATTACTATAGGATGTATGCGGGGTAAGCCGGTAGCTGCCAAGTTCATTCACCCGTGGGTCAGAAAATTCTACAAGGACCTTGTACACGATGAAGATGACAAGGACAGTATCGTCAAACCCAAGGAACTAGTACTTGAGGTATGTAGCAACAAGGTTGTTAAACAGTTTATATCAAAAATATCTTTCCATAAAAGAGCTCTTTGAGTGCATATTTCAGACGGGTGGTTGGGAAAATTGTGACCAAATATGACCGAAATATACTTTAAGATACAAGATATATCTTTTAAACTATGATGATATTTCATGACTTTCAAAGTGGTTTTAATGATAATTGCTAGTGCATATCAACCAAAATGTTATTTCAAATAATGCATTGGTATTGTATTTCGAAAACATATAGGCAAATAGACAATTGCCTTTTAACAATTTACTTTTGTTACATATATTTGAGAGAAATTATACATGATGGAACTAGTATGATTTAAATTCGCTTCACTGTAAAATTCAAATTTCCACTGGGCAATGAATACTTTCCTCAATTTATAACATAGATTGTAGCTACCCTTTACATATTTTGTATAGTGGACCTTGATCAAGACTGTCTAAATACAATTTAATAATTTCCTGACTTGTGAATATCAATGACTAACGTGTCCAATATTTTGCCTTATTCTTGACAGACAAACTACTATGTTAAAGAAGTAGAAGATAGTGGATTTGACAAAGCAGTAGAGAATGCTGGATTTGACAACTTTGGTGCAGATATTCTTGTCACCAGGATGTGATGATACAAGGATACAAACATGTACTTATTCAAATCAAGGATGTATTGCCATATTTCTTATAAAAAAAAAGATTTATAACTTAAAACAAAAGGATCAAACGGTACCCCCCTCCGACGAGCTCAAGAAAAATGTGGCTTGACCAGGGATAGGAGTGGCAACTCCTATCTGTGGTCCTTGCCACATTTTTCTTGTTTTGAGCTAAACGTGTTCAATCTTAAACGTTTTAACAATGAAGTGTTTAAGCAAGTGTTTAAATGATAAACACTTAAACACCTCAGTGTTTAGGTGTTTGACAGAAAGTATTTAGAAACTAAACACTTTAACACTTCAAGTGTTTACGAGTTTAAATGGCGATGTTAAGAGAATTTAATGTGTATCTTTAAATACAGTGTATTGCAAAAGTTCAATGGTGACATACTACTGCAAAAGTTGAATTGACTTTCATTGATATTCATTCAAAACGAGATGATGATTTTCACACTAATGAAAAGTTTAAGTGCATCTTATACACAGGTACTGCATAGGAAGGGCGTGACCTGCTATGGATATAATACATTTGCAGCACCCTCCATACACATCATTTCCAGTTGGACATTATAATATGACTTATCATATTAAAACAAGAAAAATATGGCAAGGACCATGGGTAGGAGTTGCCACTCCTATCCGTGGTCCAAGCCACATTTTTCTTGAGCTCTCAGGGCTGGGAGCAGGATTTCACTTACAGGTCAACCCAAGGGAGTAATTGTATGTTAACAGTGACTGGGGAGGGATAGACAGTAGGGGGGGGGCAGGAAATTTCAGATCCTAGGGGGGGGGCAAAATAATTCATCTCTTCTCAGTGAAGAAAATGTTGGCCCCTCCGATGATAACCTCCTGCGATTTAGGCCTGTACTAGACTGAGGCTAGGCCTATACCAAGTGAGTGAAATTAATTATCAGCCAGTAAAATAGGCTTTATATTAAGGCAAAAAAAAAAGGTTTCCGGTCACCCGACCGTGCTCAAAGTTTTTAATTATATTTTTCAATTTTTGTAAAGTTTTCATGTGAAGATACGTCTATCGCACCATCTGTGCGATAGATGTATGGGAAGACTACTATGCTATGCGGCCGAATTGTGACGTTATGACTAATGTATGACGTCACAAAATTGCGTCGCTCAGTGATTGTGACATCACTCACAAAATGGCGGTGCCCATGGATGAAACCAAAAGCATAATAGAGTTGCAACAGTCACTACGCTCCCGGCCACTGACACGGCTGGCAATTCTGAATGATACTCATCGATGTGACATAATTGTAGCTGTTAAACTTTATATGTTCATTATTATGATAGTACATGTGTCAAAATATTTATTTTGTCCATGTGTCACATTATCTATTTTGTTAAAAGCCACAGATAAGATTCAACTCTGAGTGGCAGGTAAAGATTGTACTGGTAAATAAAACTGAATCTTAACAGGCTGTATGTGTCTTGTCTATTAATCATCGATTGTACATGTCTTGTTTTATTAATCATCGATTGTTAATGTCTTGTCTCATTTATCATCAATTACGTTAGTCTTGTCTCATTTATCACCAATTGTACTTGTCTTGTCTCATTTATCATCAATTGCACTAGACTTGTCTCAGATATCGTCGATTGTAATAGTCTTGTCTTATTCTTTCATTGACTAGTGGCTGCGCCACTGGAGTTTGTAGCAAAAGTCCAACTAGAAGAATAATAGGCCCATAATACTGCATTATGACTGCCAATGAATGTGGGCATATTCCCGGGCCTGAAGGCCTATGCAGTGCGGCCCCCTGGTGACTTAATTACACCAGAGTTCCTTATTTTAGCAGCACTTAATTCAGCGACCAATATCATAGCAACGTCAAACAATTTTTACACTCTCCCGCCAGGTTTTCTCTGAGGTAAGTTTTAAGTAAATAAGGGGCCTATCTCTGGAACTTTTCTTTTTTCTTTTTTTTTCAAATCCTTTTCAAATGTTTTACCCATTATGGCATCAAGTTTCGGTGTGAGTGGGCCATATATTGGTATCTTTAGTACATGAATCTTACAATTCCTTCAAATATGAGCTAAATGAAGAGTAAGGAGAGCAAATAAAGTAGGTACCATAGGAAGTATCATCTATGTGAACATCCCAGTTCATTTTTGAGGAGATCGATTTTGAGTCCTAACCACCTTAAGCAGCAAACCAGCAGGGTTCTTTCAATATGATGGTGTGAAAGGGTCCCCCAATCTTTTTGAATTCAGTAGTTTTGCCATTTCCAAAACTACCTTGTCATCCATCAGCAAAGTTTGGCTCAAAGGAAACACTAATGTTTCTGAGTGATAACCATAGCTACTGTAAACCCCTGCGCTTGTAAACCATTTCAGACACAGTGGTATGAGGAGGGAGGGTTGGGGGTAGGTAAATGTAGCAACCTCCCATAGCTTCGCCCAAGATATCCATTTGCATAGGGGTGTGTAGCTAGGCCTCAGGACTCAACAGGTGTATTTCTATTTTTTAAAAGCTTGTTGGAATAAGTCATGAATTTTTAAAATTTTCAAAACAATGCACAAACTCGTGATGTGGCCTATACATGGGTGTGGCTTATACTTGGGGTATGGCTTGGTGATATCCTGGTGAATCAAGTTCATGCATCGTCATGTGATCCTAGGCGGTTTTCTAACAAACTGTAAATCCTCGTGTAAAGGAGGTACCCTGACTTTGTGTACTTCCTTAAAAATCTTTTTGACATAACTTTTTTTCTAGTGAATTGATTTTCAAAATTAAAAAAAAAGATCTACGTCCATCTATGACCTCAATGTGCATGCCAAACACGCTGTTTGGCTTGGAAGAAACTTTGAGGAGGTTTCGGGTGACCCCTCACCCTTCCTTAGTTGGGCCTCTGGCCTCTGAATGGGTCAATAAGCTGCGTCTTATACATAAGGATTAATGGCAATTCAAATCCGGCATTATCATCTCTGTTCTCCCTTGTTTCAACTCCATCAATTCAAAATCATATTAGAAAGAATCTATTGTATGCCATGTCATTTGGACCACATATCCAAAATCTTTGTACCAAAGTCAACAGATATCTGCTTCTATTTTTTTATTGAGAATCCTTGTTCCATTAAACTGCCACCTGGGGCTTCATGGTTGAGGCTGCACTTTTTCTCTTCAATACAATTATGGTAGTTAAAAGATTGATGAGGATCTCTGGTACAGATTCAATAGTCATTTTTAGAGAGTGTCACACTGGGACTATAAAATAACTGCTGCACAGACTTTCATGGGTTGGCAATCAGTAAGGTGTAAAGCTCTTGCTGGTTGGCATCCTGGCCCCGGGGGCTCTACCAGGGTAGAGGTCCTCTCGTCGGGGATGGATGGAGGATAATCTACCGGCTCTACCTGCTCTGAAGTCTCTCCAGGGTGACATGTCCATAAGGTCCAACTTTCAATGAGTTCCTGTGCTACCCAGGAGCATCTGGCTGCAGCGGTCTACTTTTCCGCCCTGCTACACACTCTAAGGCCCATACCCGGGCACTAGACATTTACCCACTGTACTGTGTATGTGTACTTTCATTTTTTTTATGCAACTTGCAGGTAGCCCCCCTGTGGGGTGTTTCAGAAGCCGGACATGATAATGAACATTTAATATCTGTTTCTAAAACTGTAAGATTCTAAACTTACAACTGCAACCATTATCATCTCTTCCCAGTCATATAGTTATAGACACAGTAAGATAATGGTAATGCTTTAGAAACACATGCAGTTATAAGCCTACAATCACTATTAAAACTGCTATCATATCTCCTTATGACCGGTTGTAAACATTACCTGCTTCTGAAACACCCCACTGGTATCTGCAGACCCGCCTTACAAGACTAAGGGTCTTGTCTGGCTTCAAAACCATTGATTGATTTACTTTCATGCTGCACTCTGATGAGCAGTGCAGCATGGATAACATTCACCCAGTGCTGTTATCCATGGATAACAGGCACACATTACAAATCTGGGAGAATACTTTTAAAACCGTACTCCTCCATTGGGGAATTGAACTATGGCCACCATAACATTGAGCCAGCGCATTACCGCTACTCCAACAGGGCCATGGTACAGAGAAGGTTAAGATCAGTACTCACTGAGAATAGAGCCATAAGCTCCATGTTTGACATTGAATTTCTTATGATTTTTATAAGAAATAGAAGGAATCCATTTCACAGAAGACATGGTAGATATCCATTTTGATGATAGCATTCTCCATAACCTTTGCCATTATGAAATTGATTAAAGAATCCATCATATCCAAGATGAAACGATATGAAGCCATGGGCGTTTTCCTCTGTTGAAACTAAACTGGAAGTTGCTGTGTGACCTATATATTTTTGTACCTCCCATACCAAGAGATTTCCACATCTTTGGCTTCTTCCCGCCGGCTATTATTCAAAATGGCGTGGTAACTTTGTAGAGGTTCTATACGAAGAACGTTGGACAGAAGGCTTTCTGGTTAAAGTAAATGAGAAAGGATATAGAGAATATGACCTACAGCTCCTCACAAATGGGACAATCATCTCTACAACAGCTAGAACCATGAAGAAAATCAAGTTAGATTTTTTGGGTGATGATGACTTCAAGGAACCTCCGCCTGTGGCAGAACAAAACAATAACAAAGAGAAAAGGTTTGGAAAAACTGATCCAAATACGTTACGACACCTCAAAATGGCTTCAAAGGCAGACAACACACACAAACAAACATCCTGGGGCATTAAGATATTCCGAGGTAAAATAATTTCATTTATTTTCATATAAAAATCACTTTGACAGAAAGTAACCATTGCACTATACATGTTACTTGGACCCGCCACCGGCCCGGAGTCCGTGGGATGGAGCATGTATATCAAAGTACAGAGCGAAGTGCATGGGGAGCATATATTATTTTTATGAATTAAAAGATGTAAGTCAGTCTGTATGTGTCGACTGCTTTAGCCTATCATATCTAAGAATAAAATGGTGATTTTTTATATTAAATTGGGTTTGGTATTATCTAGTATTACTCAACATGTATATGACAAATTAGTATTAAGCGTAAAAGTGGTAGATGTGTCCACACTATTGAATGCGTGTATGCGAAAGGGTTAAAATTGTTCATTTAGATGTGGCCATACATTTGTTTATTATTATAATTATAATATTCTAAATTTTTTCTACAATTTTTTTTCAGTTTGGCTGATAGACGTAGGAGAAGATGGTGATTTTGAAACCAAAGGGAAGGAAATGATTGCTGAGCTATTGAAACGCTTCAATGTGAATGTAAGGACCAAAGAGGGATTGGAATATTCAAAAAAGAGCCTACTGTGTATACGAGCCTGTGTCCAGCGCCACCTAAATGAGCCTCTGCATAATGTGGGTTATAACATGATCACTGATCCAATGTTTACTAGTGCAAACAATGTCATAAAAGGCCACATTAAAATAAACATGGAGAAGGGTCTTGAAGTGTCCACACATAATGCGTCTATCACAAAAGCAGACTTAAAGTTAATGTATTCTAGCCAAAACACTCAAAATGTGTTTCATATGAGTCAGAACTTATAGGATTAAAATGTTTAATTAGAATTGAATTAATCAAACATTTTCCAACTGTTTATCTTCGGAGGGGGCATATGGAGGAGGGGTAGAGTTTTCAAATTTTAATGCAAAACGAAGGTCAGATCCTCGTTTCTCATGTTGAGAACCATCTTTTAGGCTGCGCCCCACAAAAACTTTGCGTTAACCATCCCCTTAATAAGACGCAGCTTATACACAGGGTTTCCCACTACAAGTTGAAATTATCCAAAGATCATGCTAAAACTTGGTTGGAATCAGTTTTATTCACAATCTTTACCTGCCACCAACCTTGAGAGTTGAAAGTTATGTGTGCCATTTAAAAAAGTAAATATTGTGACACATTAACAAAATGAATGTACAGTGACACATGTAGGTCTACTATAATAATAACGAATATGTAAGGAATTTGTATAACTTAATATCTAATTAATATTTTAACATGGTAAGTCAGGTAATATGTCCAAGTTGGTGTGATATTTATCAACGGTGTTGAAAATGCAGTGCTACCCCTGTATATAAGACACACTCAGACTTCAACATCCCGCTACAAATGGGTTTTGAAATTCATCAGGAACGTACGGTTACCAAGACTTACACTAATAGCAATAAATCACATTTTAATTCAGGGAAGACCTTGGCCAAAGGCTTGGGGAGAGTTAACCCTAAACCTTTCCTGATTCTCTGAGGCTCAGCTGGGGCTCATCCCCATGTATAAGTAATTAAATAAAAAAGAATTTGCCCATCTTTATCTTAGATGTTCATTCAACTTGTAAAGTAGGATGGCACGTTATTTATTAGACACAATGGATAATGGACACATCTAGTCAGGATCCTGTGTTGTGTAGAGATGGGCATGGACGTTACTTCCTTCTCCACACACCAGATGGCTCCTGCTGTAGTGAGTCTTCATTGGATTTTACGAACCAGATTACATGTACTAGTGCCGAAACAATCAACAACATGACAATTTCCTTCCTTAGACTAGGACATTTTATTTACAGTATCATTGATATACCCCTTCTACAACAAAAAGATGAGAAATCAGCCCCGTGCAGATACAAAAGAGGTATGGAAGGCTTGACACCTACCATTACCTAATGTAAATGTTGACATCATAGTCTGATTGTTCTCCCATTTCTGACAATGGAAACCAATATGACGACCAATTGCTTGGTCAAATCTTATATTATAGCATTGGAATATACATGTGGGTGGAGGTACTACACAAAATCCACCAAGGCCTTTTAACTTTATGCCTACAGCTCCCTTTGATATATGTAGTACACTACTTGGATCGACGCTCATGTTAATGACTAAGATAATTGAAAGTTAATATCTAGGGAAAATGCTTTTTGTTATTACTGTTATGGAACATCTGCAAGACTGAATAGGGTCAAAATCATGAAATAAATGCAAAGGAGCACTTGTGTAGGTCACTGGAAAGGTTATCCCAATTTTGTTCATACATTGTACTCTGTCCTATACGATTTGAGCAATACGTGATAACCCGTTGTCAGACTCACACTGCTTAACCTTTGCCTATATTGATCGCTGAACACTAAGCGTGTTTATCTTTTAAATGTAGCTAAATCATTTTCATTGTGATGGCCTCCATTTTAAAATAGCAAGAAAGAAAAGCGGATCAACAAATGGCACACAGAGTATAAAGCTTTGTAGCCAGTACTTTACGACAACTTGAGCTTCAGCCAACCAGCGAGGGATGAAACACAGGCAGGAATATCTGGAATTCAGATAGTTAAGACCCGATTCATAAAATGATCTATAGGCAAATACAAGAAAACTTGGCCATTCCGAAGTTATTTAATTTTTTCATGCTGATCCTAAGGTTGTGGTAAGAGTAGTCAGGTTTGCATGTATATAACTTAAAGTGTTAGGCAACCAAACTACATTCCCTGTAGGATAGCAAACTCATGGAAGCCAAATGGCACACCAATTAGAAAATAAACAAGTAGCCTTTTACCTGCCGATGTTAATGTCTTATGGCATGATGCCTCTCCTGTGACATCCCTCAAGGATCCTTTTACTTTAAATGCCCATATTGTATTTCGACTGCCACACTTTAGGTTCTTCAGCAGTCTCACACATAAATATCTCCTAAGGGAAAATTCCTCTTGTAATGTAAAACATCGTCTCCTCCCATGTCAGAGATAATGGATATTTTATATTGAATCTCCTACCTGGTGAAGTCCCCTAAACAGCTACATGACAAAGCCTCCACTGTGCATATATTTTTTTTTTTATTTTTTTATGTCCTATAAAATAGGCATTTATTGTAATTGCACATGGCGATTTTCTGTTACAATATGAAGACAGGATATACAAGATTGGATACATTTGTTCCTGGAATAGATATAAAAACAGTCTCACAAAAAGCATATTGGCATCATGTTGGTATGTTGGTAATTCCAGTAAATTACTATATAGTATATCCAATGGTGTTTCTATGGGTTTACAAAGCTTGTGTTTGTGTATGGTTTCAAGAAATCTCTAGTACAATATAATTCTAATCACATATATATAGTCATTACAATTTACCTGCCTGCCACTTTAAGAACATTTATATAAACAATATGAACAAGGATGAAATTACTTACATTTGATGATATAAAGAAATGTCATACAGCTAAGAAAGTCATATGAAGGAACCTTTCTTTAGATTGCTCGGAAACTTGAGGTGATTTCGATCTTCATTCAGGTGGCATCAGTGGAGGGCATGTACACTGCAGCTGTTGGGTGTCAGACGGTTTTATTTACATAATGTAACAACAACGCATAGAATTTCATTGAAAGGATAAATACATATTGGACATATGCTAAATGGGAAGGGAACCATCAGCATGTCTTAAGACGAAACTCCTGCCTGGAGCTTAATTCAAAACATCCTGGGATCTCAACCCCAGCGATCTTAGTCTAGGCACATATCATAAGACCTGGCTGCGGGGTGTTTCACAAGGCGTCCATACTTGTTACCAGTCATAGGAAACTATTATTGTAAATTTAAGAGTGGTCATAGGCTTATGACTGATGGTGTTTCTAGAAGGGATTTATTATCTTTAGTCATATTTTTCTTATGACTAGTCATATTTTGCTGCCTGTTTAGAAACACTTATCAGTTGTAACTACATACTTATGACTGGTTCAGTTGTAAGTTACAGTTGTAAGTTTATCATCGGTAAAAAGTTATAGTTTCAGTCATAGGAGGCGGGAAACCAGTGTAAAACTGGGAAAATACCCCCCTGAAATCATTCTGACCAGGGGAAATTACACCTCTAATGTCATTCGGAAGATTGTAAATCCCCAAAAGTTACAATCAGTTATAATGCATGGTTATTATCATAAATCCTCGAGTATAGGCCACAACTTTTACACAAGAAGCCCCAGATGCGTCCTATAGGATTTACCTGAACTCATGGGAACAACTAAGCTAAAACAACTGAGAAATATAGTGAAATATGTTGATAGAGATAATTCCCTATGTATTTATAAACAAATGATTGTCCCAACTTTGGAATATTGCAGTTATATCCTAGATAGTGGACCCAAGACCATTGTAGACCATATTGATGTAATCCAAAATCACTGCCTTAGGGCTTGTTTAAAGATAACTAATGCCCAAGATATTCATGTAGCTGATTAACTACATCGGTGTAAAGTGGAAACTCTAAGTATAGAGTGTATACTCTGTGTATAAGAAAGTCCTTGACATGCTTAATGTATAAATATGCCCAAGATATAGATCATATACTGGTACCTCCCAGGTTATAAAGAGGACATGATAAGAAGAAGTTGAAGGTGAATAGGCCAGTCTATGAGGCATATAAGGTCAGTCCTCTGTATAGAGGAAATCGTCTTTGGGAATCTCTGACGAGTGATATACAACAGAAGGATACTTTAAACAACTTTAAAGCATGCTTGAAAGGAGAGGTATTAAATACCTTGGGCAATGTATGATTTTTATACATGAATTTTATGTCTTGATTAGTGTAATTTCATATGATGGTTTCATGGAAACTACCTGAACTTCAATGATGACTCAAATGAACCTGTGTATAACTATTGTATCACTTATCTCACTTGGCGACTTGTTGTAATAACTTATGTCTAAGTGTTTCGAGAAGCCAATAAACAGTGTTGAAACTTCAAACTTCAAACTTCATGGTGCGTCTTATAGGCTATAGGATTTAGTCTAATTCAGGGTGCATCCTATATGTGAGGGGCATCCTATACGCAAGGATTTACGGTAGGGCACTATGTATGATCACATACCCGGTACCCACCACTAGGCAGAGCCCTCTGCCTACTCTTCCTAACAGGAGCATCATGCCGACCCTATGGGAGTTTTTGTATCAACCCTGTAGGGTCTATATGATGCTTGAATGTAGCCCTGGTGAGTTACTCACTAGGACTGCATTCATGGATTAGGCTATATGCATCATGCCAACCAATGGGCACGATGCATTGATGCAAAATTATGGTTCCAAAGACCCGTGAGTAATTTACAACAGGGGGAGGGGGTATTTTTTTAAAACCTTGATGGGGGGGTACATGTGTAAATGAGCAGGGCATAATAGCCCTCATCCATTCTGGTGGCTAGGCGGTACACTACAGAAGTAGTAACTATGTGTCAGCTGTTTGTGACCTGTCTTCAACTCTCAGTTGTACAACTCAATTATAGGAAAACTTATGATCAATTTAAGAGTGGTCATAATTTTAGCAGGTATCCGTGTGCAGTTAAATCATGTTTTAACATTCAGAAAATATGTCAAATTTAACCAGAAAATGCCCATAACATGTAGGAACCATGTACAACATGATGGTAATTTGAGAAATTACAGTTGCATACATTTTTGATAAACTTGGCCATCAAATACCTTCACATGTTTTGACCCCTAGAAACACCAAAAAGCAGTCATAAGCTTGGTTGTAAAAAGTTATGACTGCAGTCACAAACCAGTTATATCTCCTTGTGAAACAGATAGTTATGACCAGTCATATCCTACTTATGACTGACTGGAGATAATAACGTCATAACTTTACAACCAGCCCTCTCCAGTCATAGAAACGGAAAAGTTATGACTATTATTATCTTTGCCTTGTGAAACACCCAACTGGTCTACCCTATGTAATGCAGTGGTTGCAGGTCTGTCCAGGAGCTTAATTCAAAATATCCTGGGATCACAACCCCAGTGATCTTAGTGTAGGCACATATCATAAGACCTGGCCAGTCTACCCTATCTAATGCAGTGGTTGCAGGCCTGTCAAGAATAGTAAGTCCTGGGATCACTTCACTATTCCTTTTCCAGCACTAAGATCACTGCGATCTTAGTGAAAGAATTGCATAGTGGTTTCACCTGAGTACAGAAGCACTTACAGGGAACACTCCTGATCGAAAGAGTGAATAGCCTGCTGCATACATAAAGAGGGGAGGGAGGATGTTTACTGAGAGTCCTTGAGGGCCCTTAGGCCTACTCATGCGTTAAGGGCACTCTACACTGTAACAAATGTGTGTTCAGTTTACACACTTTGTAACACACTTATTTGCAGCACATTTTTACTCACTTATGTTTTTTCAACACACAACACACTTAACTAAAAAGTGTGTTAAAAAGTGTGTAACTCTCAGAAATGTGTTGACGGAAAAGGTGTGTTGACATCAAAAGAGTGTAAACATAAAGTGTGTGGAGGTTAGTGTGTGTTAAACTTTGAGGAGGGGGGAGGGTGGGGGGGGCAGTGTTAGTGGGGGGGTATCTTTATTTTTCAACATTTATCATCACTTCAGTTTGTCTGTTAGGTTATTCCAGACTCTTGCATTTACTATACAGTTTTTCTCTGAGCCAAGATGAATGAATGGTGCAAATTCTGACCTGAAATATTAAGAAAACAAAGGATTAATGTTTAAGGTGAAGAGGAAAGGAACATGTTATACAAAGATAAAACATTAGTCATGACAAGAACGCCACAGGAGTGATTGATAGTACAAGTAGATTACTCCATGATTAATTCATTAATTTAGGCCTACCTACATTGAACTATACATGTCATGTATACATTGTACTATAATGATATCAACATTTCAAAATGTAGAATAGCCCCATTTGCTAGTTCCTGATAACTTACTCTTCTTAAGTCAATGTGGGTACCTGCAGGCATTGGAAGAAGCAATTATCTGAAGAAAAAAAAATGTGGATATACTTCATGTATTTATATAATAGATCACTTTGTACAACATGAAAGATACCTACTGGATGGCAAACAACATGTTACATAGTCATAATGCATTTAATGGAGAATTATTCTTTTATATAAATGACATTGTATAGCTATGAATTACTACAATGTACATGCATATTGTACTACAACTGACATTTCAATAAATTTTAAGAGGAATGTATGAAATTACTTACCAGACATATAGCACATAAGTGAAAACACTCCTCTCTCCAGCAGGTTCAGATTCAGACTGACTGTGTGTAACTGTTAAAAATGACCTTTGGTCGGGTGGGGGGGGGATTAAGCTGTTACATAAGGCCACTTAAGACTGAGCTGGCATATGTGCATTGCAAAGGATTAATAAAATGTGTGTTAATTGAACACACCTTTCAAGATCTAAACACATTTCAGGATAAAGTGTGTATGTGTGTTAGAATATGTGTGTTAATGTCCAGCAAGTGAGAAAAATGTTATACGTGAGTTGAATATCCATGTGTGTTACGATTTAGTGTGTTCCTGCAACACACATTTTTTACAGTGTAAGGCCCATATTGGGACAGGGAACGATGGTATAAGCACTCTTGTGAAGAAGAGTGACTCCACAGCTATTCCTTTATTCAGTACTTCTTGGAATAATGTAGGAAGGCTGAGGCTAAGATCGATGCGATCTTAGTGCTGGCTAGGAAATATGAACGCAGTCTGATCTTAAGATCGCTTAATAGGATAAGGTAGAATAATTCCTAAGATCACTGGGGTTGTGATCCCAGGATGTTTTGAATTAACCTCCAGAATAGCTAGTCCTGGGATCACTTCACTATTCCATTTCCACCACTAAGATCACTGCGATCTTAGTGAAAGAAATGCATAGTGGTTTCACCTGAGTACAAGAGCCCTTACAGAGAACACTCCTGATCGAAAGAGTGAATAGCCTTAATAGGATAAGGCTGATTTATTCCTAAGATCGCTGGGGTCATGATCCCAGGATGTTTTGAATTAAGCTCCAGGAGCTTAATTCAAAACATCCTGGGATCATGACCCCAGCGATCTTAGTGTAGGCACATATCATAAGACCTGGCTGGTCTAACCTATGTAATGCAGTGGTTGCAGGCCTGTCCAGAATAGCTAGTCCTGGGATCAATTCACTATTCCATTTCCACCACTAAGATAACTGCGATCTTAGTAAAATAAATGCATAGTGGTTTCACCTGAGTACAAGAGCACTTACAGGGAACACTCCTGATCGAAAGAGAGAATAGCCTGCTGCATACATAAAGAGGGGAGGGAGGATGTTTGCTGAGTGTCCTTGAGGGCTCTTAGGGCTACTCATGCGTTAAGTGCACTGTAAGGTAATTCTTCACTTCTCTCTCTTTGTCCTGGAGGAGGGCACAATGCTTCTAATAGGCAAGCATAAATCATACATTCATGGGAACAACTCTTGAATACTGTATGGGGGTCAACTGCACCCTGTGCTCTTTTGTTAGCCCATATGGGGACGGGGAACGATGGTATAAGCACTCTTGTGAATAAGAGTGACTCCACAGCTATTCCTTTATTTTGGGACTCTTACCCCTGTGCCTAGTCAGTTCTTCTTGGAATAGTGTAGGAGGGCTGAGGCTAAGATCGATGCGATCTTAGTGCTGGCTAGGATATGTGAACCCAGTCAACTCTTAAGATCGCTTAATAGGATAAGGCTGACTTATTCCTAAGATTGCTGAGGTCATGATCCCAGGATGTTTTGAATTAAGCTCCAGATTGGTACTCTGTAAAAATAAAGAATACAGTCATGGTAACGATGGGAACCTTGTCCCAAAGTTACCAGAGATCCGTCGATGTTTTCAGAGATTCCTTGTATATTTGTTTACCACTGTACTGCCACCTGTACCTTTTGAAAAAACATCACTGGTTCAGTGCAATACAAGTATGGTGGCCTGCTGTTCAGTTTCAACAGTAGTCTTGTTTACAGTGTGTACACTGAAGTAGTCTCTATTGTAGAAATTGATGCGAAATAAATGTGGGTAGATGAATGTATACTATACAACCGTTCTAGATTACAAATCCTCCCTGATAGGATACACTTTCACTTTAGGCAGATCCTACCCAGCAAATTGTCGTCATCTGTCACAACGATTGGTCATCAATGGTGAGTCCTTTTTGAGTGATAACTCATTCCATCATCTTTCGCCACTGTGTGTTAGACTCACATGGCATAGCAATTGCTATTCCTGGTGATCTTGTGCTATACCAACATGGTGTTCCATCTAACGACATGTGTGAGCCACTTCACAGGTTGACGAGGACTCACAACAATTTGCTGGATATATAGGCCCCATGTCCTCATGTCTAAGGCATGCTTTATTTGTGTTGTATTTTGAAATCCTATTTGCATCAAGGTTACTTTACTGCCATCCTTCCGTGAAGGATCATACTGTCTACACAATTTCCATCTGCCCAAGGCGGCCTAGGCTTGACACACCCAGTCTTCACCCTTAACTGCATGGATTGCCCCTGCCCTCATCAGATCTAGGTTCCAATCAGGGCCTCACCAAACTGTTTATCTCTGTACCCTAAAGGCAGGAACACCCTGATTGGTCAAAGCATCTCAGACATTGATCCTTAGTACAGTTGATCCCTGCAAACAGAACAGGGTTCTCAGGACTTTGCAATCACATTGTCTCGTTAATGCAGGAAAGGCGAGTCACGTTTTATCAACACTGCACTGCTGCAGTATAAATCCATCACGTTTGTTCCCATAGGGTTCTCATCATTTCTCTTGGCCCTACCCTAAATAGGTGCTGATGAAAGAAGAAAATATATATCATTCACACACTATTGTTGCTGCTGTTGTTTCATCCTACTGAACCTATAATCATCATGATTTTATGCACAATGCAATACTTAAAATGTTGAAAATTGTGCTGGTCAATGATAGACTTTACAAATAGCACTATTCTGGTACCTGTATGGATAAACTGTAGGCTGCAAAAGGTGCACTGGTATCAAGCCACGCTATTTCTTTTCTATTTGGTACAAATTCTTTATTACAGAAATGTATGTACATGTACCTTTTTAAGGCTTTTTTTATGAATATATTTACATTAAACTGGAGAGAACTACAGTTTGAGGTAACTGGAAATTGCTAACCCTAGAACTATCTCAAATCATTAATAGTTGAATATATACATGGTATGTGATAAGCAGTATTAATCATATATATATATATATATATATATATATATATATATATATATATATATATAGCAAATGACACTGTGTATTATTATACATAGCATATGATACACACATTAAGATTAGGACTTCCATGTGCCTTGAAGAGTGGCGTATTGCGGCAATATGACCATGTGTGGCATACGGGATAGTAGTTCCTGTGGTGGCGTCACGATGACGTATGCTGGTGCCAAGGCGCCCTATGTACCTCCGTTTGTAGTGGACCAAGTACTAGTCTAACGACGGGACTTTCCCCAAAGACAAACGCCGATGAACTTAATTATGAATCTGAATCTTTGCTTTCCCCTTCAAAATGCCAACATTCACCGACTGCTACATGTGTTTCCCTCTCCAACAACTTGGGCCCTATATGCTTGTATTTTTTGCGATGAAAGAAATTTGCTAGAAAATAGCTATTATATCTAGTGAATTGCGCAACTAACAATCCTGACAGTCACCCCCATCCCCCTAAAATAATTCACATTTGACCTCGAAATATACAAATTATCAGTATTATGCAAATTGCAATTCTAGGGGTGGACATTTTATGATGACCTTAAGAAATAGTCCCCTATCGGTTGCAGGAAAAGTTGATTTTCTTTTTGTTCCCAGTCAATGCAAGTGAAATTGTCAACAATTTTTATTCTTGAATGTGTGTGTGTATCATATGCTAGATACAATAAAACCAAAACAACACTCAAGAGCACACATCCCCCTGTACGACCAAGTACAGCACTCTCGACCTTCGGTCTCGAGCCCGTACTTGTGTTACTACGCTCATGGTCATACTGGAGTTTGTATGCTCTCTAGTGTAGTTTTAGGTTATTAATGTACATAATGTATCACATCTGATAACCATTATAGTTACATCTACATATCTTGGATATTGCTAACTATATAGGGCCCTGGTGTTGTTGGGCTAGTCTATGGATGGTATGTAGACTTATCTCACGATTCTGGCCTCTACAGTGCCTTTTTGGTCATAACCCCCGTGCGTTATCAAGATTTAACCCTACTCTGAGACCTTTTGTTCGTCTTCAAGAAGGTGCTGGTTTCAATCTGGACTTAATAAATTGGAGGAGTATACAAAGTCAACTCCTCCATACATTTCCAGTTAAAACCGTTCAGGGTTCAACGGGGAATCGATCCCTGGCTGCTGGGGCAGGAGACGAGCTCGCTGTCCAATATACCAAGCCGACCGGTGATACAACTCTATGTACATCAAGGATTTGAATAAGTTGTCCGACATACCTGATGTTTACAGACCTCGTTAGCATAGAATCCAATAGAGCCTGGTGGAGTTATTAACAGAGAAACATCCTTAGATATCCTATATTAACATGCCATGCCTAATTTCGCCATTTTGTTCGAAATAAATAAGAATCCATTGATTTTCCATAGCGATACAGGTCAGAACCCGCCCCATACGGCCATTCCTTGTTCGACGCATGGTTGACCTAGTTCTTACATCCGGGCACCTCCCCGCTTCGTAAACAAGACGCATTGGCCGTGTACCGGGCCGTGTGCATTGGCTCGCTATGGAAATAATGGAATCTTATTTATTTATAAGAAGATGGATACAAAATGTGGGCGAACACCAACTAGAGATCGTATATTTGCTGGCATTAGAAGTACAAGAGCTGGCATGCTTGGATTCTACCCGAAAAGTATTTGGAAAGACGAGGGTATGACGGGTGGAGTAAAAACAATGGCTACGGTGGCTTGGCAAACCGTGCGGATCATATGCACTTACAAAATGTCTTCTCCTGGATTAATTCTGGGGTCATAAGGTAAGAAATTTATACATAATGGATAATTACGTTAGATAAACGCATTAATCCATGTTATGAGACAGCACTTGTGGGTTTATGGTTCAATATTCCACTCCCGCTGGGCGGTCGTGGAATATTGAACCATGAACCCACTAGTGCTGTCTCATAACATGGTTTAAACGCTACATGTCTTCTGATGTTATAAATGTAGACTAGTAAGAAAAGCTTATGTGTTATGATTTTAGATTGAGACAATGTGCTGTATGGCCATTATAATCTGTTCTATTGTTTTGAGTTCTTTTTTGACATCATTTGGAATGCCAATCGTCATTGAAGGATTTTCAAATGTGAAATATTCAGTTTCATGAATATTGAGATGTTAAAAAATTGGAACCACTCAATCACTAGCTCTCAAGAGATTACACAACTGATATTTGCTGTGACAGCAGCTAATGGATGCCCTCTTAAAAGTCCAGGGTTTCTGAAGACAAGCAAACAGACTCAAAACATTATACAAGATTAGGATATGCAAAACTTAGCCCAAAGCTTAGCAAAATTCAGGTTATCCTATCATTACTTTGTATTCTTACAGTTTTAATCCCCTTCTACCTTTTGTTGTCCTTGCACTCATTATTAGAATTGTATGGCAAGTGTATGAGGAGACATGTTGAACTCTTGTGTAACCTATCATTATACTGAATGCATATGCTATATCATACTGAACTATATAATGATTTCACAAACATACATTCGAAATTCAAAAAGAAACCACATTATTTGTTGTTTGCAAACACCCGTCCATTGACTAACTATGTGCAGTGCAAAGTGTGAAGTAAGTTCCCACGTCCGTCACACCTTATGGGAATCACATGACCTGCCAATGATTACGTAGATTATGTATTGGCAGCAGATAACTCAAGTCGCCTAAGTGAGTGAGTGAGTAATAGATGTTTAACGCCATTTCGACAGCTAAGGTCATATTCATGGCGAGAACTACATTACACAATTTCACAGAGGAATGTGTCAGTGCCCGTGCATATCTGCACCACACACATCCGAGGGGATAGGAAAGAGGAGAAATAGACCCTTTTAAGTGGGCTAGGGAAGCCCGAAAGTCGCCTAAGTAAAACAACAACCTTGGCCGCCGGTGAACAATTTTGGCATCCTATATGATTACAGCACTCACAACTGATGATTCTCACAAATCTTTATAGAAAAACATGGAGGGACATGCTCACAGTGGATAGTTCCCTTGTCAACCTTGCAAGTGGAGGATCATTATACACATCCAGCCATAATGGATATGGGATGGCAAGGTGTAGAAATGATGCATGTGAAGATTATAGCAGCGATGATATTTATCATACCTAATACCCACAGCCCATCAATCTAGATCTATAGATTAAAATGGCCTCACATGTGGCAAAAATAGAACATGAGAAGGTATTGGTAAAAGCTCTGACAGACTGGAGTTTCATGCCTAATAATGTTTTGTCCACTTTAGGGCAGATTTGGCCTCGAATATCTCATCCACAAAAACAATAATGATCAAGAGACCCATCCATCATGATAACAGCTAGCAGGCTCTCTGGTATGCAAACTCAGTAAGGCACATGTCTTTTCATGAGAAGAGGAATAAACCCTGTAATATGCAATTTTCTCACAGAGGACATTAAGGCAGCAGGTGCTGTCAATACCATTACACTGCTGGCATGTATCTATAGCGAGGAATCGGGTGACAGAGCGTGTGAAACTCGGTGCCCGTCAGCCTTTGAAGTGTACATGCCAGACACCATTCCCAGCCAATGCCATGCCAAAGCCTTGCTCAGCTACTGTATTTTTTAAATGTACAAGTATTAGAATATATCAGACTGGACCCTTTTTGATGGGAAAAGGCGAGATGGGCGGATCATGTCTGCGTACACACATCCTCCTGATTGGTCTCTATAGTGGTCTATTCGGTGTACTACATGCTATGCACGATGAACATGTTGCCCTACTGGATGACTCAGTGAGGCTATTTCATGCAGCATAACACACAACAGATTGTGAACCAAGGTGATCCATGGTCCTTATTATGTGTAATAACATCAAGTAGTAAGCTTAAAGTCCTTAAAATGGCATGTATATAGGTGTGTTAATGCTCCCTTTTCTTTTTTTAATGCCAATGTTAGATCTTTGAGAACAATCTTTCATAAACAGGGCCGCATCATGTGCAGTGAGAAATGCTTGTCTAACTGGGAGAATCTAACAGGGTAGAGGTTATACATTATAGTCTGATTTAAAACCACCTGAAACTTTTGAGTGCAGAATTGAACTGTTTAAAAGCTACTGCCACTTTTGCCCTTTGCCATGATGCAAAAAGCAATCCCTAGTGAGTGGTCCGCCAATCTTAGATTACCAATCATGTTCATATATACTGTGTATTTCATCATGACAACAATAGGATCTGTGCCTTCACTTAAGTGCACGAGGGCTAACTGACACTAACAGCGAGTTCTTTACAACTTCAGCCTTATAGCTGCATGTGTCTGCCAGGCACCAAGGTGCTTAGGTCATTAAACATGGTAGGAAGAAGGTCTTAAGCACTGGATCTATGCCCCTGATCCCAATTTTCCTCCCAGAGGTTTTACATTCTATGCCAGGAGGTTAATTCAAAAGGTCCTGAGATCACTACCCCTGCGATCTTAGCAATTTTTGCTGCCTTATCAAATTAAGCGATTTTAAGGTGAGCCTGCTTTGCCTTTTCACAGCCAGCACTAAGACCGCACTGATGTTAGCCTCAGTGCTTGCTACGCTATTCCAAGGAGAACTCACCGTGCACAGGGGCAAGAGGCCCAAAATAAAGGAATAGCGGTGGAGTCACTCCTTTTCACAACATTCATTACACCGTCGTCCCACTTCCCTATGTGAGCTAATAATAGAGCAGAGCACTCAAAAACTGCCGTCATATGTGACAAGTTTAGGGTCGTCAGAGGGTTGTCAGGCTATTATGACTACCCTATGTCATCATGCAGACAACTGTGGCTTTGCAATTAGTCTGTCTGTATGCCATAAGATGTCTTCACTATGCATTTTTCTCATATATATGATATGCCCTGGGATGTTAATAAGCTAATATATATAATGTATTTATCGTATAGTCTACTATAAAAAGGGGAATACAAGCACTATTTTATACAGCTGCACATGAAGAATGGGATTATCCAAGTAAATATATAGCAAAGAAAACAGATCATTCCAGTAATGACACCTCTCTTATGGATAGTACTAGGGTATAACTCCCTATTCAGTCCATACACAGTACTATGTAATGCTCAACTAAACATATGATAGTGAATTGGGAACACTCCTAATAAACACTTACTGATGGATTGGGGAAGGGGGACTGGGTACAGAATAATTGCAAAAACAAAATGTCATTTCTACACAGGGGATTATGGCTTTACAGGGTGGCCTGAGTAATGACTTTAGGTTGTCAGTGGCGACCTAAAGTCGTCACCTATAATGACCCCATGACAACCTAAGGTTGTAGTTTTAGGTATTGTCGACTTGAGGGCCTAAAGTCATCACTGCTGACAAGTTTCTGACGTCGAAGGTTTTCAGTGAGGGTGCAGTTCACCCTGTGCAGTATTCAAGTGTTGTTCCCATGATTTAAGCTTGGCTATTAGAAGTAGAGTCCCCCCAGCACCAAGACAGAGAAGGGAATTATGCCATTACAGTGCACTTTACGCATGAGTAGCCTTGAGAGCCCTCAAGGACCCTCAGCAAACTTCCTCCCTCCCCTCTATATGTATACAGCAGGGACATTCACTCTTGAGAGCATGAGTGTTCTCTGTTAGTACTCTTGTACTCAGGTGATCTTAGTGCAGGGAAAGGAATAGTGAAAGAATCACAGGACTTGCTATTCCTGACTGGCCTACAACCACTGCATTAGATAGGGTAGACTGTTTACGTCTTATGAGATGTGCCTACACTAAGATCGCAGGGGTAGCGATCTCAGGACCTTTTGAATTAACCTCCAGGTACTAAACTTGTCTGCTCCTTTCTACAGTTTCCATGGGAACTAGTGTTTAGGTGCTTTGGGTTGAGATAAATGTTTTCAGGCCTGTCTCTGGGAAAACAACATTCGTTGCACACTGAAAAGTCATTGTGAGGCAAGAACTGTCACTGCTGATATCAAAGTCCACAATTGATGATAACAGACGATTCAACTTCAACCCGATACAGAGCTATATATCTGAGGGTCATGATAGTTGCATTGAATGAGCCTTCCTTGATTTCCCCCATGTGGCATTGATGTCAACAAAGGCAATTTATTGAATTCATCAGATTGCATTTGGAGGAACAATTCAGTTAGCAAGGTCAAAAATTTTAAGATGCTGGCTCTGGTGAATCTACTGTTTTATATGTTTTGTCAGGCAAGCGCCAGGTAATGTTGCATGGAAATGGCCGAACACCTGCATCGTTCTCGAATAACATATATATACTTTGACAGCCCTGCCTCTAGCAGTCAGATTGCTCTGTTACAGAGATAAAGTATTTATATGAGTCTTCTTTCTATCTTCTCCACATGTCACCAGTGTGCACTTTACTTCAGTCTTTGCTAATGATCACCAACTGGATACCTAAATACCTACCCAAGTAGAAGTACACACTGGGTTTGAAGGCCTTCTTTGATATTGCAATAACAATTTGGTGTTTTAATTTTCCTTTATCAGAAATCACGTCAATGATCATATTTCCTGCTATTTGGAAAATTACCCTCACTATCGGATTTGAAGATATTTATCAATAGAAAAAAAAGTAAAAAAAAAGACTCCCAGAATGCCTAATGATTTTAAATCTGCGTACCATGTAGCTCATTCCTGAAGAGTTCATTAGAAAAAATTGTTATCTAGACGGGTTAGTGTCATTATTTTATAGATGATCTGTCGCCTGAGTAGACATTTCTAAGGGGGAGAGATGAAGAGAGAGAGAGAGAGAGAGAGAGAGAGAGAGAGAGAGAGAGAGAGAAAGAGTACATGTCTTACCATATATAAAAGCAGTGTGAGGTAGAAGATGTGAATCTCTTTCCATCTATCTATGATGCTGCTGCAGATCCCACTTTCACAGCATCATCGCAATTTATAGAAGAATCTGCAATTATTGCAGTTGAGATAGAAACATACTGGTCTCTTTCATGGCTAAATGCAATCAATGGTGGATGTGGTTGAAGCCTATCCTCAAGATCTGCCAATCTTGGCTGTATTTTGTCTGGGAGCTTTAGTAGTTTCCTCTTTTAATTCCTTATATCGTCAGATTAGTCAGGTAGCTGAGGCCTCCCAATTTTCTTTTGCTAAACATTCTGAGTAGAAGCAGGAAACAAGTTTCATGCATCACAATGATATGTGTGCCTTCTGAAAAAACCTGTCTCCGGACCGGCATCTCACTTGGGTGGCAGCCATCTTGGATTTCAGGGTTGAAACCTGAAAAACAGGCTTTTGATCAATATCTCTACTTCCTGTGCAGATATCAACATTATTCTGCTATCTATACCCATTGATTCTAAGGCCAATGGTCTTTGTTTGACCAATATATTATCATTTAAAAAATGGCGACAGTCAAAATCTCAATTTATTGGTAAATTTTCATCCAATCAAGGTCAAAGACACATGAACTGGTCATATAAATGTCTTAGCAATGATAAAAGTCCATATAGCTGCGGAGGATGATTAAAAAAGAAGAATTTTGCAATATTTGGGTCTTCTTACTGAAATTAAGGTTTACATCAATGAAAGAGCAGTTAGTTACCTTTGATAACACAATCTACCTGGTCCAAACTTCATTAGTTTAGGTCTTGAATAATAAATTCCATCTAAAGTTTTCCTATGATTGTTGGCCATCTTGGTATTATTACACGACAATGGCTAAATGCTGTATGGATCTATAAGTGTGGACTTGACAGACTAACATAATTCTGGAGGTTATGCCTACACTTTTGATGTATGGTATTCCAGTTTTTTCTATTTCCATAGCCCTAAAACTTAATTTACTAGGTTTCAATAGTAACCAACATAATTGAAAACTAGACTGGAAAACAGACTAGATAAATATATAAAGAGCCAAATGTATAGAGATGTCTATCTATGCAATAAGCTAAAACCCACCCCATAGGGGCCACTCTGAAATTTATGGAAACCATGTGCGTACATCACCTTGGAGGTGGTACCCCTTTTAGCAGTACATTGAATTAATTACAATTGAGAATAGTAATGACCACCTTTTCTGCATTATCAGAGTTCAAGGTGCTATCTAGGTATGGTCCAAGTGCAACGTCCCACTGATAGTAGCCCTTATGAAAGAATCTGTATAGCCGTGCTATAAGAAAATTACTCTCATGATCAGAATTAATAGTCTTATTACAGACCTATTTTCGCCACATATAGTTTTGTAGAAATTTTGTCTATTCCCCAGATAGCTCTGTGGAGAAATAAATGAGTACTTTACACTAAAAAAAGTAATAAGCCATTAATGTTGATACTGACATATGATTTGGAGGCCTATGAACCCGATACGGTGTACTTGTCGAGCGTCGGGTTAGACTCAGTGGATACATTAGTGGCTAATGCAGCTTGGACTGTATTACCCATGACTAACCAGAGTGGTTCAGTAGTCTATCTGAGGCGAGGCGACTGTATTGGGAGGATGAGCTCGGTAGAACATGTCGCCGAAGCAAAATTCAATAAACCACTGAACCCTGTTAGTAAGCATCCTTTGGATGAAGAATTCCAAAAGCTGATTGATCAGTCCGATTTAGAAAATACGGAGGATAAGGATTGCCTGGCGAAACTCCTACAGAAGAACGAGAGTGCTTTTGGTAGGGAGGGAGGACCGGTGGGTAGATCCGATAAGGTGTTGCACACCATAGATGTGGGCAACGAGAAACCTTTTAAAATTCCGTATCGTAGACTTCCTCTAAAGAAGAAGTTAATTTGCGAAGAGGAAATACAAAAACAGTTAGACCTAGGGGTAATCGTGCCCAGCTCGAGTCCCTGGTCTAGCCCTGTTTGTATGACCACTAAGAAAGACGGTACAATCCGCTTTTGTGTCGATTATCGGAAATTGAACGGTATAACAAAGAAGAACTCGTATCCTTTACCAAGGATAGACGAGACTTTAGATAGCTTGGGCGGGAACCAATGGTTCTGTACCTTGGATTTACAGTCCGGGTATTGGCAAATACAGATGCACCCCGATGACAAGGAGAAGACAGCATTCTCCAGTCATATGGGGCTATTCGAGTATAATGTCTTACCCTTCGGATTGTGTAACGCCCCCGCTACATTCGAGGCTATGATGGAATCCTTACTGAGTGATCTTTTGTGGAAGAAATGCCTGGTTTACTTGGATGATGTGGTCGTGTTCGGCAAGTCGTTCAAGCAATGCCTGGCGAATCTGCAATTAGTCCTCGACCGGATACTATCAAACGGTCTTAAACTTAAACCCAAGAAGTGTAATTTGTTTAAGAAAACCATTACATACTTGGGAAGGATCATTACTCCTAACGGAGTGAGTGCGGATCCGGAGAAATTGGAAGCCGTAGAGAATTGGGAAAGACCTACGAGTGCTAAGGAGGTGAGATCATTTTTAGGATTCTGTTCCTATTATCGTGATTTCATACCAAATTACTCTCGTGTGAGCTTCCCCATGCAGTGTTTAGCTCACTGGACTCCGGGTAGGGCACGGGACCCATTCCCATGGACCAGCGAGCAAGAAGAATCTTTTAATAAAATAAAAGATTTGTTTAGGAATACACCCGTATTGAAATATCCCACTCCCGAGGGACATTTCATCTTAGACACCGATGCGAGCAATGATGCAATTGGGGCAGCTCTCTCTCAGGTCCAAGGGGGAGTCGAAGTGCCGATAGCATTTGCTAGCAACACGTTAAGCAAGACACAGCGAAATTATTGTACCACCAAGCGAGAACTCCTCGCTGTGGTGGTGTATACGAAGAAATTTAAGCATTTCCTTTGGGGAAGTGACTTTACCTTAAGAACCGACCATTCGTCTCTTAGGTGGCTCCTTAATTTTAAGGACGCCGAGGGGATGATAGGACGATGGTTAGCTCATCTATCCGAATTCGGATTAGAGCATAAACAGATAGAGCACCGACCCGGTACTAAACATATCAATGCGGATGCCTTGTCGAGACGACCCATCCGAAGGTGCCAAAATGCCACTTGTGATGACTGCGGGGCCCACAATGCTGTGGTAGCCGGGTTGGTATTTAATCATACCACCCCCTGTATCCCCTGGGAGGAGGCTGTGTGTAGCTATCTTGATTGGTCCCCGGAAACCATCAAGAAGTTCCAACAGTCGGATCCCACCACTGCACGCATAATGGAATACCTACGGTCAGGTATTAAACCGGCAAGGCCGCTAGTATCCCTAGAGGATAGGGAGGCGAGGCGGTTGCTAGCCCAATGGACTGAGCTAGAGATCCGAGACGGCATACTGTGCAGGTGGAAGACAACTCCCACCAATGGTAGGCTGTTGCAAATAGTGATACCCACCCCGATGAGGAGGGATATCATGTATTATTGCCATGGCCATCAAACAAGTGGCCATTTCGGTAAGAAAAGGTCAATAGAGCGCCTACAAAGGCGTTACTACTGGCCCGGTATGAGAGGCGACCTGCTTCGGTGGATCGCCACTTGCCCAGATTGCTGTAAAAACAAGCCGGGACCCGGCCTGGGTAAGCAACCCCTATCCCAGGAATTGTTTGGTATCAGATTCGCTCGAGTGGTGATAGATATCATCAGTGGAATTAAAACGATGCCCCGAGATAATACTTGTATGATGGTCGTAACCGACTATTATACCAAGTACACTCGGGTGTTCCCCCTTCCTAACCACAAAGCCGCCACGTGTGCGGAGGCATTTGTGAAAGGCTGGGTGTTACATTTGGGTGTTCCCCTTATGATGCACAGCGACCAAGGAAGGGAG
Organism: Acholoe squamosa; assembly: GCA_949317995.1. Classification (NCBI taxonomy): domain Eukaryota; kingdom Metazoa; phylum Annelida; class Polychaeta; order Phyllodocida; family Polynoidae; genus Acholoe; species Acholoe squamosa. The sequence continues at coordinate 67,640,395 of OX439046.1, read as the reverse complement.
TTCGAGTCGGAGCTATGGCAGGAAATGTGCCATTACCTAGCCATTTGCAAGACCCGAACAAACCCATACCGACCACAGTCGGATGGGCAGGTAGAGCGTTTCAACAGAACCCTCATACAAGTGCTAAAGACCCTGGTCAATACCCACCAGGACGACTGGGATGAACAGTGTGAGTTTGTGGTACATGCCTACAACAACACTGTCCATTCATCCACTAATTGCACTCCCAACCTGCTAGTGTTCGGCGAGGACATCATAATGCCCGCCGACTTAGTGTATGGAGTGGTCGGTATAGACCCAGAGGCGCCCTGCACTGTGTTGTTTGTGGAGTCATTAAGGGACAGGTTCAAACAGGCATACGAGGCCGTTCGTAAAGAACTGCTGAAGAGTGCGAAGTGGCAGAAGGTGGGTTATGACACCAATGCTAAACGAATTCGTTTTAATGTAGGGGACAAAGTCCTAAGGTATTATGAGCCGCTGGAGAAGCTGAAGCTCGTAACGCCTTGGGAAGGTCCGTTTAAAATAATTCGTGTCATCTCCGAATCCACGGTAATGATGGAGGACTGCCTAACTGGTAGGAAATGGAAGACAAATGTCGGAAAACTTCGGCCCTGGAAGGGACGCGAAGAGGCGGAGAGGGAGTTCGGCTACAAACCACCTGTATCTGTCCCTAGCGGACCGAGCGTGGTAGTACCGACGAAACGCCCTAGAGGCCGGCCGAGAAAGACGCCGGGAGACGAAGGTATGGTGAAAAAGAAGACGAAGGCCAGGAAACGACCTAATCGTAAGAAAAGGAAAAATGTCTCGCTGAGTGAAGGCATTACGTATGGGAAGGTGCCCGCTGTGGCTAAGCGGAATCCAGAAAGGGCCGTACGTAAAGCCGGGAAAAATAAGAGGCTAACCGAAGGCGTTAGACGCAGTCCCCGTTTGAGGTCTGCCGTAACCTAACTCAGTACACAACGAGCTGCTGCGTGTTGTCCGCCATAGGCGGGTAACATACGTCCCACGGCTGGAGATGCCGAACGTGCCCTCCCCGGGGAGCTGTATCCCGTGAGCGGCGGTCGGATTAACCGGTACATTCGCTTTGAAGCGTTGTATACACCGCCAAACTCCAGCAGATAGCACTCGGGTGGGAGGCCGCGTCCCGCATGTCGAGTCGAATGTTAGTTCGGATCTAGTTCCCTAGGTGGCGCCGCGGGTGCGGCGGGAAAGGTTGGAACTAGGTCACCGGATAGCCACGGCGGGATCTCGCGAGGCGAGATGCGTGACGTCATACTGGTCATAACTAGAGCGACCCGTTTTTGCTCTAGTTGTTGTTGGCGGTTTACAGGCCCCTAGCTGTCGGTTAGCTTGCCTAACATCACCTTTTGTTGGACGAATCCTTCGGGAGGAGTCCAACACAGACGCCAAACTATTTGGAAGTCGCCCTCAGTGCAATGGCACAGGGGACGATTGACGCCGCGCGTCAGACTGCCAACGTTCTGTTGGAACTAGGCGAGGACCCGAAGGTCCCGTCTCGGGTCGAGGAATCTATGGATTCTTCGACAGAGGAGGCCGCCCGGACGCTCTCGGCTATGGCCGAGGCCACCGACCGGGAGAGGATGCCACCTCCACCACCACCACGCCCGGAGCGCTCGTCTGCAGCAGCCGCTTCGGGTAGCAAAGTGGATGTCCTGGACATTCCAATGTATCCTCCGGGATTCAAGACTCGGATCGAACGTATGGCACAAGTCGATCGCGAGGCCGGTGTCGTGTACACCTCCTGGGGGACCTACATCCCCATGCACGCCTCCATGTTCGGATGTGGACCAATGGCGGTGGAGCAGGGTGTGCCTGAGCCCATACCAGATGATTTCAAGACTCTGGTAATGGACTCGTGCAGTGACGAGCTGGCTGACAATATGCCAGTTTCTTGGCTCCGCAACTATCTGAAGTTAGCGGAGAATATGGCGGTCAACGAAAGTCTGGCCCGAGCCGTCTTGATCTCCGAGGGCATCACCCAAAAGGCCTCAGAGTTAAGGGAGTCCGAATCCGACATGGATACAGACTCCACAGTCACCTTGTCGTCGGTGGAAACCGACCGGGTCAAGCGATTGACCCGTAAACCTGCGCCTAAGGGTCCTCTCACTGAGAGCGATCTGGAGGCTGAGGATGTCCGCATCGCCGTCGAGAGGTCCACAACCGAGACCGACCCAGCTGCCGACATCCCGGAGGCACCTGGCGAGATCTCGGAAGAGGACATCTCGCGCCAGCAGGCTGCTGTGGAGGCAAAGCGAGCCGAGCTTGCCAAGCAGCAGAAGGAGCTCACCGCAGCTCGCCGGGCCCATCGCAAACAGCAGGCCCAACAGAAAACCAAGGTCTCTTCCGACTCTGACTCCCCGGTCAGCGGAAGGAGGAGCCCTCGTACAGAGGACAGGAATCGACGAGAGTCGGATTCCAGTCCTGAGATGCTGGCGCAGCCCACCAAGGTTCAGCGCCGGAAGAAAAAGAACGGAGCGAAAGCGTCTCCCGCAGAACCCACACCCCCCACCAAGCCGAGGGGTAAGGGTCAGCCGAAGACGCCCGCCTCCACCACCACAACCTCAACCACCACAGTAGCCACCTCGGCTGCAGCTTCCACTGCCAGCACCAACGGAAAAGGCGCCAAATCCTCTGCCAAGGCTTCGGCTGGTACCACCACCACCAGCCGAGCGAGCCGTAGGGGAGCTGGTATCTACACGGACAGTGAGGATAGCGACAGCGATCCAGAACTGCCCGAGTCGGCCAAATCTGATTTGGAGTCCGTGACAACGTGGGAAGAGATGACCACGGATGTCCCGAAAGACGACAATCAGAAATGGATGTGGAAGAATGCAGCCGAAGGGTTCAAAGAACGGACTCCTCGCTGCTTCGCGGACTGTGCCTAAGACACAGTCCATTACATGTGTCCCGGCGCCGTCAATAAAGACGGTGACAGCGATGACGAGGAGTGGATGAAATCCGGCCCCTCGGATACGCCTGTAGGTAAATTCTACCTCATTTGGATTGACCAGCTGAAATCCAAATTGGGGTCGATTTACAGCTACGAGGCCCGGACGAAAGTTCAGTGGGCAATGACCCAATGGGGACCAACCGGCAGCCGCCGACGGTGCCCATTCGAGTCATGCCAGCTGGCTCTCACGGGTGAGAAGATGTTCGAGACGAAGCCTCGCTTCGCTCGCCACATTGTTGAACATCACATGCACCACAAGCCTGTGATGATGTGTGTGCTTGGGGACCGCCCGAGCAAACATTGTGATGGCTCGTTCAGCACTCACCGGCGCCGAGACATGGCTCTGCACTTGCAGAAGACCCATGGCATCGGCCTGGAGAAAACCAGGAAACGAGCCATCAAGTGCTTCAACGAGCTCCTAGCTAACTGGGCCTCGTTGAGCATTAAAGACGTTAAGGAGCAGGCATTCGAGACCGGATTCTGCTCATGGAAGAGCGGCAACTTGTTGACCTTCTTCCAAATCAACTTCTCGTCCACGAAATTCGGGATGCCCAGTGAGGTGCACCTGAAGGTAAAAAAGTGGCGAGGAGATGATAAGCGAGAGAAGGCCAAAGCCCGCTCTAAGGGTCCTAGCGGAGGCACAGCCACGGCTACTTTTGCTTCCAAGAGGACCCGAGCAGACCGGTCCGTGAGCCCTTCGGGTGGCAAGGACCAGCCAAGACCAGCTAACCCAGCTGATCGTCGCGAGTCGGGACAACAAGTCTCGGCTCTGGATATGCCCAGCAACCAGGCCCGTAGGTCTGGTAGCCAGGCAGCCACACCGGCGACTCCAGCCACCACCACCTCTACACCTGCACCCGCGGAACAACGCCCGGGCGAAGCCACTGGCAGCCAGGATGGTGGGGGCGAACTCTTCGCTGGACCAGCTGGACCCGAGTCGCAGGTCCTTACCTCCCTGGGCTGGACCAAACCCCGTGGTAGAGGCCGTGGTGGGCTGGAGTCCACCCGAGCTTCCCCGGGTGGTGGCCGAGGCCGGGGCGGTCTAACGGTTGAGGGCCCGTCTGCTCCTCCAGCAGGTACTCCGCCTGCCCCAGTGGAAGCCACCGCGCCTCCACCAGTCATTGCTCCACCAACGGGCCCTCGGGTACCCCTGATGGAGCTAATTTCGGATACGCTGTCAGGTCTTCAGGATCCGAACACATTTGTTGACCACTGAGATGTCCAAACGGTTCACATCCAGAATGAGCTGATGGCGGAGTGGCAGGCATTGCACCGCCAGAAGTCAGTCGACTACTGGCGGGCGATGACTGAAGCCACCCTCAATCTGGTATACGAAATCCAGAAGAGGGAGGAAGACAAGATCAGGCAGCTGGAGAAGGACAGAGTCCAAGAGGCTCTCGAATCCTGCCGGCGTCAGCAGAAGGAAGCCGAAAAGCTTAAGGAGTTTCACCAAGCTGAAAACGCCAGATACATCCATAGGTTTAAGGAGGCTGACCTCAAGTTTTTCCTGGCATTCGGGAAACATCTGGAGGAGTGGGACGGCTTACCGTCGTCCCTTATCTTCATACCAGATGTACCCCCGGATGCCCCACCGGTCCCGGCTACTCCACCGGTTCCGGCCACTCCACCGGTCCCGGCTGCTCCGCCAGTTCCGGCAGCTCTCCTGCTCCCGCCCCCTACTGTCACCCGGACTGTTACAACTGCCACGGTCGCTCGACCAGCATCCGAGGCAATAGACAGTCCACCCGCGGTGATGAGGGCCTTGAGCTTGGAGAGCGATACGCCCAGCGAGGCTTCTGCGGCGCTCTCTACGAGCAGCTGTAGCAGCTCGGCTCCATCTGCCTCAGTGGAGTCGGCTGAGAAGATGGACACGGATCCGGAAGATCTTTGAGTGTCCATCTGACGGTGTCTCCTTTGTACCCGAGGGTAAAAGCATTTAATATGCCAGAGGCACTGTTCCTTACGCTGGACTCCTGATATCTGGAACGTAACCTGCAGCGAAGATGGACGCTAAACCCGACACACCAAAAAGGATTACCACACCTACCCGGGGCTCCATCTTCCCATCTTCATCAGGGCACATCACAACAGCAACGTGGCTTGCCACCACACATATGTCGCCGGATGGAGCTGCAGAAACCAGTCGTTCCAGATTCGCCGGAAGTCCGGTATATTGTAAGGGTGATCCTGCTACCCTGGTAGGACACCTATATTTGTCAGTATTATTATTTTTTTGTATAAATATATTTTTATACCAAATATATATTCTTGTAATTAAAACAAACAAAATTTTTCTCTCGGGTTATCTACCCCACCTCGGGTCGGTTAGTTAATACTGTAAAATTTTATTCATATCACCTGATTACTCGTCTACCACTTTTTAATGCGTCTTGTTTATAATAATAACACTATTGTAACACTGTTACTACATATCACCATAGGTCGATGGTGCATAAGGCGCCACCTCCTATTCGTTATTATTAATTATCATTACTTCGGGTTATATGCGACGATGCCTCATTATGTACATATTATTTATAATGCCCCTAGATGTTCTATATCCTATACGAACTGTATATATAGACTTACCTATTTGTATATGATATTACTGTATAAAGTTAAAACAATAGGTTTTTGTTAATTACACCCAACCCTAGGTATAGTCTAGTGGGGGTGGTGTAGGGGCCGGTATCGTCATATATATATTAGTGCCGTTCATCCGAGAGACGTGTTCTTGTGGTGCCTGTTCCTTCTATGCCAGCTAGGTGTCGCTTTGTGATACCCCGTTGGTACAAGAGGGGGCGGCACCATGCCTCGCGTCCAGCTCCTACTAAGGAGCCGGACGAGCGGCAGAAGGTGACTGGATCTAGTCCAGTCCAGACGCGCAGCCTAACCTGTAGACTAGAGTGGAATAAAGTCCTACCCGAGAGGTAGGGGTTTCTGGGGCTTTGCCCAACCCGAACTACTCGTGTTGTGTTGGTATTTCTAGTGGTAAGCGAGCCAAAGAGCCACCCAACATATAAGTCAATACGAACCATTACATGTTTGTCGACCAAAATTACATTAGATTTTTGACAAAACATAAGTAATTTTCTCATGTTCAACCAAATTTAATATCCTATTTCTTCAGTGTCATAAATGTGATGAATGGAATGAGGATTATCTGTGAAAGATTTGTGAGGAATTGTCAGCAGTATTTGGTACTACAAAATTAATAATGGTTGCCACTGCGAAAGTCTTTGCCCTTGACACAATAAAAGGTGATTTTGATTAAGGAGCATTGCTAGAAAACTTCCCCTGTCATATTACCTACCCTTATCCAGATCTTAATGATAATGCCACTGGCCATATCCTTATTGTCATGCGTGCATTGAATGTGTCAAGGGCAGGCACTTAAGCAGTTAAGAGCTGTCAGGCACAAATAGGATGTCTTTTCACAATTTCTACTTTCTTTGTAGACGTCCTTTCAGTGTCACTAATGACAGAAACAAGTCTTTTTTAACAATTGAATTCTAAGGAAACACTAAAGCAGGCATTTCACCCATCAAAAGGGGTTTCAAATCTGGAGCAAATCATGCAGCTTCAAGTTGAATTTATGCTCTTTTCTTATAAAACTAAAATAAATTGTGTAAAATGTGCCAAGAACCCCAATAAAAGGTATCATAGAATTTTATCAATTATTCCTGTCAAATTCAAGAATAATTGGGCCAATGTCAGGTGAATTTTTTCAATCGGCTTCAGTGGATGCAGTGCTTTAGCCTCAGTTCCTACCAACCCAGCATCAGGCTATGTCTCACATAAGAGATGCACTTAGGAAATGAAGGTTTCTGATCGGAGGTTTCTGAAATATTTGGGCATAGAAGCGCCATTATAAATGATCAGAATCCAACTAAGGCGTAATCTTGAAGTGTAGGTGGTATATTGAATAAATATATCAATAGGGATCACCTGGAGGTGACTGATGATCTCCAAGGGCTACTCCAGGGTTTATATCCCGACCCTCGGGCAGCACAGGAAGTCAGTGTCTCCATGGTGACCGGTCAGTACTTATTAAACAAAACATATTATTGGTGGGAAGTATCACATGGTAGTAAAGCTAGCTGCTGATTGGTGCAGTGGGAGCTTTCACCAGCCTCAGGAGGCACCGCCCCTGGGCCTGAGGTGTGAAAGCGGTCACACAGAGTTGTACAATAATTAATAAAATGTATACATGCATTAATCCGTGAAACCAGTCAGGTCGGTGGTTTCTGTCTCAGGTTCTATAAACATGTCCATATATGGTAATAAGGTAAAGGTAGAGCTTAATGCTTGGCGTTTTATGAGGGTATAATCCTTTGGCTTTCATAGAATTATGCTAGTGCCGTGGCACCAGCCTTAACGGTGGATTAATAAAGTCCATATTCCATCTGTCACATGTTTCATATAATAAATCATAATATATTCAAGTATCAATAATATATTCTTGTTATAACATGTATTTGTCCTCATTGTGAAATATTTACCATCCTTGTGGTTATAATGAATTCGTACATAATATACTATTATTAATAATCATAATTGTTACGTAACAATACCAATAGCAGTCATAGATAGCTGGTAGTGGCCGATAGTAGGGTGACAAATAGTTTAGGTCTGTACATCTGGTACCTTACCCCTTGGCCAATTTCTTCTCAAAGTTATGACAGTAAGGGGGCAGAAATCCTGATACGGGACTATTTATTACCTTTAAGTACTCTTTAATGGACAATAAAGTTCCTTTCAGTGCAGATACCCCAAATACTTTTCCACAACTTTTATTCATAAAGAATTCAGTCTGAGAAATGAAGGTTTCTGACCAGCAGTCATTGTGTCCCATCTTCCTGATTAGCCATGCCATGTTATTACAAGTTGTCAATGAATTAATTGTAAATGACAGTCATATCCATCTATTTCTATCAACAAGGATAGTTAGATAATAAAACTAGGGCAGCAATGAGCAAATTTAACTGTGCAGGTCAGAAACCTTCATGTCGTGTACAGATCATAGCTAATGACAGCCTCATAGAGGATGTTTAAGATTCTTTTTTTACTTTTGCCGGAAAACTGCAGATATACTGCAAGAATACCTGTTCTGTCAGTTTCTTATGGAATTTAGCTGTTTACCTGCACTTTTATGTCCAGTCAGAAACCATTCAGAAACCTCCCGGTCAGAAACCTTCACAGTCAGACTTGCACCACATTGGTGAGACATGGCCATCATCAGCAGTCTGAAGAGAAGTGACATCCTTTTTTTAGCTTGCAAGCTCTCATTCCAACAACGAGCTTCCCTCTTGTAGCACTTCATTATCTAACAAAGACATCCTTTGTCTGGATGCTGTTAAGAAATATTTTATCTGCCACATCTCCTGTACTATCCGACTTTCTCCCAAACACGAAATACTACTCTACCTCATTTAGTTGTTGCACTTCAGACATTCCATGTCCACTTCAATGTGATTACTTATAATTGTCATCTCAAACTCATTGTTGATCAACTGAAAAATTGACAGAAACTTTGTGATCCTTTGTTACTCCTGTTGTTCTAATTTCCACATTTACATATTCCTTGTTGCTGTGTCCTTATCTGAGCTTTGCTTCCTGTGCATTGCATTTATCAAGGCCAGCAGTTAAACATTATGCAATGGAGCCAGGTCTAATAGAGCGGAGGTCCATTTTAGCTTACCGCAAGGTTCGACCTTGGGCCCGCTGCTGTTTGTGTTGTTTATAAACCACATCTCAGATGCCATATTGAATAGTGATTACACCATGTATGCAGATGACCATGTTCTCCATGCATCAGCAAAAAGTGCTGAAGATGCCAAGGCACTCCTTCAGTCTGATCTTGAACGGATAAACACCTGGTGTAAGAACAACTTCATGAATGTAAACAGTGCAAAAAGCATGTGTATGTATTTTGGTAGCAATCGGCGCTTAAAAAACCTACCTTAACCTAACTTGGTGATGTCACCCTGCCCAATCGTAAAACATACCAATACCTGGGTGCAGAGTTGGATGGCCCAACTAATATTGGTCCTCAGATTACCAAAATCAAAAAGAGCATTGGTGACAAGTTATACAAACTAAGCAAACTGTGTAAATGCATGTCAAATGAAACGTTTATGAAGCTATACATGGCAATGGTAGTCCCCACTTTCGAGTTATGCTCCTTTTATACAGGAGGAGCACAAACTGCTGAACTATGTAAGTTGTAACAATTGCAAAATCATGGCCTGCGGATATGTAACTATAAAAGAGTCAGAGACATCAGTATAGCAAATCTACATAGTCTGAGTAAAGTTGAATACCTAGACATGAGGCAAGACAAACAGCTCCTACTGATTATGTGGAAAAAAGGCTAGAAGGGGAGAGACAGTTGAGCAGGACAACATTCATACTAGGGGAGACAGGAAGTTAAGATTTGCTAGTAGAAGGGCAAAAACCAGTGCTTATCACAGGTTGCCTTATCATAGAGGGGTAACTCTTTGGGATAAATTAGACAGGGAAACACAACTACAACCCACCAAGGCTAGATTCAAAAGGGCAATTGAGCAGTATCTAAGGAGGGTCGCGATGTAGACCTGATTGCTGTCTCTCCCTGACTAGTGTAAATGAAATAGCCAATTTCATGTTTTTATACTTACAGAACATAATTTATTGAATACATATGACATACATATGACATATTGTATATTCCATAACCATTCTGTCCTATGCACACTAAGCCTAGAGTGCAAGGACAATTTTCATGTGAATAAAATAATAATAATAATAATAATAATAATAATAATAATAATAATAATAATAATAATAATAATAATAATAATAATAATAATAATAATAATAATAATAATAATAATAATAACACCTCACTGCCGTAATCAAGGTCTGTGCATAGCAAATAAAAGCACCAGAGGGCAGCACTGTTCCCTACCTCAGGGATGTATCAATCCAGTAGGGTTGGCATTATGCTTGAATTCAGCACTGGCGAGTCACTAGCCAAGGCTGCATTCAAGGAGCACGATGCATGAATGTAGTACTGGGCCTCAAAGGGTTAACAGACACCATGGCAGCTTCACAGGGCTCTGCATCTGGCAGTCAGATTGCTCTGTCAAAGAGTTAAAGTTGTTTCCTGCACCCCTTACTTATAACCTCTACACATGTCACTGAAACCAGATATCATCAGTGCAATGGAGATGGATAGGATTCTATGGGCTCATGTTGTGGTAAATAAGTGTGGGCCTTTCCCTGTAGGTGGCAGGTCAGCTGGTTTAGGTTGGGATAGATGTCACCTCTGAAGGTGTTCCGAACCGCCCATAGTGGCCAAAACAATCACCTGGAGGTTATTTCAAAAGATCCTGGGATCACAACCTCAGCGATCTTAGGAAATATTCTGCCTTATCCTATTAACCGATCTTAAGATTAGACTGCCTTCACTTTTCCTAGCCAGCACTAAGATTGCATCGATCTTAGCCTCAGCCCTCCTACACTATTCCAAGAAGTACTGACTGGGCACAGGGGTAAGAGTCCCATGATAAAGGAATAGCTGTGAAGTCACTCTTCTTCGCAACAGTGTTTATACCATCGTTCTCCTTTCCCATATGGACTAACAAAAGAGCACAGGGTGCAGTTTACCCCATACAGTATTCAAGAGTTGTTCCCATGAATGTATGATTTATGCTTGCCTATAAGAAGCATTGTGCCCCCCAGGACAAAGAGAGAGAAGGGAAGAATTACCTTACAGTGCACTTAATGCATAATTAGCCAAAAGAGCCCTCAAGGACACTCAGCAAACATCCTCCCTCCCCTCTATATGTATGCAGCAGGCTATTCACTCTTTCGATCAGGAGCTAAATTCAAATCATCCTGGGATCCCAACCCCAGCGATCTTAGTGTAGGCACATATCATAAGACCTGGCTGGTCTACCCTATGTAATGCAGTGGTTGGAGGCCTGTCCAGAATAGCTAGTCTTGGGATCACTTCACTATTCCATTTCCACCACTAAGATCACTGCGATCTTAGTGAAAGAAATGCATAGTGGTTTCAGCTGAGTACAAGAGCACTTACAGGGAATCGAAAGAGTGAATAGCCTGCTGCATACATAAAGAGGGGAGGGAGGACGTTTGCTGAGTGTCCTTGAGAGCTCTTAGGGCTACTCATGTGTTAAGTGCACTGTAAGGTTATTCTTCCCTTCTCTCTCTTTGTCCTGGGGCGAGGGCACAATGCTTCTAATGGGCAAGCATAAATCATACATTCATGGGAACAACTCTTGAATACTGTATGGGGGTCAACTGCACCCTGTGCTCTTTTCTTAGCCCATATGGGGATGGGGAACTATGGTATAAGCACTCTTGTGAAGAATAGTAACTCCACAGCTATTCCTTTATTTTGGGACTCTTACCCCTGTGCCTAGTCAGTTCTTCTTGGAATAGTGTAGGAGGGCTGAGGCTAAGATCGATGCGATCTTAGTGCTGGCTAGGTTATGTGAACCCAGTCAACTCTTAAGATCGCTTAATAGGATAAGGCTGATTTATTCCTAAGATTGCTGGGGTCGTGATCCCAGGATGTTTTGAATTAAGCTCCTGGAGTGTTCCCTGTAAGTGCTCTTGTACTCAGGTTAAACCATTATGCAATTCTTTCACTAAGATCGCAGTGATCTTAGCACGGGAAAAGGAATAGTGAAGTGATCTCAGGACTTGCTATTCCTGACAGGCCTGCAACCACAGCATTAGATAGGGAAGACTGGCCAGGTTGTATGATATGTGCCTACACTAAGATCGCAGGGGTAGAAATCCCAGGATCTTTTGAATTAACCTCCAGGCTCAGCTTCTCCACTGGCAGGAGTCAGGGAAAAGGTAAACCTATCCTGGACAGCTCAACTCCCAGAGACACTAACACTTCAAAAGTTGTGATTAAAATATGTCTAGTGACCTTTCCCCAAGGGTAGGGTTTATGGCCAACTTTGATTCAGGAGATCACATATCTAGGGAAGCTGAATAAACCATTTGTCTTCTTTCACTCATATGGAATAGCGTAGTTGTTCTGGTCCTTTATAAGTGGTATTTAGTGCTTTTAATTTAATAGTGAATGTCACTTCATTGACCTGAGACTGAAGGTTTATTCTATTACAGAACATTGATAAAACTTGTTCCCCTGCTGACATCATATAACCTACTTACTTGAAATCCTATTTGGCATGACATGGACCATTCTAGCACTAGCAGTGTTATAAAATGTGCTGCGCCTCTGTTAGGGCAGTCACTTCAGGAGTTAATAGGTGTCAGGTACATGTAGGATGCCTACCAAAAACTTAAAATCACCTACTTTGCCTGTAACCATCCATTTGATGTCACTAACTGCTGATAAAATGCCTTCATACCCAATAAAAGTATTGGGTATGAAGGCAGTATTACTCATTGGTATGGGCTAACACCGAACTATTCACCTAAGGGGAGGGCCCCAATCATGCAAGACATGTGACACTGTAAAAAATAACTGTTGAATCTACCAGGGATCCTCATAAAGTTGAACAGTATACCCCCATAATTAAAAATCATTGTACCTGCATAGTTTTTACAACAAGCCCCAGGTGGCAGTACATTGGTATGCAATGGACAAGGAATCTCCTTGAAAATAGCTAGGGATCTCTGCCAACTTTTGGGCAAGGAATGTACTAGAGAGCCAAAACCCCTTTGAGGGATGTAGAGTGCACTGTCAAAAAGATTTTGTCAAAATAATGGCACATTCCTAGGTTTTGGCTCTCTAGTAATGTGTGGCTGCAGAAAGCAGTTTGATAAATGCCGTGATATACTAGTCCACTAGAGCCTGAAGAAGAAAAATGCCAGTATTTCTGTATAACAGGGAATTGTGAGAGAGGGAGAGGAAATGTATTAGATTTAATGCAATAAATTCATAGGTTTTGCAATTGTGAGTAAAAGTGAAGTAACACCAGCTTACAATAGGACTATTGTCTGTTTTAATCTTCAGATGTTTATTTTCACGAATCCACTTGAAAAAGTAATTTACGGTAAATGGAGTTTCATTTGAGCATTTGTTATACATACTTGATGAACTCATTTTCTGAACAAAATAAGGATTTACGAATTTTCATTTTATTTTTTTTGACATAGTCATCCATAATGTATCTTGAAATGGAGTTTTGTGCAATCAATAAGATACTTTTTGACTTACTACATGTCGGAGGAATTTTTGCTTAGAGAAGCTGGATGCAAGAAACAAAGGGCATGTTGCAGTCCTGGCTTTTCTTGATAGGAGGAAGGCCTGCTATACTCTGGATCATTCCCTACTCATGAGGAATCTGGCTCTCTACAACTTCAGTGAAAATACCCTCTCTTTGATCAGAAACTACTTAACAGACAGGAAGCAAGTTTGTCTGGCAAATATTACCACAGCAAACTAAACTACAGTAAAAAGAGGAGCACCACAAGGATCCGTGATGGGTCCACTTCTGTTTAAGTCCAACACAGCAACCTGTACCTATATGCAGACGACATGGCTCTCATCGTGTCAGCTAAAAACAAGGATAGGGCGCATTTGCTGCTGTAGGAAGATCTGCATCGCATGGGCATGTGGTGTAGTGAGAATAGACTGACTGTAAACACAGAAAAAACTGTGATTATGTGGTGCTATTCACCACACCAGCCTCTAGACCTGGAAAACAATGCTATATACCTCATCAACAACAGACTGAGGGTAGTGTCCCAGTTCAACTATATTGGCGTTGTTATTGACCAGCACCTGAATATGAGACAGAAACTCCTGAAGAAGATCAATAGATTGAGACACCGCTTGACCCAATTACGGAAACTCAGGGCAGGACTGACAAGACCACTGCCCTATGCGTATAAAAACACACGATCAGACCTGCAGATGATTATTGTGGATTTGTACCAGGTGGAGGACCGGGGTGGGTGGTAAATAAACTCCAAACTTACCAAAATCACTGCCTGAGGGCATGTGAGCAGGTTAGAGACCCGAGAGGAGTGGACATTGATGACCTGCACACAAGAAACTCTGTGAGGACATTGGCCAAGACAGAGAGGCAACTCTTGAGGCTGATGTACAACATATCCCAAAATCCAGAAAACACCGTTGCCCCAACAAGAGTGCTGAGAGGCAATTCCAAGGTGAAATTAAAGGAAACTCGCACTCAGAAGAATATATATGATAAAAGTCCTTATCACAGAGGACTAATCATCTGAAATGCGCTAGACTGAGCAATACAGGGCTTTCCTTCTCTAGAGGAATTCCACCGAGTGATGAAATCAAACTAGCTAGATTTATTGACTGGTAGTGTTTGTGGTACATGCATATATAATGTATCTAAAAATGTTATGTAATGTTTCATCTTTATGACAAGGCAACTGATGAAAATCACCCCTTGTATGTGATTACTTTATGCCAATAAACAAATACAATCCAATACATACCAACTTAATGGCTGATGTGTTACAGAGAAAGGTAGACTTGATGAAATAATGCAGTGTTGAGGACTACGCATCACAGGCCTAGGAACACAATTATGAACATTTTATTCCTTGTACCAATCTGTCTGCGGCCCTTAAGGACTCCCAGCACCCACATACCTCAAAATCAGTTTTTCTTCTCATTTCAGGGAAATGTGTTAGACATGCACATATTATACATCATTATGACTGGCCATAATAGCTTGAACAAATTCCGCCCATAATTGGGCATTCTAATAGTTATGGAATGAGAATGGAACAAAAACGTTCCATGTTAGCTTCTTTTGCGTTGAACCGCATTATGGGATCCAAATAAGGCATATATTCCAATTCCAATGATATGGAAGTAATATTGAAGTCAATACCTGGAGACCTTTTCTTCTCTTGATATTCCAATTAAGGTCCAGAGGTTTTCACAGTTGCCTAGTTACTTAAAAAGTGGCAAAAATCGTTATTTTCACCTATTATTGCCCATTTTCTCATTGTTCCATCCACAGTCTAAAGTCCCCAGAATGCTATGATGGTTGAACAAACTTGATAAGCTATTATAGCCAGGCAAAGTGATGTGTGATATGTATGTCTAACAAAATTAGAGATGTAAAACTGATTTTTGGGAATTTGGGTGCTGAGAGTCCTTAAAGGGGCCAACCCAGACTATCAGGGTGTCCTTGACAAACTGAGCCAAGCCTGCAGGTGTCTGCTAGGTCAGGCTGTTCAGGGCCCAGGGTTTTTCAATCTAAAGTCTTTAAATGTGGGAGGAGTGAGGGCTTTCGATCCTTTCTTTCCTCTCAGTGCAGGTGACACCTGTGCCAGGCACTACAAGTCGCATCATCCTTAGGAACTATTTAGATTAAGGTTAAAGTTTGTCAGGGTAAATGCCAGTATATTTGCATTAGAGAAGTCAATATTTTTGGAAAGTCCTGAACAGCATGTATTAAGGATTTTTTGTGAATACCTGAGAGGCCACATCTGCTAACTGTACCATTATTTTCCTCAGTGTTGCATTTGCACGCAACCCCTTTTTTCCCCAGTACGATTGGTAGAATTCAATTTTCAATACAAAGGCCAGATGTAGATACCAGTGTAGCTGGTGCACCTTCTCCTTTAGGTCTATCTAGGTCTGCCTCTGCTCAGGACAATTTATGGTATCATCCCTCATAATATGAAGGATCTCAGTGAAGATTATCAGGGTTTATTTTGTTACCCAAGGGCACAAAGATAATCAGTGAACCATTACTTGTTGTAACACTGCTGGGCGAAGTCAGAGTGCATTTTCCTTAATGCTGCGTTCTGATTGGCTGATTGACCGTGCATTATCTAGATGGATAATGCACTCCCAGCAAAGGAGGTTAACTCCATCTCACCTTTAGACTTCACAATTGATATTTATGTGTTGTCAGGTGGCTGATGGGTGATTTTTCTGTGTTATAACAGGAATAATGCACTAGGTCATGGCTGTGGTAATGCTCTAGACTGTATTGAGACATCCTGGGGCCTTATTCCCTTAATACACATGGTGTGTGGAAACCATACCTACCATGGAGCTGTCAAACACATTAACTTCCCGGCGATCCGGAAATACTTCAGTAATAAAAAAGGTGATTGGAATCTAAATAAAGTGTCCCAAGGCTGCCACTTCAACGATTCTTCCTTATGAATCTGGCAGGGCTAAGTCCCATTACAGGATGGAAATAAAAAGAGGCATCACTGTAAGCAGGCATTTTACCTACTTACCTCTAGCATTTTTCCTGCTCATAAAGAATCTCACTTCTTAGGCCAGTCCAGCAGTCTTGAAAATGCTAGCAGCATAAATCAATTACAGCCTGTAGAAGAGCTTAACACACAGATGGTTGATGGATTACTTCTAACAGCTCAGTGTCGCTCGCTACAAAATGAACCCACCACTCAGATCTCTGTGAAAGTAGTTTATTTTCATCAGAATAATAACATTTTCTAGGGGGATACGTACATCTAGGAATTGCTTTTTTTTAACACTTGGCAGTCAGTATAAAGTCAGATTAAATACAACATTGCTACGTTTGCGTTAAATCTATGGCTAAGTGAACCCTAACCAGACCAGACACCTACCACCACTACTGCACCCATGGTAAAGCATACAATAGCAGGGCTTTCTCTCACCTGGTGTGGTGGTCTAATGGTTATGATTCTCACCTTCCACCAGTGAGGCTGGGGTTAAATCCTCCTACGTTATATATTCATTTAGTTTTGTATTTTCAAAATGTAATGATTATCAATACTTTTGTCATCAAAATTATTTGAAATTGTTTTAATCAATTTAAAAACATGTTTATATTCTTTCCCAGCAAAACTAGATAGGCTTGAGATGGGGCAAACTGTTGGCCTATAATTTGCAAATGCTGACTCACTCCTTTCCTTTCCTTTAATATCACTCACTAGAACAAAAATGGCATTTTTATCTCTAATTACTGACATTATTTTCACATATCTGTGTCAGTCAATGATCTATAGTTGATAAAGTCATAAATAACCTAATAGATTTGAATGTAACCTACCTGCTTCAAGGGCTGCTGCTACAATTCCATGACAGAAAAGGAAATTGCAGCAGGGCCGTTGGTCAGCTTTCTGTGTCCCTCAAGGATACAAGCCCTTGTGTCCTTAAGAGACACAAAGAATTGACCAATTAGAAGCCAGTCTCTGCAGCAGCAGATGGCAGCTGCTAAAACCAAGATGCCGGACTTTCTACAGCCTGCATTCAAAGCACAAACACACTGATTTCTAAATACATAGGTAGAATTTTACTTGTTATAGAATTTGACAGAGCAAAATGGTAATAGTAAGAAATTGAAATGCTCATGTATGGTGTCTAGGGATGATCATCCTGGATTCAAAGCTTTGTTGACACAGTGTGGTGGGCTAGCCTTGTGTTCCTCAAGGACACAACAACAATTCTTTGTTGACACATTGGGTTGGGATAGCCTATAGTGTCCCCCAAGGACACAACAGCTGGCAGGTCTAACCTTAGGGAGTGGTCATTTTTAACAACAGGGGATGGGGTTTGAGGGGGACAAAAAAATGTCAGACCCCTTTTAAGGGGGACAAAAATAAGTTTGCCCCTTTTGAGCAAAAAAGCACACGTGCCACTAAAGAATAATTTTAAAGGGAGGGGATTTCAGACCCCTCAGAGGGGGGGAGGAAAAACCTTTGCTGTGTATATGCGGAATTTCACCAACCCCCCTGTTGTTAAAAATGACCACTCCCTTACTGCAAATTATGTATAGGGGGTGGTCACTAATTATCAACAAGAGGGGTGGTGGTTGCGAGGAAGGCGGTGGGATTGGTCATTTTTTAACAAAGGGGATGGGGGGGACGGTGGCCCACAAATAAATTTCAGAACCGCTCAATAGGGAGAGATCATTTGGTGGTAGATTGGAGGCGGGGTGGCCAAATGTTTTTTGACCCCTTGACCGGGAGTGGGCAAGTATTTCTCGACCCCTCTGAGGGGAGGGGGGAAGGCGAAATTATTTTACCTTTTTTCAGCGACAAAGCCCTTGCATTACTATGGGTTAGGAGAGGGTGCCAGGGTTCCTGTCACCCCAAGATGTACTTCTTTTTCATCCCTGCTCAAATCCATATCCTAAATTGATCACTCCCTCTAACAACAGAGGAGCTGGTTGGTTGGGGGGACGGCAAAAAAGTCACCCCCTCAAAGTACTCTAACCAAAAAATCCAACATGATGCTTAAAGAAAAGGGAGGCATGAATTTTCCCGCCACTCTATCCTTGAAGGATACAAGCAGACATCTGCATTCTTGAAGGATACAAGCACACCACTGTCTCCTCCAAGGACACAAGCAGACCCTTGCATCCTTGAAGGACACAAGTAGCCCACTGTGTCCTCCAAGGACACAATCAGACCATTCCATCCTTGAAGCATACAAGCAGATCACTGTGTCCTTAAAGGGTACAAGAAGACCACTATGTCCTTAAAGGATACAAGCAGACCACTGTGTCCTTAAAGGATACAAGCAGACCATTGTGCCCTTAAAGGATACAGGCAGACCACTGTGTCCTTGAAGGACACAAGCAGCTCATGTGTCCTCCAAGGACACAAGCAGACCATTGTGTCCTTGAAGGATACAAGCAGACTACTGCATCCTCCACAGACACAAACAGACCATTGTGTCCTTAACAAGCAGACCAATGTGTCCTTGAAGGATACAAACAGACCACTGTGTCCTTAAAGGACACAAGCAGACCGCTGTGTATGATACAAGCAGACCACTGTGTCCTTAACAGATACAAGCAGACCAGCCCTTCTGTGGATATAGAAGACCAGCATATCCTTCAAGCACACTAGCAGACTACTGCATATCTAAGGGACACAATGAGACTATTGTGTCTTTGAGGGATACAAGCTGACCACTGCAGCATGTATTCTAGAATTGTATTGTATGTGCGCGTTAGCTCAACTTGAGATAAATAGACAAAGGTGGATCAACACAGTAAAAGGTATGCCCACACACCCCTTCGCGGGGGTACCTTTTACCATGTTGATCCACATTTTAAGGTTCACTGGTCTGCTTGCATCCTTCAAGGATACATTGGTCTTCTTGTGTCCTTTAAGGACACAGTGGTCTGCTTGTATCCTTCAAGGACACAGTGGTCTGCTTGTATCCTTCTATGATACAGCGGTCTTCTTGTGTCCTTTAAGGACGCAGTGGTCTGCTTGTATCCTTCAAGGACAAAGTGGTCTGGCTGTATCCTTCAAGGACACAGTGGTCTTCCTATATCCTTTAAGGATGCAGTGGTGTGCTTGTATCCTTCAAGAACACACCCAGGTAGCACAGAGACATTGGCATAATGTTGGGCCGACATTGGCCCAACCATCGGCTTTACATAGGCTGCAGCTGCTGAAGCAGAAGCCAGCTTCTGATTGGTCAGTTGTTTGTATCCTTCAAGGAGACTATGTAATGAGCTGTGCTGTGTCCTTCAGAGTCACAGAAAGCTGACCATCGGCCCTGCTACAAGGAGCTTCTCTCTATCTGTTTGTAGTTGCCATGAAAAATACAGAGTTAGCATGAACATGCATGAACAGGGAGAGTTGGTTAATTTTGCATTAATTTAGTTTCGCATTTTCAAAATTCAATTTAAAAACATTTTTAAGGTCTTTGCTAGCATGATATTCATAATATTAGTGTTTCCATAGCAACCAGTGGGGTCTTAGAACCAGTTCAACTTGAACCATAGGCTTATTAAGGACTAGGGCTCGTCACATCTTCATGGGTATATTTAAGTTTCTGCATATTTGATAAAAGATTAAAGGAATTATATATCGACTACTCCTGAGTAGGTGAGTTGTAAAGGCTGTTATAAATGATAAAAATGATAAACCAATGGGAGTCACGGGAGATTGCTCAATCCACACGTCTTTGGCTTAGCTCCCCTCTTTGATGAAATTACAAAGGTAACCTGAATAAATTCATTATGGCATAAATCTGAACTTCCAAGTTCGCAGTATAATTCTCACACTGACATTGACAGGTTTTTTTCTTAAGAATCTGTTGCTATTATTTGTTTTTCTAAGTGCTTGATTGGACAGATAAATTTGGCCATTGTGTTGCATGATAAATCACCAGTAATTGTCAATGTAATGATTTGCTACAGAAGGGTCAGCTTGATGTAGCAAGGTGTAGCCTGCAAACAATGCATCATCTATCACCCAACACACAGCATCTGTAAGGGCTAGCCTATATTAACAGGGTGTCTCGCTGACTACTTAAGCCCGAACCTGTAGTGGTATCTGCCTTACCTGCAAGATCCTTGAGTCAAAAGTCATTACACACGGGAGGGGTGAGGGCTTTTGGGCACTGAATCTATAGCTCTGATCCCCGTTCTTTCCAAGTTGATCTACATCCTGTGTCAGGTACTAAAAGTGTCAGTGTCTTTCTTTGGTTTCAGCAGGAACCAGTGTTGAGGTGCATGGCGCTGGGGTTAATGTTGTCTGACCTGCCTGTGGGTAGATGCCATTTGTTGCACAAAAACCTGTGCCCAAAGCAGTTTCTCAGGGATCTATGTCTGGAGGCCATTTCTTAACACACTATGGTCGCTCCCAGTTCTATGACTGCAAATTCCAATGCTATTCCTTAGGGAAATTTAGTACGAATTGAAGGGTTGTAACCTGTTCAGAATTAACCTCCGGTAGTCCCATTGCTCTGTCACAGGGTTGAAGTTGTTTCCTGCATCTCTTACTTATCCTATCCACATGTTACTGAAACCAGATAGCACTGATGGTGTGACTGAGATGGATCGGGTGAGATATAGGGGCTCATGTTGCGGTCTGCAGCATTGGGCCTTTCCCTGTAGATGGCAGGTCAGCTTGTTTAGGTTGGTATAGATGCCACCTCTGTTGGTGCATGAACCGCCCATAGTGGCAGAAACAATCACTCCCAACCTAATTACAATATGTCTATTGAAGGTAGTTTATTTTTCAGGAGATCACAATGCTAGGGAATCTGAATAACCATGTGTCTATTTACACTCACATTGAAGCGTAGTTGGTCTGTTCACTTCTATATAAGCAGTATTTAGTGCTTTGAATTTCATAGTGCATGTCACTATACTGACCTGAGACTAAAGGCTTATTCTATCATAGAACATTAATAAAATTGTTTCCCCTACTGACAGTCATTTTACGTACTCAATTCAAATTGTAATTGGCATGTCATGGGCCAATCCGGCAGTGTTATAAAATGTGCCGTGCCTATGTTAAGGGAAGTCGTTTCAGTAGTGAAGAGGTGTCAGGCACATGTAGGGTTTCTTCTAACAACTCCAAATTGCCTAATTCGCCCATAGACATCCATTTGATATCACTAACTGCTGATGAAATCTCTTCAAGTATTGGGTCTGAAGGCAGTATTTTACATTGATGGGCTACCACAGCACTATTCACCTGAGGGGAGGGGCTCAAACATGCAAGAGATATCCCTTCAAGGTGTTGTGGCTCTGTAGTATTGGGGCTGCCGAAAGCAGTTTGATAAATGCAGTGATATACTAGTCTAGTAGAGCATGAAGAAGAAAATGCCAGTTTTTCTGAATAACAGGGAATTATGAGAGAGGGACAGGAAATGTGATAGATTTAAACTAATAAATTCATGGGCCTTGCAATTTTGAGTAAAAGTGAAGTAACAGTAACATAATCTAATCGATATATAATCAATATAACATCAATAAAACTCAATAGATAAAGGTCATTCACCGCCAGCAGTACAGAACAGGATTCTAACCTGGAAGTCTCAGACCTACCAGCAGCAAAATGCATTCTGGGTTGAGTGCTACACGCTACCTATGTGGCCATGCCGTGCCGACCTGTGAATGCAGCTATGAAGAGAATACTAGGCAGGTTTAGCAACTCCAAGCATATCACGTAGACGTGGAGGGGTGGAACGTACGTTGCTGACGTGAAAACGTCCCAAATACGTAGGCCAATCCTAGAGAATTTCCTCACATTCGAGTATTGCCATTTAAGTCATATTTAACTACATATATACATAGGCATATAATGTATTGATTGGGTATCGATACATTATAGGTTTCCTATTCTAAATGTGAATTTTGTGAGGGCCATTTAAGGGTCATTGAATGGTCAACTGGTAGGGAATCAAGGTTGACTGATTTCTCCACAGACCCTGATGACGACGTACCCAAAACGTTTTTGTCTATGTTGATTTGTCAGCGTATGCTCGAGTTGCTAAACCTGCCTACTATCACAGCTTTGTCAGTTAGGTAGTACTTACCATAGTGGCTGCATATGAAGAGGGGGGGGGGGTGTCACAACACAGACTGCAGGATATTTTTGATAGTATACTAGTTATATGTGAGTGACCTCCCTGGGCTTTGTATCATATTATTGACCAGCGCAGACCTAGTTTTAACCCACTCTCTCTCATCAGCTTGTGTGGCTGAGTCCATAGCAAGCTGGCAATTAAATCTGGAGGGTATGGGTTCGACCACTACCTCTGGCAATGTGTCTCTTGCTGGTTTCAATGTAAGAGTTGCACTTAAGAAACTATGTGGACCACTTGGAGTTTCACTTGGAAAAATCCACTTGACCTGGAAAAAGTATATACCAAATATTCTAAAAAGCACATGGGTTGTATATTTACACGATTTCTGTGATTCTGAGTGCTTTTCCTGGATATTCATATGCACCTACCTGTCGATATTGCATGGCATGATGCATGCATCATGACTTTTGTAAGGTGCGTGGTTATCCATGGATAACATGAACACCTTACATGTCATATGTTACATGTTAAAACCGACAAAATTCTCAGCCTGAAGTAGGCGACGAACCTGCACTCTACTGATCCCCAATCCAACTCCCTATGCAGTGCGCCACAGGGACTGACAAGAAATGGTTGGTTAGAACCAGGTCTCTATAAGTCATTGATATGATACAAAGCCCGGGGAGGTCACTCACATATAACTAGTATACATTCAATGTGTGAAAATATCCTGCAGTCTAGGTTGCTTTTTCGAGGTTAAGGGGAAATATACTATGGAATATTTTGACACGAGAAGTTCAAAAAAGTGCTTCTGATGAGACTTTCAAGAAAAAATAAAGCCTATTGTAAAAGGTAGTAAAGGGTACACCTAGAGATATAGCAGAGAATGTTTGAACCGTTTGTATCGCTATGTACTGCCTAATAATGATGCACTATATTTGGTTGACGATATGTTCTGGCTGACTTTACAGAAAAACTCCATTGTTATGTGAATGTTCTGATGGTCAATAAATTTGTTTATAACTCAACTCAAACTCTACAGAATACGGGTATTAATATTATGGGATACCTACATATCGGTAGTAATAATATAAGCTGCTATAATATATGTGAAATAAGAAGGAGACAGTGAGTTTGGTGGGTATTGACATTGTCTTATCATATCATTTATTATAAGACTTGAACATTGGACATATCAATATAAAATACAATAATAATAACAATAAATATACAATAGGGAATTATGGCCTCCTCTACTACTCCTATTACCCTGCACCTCTAAAGCATTAACAGATCCCTGTTGATTATCAATTACATGCATTGCTGGCCTTGGGGATGGGCCTTGTCGTGCCTCTACTTGGTTCGTCAGCAGCCTGATATTGTCAGAAACTGTGTCGTCACTTGTGTTCACCTCTTCAAAAGCCAAATCCACCTCAAAATTGCCATACTGTATCTCTACCACTTCTTCCTGCCCTGAGGCCACCAATATTTGGTTCTGATCATTAATTTCATGGTCAAATTCGTCAATATTGACACCAATGAAATAACTGCACAGAGAGAAAAACACTGATCGCTTTGACGCATAGTGAACAGGTCACAATTTGTCTCCCACATGACATGTATGAAGGCATGTCGAATGAGGTTGACTCTCTTATATTTGGTTCGTCAACTCCACTTGACATGCGTAATCAAGACACATCACATATTTCTGATCCATTCACCTGAGTGCTAGGTAATACTGTGAGACAATTATGTAAGGGTCAAGAGCAGTCATTAACTATGTACCAATGGTTCAATCAAGGCAGGCCTATAATAGAAGGCAGGGGATATCCTAGTCCCACAGGCCTGCAAAACTAAGGCACCTTTTCCTATCTACAGAACTTCTACTTGACTGAGGACCTCTATGCAGTCCATAAGACAAGGGCATGAAGGTGCATGGCAATGCCATATGTCTCCCTGTACTGTAGATACTGAGATTATAAATTGTGGGTTAGGATACAGTCCTTTGGTATTTTTACTGACCCACACATAAGGTGTCTAACCTCTCCAGTTAAAGTATTCAGGATGGTGGGTGTCTATTTTGATATTCAATAACAAATGCAAATTTAACAATGAAATACAATTCACTACCATTCATCGATAGTATTTACAGACCTTAATGATCTATTTTTCATGAAAACAAAATGACACAGACACATCAAATGTCTCAAGTGTTGGTAGTACTTCTTGGTAGTGATTAATCCTGGTTGTTTGCCCCATCTAGTGGAATATCCTAGAACAATAATGTATGTCAAACCATCACATGTCAAGTGCCTTCGACATGGCTGTGACCCTAGTCAACTCACAGATGACATGGCATTTTAAAGCATGTCAAATCATATGAGGATAACTGTGTGCTACAGTTGTCATGGTGATATATGTGCACTTGTCCCAATGATGTGTGCTCTCTGTGTCAAATCAAGTTTACATGGGTATACATGTCACTTTGTCAGGA
Organism: Acholoe squamosa; assembly: GCA_949317995.1. Lineage (NCBI taxonomy): Eukaryota > Metazoa > Annelida > Polychaeta > Phyllodocida > Polynoidae > Acholoe > Acholoe squamosa. The sequence goes on along the minus strand of OX439046.1, from coordinate 67,615,663 downwards.
AGACTTTTTTTCAGTGTGGTTGTCAATGACGATGCTGACAAACGCTGCATCATAGGGACTACTTTTATTATGTCATCACATAGGTCACATGATTGTCAGCCATTGAATTACTGCGCATTGTATTCAATCCCCCCCCCCCATTGAATATGGGGTGTCCAGTACTGTTCTAAAGTAACGATCATATCAGCTATGACATAAGTCATTTATCTCAGGAGGCTATCTCTCAAGACACTTCGATCGCACACAGCACCATGACTGTAAAATGCTAATGCTATTCATATGTTAATTTCGGGATGACTAGCAGGGTACAGTCGCAGCCTGTTATGAAATAGCCTCCAGACTCTTAACCTTTATGGGACTATGGTGCAGGAGTGCATCATCCCCACTGGTCGTCATGATGCTGGAGCACGGACGTGGACTGGTTACCAGGTTTAGTCTGTGTATGTGTTATCAATATATGCTATAGAAGGGTCCGAAACTAAAGGGAACAGTGCTGCCCTCTGGTGCCTTTATTTGCTATGCACAGACCTTGATTACAGAGGTGAGTGGTGACTTTGCTAAAGAAACCCCTCACCTCCTTAATCAAGGTCTGTGCATAGCAAATAAAGGGCAGCACTGTTTCCTTTAGTTCCTCACCCTTCTATAGCATATGGATAATACATACACCGACTAAATCTGGTAACCAGTCCACGCCTATAGGTGTACTTTATCAGAATGACACTATTTTTGGTGTGCACGTACATATAGATGCCCAAATCCTCACAAACAATCACAAGTAATTCCGCTGAAAATTGTGTAATTCATGACACTTTTGGCATATTTACATCTAGATTTTTTTCATCATTCTCCAACAATCTTTTGTACTTTATAATTATAGCCCCCATATGATCAAGGCAATGCTATAGAAATGGTAGGCTGTTCACAGTGACTGAGGGCATATCATGGAGCAATTTTTTGCCAAGAATGTGTACATTTTACCCATCATGCAGTGCTTTGAATATGGATTTTTATCAGATTTCCCAATACTTTTTTAATTCACATGGCCAAAACTATAAAATAATGCATGGGACCCCATATCAAAATTACTCTTATTGAAGAGCAAATTATCTGAACAATATTCTGAAGAAGTTTAAGAAAAATCTAGTGGTTGAAAATATGAATTTTATTTGTTTTTGTTATAAAATAATAGAAAATTTACCCATCTCTTTTCCGCAAAAAGGGGAAATTTACCCAGAATGCCATGTTATGGACTTAAAATAAAAACATCTTAATAAATAAGGATATCAGACCATTTACCATCTCTGTGTTAAATAGTTATGACAGAAAAAAAAATCTCAAATCTGAGACACATTTTCTCTAATTTCTAGGTGAAGATTAAAATACTTTTATTTTTCAAAAATCTGTAGAAAAAAAGTAGCTTTCTAGATGATTTTTGTACTTCTGGGAGAAAAATGAAGAAAATCTAGGATCTTTGATTCAATGGTAGCGACCCACCTTAATCCAACATATGGATATAAAGCCACATTATGCAACATAGAAAGTGTGTTATTTTTTTTCTTGGATGTGTTTTGCTCAAGAGCTAATGGTCATACCCATAGTTTTAGCAGAGCAAGCTCTTAGTCTCACTTGCTTATGGGCAACCACCCTCCAGCTGACTATAAGTTAAATGCCAAAAAACAAGATCCATACAAAGTGCATAGAGAATTATGTGACTTACATCATTCTGTGACACAACTTTCCAGCAGATGCTTGCGTAAGAGGTAAGTTACACCTCTGTATAATAAAATATGTCAGGAACTATAACCAGAGGCTGTCTCAACTCATGTACCATCTAAGGTGCACGACTTTAAGCCTCTCAATTTGGAATGGTTTAATGCTCATTAAGTGAAACTTAAAAAGAAGGGCACACAGAAACCACTGGCAATCAGTCCAACACTGATTTCATCACTTAGGTTCAGTCAAGGGAGATTTGTGCTTTATTATCTCAAGGATAAAACATGGGCTTTAGATGCAGGAGGAGTGAGGGCTTAAGGCACTGGATCTATGGCCTTGATCCCCATATTCTCCCGAGCAGCTGCCACCTGTGCCAGGCACTAAAAGCCAGGGTCTTTCAATGGTTTCCTAAAGAAGCAGTTGGATTGGCCTCAGTTAAATGCCAATTTATTTGCATTATTGAAGAATTCTGGAGAGCATGTATTTAGGAACCAGGGTTTCATTATCATTATCAATTGTGAGAGGCCACATCTGCTATCTGTATTAGGTTTTGTACCTAATTAGTGTTAACTACAGGGATGCATAGGCATGCAACACCTCTTTTTTTACCATTACTGAACAGTCTATTTTGCAATATGAAGGCATGAATCTCGCTAAAGTAGATGCTTGATAAAGGGGGTATCCTCTCCTTATCAAAATTCCGGATCTGCCTCTGCTCAGGATAATAAGGTGCCATCTCTAATAATATGAAGTCCCTCAATGATGTTAATCAGGTATCATTTTGTTACTCAAGGCCATTGCAGAAACTTATGCTTTAATATTTTGTATCAGACTCAGCTTCCTTGTATATGCGTGAACCATCCCAGCAAATTGTTGTGACTCCTCGTCAACCTGTGTGAAGTGGCTCACACATGTCGCTAGATGGAACACGACGTCGCTATAGCACAAGATCACTAGGAATAGCAATGGTGGTGATCACATGGCCTCACCTCAGATGGCGAGGATGGTGATCACTCAGACTCACCAGGGATGGCGACGCGGGTGATCACCCACCTCGCTAGATGAAACACGCACCTCGTCATAGTACATGTTCACCAGGAATGGCGAGGATCGTGATCACTCATCCTCACCAGCGATGGCGACATGAGTGATCACTCATCCTCACCAGGGATGGCGACATGAGTGATCACTCACTTCGCTAGATGAGACGCACACCACGTCATAATGCACATTCACCACGGATGGCAAGGATTGGGATCAGTCACCTCGCTAGATAAAACGCGTACCTCGTGATAGCACAGGTTCACCACAGATGGTGAGGATCTTGATCACCCACACTCACCAGGGATGGCGACACGAGTGATCACTCACCTCGCTAGATGAAACGCACACCATGCCATAGCGCATGTTCACCACGGTTGGCGAGGATCGTGATGACTCACACTCACCAGGGATGGCAAGGCGGTTGATCACTCACCTCGCTAGATGAAACGCGCACCACGTCATAGCGCAGGTTCACCATGGATGGCGAGAGTGGGGATCACTCAGACTCACCAGTGATGGCGACGCTGGTGATCACTCACCTTGTTAGATGAAAAGCTCATGATCATTGACATTGGTAATCATGCAGCCTCACATCTGCCAGATCAAAGTATGTTTTGCCAGAGAAGGTATTGCCATATGTATCTTCCCTCTAACCACAGATAAGGTGTTCATGTTGATATTTCCCTATGTATTTTTCTGTAACCAGAGAAAAGGTGTTTATGGATAGTTGCTTTCATTTTAGAGATACCTCTATCTAAATTCAATTGATATTCTCTCTATATAATCTTGTTTGATTCAACTCTGAAGTATTACATGGAAATCAGTGTGAAACAAAGCACATTTGATACGTATGGGACTTATACTTCATGCCCACACTTCCTAGATAGGCTACATGTGGAACAGTGGTGCTGCCTCAACACCTTTGGCAATGGTGGTGATAAGTTGCCACTGTGAGTGAGAGTGAGTGACAGATGATGCAATCCTCAGAGAGCATTGACTTGGAGTGACACAAATTCATGCATTGAGTGAGACAAAGGCTGGCAATGGTGGTGATAAGTTGCCATTCTGAGTGAGAGTGAGTGACAGATGATGCAATCCTTAGAGAGCATTGACATGGAGTGACACAAGTTCACGCATTGAGTGAGACCAATGTTGGCAATGGTAGTGATAAGTCGCCATTATGTGTGAGAGTTGATGCCAGTGGCACGGGAGTGGTACATAATCACACAGTGAGTCAGATCCATGTTGGCGATGCTTGTGATAAGCCGCCATTCTGAGTGAGAGTTGACAGGCAGTGGCACATACTCACGCAGTGAGTTAGATCCATGTTGGCGATGGTGGTGATAAGTCACCATGCTTTGTGAGGGATGACAAGGGGTGGCACATACTCACGCAGTGAGTGAGATCATGTTGGTGACTGTTGTGATAAATTGCCATGCCATGTGAGACTGACACACAGTGGCGAAAGATGACACAGTGAGTTATCACTCAGAAAGGAGTCACCATTGATGACCAATCATGGCGACAGATAACGACAATTTGCTGGGATTACTTGACATAGACATACATGGTGTGCAGCGACCATACCTACTGTGAACATACACATTTCCTCTCAGGTGATTCAAAAATACCAAAGTAATAAAACGGCTATGGGAATCTAAATAAAGCATGCAAAGACTGCTGCTTTAACGATTTTCACTTATATCACCGTGAGGGCTAGGTGCCATTACAAAATAAAAAAAAAATAAAAGAAGCATCGCTGTTAGCAGATATTTTACCGACTTGTTACCGACAATTTTCATGCTCATAAAGAATCTCACTGCCTTGGCCATACCGGCAGGGCTCAACATGCCGACAGTATACATCAATTACAGCCTGTAGAAGAGTGTCAGACAGATGGGAGTTGATGGGTAACTTCTTACAGCCTAATGTGGGTCACTCCCATGCCAGACTCATCATCCACCATGGTTCTGCATATGTCACCAATTCTTACCATTTGGTACTGAAGTCGCACATGTTGAAGCCTAGATATAACCTTGTTTGGTTGCATAGTTCCTTAACTGAATTTAATCCCCAAATGCCTAATAGACATGGCTATAACTGTTGTTGTTATATAGAAATAGGATATATAAATTATCATAATGTTAAATCTTATTCCTTAATCTGACTACATTTACTGCTGGAAGATCAGCAGGGGGCAACCTGTTCAAATATGCAAATGGTATATACCAAATGAAAGCTCTTGATGAGCTGTAAATGGATAAAACAATATTTAAACATTTTCTTTTTGCGACCTGCATAACATTCTGTTAGGATGGGTCTCATATGTACTTCTCAGAGGACAATAAAAAGGCTCAGCAAAATCATAATCATAAAGTCAAACTACCTCTTAGGAATCTATACATGTAACGTTACATATCATGGGGAGAGGCATAATAATATCTTTTGATACGCCTCGACCCAGGAACTTATTGGTCTCCATATACACGATGGATTATTTTGTACTACTTAACTCTGTATCATCTGCTCGTTAACTCATATGTCTATGACCAATAAAGTTCAAAGTTGTTCAAAAAAAAAAAAAATAATGGGTTGGCATGAGGCATGGGCCAAGACTAAACCTATTAGCCATTGGGGCACTAAGTCAGATATTTCTGCAATGTATATGGGCAGTATACAGCTTACATCAATGCAGTAAAAACAATATCAAATGTGCCTGGGACCATATGATGAAAATATATGCCCTAAATGCAAAAGGCTGATGACAGTACTCTGGGAAAGTTATACAGAAATTTAGTTACTTTAACTGACATTGTAAACTCTGTACAATGCTATAATGGAATTCAGGGATATTTGAGGAAAATGCTCAGGACCTCTATGTAATGGAAAACCTCTGCGGACCTAGAGGATTTGCCACAAAGGCTGAGGAGGTTTTGTGGCAAAACCTCCAGCTCCAAGGAGGTGTTCTTACTTATACTCCGTCCACAGAAGTCTAGACAACAGTAAACCCTGAATATAAGCATTGTTTGACTTTAACTATAGAGGCCTAGAAGAAGATTTAAATCTCCTACAATCATGGCTGTGATACAAAGCTATGACAAATAAATGACCAGTAATCTCAATAGTATAATGGTTAGCATGTCTGACTTTGAATCACAGAATGTGGGTTCAAGACTGCATGGGGAAAGTGTTTTTAACTTACACATACAAGGTAAAAGGAGTCTTTGTAAAAGGCCTCCTTGAAGCCCCCTTCATCATTTTGGCAATCAGAGAATGTTCATTATAATACATTATATTTTAAAATTTGTTGCAAAAATGACAGTGGTCAACCAAGAATAAATCAAAATCACAGCATGGGTTTGAACCTGTGTGATCTAGATTCCTAGTCCCAGGCCTTAACCACTACATTAGATTGACCAGTCAAACTTTCAAAGTGAAATTACCCTGTTTATCTATAATTAATTACTCAGTCATAGTAGTAGCATATCACCATTCAGTAGACGTTTTATCACCCACAGTATGACCTGAGGAGTCATGGTGTAATGGTTAGCACATGAGACTCTGGATCCCAGCACTGTCTGGTGCATGGGTACAAATGCCATATGGGACAGAATATTCCCAAGAATTACATCTGTTGTTCAAAAATGACCTTATTCATAAAACCTCCAGCTATGCTTGGCCTATTTCACAAAACCTCCTCCCAGACCTGACCCAATTCACAAAACCTCCTACCAGAACTGACCTGATTCCTCCTGCTGGTCACCTAAATGTAGAATGTGGAAACAAACCTACAGTAAGAACAATAGGGTGCAGAGCCAGGTGGAGTATAAATTTTCTTAATCATCAGAAAGATTATAATCAGGACGTGTGGTGAAGATTATATTTCTTTTTAAAATGCATGGGAGATTAAGATTAGTGTTAGAGTGAGTGCTGAGTGAGTAGAAAGGTATTCTTTTCCAGAGACTGTCCTTTTTCAATCCCAGAAGTCTGGATCGGAAAGGATATAGCATCATTATTCCACAACTTTAAGCATATAGTATGGAAAACATCTTCACAGGAAAAAAGAAGTATTTCAGTACGGTTGATTTTCATTGGCCAGTGCTGATCAAACAAACTTCCCCCATAGGGCCCTACACATTCTAGAAATTGCAATATCAGCATCAACAAAATAAAGAAAATCAATACATTCTTTCAAGGTATTGCAATGTAATTCATAGAGTGTATTTCCCGGTTTAAGACAGCTCTTAGCTAATTTGATAACAAGGAAAGCAGTATATCACATTATTCAGCCTTTATTTTGAAAGTCTTATTCCCATACACATCTATAGAGGTTTAAGGTGTACCATATATGTTTCCACCTTGTACAAATGACTATCAGATTGCAGAAATGGCTCTTTCTATTTCCAATGTTATGTGATTTCTAACCCAAAATTATGGTGTCTATTCCAATGCTTTGTCCTCGTACTGCAGTCCATCTAACGATTGGTGTTATATTACACCCGAGGCAGTATAAGCCTTGGCACCATCAACATGGTTTCCATGACAACCTGAGCCCCTGCTCCAGGTGTCTACAAGGTCCTTAGCGTGCCTAACACCAAACACATTACCACTGGGTAAAAGGAGAGCTTTTAGTGTTTGTTCCCCATAGACCTTCCTCCTGGACTACGTTACAACTTGCTGTTGTGCGGACCCTTGTTACGACCCTTGGTAGAACTGTATAGGCAGGTTGTTTCAGGTCCGTAATCATGTTCCTCACTAATATTGCCCCTCTTGGAAATAAATTATATCTTATTGAAATCAGCGGTAGGCAATTGATTGAGACATGGCCACTGTCAGTTTTCTTTTATAACATGACCAAATAGGGTTTGACAATCACACACATCTTCATCATTATGGAGTTCACCTTTACATTTTTATAAGCACTCACACTTTTCTTGTTTTGCTCTTTTTATGTGCAGGAGTTGTCTGTCTCCTGCTTGCCGAGCAAATTAACCCTTCAGGAGGGTAACAGGGTGGGATTCCAACATTTCCCTCTTTGCAAGGAGGTAGATAGTACTGGAGTGTGGAAGATCTTTCTTAACAGCATTCAGAGTCCTGTCTTAACAGAGTGTACGCTGCTTGTAGCCAGCGCCACTGATCCCGTAATGCTATAGGAAATGAGATCAGTATGTATTGCTATAGGCAGGTGATCTTTTCTGTATATACACAACAACCCCTCAATTCACGGACAACAGAGTAGGGACAGTATCATTAGCCCTTTAATTGTTTCTAGTTCTATTAGAGCTTGGAGTATGATTAGCTGACTCCAGCCGGCATCTGGCTGCCATCACTGTGTGTGATGTCATGACCTAATTGGCACTGAAAGGAGGCTCACTGAGATCACCTGCCTCTAGCATCAGGCTTATCCAGATCACCTGCCTATAGCACTACAATTGATTTTATTCCCCATAGCATTATGGCCAACATGGGATCAGTGGCACTAGCTACACGCACATGATTTTTGTTCGCAGGACTGATTCCGGGAAATAATGTACTAGTTAGATGATGAAGTGTTTCAAGGGGAAATCCCGTTGCTAAAAAAAGGTTTCAATTCTCTTCTTGCTGCATATGAAAGGGGTTTTACATACCAAGTGAATCTTTTATCTAAATCAGTGAAATGGTTGCAATAACAAAGGTGTTAATTAAAGTATTAAACAATATGGCAGACTGTAAACTAACACATATCATAAGATCAAATTCTGGAAGACACTGAGTAAATGCTATGACAGCTCAGAGCAGGTTTGTGACTCATCATTACAAAATGGGTGAGAAACTGCAGATAATAATAACATATTTTGCACGGGAAATGACTAGACGACATGCATCATGGCAGTGCACACACATCATCCTGTATTATCATCAATTTAGATATTCAGATCTTATATTGTCAATCTCTAAACATCAAACCACTTTATGATGTGGTTCGATTTGGAACATTCATATTATTTAAGCATTCCTCTGGCCTTTTCATAATTGCACCCTATGCAATATTGGAAAAAGTATGTTCGATATGTTAGACTATTAAAAGTAAATGATGCCTCTGACTCATCAGCAAAATGTACAGTATACTGTTTGATTGATAAAAACTATGCCAAATCCAATAAGGCCTTCAGTAATTCCATTTTAGTCTGAAGCAAATGTCAAACACAAGAGCTACTCCTGGATTTCTTTGCAGGTGAATTGCAAATGGCATTTTGGAAAGTGATGCCATGTAACGAAGGACCCTGGGAAGCAATTGATCTTTGTGGAATAAGGGGCAGCTGGATGCCTACTCCACCTACCCTACAGCTATCCATCTAACATGTACCCAATGTAATAAGTGGTGAAGCTCTTACTGGGACAGTACAGTAGTCAATGTTTCTATGTAAACTCTAAGACATTGAATAAACCAGACTTCCCAAGTAAACTTTACAGTAAAATACCACATTTGTGATGCAGTGAAGCAGTGTTATGTGAATATATTTTGTCAGCACTCACTTTCTAATACATGAATATCCAAAACAACCGTACAGTACTATATGCACTTGGTTATGAGGAATCTGTGCTGTGGAAATAAAGGGAAATACTTTTTACAAAGGTTGCCTGAGAAACCTTGTACTGTTGATGGCATTTTAAAATGTCACTTATCTATATCCATTACAGCATTTCCAACAGTTAAGAACTGTAAGACGCAAATGACACGGTGTCATCTTCTAGCTTAATGTCACTTATGAAGCGGATATTCATATAATGACCATTGCAGTCACTTATGAAGAGGATATTCATATAATGAGCATTGCAGTATTACTTATGGATTGGGTGAAACCGCTAAAAAGACTTTGACGGGCACCATGTCAGTGAAATAAGATCTGGAATTAAGATTTTCCAGTATTTCATTCTGAGATTGGAATCAAATCCCCTGTTAAGGAATATGATGATGCTAGCCTGGAAGGTAGAGAACATGCCTGGCAGCACAGTATCATGCAATTGTCATATTGAAAAGTGTGTGATCTTTTAGGGATTTTGCAGCCTCTGCCTATAACACAGTTTACAGTCATTAATTTGCTACATAACTAACACACAGTGGCGAAAGATGACGAAATGAGTTATCACTCAAAAAGGAGTCACCATTGATGACCAATCATGGCGACAAATGACGACAATTTGCTGGGACAGCTTGGATGGTCCTCTTTCAGCTGAAATTATCTTTAAGAGAAGGGAACAGTTTCACCTCTGTTGGGGGACAGGCTAGAACTCCTTATATTTCAGACTGAGGAGGCATGAAAATCCTGCGAGATTGATGATCAATAACAGACAATATTTGCCCGATACTTGACAGAAAACCCCTAATGAAAAATATGTTGTATATGCAAAATCCCAACCATTTAATATGAATGAATATCAACTCATCTTTTCTTCTGTTTTAAAATACAGCTTTTTCACTTTAGGCTTGGGATAAACAAACCACATAGCAGTCACAACTGACAACGGCTCAATTATTGGTGTATACACTGGCAACTGCCTCACCTGGAGGATGTTGTCCTATGGTAAATAGAATTGTCAGTATGTGCCCTCTTTTCAAAACAAGTCACGCTCTGCTTCATCATTCAACTTGCACTCACGACATTAGTCTGAAAAGTCACCTGGCTTGTTTAAAATAGAGGGAACTGCACTATCAGATACCTACTCATGTCACACACTCTATACTATACTTTAGTATACTGACTGACTTCTCCCAAATAGGTACCTACTCAAATCACCCTTTTCTAGCACTGTACTAGCATGACCACTTGTGAGCAACACAAGTGAAAAGTTATCATTACATGGAAAGCCAGTTCTGCAGAAGAGGCACTTCTTAGCCAGTACTACCCTTTCCCATAGGAGCAACACCCTCCTGATACACACGATTTTTCTATTGTTTGATGCAACACTGCCCTGAATAACAACATTGCAATATAAAACAATGATACTCCCAGCTAAGCATGATGAAAGTAGGGTAGTGCTAACCCTAGAGGAGAAATGAGCTGTATGGTGCTACAAGCTGGTTTGAGATTTCTGGAGGCTGTTGCTCCTATAGCAAAAGGAAGAGCTGGCTAAAAATGCCCTCCTTTCCAGTCCTTTCTTTTCTTGTAGCTATAACTTGTCCCTTTTGTTGCTCACAAGTGGTCATTCAAGTATGGTGCTAAAAAAGGGGGATTTGAGTAGGTACCTAGTTGGGAGAAGTCAGTCAGTATAATAAATAGATAGAACTAAACGACCGTGGTGTACGAGGTGGCCGATCCACCCCGAGGGGTGGATCGGACACCGAGGACACCAGGGGAGTTTAGTTCTATATTTATTTTATGTTTTTAGAGTCTTTAATTAACTGAAAATTGACAAAATCCGTTACCGTATTGCCCCGTACGAGCGGCGGTCCACCATTTTGAATGTTTACATGCGCCCAGATCGAGGCTGCAGTACTGGATCGGCGGCTGTGGTGGATCGAGACACGTTACGCCACTGGGGGTGTGCGGATCGGCCGCGCAATGCTATCTCTACGGGAAGAAGTTATTCACATAAAATAAACTATAAAGCGTGTGACATGAGTAAGTACCTGGTAGTGCAGCTCTGTCTATTTTAAACATGGCAGGTGACTTTTCAGACTAATGTGGTGAGTGCAAGTTGAAGGGTGAAGCCGTGCACGACTTGTTTAGAAAAGAGGGCACATACTCACAGCTCTTTTTACAATAGGAGCAACACCCTCCTGGAGGGTGTTGCTCCTATAGTAAAAGGAAGAGCTGGCTAAAAATGCCCTTGTTTCTAGTCCTTTCTTTTTATGTAGCTATAACTTGTCCCTTTTGTTGCTCACAAGTGGACATTCAAGTATGGTGCTAGAAAAGGGGGATTTGAGTATAGGTACCTAGTTGGGAGAAGTCAGTCAGTATAATGATATACTATAGAGTGTGTGACATGTGTAGGTACCTGATAGTGCAGCTCTCACAATTTTAACAAGGCAGGTGACTTTTCAGACTTATGTGGTGAGTGCAAGTTGAATAGTGAAGCAGAGCATGACTTCTTTTGAAAAGAGGGTACCTACTGACAGCTCTTTTTACCATAGGAGCAACACGCTCCTGCCCTTGTATCAGTATTAGCTGCCGATGTGTATCTTGTGTAGGGGCCAGCTCTGACTGTAGCTTCATGGCAGTCTGTCCCATTCAGGATAAACCAACCTTCAGGGGCTAGACATCTGGTGACTGCTGTTTCCCTATGTACCATACCAGTGTGGTGTTTCACAAGTTGGCAATATTTAGGAGATAGGAGTGGTTGCAACTTTGCAACAGTCATAATTTGGTTTTAGAAATGAATATTTTATGATCATTATTATCTTTGGCTTGTGAAACACCCCACAGTGGGGTGTTTCAGAAGCAGGTAATGTTTACAACCGGTCATAAGGAGATATGATAACAGTTTTAATAGTGATTGAAGGCTTATACCTGCATGTGTTTCTAAAGCATTACCATTACTTTACTGTGTCTATAACTATATGACTGGTGAGAGATGATAATGGTTGCAGTTGTAAGTTTAGAATCTAACAGTTTTAGAAACAGATATTTAATGTTCATTATCATGTCCGGCTTCTGAAACACCCCACAGTCCATATTAAATGAAAGGCAAGAGTTATCAGGCGCAGTCCTTCAGTGTAGTGGTGAGCATTGTGAACTTACTACACCTCTAGGTAACTATGTAACTATGAACTATGTAAAGGTGAATGACTAATATGATTAGATAAAACTCAGAGGTACACATACATACATTCTTAATGATGAAAGAAGCACCAGCCAAATATATCTTGTCATAACAGGATAGGACATAAGTATTTTATGATGGAATTGTGTTATAAAATTACAATCATCACTATTACAGGGTTCATCATTCCTACAGATCAAGCTTGATTAAAATGAATGTGCATATGGTGCCAAAAAGATATTTAAGGCATGAAATAAAGTTTGATTGGCCTTATATAGTTTGAATCGATAGCCTTGATTCTACAGCTGCAAGACTACCACCTTATGATGCATCCATAATATTTGCATATAGATCAGGTCTGTGTGATGTAAATTGTGATAGCTGAAGATGAAATACCTTGGACATTAAAAACTCACTGAAAATCGAAATATAAATATTTTATCAGCACATTTCTCTCTCCTTTACTGTGAGGTTTTGCATATCTTTTTTTAAAATTATCCTTCATGATAGAAATTGATGAGGTTAACCATAATTTACAATTAAATTCAGTGAACACATGTAATAACATGCTATGGTTAATCATAACCCAGCAAATGTTCGTGAGCCCTCGACAACCTGTGTGAAGTGGCTCACGCATGTCGCTAGATGGAACACAAGATCACCAGGAATAGCAATTGCTATGCCATGTGAGGCTAACACACAGTGGTGAAAGATGATGAAATGAGTTATCATTCAAAAAGGATTCACCATTGATGACCAATCATGGCGACAGATGATGACAATTTGCTAGGAAGGATGGAATTCAATGACGTGTCAGAAACCTCCCATAAGAAACCTCCATATACAGGCAGATAATAACCAATTGCAGCCTCATAGAGGATGTGTAATATTAATTCGAATTACTTGAAACAGGAATGCAAGAATAGCTGTTCTGTCAGTTCTTTATGGAATTCAGCTATTTCCTGCATGTTCATGGCCGGTCAGAAACCTTCACACACAGGATTGCTCAGTGATGAGATGCAGCCCACACTGGCAATTCGGTTCAGGATAATTTCTTTTTCCAAGAAGAGAGAATGGAATGTAGACATCTGAATTGATCCTTGATGACACTATGAGGCTGGTCCATAAAGGCTTTGGAAATGAATGAATGACATCTAGTAGAGCTGAATGAAGTATGGCTGAAGTCTATACTTGACTTCCTCAATACCTCTCTCCTTTTGACCTTTCCCCAAAGCATTCTGAAGCACTATTATATTCGCCCTGGTGAAAACAATTTTCTACCTATATCATATCTGTTAACAGTATACTGAGGAAAAGAGCAGAAACAGCTCAATGTCTCTATAATGAACAGTTAAAGGAGAACGACTTACACTGCTCATGATTAAGCTTATTAATGAACTGAAAAGGCTACTTGAAATTCTAGAAATTTTCTAGAATGCATGCCTCATAAAGAATACTTAAAAATCATATTTATGATAAAATGAAATGAATATGATTTTTCATTTCAAATATGTTAAACTGAACACTGCCTTTGGAATTTCACTCCGGTAGAATTTCAAAACGACATTCAAGTGAAGCTAATGGAGGGCCATGGGAATAAGAGGACCTTTGTAGAATTAGTGGACAGCTGGATATACTCCTGCCTTTCTCGAGATGGGAAAAAGTACTGTGCTACAGATTTCTGGAACATCTTTCAAAGGTAGAAACTATCCATTGGAAGAGTGACGATTTAAGGCATTTCCAAAAAAATGAAAAGATTGTCCCACAGCATTCTTATTCTTTTCTTTTATTATGTACAATCAGTTTAAGCAAGGTTTAATACCTAATGGCGACGGGTTAAAATGAGTCAGTAAACCATTTTCAGAGTTAAGATTTATAAAATGTTATTGATTGCATTGATCCTTTTTATAATTATAGATTTGATACCAATTATGGCAAATTTGTTTGATTTATAACATGCTCCCCAGTGTGCTTTTATCTATAACACAAATGGGAAGTGTTGCCTCCTAATGGTATCAGTGGGCTTCCCTAGACGAGCACTGACACATTCCTCTGTGATATTGTGTAATGTCATTCTCGCCATGAATAGGACCTTAGCTGTCAAAATGGTGTTAAACCTCTATTACTCACTCACTCTAATGGTATTAGCTTTGACAAATTGCAGTTTTGTTTTCCTTTCTTTATTTTGCATCAGAATTACAATATATACAATACCAATGCGTAAGTAGATCTAGAGTTAAATGCTCTGGAAATAAATTTACCTCTCTCTCTCTCTCTCTCTCTCTCGGGCTATTTACAGTACATTATCTTTATTTTTGGAAAACAGAAAGGGCTGCTGTTAGTATAAATCCAACGACCCTACAGTATTTTGATGTGTACCAAGTACAGTGGTCTTTACTGCCTATTTACAATTTGGGCTGAGAGTGTAGTAGATATACCAAGAGAGGTAATTCAGTATAACATTGTGAGCTACCACTTGACAAAGTCAATGTTACAAAGCCCCACTGGTGCCCGCACCTAGTGCATTAGTTGACAGTCCCACTTTGTGCCTGAGACAGTAGGGTGAGAAGGAATCCATTCTAATAGAGGATTACCTCTGCCAGCCCATAAGACATGTGGGCCACCACATCATGACAAACAAAACTAGTCTCTCCCCAAAATGCCACAATATAATGCTATGGGTATGCTGTGGTCTTTACTATGCCTCTAGTTTTATTTTCTGAAATCTTGTCTTTCCCTTTACTGGGCAAAAAAAAAGTGTTGTGTATGCTTTGTATGGTATGTGCAATCATCAGAATCCATCATTGTGGGACTGTATCCTTGCAAGTCATCTGCACTTTTGAAATGGCATCCTAATGATAATGCCTACTTTACTGTTCCTAAATTCCCGTGTTAGCTTAACGTGAAGTGTCAAGAGAGATGCAAGCCTGGTATATTCAGAGCAGCAAGAAAAATGGACACATTCATAAATAAATATATATATATATATATATATATATATATATATATATATATATATATAGACACCTTTATAAATATTGCAAAAATGATGATACTAATGGAGGCGTGAAATGTATTGTGAAGCAACTACTTTATGCCTTATTGCCAATGGCAGAGCAAAGAGCCTTACGCTGTCATACTGCACCAAGCTATTTACAGGACATTCTACTGTATTTTTAGAAAACACTAAGAGCTGCTGTTAGTACAAATCTAAATACTCTACAGTAGGTTGCCCCATACCCAGTACAGGGCAATCTACTGCATATTTACAATCGGGGCTGAGAGTGTAGTTTCAGATCTTTCTGGCTTATGTGAGGAATATAGAATTTCTTTACTATATGATAATTATAATATTCTCAGCAGGCTAGTGATGCAAGGCAAGGGTGAGAGCTGATACATATCTTTAAAATCATCTACTGAGTATAAAACAGCTCAGATGCCCCAGAGCACTAAATATCAGTGAAATCTAAAATTGAGTTTAAAAAAATCATTATAAGTCTGATCTGAGAGATAAAACCTTTGAACGGATACAAGTGGGACTCAGATTCACTGAACTAAAACTTCAGAAGATGATACACGTGTTAACCGAAAGTAAACAAAAGCTCTGAGGCTAAGTAATGTTTGATGCATTTTTCTTTTGCATCAGGTCTGAAATCATCAAGGGCCAGCTGTACAACTACTATATGTAAACAACCGCTATCTGAAATACTACACATAGAGGTTGACCATCCATCCTCTATTTGTGTAAATCAACACTATCTGTAGACAATGTTCCAACAATGTATGAAGGCACACAAGCAATAGTGATAAACTATTGCTCGTGTGCTAAAATGCAAAATCACAGTGGCTTAATTTCTTGTAATTTTGCTGAAAGATCTATCACTGCCATATGATAGAGCAATACATTGGATCATACAGGCGGAATAATAGAAATTCTGTTGCAATGTCAAGAAGTTATAGATAATTAAGCTGTTAGGACTGAAACCTATCTCTCCCCACATACCCATGCCCTTATCAGTAGGTCTCCATGGTAACCAAGACAAGTGCAGTGCTAAAGTTCACACAGTCCCTTATTTCCACATTGTACTGTATTTAAGAGTAGTGTTAAAATACACTGTGGTGGGAAATTGACACTGCAGAGGTTAAACACACCAGGGTGAATTTCCACACTGCCTAATCCACCCCAGTGCTAGAATTAGCACTGCTCTGCACTTACCTACCCCAGGGCTGAAATTCACATTGCCCCTTATTTCCACCTTGTGTTGTGGAAATAAGAGAGGTCTTAAAATAGACACTGGTGATTATTTCAACTATGAAGTGTTTTTTTTTTATCTTGCTACAACCTAGTTATTAATTTTACATGAGAAAGGATCAGGAGAACAATACTTAGGTATGTACCTGTCAATCTGCCTCTGCCCAATTTCCTAGTCATCCTTTTTGAAGAGTCTAGTGCTTGTCCTTATGCCTGTTTCTGAAGTACAACTCTTTACAATGTGAGTTAGGATTCACATTCAATTCATGTATATAGTAGGTTCTGAAGAAGACAGAAATGTAAATGACAATGTATTAATTCTAGAGAGAACTTTTAGTGCTTCTGCATTTCATATTGAAAGATGTTAATGAAAGAGCAAGCACCATTGAGGAAACCAGCTAGAGCACAGTAGTTTTGGTTGTCTTGAATGCCATGTATCATTAAGTCACTGAGGACTTCAGCAATCCGTCAGAAGCATTGTATAGACCTGTGAGGAGGAAGGACTTGTGTATGAGAGAGAGAGATTGGGTGGGCCATAGTTCTCTCAAACAGCTATGGCCATGTCCTATTCAAAGATGCAATAAACAGAATATTACTACTAAAGTTTGTCCCTTTGAAACCTCAATATGTTTGGCATACCTTTTCTATTAGGCGAATTACTAAAATGATGATACTGGAGTAACCTATCATATCCAAAGAGTAGTATGGCATTGCACAGGGAAATTGATTGACATGAAAATCTCTACCTTACATGCACAAAAAGTATACATGTAATGATTCAATAATGCTCTATGGCAATCTCATTCTGAGTTAAATGTCAAACACAAGCACTACTCTTGGAATTCTCCTCAGGTAGAATTTCCAAGTGACATTAAAATGAAGCCATGAAATGGAGGGTTGTGGAAGTAAGCTAACCTTTCAGAAATAAATGAAGGGATGGCTATTCCTGTACCACTCACTACAAGCCCCAATATACAACAATTTACACAATGTTTTGTTGTCATTTCGATTGTTGAAAGTGCGTTTTTTTTTTCATTTCTTGAAAATGCTTTAGATGTGACTGGAAAGTTTAAGATTTGAGAAAATCTAATGAGAATGTAATTGCAATCAATAAATGCCAACTGCAATTACTAAGTTGTGCATAAAGTGGTTTTCGTTGTACATGGGCATGAGCTACAATGATTTCTTTTCTCAACTTTCAATGAGGAATATGCAGCATTGTAAGCTACTGCTTGATATGATGAAGGTGATGCAGTTCATTAGAGAGTTTAAGATATGAACGCGGAGAGCAAAGCATACATGTAATGTCATAGGTCAAATAGGGGGAATCCCAAGCTAGCAGTAAACACATTTTATAGATTAAAGTTAGCCATGGTGCCCAGCCCCACTATCTCATGCCCTGTAAAATGATTTCCAGGCATCTTTTGACCTTGGTCCACCAGTCTAACTTGTAGACTAGGAGTTATGGATGTGTAAAGAGCTGTCTACACGTATGTGGATCGATATACATTGTCTTTATATCTAAATACAACAACGCTGTCTGAATGAAGTGATGGTATATAGCTATCTATTTCAAGTGTAGATTCTTTGTGATTTAATCAGATAGCTGTTTAGGCCTAATTTACACTTGATTAGTCCTTTTAGCTTACTCACGTGGAACCGCCTTCACAGCTACAAATAAAGTATTTATTCTCAACCACATTTATAACCTGTACTTGTACTAGAACCTGTACTTCTAGCCATTGCCGTACACATACCAGGAGGTTAATTAAAAAAATCCTGGGAATTATTCTGCCTTATCAGAATTATTCTGCCTTATCCTATTAAGCGATCTTAAGATTAGACTGCTTTCACTTTTCTAGCCAGCACTAAGATCGCATCGATCTTAGCCTCAGCCCTCCTACACTATTCCAAGATGTACTGCCTGGGCACAAGGGTAAGAGTCCCAAAATAAAGGAATAGCTGTGGAGTCACTCTTCTTCACAACAGTGTTTATACCATCGTTCCCTGTCTCCATATGGGCTAACAAAAGAGCACAGGGTGCAGTTGACCCCTTACAGTATTCAAGAGTTGTTCCCATGAATGTATGATTTATGCTTGCCTATTAAAAGCATTGTGCCCTCCCCCCAGGACACAGAGAGAGAAGGGAAGAATTACCTCACAGTGCACTTAACACATGAGTAGCCCTAAGAGCCCTCAAGGACACTCAGCAAACAGTCTCCTTCCCCTCTATATATATGCAGCAGGCTATTCACTCTTTCAATCAGGAGTGTTCCCTGCAAGTGCTTCTGTACTCAGGTTAAACCACTATGCAATTCTTTCACTAAGATCGCAGTGATTTTAGCATGGGAAAAAAGGAAGAGTGAAGTGACCTCAGGACTTGCTATTCCTGACAGGCCTACAACCACTGCAGTAGACAGGGTAGACTGGCCAGGTCTTATGATATATGCCTACACTAAGATCGCAGGGGTAAAAATTCCAGGATCTTTTAAATTAACCTTCTGTACGCATTCACAAATCGTTAACTCTCTATTGTAGCTGCTGTCATATACAGAGCAATCTGGCAAGAAAAGGAGAGGTTGAATAAAAGAACGAGGATTCTGTTTGTTTAATTACAATGTTTCAAACATTGCCTATAATGTCTGATCTGAAATCTTTCTGAGATTTTTAGAATAATTTTAATCATATTGCCGTATTTCTATGTCATATCTTTATATCTTAAAGTCAAAATCTAGAAGATGTGTAAGCCCTATCAACAATGTCTCTGCAAATTCACGTTTTCTTGCTATATAAATTCATAGTGCAGCAGGTTAGGTGACAATCTAATCAACCTGTTGAGATGGTTGGGTCAGAGTCTGTCCTAATTCAGGATTACCTCTGTCAGCCCATGCTAAATGTGGTGCACATGTAGCTAACACATTGAATCAGTTCTCCCTCCAGAGAGTGGGGTATGTTTCTAGAATCTGTTAACTTTTACCATCAGCCTCTGAAGAGGAAGAGGATTCCAAACCCCGAGCTGACACATTCGTTCATTCGAATAAGTCTTATATGGAGGTTGGCACACTCTGATTCTATAGGATGGACTAAGAAGGCATTAAAGGCTGCTATGGAAAGATAAGCCTTAGGGCACTTCATAGAGTTCACTTAGGCATAGGTACCCCATTCATCGTAGAGCACAGGGGCATAGGAAAAGGGGGGACCAGGGGCCGGGCCCCCAATCATAGAGGATGAGGGTCCTGAGTATGTTTGGGTCCCCAAAATTTGTCAAGAACCCATGATAAAATAGAAAAGAAACTAAAACTTTGCATCTCAAATTAGATCAATATGGTATTGGGAAAGGGAAAATGGGGCCCTGAGATGCAAAATTAACCAAAAATTACTTTTCTATACAAATTCTATAAACATTATCTATAGGCGTCATTGCACTTCAGCCTACAATTTAAGGTCTTGATGGGGCTCTTGCTAGGCCCCCTCAATGAAGATTGCTTCCTACGCCTCTGGAACATCTAAGGTGCTGACCGGATTACAGATTGTTTTTGTTAATGTTGTTTTGATGCAGAGTGAGTTTGTGCTTTCCCCACTGAGATAGTCAGGAATGGGAGACAGCAGTGACATTACAATATGACTGCTAAGGCCCTTTGGGGAAAAAAGCAAAATGATGTGGTATATCTTCTTTGGATAAATACCACAGCATAAAGGATGCTTAAGGATAAGGAGTAACAATAAAAGTGAGTTTTTATTATATGGCTAATATCGATGACACTATAGATTAATACTACTTACGCCGTATTCAATGGGGGTGGAATACGATCCTCGCATATTCAGCGGTGCCATTTTGAAATTTATACAGAGCTAATTAGTTTCGTATTTAGGTATGGTTTTTAGAAGTTTTACGCAAAAAAAGATTGATTGAACTAGTTAAATAATATGTTATGAATTGTTTAAGGTATATCTAAGTATTAGCGCCATGTTAAAAAAGAAGATATTGCCCTGCGCAAGGAACATTTAATTTGAAACTAAAAGCAGCAGCTAGCTCCGTATCACGTGACCTACTTCGTCGAGAATGGTGTCATGGCGGATAAAAAAAACCCGGGATGACTCGATGCATTGAAAATCAGTAAATATCATTGTGTTTCCTTATTTAAAAGCAAATTCATCCTTAGAGCCATATAATAAATGCAAATGTCAACTCACAGTGAATAATTTAGCATCGTATTCCCCGGGGTGCTTCTGCCCACATTCAACTTGGCCTATAAGGCCTCGTTGAATACACGCAGAAGCACCTCTGGGAATATGATGCTAAATTATTCACTGATCGTTGACATTTGCTTATATACTCCCAAAGACATCTATAACATAGTTTACATCCTGTATGTTTCATGAAATGTGTATTCTAAGCCCAGTACTTGTTGAATATAACGTTTCTATATGTATATGCCTAACTCTAAGAGACTGTCTAAACAGTGGTGTCCCCTAGTGGTCCAGATTTTCTTTACATCCTGCTTGCATTATCTCAAGTTGTCGATTATGCATTTGTAAGCAAATATCAGCAAAACAATGCTTACTTACCTTTCAATATGCCTCTGCCCGATTTCCTTGTCGTTTTTGAAGAGTATAAGACTCGCATTATTCCTTTCTCTGAAATACAACACACTTAGTGAGGCAGATAACAGGTCATTGTCATAAGGTAAAGTTAAATAGTAAAGAAAGGATAATAAAGAATCTAGAATTAGCATCGCACTTAATGATGCAACTGCTAAAGCATTGCAGTCTAATTAATGTATGTGGTAGGCCAATCTTATACTCGATAAACCAATCGATGAGGCCCCCTCATTCTGACACAATTGAGAAGATATTCAATATCTCACCATCTTTTGATCTATAAGGAGTTTGATTATGCATTAGAAGTTAGCATTTATTCATTTGTACCTAATTTGCCAGACTTCAATTATTTCCTTATAACCAAAGCAGGTTTTGCAACCATTATAGAGAGCACATATAGAAAAGCAAAGTTCCTTCCCCGATGGAGACATCTGTTTAGTATCCCTATCTCTTGGGTCTTAGCTTAACTCACACTAACAGGGTGTCCCTGACAACCTAAGCTCTACCTGCAGGACTCCCAAGCTGCTTAACTCTAAACATCTTACTGCTGAGGAGGAGAGATAAAAGTGACAACTAGATCACTAGCTCTGATCCCCCTCTCCCCATCTACCTGTCTCTTTACCCAGGTGACATATTGCTCTGCTACTTTGGTATGGGTCCACATGGGGGTGAAATCTCACTAACATCATCAGAAATTCACCTGTACTGGTATCTTACCTGCTCACTTATTTTACCCCAAATGTCTATGATATTCATTAGCATTACAAGGTCAAGTTATAACTAATGCTCAATAACTGCCTTTTTTACACAGATGTTTCCAATGATATGTACATTATTTCTCTCAGGACGATAGTCTAGAACTGTTACATTTAAGGTTTCTGTTTGTGAAGTTGAATATAATTCACTTCATAGTAGATAGGTGAGAGCTGATTTCCGATCATACAAAGGTGTGCCTGACAGAGGCCTCATGAACAATATGACAACCCCTATACCACCCTTGACAAGAAGCAGGGAACACTCCTGATCGAAAGAGTGAATAGCCTGCTGCATACAAATAGAGGGGAAGGAGGACTTTTGCTGAGTGTTCTTGAGGGCTCTTAGGGCTACTCATGCGCTAAGTGCACTGTAAGGTAATTCTTCCCTTCTCTCTCTTTGTCCTGGAGGGGGCACAATGCTTCTAATAGGCAAGCATAAATCATACATTCATGGGAACTACTCTTGAATACTGTACGGGGTCAACTGCACGCTGTGCTCTTTTGTTAGCCCATATGGGGACGGGGAATGATGGTATAAACACTGTTGTGAAGAAGAGTGACTCCACAGCTATTCCTTTTTTTTGGACTCTTATCCCTGTGCCCAGTCAGTACTTCTTGGAATAGTGTAGGAGGGCTGAGGCTAAGATCGAAGCGATCTTAGTGCTGGATAGGAAAAGTGAACGCAGTCTAATCTTAAGATCGCTTAATATGATAAGGCAGAATAATTCCTAAGATCGCTGAGGTTGCGATCCCAGGATCTTTTGAATTAACCTCCAGGTGACTGGAAAGAAACCTTTTTCTAGGCCTCAGCGTATACAAATGAATGGGACAATTGCAATCACAATTTGCACCTTTTGATTGATATGCCTCATTCATGTGGTACTACATTGACATTTCTTTCATATAACATATGATAGGCCTAAGCTAGTCGAGAAGCGAAACAGGTTCATTGAGTATGAGGAATGTACAACACCTGTGACTGGACGTGGTGTAGATAGAGCCACTAAACGACAGCTAGCCATGCCACCTAGTGGATCTTCAACTAGTTCAGTAGGCTGCTAAATATTATTCATTTATCAATCTAACAAATTCTATTTTTGTGGTACAAAAGTACATTTCTTAATGCTAATGATAACTCTATGACTGTGGGCAGATGAGGGGAAAAGGCCCTCCCTGCGGGATTTTTAGTACTGTGTTTGGCCATTGGGGGAGCTAGAAAGGCCATAAATGTGAGAAATAGGCCAAAAATTACTATTATGTATTTTTTACATAGAAAAGGATGGTTTTCTCAAAAACGTTCTATTTTCTGGCACTTCCTGTCTATTTGGAATATTAATGCAACGTTTTGAATCCAAAAAGAGGCTAAAATAGGGGTTCTCAGGTAAATGTGTTACCATTGCAACCAAAATAAATGCCCCGAATAGAAAAAAAAAAAGTTAATTGATAGAACGATTCATCATGATTCATATGCTGAAAAAAGCATATAGATACCATTTCTAGATCCAAAACTGTGCCCAAAAGTATGAAAAATTTTGGTAATTTTTGATTGATTATTTAAATCATTATGCTAATTAGATGCCAAATTCAATGCAAACAATGAATAATACAGCTTATTGCCTACATTGATACAGTTATGTCATTCCATATTTGTGAAGCAATATCTCCAAGACCAAAAGGGCTATCTGCAAGGGTGATACCTCATTTTAAAGCTGAAACTTAAATTTTAAATGTCACATTTCACCTCGGAGGACCCTTTCCCCTCATCTGTCCACATGTAGTCTGTTTTTGAGAAAGAAACCTCTTAGAAAGATTGCAACATTACGAAATACGAGTGTAATACATTCTTTCATCTTTTGCTTTTGAAGAAACATTCACTCTTGGAGAAAAGTTTTGATAAAAAAAATAGCTTGATTAGCTAACATTTTGAAACAAAATCCATAGATTGTTTGGAAATGTGCCTTTGATGGAAATGTACTATTTTCAGTCCTGTAACATATGTTTTGTACTATTATTTATACAAGAGTGCCAAGAGATCACACACTGAGAGCCCTGCACAAGCATTGGTGAATAAGGCAAGGGAACAAAAGACACAAGGTAAATCAGGTGTTATACTATTGTAGAACCGTGCTTATAAGCCACACCGTCTATAAGCTGCAGCCATACTAGTCGGGGGCAGCTAGCTGAAAGGTTATTTAAAAAGTGCTAGTGTTGAAAATGATATGGCTCTGGATAATTTTATAGTCGTGACATTTTACCTTCAATTTTATTTTGTTCTGACCTAGATATGGATATAAGCACATCAGATCCTAGCTGTTACAATCCTGTTGATGAATACTATTAGAACAGCAGGGTATTTACCTCTAGATTAAAAAAAAAACCAACATATTTAATGTGCTGGCTTTATGTATTATTACGTTTGGCATCAGATGCCAGTTTGAAATTTGATACTGATTGTGTGTTTGCTCATAGCTTGTGATAGATTGTCATAGAGGCCAATCTGGGGCTTAAATCAAGCCCATATTGTGACCCATCCTAATGAAGTGGTACTGAAGTCGCACATTTAGAAGCCTAGATATAGGCTTCTCAAGTGGTATAGTGTCAAAAATATCATATTTTTTAAAATTGATATTTTAGCATTTTTCTAACCTATGGGTAGATATCTTTCAGAATCCTTGCCTACTAAACTGAATTTAAGCCCCAAATTTATGCCTAGAAGACATAGCTTTAGTTTTCTTGGTTATATAGAATTACATGGGAATTACATAGGATTCATAAATTATTATATGTTTAAAATGTCAATTATCTCAGTTAAATCGATTTTTAATTCATCCGACTAAATTTACCGACGGAAGATCCTTAGAGGATCACCTGGTTCAAATAGGCAAGTGTTATACCAAATGAAAGCTCTTGATGAGCTGTAAATGAATATGCCAATAACTAAACATTTTGTATGTGCGACTTCCGTACCATTTTGTAAGGATGGGTCACAATTATGTGCCTTATAGAAAGTTCCTTAGATCAAGGTTTGTCTTGTACACCAGCTGCACCTCATACATGATGTATTACCATATTCAAACATCACCATTGTAACAGAATCTTTACAAAATCATAAGGCAACTGCGCAAAAGCTCACCAATGACCTGCTCACTGGATTATAGTCAATAGCGTACATGGCTCAGCATACTGTCTTTGCTGCAAGCATGAGCCAACGAGGAGGACAGCAAAAGCAGCCTCTACCGAGGGACGATGTTACTATTGAGGGTTTGGTGAAAAGGGTCTAGTCTCGCAGGGAATTGAACCCCGGTCGCTGTCTTCAAAGTGCAGAATTGTAACCACTACACAATGAGAGTGCTCCTACCGAGTCCACCTATTAGCTATGTGTCAGGCACTCTGGTGGCTTAGGAACACCAAAACTCGGTTCCCTACACTGCTTCCCCAGATCCAAGCATGGCCAATGGTGCGTGTTAGGGGAGTCCATGCTTGGAACTCACACACCATTAGACACCCAAGGGACTGACACACCACGGACACCTATATGTGTCCCCTTTGCGATGATCCACGCTGTGAGACTACCAGTGTAGGGTTCGGTGAAAAGGGTCTACTCTCACGGGGAATCAAACCCTGGTCACTAACTTCAAAGTGCAGAATGCTAACCACTCCACCACGAGACTGCTCCTACCCAGTCCACCTATACTAGCTAAGTGTCAGTCAATCTGGTGGTCTAGGGACACCGAAACTCGGTTCCATACACTACTATTGTCGGTGAGTACACTATCAATAAACAGGATACAATTGAGAAAAAATGTGATATGATGATACTTAAGTGCTTTACGCATACGATTCGTATTTGTAGACTGTCCACATACATAATGTTTGATAATGAAATATAGCCTATCATATTCCTTAAATATGGTGAGATTATTGTAGAAAGCTGAAATGATTAAATAATATTTTTGCAGGCATTGTTGACCAGCTACTTCTTCCCAGAAACATCAGCAACAGTTATCAAAGGTTTTATCAGGACTAAGCTGAGCAACGCGGTAAAGGTCCAGAGGATGATGACGGAGAGCAATTCTAAAGGCATACCCTGGCTCCAGATTAAACATCATCATGGCATCGAGACAGAGACAGCTATTCTAAAGGCATTATGTTGAAGAGCATTGACTTGTGCATTCCGAATGTAGAAGGACATTAACAAAGTTTTAAACTGGTCCTCCCAGAAATATATCATAAATCATAATGGTTATTAGCACAAGCATGATAAATCTAAAGGAAGCAAGCTATGGCATGCATGATATGGGTTTTACTGTCATGATTCGATGCCTTTCTCAATAATGTGAAATACTGTTATTGAAAATAATCTCCAGAAGTTGAATCATCCTATTAATTTGTGTGGTGGTAATGAATAAACCTTTCTTCTTTATAAAAGAAAACGCCACTTGACATGATGCTATAGCAATCATATTGTCAAACATTTCAGTAAAAGATATAAACTGCAGTCAAAAGAGTTTCCTATCTTTTTTATCCACTATACAATAGTACAGGAACTACAGGACATGCCAAATTGATATGATGATATATTAGAGTTTAATCAAAATAGTTCATACCCCATATCAAGATAATACTATAATTGATACCATCATATATTAGAGTTTATTACACAACTTCTGTGATTTTGGGTGCTTTTTCTGGATATTCTCATGCACATACCTGTTGATATTGCACACCATGATCCATGCTTCATAACTTTTGTAAGGCGTGTGGTTATCCATGTAAGGAGGCATGTTATCCATGGATAATATGCCTCCTTACATGTCCTTACATGTCATATGTTACTGTCATACTAGTAATTGGCATGATCAAGTTGTCATATGAGAAATATCATAAGACTAGTGGTATATAGTGTAAATACATCAGGCTCATAATAAATAGTGTTATTTCCAGTTGTCACTGGTTTATTCAGCTTTAGGCAACATGTAAGAAATATCAATCATACAGTAGTTAGTATGTAGGTAATTTGTACATACAGTAAACATACAGTAATTTATAAAGTATAATGTTCTGTTCCACTCCACCTGTGAGGTATTAATAATACAATGTCCAGCATAGTTCTAGGTGGGTTCCCACACCTAGCTCCTGACCTGCTGCTTAGAGGAATAATGTAATAATGAATAACTTTACCCTCTGGTGGAAGTCTTGAAGAAGATAGCCCCTGGCCACTAATGGTAGAAAACCAATGCCTGTCTAGCATAGTTTCACCATAGTGCAGTGGTATAGCAGGTAGCAGGAGATGACTGGAGATGTTACCTCTAGAGCGGTTCTTGGTGATCTGTCTTCCTGGAGGTGCAGACAGGCTATTTGTAGCAAATCTTGGAAAAGCACCTCCAGACTGACTGGAGCCAGCAGCATCTGCCTAACTCTACAATTGTTTGAGGGGTGTCTTTCATGTGTCACAGGGGGAGAAAGGACCCCCATGGACGCCGCTATGCCCCCCATTGTCTTGGTCGGTTCTGCATCTTCAAACCCTCATAACTCGGTCGTTTATGCGTGTATAACCGCCATTTTGGGCATGCGCGGAGTTGAATATGCCAAGTTTATAATGCTCGCTGGATAGGCGCGTAACTCGCGCTGGTTTGTCTGTAGTGCACTCGGAGCTCCTTTCAGTCTCCATGGCATAACTTCCTTAATAATGGGAGTTCCGCCTTGATCTTGGGTTCATTTTGACCGTCTAATTATGGGCTTTCCATAACTGCTTTGATATTTGACCTAGCTTGCTCAGAAGCCACGCTAGAGCGACCGGACGGTTATGGCGTCGTGCTTATGTAACCCATTGTTCAGTTATTAGAGTGCTCAGACACTCATGACGGCGTCAGCGGTGCTCAGGCACCCGTGACGGCCGGTTGCATTCACTTACAAGTTATTAATTTGTGCATTGAACCATGAGGTCGCACACTGAGACCCTCATTTTTATTATATTGTGCAGTGAACCATTAGGTCGGAGCCTTTGATGTCATAAACTCTGTCTAACTGACTGTGGCTGGTGTGCAGTGGGGCATGAACGCTCTTATATAAAGTTTGAGCGCTCTTATAGCTCTTAGAACCAACCTATGTATTAATTTCATAGATATTCTTTGATTAATACAATAATATGTTAGAATTTATGGAATAATAAAATGGTATATCATAGAATACTCCCTCTCCCCCGAGAGAATGCGAAACTCCGTCATTTCGCCGAGGGAATGTACAATTTATACAATTTTTACCTTATTTTGGAGTTATATACTGTTTTGTAAGAGGATTTGAAGTAATGGGGAGTGCTTCAAATGCAATTTTTGTGGTAGAGCTTTGTCAGTATAAACAATTTTCTCCTGGGTATAAGTACATTTCCGAGTTTCTATATCTTACCATACCTGAGCTTATTTGCTCATGTGACATCAATTTTGGGTACAATTTCCCATTTTTATGTACAACATACAATTTGGCAAATAGTGTGCAATTTTGGCATTTAGCGTGCAAATTGAACATAAATGACAATTTTAGTGTGCAAATTTACAATTTCGCGTGTAATTGCGTTCAATTGACAATTTCAGTATGCAAATATATAATTTTTGCGTACATTTGGCAATTTGAGTGTGCAAATATATAATTTTCGCGTATATTTGGCAATTTTAGTGTGCAAATATATAATTTCGCGTACATTTGGCAATTTTTAGTGTGCAAATATATAATTTCGCGTACATTTGGCAATTTTTAGTGTGCAAATATATAATTTCGCGTGCATTTGGCAATTTTAGTATGCAAATATATAATTTCGCGTGTATTTGGCAATTTTTGGTGTACAAATATATAATTTTTGCGTACATTTGACAGTTTTAGTATGCCAATATATAATTTTGCGTTCGATTGATAGTTTCTGTATGTACATATATAATTTTTGCGTACAGCTTGGATACACCTAGAAATGTTGATTTCTAAAAATCTGACTTCAGTGTATGAATTGGGTACAGACATACAGTATAATGTGCAACATATAATTCAAATGTAAATTGGATTCAACTTACAATCTAGTGTGCAAACATACAATTTTTGTGTGCAAATTGGGTACAAGCGTACAATCTGGTGTGCAAACATACAATTTTAGTGTGCAAAATTGGGTACAAGCGTACAATCTAGATTACACTATTCAATTTATGGGATTTGAGACAAATTTTTCCGAGGGCCGGAAAAACAAAGTACTTCATGTACAATAGGCTTGTTTGTCTCTGAGTTACTCATTGATTTTGCTATATGGGTGTATTAATTGGCAATTTCGGCAGTGGGCCGCTGCTTAATTGACTTTTCCCCTAGCCTCTTGAGTATGTGTCCCTGAAAGAGATTTATTTGGTGAGTATCTTAAGTAAACATGTTTTATGTCAACAATTTTCTCAACAATTTTTTTTTTTTTCATTCATTTTTCCAACAATTTTCTTGGATACCTAAAGTGTGTTACTTTAAGTAAACCTTGGCATAGTATACAAGTGCTAGTGGGTACAAAAACTGTCTTAGTTATCTACCTGCATTCATGTATATTAATGTTAGATTTGTACAATTTTACAATTTGTAGTTTGCAATTTCGCAATTTTGCGCGTATATGCGCGCATTAATCATCGATTTTGTGAGAATACCATAGATTTTCATATTATACATCAACAAGTGGCTGTGTATATAATTTTTTTTTTTTTTTTTTTTTCTAATACTTTGATAATTTCATTGACAGTGGAGGTGTGTCAGGAGTGAGATGTGAGTCTCCTCCCTGGTGTGCTCATGCAGTGGTGGCACTTGAGGTGTTAGGTGCCAGATTCTCGCATGTGTCTGTGGCAGTGCCTAGCTTGGTGTCAGTGGACAGTTCAGGGTGGGGGGGGGGTGTGTGTGTCCATTTAAGGAGTGTGTGGCTGGTATTGGAGTATCAGTTCCTCTCTGGAAGTCACTGCTGTAGTACCATGGCCCATCTACAAGCTCTCTTTGCTTTGCCTGTCCCCCAGGTGATGGAGGTGGGGAGTCCAGTTAGGGCCCTGGTTGAGTCTAACCAGACCATCCATTATGGGTACATAGTGAGGAATTTCAAGGAGATCATTGAGCATGGTGATGTGATGGTCTGTAATTACTCCTGCCACTATTTCTTAGGCTCAGCCTTGCGTCGGGGGGCCACTGTGGCCCTTCTGACTAGGGCCTTGGGTAATATGGGTTTCTGGCCCATGGACTATAACCTAGGGCCGCGGGAGCGAGTGCTATGGGATTATCTGTTGGCGGCATCCCTCCTCGATCTTGCGGCATCCGGGAATCCATCCACGGCTGCCGAGTATGGACTGGGGATGCTGGAGGCCCGGCTCGCTGAGTGGGAGCAGGATCACGGCCATATGTATGGCTCGGACTCGGACCCGGACTCTCCCATTGATGTTGAACCCGAGGATCTGTGGTAGGATCCCGACTGACTGAAACCTAGGGTGTAAAAACCCGCCATCCCAAAGGCCCTTTTCAGGGCCGGCAAATTGTCCGAAAAGTTCTGAATACTGTCTCGGATGTGTTGTCTCCTGGTGGTGGACTGGGGGCAGCCTAGGCTGTGGGCAGTCTAGGCTGTTTCCACAGTCACCGGGGAGGGCTGGTGGTTTAGAAAATTAGCAATAGTCTGCATGTTTGACCTTGCGGTCTCCTCCTGTTGTTCGTCAATAATTATATCTGTTGTATTTTCCAGTGCTGTCATGGTCACCGGGCTGGTGCCACAATCATTCTGGAGAAGCATGGAGTAGTACAGTCCTTTGTTTTTAAGGGCTGGTATAGTACTGAACCTAGTGCGCCAAGGTAGGTGTATCACCTGAGGGAGGTGATAAGCAAATTCTCCTCTCTGTGTTGTTATAACTGCTGGTCCATTCCAGGTGAATATAGCCTTAGGTAGTGGGAAGGTTTTAACCACTATATCCTTATAGGTAGGGGCAGCTGCTGATTTAATCTCATCAAATTCATGTGGTATTGGCCTCAAGGGTAGCGCGAAGTTTGAGTCTCCACAATATATTTTAAAATATATTGTGGGGTTTGTGCGCTTGGCCACATTTTTCTTGCCACAGTGTGTCTGTGCAAATTTCTTAAGGTACTTCATTATTCTGTAGGCTGAGTAGATGGTCAGGGTGAATAATATAGCAATTATCAGGGTGTGGGTTTCCTGAATTGTGAGGAAAGGGGTGAGGGTTTCCTCTGTAGGGGTTAATTTGGTAGGATTCTTATCTGGGAGCAATTTGTGTAGGGGCAGCTCGGTGACTAGTCTGAATGCTTTGGCTGTAGGCAGGTAGGCTACAGTCCCTCCTAGTCTGTATAATTTGAGTAGTATGTATACTATAAAAATGTGAGCTGATATCCCTAGGATGAGTGCTAAGCTTTGGAAGATTGGATGCTCTGTAACTCGACGTAGGTATGATTCCTCGTAGCGCGTTTCCATTTCCTTATTAAGGTTGGAGGCATCTTTTAATACTGTTTTGGCAAAGGGCTCTAAATTTAGTTGAGTAATATCATCCATGATTGGATTTTCCTGTAGTTTTTCTAAGGTTCTAGAAAGGTTTACTACTGGGAAATTTGGAAGATTCTCTCTTTCATCTGGTTTGGTTTCAGAAATGTTGTTAAGTGCTGCCATGAATGGTAAATTAATTGTCTTGAGAATGTAATGAAATGATAAGGTTGAGTTACAGGGCAACCTTGTGTTTGGAAGAGAAAATTCTCCTACACTGATCGTGCACCCACAGGGTACACCTATGATTGAGTAGGACTGGGCTTTTCGAGTTTCAGACGTTTTACCATGGCAGTTGATAAAGTAATGGGGTTCATTAGTAGTGACCAGATACTCATCTTCAGAAATGGAAATAGCATGGGTGGTAGGTGCTTGCAGTGGTGAAACTGTAAACTTGCAATGTTCCTTAATCTGTTGAGCCTGGTTAGTAAAAATGGCTACAGGGCATGTAGGCCTGTGTTTATAGATTCTACCATTTACATCTCTGCATACGTTTACTGTAGTACCTTCACATGCCTGCATATCTGCTGAGTCCAATTCGATGAATAATGATTCGTCGTAAGATACTGCTAGAAACTCAGTTGTGGTTTGCAACTTGGTGACTCCTCTGGTGGGGGTCTCCTGTGTGTCTATAGGCATGGGTGATGTAATCATTTGGTACAGTTTGAAGGTTGAGGTGGTAGATTGAATTATAATGTCCAGATGAATATATATATGGTGAGCTGAGTAAGTATATGAGGTCAGCTTCTGTGAATAATAGAAATCTAAGTCATTAATTGCGACTTGTGCTCCAGGGTGTGTAATCCTAAGTTTGTTATTAATGTCAATTAGGTATCTAGCAAGGTCTGAGGGTGGTACTATATCAGGGGTTAGGATCCCTGATGATAGCATCCTCAGGGCTGCATTTGTCCTTTGCAGTGATTGAACTGTATTCATTCTTGCTGCTATGATAATTAGTGCATCATTTAATACTTGCATTTTTTCCCTTTGAGTTTTCTCGTGCCTTGAATATGAGTCAAGTGACCTGGACATGTTAGAGGCCCACAGGTTGACGGTGTCACCTATGGTGTTGATTGTGCTGTCCAGTACCTTCTTATCTTGGATGTATGCTTTAACAAACTTATCTTGTCTGTCTGTGATCTTTTCAATGAGATTAGCTGCTTCCTGATCCTGTTTAGCAAATCTTCTTAGTATTTCATCTATGTTCTTGAGCTGTCCCATTACTTGGTTTACATCTTCTACTGTGGCTAGACCTAGCACACCGCGAAACAGGGGTGCTAGAAAACCCAGTATGGCCTCTCTTTTGGCCTTGTCCAATGTGTTTATGGGGTTGGATAAGAACAATTTGATGGAGGCTAGTGTTTCATTTATCTCCTTGTCTGCAATTTCCAGCAAGGTGTCTAGCTCCTTAGCTTGTTGGATAATTTGGCCAGAGGTATGATCTTGTAGAGTAGGAGTGGTCAACTGGAGTATTCTATCCCTTATGGATCCTTGGGTAACGGGTGCCCGAGGTATCTTGTAGGGGATAGCTAACAACAGTGTTGTGGTTGTATGTCCATTGACCAATGGTTGAGGGCTAGGTTTGAATACTACTCCTATGTTTTGTCTCACCACAGGTGTATAACCTGCAGTAAGTGGTTTTATAGTATATAATAACAGCATAGTTAGCAGTATGGGTGAAACTCTCAGTCTCCCCATGGTGCTTGTGTAAAGCAAGTTTGCTGTTTAAAGTCTTGTCAAATTTGTAGTGATTTGGTGCTGGTAAAGTCTCAGTGTATGGTGTAACACTTTAAATGAAGTGGTTCAAACTGTACCTTTGCAAGATTGAGCTGTCTTGGCAATATGTCCGGTGAGTCTATAGAGATTGACCAGTAAATGGTAAGGTCAGGTTGAAGGTGAAGTAGGTGTGTTCTTTATCCTAGTGCAGTCTCTCCTAATGGAGAAGTGGGCTGGCTAATTCCCAAGTGGGGTCCTGTAGACTTGTATTCCAGACTGCAGCTGGATGAAGACTGATGGTGGGCTATGGTCCACAGTGCTTCTTATGTAGCCTACCCTACCCACATCCATTGTGGGCCTGGTATTGTTTCTCTGGAGACAATGCATCAATCTCCAGTGTCTGCTAACTGTGGGGTCTATTGTGTAGTCTGTGTACTGGTAATTAGCTCCTCCTGTCATCCAGGACAGCCATTCATGACCGTCTAGACAGTTGTCTGAGGGTAGCTTATAAGGTCAATTGATCTCTATAGACTGCTGTGTTGGCATAGCGCGCTCTTTCATGTGGGGATTAGGCTTTAGACACTCCATTGTGTTACCCTTACTCTTCTTAGACTTCATGTCTGCTTTACTTGGGGGGTCCCAGTCTTTGACCCTTTCAGAGGCAATAACCTACTGATATATTTACAAATTTGATTGGCTTTATATACATAGTAATTCATTATCAGTCACACATGTCTTATGTGTGGATGAAGAGAATTTGTAATATATTTTGAAAATCTTATGTTCTTTTGGTATCTCAATCTTGTTTCTAATTTCTTGAAACTGCACCACACCTAGATGTCTTTCTTAGGATGTGGTGTGCAGGCCTAGGCTTGATAGGGCCTATGCCTGTGGTTTCTCTTGTAAGGGTGATATCATTTTTGTTCCTTACAATCTTGCTGTAGTATTTGGCCTCATGTGGAATAAGCCTGTGTGCAAATTCATTGTTTCTGACAGCCACAACCTTTTTCAGTCTGTCTATGTGCACTGGTCTGGCCACCAATAGATTGGTGTCCAAGTTTTTGAGTTTGGCACTTGTCAAACTAGGTCTATCTACTACAACATATGGTCCCATAAAAAGGGGTTGAAGTTTCTTACACTCTGTGTTGGTCAGGATTCTTGGTATGTTTAGGTACACCATGTCGGTGACCTTGATTTCCTGTGGTGTAAGTTTCTTATCATATCTATCCTTTCTTTCCTTTTGTAGCTTGGCGACCCTTTCTATAGCTTTCCTCCTAGAGGTATCTTGATTTGTTATCATGTTAGCTACATGGTCTGCTACTGTGGATATGTCTTCCTGTATTCCCAGCCCTAAGTCCATTGGGGTGGCTGGGTTTCTTCCATGGAGTAGGAAGAAAGGGGTGAATCCTGTGGTTTGGGATTCAGTGTTGTTTAATGCAAAGGTTATGGGTTCAATAAATGAATCCCAATTGTTTTGGTGCTTTGAGCAGAATGCTCTGAGCGCTGTGCCTATGCTAGCATTGAATCTCTCTACAAGCCCATTTGATTGTGGCCTGTATGGTGAGGAGAATTTATGTTTGATCTTGAGGTGTTTAGTTAACTTTGTGAACTTTGCACCTGTATAACATGTTCCATTGTCTGTTTGAAGAGTGGCTGGTGTTCCATGATGACAAATTATATTCTTGTAGAACTCTGCTGCTGTTGTCTCAGCTTTTAAGTCAGTAGTAGCCCAAGCTGTTGCATATCTGGTAGCATAATCTATGCAGACTTGTATATGTTTGTTTCCCCTGGCAGTTGTGGGAAGTGGTCCCACCGCGTCTAGGTTTAGGAACTTCATTGGTGAAGTCATGTACTCTCTCACTGTCATTGGTGTTTTGTGTGAGTGTACTTGCCTTTTTGCTGTGAGGCATGTGTGGCAGGTGGAAACATATTTTGTTGTGTCTGCTAGCATAGACTTCCAATATACCCTAGGTCGGAGTGCTGACAGCATCCTACTTGAACCAAGATGGCCGCCTGTAGGTGAGTCATGGAAATACTGTAGTGTACTTGTTACCCATTGCTGTGGTATAACAATTTGAAGTGGTACAGTATTGGTTTTTCTCCAATTTATGGGGCATATATGGACTAATGTACCATTTACCAAGGTGTATGTCTGGCCTTGGTTGATGATTCTATTTCCTTGTGCTTTTGGTGCAGGCAAGGTCCCATCCTCAAGATACTGTATGAGGGGCAATAGGTCCTTGTCTTTCCTTTGTTCCAAGCCAAGGTTTGTACCTGAGATGGATGTGTCGGGAATCTGATCCAGTAGTTGATTTATATCTAGCACATGTTGTTTTATTCTGTCTCTTTCTTTTTCTTTTTCATTGACTATTGGCCTATCTTGTGCCTTTTGTTGGGGTGTGTCACTCTTGTTTTGGTGTGTAGGCTCCTTTGGAGGGCCTATTCTTGCCTTGATGGGAGTGGCAACCTTTTTCTTTAAAGGCACAATTTGCTTTTTGTCATTCTTCTTTGTCTCAGAGTTCTTTGACTTAGTAGATGCAGTGTCTTTTGTGACATTTTTCCTGGCAGGTGGGGTTTTGGTAGGTTTGTTTCCTGTGACCTTTTTCTCATTTAGAATAGTTTGTGATTGTGTGGGGGGTTTTGGTGTGCCCTCCTGAATCATTTCTCTAGTCTTTGAGCGTGTGGTCATAGGACACAAATGGTTTGATGTTTCCTCTCCCTGCATTGGTTCAAAGAATCTGACTGATTTAGAAGTTGCTTGAGTAATAGCATATATTGTGTCTTCTGGATCTTCATCATCTGAGTCAGGTGGGGTGAAGGGTGGCTCCTTAGGAGTTGCCTTCAGCATCTGATTGAGTGATGAGAATTCAATAGGCTCGAAGTCATTATCTGGAAAGAGTTGTGAGTATTCTCTCTCACAGTGGCAAAACACATAGTGTGTAGATTGCTTCAAGATACCCCTAATGGGTGTCTCTGGCCTTTCAATGGTGTTGGGTGGATCATCCCTTTTGAATGCTACTTTCTTTGTTACTTTTGCAAACTTGGTTCTACTGGCTGCTCTCTCCTTGGTGGGGGTGGAGGGTTAGTCATGTGTCCAGAGTCTGGGTATTCTCTTCTAGACATAGCATCTGGTGGTATGTTATCATCACCTTTCACATGTTGGATGGTGAATGAAAATTGCTGTATGTCTAGAGCCCATCTGGCCCATCTATGTGTGAGTCCTGTATTGGTTAATAGTGGGATTAGGGCTGCATGGTCTGTGTATAATTGGAAGTGTCTAGTCTCTAGATAGTGTCTGAAGTGTAATACTCCATACACTACTCCCAGTAGTTCTCTCTCTGTGGTATTGTAATTTCTCTCATGTTTGGAGAGGGTTCTACCTGCAAAGGATACTGGTCTGAGCACCCCTTCATTATCTCTCTGTGAGAGTACAGCTCCTAAACTCACATTGGAAGCATCAGTTGCCAAACTGAACTCTTTCTCATAGTTTGGATATCTGAGAAGAGCATTGGTACAGAGGGCATGCTTTAGTGTTTTGAAAGCATTATCTGCCTCTTCTGTCCAGACAAATGCTTTGAGATGTGTCTGTAAATCATATAATGGTCTAGCAATTTGGGCATAACCTTTGATAAACTTTTTGAAGTATTGGCATAGGCCTGTGAAGGATCGGACATTTTTGACTGATTTTGGTGTTGGGAAGGTTTTGATTGATTCCACCTTTGTGGGAGATGGTTGCAGTCCCATGGGTGTCACTCTCATTCCCAAGAAGTCTATTCTGTCTATGAAGTATTCACATTTTGATTTCTTCAGTTTGAGTTTACCAACTCTTAGGCTGTTGAACACATCTTCCAGGTCATGGAAGTGTTGTTCGATTGATGGTGATAATACCAATATGTCATCTAGGTATGGTAGGGCACATTTGTACTTGAGTTTGTTCAGAATTAATGTGACTAGATGGCAGAATCCCGCCGGTGCCGTCGC
Organism: Acholoe squamosa; assembly: GCA_949317995.1. Taxonomy (NCBI): domain Eukaryota; kingdom Metazoa; phylum Annelida; class Polychaeta; order Phyllodocida; family Polynoidae; genus Acholoe; species Acholoe squamosa. The sequence continues at coordinate 67,578,321 of OX439046.1, read as the reverse complement.
TAAACCCATCGGCATCCTTTCATAGACATATTTTTTGTCATTTGCTATGAATGCGGTTTTATGCTGATCCTCCTGTCTTATAGGAATTTGAAAAAATCCCTGTTGGGCATCTAGCTTACTGAATACTCTTGGTCTGAGTGACCCTATCATGTCTAGAGTGTCATCGGCCCGGGGTGTAGATAAGGCTTGATTTATCGTGTTCTGGTTCAAATAACGAAAATCTGTGACGAGCCTATGGCCTCCCGATGATTTTTGTACTAAAAAGGATCTGGAAGCCCAGGGGCCCTCAGCACATTCTCTCAGAATGCCCTGTTGTACTAGCCTTTCACACTCTTCCCCTATTGCGGCCTGTTTTTCTGGTGTTTGTCTATATGGTAGGAAATGACATGGTACTGCCTCAGGTTTTACATGTATTGAGTGTGTATACAGGTGTGTGGCACCAATGTCTCCATCTTTTCCTACAAATACATCATCATACTTGGTCAGCAGTGATCCTAATCTATCATGCTGATCTTTGGATGTGAGCACAGATTTTGGTGGAACATTCTCTTCCAATTCTGGCTCGAGGTCATGTGCCTCACTATGTATAGCAGCTATTTCAGAGAGTCTGATTGAGTTGGGTTCAGGGTCAGCATATGTGGACTCACAGTCTGAGTCTGTGTCACTGAATTGAGTTACATCCTCAGGCCGTATGGCTGAGATGGATTGATCAGTGTGTGGGGTAGTGTCTGACACCTGTTGAGGTTTTTCTAAATCAGATTCCTTGACTTCCTGAAATAGAGCTATGATGGCACCCTTTTTGATTTTATGTGGGCGCCTGCTGGTGTTGAGTAACACTAGGGGATGTTTGTTATTTTCCCTGGGGGTTACTGCTGCCCTTTGAACTAGATATGGGGCATTGTTATTTCTTTGGAGGTTATCTACTACTCCAGTTTTCCCTTGCAGTGATTGAGTAGATGTGACCTTACCCAATACTGCAAGTTCAGAGAATGGAGGGATGGTAAAATCCCTCACTGCCCTAATGGGTTTGAGAATTTGTTCAGGATCAACATTAAATTCAATTTGAGATTTTGTAGTGCTTAAGAAATCTGTGCCGAGGACAAAGGGCTGTGTGAGGTTGGGTATTACAGCAAATTGGTATTGGAATCTGACACCTTGGATTCTAAAGTTCAGCATAGCTGAATGTCTAACATGACACACCGATCCATCTGCCAAGTGGATGTTGATTTTACATTTCCTCAGTTGGATATGGAATCTCTTTTGGAGATCCATGAGGAATGATTGTCTGACACAGGTGATAGTAGCACCTGTATCAACCAAACATTGTACATCTGAAACATCATATAGATTTGCATTGATACAGCCATTTTGAAGAAGTACAATAGAAAGCTTGGTACTCTCACCTGTATCCTTTGATGATGAATCTGGTGGGGTGATGTGTATCACTGATGGACGTCTCTGTCTGTTAGATGGTAGATTGGCACTAGCAATTGTCTCTGGTTGGATCTTTGTTAATCCTGATTGATTGTTTGTATTTGGGGTGTCACAGTGCACTGGCCCATCGGCACTGTGACATCCTAGTTTTCCTGGTTCTGTGGGGTGGTTGAGATGCTTGCCACCAGGAGCTTGGAGATTTGATCCATTACATGAGGTGGTATTTGGGGGTTACTTTGTTGGTTCCCCTGGTAACCTCTTGTGTCAGGTTTGTAATCCTGCCGGCGTGAGTTGGAACCCTGGTTATATTGACCAGAGTTGCTGTATTGACCGGAGTTATTGGATCTCTGGTTGTTGTAGGCGCCATTGTTGTTGTAGGATCCACTGTTGTAGTTCCTATGTGGACTCTGGCTCCTACTGTTGGATCCTTGATTATAGGATCCAGAGTTGTTTGAACCCTGGCTGTTGTTGTAGGATCCAGAGTTGTTGTAGGATCCAGAGTTGTAGTTCCTATGTGGACTCTGGCTCCTACTGTTGGATCCTTGATTATTATAGGATCTGCCATTACTTGGGGTTCTGTCTCTCCTATCACTGTATGAAGAGTTACCATTGTTGGAGTTGGAAGAGCTGTTGTCTTTCCTACTGTTGTGACCCCCCCGGTTGTTGTTGTTGTTGCCCCCTCTACCTCTACCTCTATTGGATTGGTAGTTGGGGTCATAGTTATTTCCTCTATATCTACCGGTAGGGTCTCTTGATGTAACCTTAGCTTCCTGTTGCCTCACATGGGCACTAGACATTAGGTTAACATCTTCTTCTGCACTAGTGCTGATTTCCTGGACCTTTTTCTTAGTAGGCTGTGGGTTGGATTCTGCATCCCTTACCTTCCTAGATCTTTCTTGGGTCTCAACCTCTAGGGCTAGGTCTAGGGCTTGGTCAAAAGAGTCTATTTTCTTGTTCTCAAGAGCTACAGAGATCCAGGGCCTCATGCCTTGGGTAAATGCCTTGCTTAGGATTTCATCACTCTGGCGTTGGGCATTACACACTTTCCTGAGATGGCATGCATAGTCTAGGACAGGTTCATCTACCTTTTGTGCACGGAGTGCAGTCCTTGAGATTATATTGTCTTGAGTAGCAAAATACTCTTTTAATTTATCCACTACATTGGTCCATGTCAACATATCAGGTGTGGCACTCTCCCTGAAGGATTCAAACCAAGCTAGTGCTTGTCCTTCGAGGTACTTGGGTAAATATGTTACCATGGTGTCACTGTCTGTCACTTTGTACTTATCCTTCAGATATTCTGGGAATTTGTGATCAATAAATAATGCTGTTGACATGAGTGGTGATGGGTGTGAAAAGGTTTTGGGTTTTGTTACCTCATGTAGCCTGATCTTTCTGTCATCCTGTTGTTTTCTGTCTATGAGTTTGGTCATGTTGGACACCATGGAGATTATGATGTCATCTTTGGATCCAGAGGCAGATGGTGTGACAACAGGTGTGATGGCAGGTGTGGGAGGTTGTGGGGTCTGGGATGATACCATCTTCATGAGATCTGCTATCTGTTGTTGTTGTCTCTCTAGGGACTTCCGCTGATCTTCCATGGCCTTCTGTTGAGCATCTATTGCTGCATTCCTCTCTGCCAGTTGTTGGTTGAGGATCCTCTCCCTTTCCTCCTGCTGGGACTTGTTGGTCTTTAGGGCAGTAATTGCATCTTGGATGGCCTCCTCATAGGCCATTATCTTCTCAGCTGTCTGATTAGGTTGGGGGCCTTCATCGGTGTCCATGATGGAGGGTGTGGGGGAGGTGTCTCTGGAGGAGTGGCTGTCAAAGGCTGGAGCTGGGGTGGAGGATCTAGATGAGGGTGTGGATCCACCCCCTGAGGCAGATCCTTCTTCCCCTGAGGTAGATAGCGTGAGTTGAGCGTCCTGTAGAGATCCCTGGGAAATGTTGGATCCCTGAGAACTGGTTGTTCCCTGAGTAGACAGGGTGGGAGGTGTGGGGTCTACTGAGTGTGGGTCTGTTGTATTGGAGGCTGGTTTGCCTCCTGTGGGCCTCCTAGATCTTGGTGGGAGGGAGACCTCTTCAACAGGCCCCTGACTACGTAAGGTCTTTGTGTGTTGTTCTGCCAGCTTGACTGATAAGGCCTTGATGTGTGTGGTGGACCTCACTGACGTGTGGGAGACCTCACTGACGTGTGGGAGACCTCACTGACGTGTGGGAGACCTCTCTGACGTGTGGGAGACCTCTCTGACGTGTGGGAGACCTCACTGACGTGTGGGAGACCTCAGTGATGTGTGGGAGACCTCACTGACGTGTGGGAGACCTCACTGACGTGTGGGAGACCTCACTGACGTGTGGGAGACCTCACTGACGTTTGGGAGACCCCACTGACGTTTGGGAGACCTCACTGACGTGTGGGAGACCTCACTGACGTGTGGGAGACCTCACTGACGTGTGGGAGACCTCACTGACATTTGGGAGACCTCACTGACGTTTGGGAGCCCTCACTGACGTTTGGGAGCCCTCACTGACGTTTGGGAGACCTCACTGACGTTCTGGGAGACCTCACTGATATATGGGAGATCTTACTGTTGTGTGAGAGATCTCATTGATGTGTGGGAGATCTCCTTGATGTGTGTGGGATCTCACTGATGTGTGGGAGATCTCATTGATGTGTGGGAGATCTCACTGATGTGTGGGAGATCTCATTGATGTGTGGGAGATCTCACTGATGTGTGGGAGATCTCACTGATGTGTGGGAGATCTCACTGGTATGTGGGAGATCTCACTGGTATGTGGGAGATCTCACTGATGTGTGGGAGATCTCACTGGTGTGTGGGAGATCTCACTGATGTGTGGGAGATCTCACTGGTATGTGGGAGATCTCACTGGTATGTGGGAGATCTCACTGGTGACTTTGGTGGGTATGGTGTCAAGGTCAAGGTCACTGGGTGGGTGGAGTGGGTCTAACTGTGTGTATGCGGTACCAGCTTTAATTTACTGTGTGCATGATTGTTCTTAGTTGCGGTACCAGCTTTAACTTACTGTGTGCATGATTTGTTCTTAGTTGTGTTACCAGCTTTAATTTTTATGAGCCTGTGAGAGATGGGATCTTAGTAGGATGTTCTCCACCACTTTGTCATACTAGTAATTGGCATGATCAAGTTGTCATATGAGAAATATCATAAGACTAGTGGTATATAGTGTAAATACATCAGGCTCATAATAAATAGTGTTATTTCCAGTTGTCACTGGTTTATTCAGCTTTAGGCAACATGTAAGAAATATCAATCATACAGTAGTTAGTATGTAGGTAATTTGTACATACAGTAAACATACAGTAATTTATAAAGTATAATGTTCTGTTCCACTCCACCTGTGAGGTATTAATAATACAATGTCCAGCATAGTTCTAGGTGGGTTCCCACACCTAGCTCCTGACCTGCTGCTTAGAGGAATAATGTAATAATGAATAACTTTACTCTCTGGTGGAAGTCTTGAAGAAGATAGCCCCTGGCCACTAATGGTAGAAAACCAATGCCTGTCTAGCATAGTTTCACCATAGTGCAGTGGTATAGCAGGTAGCAGGAGATGACTGGAGATGTTACCTCTAGAGCGGTTCTTGGTGATCTGTCTTCCTGGAGGTGCAGACAGGCTATTTGTAGCAAATCTTGGAAAAGCACCTCCAGACTGACTGGAGCCAGCAGCATCTGCCTAACTCTACAATTGTTTGAGGGGTGTCTTTCATGTGTCACAGGGGGAAAAAGGACCCCCATGGACGCCGCTATGCCCCCCATTGTCTTGGTCGGTTCTGCATCTTCAAACCCTCATAACTCGGTCGTTTATGCGTGTATAACCGCCATTTTGGGCATGCGCGGAGTTGAATATGCCAAGTTTATAATGCCCGCTGGATAGGCGCGTAACTTGCGCCGGTTTGTCTGTAGTGCACTCGGAGCTCCTTTCAGTTTCCATGGCATAACTTCCTTAATAATGTGAGTTCCGCCTTGATCTTGGGTTCATTTTGACCGTCTAATTATGGGCTTTCCATAACTGCTTTGATATTTGACCTAGCTTGCTCAGAAGCGACGCTAGAGCGACCGGACGGTTATGGCGTCGTGCTTATGTAACCCATTGTTCAGTTATTAGAGTGCTCAGACACTCATGACGGCGTCAGCGGTGCTCAGGCACCCGTGACGGCCGGTTGCATTCACTTACAAGTTATTAATTTGTGCATTGAACCATGAGGTCGCACACTGAGACCCTCATTTTTATTATATTGTGCAGTGAACCATTAGGTCGGAGCCTTTGATGTCATAAACTCTGTCTAACTGACTGTGGCTGGTGTGCAGTGGGGCATGAACGCTCTTATATAAAGTTTGAGCGCTCTTATAGCTCTTAGAACCAACCTATGTATTAATTTCATAGATATTCTTTGATTAATACAATAATATGTTAGAATTTATGGAATAATAAAATGGTATATCATAGAATACTCCCTCTCCCCCGAGAGAATGCGAAACTCCGTCATTTCGCCGAGGGAATGTACAATTTATACAATTTTTACCTTATTTTGGAGTTATATACTGTTTTGTAAGAGGATTTGAAGTAATGGGGAGTGCTTCAAATGCAATTTTTGTGGTAGAGCTTTGTCAGTATAAACAATTTTCTCCTGGGTATAAGTACATTTCCGAGTTTCTATATCTTACCATACCTGAGCTTATTTGCTCATGTGACATCAATTTTGGGTACAATTTCCCATTTTTATGTACAACATACAATTTGGCAAATAGTGTGCAATTTTGGCATTCAATGTTCAATTTAGCGTGCAAATTGAACATAAATGACAATTTTAGTGTGCAAATTTACAATTTCGCGTGTAATTGCGTTCAATTGACAATTTCAGTATGCAAATATATAATTTTTGCGTACATTTGGCAATTTGAGTGTGCAAATATATAATTTTCGCGTATATTTGGCAATTTTAGTGTGCAAATATATAATTTCGCGTACATTTGGCAATTTTTAGTGTGCAAATATATAATTTCGGGTACATTTGGCAATTTTTAGTGTGCAAATATATAATTTCGCGTGCATTTGGCAATTTTAGTATGCAAATATATAATTTCGCGTGTATTTGGCAATTTTTGGTGTACAAATATATAATTTTTGCGTACATTTGACAGTTTTAGTATGCCAATATATAATTTTGCGTTCGATTGATAGTTTCTGTATGTACATATATAATTTTTGCGTACAGCTTGGATACACCTAGAAATGTTGATTTCTAAAAATCTGACTTCAGTGTATGAATTGGGTACAGACATACAGTATAATGTGCAACATATAATTCAAATGTAAATTGGATTCAACTTACAATCTAGTGTGCAAACATACAATTTTTGTGTGCAAATTGGGTACAAGCGTACAATCTGGTGTGCAAACATACAATTTTAGTGTGCAAAATTGGGTACAAGCGTACAATCTAGATTACACTATTCAATTTATGGGATTTGAGACAAATTTTTCCGAGGGCCGGAAAAACAAAGTACTTCATGTACAATAGGCTTGTTTGTCTCTGAGTTACTCATTGATTTTGCTATATGGGTGTATTAATTGGCAATTTCGGCAGTGGGCCGCTGCTTAATTGACTTTTCCCCTAGCCTCTTGAGTATGTGTCCCTGAAAGAGATTTATTTGGTGAGTATCTTAAGTAAACATGTTTTATGTCAACAATTTTCTCAACAATTTTTTTTTTTTTCATTCATTTTTCCAACAATTTTCTTGGATACCTAAAGTGTGTTACTTTAAGTAAACCTTGGCATAGTATACAAGTGCTAGTGGGTACAAAAACTGTCTTAGTTATCTACCTGCATTCATGTATATTAATGTTAGATTTGTACAATTTTACAATTTGTAGTTTGCAATTTCGCAATTTTGCGCGTATATGCGCGCATTAATCATCGATTTTGTGAGAATACCATAGATTTTCATATTATACATCAACAAGTGGCTGTGTATATAATTTTTTTTTTTTTTTTTTTCTAATACTTTGATAATTTCATTGACAGTGGAGGTGTGTCAGGAGTGAGATGTGAGTCTCCTCCCTGGTGTGCTCATGCAGTGGTGGACTTGAGGTGTTAGGTGCCAGATTCTCGCATGTGTCTGTGGCAGTGCCTAGCTTGGTGTCAGTGGACAGTTCAGGGTGGGGGGGGGGGGTGTGTGTGTCCATTTAAGGAGTGTGTGGCTGGTATTGGAGTATCAGTTCCTCTCTGGAAGTCACTGCTGTAGTACCATGGCCCATCTACAAGCTCTCTTTGCTTTGCCTGTCCCCCAGGTGATGGAGGTGGGGAGTCCAGTTAGGGCCCTGGTTGAGTCTAACCAGACCATCCATTATGGGTACATAGTGAGGAATTTCAAGGAGATCATTGAGCATGGTGATGTGATGGTCTGTAATTACTCCTGCCACTATTTCTTAGGCTCAGCCTTGCGTCGGGGGGCCACTGTGGCCCTTCTGACTAGGGCCTTGGGTAATATGGGTTTCTGGCCCATGGACTATAACCTAGGGCCGCGGGAGCGAGTGCTATGGGATTATCTGTTGGCGGCATCCCTCCTCGATCTTGCGGCATCCGGGAATCCATCCACGGCTGCCGAGTATGGACTGGGGATGCTGGAGGCCCGGCTCGCTGAGTGGGAGCAGGATCACGGCCATATGTATGGCTCGGACTCGGACCCGGACTCTCCCATTGATGTTGAACCCGAGGATCTGTGGTAGGATCCCGACTGACTGAAACCTAGGGTGTAAAAACCCGCCATCCCAAAGGCCCTTTTCAGGGCCGGCAAATTGTCCGAAAAGTTCTGAATACTGTCTCTGATGTGTTGTCTCCTGGTGGTGGACTGGGGGCAGCCTAGGCTGTGGGCAGTCTAGGCTGTTTCCACAGTCACCGGGGAGGGCTGGTGGTTTAGAAAATTAGCAATAGTCTGCATGTTTGACCTTGCGGTCTCCTCCTGTTGTTCGTCAATAATTATATCTGTTGTATTTTCCAGTGCTGTCATGGTCACCGGGCTGGTGCCACAATCATTCTGGAGAAGCATGGAGTAGTACAGTCCTTTGTTTTTAAGGGCTGGTATAGTACTGAACCTAGTGCGCCAAGGTAGGTGTATCACCTGAGGGAGGTGATAAGCAAATTCTCCTCTCTGTGTTGTTATAACTGCTGGTCCATTCCAGGTAAATATAGCCTTAGGTAGTGGGAAGGTTTTAACCACTATATCCTTATAGGTAGGGGCAGCTGCTGATTTAATCTCATCAAATTCATGTGGTATTGGCCTCAAGGGTAGCGCGAAGTTTGAGTCTCCACAATATATTTTAAAATATATTGTGGGGTTTGTGCGCTTGGCCACATTTTTCTTGCCACAGTGTGTCTGTGCAAATTTCTTAAGGTACTTCATTATTCTGTAGGCTGAGTAGATGGTCAGGGTGAATAATATAGCAATTATCAGGGTGTGGGTTTCCTGAATTGTGAGGAAAGGGGTGTGGGTTTCCTCTGTAGGGGTTAATTTGGTAGGATTCTTATCTGGGAGCAATTTGTGTAGGGGCAGCTCGGTGACTAGTCTGAAGGCTTTGGCTGTAGGCAGGTAGGCTACAGTCCCTCCTAGTCTGTATAATTTGAGTAGTATGTATACTATAAAAATGTGAGCTGATATCCCTAGGATGAGTGCTAAGCTTTGGAAGATTGGATGCTCTGTAACTCGACATAGGTATGATTCCTCGTAGCGCGTTTCCATTTCCTTATTAAGGTTGGAGGCATCTTTTAATACTGTTTTGGCAAAGGGCTCTAAATTTAGTTGAGTAATATCATCCATGATTGGATTTTCCTGTAGTTTTTCTAAGGTTCTAGAAAGGTTTACTACTGGGAAATTTGGAAGATTCTCTCTTTCATCTGGTTTGGTTTCAGAAATGTTGTTAAGTGCTGCCATGAATGGTAAATTAATTGTCTTGAGAATGTAATGAAATGATAAGGTTGAGTTACAGGGCAACCTTGTGTTTGGAAGAGAAAATTCTCCTACACTGATCGTGCACCCACAGGGTACACCTATGATTGAGTAGGACTGGGCTTTTCGAGTTTCAGACGTTTTACCATGGCAGTTGATAAAGTAATGGGGTTCATTAGTAGTGACCAGATACTCATCTTCAGAAATGGAAATAGCATGGGTGGTAGGTGCTTGCAGTGGTGAAACTGTAAACTTGCAATGTTCCTTAATCTGTTGAGCCTGGTTAGTAAAAATGGCTACAGGGCATGTAGGCCTGTGTTTATAGATTCTACCATTTACATCTCTGCATACGTTTACTGTAGTACCTTCACATGCCTGCATATCTGCTGAGTCCAATTCGATGAATAATGATTCGTCGTAAGATACTGCTAGAAACTCAGTTGTGGTTTGCAACTTGGTGACTCCTCTGGTGGGGGTCTCCTGTGTGTCTATAGGCATGGGTGATGTAATCATTTGGTACAGTTTGAAGGTTGAGGTGGTAGATTGAATTATAATGTCCAGATGAATATATATATGGTGAGCTGAGTAAGTATATGAGGTCAGCTTCTGTGAATAATAGAAATCTAAGTCATTAATTGCGACTTGTGCTCCAGGGTGTGTAATCCTAAGTTTGTTATTAATGTCAATTAGGTATCTAGCAAGGTCTGAGGGTGGTACTATATCAGGGGTTAGGATCCCTGATGATAGCATCCTCAGGGCTGCATTTGTCCTTTGCAGTGATTGAACTGTATTCATTCTTGCTGCTATGATAATTAGTGCATCATTTAATACTTGCATTTTTTCCCTTTGAGTTTTCTCGTGCCTTGAATATGAGTCAAGTGACCTGGACATGTTAGAGGCCCACAGGTTGACGGTGTCACCTATGGTGTTGATTGTGCTGTCCAGTACCTTCTTATCTTGGATGTATGCTTTAACAAACTTATCTTGTCTGTCTGTGATCTTTTCAATGAGATTAGCTGCTTCCTGATCCTGTTTAGCAAATTTTCTTAGTATTTCATCTATGTTCTTGAGCTGTCCCATTACTTGGTTTACATCTTCTACTGTGGCTAGACCTAGCACACCGCGAAACAGGGGTGCTAGAAAACCCAGTATGGCCTCTCTTTTGGCCTTGTCCAATGTGTTTATGGGGTTGGATAAGAACAATTTGATGGAGGCTAGTGTTTCATTTATCTCCTTGTCTGCAATTTCCAGCAAGGTGTCTAGCTCCTTAGCTTGTTGGATAATTTGGCCAGAGGTACGATCTTGTAGAGTAGGAGTGGTCAAATGGAGTATTCTATCCCTTATGGATCCTTGGGTAACGGGTGCCCGAGGTATCTTGTAGGGGATAGCTAACAACAGTGTTGTGGTTGTATGTCCATTGACCAATGGTTGAGGGCTAGGTTTGAATACTACTCCTATGTTTTGTCTCACCACAGGTGTATAACCTGCAGTAAGTGGTTTTATAGTATATAATAACAGCATAGTTAGCAGTATGGGTGAAACTCTCAGTCTCCCCATGGTGCTTGTGTAAAGCAAGTTTGCTGTTTAAAGTCTTGTCAAATTTGTAGTGATTTGGTGCTGGTAAAGTCTCAGTGTATGGTGTAACACTTTAAATGAAGTGGTTCAAACTGTACCTTTGCAAGATTGAGCTGTCTTGGCAATATGTCCGGTGAGTCTATAGAGATTGACCAGTAAATGGTAAGGTCAGGTTGAAGGTGAAGTAGGTGTGTTCTTTATCCTAGTGCAGTCTCTCCTAATGGAGAAGTGGGCTGGCTAATTCCCAAGTGGGGTCCTGTAGACTTGTATTCCAGACTGCAGCTGGATGAAGACTGATGGTGGGCTATGGTCCACAGTGCTTCTTATGTAGCCTACCCTACCCACATCCATTGTGGGCCTGGTATTGTTTCTCTGGAGACAATGCATCAATCTCCAGTGTCTGCTAACTGTGGGGTCTATTGTGTAGTCTGTGTACTGGTAATTAGCTCCTCCTGTCATCCAGGACAGCCATTCATGACCGTCTAGACAGTTGTCTGAGGGTAGCTTATAAGGTCAATTGATCTCTATAGACTGCTGTGTTGGCATAGCGCGCTCTTTCATGTGGGGATTAGGCTTTAGACACTCCATTGTGTTACCCTTACTCTTCTTAGACTTCATGTCTGCTTTACTTGGGGGGTCCCAGTCTTTGACCCTTTCAGAGGCAATAACCTACTGATATATTTACAAATTTGATTGGCTTTATATACATAGTAATTCATTATCAGTCACACATGTCTTATGTGTGGATGAAGAGAATTTGTAATATATTTTGAAAATCTTATGTTCTTTTGGTATCTCAATCTTGTTTCTAATTTCTTGAAACTGCACCACACCTAGATGTCTTTCTTAGGATGTGGTGTGCAGGCCTAGGCTTGATAGGGCCTATGCCTGTGGTTTCTCTTGTAAGGGTGATATCATTTTTGTTCCTTACAATTTTGCTGTAGTATTTGGCCTCATGTGGAATAAGCCTGTGTGCAAATTCATTGTTTCTGACAGCCACAACCTTTTTCAGTCTGTCTATGTGCACTGGTCTGGCCACCAATAGATTGGTGTCCAAGTTTTTGAGTTTGGCACTTGTCAAACTAGGTCTATCTACTACAACATATGGTCCCATAAAAAGGGGTTGAAGTTTCTTACACTCTGTGTTGGTCAGGATTCTTGGTATGTTTAGGTACACCATGTCGGTGACCTTGATTTCCTGTGGTGTAAGTTTCTTATCATATCTATCCTTTCTTTCCTTTTGTAGCTTGGCGACCCTTTCTATAGCTTTCCTCCTAGAGGTATCTTGATTTGTTATCATGTTAGCTACATGGTCTGCTACTGTGGATATGTCTTCCTGTATTCCCAGCCCTAAGTCCATTGGGGTGGCTGGGTTTCTTCCATGGAGTAGGAAGAAAGGGGTGAATCCTGTGGTTTGGGATTCAGTGTTGTTTAATGCAAAGGTTATGGGTTCAATAAATGAATCCCAATTGTTTTGGTGCTTTGAGCAGAATGCTCTGAGCGCTGTGCCTATGCTAGCATTGAATCTCTCTACAAGCCCATAAATTCTCCTGTATGGTGAGGAGAATTTATGTTTGATCTTGAGGTGTTTAGTTAACTTTGTGAACTTTGCACCTGTATAACATGTTCCATTGTCTGTTTGAAGAGTGGCTGGTGTTCCATGATGACAAATTATATTCTTGTAGAACTCTGCTGCTGTTGTCTCAGCTTTTAAGTCAGTAGTAGCCCAAGCTGTTGCATATCTGGTAGCATAATCTATGCAGACTTGTATATGTTTGTTTCCCCTGGCAGTTGTGGGAAGTGGTCCCACCGCGTCTAGGTTTAGGAACTTCATTGGTGAAGTCATGTACTCTCTCACTGTCATTGGTGTTTTGTGTGAGTGTACTTGCCTTTTTGCTGTGAGGCATGTGTGGCAGGTGGAAACATATTTTGTTGTGTCTGCTAGCATAGACTTCCAATATACCCTAGGTCGGAGTGCTGACAGCATCCTACTTGAACCAAGATGGCCGCCTGTAGGTGAGTCATGGAAATACTGTAGTGTACTTGTTACCCATTGCTGTGGTATAACAATTTGAAGTGGTACAGTATTGGTTTTTCTCCAATTTATGGGGCATATATGGACTAATGTACCATTTACCAAGGTGTATGTCTGGCCTTGGTTGATGATTCTATTTCCTTGTGCTTTTGGTGCAGGCAAGGTCCCATCCTCAAGATACTGTATGAGGGGCAATAGGTCCTTGTCTTTCCTTTGTTCCAAGCCAAGGTTTGTACCTGAGATGGATGTGTCGGGAATCTGATCCAGTAGTTGATTTATATCTAGCACATGTTGTTTTATTCTGTCTCTTTCTTTTTCTTTTTCATTGACTATTGGCCTATCTTGTGCCTTTTGTTGGGGTGTGTCACTCTTGTTTTGGTGTGTAGGCTCCTTTGGAGGGCCTATTCTTGCCTTGATGGGAGTGGCAACCTTTTTCTTTAAAGGCACAATTTGCTTTTTGTCATTCTTCTTTGTCTCAGAGTTCTTTGACTTAGTAGATGCAGTGTCTTTTGTGACATTTTTCCTGGCAGGTGGGGTTTTGGTAGGTTTGTTTCCTGTGACCTTTTTCTCATTTAGAATAGTTTGTGATTGTGTGGGGGGTTTTGGTGTGCCCTCCTGAATCATTTCTCTAGTCTTTGAGCGTGTGGTCATAGGACACAAATGGTTTGATGTTTCCTCTCCCTGCATTGGTTCAAAGAATCTGACTGATTTAGAAGTTGCTTGAGTAATAGCATATATTGTGTCTTCTGGATCTTCATCATCTGAGTCAGGTGGGGTGAAGGGTGGCTCCTTAGGAGTTGCCTTCAGCATCTGATTGAGTGATGAGAATTCAATAGGCTCGAAGTCATTATCTGGAAAGAGTTGTGAGTATTCTCTCTCACAGTGGCAAAACACATAGTGTGTAGATTGCTTCAAGATACCCCTAATGGGTGTCTCTGGCCTTTCAATGGTGTTGGGTGGATCATCCCTTTTGAATGCTACTTTCTTTGTTACTTTTGCAAACTTGGTTCTACTGGCTGCTCTAACTCTCCTTGGTGGGGGTGGAGGGTTAGTCATGTGTCCAGAGTCTGGGTATTCTCTTCTAGACATAGCATCTGGTGGTATGTTATCATCACCTTTCACATGTTGGATGGTGAATGAAAATTGCTGTATGTCTAGAGCCCATCTGGCCCATCTATGTGTGAGTCCTGTATTGGTTAATAGTGGGATTAGGGCTGCATGGTCTGTGTATAATTGGAAGTGTCTAGTCTCTAGATAGTGTCTGAAGTGTAATACTCCATACACTACTCCCAGTAGTTCTCTCTCTGTGGTATTGTAATTTCTCTCATGTTTGGAGAGGGTTCTACCTGCAAAGGATACTGGTCTGAGCACCCCTTCATTATCTCTCTGTGAGAGTACAGCTCCTAAACTCACATTGGAAGCATCAGTTGCCAAACTGAACTCTTTCTCATAGTTTGGATATCTGAGAAGAGCATTGGTACAGAGGGCATGCTTTAGTGTTTTGAAAGCATTATCTGCCTCTTCTGTCCAGACAAATGCTTTGAGATGTGTCTGTAAATCATATAATGGTCTAGCAATTTGGGCATAACCTTTGATAAACTTTTTGAAGTATTGGCATAGGCCTGTGAAGGATCGGACATTTTTGACTGATTTTGGTGTTGGGAAGGTTTTGATTGATTCCACCTTTGTGGGAGATGGTTGCAGTCCCATGGGTGTCACTCTCATTCCCAAGAAGTCTATTCTGTCTATGAAGTATTCACATTTTGATTTCTTCAGTTTGAGTTTACCAACTCTTAGGCTGTTGAACACATCTTCCAGGTCATGGAAGTGTTGTTCGATTGATGGTGATAATACCAATATGTCATCTAGGTATGGTAGGGCACATTTGTACTTGAGTTTGTTCAGAATTAATGTGACTAGATGGCAGAATCCCGCCGGTGCCGTCGCTAAACCCATCGGCATCCTTTCATAGACATATTTTTTGTCATTTGCTATGAATGCGGTTTTATGCTGATCCTCCTGTCTTATAGGAATTTGAAAAAATCCCTGTTGGGCATCTAGCTTACTGAATACTCTTGGTCTGAGTGACCCTATCATGTCTAGAGTGTCATCGGCCCGGGGTGTAGATAAGGCTTGATTTATCGTGTTCTGGTTCAAATAACGAAAATCTGTGACGAGCCTATGGCCTCCCGATGATTTTTGTACTAAAAAGGATCTGGAAGCCCAGGGGCCCTCAGCACATTCTCTCAGAATGCCCTGTTGTACTAGCCTTTCACACTCTTCCCCTATTGCGGCCTGTTTTTCTGGTGTTTGTCTATATGGTAGGAAATGACATGGTACTGCCTCAGGTTTTACATGTATTGAGTGTGTATACAGGTGTGTGGCACCAATGTCTCCATCTTTTCCTACAAATACATCATCATACTTGGTCAGCAGTGATCCTAATCTATCATGCTGATCTTTGGATGTGAGCACAGATTTTGGTGGAACATTCTCTTCCAATTCTGGCTCGAGGTCATGTGCCTCACTATGTATAGCAGCTATTTCAGAGAGTCTGATTGAGTTGGGTTCAGGGTCAGCATATGTGGACTCACAGTCTGAGTCTGTGTCACTGAATTGAGTTACATCCTCAGGCCGTATGGCTGAGATGGATTGATCAGTGTGTGGGGTAGTGTCTGACACCTGTTGAGGTTTTTCTAAATCAGATTCCTTGACTTCCTGAAATAGAGCTATGATGGCACCCTTTTTGATTTTATGTGGGCGCCTGCTGGTGTTGAGTAACACTAGGGGATGTTTGTTATTTTCCCTGGGGGTTACTGCTGCCCTTTGAACTAGATATGGGGCATTGTTATTTCTTTGGAGGTTATCTACTACTCCAGTTTTCCCTTGCAGTGATTGAGTAGATGTGACCTTACCCAATACTGCAAGTTCAGAGAATGGAGGGATGGTAAAATCCCTCACTGCCCTAATGGGTTTGAGAATTTGTTCAGGATCAACATTAAATTCAATTTGAGATTTTGTAGTGCTTAAGAAATCTGTGCCGAGGACAAAGGGCTGTGTGAGGTTGGGTATTACAGCAAATTGGTATTGGAATCTGACACCTTGGATTCTAAAGTTCAGCATAGCTGAATGTCTAACATGACACACCGATCCATCTGCCAAGTGGATGTTGATTTTAGATTTCCTCAGTTGGATATGGAATCTCTTTTGGAGATCCATGAGGAATGATTGTCTGACACAGGTGATAGTAGCACCTGTATCAACCAAACATTGTACATCTGAAACATCATATAGATTTGCATTGATACAGCCATTTTGAAGAAGTACAATAGAAAGCTTGGTACTCTCACCTGTATCCTTTGATGATGAATCTGGTGGGGTGATGTGTATCACTGATGGACGTCTCTGTCTGTTAGATGGTAGATTGGCACTAGCAATTGTCTCTGGTTGGATCTTTGTTAATCCTGATTGATTGTTTGTATTTGGGGTGTCACAGTGCACTGGCCCATCGGCACTGTGACATCCTAGTTTTCCTGGTTCTGTGGGGTGGTTGAGATGCTTGCCACCAGGAGCTTGGAGATTTGATCCATTACATGAGGTGGTATTTGGGGGTTACTTTGTTGGTTCCCCTGGTAAC
Organism: Acholoe squamosa; assembly: GCA_949317995.1. Classification (NCBI taxonomy): domain Eukaryota; kingdom Metazoa; phylum Annelida; class Polychaeta; order Phyllodocida; family Polynoidae; genus Acholoe; species Acholoe squamosa. The sequence goes on along the minus strand of OX439046.1, from coordinate 67,561,652 downwards.
CTCTTGTGTCAGGTTTGTAATCCTCCCGGCGTGAGTTGGAACCCTGGTTATATTGACCAGAGTTGCTGTATTGACCGGAGTTATTGGATCTCTGGTTGTTGTAGGCGCCATTGTTGTTGTAGGATCCACTGTTGTAGTTCCTATGTGGACTCTGGCTCCTACTGTTGGATCCTTGATTATAGGATCCAGAGTTGTTTGAACCCTGGCTGTTGTTGTAGGATCCAGAGTTGTTGTAGGATCCAGAGTTGTAGTTCCTATGTGGACTCTGGCTCCTACTGTTGGATCCTTGATTATTATAGGATCTGCCATTACTTGGGGTTCTGTCTCTCCTATCACTGTATGAAGAGTTACCATTGTTGGAGTTGGAAGAGCTGTTGTCTTTCCTACTGTTGTGACCCCCCCGGTTGTTGTTGTTGTTGCCCCCTCTACCTCTACCTCTATTGGATTGGTAGTTGGGGTCATAGTTATTTCCTCTATATCTACCGGTAGGGTCTCTTGATGTAACCTTAGCTTCCTGTTGCCTCACATGGGCACTAGACATTAGGTTAACATCTTCATCTGCACTAGTGCTGATTTCCTGGACCTTTTTCTTAGTAGGCTGTGGGTTGGATTCTGCATCCCTTACCTTCCTAGATCTTTCTTGGGTCTCAACCTCTAGGGCTAGGTCTAGGGCTTGGTCAAAAGAGTCTATTTTCTTGTTCTCAAGAGCTACAGAGATCCAGGGCCTCATGCCTTGGGTAAATGCCTTGCTTAGGATTTCATCACTCTGGCGTTGGGCATTACACACTTTCCTGAGATGGCATGCATAGTCTAGGACAGGTTCATCTACCTTTTGTGCACGGAGTGCAGTCCTTGAGATTATATTGTCTTGAGTAGCAAAATACTCTTTTAATTTATCCACTACATTGGTCCATGTCAACATATCAGGTGTGGCACTCTCCCTGAAGGATTCAAACCAAGCTAGTGCTTGTCCTTCGAGGTACTTGGGTAAATATGTTACCATGGTGTCACTGTCTGTCACTTTGTACTTATCCTTCAGATATTCTGGGAATTTGTGATCAATAAATAATGCTGTTGACATGAGTGGTGATGGGTGTGAAAAGGTTTTGGGTTTTGTTACCTCATGTAGCCTGATCTTTCTGTCATCCTGTTGTTTTCTGTCTATGAGTTTGGTCATGTTGGACACCATGGAGATTATGATGTCATCTTTGGATCCAGAGGCAGATGGTGTGACAACAGGTGTGATGGCAGGTGTGGGAGGTTGTGGGGTCTGGGATGATACCATCTTCATGAGATCTGCTATCTGTTGTTGTTGTCTCTCTAGGGACTTCCGCTGATCTTCCATGGCCTTCTGTTGAGCATCTATTGCTGCATTCCTCTCTGCCAGTTGTTGGTTGAGGATCCTCTCCCTTTCCTCCTGCTGGGACTTGTTGGTCTTTAGGGCAGTAATTGCATCTTGGATGGCCTCCTCATAGGCCATTATCTTCTCAGCTGTCTGATTAGGTTGGGGGCCTTCATCGGTGTCCATGATGGAGGGTGTGGGGGAGGTGTCTCTGGAGGAGTGGCTGTCAAAGGCTGGAGCTGGGGTGGAGGATCTAGATGAGGGTGTGGATCCACCCCCTGAGGCAGATCCTTCTTCCCCTGAGGTAGATAGCGTGAGTTGAGCGTCCTGTAGAGATCCCTGGGAAATGTTGGATCCCTGAGAACTGGTTGTTCCCTGAGTAGACAGGGTGGGAGGTGTGGGGTCTACTGAGTGTGGGTCTGTTGTATTGGAGGCTGGTTTGCCTCCTGTGGGCCTCCTAGATCTTGGTGGGAGGGAGACCTCTTCAACAGGCCCCTGACTACGTAAGGTCTTTGTGTGTTGTTCTGCCAGCTTGACTGATAAGGCCTTGATGTGTGTGGTGGACCTCACTGACGTGTGGGAGACCTCACTGACGTGTGGGAGACCTCACTGACGTTTGGGAGACCCCACTGACGTTTGGGAGACCTCACTGACGTGTGGGAGACCTCACTGACGTGTGGGAGACCTCACTGACGTGTGGGAGACCTCACTGACGTTTGGGAGCCCTCACTGACGTTTGGGAGACCTCACTGACGTTCTGGGAGACCTCACTGATATATGGGAGATCTTACTGTTGTGTGAGAGATCTCATTGATGTGTGGGAGATCTCCTTGATGTGTGTGGGATCTCACTGATGTGTGGGAGATCTCATTGATGTGTGGGAGATCTCACTGATGTGTGGGAGATCTCATTGATGTGTGGGAGATCTCACTGATGTGTGGGAGATCTCACTGATGTGTGGGAGATCTCACTGGTATGTGGGAGATCTCACTGGTATGTGGGAGATCTCACTGATGTGTGGGAGATCTCAGTGGTGTGTGGGAGATCTCACTGATGTGTGGGAGATCTCACTGGTATGTGGGAGATCTCACTGGTATGTGGGAGATCTCACTGGTGACTTTGGTGGGTATGGTGTCAAGGTCAAGGTCACTGGGTGGGTGGAGTGGGTCTAACTGTGTGTATGCGGTACCAGCTTTAATTTACTGTGTGCATGATTGTTCTTAGTTGCGGTACCAGCTTTAACTTACTGTGTGCATGATTTGTTCTTAGTTGTGTTACCAGCTTTAATTTTTATGAGCCTGTGAGAGATGGGATCTTAGTAGGATGTTCTCCACCACTTTGTCATACTAGTAATTGGCATGATCAAGTTGTCATATGAGAAATATCATAAGACTAGTGGTATATAGTGTAAATACATCAGGCTCATAATAAATAGTGTTATTTCCAGTTGTCACTGGTTTATTCAGCTTTAGGCAACATGTAAGAAATATCAATCATACAGTAGTTAGTATGTAGGTAATTTGTACATACAGTAAACATACAGTAATTTATAAAGTATAATGTTCTGTTCCACTCCACCTGTGAGGTATTAATAATACAATGTCCAGCATAGTTCTAGGTGGGTTCCCACACCTAGCTCCTGACCTGCTGCTTAGAGGAATAATGTAATAATGAATAACTTTACCCTCTGGTGGAAGTCTTGAAGAAGATAGCCCCTGGCCACTAATGGTAGAAAACCAATGCCTGTCTAGCATAGTTTCACCATAGTGCAGTGGTATAGCAGGTAGCAGGAGATGACTGGAGATGTTACCTCTAGAGCGGTTCTTGGTGATCTGTCTTCCTGGAGGTGCAGACAGGCTATTTGTAGCAAATCTTGGAAAAGCACCTCCAGACTGACTGGAGCCAGCAGCATCTGCCTAACTCTACAATTGTTTGAGGGGTGTCTTTCATGTGTCACAGGGGGACAAAGGACCCCCATGGACGCCGCTATGCCCCCCATTGTCTTGGTCGGTTCTGCATCTTCAAACCCTCATAACTCGGTCGTTTATGCCTGTATAACCGCCATTTTGGGCATGCGCGGAGTTGAATATGCCAAATTTATAATGCCCGCTGGATAGGCACGTAACTTGCGCTGGTTCGTCTGTAGTGCACTTGGAGCTCCTTTCAGTCTCCATGGCATAACTTCCTTAATAATGGGAGTTCCGCCTTGATCTTGGGCTCATTTTGACCGTCTAATTATGGGCTTTCCATAACTGCTTTGATATTTGACCTAGCTTGCTCAGGAGCGACGCTAGAGCGACCGGACGGTTATGGCGTCGTGCTTATGTAACCCATTGTTCAGTTATTAGAGTGCTCAGACACTCATGACGGCGTCAGCGGTGCTCAGGCACCCGTGACGGCCGGTTGCATTCACTTACAAGTTATTAATTTGTGCATTGAACCATGAGGTCGCACACTGAGACCCTCATTTTTATTATATTGTGCAGTGAACCATTAGGTCGGAGCCTTTGATGTCATAAACTCTGTCTAACTGACTGTGGCTGGTGTGCAGTGGAGCATGAACGCTCTTATATAAAGTTTGAGCGCTCTTATAGCTCTTAGAACCAACCTATGTATAATTTCATAGATATTCTTTGATTAATACAATGATATGTTAGAATTTATGGAATAATAAAATGGTATATCATATTACATTGCCAGGGTAGGGGTCCAACCTGCAGTCTCCTGATCCCAAATCCAACTCCCTATGCATTGCGCCACAGGGACTGACGAGAAGTGGCTGGCTAGAACCAGGTCTTGATATGATACAAACCCCGGGGAGGGCACTCACATATAACTACTATACATTGAAAGTGTAAAAAATCCCCGGCAGTCAGGGTTGTGACCCCCCAGCTTTGTCGCTGCTGCTGCCATAACTGCGCCAACTGCGGACGCATTCCAACCAAACCAAGCCAAGCCGGGCGCCAAGGTGTGTGTACCGGTGGTCTAGTGGGGGGCACATTGCGCTCAGCTTGTAGAGGTAGGCGGGACGAGTCCCGGTCTGGAAGTATAATTTTTTTCGCTGTAGCTATCCGCGACGACTGCTGCTGGGCGCAGAGATGTGTGTACTGATTGTCTATTGGTTAGAATGCCACCAGAAGCTGTCCGCGTTCTCGCCAACCCCTCCCCAGCACTACTGCTGCCAAAGGCTGCCAGGCGCCGAGGTGTGTGTACCGATAGTGTACACACACTATGGCAGGCTTTGAGTCCCAGGGAAGGGGAACAATTTTTGTTTTAAACTTGAAATTATTGATATTCTATTGATTATCTATTGTCATGTAATAAAATAAGTAGTTAATGGATAATCCATGACTTGTGTGTGTTAGCAAAGGATATTTACACTCCGGCTGCACACTCGTGTAATTATCCTTTGCTAATACACATGCCTCATGGATTATCCATTAATCACTTGTTCAATAATAACTATGGAAATCTTACTCTGAAATACCATACACCATGTAGAATCATGGTAAATTGTAGTTTTACACCTTTGTCATATACCATAGTCCAGAACCATTGTTAACTGTGGTAAGGCATAAAATCAGTATTTTACTATGATAAAAATCATAGTATCCCACTGTTAGATATCATGCTTTACCATAGTAGGAATACCATGATAAGGTTCCAAAGTACCACAGTAAATTGACTATGATATTTACTACAGTAAACTATACAGGCCTAGGTCAGTCGTATCTGAAACCTCCCTAGCCGGGAGGGTGATGTGGGCAGAGGCAGTGGGGATCTAAACCTCTGAGAAAATTCTCTCCCCATTTTCTATTACCCAAAGTCACAAAATCATTGATAGGTTATAAGAAAAAATTACAGAAAATCTAAAACAAATCAGGAAATGACTTGATGAAAAAAACCACAAAAAACAGCCGATTAAGTAATAGAAATTAGCTCTTTAAGAAAAACAGAGAGATTTGTAAACCAGGGGCCAGGAGTAGAAGGCCTCAATTAGACCCTTATCTTATCTCTTATCTCCGATCTTCTCAAAACTACTCCTGGCTGACCACCAACTGTATAGTATTTTTTTACCTGGGTGAGCCTGTGAGTGCCTCCACAGTACAGATTTGATAATAAATCAGGATAACTAGATAGGCATAATCCAGTGTGTATCCTTTAATTGAAAATCAGCTAAATCACAGAATATATATATGTTACAATGTATCAATCAGTATTTGCAATCATCTTGTCTTTTATAGATGTCAACATCAATCGTCTGTAAGAATTATAAATACAGACTTACCTGACTGGTACAGTTCTGTAGATCACCCCATCATATGATGCTTTTTGAAAAGGCAACAAACTCTTCTGAAAACTAGTGATAGTTATCACATACATTTATTCAAAAGATAGAGAAACTATGTATGTAATGTCAAAAAAGGAAACAGCCTACATATTTTCTACATTACATCATACAAAATAAATTGAATAAATCAGACAGCACAAAGAGAATAGACAAACTCAGCCTTTAAAACGATCTAACATAGATTGAATTATACATTTCAAATATGAAAGATTTCTGTAGAATCTATCACAGAGGTTTTTTCTCTCTTCGTTCTCTGAAACATCTTGAGGACATCCCGTCTGTAGGATGGCAGAACACATAGGTACACCGCGGGGTTGGCACATGAGTTTACCAACAAGGAGAACTCAAGACTTTTTAATGTAGAAAAATTGAACCAAGAATTTCTGATGCCATTTATAAGCTGAAAGCAGTACAATCAATGAAAAAGGAAGCAGTGTAAATGTGAGTATTTTTGTTACTGAAGCTGCCGATTTTGTCAATTGTTTTGTGGCAACATCAATTACTCTTGACTGACCTGATATGTGTAAATCCTGATTCCTTTGCCTCATTGACAACATTATCTTACCATACAGAATAGTGATCAGGGCACCTGGGGCAATAAAGTTAGTAAACAGCATCAATATTCTAAAGACATGCACACTATTTGTGTCGGAGTATCACATATAATTCTGTAGACACATGTTCCATTGTTAAATATTACACTGAAAATTGAATCAGGAATGAACATACAGATGTTCAAAAGGTAAATGATAGTTATGTTTTGTATCACTTTGTCAAATTCATGTAGGTGAAAAGGTTTACAAACAGCCAGGAAACAATCAAATGCCAGCAAGACGATGCTCCATATGGACAAAAGGGAAACCAGCCAGTACAAACCAGCAGATTGCCAGATATAGCAAATTATAATATCAGTAAAATGTATGTGTGCCTTCCACACTATTGATGTGTCCTTAGTAACAGCTGCCAAGACACATACAAATGTGTCTAGAATGGCCTGATGTTTCATGAAAAATAAAATTCTATTATTAAGAGAACCAACTTTGCTGAGTGCTACAAAAGTAATTATATCCAGTAACAGCCATGGTGATAAAAGTCTTGTTGACTGCTAAAGCCCACGATGGTAAATCATCTCCTTTATCCATACCTGTTGGCTGTAGTTAATTTTAAATGGACCGTCATCAGTGGTTAATTCAAACAGCCCCATGTCTTACAGTATTGAGTTTAGTAAGAACAATACACACAATAAAATGAGTAAATATGGCCAAAGTAAACACATTGTAGTTACATGATTTGATGGTTTACGGCCCATCAACCAATCAAGGAGAAGTCTAGATAGTACAACATTAGTATCCATAGTCATCACAGGGCGCCCATCACAGATGCAATTTGAGAAATGTTGTCGGATTGAAAAATCTGTGTTAGACAAAGATAAGCCTGGGTTCAATAGGAAATAGAGATTTACCACGTTTTCTGGATAGAATAACTATAAGAAATAGGGAAAGTAATACTTATTTTAAATTTGCATGGTGATGCTCTCAAACAAAACAAAGAAATCTTTATTTGGGCCATACAGATGAATGCTAATATGGTCATGACAAGTTCTCTGTAGGACCACAATCCTGCTACCTGTCATTCCTAATTATATGGACTCTGTCCATGTTGACTTCAGCCTTGGGCTTAGGCATGAGCCATGAAACATTGATCATGGGTGGTCGACAATTTGACGGCTACGGCTCTTTGTTTCACCAGCCTGGCTTTTATAATGAGAACTCAGGACAAGACAATTCATAACTTTGAATTTAATATGATTAAATGTTTAAGTATGAGTAACCAGTGTTACATGTTAAATGTAAATAAAGAGGTACTGACTTTGAACCTATAAAAGTTGATGATAAATAAATATCTATAAGTGGTACTAACTTGTACCATGTGTAATATGTGGCATGAACTGGGAGAAGGGGTCTTAAAACCCTCTGCACTAAGCCCCCTTTTTGCAGATCATGTCACATATTAAGAGTATGTAAATGTACACAGAATGATCCCGATGTGTACAGTCAAGGTTTAAAATACAACAAACTCCCGAGTTCCCAAGTCTTGAATAAAGGGTGGGAGTGGTGGGAAAGTTTATAATGGTGTGTTACTGATACGCCAGGTGAGAAAGGGTGCAAGTTGCAACCGTTTGAATATTGTGGTTCATATATAGTTCAGGGTAAGGCCCTTAGATGGAGCCTATGTACTCAGTCCATAATGATGCCTTTAGTTGAGTGCGAGGCCACTAGGTAGCGAGTATGAATGTTCAGTCTCATTAACCACAATTTAACAATTACTTCTAGTTAAATCATTGAGTATGTATCGGACTTACTCTCCTGTTGAGGCCTTTTCATCCTGGTGGCTGATGTATATTTTGAACATTATTCTTTATGCAAGCTCTTTTACATATTGCACACAAACAGTGACAATAAAAAATATACACAATATGAACCCGGCCTGTTACTAATATGACTTTTACCTTTCAATCTGCCACTGTGCAATATCCTGTTTGCCCTATATCAAGAGGGTAATGCCTGCCATAACACCTGTTTCTGAAGAACATATTCACTGACATATTCTATTATGCATAGCAAGTTCTAAATATGACAACGGAGGGATAGATAACAATGCTCTATAGGATAGTGCATTTTCTTTTATTGCAGAATGCTGATGAAGAAGCCGGTTTCAAGGAACCAGTAATTGTACTCACTGATTACTTCTGTAAGTAGCATCAAACAGTTCTGCTCCATCATCTTGAGGTCCATGTAACATAAAATCAAATCTTTTAATTGTGAAGGTTTCAGTAATTCTTGAGAAGCTTTAAATAGATCTGTGAGGAGAAAGGACTTTAGAGAGAAATGAAGAGTGGGCCGTAGCTCTCTGTCAAATAGGTCAGCAATTAGATGGAAGTAAACGTATTATAATTTATATATACAATGAAAACTAAAGCTGAAGGCACCCGATGTTATAGACAAATGAAACTGAATGGATCTTTGTGTGGCTGGTAAAGGAGAGAGTCCTCAAATGTTTTTACTCAGTAGTATTTCATGGGAAATTATAGAGACTCACATATGTGTTTTATTGTATTCATTTTACAGAGACTCATATGTGTGCTTCATAGTATTTGGTTTATGACCTTTGAATAATATTTGCCCTAGTCGTATTGAAAGTAGGATGTGTTTTCCTGAATGCATCCTTAACATCGCCATTTCAATCCACAAGAAGGGAGGGTGAAATGTGCACATTATGTACTTTAGGACCATACAAACTAATGTGCTCTTATGCAAACTCCATGACAACTCAGTATCTCAAAGTATTTACCATGAAATAACAAAAAAGAACAACAGGAGACACTTTGTCAACGGACTGTTACACGTCATGAAGTGAGATAACAAGGATTCCAGAGGGTTCAGTCAATAATCCAGTTTATTCCAGTTTGGTACAGAGCTAAGTCTGTGTCCAAGTTTATGTCAGCAGTATCATAGGGAGAGCCGGGGTAATCCGGCTCAGGCCTGAAAAGAGGGCTCTTTATCTCCTGGTTGTTTGCAGTGGCATGCAGTGAAGCCATGGAAATGAAGCTTCTGGATATTGTGCCTGCACCAGGTGCAGTGGTGGCCGTACTGTATACCACCTTCTGTATGGCCGTCAGGCTTAGTGCAGCCAGTCTTAGTGTTGTAAGCCTGACAGGGTACATCAGTGCGACCAGCTGAGCTGTGAGAGACTTTGTAGGCTGGTTGTGAAGCAGCAGCGGTCTGTAAGGCCTGAATTTTTAATCTGTTTGAGACTTAGACTTATTCAGCTATGTCAGCGGTGGGGTAGAGTTTACCCGCTCTGACCTTGGCAACCTCTGACCTTAATGAACTGATAGATGCACTGTCCTGCCAAGTAAATAGTTCATCAGCAATGGAAGACACGCTTTCTTCTGACCAATCACGTATCTGCTCCCACTGATAATCTTTGCCTGCTGTTATTATGTCCATGATATGCTCAGTGATACAGGGCTTATCTTGGGGCAGAGTATGGGGGTCTTTCATAAGCCGTGACAGACCAAACAAATATTCTAAAGGGTCTATGACATTTACACTTGTTTTAATATGTGTAGGGCCACGGAAAATGAAGTCATGGACATGAATAGACTTACTCTTGATGGATGACAGCTGATGTGATGTAGCGGTGAGGATATTTGCTACCTTCTCAGTGACAGAAGCAGGAACTTTGTCTTGGTAGCTGAGTGGTTAAGGGTAGGATTTCTCTCCCGTGAAGGTAGCGGCCTGTATAGCTGCAGCAAATTCGTCGATGGCCGGTCCCGCAGCAGGCTGTGACCCAACTGCAGCTGGGAAGGCCACAATAGCTGCGGCAGCACAAGTATTTCTAGACGGAGTCTGTACTACAGGTACTGACTCTGTTGAAGCGATATCCACTGGGATCTAACTGACCTGTGGCTGTACTTGTGCAGTTGTAGGCTGTGTAGCAGCAGGTTTAAGGCTGTTTATAGCAGCAAGGATTTCATTGTTTTGAGACCGGATGGCGAGGACATCGTCCTCGAGGCTTGTAACACAGTCACCTAAATTGTCCATAGAAGTAGTCTTTTTAGCCTTACTGCCTGCTTTCTTTTTAGGTGGAGCAGCAGTAGATGGTGTAGTATTAGTACACTTTATCCTGGAAGTTGGATGGTCACTTTAAACGGTGATAGTGATGGATTAAATATGTAAAGTTTATAAGGTGTATTGTTATGAACGCTGCGTGAGAAAAGGTAAAGTGTGTCACCCGTTGCAACCGGGGTTGAGAGTTGCTCAGTGATTAGCAGAAGGTGGAGCGACCGGGGTGAGTCCTTTAGAGTCTGGTGAGTACTTGGAACCACCACTAGGTGGGGTATGAATTTGCCTGTCAGTCCCATTACCCGCAATACATCAATTACTGATAATTGAGAATATGTACAATAATCTTGCACAGGTAGAGTAACACCCTTAGAAGTGCTCAAAAGGAGGGAGTGTCTTTGACTATATCAAACTGCAAAGTATGTAATTCTTTCTCAAATGAAAATGTCTGGTCACCTTTTGACCATCAGCTACATCAGCAGCTTGTTGCCTACACTGATTGTCATCTCAGGGGAATAGGTGAACAGATGGGTTCCAGTCAGATATAAGAAGTTTAAGTCAAAAACAGGCAGAATCACGCATTCCCTCCTTTTTGAATATAGTGGGAAGTTATTTGCTTCATTCAATTGAAAGTGTTATGCCCCATTATGGTATGCACAACCACTTATAATAAATTCTGGACCTGGAAATTCTAGTTGGAAATGGTTTAAGCAGTAAGACAATTATAAATGTTTATGAATCTAGGTTTTCTACAAGACTCCATGTAGAAATATTATTTTACTCTATTTTACTCTATTTATGAGTGCTGTCGAATACGTTTTCTCACATTTTGTAATCTAACACAGCTCTATGCAGTTTTTGATGTGTTGATCAGCATTTTATATCTAAAGCTACAACCCTTAGTCAAAAATGAACAAAGGATGGTATTTCAGAATTAGAATCTAACTCTACCAAATATTAATTCTGATGTGTTTGATATGGTTCCCATCATATTCTTGCCAATGTGTTTTCATAATCAATTTGCTAATATCCATACCTGTAAATGCCTTTTGGAGAATTGTTACTTCAATAAATAGTTTGGAACAAGCTATGTTTCACATCATTGTTATATATCAGTTTATACCACGATTTCAGGACTTCCGGTGGGTTTATATGCAGTTTAGCCGTGCATTATTCTGCATATACCACACATGTGCATTTTTGAAATTTTTGGTATATACAAAGTCAGTCTAGCCATTTTTCCATTGTGAAAAATCGTCCCAACTCGTAGGAGAATTGAACCCCGGCCGCGGTGGTAATAGACAAACGCGCTAGCCACTATACTATTGACACAGCGATAGAAATGAAGGTAGAAATATATCCTACTCACATGGTTCAAATGCAACCAGTTTTTGGGTAGAAATCCAAGCCTCCATTAATTTTCCTTCATTCTGTAGACAGTATATAATCCCTAGATGAACATGTCACATGAATTTAGTAGAGAAAATCAAAAATATTTGCGAAATAAGCTATTTTGTTATGGGTCGGAATGAACCGCAAGCGCAGCGTTCTAGCCGGAAGTGACCTGTTTGTATTCTACCTCCACCCTTGAGGATTTCGTTCTGTCAACATGGCTTCTACGTGGCTGTCGCGGTTCAAAGTTGGACAATTTGTGGAGGTAAAAAAACAAGAAGAATGGATTTGTGGCATAGTAACCAATGTCCTATATAAGGACTACTATGAATACGAGGTGAGATTATTCACCGACGGCTCGTAAGTTAAAGAAATGGCTAGACAGATGCGAGAAACTCCACTGGATATGAGTGATGAGACTGCACCCGAGTTTAAACCTCCCACCGGTGGCAAAGAAGACATCAAACGATTTGTTTCCTTGCCAAATGAACATCTAAATACCATAAAAATGGCCTCTAAATTGAAGGACACCCACAAGGCTACCAAATGGGGTGTAGATATTTTCAAAGGTAAGGATTAATATGGTTAAATTGAGTTTGACAAGTCGAAAAAATTTCATATACATTATGCGAGGCCTTATCCCGGGCCGCGACCGGACCATGAATAAGCATGATGAGTGCGCAGGGAGCATATATTAATTTTTTCATCGTTACGTGGTATATATGCAAGTGCGTTGTTGAACTGGAAGTAGAATATCAGATAATTTTTTTTCAATACTTTATTAAAAATGTATTTTTTACAAATTGTTTACATTTTTTTCAGCTTGGTTGGTGGAAAATGAGGAACAAAGTGATTTTGAAGAATTCTCCAAAGAAGCTCTGGCTCCCTTGCTGAGACGTTTCTATGCAGAAGTTAGGACAAAAGATGGTCAGGAATATAACAAGAGATCTAAAATAAAAAATAAAAATGAACAAAAAAAGTGGTCTAGATGTATCTAAACACTATGAACCTATTACAGAGGAAGACAAAAAAAAATGTACTCTTCAGGTGTTCTTTCAAACGACAGCCCTTTCTCTTTACAGAATAAGGTTTTCTATGAGATGGTGTTACATTTTGGTCGCAGGGCCAGAGAGGGTCTACACGATTTAACAAAGGATGACTTTGTGTTCAAAAATGATTCAGATGGACATGAATTTGCTTCTCTCAGGTTTAATTCCACTGAGAAAAATCATCAGGGCATGACCCAGGATGCCCGAGAGCAGGAGCAGAGGATGTACTTCACAGGCACTGCATCATGCCCTGTAAAATCCCTGAGGATTTATCTGTCTAAATTGAACCCATATTGTAAGGCTTTCTTGCAAACCTACAAGAAAAAAAATTACAAGGTAAGCACCACTTGGTATACTGTCACTCCCATGGGTGTAAATACCATAGGGAAAATCATGAATCGTATATCTTATGCTGCCTGTTTGAGTCAAATCTATACAAACCATTGCATTCGTGCTACATGTATTACCACACTCAGAGAAAAGGGTTTTCCTGCCCGTGATATAAAATCTGTAACAGGTCACAAGAGTGAACAATCTATAGATTATTATTCTAAGACTCCTGATGCCCTGAGGCATGTCATGTCCCTGACCTTGGCAGGTGAGAATGCCTCAAGTCTGCCACAACCACCAAAGCTCGTGCCACAGCCTCCAAACCTCCACAGCTTCTGTCCCATGTACCACCAATATCATATCTTCTACCAAGAAAGATGTAAAAATGGCTGATATCCAAATCTCTGAGGTACAAGATAAAACCACATTGTTCAGCCATGTAAACTTCACCAACTGCACTGTTCATATCAACATGAAATAAATTATTTGTCTTATTTGACATGTAACATAATATTGGACATGTCCTTTCATGTATATGTACAATGACATGTATGCTTTGACATATAACATTCACAAAGATATTGTTATATTTACTTCTATTTAAATAAAATTGTTCTGTTTTCCTACCTTTTGTCTCGTTTTACTATTCCTATAGCATTAGAAATTACAGGTGGGAAACGCGTTAAACACATAAAAATAATATATGCTCCCCCACACCTTGCAACTAGGTCAGGTTGGATTCTTCTGGTCCAATTAACGAAAAGTGATAAACAAGATGGCGTATAATTTCTATCGAATCGAGCGAAGAAATTTGTCTTTTTCTACACTTTAAAGGCATTTAGAGGTAAGAAATTAATACTAAATTGAGGAAATAGTGGTATAAACCTATTTGCAGCCCACGATCCTAACATGCTGGATATACCCTCGCTGCTGCGTGGCTCAGGTAAATCCAGCATGTACGGCCCTAGGGCTGCAATATCCATGATCTATTAGCTTACTATTGTTGATCAAATGCCCTAGAACTAGTTGTTGCAGCCTAAATAAGAACCTACTCCTGGAGGCCATTTCTTAACACACTACGACTGCTCATCTTCAAATGGTAGTTGGGACCATTAACTTATTGACATTACAGCCTGGTGGTAGGGGATATGTTACACTTGCAGCATTATGACTGCCCCACTAAATCTTATATAATTACATCATAAGTGCTAATCGTACAGATCAGTCGTGGGGCATTGCCTACGATCACTGGCATTAAACATTTAGGCTCTCAAATCATAGTGGCTTAGTGAAGTCCTAGTACCTTAGGAAATGACCTCCAGACTCTTATTTAGATGCACTGGTCACGTCTAAATGGAGGCACCCAGTCTGCCTCCTTATCCCTGGTTCCTAGGCCCTTCTAAGCTAAAGCCACACTTAGAGGGTGTCACTGACAACCTGGGCGCCACCAACAGGTTGCACAAAGGTGCTTAAACCTAAGAGCCTTACTGCCTGGAACAGGGCGAAGATTTGCCACCAGATCTATACCCCTGATCCCCATTCCCATTTTTTCCTCTCAGGGGATCTATTTACAAGACTAGGTGAACACTGCACGACATGCTATGACTGCAACCATTTGGCTTTTTCTACAAGAGATTTCAGAAAAGCATCCATACAAATTATGAGAGAACTTGACTTAAGTTTTGTAGTAGCTCATGCTGAAATTATAAAGTAGAGAAATGTGTAAGGTAACATAAAATTCAGACTCGTGTCAGAAACCTATATCAGGTATTTCAAACTAGTTAACATACCATCCTAGCTGAACTTGTGCAAGCAGTGTATTAGTAAACAATCCTAATGCTCTATCAGGAGTGAAGTTAGAGGCATTTCACAGTTGGATTTCTGTCACTCTCAGGCTTTATACAGGAAACATCCTCTGCTATGATTCACTCCAGCAGTAACTGTATAGACAAAGGTGAAGACAAGTTAAATAGACATATTAAGATAGTATAGACAGAGGTTTAGCTTTGTACTCCCAAGTTTCATTTCAGTATGAGTAATATATGAATTAGGCCAATCTTATAGTTGGTACATCAACTGATAAAGATTCCTTATTCTGACACAATATCTCACCATGTTTTGACCTATAAGGAGGTTCTATTTTGCCAGACTTTTTTTTGAGTATATTCATTTACATTTTTTCACTCTTAATTTTTACACATAACAGCAACATTTTTGCCCTCCCCTTAGGAGGATGGTTTTCGAAGCCTGGGTATAGATGGTTTGGGGAACGTGCATCAGAAATACATCCATGTGAGTAAATTCATTGTTAATGTTAATGTAAACATGTAAAAGGATGCATTTCTAGTTGTTGAATAAAGTCCATCTGTCGTCATAATACAAAAAGTCAGAGCTCATCAGTGCCTCCACCACACTGCTTTCGTGATACAACTTAATTATAACAATAGGCATAAGCAATTTATCAAGTGTCTATCCTTTATCCACACAGCTATCTGAAGCGATCAGTCCCATAACAGTAAGCATTGTAGTTAATATCAGCAAGATCACAGAATACATGTTACTCTTACCAATAATGTAATCATTTTTGGTAATGATGTTATCTTTCATCAATGTTAAAATCAATGTTCTGTTCATTCTATTATATACATAATGTAGGAATTATACACACGGGGCCTTCTGACTGGTACAGGTCTGAAAATCTCCCAATCATGCAGTACTAATGGTGCTTATTGAAAAGAAAACTAACTCTTCTGAAAAGTAGTAGTGGTTATCACATGTATTTTTATATAGAAAATACAGAAACTATGCTAGTTTTCCAAAACATAGAAATAGCCTACACATCACTACATCACTTGATACAAAATATTTGAATAAATCAGACAGGACATCAGCAGGTCATATATCTCATATAGGAGGAATTTCTGTAGAATTTATCACAGAGGTGTTTTCTCTACTTGCTCTCTTAAACATCTTGAGAACATCCCTGTAGGATGGCAGAACACACATGTACACCGCTGGGTTGACAAGGGATCTATGATGCCTTGAGAGGAAAGCAGCATGATCAGTAAAGATGGAAGTAGCATTAGGGTAAAAATTGTTATTACTAAAGCTGCTGACTTTGTCAATTGCTTTGTGGCAGAGTCGATAACAACAGATTGACCCAAATTGTGTCCATCTTTCTGTCTCTGCCTCAAAGTGAGTGTTATCCTAACACACAGAACAATGGTCAATACAAATGGGGCAATGAAGTTAGTAAACAACATCAATATGCTATGATAACGCAGGACTTCTTGTGTTGGTGTAATAGAAATAATCTTGTATAAAGACTTCCCATTGTTGAAATCTACAGTGAATACTGAATCAGGAATGACAATGCAGATGTTCAATAGGTTAATGATAGCAATGTATTGTATCACTTTACGTTTTGTCATATTCATGTAGATAAACGGTTTACACACAGCCAGGTAATGATCAATGGCCATTAACACAATACTCCATATGGATAAAACAAAAGACAGCCAGTACAAAACAGCAGAGTGCCTGGAGCTTAATTTAAAACATCCTGGGATCGCAACCCCAGTGATCTTAGTGTAGGCACATATCATAAGACCTGGCCGGTCTACCCTATCTAATGCAGTGGTTGCAGGCCTCTCAGGAATAGCAAGTCCTGGGATCATTTCACTATTCCTTTTCCAGCACTAAGATCACTGCGATCTTAGTAAAAGAATTGCATAGTGGTTTCACCTGAGTACAAGAGCACTTACAGGGAACGCTTCTGATCGAAAGAGTGAATAGCCTGCTGCATACATAAAGAGGGAAGGGAGGACGTTTGTTGAGTGTCCTTGAGGGCTCTTTGGGCTACTCATGCGTTAATTGCACTGTAAGGTAATTCTTCCCTTCTCTCTCTTTGTCCTGGGGGGGGGGGGCACAATGCTTCTAATAGGCAAACATATATATCATACATTCATGGGAACAACTCTTGAATACTGTACTGGGTCAACTGCACCCTGTGCTCTTTTGTTAGCCCATATGGGGACGGGGTATGATGGTATAAACACTGTTGTGAAGAAGAGTGACTCCACAGCTATTCCTTTATTTTGGGACTCCTACCCCTGTGCCCAGTCAGTACTTCTTGGAATAGTGTAGGAGGGCTGAGGCTAAGATCGATGTGATCTTAGTGCTGGCTAGGAAATGTGAACGCAGTCTGACCTTAAGATCACTTAATAGAATAATTCCTAAGATCGCTGGGGTTGCAATCCCAGGATGTTTTGAATTAACCTCCATATATAGCAGACAAAAATATCGATAAATTGTATACCCATATCCACATAGTTGATGTATCCTTTCTGACCGCTGCCATGACAGAAACAAAGATGTCTAGAATAGCTTGATGTTTCATGAGAAATGAAACTACTGCATTGAGTGAACCAACTTTGTTTAGAGCCACACAGGTAATTACACTCATCAGAGCTCCAGTAATGGCCAAAGTGAGAAGAATCCTATTGAACACTATTACCCACAGTGAAAACCCACCGCTATTGGTAACTCGTCGGATATGACAAGTTTAGGATCGTCAGAGGGTCATCAGGTCATTATGACTACCTTAAGTAGTCATACTGACCACCCTGGCCTTACTGTTAGTCTAGGATTGTGCCATGAGAGGTCCCCACTATGCATTTCTATGATACAAATGATGTGACATGGGGTGTATATGGAGCCTTATCTTTACATTGCACTTGTTGTATAGCCTACTATTTAAGGAAAATATGGGCAACGATTGACACAAATGTACCTGTGAAAAATAATAATTTCTAAGTAGAAAAGGTAGGAACAAAATGGATCATTCTGGTAATGACACCTCTCTTATTGATATTGCAAGAGTATGAGCCCTCATTTGAGAGTGCCTAGGGTATAATACCATGTGGATGGGTGTACTCACAATGTACTACTGGAGCGATGATAGTGGGTTGGGAATACCCACATTAAACCCTGTAATGTTAGATGAGGTAACAAGATAAAAGTTAAAGAAATAATATTGGGAAAATCACAATCCTATACATATATATTTATTGTAATAATCACAGAAGACCAGACTCAGCAAATAAAGTTCTATAACAGTTGACAGCATTTTATTTCTTGTGGATCTTATGACTGACAGTTCTCGTCAACTCTTGTATCAACATCAATTATCCTTGTGTCATACTAGTAATTGTCCATTATCAAGTTGTCATATGAAAAATATCATATGACTAGTGGTATATAGTGAGTAAGAATATCAAGCTCTTATTAGTGCTATTCCAGTTATCACTGGTTTATTCAGCTTAGGCAGACATGTTATGTATGAGTCATACAAATGTTAATATACAAGTAATTTTCACACACAGTAAATATACACTTGGTTATAAAGTATAAAGTTCTGTTCCACTCCACCTGTGAGATAATAATAATAATAATAATAATAATAATAATAATAATAATAATAATAATAATAATAATAATAATAATAATAATAATAATAATAATAATAATAATAATAATAATAATAATAATAATAATAATAATAATAATAATAATAATAATAATAATAATAATAATAATAATAATAATAATAATAATAATAATAATAATGATAATGATGATGATGATGATGATGATGATGATGATGATGATGATGATGATGATGATGATGATGATGATGATGATGATGATGATGATGATGATGATGATGATGATGATGATGATGATGATGATGATGATGATGATGATGATGATGATAATACACTGTCCAGTATGGTCCTAGTTGGGTTCCCACACCTAGCTCCTGACCTGCTGCTTAGAGGGATAATATAAATGTGTAACTTTACCCTCTGGTAGTTGACTGGTGGAAGATAGCCTCTGGCCACTAGGGGGAATAGTCCTATGCCTGTCTGGCATAGTCTAACCCAGCATAGTGCAGAGCTATAGCAGGTAGAACTGGAGGTAGAACTGGAGGTAGAACTGGAGGTAGAACTGGAGGTAGAACTGGAGATGTTACCTCAGTCGTTGTTCTGGTGATTCTGATTTTTAGAGGGAGTTGCCAGGGGTATAAGTACCATTTCCTGGTTTGGCCCCTCAAACTGACTGGAGCCAGTGGCATCTGCCTAACTCTGTGGTTGTTTGAGGGGGGCCTTTCATGTGTCACTGGGTGCACAAAAGACCCCCATGGACTCCTCCATGTCCCCCATTGTCTCGGTCGGTTTGGCATGTTCCGACCTTCATATCTCAGTTGTTTATGCAGCTACAGCCTTCATATTGCACATGCGCAGAGTTGAATATGTCAAGTTACCACTGCCCGCTTTCCGGGCGCGTAACTTGCGCTGGTTTGTCTGTAGCACATTCGGAGGTCAAAACCGACCCGGTTGCATTACTTCCTTAATCATGAGAGTACGGCCTTGATCTTGGGCTCATTTTGATTGTCTAATGATAGCTATTACATAAATGCTTTCATATTTGACCTAGGTTGCTCAGGAGCGACGCTAGAGCGACCGGAAGGTTATGGCATTGTTACTTATGTAACCTATTGTTCAGTCTTGGGGTGCTCAGACACCCATGACGGCGTCAGCGGTGCCCAGGCACCCGTGACGGCCGGTTGCATTCACTTACAAGTTATTATATTGTGCACTGGACCATGAGGTCGGTCTCTTAGACTCTTAAAAGCATTATATTGTGCAGTGGACTATGAGGTCAGACTCTTTGATGTTGTAACCTATGTATCTTTGACATAGCTGGTGTTCAGTGGAGCATGAACGCTCTTCTAGACATTCTAGACCTTCAATGTATTAATTTCTTATATATTCTTTGATTAATACAATAATATGTTACGATAATTGGAATAATAAAAGGGTATATGATAGAATACTCCGTCTCCCCCGAAAGAAGGCGAAACTCCGTCATTTCGCAGAGGGAATGTACAAGACAACTTTTACCTTATTTGTAGTTACATACTGTATGTAAGAGGATTTGAAGTAATAGGGAGTGCTTCAAATACAAATTTTTGTGGTAGAGCTTTGTAAGTCTGTATAACATCCTTTTTTTTCTCTCTTTTTGGGTAAAAATACATTTCCTTAATTCTAGCTTTTTGACCATAAATTGTGCAACTTTTTGGATGCCAAACAGACTTAGGTGGCCTGGCTTACAACATGGCTTTGAAGTTGGCTTATTCCTTATGTAAATTGGTGTATTTGCCTTATACATTTTCAATTTTGGGATACAAAATTACAATTTTGGGTGTTATAATTATCTAGCCTTCTAGTTATTATAATGGTATATATTGTAGCGGTTCTGCTACTCAGGTGTCTGCTACACTGGGACTCACATAGGGGGCAGGCCTGCATAGTCTCATCTAAGTCACCTGACCCCCTCCCAGGTAGCCACCACACACACTAGGAGGCCACCATATTGTTTTGGTTGGACCCCAATTTTGGTGGAGTTGGAATTGGATTACCATGCCACCAAAGGGTTCCCCCAGGAACTGCAGGACATGTTACAAACATGTGCCTCCTACAGGCAAGAAGTGTGTTTTCAATCCAGCCAATTTATCTATGAGCCAACAGGCATGCTTACAAAAGGTGACCACCCCACCTGGTCAGGGTGACACTGACTCTGGCTCAGACCTGGAGGAGGATTCTGATTTCCAGGCCCTCCAGGGCTGCCTGGAATCTCAACAGCAACAGCTTACAGGCCTGGCCAATGAATTCTCAGCCATAAAGGACACTGTAACTGACCTGCAAGGAGGAGTCTCCAAGATACTAGCCATAGTCAGCACAGACCCACCTACTACTAGTACACCTAGGCCTAGTGGTCTACCTGGAGGTACACCTGTGCTACCACCTCTGTTTGGGGGTACTAGGCCCCCCTCAGGGCCTCTCCCCTACTCTGAAGATGAGGAGGAGGGTGAGGATAGCTCTGACAGCGAGGAGGAGGCCAAGCGCAAAAAGAAGAAAATGAAGAAGAAGCCATTTGATCTCTGTAGACACCTCCCTAAAGGTGTTAAAAAGGCCACTTCATTTGCACAGCTGGTAGGTGCCCTCTCTAGACTACACTCCATTCACCTGATGAAGGACCCTTGGACTCCTTATTGTGGTAACATACAATACCACATTCAGTTTTTGTGTGACAGGGAGGCCATGGGTCTGTACACATTAGATCAGCTCCGGTGTTATGATTATGGAGTCAGAGAAAGGGCCAACCACTATGATGCCCAGGCCTTTGTATATGGGGATGAGGAGATGATCAATTTACACCTGGTACACAAGCCTACTACTACCCCCTCCTCCACCCAAGGAGGGGCCCAAGAAGAAAAGGAATAAATCCAAATTTGAACCTGACCCCTCTATGCCCTGTTGGAGGTACAACAACTTCAAATGCAGGTCTGGTGATGACTGTCAGCAGCAGCATGTCTGTTACCACTGCTGGGATGCATCCCACAAGATGAGAGCCTGCACCAACGTCAAAAGGGCTGCGGCGGCAAAATCGTCCGCGTGACTGGAAACTTTGGTAGGTTTCCCATCGGTCTGTTGTCGTCTTGTTCAAATCCAAGATGGCGACGGCCGGACGGAGAAACGCACGTAGACGCTAAGGTAAATCATAATATATCTGAATTGTGGGTGAATGGAGTGGTTTCAGTCTCTGCTGACCCCAGAATCGATCAAATCAGGCCTGATTTGGGGGGGAAGATATTATCACAGCTCAAATCGATCCAGAATACCAAAATCCAGACCTCAACTTGGTTAGTGTTGACATTATTAACCCTCCACCACCTACCTTTCGTGCTCCCGGTGTCATTGAATGTGTTCCCGGTGTCAATGAATGTGTCCCTGGTGTCAATGTGGGGGTCCCCAGTGTCATTGGAGGTGTTCCCAGCGTCAATGTACCCAATTTTGTTGATTATGACCCAGCTGTACCCAATGTTCAGGAATGTGCCCTATTTAAACCCAGTGCTGGTGTTGATAGTTGTAACAATTTTGTATACAATGTTGATGTAGGTGCCCCTACTGCCTATGCCAGAGGTTCTATATATATGTGATGGCAATGTTACGGATATGGGACTGTTCCCGGCGGATAACAGCCATAAATGTGTTGATGCGCAAAATGTCTTCTCTGACCCTGTATGTAGTGATGATATCAATGTTGGTCTGTCACCTGCGGGTGACGGTGCGTCACCCGCCGGTGATGGCTACCCTACTAGCAGTGTATGTGATCCTGATACTTGTGTTAGTAATGTTGTTGTCATTGATGTAGCAGATACCATTCCAGTGTGTGGTAACACACCCGTATGCCTTGTATACATACCTAATGTCACTGAACCAATTGTAGTTTACAGGGACTGTGTCCTCAGTATTTGTGCATGCGAGCACAAAATTGGGCCTGTTCGATCTCAGCTTAGCCCTTGTAGGTTAGCTGCAGAATTCTACAGGTACAAGGGCCATATGTGTGCTCAAGATGACTTTGTATTAGCTGGTGTTTACAGTGGTTTCATTATAGTAGACAACACACACATAGACTCCTATGATTGTAGCAACTACTCCAGTATTCTGGATGATGAATTCAATGTAGAAATGAATGACACAATTCTCAGAGAATTGCAGGAAGGCAAGGTCACCTTAGCTATCGACTCACCTAGGTGCACTCATAGTCTGGGTGCAATCAGGAAAAAGGATGGCACCCTCAGACCAATCACTGACTGTAAAAGGCCTTTAAACAGATCCATAAACAACTTCATGGACCACACCTGTGACACATTCACATACAAAGGGGTAGATTACCTCACAGAAATCCTTAATCCCTATGACTATATTTGTTCTATTGACTTATCCCAAGCCTATAGGAGCGTGAACATTGACAAAGACAATGCTTCCTACCAATGCTTTAGATGGGATTTAGGACAGGGTGAGCAACTATTTGAAGACAGAGTCCTTTCCTTCGGTCTCAGGTGTGCCCCATATCTGTTCACACAGTTGGGAGATTGGATTGTCAGGTGTATGCATCGCCGAGGATTCTACCAGGTTTCTAACTATATCGATGACCTGACAGTTATGGGACCCACTTATGATCAATGTGCCTATGCTCAAAGTGTCCTGATTTCAGTGGTGAGGAGTATGGGCTTCCATGTAAAGTGGCCCAAAGTCACTTGCCCATCTCAGCGTGCAGTCTGCCTCGGTATCATGGTCGACAGCAAGGCAATGGAAATTAGCCGTCCAAGTGAAAAATTGCTTACGCTTTATCAGACCTTGTATGATTATGCTTCGAAGAAGACTGCCACTAAGCGCAAACTCCAGCAGCTGGCGGGCATCCTCGGCCATTGTTCCACTGTGGTTCGGGTGGCCGTACCTTCAGTCGCAGAGTGATCAACTTGACCAATAGCGTCAAGGAAGCACACCACAGAGTGAGACTAAATGATCAGTTCCGAGCAGACTTAAGGTGGTGGATAGCCTTTGTGGGGGTCTTTAACGGCAAGGCCAGAATTTTGTGCCCCAAGACCCCTTCTGCTGTTATTTCGTGTGACTCATCGTCCCGCGGATTCGGGGCCTACCACATGGGAGATTGGCTCTATGGTGTGTGGTTCTACAAGTACATACCAGCACTCCCCTACTATGCTGAACATTTCTTCCCGGTCCCTACATTTGATGATCTGTCTCATGACATCAACATCCAGGAACTTTGGCCTGTACTGATGGCCCTGGTCAGGTGGGGTCCAGTGTATAGGGACACTACCATCCTCATCTTGAGTGATAATACCCAGGTTTGCAGTATGTTGATCTCTGGTAGGAGCCGTAATAATGTCAGCATGGACCTGTTGCGAGAATTGTTTTGGCTCGCCTTCATGTACAATGTCAATATCAAATGTTCCTATATCAGGTCTGGCGATAATATTGAGGCCGATTACATTTCTCGCTTAGCATACCCCCAAGTTGCAGCAGTCTCACCTCCCTTTCCCATGTGTTGTAGGTCTGTCCCTGTTACGTCAGGAGGCCCGGAGTCTACAAGACGAAGCCCTGGCTGAGAGCTCATACAGATCGTACAAGTCTAGGTGGAAAGACTATCATGAATTTGGTGCCTTATTTGACATTCAGCCACTTCCATGTACCCAGGAGAGTGTTTGTTTATATGTGGCGTACCTAGCCCAGAGGCTTGAGTATTCAAGCATTGAACAGTATGTAAGTGCCCTGTCATATCTCCAGCACCTCCACGGTTATAATCCAGTCAATGCTACCAATTTCATGGTCAAACGGACAATGTTAGGGGCCAAGCGTAAGCTAGGATATTCGCCAGTGCAAGCTATGCCTTTGGAGCCTACACATCTCCTCCAATTCTACAAGCACCTGGACATGTCAGTGTCTTTTCATTTGTGTTGGTGGACGGCAGCCATTACTGCCTTTCGCGGCCTTCTATGCAAAGCACACGTAACAAGTTCCTCCCAAGCTATATGTCTGCAGGATTTTTCCTTCCATGACTGGGGACTACTCCTGACCTTGCCTCGTACAAAGACGATTCAATATGGTGAGCGGGTGCTTGAAATCCCGTTCAGCGTCATACCAGGATCGCCTTTATGTGTCACCTCTTATGTTCGCCGGCTCATCGACCACACTGGGTTGGGGGCAGGTCAGGAAGTGTTTCAGTACTGGGAGCGAGGACGCTTACCACCAATGACTTATTCTGCCTTTGCCACTGAACTCCATCGCCTGTCACAATTGTGTGGTATTGTGGGCAAAGTGTCCACCCATTCCCTCCGCAGAGGCGGAGCATCTTACTTGTCCTCGATTGGTTGGAATCTTATCGACATAAAATCCAGAGGCGATTGGCAAAGTCTCGCGGTATTATGATATACCATTTTATTATTCCATAAATTCTAACATATTATTGTATTAATCAAAGAATATCTATGAAATTAATACATAGGTTGGTTCTAAGAGCTATAAGAGCGCTCAAACTTTATATAAGAGCGTTCATGCCCCACTGCACACCAGCCACAGTCAGTTAGACAGAGTTTATGACATCAAAGGCTCCGACCTAATGGTTCACTGCACAATATAATAAGAATAAGGGTCTCAGTGTGCGACCTCATGGTCCAATGCACAAATTAATAACTTGTAAGTGAATGCAACCGGCCGTCACGGGTGCCTGAGCACCGCTGACGCCGTCATGAGTGTCTGATCACTCTCATAACTGAACAATGGGTTACATAAGCACGACACCATAACCGTTCGGTCGCTCTAGCGTCGCTCCTGAGCAAGCTAGGTCAAATATCAAAGCATTTATGGAAAGCCCATAATTAGACGGTCAAAATGAGTCCAAGATCAAGGCGGAACTCCCATTATTAAGGAAGTTATGCCATGGAGACTGAAAGAAGCTCCGAGTTCCCTACAGACAAACTGGCGGGAGTTACGCGCCTATCCAGCGGGCATTATAAATTTGACATATTCAACTCCGCGCATGCGCAAAATGGCGGTTATAAACGCATAAACGACCGAGTTATGAGGGTCTGAAGATGCAGAACCGACCAAGACAAAGGGGGACACAGCGGCGTCCATGGGGGTCCTTTGTCCCCCTGTGACACATGAAAGACTCCCCTCAAACAATTGTAGAGTTAGGCAGATGCTGCTGGCTCCAGTCAGTCTGGAGGTGCTTTTCCAAGATTTGCTACAAATAGCCTGTCTGCACCTCCAGGAGGACAGAACACCAAGAACCACTCCAGAGGTAACATCTCCAGTCATCTCCTGCTACCTGCTATACCACTGCACTATGGTGAAACTATGCTAGACAGGCATTGGTTTCCATCATTAGTGGCCAGAGGCTATCTTCCTCAAGACATCCACCAGAGGGTAAAGTTATTCATTATTACATTATTCCTCTAAGCAGCAGGCCAGGAGCTAGGTGTGGGAACCCACCTAGAACTATGCTGGACATTGTATTATTGTTACCTCACAGGTGGAGTGGAACAGAACATTATACTTTATAACTTACTGTATATTAACTGTATGTACAAATTACCTACATACTAACTACTGTATGATTGATATTCCTTACATGTTGCCTAAAGCTAAATAAACCAGTGACAACTGGAAATAACACTATTTTATGAGAGCTTAATGTATTTACACTATATACCACTAGTCTTATGATATTTCTCATATGACAACTTGATCATGCCAATTACTAGTATGACAAAGTGGTGGAGAACATCCTACTAAGATCCCATCTCTCACAGGCTCATAAAGATTAAAGCTGGTAACACAACTAAGAACAATCATACACACAGTAAAACCCACTCCATCCACCCAGTGACCTTGACCTTGACACCATGCCCACCAAGGTCACCAGTGAGAGCTCCCACATACCAGTGAGATCTCCCACACATCAATGAGATCTCCCACACAACAGTAAGATCTCCCACATACCAGTGAGATCTCCCACACATCAATGAGATCTCCCACACATCAGTGAGATCTCCCACACATCAATGAGATCTCCCCACACATCAGTGAGATCCCACACACATCAATGAGATCTCCCACACATCAATGAGATCTCTCACACAACAGTAAGATCTCCCACATACCAGTGAGATCTCCCACACATCAGTGAGATCTCCCACACATCAGTGAGATCTCCCACACATCAATGAGATCTCCCACATATCAGTGAGATCCCACACACATCAATGAGATCTCCCACACATCAATGAGATCTCTCACACAACAGTAAGATCTCCCATATATCAGTGAGGTCTCCCAAAACGTCAGTGAGGTCTCCCAAACGTCAGTGAGGTCTCCCAAACGTCAGTGAGGTCTCCCAAACATCAGTGAGGTCTCCCACACGTCAGTGAGGTCTCCCACACGTCAGTGAGGTCTCCCAAACGTCAGTGAGGTCTCCCAAATGTCAGTGAGGTCTCCCACACGTCAGTGAGGTCTCCCACACGTCAGTGAGGTCTCCCACACGTCAGTGAGGTCTCCCACACGTCAGTGAGGTCTCCCACACGTCAGTGAGGCCTCCCACACGTCAGAGAGGCCTCCCACACGTCAGAGAGGCCTCCCACACGTCAGTGAGGTCTCCCACACGTCAGTGAGGTCTCCCACACGTCAGTGAGGTCTCCCACACGTCAGTGAGGTCCACCACACACATCAAGGCCTTATCAGTCAAGCTGGCAGAACAACACACAAAGACCTTACGTAGTCAGGGGCCTGTTGAAGAGGTCTCCCTCCCACCTAGATCTAGGAGGCCCACAGGAGGCAAACCAGCCTCCAATACAACAGACCCACACTCAGTAGACCCCACACCTCCCACCCTGTCTACTCAGGGGACAACCAGTTCTCAGGGATCCAACATTTCCCAGGGATCTCTACAGGACGCCCAACTCACGCTATCTACCTCAGGGGAAGAAGGATCTGCCTCAGGGGGTGGATCCACACCCTCATCTAGATCCTCCACCCCAGCTCCAGCCTTTGACAGCCACTCCTCCAGAGACACCTCCCCCACACCCTCCATCATGGACACCGATGAAGGCCCCCAACCTAATCAGACAGCTGAGAAGATAAGGGCCTATGAGAAGGCCATCCAAGATGCAGTTACTGCCCTAGAGACCAACAAGTCCCAGCAGGAGGAAAGGGAGAGGATCCTCAACCAACAACTGGCAGAGAGGAATGCAGCAATAGATGCTCAACAGAAGGCCATGGAAGATCAGCGGAAGTCCCTAGAGAGACAACAACAACAGATAGCAGATCTCATGAAGATGGTATCATCCCAGACCCCACAACCTCCCACACCTGCCATCACACCTGTTGTCACACCATCTGCCTCTGGATCCAAAGATGACATCATAATCTCCATGGTGTCCAACATGACCAAACTCATAGACAGAAAACAACAGGATGACAGAAAGATCAGGCTACATGAGGTAACAAAACCCAAAACCTTTTCACACCCATCACCACTCATGTCAACAGCATTATTTATTGATCACAAATTCCCAGAATATCTGAAGGATAAGTACAAAGTGACAGACAGTGACACCATGGTAACATATTTACCCAAGTACCTCGAAGGACAAGCACTAGCTTGGTTTGAATCCTTCAGGGAGAGTGCCACACCTGATATGTTGACATGGACCAATGTAGTGAATAAATTAAAAGAGTATTTTGCTACTCGAGACAATATAATCTCAAGGACTGCACTCCGTGCACAAAAGGTAGATGAACCTGTCCTAGACTATGCATGCCATCTCAGGAAAGTGTGTAATGCCCAACGCCAGAGTGATGAAATCCTAAGCAAGGCATTTACCCAAGGCATGAGGCCCTGGATCTCTGTAGCTCTTGAGAACAAGAAAATAGACTCTTTTGACCAGGCCCTAGACCTAGCCCTAGAGGTTGAGACCCAAGAGAGATCTAGGAAGGTGAGGGATGCAGAGTCCAACCCACAGCCTACTAAGAAAAAGGTCCAGGAAATCAGCACTAATGCAGATGAAGATGTTAACCTAATGTCTAGTGCCCATGTAAGGCAACAGGAAGCTAAGGTTACATCAAGAGACCCTACCGGTAGATATAGAGGAAACAATTATGACCCCAACTACCAATCCAATAGAGGTAGAGGTAGAGGGGGCAACAACAACAACCGGGGGGGGTCACAACAGTAGGAAAGACAACAGCTCTTCCAACTCCAACAATGGTGATAGGAGAGACAGAACCCCAAGTAATGGCAGATCCTATAATAATCAAGGATCCAACAGTAGGAGCCATAGTCCACATAGGAACTATAACTCTGGATCCTACAACAACTCTGGATCCTACAACAACAGCCAGGGTTCAAACAACTCTGGATCCTATAATCAAGGATCCAACAGTAGGAGCCAGAGTCCACATAGGAACTACAACAGTGGATCCTACAACAACAATGGCGCCTACAACAACCAGAGATCCAATAACTCCGGTCAATACAGCAACTCTGGTCAATATAACCAGTGTTCCAACTCGCGCCAGGAGGATTACAAACCGGACACAAGAGGTTACCAGGGGAACCAACACAGTAACCCCCAAATACCACCTCATGTAATGGATCAAATCTCCAAGCTCCTGGTGGCAAGCATCTCAACCACCCCACAGAACCAGGAAAACTAGGATGTCACAGTGCCGATGGGCCAGTGCACTGTGACACCCCAAATACAAACAATTAATCAGGATTAACAAAGATCCAACCAGAGACAATTGCTAGTGCAAATCTACCATCTAACAGACAGAGACGTCCATCAGTGATACACATCACCCCACCAGATTCATCATCAAAGGATACAGGTGAGAGTACCAAGCTTTCTATTGTACTTCTTCAAAATGGCTGTATCAATGCAAACCTATATGATGTTTCAGATGTACAATGTTTGGTTGATACAGGTGCTACTATCACCTGTGTCAGACAATCATTCCTCATGGATCTCCAAAAGAGATTCCATATCCAACTGAGGAAATCTAAAATCAACATCCACTTGGCAGATGGATCGGTGTGTCATGTTAGACATTCAGCTATGCTGAACTTTAGAATCCAAGGTGTCAGATTCCAATACCAATTTGCTGTAATACCCAACCTCACACAGCCCGTTGTTCTCGGCACAGATTTCTTAAGCACTACAAAATCTCAAATTGAATTTAATGTTGATCCTGAACAAATTCTCAAACCCATTAGGGCAGTGAGGGATTTTACCATCCCTCCATTCTCTGAACTTGCAGTATTGGGTAAGGTCACATCTACTCAATCACTGCAAGGCAAAACTAGAGTAGTAGATAACCTCCAAAGAAATAACAATGCCCCATATCTAGTTCAAAGGGCAGCAGTAACCCCCAGGGAAAATAACAAACATCCCCTAGTGTTACTCAACACCAGCAGGCGCCCACATAAAATCAAAAAGGGTGCCATCATAGCTCTATTTCAGGAAGTCAAGGAATCTGATTTAGAAAAACCCCAACAGGTGTCAGACACAACCCCACACACTGATCAATCCATCTCAGCCATACGGCCTGAGGATATAACTCAATTCAGTGACACAGACTCAGACTGTGAGTCCACATATGCTGACCCTGAACCCAACTCAATCAGACTCTCTGAAATAGCTGCTATACATAGTGAGGCACATGACCTCGAGCCAGAATTGGAAGAGAATGTTCCACCAAAATCTGTGCTCACATCCAAAGATCAGCATGATAGATTAAGATCACTGCTGACCAAGTATGATGATGTATTTGTAGGAAAAGATGGAGACATTGGTGCCACACACCTGTATACACACTCAATACACGTAAAACCTGAGGCAGTACCATGTCATTTCCTACCATATAGACAAACACCAGAAAAACAGGCCGCAATAGGGGAAGAGTGTGAAAGGCTAGTACAACAGGGCATTCTGAGAGAATGTGCCGAGGGCCCCTGGGCTTCCAGATCCTTTTTAGTACAAAAATCATCGGGAGGCCATAGGCTCGTCACAGATTTTCGTTATTTGAACCAAAACACGATAAATCAAGCCTTATCTACACCCCGGGCCGATGACACTCTAGACATGATAGGGTCACTCAGACCAAGAGTATTCAGTAAGCTAGATGCCCAACAGGGATTTTTTCAAATTCCTATAAGACAGGAGGATCAGCATAAAACCGCATTCATAGCAAATGACAAAAAATATGTCTATGAAAGGATGCCGATGGGTTTAGCGACGGCACCGGCGGGATTCTGCCATCTAGTCACATTAATTCTGAACAAACTCAAGTACAAATGTGCCCTACCATACCTAGATGACATATTGGTACTATCACCATCAATCGAACAACACTTCCATGACCTGGAAGATGTGTTTAACAGCCTAAGAGTTGGTAAACTCAAACTGAAGAAATCAAAATGTGAATACTTCATAGACAGAATAGACTTCTTGGGAATGAGAGTGACACCCATGGGACTGCAACCATCTCACACAAAGGTGGAATCAATCAAAACCTTCCCAACACCAAAATCAGTCAAAAATGTCAGATCCTATGCCAATACTTCAAAATGTTTATCAAAGGTTATGCCCAAATTGCTAGACCATTATATGATCTACAGACACATCTCAAAGCATTTGTCTGGACAGAAGAGGCAGATAATGCTTTCAAAACATTAAAGCATGCCCTCTGTACCAATGCTCTTCTCAGATATCGGAATTACGAGAAAGAGTTCAGTTTGGCAACTGATGCTTCCAATGTGAGTTTAGGAGCTGTACTCTCACAGAGAGATAATGAAGGAGTGCTCAGACCAGTAGCCTTTGCAGGTAGAACCCTCTCCAAACATGAGAGAAATTACAATACCACAGAGAGAGAACTACTGGGAGTAGTGTATGGAGTATTACACTTCAGACACTATCTAGAGACCAGACACTTCCAATTATACACAGACCATGCAGCCCTAATCCCACTACTAACCAATACAGGACTCACACATAGATGGGCCAGATGGGCTCTAGACATACAACAATTTTCATTCACCATCCAACACGTGAAAGGTGATGATAACACACCACCAGATGCTATGTCTAGAAGAGAATACCCAGATTCTGGACCAATGACTAACCCTCCACCCCCACCAAGGAGAGTTAGAGCAGCCAGTAGAACCAAGTTTGCAAAAGTAACAAAGAAAGTACCATTCAAAAGGGATGATCCACCCAACACCATTGAAAGGCCAGAGACACCCATTAGGGGTATCTTGAAGCAATCTACACACTATGTGTTTTGCCACTGTGAGAGAGAATACTCACAACTCTTTCCAGATAATGACTTCGAGCCTATTGAATTCTCATCACTCAATCAGATGCTGAAGGCAACTCCTAAGGAGCCACCCTTCACCCCACCTGACTCAGATGATGAAGATCCAGAAGACACAATATATGCTATTACTCAAGCAACTTCTAAATCAGTCAGATTCTTTGAACCAATGCAGGGAGAGGAAGCATCAAACCATTTGTGTCCTATGACCACATGCTCAAAGACTAGGGAAATGATTCAGGAGGGCACACCAAAACCCCCAACACAATCACAAACTATTCTAAATGAGAAAAAGGTCACAGGAAACAAACCTACCAAAACCCCACCTGCCAGGAAAAATGTCACAAAAGACACTGCATCTACTAAGTCAAAGAACTCTGAGACAAAGAAGAATGACAAAAAGCAAATTGTGCCTTTAAAGAAAAAGGTTGCCACTCCCACCAAGGCGAGAATAGGCCCTCCAAAGGAGCCTACACACCAAGACAAGAGTGACACACCCCAACAAAAGGCACAAGATAGGCCAATAGTCGATGAAAAAGAAAAAGAAAGAGAGAGAATAAAACAACATGTGCTAGATATAAATCAACTACTGGATCAGATTCCCGACACATCCATCTCAGGTACAAACCTTGGCTTGGAACAAAGGAAAGACAAGGACCTATTGCCCCTCATACGATATCTTGAGGATGGGACCTTGCCTGCACCAAAAGCACAAGGAAATAGAATCATCAACCAAGGCCAGACATACACCTTGGTAAATGGTACATTAGTCCATATATGCCCCATAAATTGGAGAAAAACCAATACTGTACCACTTCAAATTGTTATACCACAGCAATGGGTAACAAGTACACTACAGTATTTCCATGACTCACCTACTGGCAGCCATCTTGGTTCAAGTAGGATGCTGTCAGCACTCCGACCTAGGGTATATTGGAAGTCTATGCTAGCAGACACAACAAAATATGTTTCCACCTGCCACACATGCCTCACAGCAAAAAGGCAAGTACACTCACACAAAACACCAATGACAGTGAGAGAGTACATGACTTCACCAATGAAGTTCCTAAACCTAGACGCGGTGGGACCACTTCCCACAACTGCCAGGGGAAACAAACATATACAAGTCTGCATAGATTATGCTACCAGATATGCAACAGCTTGGGCTACTACTGACTTAAAAGCTGAGACAACAGCAGCAGAGTTCTACAAGAATATAATTTGTCATCATGGAACACCAGCCACTCTTCAAACAGACAATGGGACATGTTATACAGGTGCAAAGTTCACAAAGTTAACTAAACACCTCAAGATCAAACATAAATTCTCCTCACCATACAGGCCACAATCAAATGGGCTTGTAGAGAGATTCAATGCTAGCATAGGCACAGCGCTCAGAGCATTCTGCTCAAAGCACCAAAACAATTGGGATTCATTTATTTAACCCATAACCTTTGCATTAAACAACACTGAATCCCAAACCACAGGATTCACCCCTTTCTTCCTACTCCATGGAAGAAACCCAGCCACCCCAATGGACTTAGGGCTGGGAATACAGGAAGACATATCCACAGTAGCAGACCATGTAGCTAACATGATAACAAATCAAGATACCTCTAGGAGGAAAGCTATAGAAAGGGTCGCCAAGCTACAAAAGGAAAGGAAGGATAGATATGATAAGAAACTTACACCACAGGAAATCAAGGTCACCGACATGGTGTACCTAAACATACCAAGAATCCTGACCAACACAGAGTGTAAGAAACTTCAACCCCTTTTTATGGGACCATATGTTGTAGTAGATAGACCTAGTTTGACAAGTGCCAAACTCAAAAACTTGGACACCAATCTATTGGTGGCCAGACCAGTGCACATAGACAGACTGAAAAAGGTTGTGGCTGTCAGAAACAATGAATTTGCACACAGGCTTATTCCACATGAGGCCAAATACTACAGCAAAATTGTAAGGAACAAAAATGATATCACCCTTACAAGAGAAACCACAGGCATAGGCCCTATCAAGCCTAGGCCTACACACCACATACTAAGAAAGACATCTAGGTGTGGTGCAGTTTCAAGAAATTAGAAACAAGATTGAGATACCAAAAGAACATAAGATTTTCAAAATGTATTACAAATTCTCTTCATCCACACATAAGACATGTGTGACTGATAATGAATTACTTATATGTATATAAAGCCAATCAAATTTGTAAATATATCAGTAGGTTATTGCCTCTGAAAGGGTCAAAGACTAGGACCCCCCAAGTAAAGCAGACATGAAGTCTAAGAAGAGTAAGGGTAACACAATGGAGTGTCTAAAGCCTAATCCCCACATGAAAGAGCGCGCTATGCCAACACAGCAGTCTATAGAGATCAATTGACCTTATAAGCTACCCTCAGACAACTGTCTAGACGGTCATGAATGGCTGTCCTGGATGACAGGAGGAGCTAATTACCAGTACACAGACTACACAATAGACCCCACAGTTAGCAGACACTGGAGATTAATGCATTGTCTCCAGAGAAACAATACCAGGCCCACAATGGATGTGGGTAGGGTAGGCTACATAAGAAGCACTGTGGACCATAGCCCACCATCAGTCTTCATCCAGCTGCAGTCTGGAACACAAGTCTACAGGACCCCACTTGGGAATTAGCCAGCCCACTTCTCCATTAGGAGAGACTGCACTAGGATAAAGAACACACCTACTTCACCTTCAACCTGACCTTACCATTTACTGGTCAATCTCTATAGACTCACCGGACATATTGCCAAGACAGCTCAATCCTGCAAAGGTACAGTTTGAACCACTTCATTTAAAGTGTTACACCATACACTTAGACTTTACCAGCACCAAATCACTACAAATTTGACAAGACTTTAAACAGCAAACTTGCTTTACACAAGCACCATGGGGAGACTGAGAGTTTCACCCATACTGCTAACTATGCTGTTATTATATACTATAGAACCACTTACTGCAGGTTATACACCTGTGGTGAGACAAAACATAGGAGTAGTATTCAAACCTAGCCCTCAACCATTGGTCAATGGACATACAACCACAACACTATTGTTAGCTATCCCCTACAAAATACCTCGGGCACCCGTTACCCAAGGATCCATAAGGGAAAGAATACTCCAGTTGACCACTCCTACTCTACAAGATCATACCTCTGGCCAAATTATCCAACAAGCTAAGGAGCTAGACACCTTGCTGGAAATTACAGACAAGGAGATAAATGAAACACTAGCCTCCATCAAATTGTTCTTATCCAACCCCATAAACACATTAGACAAGGCCAAAAGAGAGGCCATACTGGGTTTTCTAGCACCCCTGTTTCGCGGTGTGCTAGGTCTAGCCACAGTAGAAGATGTAAACCAAGTAATGGGACAGCTCAAGAACATAGATGAAATACTAAGAAAATTTGCTAAACAGGACCAGGAAGCAGCTAATCTCATTGAAAAGATCACAGACAGACAAGATAAGTTTGTTAAAGCATACATCCAAGATAAGAAGGTACTGGACAGCACAATCAACACCATAGGTGACACCGTCAACCTGTGGGCCTCTAACATGTCCAGGTCACTTGACTCATATTCAAGGCACGAGAAAACCCAAAGGGAAAAAATGCAAGTATTAAATGATGCACTAATTATCATAGCAGCAAGAATGAATACAGTCCAATCACTGCAAAGGACAAATGCAGCCCTGAGGATGCTATCATCAGGGATCCTAACCCCTGATATAGTACCACCCTCAGACCTTGCTAGATACCTAATTGACATTAATAACAAACTTAGGATTACACACCCTGGAGCACAAGTCGCAATTAATGACTTAGATTTCTATTATTCACAGAAGCTGACCTCATACACTTACTCAGCTCACCATATATATATTCATCTGGACATTATAATTCAATCTACCACCTCAACCTTCAAACTGTACCAAATGATTACATCACCCATACCTATAGACACACAGGAGACCCCCACCAGAGGAGTCACCAAGTTGCAAACCACAACTGAGTTTCTAGCAGTATCTTACGACGAATCATTATTTATCGAATTGGACTCAGCAGATATGCAGGCATGTGAAGGTACTACAGTAAAGGTATGCAGAGATGTAAATGGTAGAATTTATAAACACAGGCCTACATGCCCTGTAGCCATTTTTACTAACCAGGCTCAACAGATTAAGGAACATTGCAAGTTTACAGTTTCGCCACTGCAAGCACCTACCACCCATGCTATTTCCATTTCTGAAGATGAGTATCTGGTCACTACTAATGAACCCCATTACTTTATCAACTGCCATGGTAAAACGTCTGAAACTCGAAAAGCCCAGTCCTACTCAATCATAGGTGTACCCTGTGGGTGCACAATCAGTGTAGGAGAATTTTCTCTTCCAAACACAAGGTTGCCCTGTAACTCAACCTTATCATTTCATTACATTCTCAAGACAATTAATTTACCATTCATGGCAGCACTTAACCAAATTTCTGAAACCAAACCAGATGAAAGAGAGAATCTTCCAAATTTCCCAGTAGTAAACCTTTCTAGAACCTTAGAAAAACTACAGGAAAATCCAATCATGGATGATATTACCCAACTAAATTTAGAGCCCTTTGCCAAAACATTATTAAAAGATGCCTCCAACCTTGATAAGGCAATGGAAACGCGCTACGAGGAATCATACCTACGTCGAGTTACAGAGCATCCAATCTTCCAAAGCCTAGGACTCATCCTAGGGATATCAGCTCACATTTTTATAGTATACATACTACTCAAACTGTACAGACTAGGAGGGACTGTAGCCTACCTGCCTACAGCCAAAGCCTTCAGACTAGTCACCGAGCTGCCCCTACACAAACTGCTCCCAGATAAGAATCCTACCAAATTAACCCCTACAGAGGAAACCCACACCCCTTTCCTCACAATTCAGGAAACCCACACCCTGATAATTGCTATATTATTCACCCTGACCATCTACTCAGCCTACAGAATAATGAGGTACCTGAAGAAATTTGCACAAGAAAAATGTGGCCAAGCGCACAAATCCCACAATATATTTTAAAATATATTGTGGAGACTCAAACTTCGCGCTACCCCTGAGGCCAATACCACATGAATTTGATGAGATTTAATCAGCAGCTGCCCCAACCTATAAGGATATAGTGGTTAAAACCTTCCCACTACCTAAGGCTATATTTACCTGGAATGGACCAGCAGTTATAACAACACAGAGAGGAGAATTTGCTTATCACCTCCCTCAGGTGATACACCTACCTTGGCGCACTAGGTTCAGTACCATACCAGCCCTTAAAAACAAAGGACTGTACTACTCCATGATTCTCCAGAATGATTGTGGCACCAGCCCGGTGACCATGACAGCACTGGAAAATACAACAGATATAATTATTGACGAACACCAGGAGGAGACCGCAAGGTCAAACATGCAGACTATTGCTAATTTTCTAAACCACCAGCCCTCCCCGGTGACTGTGGAAACAGCCTAGGCTGCACACAGCCTAGACTGCCCCCCAGTCCACCACCAGGAGATACTGAGATGACACATCTCACACATGACACACACCTCCACTGTCAATGAAATTATCAAAGTATTGAAAAATAGATTTAGAAAAAATATATACACAGCCACTTGTTGATGTATAATATGAAAATCTATGGTATTCTCACAAAATTGATGATTAATGCGCGCATATACGCGCAAAATTGCGAAATTGCAATTTAAAAATTGTAAATTGTACAAATCCAACACAAAATATACATGAATGCAGGTAGATAACTAAGACAGTTTTTGTACCCACTAGCACTTGTATACTATACCAAGATTTACTTAAAGTAACACACTTTAGGTATCCAAGAAAATTGTTGGAAAAATGAATGGAAAAAAAAAAAAAAAATGTTGAGGAAAATTGTTGACATGAAAAATGTTTACTTAAGATACTCACCAAATAATCTCTTTCAGGGACACATACTCAAGAAGGCTAGGGAAAAGTCAATTAAGCAGCGGCCCACTGCCGAAATTGCCAATTAGTACACCCATATTGCAAAATCAAAGAGTAACTCAGAGACAAACAAGCCTATTGTACATGAAGTACTTTGTTTTTCCGGTCCTCGGAAAAATTTGTCTCAAATCCCAAAAATTGTATAGTGTAAACTAGATTGTACGCTTGTACCCAATTTGCACACTAAAATTGTATGTTTGCACACCAGATTGTACGCTTGTACCCAATTTGCACACTAAAATTGTATGTTTGCACACCAGATTGTACGCTTGTACCCAATTTGCACACAAAAAATTGTATGTTTGCACACTAGATTGTAAGTTGTATCCAATTTACATTTGAATTGTATGTTGCACATTATACTGTATGTCTGTACCCAATTCATACACTGAAGTCAGATTTTTAGAAAATCAACATTTCTATGTGTATCCAAGCTGTACGCAAAATTATATATGTACATACAGAAACTATCAATTGAACGCAAAATTATATATTGGCATACTAAAACTGTCAAATGTACGCAAAAATTATATATTTGTACACCAAAAAATTGCCAAATACACGCGAAATTATATATTTGCATACTAAAATTGCCAAAGGCACGCGAAATTATATATTTGCACACTAAAATTGCCAAATATACGCGAAATTGTATATTTGCACACTAAATTGCCAAATGTACGCAAAAATTATATATTTGCATACTGAAATTGTCAATTGAACATAATTACACACAAAATTGTAAATTTGCACACTAAAATTGTCATTTATGTTCAATTTGCACGCAAAATTGAACATTGAATGCCAAAAAGGCACACTATTTGCCAAATTGTATGTTGTACATAAAAATGGAAAACTGTACCCAAAATGGATGTTACATAAGCAAATAAGCTCAGGTATGGTAAGATATAGAAACTCGGAAATGTACTTATACCCAGGAGAAAATTGTTTATACTGACAAAGCTCTACCACAAAAATTGCATTTGAAGCACTCCCCATCACTTCAAATCCTCTTACAAACAAGTATATAACTCCAAAATAAGGTAAAAATTGTATAAATTGTACATTCCCTCGGCGAAATGACGGAGTTTCGCATTCTCTCGGGGGAGAGGGAGTATTCTATGATATACCATTTTATTATTCCATAAATTCTAACATATTATTGTATTAATCAAAGAATATCTATGAAATTAATACATAGGTTGGTTCTAAGAGCTATAAGAGCGCTCAAACTTTATATAAGAGCGTTCATGCCCCACTGCACACCAGCCACAGTCAGTTAGACAGAGTTTATGACATCAAAGGCTCTGACCTAATGGTTCACTGCACAATATAATAAGAATAAGGGTCTCAGTGTGCGACCTCATGGTCCAATGCACAAATTAATAACTTGTAAGTGAATGCAACCGGCCGTCACGGGTGCCTGAGCACCGCTGACGCCGTCATGAGTGTCTGAGCACTCTAATAACTGAACAATGGGTTACATAAGCACGACGCCATAACCGTTCGGTCGCTCTAACGTCGATCCTGAGCAAGCTAGGTCAAATATCAAAGCATTTATGGAAAGCCCAGTCAAAATGAGCCCAAGATCAAGGCGGAACTCCCATTATTAAGGAAGTTATGCCATGGAGACTGAAAGGAGCTCCGAGTTGCCTACAGACAAACCGGCGGGAGTTACGCGCCTATCCAGCGAGCATTATAAACTTGACATATTCAACTCCGCGCATGCGCAAAATGGCGGTTATAAACGCATAAACGACTGAGTTATGAGGGTCTGAAGATGCAGAACCGACCAAGACAAAGGGGGACACAGCGGCGTCCATGGGGGTCCTTTGTCCCCCTGTGACACATGAAAGACTCCCCTCAAACAATTGTAGAGTTAGGCAGATGCTGCTGGCTCCAGTCAGTCTGGAGGTGCTTTTCCAAGATTTGCTACAAATAGCCTGTCTGCACCTCCAGGAGGACAGAACACCAAGAACCACTCCAGAGGTAACATCTCCAGTCATCTCCTGCTACCTGCTATACCACTGCACTATGGTGAAACTATGCTAGACAGGCATTGGTTTCCATCATTAGTGGCCAGAGGCTATCTTCCTCAAGACATCCACCAGAGGGTAAAGTTATTCATTATTACATTATTCCTCTAAGCAGCAGGCCAGGAGCTAGGTGTGGGAACCCACCTAGAACTATGCTGGACATTGTATTATTGTTACCTCACAGGTGGAGTGGAACAGAACATTATACTTTATAACTTACTGTATATTTACTGTATGTACAAATTACCTACATACTAACTACTGTATGATTGATATTCCTTACATGTTGCCTAAAGCTGAATAAACCAGTGACAACTGGAAATAACACTATTTTATGAGAGCTTAATGTATTTACACTATATACCACTAGTCTTATGATATTTCTCATATGACAATTTGATCATGCATAATAACTAGTATGACAGTATTGTTATATCTTGTTGATAGCCTGACTCAAAAGGTGTCAAAGGACAAGGTTGCAACCTCCTTTCTTCGTGTTTGTGTTTAGTTATGTTTTCCTTACACTAGAACAATTGTCTTGGAGGTCTTGGGCGTTAAGAGCGCCAATTGTGACAACTTAATTACTTTTGGTTATATATCCTTAGTTAAGTATAGTGGTCATATATGGGTGTTATAGTTATCTAGCCTACTAGTTATTATAATGGTATATATTGTAGCGGTTCTGCTACTCAGGTGTCTGCTACACTGGGACTCACATACGGGGCAGGCCTGCATAGTCTAATCTAAGTCACCTGACCCCCTCCCAGGTAGCCACCACACACACAAGGAGGCCACCATATTGTTTTGGTTGGACCCCAATTT
This sequence comes from Acholoe squamosa, assembly GCA_949317995.1. Classification (NCBI taxonomy): domain Eukaryota; kingdom Metazoa; phylum Annelida; class Polychaeta; order Phyllodocida; family Polynoidae; genus Acholoe; species Acholoe squamosa. The sequence continues at coordinate 67,520,857 of OX439046.1, read as the reverse complement.
TTCTTTTTGTTTTCTTAATAAATTAAGGGCGTTAAGAGCGCCAATTGTGACAACTTAATTACTTTTGGTTATATATCCTTAGTTAAGTATAGCGGTCATATATATGTACAACATACAATTTGGCAAATAACATATAATTTTGGCGTACAATTTTGGTACTAATGTACAATCTAGTGTGCAACCTTACAATTTAGTGTGCAATTTGGTACAAACGTGCAATCTAGTATGCAGACATACAATTTAGCGTGCAAAATTGGGTACAAATGTACAATCTAGTGTGCAAACATACAATTTAGCGTGCAATTGTGTACAACGCACACTCTAGTGTGCAAACATACAATTTAGCGTGTAATTGGGAACAAAATGTAGTATTCAGTGTGCAAACATACAATCTTGCGTGTAATTGAGTGCAAATGTACAATTTGGTGTGCAAACATACAATTTCGCGTGTAATTGAGTACAAATGTACAATCTTGGTACATGAAATACAATTTTGGGATTTTTCTTGAGACAAATTTTTCCGAGGGCCGGAAAAACAAAGTACTTTATGTACAATAGACTTGTTTGTCTCTGAGTTACTCTGTAGTTTTGCTATATGGGTGTATTAGTTGGCAATTTTGACAGTGGGCCGCTGTTTCAATTGACTTTTCCCTAGCCTTCTGAGTATATGTCCCTGAAAAGATTATTTGGTGAGTATCTTAAGTAATTACTTTACATTTCAACATTTTTTTTTCTTCATGAAATTCATTTTCAACTATTTCTTGGTTACCTAAAGTGTGTTGCTTTAAGTAAACTTTGGTATAGTATACAAGTGCTAATGTGGTACAAAAACTGTCCTAGTTATCTACCTTGCATTCATGTATACATATTACTTTAGATTTGTACAATTTCTAAATTACTTAGTACAATTTGCGCGTATATGCGTGCATTAATCATCAAGATTTTGTGAGAATACCATAGATTTTCATATTATACATCAACAAGTGGCTGTGTATAGTTTTTTTTCTCTAAATTAATTTTCAATACTTAGATAAAATTCATTGACAGTGGAGGTGTGTGTCATGTGTGAGATGTGTCATCTCAGTATCTCCTGGTGGTGGACTGGGGGCAGTCTAGGCTATCGGCAGTCTAGGCTGTTTCCACAGTCACCGGGGAGGGTTGGTGGTTTAGAAAATTAGCAATAGTCTGCATGTTTGACCTTGTGGTCTCCTCCTGGTTCATCAATAATTATATCTGTTGTATTTTCCAGTGCTGTCATGGTCACCGGGCTGGTGCCACAATCATTCTGGAGAAGCATGGAGTAGTAGAGTAGTACAGTCCTTTGTTCTTAAGGGCTGGTATGGTGCTGAACCGAGTGCACCAAGGTAGGTGTATCACCTGAGGGAGGTGATGACCAAATTTTCCTCTCTGTGTTGTTATAACTGCTGGTCTATTCCACATAAATATAGCCTTAGGTAGTGGGAAGGTTTTAACCACTATATCCTTATAGGTCGGGGCAGCTGCTGATTTTATTTCATCAAATTCATGTGGTATTGGCCTTAAGGGTAGCGCGAAGTTCGAGTCTCCACAATATATTTTAAAATATATTGTGGGATTTGTGCGCTTGGCCACGTGTTTCTTACCTCCCTCTATGCCCACACTCACATCCCTTCCCTAACCCACTTAAAAGGGTCTACTTCTTATCTTTCCTATCCCCTCAGGATGTTTGTGGTGCACATATGCGCGGCACTGACACATTACACTGTTAAAATATCAACCTGTGAAGCACGGGATAGCCACTTAGTGCCGCTAAAGGGCTGTAAAACACAAATCAATCAATCAATCACATCCCTCTGTGTTCACGAATCCCTTTGTGTCCACTCTCATCTCCCTCTATGTCCACATCCATTTCCCTCTCTATCCACACCCACTGCCCTCTTTGTCCACTCTCCCCTCCCTCTATATCCACATCGCATTCCCTCTATGTCAACACCCACCTCACGCTTTGTTCACATCCACCTCCCTCTATGTCCACACTCACATCCCTTTGTGTCCACTCTCATCTCCCTCTATGTTCACATACACCTCCCTCTCTGTCCACACCCACTGCCCTCTTTTTCCACTCTCCCCTCCCTCTTTGTCCACATCCATTTCCCTCTGTGTCCACACCCACCTCCCTCTATGTCCACACCCACTTACCTCTTTGTCCACACCCACTTACCTTTTAGTCCACACCCACTCACCTCTATTTACACACCCACCTCCCTCCATTTCCACACCCACCTCCCTCTGTGTTCACAACCACCTCCCTCAGTGTCCACACCCACCTCCCCCTGTGTCCACTCTCACCTCCCTCTATGTCCACACCCAGCTCCCTCTACGTCCACACCTACCTCCCTTTGTTTGGTTTGGCATAACCTAGTGAGTAATGGATATACCATTTGTCCTTATAGGTGCATGAAGTTGGACCAATGAAGACCTGGAGGCAACATCCTACTAAGTGGTTCAAGAGGACAACATGTTCTACTCCATATGATTTTTTCAAAATGTTCAAAGGTTCTCTAAAATTGCCTTCAGAACTGGTCATGTGACCATAGCACTGAGACACACACAGAGGACCTGCCCTCCCCCCACTTGGCCCTTCATAGGATGTGTTACAGTTACTGATTGTTAATATCTATGGGTCTTTTCGGGCAAACAAACCAATGCATTAAGTTGACCTTTGGGTAAGATGACTAGGATGCACTTACCTGAAAACTATACACACATTGCAATTAGATCTTAATCTCTTGTTGTACATGTTAAATCTTGTAATTTACATACCAATCATAGGAGCATTCCTTATAGTCATCTAACAATATCCTATCAAATATATTCTAATATATTGAGGAGCTTCTACTCATGGTGTAGTCACCTAACCATGTGTTGCCAATGTCTGCCTGCAGCTAACCACCCTGTGACATCATAGAGGCCTAACTGTAACACACCCTAATGGTCACGACTTTGACAGCTCTCATACCCCCTCCTCCACAGTAGGGCCGCACACACCTCTTAACCCTCCAAGGGCCATTAATGCATCATGTCCATTGGACAGCATGATGCACCAATGTATGAAGTGCATATTAGGAGTTCAAAGTGACATGGCATTGGTTAATTGGAGTCTTAGAATAGAAAACAAGCAAGCCATTCCCCTATTAGGAGTGCAGTCACATAGTATTGTTATATTTGGAGCAGTTACTGCTACAAATACACATGTTGCAGACTGGTAATACCTACACCGTTGTTCTGTTTACTGGTGTTTATTTTTACACATCCCAGGTCACTTCAGGTACATACAGAGTGATTGGTTGTTTTGGGTTTTAGGTATTTAACACACGGCGATCCTGGATAGTCATTGGCAGGTGTCACACACTGCTATTTTACAGGCTGGGTTTATATGTATACATGTTTATTTTAGTAATTGTTAATGTGGGTTAGAGTTTTAGCACAAGGTGATCCTGGACAGTCAGCAGTACCGGGGTAGGCATTGCACACTGCTATGTACAGGCTGGTTTTATATTTTAGTGGTTGGTAAGGTGGGATTAGAGTCTGCGTGTTCTCCAACACTTAATTGGAGCATTATGCCGACCCTTTTGCAGTGTGTGTATCAACTCATATGGTCGTCATGATGCATGAATGTAGCATCATGATGACCGATGGGCATGATGCATTAATGCATTAGTGGTCCTTCAAGGGATGTAATGGTTGGTGAGTTGGGATGTAGTGGTTCAGGTTGGTGAGTTGATGCATTTGATGCATGACCATCAAAATTTATATGATGCCAAACTATAGTCCATCCCTCATTACTTGTCACTTGTACATATAATAACTGCAACCTATAGTCCATACTGAACACATGTAAACAGATTCATTTCCCTTGGACTATGGGCAGAAGGAGGGGTCAGCTAGTGCTGGAGGAATGATTAGGCTTGTAGCTTACTGCCGGTGTGGGACCCATTCATATTTTTGAGATACAGAACCTTTAATATTATATAGGATTATGCAGTAATTTGTCACATTATTCCCCATATTCATAGCCAAAAGTTGACAGATTTTTCATAACTTCCTGAGCACTTAGATTATAAGCATATCTTTGTAATGAATGAAGTATCAACATATAGTCCAAGTGGTAACACATTTGACTCTATATCAAGAGATCTTGGGTTCTATTTTATGCCAGGGAATGTAAGAACAAATGAGGGTTCCTGCAGGATTTAGTACCTGTTTTAGCCACCAGGGGGCACTACTATGGGCTAGAATAGGAAAAATATGCCTAAAACTGCTATAGGCTACTTTTTTATGGACAATCCAATGATTTTTTTTATAAAACATTCTATTTTTGGGGGAAAGGGTCCATATTTGGCATTAAAAAGAATGTTTTTGGGCCAAAATAGGCATTTTTGTTGATTTCTGTTGCCATGGAAACATTATTTTCATTCTAAATAAGAAAATCGATGATCCCATTTGAAGGAACATTTTATAAGGTCCACTATGGTGTAAACAGAATAAAAATACCATTTCTACATCGAAAGTTATGGGCAAAAGAATGAAAATTTATGCTTATTTAGCTAATTAGCATAAATTATGCTAATTACAGATGTATCTCATGACCAATGGGACTTATGGCTTATTAACATTCACGAAATGGTCATACCTACCCATATTTAGCAAGCCATTCCTCCAAAACTAACAGGAGTATCTTCTCATGCAATATATCACTGTAAAGCTAGTGATCTGAATTTTAAAGTTGACTTCTAGCATGGAGCACCCTTTCTACTTGCCTCTACACATCTATACAAATATTTTGGGAACATTTCGATTTTCTTTTTTTTAATTTGGCTACCATAAAATGTTTTTTAATGTTTGTCAACATTTTTTCATCATCCAATTGATGTTTCTGGGACAAACCCCCTCTCTATCAAACGGTTTTTACTAACCCTGTTATACTATCATAGAATGTGTTTGTCTGAAATATAGACAGATTGCAACCTCTCTTTTCCCTCTCCTGCAAAACTTGAAATATGCAGATACAACCTTGTTGCACTGAGGCAACGACATATAGATGAAAATCAATATGAAAAGCAAATGCTGTTATTCACTGTTAGTATCAAAGACACACAAAACAATCTATTATCCAATAATTTGTAATACACTAATGATGTTTATTATATAGAAGTCATTCTACCCAATTTACAAATTGATATTCATGTAGTAGATTATTTTGTTATCATTCCATAATAAAACTGATTTAAACTAAAACTTTCCCAAAAATATTAGTTAGATGACTTGTTTTAAGATAAGTGGAATTTTTATCAGTGGTCTCATGCATTGGTCATTTGAATTTGTGTAGAAAAGTAATTTTTGTTTAATTTAAATTTATTTTGAATACTTTGCAAATTTTGAGGGGCCCAGATAAACTTCCTTTATAATTGAGGCTGGTGCCCCTTTTCCTATGCCCCTGATTCATGTTCCACTTGAAATAACTACTACCCACACATTCACTTTAACTCACGGGCATGTACTTTTCTTTTCTTTATGCAGGTAGTCAATTGCAACACAGGAGCTTGATGAAATCTGCTAGATAGCACATATTAAGAGAGGTACTCCAGAGAAGAGGGCTGGCTGAAAAACAGCACAGTGGTGCCACCCATATGATATTTTTATTGCTGTCATAGATGTTCTGTCAGAAATAAGATACATTAAGTATGGCTATTTAGGGAAACCAAAACTTGAGGGGCTTGCATTGTTGATAAAAGGAAATACAACCCTGGATCCATCATGGCTTTTTTGGTAGATTTGAATAAAAAGATTCAGACATGCAGTCTTGAATTCTAAACAAAAGAAAATGTAGTTACAATACCCTGTCTATAAGGTGCACCCCACATTTAAGGCACACCCAGAACTTTCTAATATGATAAAAGGATATGTAAATGTTGTATATTTTATTCTTATCAATGGATCTTCAAAATTCAAGAACCAATAGCCATCCCAGTGCTTTCTTCACCCACCTTTACCACTGAATGTGGATGGGGGAATATTGCAGAGATTTTTGGGGAAAATGTACTCCCAGTTTTGCTGTGTCATACTAGTAATTGTGCATGATCAAGTTGTCATATGAGAAATATCATATGACTAGTGGTATATAGTGTAAATCCAACAGGCTCTTATAAATAGTGTTATTTCCAGTTATCACTGGTTTAGTCAGCTTTAGGCAAACATGTAAGAAATATCAATCATACAGTAGTTAGTATGTAGGTAATTTGTACATACAGTAAATATACAGTAATTTATAAAGTATAATGTTCTGTTCCACTCCACCTGTGAGGTAATAATAATACAATGTCCAGCATAGTTCTAGGTGGGTTCCCACACCTAGCTCCTGACCTGCTGCTTAGAGGAATAATGTAATAATGAATAACTTTACCCTCTGGTGGATGTCTTGAGGAAGATACCCTCTGGCCACTAATGATGGAAACCTATGCCTGTCTAGCATAGTTTCACCATAGTGCAGTGGTATAGCAGGTAGCAGGAGATGACTGGAGATGTTACCTCTGGAGCTGTTCTGGAGATTCTGTGATGATGGACCTCCTACTGGGGGCCTTATATCCCTACTCTGGGGCTGATTGCCGCAGACAAAGTTAGGCCCAGCATCCAACTGTCATGTCTCCACTACAATAGAGTTACATGATTGTTAAGGGATGCATCCTTTGAACTGTGAAAGTAATTGGCTGGTATCACTGTCTGTGTGTGTCTTCCCCTATTGTGGTCTAGGCCTTATACAGCCATCCCACATCTCCAGTACAGACTGGCATTAGAGACACTATTGTTAGGCTGCTTAGTGGCAGATGGGCGTCTGCAGAGCGCGGTTGCCACCCGGTATGTGGGATGCAGACAGCACTGAGTGTGGGTCTTGAAGGTGTTTCATATAGATGTGACAATGGCTCCCTCCTCCGGGGAAAATTGCGAATCTCCGACTATTCGCCTTATGATAAAGAATTTTTGATTTTACCTTGACATATATACAGTTGTGTGAGTGGATTTGAAGTAATAGGGAGTGCTTCAAATACAAATTTTGTGGTAGAGCTTTTTCAGTATGTACAACAGTTTTGTTTTTTGGGTAAAGATTACATTTCCTTAACTCTAGGCGTATAACCGTAATTTGTGCAACTTTCTGGTTTGGATGCTAAACAGACCTAAGTATACTTGACTTACAACATGGCTTTGAAGTTGCCTTATTTCTACTGTGAATTGGTGTATCTGCCTACACATTTTCAAATTTGGGGTACAAAAAATACAAATTAGTGTACAACATACAATTTGGTGAATAATATACGAATTTGGTGTACAGTTGGGTACAAGTGTACAATCTGGTGTGCAAACATACAATTTAGCGTTCAATTGGGTACAAACGTACAACTTAGTATGCAATCATACAATTTAGCGTGCAATTGGGTACAAACGTACAATCTAGTGTGTAAACATACAATTTAGCATGCAATTGGGTACAAACGTACAATCTAGTGTGCAACATACAATTTAGTGTGCAAATTGGGTACAAACGTACAATCTAGTGTGCAACATACAATTTAGTGTGCAAATTGGGTACAAACGTACAATCTAGTGTGCATCATACAATTTAGTGTGCAAATTGGGTACAAACGTACAATTTGATGTGCAAACATACAATTTAGTGTGCAGTCGAGTACAAATGTACAATCTGGTGTGCAACATACAATTTTTTGGATTTTCCTTGAGACAAATTTTTCCGAGGGCCGGAAAAACAAAGTACTTTATGTACAATAGGCTTGTTTGTCTCTGAGTTACTCTGTAATTTGCTATATGGGTGTATTAATTGGCAATTTCGGCAGTGGGCCGCTGCTTTAATTGACTTTTCCCTAGCCTTTTCGAGTATGTGTCCCTAAAAGAGATCATTTGGTGAGTATCTTAAGTAAACATTTTTCATGTCAATAATTTCTTCTCAACATTTTTTTTTTTTTTTTCAATTCATTTTTCCAACAATTTCTTGGATACCTAAAGTGTGTTACTTTAAGTAAACCTTGGTATAGTATACAAGTGCTAGTGGGTACAAAAACTGTCTTAGTTATCTACCTGCATTCATGTATATTAATGTTAGATTTGAACAATTTACAATTTGCAATTTTGCAATTTGCGCGTGTATGCGCGCATTAATCATCGATTTTGTGAGAATACCATAGATTTTCATATTATACATCAACAAGTGGCTGTGTATATATTTTTTCTAAATCAATTTTTCAATACTTTGATAATTTCATTGACAGTGGAGGTGTGTGTCATGTGTGAGATGTGTCATCTCAGTATCTCCTGGTGGTGGACTGGGGGCAGTCTAGGCTGTGTGCAGCCTAGGCTGTTTCCACTGTCACCGGGGAGGGCTGGTGGTTTAGAAAATTAGCAATAGTCTGCATGTTTGACCTTGTGGTCTCCTCCTGGTGTTCGTCAATAATTATATCTGTTGTATTTTCCAGTGCTGTCATGGTCACCGGGCTGGTGCCACAATCATTCTGGAGAAGCATGGAGTAGTACAGTCCTTTGTTTTTAAGGGCTGGTATGGTACTGAACCTAGTGCGCCAAGGTAGGTGTATCACCTGAGGGAGGTGATAAGCAAATTCTCCTCTCTGTGTTGTTATAACTGCTGGTCCATTCCAGGTAAATATAGCCTTAGGTAGTGGGAAGGTTTTAACCACTATATCCTTAAAGGTCGGGGCAGCTGCTGATTTAATCTCATCAAATTCATGTGGTATTGGCCTCAAGGGTAGCGCGAAGTTTGAGTCTCCACAATATATTTTAAAATATATTGTGGGATTTGTGCGCTTGGCCACATTTTTCTTGCCACAGTGTGTCTGTGCAAATTTCTTAAGGTACTTCATTATTCTGTAGGCTGAGTAGATGGTTAGGGTGAATAATATAGCAATTATCAGGGTGTGGGTTTCCTGAATTGTGAGGAAAGGGGTGTGGGTTTCCTCTGTAGGGGTAAATTTGGTAGGATTCTTATCTGGGAGCAATTTGTGTAGGGGCAGCTCGGTGACTAGTCTAAATGCTTTGGCTGTAGGCAGGTAGGCTACAGTCCCTCCTAGTCTGTACAGTTTGAGTAGTATGTATACTATAAAAATGTGAGCTGATATCCCTAGGATGAGTCCTAAGCTTTGGAAGATTGGATGCTCTGTAACTCGACGTAGGTGTGATTCTACGTAGCGTGTTTCCATTGCCTTATCAAGGTTGGAGGCATCTTTCAATAATGTTTTGGCAAAGGGCTCTAAATTTAGTTGAGTAATATCATCCATGATTGGATTTTCCTGTAGTTTTTCTAGGGTTCTAGAAAGGTTAACTACTGGGAAATTTGGAAAATTCTCTCTTTCATCTGGTTTGGTTTCAGAAATTTGGTTAAGTGCTGCCATGAATGGTAAATTAATTGTCTTGAGAATGTAATGAAATGATAAGGTTGAGTTACAGGGCAACCTTGTGTTTGGAAGAGACAATTCTCCTACACTGATTGTGCACCCACAGGGTACACCAATGATTGAGTAGGACTGGGCTTTTCGAGTTTCAGACGTTTTACCATGGCAGTTGATAAAGTAATGGGGTTCATAAGCAGTGACCAGATACTCATCTTCAGAAATGGAAATAGCATGGGTGGTAGGTGCTTGCAGTGGTGAAACTGTAAACTTGCAATGTTCCTTAATCTGTTGAGCCTGGTTAGTAAAAATGAATACAGGGCATGTAGGCCTGTGTTTATAAATTCTACCATTTACATCTCTGCATACCTTTACTGTAGTACCTTCACATGCCTGCATATCTGCTGAGTCCAATTCGATGAATAATGATTCGTCGTAAGATACTGCTAGAAACTCAGTTGTGGTTTGTAATTTGGTGACTCCTCTGGTGGGGGTCTCCTGTGTGTCTATAGGCATGGGTGATGTAATCATTTGGTATAGTTTGAAGGTAGAGGTGGTAGATTGAATTATAATGTCCAGATGAATATATATATATGGTGAGCTGAGTAAGTGTATGAGGTCAGCTTCTGTGAATAATAGAAATCTAAGTCATTAATTGCGACTTGTGCTCCAGGGTGTGTAATCCTAAGTTTGTTATTGATGTCAATTAAGTATCTAGCAAGGTCTGAGGGTGGTACTATATCAGGGGTTAGGATTCCTGATGATAGCATCCTCAGGGCTGCATTCGTCCTTTGCAGTGATTGAACTGTATTCATCCTTGCTGCTATGATGATTAATGCATCATTTAATACTTGCATTTTTTCCCTTTGAGTTTTCTCGTGCCTTGAATATGAGTCAAGTGACCTGGACATCTTAGAGGCCCAAAGGTTGACGGTGTCACCTATGGTGTTGATTGTGCTGTCCAGTACCTTCTTATCTTGGATGTTTGCTTTAACAAACTTATCTTGTCTGTCTGTGATTTTTTCAATGAGACTAGCTGCTTCTTGATCTTGTTTAGCAAATTTTCTTAGTATTTTATCTATGTTCTTGAGCTGTCTCATTACTTGGTTTACATCTTCTACTGTGGCTAGACCTAGCACACCGCGAAACAGGGGTGCTAGAAAACCCAGTATGGCCTCTCTTTTGGCCTTGTCCAATGTGTTTATGGGGTTGGATAAGAACAATTTGATGGAGGCTAATGTTTCATTTATCTCCTTGTCTGCAATTTCCAGCAAGGTGTCAAGCTCTTTGGCTTGTTGGATAATTTGACCAGAGGTATGATCTTGTAGAGTAGGAGTGGTCAATTGGAGTATTCTATCCCTTATGGATCCTTGGGTAACGGGTGCCCGAGGTATCTTGTAGGGGATAGCTAACAACAGTGTTGTGGTTGTGTGTCCATTGACCAATGGTTGAGGGCTAGGTTTGAATACTACTCCTATGTTTTGTCTCACCACAGGTGTATAACCTGCAGTAAGTGGTTCTATAATGTATAATAACAGAATAGTTAGCAGTATGGGTGCAACTCTCAGTCTCCCCATGGTGCTTGTGTAAAGCAAGTTTGCTGTTTAAAGTCTTGTCAAATTTGTAGTAATTTGGTGCTGGTAAAGTCTAAGTGTATGGTGTAAATCCAACAAGCCTTTATAAATAGTGTTATTTCCAGTTATCACTGGTTTATTCAGCTTTAGGCAACATGTAAGAAATATCAATCATACAGTAGTTAGTATGTAGGTAATTTGTACATACAGTAAATATACAGTAATTTATAAAGTATAATGTTCTGTTCCACTCCACCTGTGAGGTAATAATAATACAATGTCCAGCATAGTTCTAGGTGGGTTCCCACACCTAGCTCCTGACCTGCTGCTTAGAGGAATAATGTAATAATGAATAACTTTACCCTCTGGTGGATGTCTTGAGCAAGATACCCTCTGGCCACTAATGATGGAAACCTATGCCTGTCTAGCATAGTTTCACCATAGTGCAGTGGTATAGCAGGTAGCAGGAGATGACTGGAGATGTTACCTCTGGAGCTGTTCTGGAGATTCTGTGATGATGGACCTCCTACTGGGGGCCTTATATCCCTACTCTGGGGCTGATTGCCACAGACAAAGTTAGGCCCAGCATCCAACTGTCATGTCTCCACTACAATAGAGTTACATGATTGTTAAGGGATGCATCCTTTGAACTGTGAAAGTAATTGGCTGGTATCACTGTCTGTGTGTGTCTTCCCCTATTGTGGTCTAGGCCTTATACAGCCATCCCACATCTCCAGTACAGACTGGCATTAGAGACACTATTGTGAGGCTGCTTAGTGGCAGATGGGCGTCTGCAGAGCGCGGTTGCCACCCGGTATGCGGGATGCAGACAGCACTGAGTGTGGGTCTTGAAGGTGTTTCATATACATGTGACAGCTGCATCTAGAAGATGCACCAAAGGGCAATTCTTGCATATAAGACATGCCATATACATGGTGTATTACAGTATAATATTGCAAAGGCATTTTATGCTATGTTCCTGCCCCCTGGTGGCCAAGACTAGAACTTCAAATCCTCTATGTAAGAATGTATGGTAGTAATAGCAGTGTAGATGTAAGGGTAAATGGTTTTCCATGTTAAAAATCAATTATCAAATTGAGATCACACCTTTCAGTGTTATATTGCATAAGAAAATACTCCTTATAGTTTGAGAGAAATAGCTTGCTAGATATGAACCCATGAGTATTTATAACCATATCCCCAATCTCAATATGTTCTAGCTCTATTTGGCCTTGAAATACATCCATTTATTTCATTATAACTTCTGATGTAAGAATGGTATGTTCTTTCTGCCTTCACCATAGTAAACCATGGAACTTTCCCTCAAATGGGTTCCTTGATTTTCTTTTGCTCCTTTGTGCTCCCTTGTGCTCCCTTGTGGCAAAATTAGGAAATAAATCTAGCACGGGCTAGGTACCAATCCTGTTTACCTGACACTATATGTGTGATGAAAAACCTGAATATTTTCATTGCGGTGGAGCTTACTCTATTCAATATGCTGATGCTGGCTTTTTTAAGGTAGATGGCTCTAATGCCAATCATGTTCTCTGTGCAGGTTTCTGCACATGTGTACTTCTCTATGGCTAGTGAGCGACTATACAAAATCATAGCAGTTATATTGCAACGGTCTAGATTGAATAGAAAATAGAAACCTGTTATGCTTACAGGTTCTCACACACATGTTAACATATCTAGCCGGGCACAGGTCAGAACTATCATCTCTTTTAAGATACACAACATATGGAGACTTGCCAAATTGGTCAGTTTTAGACGAAATAACTCTGACCTCTATACAGTCAGAAGAAACTTTAACATTTCTCTTTAAGAAATTATGGGGCGACTGGACTACATGTCCAACCCTGAAAACACCCCTGTAACATAGCAATATAGCGGACCAAAATACCACATCTTCCATAAGATTTAAGTTAAGTTTTGATTTAATTTGAACCATATCCCTAGGACTCATAGGGTAGGTTGTACTACCAGACCCCTTACACATTCTCTCTATCCCATCAAGGGTCTTTTTTACCACAAAGTTATTACTATAATCTATGTAACCTTTTAATTTCTGGTAATACCACACAGCAGACAAATAATTTCTTACTGAAATAGGTTTCATAAAATCAGACAGGTAAACACAGTATAAGGAAGCCTGAGAAGGAGAACAAGGAAGAGGGGTAAAATTAAATTTTTTACAAAATTTTTTATACCTACTAAATTGCTGTCTGCGAGTTTTACGAGTAGATTCAGCTACACCCCTATATAAGAATTTTCTCCTTCTCCTCTCCAACTCCCTGAGGCCTGCAATCACAACAGTACATGCTATATTCCCTCAAAACATTCCTGCATTTATTCGGAACACCTTTGTAATTTAGCCTAGACAAATGATCAGCTAAAATATTGTCCTCCGACCTGATATATGTAGAATATATATCGACATTATGGATAAAACATAACCAAAAAATCTCTCGCAACCAAGCCATGCACAACTTATTCTTGGATCTACCGGTATTTAACATAGCCAAGACCTGCATGTTGTCCGTGATACAGTGAACCCTGGTATTACTAAAATCTTTCAACCAGCGTTTCAGACCCACCATAACAGGAAAAAGTCCGTACACGTTAATATTTCTATGATGGACCCTGAGATTATCCAACTTAGGAGCAGGAGTAAAATGATCCACACACTCTAGCATAGGATTAGTATCATTCCAAGTACCATACAAATAATCTTTACCAAACCAGGCGCCAAAACCCTGTATAGAGGAATTGGAATACATAGGGGTACAAGTATTATCATTTAAAATGATACTTCTGCAGTTGAAAATCCTACAAAAATCCTTCCACCACAATTATAAGTCTTTCTGAGTTTCCTCATCTAGCCTAATCACACCCCTATTTTTAGCTCTGGCACAAAGATCAAACAGTCTCCTGCTAAAAGTCCTACCACCACGTACTACTTGCGAACAGAAAGACATTAAACCACCAATCTTCTGGAGGGTCTTCTTTGATACAAATTTTTTACCCAAACATTCATTCAGTGCCAGACTCATTTTATCTAATTTCTTTTGGGGTAGAGACAGCTCCATACTGGTGGAATCAATAGTTATACCTAAGAATACACATATCTGACTAGGTTCAGTCACTTTTTCCTTCGACACAATGAAGCCCATATACTCCATACATTCAATAAGGGTGTTCCTCTTACGTAAACACTCCTCTTCAGTTTGGGCTATGACAATAAAATCGTCTAGGTAATTAACTATCCTATCAACACCATAAAATTTTGCTACTGCATTTACCAAATTAGATATTCTATTAAATATATATGGGGCACACTTCAACCCAAATGTCAAGCTATTGCTTTCAAAAAATTCCTCTCCATCACCAAAGTCCCACTTGAAACCTTGATAGCCCACATGTGGACCATACACATTGATACTCCTGTAGGCAGATTTCAAATCTACCACACACATAAAGTCATCTTTATCTAGTTGACATGTAACCGTGTTTATGGAGTTATAGGAGAAACTTTTAGACGTAGTGTTCATAAAGTTATTAATAGATATATATGCAGGCATGCTGCAATCCGTGATAGGTCTCAATTTACCATTAGATTTTTCTACACCACCTAAGGAATGAATACACTTTGGTTTATAGGCTGTCTTTGTAACCAAGCCCTGGGACAACTCGTCCTTAATAATATCACACATTTCGTTATAAAATCTACCTTTACAATAGATTTATAATTTTTACAATCATAGGCTGTATCACAGCCCGGGTCAACTATTTTGAACCCCTCAGTAAAACCGCACCATAGGAAATTTGATTCCACCTGGTTAATATTAATAATATCTGACTGTCTCAGATAACTAGCTAGTCTGCAAGGTAAAATTTGAGCTTTCCTACCATAAATGAAATGCTCACAGTTGCAAATACCATTGACACAACTATCATAAACCCTGATGCTGGGTCTATTAACACATTCCACCATAAAAAGTGGTTCGACCTCGCCCTGTACTGGGCCACTATAAGTCATAAAAAGATTCTTGCTATCCATACAAGACATATTTATATCATTTTCATTATTTTCACCCGAAATGATAAGAACGGGGGGCTCAGGAGGGTCTACCGTATGAACTATATTAAAACCAGGCACCAACATATCAGATTCTAACATAAGACCCAGCCTAAGAACAAAATCCTAGTCTTTCTTGTTCTTCTGGCATTTATCCTTGCCATGGTTGGACATACCACAAACATCACAGGCATGTCGATACCTACACGGGTCCTCCCTGCAACCTTCGGCCCTATTAAAAGCATAGTATCGTATACCATTTTATTATTCCATAAATTGTAACATATTATTGTATTAATCAAAGAAGGTGTAAGAAATTAATACATGGATTGGCTAGAAGAGCGCTCAAACATTCTAGAAGAGCGTTCATGCTCCACTGCACACCAGCTATATCAAATATACATAAGTTACATCACCAAAGGAACCGACCTCATGGTCCACTGCATAATATAATGCTTTTAAGGGTCTAAGTGAGCGACCTCATGGTTCAGTGCACAAATTAATAACTTGTAAGTGAATGCAAACGGCCGTTAGGGGTGCCTGGTCACCGCTGACGCCGTCACGGGTGTCTGAGCACCCAAACACTGAACAATAGCTTACATAAGTCACAACGCCATAACCTTCCGGTCGCTCTAGCGTCGCTCCTGAGCAACATAGGTCAAATATCAAAGCATTTATAGAAAGCCCATAATTAGACGGTCAAAATGAGCCCAAGAACAAGGCAGAACTTTTATTATTAAGGAAGTTACGCCATGGGGACTAATTCAACCTCAGAATGCGCTACAGACAAACCAGCACAAGTTACGCGCCAGGCAAGCAGGCATTGGTAACTTGACATATTCAACTCCCCGCCTGCCCAAAATGGCGTTTGTAACGGCGTAAACCACCGAGATATGAGGGTTTGAAGTTACAGAACCGACCAAGACAATGGGGGACATGGCGGCGTCCATGGGGGTCCTTTGTGCACCCAGTGACACATGAAAGACTCCCCTCAAACAATTGCAGAGTGAGGCAGATGCCACTGGCTCCAGTCAGTCTGAGGAGCAAATCCAAGAAATGGTACAAATAGCACTGGCTGCTCCTCCTAGAAGGCAGAATCACCAGAACCACTCCAGAGGTAACATCTCCAATCATCACTCCTGCTACCTGCTATAGCTCTACACTATGGTTAGACTATGCTAGACAGGCATAGGGCTCAACCATTAGTGGCCAGAGGCTATCTCCTACAAGACATCTACCAGAGGGTAAAGTTATACATTACTATATTATTCCTCTAAGCAGCAGGTCAGGAGCTAGGTGTGGGAACCCACCTAGAACTATACTGGACATTGTATTATTATCATTACCTCACGGGTGGAGTGGAACAGAACATTATACTTTATGAACAATTGTATATTTACTGTATGTGGAAATTACCTGCATACTAACAACTGTGTGATTGATATTTCTTACATGTTGCCTAAAGCTGAATAAACCAGTGATAACACTACTTATAAGAGCTTGTTGGATTTACACTATATACCACTAGTCATATGATATTTCTCATATGACAACTTGATCATGCACAATTACTAGTATGACAAAGTGGTGGAGAACATCCTACTAAGATCCCAATTCTCACAGGCTCTTATAAGTCAAGCTGGCAACATTACTAAAAACAATCATACACACAGTAAATCCCACTCCACCCACCCATTGACCTTGACACCATGTTCAATAAGGTCACCAGTGAGCTCTTCCACACGTCAGTGAGGTCTCCCACACGTCAGTGAGGTCTCCCACACGTCAGTGAGGTCTCCCACACGTCAGTGAGGTCTCCCACATGTCAGTGAGGTCTCCCAATACATCAGTGAGGTCGCCCAAACGTCAGTGAGGTCTCCCACACGTCAGTGAGGCCTCCCCACACATCAAGTTCTACCACCTAGAACTATACTGGACATTGTATTATTATTATTACCTCACAGATGGAGTGGAACAGAACATTATACTTTATGAACAATTGTATATTTACTGTATGTGGAAATTACCTGCATACTAACAACTGTGTGATTGATATTTCTTACATGTTGCCTAAAGCTGAATAAACCAGTGATAACTGGAAATAACACTACTTATAAGAGCTTGTTGGATTTACACTATATACCACTAGTCATATGATATTTCTCATATGACAACTTGATCATGCACAATTACTAGTATGACAATAGCAGGTGCGGTTGGACTGTTTAGCCTTAAAACTTTTTGGTTTGACTACACATGCCTTCTGGGCCTGAACCGTCCCATCATAAGATAAATGACTAAGAATATCTTCACTTCTAACATCACTGAAAGACTCCATACTGTCAGAATTTGCCCTGTTTTTAACGGAGGAATCATATGCCACCAAGGCCTTGAGGGTATATATCTTAGTAGAGGATTTTTCCACCAACACCTCTATGTGCTTTACTACAGTGAAGACATCCTCCCCCTCCTCTATCAATTGCTTCATCATATGTACGTTCACCAACAGTAATTTCTCGATACTATCGAGTTTCTCCCCCTTTTTCAAGAAATTTCTTTGATCAAACATACCTCTAGTCTTATGTGCATGTCGACGACCAATCTTGGAGGAGACTGACCTAATAGAACCCGAGGAACTTGATAAATTACTACGGTATGAAGACGACCTGCTCGAAGATCCAACATGGCGACGTGCTCTCCTGTCGCTATGGAGCCCGCGGTAGTCAGGTGATCGCTGCCGGCCACGCCCCCGTTGCTTGGTTACTGCGTTGTCAATCGAATGTTTACAAACATTGCCACGTGCTTGAGTTGTCTCCGTCTCGCCACCCGTTGTAGTAGCTGTACGATTGAGCGCCTGCCCCTCCAATAGGAACTTGATATCAGCTAGCTGCTGTTCCATACGAGCAGTACGATCCTCCAAATCCCCAATCGTCTGGTCAACGGCTGAGTCCAAAGCAACCCCTGTAGCAGTAGGGGAAGATGGTCCCTGACCACCCCCATTGGATCTCACACTGCTCGAATTCCTCGAATTGGCTATATTCCTAGTTTTTCTAGGAGATTTCTTGGTTTTAGACCTTGGTCCGCCACCCGCTGTTCCTTTCCTACCCATAGTGTTAGGGTGGATACCGTATTAACTCGACAAACTGGAGAAAACAGTTTAAAATTTCCAGCACCACCCAGCGTGGTGTATGCTGTCCGAGTATATGAAGCCAATTGACCGTTAGTTCAACTGCTGGAGCTTATATACTGGAGGAAATGTTATGTGTGACGTCATAGAAAATCATGCGCCCCAGACAAAGTAGTACCAATGTATCACTCATTAATTATATATATATACCTAGGAGTATATAGTCCCATATATAAATATATGCACAGAGAATGATTGCAAAAAGATGTAATTGTATCACAGTCTGTCTCTGTCTATCTCTCTCTGTCTCTCTGTTTCTCTGTCTCTCTGTCTCACTCTCTATATATAAATATATTTCTCTCTGTCTCTGTCTGTCTGCCTCTGTCTGTTTGTCCTTGTCTTTCTCTCTGTCTCTGTCTGTCTCTATCTCTCTCTATTACTCTCTGTATCTGTCTCTCTTTCTCTCTCTTTCTCTCTCTCTCTCTCTCTCTCTCTCTGGTTCTCTGTGCCATCAAGGATGGTTCAGTGTCTAAGCTTCTTGGTGCCATGTTTACTATACAACACTACTGCAAATGACACTCACAGTGACATATCTCAGCAACCGCTCAACCTATTTGCCCATCTTGGGCTCAAATCGAAGGCAATATTTTTGTATGGGAAAACTGTGAAAAGGTATGTGGGAAATGGGAAATGTGCAGCTTGAAGTTACGAGAGGAGATTTGAAGATGGTTAACTCAGAGATGTCATGCATGTTCTTTGGGCTTTTTAGTCTATAGTCTAAAATATTTTCAAAGATATGTCAACAGTAGTGGGGTCCAGGGGCATTTCATTTTAGAATTAAGGGGAATATGCCTCTTTATCAATTTGAGGGTGTAGAATTCAATGGAAGAGGTTGATTTTGAGATTTTTTTAGTTCCTGTTGCCATGGTAACCATCTCCCTTAGCTTCAATAGAAAGTGGGCCTGTTCACTTCTGGGTGCTTTGCCATTTTCTACTGTCACTATGGAAAGTGGTTGCAATGGCAACAGTAACTAAAAGTTTTGAAAATCAACCTCTTCCATTGAATTCTACACCCTTAAATTGATAAAAAGGCAGTCCCCTAAATTTTAGAATGAACAACCTAGTGTCAATGGACCATTCTGGGTATTATTATTATTTTTCATATTTACTAAATTCTTCGCCATATAAAGCCTAAGCTCTGCCCATGATCTTATCATATACCATTTTATTGTTCCATAAATTCTAACATATTTTGTATTAATCAAAGAAATATCTATGAAATTAATACATAGGTTGGTTCTAAGAGCTATAAGAGCGCTCAAAACTTTACATAAGAGCGTTCATGCCCCACTGCACACCAGCCAGGTCAGTTACATACACTCTCTGACATCAAAGGCTCCGACCTAATGGTTCACTGCACAATATAATAAAAATGAGGGTCTCAGTGTGCGACCTCATGGTTCAATGCACAAATTAATAACTTGTAAGTGAATGCAACCGGCCGTCACGGGTGCCTGAGCACCGCTGACGCCGTCATGAGTGTCTGAGCACTCTAAGGACTGAACAATGGGTTACATAAGCACGACGCCATAACCTTCCGGTCGCTCTAGCGTCGCTCCTGAGCGACCTAGGTCAAATATCAAAAATTCTATGGAAAGCCCATAATTAGACGGTCAGAATGAGCCCAAGATCAAGGCTGAACTCCCAGTATTAAGGAAGTTACGCCATGGAGACTGAATCGACCTCCGAGTGAGCTACAGACAAACCGGCATGAGTTACGCGCCTATCCAGCGGGCATTATAATCTTGGCACATTCAGCTCCGCGCATGCCCAAAATGGCGGTTATACAAGCATAAACGGCCGAGATATGAGGGTCTAAAGATGCAGAACCGACCGAGACAATGGGGGCCATAGCGGCGTCCATGGGGGTCCTTTGTCCCCCTGTGACACTTGAAAGGGTCCCCTCAAACAATTGTAGAGTTAGGCAGATGCTGCTGGCTCCAGTCAGTCTGGAGGTGCTTTTCCAAGATTTGCTACAAATAGCCTGTCTGCACCTCCAGGAAGACACATCACCAAGAACCGCTCTAGAGGTAACATCTCCAGTCATCTCCTGCTACCTGCTACACCACTGCACTATGGTGAAACTATGCTAGACAGGCATTGGTTTCCTACCGTTAGTGGCCAGAGGCTATCTTCTTCAAGACTTCCACCAGAGGGTAAAGTTACTCATTATTACATTATTCCTCTAAGCAGCAGGTCAGGAGCTAGGTGTGGGAACCCACCTAGAAGTATGCTGGACACTGTATTATTAATACCTCACAGGTGGAGTGGAACTGAACATTATACTTTATAAATTACTGTATGTTTACTGTATGTGCAAATTACCTACATACTAACTACTGTATGATTGATATTTCTTACATGTTGCCTAAAGCTGAATAAACCAGTGACAACTGGAAATAACACTATTTATAAGAGCCTTGAGATAATTACACTATAAACCACTAGTCTTATGATATTTCTCATATGACAACTTGATCATGCCAATCACTAGTATGACAAAGTGGTGGAGAACATCCTACTAAGATCCCATATCTCACAGGCTCATAAAATTTAAAGCTGGTAACACAACTAAAAACAATCATGCACACAGTAAGTTAAAGCTGGTACCGCAACTGGGAACAATCATGCACACAGTAAATTAAAGCTGGTACTGCATACACACAGTTAGACCCACTCCACCCACCCAGTGACCTTGACCTTGACACCATACCCACCAAGGTCACCAGTGAGATCTCCCACATACCAGTGAGATCTCCCACATACCAGTGAGATCTCCCACATACCAGTGAGATCCCCCACACATCAATGAGATCTCCCACACATCAGTGAGATCTCCCACACATCAATGAGATCTCCCACACATCAGTGAGATCTCCCATACATCAATGAGATCTCTCACACAACAGTAAGATCTCTAATATATCAGTGAGGTCTCCCAAAACGTCAGTGAGGTCTCCCAAAACGTCAGTGAGGTCTCCCAAACGTCAGTGAGGTCTCCCAAACGTCAGTGAGGTCTCCCAAACGTCAGTGAGGTCTCCCACACGTCAGTAAGGTCTCCCACACGTCAGAGAGGTCTCCCACACGTCAGTGAGGTCTCCCACATGTCAGTGAGGTCTCCCACACGTCAGTAAGGTCTCCCACACGTCAGTGAGGTCTCCCACGCGTCAGTGAGGTCCACCACACACACATCAAGGCCTTATCAGTCAAGCTGGCAGAACAACACACAAAGACCTTACGTAGTCAGGGGCCTGTTGAAGAGGTCTCCCTCCCACCAAGATCTAGGAGGCCCGCAGGAGGCAAACCAGCCTCCAATACAACAGACCCACACTCAGTAGACCCCACACCACCCACCCTGTCTACTCAGGGAACAACCAGTTCTCAGGGATCCAACATTTCCCAGGGATCTCTACAGGACGCCCAACTCACGCTATCTACCTCAGGGGAAGAAGGATCTGTCTCAGGGGGTGGATCCACACCCTCATCTAGATCCTCCACCCCAGCTCCAGCCTTTGACAGCCACTCCTCCAGAGACACCTCCCCCACACCCTCCATCATGGACACCGATGAAGGCCCCCAACCTAATCAGACAGCTGAGAAGATAAGGGCCTATGAGAAGGCCATCCAAGATGCAGTTACTGCCCTAGAGACCAACAAGTCCCAGCAGGAGGAAAGGGAGAGGATCCTCAACCAACAACTGGCAGAGAGGAATGCAGCAATAGATGCTCAACAGAAGGCCATGGAAGATCAGCGGAAGTCCCTAGAGAGACAACAACAACAGATAGCAGATCTCATGAAGATGGTATCATCCCAGACCCCACAACCTCCCACACCTGCCATCACACCTGTTGTCACACCATCTGCCTCTGGATCCAAAGATGACATCATAATCTCCATGGTGTCCAACATGACCAAGCTCATAGACAATAAACAGCAGGACGACAGAAAGATCAGGATACATGAGGTAACAAAACCCAAAACCTTTTCACACCCATCACCACTCATGTCAACAGCATTATTCATTGATCACAAATTCCCAGAATATCTGAAGGATAAGTACAAAGTGACAGACAGTGACACCATGGTAACATATTTACCCAAGTACCTCGAAGGACAAGCACTAGCTTGGTTTGAATCCTTCAGGGAGAGTGCCACACCTGATATGTTGACATGGACCAATGTAGTGAATAAATTAAAAGAGTATTTTGCTACTCGAGACAATATAATCTCAAGGACTGCACTCCGTGCACAAAAGATAGATGAACCTGTTCTAGACTATGCATGCCATCTCAGGAAAGTGTGTAATGCCCAACGCCAGAATGATGAAACCCTAAGCAAGGCATTTACCCAAGGCATGAGGCCCTGGATCTCTATAGCTCTTGAGAACAAGAAAATAGACTCTTTTGACCAAGCCCTAGACCTAGCCCTAGAGGTTGAGACCCAAGAGAGATCTAGGAAGGTAAGGGATGCAGAAACCAACCCACAGCCTACTAAGAAAAAGGTCCAGGAAATCAGCACTAGTTCAGATGAAGATCCTAACCTAATGTCTAGTGCCCATGTAAGGCAACAGGAAGCTAAGGTTGCATCAAGAGACCCTACCGGTAGATACAGAGGAAATAACTATGACCCCAACTACCAATCCAATAGAGGTAGAGGTAGAGGGGGCAACAACAACAACCGGGGGGGTCACAACAGTAGGAAAGACAACAGCTCTTCCAACTCCAACAATGGTAACTCTTCATACAGTGATAGGAGAGACAGAACCCCAAGTAATGGCAGATCCTATAATAATCAAGGATCCAACAGTAGGAGCCAGAGTCCACATAGGAACTACAACTGTGGATCCTACAACAACAGTGGATCCTACAACAACAGCCAGGGGTCAAACAACTCTGGATCCTATAGTCAAGGATCCAACAGTAGGGGCCAGAGTCCACATAGGAACTACAACAGTGGATCCTACAACAACAATGGCGCCTACAACAATCAGAGATCCAACAACTCCGGTCAATACAGCAACTCTGGTCAATATAACCAGGGTTCCAACCCACGCCAGGAGGATTACAAACCTGACACAAGAGGTTACCAGGGGAACCAACAAAGTAACCCCCAAATACCACCTCATGTGATGGATCAAATCTCCAAACTCCTGGTGGCAAGCATCTCAACCACCCCACAGAACCAGGAAAACTAGGATGTCACAGTGCCGATGGGCCAGTGCACTGTGACACCCCAAATACAAACAATCAATCAGGATTAACAAAGATCCAACCAGAGACAATTGCTAGTGCCAATCTACCATCTAACAGACAGAGACGTCCATCAGTGATACACATCACCCCACCAGATTCATCATCAAAGGATACAGGTGAGAGTACCAAGCTTTCTATTGTACTTCTTCAAAATGGCTGTATCAATGCAAATCTATATGATGTTTCAGATGTACAATGTTTGGTTGATACAGGTGCTACTATCACCTGTGTCAGACAATCATTCCTCATGGATCTCCAAAAGAGATTCCATATCCAACTGAGGAAATCTAAAATCAACATCCACTTGGCAGATGGATCGGTGTGTCATGTTAGACATTCAGCTATGCTGAACTTTAGAATCCAAGGTGTCAGATTCCAATACCAATTTGCTGTAATACCCAACCTCACACAGCCCATTGTACTCGGCACAGATTTCTTAAGCACTACAAAATCTCAAATTGAATTTAATGTTGATCCTGAACAAATTCTCAAGCCCATTAGGGCAGTGAGGGATTTTACCATCCCTCCATTCTCTGAACTTGCAGTATTGGGTAAGGTCACATCTACTCAATCACTGCAAGGCAAAACTGGAGTAGTAGATAACCTCCAAAGAAATAACAATGCCCCATATCTAGTTCAAAGGGCAGCAGTAACCCCCAGGGAAAATAACAAACATCCCCTAGTGTTACTCAACACCAGCAGGCGCCCACATAAAATCAAAAAGGGTGCCATCATAGCTCTATTTCAGGAAGTCAAGGAATCTGATTTAGAGAAACCTCAACAGGTGTCAGACACAACCCCACACACTGATCAATCCATCTCAGCCATACGGCCTGAGGATGTAACTCAATTCAGTGACACAGACTCAGACTGTGAGTCCACATATGCTGACCCTGAACCCAACTCAATCAGACTCTCTGAAATAGCTGCTATACATAGTGAGGCACATGACCTCGAGCCAGAATTGGAAGAGAATGTTCCACCAAAATCTGTGCTCACATCCAAAGATCAGCATGATAGATTAAAATCACTGCTGACCAAGTATGATGATGTATTCGTAGGAAAAGATGGAGACATTGGTGCCACACACCTGTATACACACTCAATACATGTAAAACCTGAGGCAGTACCATGTCATTTCCTACCATATAGACAAACACCAGAAAAACAGGCCGCAATAGGGGAAGAGTGTGAAAGGCTAGTACAACAGGGCATTCTGAGAGAATGTGCCGAGGGCCCCTGGGCCTCCAGATCCTTTTTAGTACAAAAATCATCGGGAGGCCATCGGCTCGTCACAGATTTTCGTTATTTGAACCAGAACACGATAAATCAAGCCTTATCTACACCCCGGGCCGATGACACTCTAGACATGATAGGGTCACTCAGACCAAGAGTATTCAGTAAGCTAGATGCCCAACAGGGATTTTTTCAAATTCCTATAAGACAGGAGGATCAGCATAAAACCGCATTCATAGCAAATGACAAAAAATATGTCTATGAAAGGATGCCGATGGGTTTAGCGACAGCACCGGCGGGATTCTGCCATCTAGTCACATTAATTCTGAACAAACTCAAGTACAAATGTGCCCTACCATACCTAGATGACATATTGGTATTATCACCATCAATCGAACAACACTTCCATGACCTGGAAGACGTGTTCAACAGCCTAAGAGTTGGTAAACTCAAACTGAAGAAATCAAAATGTGAATACTTCATAGACAGAATAGACTTCTTGGGAATGAGAGTCACACCCATGGGACTGCAACCATCTCCCACAAAGGTGGAGTCAATCAAAACCTTCCCAACACCAAAATCAGTCAAAAATGTCAGATCCTTCACAGGCTTATGCCAATACTTCAAAAAGTTTATCAAAGGTTATGCCCAAATTGCTAGACCATTATATGATCTACAGACACATCTCAAAGCATTTGTCTGGACAGAAGAGGCAGAGAATGCTTTCAAAACATTAAAGCATGCCCTCTGTACCAATGCTCTTCTCAGATATCCAAACTATGAGAAAGAGTTCAGTTTGGCAACTGATGCTTCCAATGTGAGTTTAGGAGCTGTACTCTCACAAAGAGATAATGAGGGAGTGCTCAGACCAGTAGCCTTTGCAGGTAGAACCCTCTCCAAACATGAGAGAAATTACAATACCACAGAGAGAGAACTACTGGGAGTAGTGTATGGAGTATTACACTTCAGACACTATCTAGAGACTAGACACTTCCAATTATACACAGACCATGCAGCCCTAATCCCACTACTAACCAATACAGGACTCACACATAGATGGGCCAGATGGGCTCTAGACATACAACAATTTTCATTCACCATCCAACACGTGAAAGGTGATGATAACACACCACCAGATGCTATGTCTAGAAGAGAATACCCAGACTCTGGACCCATGACTAACCCTCCACCCCCACCAAGGAGAGTTAGAGCAGCCAGTAGAACCAAGTTTGCAAAAGTAACAAAGAAAGTACCATTCAAAAGGGATGATCCACCCAACACCATTGAAAGGCCAGAGACACCCATTAGGGGTATCTTGAAGCAATCTACACACTATGTGTTTTGCCACTGTGAGAGAGAATACTCACAACTCTTTCCAGATAATGACTTCGAGCCTATTGAATTCTCATCACTCAATCAGATAGTGAAGGCAACTCCTAAGGAGCCACCCTTCACCCCACCTGACTCAGATGATGAAGATCCAGAAGACACAATATATGCTATTACTCAAGCAACTTCTAAATCAGTCAGATTCTTTGAACCAATGCAGGGAGAGGAAACACCAAACCATTTGTGCCCTATGACCACGCGCTCAAAGACTAGAGAAATGATTCAGGAGGGCACACCAAAACCCCCCACACAATCACAAACTATTCTAAATGAGAAAAAGGTCACAGGAAACAAACCTACCAAAACCCCACCTGCCAGGAAAAATGTCACAAAAGACACTGCATCTGCTAAGTCAAAGAACTCTGAGACAAAGAAGAATGACAAAAAGCAAATTGTGCCTTTAAAGAAAAAGGTTGCCACTCCCATCAAGGCGAGAATAGGCCCTCCAAAGGAGCCTACACACCAAAACAAGAGTGACACACCCCAACAAAAGGCACAAGATAGGCCAATAGTCGATGAAAAAGAAAAAGAAAGAGACAGAATAAAACAACATGTGCTAGATATAAATCAACTACTGGATCAGATTCCCGACACATCCATCTCAGGTACAAACCTTGGCTTGGAACAAAGGAAAGACAAGGACCTATTGCCCCTCATACAGTATCTTGAGGATGGGACCTTGCCTGCACCAAAAGCACAAGGAAATAGAATCATCAACCAAGGCCAGACATACACCTTGGTAAATGGTACATTAGTCCATATATGCCCCATAAATTGGAGAAAAACCAATACTGTACCACTTCAAATTGTTATACCACAGCAATGGGTAACAAGTACACTACAGTATTTCCATGACTCACCTACTGGCGGCCATCTTGGTTCTAGTAGGATGCTGTCAGCACTCCGACCTAGGGTATATTGGAAGTCTATGCTAGCAGACACAACAAAATATGTTTCCACCTGCCACACATGCCTCACAGCAAAAAGGCAAGTACACTCACACAAAACACCAATGACAGTGAGAGAGTACATGACTTCACCAATGAAGTTCCTAAACCTAGACGCGGTGGGACCACTTCCCACAACTGCCAGGGGAAACAAACATATACAAGTCTGCATAGATTATGCTACCAGATATGCAACAGCTTGGGCGACTACTGACTTAAAAGCTGAGACGACAGCAGCAGAGTTCTACAAGAATATAATTTGTCATCATGGAACACCAGCCACTCTTCAAACAGACAATGGGACATGTTATACAGGTGCAAAGTTCACAAAGTTAACTAAACACCTCAAGATCAAACATAAATTCTCCTCACCATACAGGCCACAATCAAATGGGCTTGTAGAGAGATTCAATGCTAGCATAGGCACAGCACTCAGAGCATTCTGCTCAAAGCACCAGAACAATTGGGATTCATTTATTGAACCCATAACCTTTGCATTAAACAACACTGAATCCCAAACCACAGGATTCACCCCTTTCTTCCTACTCCATGGAAGAAACCCAGCCACCCCAATGGACTTAGGGCTGGGAATACAGGAAGACATATCCACAGTAGCAGACCATGTAGCTAACATGATAACAAATCAAGATACCTCTAGGAGGAAAGCTATAGAAAGGGTCGCCAAGCTACAAAAGGAAAGGAAGGATAGATATGATAAGAAACTTACACCACAGGAAATCAAGGTCACCGACATGGTGTACCTAAACATACCAAGAATCCTGACCAACACAGAGTGTAAGAAACTTCAACCCCTTTTTATGGGACCATATGTTGTAGTAGATAGACCTAGTTTGACAAGTGCCAAACTCAAAAACCTGGACACCAATCTATTGGTGGCCAGACCAGTGCACATAGACAGACTGAAAAAGGTTATGGCTGTCAGAAATAATGAATTTGCACACAGGCTTATTCCACATGAGGCCAAATACTACAGCAAAATTGTAAGGAACAAAAATGATATCACCCTTACAAGAGAAACCACGGGCATAGGCCCTATCAGGCCTAGGCCTGCACACCACATACTAAGAAAGACATCTAGGTGTGGTGCAGTTTCAAGAAATTAGAAACAGGATTGAGATACCAAAAGACATAAGATTTTCAAAATGTATTACAAATTCTCTTCATCCACACATAAGACATGTGTGACTGATAATGAATTACTATGTATATAAAGCCAATCAAATTTGTAAATATATCAGTAGGTTATTGCCTCTGAAAGGGTCAAAGACTGGGACCCCCCAAGTAAAGCAGACATGAAGTCTAAGAAGAGTAAGGGTAACACAATGGAGTGTCTAAAGCCTAATCCCCACATGAAAGAGCGCGCTATGCCAACACAGCAGTCTATAGAGATCAATTGACCTTATAAGCTACACTCAGACAACTGTCTAGACGGTCATGAATGGCTGTCCTGGATGACAGGAGGAGCTAATTACCAGTACACAGATTACACAATAGAACCCCTCAGTTGCAGACACTGGAGATTAGGTACATGACTCCAGAGAAACAATACCAGGCCCACAATGGATGTGGGTAGGGTAGGCTACATAAGAAGCACTGTGGACCATAGCCCACCATCAGTCTTCATCCAGCTGCAGTCTGGAACACAAGTCTACAGGACCCCACTTGGGAATTAGCCAGCCCACTTCTCCATTAGGAGAGACTGCACTAGGATAAAGAACACACCTACTTCACCTTCAACCTGACCTTACCATTTACTGGTCAATCTCTATAGACTCACCGGACATATTGCCAAGACAGCTCAATCTTGCAAAGGTACAGTTTGAACCACTTCATTTAAAGTGTTGCACCATACACTTAGACTTTACCAGCACCAAATCACTACAAATTTGACAAGACTTTAAACAGCAAACTTGCTTTACACAAGCACCATGGGGACACTGAGAGTTTCACCCATACTGCTAACTATGCTGTTATTATATACTATTGAACCACTTACTGCGGGTTATACACCTGTGGTGAGACAAAACATAGGAGTAGTATTCAAACCTAGCCCTCAACCATTGGTCAATGGACATACAACCACAACACTGTTGTTAGCTATTCCCTACAAGATACCTCGGGCACCCGTTACCCAAGGATCCATAAGGGATAGAATACTCCATTTGACCACTCCTACTCTACAAGATCATACCTCTGGCCAAATTATCCAACAAGCTAAGGAGCTAGACACCTTGCTGGAAATTGCAGACAAGGAGATAAATGAAACACTAGCCTCCATCAAATTGTTCTTATCCAACCCCATAAACACATTGGACAAGGCCAAAAGAGAGGCCATACTGGGTTTTCTAGCACCCCTGTTTCGCGGTGTGCTAGGTCTAGCCACAGTAGAAGATGTAAACCAAGTAATGGGACAGCTCAAGAACATAGATGAAATACTAAGAAAATTTGCTAAACAAGATCAGGAAGCAGCTAGTCTCATTGAAAAGATCACAGACAGACAAGATAAGTTTGTTAAAGCATACATCCAAGATAAGAAGGTACTGGACAGCACAATCAACACCATAGGTGACACCGTCAACCTGTGGGCCTCTAACATGTCCAGGTCACTTGACTCATATTCAAGGCACGAGAAAACTCAAAGGGAGAAAATGCAAGTATTAAATGATGCACTAATTATCATAGCAGCAAGAATGAATACAGTTCAATCACTGCAAAGGACAAATGCAGCCCTGAGGATGCTATCATCAGGGATCCTAACCCCTGATATAGTACCACCCTCAGACCTCGCTAGATACCTAGTTGACATTAATAACAAACTTAGGATTACACACCCTGGAGCACAAGTCGCAATTAATGACTTAGATTTCTATTATTCACAGAAGCTGACCTCATACACTTACTCAGCTCACCATATATATATTCATCTGGACATTATAATTCAATCTACCACCTCAACCTTCAAACTGTACCAAATGATTACATCACCCATGCCTATAGACACACAGGAGACCCCCACCAGAGGAGTCACCAAACTACAAACCACAACTGAGTTTCTAGCAGTATCTTACGATGAATCATTATTTATCGAATTGGACTCAGCAGATATGCAGGCATGTGAAGGTACTACAGTGAAGGTATGCAGAGATGTAAATGGTAGAATCTATAAACACAGGCCTACATGCCCTGTAGCCATTTTTACTAACCAGGCTCAACAGATTAAGGAACATTGCAAGTTTACAGTTTCACCACTGCAAGCACCTACCACCCATGCTATTTCCATTTCTGAAGATGAGTATCTGGTCACTACTAATGAACCCCATTACTTTATCAACTGCCATGGTAAAACGTCTGAAACTCGGAAGGCCCAGTCCTACTCAATCATAGGTGTACCCTGTGGGTGCACGATCAGTGTAGGAGAATTTTCTCTTCCAAACACAAGGTTGCCCTGTAACTCAACCTTATCATTTCATTACATTCTCAAGACAATTAATTTACCATTCATGGCAGCACTTAACAAAATTTCTGAAACCAAACCAGATGAAAGAGAGAATCTTCCAAATTTCCCAGTAGTGAACCTTTCTAGAACCTTAGAAAAACTACAGGAAAATCCAATCATGGATGATATTACTCAACTGAATTTAGAGCCCTTTGCCAAAACAGTATTAAAAGATGCATCCAACCTTAATAAGGAAATGGAAACACGCTACGAGGAATCATACCTACGTCGAGTTACAGAGCATCCAATCTTCCAAAGCTTAGCACTCATCCTAGGGATATCAGCTCACATTTTTATAGTATACATACTACTCAAACTATACCGACTAGGAGGAACTGTAGCCTACCTGCCTACAGCCAAAGCATTCAGACTAGTCACCGAGCTGCCCCTACACAAATTGCTCCCAGAGAAGAATCCTACCAAACTAACCCCTACAGAGGAAACCCACACCCCTTTCCTCACAATTCAGGAAACCCACACCCTGATAATTGCTATATTATTCACCCTGACCATCTACTCAGCCTACAGAATAATGAAATACCTTAAGAAATTTGCACAGACACACTGTGGCAAGAAAAATGTGGCCAAGCGCACAAACCCCACAATATATTTTAAAATATATTGTGGAGACTCAAACTTCGCGCTACCCTTGAGGCCAATACCACATGAATTTGATGAGATTAAATCAGCAGCTGCCCCTACCTATAAGGATATAGTGGTTAAAACCTTCCCACTACCTAAGGCTATATTTACCTGGAATGGACCAGCAGTTATAACAACACAGAGAGGAGAATTTGCTTATCACCTCCCTCAGGTGATACACCTACCTTGGCGCACTAGGTTCAGTACTATACCAGCCCTTAAAAACAAAGGACTGTACTACTCCATGCTTCTCCAGAATGATTGTGGCACCAGCCCGGTGACCATGACAGCACTGGAAAATACAACAGATATAATTATTGACGAACAACAGGAGGAGACCGCAAGGTCAAACATGCAGACTATTGCTAATTTTCTAAACCACCAGCCCTCCCCGGTGACTGTGGAAACAGCCTAGACTGCCCACAGCCTAGGCTGCCCCCAGTCCACCACCAGGAGACAACACATCAGAGACAGTATTCAGAACTTTTCGGACAATTTGCCGGCCCTGAAAAGGGCCTTTGGGATGGCGGGTTTTTACACCCTAGGTTTCAGTCAGTCGGGATCCTACCACAGATCCTCGGGTTCAACATCAATGGGAGAGTCCGGGGCCGAGTCCGAGCCATACATATGGCCGTGATCCTGCTCCCACTCAGCGAGCCGGGCCTCCAGCATCCCCAGTCCATACTCGGCAGCCGTGGATGGATTCCCGGATGCCGCAAGATCGAGGAGGGATGCCGCCAACAAATAATCCCATAGCACTCGCTCCCGCGGCCCTAGGTTATAATCCGTGGGCCAGAAACCCATACTGCCCAAGGCCCTAGTCAGAAGGGCCACAGTGGCCCCCCGACGCAAGGCTGAGCCCAGGAAATAATGGCAGGAGTAATTACAGACCATCACATCACCATGCTCTATGATCTCTTTGAAGTTACTCACTATGTACCCATAATGGATGGTCTGGTTAGACTCAACCAGGGCCCTAGCTGGACTCCCCACCTCCATCACCTGGGGGACAGGCAGAGCAAAGAGAGCTTGTAGGTGGGCCATGGTACTACAGCAGTGACTTCCAGAGAGGAACTGATGCTCCAATACCAGCCACACACTCCTTAAATGGACACACACACACCCCCCCCCCACCCTGAACTGTCCACTGACACCAAGCTAGGCACTGCCACAGACACATGCCAAAATCTGGCACCTAACACCTCAAGTGCCACCACTGCATGAGCACACCAGGGAGGAGACTCACATCTCACTCCTGACACACCTCCACTGTCAATGAAATTATCAAAGTATTAGAAAAAAAATTTATATACACAGCCACTTGTTGATGTATAATATGAAAATCTATGGTATTCTCACAAAAATCAATGATTAATGCGCACATATACGCGCAAAATTGCGAAATTGCAAATTACAAATTGTAAAATTGTACAAATCTAACATTAATATACATGAATGCAGGTAGATAACTAAGACAGTTTTTGTACCCACTAGCACTTGTATACTATGCCAAGGTTTACTTAAAGTAACACACTTTGGGTATCCAAGAAAATTGTTGGAAAAAATGAAAAAAAAAAAAAATTTTTTGTTGAGAAAATTGTTGACATAAAACATGTTTACTTAAGATACTCACCAAATAAATCTCTTTCAGGGACACATACTCAAAAGGCTAGGGGAATAGTCAATTAAGCAGCGGCCCACTGCCGAAATTGCCAATTAATACACCCATATAGCAAAATCAATGAGTAACTCAGAGACAAACAAGCCTATTGTACATGAAGTACTTTGTTTTTCCGGCCCTCGGAAAAATTTGTCTCAAATCCCATAAATTGAATAGTGTAATCTAGATTGTACGTTTGTACCCAATTTGCACACAAAATTGTATGTTTGCACACCAGATTGTACGCTCGTACCCAATTTGCACACTAAAATTGTATATTTGCACACCAGATTGTACGCTTGTACCCAATTTGCACACAAAATTGTATGTTTGCACACCAGATTGTACGCTCGTACCCAATTTGCACACCAAAATTGTATGTTTGCACACCAGATTGTATGCTCGTACCCAATTTGCACACTAAAATTGTATGTTTGCACACTAGATTGTAAGTTGTATCCAATTTACATTTGAATTATATGTTGCACATTATACTGTATGTCTGTACCCAATTCATACACTAAAGTCAGATTTTTAGAAAATCAACATTTCTATGTGTATCCAAGCTGTACGCAAAGTTATATATGTACATACAGAAACTATCAATTGAACGCAAAATTATATATTTGCATACTAAAATTGCCAAATGTACGCGAAATTATATATATTTGCACACTAAAATTGCCAAATATACGCGAAAATTATACATTGGCATACTAAAATTGCCAAATGTACGCGAAATTATATATATTTGCACACTAAAATTGCCAAATATACGCGAAAATTATACATTGGCATACTAAAATTGCCAAATGTACGCGAAATTATATATATTTGCACACTAAAATTGCCAAATATACGCGAAAATTATACATTGGCATACTAAAATTGCCAAATGCACGCGAAATTATATATTTGCACACTAAAATTGCCAAATATACGCGAAAATTATATATTTGCACACTCAAATTGCCAAATGTACGCAAAAATTATATATTTGCATACTGAAATTGTCAATTGAACGCAATTACACGCGAAATTGTAAATTTGCACACTAAAATTGTCATTTATGTTCAATTTGCACGCAAAATTGAACATTAAATGCCAAAATTGCACACTATTTGCCAAATTGTATGTTGTACATAAAAATGGAAAATTGTACCCAAAATTGATGTTACATAAGCAAATAAGCTATGGTATGGTAAGATATAGAAACTCGGAAATGTACTTATACCCAGGAGAAAAATTGTATATACTGACAAAGCTCTACCACAAAAATTGCATTTGAAGCACTCCCCATTACTTCAAAATCCTCTTACAAAACAGTATATAACTCCAAAATAAGGTAAAAATTGTATAAATTGTACATTCCCTCGGCGAAATGACGGAGTTTCGCATTCTTTCGGGGGAGAGGGAGTATTCTATCATATACCATTTTATTGTTCCATAAATTCTAACATATTTTGTATTAATCAAAGAAATATCTATGAAATTAATACATAGGTTGGTTCTAAGAGCTATAAGAGCGCTCAAAACTTTACATAAGAGCGTTCATGCCCCACTGCACACCAGCCAGGTCAGTTACATACACTCTCTGACATCAAAGGCTCCGACCTAATGGTTCACTGCACAATATAATAAAAATGAGGGTCTCAGTGTGCGACCTCATGGTTCAATGCACAAATTAATAACTTGTAAGTGAATGCAACCGGCCGTCACGGGTGCCTGAGCACCGCTGACGCCGTCATGAGTGTCTGAGCACTCTAAGGACTGAACAATGGGTTACATAAGCACGACGCCATAACCTTCCGGTCGCTCTAGCGTCGCTCCTGAGCGACCTAGGTCAAATATCAAAAATTCTATGGAAAGCCCATAATTAGACGGTCAGAATGAGCCCAAGATCAAGGCTGAACTCCCAGTATTAAGGAAGTTACGCCATGGAGACTGAATCGACCTCCGAGTGAGCTACAGACAAACCGGCGGGAGTTACGCGCCTATCCAGCGGGCATTATAATCTTGGCACATTCAGCTCCGCGCATGCCCAAAATGGCGGTTATACAAGCATAAACGGCCGAGATATGAGGGTCTAAAGATGCAGAACCGACCGAGACAATGGGGGCCATAGCGGCGTCCATGGGGGTCCTTTGTCCCCCTGTGACACTTGAAAGGGTCCCCTCAAACAATTGTAGAGTTAGGCAGATGCTGCTGGCTCCAGTCAGTCTGGAGGTGCTTTTCCAAGATTTGCTACAAATAGCCTGTCTGCACCTCCAGGAAGACACATCACCAAGAACCGCTCTAGAGGTAACATCTCCAGTCATCTCCTGCTACCTGCTACACCACTGCACTATGGTGAAACTATGCTAGACAGGCATTGGTTTCCTACCATTAGTGGCCAGAGGCTATCTTCTTCAAGACTTCCACCAGAGGGTAAAGTTACTCATTATTACATTATTCCTCTAAGCAGCAGGTCAGGAGCTAGGTGTGGGAACCCACCTAGAAGTATGCTGGACACTGTATTATTAATACCTCACAGGTGGAGTGGAACTGAACATTATACTTTATAAATTACTGTATGTTTACTGTATGTGCAAATTACCTACATACTAACTACTGTATGATTGATATTTCTTACATGTTGCCTAAAGCTGAATAAACCAGTGACAACTGGAAATAACACTATTTATAAGAGCCTTGAGATAATTACACTATAAACCACTAGTCTTATGATATTTCTCATATGACAACTTGATCATGCCAATCACTAGTATGACAATCTACACTCAATAATCTCCTGTATTCCCCAACAGGAACCAGGATCCATAAGTCATAACAAACACACTTCCTCCATGACACTCTGTGACATAAGGTACACGGATGTAATAACATTCCAACCTTATCTACATCCACACAGCCCAACTGGAGGAAGTGCGATCCACCTGTGGTGCCATATTTGGAATGAGAGGATATTTCACAATCTCCTCTCAATTCTCGTTAATATAATCTACCCACAGGTGGCACTCTCTCTTTATGACACATGTCACTATCCTATTGGGCCACATGTATAGAACATTTCATGACACTGTGAGCTGCTCAGGCCCTTAATATATAAGGCAGCTTGAGCAGCTCCTATTTATCTTTTCTAAGCTCATCTCTCCCAACTTACACCTTACACCTATACCTAGAACCTACAACAGGTTGAGCTATAGGATCAGGGGCAGAGCTTGGATATTGGCGAGTGTTATCATTGTTACCATCTTTATGAAACACTCATGTCAGCTATGCAATAAAAGGATCAAATGAACTTCTCTGGATTCCGTGTATAATCACTTCACCACTTGTAATGGTCCGTTGACACGATGGTGGATGAACCCTCCAAGATTATCCCACTACCAACCTCTCAGTAACCATGAGCGATAGTGAGACATCACCCAAGGAGCCAGTTTCAGAACAACGCATCTTTACATCACCTGGGCTAGACGCGCCCAATCACCCCACTAGTGCTACTACACATCACTTCCAGAGGCAAATTTCATCACCTGCAGCCTTCAAAATGATCCAATTATATCCACCCTACAAACCAAGGAACACCACCCCTGGTAGGAGCTATACAGCGCCACACTCTGACACCGACAGCGACAGCCCCAGGAACAGTCACAATGATTAGGATTCAGGGACGGAACTATGGCACCTATAGTCACCGCCCCCCCCCAAACCCTAAAGGAACCTACCACATGACCGCCCACCACTACTCCTGCTCCTACCACTGAAGCAGAAGCTAACTCTCAATTGACTCTCACACCTCCAGGACTCTTGCACTGACGATGAAGAGCACAGCCAGGATACCTTGATTCTGAAGCCTAGAAAGTCTGGTCAATATGGACAGCAAGGTAAGGCCATTTTCGTTGATACAGAATTGACTAAGAGTGCAGTATCTGTTAACATGGACAATCACTTGTATAGAGCTCTTGTTGATTATGGCGCCTCCCTGTTTTTATTAAAAAGAAATGGTTAATAGAATAGCAAGCACACATTTTGAAATATGTTAGGAACCTTAGACTCACAGTGTTACTAGCTGATAAGACCCCTTTTCCTCCAAAACATCCTACAATGTCTATAGTCAGAGTATAGACCCCCCCCCCCTCGAGAGTATTCATTAGAACCACCAAATTCACCTTTTTTATGTTTTATTTTTCCACAAATTCCAATTATCTCCTCCAACATATCAAAACCTTAGTACCACAACTAAGTGGGTGACATTGCCAAAAATTTTATTTAATTTTCTAAAGGCTCAGGCAGCCGTAAACTGGATGATCTGGTTGGCACGCCACATAAATTACCCACGGTCACAGCGTACGCTCGGTTTGTGTCCCATTAAATTGGGGCATGCATGCGCCGGTTTGTTACAAGCTCAGGGCTCCTCTATACCCTAAGGTATTACCAAATGACAGCCTACTGTAGGAGAGCAGCTCTCTTGCATCCTGATCCATGTTTATACCTCTGTTCACCATTGGTACTGGAATGTTTGGTGAGACACTTAATCAAATATAATTCGGCATGGTTCCCTGCTGTGTTAACACAACAGGAACAAGTGCACACCGCCATTACCCCCCCCCCAATTATACTACAATATTCAGATCATCCTATGATCATCCGAACCTCCGCAAAGCTCCCTTAAATTTGCATATAATGTGCAGTATATGCAAACCAACCAAAAGCTAGGCCCCGCGCCATATATGGGTGAGACATACCTCATCGGGAAGCATGTAATGAGGAATTAGCAAACCTCATGAAATGCTTATAAGCCTCACACCACCCCCATCTTATCCACTTCCAAAACAATACACCAAACTTACCAAACCCAGTCACCATATGGAGGAAGTATCCGGAGACCACAGGGCCAAATGCCGAGGCTGCCATGCAACCAGCCCAGGTAGGTTTTGTATTATGTGTCCATTAGTAGAGTCATCAATCGTTCTAGCATGACAATGACGGATTATGCCATCATGTTACCCAGATACCCATTACATGCCAATGGTAGTGTGCGCCCAGAGTGCTTTGTAAAATGTGATAGTTGAATTCGCAGTCCACTTCATGCCTTTCTATGACGACCTGACCACTTTAGATCTTACTTATCAACCTTTTGGCAACACCCCACCCACCCCACCCACCCCACAAACAACCCATCCTACCTCAGATTACCCATTTATTTCATACTAATTTTTAAGCCTTAAGGCACCAAAGTCATATGGACTCAACCCAGGGTGGCCCATCCATAGCCTTCTAGGCCCACATGGCGATAGGAGCAAGGCCATGGATCTGTTTGGCAAGCCGTCAATCTAAAAAGTTTGAATTTGTTCATTGTTATCAAGCCAAACACCCCCACCACTGTATTGAACCATCTTAGCTCACTAGTCACTAAACCTCTTACAAAAGAGTCAGGGTAAAAATACATCAGTTACTAGCCATATATTAACCTAACAATCTAGTCTATTTTAGAAATTACGCCTACCAGTGTCCCATTAGCAACACACCCCAAACAACCAGACCCCCCAAAATTTTGTATAAAATTTTTCATTTTTCCAACCCAAAATTCCCGAAATACACTGTGCCTCACACCCCACCTTTTTCTCTCACACAAAACCAAGCCCCCCCCCTCCCCCACTCAACCACCCAAGCCCTCTTTCTCCCCAAATCATAATTCGTATGGATCACTATTGCAGTAGAGTACATGTGCACTGGCGAAATCAAAACAAACCGTTTTCGTCAGTATACCCGTAACCATAACAACGGGGGAATCACCCACTCTATTTATAGAACAGGTGTCCCCACGCTGTGATAGTGAATGCTCGGCGAGTCTAGCCATGGCATCGTCCCCCGATCCAGGAGAGCATACCAGATAGAAAGCTTAGGCCCAAACGGCGGCAAAGCAAATCGAGCCCACAAAGTTGGCTCCGCTGAACCCCAAGAAGCCCAGCACCCCAACTATCTATATATGTTTAAACTCAACCTGGCTGAGAGGGCCCCATACATAGTCAATGGTAGGTAAAACTTCGAATCACCATTCCAACATGGCCGGCTTCGGTTCATGATGGAAACCACCGTCCCACCTCACTAACTACCGGCCACCCCCACAATCATATAACTTGGAACCGTCCCAAGGCTATACCCAAATGTCAGTAGCGTTTGGAAGATACCATCACACTTATGTGGGGATGGCAGGTACCCCTTACACATATGCCGCAAAGACGCTTATGTGGGGATCGCCCCCCCATCTAGCCCACCCTTCACCCCCGCCCCCCCACCCCAAACTGAACCCCCCAGCCTCCGCAAGACGCCCAAAGCACATCCATACACAGCCATCATCAAACATAACGAGCTAAACAACATCATAGCCACAGCTAAGCCTAACTAACACAATAGATCGGCCTACACTAATGTTCATCAGTATTGGCACAGGCTGCAGCGTCTGGTCCGACAACTTTCGCGCCATACACGGCAGCCCGGCGCCATCTTGGTTTCGTTTTAATTACCGAAACTGACGGACGTCACGACCGTCACCATGACTACCATCGGTCATGTGACACACACACGTGGCATCTCTACCACAACAACAACATTAGCACATGTTCAAAATTTAACTTGCTCAGATCGAACTGACCTCAGTACCCATTGGGCATCCCGCCCGGAGGGATAATGACCCACTGGATCTATGTGATGCTGAAATACAATCCAAGAAGCGAATTAGACCAAAATGCCCCACGTCTTGACCCTCAAAATTGTCAAAAATTCAGGTATCG
Organism: Acholoe squamosa; assembly: GCA_949317995.1. NCBI lineage: Eukaryota > Metazoa > Annelida > Polychaeta > Phyllodocida > Polynoidae > Acholoe > Acholoe squamosa. The sequence continues at coordinate 67,481,129 of OX439046.1, read as the reverse complement.
CCTATTTGTAAATCAGAATGTACTTACAATCCGCCCGACATGGTGATCGTGAGGTGGAGTTGGGTCCCATTAGGCATAATGAGGTGCACCTCATACACCTCCATGGCGGCGATTACGTAACATTATGACATCACAGATGGACGAGTCCCCTTTTTATAGCACCCCGGATCAAAAATTTAGCGACACAGGAAAGAAATTTTTTTTTTCCGCCCCAAATTTTCCTTAAACCAACATCAACATAATTCCTTTTCAAGATACTTGAGACAGGTAGGAGTCGACCTGAGCAGGTCATACCTGTATTTAATCCCATAACTTATCTGATTTTTCGCCATTACGGTGCAGCGCCAGCTCGCTACTACCACCTGGTGGAATTTAGATAAACTAACCATAGCGTCCCTGGATACAGGACCCGCGCTAAGCCAAATGAATCAATTGAGCTCTGTACTTAGGTTTTGTACGTTGACAAAATGATATTGATCTCACATCCTTTTTCTGTATTGACCGTGGCCTGTCTGCAACCCATAACAGACAAACTATAGGTCGATGAATTGTCTCCTCTTCCTGCTGTTTCCTCAACAGGCCTACCACCAACACAGCATCGTTTCCTTCAGCGCCAGAGGCCAAACCCAAGGAGAAAGGACCAGTACCATCAAGTCCAGAGACAACCAACACCGAAACAACATGGCAACTTATAACCCAATAGCTTCCTCGCCATGGAACTTTTCAGGCCACAAATGACAATATCACCATAAGGAACATCAGAACCTACTTCCCAGCAGTATACACCCAAATTGACACTACAGGAGACACAAACAGACACTTTTCAAAACAAATTTTTGTATAACCATATTTTAAATCCAAATCGCTGAGACAAATTGTGACGTTAATTTATGATTTTTGATAAATTTTATGAGAGACACACCAAAATACCCTTCTGGCTTGCCTCTCTAGGGGCTATAAAATTCATCACCTTTACCACTGTTTTTCAAGCTCAACTATGACATGTATTTATGAGTTTTAGTCAAATTAGTTATCGATAAACAACAGGTTGTATATATCCCATTTTTGTATATTTTCGTGAAAATTTGCCATGTTTCTAGTCAACAGTAACACTGAATACCACCTTGACTTGTGCGTTATACCCGACTATGTAGCAGACCCTACACAACTTCAGTTATAAGCCTTGGTAATGTGGAGCCAAAAACTCATCACCATTGTGTTGATTATTGGCCCCACAATACCAAGAATCACCTAACTTGGTTAACTTTCATCTGGATATATCTCATTGCATATAAATGTATAAAACCAAACATGTTATCAAACCAAGAAAATTTTCATTTTCCCACAATAACAAACCGGTACATATATATTTTAAGCATTGTACATGTCCCTGCATTTATAACCTGTACATAGATTAAGTCACTTGATCCACACAAACCGTATTTTTGTAATTCCATAAAGGAACTATTTTATTTTTATACCGCATATAATGTCAAACTCATCAGGTTTTCACAAAACCCTGTATTTGTATCATAATACCCATAATTGTCAATGGACTTGGCAAAGCGTTATTTTTCTGCTTGTTTTTCTCCCTTTACACTCGTGCAGAGACGAGTAGGAATGTGGGGATTTGTCAATGGACCATTCTGGGTATTATCATTATTTTTCATATTTACTAAATTCTTCGCCATATAAAGCCTAAGCTCTGCCCATGATCTACACTCAATAATCTCCTGTATTCCCCAACAGGAACCAGGATCCATAAGTCATAACAAACACACTTCCTCCATGATATTCTGTGACATAAGGTACACGGATGTAATAACATTCCAACCTTATCTACATCCACACAGCCCAACTGGAGGAAGTGCGATCCACCTGTGGTGCCATATTTGGAATGAGAGGATATTTCACAATCTCCTCTCAATTCTCATTAATATAATCTACCCACAGGTGGCACTCTCTCTTTATGACACATGTGTAGGGGCCGGCATCATTGTATATATATTAGTGCCGTTCATCCGAGAGACGTGTTCGTGTGGTGCTTGTTCCTTCTATGCTAGCTAGGTGTCGCTTTGCGATACCTCGTTGGTACAAGAGGGGGCAGCACCATGCCTCGCGTCCAGCTCCTACTAAGGAGCCGGACGAGCGGCAGAAGGGGACTGGACATGGTCCAGTCCAGACGCTAATACTTTGTCATCAGAGAGATTGAATAAAGTCCTACCCGAGAGGTAGGGGTTTCTGGGGCTTTGCCCAACCCGAACTACTCGTGTTGTGTTGGTACATCTAGTGGTAAGCGAGCCAAAGAGCCACCCAACATATAAGTCAATACGAACCATTACACTGGTGCCGTGACCAGTCGGTTCGGGGGTGGTGCGCGGCCACATTGGCCGAAAGCCTCGGGAAACCCGAAGCGGATCCCCCCAGCCCTGGGCTAGAGGGATTCGAAGAGGATGATTACACATCCCAGCATCTGTTGTTAGACTGGAAACCCGGTCAACAACAAATGTTTAACCAGGAGGGTGTACGAAATATTTTTTCTACACCCGACCTTAGGGACAATGCCACCAGAGATGGCATCGTAAAATTGTATCCGGCTACACCCCAGACAGGAGTACCGGATACCGGATTGTTCAGGGGAGTGTTAAGACCCCCAACTTTAGACTTGAGCGATTGGTCCCAAGTTATAACTAGTAGACGCCAGCTAGGTCCTATGGTACCAACAGGCTCGGCTAGCGGCTTGGGTACACCAATTGCACAAAGCCCTATGCAGCGTACTGCAACCCCCCAGGGTTCAGCACCCGGTGGTGGAACCGAAGTAGCCCCACTAATGACATCGTCGGATCATGACAGCGACGATGGTAAAACCAAAAGGGACGCAATAGTCCCAGACGCGAAATCAAGAGATAAGCCTAGTGGTATCGGACCGAAAAGCTCGGAAAGGCATCACCTAGGCCGATCTCTAGACGAAGGCTTGTCTGACTCCATGTTTTACCCTGGAGGCAATCGCAAGTCTATCTACGGACGTCGGATGGGTCCCGGGTATAAAAATACTCAGGCCTATTTGAAAGCCAAGGAACAGGTAGAGTTACAGGCAAAGAGGCAACATGAACAATTCATGTTAGCCCAATCCAAAATAGAGGAGGAAGCTAAGTCCCGGATCGGAAAATTACGATCCGTGGAGCAGGAGGCGATTCTAAAAGAATCCGACCTCAAATATCGTCTATCCTCCGTATCCCATCGGTTGGAGCGGAAGGAAAGAGACGCACAGGAAAAAGAAAAGAGGCTGGCTGAGTTGGAAATCGAGGAAGCCAATAAACTTAGAGCAATCGACAAGGCTAGAGCCGAGGAGGTTGCTAAGGCTCGGGATGTAAATAAATTACAAACTGAGTTGCACGCAATGGAGGAGAAGCTTAAGAAACTTCAACTCCGGAAAGCTGAGACAGAAGCCAAGATGGTCTCGGAACAAGCCGAGATTAGGAAGGAGACTACTGAATATAACAGGTCTCAGAAAGAGAAGGGTGAAAAGTACCGCCTACTTAAGGATACTTTTAAGCGAGAGGCAATGATCGCCCAAGAAGAAAGAAACCGAGCTGTGACTGAAAATGAAAAGATTCGATCCGAAATCTTGGCAGAAAACGCACAGCTTAGGGAGGAACAGCGAAACCTGACTACAGACGTAGCTACCCTCACAATAAATAAGTCCACTATGGAGAGTTATTTACAGGAGCAAGAGGAAACACATGCCCCTCCGGCGAGTAGGGTGATAAACCCGAACTCGACGTTCGTGAAACAGGGCGACCCGGTCTCCTGTTCTACACCGAAGAATCCGCAGTATAATCCTTTTGTAAATGATAATGCTTCGCGGAACGTAGATCAAGGGGGTGTTTACATCAGAACCCAGGATAAGCATGGCCGAACTAGTAGAGTCCGGATAAGTGAGGTGCCCATAGTCCACAACCTGGACCCGGACTATACCCCTAGAGAGGCTTCCGACAGTAGTGCGGAGACCAGTGGGTTCCACATTCATGTGGATCCTAGTAACGACCCGGGGCTGGGTGCTGGTAATGACAACACCCAACCGAATCCATCAAACGATGGCGGCCAGTCAACGGGAAACCAGCCATCCGATGGCGGGTACCAAGGCGCGCAAGGGGGGGGCGCTACTTCGGGTGCCACAAGCCATAGTGGTACCTCGGGTACCGGCCCCAACCAAGGTAGTGCGAGTTATACGAACCACGGTGGTACACAGTGGACGTATACTCAACCTCCACCACCGCCTCCACCTGGCAATTCTAGCTTCGGTGGTATAGGGGGCAATCGGACCTTGAATGAAACCAAGGCGATTGAATGGAGCAAACAGCAATGCACTAGATTGATGTATGCTCCCAATTCTGCCCGAAGGGTAGCCGTTATTCCTAAAGAATATGACGGTACTCGACCATGGAAAGAGTGGTTTGAAGATTTCATCGATGTGATGAACTGTAATGGATGGACCCCATACGAGGCCAAGCCACATCTGGTGAGATGTCTGAAAGGCGGGCCGGGTCGCATGGCTGTAGAGCAATGGCGAACCTGGTACGGCCTCGTTGGGAGTTTTGAGCAGTTAGTAGAAACTGCTAGTGGACTGTTATGTAATATGGTCAAGGAAGACCCGATGGTCCGTTTTAAGAAACGCACACAGAAGCCGAATGAAGCTTTCAGAGCATACGGTATGGAACTCCATGCCCTGCTAAGTAAGGCCAGACCGGGTACTGAAAACCAGGACTGGTATATGGACGATTTGATCACTCAATTCGTCAAGGGTCTAAGAGACCGAGATGAACAAATAGCAGCGAGGGACGCCTGGAAGGAGGGCATAACACTACACGGCATTTTTAATGGTATAGATATGGCCGTGAAGAAGCGAGCTATGTTAGCTGGGGACATACCTAATGCCAGCGGCTTGGTACCCCTAGCATCGGTGACCCAGCAGTCGGAGGTCAATACTCCATCAGACGACTTCGAATTGATTGATATCGAACAGGAAGACGGCACCTTCTGTTCGATGCAATTAAGGAAGAATACTTCAGGTAGGAAGTATATTCCCAGGAAATCTTTCAATAAACAAAGGGACTCTAGACCTCCATCCGAGGTCAAGAGTGACCCGAAGGCTGTCGATAAGGCGGTCAAGTCCATTGTAAGCACTGACAAAGTGAAGATTCAGTCCCCGGACATGACCAAACTTCTGGAAGACATGTGTAAGAAAATTACAGATGCCATCCAAGCCAATCGGCAAAGACCCCGGGTGGATCGCCGAACGGTTAAGTGTTTCAGGTGCCAGCGCATGGGACACTACTCATCTGAATGTACCGCTACTAAGCCGGTAATGGCTGCCTTCTATGAAGCCGAAGACGACGGCGTAGAAAGGGAGAATGCTAGGGATTCCACAGATGTGGAAAACTAGTGGGGGTTGTGTCAACGGCATCTGACATGGCCCCGAGTGGGAACGAATGCCAAAATGCTACCGGGGGTATCCCGGTGGAAGATTTCGAGTCAATTACACCTGGAGGCCGGGTGGCTGAGGGTGCGCACCCCTGCACCTCGGCCGGGGCCAGGGACCCTAGTGTTGATATGTGCAGGAGTGATCATATGGAGGCGAGTGGCCGCACTAGGGGAGAGGAAGGATGGATCAAAGAGTTGATTCGAGTGTGTGGGACACACCTTCCCCCAAGTCATCCGTGTCTGGAATTCCTGAGAGGACTCGGGTTGAATCTTGGTGATTCGGGAGACTTTCACCAGTTTACCAGTAACCCCTCGCCTTTAGGGGGGAGACGGTGGTATGTACCCATATCTGTGGAAGGCCGGGTAGGGGAATTCTTGGTGGATACTGGAGCTAGTCATTCATGTGTGTCCAAAAGATTCTTCGATTCGGTGGCCGGCAGCCATGAGAACCTCAAAACGGGGGTAAATGCTTGCACGGCCGACGGAAGCAGTATGCGTACATTTGGTAGGACGTTTATGCCTATCCATATAGGAGGCAAAGAGTTTGTTCTTTCGCCAACTATAGCAGAGGTTAGTGATGACGGAATCCTCGGATTGGATTTTGCAAGCTTATACGGGGCCGTCTTGGACCCGAGGGACGGTATGATGAGTATACGGAACCCGTATGGCTTGCATGTCCAATGCGTATTGAGACAGGTGTCTTCGGTCGCAGCAGTGGTACATACGGTGAAGATCCCACCGGGTACCACTTGCGATGTCCTTTGTGGCGGATCCATGGCTCAGAGGAATGAAGCTGGAGTCTACGAACCCGACACGGTGTATTTGTCAAGCATCGGGTTAGACTCAGTGGATACATTAGTGGCTAATGCAGCTTGGTCCGTATTACCCATAACTAACCGAAGTGGTTCAGTGGTTTATTTGAGGCGAGGCGACAGTGTTGGAAGGATGAGTTCGGTAGAACATGTCGCCGAGGCTAAATTTAACAAACCTCTAAACCCAGTTAGTCAGCATCCTATGGATGAAGAATTCCAAAAGCTGATTGATCAGTCAGATTTAAAGAATACGGACGATAAGGATTGCCTAGCGAGACTTCTACAAAAGTACGAAGGTGCTTTTGGTAGGGAAGGAGGCCCGGTGGGTAGATCCGATAAGGTGTTGCACACCATAGATGTGGGCAGCGAGAAACCTTTTAAAATCCCGTATCGTAGACTTCCCCTTAAAAAGAAGTTAATCTGTGAAGAGCAAATACAGAAACAGTTGGACCTAGGGGTAATCGTGCCTAGCTCGAGTCCCTGGTCCAGCCCTGTTTGTATGACTACTAAGAAAGACGGTACAATCCGCTTTTGTGTCGACTACCGGAAATTGAACGGTATAACAAAGAAGAACTCGTATCCTTTACCAAGGATAGACGAGACTTTAGATAGCTTGGGCGGAAACCAATGGTTCTGTACCTTGGATTTACAGTCCGGATATTGGCAAATACCAATGCACCCCAAAGACAAGGAGAAGACAGCATTCTCCAGTCATATGGGGCTGTTTGAGTATAATGTCCTACCCTTCGGATTGTGTAACGCCCCCGCTACATTCGAGGCCATGATGGAATCCTTACTGAGTGACCTTTTGTGGAAGAAATGCCTGGTTTACTTGGATGATGTGGTCGTGTTCGGCAAGTCATTCAAGGAATGCCTGGCAAATCTGCAACTAGTCCTCGACCGGATACTATCAAACGGTCTTAAACTTAAACCCAAGAAATGTAATTTGTTTAAGAAAACCATTACATACTTGGGAAGGATCATTACTCCTAACGGGGTAAGAGCGGATCCGGAAAAATTAGAAGCTGTAGAAAATTGGGAAAGACCCACGAGTGCTAAGGAGGTGAGATCATTTTTAGGATTTTGTTCCTATTATCGTGATTTCATACCGAATTACTCTCGTGTCAGCTTCCCCATGCAGTGCTTAGCTCACTGGACCCCGGGTAGGGCACGGGACCCATTCCCATGGACCAGCGAGCAAGAAGAGTCTTTTAATAAAATAAAAGATTTATTTAGGAATACACCCGTGTTGAAATATCCCACTCCCGAGGGACATTTCATCTTAGACACCGATGCGAGCAATGATGCGATTGGGGCAGCTCTCTCTCAGGTCCAAGAGGGAGTCGAAGTGCCAATAGCATTTGCTAGCAACACGTTAAGCAAGACACAGCGAAATTATTGTACCACCAAGCGAGAACTCCTCGCTGTGGTGGTGTATACGAAGAAGTTTAAGCATTTCCTTTGGGGAAGTGACTTTACTTTAAGAACGGACCATTCGTCTCTTAGGTGGCTCCTTAACTTCAAGGACGCCGAGGGGATGATTGGACGTTGGTTAGCTCACCTATCCGAATTCGGATTAGAGCATAAACAAATAGAGCACCGACCCGGTGCTAAACACATCAATGCGGATGCCTTGTCAAGACGGCCTATCCGAAGGTGCCAAAATGCCACATGTGAAGACTGCGGGGCCCACAATGCTGTGGTAGCCGGGTTGGTATTTAATTATACCACCCCCCGTATCCCCTGGGAGGAGGCTGTATGCAGCTATCTCGATTGGTCCCCGGAGACCATCAAGAAGTTTCAACAGTCAGACCCCACCACTGCGCGCATAATGGAATACCTACGGTCAGGCATTAAACCGGCAAGGCCTCTAGTTTCCCTGGAGGATAGGGAAGCGAGGCGGTTGCTGGCTCAATGGGCCGAGCTAGAGATCCGAGACGGCATACTATGTAGGTGGAAGACAACTCCCACCAACGGTAGGCTGTTGCAAATAGTGATACCCGCCCCGATGAGGAGGGATATCATGTATTATTGCCATGGCCACCAAACGAGTGGCCATTTCGGTAAGAGAAGGTCGATAGAGCGTCTACAAAGGCGTTACTACTGGCCCGGTATGAGAGGCGACCTGCTCCGGTGGATCGCCACTTGCCCGGATTGTTGTAAAAACAAACCGGGACCCGGCCTGGGTAAGCAACCCTTATCACAGGAATTGTTTGGTGTCAGATTTGCTCGAATAGCGATAGACATCATCAGTGGGATTAAAACGACGCCGCGAGACAATACTTGTATGATGGTCGTAACTGACTATTATACTAAGTACACTCGGGTGTTCCCCCTTCCCAACCACAAAGCCGCCACATGCGCGGAGGCATTTGTGAAAGGCTGGGTGCTGCATTTGGGTGTTCCCCTTATGATGCACAGTGACCAGGGAAGGGAGTTCGAGTCAGAACTTTGGCAGGAAATGTGCCATTACCTAGCCATTTGTAAGACCCGAACAAACCCGTACCGACCACAGTCGGATGGGCAGGTAGAACGCTTCAATAGAACCCTCATACAAGTACTAAAGCCCCTGGTTAATACCCACCAGGATGACTGGGATGAACAGTGCGAGTTTGTAGTACATGCCTACAACAACACTGTCCATTCATCAACTAACTGCACCCCAAACATGCTAGTGTTCGGCGAGGACATCATAATGCCCGCCGACTTAGTGTATGGAGTGGTTGGAATAGACCCGGAGGCGCCCTGCACGGTGCTGTTTGTAGAGTCATTAAGGGACCGGTTCAAACAGGCATACGAGGCCGTTCGGAAAGAACTGCTGAAGAGTGCGAAGTGGCAGAAGGTGGGCTATGACACCAATGCTAAACGAATTCGTTTTAATGTTGGGGACAAAGTACTAAGGTACTACGAGCCGCTGGATAAGCTGAAGCTCGTAACGCCTTGGGAAGGTCCATTTAAAATCGTTCGCGTCATCTCCGAGTCCACGGTGATGATAGAGGACTGCCTGACGGGTAGGAAATGGAAGACAAATGTCGGAAAACTTCGGCCCTGGAAGGGGCGCGAAGAGGCGGAGAGGGAGTTCGGTTACAAACCACCTGAATCTGTCCCTAGCGGACCGAGCGTGGTAGTACCGACGAAACGCCCTAGAGGCCGGCCGAGAAAGACGCCGGGAGACGAGGTTATAGTAAAAAAGAAGACGAAGGCCAGGAAACGACCTAATCGTAAGAAATGGAAGAAAGTCTCGCTGAGTGAAGGCATTACGTATGGGAAGGGTCCCGCTCTGACCAAGCGAGATCCAGAAAAGGCCGTACGTAAAGCCGGGAAAAATAAAATGCTAACCGAAGGCGTTAGACGCAGCCCCCGGTTGAGGTCTGCTGTAACCTAACTCAGTACACAACGAGCTGCTGCGTGTTGTCCGCCATAAGCAGGCAACATACGTTCCACGGCCTGAGATGTCGAACGCGCCCTCCCCGGGTGGCTGTATCCCGTGAGTGGCGGTCGGATTAACCGGTACATTCGCTTTGAAGCGTTGTATACACCGCTAAGCTCCAGACGATAGCACTCGGGTAGTAGGCCGCGTCTCACATGTCGAGTCGAATGTCGGTTCGGATCTAGTTCCCTAGGTGGCGCTGCTGGTGTGGCGGGAAAGCGCGGAACTAGGTCACCGGATAGCCATGGCGGGATCTCGCGAGACGAGAGGTCTGACGTCATACTGGTCATAACTAGAGCGGACTCGTGGTGGTTAGACGCCACCCGTTTTTGCTCTAGTTATTTGTCGGCGGTTATACAGCCTGTAGCTGTCGTGTTAGCCTAGCTAACCCCCCCAAAAAGCCTTTCTGTTGGACGAATCCTTCGGGAGGAGTCCAACAAAACTTGCCAATTAATTTTGGAAGTCGAACCCGGTGCCATGGCACAGGGAACGATTGACGCTGCGCGTCAAACAGCCAACATTCCGTTGGAACAAGACGAGGACCCGAAGGTCCCGTCTCGGGTCGAGGAATCTATGGATTCTTCGACAGAGGAGGCCGCCCGGACGCTCACGGCTATGGCCGAGGTAACCGACCGGGAGAGGATGCCACCTCCACCCCCGCCACGCCCGGAGCGCCCGTCAACAACAGACGCTTCGGGTAGCAAAGTGGATGTCCTGGACATTCCAATGTATCCTCCGGGATTCAGGACGCCGATCAGACGTCTAGCACACGTCGATCGCCAGGAAGGTATCGTGTATACCTCCTGGGGTACGTACATCCCTATGCACGCCTCCATGTTCGGATGCGGGCCCATGGCGGTGGAGCAGGGCGTGCCCGAGCCCATACCAGATGAACTCAAAACTATGGTAATGGACTCGTGTAGTGACGAGCTGGCTGACAACATGCCAGTTTCTTGGCTCCGCAACTACCTAAAGTTGGCGGAGAATATGGCGACTAACGAGAATTTAGCTCGAGCCGTCTTGATCTCTGCGGGCATCATCCAGAAGGCCACGGAGTTAAGGGAGTCCGAATCCGACATGGATACAGACTCCACGGTAACCTTGTCGTCGGTGGAAACCGACCGGGTCAAGCGATTGACCCGTAAACCTGCACCCAAGGGTCCTCTCACTGAGAGCGACCTGGAGGCTGAAGATGTCCGCATCGCCGTCGAGAGGTCCACGACCGAGACCGACCCAGCTGCCGACATCCCAGAGGCACCTGGCGAGATCTCTGAAGAGGACATCTCACGCCAGCAGGCTGCTGTAGAGGCAAAGCGAATCGAGCTTGCCAAGCAGCAGAAGGAGCTCACCGCAGCTCGCCGGGCCCATCGCAAGCAGCAGGCCCAACGAAAAACAGAGGTCTCTTCCGACTCTGACTCCCCAGTCAGCGGAAGGAGGAGCCCTCGGACAGGGGACAGGAGCCGACGCGAGTCGGATTCCAGTCCCGAAGTTCCGGCCCAACCGACTAAGGTTGTGCGCCGGAAGAAGAAGAATGGAGCGAAAGCGTCTCCGGTAGAGCCCACGCCCCCCACCAAGCCGAGGGGTAAGGGCAAACCGAAGACGCCCGCTCCCACCACTACAACCACCACGGTAGCCACCTCGGTTACTGCATCTTCTGCAGCCAGCACGTCGGGTGCAAAGACGAAGTCCCCTACCAAGGCTCCGACTGGTACTACCACCTCCAGCCGAGCCGGCCGTAGGGGAGCCGACATATACACGGACAGCGAGGAAAGCGAAAGCGATCCAGAGCTGCCCGAGTCTGCCAAATCTGATTTGGAGTCCGTGACAACGTGGGAAGAAATGACCACGGATGTTCCCAAGGACGACAATCAGAAGTGGATGTGGAAGAATGCAGCCGAGGGGTTCAAGGAACGGACTCCCCGCTGCTTCGCGGACTGTGCTTACGACACAGTCCATTATATGTGTCCGAACGCCGTCAATAAGGACGGTGACAGCGATGACGAGGAGTGGATGAAGTCCGGCCCCTCAGATACGCCAGTAGGCAAGTTCTACCTGATTTGGATTGACCAGCTCAAGTCCAAATTAGGCTCGACCTACAGCTACGAGGCCCGGACGAAAGTCCAGTGGGCAATGACCCAATGGGGACCAACCGGCAACCGCCGAAGGTGCCCGTTTGAGTCTTGCCAGCTGTCTCTCACGGGTGAGAAGATGTTCGAGACGAAGCCCCGCTTCGCTCGACACATCGTTGAATTTCATATGCATCACAAGCCTGTGATGATGTGTGTGCTCGGGGACCGCCCGAGTAAACATTGTGATGGCTCGTTCAGCACTCACCGGCGCCGAGACATGGCTCTGCATTTGCAGAAGGCCCATGGCATCGGCCTGGAGAAGACCAGGAAACGAGCCATCAAGTGCTTCAGCGAGCTCCTTGCAAATTGGTCCGCGCTGAGCATCAAGGAAGTGAAAGAGCAGGCATTCGAGACCGGATTCTGCTCGTGGAAGAGCGGCAACTTGCTGACTTACTTCCAGACGAACTCCTCGTCCACAAAATTCGGGATGCCCAGCGAGGTGCACCTGAAGGTGAAAAAGTGGCGAGGAGACGACAAGCGAGAGAAGGCCAAAGCCCGCTCTAAAGGTCCAAACGGAGGCACAGTCACGACTACTGCTTCCAAGAGGACCCGAGCAGACCGGTCCGTGAGCCCTTCGGGTGGCAAGGACCAGCCCAGACCAGCCAATCCAGCTGATCGTCGCGAGTCGGGACAACAGGTCTCGGCTCTGGAGATGCCTGGCAACCAGGCCCGCAGGTCGGGTAGCCAGGCGACCGCATCGGCGACTCCAGCCACCTCCACACCTGCACCCGCGGAACAACTCCCGGGCGAAGCCTCTGGCGGCCAGGATGATGGGGGCGAAATGCTCGCTCCCCCATCCGGGTATTCTACTTGGTGGGCTGGAGAGGGATCCTCCGGCAAACGCCCCACGTACAGTGAGTACGCGGCGAAGTTCCCTTCAATGGGACCGGCTGGACCCGAGTCGCAGGTCCTTACCCCCTTGGGCCGGGCCAAAGCTCGTGGTAGGGGCCGCGGTGGGCTGGAGTCCACCCGAGGCTCTCCGGGTGGTGGCCGAGGCCGAGGAGGCATCACGGTAGAGGGCCCGTCTGCTCCTCCAACAGGCACCCCGCCTGTCTCAGTGGAGGCCCCAGCGCCACCACCAGTGATAGTTCCACCAACAGGTCCTCGGGTACCCCTAATGGAACTAATCTCCGGTACCCTGTCAGGTCTTCAGGATCCGAACACGTTCGTCGACCACCGCGATGTCCGAACGGTTCAGATCCAGAATGAGCTGATGGAAGAATGGCAGGCATTGCACCGCCAGAAGTCTGTTGACTACTGGCGTGTGATGACTGAAGCCACCGTCAATCTGGTCTACGAGATCCAGAGGCGGGAGGAAGATAAAATCAGGGAGCTGGAAAGGAAGAAGGTCGAGGAGGCCCTCGAGTCCTGCCGGCGAAAACAGAAGGAAGCCGAAAAGCTTAAAGAGTTTCACGAAGCTGAAAACTCCAGATATATCCATCGGTTTAAGGAGGCGGACCTCAAGTTTTTCTTGGCATTCGGGAAACATCTGGAGGAGTGGGACGGCTTACCGTCGTCTCTCCTCTTCGTTCCAGAGATACCCCCGGATGCCCCGCCAGCCCCGGCTACTCCACCGGTCCTGGCCACTCCACCGGTCCCGGCTGCTCCGCCGATTCCGGCAGCTCTCTTGCTCCCACCCCCCACTTGGAACCGGGCTGTCCCAACTGCCACGGTTGCTGCACCAGCATCCGAGGCAATGGACAGCCCGTCCGCAGTGATGAGGGCCTTGAGCTTGGGGAGCGAGACTCCCAGCGAGGCTTCAGCGGCGCTCTCTACGAGCAGCTGTAGCAGCTCGGCTCCATCTGCCTCAGTTGAGCCGGCTGAGAAGATGGACACAGATCCTGAAGATCTTTGAGTGTCCATCTGTTGGTGTCTCCTGGTACCCGAGGGTAAATGCATTTAATATGCCAGAGGCACTGTTCCTTACGCTGGACTCCTGATACCTGGATCGTAACCTGCAGCGAGGATGGACGCTAACCCGAACACCCAATGGACTACAACATCTAACCGGGTCTCCATCTTCCCATCTTCATCAGGGCACATCATAACAGCAACGTGGTTTGCCACCACACATATGTCGCCGGATGGAGCTGCAGAAACCAGTCGTTCCAGGTTCGCCGGAAGTCCGGTATATTGTAAGGGTGATCCTGCTACCCTGGTAGGACACCTATATTTCATATTTTGTATAAATTTTTTTTATATATCGTATATTATATTCTTGTAAGTAAAAATCAAAATTTTTTCGGGTTATTTACCCCACCTCGGGTCGGTAAAAACATTGTAAAAATTTTTCAATATCACCTTACTACACATCGAATATTCTTCGTCGCGTCTCATGTTTAATAATAACACACGTGTAATATTATCACCATAGGTCGATGGTCCATAAGGGGCCACTTCCTATTTTTGTTATTATTTATAAACACTTCGGGTTATATACGATGATGCCTTATTGTGTACATATAACTTATAATGCCCCTTAAATGTTCTATATTTAATACGAACTGTGTATATATAGACTTACCTATTTATTTATAACACCACTATATAAAGTCAACAATAGTTACTTGTTAATTACACACAACCCTAGGTAAAGTCTAGTGGGGGTGGTGTAGGGGCCGGCATCATTGTATATATATTAGTGCCGTTCATCCGAGAGACGTGTTCGTGTGGTGCTTGTTCCTTCTATGCTAGCTAGGTGTCGCTTTGCGATACCTCGTTGGTACAAGAGGGGGCAGCACCATGCCTCGCGTCCAGCTCCTACTAAGGAGCCGGACGAGCGGCAGAAGGGGACTGGACATGGTCCAGTCCAGACGCTAATACTTTGTCATCAGAGAGATTGAATAAAGTCCTACCCGAGAGGTAGGGGTTTCTGGGGCTTTGCCCAACCCGAACTACTCGTGTTGTGTTGGTACATCTAGTGGTAAGCGAGCCAAAGAGCCACCCAACATATAAGTCAATACGAACCATTACACATGTCACTATCCTATTGGGCCACATGTATAGAACATTTCACGACACTGTGAGCTGCTCAGGCCCTTAATATATAAGGCAGCTTGAGCAGCTCCCATCTATCTTTTCTAAGCTCATTTCTCCCAACTTACACCTTACACCTATACCTAGAACCTACGACAGGTTGAGCTATAGGATCAGGGGCAGAGCTTGGATATTGGCGAGTGTTATCATTGTTACCATCTTTATGAAACACTCATGTCAGCTACGCAATAAAAGGATCAAATGAACTTCTCTGGATTCCGTGTATAATCACTTCACCACTTGTAACAGTCCGTTAACACTAGATCTATAAAGCCTTGGGTAAAAATTTGCAAATTTTCAGGGGGGGGCTCTGGGGTGAATGGCCCCAAGCCAAGATTTATGGGGAAAACATCTTCTGCCTCCACACCTTAAATCTCTAGTTCTTATTTGTGCTCCAGTAAGGTTTGGAACTAGATCTAAAGCTTTTGGTGAAAATTGCAAATTTTCTGGTGGGGGGAGGGGTTCTGGGCTGAATGGCCCTGAGCCCTACAATTATATAAAAGAAGTCTGCCACCTACACCATAACTATGTAGTTCTCATTTGTGCTCTAGAAAGGTTAACAACCTAGATCTATAAAGCCTTGGGTAAAAATTTGCAAATTTTCAGGGGGGGCTCTGGGGTGAGTGGCCCCAAGCCCAGATTTAAGGGGAAAACATCTTCTGCCTCCACACCTTAAATCTCTAGTTCTTATTTGTGCTCCAGTAAGGTTTGCAACCTAGATCTATAAAGACTTGGGTAAAAATTGCAAATTTTCAGGGGGGGCTCTGGGGTGAATGGCCCAAGCCCAGAATTATGGGGAAAACATCTTCTGCCCCCACACCTTAAATCTCTAGTTTTATCTTATTTTTTTCTCCATTTCATTTGCTAAAATATGGTGTAGGTTGCTAAGCACTGTGAGTATTTTAGGTATATTTGATATCAGGTCAAAGTGGAAGACCTGTGATTTTTTTGATTTGGGGTGGTGACACCATATGCGTCCACCTAAACTGTGCATTAGCGCTGAGAAATGTTCACGGCACCATAGCCAATCAAAGACATGGACCGCGCGAGTGTTCTGCAGAGTTCTAGGGCAGACTGGATGAAGGGAATATCACACACATTGACTCAGAGCGACACCAATTTGCTGGGTTGGCATGCCCCTTGGGCATTACCGTTGCCGTGAATGCCCCCGGGGCCTCTCCCCTCCTCCTCTAGGCTAAAAGGACTTGGGATGCCCCTGGGGATAAATCAGAGGGGGGGGGCTAAAATTTACACACCAGGGGTTAAAAGTAGGGATGAAAATGAGGGGAGGGGGGCCAAAATCAACAACACAAAGGGAGTGGTCATTACAGGGGGGGTGGTGGGTTTTTGCACGGACGGGCGGAAATTTTTTACGCCCCCCCTCGACAGCAGTCAAAATTTTTTGCGCCCCCCCAAGTCCGAGGCACGGAGAGTTTTCGCGCCCCTCTTTGATCTATAGTAGCGCGCGGGCTTTTTTGCTAAAAAGAGGGTGAATTTTTTTAGCCCCCACTCAAAAGGGATCAAGATTTTTTAGCCCCCCCTCGGGACTCACCCTCCAAACCCACCGACCCCCCTGTTGATAAATAATGACCACTCCCTAAAATCAACAACATTGGGGATGAGATAATGCTAAAATCGGATAGGGGGGGGGCTTTACAACTCTGTGAATGATTATATTGTTCTTGTTTTTCAACTTACGCCCCCCCCCCACAAACCCACCACCCCCCTGTTGATAAATAATGACCACTCCCTAAGGGAGTGGTCATTATTTATCAATAGGGGGCGGGTGGTGGGTTTCTGCGGGGATGTGCGAAATTTTTTTATGCCCCCCCTCAGCAACAGTCAAAATTTTTTGCGCCCCCCCCAAACCGGAGGCGCGGAGAATTTTTACGCCCCTCTTTGAGCTATAGTAGGGCGCGGGCTTTTTTCCTCAAAAGAGGGTAAATTTTTTTAGCCCCCCCTCAAGAGGGGTCAAAATTTTGTTAGCCCCACCCTCGGGAGGGGTCTGAAATTTTTACGCCCCCCAAAAACCCACCATCCCCCCCCTGTTGATAAATAATGACCACTCCCTAAAATCAACAACATTGGGGATGAGATAATGCTAAAATCGGATAGGGGGGGGGGCTTTACAACTCTGTGAATGATTATATTGTTCTTGTTTTTCAACTTACTGTAGAAAAAAGGGTAGATCTACACAAGTTTCAAGTTTCAAGGTTGAAATTGCCGCCGCGAAGATCTGGCTTGGCAGAGCTGACAGCTGAGATCGGGACCTCTGCGCGATCAATAAAAATACTAGCGCAAACGCCGCCTGGTGGGAAACTCTAGAACCGTCTGTACACAGATCGGTGGAAGAACGTCCCATTTGCAGGGCGCCAAATCCGCACGATGACGTTATACGCCCACCTAGCATGCGCAGCCCTTTTGACACGTAAACATTCAAGATGGCGGCGGTCAGTATTTTGCGATGACGATAGGTAAAAGTGAGTTTTTGTCCATTTTTGTCCATTTAATAGATCAAATATACACCCAAACACCTTGACATAAATGTAAAGATGAACTCTGATCAGTTTGAGCCTCCTACTTATTCGGTTCAAACTAATCATCGTTCACCTTTACTATTTTATGTCAGTTCTTTATCGGGCTTCCCTAGCCCACTTAAAAGGGTCTATTTCTCCTCTTTCCTATCCCCTCAGGATGTGTGGTGCACATATGCGCGGGCACTGACACATTCCTCTGTGAAATTGTGTAATGTAGTTTTTGCCATGAATATGACCTTAGCTGTCGAAATGGCGTTAAACATCTATTACTCACTCACTCAGTTCTTTATGGAATTCACCTATTTCCTGCATTTTTATGCCTGGTCAGTCACTGGTCAAAAACCTCCTGGTCAGAAACCTTCACACTCAGGCTTGCATCACAGTGGTGAGACGCAACAAGCACGGAAGGCCCAAGGGACAGAAGGCCTGGGGATGTGGGCCCCTTGACTCCAGGCCCATAGGACAGAAGGCCCTTCCCTGTAAACACAATTACCTCTCTTAGACGTAAATAAATGTTTGTTCTTGATAAAATATTTAATATTCATTTGTACTTGAAACATGTGCAGGAATAACTGTTCCTTATGGAACTGACAGAACAGTTATCCCTCTCATAGAGGTAAATAAACGTTTCTTTTCTAAGTCAAATAAACGTTACTCAACTATGTTTTTTTACCTCCAAACATTAAGGTTTATTTACCTCCAACAAACATTTTAGTTTAAAAAATGTTTATATACCTCATACAGAGGTAGAAACAGGTAAAAGATCTACGTTCTCCAGAGGTAAACCAAGTTGGTTAAGTATGTTTGTTGGTGCAACGGAATTGGTGTTTAACATAGCAAATGTAATGTGCTGCATCCTAGCATGAAAAAGAAATACTATACAAATTATCTCAGGATATTCTATCTTCTAAAATTGCTAAAAGGTTTATAATAATTATGTCTGTGCAATGTAGTCCTCAAACCTGGTGCACCTCCAGGCTTATGGCGGGCGGAGGTGACATCCTGCAGAGGGACATGGATGTAGAGAACGCGACCTTCAAGTTTGTTACCTTCGGCCGCGAACTCCTCTGCATTATTGATGACAGGATGTCCTTCCTTGTTGCGTTTGACGATGTTGTCAGCGTTGCACTTTGCAGCAGCGCCGACGCCATCGCAGGGGCCCTTTCCATGGCCCGCCTCAAAGTAGGTCCATGTTGCCCGAAGTCCGTCAAGTAGTTCGGTGTGGTGTACGAGTATCGAAAACACCGAGATGTTTCGATACTGGCTGGAAGGTGAGTCAAAAGCATAATGGACCACCTTGACATGTGGCAGGTTCTCCCTGATGAATGCTGCCAGGCAGCGGAGAAACGCCAAGATGGCGCCATGTCGTGCTTCCGGTCATCGGTGCACAGAGCCACAGAGTGGTGGTTTGTGGCGTCAGTGTCCTCATCACGGTAGTGGATGACTGCAGGGTGCAGGGTCACTGGCTCCTTTGCATAATACGTACTCTGTGGGGCATCGGGGTATGATACCATCCAGTTCTCTGCAAAGTCCATCTGGATGGTAACTTCCAGCGACGACATACTCGCTCGCAGCTCACGTACGATGCGGTGTTGGTTGTGAGCACGGTCAACATGGGCAGATATGGTGAGGAACTCCAATCTGGTTTTCTTGATGAAGTTCGCCTTGGATGCAATCTCTGTACAAGGGCGGAGCTTCTTGATGGTAGTCTTCTTCTGAGTTCCATCCTTGCCTGTCGACACATACTCATAGTCCACATTCTTCCACAATTCATACTTCTCGGAGGCTTTCTCCTCAAGAGTCCGTTTCTCCTGGAGAGTCCGTTCAAAATCCTCCCAGGTCATTGTCACAAACATCTCGTCTTTGAAAGAGATACCAACGGCAGCAAGCCGGAGTGCAAAGTTCTGGTGCTTCTGGCAAAGTCACAGATCAGTACTTTGGAGATCCACGGGGATGAAACAGGGAAGGTGGTTCTTCCGGATGCTATAGAAGAGTGACTGGGAGACCTGCAAGTGAGGAGGGTGTGTCGCCTCGTACCTCTTGTGGAGCACATGGATGAACTCCCTGAAGTACATTTGCTGGTGCTGCACCTTCTTCCAGGTCTTAGTGTCTTTCTTACCAGGTCTCATTTCGGAGTTCTCCGGGTCAGACAAGAACTCCTTCACACTCTCTATCTTGGCCTCCTGGTTTACCACACGTGGAGATGGCTGGTCTGAAGTGGTTTTGAGTAGTGACCGCCTGTCCATGCCAAGGGTTTTTGCCAAGCTCACCGCGATCCGCTGTTCTTTGATCATGTCTGGCGAAAGCACCTTGTTCATGATGGAGGTTTTGTCCTTGCGAGGAAGATTGGCCAACCCTTGAAACACAGCCTTCACACTCCTGTCATGCGCCGACAGCTGAGCTGGATTCACCTGTGCAGCTGCTGCAACGCGCTTCTCCCCGTGCGCTACAGCGGGTTCCCCATCCGGTGCAGCTGCTGCAACGCGCTCCTCCCCGTGCGCTACAGCGGGTTCCCCATCCGGTGCAGCTGCTGCAACGCGCTCCTCTCTGTGCGCTACAGCGGGTTCCCCATCCGGTGCAGCTGCTGCAATGCGCTCCTCCATGTGCGCTACAGCAGGTTCAGCGACGGTTGGATGGTTCGACTGGGCATGGGCAAGCTGAGCCTGCAACTCCTTGATCTGTAGATGTGCCTCAGTCAGGTCTCTGTTCAGTAGCCCTTGTTTGTAGTAGTAGTGGTTGGTTCTCGGAGAGTTGGTCTTCCATTGCTGTTTCTTCAGGTTTTTAGGAGTGGTCAGTGTCGGTTTGGTAGTCGGTCCTGGTGTGGTTATCGTGTGGTGGGGCTGTGCACGCGGGCTGAAAACAATGAACAATCATTAATTTTCAGTTTCATCATGCCCCATTTATTTATAAGATACATGTAAGGCTACTACACCCCTGGGGTCCCCATGATATCATTTTGATCAAGCGCGTTACCGCCGACTAGAAATTTTGATCAAACGCGTTACATATTGAAATGGCCTTATTCTATGATATTAAACCCAGTTATTCATCATTTTTGCCCTAGTAAGGCTACTACACCCCAGGATATATCATTTCTGATCAAGGGCGTTACACATTGAAATGGCAGTACATGTACAATAATCTTAATTCTAAAAATTTAACAAGCAAGGAAACATTCAACATGGAACAAACTATTCTTATCTCAGATTTATTATATTCATATGATAATTACATTCACTGAGGAACACTGTCTTTACGGACGGTGGAACTGTAAATTGATAACAATTAGTTAAATATTATCATTGATTAAGTTAAGTTAAAGTGTGGAATAAATCATACTAGGTAGCACTTTATATTACTAATCAAGAATTTTAGGGCCAATTTTAGTTTCAGAATTATTATTATAAATTTAATATTTTAGGGCCAATTTTAGTTTTAGAATTATTATAAATTTATGATTCTTCACAGATAAGAACACAAAAGAAGGGACTATGATTCAAATACTTACGCGATGTCCTCAAGGAGTTCCATGTTGAACCCCGGTGGGGAGGCCTCCTGGACCCGGCTACTTCGGCGCCTCTCTGGGGAGTTGCGCCGAGCTGCCTGGCGAACAGGCCGGGCCTCCACAACCGGGGCCCCCTCCTGTGTTGGGGCCTCCGTAGGTGGCTGTGGTGGTGTGGGCACTACGGGGGCCTCCTCCTCCTCAGACAGCAGGAGGGGGTTCTCGGGGACATCGCCTGCCAGCGTCCGTTCCTCCTCCTCCTCCTCGTCCGAGATCACCTCGGGATCTTCAGGCGTCTCCTGATGTATAGAACAAGGAAAACATTCATGAATAACATTTCCACGATGCACCAATGCAGTGCTGATGAGTTACTCTTTAAGTACATAATTTTACTTTGATAACTAATTACCAAAATAACAGTGCTGATGAGTTACTCTTTAAGTACATGTATAATTCTACTTTGATAACCAATTACCAAATGACACTTTTAATTCATACTTACTCCGTAGTCCTCGTAGGCCACCGACCCAAAGGAAGTGGTAGGGGAGCGGGAAGTGAACAGCGCGACCGGCAGGCCGCGCCCACATCCGTGCGCTGGGCGACCTGCCCGTGTCTGGTTCTTGGTGCTCTTCCCGTGCCCCTTACCCTTGCCCTGGGCCGGTGGCTTTGCAGTGGCAGCAGCGGGCGTCTTGTCGGCCATCGGGGTCTTAGCCACCTTGGCTGGGGGACTAGCAGAAGGTGCTTGGGCGGGCTGCCCGTAGGTGCCCTTCCCTGCAGCTACCCTCTCTGCTGCCTCAGCCTCCTCCCGCGCCATCTTGGCGTCAAGCCACTGAATAAGAAAAGGTTCACAAGTTTCATTTGTCAGCAATGCAATACGGGCGAGTTAATCATTGGAAAATGTTTATGCTATACTAGAACTCTAGATTTAGAATTAAGAATTCATAAAGAGTTAATTTACATGTACATTACATAATAAGTGAGCTACTACATTGGTTGTATGTCTGCTATGGTTTGCATTTTTTGTCCTATTACTAATTATGTAATTAATTTCATTATTTCATACCTCCGCCGCATTCATGGGGGTCCACTCGGGAGCCGCCACCCTTCACTTTTTGGCCTCGTCTATGGCCCTCTTTTTGGCTGCCCGGAATGCCCCCATCCTCCTCTTGCGCTCCTTCTCGCGGTCTGAGCGCGCCGCGTCGCAGTGCCTGGCGGACTCCTGCTTCCTTGCGTTCTCACGCTCGTTGACGACCTCCGGGCCCTCCGTCTCCCTCAGACGGTCCATGTAGGACGTCTGTGACTCGGAGTGAGTCACCTTCTCACCCTCCGGCAGCTTCTTACGTCCCATGCTGAGAAAAGAGTAAAAATCAACTATGTAACATGTACAACAAATAGATAGAAATATATCTATTGTCTAACCAATTGATTTATTGACCATGCTAGGATACTGTGCAAGATTACCGACACATTGGGAGACATCCGGGAAGCGACATGTGTATTGTATCTGAGAATTTATCAAAAATTGACCTACCCCAGATACATGTTGAAATTTTTTTGTTCAGAAATGAAAGGATGACCATTCCACATGATAGAGGTACCATAGACGCACATTGTTTTAAATTTTGGGGGGGTAGACTACAGGATAAGTACATTTTTTATGCATAATAGTGGTGCTGTAACGCGCTTGATCAAAATAAATTCTTCTATAAATCATAGTAATTAAAGTCTAACACACATCATATTAGGTCTGGACATTGGATAGTAGTCCCAAATAATATATTAACACCAAAGAAGCACGAGTTTGCTATTATTGTGTACAAAGGAGGGATTATTGACTCGCCGGTAACGAGCTTGATGAAAATAACATCTACAGTCTTCTGTTGGTCACTGTGCCAATATAATCAAACCCAGCAGCAATGTAACACAGTTAAACAATAATAGTAGCTATAAGGTCTCAGGCGTTTTGATGCCTATGGGGATTTCAATGGTAAAGTCAGTAATCGCTACTTTTTTTTAAAGTTGTTTATTGGGATGAATTACATTTACAAAGTAAGTGCAATTGTAGCCTGGTGCCCACGCATTGTGGTAGTTATACCAGGTCCCCCATACATTTCATTATTTAGTAATATCAATGTGGATATATAATCAATCTGTAATGGCCTCGTGTTTGCTAATTCACATCAACAGTATATTATTGATACCGTATCAAACATGTCAATAACAGAGTCAGCGATCAATTTAAATGATGAGATGAGATGAGGATGAGATCTAAATATTCAATAATAGTCACTCAAAGTTCTCACATATAACAATTCGGGTAGTCTTTCTTAATAGCATTTTTAAATTCAGATAGGGTCTCTATGATTGTGTATTTTGCCTTTAATTGATTCCACCTTGCGCAGGCTCTATATAAGGAGCTTCTGATTACAATAGGTCTGAGGCTATGTGGCATTAACAATCTTTTTCCTTGATGAAATCGGGTAGGAATGTTTCTATTATCAACCAGGTTTTCATGTTTTGACAGGTAAAAGGCATAAAATAAAAGATGTTGATCTCTTCTATCAGCGAGCTCCATGCATTTGCTAACATTTTTAATTTGTTCTGTTGTCATGGTTGGATTTTCTTCCAATTTAACTTTATAAACCACTCTTAGTGCCCAATTTTGTAATAATTGTAATTCTTTGGTTTCCCCTCGATAGTCTCTGTCCCACACAAAATCACAATACTTGTTGCGTGAAAATTTGTCCTCAGGTGACCCTTGATCCTCAAACTTAGATCTTTAACATGTGTACATGGTACCCCTACTCATGTAAACATGACCGTCGTGTTTAGGGTGTATAAAGAATTCATCTCTTAAACAATTGTATTAAACATTTAAGACTCTAACACTTTATTTCAGTTTCTATTTTTTATTACAATAAATAACTTTTATAACATAACATGAATTTTCACTATGCTAGAAGTAGATAAAAGCTGAAGGAAATATAGCATCGTTATAAAATTGTGGTAAGAAGTTAAAGTGGCGCCACCTTGAAAGATCTTGGAGAACTACAATGATACACTATGTTCAGAGCATGACGATGACTGCTGACAACCATACATAGAAAGCCGGTAGTACAATTTTTTCACACCAGATGGCTATATGGTCGACTGTTGGCGGTGAGGACGAGATTTAACATAGTTCAATTTTTTCTCACACGGGGGCAGTACCAGATATATCTTCAGTTTCCAATACTACGCGTATTACTTTGCTTTACCATAGATCCATAGAGCAACTTCCCTATTTTCACAAATCTTTTCATAGAAAAATTGGAGGAATCTAAATCTCATTTTAAAGATGTCTGGAAATTACGGTCGCACAACAGCTGACGAATTGAGGTCTTCTAATTTCAAGGAGACTGAAGAAACTACTTGTGAGGAATATGTAGACGTCTTGAGAATTATATACTGCGGTTTTGGAAAGGTTCCTGTGAACTATTACACGGATCAAATGCAACTAGTTCTTCTCCACCCCTTCATTGATGAGTGGTATGACAAAAAAAGAATGTACGGTATATTTTCTGATATGGCTCGAGAGCAGTACATGAAATCTCATCTCCTCCAGACTGCGGACATTAAATGGGATTCTGTTCAGCAACGGCAAATAGTCTCCATTATGGACAGCACAGGGTTACTGTGGAATGCTCAGGCTGCAAAGTGTTCTTTAGAAGCAATGCGTGTCCTGAAAAAAAATAATTTCTCCCAAAGGTTTTCTCTAGAAAGTGACTGTATAGACTTCATAACTGCTTGCTTAGTAGAGAAGATAAAGAAGGAGGTGGGTCCTGGAGTTTTTTATACGGAATATTACAACGACATGGGCGGCATCGACAAAGTCCTGAGTATATTGGAGGAGATATACCTACTGCTACCTTCTATTATCGCTGATCGCAACAAGCAGCGAGTATTGGGTACTGTAACGCCTTTCAGAGGGCGTGAAATCATTACTAGCCCCCGAACTTCTTCATGCTTTTGCCCATGGGGACTTTCTGTTTTGAATCTGCTTGACTAGAATTACTGCCTGAGAAAAACTTTGCGCCATACTACATCTTCAACAGTATTATATTTGAACATGGATATACAATATATATCTTATAGACACTGACATTAAAAGTGATATACCCATCTCTCAAACATAGACTTTTAAAAAACTATTCTATACTATATATCTTTTTCTATGTTAAATGGTTAACATGACTAATTTTACGAGCTTAAACATTATGAAATATAATATGGTGTATGTATAGCTTAGACACTACTTTTAAACATTAAATATCTGATGTATCATCCTAGTTTATTAGCTGTTTCATATACAAGCATTCCCCGTGCAGAAGTAGATGGGTAGTACCGGTATATGAGGATCAGCAACATGCTAATATTTGGAAAGTCAGGGTTTACCCTATACTTATGGGGTAAAATGCAGAGTTTTACCCCTGTGAGACAGGGTAGAACAGAGGTTTAGATATAAGGTCTGTTTCATATTGTATGGGGTAGAAACCCACTAACTTTCCTAGTACAATGGGGTGAAGTATACTTCAAAGGGGTAAAAACAAGAACTCAGTGTTGCGCATGCAATGACTCACTATCAACACCCAAAACATGCATGGGGTAAAACCTTAACCACGAGGTGTACACTCATAGGGTAAAGGCTATGTGTCAACATTTTACTACTGGGTAGGAAATAGGTGTTTGAGACTTAGAGGTGCGCTCTGTCAGGGTTTGGGTGGGAGTTCAGGATTCCATAATGTATACACATATATATGTACATGACATATTTAAAGTCTTTAAATATTCATAAATATTCTATCATGGAACCGCTCCATGTTTTCCCACGTTCTGACATGCTAAGTTTTCACTTCTTTCTACCTCGATTAATGTCTTTGTATAACACCCTTTTAGATCGTAGTTGTTTGTATTCAATTCCTGTGGGAGGTATCGCTCATGTCAGGCGACGAATGCCACTTAGATACTGCCGCTGCCTTTGAGAGCTTTTTAATGGGCGTTTTGGACACGATGGTAAGGGACCCCTTGTTGACCCTTGGAGTGGAGGTCATGGATATATGAGAATGGAGAACCCCCAATATACGCAACCTACCGGTGATTTTTTAGGAGAGCTTACCAACGAACTTCCTGAGGGGTATTTCATAAGTGAATTTGTGTCCACAGGACCTAAAAGCTATGGATATCAATTATGTGATCCCCAGGGGGTTGTAAAGAAGACTGTCTGTAAAGTCAAAGGTATCAATCTGACTCAAAGTGTGAGCAACGACATTAATTTTTCTAGCATGAAAGATATGTTAAAAGGAGAACTAAGATCAAGAGCAGGTCAAACTTCTTACAGACCCATGAAATTGACTGTAGCTAATAAAACTTTCATTTCCAGAGACAAGAAAGCAGCCACTATTAAAACCATAGAGCAGTTGAAATGTTTTCAATGTGTCTTCTCCAAGCGCTATGTATTATTTGACGGTGAGACAGTCCCCTTTGGATATCAATACACTCCTCAAACTTCCATGTAAAAAATTTTAAGCTCATGTTATTTCTAAATGCTATGCTGAACCTGATTTTATGTACTGTACTTAGACATGTAGAATCAAAGAAATAAAAAAGAGACTAGTTTAAAAATCTATAAAAAAGTTTTGTGTTTTTTATGCCAATCTCCACAGGAGGAAAATATATTAAAATGACGTCATTAATACATGATCAGATGATAACTTTGAATACACCCCACGACAGTTCAGTAGTGGTTGGGACGTATTTGTCTCCCTAACATCGAGTCCTTCATAGTCAAGATGCCTCATGGACTAAAGTTCGTCTGAAATGTCCTCTCCCCAAGGCTCACCGCCTTTCACCAATTTGGTTTGGTAGAAGTCTACTCCATGTTCATTGGCATGGGATATCATCCCTAGAATTCTAACCATTTCCTGGCTTGTGAGATAAAAAATAATACCTCTCGTCATGTTTAGAATAGAACATAAAAGTGTTCTGGCTTGTTTTCTCTACCCCTATCTCTTCCATTTCATGAATAGAAAAGACAAGGCAGTCTTTGTCTAAAAGTCTTTATACAAACTCCATGTCGAAATTTAATTCGGTCCACTGCTCATCGTCAATCTCAATATTGAGATCCTCATGCTGAGGGTCTGTAGGATCTTTTTTGACGGCGAAGACTCGTACACACGAGTCCACATCAAGGTCCTCGAAATATAGCCATACAGCCACCGTAGGACTCACATGATATATCACGCACATACAATCCTCAACATCTCCAGTGCTAAAGAGCTTTACATCGTAGCGGGGTTGAAAGTTAACTCCAGGCATGTTGAAATATAAAATCTGGTCACTCGTCTTGACCGCTCTCCTAGAGACTATTTAACACCCCTGTCATATATAAAAGAACTCAATGACCCCCCAGGAGGGTCATTTCTAGGTCATTTATCTCTGATGTAAACCGTTAAGGTCAATAAGAAGATGCTGAGGCAGCTGAAGATGGGGGGCGGGAAATGGTGGTCATGCTTGCTCAGAGGCGTCACCTCGCGGGAATCTCTGTAACTAACAGACGCTGCAGCGCACAAGGAGACATCTATCAGAGTTTTCAGCTACTACTCAGAGGACGCTGCGGGTTTCTGTTCCTCAAGAACGATGGCGTTCCAGCTAGTTAAACGTGCGTTTAAAAAGTGAGTATCTGATGTTTAAGATAAACTGGTTAATTAAGAACATGATCTAGAGTTATGTAAACATCTTTTCTTTGACATAACCTGACTTACTAAGGCCGTTAACTAGAGTTGTGTCCTTTGAAAGGGGTGAAATGAGTGTGCAATCTTAGAGGTCATCGTTCTCAGTGTAGCAAACTGTCTCTGAAACATAGCTCTCTCATAGCTTGCTGTTTTTTTGTTGTTGTTTTTTTGTTTGTTTCTATCTCTCTCTCTCTCTCTCTTTCTCTACATTATCTCTTTCTCTCTCTCTCTGTTATAGGCTTTTCGGGACCATAGAGGAGAACAGAGAAGGGCATCGTCAGGGATGGTTCAAGTACATACAGGAGTCATGCATCAACCCTATCAGGTATTTGACCCCGTTTAGGGTCGTCATTCTAGACGCTCCCCTAGCGCCGGAGAGCACTTCCCAAGTGCAGGAGAGCACTCCCCAAACCCCGGAGAGCACTCCCCTGGTCCCGGAGAGCGGTGTGTCCTGTGTTACACCTAAAGACAGTGAAGTTGTCAGAGGAACATGGGAAGTAACTTCTACTCAACCTGAGGAGGGTGAAGGAGCTTCTACTCAGCCTGAGGAGGGCGAAGGAACTTCTACTCAACCTGAGGAGGGCGAAGGAACTTTAAATCAGAGGGAAGTAGATGTTATTCCACCCTCCCCACCCCCTACACATGTGGCCATGGAAGAAAGCTCTCCAACTGATAGATCACAGGAAAATTTAAATCATAAGGAGGTAGATGTTGTTTTACCCTCCCCACCCTCTACACAGGTGGACATGGGGGAAAGCTCTCAGACTGATAAATCACAGGAATATTTAAATCAGAAGGGAGTAGATGTTGTTTTACAATCCCCACCCTCGACACATGTAGACATGGGGGAAAGCTTTCAAACTGATAGATCACAGGAAAATTTAAATCAGAAGAGAGAAGATGTTGTTTTATCCTCCCCACCTTCTACACAGGACAATCCAAATCATGACATTATATGCGACAACAGTAATGCTGTAAAGGAAGCTGTGGGCCATATTTCTGATCAGATAGAGTGTAATATGAGTCATGAAGTCTCTGTAGCATCAAATATGCAGGAACATGTAGACCAAAATGATTCTCCAGACAATCATGAAGTCACTGCCACACTAAAAATGCAGGAGGATGTAAACCAAAATGGGTCTACAGAACTTTATTTTGAGGTAAATGACAAGTCAGCAGACCCCCAAATGGTGAATCTATGCTCCTCTGAAAAGGAGTCTCTTTATGGGGTCAATGATACTCCCGCAACGAACACTCGATCTAGACGGAATAGTTCTGCGAGCTCTACTTTTAGGTTGAATCACAAGTCAACACACCCCTATTCGACAGATGTACTTTCCTCTGACATCAAGTCTGTTTATGGAACAAACGATACTCCAGCTATGAACACTCATTCTAGACAGAGGATGAGAGAGCGCGACCCCTATAAGACTCTACAGAGCCCCCCTAAGACACGCAAATTTGATACAGAATCTGTGTACGGGACTGAGGACAGTCCTTCTGTGAGCAGCAGGGGGCATGCGCGTCGTGTGCGTCGACGACTGAACTATAACATGCTATAGGTTGGTACCAGAACTTATAACTGAACAGAACAAAAACAGACAATATTTAAATATATTTTATTTATTTCATTGTGCTATTTGTGAACATGTAAACCTTTAATTTGGTACTGGTATACTAAGTTCAGTCTTACTGCTTTGTGCTCTTTGTGAAAAAGAGAAAAAAAATGTTTATTTTGTCACACAGACTCATCTACCTTGTTGTTGATATATAAAGACTGTGTATCTCCCTCCACCGATAATAACATGAAAAATTATAAAAGTTACATGAAAAATAAGGATATATTACATGTTATGTTTCTAGATATCTCGATATAAGATCATAAGTGTTGTCATGGGTGCATGATATTATTACAGTATATCATATAATGGTTAAAAGCGGCAGAACATTAATTAAAAATCTGATTCAGAGTTATGTTACAAATCTAGGTCACTGATACAGGACAGATAAAAGATATCAGGGATGAACACTCTCTGCTGTATTATGTTATGTTAAGATAATAAACCCAGGTTATTTTTTCCCCTGTTATTTGACTACAGTTACAGCTCTGTTGTTGTCTATTTTGAAAATAGATGGAAAAGTAGAAAATATCACAAGTGAAACACTTTCAGGCAAAGCTTTGGAAAAATTAAGCTGAATTCGCATGTTACCTTTCTTCATGGTAGGCCATACGCTCCCGTCTGCATCTTCTCTTATGTCAGGTTCCAGATCAAAAGCAAATAATGTGTAACCTTTGTGAAACTCGCTATGTGTAATATATAGCCCCTCATCCCGACCATCTGTGAAACGTTCTCGACCATACAGAGCCATATAAGCCTCAATGAAAGATGATTTGTGGTCATTTTCGTCAAAGGTCATTTGAAGTGCTCTTTGAGGGACACTCTCACCATCTACTGTGAGGTTTAAATATTTAAGATCAAAATGTTGAAAATTGAAGGGATTTTTATCATAGGCTCCCATTGAGGCTTTTTTAGATACCAATCCACAGATCAGTCTGGATGGGACATTCCCTAAATAAATGTTATCTGCACTGAAACAGTAATGACCTTTAGATATAGAATATTTTTTAACATCAGCTTTACGGTAGGGGTACAGAGCTGCCCATTTCTTTTTCTCCATTATTTTCTGATGCTCTAGCAGCAAAAAGGCTGAGGGATCTACCATACAAACAGAAAGTGATGCATCAGTTATCTCTGTTTTATACTCTGGAGTAGCAGCAGCAGACATTAAATGAAAATTTGTTGCCGTAGGCCAGAAACGCATTTTCAATTCTACACTATTTAATATATACCGGTTTGTCCAACACACGTGACTTAGAATAGGCCCCATCATTTCAAAAATCTGACTTTTTTCTGAATACAAAGCACGTACAGTTAAACCTGAATTTCCCTGAGCACTTTTAGTAGCATCCATAGTTCCTGTGTCCTTGTGCCATAGCTGTGCCTGAAGGTGTGTGTTTTAGACTGTGTGTCATATTTAAACAAAGTGTTAAGGTAGGCCTCATAAGGATAGTTAGAGTTTGAAGTAGTCAAAAGCTGTTTCTGAAGATAGATATCTACTTGAGAAAATATAAAGTGTAAAAAATTGTTCACGGGTCCGAAATCTCCTAGGCCTGTTCCCCCAGCCCCCTCAGGTATATCAGTATTGTCAGATTTTCTTACTCGGCACTTGACCATGAGGTAAGTGTGTCTCAGATCAATGTAGCGATTCCCTGAATTTGGGACTTCAAACTCTAACCCTACATCCTGGTTTAACTGATTGAGTGGCTTGTATTCGACATATCTTACTTTCTTTACCCCTACGTCAACAACAGGCATAGTAAACAGGTCCATACTTTCCCCTATACCAACACTGCTACGATCATCCACTTTTGAAACTTCGTAAGACATATTTGTGGTTGTTAATTAATGTTTATATCAAAAGCAGAAGAAAATTGCTCACACACTTTATCTAAGGTCTCCACACTATCTCTCAGAATAGTTTCCACTGAATTATCCCTACAGGGAATACCGTTTTTCTGATGGGGTGTCTGTTGTGGGGAGTGGAGTGATTGAGCTTGAGGCGGTAAAGACTTCCTTCGCCCCTCTTGAGATAAATCAGCGTCCCCCTCTGAAGGTGTAACTTGAGTTTGTGTAGTCAGGAGGGGGTCAGTGTCTACCTGGTCAAAGGAACCATCACTGTAGCCTATAGAGAATGAGTTCAGATCAAATTCAGATTTTTTACCGGTAGTACTGCACCCCTCTTCAGAACCAGGTCTTAAGTGATCACCTGTTCTACAGGTCTTAAAACTGTCACTGGTGTTGTTGGTGTCGCTGCTACTAATTCGCCTGCTGATGTGGTCACTGCCTTTGCTACTGCTACCGGTATATCCAGAAGTGCTATGGGGTCTTCCTTCAACACCCTCACAGTCTCGTGATTTCAGTTTAGTACACCAGGGGGCGTCACCGTGGGAGAAAGACTCTTTATCAACCTCCACATAAGTGACTTCATCAACTGTGTCCTCGGTTTCTGCAGAGAAATACTCAACATGGATTTTGGTCCTCTGATAATAGGGGTCATGTGAAAAGTCATGAGAGAGGGGTAGTCTGGCTGTATCAGATCCCTCAAGTTTACAATATTTCGGTCGAGAGTTTTTGTTAACTTGAGACCTATTGAAAGAGTCACTGTCTGACCTTTCTGACTTATCCGTCTCAGGAACATCATGGAGAAGAAGTCTCGGGGGTGGAGAGGGTGGAGGTGAGGTAGGACATGACTTAGGTCTCATATACCCCTCGGAGTCATGCCACACTGGATCGCTGTTTAAACGGGTCAGAGTTCTCTCCCTATTACGCCCTCTCAACATCCGCCTTATACGCTTAGCGATAGAAACCATGATGATGTGTATTGATCAAAGTCAGCTGAAAATATCCGAATGTTTAGGTTTTTTACAGTTCGTGGTTTTTTTCCTAGATGAAGCTCCAGACCCCTTTCCTCCAGGCCTTTCACCCCTACCGTCCTTCTCGGTTCTAACTTTTTGTACTGGTGGGTATTCAGTCTTTACAGCACTGTCTACCTCAATGTCACGTGAGACTGACTCAGATTTCCTTTCAGCCTTATCATGGTTGGATGATCCTGTTTCCTTTAATTCAGACTCAGCCTGCTTTAAACTAGCCTCATGAGGACTTAAAACAGGAGGCTTAGCCACAGTAGGGGGTTCTTGATGGTGTGTTTTAGCAGCTCTTAAAATAATCATGTTACTTGACCTGTTTTTCCTAGAGCTATATCTAGTGCTTATTTTCACAACTTTTTTAGGATTACCCACATTGTATAAAAGGCTATGAATATGCTGGGTTAACTTCATGCTCACACATCTGGAATGAAATGAAGCACACATGTGACTACCCCCACAGAGGTCACGGGTATGTTCTTGTTCTCCCCCTTCAGAAATATAGTTATGTTCTCAAACTCACCATACCTAACAGGCATATAAATAGTTCGTTCATACTCATAATTGATAACATTTACATATTTTTTTGCAAACTCTATAGACTCAGAGCACCTTGAACATTTGTGTGAATAACATTCTGAACACGGCTGGCTCTGGTGTTCTATACTGAAAGATTCTCCAAAGGGTGCTACAGGAGGTACTACAGGGGGTACTACAGGGGGTACTACAGGAGGTACACTTATTCGTGATAGGAGAGATATAGCTGAAGTATTAAACATTCTGAGCACCGGTAGACCAACTCCTCCTACACTTTGTAAACTGACTACATCACAACATACATAATAAGTCTTATTTTCCCTTTTATTTATCTCTACACAACACTCAACTAAGCCACATGGCCATTTACCTCTCTCTACTTTGACACGCTCTGGAAGGGTAACAGTGAAAAGAGACCCATTGTTGTCAGGTCTCAAATAGAGATCATCTTTTTTATTTAGAAACAAATAGAAATCTTTCATTTCAAGTCTTTAAGATTCTTGGCAGGAACCCACTGATTAAACTTGGAAGGGTAATTCTTGAAGCTGACAAAATACTATTTGGAACCTTTTACTGTTCTCTCTTTTAATATTTCATCTATATCAAAATGTTTATTAGGATCGTGTTTAGCTTTCTGAAGTTCCACACCATAGAAAGAGCCTTTAAGCTCCTCACCTTTAAGATCTTTCAAAAAATAAACTGGTAAACCGTCCCTTACAGTTGATTTTACCACTTCAAAGATCTCCTCGGTCCATTTAGGCTCATAATCTTAAGTGAAAGGACCTTTCTTAACAGCAAGACGAACCTGCTCACCAGGGGTAAACCTTTCACCCTCAGACCTGATTTTTTCCTTTCTTCTGCTTTTTCTCAAATCTCTTGAAGTGACACGGCTATATTGGTAATCAAAAATCTCTTTACTGTTAGAAGATGTGACATTTATAGGAGCAACACCTAAACTAGAATGAACAGTTCTGTTATAAGAATCGGTTATACTAGGTAATACGTTATACCATTTGTATGTCTTTTTGCTGAACCGATATTTGGTGATACGTTTTTTTACAGTTCTTATAGAACGTTCAGCAAATGAGGCTTTCCCATCATTATAAGCTATATAATGTTTTATGTTGTTTTCTTTGAACAAATCTTGGACCTTATTAGCTGTGAATTCCTTACCCGCGTCAGTCCGTAGAACTTGGGGGGTAGCCTTTTTAAATATGATATTGAACCCGGCACTCACGTCCTCAGCACTCTTGCTCTTTAGGCTCTCTGTGTATATTTGATGGGAAAAAATATCTATACAAAGCAGAACAAATTTAACACCTTCATTGTAGCGCGAGAGTGTATGCATGTCCATTAAATCAGCATCCCACATATAAATTATTCTGGGTGATATTATCCTAGAGTAGACCTTTATTTTGGTTGGGGTGGAAAACCTCTTATGAGCTTCCTGTTGATCTAACCAACTCTTGAACTGTTTCTTTACTTCTTTTTGACTCTTCCCATTGTTTTTTAAAACAGCTTTATCCACTCCACTGAAACTACCCGGTTTAGAAGGATCATAATAATTATTTTCAGCAGTGGATGTGTGACTATTTTTTTTCTTAAGACCCCTACGTCTTTTTCTCCTATATGAGGCCATCTATCTATAATATAAGCCAGCTCCCTCTTTTCTTTTTACTTTTAGGTTCTATGGGTGCTGTATCTACAGTGCTTCTTAAAGAGGGGTCTAAAGAAGAAGAAGATATTTCACATAAAGCTGTGTGATCAGGTGTGGTCTCACATCTTCTCAGATAAGACACAAAGTCATTCACATTGAAATCTTCGTTGTCATCATGGACATTATCCATCAAATTGTTTTTAATGTCTTCATCGGAGGTTGGTGTTTGTGTGAGGCATAATTCTGATTTTTTTTCTGACTTGACTAGATCTGTTTGAATTATAATATTCTGAATAAGGTACAAGGACAAATTTCTCAGTATGCTTCATTCTCTTTTCAAAGCTTTACCAATAAGAAAAGATATAATTTTTCCTGCTTTGTGTAGGAGAGCACGTCTAGTTTTCCATGCTGTGCGTTTCCTACAGCCTAGCCGTCTTAGATCCTTTTTGTATACGGTGACAGTCTTGAGTTCACTGGGCGATAAACTGATGTTGCCCGCTAGTGTGTTGAGTATTATTTCACACACAGCTAAGACCTGATCCTTTGTAGCAGTCTTCAAGAGAACTTGCCTCTGTCTCTTAGTGGGTGAATGAGCTATGAATTCCAGAAAGGATCTACTTTTCTCTAGTCTTTCTGAGTCCATGTTATATTGTTTTGAAAGGGTGGCTTTCAGAGAAGGCTTACCTTAAAGGTGTGTACACGAGGGTATGATGTTCAGGTGTGATGCATGCTCGTAGATGCATGCTATCTTTACATTCCTGAGTGAGATCTATAAATAAATACCCATATTTTACACTTCCTGTAGCGTCCTGATATGCTTCTAGAACTGTCTGAGGTGCTTGAGGGAAAACCTGACGAGCTAGATAGGCTATCTGACTGCTGTCTCTAGGATTCTTAAAAAGAACTAAATACTGAGTGTTAAGACTCATAGTTATATTGTATTTTCCCTTATGAAATATATTTTGAGTCAGGTAAACAGCACTGATGTCCTGATAATGGGAGTCAACAAGGAACATCTCCAATATTTCCTCTGATTTCTGTACACGGGTTATCATATCGTCTAATATAATCATTTTATGTTCCTTGTCACCTAAACTGGTAATCATTTCCTTAGAAGGCATGCCTTTATTGAAGATGACGTTAGTCATCTTTTCACTGATGTCAAAATATATAGGTTGTTCCACAGTGTAACAATATAATATAGTTTTAGGAACATCCTCATCTGCATACATGTCATTTAAACAATAGATTCCTAATGAAAGTAGTCTTGCCTGATCTTGATGGTCCTGAAACACACATAGTCCATGCTCGTTTCAAAAGAAACTCTTTAGCCTTGACAACTTCGGGTCTTTGTAAAACAGCCATTGAGTAGCGGTGTAACAGTGTGGGTCTATCTCTTCAAAGTTTTGATGTATTGAATTTTAGTGTGTAGAATTAGGCAAATGAAGTCTCAGTCATACGGTATATGTTGTTGTAAATGAAACTAGGTGTTTGACGCCGTCTCTTACAAATAAAACATCCCACAGTGGTTCCCAGAGAGATAAGACCTGTTAAAAGAAGAGCACAGGTGACTGAAACAGCTATCACAGCAGTGTGGAAGGTGTTGGGGTGAGG
The DNA here is from genome assembly GCA_949317995.1 of Acholoe squamosa. Classification (NCBI taxonomy): domain Eukaryota; kingdom Metazoa; phylum Annelida; class Polychaeta; order Phyllodocida; family Polynoidae; genus Acholoe; species Acholoe squamosa. The sequence continues at coordinate 67,445,135 of OX439046.1, read as the reverse complement.
CATCAGGGTGCTGTTTATAGATGTCAGGGTCGATACATCGCGTACAGTCATTGTAGTAAACCGTAATCCATTCTAGTCATGGTTGCCTTAGTTCCTCTATCTGTAGAACCGGTAAAGGCTAAACTAATACCTGTGGTGAAAATCATGTCAGTCATGTGAATATTCTCAACACACGGCATGATCAAAGTTACTTTGAAGCGGTTGCACTTCTTCAACAGCTTTTTTCTTTCACTGCGACACCGTAAATTTTTATTACCGGTCACATGCAGTTCTGTTAAAGCACCCCATGAAGAAATCTTGAAAGATCTCAAGGATCTTAAAGCAGTGTTTTGAATAATGAGTACTCTACACACCTTGCTCTCTGTTTCAAAAAGAGGTAGAAACTTAATGTTAGGGCCATCACAAAGTATAATCCATTCACTGTCTGAACATAAACACTTATCAGGTACACCACACGACCCCACATTAACTAGAGAATAGGCGCTGGGTGTATAAAACAAAATGATCTAGATATAATATCCAAAAACTCCATTCTTGTTAGCGTCTGTGAGTATGCACATGGGTCGCTTGAAGGGGATGAAAACAACCTACAGGTATAATGAATTCTAGTGAAATCTATACCATTGTATATATGCAGAAAAAACGCTGATAAAACTAATACGTCTGTGACATTTATCAACACGTCAGCCAATATAAACGATAACACCCAAGATTTATTGAGAAAAGATGATAAGAATTTTATTACTTGGGCTCATAAAACATCAAAGAGAAATATATGATCAGAGAATTGACCTGTGCATGACCTGCTGTCCCTACACATGAACTCACTTGAGCGTAGGATGTAATACACAACATTTTAGTTCACAGCTCGCATGCTTCTATGAATCTGAAAAGGGGGCTATGGTTCAATGCATGTATTTGTTTCTATGAGGGGAGTAAAAGATAAATAGATACAATGTGTGTGTGCATGTGTGTGTGTGTGTGTGTGTGTGTGTGTGTGTGTGTGTGGGTCACCTGAGGACAAATTTTCACGCAACAAGTAGCGATTACTGACTTTACCATTGAAATCCCCATAGGCGTCAAAACGCCTGAGACCTTATAGCTACTAATAATATACACATAGAGGAGGTATCATAACCACAGGAATGTGTGTAAATAGTGGGAATATGGAGAAAATCGATCGAAATGGTACCTAAAACAGTGCCAGCAGGGAAGAGAAAATGATTTGGCATGGGTGGGGGGGGTCCAAAATGGCGGAGAAGGTACCAAACCTGCACTAAAGCAAAGCAAAGGCCTTATTCTATGATATTAAACACAGTTATTCATCAATTTTGCCATAGTAAGGCTACTACACCCCAGGATATCATTTTGATCAGGCGCGTTACCGCCGACTAGAAATTTTGGTCAAGCGCGTTAAACGTTATTTTGGGTCACAGAAGCTACCACAATGGCGTCAGGGCTTGGATTTTCGCCCACGCCGATCGTCTAGCACATATTCTACACGATTTACATACTTTTGGTACACAAAAACAACATCAAAAACATCCATCGGCATCAAACATCAAAATTTCATCAAGTTTTGATCAATATCACTCACGTTTTTGTTGTTATGTGGAATATAGTTGGCGTTGAACACCGGGTTATACGATTCTAAACAAGTTTAGAACCGGATGACAACTTCTGGGAAGGCCCCGGATGAAGGCCACTTCTGCCCGCGTAACAGGAGCTGTTTTTCTTCTCCCGCCATAATTTTGCCGAATACCGGTCAAGCGTGTTACATACGATGAACGACCATGGTTTGGGGCAACCGAAGCATGTAGAGACCCGATTTGTTTTTTAAAACGACACCTCAACAATAGATACACACTATATAATAGGTGAGATAACCCCTAGATGATTTATATAGGCTGCACAGAGGAAAGTGTTGCTTCAGGGGGTGTGGGGATGACTGACTTGAAAATTGCTTGAATGTGCATTGCCCCATATGGCCCCCCTCTATGGTGATAGATGAGAAACCACAAACAACTGTTCTAGTATCTATTATATTGATTTTCAATTTTGATCAAGCGCATTACACATACTATTCCAACTTATAAGAACTGATGTTAAAAGAAAATTACTGGACATGTCACCTCCAATACACATGGAAATGTTAGATAGGACCCCTAGCTATGAAATAAATAATAATATGGTGGACTACTACTGCTTTCCTTGATGATATTTGGCCTGGAATAAGGTGGAAATTGAAAAAAAAAACTTTGGGCCACCATAGCTCAAAAAATATTGGTCCGACATACGCAAATTTGCCCTCTTTTTGAAGCCCAACATGTTTTCTCACAAATGAGACCATAAACAGGAAGATTGGTTGAACAATTTTTATTCTGGAGTCACATGTATCCAAAAAGACCCCAAAAACCCAAAGGTGGGGCAGTTCACAGGAATGACCCATATCATGATTGTCCAAGATCCCCCTGGCCGTAATTTATGCAGCCAGAGGTATCATTTCTATTGATGAAAGACAAGGTTTCTCATTAATTTATATGTGAGAAGTGCAAAAATAAAAATGAGAAACATTGTTGTCTATTTCTAATTTATGGCCTTCTCTACAGGTACGTTAGCCCACATCTGTGGCTCCCAATTAAATGGCTGGATAATGTGTGTCTCTGTATGAAAAAAATTCTTTGATTTATTTTACTCTCACATTATAGTCTGAGGCTCAACTCTTCCCTGTGATCTCTTGCAGACCTTTGTCCCTGTTTTAACCAATAGCGCACCTTCTTGAACTAAGAAGGGCATAAGAGGGGGCCAAGTGTCTTCTTTGGTTGATGTGCTACTCAGGCTTGCTTGCTGCAGGATACTACACCTCAACCTAATCCATACATTACCCAACGAAGACAGCTGATGGAAGAGCATCATATGCATTTGGAGAAAGGTTGGATTGCATGTAAGTAATAAAGGGAAAGTAGAAACATACAGTTAGGTGGGTTTAGCACATCTTAAGACTCTGGACAGGAAAGAGGGATATATTCAGGAAAGATATTCATAAAACCGATGCTAGCAATTATCAGAAGGATGGAAAGTGTCACCTAACAGGCTACCCTAAAGAAAAAAAAAATCAAACTGTGTGCTAAACAGAACTGAGAGGTGACTTCAGATAAGATGCCCTCTAGGTGTAACCTGACCAATACAGTGTTCCCCAAACCCAATTGAAGGTCCCCACAGTAGCCATACTACTCAATTGACACCCACATAAATGCTTTATATGACAGGTTATAAAGACCTTCTACTGGTCTGATCGTCTATGCCTCACATTTCTTAATGATACTTCAAATCCAATTGCGTCACTGATGCACTAGTGACGGTTTCGAATGATCCATTATGTTCATTTCCATTTTCATGTGTTCAAACATCTAATGATGATATAAAATGTTTCAGCTCCAAAACAAAGAAACCTATGCCCTGAATTTATTCCTGTCCTAGTATGAAATCAGGTATGTCTGATTTCCTATAGAGGGAGACTATTTTGTAAGTGAATAGCCAGTCCTAAAGGTGTACAAAAATTCTCAAACCCTGTCAGACTAACCAACAGCTGATACTGATCATGAGGTAGGCAGGAGTATAAAGGGTCATCCAGTGAAGTGGGTTTTGTTGCGATTAGGCACTTCATTTTTGGGGACTTTGGGCAAGCATTGATTCGAGCATTTATATGTATAGCACAAATAATGAGCATTTTACAGACTATCTAGACCTTCTTCCACTAATTATTAAATATGTCTTGTTAGTGGGTAGGCCAACTTTAAACCCCACTTAGAACCTTGATAATATCAGCTGTCATTATTTTGACACCCGCATGAATTTGCAAATTAGAATATTTCATAAAGGTTTTACCTCGAACAACACTTCTAGTGGTGTCGAGGTTATTCTAAGAGAATGAGGCCGGGCTGTGCATGCGTAGTCAGTTGGTAGTTTTTGGGTACAGCGTCCGGATCTTCTGCCAGTTTTCATCACCAAAAGAGCCATGGTTTCTTGGTCTTATATTGTGCGTACTTGTGCGTACATGTTAATTGATGTTTATAGCCTGTGCTCCTGAGTGGTTTACTTGCTGAGACAGCTGTAAAATTGTTATATCCACTGTTTTGCGTGGTCCTACCGGTCGACTTGCAGGGCGCAATCTTGGATTCGCTTGCAGTAGTGATTTTGTGGGGATTAGGACAGTGTTAGTGCTTAATCGTACTGGTTTTCTACGATTTGGAGACGATTCCATACTCAATCTCTTCTTTACTGTCCTTTTGGATAGTATTCTGTCAGTTTCTGTCGCGCTCGGCCGTATTCCCGGCTTCGCAGACGATGGGCTCAATTTTGTTCAAGCTGGGACTCGATTGTTGTGTACAATCTGAGACAGCATTGTGTACTGCTCTCCTATTGGTTGGCACCAAGGTTCTAACCTGCCTTCCGATTGGTTGACAGTGTGTTCAGGCTGGGATGTTCAATTTGAGCCCCGCATTGGTTTTTTGTTTAATCACACGCTTGGTACTAGCCTTGTAGACGGCAAGGATTGTTAATCTCTTCTTTTTATTTATTTTCTTGTGGAGCTCAGCCGTGGTACGCTTGAAAGACAACAGGTTCAAGCTGGGATTGTTCAATCTCAGGCCCTTATTGGTGTACTGTTCGCCCGTTGGTTGGCGACAGTCCTAATGCTTAGACTTACTCTCAGAGTAGGTCAGAGGGTACACACAGTCAGGTTAGGCTGTTCTGCTTAGACTTTTTTGTTAATGCCTGTAGCGCTCGGCCTTTAGGGGCTTGGAAGACGACAGGTTCAAGCTGGAATTGTTCAATCTCAGGCCCTTGTGGAGGTGCTGTTTGCTGTTAGCGACAGTCCTACTTCCTAGGTCTACTCTCAGAGTAAGTCGGAGGGTACACACGGTTACCCTGTTTGCATTGGGAAATTGTTCTCTTTGCTTAATTTGGTGAAAATCGTGATGTCGTCAGTTACTTCTACGTCTGCGGCGACTACAATCACTACTCATACGGTGACTATGACCGCAACGACTACTGTAGTACAAACACTGGTAGTGCCATCTATGGGTGCCCATCCTTGGATGCATTTCACTGGGCTGCAGGGACAGTTCCAGTCCCAGCAAGCTGAGGATCATTTGGACAACAAACTCCTCAACAATTGGGGTCCTACAGACAACACCAACAGCCACTGCAGCCTAGGGGGCCCTATGGGCAACAACAGCCTTTGCAGCCCACGGGGCCCACCCAGCCCATACATGTGACAAGTGGCCCAATGACACCTCTCGCCCTGTCCAACCGAATACGGGTTGGCAAAATGTAAACAACAACGCCCACCACTCAAAGCAGCCAAAAAAAGGGCCAACAGGCGCCCCACCAATATTAGAAATGGTCGGAACGCCGCCTCCACATGCCACTGGGACAACACATACCCAAACCCTACATGTAAATATGTATATAAAACCAGTTGACAGTGTTTCAACAAGGCCTGATCCACCTCCAGGGGACACTATCAACGGAACCAAGCTAATTGCAGCTGGTAATGAGGAATCATGGGCCCACACTATTTCACGGATATGTGGTGTTGACATCTCCCCTGACGACCCATGTTTTCAGTATCTGCAAACTATAGGGGTCGCTCAGAGCAGCAGGGGTATTGAAACAATATCAACCGGGAAGTGCATCCCATTATGGGGTAAACGTTGGTATACATGTGTTTGTCCGTCTTCGTGCAGAGAGGTCCTTGTTAGGCCGACAGTCTGAAATCCCTCAAGAAGGAATAAGGGCTTGGACGGCCGACAGAGACAAATTGCAAACATATGGCAAGACTGTTTTACCGATATTGGTTAGCGGCAGGACGTACCTAATCTGTCCGACCGTTGCCAATATCACGGATGACGGCATCCTCGGTATGGACTTTGCTGCACTCTATGGGGTGACAGTGAATGCCAGTACGGGGAAGATAAGGATTCGATCACCTTTTGATCATGCTATTCAGTGTGAGCTCAGGGTTGAATCCGGAACTGCCTCTGTAGTGCCAACCACCAAACTCAGCCCAGGACAGATATCTGATGTCTTGGTCAGCTGCGTAGGTGTACAGGGGAACAGACATGATAATGAAATGCATGTCTCCGCGATGGGAGTGCCCCCACCTATGCACCTACCAATGCATTTAGTACCGTTAGTCATGGACTCTGACTTAGGGGAGGAATACCATCAGGTGGTTATTGAAAAGCTGTCCCTCTATGGGGCTCCTTTTGCTGCCCCTGGTGAACCCCTGGGCTGAACTGACATGGTTCAACATCAGGTAGACACTGGCAAAGGCAGACCTATCAAGCTGCCTTACCAACGTCTACCCATAGCTAAGAAATCTGCTATGGAAGACGAAGTAAATAAAATGCTGGCAGAAGGAATCATCTCTCCCAGTGATAGTCCCTGGTCTAGCCCTGTCGTTATGGTAACGAAGAAAGACCGGACACGTCAGTTCTGTATATATTACAGAAAATTGAACTCAGTTAAATAGTGTATTACTTCAGCTTCTGTATTTACCTTTTCTCAGCAGAGCTGATCATTTGTATAAGATCATGTTTCGAATCATACTCCTTTTGGAATGATTGTCGCATTTCATGGAGTTTGTCTCTCTCGATCTGAAGATCATTCATATAGCTTTTTCTCTTCAGAAGCCTGTGTTCGAGTTGTTTCTTTTCTGTGGCAACTTCATCTTTCACCTTAGATGAAACATTTAATGTTTCGTTCAAAGCGACATAGGTGTCATTCATCAGGAAGACATCTGGTTGTTTTAGTTCCTCGCCTTCGGGTATGCTGTATGTTGCATCACATATGGCACTATAATCCTAGATTGGCAGACCTGGTCTTGGAACATCATACGGTAGTTCTTCAAATGTTACCCTTTACTAATTAGCTTTTAGGTTTAATACAACCCTTGTTGCATTAGGACTCAAACTGAAAACTGTATCCATCTTTGACATTTTCAGTCAGTGTTTAATAATGCGAAACAGAGAATGGAGAATCAGCAATTTTAATCTGAACCTGATCCACAATTACAACATGTCTATTCCTTGCTTTTTGGGAAACAAAGTAGATATCTTACAGTTACAGTTACATGACTATAATCTAATGGGAGTTGTACTTACAATCTGACTAGGTTATGATAGAAGATAAACCCACTTAAAGAGGACGAAACATCAAATATATGTATGAGAGTTTTTTTTTGTGTTTTTTTTTTTTTTATTTTACCAGTTTAAGGACACTGGCATAGTATATGACTGATGATAAGTGCAAAATGTGGTTCTTCATTAGGACTGTCTATTTCCAAAGTTGAGATAATGAAAGCTGGCTTTTACATGCACATGCAATACCATTTTGTGCTTTCAGCACAGGGAACTATGGATCAAATTTTTCAAGAGCAAAGTTTTACTTCCTCTCAAAGTGTGCCAGTTTGGCTAATATCATTGTTCTGTCTAACCTAGTTATAGAGGTTCCATTCCCATTTTCCATGTACTAGGGTGGCCAGAGGGTCAGGCTGATTTCCACTCCCCTGTCCGACGCTATAGTAAAGGTCACTTTTCTAGAAGCCCCCCATTCTGGATAGGGACAATGTGGAGATGTCTAATAACTTGCTCAAAGATGATCTTGGATGAGAGCACCTCATATATAAAGTACTAGGCTTAATTCTTACTCTTTAATGGGGAAATCTATTGAGAAACTTCAAGGTACCTGCCTGTTTCACCTTTGCATCAGTTCTATCCATGCCTTCTTGTTTAACCTGGCCTTTGAGGGAATGGTCACCATTCAACTGCAAATCAACATTTTAACAAGATTCCTTTTTTTAAATATATCTACTCTCTTCAGGCTATCCTCCCAATATTTTTATATCCACCTATACAAATTATTGCTATTCAAAATAAGCACTTAAAAAAAGCCCTTTTTAGGATGGGGATCATAAGAAAAATAATAATTGGGGGAAAAAGAAAACTGCTACAAATAGATCTAAACTAGAAGAACAGCATGGTTTTGGAGAATAGGCAAGCATTAGGGGTCGTCAGACAACTTTTGGGGACCTGTTTGGGGGCTTCTTCATCAAGTTTGCACAGAAAAATCAGTAGAGGGCCCCACCAGCTAGGCATGATATACATAATGTGCAATCAATGTGAACCAAATCAATAAAAACTGTTATACAACATTTTAAAACATTTCACAATGTTTCTCCCTGGCCCTTTATCATGGCCAAACATCATAGATTATTCAAAATGTTATTTTGACATAGGCATGTTTGTCATTTTGGAAGGACAGGGTACATTGGTATCAGAATTAGTCATTAGAGGGTAGATCTGTGCTATAGCTTCTGAAATAGTTGGCAATTTTTACAAATGCTCCGGCCATGTACCAACTCATGCCATGGGATATTGACAAATGCATTCCCTGGGTAACTTGAGCCTAGATGTAAATTAGTGAGATGATGTAATGGTAATTCTTCTATAAATGCCCGAGCTTGTCTGCCTGTATACAACTTTACCCATGACTGTTAATAAGATGGTAAATTTATGAATAGAAATAAGTTGAACATCAAGAACAAGACGGAAAACTAAAAAGGTCAAATTGGCTCCCCATTAAAACTGTCACCTTTCGATATCACTGAGCTGATTCTTCTTTATGCTGTAATGATAGTCGCAATAGCGATGAAATATTAAATAGGCCTCAACTTTACAACATCCTCAGTGGCAGTCTGTACATATTTGATGCAAATGTGAATAGTTTCTTCAGTCTCATTGGTATCTAAAGGCCGACAGCTGCCAACCTAAGCCCTAGAAAAAGGTGCTTTTGAGATGATACCAACAGGTGACAATTCAATTTCAGGGCAGTGGAATGCAATTTGCTGGTAGTCTCTTACAACAATGGCGAACCCATTAGGATCATCCAGCTACCTTGTTGTTGGATTTCAGCCCTTCCCTGGTGTGAATTCAGTTAGTGGCCCGCTTTCAAAGCACTACACTAACCTAACCTCAGGCCTCTCTAGCTGGATACAGTTCCACAATGGCACAAGGATGTCTTAGCTACCTGCGGCACACTTCTTTTTTCCATGTGTTACCATCAGGCGATGGGGAGACAGGCAGTGAGGGTGATAAATGCAATGTAGACAAGAAAAAAGGTCGGGTTCAGTGGCCTCTGAAACTACGGGCTTGTCAACCTCAACACAGAGGTCTGACAAGGAATCCTTCTTGTCGATGGCCTGGTGGGGTTAAGTGGCCTCTGAAACTACGGGCTTGTCCACCTTGACACGGAGGTCTGACAAGGAATCCTTCTTGTCGGTGGCCAGGTCGGGTTCAGTGGCCTTTGAAACTACTGGCTTGTCCACCTCAACATGGAGGTCTGACAAGGAATCCTTCTTGTCGGTGGCCAGGTCAGGTTCAGTGGCCTCTGAAACTACTGGCTTGTCCCCCTTATCCACACCTTACATTAAGTAATATATTGCCTATTATATATCATATCTAATTTGAATGTATGCAGGACATTTCTCTGTTAGGGTTAGTGTAGGGGTTTGGAATAGGGATAGGGTTGGGAATAGTCAGTCAATACAATACTCACAGGACACTATGATTTTGTCGGAAAATCACTGCCGGGCTTGTGGGAATTGCCAGACTCCAAGATCAGTTACTGCAATCCTCGGACCCTGGGCTGCATTTTGCCTTTTATGGTTTGCAAATCAAACCATTATCAAGGTTTCTAAATCTTAAAATAAAACACATTAGTGTTTATTAAGATTCAAAGAGTTGAATTATTACGAAAATGAGGTTTCCTACCTGAGATTTCCTAGAGGGAGATTTCCAAAAGGGGGGAATTCCAAGGGGGGGGATTCCTTGCATCATTTCAGTTCTGATTTCATGAAGATAATGCTTCATAGATGGCACTGCCTAAACTGCAAATGACATCTTGCTTAAAAGAAAAGACCATCCTATTTTCATGTTGAGGTATTTTGATAGCCTTTGTGCTAATTAAAACAATTTTGGCATAGTCACTGAACTATGCACTTCTATAAGGGAGAGCAGTAGCTCTTTCTGCTGCATTGTATGACGTCAAAATTGACCAAATGCAGCAGAAACTGCATTGATTATGTATGGAGGCTGTTGTAAAACATGTTTATAAATAGAGTATTGAAGTGCACAACATTATGATATCATTTAGGAACCCTCCCCTGGGCAATTTAATGCCAATTATCAAAGTAGATGAATAACCCTGGTCTAGAGAAAAATATGGAGAGCATTTGACTGTAGTCCAGCAGTGCTGTGCAGTCACAGTTCTGCTGCATTTGGTCAATTGTGACGTCATACAATGCAGCAGAAGTGCCTGCTGCTCTCCCTTATAGAAGTGCATAGTTAAGTGAGTATGCAAAAATTGTGTTCATTAGCACAAAGGCTATCAAAATACCTTAACATGAAAATAGGGTGGCCTTTTCTTTTAAAGCTGTCTCAAAGTATAAGTATCAGATTGTCCTGATCAAATGAAGATGTTGAAGAAATAAACCTACCCTATTTTCATCATAGCTTATTTTGATGGACTTTGATGGTCAAATAAAAAGGTTCTGGCATGATTAATGAAATACATATTACTTTAGAGGAGAGCAGGAGGTTTATCTAATGTATCTGATGACGTCAGACAAGATTGACAAAATACATCCCAATTGTGGATGTATAGCACTGTAGGGGTGCAATCAGAAGCTGTTTGTAGCATTTCCCCTGACATTATTCACTATATCCCTCAAGAAAAATGAATAAATAACCCATTAAAAGCTGCCAGTGCAGTATAATAAACCTGTACCGCTCAATATTTTACGTACAACTCATTTTGCAAAAGCTTCCATATATAAGCAATGCAGCACCTACTGCTCTCCTCGAATAATGCATATTTCAATTACAATGCCCAAATCTTTTTATTTGACTAAAATCCCATCAAATATGCTATCATGAAAATAGGGTAGGTTTTATTTTTAAACTTAAACTGTGTCTTAAATATGATAATAGAGAATATCACTCAGTGTACATACATGATGATGTATATGAGATTGTGACGTAAGTGTATGCCTGTTTTCAAAGGCTGTGATCAAAGAAAGCTACTGTAACTGAGGTACAGCTTTGAAAATAATTAATTTTTTTACCACTTTTGCAAGACCTTCCAAAGGGAGGTATTATTTTATCATCACTACAAGTAGCATACTCTATTCAAAGAGCAAAATCAGAACTTCAAGGAGGCAGAATTGGGTCGCTAAGTTAGGAAGTGAAGGCAGCTGCTTCTCTTGCTGGTAAAGCTACAAGATCTGGTAAGAAGTTCTGGTAAAATGCTACTGTTCACAAGTGCATGTAACATGATCTAACTTTGATTGTTTAGAATTCAGACAGGGCGTTCATCAGATGACATTGGCTTGGACTGATTATTTCTTTGTATGGGCTGTCTGTTGTAGCTATTCAACACTGATTCTTGCTTATGAGATGTCTCACACTTCATATCAAATATATTTGGTATATATTTACCAATTTCCTTGCTTAGCCTTAAAGCTTATTATTTCGGTAATAGACACACAAACGCCATAGTACCCAAACTGCAGGAAGAACTGAAGTTCAAAAAATGAAAATATTGATAAATTCCTCCTGATAGAGTACAGCAAAACTTATTATTCCATGCAGGACAGTTAGATGAGAAGAAAAACGGTAAAGAAGAAAAGATGTAGTAAGTGTACTTGTGCTAAACTCTACAAGTCTTTTGACACATTCCACCAGCTTATTAAGAACCAAAGAAATAATTAAGACTGCTAGTCCACCAAATAAGAGTTCTTCAGTGTATTCAGACTTGCCATCTCACTGCCACTTCATCTGTCCCAGTGCATGTTATTCTGTGAAAGAAATGGACATGAATTATTAATCACAACATAAAAAAGCTGTCCAAACTTGAACAAAATCTAACTACCTTTGGAAGGTCTTGCAGAAATGGGAAATGAAATTTATTATTTACAAAGCTGTACCTCAGTTATAGAACCTTACTTTGATCAAAGTCATGACATGTTTTGTTTTGCCAAAAAGTAGTCAGAAAAATAATGCCCCTGAAAGGTGTAATCTCAGTTATCATGAGCAGCAGGGTTCTTTTGAAAAAAAAGTTTTCAGTGTAACCAGATGATTGAAAGTTGGAGAGTGAAACTGAGTGTGGCCGTCAACCCCAAGCTATGTAGAGCTTAGTGCACCGTTTATCACTTCAGCAGTATTAGCCTCTCAACCATCACAAAAACCCAAGCATGGCTTCCTGTGATTTAGACACAGTTGGCAATAGGATTTATTACCATGTTGGAAGGCCAAACAGACAGTGCAGCATCTTAGACTTATCCTGAATATCTTGACCCTTGTCATAGAATGACAGAGTTTTTTTTAAATAGAATATATATCAAAAGCTGCCCTAGAGAAAAATGGTACATAATCCAGGACTGTGATTTAATCACAGAGGGAAGTTAGATGCAGAATTGAATCAAAAGGTTAAATGACCATTGCATGTGATATCAACACTCATACACACACTGATACATAGACTCAACAGCACATTCTACTTAAAAAAACAATGTTTACCAATTCATATAGCTGCAAATAGTTCGAAAAAGGATCCCTCTTGCCTTTTAGGTTTGTTTTTGCCAGTATTAGCAAATAGTCAGGACACACAACAAATCAAATCAAAATACAGACGTGGTCAGAGATGTGGTCTACCTCATTTCCTTCCAAGATCCAATTCCAGAAACCATCTCATTTCCAATGGTTGTGGCCCATTATGCCAATCTGCACTGATTTCCTTTTAGGGCTGGCAAGAACTCCACACTTACTGCTAGCTGGCAAGAGGCGCTGAAATCATCATTGGGGTCCTTCCTAAAGATAGTAAATCCTTATGGGTACAAGGGTACAAAGCTTCCTATTTTCATAAACACTGGTTCTAAAATAGATTATTGAGATACATTGGTACAAAAGACATCTATACTTGTATTAAAGTCTTTGTTCTCACACTGTTAATGGACAATTTTATGTTGGTACTGTTGTGCAAGTACTATTTTTATAGAACGGTAGGTGGCAACATTAAAACCACTCACTCAGAAAGTGTCACTTATTTAAGCGCAGGTACACGCATCCCCAAAATAGACATGCATTTCCCATTTTCTGATTTAGGAATTCAGTTTAAAGAAATAAACTGAAACATAAAAATATAGTGTTAAAAATGATAAACCAAGAAGAATCATTAGAATCAAAACCATATATTGCACAGACAAGTCTCTATCTAAAAGATGAGGGAACATGACTGTCCACTCCATACCATGAACAATTTTTATCAATTCAGAAACAACTGACCTCTTACCCTCTCCTCTCACTCCATGCCAGCCTAAAGCGATGTGTTTTTGTCTGCTTCAACTTCTGACTTCAACATGAACGTGAATTATTTATCGATCAGAACATAAAGGAGGTCCTGGATGAGGGTTTACAGTTTTCATGCTTCTGGTTCCACCTGTCTCAGATGGCAGCATGTGTTTCTGCGATTAATTAATGCTGTCATTGTTAGTACACTTTTTGCTTTTCTGAACTTTGAAATTTTCTAACTTGGCTTCCATAGCAAAGCGCAAAAAATTCTAAAAAGCATGTGAAGGGTGCATTTCTGTCAGAGACTGAAAGAGAACCAACAGTTTAAAATACACGATTTGCAGAATGTAAGAATTAGTTGAGTCTATAAAAATCAGGTTGGTTCAAAGGCTTTCATCACCAACACAGTTCATTTCTATGCAAAAACATCGAGGAGATTTGAAACCGTAAATATTTTATGCGACCATAGAGCAGATCTGAACCCCCACCCAAAGCCATCTTTCTCGATCACATGTCACGTGTCATGGGGGGGGGGGTAATTGCATGATTTACCATCTCATTTTCTGAAAAACCAATGCACCTGAAGTGGCTATGACAAGTGTAATAGCCCATTACCTCGAATGGCCTCCATTACTGAGAGAAGGAAAATGATTGGCACTCGATAGCATGGTGAGTCCATTGCTATGAATTGCATTTATTTCAAATGTGTAATAAAAATTCCATTAGAAAATGAAAATGACCTTTAAGGCAAAATGACACTATCGATGTTCATTTGACAGCAAGTTAGATTGTGTTAGATACCTGTTTCTTTTACACACTTAGGACCTTTCGAGGTCAAGTGTAGACATTTTATGTAAACAATTGCATGGGGCATTCTAGGAAAAATGGTCCTCTAAGGAGTTCTCTTATATAGTTTATATAGGCAACCCTCCTATTATATGGGGGGGAAGAGACTTGTTTTACAACCATTCTTTATATACAAACAATCATTCCAGTGTATGAGTAAGTATATATTATTCATTTAGGAATAAATAAAATGTTTCACAGCAAGCAGTTATTCAAGAGATCTTAGAAACAGCTGTCAATTAGACATGGGGCTATTATTCAAGATCAGTTGTTTGGTCACCCAGAGGTCAATTATCAGGCTGGTATGACCGATTACCAAGTTGTCTTTACTTCATTGTTTTCATGATATAAAAGGGCATTAAAAAAAGCATATCATTTTCATATATGCCTGACATAATGAATTACACAGATTTGTAAAATCTGACATATCTATATGGTTTATTCACACTTATATGTACCATTAATCTTCTACATAAACCATTTTCTTCATGTTGGTTGTAGGTCACTCTTACATTGGCACTTTACTTATAGGATTCACTCACCATTTACTTGCAAAACACTTCCACAGGAAGCAAGGAAGCACAAAATTGATCTTGGGATGACCATACGAGTAATGTTACTCATATATCAATATAACTTGTACATACTCCTTGTGAAACAGCTCTCTGGCCCCCTTGGTACCACCTTTTACTATCCCCTAAATCAGGACTTTAAACATCTAGACTGGGGCAGCTGGGGTAGGAAGTGAGGGCAGCTGCTTCTCTTGCTTGAAAGCTGCAAGGTCTGGTAAAAAGTCTGACAAAACTCTACCAACTGTTCTGCAGTGCACAGACCTTGATCTAAAAATGAAGGGAAAAAAACGTCTGATTGTTTAAAATTCAGGCAGGGTGTTTATCAGTTAACATCAGCTTGGACTGAATATTTATTTTCATGGGCTCTTGTAGCTATTCAATTCAGATTTTTGATGTGCCATCAACATGAGTTTTTTACACTTTGAAAGAATATGATTTAGTATATCATTACTGGATTGCCTAACAAGAGGTTCAAAACAAAATGAAAATATTGATATACCTTAAATACTGCCCTGATTTCAAGGTTTCCTTCAGCGGAAAACAAACATTCTGTGTCATGTCCACACAGAGGGCTGTTACCATGCCAGCTTATGTGGGAGGGCATCAGAAAACCCCTATCAAATGTTTCCTGACGCGTGCACATGTGAGTCAAAAATGCTCTATGTTTGTCTTTAGCTTTTGAGAAGGAAGGGTAGAAAAAAAATTGAAAATAAATCAGAATCAGATTAGCAAAAATTTGGCTGACTCATCGCAATGGAATGAATCCGAATGGAGAGTTTATTGATTTCTGTAGTGTATGAATATAGTACAGTTATGGTAGGAGTTTATAAAGTCTGAAAACTAAGGCACAATAAACAAGTAAGTTAGTCATGACACAACTGAGTGTTACAACCGAGTATTTGTTGGTTGTGAGATAACCACAAAGTATAATGAAACAATGGTCATGGTATGAAATGACCATGGTAGGTAATGAGGAGTCATCATTGTGGTCCAAAGAGGGTGGCAAGTGAAGCGACCACCCGTTATGAAGACTGGCTGGGCGCATAGGCCTAGATGGTAACATCCTGCTCAGTCAAGCCAGCTGCGACAGCCGCCCGGGAGCCTCCCGGCGGAGAGAATGGACCGAGAAATCCGGGCCATAGAGGCAACCTAGGTGGGTAAGGACAGACTTGCCCACAGTTGATAGCTGCCCCAGCATGAGAGGTGATCCGTCTGTGAGAATAAAGGCCGGGGAGTGAGGGGGAGCTGGTGTGGTGCTTGTGTATGTTGCCCAGGAGGCTGCCAGGCAGGCCGGGGACCCTGGGATCTGGGGTAAGGCAACCCACTTGGCAAAAAACGTGTTTGTAACGTTTGCAAACATTTTTATTTGGTTTGGGTAAAAAACGTTTTTAAAAAGACAGACCTGGAGGACGGCCTGGAGGACGGCCAATCGACTGTCATGTTTTTACTCTTGTCAGGCTTCTGAAGACATATTCATGTACAAATGTGGGCCTAGGTACCTTTGAGGGCGGATATCTGTTTGGCACTGGTGAGCAGGTTTTGTACCTGCTGACTGATGAGAGGGTTGACGGCATCGTTGTAGCAAGTTGGCAGGTTGATCGGGATGCCGTCAGTTGATGTGGCCACCATTAGTAACGAAGCAACCTGCGCATCGGAAACCTTGTCTGATGTAGAGGTAGTGGTAGGCAAAATGGTTGGGGCTGTAGGCCTGTCGTAAGGCGTGGCCCTAGCGGGTGTCTGGGCCGGGCCCTTTCCGGGGGCAGGTTGTTGTTGTTCCGCTGGGGCCTGGAGGCCAGCCTGCTGTTTTTTTATGATGTCGGTTAGCATAGACATGACAGTGGATTGGCCATCCTCCAGGTCTGTCATCCTGGAGGTGAGGGTGGATAAG
Source organism: Acholoe squamosa (assembly GCA_949317995.1). Lineage (NCBI taxonomy): Eukaryota > Metazoa > Annelida > Polychaeta > Phyllodocida > Polynoidae > Acholoe > Acholoe squamosa. Next base: position 67,428,417 of record OX439046.1, on the reverse strand, counting down.
GAGTTGGCAAGGCCATTGTCCATTTGTTGGACAGAACTGGGGGCAGGCCATTTAGGGAGCCTGCCACGAGTAGCTTTGGGAGATGCAGCAGCAGCCGCAGTGGCAGCGGTGTTGCGAGTTGAGCGCAGCATTGTTGAGGTGTTACTGGTTTGTATATGAACAGAAGAGACTGGCACTGTAAAATTGGCAAAAATAATGTTGGCAAATAAATGCCCAAAGTCAGGTGGCTGTGAGTCAGTGAATGGGCGTAGTTCACCAGATGTGCTTATGACTGGAGAAAGAATGTGCAAATCCTAAAGTCTTTGTTATTGTTAAGCTGCGCACAGGTTAGGTGCAAAAGTTCAGTGCAGTGAGAGGGGGCAGTGCAGTGATTTTTTTAAAACCCAGACCGAAGCCAAAGTGTGGTTGTGCAGGAATCAGTTAGGATATTGATACTGGGATATCTCTTTTTGCATACCTCTGATGGGAGGTTCTGCAGGCTCAAATTAACATGACTTTCACAAGGTGGAAGGGGGACTTGTATATCACCATGGCTGGGAGTATGAGCATATTGTAAAGGATTTCTTTTGTGTAAAAATATTCAATCTATAATTACATAAAGCATTACATAATTGTGTCTGAAAGAGGGTGCAATTGGTGTCTAAATTTAGTTGTAATTTGATGGTGATATGAAAATGATGGCCAAAATATAACATATATAGCAAAAGTCTATATTTTGCCATTGAAATACATAGCAATCATATAGACATGATGGTAAAGGCATAACAGAATGAAGAATGAAACCAGATTTCTCATTCGTTCACTATTCTGCATGATCAAAATATACCAAAAACACATCAGGTTTGCACAGGTATAAAACCATATATGAAGACACTCATGTTTGTGATACTGTATTTGTAGATTAATAGTTCAATTTTCATAGCTGGTTGATATGATAGTCAAGACTCTGATATTTATTATGTAATTCAGCCAAAAAGGTGTCCAACTTTAGGTGTCTGTCTGACTCAGGGTGCCTCTACCCTAGTCATACATCAACTTAAAGTTAACAGAACATTTTGCATAATGGATGGAATCTAGTATTCATCCATACATATAACAGCAAATTGTTCCAAGTAAGATTTATATTGCTTCATAGGTTTGTTTACGCCAGGTTTACCCAATAAACAAGACAGATATACTGCAAATCAAATTACAGATGTGGTTAGGGAATGTTCATCTTCTACCTCATTTCATCAATTCCAGAAACCATCTCATTTTCAATGGTTGTTTCCCCTTGTGCCAATCTGCACTGAATTACATTAAGGGTGGGCGAGAGCTCCACCCTTACTGCTAGTTGGGAACAGGCACTGATATCATCATTAGGGTCATTCCTAAAGATAGAACATCGTTATTTCCAAGGTTGGCAAAACTTCATTTGATCATACTGCTTTAATGGATTCTTGAGATGCACTGGTATAAAAAAGTGCATGGTACAAAAAATGCAGTGTCACATGGTCTGGGTCCCAGGGACATCATTTTAGATTTGCTTATAGCCATCTATTGGGTCTTGTAGTAGATGTTTGGGATGGCTTCCCCCTAAGCCTTGGACAGAGCTAGATTAGATGACAGCATGTGTGTGCGATTAATGCTGCTCTTGTTGATGAAATAACTTAATGGATACCACTTTTGGTAGAATATAACAGTAATTATTTATATAAGCATCTTTCCAAAAATCAAATTATTAATCAATAATATGCTTATTCAAACATTTGAAAAAGAAATGGATAATTCACATATAAAGACAATTCTCCTGTCATCATAACAAAATGACACTATTGATGTTCGTTTGACAGCAAGGTAGATTAGTTTCTTTGACATACTTAGGACCTTCCTTGGTAAGGTGTAGATTTGCTATGAAAAGAATCATTCAATACTTTCCACAAGACTGGTACTAACACATACTAAGATGGCTACGAGTGACATGGTTCTCAATTAATTCAGTAAAGGAGTATTTAGGTTCCTTGTTCTTGTCTTAGGTCTTTCAACATGCAGTAGGAAAAAACAGGTGAACTTTGTACTTGAAAACATATTTTATTACAATGTACTTGTACAACATCAATCTACATATGGTTACCATTATTCATAGCAATTTCCTTATAACGGGATTACAAGTGGAGAGCACTGTAGATATCGATTAGGAATTGGTCCAAAACAGCTCAGCTGTTATCTCCAATATCCAGTGCTTAGTTTAAAGTCCAAGACCCTTTAGAATTCAGCTTGTCCAGATGCCTACTTCATTTAGCTAACCCTATAGGTGAGGCTCCACTACGCGATTTTTTGGGACAGTCTCACCTAATTTTATCCCTATAGTGCCCATGGTATAGGGTGTTGACATCCCTATATTGTAAACATGAGATTCACAATTGTAAACATGAGATTTCAGAAGTTATTTTATGGGTGATCTCTCTCCTTGTGTGACATATTTACCAACTAACCTGCACCTGCATAGACTCTGTGATTGGGTGGGAGTTCAATATATAAACATTAACACAGCAAAATATAAATAACAACACACCAGTCACACAGATCGCAGGGTCTTGTACTGTAAAAATCAAACCTGTCTGATATTGAGTTCCAGAGAGTCATCAGTGTGAAAGTCTGCAATATTTGATTAACTTGATTTAGTAAACAAAAACATCTTTTGGCAACAAAAACGTGCCTGAGATTGTACACAAAGCCTTCCCCACATAAACAGAAAGCTCTCTCAGTCCTCTATTTACACCTTGAAATAATAACAAATACCACTCTATAATCTGTGTTTGTGTCTGCTTTTGTGAGAATAGCTCTGATTTTCAGCAAAAATCGTGTAGTGGAGCCTCACCTTTTGGCATCATAAATCAGCAGTTGCATCTCATCACCTTCATTTCGCCCAGCACAGAATCTGATATCATCCCAGCGTCTGGAGCACTGTTATAGTGCAATTATTCTACCTGCATACTGACCTATCCCATAAATAATAAACATTGCATCCGGAGGCCCAAGGGGCTTTATCAATCTTATGCCCCATACTAAGGTGCCTTGGAAAATAGCACCCTCTCGCCTTCCTTATTCGAATGTACTGGTATGACAGCTATCTGTGGACATCTTTAAAAACCATGCATCGAAATAGTGTGTAGTCTGCAGGAAAAAAGGCTTTTGTGATTAGCTAGTTAGAGAGCTGTTTACACAATGGTAATGGAATTATGTAATTAGTTAGGCCTCCGAAAAGCCAATTAGTTTGGTTGGTTTCTTTTGTCAGTGTAGAGATATATGTACAGGACATTGCACAACCTGTCATTAAAGTTATAATGAATTTCGTTTTTACAATATATTTTGATGCATCCGGTGAGGTTTGATCTTGACCTTTAAGACGTAATATGAATGAGACTTTCTTACAATGGCTGTCACACTGATTTGGGCCCATCAACAGTTTTTCATGCTATGATGCCTTTTCACACTACACTTTAATGAGAATGTCTATACCCTTAAGTAGTTCCCATTAATATCCATTTGTGGAGAGCATCCTATATAAATAAGGGCCTGTCAAATTGCCTATTATGCCCCCAACAATCCCTGCCACCAGCCCAGCAGCTTAGATGGTTCTTCCATGCTGGAATGGATACCGTTTTTGTATGCCCCTACCGCCATTAGCTAACTCTTTTTCTATCACATTCTACATAGATATAGGTCTATCACAATATGATTTTAGACTTGATTTGGGTGGGAATCTCCCTTCATAGATCATGATGTCAACTTCTAAAAACTAAGTGACAATTCTAGATAAAAACAGGATCAGTAACTAAGTGACATTGGAGCCGTCATGATACAAGGTCAGAGACTTGAACTATTTTATGAAAAAAAAAACAACCTTTGCAGGATAAGATATGACATGCATAGACCATCAACATTAATAGAATATGGTAGAAATAAGTTAAAAAGAGGCTGGACAATAGTATATACACACCTGCTACACTGAACCATTAGTTAAAAACATTTCACATTTAATGTTGTGCTGTCCTCAATTGTTTTTTCGAGGGCATTACTCTAATTAATAGAGCTCCTGTGTAATGAAAATGTTCACAAAAATAATAGAAGGAGAAAGTTTGTTGATGGATGCATAACACATGTATTCCTATAAAACCATGTATAGGTCATACTAGTAGATTTTCTCTTGCAATTCTTCTAAAGCCTTTACCTTACCTCAATGTATAAATGTGACCCATCCTAACAAAGTGGTACTGAAGTCGCATATTTAGAAGCCAAGATAAGGCCCTTTCAAGTAGTATAGTGTCAAAAATATCTTTTTTTTTTAAATTGATATTTTAGCATTTTTCCAACATATGGGTAGATATCTTTCAGAATCCTTGCATACATAACTGAATTTAAGCCCCAAATGTCAAAAAGACATAGCTCTAGTTTTCATGGTTATTTAGAAATACATAGAAATTATATAAGATTCATAAATTATTATATGATTAATATGTCAATTATCTCATTTTAATCAATTTTTAATCGGTCTGACTAAAATTACCAGCAGAAGATCTGCAGAAGACCAACTGGTTCAAATATGCAAGTGTTATATACCAAATGAAAGCTCTAGATGAGCTGTAAATGAATATGCCAATAACTAAACATTCTGTATGTGCGACTTCCAAACTGTTTTGTAAGGATGGGTCACAAATATAGGATAGCATCCAATCTTACAGCTGGAGCTACTGTGCTAACAGTCCCATGGGGCTTATAAAAGATGACAATAGAAATCTGCTTGGGACAGGAAATTAAAGATCTCCTCACAGTTGGCCCCTCGTAATGAAATTCTCCTGATAAATGTTTACGTGTAGGGTATCAAAAGGTCATATACTCAGAAGTCTTACAGTTGTAGGAGAGCTACAGAAAGCTTTTCATTTTTCAAATGGTATCATATCATGAACTTACTTGAACTTTGCACAAACACATATCTGAGGAGTCTTATAAGATGGAGGTGATGAAGTTCATCTTATCATTGGTTAAACCTGTGACATATGAGACTTAGCAAGAATATATTTTGACTGACTTGTATAAAAGCTTTCACCAATCTCTCACCATTGGCAAGTAGCTTGGCTTCATGACCACATAGATTTAATTCTTGCCTTGAAATGGAAACCACAGCCTGGTTCAAATTCTAGTGTCTGCAGTTTTGAAAACGGCTATTCATTTTTTGTTTATGGACAGGCCTCTTTTATATTCTCTGGCACATGATATCAGGCTTGATTTCTAAACATCCTAAACACATTAAGGATATACCACTTTTACACAATTCTACATCTGTGTAGTTGCTACTTACACACATGTCTCTGTTGACTGTGCAGTCATATCCCATGTAATAAATCTTGATTTTACAGAAGCCAAAACATTGCAATAACTATTCATCTAAAAAAGGGAAAGAAGAATGCCTCTCTGGACACTTCTTGCTATGAACTATTTGATATCCCCAGACCCCACCTCCCAACACACACACACACCTTGTCCTTTTCAGCAGCCTGTTTGCTGTCTGCTTCTTGACCAAAAGTACCTCTGGGATGCTTTAAAAAAAGTAGAAACAGAATTAGAAAGAGAACTGTTTCAACCGGTTTTGACCAAAACTGAGTCGATACCCGAGGGTATCTTTCTCACTCACATCCTATTTATACTAATTGCATATTTTGGCAGATCATCTGCGGAAAACCATTTAGAAATGATTGTGACCAGAACAAAGACTGATTGCCTCAATTGGCTTCCATATCTAAGGGTCACCAAGGATTATTGGAATTCAATGCTGCCTTGAACTTAGGCTTGCCTGACATATATTGATGATACTTGTCTGTAATGCTATTTAGTGAATGATAGTTGGCAACACCTCTATTTGGTGACTGGTGGTTGCCTGCATAGTTCTACTTAGAGAATTATAGTTATCTAAGGTGACTGTGAAATTCTAAGGAAACAATGTTCTATGGTGGCAATCTTCACATCACAAGTGATTCAATCTTTTCCAAATAAAACAGCTCTAAAATAGACAAGAAAACAAATGATTTTATTTCAATGGGGAAACTTTTTTTTCCAACTGTGTCCTTAATTCATTACGTAGTGTATCTGTTGAACTTCACCTGAGGCTATGAAGGACCCTCATTGCCTGAAGTACCTCCAAAGTGATTACTCTTGTTGGTACAAATCATGCGATTCCCTGACTGTTTATATATTATCTGAGGCGTCCCTACTCATGGGAGGATAGTCGCAATTGTCTGTTACGAAAAGGATACACTGAACAGTCTCATCACCAAAGCAATTATTTGCTTTGGTCTAATTGAATGAAAATTCATCCATGTACTACTTTGTCCTTATTAGATAGGAAACCCATGATTGAATTAGAGGGAGAAGTGTCAATGTCAGAAAAGTGTTTATAGATTTTCCAAGTGTATATACTTCATCAGAAGTTGTCATGAGATCTAGTTTTTCACATTTTGCTAAGATACCCTAAGATATATGCAGTGAGTTCTACTCAGTGCAAGAAATTTTGCATGAGGCTAAAGTGCTATCAACCCTCCAGAATTATACTCTAGCTTTCTCAAGGTCACTTTACAAGTTTCCATTTTTTTTAAGCTTTCCTTTGCACCCAATACCATATAAAGTTTTTCTTCTATAATTGACTATAAAGAAAATAAATAAAACAAACAACAACAAAACTAATACACCATGACTTGTGTGTTATTCATAATTATGTTAATTTCAAGTAAGGTTTACTCCCGTCCATCGTTCAAATTCAGTGCTTATTCAAGATTTAGATATAGTGGATTTTTAAATTTCAATACCCCTGTACCATCGGCTCTTATTCAAGACAGGCGCTTGTTCATTTACCCGGCACTTATACAGGCCAATACGCTAATAGTGCAATTACCCAGACATTTCACTCATTAAAAATTAAAAAAGGAATACCCTCTCCTACCAACACAACATATTTATCTCAATACGCTGTCAGATTTTCCTTCCCAGGGTGCCTTTGCACGCCATTCCTTGATTGCAGGATCAAGTCTTAGTGCATTTGCGTTATCCTTATCATTGTTTAAGCCGTCCCATATCAATGAAGCGCCTGATGGAGGCTGCGATCAACCATCCAATTATTAAGCAGCTCAAAAACTCTATTCTTCTACAGGGAGCCCTAATCTATTTATGCCAACTCAGGCGCTATATATCAGCATTTTGAACAAACGTGCTGACGTTGCAATATTCATATCAGAACTCTCTCATGGCCATTACAATCAGCAATATTGCAGCTGTGCCCATTAAATACTAAATTGAAAATAATCATCCAAGTATTCCTTCTAGTGGACCTTCAAGGGTTCCCGAGTATAATTAATGCATGAATAGGAGCAGAGTATTAAATCCATATTTTAACACACACACACATACATAAATATATATATATATATATATATATATATATATATATATATATATATATATATTAAATCTAACACTTGCCTGGTATCTGTAGGAAATGTATAGCTTCCGGGAATAGTTGCCCTTGTGATGAAAAGTCTTGTAACAGGGCTAATGCTAACGCTCCATATAGGGTGTGAAAGTTGGTATATCGCAACAAATTAGGGGCTAATATTTCATATAAAAGAACAATATGTGTCAGATGACTTATATCAATTCCCCAACTCAAGATAAATTTTGATAATGCTGATATACCAATCAGCATTATCAAAAATTAACCAGTGATAGCAATATTTGAGTTTCAAATTTTTACAAAGTCTTCATCATCTGACTATAGACCAGCTCTCTGTGAGGACCACATTAAAACATATCATGCCCATGCTCTTTCAACTGTAACTCCAGTGAGGCTTAACATAACCTTTAACATTGACCAGTGGTACACACTACCTTGAAAAATAGCTACAACAGTTGGTACCATCTATCCCAAAAACCCACAAGCACCAATCAAGACATTCCTGTAAGGGACCATCTCAAGGTCAATTCCCTATGGTCAAGGTAATGAGATGTCATGCTGTTCCTCCTTGGTGAGAATCTTCAGATGGAGAGTTGATCACAGGCATTTGGGTTGAACATTGAAAATTTCTTGTTTTTATTTTTATTCATGTTTTTTTTGATAATGGGTACTTTAAACCAATGATCAAGATGAAGAGTTTCACATTATTACTACCTTGAACACATCTGATGTGAATCTTTTCAATTGGAATAACAGTATTGAGCTAAACGATTAAAGACTGCACATATTAATATGTAATTACATCCTCTAATTTAGGTTCCATCCTTGATCGTTTAGGAAACATAGAGTAAATTGTAAATTGGCTGATGGTGAATGTTTTGCTCATTTGCCACTTTATCCTTGTTTTTTTCTCAGCTGTTGACGTCCTTGTATTGATGTTTATTGGTTATCTATAGTTTTCCACATAAAAGCAGGTTCCTTTTTCCCAAACAATGTATACATGTTATCAGAGAGATGCTACTATGCATGTACACATCATGGTGTGCACCTCACTATGTGCTCACCACCCCCCCCCCCTCCCACCTCCTTCCTGTGATAAATAACGTAACAAACTCAGAGTGGCATTGTGTAAGTTCCATCTGGCAGCTATGAAGCCATACTTGCACTGTCTATGAGTGGGGTGAGTGACCTTTCTATACAGCTGCTGAGGTGGCTGGGTGAAGGGGTCCCTGATCTAATCCAGGGTTAGCTCTGTCAGCTGACAAGACAAATGTAGTACGAGTACCTTACTAATATTAAATCCTTAAAAAATGGAGGGGACGACTTAGTCGTGTTCCCTGGTGCCATCTGTGATTATATTACTCCCATTCTTTTGTCTAACATCTGTTTGCAGACCATGGGAGGCTAGTAACTGAAAAAAAGAAGAATTTCAGCCTGTTAGGTTTTGTTTCATACATAGAATACTTCATAGGTGGCTCTACCCAAACTGTAAATATTAATGTGGTTAAGGCTGTCTCACTATTTAATGTCTGTATCAGAGTGTCCTAAAGTCTCCCTTAGGTGTCAACTTTTAATAAAACATGACTTTGTGCCATTGGTGAGTGATATGTAAAGCATTGTGAAACAGGTGTGCAGTGCACTTAAAGTAGCATAGACTATTATTCAAAGCGCTATATAAAAACTTCAAGGAGGCAGGCTGGAGCAGCTGGGGTATGAAGTGAAGGCACAGTCTTTGCAAAATGTTTTTCACCATGCAGGACATTCGGTCCTGCAGATTTCTAATTCTGCAGGCCCGGTTCAATTCTCTCAAGACTGCAACATAATGAGTATCTAAGGGCATTTTCTGGGAATGATAAATATCATAAAACAAGGATGTCCATTATGTTTTTCTAATAAAAATCAATTAGGAGTGATGAAGTTCTGAGAAAAAAAACATAATATGTTAATGCTTTTTGTTTTATTCTGTAAAAACCTTAAAAATGGTCCGATTTGAGTGCTGTGAAAAAAGGCTTGTAGCTTAAGGTCTGATGATGACAGCCAGACATTTGGTCCTGCAGTTTGACAATTTCTGTCGGCCCAGGAGCCATTCAGACGGCTATAGCCTGTGTCCGATGGGATTTGGCAAAGCCTGAAGGCAGCTGTTTTACTTCTAGTAAAGCTGCAAGGTCTGGTTGTAAAGTCTGATCCAACGCTATCCAATGTTCTGCAGGAGTGCACAAAATTTGATGCAAGAATGGGGATAAACAAAGTTTTATTGTTCAGAATTCAGAATTCAGACAGGACATCCTTTATTCAACATCAGCTTGGACTGATTATTTCTTTGTATGGTTTGTCTCCTTTTTTATATGGGTTACATTCGATTCAGATTTTACTCAATTCACATTTCAGATGAACCATGCTTAGGTTTATATTTACTAGAAACAGGCCATACTGAAAAAAACAGGTAATCATTTGATTAGTGAAACCAGGGACCGTAATTTGGTACACTAAATGGCAGGGAGGATAAAGGTTCAAGAGCTGCCCTGATTTCAAGGCTTTCTTACTGTCAATTGAAACCCATATCCAGGCAGAAAGCAAAGGTCAAAAGAGATAACCATACGAAAAGAAGAAGAAAATGACCTATCACCTGAATTTGATGAAAGAAATTTGGAGGGTGAAAGAGAGTGTGGCTGAAAGTTGAGCTATTTAGAGCTTACTGTGTTTCTTTTTTATTGTTTCAGCAATGGCCTCCAAGCCGTAATGATAAGACCAATTCTATAGTAAATGGAACTAAAGGATAGATCATGCATGCAGTATAGACACCCACACTGCTATTCATTCATCATAAGTGTGTTCCTCCTCATAGGTTGGACTAGGCCAATTTTAGCCAATACACAGGATATGCCGCAAATCAAATTGAATTCCATATGTAGTCAAGGAATGTCCATCTTCTACCACATTTTCTTCATAGATCCAATTCCAGAGACCATATCCATTCCAATGGCTGTGGCCCATTATGGAAAATTGTACTGAATTACATTTAGAGTGGGTAGGAAATCTAGCCATCTGCTAGAATGGAATAGGTGCTGAAATCATCATTGGGGCCATTCCTCATACTAAGCCATTCATAAGCCACATTATTCACTTCCCTTTTAACGTCATGCAACAGAAGCTTCATGCTTTACATCTTCAGGACCCACACCACAGACTCCTAAATCACCACTACTCCTGGGTCTCTGCTCTGGCTTATGAGTATTAAATCCACTCATATGCTTTTGTATCAGACCATCATCAGAAGCATTACTTTGGCTTGGTTAGAAATCACCAGGCAATGTATGACTGGATGCCAGCAAGAATCTCCCCTTTGTTATACTTTTTAAAACAGATGGTTATACACATATATAGGATATGAAGCTTCCCAATCCATGATGAATTGTCCTTATCAAGAGCCCCTCTACTATAAAGGACATCAAAGGAAATGCCTCACTGGATTTAGTATTTGAACCCTAGTCAGTAGAGCTCAGCATTTCACCACATATTTGTTGCGTTCTACTGATTCGTATATCAGTAAAATGTCATTGGCACTGCTCTGCCTTTATGTGCACTAAATCTACCAACATCATTCCCCATTGTGCCAGTGGCAGAAGATTACCACATTCCACACCCTATAAAAGCCATACCGAGAACCTGTATCAACAACCAACCTAGCCTGTTTTGTATATTATTTAATGTTTGTATATACTTGTATGTTCTTTCCTCTGAGTATATTATTGATTACCTAAATAAAATTTCCCATCTGTATTTGCATGATGACTCTGTAGGAGGATTGGTTTGCCCTGAACAGGGTACAATATGTGCCATCGTTTTTGTGAATAAAACACTTTTCAAACTCAAACTCATATATAAGTCTCCCGAAACCGAATAAGCTGATACTTTGTTGGGTTCAAAATTTCGCAAATAGATCATGATGTGAGCTTTTAGAAACTGAGAAACTTTTCCCAATAAGAAGAATACGTAACAAAGTGGCATTAGATACAGCATGACACATGGTCAATTTTTAACCATTGCTTAAAAAAAAAAGATTACCTTTGTCTAACAAAACTACACATCATTGACCACCAACATGAATACAATATGACACAAACAATTTAAAAGGTGGCTGTATAATAACATAAGCACACCTGCTTTATTAACAATATCCATAAGTACACATTTCAGATTTAATTTTTGAGGATATGACACTATGGCATTTAATAAAAAAATTGCAACTAATAGTGTGAGAAGTTGTCCATTCTTGATGAGTTCATATCACATGGATGAATATAGAAGTATGTAAAGGTCATTCTAGTAGATTTTATTTCAAAGTTCTACTGAAAGTTTCGCCTCAGCTCAATTGCAATGTATGAGGGTTAGGTGTTCTTGGATTTGATAGCATCCAATCTTCCATCTGAAACTACTGTGCACACTGTTGCTGATAGTCACAGGGAGCTTATAACAGGTGACAAAGGTATCCTGCAGGCGACCGGATATTAAAAATCTCCTTACTGTTGACTCTCTTAATGAAATTCTCTCGGTGAACATATAGTGGAAGGACATTTGGATTACCTAGGGCTTTTGTTGTTATCTGTGTATTACGAGGTACACATACTCAAAAGTTTCACTGTAGTAGAAGTGATACAGAAGTTTTTTTTTTCTTTTTTTTAAATAGGTTGTATCATTAAATTATTTGGACATTGTACAAACACATGTCTGAGGAATCTTATGAGATGCAGGTGATGGCTTTCTTTCGTCTTCAAATTGCTCATTCCATGGTACTTTTTTTTTTTTTTAATTAATTTTTATTCTGGAGGTAGGAGAAGGTTAGGCATGCTGCCATAAATAACCTATTTGCATCGTGCTCCAGCCGTGCTTATTATTTGTTAGTGAATACAAACAGCTGGGTTGTGAGTGGACATTACAAACACCCTAAATAAATCACAATAGACATTGTAGTTACTCAGCTGGAGTCCCTTGTTGACTTTTCTGGAAGGCACTTCTCAAGATGGTATGACTAGACCCCCTTTAAGTCATCCCTCAGTTAAATGCCATTACAACCCTGCATCTACTGGTCTCTGATAATTGCACTGGTACGACTACCCTACCAAACCCTATGTTGTTACTGCCTTAAAAACTGATCATACAGAGTGGTCATAGTTTGTTACCTATGATCACCCACTCTGATATTGAGGGATTCAAGTCGTACCCGTTGTGTCTACTCGTACCATCTTGAGAAATACCCTCCTGAACTCCCTATGTCTACTGCATGTGGCTCTTCCTGTAGAGTTAAAATAATGTAGATGGGTTCATATCTTAGTCCCCCAAACAACAACTGGCATCTCTCACCATATGGTGAGTTTGATTATCAATTGAACAATGGTTTGCCATAAGTAATTGCCTCCATATCCATTAATGTCTCAAATTCTCCCAGATATAACAACTTATGCAACGCCTACTTAACATAACACATGAAAAGCCAAGATGACTCATTCTGGTCATTGCTGAAGTTAATTAGTTCAAATCCATGAACAATTTATATTTTTCTTCACTTTCTTCACTCTGAGGAAAAGCCCACATGCCAATGGAGAGGAACTGCTCCTATACTTATAGTCTACCACTGGTTTAGTCAGTGAGCTGGAACAGCTTTTGATCTCATGTGGTAACCTTTTTCTCTGTCGTTAGTGTCTTGCATGTATTTATAGGGAGCATCATATGTTTCAACTGACACATCTCTATTCTTTAAGGAGCGTTTTTTAAACATCATGTTTTCTACTTCTATAGTGTTTGGATATATAAAGGTGTGTGTGAAATTTACAAGGAAACCAACAAGCCCTTTGCTCCCAGATGGTGTCTGGCAGCTTAAAACCATATTAATTCTGTAATCAACTGGTATTTTGATACATAACTCAAAGAACAGCACCTTCAACAGAGACTCTCCTCTTTTCTCAAAGGCTGGACCCACCCTACAAACAAGGTTTCCACTACACCTTACATTTGTATGTGTTGTCCCCTTCTACTTGTTCAGATAATTGGACAGACCCAGTTCACAACCCACATCTGGGGATCATTTGAGTCAAATTGGTAGATTCCTCACACACATCCCCCAAACCTTGTTGGTGTCACAAGTAGCCCAATGACTATGTACTGATTGTAGGCAACCATCAAGTGATGAGGCCAAACTATGTAAACTGAATGATTGTGCCTGGCAAGCCTGCTCCACCATGGTCTCTACTGGCTATTTCTTAAGGTACTATGATCATGTGGTGGGGAGGGAGGTGTAACCTGCTGGAATAAAAGGGTCTTGGGTTAATTCTCCTAATCTTGAATACCCCTTCCACCTACCTCCAACCCAACTGTCCAATGATTTTATAGCGGGGATGCCTTTTGAATTCTGTAGGGGCTGTAAGCAGAGAGATCCAGATAACATTGGTGATGCATATTTTTACAGGCTGCATCGAATCAGGTACAATCTGATATAGAGCCTGCCAGCCTGCTTATCTACTCATGCATGGCAATCATTTGAAACAGTGTACTGGTGTACCCAGATCATTATAATACAATCTGGGATCTCAGATAATCTTAAATGTTTGCAGTACTTAAGGTATGTAAATTAAAGATTGCAATCGTCATGTGAAATTGGCTTTACCTACTCAAATTGCTGCATAGTATATGTTTCCTGCATGAAATCCACCTATAGAGTAATCTTTTCTGAGACATAAAAACCCAAAATATATCCTTTTTTGATTATAAAGCAAAACCTCTCCCAGAAGCAGCTCAGACTTTAATATAATGCCGGTTTGTAACTAGATTAAGTACAGTTTGAATATCCTACAAGGTTGCCAAATTCAGCCTCTAAATTTTCCGCAAGTTAGAATGTCTACCTTTAATAGAAGTTGGCCTAAAAGACTGGTTTTAAAATAGTAAGTCTGACAAGCAGCTATGTAGTCAGATGCCTCAGATAGGCCTAAGGTCCATCCGGTCTCATTATACAAAGTTTATAGACCACATATTTCATAATGTCAGGATAAGTAGGTGTGTAGGTAGATTTAGTGCACAGAAAGGCTAAGTAGGGCCCAAGAAGGTGTGATGATATAGGAGTCTGTGGTATGAGACCTGAAGGTGCAGAGACATGACTGCTGATGTATGGGGTCAAAAGTCAGGTCTCAATGAGACCTAGATTCCTTATTGGCTGAATAATAATGGTTGCGCTCCAACATACTGAGAATGATAGGGATCCCCTTACTGATAGTACTGTTCATTGTGTTAGGTTATTGGATAAGATGGGGTCCCATTTCAATTTTCCCCTTTTCAGCTCTTTGGACATGCATATGCTATTTTACCACTATCCCTAATACATGTACAATCAATAACCATGTGTTTGCAACAGTGGGGGTAAATGGGTGTAAATCTGAGTTTGTTGCCAAGTGCAAAAGAGTGGAATCGATGCCTTACATTGATATTAACCATGTGAAACAGACTGGATTGACCATAGCGAAATCTTATGAAAGCTGTTGTACACATCAATACTCATACATATTTGTCTTACTTATTAACATTTTCAAATACTTATGGCAACTCAAACGTAGAAATTAGGTGAAATGACCATGTCTTTTTGAAGAAAATAAAAGTAAATAGTCAGTAAAAATAGAATGACCATAGGAACAATTGTAATATCAATTTCCCTTGACGGGTAATGTCATTAAAGATCACTTGAGTCAACAATGAACATTTTAATGTAGCTTTCCTGATAGAGAGAAATTCTGAAAAATAACATCATTTTTAAGATACACCTGTTATCAGGAATCTGAATATATAAATATGAGTACCAAAATGTAGGCATGTCAATACTTTATTTAAGCTGTAAGTCTCAATTAGCCACCTTTAGTAGGTTCTATACAAGGCTCATCTAACCACATGCCTTTTGAGATGTTCAAAATCTTGGTAACGAACGTATTGCCCTCCTATCTGCCACCAAAGGGTTTATTTTTCATCATTGTGTCATTACATAGATAATTCATTTAGCACTGTCCCCTTCTGGATTAGAACATGCCATCATGTATACAACTGCATTCTACAGTATAAGGTATACATTTTCAAGTTTTATTTTTAAACAGATTCTTGCCCAAATGTGACCAGATATAGGGGTAAAAAAGAGACAAAATATTTGTAGTATTCTACCTGACTCATAATCTACGGTAGAGACTGTAGTACACTACCTAAAAGAAGCATTCAAAATGACTCGTATCATCTAAGGAAGAAACTTTAGAAACCTAATTAATGATTAAAATTAGGTGTCACAATCTTTCTGGCTTTTGTGGGATTTTCACATCTTCAGAGTCATTATCCCTTTTTAACATTCATGATTGCTCAGATGTAGGCTGTTATATCTGCCGATATGGTTGTAAAATCACATTCATTAATTCATTCTTACCACATAATATGGTAGTTGAATATGTATGCCTGCTCGACACATTTGGTGACCTGGAGCCTTGTTGGAAACAGCAAAGTAAGTGCAAGCAGATTGATGACATGACAAATGGAAAGCACGGAAACAGACTTAGAGTCCAAGTAAAATATTGATAGATGAAGGAGAGATGTATCAGTAGGAAATAGGTAACAAATTGTACAAAGATAAAAGGTGGGAGAGAAGAGCAACACTAGGGCGAGGGTCTCCTGTGTAGAAAGGTTGAGTTTGATCAATGGAGAAGAACTGCTCCTACTTAGCACTGCATGAGTCTTCCGATTTATGCACCTTTAAGCAGTGCATGAAGCTGTTTACATTTAGAAATTAAGCAACTTTAAACAACATTGAACAGAATGGTCAGCAAAAATTAAAGGAGCAAAAGCCGGAGTTTCCTGGAAATGTAAGCAACTTTCAGTCTGAGTAATGGCCTTATTTCCGAGGGATGAAAGTTGACTTAATATGTGCTTGGAGGTATGCTTAAAGCTGCTGAATGACGAATAAATTCAGCCTCAGAGGTTTCCTTAAAGGGGATTAAGATTGACCTAATTCAGCCTTGGAGTTTTGCTTAAATGTGATTACCCTTGACTACATTCAGGTTTGCAGAAAGGTGATTAATGCTGATTAAGTTCAGCCTTGGAGGTTTGAGCAAAGGTTATCACTGTTGATTGTAGTTAATCTTGGACATTTATTTATGTGATTAATGTGGACTGAATTCAGTCTTGGAGGTTTGTTTAAAAGTAATGAAAGGTTACTAATGTCAGCCTTGGAGGTTTACTTGAAGGTGGTTAATGTTGACTAAATTCAAGCTTGGAGGTTTGTGTAAAAGTGATAATAGTTGAGTAAATTCAGGTGAGATGAAAGAGTAGCAGAAAATTGCTTAATGTTGCTTAAAGCTAATTTCAGTTGCAGGAGATTGAGATATGAATGTGGTTTAATTTTTGCTTAAAGTCACTTAAATCTACTTTACCATGTGCTTTCCCTATTATCACCCAATGCAATTATCTTTTGCTTGATTCCTTAACATTTGTACACTAACAATAGAGGAGTCTTTGACATTAAGTGCACTACTCTTTGTACTTATTATATGTGACACGATCTGCAAAAAGGACCCTTAGTGCAGGGTGATTTAAGGTACCTTGTCCCAGTACATGTCACATATTCTGTAAAATAAGGACCTATCAATGTTCAAATACTACAGAATATACACATAATCCCATTTCAATGTTTATCCCCATAGATAAATATAAATGGGAATTATGACTTCAATTTGGATTTAAATGTGAAGATTCCACATTTCATGTGATGCCCATATACAACAATTATCATCAAATCTAACACCGATAATATCCATCTGTTGTGTGGTTAATCATATACCTGCACTCCATTGATCAGGTAAGCATTACAAACACCATGATAGACATAGGATTTCAACAGCCCTAGGTCTTGTTTATAGCCAAGATTAGCCGAATCGGTAACTAAACAATAAAAATATTTATGATAGGGTTAGTAGAGACCAAACCATAACTCTTGTTCCAGTTGGTTATTTTTCATATACAATATAGGAGTGTTGACTGGTGGATTAGAAACTCTGATGATACATGTATACAATAAAGGTAAATTTACTTAAAGTTGCAGGGGATAACTTTAATGTACTAGGACCATAACCTAAAGTAGCAGAAAATGTGTGATGAAAGCTGCTTAAAGTTGCAGAAACGAAATCTCTGTGATAAACATTGATTAAAGTTGCAGGAAATTGCTGGACCTACTTTAAGGGAGTTCGAGCAGTACTTAAAGTAACAGCAAATATTTTTGGGAAAACCTACTTAAATCTGCAGGAATCTTACCATCCTACTTTACACGACTTGTGTCATAAATTAAAGTAGCAGGAAATATTGATGCAATAAAAGTTCCTCAAAGTTGTGGAAAAGTTGCTATTCTACTTTAGTGGAGTGGGAGCGTGAATTAAAGTTGCAGGAAATATTTCTGATAAAAGTTCCTTAATGTCCTACTTTAATGAATTTGAAATATATAAGTGTGGAAAGTTACTTAAACTTACAGGAAATATGTCCTACTTTAAGCACTTTTTCATCTACTTTAAGCAATGATTAAAGATGCTTAAATCAGAAGACCCATGCAGTGTAGGGTCTTTCAGAGACTGAGCTGCTCAGTGAGCTGAAGCATCGATTGATCTAATGCCATGACCTTTTCGCAGCCTCAGCTGCTAGTGTGTAAGATGTATAAGGGGTGTCTCTGGCATGTCTCTACTACAACATCTATAGACAGACTAGACAATAGACAAGACCATAGACTGTTGATAATAGTTTGTGAAATATACTTAAGGTTATTAGTAAATCTTAATTTCAGAGTTAGAAAGAATTTAGTGTATAAGGATAATGAGTAGGGGAAATCAAATTGATCTCACCCATTTAGGTTACTGTGAGTTATTGTTAGAACAAAATCATGCATGTATAACTACCATGCACATACATATGGTTATCAGTAACTACCATTATCACCTTTGTAGACATGTTTATGAATAAACATTCTTAAGCTTTTGGCATAAGAAGGTACCTAGAAATGCCAAGTTTCATTTTGAGTTGACTATACATAAATGAGCCAGTCAAAACAATGGAAACAAACGGCCTTGCTCTTCAAGGCTTTAAATGGACACTAGGAATTCATTTGTGTTATTATGTTCCCCTGTATAAGCAGCACACAGGCTTTATTTCAGCCTGGAAGCAGTGGAATACGAACCGCCCATAGACTTAGGATGGGAGCTCCGTATCTCACCCATCCTGGTATCTCATGGCCAGTGACAGCACCTCAGATCACCATAAAGCATACAAATACTCATCTTTTTATGTTATTTTAAATGAGTTTTGTGCATTTCTAATTCAGATAACATGAAATAAATACAGAGGTTCACGAGTAGTCGGTCTGACTGAAGGTTATCTCATGAGGCGAAGCCGAGTGAGATAACCCAGCAAATTGTCGTTATCTGTCACCATGATTGGTCATCAATGGTGACTACTTTTTGAGTGATAACTCACTGCGTCATGTTTTGCCACTGTTTGTCAGTCTCACATGGCATGGCGATTTATCACAACAGTTGCCAACATGATCTCACTCACTGCGTGAGTATGTGCCACCCCTTGTCATCCCTCACAAAGCATGGTGACTTATCACCACCATCGCCAACATGGATCTAACTCACTGCGTGAGTATGTGCCACTGCCTGTCAACTCTCACTCAGAATGGCAGCTTATCACAACCATTGCCGACATAGATCTGACTCACTGTGTGATTATGTGTCACTCTCAGTCAGGTCTCACTCAGAATGGCAGCTTATCACCACCATCTCCAACATGGATCTCACTCACTCTGTCAATATATGCCACTGTCTGTCAACTCTCACTCAGAATGGCGACTTTTCACCTGCATTGCTCTCACTCACTGCCTGAGTTTGTGTCACTCCTAGTAAATCTTCTCTCAAAATGGCGACTTATCACCACTATCGCTGACATGGATGTCACTCGCTTTGTGAGTGTGTGCCACTGTCATCAACTCTCACACAAAATCGTGACTTATCACAGCCATTGCCAACATTGATCTCACTCAATGTGTGAATTTGTGTCACTCCAAGTCAATGCTCTTTGAGGATTGCATCATCTGTCACTCACTCTCACTCAGAATGGCAACTTATCACCAGTTGTTGAGACAGCACCACTGTTCAACATGTAGCCTATCTAGGAAGTGTGGGCATGAAGTATAAGTCCCATACATATCAAATGTGCTTTGTTTCATGATGATTATCATGTAATACTTCAGAGTTGAATCAAACAAGATTATATAGAGAAAATATCACTTGCATTTAGATAGAGGTATCTCTAAAATGAAAGCAACTATCCTTAAACACCTTTTTTCCGGTTACAGTAAAAATACATAGGGAAATATTTATATGAACACCTTGTCTGTGGTTAGAGGAAAGATACATATGGCAAACCTTCTCTGGCAAAACATACTTTGATTTGGCAGATGTGAGGTTGCATGATTACCAATGTCGATGATCATGAGCTTTTTATATAACGAGGTGAGTGATCACCAGCAGCGCCATCTATGGTGAACCTGCACTATGACATGTGCGCGTTTCATCTAGCAAGGTGAGTGATCAACTGCCTTGCCATCCCTAGTGAGTGTGAGTCATCACAATCCTTGCTAATCGTGGTGAACGTGTGCAATGGCATGGTGTGCATTTCATCTAGCGAGGTGAGTGATCAACTACCTTGCCATCCCTAGTGAGTGTGAGTCATCACAATCCTTGCTAATCGTGGTGAACGTGCGCAATGGCATGGTGTGCATTTCATCTAGTGAGGTGAGTGATCACTCGTGTCGCCATCCCTGGTGAGTGTTGGTGATCAAGATCCTCACCATCTGTGATGAACCTGTGCTATCACGAGATGTTTCATCTAGCGAGGTGAGTGATCACCTGAGTTACCATTCCCCGTGAGTGTGAGTGATCACGATCCTTGCCATCCATTGTGAACGTGTGTTATGACGTGGTGTGCATCTTATCTAGCAAAGTGAGTTATCACTCATGTCGCCATCCCTGGTGAAGATGAGTGTTCACTCATATTGCCATCCCTGGTGAGGATGAGTGATCACGATCCTCGTCATCCCTGGTGAACATGCGCTATGATGAGGTGCGTGTTTCATCTAGCGAGGTGAGTGATCACCCGCGTCGCCATTCCTGGTGAGTCTGAGTGATCACCATCCTTGCCCTCTGAGGTGAGGCCATGTGATCACCACCATTGCTATTTCTGGTGATCTTGTGCTATAGCGACGTTGTGTTCCATCTAGCGACATGTGTGAGCCACTTCACACAGGTTGCAAGGAGTCACGACAATTTGCTGGGAACCCTCAGTCAGACTCACTATTCGTGAACTTTGTCTATATATCTTTTGGAGGACTCTAGCAAGATAACAAGACTCTAGCAAGATAACATCAAAACATGGTGAACACACACAAGCTTTTGGTTCACATTTTCCACGGATCCATCCTGAGGGTGCCAAGGGGGCCTGCTCCCATAAGGGGAAGCCTGAAGATTAAATCAAATACATAATATAAATCAGAAAAAAATAAACCAGCTCTCCTAATAATATTAGAAGAGCGTGTTTATTTTTTTCTGATATTTCCGCTATTACTTTTGAAACATCACACCTTCCTCTTGTATTGTTAATTATCTAAAAGTGAACAAGATATCTTTTCATTCACTAAGGAAGAGCATATTACATGATGAAATAATGTAGTGTTATTATCTGCAGAACAATGGAACATGTTTTACAGGTTTCACAGGAAAACTGATGAAAAACACTCTCCTATTAACAATGCCTTATACATCTCCCCTAGGTAAACTCTCTGCCCTACTTCACAATAAGTAAACCTCACTGCACTTCTTATTAATGCCCCTTTGTTATCTTAAACCAATAAAGCTCCATCAGATAGTATATTACACCACCATCAGCCAATATCTGAGGAGCTAAACACCGGCTCGATCCTAGTCTTTCACTGCACAAGCCCCACATGCGCTACAGTGATATTGCGAGCTCTAGTAATACAATGTTGGAAGATTCTTCAACCCTGATTGGTTTATTGCAAGGAATTGAAAATAAAATTGATATTTACATGATAAAACAGTAAACAGACAGACAATCATCAATATGAACTCATTAACTTTATTGGAAATATCCCTGGTAACTTGATGATGGTCAATAGAAATGTATACACTATTTTAGCCTAGTGAAACTAGAGTTTTCATTCCCGGGAAAAGCAGTATTCCCAAATACACTGAGGGTCACTGTTTAGTGACAAGCCTCTACCTGGAGATACATGTGTACAGTGAGTTGTCCTGTATAATTACTCATATATATATATATATATATATATATATATATATATATATATATATATATATATATGTGACCCATCCTTACAAAATGGTTCGGAAGTCGCACATGCAAAATGTTTAGTTATTGGCATATTCATTTGCAGCTCATCAAGAGCTTTCATTTGGTATATAACACTTGCATATTTGAACCAGGTGGTCCTCTCTAGATCTTTTGTAGGAAAATTTAGTCGGATCGATTAAAAAATAATTTAACTGAGATAATTGACAGATTAAACATTTAATAATCTATGAATCCTATATGATTCCTATGTAATTCTATATAACCATTAAAATTAGATCTATGTCTTTTGGGCATTTGGGACCTAAATTCAATCTAGTAAGCAAGGATTCTGAAAGATATCTACCCATATGTAAGAAAAATGCCAAAATATCAATTTTGAAAAATCTGATATTTTTGACACTATACCACTTGAAAGGGCAATATCTAGGCTTCTAAATGTGCGACTTCAGTACCACTTTGTTAGGATGGGTCACACACACACATATATATATATATATATATATATATATATATATATATATATATATATATTCCTATGTCTTAGGCCTGCTAGTCACCTCAATGACCCTAATAAGGATTTACCTAAATAACCTTACCTGTGCAGGTTGTCCCACTGGGGGCAGCAGTATACCATATGTGCGGTATGTATATTCTAATAGTGCATATCTCAATCCAATATTGTCCCCAGAGCTTATTAATGAATGGCAATTGAGCATAATATACAAGGTTATCTAAGAAGAAACTAGAGACAACCAATAATATGCATAGATGACACCATAGCTGTGTCTAAATCTGAAATACAAGTGTCTGAACTATGAGGTTGTACCTGACATAGGCCTACCTGCCTTTAGGTTAATTCAGTGCTAAAACTGAATGGCCATGCAATGGTTTGGATGAGATGGTTTTCCTTTTCTCTGACCCTCAATAGTGCCTGACTAATGGCACTTCATTGGGATATGATATGATATAAATGATCTCCTATGGCTGACGTCAATAATAGAGTATATAGCTGTGTCTTTTGTAGCCTACCTATATATACAATAAATTTGTTGTAGATTAACAAAACCACAGCAAAAGGTACTGGAACCAGAGTTACCAGCAAGATGTGCTGTAAAATAACCCTGGCTACTACTAACAGTGAAGTATTATAGAAATAAGATGTCAGGAATAGGTGGTTCATTTATAGTTCCCAATCAGTTATTTATGTTCGATGTCTTATTCGTATCAAGTTGATTAACTCATTTAGTTTACATCTACTTTATGTAAATTGTTGATTGTAGTTAATGGAACTCTAACACTTTGTGGCTAAGGTGAGGTTGTAGCTGAACCCTGGGTTGGAATCTTATATAATAGGGTTTTCAACATAATACAATCATGTGACTCTCTCACTGTTGTTATACTATCTGAGGTATCTCCCCCTCATGAGAAGACAGTTGCAATAGTCTGCCAAGAAAAGTTATATTCCATATCCCACGCCCTTTTAGCCAAGGCGTTGTATTCATACACTACTGAGTTGGTGGATATGAAAAAGGCTAGGGGAATATTAACCTAATAGATCATTGATATCGGTGCCCTAGGGTCCTACATTCTGTATATAAGCAAAGGTTCACCTGATCGGCAAGTGCGATAACCCCCCGACATTCCTCCAACGAGTGTGCCTTTGCATTTATTTCATGTTATTTTATCTAAAACTGCTAAATTACAATAGAATTTACCAGAATGACTCCCCGTGCGCATTGTTTACATCGCCATCTTGGAGCTATGACGTCACTAAATGGTCACGTGACCTCGCCGTGTGATATTTTCGTGGGTTATCTCACCGGGGTGTGAGATACGGAGCTGCAATGGTAAGGCTATGGGCTGTCAGTATCTCGGGCATATCAACATGAAATAAATACCCGAGCCGCACAGCATCTGCATTCAGATGTTAATGAAAAAAATATGCCTTTGCAACTCCTTGGCTTTCTTATTGGTCCCAGAATTAATCAGAAGAGTCATAATCTACAATGCTGCATAAGAAAATGAGCTCACCATCTCATCCAATATTAATTAAGGTTAAACAACTGTTGAATTCTATTGTTGTAACCACCTTCCCTTGTATCACAGACAGTGTTAGATTCAATTATATTTTACAATCAAATTTAGGCAATTCAATACCTGTTTTCCTTATCAGTGTCTACAATTTCCATTGTATCAAAATGAATTGATCTAATGAAATCGCAACCATTGCCCCTGTGAAATCTCCAAGGCAAAGGTCATGGGGGAAATTTGACACATGTATACATGCTCTCTCTATTTTTGTGCACATGTTGTTACTGTAAGACAGGCCCTCTGTGCTTTCGACCTAGCACCATTCTTGGAGTGAGCCAAATTTAACTTTACAAAATATTAAAGACCTCTTTCACTCTAGAACTTACCTGCCTTTAAATACTGAATTGTCAAAGGGATTTTATTCAGGATTGTGGATTATTCTGCTATATCAAGAGCAGCATCCTAGACACCAAAATAATGGTGATCAGCAAAGGATCACGGATCATGAAATGTAACAAAAAGCACACAAAAATATCTTCAACTATGAAAAGCAACTATAATCACAGAGTGATCCAGTTGCATCAAGCGATATCATTTAGCAGACTTCAAGATTCCATCAGGCTGAGATGCGCAGCAAGTCTGGTTTCAGGCTACATACTAGGTTGATATAATTGATGACCATGTCCTGAATCACCCATCACAGCAAGGCAAAAAAGATACACATTCAATCCAGGTGTTAAAACAGTTTGGCAGTCCTCTATTACCTCGTCTTTGAAACATTGTGCTTGTGAAAGAAGTTCAGGGATTGGCTCATCTGCAGATTGTGACTGTAGCTACACCATGGCCACACATCATTCAACCATCTCCCCCTGCCTGTTACTCCACTTCTTGCAATGCCCAGTGGTGAAAGGAAAGGATAAAACTGATTTGACGTTTATGGTACTATACACTAAATGGAATGGAAAAACCTCTATGCAATTTAATCAAGTTTAATATTAGCAAGGTTGATCATAATTCAGGGAAAGATTTCCTTAGCATCGTTTCTCTACCTACATACTAATATAATCATCCATATCTAATTACCTCATAGAAAAAGTTCCAAAACTTGGCCGTATCTACATTTAGGTTGCGAAATACAAAATATAGTGCTCACTAAAAAGTGGTTGCAATTTTCAGATATGAAATAAGCCACAATTCTAGTCGCAGGTAGTTAGTATTAGTTATCACCTAAACTTAGATAATGCCTAAAACTTTGATTACCATGAAATATACAGCCAACGTCCTAATGCCTGAAATTGGATAATATCATTATGGAGGTCTGCTAATCTGCCTAGGGCAATACTTTTAATTAGTTATCTCTGCACATCTGCACATACAAGATATTCAACTGGTCAATCAGTTCAGTAAGAATACCATTAATATCCTGTCCCCTCAAGGAGTCCCATTTTACCTTTTATCCCCTCTCTATGCACTGCTGCATCGTAGAATTCTCCTTGAGTGCAATACAAAAGTGGAGGGCTCACCAGAACAAGGTCACCATCATTCCCATGGGATGTTGGAGGCTTTTAATTAGACCTTTTCATTCAGTCAGTGATGCAAGGTATGCCCCAATCTGGCCCCAGCTTGACCACTAGCGTGAGCCGTCTCTGGCGACCAGCGTTTCTGGCTAAAAGTAGTTCTAGGTGCTCGTTGCTGTAGTGCTTAAATTTAGGCAGGTACCGTGCTTAGTAATATTCCCCAGAATATATATGGGGACCCACAATCCCCAAACAAGAGAGAGGGAGTTCCCTGAATCCCGACCAGACGAGACTGGGTATGCCCTTGTTTTATTGCATCACTCAGATGCACTCATGCACTCACAGATGCATACCAGCCATTGCTGAACCAATGGGTTACAATGATATTGCAGGATGCTGTGGGCACCATGCACATCTTAAAGGGTTAGTTAATTTACATTGTTGTAATTAAAGTTAAACAAGTGTGAAAACCTACTGTTATATTCATCCTACTGTGTTGCAGACAGCATGTCAGATTTAAATACTTTAACAATTAGGACAAGGAAGTTTGGCAGCTGCTTTGTTAATTTGTGTCTTTAGTGTCTATCTTGTTCCTCCTTAATATTGCAATAACAGGTCATTGTTACTATAATTAAAAAGAAAACATTTGAACTAAGGGAGACATTGGCCCTCATATCCATTCATATCAGTCATGTCCACTTGTGAGTAGAGTGGATTAGGACTACATTCAAGTTCTAAATGACTTTTCAATCTTAGTTAAAAAAGGGCATTTGGGCAATGTTGAGGAGATTTTCTCTAAAGAAGCTCTTGACCTATGACTCACCATGCTTCTGGCAAATGTTAATGAAATAAACTATGGATATGGGGCAAAGAGTGACTGATGTATCTGATATACCCTGTCACGAGTTGCCTCGTATCGATAACTTAATTCAATTATACCACTATTTCCCCATAGATAATCAATAAATAATTGACAAAAAATCAATAAAAGGTTATTAAAACAAAAATTTCACCTCACCATATTCCACAACCAGGTGCCTGAGCGTGATGCTCTACCCAACATACCATCGTAACACATGTGTGAGTGCTCTACAAGTGCAATACATTTTCGGCTTTGTCAGTTAGGCAGGACCTACCATAGAGGACGTGTGGGGCACAACCCAGACTGCAGGATAATTCCACACATTCAATGTCCACTAGTTATATGTGAGTGACCTCCCTGGGATTAGTATCATATTATTGATATGCAAATACCTTGTTCTATTATACCTTCATTGGTCAGCTTGTGTGGTACTGTCCATAGCCTGAGATCTCGCATTTAGATCAAAAGAGTATGGGTAAGGACCATACTTTTAGCTCATTGGTTTTAACATGTGAGATGTAAGTGTTACACTTAAGAAAATAAGTGTAACACTAAAAGTTACACAAAAGTTTGTTTGACCTGGGCAGAGTATAGTTCCAAAAGATCAAGAAGGCACTGAACAGCTAGGTGCTGCTTAGATCAATGTCTCAGAAAGTGCTGCACTATGTGTGTGCCTGCCTGGATGTCCAGCGGCACCTCCTACACCCCCTCTCATTCCTCTCCATGCCCCTTCAGGACACCATCTGCCAGCCCCTAACAGCATGGCTTCTTGGTGATATGATTTACCAGACACACAGAGCCCATCAGGTCAGGCAAAAAGGAGCAGCTCTTGTGTATAGCTAAAAGTGGCATGGTCCGATTTTCTTCATTATTTAAATTCTGTTCAAATGTTTTCTATACCATGTAATAACACCATATTTAGGAATTTGTGTACAATTTATTGCTATCTTAAGCTCATAGACACCTAGAAAGGGTGTCCCATGGACCTTGTCATAGGCATTTTACAGTGTATTTCCAATGGATGGAGTTTTGGCATGCACTCCAAAACTAGGAAATAGGGTATAAATCTGACAATTCTCTCAAGTATCAGCTTGATTATGTGCAAGATGAGCAAATATTAAAATTAGTCACAATAGGAAGTATGACCTATATGATCAACCTAGCTCATTTTGGAGAAGATGGTTTCTCTTTTTGGTTAGGTCTTTGCACTCCTAGTGTTTATAACAACGTAAACTTACATTGTCATTGACTATTGGAAGCCATTGGGTTTCTGACATCCTATCAAACTAGGTTTATAGATGATATCTTGGTGAGGTTATGAGCCATGTGGGTAGATTTAGAACACACAAAGTGAAGGGGTGGGATGGCCCTTGGGAGATGATATAAAACTCTTTGGTAAGAGACCTGATAGTGCAGAGATGGGAGTAATAATCTATGATGATCAAAGCTGAAGGTTTAACAGAATCTAGCTTCCTCGTCACTTTTTCATCCTGGGATTCTTTCAGCCTTTTATTATGGATTGGTACAAAATCTAATAACTATAGAGGTTTTGTATAGGATACATCAAGTTTCCGAAAACAAATGTTCTGTTGTCTATATATAGAACTACCAATGAAACATAAACTGTACAATTATTCATTCATTCAATGCACTTTGATAAAAATTGTAAACTGTACACTAGAAGCCATCTCTAACTGCAAATGAATCTTGGATGAAACTTATGAAACTTTTGGAATTTTCTTTCCTTCTCTAGAAGAAGCTGAACTATGCAATAATTTGTAACTAGAATAGTGAGGCTAGTTCTTCTAAAGAAATGGTTTCTCTGGGGTGAGTAGGGGGATGGATTGGGCAGCGTCAAAAATGACCATGGGTCATAAATGACCACAGGTTCATTTCTGTGCTATTGCTTAGATCTGTTCAGTTTTTGCGATGTAAATCATACAGCTAAGATGAAAGGAAATGATATTTTGACAATGGCTTCTTTAATAATCAATACATCAATATGAAATTTGAAAGTTTGAGGACAAATTCACCATGGAGGCGTGTACATTGACTGACATCAGTATCATGGCCTGACCTTCAGATTGACATTGAGGTCACCAGCAAGTGACCTTGAAATGGTTTCAGTAATGCAATCACTACCGAACCACAAAACTGAAGAATGTTTTTGTACATTCAATTCTCAGTGTTTCATGGCACAGTTTTTTTCAAAATTTCATTCACCCTATACATAAGGCTTTTCTCAAATTTCTTAGTTTTAGCTCTGCTTATTTCAAACTGAATACTTGAATAACTGCACAGATTGAGGGATCATGATCAGATCCTGGTCATGAGACAGTCTGTGTATTAGGCTCAGTAACTGCACAGTTATTCTAGTCTGAAGAAACTCACATTTGCTCCAGGTGTGCAGGTATTGTCGAGAAAAATCCATTGGGTTGGATATGCCCCAGACATTGATTTTGGAGTATCTGCAGATTTTTAACTGAACTATCACGGCCAATGTCGTATTCACCAATTGGTATGATCATTTGTTTGTACAACCTGATGGAGATATTTTTAACCACCAAAGGTCTCAATTTTCGCAAGTGGTAAACTTTACAAGACTCTATATTGGGGATATTATTTTTCTTATTATATATAAATGACTGTATAAATGCCACTGATGACCACAAACTAGGTTATATGCTGATGATTCAGTATTATATGTCTAGGGATCTAATTTTGATATTCCATGTACACGCCTTACTAATGCCTTGAACAATTTTTTTTTCAAATCGGGCAAGCATTAATAAGCTTACTATTGATGAAGGCAAGACCAAGATTATGCTTTTGCTTCAGGTGCTAAAAATTGCATTAAATAGTACACATCTAAATCTTTTATATCATATAAGTATCTTGGAGTTACTCGTGATGAACAGCTTAACTTTAATATTCATGTAAGAAATGTGATAACGAATCTCAGGTTCAAAGCTAGCATGTTATATAGAGCCAGGAAATAGATGTCTGAAGATGCACTTTTAAAAGTGTATAACGCCCACATGTTACCAAAGTTTTGACTACTGTGATATCTTGTATATAGGAGCCAAAGGTATGTTGATTGACAAATTGCAAAGAATACACGATAGGTGTCTAAAAACTTGTTTGAGAAGACACATTCCCACCCCCCACATGCAGTGCATAGAGATGCAGGTGTTTCTTTCTTAACTAATAAAAGATCTCATCATATTGAAATTATGGCTTATAAGCGATCTAAGATAGAAGACTATTTAAAGCATACTGTGGGTCATACACGCCTTTCCCAGGCCCCAGGATTAAAATATAATATAATTAAATTAAAATCATATGAAAACAGTCCAATGGTTCTGAGTGCACAATTTTTAAACAAGTTGAACTCTAGAGGCCTTCAAATCAGCTTCAAAACCAGGTGGTAGAACACAATTTAATTTCATATTCTTTAACGAGTGTACATAATTATAAATGTTAAGTCCCAGATTTTGAGATACATGAGCTTATAATATCGTATTTAACTTGTATGGGTACGAACAATCCCTGATTGTTGGACTTATTGATCAGGACAGTTACCTGAGCCACCCACCTGACAATAACTCTACACATGCACCCAGGTGGTGCGAACTCACACACCCTCACCTGTTGGACAGGTGTACCCTGGCATAGCTATGCAGCAAGCCTATGGGCACCTACATGTACTGTGGTTTTTGTTTTTTTTAGCCATAATGGTTAACTGTTTAGTTTGCAATACTGCTTACCATGGAAACAAGAAACATTGCCCAGACTGTGGGGTATTGAACCACAAGTACAAGACTCAGGAGAGGAGTAACATGGATTCTCAGGAGGAGCAGGAGGAGGTGAGTCAGGGACATGCTAACATGGCCACCCCCCTGCAACCCCCAAGGCAGCATGGTTCACCTACTGACAGCAGTCAGCTGAGTAAGTCACATACTTCCCCTGAAACTATCATTAGACAAAGAATGGCAGCAGCTGAAGAAAATGCAGAGTTACTTAGAAGGAAAGGGGAATTGTTAGGCTTACAAGAGAGGTTAGCCGCTATAGAACTTGAGAATGCAGAGCTTGAACAATCTTATATTGAATCATTGAATGATATTACTGCCAAACAGAATGCTGCCAGGCAGAAGCGGCAGGCTACATCCGTAAATTTCAATGATTTGGCTGCCCCCAGAGGCACTGTTCACCCGGAATATGGATTTACGAACAAAGCCAGCGGTCGTCATGGAGACTACAGCGAGACGCAGGGCGACAGAGAGTTTACGAATGCAGCCTGGAGCGGAGGACGCGGACAATCCAGTCTACACACAGGGCGCCGTGGTGCGGATTACAGCGAGACGCAGGACGACATAGCATTTACGAACGCACCTGGGGGAGGAGGAGGACGCGGACTCACAGGGTGCAGTAGGGCGTATTACGGCGAGACGCCCGATGCAGCATCCGATCTACTCACAGGACGCCGAGGTGCGGATTACAGCAAGACGCGGGCTGACATAGCATTTAGGAACGCACCCGAGGGAGGAGGAGGACGCGGACTCACAGGGCGCAGTAGAGCGGATTACGGCGAGACGCTCGAGGCAGCGTTTACGAACGCACCCAGGGGAGGGGGACGAGGACGCACGAGGCGCCGTGGTGCGGATTAAGGCGAAACTCGACAGGAACAAGCTCCAGCGATGTCCCAATATGGCGGCACTTCCTCTATGGGTGTGCCAGAGCATTTGCAAGATGAATTTTGGCAGTTTTCAGCTTATAAACAGCCCAGACTGCTTAACCAAAGCCAACCAGGTCCAGTAGGGGGGAGTTCAGGTGTACACACAGCAGTACAGGACCCACCACAGTTGTACTACCTGGATGGTACCCCCTACACTGGGACTCTACCTGCCCAGCAACAACAACAAAGTATGACACCACCCCATTTCTCCCCTTCAGCTACTATTTAATCAGGCCTAGCCTCTGCTGGCCTGACAGCTAAGAGTATGGGGGTGGAAGGAGACCTGGCTGGGTATTTAGATGCTAAAGATCAAGGTGATTTGTTCTCTACTTTGTTTAAAATTGGAGAAGCCACAAAGAAAAAAGGTCACAACACTGGTTAAGACCAGATTATCACATCCCAAACGATAAAGATTTTTCTGAAATGACATACAGGGAATTGATTTATGGTATGACATGTGTTCAGGAGAAACTTGCTATTGCAAATCTCCCCCAATGGTCAGCCAAAAGTTATGGGGATCACATGAGGTTTGTTGCTAGGAAGGGTCTGAATGCTACATATACATCTAGTGCACTAGCAAAATACAAACACGATCTTACCACTAGGGTAATTTCGGGAGAGCTTGCGGGTTTTCAGACAGCCAAACATGCATCAGTTTCCGATAACCTAGGCTCCGACAGCTTACAAGTGGTTCATGACCTCAGGGCTGAATTAACTAAATTAAAAGCCAGCTCGAAGCAAAGCGGAAAAGGCAAAAGTAACCACTCACAGAATAGAATTAATTGCCCAGCCGATGTGTGTGCTCTGTATAATTTCACCCGCTGTGGGTACAATCCATGTAACAGATCACATGTATGTGCTGTATGCAGAGGCCCCCGCCAAGCAAAAGGAGGGTGCAAGAACCAGGCAACTACAGCAAGCAGTACAGCCAATGCAAGGGGTGGGGGTTCCATTCTCTTCATTCCACCCGCACAACATAACATAACTTGATGTGAAACCGTCCCGACATGTAACATGTCATTTCAAAGTTGTTATAGCCCAGCAGCCAATTTGGTAGATACTCTCTGTGACAGGGACTCGCTCATTTGTACCTCCAGTTTGTCCGAATTGTTGTCCGCTTATGGAGACTATGCTCCCATGTGGGACATTAGATCTTTCCATACACTCAAAGGAGTGAAGTCCCAGATGAAACCAGCTGGATGGCTACCTATGTTAAGCGGCGGTCCCAATTCAGTT
This sequence comes from Acholoe squamosa, assembly GCA_949317995.1. Lineage (NCBI taxonomy): Eukaryota > Metazoa > Annelida > Polychaeta > Phyllodocida > Polynoidae > Acholoe > Acholoe squamosa. The sequence continues at coordinate 67,396,108 of OX439046.1, read as the reverse complement.
TTTGGCATTAACGCGTGGGATTACGACTCACATTTTCTCTTAGACGGCATGATGCATGGGTTTAAACTAGTAGACCCAGGTTCACCTATCCCATCATACACTACTAAAAACTATGTACCCAAGGAAGCTGAGAGCTTCATCGATGAATTGTTAAAATCTGAAATTGAACAAGGGAAACTGTCAAAAGTGCAGTCACCTCCTACATGCATTCATGCGTTAGGCGCTGTTGAAAAGAAAGAAGGCGGATACAGGCCAATTACAGACGCGAGTCGACCAGAAGGTCTTTCTATTAATTCTCATATGAGCAAAACCTTTCAACACTTCAGCTACACAAGTGTTGACAATGTATCTAGGGTTCTAAAACCGGGTATGTTTATGGCCGTCACAGACATATCAGCGGCATATCGTTCTATTATGATAAGACCCAAAGACAGGCAATACCAAGGACTAAAGTGGTCGCTTGATTCTAAGGAAGTTTATTTGGTGGATAACTTTGTATCGTTTGGTACAAGAATGGCAGCATTCCTTTTTAATAGGATAACGGATAGCATCACTCGCTACATGAGAGCGAATGGTTATTACTGCTTTAACTACCTCGACGACCTACTTACCATGGGCAACTCGTTTGAAGAGTGCCAACAAGCTCAATTATTCCTGTACAGCGTTCTACACTCGTTGGGATTTTATGTGTCTCATAAGAAGGTACTATCCCCTGCACAAGTTCAAGTATACTTAGGAATTGAGATTGACTCTGTGGAGATGCGACTCCAATTACCAGATGATAAGGTCAAAAAGCTGCACAGTGAGCTTAGTTTCTTCGCAGGTCGCCGTAAGGCAACAAAGAAACAATTGCGCCGCTTATGTGGAATCTTGTCTCATTGCTCTACCCTGGTACGAGGAGGTCGCACTTTCTCCCATCGTGTTATAGCTATGTTATCAGCATTCACCAGCAACAAGCGTTATATAACTTTGTCAAAAGGGTTCTTCAAGGACCTAGATTGGTGGACGAGGTTCGCTGGGTGGTTCAACGGAGAAGCAAAAATTGTAGCGGATATTCCACCAGCTCCCTGTGATTTATACATGGATGCCTCAAATGCAGGCTATGGCATACACTACGGCAAAGATTGGTTGTGTGCGGGTTGGAGGTGTCACATCAGTATGAACATTGACAGACATGGTCATTGTTTGCCTGCCCCTAACCAATTTGTCCCGGAAAACATAAACATTAGGGAACTTTATCCTATATTAATGGCTATTAGCAGATAAGGTCCTTCATGGCGGACCAAAAAGGTCATCTGTTACACGGACAACACCCATGTAGTTAGTGCTTTAAACCAGGGTAAAAGTGTCAATGCCAGGGCCATGGATTTCCTACGGGAACTGTTTTGGCTTATCGTCTTGTATAATTGCCACATTGTAGCATTCCATGTACCCGGTAAACTTAACATCACCGCAGACGCACTGTCTAGAGTCCTATATTACCCACATAACCTTCCAATGTCTTTATGTTGTAGCGGCTGCTAAGTTATGTGAAGAATTGGATTTGAAGGCAGCAGTTGCTAGAGCACACGCTTGGAGTGTATCCACATGGAAGACCAAGTGCAGCCAATGAAAACGTTTTATTGCATTTTGCACCATTTCTGCTTCAGTGCCTTTACCAACTTCAGTTAAGACACTATGTCGCTACATAGTTTATCTCTCTGCAGATCTGAAGTATAGCACTATTGATAATTATGTCAGCTCGGTGATCAGCCTCAATGCTCACTAGGGACACGACATTACTTGGATAAGGTCCAACTTTATGTTTAAATGCACCATGTCGGGACTTAGAAGAATACTTGGGGATCCTATCCCAATTAGGACTACTTTGTCAGTTTCTCAATTACTCGCTATGTTCAAGAACGTTGATTTGTTTGCACCCGACCAGCTAGCTATGTGGGCGTGCATAGTTACTAGTTTCAGGACTCTTCTAAGGAAAAGCAATCTGGTTGTGGATAGTTGTGCTAAGGCTTCACCACACTTCCTAAGACGGAACTCAGTTTCATTCACCAGCTGGGGTATGATTATAACAGTATCAAGCTCGGACAAAGAGTCCACCACATCCCAGTGGTAGCTTCCCCAGACTCTCCACTATGTGCCGTATCACTTCTCAAAAGACACTTCGACAATACTCCAACAACGGACACAGAGGCACCAGCCTTTCTAATTCGTAGAGGCAACTGCTTAGTTCCCCTACAATACCCACCACTATTGTCGTTTCTGAAACGACTGCTAAGATCCATAGGATTGGACACAGAAAGGGCAGGAGTTCATTCACTGAGGCGTTCTGGCGCAGCATTCATGCATCTGTGCGGAATTCCATTGGAGGACATATGCTACACAGGGGACTGGTCCAGTTTATCAGCCCTGCTGTACCTAGCTAAACCCTTCAACACAAGAGTCAGTGTAGACAGTGTAATCGCCAAGGCTTTGAAAGTGTCATTCTAATAGACTTATACGCAGATACGTACAAACAGTGAGAATTCATAAAAATGTTTGATTCTGGTGGTGCCGGAGTTATTTGGACTCGGTTAAGGCCAGACCGCATACTTCCTTCATCCTCATTACTTCCAGAATCAATGGGTACGAACAATCCCTGATTGTTGGACTTATTGATCAGGACAGTTACCTGAGCCACCCACCTGACAATAACTCTACACATGCACCCAGGTGGTGCGAACTCACACACCCTCACCTGTTGGACAGGTGTACCCTGGCATAGCTATGCAGCAAGCCTATGGGCACCTACATGTACTGTGGTTTTTTTTTATTATTTATTTTTCTTACACTTGTTCTGTTATTACTCGTTAATAAATGAAGGCCGGAGTTATTTGGACTCGGTTAAGGCCAGACCGCATACTTCCTTCATCCTCATTACTTCCAGAATCAATAGGAGTAGAGAAAGAGAGGGGAAGGGGGGCTAAAGTGTATTTGCCCGTGAATTTTCATGAGCTGTATAGACTGTGTTAAATAATTTCATAACTCCGCCATTCTTGAATACTATTACTGTTATGTGTGTACTGTGATTTATAAGCAAATGGAAGTAATTCTAAGGTAAAAGCCATAACAACAGCTTGCTGATGGCTCAGCATTCAACCTGATGGCCTCTTGCCTGTTGACATATGTTCTTTTGCATTTTTGCATGGTACAACATGAATTTATGAGTGATCTCTGCATCATTTACGCTTGAAAATGATTGCCAAAGTTCGACTTCTAAGGGCTATTAAAGTTGCACCTTTTTGAAAAAAAAAAACAAAAAAAAACCAATGCGGGCCTTCGAGAACAGCATTGCCTGCTGCCCCATATTCATCCGCAGTTTCAAAAAAAAAGAATCTGGTCGTGGTCTAGTGACCTCATTAACATCAGACACATAGGACAGTCTATCGAACCTATTTCTTTGGAATACCATCTCTGCATCGGAGACAGCTTTATGGAACGAGCTGATGGTAACCCATCAAGCAAGCCTCAGGAAAGGTGTTTACCCATTGTGGATGAGCACATTCCCAGACAGCATTGACCACCGGGGGGTCAAGCTCTCTTTATATCAGAAGAGAAATCAAAGGTTTCCATATAAAACTCTTTTGTGATTTTGTGGTTTATAGCATCAATCATGAAGTTCTGATGATCACATTGTGTACCATTGAAAAGAAATAACAACACAGTCCAAGAGCCTTTCACTATAATACTATAAAGATGCAACTGTTTTGATGATCTGAAATTCATGATAAATTGTGATTGTGAAATCAACCTAGACACACAACTATTTTAGACCTCAATCTAGATTTCTAAAATTTCAATCAAACAATGCTGCATCTGAAGCTCAATTCTTCATCCATCCCTTTATTTGTCTTTAATTTCCAAACTTTCCAGGGTTTAATTTCGACCACTTGGAATGTCTGATGAAAGTAAATCTTGTCAATTTGTTTCACCCACAGCTCCGTCCAACTCCTCAGTGCCATTACTGCTATCACTAGATTAAATCCAGCTGTTGCAATCCCTATGGCCCTTCAGAATTCCCCAATCCCAGCTACTTAATTAGGAGATGCTTTAAAATACAGTAAGCAGCATCCTACGTATGGGCCTTTTCAAGCTCATTCTCATGTTAATTGTGACACACCACAGAATGTCAGGAGGCCATTTCCAAATGTACTACGACTACACACAGCCACTACGATTTAAAAATGCAATGAATAAGCCAGGCTATTGTAGAAACTTCCCTAAGACTGCTCACTACGATTAGCAGCTATGCAGTAATTACATAAGGTTTAGTAGGGCAGTCATATTAGTCTAGACATTAGGGACTAATAGTGCATGGTACTGTTAAGGCCAAATTGTTAGGTTCTCACTACGATTTAAGGGACAGCAGTCGTAGTGTGTTAAGAAATGGTATCCTGATATCTAAATAGTAAAGCCAAAGACAGGCAGGTGTCTACCTTAAATCTCAACATATTTCATTGGTCTGGAAGTCATTACCACAGTGTGTGCTGACTCTACTGAGCAGCCCTAGTGCACTACCCTCTATATGTGTTAGGTCATACCATATTGAGAAATGCCTTCCTGCCCATTCTCCTTCTGTCTCATCTGAAACAAAATTTTGTAGTTAAATGAAACAATACTGCTATGAGAAAAAGAAATCATTGTTAAACAAGAAATGTGGTTGTGACCGCGTAAAAACGCCTACCGCTGTTAATGTCGGTATACCAGTGTTTGCTGACATGTCTCATCAAAGCAGACATAAAAAAGATTTCACAATTATCAATTTCTCTATTCAGTAATTTTGTATTGTGAGACCTCATCACATGGGGCAAATGTAATCATCATAGCGCACTCCCGTACCGCTTCGCAGTACGCGGTACTGCCGCTATGCGGCGTGGGAGGCGCTAAAAAAACAACTGATTAATCTGGATTATGCATAGATAATTCGCAAATTACACAATGTGGTCCCTTTTTCTTGAGGATCCATGCCTGAGCATGGGAGAAAGACATTGTTTTAAGAAGTTTAGAATTATACAGTTTGTCTTACAAACATGGCTAAACCTAATTACACTTTAGAGAATGAATTTATTATTTGTAGAAGAGTTAAGAACTGATCTTGAGAGAGGCATAGTATCATGTTACATGGGAGTTCTGCCTTAATAGTCTCCTTACCACCAGTACACCAGCCCTGCCACAACGCAGTGACAAATGAACCTGTCGCTGCGTAGTAATTGTTCAGGCAGGAAGCCCAAGGTCCTCTTGTCGGAGGTGTGTGCCTGGGGTATCACATTAATGATGACTGGGGTGAGATTAGAATGGTTTGGGGTAGAAATGTAGATCACATTTTCTCAGGGGAAAACTCTTTCCATTAGGCTGCAGTAGAGATTGTGATTTGTCCGGAGGCACTACCTTAACATCTTACAACTAGTCCCTTTCAAACTGTACTAAAAACCCTTATTATTTGTCCCAAACTAGTGATAATTACTCCATAAGTGATAATTGTGCATGCATATTTAATATCATTGTGGCTATGTGCAGTCGTAGTGTATATACATGGCAAGCTAAATGTGTAAACTTTTCTTATTCCAGGTTTTACTGTGATATACCATGATTAACTGTTGTGAATCCTGGTATAAGGGAGTTAAACCAGGATTAATTCCATTATCCTGGGTTAATGGAAGTTAAACCAGGTTTATGTCAGTAAGTGCTGGTTTCAGTCTACTATACCTGGATTACCTGTTGTGATTCCTGATATAACAGAGTAACACCAGGATTAACTCCCTTAAATTGGTTGTACAGCACTTAAACCAGTTTTACCTCAGTTGTTATTCCTGGTATAACTACTTTATCCTGGATTTGTGTCTCATACTGGGTATAACGGATTAAAACCAGGTATAACATTTGTTATCCACCCGTCCTGTAGAAAATCCTGGCATAACTCATATAATCCTGGTTACCTTAATGAGAAAATCCTGGATTAACTCCTTAACCATATCTTTCTCTTGAAACCATGGGTTTCCCTTATACCCATCTTTTCTCCCAAATACCCTGTCTTTCTATCTAAACCCCTCCTTTCTCTCCAAAAGCCAAACTTTAGAAAGTATTGGTATAGAGTACTCCTTTCAGAAAGTATAGGTTTGTAACCCATCCTTTCAGAAAGCATGAGTTTCAAACCCATCCTTTCTGAAAGGATGGGGTTAATCCAGGTCTAAGGCTGTTAAACCTGGAATAACAGTGTGAATCCAGGATTAAGGAGAGTAGATCCAGGTATAACTCTGTAAAACCACCTTTTTAAAAAAAAATAAAAAATAAAAAATAAAAATGCGGGCCTTCGAGAACAGCATTGCCTGCTGCCCCATATTCATCCGCAGTTTCAAAAAAAAGAATATGGTTGTGGTCTAGCGACCTTATTAACATCAGACACATAGGACAGTCTATCGAACCTATTCCTTTGGAATGCCATCTCTTTGTCGGAGACAGCTTTATGGAACCAGCTGATGGTAATCCATCAACCAAGCCTCAGGAATGAGCACATTCACAGACAGCATTGACCACCCAGGGGTCAAGCTCTCTTTATATCAGAAGAGAAATCAAAGGTTTCCATATAAAACTCTCTTGTGATTTTGTGGCTTATAGCATCGATCATGAAGTTCTGATGATCACATTGTGTACCATTGAAAAGAAATAACAACACAGTCCAAGAGCCTTTCACTACAATACTATGAAGATGCAACTGTTTTGATGATCTGAAATTCATGATACATTGTGATTGCGAAATCAACCTAGACACAGAACTATTTTAGATCTCAATATAGATTTCTAAAATTTCAATCAAACAATGCTGCATCTGAAGCTCAATTCTCCATCCACACCTTTATTTGTCTTTAATTTACAAACTTTCCAGGGTTTAATTTTGACCACTTGGAATGTCTGATGAAAGTAAATCTTGTCAATATGTTTCACCCTCAGCTCCGTCCAACTCCTCAGTGCCATTACTGCTATCACTAGATTAAATCCAGCTGTTGCAATCCCTATGGCCCTTCATAATTCCCCGATCCCTGCTACTTATTAGGAGATGCTTTAAAATACAGTAAGCAGCATCCTACATATGGGCCTTTTCAAGCTCATTCTCATGTTAATTGTGACACACCACAGAATGTCAGCAGGCCATTTCCAAATGTACTACGACTACACACAGCCACTACGATTTAAAAATGCAATGAATGAGCCAGGCTATTGTAGAAACTTCCCTACGACTGCTCACTACGATTAGCAGCTATGCAGTAATTACATGCGGTTTAGTAGGGCAGTCATATTAGTGCAGACATTAGGGACTAATACTGCATGGTACTGTTAAGGCCAAATTGTTAGGTTCTCACTATGATTTAAGGGACAGCAGTCGTAGTATGTTAAGAAATAGCATCCTGATATATAAATAGTAAAGCCAAAGACAGGCAGGTGTCTACCTTAAATCTCAACATATTTCATTGGTCTGGAAGTCATTACCACAGTGTGTGCTGACTCTACTGAGCAGCCCTAGTGCACTACCCTCTATATGTGTTAGGTCATACCATGAGGAGAAATGCCTTCCTGCCCATTCTCCTTCTGTTAAATGAAACAATACTGCTATGAGAAAAAGAAATCATTGTTAAACAAGAAATGTGGTTGTGACCGCGTAAAAAACGCCTCCCGCCGTTAATGTCGGTATACCAATGTTTGATGACATGTCTCATAAAAGCAGACATAAAGAAGATTTCACAATTATCAATTTCTCTATTCAGTAAGTGAGACCTCATCACATGGAGCAAATGCAATCATCATAGCGCACTCCCGTACTGCTTCGTGGTACGCGGTACCGCCGCTACGCGGCATGGGTTGCACTAAAAAAACAACTGATTAATCTGGATTATGCATATAATTCCCAAACAACACAATGTGGTCCCTTTTTCTTGAGGATCCATGCCTGAGCATGGGAGAAAGACATTGTTTTAAGAAGTTTAGAATTATACAGTTTGTCTTACAAACATGGCTAAACCTTACTACACTTTAGAGAATGAATTCTTCATTTGTAGAAGAGTTAAGAACTGATCTTGAGAGTGGCATAGTATCATGTTACATGGGAGTTCTGCCTTAATAGTCTCCTTACCACCAGTACACCAGCCCTGCCCCAACGCGGTGACAAATGAACCTGTCGCTGCATAGTAATTGTTCAGGCAGGGAGCCCCAGGTCCTCTTATCCAAGGTGTGTGCCTGGGGTATCACATTAATGATGACTGGGGTGAGATTAGAATGGTTTGGGGTAGAACTGTAGATCACATTTTCTCAGGGGGAACCTCTTCCCATTAGGCTGCAGTAGTAATTTTGTGATTTGTCCAGAGGCACTACCTTAACATCTTACAACTAGTCCCTTTCAAACTATACTAAGAACCCTTATTATTTGTCCCAAACTAGTGATAATTACTCCATAAGTGATAATTGTGCATGCGTATTTAATATCATTGTGGCTATGTGCAGTCGTAGTGTATATACATGGCAGGCTAAATGTGTAAACTTTTCTTATTCCAGGTTTCTTTGTGATATACCAGGATTAACTGTTGTGAATCCTGGTATAAGGGAGTTAAACCAGGATTAATTCCTTTATCCTGGGTTTATCCAGGTTTATGTCAGTAAGTGCTGGTTTCAGTCTGCTATACCTGAATTACCTGTTGTGATTCCTGATATAACAGAGTAACACCAGGATTAACTCCCTTAAATTGGTTGTACAGCACTTAAACCAGTTTTACCTCAGTTGTTATTCCTGGTATAAATACTTTATCCTGGATTTGTGTCTCATACTGGGTATAACGGATAAAAAAACAGGTATAACATTTGTTATCCACCCTTCCTGTAGAAAATCCTGGCATAACTCATATAATCCTGGTTACCTTAATGAGAAAATCCTGGATTAACTCCTTAACCATTGCTTTCTCTTGAAATCATGGGTTTCCCTTATACCCATCTTTTCTCCCAAATACCCTGTCATTCTATCCAAACCCCTCCTTTCTCTCCAAAAGCCAAACTTTAGAAAGTATTGGTATAGAGTACTCCTTTCAGAAAGTATAGGTTTGTAACCCATCCTTTCAGAAAGCATGGGTTTCAAACCCATCCTTTGTGAAAGGATGGGCTACAAATCTATCCTTTCTGAAAGCATGGGTTACAAACCTCTGAAAGGATAAGTATGCATTACCCATGCTTTCTTAAAGGATCGGTATGTGTTACCCATGCTTTCTGAAAGTATGTGAACCCATGAATTTTAGAGAAAGGGTGGGTATTGGAAGGTTTACTCAGCATTTGCTAGAACTACACATCTAAACCCAGAAAAACACCACATATTCTTGGTATTTGGCCAGAAAACAGGGGTATAGGTTCAATACCCATCCTTTCTGAGTTAAACCAGAATGAACAGTTAGAGATACCAAGTTTTTCATCTACCCATTCTTTCCAGAGTTAAGCTGGTTTAAAGGCTCTGAATAATGGTAAAAGTGTATGAACCCATGATAGGGCAAGTTAATCATGGAATAAGGCTAGGAATAACTGACTAAGACCCAGGATAAGAGCAGTTGATCCTGGTATAAGACTGTACTACCTAGCATAACTGACTAAATCTGACTAAATAACTAATTAAAACTGGCATAAGATGGGTATATTTTTGTAAAAGCTAGAGGAACTGTTTGAAACCTAGCACTACAGCGGTTAATCAATTTTTAAGGCTCTACTACTTAGAATAACTGACTAAATCCCAGCACAACAGGGGTTAATCCAGGTCTAAGGCTGTTAAACCTGGAATAACAGTGTGAATCCAGGATTAAGGAGAGTAGATCCGGGTATAACTCTGTGAAACCAGGAATAACTGAGAAAATAATGTTAGAGCTATAACATGATAGGAAATAAGTTTGGATCTACATCATGATAGAACTGATCATAAAACCATTATAAAATGACATTCTTATGATGATTGATAGTGTTATACATGCAAGCTGAACAAAAGAACACACCAGGCTATTCATTCTTACGGCAAATGTGATATAAATGTAGCTTGGGAATGCTTAATGGATCACTGCAAGGATATACTGCAGCCCCTCAGGGCCCTCTGTCAGGCTGTCGTAAAGCAGCTCTGACTTCACAGTGTCTGGGGTAACCATGATATTGCATGCCTGCAAGACCTTCCTCAACCTATGGGGAGGAGCTTTGATATACTTTCCAGCATAATCTCTAACGTTTTACCTGATACCTCAAGCTGAATGTTATTTGTGACCCATCCTTACAAAATGGTACGGAAGTCGCACATCCAAAATGTTTAGTTATTGGCATATTCATTTACAGCTCATCAAGAGCTTTCATTTGGTATAAAACACTTGCATATTTGAACCAGGTGGTCCTCTAAGGATCTGCCGTCGTTAAATTTAGTCGGATGAATTAAAAATCTTTTAAACTGAGATAATTGACATTTTAAACATATAATAATTTATGAATCCTATATAATTCCCATGTAATTCTACAAACCAAGAAAACTATAGCTATGTCTTCTAGGCATTTGGCGCTTAAATTCAGTTTAGTAGGCAAGGATTCTGAAAGATATTTACCCATAGGTTAGAAAAATGCTAAAATATCAATTTTAAAAAATCTGATACTTTTGACACTATACCACTTGAGAGGCCTATATCTAGGCTTCTAAATGTGCGACTTCAGTACCACTTTGTTAGGATGGGTCACATTTTGCTAGAAATGAAAACAATAACACATATTAAGGCTATCAACTAATTTTGGATACTACCCTCATTGAAAATTTATTCACATTGCAGTTATTGGATTATGTAAATCCTATATTTTCCCTCCAAACACTCCTTTATTTAGGTTCGAGTCTAACCACAAGCATTTAACTCCCATCACCACAGGGCAGAAATATACAGAAATTAACTGATAGCTGAATAACTGTTGGACTTCCTGTTGAGTAATGAGACTTGTGTATGAGACTTTTGTGCAACAATGATTGTGTATTTATATCCTTAACAATATTCAAGAACCTCTGTATGTCAGGGTTGTACATTATGAAACCAAGCACACCCTTTACAGACGTAATGGTATGTTGGTGATTTTTAAGTAAACCTACCTCTCGAATGTTTAATGCTCATTCTATCCAACTATCTATCATTTAGAGCATCTCTGCAGGGCGTGAGATATCTTATCTAGTACAAATCATGCTACTGGTTGGTATCGTTTCTCTCATTGGTTTATATCTATTCAATATGTGAGTTAACTGACAAAATAATGGTTTGTGCACACCCCAGCATTTGCTTAACTAAACTATATCACTATTTGGGTGCTTTATATCTCCATTATTCTTATTATAGTATACATAACATGATGACATCTGTGAATGTACAACACATTTATTTAATGTTCTCTCAAAATATTATATTGTTTTATAATGTAAATCATAAAAGTACAATGTAGATTGCATATTCATATATAGCGAGTGTCTACTCTTTGTGTTTATTTCACCATATACTAACATCAACTAGTAGAAGCCATTGGGTTTCAGGTGCCTTATCACACCTAGTTTGTGGATGTCATCTTGGTGATGGTGAGGTTGGGAGCCTTGTGGTTAGATTTAGAGCACATAATATGGGGATTGGATGGCCCTTTGATGATCATATACAAATCCTTGGTAAGAGCCCTTATAGTGCAGAGATGTGACTGTAATTTATGAGAATCAGAGGTTAAGGCTTAGAAGAACCTCGCTTTTTCATCACTTGGATTCCATCAGCCTTTTAAAATGATTGAAACTTTCTGATTATCAGCAGGTTTCAAATGAATAGAACTAGGTATGAGATGTGCTCCAAGGGGCCCGTGACCCCAAACATGATATTGGCTTGAGGCAACAGGAGTATTTATAATGTAGACCCCACTTTCATAGACAGAATATGTTAAGCTTATTATAGGCCAATTTCTCTTATAATGATCCATGTAGGTTATCTAGTCCCTGCTTCCTGAACGAGAGGAACCTCCTTTCGATATTTCTCCCTCAAATAAGTCAGTCTGCACAACACACAGCCGAGAGACCATGGTCACTAAATGTCTGGTATACTTCTTGTTAATATTGCTGTAGTCTTTCCAATTTTCAAACTAACCAGAATTTGGATAATATACCATGTTTAGTAATTATGGTTAAGGTATCATCTATTTATCTATAAGCCTGTCCAAGCAACTACATAAAAATTGTCTAAACTGAGGTGAGCATGTGTCACCCTTAGTGCAGAGCTAAAGTGCAGGACGATTTCTGTTTGCATTCAACTAACAGGGGTTCTATTCCTTGGTGGATTTTACTATTCCTTCACTCATTTTCTCCAAATGGACAAATGTAATACTCATGCTATTGGATGACTATTATGATTGCATGGGTCCTGATAGGTCAGACAGCAAGCTGTTTTCCTGAAAGTTCTGAGGTTGTGGGTGCTAACCCTGCGTCAGGCACAGAAAAAGTTATAGAAAAACAGTTCAGTGCTATGTAACCTGGTCCTAGGGGTGTATAAATAATGCACCTAGAGGTGAAGAGTGGTGCTTCTGGAAAATGACCCTTGGCATGTCTCCATCATGTTCTTCTATCTTAAAGATGGTGATAGATGTAATGTAAGATGATTGCATGTCTGATCCTGCCTGATGAGAGCCCTTAGCTCAAGGCTATGGTTTTCTGTAGTAATGTGCATTATAAAAAAGCTACCTTGCCTATTTATTATGAAGATCATTTTAGCTGAGAGTCCATGCAGTATTTCTTTAGGCAATAGTGATGATTGAATGTTAACAGATAGTAGCATTATTGCGGGAAATGTCATCTTTTTCCCCTAAAGGGTTATCTTAAGTAAAGCTTGACATTTTAGCTACTCTTCTAACATTATGATATCCTGCTTCCTAAACTCCAGGAAGGCATTTCTCAAGATGGTACAACTATACTTATCTAGTATGACTCGAAGCTGGTCAAGTGGTACCAGAACCTGAATTTGCCTACGACTGCCTGGGTACTCTCCAATATAGTGTCAAATTGTCCAGGCCAGTCATACTAGAATCATCCCTTAGCCTGGTGTGACTAGAGGTTGCTCCTTACTTATAATTGTTCCAGACACCTCAGTTGTATCACCTGTATTTCATGGATTGCACTCTTCTTCACAAGTAGGGACCCATCTGCTTTCATTTTATTCAAGAATTGTATTTTGAAGGTTGATTGGTGTTTGTGCATACTAGTTATAGCAGTGTGAATGGTGTATTTATAGAACAGTTCTAAATTAGTACCTATACATTATACATGTCGCAACAGAGGGCAGGACTTTGTGTGGCATTGCTTATTCTCCCACAGACATCACATCCAAGTTGGGCACCAGGCATACAGTCTGCACTTGCTTTCACCTATGTGTATTCAATTTGTAATATCATTACCATGCCATGTTTTATGACCCACTTGCATTAACTTAAGTGCTAGTTGTATGAAGCATAGGGCTATACCTCTGTGCAGCATTGGAATAGGGGTATAGCTACCTAACCCTGTATTTGGAATATGTGCCTACAGCTAAGCACCCTGTGGCATCACAAAGCTCTAAATATAATTTATTGTATATAATTATAGTTGACATGATTGCTGGAGTGCAGCAAGGGGTTACTTACATTTAAAAATGTGGGACATGCCGTATTGGCTATATATGTCTCATATAAGTGATGCATGTACAAAATCCATTTCTGACTGTTTCTGACCAGTTTCTGACCATTGCTGACCCACTGCTCTATTGAGCTGTAATTCGATTCTATCACAAACAAGAAGTTAATAGAGAACTGACATTGTAACAAAACTCTTGAATATAGTGACACTTCAGCCAATGATAGAATCCTCCTACTCATATATCAGAGAGTAAGCAAAAAGGAAAGAAAATAACCTTAAAAAGAGAGTGATGTGAAGATACATTTGGAAGGTTTGTGTTTCCCAATACCTGGGAAAAATCCAACACCTGGATTGAAAGTGTTAGGAAGTGCCCCCTTCCAGTCTAAAACATTATTTTGGCCTACATATAAGGTTTCCTTCTTTTTTTTTTAACAATTTAACTTCATTTGGTCTAATTTTTATCACAGGTACAATTCAGTAAATATTAGTTGGCATTTTGTTTAATTAATGACTCACATTCTTTTACATTTCACATTGTATCACATTTCATGAGACTTGAGAATGCATTGAAAATTGATATACGCACCGACACACCCTTTGTACAATAATACAACAAAATAAATCCACCAATGTAAAAGTAATTAACAATAGTACTTGACCAAACAAGGCATGCTCATGTTATGTGCCACCCTTGAGATTATCACAATTGGCCAGTGTGTTTAAGATATATATTAGACAAGATAGATACAAACAGACATTCAATTTTTCACTTAATAATGTACAATTTATTGTTCACAGTATTACATTGTATATACCGGTACAACTTATTATAAACCTCACTTTTGAATCATTATCATTAAGTACTCACTCGGTCATATTGTAGTATCACAAACAAGTTGGAAGTAAAAAATTGCAGACAAAAAAGATCCAAAAATCATTAAATAGATTCTTTAAAACAATTAATTTGAGATAATATCGAGCTTTTAGGAACAGGGCACAAGTGGTTGATATGGCACATCATACTTCATTTAACGGGCTGACTAGTTTGTATGCATATTCACTGCATTTGTAGGTATAGTAGCATTTAAAATCATTTTCACTCTACTTTTAACATCGGCAATTTTTTTCAGTTTTTCTATCAGCAACACTTAACGTATTCCACATTTGCGCTGCATAAACTTCAATAGATCTAGCATAGGATGCTGTATTAATATTGTTGTATTTGAATATTGGTCCTTCAAAATGTCTTGTTCTATGATTAGCTACAGTACAATGTGTTGACAATTTAGATTTTTTTAATCCATAAACCTTTGCATGATAGTCTCTACGATCTAATAACATTGGTAATCTGGATTCCTGATGGATAAAATCTGTTGAAGTTAGGACAGGCATTTTAAAGCAAAACTTAAGACTCCTATTTTGAATTCTCTAATTCATCTAAAACAGTTTGATTCATGTCGTGATACATTATATCAGCATAATATATTACCGGTTAAGTGAAGGTCTTGTAAGTTCTTAAAAGAATATCAGTTGGTACATAGAAACGTAGCTTGTGTAATAAATAAGATTTATATGTTAATCTTTTCTTAAGATCCTTAACATGTGCATTGTAAGTCAATTTATAATCTAGTATAACTCCAAGTTAGTACAAAGTTCAATCTTTGATTATTGACCATGAGGTTTACATCGCCCAAATCTAATTTCTTATACTTAATACTTGACGGGAAATAAACCAGTTTTGTTTTACTTTCATTAAGCGTTAACTTGTGTGTACTCGACCAGTGAAAATAATTGTCTAAACCATTCTGCAGTACCGGTACAATATCATTAAGTAGGTGTCCCTGAATATATAATACAGTATCATCAGCATATAAACAAGTTTTAACTCTATTTTCATCAGTAAATATGCTGTTAATATAAATTAAAAATAAAAGAGGACCTTTAAATACTACCCTGTGGTACGCCACAGGTTACATTGGCGAGTGCTGATTCATAGTTATTAGCTATCGTAGACTGTTTTCTATTTTGTAAATAATTTTTCAGACAATTTCCCAGCTTATGCCAGCCAGTACATTAGACCCTTCCCCACTAGAACTAGCCTGGTACGATGGGGCTGTATGACTGGGGCTCAGAACTTAGTGGGGTGCAGGGAGGGGAATAGTTCATGTCAGTCTGGGTGATCATACTAGACAAGCCGCTTAGATTGCTTTGTGTCCAGTTGTAGCATGTGGATCCTGATACGACTTGAAGGGGCTTAGTCATACCATCTTGAAATGGCCTCCTAGCCTTCTACAGATATTAAATAACTTCACATCTAGCACACAGTCATAAGCACAGGGTATATGTTAACTAGACCAAATTTATGCACGATAGTAAGTTTACAACCAAAACAGTGAGTTTTGGACCAGATTCTATTTGCTTTGAAATGCATTCAGGTATTGATTCAGGTGAGATGCTTTTAGTCTCAGCCTGCCATTTTTATTGAGCTCTCTTTTTGTTTTGACTTGGTCACTCAGTGAAAAAAGAGGGAACTTGCAACTTCTCACACATCAGGGACAATTCTCTTTTTTTCATATTTAGCCAACACATAAGTTTTGACTTTTTCCTCAAGAATGGCAATGGAATAAAATTTGACAGATGGTAGTAGGTCTTAAATCCCCTTACTCATAGCTCTGATTAAACAACAAAGGTGTGCAATACATATCGGTTTTGAAAATCACAATCTAAATGATCCAGAGACTTACCCAAACTGCCGATTCATTGTATTTGCATATTATATCCATTTTTCTTCCTAATAATGCCTTTATGTGCACAGTCATGCAAATCATCAGAAAACAGAACAAATTTTTATAACAGTATTATATAGGGGCAAACTCAGCACATAGAAACAGCTAATGAAATCGCTTTGACCTACTTGCAAACTGGAAGTGACCTAGATTTGAGACCGAAAGTGTCCATATACGGGCATGTGACCTACTATCTCAAGCTCTGATTGGCTGAGAGATAATTTATGCTAATTTATGATGAACATGAGTTTGGTTGCTATGGAAATCTGCAGTAGCAATAAACTCTCGTGGCGCTGTAGTTGGGGAACGTTTATTTTAACAACAGGGTGGTTGGTAGGTAGGTAGGTAGGTAAATGAATTAGGTAGGGGTAGGTAGGTGGTAAGTAGCGTGTGCGTGTGTTATACACATGTATATGGTGTGTGTTCCCCCCTCCCCCTTATTATTTAAGGGGTGCCCCTACCCCATAGCCTACCCTACCCTATCCTACCCTACCCGACTACACTTTCTACCTTACCTATTCTATTCTATCCAGTAACCTTTATGTTTTTTCTTGTCCCCCTACACTATAGCATTCTCCCACCATAACGTTACAAAAATAAATGACCCCTATCAACATGTTCCAATTAACCTTTTACATGCTGCACCCTACCGTAGTATGCCTACCCTTATCATAACATTTTCCACCCTACCACCACCACCACCACTGCCGCCACACACCCATTGCTGCTCACTGGCTTGTGGATGAATAACAATTTATGTAGGGTAGGGTATGGGGTGAGCGCCACTCCAGTAACGATGCATGCAAATGACTGACACCCCCTTATTAATAGCAACAACATGGAGAAAAAAAATAAAGGTTAATATACTCAAGCATGAACATGTCAAATGCAGACAGTTCATTTCCTTGTCTCTCGTCTTTTTTTGTGCATTATCTTAATGGATGCCTGTGATTTATACCTGTAAATGTAAGTTAAACCCCTCTTACAATGTCAAAGCACAATTGTATCACAGTAAGAAGTATGATATGACACACGTAAAAGATAGGGCTGAGTGTCGGTGCTCAGGTAACTACTTAGTCAGACAACAAGGTGTGAGACCAATCAGCCACTGAAGTACAGTAGACCGATCGGTCTGCAGTTTTGCTCATGTAACTGTAGCTGTAGTTATGCCCGTGTAGCTGTAGTTATACCTGTGTGGCCCAATGCATAGCGGACCTTTTCAACCTATAGTAGGCTGTTAGTATATGACAACAGAAAAGGTGTCTACTTACATGACATTAACTTTTTTATTATTATTTAGTGTGTTCTATAGCATGCTATAAAAGTAGAATGTGAGCAAAATATATACACATGCTTACACGCCTCCTTGTGACAGGTCTTGAAAGTAAAAGTGGCGCGCCTACTTTTGCACTGATGTCAGCTTTTTTTGGGGGGAAATAGGTCAGTTAGCCAGGTCAAGTTCTTTTTCCGCCGCCCACTAGGTGGCAGTAATGATATTGCATAGAAGAAACACTCGACC
The DNA here is from genome assembly GCA_949317995.1 of Acholoe squamosa. Lineage (NCBI taxonomy): Eukaryota > Metazoa > Annelida > Polychaeta > Phyllodocida > Polynoidae > Acholoe > Acholoe squamosa. The sequence goes on along the minus strand of OX439046.1, from coordinate 67,378,101 downwards.
AAAGTAAAAGGAGAGGTGATTAGATGGAGTAAAGTGTGGGGTTATCATCATAATGGGTAGTAATTGTTTAAAAACCCTTTACTCTTTTTCCCCTGTTACATGGAAAACATGAGAAGTCAATGCAATTGAACTGGAATTTTTCTGGAAGTCTTCCGAAGGGGTGCTATATATATCCAATATGCATCATAGGAGAATAGATTCGGGCCACAGCAAGGCTCAGCAACCTTAAGTACCAGACTGCTCCTCAGGCATGTAAGTCGGCTAAGTGCCGACTAACACAGCAGCTGGTATGCTATGGGTAGTGTGCACTTAGCCGACTTCAACCCATAATTGTTAAGAGCTGAGCCGTGATTTCTACTATGTTACATAATACCAACATTGGTGCTTTTATTTAAAAATACACGCACACATGTGAAAAAAAACTGGAAACCTTTTTTTTTTACTGACAAAATTTCACTATGTACAACACAGAATATGTATTAAAACTCACCTTTAACCTATATATATATTTTTTTTACAAAATGGAAAAATTTAACATTTACCAAAACATTATAAAAGTTTTCCAAATTTCCCAAAATCTTTTCACTTTTACACATGAGATTATTTGTCAGGTACAACACTGAATCCGTGTTGAAAAACGGTTTTCACATATGCATTTTCTTCAAAAAATGAAAGAAATGTAACATTTCAGTAAAATGTTGCAAAACCTTTTGGAAAATTTTACAAAATTTGTCAAAATGTCAGGGAAATCATTACAAAAGTTTTCACTTTTACACACAAGATTTTGCTATGTGCAATAAGAAAAAAAGAGAGATTTTTTCTTAAAATGTTCAGGGATAAAAGTGTTTCCACCAATGTACAGTGAAGTAGTTTAAAAAGTAGATGCAAGTATAAAGTTCCAAAGTGATGTATGTTGTAGCCTTGATGTTTAAATCCTGGATTAAGTACAAGGTAGTAGTAGTAGTAGTAGTAGTAGTAGTAGTAGTAGTAGTAGTAGTAGTAGTAGTAGTAGTAGTAGTAGTAGTAGTAGTAATAGTAGATACAGTATATATATGGACGGTCATATGGATACATGAACTACCCCTTAGTGTTCACACTCTGCAGCAACCTGAGAGATTGACCCCAACTTTCATCATAGAAACAGTCCACTCTTTATACCTAATTTTAGTCAATATTTTCTCCAAATCCCAAAAAAAACAGCCAGAAATAGATATTCTTAATTCTGAAATGTCTGAAATGGGTAAAATATCTGACAACTGGCTTTGATCCTTGAACACAGGTACCATTGGGAGTGTTTCTGCTGCTGCTGCTAATGTGTCCAACTTTCATCACAGAAATAGTCCACTCTTTAGACCTAATTAGAGTCAATCTTTTCTCCAAATCCACAAAAAAAACACTTAAATTGTTAGTTAAGCTTTTATCTCACCCCAAAACCCACACAGCCTGAGAGGAGTCACAGGACAAATAATTGATGATATTTTGAGAGCTTCAATAGGTCTTGGTACCCAGCCAGAAATAGATATTCTTAATTCTGAAATGTCTGAACTGGGTAAAAAATTCGACAACTGGCTTCGATCCTGGAACACAGGTACCATTGGGAGTGTTGTTGCTGCTGCTGCTAATGTCTTTGATCCTAGAGGATGTAGCACAGATGTTTGTGAACAGAGTGTAACATGTTAACAGTATGTAAACTGCTAATTTGGACCTGGTGATAAGAATCTGTTTATTTCTTCATGCTGTGGTGGAGAGAATGTTATGTTGAGTTACTCCTTTCTTTTTGATCTTGAAACATATGCCACAGGTGGCATGACAGTGTTAACCATGTTGATAGGGTCATCTATTTTTACATTGTGGTGGGAGAATGTTATGATGTAGGTGCTAAAAGTTAACACTTTTTTTCTAATCCATTTTTGCATACAGTAATGTCTAAACTTTAGTTTGTGCTTGAGAGTCTTTAAGGCACCATTTGACTTAATCACATCAATAGTACTAATTACTATGGTTTATTTTCAAGGTAAACTACAGTAATTACTCTAGTTTACTTTATGTTAGTGTATGTTTATCATAGTATATGATAATATATCATTCTATAATATTCTAGAGTTTACTCTGAAGTATACCAGAGTAATACTGTAGTAAACTAGATTAAGTTCTTAAGATTGATAATAGTTCACAATAGTAAATATCAGAGTATATCATAGCTCAAACTATTATATACTCAAGTAGATGCTGTGGTTTATTAAGCTATTAATGTATTGATATTCTAGGACGAGGTGATGTTTGCTTGAAATATTCGCCCGACCGTTATTTGAAGCTAACGTCACCGAGTCCTAAATATCAATGCATTAATAGGTTTATCACACTTATTCATCCATTATGTATTTATTTCCTACCTTATAACCCCAGAATTAATCCATGAGAAGAAATTTTGTAAGTGCATGCGATCTGCTCGGTTTGCCAAGCCGTCAAGGCCATGTTGTCACTCTTCCCGACATACCTCCACCTTTACACACATTTTTCGGGTATAATCCAAGCGTGTCAAGCCCTGTTCTTCTAGCACCGCGAAATATACGATCTCTAGTTGGTGTTCGCCTACATTTTGTATACATTTTCTCCTTAATAAATAAGAATCCATTGATTTTCCATAGCGATCCAACGCACACGGCCCGGTACACGGCCATTGCGTCTTCTTGATGAAGCGGGAAGGAGTCCGGATGTACCTGACCTACTTTCGGGTCAGCAAGCCGCAATGGCGGGTGCCGGCACGTATCGCTATGGAAAATCAAAGAAAATGGAGAACTTAGGCATGGCATGTTCATATAGGATATCTAACGATGTTTTCCTGTTAATAACTCCACCTTCCACCATTGGATTCTATGCTATAGATTTACTATAGTATTTTCTACCTGGGTTGGGAGCAGCGATGAAGCAACCCCTTTTTATATATAGGGTAATTAGCTTTTAGGTTTAACACAACCCTTGTTGCATTAGGACTCAAACTGAAAACTGTATCCATCTTTGACATTTTCAGTGTTTAATAATGCGAAACAGAGAATGGAGAATCAGCAATTTTAATCTGAACCTGATCCACAATTACAACATGTCTATTCCTTGCTTTTTGGAAAACAAAGTAGATATCTTACAGTTACAGTTACATGACTATAATCTAATGGGAGTTGTACTTACAATCTGACTAGATTATGATAGAAGATAAACCCACTTAAAGAGGACGAAACATCAAATATATGTATGAGAGTTTTTTTTGTGTTTTTTTTTATTTTACCAGTTTAAGGACACTGGCATAGTATATGACTGATGATAAGTGCAAAATGTGGTTATTCATTAGGACTGTCTATTTCCAAAGTTGAGATGATGAAAGCTGGCTTTTACATGCACATGCAATACCATTTTGCGCTTTCAGCACAGGAAACTATGGATCAACTTTTTCAAGAGCAAAGTTTTACTTCCTCTCAAAGTGTGCCAGTTTGGCTAATATCATTGTTCTGTCTAACCTAGTTATAGAGGTTCCATTCCCATTTTCCATGTACTAGGGTGGCCAGAGGGTCAGGCTGATTTCCACTCCCCTGTCCGACGCTATAGTAAAGGTCACTTTTCTAGAAGCCCCCCATTCTGGATAGGGACAATGTGGAGATGTCTAATAACTTGCTCAAAGATGATCTTGGATGAGAGCACCTCATATATAAAGTACTAGGCTTAATTCTTACTCTTTAATGGGGAAATCTATTGAGAAACTTCAAGGTACCTGCCTGTTTCACCTTTGCATCAGTTCTATCCATGCCTTCTTGTTTAACCTGGCCTTTGAGGGAATGGTCACCATTCAACTGCAAATCAACATTTTAACAAGATTCCTTTTTTTAAATATATCTACTCTCTTCAGGCTATCCTCCCAATATTTTTATATCCACCTATACAAATTATTGCTATTCAAAATAAGCACTTCAAAAAAGCCCTTTTTAGGATGGGGATCATAAGAAAAATAATAATTGGGGGAAAAAGAAAACTGCTACAAATAGATCTAAACTAGAAGAACAGCATGGTTTTGGAGAATAGGCAAGCATTAGGGGTCGTCAGACAACTTTTGGGGGCCTGTTTGGGGGCTTCTTCATCAAGTTTGCACAGTAAAAAAGAGGGCCCCACCAGCTAGGCATGATATACATAATGTGCAATCAATGTGAACCAAATCAATAAAAACTGTTATACAACATTTTAAAACATTTCACAATGTTTCTCCCTGGCCCTTTATCATGGCCAAACATCATAGATTATTCAAAATGTTATTTTGACATAGGCATGTTTGTCATTTTGGAAGGACTGGGTACATTGGTACCAGAATTAGTCATTAGAGGGTAGATCTGTGCTATAGCTTCTGAAAAGGTTCAGTGGTCACACATTTTTAATCAGTTATAGGTTAGGCCATAATTAGTCCATCCACTTTCTACGATTGGTTTATCAAATGTGAGTATCAGGCCTGTATGAAAGTGCATAATAGTTGGCAATTTTTACAAATACTCCGGCCACCCTATATCATGTACCAACTCATGCCAAGGGATATTGACAAATGCATTCCCTGGGTAACTTGAGCCTAGATGTAAATTAGTGAGATGAGGTAATGGTAATTCTTCTATAAATGCCCGAGCTTGTCTGCTTGTATACAACTTTACCCATGACTGTTAATAAGATGGTAAATTTATGAATAAAAATAAGTTGAACATCAAGAACAAGACGGAAAACTAAAAAGGTCAAATTAGCTCCCCATTAAAACTGTCACCTTTAGATATCACTGAGCTGATTCTTCTTTATGCTGTAATGATAGTCGCAATAGCGATGAAATATTAAATAGGCCTCAACTTTACAACATGCTCAGTGGCAGTCTGTACATATTTGATGCAAATGTGAATAGTTTCTTCAGTCTCATTGGTATCTAAAGGCCGACAGCTGCCACCCTAAGCCCTAGAAAAAGGTGCTTTTGAGATGATACCAACAGGTGACAATTCAATTTCAGGGCAGTGGAATGCAATTTGCTGGTAGTCTCTTACAACAATGGCGAACCCATTAGGATCATCCAGCTACCTTGTTGTTGGATTTCAGCCCTTCCCTGGTGTGAATTCAGTTAGTGGCCTGCTTTCAAAGCACTACACTAACCTAACCTCAGGCCTCTCTAGCTGGATACAGTTCCACAATGGCACAAGGATGTCTTAGCTACCTGCGGCACACTTCTTTTTTCCATGTGTTACCATCAGGCGATGGGGAGACAGGCAGTGAGGGTGATAAATGCAATGTAGACAAGAAAAAAGGTCGGGTTCAGTGGCCTCTGAAACTACGGGCTTGTCCACCTCGACACAGAGGTCTGACAAGGAATCCTTCATGTCGATGGCCAGGTCGGGTTAAGTGGCCTCTGAAACTACGGGCTTGTCCACCTTGACACGGAGGTCTGACAAGGAATCCTTCTTGTCGGTGGCCAGGTCGGGTTCAGTGGCCTTTGAAACTACTGGCTTGTCCACCTCAACATGGAGGTCTGACAAGGAATCATTCTTGTCGGTGGCCAGGTCAGGTTCAGTGGCCTCTGAAACTACTGGCTTGTCCCCCTTATCCAAACCTTACATTAAGTAATATATTGCCTATTATATATCATATCTAATTTGAATGAATGCAGGACATTTCTCTGTTAGGGTTAGTGTAGGGGTTTGGAATAGGGATAGGGTTAGGATAGGGTCGGGAATAGTCAGTCAATACAATACTCACAGGACACTATGATTTTGTCGGAAAATCACTGCCGGGCTTGTGGGAATTGCCAGACTCCAAGATCAGTTACTGCAATCCTCGGACCGTGGGCTGCATTTTCCTTTTATGGTTTGTAAATCAAACCATTATCAAGGTTTCTAAATCTTAAAATAAAACACATTAGTGTTTATTAAGATTCAAAGAGTTGAATGATTACGAAAATGAGGTTTCCTACCTGAGATTTCCTAGAGGGAGATTTCCAAAAGGGGGAATTCCAAGGGGGGGGATTCCTTGCATCATTTTAGTTCTGATTTCATGAAGATAATGCTTCATAGATGGCACTGCCTAAACTGCAAATGACATCTTGCTTAAAAGAAAAGACCATCCTATTTTCATGTCGAGGTATTTTGATAGCCTTTGTGCTAATTAAAACAATTTTGGCATAGTCACTGAACTATGCACTTCTATAAGGGAGAGCAGTAGCTCTTTCTGCTGCATTGTATGATGTCACAATTGACCAAATGCAGCAGAAACTGCATTGATTATGTATGGAGGCTGTTGTAAAACATGTTTATAAATAGAGTATTGAAGTGCACAACATTATGATATCATTTAGGAACCCTCCCCTGGGCAATTTAATGCCAATTATCAAAGTAGATGAATAACCCTGGTCTAGAGAAAAATATGGAGAGCATTTGACTGTAGTCCAGCAGTGCTGTGCAGTCACAGTTCTGCTGCATTTGGTCAATTGTGACGTCATACAATGCAGCAGAAGTGCCTGCTGCTCTCCCTTATAGAAGTGCATAGTTAAGTGAGTATGCAAAAATTGTGTTTATTAGCACAAAGGCTATCAAAATACCTCAACATGAAAATAGGGTGGTCTTTTCTTTTAAGGCTGTCTCAAAGTATAAGTATCAGATTGTCCTGATCAAATGAAGATGTTAAAGAAATAAACCTACCCTATATTCATCATAGCTTATTTTGATGGACTCTGATGGTCAAATAAAAAGGTTCTGGCATGATTAATGAAATACATATTACTTTAGAGGAGAGCAGGAGGTTTATCTAATGTATCTGATGACGTCAGACAAGATTGACAAAATACATCCCAATTGTGGATGTATAGCACTGTAGGGGTGCAATCAGAAGCTGTTTGTAGTATTTCCCCTGACATTATTCACTATATCCCTCAAGAAAAATGAATAAATAACCCATTAAAAGCTGCCAGTGCAGTATAATAAACCTGTACCGCTCAATATTTTACGTACAACTCATTTTGCAAAAGCTTCCATATATAAGCAATGCAGCACCTACTGCTCTCCTTGAATAATGCATATTTCAATTACAATGCCCAAATCTTTTTATTTGACTAAAATCCCATCAAATATGCTATCATGAAAATAGTGTAGGTTTTATTTTTAAACTTAAACTGTGTCTTAAATATGATAATAGAGAATATCACTCAGTGTACATACATGATGATGTATATGAGATTGTGACGTAAGTGTATGCCTGTTTTCAAAGGCTGTGATCAAAGAAAGCTACTGTAACTGAGGTACAGCTTTGAAAATAATTAATTTTTTTACCACTTTTGCAAGACCTTCCAAAGGGAGGTATTATTTTATCACCACTACAAGTAGCATACTCTATTCAAAGAGCAAAATCAGAACTTCAAGGAGGTAGAATTGGGTCGCTAAGTTAGGAAGTGAAGGCAGCTGCTTCTCTTGCTGGTAAAGCTACAAGATCTGGTAAGAAGTTTTGGTAAAATGCTACTGTTCACGAGTGCATGTAACATGATCTAACTTTGATTGTTTAGAATTCAGACAGGGCGTTCATCAGATGACATTGGCTTGGACTGATTATTTCTTTGTATGGGCTGTCTGTTGTAGCTATTCAACATCGATTCTTGCTTATGAGATGTCTCACACTTCATATCAAATATATTTGGTATATATTTACCGATTTCCTTGCTTAGCCTTAAAGCTTATTATTTCGGTAATAGACACACAAACCCCATAGTACCCAAACAGGACAGTTAGATGAGAAGAAAAACGGTAAAGAAGAAAAGATGTAGTAAGTGTACTTGTGCTAAACTCTACAAGTCTTTTGACACATTCCACCAGCTTATTGAGAACCAAAGAAATAATTAAGACTGCTAGTCCACCAAATAAGAGTTCTTCAGTGTATTCAGACTTGCCATCTCACTGCCACTTCATCTGTCCCAGTGCATGTTATTCTGTGGAAGAAATGGACATGAATTATTAATCACAACATAAAAAAGCTGTCCAAACTTGAACAAAATCTAACTACCTTTGGAAGGTCTTGCAGAAATGGGAAATGAAATTTATTCTTTACAAAGCTGTACCTCAGTTATAGAACCTTACTTTGATCAAAGTCATGACATGTTTTGTTTTGCCAAAAAGTAGTCAGAAAAATAATGCCCCTGAAAGGTGTAATCTCAGTTATCATGAGCAGCAGGGTTCTGTTAAAGAAAAGGCTTTCAGTGTAACTAGATGAATGAAAGTTGGAAAGTGAAACTGAGTGTGGCCGTCAACCCCAAGCTATGTAGAGCTTAGTGCACCGTTTATCACTTCAGCAGTATTAGCGTCTCAACCATCACAAAAACCCAAGCATGGCTTCCTGTGGTTTAGACACAGTTGGCAATAGGATTTATTACCATGTTCGAAGGCCAAACAGACAGTGCAGCATCTTAGACTTATCCTGAATATCTTGACCCTTGTCATAGAATAACAGAGTTTTTTTTTAAACAGAATATATATCAAAAGCTGCCCTAGAGAAAAATAGTACATAATCAAGGTCTGTGATTTAATCACAGAGGGAAGTTAGATGCGGAATTGAATCAAAAGGTTAAATGGTCATTGTGTGTGATATCAACACTCATACACACACTGATACATAGACTCAATGTCAACAGCACATTCTACTTTAAAACTGATGTTTACCAATTCATATAGCTGCAAATAGTTCCAAGAAGGATCCCTCTTGCCTTTTAGGTTCGATTTTGCCAGTTTTAGCAAATAGACAGGACACACAACAAATCAAATCAAAATACAGATGTGGTCAGAGATGTGGTCTACCTCATTTCCTTCCAAGATCCAATTCAAGAAACCATCTCATTTCCAATTGTTGTGGCCCATTACGCCAATCTGCACTGATTTCCATTTAGGGCTGGCGAGAGCTCCACACTTACTGCTATCTGGGAATAGGCGCTGAAATCATCATTGGGGTCATTCCTAAAGATAGTAAATCTTTATGGGTACAAGGGTTGGAAAGCTTCCTTTTTTCATGAACACTGGTTCTAAAATAGATTATTGAGATACATTGGTACAAAACACATCTAAATTTGTATTAAAGTCTTTGTTCTCACACTATTAATGGACAATTTTATGTTGGTACTGTTGTGCAAGTACTATTTTGATAGAACGGTTGGTGGCAACATTAAAACTACTCACTAAGAAAGTGTCACTTATTTAAGCGCAGGTACACACATCACCAATATAGGCATGCATTCCCATTTTCTGCTTTAGGAATTCAGTTTAAAGAAACAAACTGATACATGAAAAAGGGGAATATAGTGTTAAAAATAATAAACCAAGAAGAATCATAAGAATCAAAACCATATATTGCACAGACAAGTCTCTATCTAAAAGGGGAGGGAACATGCCTGTCCACTCCATACCATCAAAAATTTTTGATCAATTCATAAACAACTCCCCTCTTACCCTCTCCTCTCACTCCATGCCAGCCTAAAGCGATGTGTTTTTGTCAGCTTCAACTACTGACTTCAACATGAACATGAATTGTTCATCGATCAGAACATAAAGAAGGCCCTGGATGAGGGTTTACAGTTTTCATGCTTCTAGTTCCACCTGTCTCAGATGGCAGCATGTGTTTGTGCGATTGATTAATGCTGACTATAGTTTACCAAGGAGCTGATGGATGCCACTTTTGGTAGTCTACATCTTATATATGCATTGTTCCAGAAACTCAGTGTCAGATGAGCTGAAAAGTGCAAACTTGTATACTGTATTTATAATTAAAATATCGAAAAACAATTCTTCTGCCATTAGTAGTACACTTTTTGCTTTTCTGAACTTTGAAATTTTCGAACTTGGCTTCCATAGCAAAGGGCAAAAAATTCTAAAAAGCATGTGACAGGTGCATTTCTGTCAGAGACTGAAAGAGCACCAACAGTTTAAAGTACACAGCTTGCAGAATGTAAGAATTAGTTGAGTCTATAAAAATCAGGTTGGTTCAAAGGCTTTCATCACCAACACAGTTCATTTCTATGCAAAAATATCGAGGAGATTTGAAACCGTAAATACCTTATGCAACCATAGAGCAGATCTGAACCCCCACCTAAAGTCATCTTTCTCGATCATGTGTCACATGTCATGGGGGGGGGGGGGTAATTGCATGTTTTACCATCTCATTTTCGGAAAACCAATGCACCTGAAGTGGCTGTGACAAGTGTAATAGCCCATTGCCTCGGATGGCCTCCATTACTGAGGGAAGGAAAATGATTGGCACTTGATAGTATGGTGAGTCTATTGCTATGAATTGCATTTTTTTCAAATGTGTAATAACAATTCCATTAAAAAATGAAAATGACATTTAAGGCAAAATGACACTATCGATGTTCATTTGACAGCAGATTAGATACCTGTTTCTTTGACACACTTAGGATCTTCCCTGGTCAAGTGTAAACATTTTATGTAAACAATTGCATGGGGCATTCTAGGAAAAATGGTTCTCTAAGGGGTTCTCTTATATAGTTTATATAGGCAACCCTCCTATTATTGGGGGGGAAGAGACTTGTTTCACAACCATTCTTTATATGCAATCAATCATTCCAGTGTATGAGTAAGCATATATTATTTATTTAGGAATAAATAAAATGTTTCACAGCAAGCAGTTATTCAAGAGGTCTTAGAAACAGCTGTCAATTAGACATGGGGCTATTATTCAAGATCAGTTGTTCGGTCACCCAGAGGTCAATTATCAGGCTGGTATGACCGATTACTAAGTTTTCTTTACTTCATTGTTTTCATGATATAAAAGGGTATTAACAGGGCCTGACATAATGAATTAAACAGATTTGTAAAATCCAACATATCTATATGGTTCATTCACACTTATATGTACCATGAATCTACCACATAAATCAGCTTCTTTATGTTGGTTGTAGGTCACTCTTACATTGGCGCTTTACTTCTCTCACCATTTACTTGCAAAACAAACTCCACAGGAAGCAAGGAAGCACAATATTGATCTTAGGATCACCATACGAGTAATGTTACTCATACATCAATATAACTTGTACATACTCCTTGTGAAACAGCTCTCTGGCCCCCTTGGTACCACCTTTTCCTAGCCCCTTGTTCAAGGAGCTAAATCAGGACTTTAAACAGATAGACTGGGGCAGCTGGGGTAGGAAGTGAGGGCAGCTGCTTCTCTTGCTTGAAAGCTGAAAGGTCTGGTTAAAGGTCTGACAAAGCTCTACCAACTGTTCGGCAGTGCACAGACCTTGATCTAAAAATGAAGGCAAAAAACATTTGATTGTTTAAAATTCAGACAGGGTGTTTATCAGTTAACATCAGCTTGGACTGGATATTTCTTTTCATGGGCTATCTCTTGTAGCTATTTAGTTCAGATTTTTTTACACTTTGAATGAATATGAATTAGTATATCATTACTGGATTGCCTAACAAGAGGTCAAAACAAAATGAAAATATTGATATACCTTAAATACTGGCCTGATTTCAAGGTTTTCTTCAGCGGAAAACAAATCTACCATGTCGTGTCCACACAGAGGGCTGTTACCATGTCAACTTATGTGGGAGGGCATCAGAAAACCGCTATCAAATGTTTCCTGACATGTGCACACATGAGTAAAAAAAGCTCTATGTTTGTCTTTAGCTTCTCTTTAGTTGAGAGAAGAAAGGGTAGAAAAAAAAAGAGAAAATAAATCAGAATCAGATTAGCAAAAATTTGGCTGACTCATGGCAATGGAATGAATCTGAACTCAAGGCTGATGATATGGAGAGTTTATTGATTTCTGTAGTGTAGGTTGTCAATGCCATAGGGGATGGCGCATGTCAGGTAGAATGTAGTTTGACGGTTCTTGTTGATAGCAGTGCGGGTAGATACCGCTGAGTTGAAGGAGACTATTGTCTGTTGGTCCAGGGGAGTACCTATAGGAAGAGTTAAATAAGGCTGAAGACCCGTTCTAGGCCCCTCTGTTTGATGAGTTGGGCCTCCCTCTTTGCAGGCTCGTGCTTGCGCCAGTTGGTGGAATGCTTTTGCCAGCCTTGGTTATGATTTGGATAACATGGTCCCTGGTAGCCACCTTGAGCCAGGGTTGTCTGGCGCATGCTACCAGGATTTTGTGTGTGGCCTGACTCAAGGGTTTGTTGGGAACCGAGGTTGTCAATGTATATGACAATGCTGAGGCCTTGGGACTTCAGTGGGAGGAGTGACCTGTAAGTGATGAGCAAGTTGATGGCCTTGAGGCGGCAAATAGGTCAGTAGGCCTTGAGGTGGGCCTGGATGTAGGTGATGTGGTAGTACTGGGTGTTTGTATTACCACCTCCGCCCACATCCAAGGAGTCATATTCGATTTCAAAGTCAATGAGAGGGGGATCGAGGAGATGTAGGCCATTTGAGATGGATACATAGTGAAGGAGCCAGGAGACATCAGCCTTGAAGGCATTGCTGAGGAAGACACCCCCTGATTCCAGAGCGCAGCAGAGTGTACCAAGTACATGAGGGCTAGGAACTTCCTGGCTGGGCATACGCATTTACTGATGTGCATTAACTTGCCTACAAGGAACTGTATTTGTTTCTTTGTAGCTGCAACTTTGGGAGGCCATTTTCACACTCTGAGAGAACCTCTGACAGTTTCGGTCTCGGAATGGTGAGTGTTAAAAGGTCAGTGTCCATGTGAAAACCCAGCCATTCCATTTGTCGGGCTGGGGGGCCGCACATCTCAGGGCAGAGGGCAAGGACGAGTGTGTCTGCCAGGGCCAAGAACAAGGTAGGCTAGGGAGCACATCCCCCTCTTAGTGAGGAGAAAGACAACGGCAGAGGTGGTGCCTATGTCAACAGTACTGGTTTTCTTGATGGTGAGTAAGGGGAAATCGAAAGGGTCCGTCCTGAGTGCCTGTAGGCTCTAGAGAGGTCTGCTTTCCAAAGGTAGCAGTGTGGACCCAGGAGTTGGACCTTTGTGACAAGGTCTTGTATGGTGGGGAGTGTGATTTTTGTAGCCTTACCCTCAAGGCAATTTTTGCTGACCCCCTCCAGTCACGCCTGTGTTCCGAGGGAAGAAGAGTTCACGCACCACACATTGGTCTGGTGAGTCTTTTTTAGGTGTGGTGAATATAGCGGCTGTGTGACACCAGGGGTAGAAAGGAGGCTGGGCAAAAGGACCGATGAGGGCAGCATGTGATACCTCCTTTCTGATAAAACTCCTAACATTATCTGGGTAGTCTGTTGCGCTGTTGTGGTTTTTTGACAGGGGGCTGGGGGCTTTGGGCAGTCTAGCCTACTGGCCACCGGAACGGAAGGTAATCACATATTTTATTGTCATGGTAGGCAATGAGTGTGGCGTCCCAGTCCTCAAGGTTGAGGGCTGATGGGACCGGGACTCGGGCCTTGAGATGGTTTGGGAGGCCAGAGTTTCCTACCATGTCATAGATTGTTGCACATTTTGTGAACTGGGACCAGCTGGAATTGGCGAGGTGTGGCCAGTCGCTGTTCTTGGTGCTAGCAAATTGTTAAGGGTCTGGGCCCATAGGGGCTGTTGACGATGTCATGGTTGTCACTTCGTCTTCAGATGTGAATGAAGGGGTTGGGAGGGTCTCTGGAGAACACTCTGAGGTAGTCGGAGGAAACACTTTTCCCTCCGACCCCTGGTGGCTTAGTTCAGCCTGGCAACAGGGATGGAAACAGGAAGCCCCTATGCCAGCTGTGCTATGTCTGAGCCTGATGTGTGTCATCTGCAGGACTGAAAGAACATAGGCGTTAGATATTAGGCCAAACCAAGGAAGTTGTATATCACCATGGCTGGGAGTATGAGCACATTGTAAAGGATTTTTTTTTGTATAAAAATATTCAATCTATAATTACATAAATCATTACATAATTGTGTCTGAAAGAGGGTGCAATTGGTGTCGAAATTTAGGTGTAATTTGATGGTGATATGAAAATGATAGCCAAAATATAACATATATAGCAAAAATCTATATTTTTCCATTGAAATACATAGCAATCATATAGACATGACAGTAAAGGCATAACAGAATGAAGAATGAAACCAGATTTCTCATTCGTTCACTATTCTGCATGATCAAAATATACCAAAAACACATAAGGTTTGCACAGGTATAAAACCATATAATATGAAGACACTCATGTTTGTGATACTGTATTTGTAGATTAATAGTTCAATTTTCATATCTGGTTAATATGATAGTCAAGACTCTTATATTGATTATGTAATTCAGCCAAAAAGGTGTCCAACTTTAGGTGTCTTTCCGACTCAGGGTGCCTCTACCCTAGTCATACATCAACTTAAAGTTAACAGAACATTTTGCATAATGGATGGAATCAAGAATTCATCCATTTATATAACAGCAAATTGTTCCAAGTAAGGTTTATATTGCTTCATAGGTTTGTTTACGCCAGGTTTACCCAATAAACAAGACACATATACTGCAAATCAAATTACAGATGTGGTTAGGGAATGTTCATCTTCTACCTCATTTCCTCAATTCCAGAAACCATCTCATTTGCAATGGTTGTTGCCCCTTGTGCCAATCTGCACTGAATTACATTAAGGGTGGGCGAGAGCTCCATGCTTACTGCTAGTTGGGAACAGGCACTGATATCATCATTGGGGTCATTCCTAAAGATAGAACATCATTGTTTCCATGGATTGCAAAGCTTCATTTGATCATACTGCTTTAATGGATTCTTGAGTTGCACTGGTACAAAAAGGGCATGGTACAAAAAATGCCTATACAAAAAATATCTACCGTATCGTCATGTTTAACGTCGGGATTTGAATAAGCGCCAGTCCCAAATAAGCACCGGGGGTACAAGGGCCATGAAATCTTTCTTAAGCACTAAAATTACATTCTGAATGACCGCCTGTCTTGTGTCAGCGCCGGGGTTAATCGGGCCACCAAATCAAAGACTGCTGGGGCGCTTGAAAACGACGATACGGTATACATGCACTAAGATGCACTAGCATGCCTCCCCTCGCCTTCACCCAACACTATCATAACATATAACATAGCTTAGGGGAGGGGGAAACAATTTCATATTATCAGAATGATGTCATCTCAAATTCACCATGCCTAGTTTCAGTCTACATCCCCTTACCATAAAGCCACTTTATTCATTGCCACTTTTGACCTCATACATCAGCAGCTTCATCCTAACACTTTCAGGACTCATATAACAGATTCCTAAATCATTACACATCTCGTTTCTCTGCTCTGCTTTATGAGTACTAAATCTACTTACAGGTTTCCTATCCTGCCATCACCAGAAGCATTACACTGGCATGACAAGGCGTCTGGGGGTTGGACCACCTACAGGCAACACCCCTTTGTCCATCTTTACAAAGCTGCATTTATAACAGGTGGTCTGGATAACAGTCCTTCTTCTCTTTTGACAGAGCATTTTGAACAATTGATTTGTCAATTTGAATCTGGTTTTCCATGAGGACAGGGTATGTGACTCCCTCAATCACTTTGTATGCATAGACCAAAATCCCTTTCACTGTTCAGCTTATTAGAAGCCATGCCTCATTCAACCTTACTCTTTCACCCTATAGAT
Organism: Acholoe squamosa; assembly: GCA_949317995.1. Lineage (NCBI taxonomy): Eukaryota > Metazoa > Annelida > Polychaeta > Phyllodocida > Polynoidae > Acholoe > Acholoe squamosa. The sequence goes on along the minus strand of OX439046.1, from coordinate 67,362,495 downwards.
TAATTCCTGCATTTCACCACTTTCATGTTACCCTCTACAGATTCTGCTAGTGGCAGAATATAATCCATAAAATTACAATGGGGAGACCTCAGGGGGTCAGTCAATGCAATCTTGACAGCAACCTCTTGCAAACTTCACAAAGCACAAGGAGATCGGTGTTTTTTTAAGAAAAAAATGTTTTATTGGGTCTAAAGTTAAAAACCAGAATTCAGTCTGGCGGTTTTGCCATCTGGGCCCCTTTTTTTAGCCTCCTATGTTGACAATTGCTACAGCAATATAGTATTGGTGAAACCACTCAGTGGCCTTGGGGAAGGGGGGGGGGCTGAGGGATAAAGGGAGATTAAAAATGTTGAAGGAGTTTAGTATAATATCAGAGTGTGATATTTTACATCCTGAAGAATAATTCCTGCAGCTCAAAGAGACTCCAGAACACTCAGGTTTGGCTTGATCAGTTCAAGAAAATCCACATATGACTGATAATCACGAATCGTCGTTAACTGGCCTGTTCTTGTTCTCCCTTTAACAAAAACTTGAAATGAAGTAATATAAGTGTCTTTATCATTTATTCTGATCGGGATGGGATAGAGCTACAAGGGGTATATGGGTTTTGCATATCTACGAGGCATATTTAGAGAGCTAGAGGGCTATAACTGCCCAAAATGAGGGTTTTTTCGAACAAAAACACAATAATCTCAAGTGCAACTTGCAAATAATAAAAAATGCTGGGGCATAGGTTCCTTTTTTGGTTTTGGTTTTTCCCCTAGAGCACAGGGAAAATTTTAAGATCAAATAGGAATATGTGGCCACTCTTTTTATTATGCTGGGTCACTGAAGGTACATGGGCAGTTCTACACTAGACCCGAGAGAGACCCTAACATAGCAACCATGCTCTATTATTCATATAGCACAGAGATAATATAGATGTACCATGCGAAGCCTTAACATGTACCTAGATGCATGAAAAAAAAATTGGAAGTCTAGCTCCCATATCATGGTCTGGGTAGTCCATCCAATTTAGATGACACAGTTGGGGTAGTTTCGCGTTAGACCCGAGAGAGACCCTTCATGTCAGTCTGTCTCCAGTGTATAATATATTTAACTATTATCTCTTACATGTTGATTGACCTTTGTATCAAAGTATCTTGGTCTGTTAGTATCAATCCCTCACTCCATAAAGTCTCAGAGATATAGTACCATAAATGGCGATTGGAACCGAGAGAGACCCTAGACCCGAGAGAGCCCCTAGCGTCAAACAGTTGAATTACCGTCGATGCGCCATCTAGCGTTTTCGTATGAACATTGCACGGCAGGGTTGCAACGGATTCAAGCCAGAGGACACACGGACGACCATAACAAGGTGAGAAATCGATGAATAATGTTCTTATTTTGATGGTTTTTGACATATATAAAGCAAAATTAACTAGTTTAACATGTATGGAACATAATTTAGATCAATTTGAAGGGGAAATATGGTAGAAAGACAAAAGCTGACCGACCGATAGGCCGGCGTTCGTAGCGTGTAAATGCTCTAGTATAAGCGGGTCTCTCTCGGTTCTAATTTTTGGGTCTCTCTCGGTTCTGATACAAAGTTTGGTGTAATTGCTGTGTACTACGTCATTCCCCTCCAATGCTATATCAATGCTATAGCTCAAACATCTATATTTTGTACGTATCAGAACCAAAAGAGACCTGTCTCAATACTATAGTATAGGCGGGTCTCTCTCGGTTCTAAATTTCAGGTCTGATAGATGTTTGGCTGTATTCTTTTCTATATTTTGGGTCTCTCTCGGGTCTGATGCGTAAGCTCTATGGTCTATGTCTATGTGTTTGATGTTAAATGTATCTTCTTCTTCAGATGCCTTACAAAGACCGATCCTCTGCAGCAGCTAAGACTTCGGCCAAGAAATCTAACGCAAAATATAGGAAGAAAACCAAGGGGGACCCGGTGCGTTCTGCCGCTGTAGCAGCCTCACATGCTGTGAGTATACATAGAATAACTATATATAATTTTCGATAAATATAAAGCGCAAGTAAATCTGAATATATATGTTGAATGACTGTCCCTAGATGCCTGAGAGAAATACCAGCCTGAGTTATAGTGAAGTTAATTTATAAATTTCCATGTTTTTATTTTTTGCAGAAGTTTGATGCCACACGCCCATACAGGGATTTGACTGAGGAGGGCAAGGAAGAGAAGAGAAGTTCAAAGCGACGCTCCTACTACAAGACCAAGGAGAAGAAAGCCGGTAAGAAAATCTTATAAGTTTTATTAATAATAATATTTTGTAAACACCTACAGATTTGGTAGAGCCCCCCCCCGTGTACCTCTTCAGTCTGTTATTCTCTTGCCTTTGGTTTTTAATGTGTTTTAATACTCTTTCCTCTTTAGCTACCGAGAAAGACTTTTGGACAGCTGCAGGGGACGCTCCTCCGGCTGCCCCCATCCCGGATGATGGCGCCTCTGGGCCTGCTGCTGCTGACCCCGGGCCTGCTGCTGCTGACCCCACGCCTGCTGCTGCTGACCCCGCGCCTGATGCTGCTGCCCCCGTCCAGAAGAGGAGATCACGCCGGGCAAAGGGAGGGTGTGCCGCACCACCGCTGCCACTCCCCGAGAAGCGCAGGAGGACTACCTCTGCCCCTGCAAGCTCCACCACCACCACACCTGCCTCCACCACCACCGCATCTGCCTCCACCACCACCTTAGCTTCCACAGCTACCACAGGGAGCAGGACACGCAGGAAGGGCCCCAGCTTCGCAGGAGGTTCTTGGTAAGTAGTCCATTACTATTGACATCATCCACCTGTATTGGTAGATATCTCTATAGCCCTGTTCCTGCAGTTAGGGTCTCTCTAGGGTCTAGTCTGTTACTATGGACATCATCCTCCTGCACATAGGGTCTCTCTAGGGTCTAGTCCGTTACTATTGACATCATCCTCCTTGCAAACATTTAATGTCTCCAGTACAGGAGCATTATCTAGACACAGTTAGGATGTCTTATAATATAGACATTAAATATTTATAACTATTTATATTTTCAGCTCGACAGAGGATGCACCAGTAATGGCCAGCACCGGCAGCAGTGACCCCCCCGTGGCCAGCACCTCTACAGGTAGGAGGAAGGGACAGCCCCGAGCCACCCCTTCAGCAGCAGCTGGTCGGTCAGTATTGCTTTTTACTTCCTATAACATAACCAGTAGGTAAAAGTTAAAACCATATCTCTAATAACCAAAGAATATAGCTTGTCCCCTGATGTAGACCCTCCAGTACAGGAGTATGTACATAGATCTATGCAACGTACATGTGTGCACATGTATGACAACATTAGATTCATGTTTAATATGTTTAACTACATACATGTGTTGTTATTGAATTTCTGTGCAGGATACCTGAGTCCACCCCTGTCTCCCACTTCAACCTGTGACACCTTTGGAAGAATGAAACTGCTTAATTTCATTTTTAATCTCACATCGCGAGTGACACATACTTTTTACCTGGTAGACTGGAGGTCACTAGATGTTTGCTGGGTTCCCTTATATTTGAAATAGGTATGAGTGACATGTGGATACCTACGGTGTGTCGGGTTCTGCCTGGCGAACAACGAAGCATGTCTCACATATCTAGGAACCTCTGAGATGTCACAGTATCTGAATCTCAGCACCCTGCTACTATGGTGTTTTTTTTTGTGTGTCATTGGCTATCTTGATGTAACTTATGTGAGGTCAAAAAAGGAAATTAAGCAGGCACTCTTAATCCATAACCTAAAGTGTAGCAGTGTGCTTTACAAGTGTAGACAAATTAAACTACACACATAAAGTATCATCCTCCTGTATTGGTGGATATGTCTAGGGCCCTGTTCCTGCAGTTAGGGTCTCTCTAAGGTCTAGTCCGTTACTATGGACATCATCCTCCTGCACATAGGGTCTCTCTAGGGTCTAGTCCGTTACTATGGACATCATCCTCCTGCACATAGGGTCTCTCTAGGGTCTAGTCCATTACTATGGACATCATCCTCCTGCACATAGGGTACATTTAAGGTCTAGTCCTTGCAAACATTTAATGTCTCCAGTACAGGAGCATTACAGTAATAGCCAAGAGGAACATGTCTCACCCAATACCTCAAGTCTGTTACATGTGTGTACCCTCAACCTTTTCAGCTCTGTCAGCCCAGTGACACCCCCTGCTGCAGCCGAGAGGGAGCCTTCGCCAGACTACATCCCCCATCGGTAATTATTTTTTTTTCATTATTTCCTTTATGTTTGCAATAATAAATCTGACTTCATTCCAGGTGGCAACCAGGGATCAACACAACTACACACTTAAAACTATTATTTTGTCAAGTGATTTGTTTAATTAACCAATACTTTGTTGTGTTGTGTTCTGTTTCTTAATGAAATTCCTTTTCTTACAGAATGAGGACGGTCGAGGAGCTCCCGGTGGAGAGGGTGCCTCTGAGGTACAACCTCAGGGGCCAACTCCACGTCACCTACTACACGGGCAGGGTGCTCGGCCGTGTAGTTAAGAAGGAGCCAGCGAGCAGTGAAGAGGAAGCCTAATTTTGTTTTTGTTTTTATTTTACTGAAGCCTGGAGCTGCCATTTTTCTTACTGTTAATTTAAAACTAACGAAAGTCTATGTATATATTTATATCTATCTATCTAAAGGAAAGTGTAGTTCAAGTTTCATTCATATAGATCTATGAATATCTATCTATATATATTTAAAAGAGATATATAAAGTTCTCCTTAAAAGAGACATCTATTTAATAGAGTATTTAATAGAGATAACTATGTTATAAAATAAAAGTATCTATTTTTCTCACTACATATACTTTTGTCTTGTGGTTCTTTTGAATTTAACACATAGATCCACTCAGTTACTGTGGAAATCATCCTCCTGCAGTTAGGGTCTCTCTAGGGTCTGATCCATGATGACTTTACTTACCTTTTGGACTATCTTTACCTTCTAGGTTGGTTGTCTCGATGCCCTTCCACAAAACACCATTTTCCAAGCTCCCAAAGGCTCGCAAGATGAGGAGGGAGATGGATGCAATGGAGCTCGAAATTGCAGAGCTGCGTAAGGCTGTCCGTCTGCAGAAAGGAAGCTCTACCTCAAGCCCCAAGCTCAGCTCCGCTCCCTCCTCAAGCCCCAAGTCAAGCTCCACATATGCAAACCCCAGCCCAAGAGACCCAAGCCAACTACACTGGGTAGACCCTGTATACCCAGTGCAGCAGGAAGTGATGGAGGCCCAACAACTGCCTGCTGCCACACCGCAGCCTGCTGCCACTGATGCTCCGCAGCTGGCTGGACCAGCTGCACCACAGCCTGCTGCCACTGATGCTCCGCAGCTGGCTGGACCAGCTGCACCACAGCCTGCTGCCACTGATGCTCCGCAGCTGGCTGAACCAGCTGCACCACAGCCTGCTGCCACTGATGCTCCGCAGCTGGCTGAACCAGCTGCACCACAGCCTGCTGCTCCTGCTCCCCCACTTTCCCCAACAACAGAAACCATCCATGTGTTGGCGGCAATGGATGTTACCCCGAACGCTGACCGCTTGAAAGCTCTCACGAGCTACATCATGGTCAGCCAGCAGGTGCGTAAGACATCCACAAAAATTAAACAAAAGCTGATGCACTCACCTGCCACCAAAAAGGTCTATGGGCAGCAAGGCAGGCTGTCAAAAAATGTAGGCCTTTCCCCCGACTATATCTTCCGGGAAAAGGAGAGTTCAAGGAAGAGGCTGGAGGATGCAGAAAACACCAGGAAACATGTCCTTGAGTTCCTCACACGAGAAGACGTTAGTTACGAGTTGCCCGACAAAAAGCATGCAACTAAGAAGGGGCAACAGAAGTATGCCCTCTCAGACACCCTGGTCAACCTCCACATGAGGTACTGTGCAGAATTCAAATCAGACCTGTCATTTGCCACCTTCCGCAGAGCCAGACCGATATGGTGCAAGCTGAACCACTTCCTTAAGAGGTCTGTCTGTCTCTGCAAACATCATGCCAACATGGGCCTCATGTTGGAGGTTGTACCAGGGCTTCCTAACTCAACATCACAGTTACTGGAGTCTTTCACCGATGGGGAGATCATGGAGAAGATCAACAACCTGCCAGGGACACATGTGTCATACAGCACATGGGATAAGGTCACCAAAAAATACAACGACAAAGATGTCACTTACACCAAGCTGATCAAGGTACTAGACACAAAGGCAGACTTCATGACGAAATTCACAAGTGCACTGCCCAAATTCCGGGCCCACTGCTCAAGAGTTGCTTCCCAGTTCAGTCAGTGCCAGGCACTCCGCGACAATCTCCTGAATGGTCACTGTATAATCCAGATGGATTATGCAGAAAACTGGAACTGCTCTTACCTCCGGGAGATTGCCGCAGCTTATTCTTCGAAAGACCAAGTTACCCTTCACCCTATGGTGGTGAAGGTAAAGGCAGCCAATGGAGACCTGGAAACCATCACATTTGTCGGTGTGACTTCTGTCACAAACCACACGTTTCCGACCACCTGGGTCTTCATTGGCCAGCTGGTGGAAATCCTGAAGAAGTCACATGGTATTAATTTTGTCCATTTTGTCACTGACTCGCCCAGCAGTCAGTACCGCAACCGGTACACCATTCAAATGGTGGCCCGGTTTTAAGGTATCTTCAGCCTCGGAGCTGCCTGGAACTGGCTCGAGTCGGGCCATGGGAAGGGTGCATGCGATGGGGTCGGAGGTACCTTGAAGCGGCTGGCTGATCGGCTTGTGAAGTCCAGCTCCATCATCCAGAATGCTGAGGACTTCACTGAGGTGGTGGGTCCAGCCACCAAAGTGAAGATCCTGTACGCTTCGGCAGATGATATCAAGGCAGCCGAGCAGGAGGTGGCTGATTGGAAGAGCCCTGCCCTTCATGGCATACTCTCTGTCCACCAGGCAGCATGCCACAACAGCAAGATAATGGTGAGGGAGACGAGCTGCTACCAACCGTGCTGCTTGTCGGAGGACGGCTTCCACCCCTCATGTGCTAAATGGAGGCAGACGCGAGTAGCACAGGTTGGTGAGGTGGTTGAGGAGGTCCAGGATGAGTGGGAGGAGTGGGACTCTGGTTATGACACCACCGCAGAGGATGACCGCCCTCTCATCATCCTGCAGCAGGAGCTGCGTGATGAGGATGATAACATCCCCCTCGCTCAACTGCTCCATGATGACGAGGACAACGAGGATGACATCCCTCTCGCCAAGCTGCCTGCCAGTGAGGATGAGGATGACATCCCTCTCGCCCAGCTGCCTGCCAGTGAGCATGAGGATGACATCCCTCTCGCCCAGCTGCCGGACACAGAAGATGAGGATGACATCCCCATCACCCAGCTGCAGCCCATCCGGCGTTCGACCAGGTGTCAGACTCGTCGCACTTGTCGTCATTGAGCATTGCTTATATAAGGATGATACTGTGGGCATTGTCCTCCATTGGGTCATTTAGGTGGGCATAACCCTCCATGATAATGTTAGGAAAATGAATTAAGTAATTGGCATGATTATAATGAAACATAAATGAATGAAGTAATTGCAATGATTATATAAATAATGTACCATGGGTGGACTGGGAGATAGGGGGGTTTAGCTGGATTAAGTCATATATATGTAGACTAAGTTGTTATGTAGATGTATTAAGTCATAGATGGATTAAATCATGATGGGTGGCCAAGGGGGGTAGGGTATGTAATTGTATGCAATGTTGGGGGAAAGGGTAGTCAATAAACATGTTCTTTCCAGTTCTGTTAAAAAGTGTTTCTGTTATATATACCAGACTAGACCCGAGAGAGACCCTACATCCAGAAGGTTGATAGCCATAGTAACGGACTAGACCCGAGAGAGACCCTGTTTCCCATGCCCAGAGCAATAATTATATGCTGCAGACACCAGTGTTTTGTTTTACTGTGAAGATAATGAATGTACCAAGCACCAAAAGTCCAAAACAACCGCAAAGGTTTTGTAAAAATATGATTTTTTTGCAAATTTATGTGCCCGCATGCTATATTTTTAGCAAAACGGACCAGAAAAGAATATCTTTCCAAAGTAAAATCATGTTAAAAGGAGACTAATAAGAGAGTAAAAGTTTTAATGAACCTATGGGAGCATTCAATTATTGTTATTAAGCACTTCCCTAAAGATAAAAGACATGGGAAAGAAAGAATGATATATAAAGGGTTTTCACCCCTGTTTTAGGCTACGGACTAGACCCGAGAGAGACCCTACTTGAGCTGCTGTAGCAGAACAAGGATAAGTCACAGGCTAACATCCTTATAGGTGGTTGTAGACAAGCTCCTTAGCTACCATATGAAGTAGAAATAAGAGGGATAACCCATGTGTTATGCAGTTTTACAATGTTTGGCAAAAGGCATGGTGAGTTGTGTAGGTGATCCCCTCGGACCGCAATATTTTAATTTTACTATAATTATACCAAAAATTCATAGAATGTCCATCTAAATTCATTCCTAACATGCTCCAACATCTGTGTTTTACATATAAAAAAGAATAATAAAGGAAAGATTCATACAAAACATGCTAAATATGCATATACTGTACAGGGGTAGGGTCTCTCTCGGGTCTAGTGCGTAATTGAGGTAGTCCACTTCAGCCCTGTGCCCTGGATTTAAAAACAATATTTAACTTACCCACATATATGGACCCTAAGCCCCAACACATGTACTATGTGTACCCTAAAACTTTTTAGGCTGCTCCAGAATATTTTTGGGACCCCCCTGGTAGCCCAGTTAACGACGATTCGTGATTATTGGTCATATATATGTATATATATATATATATATATATTTATATATATATATATACAATGACAGCACAATGACATCAACATAAGAACAGAGAAAGAGGGAAGCAAAAGAAAATTACCATGAGGAAGAGATATAATACTGTGCCTGGAGTATTCAACTAAGTTTATGGTATTTTGAAAAATAAGATAAATATAGTGCAAAGATGTAAGTGTGCATAATATGAACATCTGGCATAGTAGTAAATACTACATTGCAGAAAAAAACTCTTATCATAGGAGAAAAGCCCATATCAATCTCGAGCGTAAATGTCAGTTAACCATTATGACTGTGCTAATATCAGATGTCATACCCTAAGATGAATATAGAATGCAATATTAAGGACAGAGACATAAATATGGAGAAACAGTAAAACAGTGATAATAATCATAGACAATACAGCATGAAAATACATAGATTATGACACAATGAGCAGTAATAAATAAATACCAGCTGCTACAGTGGCAAATTATAAGATTATTGTCTAGAAGTGGTAATACTCGTACCATCGAAACGCCTGGTTGGTGAATCCCTATTGTCAATGAGATCAACATTAATTTTTAGATCATAGGCATAGTAAATTAAGTGAATATACCTTCTCTCTCTCAGACTTTTGACATTGGCCCTATCATGAGTTTGTCTTGTGGTCATGCTTGGGTTAAGTCCAAGCCTGACATTATATACTATTTTCAACGCTTTGTGTTAAAGGAGATGCAAGTCTTTGAGTTGGTCCTTACAATTACATCAGAATAATCATAATGAGGAAGAATGGTGCTGGTATAGATATTCAGAGCAGTATTCTTTCTTATTCTAGCTAACTGTATAACCTTGGAGTTTACCCTATCATACAGTACTAATATGCTTATTGAAGGATAGGTTATTATCTAAGATTACACCCAAATATTTGAAGGCTTGTACTTCTTCCAGTTGCACTCCCCTAAAATAGAAATTGGGATGTATGGCCAGTGGTGGGCCAATGAACATCCATTGTGTTTTATTTCAGATTTATCGTAAGACTGTTCATAATACACCAGCTTGTTTAGCTACAACTTGTTTAAAGCAACTTGTAGCTCTCTCAGATCAGTGGAGGAAATCACAGCATCATCAGCATACAAGCGTTCCACAAAGATAACTGGAAAACAAGTAGCATTAAGGTCTTGTTATGTAATGCACTGGTTATAGTGATAAAGAATATATAAGTGGCAATACATAGAGAGCCAGTGATCTTCACTATTATATGGCAATTCCAGCTGCCACAGTTGAACCTAAGGAACATATATACAAATTTACATAGTTGCTATTAGCCAAACGTAAGCAATTAACATTAATCATTGTGCAATAATCTCTAGTGATCTATTGATCTAATGGCCTTAGATCCTATAGATGACCTTATATAGATAAACTGACACAGATTAGACGATGATACCTGCAGGTATGACTGAAAACAAAATAATCATTAGTACTGGAAATGATTTGTAGCAATGTACAGCTTTTGTGAGTTCATTGGCATAATAGAGGTTGCCATCGTGATCTAAATGGCAGCCATCATTCAACGAATCATAGGTGTGGATTGTCCTTCCTTGTCCAACCCCTTTATGAAAAAGGGTAGCTGTCCAAGGAGTGGGCACATCATTACTACAGTTATAATGTGTGATCTCTCTGTTAACATCCAAAATGACTTGATTCAAGATGTCATGATGTGGGTGCTCGTATAGTTAATCATTGTAGTCGAACAAGTCAACTCCTATAATCGGACAGAACATGATATGTGCGTCGGTAACAACTCTGAATTCTGATGTGCAATTTGCTCTCAATGTAGTCAGGTGTAATATCTTCAGGGCTGGCTCTGAGCTCGACAAGACCAGTTTCTTAATACTTCCGGTTATGTTGCACAAGCCTGCAGTCATGACAATCAGTCTTGGGCTATACTTGTGGAGTTCCCTGATCCCTAGATTGGTCATTCTATCAATATGTGCTCCACGCCGATAATCAAAGAAGTACGTAATCCCATCATGATTGTTCATATAATCTGGGAGAAACTCACCCCTAGAGTCGTGCAGTGTGTAAACTGCCATCGCTGCTGTCTGGAGACTGTCAATAAAAACAAATAGGCCAGGAGTTATCAGCTGTCTTGTAACATGATGTGGCACATTATGTGGTATGTAACATGTAATTTAGCTGCAAGTCTTTGAGTTGGTCCTTACAATTATCCACATAGATTACATCACAATAATCATAATGAAGAAGAATGGTGCTGGTATAGATATTCAGAGCACCTTACCCAAGCATGACCACAAGACAAACTCATGATAGGGCCAATGTCAAAAGTCTCAGAGAGAGAAGGTATATTCACCTAATTTACTATGCCTATGATCTAAAAATTAATGTTGATCTCATTGACAATAGGGATTTACCAACTGGGCGTTTTGATGGTACGAGGTACCGTTACACTCGTATCAAACATCCTGTATATGGTAAATCAGCCAGGTTTAGAGCAATAAACTGCTGGAATAACCTTTGTGCAAAATACACTAATATTCTGGAGAAAGAATTATTCAAAAACACAATCCAAAAAGATTTTCCAAATTGTTTTATTATACCAATCCATACAGACTGGTTCAGGTAAGTCTAGTAGCTGATATTACCACTTCTAGATAATAATCTTGTAATTTGCCACTGTAGCAGCTGGTATTTACCACTGCTCATTGTGTCAGTATCTATGTCTTTTCATGCTGTATTATCTATGATATTATCACTGTTTTACTGTTTCTCCATATCTATGTCTATGTCCTTAATATTACATTCTATTTTCATCCTAGTCTTAATCTTATAATTTGCCACTGTAGCAGCTGGTATTTACCACTGCTCATTGTGTCATTATCTATGTCTTTCCATGCTGTATTATCTATGATATTATCACTGTATTACTGTTTCTCCATATCCATGTCTATGTCCTTAATATTGCATTCTATTTTCATCCTACATGTGGTATTACCACAGTCATTATGGTGAACTGACAATTTAGGCTCGAGATTGATATGGGCTTCTCTCCTATGATAAGAGGTATTTTTTTCTTTTTTTTTGGTTATGTAGTATTTACTACTTTGCCAGGCTTCTCTCCTATGATAAGAGGTTTTTTTCTTTTTTTTTGGTTATGTAGTATTTACTACTTTGCCAGGTGTTTATACTACACTTACATATCATTGCACTAGACTTATCTTATTTTTTAAGATACCATATACTAAGTTGAATACTCCAGGCACGGTATTAGATCTCTTCCTCATGATAATTTTCTTTTGCTTCCCTCTATCTCTGTTTCTATGTTTGATGTTACTGTGCTAACTGCAATATATATACATATTTATGTAGATTTTCCAGCACTGATCGAGCCAAACCTGAGTGTACTGGAGTCTCTATGAGCTGCAGGTATTATACTTCAGGATGTAAAATAGCACACTATGACAATACACTAAACTCCTTCCACATTTTAAATCTCCTTTTATTCCTCACCCCCACCCCCCTCCCCCTCCGAAAGACCACTGAGTGGTTTTACCAATATTATAATGCGAGTGCCTGGAGTCCTGAACTTTTCTGATTTTTCTGATTTATCATGTGTGAATATGATTGTTAGAACTGAAGCTATTTTCTCTGCTTTATGGTCTACAGAAGATAATATCATTACTCGCCGCCGTACCAATTGTCAACATAGGAGGCTGAAATATGGGCCCAGATGGCAGAACGGCCAGACCACACTCTGGTATTTAACTTTAGACCCAATAAAACCGTTTTAAAAAAAATACTTTCTTATTCTAGCTAACTGTATAACCTTGGAGTTTACCCTATCGTATACAGTACTAGTATGCTTATTGAAGGATAGGTTATTATCTAAGATTACAGCCAAATATTTGAAGGCTTGTACTTCTTCCAGTAATATAGAAATTGGGATGTATGGCCAGTGGTGGGCCAATGAACATCCATTGTGATTTTTTTCTGATTTATCGTAAGACTGTTCATAATACACCAGCTTGACAACTTGTTTGAAGCAACTTGTAGCTCTCTCAGATCAGTGGAGGAAATCACAGCATCATCAGCATACAGGCGTTCCACAAAGAAAAATGGAAAACAAGTAGCATTAAGGTCTTGTTATGTAATGCACTGGTTATAGCGATAAAGAATATATTAGTGGTGATACATGGAGAGCCAGTGATCTTAACTATTATATGGCAATTCCTGTTGCCACAGTTGAACCTAAGGAACATATATAGTAAATTTACATAGTTGCCATTTGCCAAACGTAAGCAATAAACAGTAATCATTGTGCAATAATCTCTAGTGATCTATTGATCTAATGGCCTTAGATCCTATAGATGACCTTATATAGATAAACTGACACAGATTAGATGATGATACCTGCAGGTATGACTGAAAACAAAATAATATTTAGTACTGGAAATGATTCATAGCAATGTACAGCTTGTTGATCGCTTTTGTGAGTTCATTGGCATAATAGAGGTTGCCATCATGATCTAAATGGCAGCCATCATTCAACGAATCATAGGTGTGGACTGTCCTTCCTTGTCCAACCCCTTTATGCAAAAGGGTAGCTGTCCAAGGAGTGACTTGATTCAAGATATCATGGTGTGGGTGCTCATATAGTAAATCATTGTAGTCGAACAAGTCAACTCCTATAATCGGACAGAACATGATATGTGCTTCGGTAACAACTCTGAATTTTGATGTGCAATTTGTCATGGCCTCAATGTAGTCAGATATAGTATCTCCAGGGCTGGCTCTGAGCTCGACAAGACCAGTTTCATAATATTTTCCAGTTATAGTGCACAAGCCTGCAGCCATGACAATCAGTCTTGGGCTTGTGGAGTTCCCTGATCCCTAGATTGGTCATTCTATCAATATGTGCTCCACGCCGATAATCAAAGAAGTACGTAATCCCCTCATGATTGTTCATATAATCTGGGAGGAACTCACCCCTAGAGTCGTGCAGTGTGTAAACTGCCATCGCTGCTGTCTGGAGACTGTAATAAAAAAACAACAAATAGGCCAGGAGTTATCAGCTGTCTTGTAACATGATGTGGCACATTATGTGGTATGTAACATGTAATTTAGCTGCAAGTCTTTGAGTTGGTCCTTACAATTATCCACATCCATTATTACATCACAATAATCATAATGAGGAAGAATGGTGTTGGTATAGATATTCAGAGCAGTATAGTTTCTTATTCTAGCTAACTGTATAACCTTGGAGTTTACCCTATCATACACATCACTAATATGCTTATTGAAGGATAGGTTATTATCTAAGATTACACCCAAATATTTGAAGGCTTGTACTTCTTCCAGTTGTACTCCCCTAATATAGAATTTGGGATGTATGGCCAATGGTGGGCCAATGAACATCCATTGTGTTTTTTTTTCTGATTTATCATAAGACTGTTAATAATACACCAGCTTGACAACTTGTTTGAAGCAACTTGTAGCTCTCTCAGATCAGTGGAGGAAATAACAGCATCAGCAGCATACAAGCATTCCACAAAGAAAACTGGAAAACAAGTAGCAATAAGGTCTTGTTATGTAATGCACTGGTTATAGTGATAAAGAATATATTAGTGGTGATACATTGACAGCCAGTGATCTTAACTATTATATGGCAATTCCAGTTGCCACTGTTGAACCTAATGAACATACTGGCACACATCATACTGTGATAAATGGCACCAGCACACATCATTTGGTGATACATGGCACCAGTAAACGTCATATGGTGATACATGGCACCAATGCACGTCATGTGATGGCACATGGTAGCAATACACGTCCTATGATGAAATACAGCACCAATACATGTCATGCTTATTGCATATGGCACCAATACACTTTACATGATAAAGCATGGCACCAATACACGTCCTATGATGAAACATGGCACCAATACACGTCCTATGATGAAACATGGCACCAGTACACGTCATATATTTGATGAGACATGATGGCCAAAGGCTGTATCATAATTGGGGCCACATTTCTTAATAACTTTCACCCATTTCATGTCCGCATCTCTAACCAACAGTTTTCCCGCTCTTTTTGACGGGAAAATTGCCAACTGGACATGGTAGCATCCATTCTGAACCACAAATCAGGGACTGTTGGACTGACAGCTAAAATCTTGATACCAATTTTAACCCCTTACATGGTTTTTATGTGGTATGTATTAACTAATAGCTATTGTCACAGACACCTCAAAGAGTAAATGTCTACACTCAACTGACCATAGCCAAAAATTTCCACCCAAACTGATATAAATAGATGGGATAGACATATTTTTTTCTATGGCTGCATAAAGGCCAAAACCATGGTTTTCTGGCATTTATACACTTTTTTCCTGACACTAACCCATATACCATCTATACAATGTTCCCATGGTCAGATGAATGATCATTGCACATCATCCCTAAAATATTGTCTATAGAGCTTTGTGTAGAATTATGTACAGTAATATGTGTGTCTCACTGAGATGGAGTGTTTCTCCTTATGAGGTATAGTGAAGGCTTCCCCTCCCAGAGAACATCTGGCAATCATTAGTCAGATAAACATCACACTACAGCAGAGATGACTTAGTTACCATAGTAACCAGGGTTTCTGTATACAAGGATACAACTTAAGTAAGATCCGCTTTATAACTACTATTTGAGAAGACCTAAAAAAGGTGACCTATATAAAAGTGAATATTACATGGATACAACCTCACAGGTCCAACCTAGGTATATCTGGTGTGTATGACAGAACCCCCTCTGTGTCTATTAGTGACAAACCATCAAACACCACAATGATCACACCTGAAATGAACTTTATGTCCTTCTTTAAATAAAATTCAAATTGACTACAAAAAACACTTTATGTTTTCTAAGAACGTACAAAGCTGTGAATGGATAAATGAATGTGTGTAGAGCTATTAGGGTTAGAAAACTTAAAACTCTTTGCTCTTATGATCCTGTCAGCCAGCCTGTTAGTCTGACAATATCTATGATATGGCCCTTTTCACCATCTTAGTGCTAGTTTACAAATGCATTGTGTGTGTGTGTGTCTTTGCCCTTATGAGGTTCAGTGCCAGCAGAGGGATAGTTAAAACTTCACCCCTTCCCCAAGGACCATCTGCCACTCATTAACTGGGGTCATTTAACTGCAGCTAGTTAGTTTTGCTATGATTTGGGCATGTTAATTCCTTCAACCTATGGGCATTATCAATAGCTTAAATTAAAAAAAAATTCTAGATTTCAAGTGATGTTCATAATCCTACATTATGAGTACCTCATAAGAACAGGTTGTACATAATTGTGTGTCTTATATGGAGTGTATATGAAAGTATCCTTCCCTGACCCTACATGGAGAGATTTACATGGATAGAACCTCATAAGGAGTATCCATGTACTGGGTGTGTCTGATATGGAAAGTCCCTCTTAAGGAATATAATTGTGCTGTGTGTCTGATATGGATAGGACCTCATAAGGAGTACCCAGGTACTGTGTGTCTGATATAGATAGGACCTCATAAGGAGTACCCTTGTACTGTGTGTGTTTGATATGGAAAGGACCTCATAAGGAATACACTTATGCTGTGTGTGTCTGACATTGATAGTTCTAACCTCATAAGGAGTACCCTTGTACTGTCGGTGTCTGATATGGATAGGACCTCATAAGGTGTACCCATGTACTGTGTGTGTCTGATATGGATAGGACCTCATAAGGAGTACCCTTGTACTAACACAGTAATAAAGGTCATACTACCAAGAGGTTATCTCTCTTTATACTCCACCTGGCTCTGCACCCTATTGTTCCTATCATAGATTTATTTCCACATTCTACAGTTCGGTGGCCTGCAGGAGGTTTTATGAATAAGGTCAGTTCTGGCAGGAGGTTTTGTGAAATAGGCCAAGCAGCAGGAGGTTTTATGAATAAGGTCATTTTTGAACAGCAGATGTAATTCTTGGGAAAATTCTGTCCCATATGGGATTCGTACCCACGCACCAAACAGTGCTGGGATCTAGAGTCCAATATGCTAACCATTATACCATGAGTCCTCAGGTGATACTGTGGGTGATAGAACATCTACTGAATGGTGATATGCTACTACTTTGACTGAGTAATCAATTATAGATAAACAGGGTAATTTCACTTTGAAAGTTTGACTGGTCAATCTAGTGTAGTGGTTAAGGCTTCAGACTAGAAATCTAGACAACACAGGTTCATTTTGTTTTATTCTCAGTTGACCACTGTCATTTTTGCAACAAATTCTAAAAAGGAATGTATTATAATGAACATTCTCTGATTGCCAAAATGATAAAGGGTGCTTGTATGTGTAAGTTAAAAACACTTTCCCCATGCGGTCTTGAACCCAAATTCTGTGATTCAAAGTCAGACACGCTAACCATTATATTATTGAGACTGCTGGTGATTGTAGACTGGAACACCATATATTTATCATAGCTTTGTATCACAGCCAGTGTAGAAGATTGGAATCCTCTTCTAGGCCTGTACAGTTAAAGTCATGCTTATATTCAGGGTTTTACTGTTGTATAAACATCTGTGGATGGAGTATAAGTAATTAAACCTCCTTGGATTTGTGGCAAATCCTCCAGCTCCTCGGAGGTTTTCCATTACATATCTATGTTAGACAAAAACTGTCATCCTATCTATGTTAGACACACAGTTATATACACCTCCTTGTGAGGATAAATAGCATCGTGCACGGGTGTTCTTATGTTGAATAAATACTCAAAGATTGATGTTACTTGTTGGACTGAAAAATTACAAGGACAACAAAAATATATTGCAACTACTGCATTCCATATTCATCAAATATTGTATTATAATTCAAGACAGCCTGCTGTTTGGAGAGAATGTGGCTATATTCTTGCAGATTGACTAATAACTGTAGGTAAACCAGGCAAAAATTATACCATTGTAACTTAAAGACTCTTAACATACACCTTTTGCAAGATAACTTTAAGAGAATGTAAGTCCCATATCCTGTGAGTGGGGCATGTTAGTATGGCAAGTTAGAAGCCCTCAGTCTACATGTCAAAGTTATCTAGTGCAGGAGGTAATCTGATATGGCGTTTATCTATAGACAACCTGATGGTGTGTTTGATTATATTGCCTGGGGTGCCCTTATGAGGTATTGTGGCAGGACAGCAGGTGGGATATCTACCATATCACTGAAGAGCCACCTAGTGATTGTGTGTAGAACCACCTAGAATACTGTGTTTGACTTAACACACCTAAACACAATATTAAACACACTTAATGCCTTGTGAGGTCTTGACTTAAAAACTCTGAAAATTCGTTTTATGACCAAAAATGCCCAAATAGGGCATTTCCTTGTGAGGTTACCTCACAAGGATGAAGTACCTCACAAGGTATCCCCATTCCCGTAAAGTACCTCATAAGGTCCACCCACAAACCAACACACACACACACACACACCTTTAACCTAGGTGTTCTTTTACACAAATGAAAGAAATTTCCACTTTTTACACACACAAGATTTGACCTTGCAACACAACTTTAACCTTTGTATTCTTTTCACAAAATGAAAGAAATGCAAAAGTTACACAATTTCCGTAAAATTTTACAAAGTTACCAAAATGTTATGGAAATTTCACAAAAATGCTACTTTGACACAGAAGGTTTCACCGTGTGTAACAGAAAAGAGAGAGAGATTTTCAAATTTCCAACGGCAAAGTGCTAACTCCATCTTGACACAGGCGTCTTTTTATATACTGATAACTTAATCGCTGTTACTTTTGCAAATAAGTAATGACTTGATTATTACCACTCTGAAACCTTTGTTGGTCACATAGCGCTTTTTTCTCAGTTTTCAACACCTTTTTGTAGTCTTCAGCTGTTAATTCGTTTTGTTTTTGAATTACTCCTTTGCAGCTCATTTTCTTTTCGACCCCTTCTTCACTTACTTTGTAACATTTGGTGTTTAAGGCCGTCATCTGGAGTTCTCTTGGCGAAAGGCCAGACATTGTTTACAAAACGGTGGAGGGAACCAAGTGTACCCCAGGGTTTTACATTCTACAAAGCTTTCCCGGTGATAAGAGTTGTCACACAACTCTGAGGGCAACCATTTATGACGGTCACCAAAGAAATCTCTTTGTCTCTCAGATTTGACAGCTTCCTCTAGACTTTTCACGCTCAACGCAAAGTAGAAACTGTCAGTGTCCATTTCACACATATTCAAGGAGAAAGTCGTAATAGAAGGCCAACATTTTAAGTTTGGCATATTGGTACACCATGAAACCTATTTGAACTGGAAGGTTGTAGGTGATAGAGTTCGGTAAACAAGACAGTTCTACTGTGTTGTCACTTAAGTCCTGTGCATCTTGAGCTGACCAGTGCAAGGCTAGTTGTCTTGCCTTAGATGGGGACACTTACTTTGTTTGAACAAGGTTTTGCTTGTTGCATATGGTTTTACCATATGACCCATTTCCCAGCAGCTTGTAGAGATCAGAAAAAATTTTACAGTCACGTTTTCATCAACCTTTCTCCTAGCTCTGGTTACTTCTTCCATGTGGTCACCTATGTCTTTCCTTCCTACAAGGCAGTTTTTAAATATAGGTGACATTTCACTGAATTTGTTTTTCAAGTGCTTAGGTCTTTCTACTTGGATGAGTCTAAAAGTTGTTCCATTTAAAACCCCTCTCAGTATTTCATCCTGAATTTTTCTACCTTGACACGATGGTCTTTTAACATCTAAGACTTGCTAGTATATGGTTCATAAACCACCATGTATTAGGAATGAAGTGCGATATATGTGCCAACGTTCCTGTTAAGCTTTGTAGTTCTTTCCTGCTGGCTACTTTCTTACCTCCCGATTTCTTTGTCTCTGCCAACACCTTTGCCAATTTCTTATCTGGGACTCTAATCGTCATTTTTTGGGAGTCGAGTTCGAAACCCAACCACTGCTTGACAGTGCTGGGCTCTCCGGATTTTTCAGCCGCTATTACCATGCCCAGTTCATTGCATAGAGACACCAACCTGTCGTACCCTTTTTTAGCATGTTCTATATCACTGCTGATGCCACAAAAATTGTACATGTATGCCATGAGCTTGTGCCCCTCCCTGCCCATGAATTGGCAGAGGGAGTTAGAAACCCTCTGCTAAGCGCCCCCCGACATTGTGCACCCAAACGCCGGGCATAAGTCCAAATAGTACTTGCCGGCATGTTGGATGCCTAACAGCGGGAAAGAAAGGGGACACAAGAGCATCTGTCTATAAGCACGACTTAAATCATGCTTATACATCAAGGCACCGCAACCTGTTCTTCTGATTTTCGTTTGCCAAGTCCAAGACCGTGGGCACCGTATAGTTTGTGTACTCTCCCTCACATACATTCTTAACGATACCATCATTGATGCCCTGTCCCTTCGAAAATGACAAATCTACTATCACCCTTCTCGCGTCGGTTTCCTTTTTTGGTTGTGTGAGAATGGGACTTATTTGTGACCAACGTCTGAAGGGGGGAGCAGTAAATGGGCCCCACCATTGCCCCGAGGCTAATTTCCTTATCTACGAATTTTTGAACATCATCCAGGAATTCTAGTGCCGAAGAGTGATTTTGATATGATGGGCATGGTGGGTTTTGGGCACAATACCCAGTAGGCCAGCCGTATCTGAGGAATGTGCCTACCCTAGGATCACCCCCTTCTGTTATGTATTTATCCCAAGCGTCACAATTCACACCGGAGGAACTCTAATCTGGGCCCCCCAATAATTGGGGGTAGCTGCTGAGCGAACTTCCGTATACAATTTCATACACTCAGGTGCTACTTCCATCGCCTCTTCATTGGGCCAAGGCCAAAGGCTATCTATATATTTGCTGTACTGAATTGGGTCATGTCCCCCCATGCCATACCTGGCTGGGGTCCCATTTCCCTCTATGCGCTGAATTTTTTCTGAATTGCCATGACCTGTCACGGCACCACTGAGTACGACATTTTGGTCGCTGAGTGTGTGAATCTGCACGAGATCCTCATTGGTGTGGCATTGTGCTTCGCGCTCCGCCTCATCAACAATTTTCTTATTTACACGAGGACGGGGTGCCGGTTCGCCAACTTTCGTTGGCCCACCTTCGCCCGTACAATCAAACTTTTTACTACTGATTAAAATTGACTCTAAAAATCCTTAACCTTATTATCTTTAGCAGCTAGCTGCTTCTTTCTCTCTTCTTTTTGCCTCTTACCATCACATTCACTTTCAGAGTGTCTATTCAACTCCACCTTGGTAAATGAACAATGTGAACAATAATGTAAATTATGGTAACCTTTCGTAACATTATCACCTTTGTTAGGGCAAGACCCATTGTTGTACAACTTACATAAGGGAGCTGCCTTTGCCGTACTCAGGTCGCCAGACAAGTTGAGGCCCAAACTATTGGACTCCCCCCCGCGGCGCCCCCTTTTCCTGCATCATCTTTTTGTGAATACTGAGGTCTCAAGTGCTCAGTCTTTTTCTCGCTATGCCAATTGAATTTTAAGCCAGTTGGATTGTCGTATATTCGCTGACAGACCTCCTCCGACCATTTTCTTACACTATCAATGGGGTAGGACATATTGTCCTCATTAACCTGTTCAATATGTTCATATATGGCCCGGTATACATCAAGATTCTCTATTCTGTCTGAACCTTACAGAGCTGAAAGGCTGAATGGTGTCTGGCGCGAACGCGGATGACATCACTTCCTTTAGTTACATAACCAAAACCTAGGTGGCATTATTGGTGTTGTGTAGGTCTCTTAAAATTAAAAGTAATGGGACATTACAACTAATGACAGCCGGTCAGTAAGATGTCAAATGCAACAAAATATTAAAGGTTTGGAGGGAGAATGTCATTTGGATATAAAGTAAGGTTATGCACTGAAAGTATTTTGTCAATGGTTTAGTTTATTCATACACACTTAGAAAATCAGAAGTTGATAAAACAGTACAGGGGTATTAGTATCACAGCCCCCTATTACCATAACTTTGAGAGTAAATTTGCCGAAAATTGTACAGGGGGAGGGTAACATATGTACAAACCTGGATCACATACTCTTCCATGAAAGAACTTGAACTGTGGCTTATTTTAGCTGCCTGTCAGAAACTTCTGTTCAGAAACCTTCATCTTGTATAACAAAGCCATCGAATAAATGTAAAGAGCCTAAGTATAATATTGTTGATATAGAGCTCAGCTCCAGGTTGTATGGTATCTAATAAACACCTAAGGCATAACACACTTCCTTTTTCTTTAATTGATTATCCCTTATAGCATAAAAAGATGTTATCAATAACACAGAGCAATATTTTTTACCTTTTATTTAAAAACATTTTTTATATTTAAAACAGATAACTAAGGCATATCAAATAATGTGTTTGTTTGTCTGGTCCAAATGATATCCAGAAAGCACTGTGAAATATGATGCATTTACAACATAGATAACATATCAATTTGTCTATGCTTGATTTATTTCCTGTGAGGGTAGTCTTGTTGTGAGGCACCACTCAATTATCATTAGATATTAGCTAGGTACGTGTCTGTCTCCTGTGAGCTGTATTCATTATGACATAAACAACGTTCTACAAGGGGAGTTCAAAGGCAGATTTATGCATGGAACTTCCACTGGTCACATTGTCATGAAACAATTGAAATTTGAACAGTATCCTTCACTTTAACCTCAGTGTGCAGTGTTTTTGTTTCAACACTGCACACTGATTTAAATTCATATGCATGCAAAATATCAGAGCCATTTTAAAAGAGAATACATTTAGGAATAAACATATTGGTTTCATCATGACTATATCAATTACTTCAATACTTTGACTCATTGAAAAGTAGCTTGAACAGTTTTCAATTTGCCCTAGACTGTTGAGCTTGGCTAAATCTCAATCATTTATAAAACTTCTCCAATTTGTCAACCTAATTGTTCTAATACTAAAATATATGTGTCCTAACCCTGTGCAGAGTGGCCGTTTTGTGAATTTGATTTTTTTAGGCACAATTGCTGTACATATATCTATGGGGACTGTCGTTACTTTGGAAAAAGTTTTGATCAGGTTATGTTTTCCTACTTAAGATTCCCTACTTACAATTTGATTTCCCTTTTATGTTTCAGTTTTTTTAACAAATTCTTCATTTTGGATATAAGGAATTTTATTTTTTCTTGTTTTCATTGGGCCATCATACTGTTGGGACCACGTTCATGCATCATTTCAAGATTCTTTAGAGTATAACTCTAGAAGAGGCCTGGTCAACTGTTTGACATCTGTTGTGTAGAACACCCAGCAAACTGACTATTCACAAACAACATCCAGTACAATCTACCCCAACACACCCACACCCAGCACTTCACACAACATTGTATACCCAGTCAACACACTCCTATAAGAGGTCATCCCAAAGTCAGTGTCCCATGGTCAAGGTCATGAGATGTCATACTGTTCCTCCTTGGTGAGTGGCCTCGTGTCCCAGGTTGGGTCCTCCTGAGCCTCCTGCCGGCCAAGAAATGCAGACTCAAGGGAGTCTTCTGATGGGGAGTTGATCATGGGCATTTTGGCAGAACAAGAGTTGGCATTCTCCTGAAATAAAATAACAATGAAAAAAGGGTCAGCATAAAGTTCATGAATGCGTACACAGTGGCAGCGATGTCCTGATGCATATCAGGTGATGTGCTGCATGACTTATTATCAATGTGAAGAAATTGAGGATCTTATGTATTTTCTTTACACTTTTCATAATCTACACAATCAACCCTCTCAACATTCTCATGATATTACAAAATGTGTTCATTCTTCAAGTAAATAACCTATGTGTGCTTTATAGAATTGTCTACCAATGTTGAATGGTGACAATTAGAAAGAACAGGAGAAGGCCCGAGATTTGGATTTATTTCTAGTAAATCTAAAGGATATATGATAAGGAGGGTTAGCTTTACTGACCATCCAAGTCTTTGCATAGAATATGCCAAATAGGTCACCAGAATATGGATTTTCAGGTCCCTAATGCATGTCAATTAAACCTTTCAGCTAAGATATATCTTAGTTGTGCTATTATGTTACCATTCAACCAAACATTGGTTGAATGGTATATTGGTGAGTGTGGGGGACATGTGGGCTCGGCACTGGCACTACACCTGGTCTTAGACCTTGGCACCTCAGGTCACATGTTGTGTGATGTCACACTGATCCAGGTATGCTGTTACTGCTTTTTTTTTAATATCATTTTACAGTGATTCAGACAGAATGCTATCTGAAGAAACCTTTCAGTGGTAAGGATGTGACATTAGGATTAAAGTGATAGATCTTGTCATTGACTTCAAAAATGATCAGAAATGTCTTTTGGCCAAAATATGAAGGAGCAACTTGACATTTCTGCATCAACAAATGTTTAAAGCATTAGGAATAGAGTTGCTCTCATGATTTATTTCATTTTTGAGATCACTATTTTGAAATAGGTACTTAACCTTAAGTGATTTGACCAATTAAAGGTTTAATTGGATTAATGATTGGCGAATCAGATGACCTACAGTTTTGAGTAAGAACCCTCCCCCCCTTTGAAAGTACCATATCTAATGATCAATGCTTAGATTAAAATCATTGACCCCAATATTGAGTAAGTTCACTTATCCAATGAAGCTAATATATATATATATATATATATATATATATATATATATATATATATATATATATATATATATATATAACGCTTGTACAGTTCATGCACTGACACATCTTGAAGTTAATAGTTTATAATTATGTTCATGAACCCACAGATATTCCAAAAGATTTTTTGTGATGGCATGACTTTGTGACTCAAATCAAAGAAAACTGTAATTAACATCAATTATAAAATTTCACACACAACACATGACCTAAATAGCCACTTTAAGGATTATGCAGAGGAAGGTGGCATGCGTGAGGTGGAACCTGATACTACTTATGATTATACAATGTCCTGATTGAAGCTTCAAGAACCTTGTTTGATGGATCAGATTAATCAAAGAGAGGAAGCACTACCATTTTAGATAGATATTTCTAATACTGCCCAATAATCCATAACCATGCAGAGAATTGAGCCATACACTTTATGAGAAAGTCTGAAGGAATGACAATATAAATGTGGAACTGAGCTTGTTCAACTTACATCATCTTGTACTGAGAATCCTGGGTTTTCAAAAGATGAGTTAACCAATGTGTCTGTGTCTGCTGGAGCCTCCCCATCTCCTAGTAATGTGCCCCGAAACCGAATTATACTGATAACATCTGCATCAGACCTGTAAGATAAAAAGAAGAAAAATTGAATATCTTGAACAGATGCAAAAATCAATTGAAAGGCCAGGGTACATCAGAACAATATTATCCTCTCATTGCTACAAGAATAAGTGTTCTCAGAGTCTATTTCTAAGAATTCTTCTTTTCGTCTATGAAGGGATCCATTCATGGAAACAATATTGCCTTTTGAAATATAGCCCTATCACTAGGACATTTGGTTGGACATTTGGTATAGTATATAGGCTTCTCTAGAGGAAGAATGGAAACTGTGTTTTAGAAGAGGTTATGAGATATAAAAGTCATTCATGTTGTTTATGGCTGACTTTTGACACAGACACACACAGTGTCATACAGCTTCTACAGTGCACAGCATTTGGGCTCCTTCAGTTCCCTACCTGCTGTGGCCTAGGCTTATTGATAGGCTTAACTAGCCATTTCCCATTCCTATACATAAACAACTTTTGATATGTAGCTCAATAAGTCATTGCCATATATGTATGGAAAGGACAGGTAATATTTGATAGCTCCATTCCACGGAAACTGTTAAGGGCATCATCTTACCATAATTGTCATATTATGTAGCATGTTGATAGTGGATATATGTGATAATTTGCTGCAAAAAGATATTTCTTTATGCTGTACTATGCCCTCCACAAACTATTTTTTTTTCTATTTATTCAGAGTCTGCAACATGAACCATTTACTTTCCTTTTCCTCCTTGGTGTATTCAGATATAATGGATAGTTGTGTATCAGTTCTGTGGAGGATGGTGAGAAATAAACAGCTGGCAAATAAGCTTGAAATTTACATTCCTTTCGTTTCAATTATGGTGAGGTTAGTGAGTATGAAACAGCTGGCACAGCTTTATTTGGCTCAGCAAAAGAAGAATAAAACCTAAAACACGATAAGGGCAGCCAACCTGCTAAGTAGGAACTATTGGGGACATGTTTTTCTGAGGATCCCCGCTTTACATCTCATTACACAACTCTGTAATCTTTACAATAATTATAATTTTAGGACCTGCAGACTATAGGTACTACTATGCAGTAAGTTCGAATACAGAACATGCAATACGTTTTACTGCTGAAGCTAAATCAGTATGTTTTTGAATCGATCTATAAAAAAGGCATAAAACAAAAACATTCCAGAATAACTCAATAAGGATGGGTATCATTTTTTTTATTTTATGATAATAACACGGAAATAAAATGATTCAAAGGATATCTAATCAGATATTACTATGAGATAGTGTCATGTGCTGTCATAATCCTTCCGTAACCTTATTTATGCTTCCACTTATTCAGAATCTGCAAAATAGATTGTTTTGCTATGCCTTCTCCATAATTGGGGATATAATAGATAGCCTGTCTGTTGTTCAGTTGTGCGGAGGATAGAAATAACCATCGGGCATAGCTTGTAATTAATAGTCACACAAGAAGATACCAGAAGGAGCTAGAAACTGAGGGTCTGTATACCAGTATTTATAGTGACTCTCATATGTTGATGGTGCCATCATTTGGCAAATTCTTAACATTGATGTAGGTTTGCAGGTGTGCTACTTATATATCTGGATCATTCTAAGACTGATTCTGTTGGAAGTCTCTTAAAAGCTATGGAAAGAGTAACCATTATGTGTTAGATGAGCCATTTAAAGTGGGTCTTGAAGAGTTTTCAGCCCTAGCGATGGAACCTTTCATTCCCTTAGTGCCACATCTAATGTTTTTCAGGTGCAAGGTTAAGGTCAAGGGCAGGATAAGTGTCCAGCTCCTTAATTGGCAAAGACACACTAAGGGGAGCACAGGGGGCACTTGCTTGTTGTATACCTGACACGAGTGTCATTTCCCTTTTCAAAACGATTCATATAAGTGATATTATAGTTTTCCTACAAAACGTCAAGCCTAGAAGTTGTCCTCTTGTAGATGGGGATCCCCCCTCCCCCCTGTGCATATTGATGTAGGCGAACACATCCATATCTTAAACTCCCTACCCATGTAGGTGGTAATTGTTAGTCCAAATATCACTCCAGATTCCTTGTTTGGGGGAATGTTTCTATTGATTGTGGTGCTTGCTGGCATGTTTACAAAGACAGACACCAGCATGAGCATGTCCACCCATTACCATGTGTGCTCAGCTAATACAGAACCAGCTGGATCTATGGAAATAAATGAGAATTGATGCGGGGGTTTCCAGAATGGCACTTGCCTGTTTTTCTTTCTGTGCTTGATCCATGAGCAATCTAGAAAATATGTCATGTCACTCAGTAATTATTTTAGTGTCATCAATGAACATTCCCACCCTTATTGACTCATTAGTTTAAGTATGATTATACATACTCCACTTACTTCAGGCTGTTTATAAAAGACCAAGTCTTAGATAAGCAGCCCTTATTCTTGACCGTTCCTGTTTTAGTACATTGCCTTTGCACTCTTCAGTTGAAATAGACAGGTAGAAATGTGAGAGCAGTATCTTGTAAGACCAGTATCTAGTGACAGAACTGAGAGTTTGTTATTAGGTGCAAAGAGCTGTTTTCCTCTAGAGTCAACTTTCTGACCTAATGCACTGATCTGCCAATACTCCATTCTCTATAGAAAGCTTTTGGGCAGCCTTGTGCTGATGAACTTCAAACATCATAGTGCTGAATGGGTGTAGTTCCAGAATGGCCCTGCCTATATTAGCATAGTGTGCTATTGTGTCTGATTCAACAATGATACCTAATGGAAATACTTAGAGAAATACTTATACTACCAGGTTGGAAGGGAAAGTATACTAATAAACGATGCCCAAGTGATCTAACTAGTAAGCAAACTCCATGTTAACAGAATTCACAGATGACAATTTATCAATTCGCAACTTCTGTTTCCCTCTCCTGTTTACCATCTTGTCAACCAAAGTTAATTCAAGCGACCTTGTGAATGCTTCCAGTCAGAAACCAGATACCAATTGACTGACTCAATTACCCAAACACCAGGAGGGTCTTCCCTTCTCACCAGAACATTAACCCCTGTCGATCTTCTATCCAGGAGCAATTCCAGCCTGTCACACCTTAATTGGGCACTTGGGCTTCCACCAGTAGATCCAAAAATGAATGGCAATTCAGAGTCTGAGTCTGGGGAATAGACCTGGTTTCGCGAATTTGATGCATTTGAGGGGCAGGGTAGTCTCCGAGAAATTTTGGAGTGGGGTGATTTCTCTTTTCATGGGTATACTATGGGTTTTGGTGGTTACTATTGCGAAAGTAAACTATAGCCATGGTTACCAATGCAAATTGGTACCATGTCAACAATTGCTCAGTTGTCATACCTACTTGCAGCACAGGTACAATTCTGTTATCTAACTATCTACTGTATGTCCATTTCGTGCACCCACCTACCCTCAATGTACACCCCTAATTTCATAGTTGTGCCATGTATAGGTACAGAGCTACAAGGAAAACATCATGTCAACAATTGCCCAGGCAATTCTGGTATTTAACTATCTACTGTATGTGCATTGTATGCACATGGAGGTATTTACATCCCTAATTTCATAGTTGTCCCATGTATAGTGACAGAGCTACAGAGGAGCATGTCAATTTTTGCCCGAGCAATTGTTGACATGTCAACAATTGTTTCCCCTTGTAGCTCTGTACCTCTACATAGCACAACTTTGAAATTAGGGGTGTACATAGGGGGTATGTGGGTGCACAAAATGGACATACAGTAGATATTTAGATAACAGAATTGTACCTGTGCTACATGAATAACTGATAATAATGTCAACAATTGCCTGGGCAATTGTTGACATGATGTTTTCCCCTATAGCTCTGTTCCTATACATGGCACAACTCTGAAATTTGGGGTGTACATAGGGGGTATGTGGGTTCACAAAATGGACATATGGTAGATAGTTAAATACCAGAATTGCACCTGTGCTACAAAATTAGTAATGTCAACGATTGCTCGGGCAATTGTTGACATGATGTTTTCCGTTGTAGCTTTGTACCTATACATGGCACAACTGTGAAATTAGGGGTGTACATAGGGGGTATATGGGTGCACAAAATGGACATACAACAGATAGTTAGATAACAGAATTGTACCTGTGCTGCAATTAGGTACGATAACCGAGCAATTGTTGACATTGTACCAAATTGCATTGGTAACCATGGCAACAGTTTACATATTTAAAAAAAAATTACCTCTGCAATAATAACCACCCACACCCATATTATACCCATAAAAAGAAAAATCACCCTACTCCAAAATTTCTCGGAGACCACCCTGCCCCTCAAATGCATCGAGGGGCAAGATACCTATTGACTGAATCAAGCTATACTGTTTCCATCAAAATAAGGCCAATTTAACCAAATGTAACCATGTAAGCAAGTACTGATTGGCAAAATCTTTCGATTTCAAAAGAAATTTCATCTATTTTTTTAACTGTGACGGTAAAATTTATCGCACTTTGAACTTTTCTTCAGGAAATCTTTGGTAAACAACCAGAAGGGACATTTCTTTGACAAAAACAAGGCTCCCCAAAGTCATAGACTTCAATTGGGTAACACCAGACAACACCAACTTTGCCACCCCAAAATCTTGAGGCGTCTGCGACGAAAACCCCCTAAATGACTAATTTTACCCAAAGCACTACATTACAGGCCCTGAGTCTCACCGATGCTTATCAGAATGGATGAGCAGGTTGTATTGGTTGATATGAAATATAAGAAAAGCAAATCCATACTTGAATAAATCAGTGGCATTGTAAAATGTAGTTGAGGCGTCTGCAACGAAAAAACCCAGTCCACATTGGCATTATGACCCACAAATCGGTGACCATTGAACTGAAAGCTAAAATCTTGATGCCAACTTAAACACCCTATAAGATGTTAACATGGCGTGTATTAGAGATATTGTATCACTATTTTTGAAAGATTTATTCTGACCTAAGAGTTATTGTCGCAGACGCCTCAACGAGTAAAATTCTACACACGAGTGACCATAATGGAAAATTGTCAATCAAAACCCACCTAACCTGATATATATATATATCATAGGCCTAACCTATGTCTAATACCACGGGCAATTTTAAATGGATTTCTAATCTTTGAGTGGACATGAGGACATATATAAAATGACCAAAACTGCAAAAAAACTGGATTTTTGGTAATTTTGAGTCTTTGGGACCCCATAACTGAAGAAATCCTAACTCTACAGACTTGAATTGATATTTTTCTGAAAGGGTAGAATGTCCTCTATAAGATGAGACCATGGAAGACAAGATTTGATAAGTATTTTTCATTCTTTGGCTGCATAAACCATCGTTTTTCCAGTTTCGTACACTTTTTCTGACACTGTTGTCCATTAACATTTTCATGCATTGTTTTACATGTTCAGTGAATTATGAGGTCGGTCACTTTGGTCCCTTACATTATATATCCACTTAGCTGGTGATCAGTGGACCTTGAATGATCTCATATAGCTTTATATGCACTTATGCCTCATATTATATACATTTATATAATCTTATGCTGCAATTTATGGCATTGATAAATACTTGGTAACATCAGGGTCATATTGCTGTTTATCCGCCTTGTTTCCTACTCTACTATGCCCTAAGCTACCCAATTCACTGTGTACCCTTTGCCTGGTACTGTTGACCATTCTACTAGGATAAGGGGAGCTTTAGTCGCATAGATATCTCTTTATGTAAGAAGAAAATTGCTTTTAGAAGGTTGATCATATATCAAAGTCCACTTGGCCTGGCTCAGTTAGTATGTCCTGGGGCTATCTGCTGAGACACTCTACAGAATCCTGGTGGTCTTCCAGTTCCTGCCCTGTTGTTGCCTTGTATTATCAATCAACCATATTGAATCAGTTCCATTTCCTATGCAGAAATGGCTACCATTCCCTATACTAAATCAAATGGTGTATACATAATAAAACTAAAAACATCTACTGTATTGCCAGCTTCGGTATCTTCTGGTAAACCGATAAGGGCATTAAAGGAACAATGTGTTACTACATTATAAAGCCAACAATTAAAATACATAACTTGTATGTATTTCTTTTTTTTTTGCGAATCTGAGGTTCCTTCGCTATTCTCCCTCTGAATATAGTGAAAGTAGGATGTCTGCAACTTATCATAGTAATTTAGTGGTGGGAAGTAAGCAGCTTGCACTATGCAATTCTTTCACTAAAATCACAGTGATCTTAGTGCTGGAAAAGGAATAGTGAAGTGATCCCAGGACTTGCTATTCCTGAGAGGCCTGCAACCACTGCATTAGATAGGGTAGACCGGTTATGTCTTATGATATGTGCCTACACTAAGATCACTGGGGTTGAGATCCCAGGATGTTTTGAATTAAGCTCCAGCTGTCTTCACATTATCAGATTATCTCATATTCCAAGTACATTGGCTAATGGCAGGTGCACATAACACATAGACACTAATGAAATTGCGACTCCAGAAGTAATGACAAATAGAGCATTACAAATTGAAAAGAGGATTCATACTATTGTTGTTCTAACAGCAAGGCTGTATCCCACCAGACTTCAAGTTGATTTAGCTGTTTATTAAAGAAATGGCAAATACCCTGTCACAGACCATTGGTAGATTAGTGCCAATGAGTAAAACATGTGTATTGTAGTGGATGTATTGCGGTGTCTGTTACTGTTTCTTACATGGGCATGCCTCTTCACATATCATCTCACAGTCTAAGTACATTGGATAATGCGAGGTGCACATAAAACATAGACACTAATTAAATCACAATTTCCAAGACCTGTGTCTTGAAACCAATCAGACCTGTATTGAAAGAAACAATTGGAAGAGACTCATCGGGCTAATTACATGTTAATGTACATCATATTATGCTAACGAAAGTACAGCTTTTTTGTTAACATTTGATTTGGTTTTGGCATCTGGAGCTGATTGGATGAAACCCAAGTGCCCAATTATGGTGGGGAGGACACAGAGAATGTTGGCCGGGTTAGAGGCTCCCTGCAGGGATGGAAGACTCTTGTTGTAATTGAGTCATATAATTGGTATGTAGCATTTTGCCTGATCTAGATTTAGCTAAGCACTATGAATCAAACACAATCTGAATTGATATTGTAACAAAATATAACGTGATGCGAGAAACCCTATTGAAGATAAACAGCACATTGCATCAGTTGTTGTGTCCTAAGCAGTAAGTTTTGTAGTCTTTCAGCCCTCACCTTTTGCTCAACAGCAGAATGCATAATGACATACATGTATGGAAGGGGTGTCCCAGAGAGGAAGCCTTATTACATAATGTCTGACATTGGGAAATTCTCTCCTGGGATGTGCTGATCGAACTCTAGAACTTCTTGTGATGTGCTGATTAACCTAAGATGGTAACTACAGTTATTAATACCGGTTGTTGGACAGTGTTTAATCACATGAAGATGCAGTAAGCATTCATACATTGAACCAATAAAGTCATGGGAGGGGCCGTATCGAAGGATATTGTCATGACCCCCCCCCCCCAATATGGATGTCTTGAAACATAAATATAATCTTTAATAACACATGAGATGAAATATAAAGGAGTAACATCAGCGGCTGCAGTACATTTTAATGGCAGCTGCTACCATAAGAGGATGATTTGAGGTGCAATTAGCTTACAATTAGATGCCACATCAACAAGAGTCTGTCTCTCAAGTAGTTAGTAGATTGTTCCAAACTAACCCCACTATCATAATTCATACTCTGAGGGATCTAATAAATCATCCAGGACAATCATGTTCCTACATTAATGATTGTCTTGCCATTCCAGCTTAAACTCTGATAAAAAAAACATCAAATGATGCATCATTTCTTTTATGAATCCATAACAGGGGCGTAGGAAAAGGGGGGGCGAGGGGGGCCTGGGCCCCCCAATTATGAAGGAGGTGGGGCCTGAGTATGTCTGGGCCCCCCAATATTTTCCAAGAACTCATAAACACAATGGAAAAGAAGCTAAAACTCTACATCTCAAATTAGATTATTATGGTGATGTCATAGGGAAAATGGGGGTCTGAGCCTAAAGTCAGATCCAAAATTTACCAAAAGTTACTTTTCTATATGAGTTCTATATGTATACGCATTATATAGACGCCATCACCCATCAGCCAACAATTCAAGGTGGTCGCGACGGTGCCCTTGCCGGGCCCCCCCAATGAAGATTTGCTTCCTATGCCTCAGCATATTATCCTATATATAACTTTTAGATCTGTCTCAACTGTTTGGTTTCTTTATCCAATAGCAGCCCCTTCATCCTAATGTCACCCAAGCAGAAATGAAGCTACTGAATTATTCAGCTGTAGGATATGGTATTTCTACGACACAGCTCCGTTATGTGACATATGAGATAATATTTATAAGTTGATTGGCTTAGAGGAGCTGTGCATAACAGATGAACAGTAATTGAATAACTGCTGAAAGATCTGCCTCTTGAGACCAATAATTATTAATCCATGACATAATCCAATCTCTAGCTGCATAAGGCCATTGCAGTGTTAATGCATTGGTACAGCTAAAGCAAATTACTCCCCAGGGCCGCATCTAGGCTTCATAATAACACTTTTTGGGCATCTGGCAATTGTATGCATTCAAGAAAGTATTGATTTAGAATTCCCCATGGATTTTACTGGATACAGAAGCGCGATGGGAGGTAGCTAGTTTTGGTAAGTATGATGTAATCATATCTCAGTAGACTTTGCCAACTACAGTTGACTGTAGAAGCCCAAGGGCCTGATTATAGGGAGGAATGTATGTGGTCAGGCCAGGCTAGAAGGTTGGCAGGATTGGGGCGTCTTTGAATGGACCTCCCAAGTAATTGGCATGTAGGGCTCTCCGTTGACAACTGTCATGCATGTGAACCAAGTATTTGGCATGCTTGTTGAATCATCATTTTCTTGTCAAATGTAGTTTGTGGTCCTGAAGGATGGAAGATGACATGAACCATGCTTTTCAATTGAATAGCTAATATAGAACAGTATCAGGTTAGAAGCAAACAAAACAGGGTCACAACATGAGAAACAACTAATTTCTAAAGTGGCATAAAGCATCATTTTTATTGACCTGCTGGTGATCAATGATAGCCAGCTGCATTGCCTTTGAATTTATATGTACACAGCTTCACCAATCAAAGCCACTTGAACAGTGCCTTTCTCTGTCTATGTCAAAGCTCTGAATTGTCTGTGATCCTGGTGTTGTTCTATGTAAAGCATATTTCAAGTGACGCCAGGAGTCTGGGAGTCTGATAGGAAACTGCATTTCCTATTTCACCTCTGTTGCTGATATCCCAGCACAGATGGAAATAATCAGAATCCTGAGGATAACCAATAACACAGGGGCTAGCTTGATGTATTCTAACATTTTAAGAAAATATATTTTTCCGTAATTTGTAAGGTTTAACTCTTCTTCTACTAATCACGCATTTTTGCGAGTTTACTGTGCTTTAACAGACATGCATTTTTGCGAGTTACTCACCGATTTTTGGCCGATATTTGACCCTAAGTATCCTCCTTAAAAATTGGTGAAATCTCACAAATTTTTTGTGGCTGTGCTCTGTAGTATATTCTCTCTGGGCAGTCCATACCATTAAGTTGTATGGATAATTCCCTCTTGGTGGTAGGCAGATGAACATGGATGAGTTTTACTTCTTGGATGCCATGATTTTAGCATTATTAAGAGGGGAAATGGGGGGAATATTATCATTTTTGGGGTAAAAAATGATTAAGGGTAATTTCTCATGAGGAAAAAGTCGGTGATGAAATTGAGATCATATTCTGGTGCATTATGGGTGAAAATCCAGTTGCCATGGCAACAAAACAACTGGATATTACATTTTTTGTTTATTTTGGTTGCCATGGCAACAGAAAAAAAAAGAATTTCATAAACATCATTTTGGTGAGGAATCTGATAATTCTTAAAAGTAATCTAACATATGCAATTCATTTCATCTTGAAAGATCCATTTTTAACTGATACATTTCAATTTGAATATTGATATTATTACATAATTGCTTAATCTACAACAAATTCTAACCATGCAATATTCAATAAGGGCCTCAATAGGTTAATAGGGGTGTCCCAATTTATTATAATCATGGACATCAAAGTCTGCAATAGGTTTGCTAATAATTGGAATATCCAGAAAATTCTTTCAGTTTCTGAAAGCACACATCATAATCTATTAAGATTTTTTTCCACTTAAATAAGGTCTAAAATTATTTGGCTTTGATAGACCTATCTTTATGTAGAGTGTGGTAGAAGAAGAAAAAAAAATTGATGGTGTTATATTGTATTAACAACTTGGGTTTGGTCATTCCAAGTGACCTGGCTAGTTGCAGTGAAAATGTGCAGTGGAAGTAGTATAGATTAACGAAGAATTTATTCATTGCCTAAGAAATAATTATTTCTAACTTCATATTCTATCATATCAGACATCTGTTTGATAAGAACATTACAAACTTCATCATATCCTGAACATTATTCTGTGGGGGTTTTATTTTTCTGTGATATGTTACAAAATCGTAACAATATTAAGTAAACTCAAAATAAGTATAAAAATCTCTAGTAATAAAAATATGCAGAGAAATTAAGACAGGATTTGAATTTTAACTTCGTTCTGTTTGAGGACTACTG
Organism: Acholoe squamosa; assembly: GCA_949317995.1. NCBI lineage: Eukaryota > Metazoa > Annelida > Polychaeta > Phyllodocida > Polynoidae > Acholoe > Acholoe squamosa. The sequence goes on along the minus strand of OX439046.1, from coordinate 67,326,717 downwards.
ATAAATTTTATTTTCTTGCCCTAGCAGCATAGGCTTATGCTGCCTTGATAGTGGCAAGATAGGCCATGGCATCGCATGTCAAAATTTAAGATATATATACCAAATAATAATCAATATGCAATGTCTATAGATGATGTATTATAACATTTATCATCTTTGAAAAAAAAAATTGATTAATCCAGGTAGTCAACTGAAATAAATAATTACATGAATTATGTTGCACCATTGAGAAATTAGTTAAATTTCATCACAGAATTCATTTTCAGGAAATTCAGTTACCTTCATTGTAAATGTGCTAGGCCACATCAGCAGTCAAATTGAGACCTGCTGTTCAGACTCTATTGCAACATACAAACTTCTAGAGATAAATCAGTTCATGATTGCATGACTAAGGCACCTCATCATCACCATGTTACACTTACATCAAGAACCTGCTAATCTCGCTATTTGGTCTTCTTCCAGGGGTACCTATATCAAATGTAGTAGCACTACGTGTGCATTGGTGGTCTGTTGGGCTTTCAATGTGTCGGCCCTCATTCACATTCCCAGTGGACTCTGGGTAACCGAGTTATAAGAGAACAATTAGCCAGATCTGCTCATATTTGATTGGTGGAATGGGATCCAATTATATGCTTATTTACCATCAGATTGAGTCTGCACCCACTGTGTGGGTCATTAAGCACGGTACCTTAGTGCTCTGAAATGCATTGTATTTTACTTAATTTAGGGTGTGTCAGGAGGCAACAGATTTTACATCATATAGGCTATGCATAATGGAAAGCATAAGAATAAATAATATAAAATTATTTTCTCTGTAGGCCTAATTATCTCAGCTCTTAAAGAAATATGACATATTCCTAATTTCATTAAAAAAAACACATGACATAACATTTTAGGAATGTGTAGTGAATTAGATAACGATTCAGTACACTATGATATGAAAACTGTATGAGATTTCTTGAGATTCTGAACTACAAGAAGCAAGTACAAGTAGTATATAAAATGGCCTTTATACTGTTCCTGCCATCATTCACATTCCCAGTGGACTCTAGGAATCTGAGTGGTGAAAAGGGAATTTACTAAAGCCACTCATGGTAGATTGTTGGGATGGGACCCTGTGGTATTATTACTTGTTATTACATCAGGGCTGCACCAACAGTCCATCAGCTCTTTGGGATTGGTCTACTTTCAATTGACAGGGGAAACTTAGGACAGACATATAATCATTTCAGCTGTGTCCTGATACATTCTACAGCAGTCTTTGGTAAGTGATATTCCCGTAGCATAGGTGTTGACATGGTATGGAATTTCACACACATATAAAAGTAAAAAGGTTTGTTATATAGCAACATTTAAATTAAACTAATGATTCGTTGTTGCAATAAACATGATGAATCATCATACTCCAACTCAGTGTTGTAATGCTGATCGGTAAACCGCCCATGCAATAACATGTATTGTTCTCCATCCTGGTCATGTGGCTCATTTACATGCTACATTAATTGAATCTAAGCATCTTCATATCAATATAACATCAAAATAAATTCAGAGATGAACTTTCTAGGATACAGGTTCATTGTATGACCCCTCTGGATACTGTCTCCATGTGGAGCTTTGCCCTCTTGCGGGCAGGCTCCATGGGAATGAATTGACAGCTGTGTATCCCACACATCTTAAAAATCCACTTGGATTGAGCAGTTTTTTTTAGCTATGTACTAGCTCTGTAGATTAGCCTCAAATATATGTTGCCAAGAGGTATCTTCTTTGCCTCGCTGTAGAGATTCTTCTTTCAGCATAAGACCCTTTTTTATGCTATTCTTACATATATCTTACCCTAACTTCAGTTAAAGCACAATAATCGTAAATTGCTAAGCTACATTATATCCTATCCTTCAATGACAAGATTAGTAAATGGTATTAAGAAAATTGTTGGTTTAACTGTATGTTAAAGAGCATACAAAATTGCCAGTAGTAGCTGTGTGAATGTATCGGCGTCTATTTTTATTCTTGATAGAGACAGAGGAAAGAGGACAGTTTGAGGTGCAATTTGCTTTCAATTAGATCCCACATCAAAGATAATCTCTTATTGAGTTGCATGAAAATACCTTGTTCATTTGGCTTCGTACTACTCTTATTAACATCATTCACATTGTAAGGAATCTCATAAATCATTAAGCACATGTTCTTGCTTTAATGCTCAAAATGACATTTACCTGTTTGAAACACTCTGAAAGAGCAACACTACAGTTAATAACATCATACTCCGATGATGAACTATGCAGTGTCTTTGATGGAGGTTAATTTATTGCTTAAATTTTCTGATGGCAATATCTGAATACATCTTCACTACTTTACGTTGAATGAATATCTGTCCATCAGTACAGTTGTAGTGATACCTCTACCTCATTAGTGAGGTCAAGGTTTCTGCTAATCTGACCAATTGCAATATGGCAAATGTATGGAACAAAATTAGCAGGGTTAGCAGAAAATGAACCCAATTTTAAAGACACATCCACTCCAGAAACTTTATAGCTACAGAGCTTGCTGCTGAGTTAATATTGCTAACCGGTCAATTCAGTGCGCATTTGGGTTAATCATACTAGCTAACATAATGCACTTGTCCAATGCCCTTTGCATACTCTAAATTATGCAAAGGAGAACCAGGATTGCAAGCAGGATCATTCCCCAATGTGCACAGAGTATGACAATGCCAGGGTTGTGCAGTGAGGGTGTCATGTCAGGTGAAAGCCACCACACACTGGGGATTATCTAGACATGTACCTATTAATTCTAGCTGCATACTGCAGTAGTCTTGTAAAAGGTCGACCCCCTCAGGATATTGCTGAGCCTAGGAAGGCCATTGCCACCATGCAGTGGCCCTTCTGTACAACTGACTTAGGAGACTGGATGAACACATTTCCCTTTTTATGACATAAGATACATATTGCATTGTGACTGACCCATCTCTATCCCACTATTATAAGGCCTTAGTCAATTATTTAACTAATAAATGAATCATAAATCAGGGAGCATTCGGCCAAGCCACTTGGTCTCCAGTTGCCATCTCACTTCTCTCTGTCTAGGTTTCTGTCTCTCAGTAACTTAGAACAACATCTCCCATCTACTATCACAGATTTTTCTTTATTTCTACTGGAGTAGTCGTCCACTCTCTCTGATCAAAAAAATCCATCAGATGATTCATCATTTCTTATCCAAATCCTTCATTTCCCTATTTACCTTCAAAGCTGAAGCTCCCACACATTAAACAGGATCCAATCATGCCCCAGTTCACTTTACTAACCACAGGTGACTAAAGATGCCCAAGGGCCCAATTACAGGGGAGAATGATTGGATTTGTCTGGGCGAGAAGGTTAGGAGGTTATAGGGGTCTTTGAATGGACCTTTCAGGTAATTGACATGGAGGTCTGTCAGTAGATAGTTTTCATGTGAGTCAGGTATATGACATGCTTGTTCAAGCATGTTTTTTTTTGCTATCATCATTTGTATTATGATATTTATTGTCAAAGGTAGATTGATATCTCCTGTCACATCCACTTTCATTCATTAGTTGACTTTCATAAACAAGCCTATAAACTTTGCAACCTAAATAGTTTTGAGAGAATAACCACCAGAATCCATTCCCTTTAGCTTCAAGTACATATGAAGCACTGAGGAACATTTTTGCACTTTTGGAGACCAGCGCAGATAAACCTATTTGATATTGGTAAATTCAAGGCTGGTTGATTCAGATATCATCATGAAATGCTGAGTTTCTTATCATTTCTGAGATGTTTTACATTTCAGATGCATAAAATAAAATGAAAAACAACCAATACTACTGAAAAGGAAATTGGCAGGATGCTATTTTCCCATCATTAGATTCATGCATTCTGGGTATTACATGTCTTCAACATTAAGTGAAAGTAGTATAGATTAACTAAGAATCTATTCAATGCCTAAGAAATAACAATTTTTAACTTCATATTTTTTTTATATCAGACATCTGTTCAATATGAACATTACAGACTTCATCATATCCTGAATATATTATTCTGTGGGGGATTTATTTTTCTGTGACATATTAGATAATCATAACAATATTTAGTGACCCTAAAATATGTATATAAATCTCTAGTATTACACATGTAGGGGCTCGTAGATCGTGATATAGTGTGAGCGTCTCCCTTGAGAGGGCGTTTCGAGCGGTGCGCCCATCACCGGTAGTCACTAGAGGTCTCCTCGACCACTGGTCTCTGCGGGGTGGTGGCAGCACTGTTCGCCTCGCTCCAGCCTCTACCTGGGGCCGGGGAAGGCGTTAGTCTGGCTCTGCCTGCCAACGGAGTCGGACCACCTTTACCTGAGCTTGCACATAGCTAAGCAGTACACTTCGAGGTGGATGTAAAACATATACCGTAATAAATACGTGACGGTTGCACTAACCCGAGGTACCTCGTCTGGTTTTCACTTCGAACTAGTCGAGACTTTAATCCGAACCACTACACTGGTGCCGTGACCAGTCCTTGGTGTTAGTGCGCGGCCCTGGAGGCCGAACACGAGCACGAAGGATCTCGAGATGAAGCATCGAACATCTCGGGATCCACACCGAATGACACTGCTCATGCTAACGACTTTAACAGAACACAGATGAGAGGATATACCTCTATAGCCGGACCCAAAGTGGAGAAGGTAGTTCGAAATCTTGAATCAGAGGAGATGCTCACTCCAACCGCGAACTATACTTATAGATTAAGCACCGAGTCCACAGGGACACTGCCACCCATTACGATGATGACCCTCGACGCTCAACGAGCAGCCTCAGCTCGAGCAGAAACAAAAACGAGTCCTCGCCGATCCCTAGACGACGTAGACGTCTCAGTATTCGACATAGGAGGTTCGAAGAGAGTTACTGAGTCGGCAGCAGAGTACTTGCGCGAGCAAGCTAAGCTGAGTTTCGACGCCATGAATAGAGTTCGCCTACATCAAGGGCTACCAAAGATAGAAGACTCCGAACATAAAGTTCTGAGGCTTAGAAATCTGGAGAAACAATGTCACCAGTATCAGACCGAGAAAGAACGAATGTTGAATGACATGAAGAAACTCGAGGAAGAAGCCGAATTGAAAGAGAAATTCACCCGCGACCTTGAACAACAGGCATACGTCATGCAAAGGAATATAGAACTCGCTAAGGCTGAGTGGGAGAACGAGAAGCTTAGAAAAGAAGTTGACCTGGAGGAACAGGAAGCTAGCTCCACCATCAGGAATCTCGAACTAAAGAAAGAGGCCGAGCAAATAAAGGCCAAGATGGAACAATACAAGTACGAAGCAAAAAAGTTGCTAGAGATTCGGGATCAATGCATATTGAAGAATGAGGATGTGATGGAATCCATCAAAGACAGCAATCAAGACTTGTTCCTGAAGCAACAAGAGCTATGCCTTGAAATAGCCAGCCTGACAAAGCGAAAGATAGCCCTCAACACATACGTGTCGGGAATAGAGAGTAATGATCAGATTGATAAAACAGACCCGGTTGTGAGGGAAGACACTTCTTTCGAAACAGACACAAGTGCTTCTGTAACACAGTTAGATATACTTTATCAACAAGAATTATCTAAAAGCGAAATACCTACTGATGCCACGTTCGTGAAGGGACCCTCACCGGTAGCAACATCAACACCAGCTGAGGCTCTAAAAAAGCCGGATCGATACGACCCGTTCGTAAACAATAATGCCGATGTTCATGTTTGAAAAGATGGTGTCTATGATCCAAAGCATGAACTAAGGACAACTGAACCCGAAAAACGTAGAATACGATTCAGTGTCACTACTGCCAAAAACAATGAAACTGAATACAGTACTACTGATGAACAAGAAGGTCACTTCGAGCTGTCTTATGATGACAACTCGGTAGATGAGTCAGAACCTTTGGGCACCGGGAACCAAGGTGCGGTAGGGGGTAGTGCTTCGGGTACTACCCAAGGATCAACTGCACCCCCTCCCGGGGCTGGGGGCGCTACAGGGGGACCTTCGAGGCACCGGTCCCGAAGTAGCGTGTTGGAAGACATGCTGAATCAATCAGCTAACACCTCGAACACTGCACATAGTGAGGAGACCATTCGAGAATGGAGTGTTAACCAATGCTGGACGATGCTGGACGATGAAGAAGACCCTCATGGCGGGAAAAGTAGAAATGAATCCTCAAATACTAAGGTTTGCGCGAGTACTAATACTAGTACGGCTTCTGTGTCAGGGGTACACCAGCCGATGTACACTGAGATGGCTGATAACGACTTCGAGATCATAGAAATCGAGGAGGAAGACGGCAGTATCTCTGCAGTACAGGTTAAAAAAGACGTTAAACGCAAATATATCCCTCGGCGGATATATAACCGACGAGCTAATGAACCCCGGGTGGAGCCAAGGCCCAACTCAGACAGCCATGCACCTGAGATGGCCGTTGCTCGAACACCAGTAATGTCCTCACCGAGAACTACTGTTACACCTGAACCTCTAGACATGAAGAAAATGATGGAGGATTTCATGAAAACTTTCTCCGAGACAATGTACAACAGACCCGCACGTCGGAGAGTAGATCGTAGCAGACTACGGTGCTACCGTTGCCAAGAAATGGGGCACTACGCTCACGAGTGTACAGCCCCAAAACCTGTATTGTCCCGAGTTAATTACATCGAAGAGACAAAAGAGGAGGAAAACTAAAGAGGGTCACACCTATGGCAAAGGATGTGATCCGTGATTCGAAAATCTGCCAAAAAGCCACCGCTGGCGAACCCGAGCTAGTACAGGAATCAATGCCCTCCGGGGGACTGGTACATGAGAAGGATCTTCTCACCCCAGCCCGGGCCGGGGGCTTCGACGGGGTAGGGGCAGACGTATGCCAGGACCTGAGGGAGAAATCCTACGTCGAAGAAGAGGGAGGTTGGGTTGAAGAGTTGACGCGAGTGAGTGCGGCACACCTCCCCCCGAACCATCCGTTTGTAACCTTCTTGAAGGGTTTCGGATGGGAGATCGGTGATTCCAAGGAACAACTCCGATTCGCCCAGAACTCCTCACCTTTGGGGGGGAAACAATGGTATATTGCTGTATCGGTGAAGGGGCGGACTGGGGAATTTTTGATTGACACAGGTGCCAGCCATTCATGTGTCTCGAGAAAATTCTTCAGTCTGGTGTCCAGCAACCATGAAACGCTACCAGTTGGCGTTAATGCTTGCACGGCCGACGGTAGCCGGATGCAGACTTTTGGCAAGACTTTCATACAGATCGGGATGGGGGGCTACGAGTATGTAATGAGCCCTACAATAGCCGAGATAAGTGACGATGGGATAATTGGCCTGGACTTCGCAAGTTTGTACGGTGCTGTTTTGGACCCCCGATTTGGGATGTTGAAGATAAGGCAACCCTACAACTGCGAGATCCCATGCATATTGAGACATGTATCCTCGGTAGCCACCGTGGTACAAACAGTAAAAATTCCGCCAGGGACGGTTTGTGACGTTTTGTGTTCCTCGAACCATGCATTTGGAGGCTCGGACGCTGTCTTCGAACCTAATTTCGAAGCACTATCTAGCTTACAGCTAGATTCAGTGGTCAGTTGCCCGACCAATGTGCCAATATTTGTAAGGGGTAGCTTACTTTGGAGTAATTCGGCAGGAAGTCTCGATAGTATGAGCAGAAGCCCAGGAAGGATCTTACCTCCTTCGCACATATGGGTTTCTGCCATTCGGACACTGTCTGGAGTTTTTCAGGGTCGGCTTTTACGCCGTCCGGAGTTATTATTCGGCCGAGATATGTAATAGATGATTTAAATAAATTACATTTCTTTGCTTTTAATTTTAGCAAGTATGATGAAAACATGCGACTTCAGCATTATCCTCTATTGGCAAAATATTCTTTACTAGACAATTGTAGTGTGTCTTATATCCTGAAAATGATGAAATGAGAATACATTTGAGGTTTTACTCTACTTGTGGGGTAGTGATTCCTTAGCAACAAATTTACATAGCAACTTATACAAAGGAGCTTGTTCATAGACAAATATGTATTATTGTGAAGAAAGTTAACCATCATTGGACTCAATTTCTTCAGAACTGAGTAGATCTTGTTAGAAATATCCCTAATGTAATAGGAAATGTGTCAGATAGTTGTTCAATACTCAAGAGTTGGCACTTGCTTAAACCTTGCTAGCTTTTGTTTAGCAAGTGGTGAAACCTTGCTAGCCTTTGTTTAGCAAGTGGCTCACCAACAGACAACTGCTCTACTCAGATATGAAAACATGATTATGGAACCCATTGATTTATAAAGAAAATAAATCTGAAATTGTGCTGCCAAAGCCTTATTGCTAGACCTGTTTATATCTTAGCAATTAAATATTTGCTAAGGGGCTATTCAAATATTACGTAACACAGTAGGGGAGGGGATCATGAAGTTTGTTACACTTTGTTACAGAGAGAGGGGGGTCTGCCCAAGTGTTACATGATAAAAATGAGGAATACATCACATGGCTAAATTTGACAATTTACAAGCATTTTAGTGTGATTTTAGAGATCATCCTATAATTCTTGTTAAATTGAGAAGAATCAAATAAATTTAGGAATATTGATTAGAAGCCCCATATTGTTACAAGGGGGGAGGGGGGTCAAAAAGTAGTCAAAATTGTGTTACGTAATATTTGAAAGGCCTTTAAGCAGCATTACTCTAAATTATGTTATTTATAATATTATGTAGATTTTGATCAGAATTAGAGATAATGTGTGATGATTATTCTGTCACAAACCTTCTCTAGAAGTTCTACTAAGGAAATCTAGCTTAATCTAGCAACATCAGATAACTGTGATTGCATGGATCTTGCAATTTATATCATCATTCTGTCAATGGTGAATAAGCTGCTTTATAAGATCACTTCTGTTGGCAGAAGTGGACCTTTCCAGAGCCTTACTGGTAGGACTCAGCTATAAGTACCAGCAATATGATCCAACAAACAGAAAGTGCCTAGCAAACTAAACAAAAGACCCTACCTGTGACCATTCTCCTTGCTGGAAGGTCATGTTACAAGACATTAGCTAGGACTTTATTTTAGGCCATAGATATGTTCTTAACTCTTTCCACCCAGCTCTATCATTGTTAAAAGTCCCTAAAATACAGCAGATTGAGGTCCCGGGCAAATATATATTGATACATGGTGTAAGGGTGACCTCAGGAATAGAACCAATGTTTGTGAAATGTATACAAAAATGACTAATTTGTAATCTGTATGTAGTTTCCTTTCATATGATACCATGATACCTGGCATTACTTATTGAAAATAATTATTGATGGGGCCCAGAATAATGTTATTAGTTACTTTAAATGCTCTCCTCATAGTGCATTAATGTACTAGCCATATTTGACCTGGTAGTGCATTAATGCACTAGCTGGCTGGAAAGAGTTAAAAAGACATAGACCATCTGTCTGTCACCAGTGATCATCATCTAGATGATGGAAAACATCCATATAACAATTAACATTCTATCCAGATATGTTCAAAGTGAAGTAATGGAACTACTATAGCCTACATATTTCAGGGCATTGCCACATGTACATTCATGATAGGCTTTTGCATTTGAACATTCATTTTTACACTCCACCTTCTCAGTTGGTACTGAGATACTTGGAAGGCTTGGCATGATACATTGATGTAGCATTTGCTAAAGGACTGACTAGCATTTCATTGGAGAAGAATGACACATGAAGGCATTTAATGACCATAAGGAGGTAATTTCATCACCCTCTACACACACCCAAAGTCACAGACCAATACTCTAAGCATTGGCCTAAGGTAATTGACTTGAGGCTAAGGTTACGAGGCATAGGGGCATCCTACATTGTATATGACAAGACAAGGGTTGGATTTATGTGGAAGCCATGCTATTTACACATGATTCTATGGTAGTATTAGGTACATAAGGAGTCCCTTCTTGTTACAGTTCTAATCCTTGTTCATTAATTTATTCTAATAATGTTGCTAAATATCACTCAAAAGGATTAATTAATAGGTAGTTCTACATACTGGAAGCAAGATATTTAACAAGCCTCAGAATACCCAGGATATTCTTTGTATGCTTTAGAATGAGAGAGTTCAAGATGGTGATTATGTGTTATGTATGATGGCATGTAACAGCACATAGGGGCAATATTTAAGTTTAGCCTTACCATTTTGGTGGGAGAGCTTTGATCATTATCAGTAGGTCATTTGAATCAGTCTGTATATTTGATATGACTTTGTATACACTGGTATATGCCTTGTGGCTGATTTGATCTATGGTTAATATAGCTCTTGATAGCGACTTGACTTGACATGTTAATGTTGTAGAATTCCCTGACTTTTCCTTGACAGGAATGGAATGATACCACTGATAGTGGGTAATCAAGCACATAGACTTGATGTCAAACTTATCATAACAGCAATTACTAAGGTATGGCAGGTTACAAAATGACACCCAATGAAATATTAAGATATCATCTGTGTTCTGAGACTCGTATGAGATGCACATAAATCATAGACTGACCTGTCACCTAAACCCGATACATAAGCTGCATTCAATGATACTTTGCTGATGGTATCTTGAGCCAAAGTAGTGACAGTTGATTTTGTATTTAAGTCTGCAGAACTTGTATGAAGCCCCTGTATAAGATGTGGCTTATAGGTCATTTCAGGCTCTGGCTGCAGCTCGAAGTATATTACTTTGACTCAGGGTCCAGCTTATAATTGGGAATACCATACTATAGAATAGTAGTAATCTAATATTTTTAGGCCGCTAGGTATGGTTTATATTATTTTCCAAAATAGAAAAAGGAAATGAGTAGCTGGGTGATTTCTTTTTTTTTTCTACGGAGACATTTTATGATAGGATCATATATTTCAAGCAAATATAGCTTACTAATATTTGAATCTCATTGGGTCTACATTTATATTATACACATGTACATGAACTTGGCTATCACATGGTCCTTGGAATATGGTTGGCTTACAAACAATACACTCATGATGTCTCTTGCCCAGCAATAGAGATCTTTAGTAAGAAACCCCTGTGATCACTAGAATACCTGGCAGATATCTTTTCATTTCTGGAGCATCTGTGTGTCAGTTGGTAGGCTACTTGCTATGCAAAAGCTAGTACTTTCTAAACAATAACCAACTGCACAATTTTTAAATATAATTATTTCCTATTTTGGGGGGTATTTTGAGGTATAATTGTTTTCAAATACATTGAGTCCATGGATGCTTAGTTCTCATCAAATCCAAATGTCTTTTTATGAATATATGTCTCAATATAGTTTGCTAAGTAAATTTCTTGTTGCTAGGCAATCAGCTCTAGGGGTAAAGTGAAAGCCTCAGATGTTTTTGAGGATATAAGGCACACTACAATTATCCATTAAATAATATTTTTCCAATAGAAGATAATGCTGAAATTGCATGTTTTCATTATGCTTGCTATATCATTTTTTTCTACATTCCCTGATTAGCACACTGTGTTTTGGTACACTATTACATTTTCTACAATGGCATGGACCCTCTCTATACCAAAATGAGAAGCAATAGTCATGATCTCCGTTCTGTAAGTCATTCCAAGGAAAGGTCTTTCTTTGTCTCAGGAAAGGGTCCGTTGCTAGCTAAAATCAACAGTTGCTAGGTAACCGCTTGTCCTAGCAACAAATGGTTGGCTGCAATGTGATCGTTGGGTCCAATTTTGGGGGGGTAGGTACCATTAGAATTGTTGTAAGATGAATATTAGTGCCAGAACAGGTAGACCAATGTGTATTTTAGCTCTTAAAAACGAGGCTAAAATTTCAAGAGATGGTTGTAAAGAATTGCAGATTTTTCAGTGACTGCACAAGCTTTCATTGGTCAAACATTACTTTTCCATACCCAGAGACAGTGGACAACATAAAAAAACAACTTATAGCTATCAGTAATCTTACGAATTAAATGACCCCAGAGGGCCCCCTGTGCTGCTCCTTTATATTTGCAGCTATATGAATTGGTAAACATCAGTTTTAAAGTAGAATGTGCTGTTGACATTGAGTCTATGTATCAGTGTGTGTATGAGTGTTGATATCACACACAATGACCATTTAACCTTTTGATTTAATTCCGCATCTAACTTCCCTCTGTGATTAAATCACAGACCTTGATTATGTACCATTTTTCTCTAGGGCAGCTTTTGATATATATTCTGTTTAAAAAAAAAAACTCTGTTATTCTATGACAAGGGTCAAGATATTCAGGATAAGTCTAAGATGCTGCACTGTCTGTTTGGCCTTCCAACATGGTAATAAATCCTATTGCCAACTGTGTCTAAACCACAGGAAGCCATGCTTGGGTTTTTGTGATGGTTGAGAGGCTAATACTGCTGAAGTGATAAACGGTGCACTAAGCTCTACATAGCTTGGGGTTGACGGCCACACTCAGTTTCACTTTCAAACTTTCATTCATCTAGTTACACTGAAAGCCTTTTTTTCAACAGAACCCTGCTGCTCATGATAACTGAGATTACACCTTTCAGGGGCATTGTTTTTCTGACTACTTTTTGGCAAAACAAAACATGTCATGACTTTGATCAAAGTAAGGTACTATAACTGAGGTACAGCTTTGTAAAGAATAAATTTCATTTCCCATTTCTGCAAGACCCTCCAAAGGTAGTTAGATTTTGTTCAAGTTTGGACAGCTTTTTTATGTTGTGATTAATAATTCATGTCCATTTCTTCCACAGAATAACATGCACTGGGACAGATGAAGTGGCAGTGAGATGGCAAGTCTGAATACCCTGAAGAACTCTTATTTGGTGGACTAGCAGTCTTAATTATTTCTTTGGTTCTCAATAAGCTGGTGGAATGTGTCAAAAGACTTGTAGAGTTTAGCACAAGTACACTTACTACAACTTTTCTTGTTTACCGTTTTTCTTCTCATCTAAGTGTCCTGCATGGAATAATAAGTTTTGCTGTTCTCTATCAGGAGGAATTGATCAATATTTTCATTTTTTGAACTTCAATTCTTCCTGCATTTTGGGTACTATTGGGTTTGTGTGTTTATTACCGATGTAAGGGGTTGGGGCCTTACGGACCTGGGGGTTCGGGTCTTACGATTCGGAAAGAAAGAGTAAGACAGTATTTCAAGTGTATGCCAACGGTTAGATTTATTACTTAGTGCACACTCACGGCTGCCGGATAGTATAGAAGGGGCAGCTAATAATGATTAATAGTGATCTACATTCTGCGGAGGCCAGAAGGGCCTCTGACGTAGCGGCTGAGCCCTGGGCTTTATATAAGGACCCAGGTGTTCGTCGTCAGATGTCCCCACAGACCCGGATCGGTGCTGCCACCTATCCGGAACCTGAGGAACGTCCGACGACTCGACTCACCCGCCACGTCAGACGGTACCCAACTCTATGGTTAAACAATACGTACCTCTACACCACTCCCCCAGACATTTAGGAGGGTGTTATAGTTATAGTAATATTACTAGGATAACATTTCTATATGTCTAAACCATTAGTAATAGAGGTACAGCCATAGATATAACGTTAACACCATGTTAAGTATGATTTGATTGTCAATTTTACAAATTTGATAGTGTATATAGTTACAGAATAACAGACCGGATGTTGTAATATGATACGAATTAGTTGAATGAGTAACAGTTATGTGTAGCGAAACTGTTAATTAACCTTTCATACCATATAGTAACAATCTATGTTTACGGTATAAGTATTAGGATACCATAAGTAGTATATATGTGATAATAACAGTTATATGTAACGGAACTGTCCAATATCGAATAAATCACATAATAACATCCATATGTGTTTGTAGCTATTAATAACACATTTGATTATATAGTCTTGAAAAAGACTTTAAAAGTAACTACACTATCTATTGACATATAATCATATGAATCCGTTAAGGATTCCGTGAGTAGTACGAGTAGAACCATTTGTATTATACACTTGAAAAGAAAAAAATCACGGTGTAGTAATGAATATAATAATATATATGATATCACCGTGTACCAAATAACCTTTATAACACCAGATTAATATATATATAATACAATATGTCTCGCAGGACAATAATGTTTTACGTTCCGGTTTATCGGATCTTATATTATTAATATGAACAGCAATTTGAGATCCGTACCAATAGATATATATATATATACCCGTATCACAATATATAATAAGTTATGACCAGTGTAGTGGATATGCACATACAAATAACATTATAGAAAAATAGACATATGACATTATGTACAATATAAAAAATGGTAGATGCTGCTGGAGTCTTCTGCTGTGGTTTGCCGGATACTAGAAGGTAAGTGTGGTCAGCTAACCATGGGATGGACGTGCTAAAGTCTATTAAAGTGAACACGGTAGATGAATTTGGGGCAGCTACCCACAATCCTCTGGAAGTGCTATAGTTCATAAGTATATCCGAATGGTGTAGAGTAGAAGTAAAGTGCAGATCCGGTTTTGTCAACAGTGTAGAATCGTAATCCATTTAAGTATTGTTGACATAAGTAAAAAGTCCAATACAGGTTGGTCCGGAAGTAGTAGTAACATGTAGTATAAGTCCATTCGGGATTATAGGTGAATTGTAGAGGTAAATCGTAAAGTCCATCCTAGTAAGTGGTTAGCACAGATAGCAGCAGGAGTCTGGAACCGGCATCCGGATACGTTTGACAGCAGCAAGTCTACTATCGGATTGTTTATAAGTGAAGTTCTGAATCCGAATAGACTATTCAGGGTACAATAAGGATTATACGGCCTGAATTATACAATAAGCTGGTCATAAAAGGAACCCGGAACACAAAGAACAGGTGTTCATATACTAATGAAAAAGACATTCGCAGACCTGTAGGGTTCCCCAAAAGACTATATCTGGTTATTTAGTGGAGAGAAAAAAATCTAGAAAATAACCCGTAGCATGCTTAGGCGGATTTCTTTGCATTCTTCTTCTTAAGAAGAGCTAGAGCCGACTCGGGAGTGCCGTCCCATTCGTCGAGATCGACTCCGAATACCCTCATGAACTTGGTGTTCAAGTTGGTATTCCGGATAATTTCCTCTTTGACACGTTTCTCCAAGACGTGTACATCCATAGCTGCCTTTTCTTGGGCAGCTGCAGCAGCCTCCTCCTGGGACTTTACAGGCGCTCTCTCGAGGCGCTGCTTTTCAGCATCCGCAACCTCCTTCATACACAACAGGGTATCATTAAGAAGACCCTGATGGAATTCTGTTGCCTTCTCACGGACACATTTCTCCCAGTGGGTGTAGATGGCCTTCTGGACATCTGCTTCCCCCTGGCGAGACTTCTCGAATCAAACTTCCGCATTACCGGTTTTAATGGTAATGGCGTCTTTTGGTTTCGCAGGTGCAGCGACAGCCTTGGGGGGAGTCGATGCGGCCTGAGGACCACTTCCGGGTGTGGGGCTCCCGGACACGCCTGCTGTTGGCATACAGTAGGTAGGAGGCTGGCTCTGCTTCAATCCCATTTGCAGGTAAAGGCTTAACTGCTCCTGGGTGAAGTTGGTTGGGAGGGCGGCTGGAGCGGATGCAGATCCGGCGGCAGCAGGTGCTGAGGTCTTCTTGGGAACAAGTCGACCACCCTTTCCAACAACCAGGTTCTGGCTCTCAGGTCCAGGTCCCTGGGTCAAGGACGGAAAGTTACGCGGGTTAACTTTCCCAGGCTTTGATACGGCGCCAGCGTATCCGGCAGGTTCGGGTTTCTTGAACACCGGAGTGCCCTGAACCTGCTCGTGGGGGTGCCGAGCCAGAGGAGACCTGGAGCGGTCGTCTGCTCTTACTTTAGTGGTGGTCTGATCATTACCAATACCACCACGGTTCTGATCCCTTCTGCTCCTTTCACGAGCTCTCTTTCCCTCCTTGCCGGATTCCTCGCATTTCTGCCAGAGAGACTCATGCATGTCCAGCTTACCCTTTCCAGGAGTCAGGACAATCTTTGCGCGGAGTTTCGAATCCTTGGTCTTCGGAACCTCGCAGAGGACTTGGTCCCCTGGTCGGATCTTAGACCAAGCATCCTCGCTCAGACTATCGAACTCCTTCATGAGTTCCTGATGAAGCTCCATGATACGCTTTCGGGCCCCATCCAAACCTTCTGCATGGCATTTCTTCTGGTGCCTTGCCAGATCGCTACGTCGGTTATATTGAACCTTCGTAGTGCACTTCTTGCCCTTCTTACCATAACTCGGATCACAAATGTAAACCGGGTGATGGTGGAAGTGGGCCTCTACCAGATGCCTTTGGAACCGGGCTGGAGTACTCCAGGTCCGGACCGAGACATCACTCGCATCCTGGCAGATAGAGAAGGGACAGGACTTCTGGTCGTCACCGTACCACTTCTCAAGAGCCCAACGCAGCTTCCTCCTCTGGGTATAAGTGTAATACCCTTTGGTGTGGTTTAGCATAAGCCACATCTTTCGATAGGCTTTGCTCGGATTGGGATCCTCGTCCGAAAGACGCATCCAATCTTCATCATCTGACTCATTATTTTTATTAACTGAGTCCGGGCAGGCATATAAGGTAGAGCCGTCCTTCTTTATTCCGTAGGCACAGTCTGAGAAACACGTCGGAATCCGGGTTTTGAATCCGGATTTGGCGTTAGCCCATCGCTCTGCCTCGGTTTGAGTTGATGGAGTGGCCTTCTCATCATACTCAACCGAGGATTCGTGCACCGACTCCTCGTCTGATGACTCAACCTCCATGGCAGTACTACCAGTGGCTGAGGTGCTGGCTTTCGGCTCGGCTCTAGCAGAATCCGGTAGATTCTTGAGCTTCCGAGCAGCGGACCTCCTGTTCTTACTGACCTTCCAGTCTTCCTCCGGTTCCTGGGTTCCGGATGGGCTGGAGGTCGAGGCTTCTACCGGGGTGGTAGTACTGCCGGTGGCTGATGCAGAACCGGCTGTGCTTCGGGTGGCAAGCTTCAGGTCGGGGATAGGAGGTGCGGGTACTTCCGCTGCCCTCTTAGCCTCTTCCTGGGCCTCCTGTTCTGCAGTCATTCGGCGGACGAGAACCGTCCGAAGGGCTGCACCTCGGTTCATGCCGGTTAGTGAATTGTTTTGAACATCCACTAACTCCTGCTCGGTTATGTAATAACTGTCGTGCCACTGTTCAAAGTTGGCAGCGGCTTCCCGAAACTACTTCGTGGTCCGGTACTGGGGCCGGATGGCACAAGGACGTGGGTAAGTCTGCCCCTCGGGTTCCGAGACGCAGCCTACCCAATCGATGTTCGTCGCCTTGACGTTCCACAGAGTCTTATCCGGCTTCGGATACGCTCCGAGCTGGAAAGCTCTGTTGGCTTCGTACACTGCTTCGCGGAAAACAGCGTCCACCATGAGTCCCCGTTGGAACCACGGCCAGTCTCGGAGCCATTCGGGAGGCGTCCTGTCCAGCTGTTCGGGAACCATGACGCCCTCGACAGCTATCCTCACCTTCGGGTCCAACCTAACTGGTGTACCGTCAGCATAGGTCACTTGTGCCTGTAGTTCCGGGTGGACGTACAGGTAGCGACCGTCGTATTCTACCGGGAACGGGTCAGCCACTGCTGGCTTCCACTGGTCCTTCGGCCCGTCGACCTGTGCGGTCTCGGACCCAGTCACTGCGGATCCCTCGGGTGGGAGCGGAGACAACATTTTCTCTGGCTCATTCAGTGAAAATGAGGCCAGCTTCTCCTCAAACGAGCGATCCGTGGGTTCCTCCACGTCCATCATCTCGCTCTCTTCCTGTGTAACAGGTGACAAAGCTTCCGGAAAAGCTTCTGCGGACGGAGTCAGCTTATCCGGGTCACCGGATAGCTTGGCTGCAGCTACGGATTCCTCAGCCATGACTGGGGAATCACTCACGGGAGTAAACTACTCCTTTTTCCGGCTTTTAGGCGCCGGGGCCGACACAGACGGAGTCTGTCTACCAGGAGACAGACTCTGGAGGAGCAGTGAGGAGGTTGCTAGCCTGTAAAATCCAAGAAGGGAGCGAGCTCGACCGTCTTGAACGTTACCGAAAAACAATATGGCAACAGGCCAGCTTTCGTGACGTCATTTCCCCGCGGCTCGCGAGGTCACGAGAGGTCAGCCGAGACTGGACACGGTGACATCATGCGGAAACGCACATGCTACAAGCGGAACATCAACAAACTGATTGTTTTTAGGTAATTATCGCTCATGCCGATGACTCGTCTGGGGATTTAAGTGGAGATTATGGAAAGCTTAAGCAAATCCACCGGATTATCCATCCACTACCCATTGGTACATCATGCGACGGCGACAAATAAGCCTTTCGGGTCAGTTGTCATCCGTTCCTCTGGTGATATGTCCCTGATAGAACACATCTCGGAATCCCAATTTTGAACTGAGTTACCCGCGGGGACAGTTCGGGGACTACCAGATGACCTAATGAAGATGGTAAACAAATCTTCCCTGAAGAAGAAGTCAGAAAAAGAGGGACTTCAAGCCCTGCTTGCCACCTACAACGATGCCTTCGGGAAACCGGGGGGCGCGGTAGGTCGCACTAGCAAGGTACTACACACGATTGACACTGGTGATTCAAAGCCTTTCAAAATACCCTATAGGAGGTTACCACTGAAAAAGAAGGTGGAGGCAGAGAAACAAATTCTCGAACAGCTGGAGAAAGGGGTCATAGTGCCGAGCACGAGCCCTTGGTCTAGCCCTGTGTGCATGACCACGAAGAAGGATGGGTCTATTCGATTTTGCATCGATTACAGAAAGCTAAACAGCTTGACAAAGAAAAACTCCTATCCCTTACCAAGGATAGACGAGACCTAAGACTCATTGGGGGGGAATAAATACTTTTGTACCCTCGACCTCCAATCTGGGTACTGGCAGATCGGGATGGACCCTAAGGATATAGAGAAGACAGCCTTCTCGAGCCACATGGGCCTATTCCAGTACAACGTTTTACCTTTTGGGCTGTGTAATGCACCGGCCACTTTTGAAGCTATGATGGAGGAAATGCTGAGCGACCTTCTTTTGAAGAGTTGTCTGGTGTACCTCGATGATGTCATAGTATTTGGACTTTTGAGGATTGCATGAACAACCTCGAACTAGTCTTGAAGAGAATCCTAGCAAATGGGCTAAAATTAAAAGCAAAGAAATGTAATTTATTTAAATCATCTATTACATATCTCGGCCGAATAATAACTCCGGACGGCGTAAAATCCGACCCTGAAAAACTCCAGACAGTGTCCGAATGGCAGAAACCCATATGTGCGAAGGAGGTAAGATCCTTCCTGGGCTTCTGCTCATACTATCGAGACTTCCTGCCGAATTACTCCAAAGTAAGCTACCCCTTACAAATATTGGCACATTGGTCGGGCAAAGGAACGTTTCCCATGGGGAGACGAACAGGACATAGCCTTCGAGCAAATAAAACACACTTTTGCTAACATGCCAGTACTGGAATATCCAACTGCGGATGATCATTTCATTCTGGACACAGACGCTAGCAATGATAGTATTGGTGCAGCCCTGTCGCAGGTCCAGGACGGGGTCGAAGTACCAATCGCCTTTGCTAGTAACACTCTTAATAGGGCACAACAAAACTATTGCACCACCAAACGTGAGTTGCTGGCTGTGGTGGTGTATACTAAAAAGTTTCGACACTTCCTATGGGGTACCGATTTTACTCTCCGAACTGACCACTCATCCCTAAGGTGGCTACTTAATTTTAAGGACGCCGAAGGTATGATTGGCCGTTGGCTGGCACACTTGTCAGAATTTGGGTTGGAGCATAGCCAGATCCAACATAGACCGGGCTCGAAGCATATCAATGCAGACGCCCTTTCCCGGAGGCCTATCAGAAAGTGCCAGAAAATCGATTGTGATGATTGCGGGGCTCACAACGCGGTGGTCGCAACGGTTCGAACTAGACAGTCGATGCCGTTGCCTAGCGCCAGCATGGAGAATGTTATAGAATGGCCAGAAGAGACCATCCTACATTTCCAACAAAATGATCCCGCTATCAAGAGAGTGGTTTGTTACCTGAACAAGAATGCCAAGCCCGAACGGCCGGCATTGTCCCTCGAAGATAGAGAGACCCGCAAATTTCTAGCCCAATGAACCGAGCTAGAAATTCGAGACGGTCTACTGTGTCGATGGAAAACCTGTCCCACCAAGGACAAGGTTTTACAGATAGTGATTCCTATGTCACTAAGACGAGATATTATGTTTTATTGCCACGGGCATAAAACTTGCGGACACTTCGGGAAGAAGAGGACCTTAGAACACCTAGCCAGGAGGTACTACTGGCCAGGTATGCAGAACGACATTATAAGATGGGTGATGACTTGTCCCGAATGCGGCAGGAATAAGCCTGGCCCAGGAATGGGAAAGATGCCCCTGGCGCAAGAGCTATTTGGAGTTTGATTCGCCCGGGTAGCTATTGATATCATCAGCGGAATCGAGCCCACACCTCGGGGCAATACTTGCATGATGGTAGTAACCGACTACTACACCAAATGTGACCAGGTGAGTGAAAACATACCTCCTGGGGGGAAATGGCTTTTTAAGGTTTAAGTCATGGGCTTTAAAATGAGATATCTTGAGCTAAAATATCCCCGGTAGTTTTGCTGTAATTGCTTGTCAAACATAGGTTTGTATGTACAAATGAAAATGGGAAATAAGCTCTAAATGCATTATATCCTATCATAAACACTAAAAATGCAAAAAAATACAGTTTTGTTGAAAAATAACCAAAGAAATGTGATGTTTTTGTCATAAAATTGGTTCTAGAGGGAAATTTTGAGTTCTGTTTTCGGTTCTGGGTTCCTGAAGGAATTTCAAAATGAGTTAGTGGCAAAAATTCAAAATTGGAATTGGGGAGTGGTTTCCATGGCAACCAGAAATTGCCTTATCTACCAATTTTCTATGTTTCCATGGCAACCAACGTTCCAAAAAGGGAACATTTTTAGTGGAGATGGGACGATTTTAAGCATACCACTGGATTCCTTATAAAAAATTGGTCTAAAGCTTTCTTTTAGCATATTTGTCGGTGTTTTACCCATATTCTGCCCCCTGGTGGCCAAAACCAGTACTAAAAATCCCCCCCGGAGGCACGTTCTTCCCCGTTGGGCCACAAATACACTCGAGTATATCCTTTACCTGACCACAAGGCAGCCACTTGCGCTATTGCCTTCGTGAAGGGATGGGTGTTACATCTAGGTGCACCATTAATGATGCACAGCGACCAGGGACGAGAATTCGAGTCCAACCTGTGGCAAGAGATGTGCCACTATTTAGCCATTTGTAAAACTCAAACCAATCCATACAGGCCACAGTCTGATGGCCAGGTAGAAAGATTCAATCGAACATTGATACAAGTCCTTAAACCATTGGTAAATTCTTGCCAGGACGACTGGGACGAGCAATGTGACTTCGTAATACATGCTTACAATAGCACCGTGCACGCCGCGACAAACTGCTCCCCGAATTTGTTAGTATATGGGGAGGACATTATAATGCCCGCCAATCTCATATATGGTGTTATAGGGGTAAGCCCCG
The DNA here is from genome assembly GCA_949317995.1 of Acholoe squamosa. NCBI lineage: Eukaryota > Metazoa > Annelida > Polychaeta > Phyllodocida > Polynoidae > Acholoe > Acholoe squamosa. The sequence continues at coordinate 67,305,143 of OX439046.1, read as the reverse complement.
AAGCCCCTTGTACTGTGATGTTTGTGGAATCTCTGCGAGACCAATTTAAGATAGCTTATGAAGTAGTTCGAAGCGAGCTACTAAAGAACGCGAATTGGCAGAAAGTTGGGTATGACACCCACCTAAAGCCACAACAATTCAGCGTGGGCGACCGAGTGTTTAGGATGCATGAACCTTTAAGGTGCAAGAAATTGATCTCGAGCTGGGACGGACCTCATGTGGTCACCCGAATTATATCTGAGAGCACCGTTATGCTTATGAGCCTAGCTACAGGCCGCATGAATAAGTCTAACGTGTGTAGGTTGAGGAGATGGAGGGGACGAGATGCCGCCAACTCTGAGTGCGACGAAATTTCCAAACAGATGAATGAACAGAAGGACGAGATTCTGATGAAGACCAACAAATTGTCGAGGAAAATGAAGAGTATGGCCCCAACAAGGAGAGGAGGCCGACCTGCTAAAGTGGCGAAGGAGAAAAAGCCAAAGAGAGGACGACCCCGAAAGGATGAAACTGACACGAATTTAAAATCTAATCGTGAGAAAATTGTCTCGGCGGAACGGAGAACTCAAGTGCTTTAGTGCTTTGCCCTTCCATTGGATGAACATTGTTTTTATCAGTTTAAGTTTATTTCTCAACATCATCCAATTAATCTAACATTTTCCCATTCTTCATGAGGTAACAGCTGACATGGGCTGAGTGGACAGTGCAATCCTCTGCTACAGAGTCTTCACAAATTAGTCTGATCATCTGTAGGTTGTGTGGCCTTGTTCCTGATATTTATCCCTGTAGCATGAACAATAATATGGCAAGGAATGGTTGGGTTTTAGTTATGTGGGGTAACTGTGACTCACTGAAGGCAACTTTATCTTCATATGTTGTTTTCTAACAGAATATAATGTGTTGCCAGAAGTCTTGCTAAAAATATACATTAATCGGTAAATGAACAAAACCAACCTGATAAAGCACAAGGAATTAAATGGTAGCATTCAGCACTTGCTAATGTCTCATAAGCATTGCTGCTGGTCTGTATTAACTACATGATTTCTCATGAGGCAATAATTGATTCTCTGCTAGGAAGAGTCTTATTTCAGCTTTATACATGCATCATAATGGGATATTGGATAAGCAATATGCATTGACAAAAATCAACTATCATTCAATGAACTTGTTTCACTTAACAGACATATTGCTTTTTATTACTGCCTATTACCTATCACATATGTGAGAGGCTTGATGGGAAGTGGGTCACTTAAGCAAACAGAATCTAATTATACCTTGCTGGGTTTTGGCATCTGAAACTGATTGGGTGAAGCTCAAGTGCCCAATTATGTAGTGGAGTACATGGGGGAGAAGGTTGGCCGAGTTAGAGGCTCCCTGCAGGGATGGAAGACTCTCATGGAAATTGAGTCGGGTAATTGGTATGTAGCATTTTATCTGGTAGCTTGTAAAAAGATCTAGAATTAGCTAACCACTGTGAATCAAACAGATTCTGATGTGAATTAGACTGTTCAGTACAAATTATCTAATCATTTCTGAAGGGCTCAATTATCTGGTTTAAATTTGAAATGGTAAATTCATAGCGTTTTAAGGAGTAAAATGCTGGTATATGGACACACTAGGTAATCAAGACAAAGAGGGTGATAATCTGATAATCAGAGCACATCATAATCGCACCTGTATACTTACAACAAGAACCTAATTATCTCTTTATTTAGACATCTGCCAGTGGTACTTAAATCTGATATAACACTGCTTATATTTAGTGGTCTGAGAGATTTAGAAATACTCTGTTCCTGCCATCATTCACATTCCCAGTGGACTCTAGGAATCTGAGTGGTGAAAAGGGAATTTACTAAAGCCACTCATGGTGGATTGTTGGGATGGGACCCTGTGGTATTATAAGTTGTTTTTACATCAGGGCTGCACCAACAGTCCATCTGCTCTTTGGGATTGGCAGGGGAAACTGAGGACAGATATATAACCATTTCAGCTGTGTCATCATACATTCTACAGCAGTCTTTGGTAAGTGATATTGCTCTAGCATGGTGAAATATCATTCAGGATAAAGTCTCATCAGGGTATTAAGTTGTCAGACCAATTACAACTTATTGCCAAAAAACATAAAACAACACACAAAGCACAGATGCCAATAGGTTTTGACATGGTATGGAATTTCATACCCATATAAAAGTGAAAAGGTTTGTTTTATAGCAACATTTAAAAGAAACTAATGCTTCATTGTTGCAATAAACATGACCAATCATCATACTCCAACTCAGTGTTGTAATGCTGATCAGTAAACCCCCCTTGCAATAACATGTATTGATCTCCATCCTGGTCATGTGGCAGTTGAGCATTTTTTTTAGCTATGTACTAGCTCTGTAGATTAGCCTCAAATATATGCTGCCAAGAGCTATCTTCTTTGCCTCGCTGTAGAGATTCCTCTCTATATCTGTTATATGGTGTATCATAAATCTTAATATCTAAACCCACCATTATCCTATCTTCTTTAAGCTCAGTTTCAGATATACATTATAGACAAATATTGCTATGTCTGTTTTTCTTTTAGCATACCTTTATATATATATATATATATGTATAACTTATCCCCAACTTCAGTTGAATCCGGTCAATGGTCTTTCTTTTTAACATCAACACGTTCTACCATAACAGTCAATGATTATGTACAAAATTATTTCACAAGGAATGTAGTAATTTCAGTACGGCTTACAGGGGATAACAATGTGGTCATGTACATACTTAATTATAGAAAGTAATCAGTCCGGTATAAGAGAACTATATATTAGTTTCGGGCACACAGCCAGTAGTTATTAACTTCATCAGTGAGATTAAAGGGTTACAGAACAGGTAAGAGCAAGAGTGTCAATATTGTCATTTACTTAACTGTGTGCTCAATTTTGGATTTAAGTATAGGGTAAAGGCACCCATTTTGGACACTCCTGGCCATACAAAAGGTGACCATATCTAGTCCTCAAACCCACTACCTTTAAACTTTGTGTATTATGATTTCTATTGCATAAATGGAAACATGGTGTTTGACCACTTATATCCTTGAAGAACCTTTGCTAATTCTCTCCTTCATGTATAAATAATCAAGCTATATTTATATATATATATATATATATGTTCGCTTTAAAGCATCAAATTGCACCTACAGTCAGACAGCTCATGCTAGACATGACCCTAAAGTTGGACACTATGTTATCAAGTAGATATAGACAGAGTAAATAACTCTGTGTGATGTATGTCATAAATGCATGGGGCATAAGACTAAAGGATGCCGGATAATTCAATACCCCCTCCAGAATACTCTCAGATATTCAATTTTGCATACTTGTAACAGATTAGCCTGCAGACTCAAATGAACATGACCTCTGTGAGGAAGATTGGAGACTGTTTGAATATAGTTGTTAGGTACTGAGTAAACCAAACATGCAGATCATATATCCATGACAAGCAGAAAGGATATAGTAAATGGGCTCTCTTTGTGACAATATGTTCATTTCAAAGATATCTAACCTTGGTATACATTTGTTCAAGCTGGGGTTCAATAGGTGTCCGACTTTAGGTACAATTTAAAAGTCATATAAGAATAACTCCCATGATGCAATATAAGTGCTGTGTCCAGGTCTGGCAAGTACAATCAGTGGCGAAAATGTGTATATTTCCATTCACATGTATGGTAGTTTGATGAGCATGGTGGTTGAGACATAACTGTTTTACCAATCAAACCAGATTTCCCTTTCACTCACAGTCTTTGATCATCAGAGTATAACAAATACACCCTGTTTTAGCATACTTGTAAAATCATTTTTTTCAAGAGCCTTATATTTTTCATTCTGTATTTGTTTGAGAGAATAATAGCTTAGGTTTCATGTCTACTTCCTATGATAGCTAAAATTCTTAATTGATTATGTAATTCAATCCACAATGTGTCACACTTTGGGTGTCTGTCTGACTCAGGGGGCCCTTACCCTATAAAAACTCCAGCAGTTGGCATGTCATTGACTAATCATCAGATAATAATTACACAATATCAGATTATGATCTATGAAGTGGGTCTGAAGAATCTTCCAATAAATTATGAGCAGGAACACATCTAGCTACTTTAGTTAAAACTCGAGTTCAGTGCATTCAAGAAAAGCCATACTGAAATTCAGGAATATGTGCTCACACATCATTTTGGGTAGGCTTTAGTAGATCTTTAGTAGATGCCCCTCAAATATATATTGCCAAGGAGTTTCTTTTTTGCTTTGATGTAGACAAGATGAATAAAACAATATGTCAAAATCCAGTTTATCCCTTCTACATTCAGATGGGATGGAGATATGCAATAAAGACAATGATCAATCTGCCCCATAAGACCCTTTTTTTATGCTATTCTCACATATATCTTACCCTAACTTCAGTTAAAGCACAATAATCGTAAATTGCTAAGCTACATTCTATGCTATCCTTCAATAACAAGAATAGTAAATGGTATTAAGAAAATTGTTGGTTTAACCATAGTTCAGCAGATTTGTCTGAATTCATAATTATTATATACAGCCATGGGTTTCCACTTTGCTTTGTTGTAGATGAGATCCATCAAACAATTTGTCATTTCTCATCTAAATCCACCTTTTTCCTATGTACTTTCACACCTGATTCAGATATGCTATAAAATCTATGCATCTGCCCCATAAGAACCTTTTTTATCCTTATCTCTGACATGTAACTTACCCCAACTTCAGTTAAAGCACAACAAGGGTATATTACTAAGCTACATATATATATATATATATATATATATATATATATATATATATATATGGAACTATATACACTCGTGTATATTTATATAATTAGCCGCGAACGGTTAGGGGAACTATTTTCCTCCAGGGCGTATCAATATCTATGATGTCATACCATGACGTCATCTACACAACTCCTCCAGTATATAAGAGGTCGCATTTGGAATAACCGTCAGTTGGCAAATTCCCCTTGTACAGGTAACACCACGCCAGGTGTTTACCTGATTTTCAAATTTTAAATTTGATTTGAGTAGGGTTCCGGTGCCTTATTTACCATTGGAATGGGCAGAAAGGCTGCTAAAGGCTCGAAGGCCAATACACCAAATGGAAAATCGGTTAAATCGGTGGAAAAGACGAAGAAATCGGCCAACTCAGGACTTGCGAGTAGCTCGACTCTCTCACTGAATGGTGATACACCTACAGTTCCCCGAACTTCTACAGGTGTTGTGGGGGAGTCGTCTATCAACCAGACGAGGCCAGATGTATTAGAAGACGAGCTGTTGACCATCAAATCACTTCTACAGGAGGTCGTCAATGGAAAGGACGATCGAGATGGAGGAGTCGTCAATACGTCAAGTCGTTCCAGCAGAGCACGTGCGGATGTTTACAAACAGAGAGGCGTGACGTCACGTAGTCAAGGACGCGGACCGGTTGCTAGGGCTACCCGCCAAGCGTCGCCATGCGAAATTTCGTCTGACGGCGAGGACGAGTGGGTGCAAGTCGATCACAAGCGACATAGACGACCATCAAAATCCAGTATTTCTGCTCGTCAATGCAGCCCAAGCACATCCAGGGGGTCGTCAGTGGATTCGACTTATTCTAGGCACCGTCACCATGTAAAATCGGGTGAGTTTGATCATTCCCAATTCATCAAACGTAAAGAGAAGGTTGACACTATTGAGAAACTGATGTCTGTGAACTTGCAGTTTATTTTGAAGTACTACAAATCAGGTGACGATGTTGAGGGGATGCTTAAACATCTCCAGGTTCTAGTTGAAAAATCTGGCACCAAAATATATACGGTTTCAGCCCTGGTAGCCTATGATAAGTCGGTGAGGGATAGGGCTAATGATAGTGGAATAGAGGCTTTTTCAACCATTGAAAATTCAGATATACTACGTCATTTAGCATATGATGGGACCGTTCAGGCCCAGAAAGCTTACAGTGCTAAACCTAAGAATGTAGGCAAACAGAGATCGTCTAATAATCCTTGCTACGCATACAACAGGGCAGAAGGCTGTTCGAAAGAACCATGTAAATATAGACACATTTGCAGCGTGTGTAATGGTACGAGTCATAATAAGTTGGAATGCTCCAAGGCTAGAAGCGAATAGCAAAATGACGGTGATTTAAGTCCTAACTCTGTAGGTTTCTATATCCTGGTGCCAGAAGCAGGGTTAGTAGGTGTGGTAGACTTTAGATTACCCCCACCCAAAGTTTCAGATGAGGGTGTTGTAAATATTAATTCTGAAGCGGATAAAAATATTTTTGTCCCCCCGAGTGACCGTAGGTCTAGTCAATCTGACTTGGTTAATGAGATTAATATTAATGGTAATATTAACTCGAGAATTGTAAATGTTACACATAGTCATCCGGTACAGGATGAAGTTGAACCATTATTTACTGTTGTTGTAAAAAATTTACCTAGCATCAGAGTATATGACAGTTGTATAAATGGTGTGTGTGAGTGTGTACATTATATTCATGGTGAAAAAGCCCAAATTTTGCCTTGCAGAGTAGCTTCATTTTTGACTCAGGAAGGTATCATTAGTATTAATGATGTAGAAGCAAATTTTCTATGGCAGGGTTTTGTTGAGGGTTTTAGAATTGTTGACCCCACTTGTATTACGTCTTATGACTGTAGAAACTACAAATCTATTTTAGAAGGAAAATTTTATAATGAAATGTGTGGTATTTTATTAGAAGAAATTTCTGCTGGTCTTGTCTCAAAGACAAAGGTTAAGCCCCGTTGTATACATTCTTTAGGGGGTGTCGAGAAGTCAAATGGTAAATTGAGACCCATAACAGACTGCAGTATGCCTGAAAAAATGTCTATTAATAATTTCATGGATACCACTAGTTATACATTTTCTTATAATAATATTAGCACTGTTACTGCTCAGCTAGATAGGAACGACTTCATGAGCGTTGTCGATTTAAAATCTGCCTATAGATCTATAAATGTTTATGGTCCCCATACCACCTTACAGGGTTTCCGTTGGGATTTTGGTCAAGGTGAGGGTTACTATGTTAGTAATAGATTAACCTTCGGTCTTAAATGTGCTCCATATATCTTCAATAAAATATCTGATTTTATTGCTGATGTGGCTAGAATGTACGGCGTCAAAAAATTGGTAAATTATTTAGACGACTTCATTATTATGGCAGATTCTTATGCTGAATGTCTTAGGCAGAGAAATTTATTGATGGAATGTATGACTTACATGGGTTTTGTAGTATCCAAAGAGAAAGTGACCGACCCATCTCAAGTTTGTAAATTCTTAGGCATTAACATAGATTCGGTTAAATTAGAACTGTCTTTGCCTATTGAAAAGGTTGATAAAATGAAGAGTCTCTTATTAGATAACGTTAATAAGAAATTTATTTCTAGGAAGAACCTAGAGAGGATCGGTGGTTTAATGTCTTTCTGCTCCCAAGTTGTTAAGGGAGGGAGAACGTTTAGTCGCAGGATTTTTGATCTTTGTGCCAGAGCAAGGCCTAGAGGTATTATAAAAATTTCTGAGTGTACAAGAAATGATATGGAATGGTGGTTAAAATTCTGCAATACTTTTAATTGTAAAAGTTTAATCTTAAATGATATGGTCGATACACCTATGTACTCAGATTCATCCATAAGAGGCTTCGGGGCTTGGATGGGCTGTGATTTTCTTTATGGTGACTGGACGTCTTACGATAAATTCAATCTAGGTACTGGTCATTTTACTCAACCACCAATACTGGATAATTTGAAAAATCACCATAGAAACATTAATGTATACGAGTTATATCCTCTTCTTATGGGTCTTAGACGTTGGATTTCTGGCTGTAAAAATAAAAGAATACACTGCATTACCGACAATATGCAGGTTCTAGCCATGATAAATACCGGTAGGTCAAAAAATAAACTCTGTATGGAGTGGCTAAGGGAAATATTTTGGCTGTGTTTCCTGAACAATGTTGAAATTTATGCCACTTATATTAAATCCGAGGATAACATTCTAGCTGATCAATTGTCTAGATTGCCATACAGGGGTGTACCTGATAAATGTAAAACTATTTTACGTAGTAATAACATGTGTTGCTTTAATTCCAGAGTGGGAAAGGTTACAAAGCAGAAAAAGGTCACTTTTGAGGAAGTGTGTATCAGAGAATACGAGGAGAGCAAGGAAACAACAGCTCAGAAGGTATAAAAAATTTTGTAAAAAATTTAATTTACAATCTTTTCCTTGTTCTCCATCTCAAGGTTCAATATATGCTGTATATTTGTCTGATTTTATGAAGCCTTCGTCTGTAAAGAATTACATGTCTGCAGTTTGGTACTTTCAAAAACTTAAAGGTTATGTAGACTATAGTAGTAATTTTATTATCAAAAAAGTCTTAGATGGTATAGAGAGAGATTTTTCTTGTGCAGTCAGGAAAATTCATCCACTTAATCCAAAAGATATGTTGAGGATCAGGTCCAATCTAGACCTATCCAACATGGCGGACATGAAATTCTGGTTAGCTATATTATTGTGTTATAGAGGTGTACTCAGGGTTGGACATGTGGTGGCTTCTCCTCATACTTTAAGGGTAGGAGATGTAAAGATTTTTAAAAATTTTGCCACCATTCGTGTTAAATCTTCTAAAACTGACCAGCTGGGTAAGAATTCTTTTCATATATATTTGTATAGGAACGATACCTCACTGTTTTGTCCATGTAAAGACTTAGAAAGATTGTGCGCAGGTAGGGGTGTGGGAGATATTTTGTTCAAAATTCATGGTGTACCCCTACAATATCAATTTGTTAATTCAAAGTTGAAGTCTTTATCCTTACGAGCTGGTATCAAAGGTTGCATTTCCACTCATTCCCTTAGGCACGGTGGTGCTACAATGTTAAAGGATGCGGGTCTTAGTATAGAGTCTATTAAAAAGAAGGTTAATTGGAAATCTAATTCTGTTTTCACTTATTTACATAATTATAAGAATGAACTTTTGGAATTAGATAGACTTTGCCAATCTCAATTGCATTGCTGATTGGTATTGTTTCACATGTGTTTGGCGTGTTCAGGTGTTTGGCATTTATGGTGCTGATAGCCCCAAGGTCAGCAACCCACCAAACTCATGTGTCTGTGATATGATCATTTATTATATTACCTATCGTATATTATTACCACTGTATATATCAACATTATTATATTATCGTTGTTACCGGTATTATTACTCCCCTGGTAGCGAGATAACTTATGGAACTATATACACTCGTGTATATTTATATAATTAGCCGCGAACGGTTAGGGGAACTATTTTCCTCCAGGGCGTATCAATATCTATGATGTCATACCATGACGTCATCTACACAACTCCTCCAGTATATAAGAGGTCGCATTTGGAATAACCGTCAGTTGGCAAATTCCCCTTGTACAGGTAACACCACGCCAGGTGTTTACCTGATTTTCAAATTTTAAATTTTACTATTGTTATTCATTGTATTCATTATGCTGACTTATGTCTTTTTGTCAATTAATATATCTATTGTTATTTATTAATAAAGGCATGTATGGTGCTGATAGCCCCAAGGTCAGCAACCCACCAAACTCATGTGTCTGTGATATGATCATTTATTATATTACCTATCGTATATTATTACCACTGTATATATCAACATTATTATATTATCGTTGTTACCGGTATTATTACTCCCCTGGTAGCGAGATAACTTATATATATATATATATATATATATATATATATATATATATGCTTTTCTTCATTAACAAAAAATCCTAAAAAAATGCCAGTATTGTCTTTCTGAATGTATCAGGGTCTACCACTATTTCTGGTAGAGAACTAGCACCAGGAATCAATGTACCATACAGTCCAAATAGGTTGATTTCATATGGTATATATCCGTATGTCAGCTCCTATGCAAGTTCAATTATTTTTCATCAACATCTATTTTCGCTAGGAGTGTTTGTCATAGAGCAAAATATATCAAAACATGTCCGTTGTTCCATTTTGGTCCTACTGCCAAGTTTGATTGCACTGCTTCCAACTCAAAGTTTGGAATTCCATGTATGATTATCTTCTAAGAGCAGGGACATACCAGCCAACGTAACGAGGGCCAATGTACACTATAAATGGCTGCACCAATAGAAACAGAGCATATCCCCCCCTTGGGCTGGGGGGGGGTCTGGAACCAAACCTAGGACTATCTTAAAGATTTTTTTTGTGGATAGTGTATAGGTGTTGGGGTACCTCCTCACGAGATATTATTAGTTAAATATGAAAACGGTTGCCATGGCAACGCCCCAAAGGTACATACCCTGGAAACAGTGTCTTGGCGAGTGATAATTGGGGGTAAATACCCCTAAGGCCTCCTATATGTGCTTTTATATATTAATAATGGTCTTTTATGTTATTATCCTTGTACAACTGGGTCTAAATGTTGGGTTTAGAGAGTTGTGATAAGATATTCTGTGATTTTTCTTTGGCAATGGGGCATTTCCCTCCAGTGCTGACACTTGGATTTTAGGTAAAATTGAGGGAAGAAAATGTTCATTATCTGTCATTCTTCATAAAAGGGAGAGAGAGATAGATAGGAACTATCAATCATATGGAGGAGAATGCCCAATACATCTACTTTCAGATGGTATATACCTTTAATGGGGGAAAAATCTTTGTATACCTAAGAAATTTCAATTGAACATGGCATGATTCTCAAAAATCACTCGCCAAGACACTCTCTCGCCAAGACAAAAATCTCCTTACAAGCTCTGCTGTTGCAGAGGATGGGCAATAAGTAACTATTTTACACATTGTTTACTTAGGTATGTGATAGGGGAAAATTACTAACATATGTAGAATAGATAAAAATATACAAACTGTATACAGCAGGATCAAAATCATTCATTTCCTTGGTAAGACAGAAATGGGAATGGAATCGTGATAATCATTTATCAAAACTACATGGATTTTATGACAATAAGGACACCTCTGCCATTAATAAAAACATGATTCTCATAATCTTCAGGTCAAAATGATCCAGATCTGAGACTTTTGTGATGATATGATAATTATTTATTCAAAAAATCAAGCCCTAAACTTGGCATATTACTCAAAAATCACTCGCCAAGACACTATCTCGCCCAGACAAAAATCTCCTTCCAAGCTCTGCTGTTGCAGAGGATGGGGAATAAGTAACTATTTTACACATTGTTTACTTAGGTGTGTGATAGGGGAACATTACTGACATATTTAGAATAGTTAAGTATACCAACTGTATACAGCGGGGTCAAAATCATTTATTTCCTTGGTAAGACAGAAATCGCAATGGAATCGTGATAATCATTTATCAAAAGTATGTGGATTTTATGACAATAAGGACACCTCTGCCATTAATATAAACTTGATTTCCATAATCTACAGGTCAAAATGGTCCAGATCTGAGACCTTTGTGATGATATGATAATTATTTATTTAAAAAATCAAGCCCTAAACTTGGCATATTACTCAAAAATCACTCGCCAAGACACTATCTCGTCCAGACAAAAATCTCCTTCCAAGCTCTGCTGTTGCAGAGGATAGGCAATAAATAATCATTTTACACATTGGTCACTTAGGTATGTGATAGGGGAAAATTACTGACATGTTTAGAAGAGTTAAATATTCAAATCCTGAACAGGAGGAGGAAAAATTATTTTATTCTGTCTTCCCGAAATTGTCTTCCCTAGAATGGCTTGTCTTGCTGAGATGAGGTATGAGCCTTTCATTTCCATGTTTATTAATGGAGCCCTCCCATTTTTTTACACATGTTAGATATAAACTTGCTCTATTTTTTAAAGGCATTTTTGAACCCATGGATCTCTCTGATTTTTTAGGGGAGGGGGTATAAGGCATAATCACTCGCCAAGACACACACCTTCACCAAACTTCAAATGCTCCCATACTATACAAGAAGTCAGGCCAGTTGGGGGATGTTTGGCTCTAATACAATGTCCAACCACCAAATGTATGTAACTTAAATGGAAACTCACATATTTGGTACAATTTCCTGAAAATATTTTTTTTTATATATTTTGGGGGATTATTTTGCTCATTTAGGGTCAATTTTGGCCTATTTTGAGGCCCTGGAGACTAAAATATCAATTTCCCACCCCAAAAACCTATATGTAACATCAAGAACTCATCGAGCCCGATGATATTAGCAAAAAAAATCCAAGAAAAAATCAAAAATCTAAGTACAGGGGCCAACGGAAGTGCCAAAAATAGGATATGCTCTGTTTCTATGGTTAAAAGGTGCAATTTGCTTCAATTAGAGGCCACATCAAAGAGAATCTATCTCTCAATGAGTTCAATAAAAATGCCTTTTTCATTTGGCTTTTAACTACCCACATTAACATCATTCACATTTTAAGGAATCTCATAATGCTTGAATTGGCATTTAACTGTTCAAAACACCTGGAAATTAGGAGAGCAACGCTACAGTTAATATCATACTCTGACTATGGACTATGCATTGTCATTAATGTAGGTGAACATATCTGTGGATCAAAGGTATGCCCGCGCACCCCCTCACGGGCATACCTTTTACTGTGTTAATATGTCTCCGCTTCTTAATGTTGGATGAATATCTGTCCCTTAGTACAGGTTAAATGTGGGGGGGGACATATATCTACCTCATTGGTCAGGTCCATTTTCTGCTAATTCGACAAACTTCCATGTAGCAAATGTATGGAACAAAATCAGCAGGATTGGAAGAAAATGAACCAAACATAAAAACATCCCCAGACCTTGCGATGTCCACTGCAGAAACTAGCTAATTACAAAGCTTGGTCAATTCAATGCACATCAATGATCTAGCAATCGTAATCTCTGGAAAAACATCCACTTTTTATGGCCAGTACGAGGGGCTAACATCCTTAGGGGTTCATCACACTAGCTAACATTATGATCATGCCCAACACCTATTGCAGGTGTCTTTAAATTATGCAAAGGAGAACCAGGATTGCAAGCAGGATCATTCCCTGCTGTGCACAGAATGTGACAATGACAGGGTTGTGCAGTCAGGGTGTCATGTCAGGTGAAAGCCACCACACACTGGGGATTACCCCAACATGCACCTACTACTTTTAGCTGCAAATTGCAACAGTCTTGTAGAAGCCTGACCCCCTCAGGGTGTTGCTCAGCCTAGGAAGGCCATTACCACTGTTCAGGGGCCTTTCTGCAGAACTGATTTAGGAGACTTAATGAACAAATTTCCCTTTTTATGACATAAGATACATATTGCATTGTGACCGACCCAACTCTAGCCAACTATTATATGGGCGAAGTCAATTATTCAACCAATAAATGAGGGAGCATTAGGCCAAGCCATTTAGACTGCAGTTGCCATCTCACTTCTCTCTGTCTATGTTTCTGTCTTCCAGTAACTCAGAACAATGTCTCCCATCTACTATCACAGATATTCTTATTTCTACTAAAGTAATGGTTCACTTTCTCTCTGATCACAAAATCCATCACATCATGTATCATTTCTTATCTTAATCCTTTACTATCCTATCTATCTTTAGACCTGTCTTAACTGTGCCGTGTGGTAATAGTAACTATGCCTATTTCTTTATCCAACAAGACCCATTTATTCTCATCTACCTCTAGCTAAAATATGTTGGATATGATGTCAGTGATGAATATAGCGATGTGTAATCTGATATTTCTTCTATAGGCACAACTCAGTAAGTTGACATATAGGATAATGTAAGTTAATTGGCTTATCCAAGTTTTGCATAATAGATGGACACTAATTGAAATACTGCTTAAAGAACCGGCCACTTGAGACCGATCAAGGCATCCCAATAACCATCCTCAGGCTGCATAAGGCTATTGCTGTATTTGTACATTGATGCAGCCAAAGCAAGTTACTCACCAGGCACACATTTAGGTCTCCTAATATTAAATTTAACAGGCATCTGACAACGAAAACTATGCATTCAACAAAGTATTGATCTAGAAGTAACCATACATTCAATGGGAAGTGACTAGCTTTAGTAACTAAGTAATGTATAAGCTAACAGGCACCGAATTGCTTGTATCGTAGGATAATGCAACAAGTGGCTGTAGGCCACGAGTTACGATATCCTACTATACAAGCAATGAGGTGCCTGTTAGTTCATACCTTACTAAGTTTATTACACGATTAATCAATAAAAATCAATAGATAATCAATAGAATATCAATAAAAACAAGTTGAAAACAAAAATCCTTCCCCGGGACTCGAAGCCTGCCATATTGTGTGTACACATACAGAAGATGCGCCCGGACAGGAACTGTAGAAGCTGAGTGCAATGTGCTATACATTAGACCACCGGGTCTCACACCTTGGCGCCTGGCTTGGCTTGGTTTGAATGCGTCCAGCAGTCATCTATAATTATAATGCTATTCTAACCTTGCACATGTGAGTGTTGTTATGGGGGGACACAGCCATATCAATGACTTATACAGACCTGGTTCTAACAAAGCTTTTCTCATCAGTCCCTATGGCGCACTGCATAGGGAGTTGGATTTGGGATCAGGAGACTGCAGCTTTGACTCCTACCTTTGGCAATGAAATTCTCGTAGGGAAGCAAGGTTTTATATGCAAAACTAGACATTTAACCGTGCTGATATCCACCCCAAACCATGCTGATATCCACCACAAACTGTGCTGATATCCACCTTGCATATGTTCACATTACAGTGCAAATTATGCAGGAATAACATCATGGGATATCCAGAAAAAAAACACCCAAAATCACAGAAGTTGTGTAATAATAAGTAGTATCTGATCATAACCCAGTAGACTTTGCCAACTACAGTTTACTGTAGATGCCCAAAGGCCCAATTATAGGGAGGAATGATGAGATTTGTCTGGGTGAGAAGGTTGGCAGGCTATAGGGGTCTTTGAAATGGACATTTCAGGTAATTGGCATGAAGGACTCTCGGTGGACAGTTTCATGTGAATCAGGTATTTGACATGCTTGTAAAAGCATAGTTTCCTTTGCTATCATTGTTTGTATTATGATATTTATTGTCAAAGGTAGATTGGGATCCTGAAGGAACTGGAGACATGATATGAACCATGTTTTTCAACTGAATTACTAATATTAAACAGTTTAAGGTTAAAGGCAAACAAAACAGGATCATGATATGATAATCAGCTAATCATACATTTCTAAAGCAGTATTGGATATCATTTTCATTGGTTACCCATTCCTGCTTTGGGGGTAAGGGGTGGTCATTGATGTCGGCCAGGTGGCTACACTCTCTCACACCACTACACCTGGTGGAACATTTTCTTACCACCCCATTTCGCCTCACACTGCCGACCCTCTGCCTCATTCCTCCTCACTACTTCCTCACGTCAACATCTAATTCAAATAGTCAGTGCACAGTAACCTTGGCAATTACCTCAAGTCATGGTATTTTACACAAACTTTTATCATGCTACAATCACCTGTTAGTGCGCTCTCACAGGAGGTGCGTGGGGAGGTCTGAGTACATATTTCATATTTTCATCATGCCAGCCAATACACGTGGCAGGGCGCATGCCGATGGTGGCTATAAACAATCAGCCGTGTCAGTGAGTGCCGGCAGCATCACTATGATGATACAGTCTTCCCATACTTGAAGGCTCATCTCATAATTCTTCAAATGCCGCTACATTGCCAAATATATCATACTATGGCAAGGAGTTCACTACCAGTGATCGGCAGGTCACGTTTCACACTGTGGACCGTACCAGTGCAGACCAGTTCCCTCCTAACTGGCCCCCAGTGTCTCAGAAAGGGGTAGTTAATTCTTATGTCTGCCAGCCAGCTTCTGCAAAAACTAGCCGTCGGCATCGCCTGGAGTGCATGCAGTATGACGCCACGCCCACTTACCCACACGGACATCAACACTGCGTCTCTGGCGGACCCTGTTGGCGACGCACGTGTTCTGCCACGTGTTGCTTTGTTTACAAACATTCCGCGCCCCACTGACATCATGGCTTCAGAGAGTGTAACATTGACAGTATTGTGCATTCAGGTGAGTGTGACCCTCACACAGTACATTAGGTGGACATGTACCTCATTCCCCTGCCTGCATACGTTAGCAGTATCGCAGACGGGAGAACAATTCCAATAGGATGGTCTAGGGAGGTCAAGCATCTCAAAGATGGGATAGACATTTTACGTTCACAATCGATTATGTGCATTTGAAGACCCCATAGACCGTAAGGAGACACTGATTCTAGTAGCCCCGTCCGTGCCATCTGGAAAAAAGGTTTGATTGGAAAAGGGTAGCTCTGACAAGCAATATCTAATTATACCTTGGTAAGTTTTGGCATCTAGAGTTGATTCAGTAAACTCAAGTGCCCAATTACCATATTAATGCATGTGCAGGGTGTAAAATCGCCAGACCCTTGCTCTGATGGGACTGAGTGATAATACAATAGATATAAGTGTCTCCACTGTAAAGGTCTTCTGATAAATATAACTGTTACTCAGGCCTCCTCCTGATTATTGATGTCTCTCACGATAACTATATTTCTATAGCAACACTACCTAGGAATTCCCCAACAAACAAGTCACAAGTCAAACTTTGCTTTAGAAATAGCCTCCAGCTTCAGGTTCCCAAGGATCTCCCGTCCTTCTCTCGTCACAGCCCTGAAGCTTCTGTCTATCTGGCCTGTTGGCCTTTATTTTATGTAAGACTCAGCCCTCACACAGGGGAACCCCCTTTAGATCTGGTCACGTCTCCATCACAGATGGCGAGTGGAACACATTGAGCAACGTCATCCCCGACAGGTGAAGGAACCACAAACTTCCGACACTAGGGAATGACCATTTGGTAATAGAAAGGTAACAATCATTTCAGGATAATACATTTATACATTAATGCAATAGTACAATAGGTATAGCAATATAAATATATACAGTTCCACTATCTCAACTCTCTTCACATCATAAACAACTCTCATAATACAATTATTATTAATATACATCCTAGCACACTTTGATACATTAGTGAGACTCCCCCTTGATGTATACAAATAGTCACTTTGGACCAATCGGATGTAAGCACTACCGGTCACAATCTCTTCCCACCCCCAATCTGTAGGAGGTGGGGGGTGTGCTGTGGTGGCACCCACTCACACCTATCCCTCACTCCCCATCTGTCCTTCCGTCCCCAAAACCTCAATGTGGTAGGCGAGACCAGAATATACCAGCATCCACTGCACAACTTGGGTTGTCCTCTGTAGTGACCATTATGTACTGATATGGGGAGTAACAAGGACTCTCATAGATACCCTCACTAGCTACTGGTAAGAACCTCTAGATGGATGCCAACACAGTATCTACTAATATACAAATATTCCTGAAGTTATATATATATAACAATAATAGTTGGAGTCCCACATTATCTGATTATATATACTGGCATCTCTTAATCATTCTGCTTTCCCCCTTTTTCTGACATAGAAGGACCTTCCTCCCCCTCTGGAAGTCTCCACACCTGCCTCTGTGGGTTGGTATGAGTTGGGGTGATCACAGCTCATAAACCATCTTCCCACCCGACTTCTGTCCATGGGTGGTCCCCATGGGGGCAGAGATTCAATTAAGGCCCTTGTGGGTTGAGGTCGGCCAGCCATGACGTGAACCCTCTCTGTGCCTAATTCAGGTACATGTATACTCTCCTCCCAATACTCGATATAGAATCCTCTAATATTACTAAAAATGATAGTCCATTATGGGATTATGATAATAATAACTGCCTACAAAGCCACTAAAGTTGGAGGGGGGGATGCTCCTAACTTTACAAGGGGGCAGAGCCTTGACAGCAGTAGAAAGTTTTTAAGGGGTGCCACCACTGTAGGAAAGAATGGCTGTCAAGGTAATTGAATCAGTTAATTAGTATGAATCATTTTGGCAAAAGGTGTTCAACAGACATTTTCACTGTGAACAAATGATGCTTCTTGAAAATAGGATATGGCTACTAATGCTAATACATCCAAATGGGATTTGACCATGATAATAGGAAATTAAAAGTACCTCCTCACCCCACATGTGCATGTACACATCTACTTATTTCTTTATCTAGGCCTCTGCCTGTGCTTGCTACCTCTGCTTGCATACAAGTTGTCGGCGGGACTAAGAGTCTGGCTTTCAATATGTCTCACCTGATTCACATATACAATCTTGGTAAACAAAATATAAATGGAGCATTTGCTAGACCCACTCACAATAGTTTGGTGGGATGTGACCCAGTGGTATTTCCATTTCCCATCAGATTGGGTCTACATCTGAATCTGAACTATTTGATAAAGTGCTCTAAAATACATTACATCTGAGCTCTTGCCGGAGTCCATGTTAAATATTTGTATTTGTAGCTCTAAAACCACAATATTTGTGTTCAGGAGAGCATGATATCAGGTTCTACATTTTATTGAGTAATTAGACCAAATGAATATACCAGCACAAGAAGACACAAGTATCACTATTTCCGCTCGCTGTGTGATTATAATGAGCTATGGTCTATTATAATCTCAGTCCTTCGAAGCCTTTACTCTGTGTTACAGGTTTACAGTGACCATTTCCTAGTTCACACCCTCAGTACATTCAGAATCATAACAAATAACCCACTTTTTTAAAACTCAAAGCTACTCTGGGCCCCCATGCTCTCATTTGAAGCGTTATATTGATATTTCATGCCAGGGGTCCTTCTATGATATACCATTTTATTATTCCATAAATTCTAACATATTTTGTATTAATCAAAGAATATCTACGAAATTAATACAGAGGTTGGTTCTAAGAGCTATAAGAGCGCTCAAACTTTGTATAAGAGCGTTCATGCCCCACTGCACACCAGCCAGAGTCAGTTAGACAGAGTTTGTGACATCAAAGGCTCCGACCTAATGGTTCACTGCACAATATAATAAAAATGAGGGTCTCAGTGTGCGACCTCATGGTTCAGTGCACAAACTAATAAGTTGTAAGTGAATGCAACCGGCCGTCACGGGTGCCTGAGCACCGCTGACGCCGTCATGAGTGTCTGAGCACTCTAATAACTGAACAATGGGTTACATAAGCACGACGCCATAACCGTCCGGGCGCTCTAGCGTCGCTCCTGAGCAAGCCAGGTCAAAAATCAAGGCAGTTATGGAAAGCCCATAACTAGACGGTCAAAATGAGCCCAAGATCAAGGCGTAACATTTATTATTAAGGAAGTTACGCCAGGGAGACTGAATCGACCTCCGAGTGCACTACAGACGAACCAACGCAAGTTACGCGCCTATCAAGCAGGCAGTTTAAACTTGGCATATTCAACTCCGCGCATGCGCAAAATGGCGGTCGTAACTGCGTAAACTTTTGAGATATGGGGGTTTGAAGTTACAGAACCGACCAAGACAATGGGGGACACAGCGGCGTCCATGGGGGTTCTTTGTGCACCCAGTGACACATGAAAGACTCCCCTCAAACAATTGCAGAGTTAGGCAGATGCTACTGGCCCCAGTCAGTCTGGAGGTGCTTTTCCAAGATTTGCTACAAATAGCCTGGCTGCACCTCCTAGACAATCAGAACACCAAGAACCACTCTAGAGGTAACATCTCCAGTCATCTCCTGCT
The DNA here is from genome assembly GCA_949317995.1 of Acholoe squamosa. Taxonomy (NCBI): domain Eukaryota; kingdom Metazoa; phylum Annelida; class Polychaeta; order Phyllodocida; family Polynoidae; genus Acholoe; species Acholoe squamosa. The sequence goes on along the minus strand of OX439046.1, from coordinate 67,285,484 downwards.
ACCTGCTATACCACTGCACTATGGTGAAACTATGCTAGACAGGCATTGGTTTCTATCATTAGTGGCCAGGGGGTATCTTCCTCAAGACATCCACCAGAGGGTAAAGGTATTCATTACTACATTATTCCTCTAAGCAGCAGGTCAGGAGCTAGGTGTGGGAACCCATCTAGAACTATGCTGGACATTGTATTATTATTACCTCACAGGTGGAGTGGAACAGAACATTATACTCTATGAACAATTGTATATTTACTGTATGTGGAAATTACCTGCATATTAACAACTGTGTGATTGATATTTCTTACATGTTGCCTAAAGCTGAATAAACCAGTGATAACTGGAAATAACACTATTTATAAGAGCTTGTTGGATTTACACTATATACCACTAGTCATATGATATTTCTCATATGACAACTTGATCATGCACAATTACTAGTATGACACTTCAGTCAAACTCAAAGTATAGATTTGAGCATGGGTGAGATGCTAAAAAGGATTGTATGACCTGTTTAGTAAGCTGGAAAATTAACACAGGAGCAAATCTTTACCATCTAAACCTTAGATCTTTGTCAATTTAATTGCTGATCATTTCTCTTCATAGAGTTATATCGTTTAAGGCTGGTAGGCAAACTGGTATAGTGTAGGGGGTGATTTCTAGAATATATTAATCTAACAGAGAAATGCCTTAATGAATCTGCTTCAATTACCAACTGCCAACTCTATTGCACATAAGATGAAGTGTGATAGGTTAGAGGCATGACAAGTTCAATCTGTGAGGATGATGGGTGGTCTAAATTTGTCCAATAATTATCAAGTTAGGTAATTGTTATTACTTTTGTTTTGGAAGGGTCGGAACAGGCAATTATTTAATTCCGTGACCTTCTTTTCACAGGAGTAAATCTGAAAGTATGACTATTTACCCTGTGGGCACGAATTCTGACATATACAGGCTTGTACAGTGAGGGTATCATGACAGGTGAATGCCACCACACACTGGGGATTATGTTGACATTTTATCTAGTACTACTAGCTTCATGCTCTGGTAGTATTGTAGAGGGACGGATCAGTTTCCTCAGTATGTTGCCATACCTAGAAAAGTCATTTATACTTTTCTGCATTACTGGTGTTGGAGACCTATCTCTATGAACAAATCTCCCTTCCTCGAACACAGAATATATGTCCATTTGATTGGGGGATGATCTTATTTACTTGGGGACAATAAGTCATAGAACCTAGCACCTTAAGCAACATTTATAAGCCCCTGTAATATAAGTTCATAATTACCACGCTTTTCAATGCACCTGTTTACTCTCCTCTCCTCTTCTTCTTTCTATTGAATTAATGATCTGCTTGCTCCGATCGCAATGGCCATGAAATGGTGTATTATAATCTTTTATCTAAACCCACAGCTATCCACACTACCTTCAAAATTGTCTTAACTGAACTGTAGGTTTAATAGTGGCTATGTATATTTCTTTATCCAGTAAGACCTCTTTATTCCCATCTCACTCAAGTGAAAATAAGGAGCCTACTAAAACATTTAGCTGTAGGATATGAAATGGCAAGTAGCATGACAAGTACCTGCCTCTTGAGACCAATCAATGCATGTGAGAATCTGTCGTCTATACCTACCAGGCTTTTGTTGGACTGACACGTAAATATAGCAAAAACAAGTTGCTCGCCGAGGCCACATTAAGTAATTATGAAGAAAAATCTAATCACAGTATTGATAAAGAATTCATCATACATTTCGATGGGAAGTAGCTAGCTAGCTTAAGTAAGTAGGATCTAGTCATACCTCAGTAGGCTTTCACAACTACAGTTGATTGTGGAAGCCCAAGGGCCAAATTATATATACCCATGTAGCAAGCCCGCTTAGGGCCAATTCAGTTTTAGCTCAGATAAGCTGGTTCAAAGCGGGCAAAATACTATTCATGGTTTTTGGTTGGGCAAATGGTGGGTTGCCCTAATAGGGCAAACTGAACTAAGACTGTTGGGCTCCTGACAGTTTTTGTCCTCAGCAAGTTGTATGGGCCACATCAGGCTAATTGATTTGGGCAAACACTTTGGGCACAGATTGGTTTCAATGTGGGTACCCTGAATCAGTCATAGATCAGTTCCAAATATAATTCCCCAGACAGGGCTGAGGATGGGTTTGCACAAGGCATACTGAGCTAGGAGTTCTGAACTTTGACACTAGATGACCCCACTATGTCTGATGTACAGCCAAGTCAGTATTGATTTTCTTTAGTATGATATAACAGAAATAGGCTAATAAATCATATAAATCATAACAGTACACAAATTTTGTCAGAGTGTGGATCTACTTGCAAAATACATTTTAATTGTGCAAAGTTAGATGATGTCAGCAGTTTTTTTATGTGACTACACCATTCCTGTGGTAATCATTTTATATTGAAGTATGCTACCCATTGGGAGGCACTATAAACTTAAAGGCTAGCATGTTACTGGACTAGGTCTGGTTGACATGCCTTGGCCAACTAGGTTCAAATTGATGATCCTACTGTGTTATGATGATGGGGAGAGTAATACACATAGTATGTTTAGTCTCCTTTCAACTGTGAAGGCCAAGGGGAGGGGCTAGCACCTGGAGGCTAGCAGCACATTTTCAGGGTTCAAAATTTTAGAAAATGAGGATAAAAATAGATTTCTATAATATCTATCCCAGATGGCGCCACCTGATCAAAGTGGTCAGCCCTCTTTCAGCCACACCAAAAACCCATGTTGAACCCAAAGACTGATCTGTGCCCATATTGGTTAGCCCAGTGTAGCCCACACAACTCACTGAGGACAGAAGCTGTCAGCAGCCCATCGGTTAGCCCATTGCGGCCCACATCAGAAGCCACACCAAATATAGTGTGGGCCACAGTAGGGCCACACCACCTTTGCTACATGGGTAGGCAAGAATGATGTGATTGGGCTTGGGTAGAGGGTCCGCAGTTGTCTCCTTTTTTTTTGAGGGGATGGGGGTGAATGGACCTTTAAGGTAATTGGCATGTAGGCCTGTCAGTAGAGTACTCTAATGGGAATCAGGTATTTGGCATCCTCGCTAAAGCATGATTTCCTGTACTATCATTATTGTATCAGATGTGATGTTAAAGGTAGATTGGTGTCCTGAACAAAACAGGATCAGAAAATGGAAATTAACTAACGGTAGAAATTGCTGTTTGTCTAGTTCTTTTTTGCTCTTGTTTGTTATAACTGGGCTAGGTTTTGGCGGGTGGTCAATAATAGTCAGCCCCCTTGCTTTCATGTTTGCATGTGCACAGCTTCAGCAATGAAACAGGCATTCAGTTGATGCTTTTTTCATATCCACCACAATGCTTTGAATAGTAATTGATCATGATGTAGGCTCAGTTTTGTTCTCTACATCTCACACGTTTCAACTGATTGCGAGGGGTCTGATAGAAAGTTATTTACTTCATTGTAGTGCCATCCGGGCAGAAATTAAAAATTCAATTTATTTAAAAAAGAAAAAGACTATGATTGTCTTTTTTATTATTTAAACTTCACAAAATGTTATGTATTGCAGTGAACTAAAAGCTTGGATTTGGTCATTCCAAGTGACATGTCCAGAGATAATAAGGGGGAAAAATAAAATTAAATTGATGATTTAAACAAACAGGTCCACACTAAGTCTGTAATTCTCTGAGTTCTGTCAAATACTGAGTGACACATTGAAAAGCTACCATCTCTAAAAACCTCACTCCATGAATCAGACATGCATAATGCTGACACTGGATCTGACATTTCAATAGCTGAATTCAAGTCCCACAGACATATTAAAATCCTTTGACAGAAAGTTCCTCCAGGCAGTGACAACCATTTAGAATTATCTTGATATCTCCTGTCACATTCATTTCATTTTTTTTTATTTGACTTGCAGACACAAACTGAAACCTTGCAAAAAACGATTCTGAGAGAATAACCTCTAGTGTCCATTCATTTTAGCAGCATACATATCCAGCTAAGTGATAAGTTTCAAGCCGTTTCAATTACTTTGATTATGATTTACAATCAGAGGATGGCATTGTTAGAATACATGACTATTTTCTCCTATACATAATTATGTTCAAAAAAGATATGAAGTTGTTGACAACAATTTTCGGTGAGTTGGGGGTCAACTGTATGGTAATTGAGAGAACCTTGAGGACATTTCGAAATAATGACTTTTTCCCTCCAGACCTGCATAGGCGCCCTACTAAATCTCCCTAAAATATGATAATCATTTCCAACAACAAGAAGATATGGTCAATGGGCACCACTTGTCTGATTTGGCTGTTTTGAGTTGTGTGCTCTATAACTTGTTCAAAATGTATCATATATGTATCATCAACACTTATTCTGATAGTACGGGCTTAGAGCTACATGGGGAACCCTGGTTTTACATATATCTGAGGCATATTTTGGGAGTGAGGGGCCTTGAACTACTTCAAAACACATTTTTTTGCCAATAAAATGTAAAATGCATATAAGAAGAGTAATAAAAATGAAATGAAAGGTAGGAGGGCAGATATACAGTCAGCCCTTGCTTCCTCGACCCTTCGATTCCCCAGATCCCTCATTACCTCAGACACAGGATTTGCAACTCCCTCTATATATTCTATTATATTTGGACTTGAATCCTCGGAGAATTTGCTTCTTCAGACAATTTTCCTTGCATTTTGAAAATCTGAGGAAGCAAGGGCCTGCTGTGAAACCTCTAACTTGTTTGTGAATTGATGGTCTGTTGGACTTAGACATTGGCTGTCAATGCTTCAGCACTCATTTACATTCCCAATAAACCTGGGGAAACCAAGTGACAACAGAGCAGTTTGCCAGATCCGCTTATATTGGATTGGTAGAATGGGATAAAATTGTACGCTTATTTGCCATCAAATTAAGTCTGCACCCACTGGGTGTATCATTAAGGGTCGTAAAGGGCACCTTCCATAAACACATTTTGACATGTAAAATAAGCAAAAATCAGATTAAACCTGGGCATACCATATGGGTCAATCCACCAAAAGTGGGCAGCTGGGTCTTTTTTGGTCTTTTTGGATACAGGGGGCTGTAAAATAAAAAAGAAAGTAACCATTCTTCTGGTTTTATTTGAAAGAAAACACCTTGGGCTTCAAAAGACGGGCAAGTTTACATATGTTGGCTTGCTATTTTTTTAGTTATGGTGGCCCAAAGTTCAAAAATGCCAAAAATTGTATTTTTATTCAATTTCCACCTCATCCCAGGGTCTATACCATCAACCCAAACAGCAACAGACCAATATCATTTTATCTATTCCTTAGTGGGGGGTCCTATCTAACATGTTCATGTTGTTTTGAGGTGCTCTGGTTGGCATTCTTTTTCCCCTGTTCATTTTTATAACCAAATACAGGTGCTATAATGGGCGTGAGCAAAATAAAAGTACACTAGTACGCCTACTAAAACACTACCCTCAATCTTCTTATTCCCCACCAAGATAAGGGTCGTCGTAGGGGATTTACTGGTACAGAAACTTAGCGTCTACTTGCAGGCATGACTGTGCAGTACATAATCAAGTATTTTTAAGTCCATTTTGCTCACGCCCATTACATTCAAATTTCTACGTCCAGGACAAAAACTACCAAAGTTTTCTTTCTTTCAACCAACCTAACTTGAAGATCTTTTGTTAATAAGTCATTTTAAAAAAAAGACTGGTGTCTTTACATGCCATGGTTATGCCAAAATGAGGGGATAACTTACAGATGTAATGGGCGTGAGTGTAATGGGCGTGAGTGTAATGGGCCTGATTAAATGCACTGCAAGCATGTTGGCAGGCTCGATGCATTCCAAATGCATCCTATAAGTATTCTTAAATTATTTTTATTGCCTAGATTAATTCTGGGTGAGGTTATGTTGCTGAGTGGCTGTCTGAAGCCTGGGAAAGTTCTTTCGCTCACGCCCATTACGCTCATGCCCATTACATTCATATTATTTACTTATGTATTGTCAATATCCATATTTTCTTCCTATTTTCTTCATAGTGTGTCTTTGGGACCTCTTGTCAAATATATGAGTCAACAATATGGCAACTAGCTAGACGTGTCTGTCGTGCTCGCTGGGTTTTTGGACTTTTTACTTGCAAAAAGGACAGGAGGATACACAAGGATTGTCACTGTGCTTTATGAAGTAGCAGTGAACCTCTTAGTTAGTGTGAATTAAGTGATTTTCTTCATAGTAATCACTGATTCGTTGTTTTTGTCTGTGTGACTTTGTAGAATTTATCTACAAACATGAAAGTAGTTCCTGCAAGCGAAGCTTCAGGAATGGATTATTTCTGTGACTCTCCTGGAAAATGCCACCCCTTGGATAGTACCCCTGATACCAGAAAAAGGAAATTCTCAAGGGATTCTATTGAGGAGCTTAGTCCTACACAAGTCCACACACACAAAAAACCTATGGTTGGTAATAACCTTAACGTAAATGGAGCTTTTCTCTTGCAGAAGAATACAGATCAGGGTTGTAGTAAGGCTGGAAGTGGGTCAATGAGTATTCCTACACCAGTTGACCGACAGGTAACAGCTGGAATGAACCCAAATGAGGTCAATAGTTTGACGGATCTGGCCTGTATGATTGCACAAATGAATAACAATCTTGGAGAAAGGATTACTGCAATTAACACTAGACTTGACGAGCACAAGCAGATTGTAGCCGAGAATACTACCCGTATTGAAACCAATAGAAAACTCATTCATGCACTGCAGGGTACTGTAACCACCATAAAGGGTAATTGTGAACGGCAATTTGACCTAGTTAACAATATAGGGTCAGAATTGAAAGACTACAAAGAAGTAGTCAACAAGGACCTATTACAACTTAGAGTTGATGTGGATAAAGTACTGTCACGTAATGAGGACTTTGATGGGGCTAATATCGATCATATTAAAGATCAAGTTATAGAAGAATTGCCTCTAGATAAAATAATTGAGGACCTAGTTGAAAAAAAAATCAGTGAAATTGCCCCACGTGATGATCACTACCTACATGACAAAATGGGGGAAATTGAAATTCTTAACAAAAAGGTGAAAGAACAGCAGATCACTATTGACGAACTAATGGCTAAGCAACTAAATAGAAGTGATAAAGATGATATTACTTGTAGTAGCCTCAGCACGAAAGAAGAAACCAGAAATGTACTCACTATGTGCGCAGGAGTAGTGAAACAACTAGCAGGTGTAAAGTACACATAACCTACTATGGATAGGAACATAATCATTAAAGGCATACCATACCATTATGGTGAAGACTTGTATGCAGTCTTAAATGGCCTCTGTATCGCTATGGGGGTAAGCTATGAAGGATGGAATGACATTCTCTCTATCAGAAGAACAAATGATATCTGGATGGCCCCAATAAAAGTCAGTTTCTCGAATATGAGAATTAAGCGCCTCATATTGGACAACAAATGGAGGTTGAAAACTCCCAACAAAGAAGACAATGTCTGGATACAGCACGATAAACCCAAGGAGATTAGGGTTCAGAAAAAACGTGTGTGAGATCTAGCTATTAGTAAAGGTTATAAGCCAAGAATTGTTGAATCAGGAATTGTCATTGATGGGAGTTATTTTCATAACTCCAAATTGCATGAAGTAGATGAATCCTTAACAATACCTAGAGAAAGAACTGCTGAGTCAAAAGAAGAAAAGCAAGATAAATCTGATCCTAGGCTGAAGAGAAGAAATGAAGCTGATGTAAGTTCATCATCATTGACCAGGCCGACTTCAGGGTCTGACCGAGTGCTAAACCCAGACACTCCTACAATGAGTAGGCCAAATCAGGAAGCAGTTATCACCAGTCCTGGATCCATCAGTACGGATGATGAGGATGATGAGGATACTGATAGAAATGAGGTACATCAAAGAACAACTACAGCAGGCATCATTTATAGAGGTAAAAACTCGTTCCTGAGCAACTGGTACCCAAGCAAGTTCACAGTTCCGACTTTTGGAGAGAATTTGACAGTGTTGAGCAAGCCTATTTCTTTGCTAAATTGAAAGAACTAGGCTATCATAGGCAAGCAGATAAAATCATGAAGATTGGCTGTGCAAGAAAAATCAAGAAGGAGTGTAAACCATATAAAGCAGCACCGGGTCATCATTGGAACAAGATTGCCAAGGGTTACATGGAAACCTTCATATATGCAAAATATGAACAATGTCCACATGCAAAAAAATGTCTCATGGAAACTGGGTCAGCCATGTTAGTTGAAGGCTGTAGAGACATGATCTGGGGGGGCGGATTTGTGTACAGTTCAAATGCTTATGACCAAGGAACAGTTCGAGGACAAAACCTACATGGTAAAATCACCATGGCAACCAGGGACCTTCTAAAAAAGTCTGCAGCATAATTATTAATTTTTAGATTGTATCTACCAATGTCAATTCAAAAGTGTTACATAGATAACAATAACTGCATTTGAAAATGGTACATGAAAATAATCAATGTTAAATCTATAGCGTCCCCTGGGTTGGAGTCGCGGTAAGCTCACCATTAAGTAGTGAACATTTTGGACACGACTGTATATCTTTAAGTCTAATAGCTGATGCAACAGGTGCGTGGGCCTACCCGGCATACGACTTATTTTTACACTAGGTCAACTGGCAATTGGAAGCTATGGACTCAAAACTAACTACACAATCCACTAGTACTGTGCTTTAGAAAATGGATATTACACGCTTCCATAGATATAGCATATTGTTTATTGGTGATTCGAGATTGGCAGGCTTTGATGAGATACTAAAGCATCTGTTTCCACAAATGGGGATATTGTACCATATCATTGTTATGCCCGGTGCAACACTTGTGGATATACAGGAAAGGCTGGTGAAGGAACTACTCATGTATGGACCGTATGATCTGTGTGTTATCTCAGCTGGTATAAACAATATGACTGTAATGGAGAGGCACACTGGTGGTATGAAGTCTTACAGCATACGAGGAGATTATGCAGAAGATGTATATAATTCTGTATGTGATGGCTTTCAATCCCTAACTACCTCGTTGGAGAGTATACCTTTCCCACAACCTACCTGCTACACATGTATATACAGTGTAAATTTAAACATGGCCAATAACGGGCGTATGGATTGTTCGAAACTTCAGGTTGAATTTGATATGGCTTTAGACTTAATCAATGCTAATATCAGAGCCTTCAACGCGACAGAGGGACTACCAACCATTAGATTTGAACGAGCTGTAAGCAAAACTCGAGCTGGCAGAAGACAGAGGCGAAATTCGTCCCAATTACTCAGAGATGGAATATATCTGAAAAATGGAGAACCTAAGAAAAGGATGGTTTGATCAATGGTAATAAAAATTCTACAGTTTTTTCAAGTGGATTACACTGATGAGGAAATAGATCTAGCATTGGGTTTAGTCTAGTATTTAATTAATAGAATAAGTGCACGTCTTTGAACTTATGATATTATTATCAGAACATTCTTGATTATATATCTTATTTGGTTAATATTATTATATAATAGCATTTTTTCATTCACTCGTTTCTTTTTGCTGAGAATTAAGTCCATCAACCCTAGTGACAACTCTCTTATATTGAACTACTCTCTGGTAGGCTTTAAAATAGGGGAGGGGTTTAATCGAATTTAAGCTACATTTAACTTGGTATAGCTTAAATTGAGTCGCCCCTACTACGAGGGTAATTTGTGGTAGGGGACTAGTATGTATATATTAGTTAAGAAATTTTCATTCTTGTTGCCTTTGATTTTGCTATAGTATATCATCTTGTACATTACCTAACAAATTGTGCATTAATCATCTTATAATAAATTCAAATGGTTAGAAGATTGAATGAATTTAGCAACAGTGTGGGTTTGGTGATCTCATCAATCAATTGTCGTAGTTTTGAGGATAAACATGAAGAAATATATAAATTACTAAGTCGCAGTGATATTATATGTTTATGTGAAACATGGCTTAAACCGTCTAGTCCTGAAGGAATTATTAATGTACCAGATCGTATTTTGTATAGAAATGATAGAGTAGGTAGAAATTGTGGTGGAGTTGGTTTCAGTTGTAGATATGGTTTAGGAAAATATATTAGAGTTATAGATAACTTGAGTATTCAATCTATTGACTTTGAGAGCATAGTGATTATGTTATGTATACCAGGAGAGAGGGAACAGTTAATAATATCAATTTACAGAATGCCAAATACCAATGTTCCAAATGTGTTAACATACTTGAAAGAAATTGCTAGTTTTGAATATAATAGCAATCAAGGCAGACATGAGACATGGGTTCTAGGTGATTTTAATTTGAACATGTTTGATAGCACTGATGCAGGTTGTGAAAATTTTAGATCGCTATGTAAAGACTTAGGGTGGAAAATTTTAATACATGAGGTCACTCGTCCCTTTAGTGGCACATGCATTGACAACATACTTCAAAAAAACTTCAAACTATTAACGAATTGTGTTGACTTAACTGATTATGGTACAATTGAACCATTTATTTCTGACCATATTCCTGTATTCGGCTGTAAAGGTCATATAAATTATAAATATACTAGAACAACTTATTCAGGACGTGATTATAGGAATTTTAATGAAGATATTTTCAAGGACTTTCTACAAACCTGTGACTGGACAATGTATTATTCCAATAATATTAGTGTTGACATTTTATGGAATATGTTTCTAACACCAATCATACAATATCTGGATAAACATCATCCCCTTGTCAATAGGTTAATTAAGAAGACAAGAAAAAGCTGTATTGATGATGAAGTTTTAGATCTCGTATTTGAAAGGGAGGGTTGGTTGAGATTGTATCGAATTAATAAGACTACTGAAGAGAAGCAAGCAATAAAAAATTGCAGAAAACTTATTAGGAAGAAAATTAAAGCCAACCAGACAAATGGTATCATGCAGGAACTACAAGAATGTAGTAATAATCCTAAAAAAATTTGGAAATATATTAATAATATATCTAAAGGTGAAGGGTCTGTGATTTATCCAGATATGAAACATCATGTGAATGGAGAAGAAATATTAGCTGAAAATGCCTGTGAATATATTAATCAATACTTCTGTAATATTGGAAAAGATCTACATCTAGCCTCTGTTGGTAAAGTGCAAAGTGAAAAGGATAATATGATCAGCATAGATGAAATTATTCAAGAGGGTGTTTTCTCTGATTCTGATATTAAGATAAATTCGTGGGATATTTACTACGCAGTAAAGGAAATTGATAAAAACAAATCATCAGGTATTGAGGGTATTAGAGGTGATATATTACAGTGTGCAATACTTTGTTTAATAGATCAATTTACTTATTTGGTCCAAAAAAGCTTTGAAAATGGTCACTTTCCTACTAAATGGGCCTTAGCTTTGATTAAACCATTACCTAAGGATGGTAATTTATCATATGTTAAAAATTGGAGACCTATCTCACTTTTACGAATGCCTTCGAAAATTATTGAAAAATAATGTATTATTACTTAAGTAATGCCATGAAAAATTATGATACTTTTTCAGAAAAACAATATGGATATAAAAAGGGCAGTGGCACAGGTTATGCCACTTTTGACTTTGTTAACGATCTATATGAATATAGAAATGATGGTTTAGTAACAGGAGCCATATTCATTGATTTTACCAAGGCTTTTGATAGTGTAATTCATGTTAAATTATTGCAAAAACTGAGCAAACTAAGATTTAGTAAAAGTAATTTTCATTGGTTTGAGAGTTATTTAAAAAAACCATAAACAACGAACAAGTTATTGTAATAATATTTCTCAGGAGTCTAGTATTAAATATGGTGTTCCACAAGGGTCGGTATTAGGACCTCTTTTATTTGTTCTATATATAGATGACGTTGTAAAGAATTTGAGGAACTGTAAAATTAAAATGTATGCTGATGATATAGTTATATATTATGCTGCAAAAAATTTTGAAGATGTACTGAGGATATTAAAGGAAGATCTTGAATGCTTTAAAATCTGGGTTTTACGAAATAGGCTAACGGTAAATCCAACCAAGACAAAATTCATGTGGTTCTGTAGTGCGCACAAAGTGAAAAACAGTCCAGATCCAAACATTGAAATAGATGGTATTAAGGTTGAAAATGTGAATATGTTTCCATATTTGGGAGTTAACATTGATAGCAAATTAAGTTTTGATAAACAAATTAAAATTGTGAAGAGAAATATCTGTAATAAATTATTCAGGTTTGCCAAATTAAGAAAGTATCTTACTAGAGATCAAAGCATAAAAATATATTGTTGTACTATCAGACCTATTATTGAGTACTGCTCATTCATAAGCACTTGTTGTAATGAAGATGCACTCAAGGCATTACAGCGCTTACAAAATAGAGCGCTAAGAATATGTTTGAGATGTAACATTGTGAAGTACAGTGTCGATGATCTACATATTATCTGTAAAGTGGAAAAATTAGAGAAACGATTTGATGTGCTATTACTAAGTTTTATGTACAAACAAGCAAATAATATTTTAATTGAACAAGAACATCAGTATAACACAAGATCTCAAAATAAGATACGTTTTAAACTGCCAAGAACTATCTCAAAGCATTACAAACGATCGCCCTGGTATAGAGGTGTAGTACTATGGAATCTGCTGTCTGAAGAAGTCCAGAGGGCTACCACTAAAGTTAAATTCAAGAATGAGCTAAAAAAAAACAAGGAATCTGAGAGCGAATTTGAAAGTTGGATATAATTATTGTGTAACGATTTTTGGAGTAGGTGTAGTCAACGCACCACTCCATACTGATACTCATCTAATATGTATTGAAAATTGGATATTAATATATAAAGATAGTAGGAGATGGTGTAGTCACCGCGCCACTCCAAATTGTTGCTTACTTGATATTTACTTGTAATTATGTTACTTATTGTATCACTGATAATTGTATTGTGTTTGCAGCTTTGTTGGTATTTATTCTGGGATATTATAAATTATGATTAAGGAGACTGGTACAATTACCACACTGTGAATGTAAATAGTAATATTAATAAGATCTTGTGTACTTATAATTATGTCAAAGTAATGCTTGACTGTTAAAATTGTTCAGTTGAAAATATTAATCAATAAATAGGTCTGCTCTATAGCGTCACTTAAATGAACCTGACAGTTCATTGACGTAATGAGTTAGTCCAAAAAAAAAAAAAAAAATCCTAACTGGGAATCATGTAGTTCTGACAAACATTTCTGTCATGTAGAGAAGAATTCATTTTGCTTACACCCATTACATTTTCATAATTTTGAATATTTGCAATAAAAACTGATTGCTTGGGAGTTAGTGACTTGAATGAACCTTTCCTAAAAGCCAAGATATAGGGCTATCAATACAATTAAGTTTCATGATCTAATTCTTAGTTTTTAAAAATGACCCTCTACCATGGACAAGTACCCACTTTCAGTGGATAGACCCATATATGGTTGGCAGCATATATAATACCTTAATTAATTTTATCCCATTATGAAACTTTATGTTGTCTCTGGAATGTAAATGGAACAAAACCGTTCTTTCCTAGCTTCTTTGGCCTTGAACATCATTATGGGATAGAAATTTGTCACAAATGTTGCTTCTAGTGATTTCAGGCAATTTTGGAGTGACTTTCGAAGGCACTTTCTTCTCTTATTGATATTCCAATTATTAAGGTCTACAGAGCTGTTCAAAGTTGGGTTGCTATAGAAAAAGTGTAATTTTTCCTTATTTTCACTCCTTTTCCCCTTAGAATGACACTATTTTAATAACAACCCAAGTTCAGAAAGCTCTGTAGACCTTAACATTAGAAATGCAGATAAATGAAAAAATGTGCCCTCATAAATCCCTCCAAACATTGTTCTCCAATCATCAAAACTGAAAATTATGATCACCTTCTATCCAATAATGCTGTTCAAAGCAGAAGAAGCTAAAAAAAAAGTTTTCCATTTACATTCCATAAGTATCGAAACGCTAAATTATCGAAGGGAATTGATAAAGGCATTAATTAAGCTTCCAGCCATGTATAATATGTAGGTGTGATGGTTTTTTATACTATTTCACATGAAAAAGTGTTTTTGGGGAACCCCGCCCCTTACACCCGCTTAAGCACAGTGACTTAGTCTGGTGGTTTTTGTTGTTTATTTCTTTTCTTTTTTTGGGGTTGATGTGTGTCAGGATGCAACACACATTGTTTTTTTCAGGCTACACATAAAGATAGCTTAAGATGATAAAGTATACAACTTTTTACTTTAATTCTTTTATCTTCAGACGAAAAGTGAGACATGTGCCTGATTTCATAGAGAAACACATCACCTCACATCACATTTTGGAGATGTGTAGTCAAATAGATGCTAATTTCCCCAGGATAGTATAAGCACTGGAGGACATTTCTGGGGTCTTGAGCAAGCGGAAAATACCATATAGAATGCTTCTATTTGTAAAGAGCTGTCATACCAAATGATGTTTATGCCTTTGTCTAATTAGACAAAGAGCTTCATTTTAGTTAAGCAACGCTGGCATTTAATCTCAGGATTTCCATAAAAAAAGAGCAGATACTTTCATGAGAGATATTATTTCATAAAGACTCAGCATGGCAACATTGCTAATGATATATGAGAGTGTGTCGTAGCATGTTTTTCGTATGACCTGAATAGCTCGAGTTGTAGTAGTGAGAAAGGAAATGCCATTCATAACATACTTTATAAGTACATAGATAAAATGAATAACAACAGCAGAATAAAGCACAACCATCATGCTTTCAGTTACAAGGATGCTATAGTCTGGCAGTATAGCTTCGGACTCCACTCCATCTAAAGTTTACAAGAACCTTATCAACTTATTTCTTTAATGCTTTTAAGATCCAAGGAAATGGCCAAATATATTGACTTGCCTTCCCAAAGCTACGCTGGGCCTCCACCATCTCCTTCAAATCAATTAGACTTTTGGATGCTTTGAAGACGGCATGTCCCTACCCTTAGCATTGAGGGTTCGTTCTGGAGATAGTGCAAATGCTTAGTAAAATGGCCCGTAGGCCAGTGGGAGAAATTGATCGTTTAAAAGCCTCTTTTGTGCATGCAATCTTCTGCTGAGAAGGACTTGAATTACTTTAATGCTTTCAATTTGAAGAACTACTTGACAAGTTCTCCCTCTGTAAGTGGAAAAAAAATTGCTCCATGATATGCCCTCAGTCACTGTGAACAGCCTACCATTTTTATAGCATTGTCTTGATCATATGGGGGCTAAAATTATAAAGTACAAAAAATTACTTGAAATTTCTTGTGGAGATTTAGGGCATGTATATGTATTTGCACGTTAAAAAAAATGTCATTCTGATGAAGTAAGGCTATATGCGCAGGGACCTGCGCAGTAGGCTCAATTTGAATGGTAGCAACCCACCTTAACTAGATAAATCACTACTAGACTTGCTATCTATGGTCGCTGTCATTCAGGTACCCGTATTCAGCACTTAATGATACCCATATGCTATTGTTTTTTTCGGAGAGTTTGGTGGCATGGAACTTATAATGGAATATTCATTTATGGTCAAAATGTTGTCTCTTTTATATGCCTCATTTCATTCTCCCCCTGCAATTCCCTCCACATTCTTCTGTTTTCCTGTGTGTATCTGTCTAGGTATCTCCAAAAAAGAACCTTACTTCAAGATTCAGACGTGTAGAATGTTGACACTGGATTTGACATTTCAATAGCTGAATTCAAGTCCCAGAAACATCTCAAAATCCTTCGACAGAAAGGTCCTTGAGTCTGTGACGGCCAATCGAAATTATCTTGATACCCCTTGGCACATCCATTGAACATGACCTATTTCTCTCTAGCAAATCTGATATCAGCAGAGTAAAAATAAAAGTCACTAATTATGTCATAAACACCAGAGGGCCATAGTCTGTCAGAATAGTATTAGACTCTACTCCCTCTAAGGGTAATTATAACTTATTTCCTTTATGAGTCTGGAGAGAGACCTGGAAATGACTGACTATTGGACTGCCTGCCCTAAGCTACTCCAGGTGCCCATTATGGTTTTATGATCAATTAGGCTGCCGGATGCTTTTGCTGATGTCATGTCCCTGCCTTTAGCCCTGGTCATTCTTCTTAGAGATGGCTAAATGCTCCATAAGCCATTGTCAAGATAAAGGCATTTGAAGGTTTCTATTGCACATGAGAGTTTCTTGTTAAAATGACTCAAATTATTAGGATTCTTTCAATTTGAAGGACTACTTCCCAGGTAGCACACAAAAAATTGCTGACTTGGGTCCAACGCATTGGGCCAACGTTGGGCCAAAGTTTGCTGCCCATCGGCCTATGTAGGCCTGACCAGTGGCATTTGCCAACAAAATGCCAACATTGGGCCAATGTTGGCAGGTTGTCCAAGGCATCATATAGTCATACTTTGCTAGGTTTGCACTCGTTATCATAAGAAATGATGGTTATCTGCATAGGATGCTCTGGTGTTATTCGAGGGCACCTTGTTCAGATTTTTCTTTACTTTTAGATGCAATATTATATTAGCAATCATTTACAATTTCATAAAAGTAATGAGGTGAAAAGGAAAATGTTGAATTGTAAAGAGATATGAAGTAAATACACAGGTTCACTTCATATCCATAGAGGACAAAAGCAACATCAACTTTGTTTTAGAGATTATGCTGGGAATACACAACTGCGACTATGATTAGGAAAATATCGTTGGCATCTGTACCTGTGATTGAGGATGCCAAAGGCCCTAATTCTGTTGTTGGAGAAATATATTCAACGAATTAGTTGGTCGGGCATAAGGCAACAAGGAAGGCATTTTGATGGTGGCCCCTATTTCCATATCCAGATGGCCTTGACCTTAAGACATGGTGGAAATGCATGTAACTTTTCAAGCTGATGTTA
The DNA here is from genome assembly GCA_949317995.1 of Acholoe squamosa. Classification (NCBI taxonomy): domain Eukaryota; kingdom Metazoa; phylum Annelida; class Polychaeta; order Phyllodocida; family Polynoidae; genus Acholoe; species Acholoe squamosa. The sequence continues at coordinate 67,268,583 of OX439046.1, read as the reverse complement.
ATCGATGTATCATGATAATGATTATTTTGATTAGATCCAAAGTTAACACAATTCTACACCGAGACCACATCTGAAGGCGGCCATGTTGGTTTTAAGGCACTTCTCCAAGGTTGATTTTAGTAAAATTTATTTCAGGAAATGGTAGGATCTAATAGCTGGAAACTGCCTTGGGTCATCTTTAATAAGATCTTTGGCTCTGCATAGATTATTCCTTCGCTTCTGTAGAAAGTGTATTTTTCTTTCAATGATTATGGCAACTATTTCCATATCCAGATGACCTTGACCTTGGGACATGGTGGAAATGAGTGTAACCTTTCATGCTGAGATTAATTGATTTATTACAATAGTGAATATTTCCATTAGATCCAAAGTTAATGCAAGTCACCACCAAAAGTTGGATTTGAGGCACTTGCCCAAGGTTGATTTTGGTAAATCTTTTTTTTTTCCTGAAAAGAACAGGTATTAAAGCGTTGAGAATACTTTTGTTACAATTTTGTTGATCCTAAACTCTTCGGGTACTGTACTATGACACCGCTGATTGTATAGCTAACATTCTCCATAAAGGAAACATTTATTTGAACATAGTATTCAGAAAAGATTCAAAAAATCTAAAATTGCATACTCCCGGTTTCTCAAAATTTCAGGATCTCTGTTTCTCCCTCACTCTCTTCAGTCCTTGCTACAATTTGAAAAAATCACTTCCGATGCCTACAAAACCAATACATGTCTTTTATTGTGGATCCCCTTTTTCAGGTCCTCACCGACATTGCCATCAGCTAGATAAACCATCCCTGTAAGCTGGTAGGTACTAGAAGACAGCCAAACTGCCTGCAGAAGAGATTGAATGTCCACAGAATGGCTAATGTGTCACTTTAGCTTCATTTTGGAAAGAGGAACTGCCCAGATAAGTAGGGCCTAGTCATTACCTAAAGAAGTAGAAAGGCAGTGATGGCAGGGAAGAGGCCATTGGTGAGGGGGATGAAAATTCAAGAATGCTTTGCAGGAGATTAAGTTATTCTTCTGGCCGGAGTGGTTCATAGTGAGAATGCTGCACTCGATCAAAGGATCATTAAATATGTTTCACTTGTAGTTTTCCTTAAACAGATATTAAATTCCAGCTGCGAAGCATCTCTCTATGAATAAATAATATCCACATCTGGACAGTGGGTAGAAAGTGGCTGTATACTAAAATTCTGGAATTGATTCATTTTACTTTGCAAACAAACTCTTCAGATGCTATCTGGTATATGAAAAGAAATGTAGTTAATGTTGAAGTGACAGAGTAAAACACATGAGCCTACCTGTTAATATATCTGATTTGGGGACAACCAGGACTCAAATTATTACCAAAACTGTGTTTGTGGATCATTATAAGCGTGGCATATGACGTGAGATATGGCAATGGGAAGTGTATATCCAAATCTGATTGCTTTATCTCACCATAAATTTGGAAACTGAAATGTCTGTTTACAAATCATTTAGGAGAAATAACGGTAATTGGATTCAGGTGAAGGTACCATTTCTATTGCTCAGCTAAGGGCTATCACAATGCATGTGCAGCAGTACTTAGAGTTGCAAAGTCACATCTTAGAGTACTTGTTTTTTGTCATGCTATATGCTTGGAGCTTATTAAGCTCAGGGCTATTCCAATGATTTATAATATTACATAGGTCTATTTTTCCGAGCTTTTTTAGCAAACATTCTGACATCCCTTAGTTTTAAATGCCATCTATCTTGTCAATAATACTTTCAGCCCCTATTGTTCCAAACGTTAGTATTAGATTCAGTCTTCAAAATGGGTTGTGAAGAAGCACTGGAACTGACTCCATTGCAGAGTCTGTAAAGGTGACCGCCACCCATGTGCAAAGTATTAGCACCATAGCAGCTGATAGTTGCATGATTAAGGCACTCTTATCCCACATAATTACATGATTTCTGTGATTTTGGGTGCTTTTTCTGGATATTCATGTTCTGATAGCTGTTGATATTGCAGGTCATAAATTGTTCTGATATCCATGGATATCAGGCACGCCTTACAGTGGAGGAACATATTTAAAACCGTTCTACCAGAGCTGGGGACCGAACCCTGACCGCCATATTTAAAAGCAAGAGTCTTACCTCTAGACCATGCTGGCGATGGTGGTGCTAGGGTTAATACTTGAACCCACTCAGCCCGGCTGGAGGAATTGTCATGAAACGCAAAAGATTCTGAAGAGTTCAGACCATGCCAGCTCACAAGGTTAAAAGCCATACAAGAAGAGACACCATAGATGATATTAGTATCCTTATTTAATATCTCAATTGATTAGATTCATTGTAAAAGCAGTAAACACAGCCCGGCATGCCAGTCTCCTTGGCCATAGCGCTCCGCGAAGCAGCATCCTTTTGGGTCAACCTTGTTCTGATTTCAACAGGGAGCATACATTATGCTCAAAATAGATTTGGTTGCATTTGCAATGCTCACTGTACATGTCATTTCTAAGTCAACAGGACAAAATTAAGCTATGAAAAGATTAAATAATGAAAGAATATAATATTAAAATCGATTTCTAATCAAATGTATGTATAATTCTGTGTTCAAGGTGAATGGAGAGACCACGGTCAACTTGGCACGTTTGGAAAGCACGTCAAAAATAATAACCGCTCCCTGCATCTGACAGGCCAGAAAAGATGACTCGCATGGGCTTCGTAGGCTGGGCTGTATTGACTGTTGGAAAAGTGGATTTTATGTTGAAAGCAAGCAATGGAGAGATTAAATATGGACACTAACATCATATATGGGATCCCTACTTCTATGGATTTCAACCATGTGAGCTGTTATTCTCCCAAATCTTCAGAATTCTATGCATTTCATGACAATTCATGGAGTGGCGCTGGACCACAACAATGGCGACTACTGATATCAGTTCACTGATGAATTCAATCTAAGATTTCAGGTAAATTTGACAGTTTTATGGTGGTCATTGAATAAAATAAGTAGTGAATGGATAATTAATAACTTGTGTGTGGTATCAAAGGATATCACATGAGGGGCCGCGATATCCTTTGATAGCACACACTCATAATGAATTTTGCATTCATTACTTGTTCAGTAACATTTACACAAAGCACCTACTTATCTCCATACTAAGGCCCCTGCCTCTAGTGCCTAGAATCTGATGTACCTGCTAGCACCCAGATGGTCTGTGAGATTTAGGAATGGGCTATAAATATTTCTGCCATTATTCCCTTTCGAATGGATTCATGGTTACTGAGAAATGAAGGGGTATCATGCCAACCCTGCTCTGAGCGGACCTGAGCGGTTGTTCCCCATACTCTCCTGATTTATCATCAATTTCCGATTGAACCTTGTCTATGTTTCATTCATTAATTTCATTCTTTTTCAATTTATAAGAATAGGAATAAATGGAAAATATGAGTTTCTCCCACATTGATGGCTCTTGCTACTTGTCTTGCAGACCCTCGCCTCGGGAAAGTGTCTGCTATAACTGATAGCACACCTTGTTTAACTAAGAGGGGCTTTGCAGAGGATCAATGTACATTCATCCAGCTTAGCCCAACCAAATTGTTAACTGACGAGGCAGTTGATGGCAGAACATATAGCGTGTGTATTTTAGAGAAATTTTGTATTGCACATATGGAATATAATGGGAGCATGCAACTAGAGGGTTTAAGCAAATTTGGAAGTAACTATAAGGAAGATTTAATATTATTGGCAGATTGACTGATAAAAGGGACCAAAGAGGTTACAATAATCATAGGAATGAAAGGTTTAACTAATACAAGATGATTTGAAAAGAAGAGTGTTGATGATCAGTATGCATACACAATGAATAAGAAAGCAAAATACAGTTATAAAGCCCTGCCCGTGGTTGTGATCCTCTATTGGACCCACTTCAATATGACAAGGGCAGAGAGTGGTACCTTTTAGCATCAGCCCATTTTTGCAAAGAGGCTTTTCTTAGGAGTGCTATGTAGAAGTATTGACAAAATCAGTTCATATCAGACAAAGCCATTAGTGCTGATCTCTAGGTTGGAGAGATGATACATTGGAATTTACTTTCAAAATGTAACATACTAGACTATACACACAGATATAAAAAAAAAATACCTTATTGGATTGTTAGGGGGATAAATAAACTTGTTAGTTCAACTTTGAAGACTCATTCTATAAGTCTTTACTTCACTTGAATCAATTGAATCGTTTAAACAATAAAGTGTAGGAGGAAGATGTATGCATATTTGTGTTTCTTGTAAATACATTTCATATATATATCACAAAAGATAGCACTTATTCCCCAACACATACTAGAATCCACCGATGTATAATGTAAAGGTAAAATGATAGCTTTAACTAAACTATGCAGAAATGACATCATGAAAGAGGAAATCAGGTCATTCTGTCGGTGCCTCTTTATAGTATGATTATCCCAGATCTCCCTGGACTCATTTCTATTGATCAAAGACACAATTCTAATGACTGATGGAATTCTAGAACATTAGGCCCCCTAAATTCCAGAATAAAATGCATGTAGATTTTATTCGAATCCTTTTTTGCTATTTCTTATGAGGATTCCCTATTTTCTGAACCTGAATAGTATGCAGTATTCTAGACAGCTTCAACTTCTAATAAAGTGAACTAAAAAACTCTCAGTGAGGTACTTGGCACAGCTCTTCAGCCAAACCTGTGAAAACATGGCATTAAAATGTTGTTTTTTACGTTCTATAAAAATGTCTTAATTTCAAGTTAAATAATAATGTAACATAAATGTATTTACAAACTATAAAATACACTGGAAAACAAACGTTAGATAGCGTTTTTAGCTATAGTCTCTTTTGGATACATACTATACTACTTCTACCTAAAATTATTGACAACGATAAAAATTATGTGTTTTGTCACAATAAATGCACTGCTTATCCCAGAGTAACACCTTCACCGGCAATACCTGGAAGCTTATGTAACATTGCTCATTAGTGTATAGTAAAATATAATTTTATTGATCAATGAGAAGCACAATAATGGAAATAAGAGAACATTTGTTGTCCGTTTTTATTTTCAAAGCCTTCTTTATAGGTAAGTTAGCCCACATCCGTTGGTGAAATCAACAGACATTGTGTGTCTCTGTGTAAACATAAATTCATATGATTTCCTTTTTTGTCACATAATGGTCTGAGGTTCAACTCTTGACCTCCTGCAGACCCTCTCCTGATGGAAGTGCCTGTTGTAACCATAAGCACACCTTGTTGAACTAAGAGGGACATTAGTCTTCATATAGAGCCAGTTATGTGCCCTCTTCTGTCAATATGTCACTCAGTCTTGCTCTCTGCTGGATCTTACAGCTTAGCCCAACTCACTCATAACCCAAATGGGACAGCTAATGGAAGAGCAGCGTCTGTATTTGGAGAAAGGTTGGATTGTGTATAAAGAAGGTGGGGAAAGTAAAAACACACAGCTAGGTAGGTAGGTTCAGCAGAACTTAATGCTCTGAAAAGGAAGGAGGAATATATTGGGGAAAAATATTAATACAACTGGAATTTTAGCATTTCTCAGAAGGATGAAAAGGGTTGGCTAACACAAGTCCATTTTGCATGTGCTGCTATCTTAAAGAAAAGATTCAAACTGAGTGGTGAACAAAACAGACAGGTGACATCAAACAGGACGTCCTCTGGATGTAACCTGACTAATAGAGTGTTCCCAAAAACCAATTGAGGGGTTTCCACAGTTGCCATACTACTCAATTGACACCAACATAAATGCTTTATATAAGAGGTTATAAAAACCTTCGACTGGTCTGATCGTCCATGTCTTACATAGAGCCAACATTCCATGAGACAAGGGCAGAACTTGCTGTCACTTAAAATCAGCCCTTTTCTGTGAGGGGGCCTTTCTTAGAAGTGCTGCAGCCACCTCGATCTCTATATTGCATTAAAGAAAGAGCTTAGCTAGCCCCTAGTGCGGAGAAATGACTATTGAGAAAACAATTCATATTAGATAGAGAAGTCAGCGGGTAAGGCTTTAGCATTGGTCTTCTTTGTTTTTCTGTTCAGTAAATTAAACCAAATGAAGTCTTTAGGAGTTATATGGAAATGGACTGGCTTTGAAGAAACAGCCATAATGCTGATCAATAGAAGATTCGGATGGACTTTGAGAACATTTAAGCAAAGATCATTATTTAAGGTGCAATATCTAATACACTTATATCTTAAAACTATTAGGTGAATGCCCCGATGTAATATACTATCATGTTGTTCCATGTACATTAAAAAACACAGGGGAAAATGACAGATTTATACTTGCTATACTCAGACAGCACCATGAAAGAAGATTCCCCCTGTCAGTACTTCTATTTATGATCTTCCAGGATCTCGTTGCCACGATTTCATACAGCTAGGGGTCTCATTCCTATTGACCACCTTTAGAGAAAACCAATGTGGCTGCTTAGATAGGACAGCTCTGCTAACAAGAACAGGAAGTTGTAATTTGAACTGTCAATGTAAAAGATTTTTCGTCTAAACAATTACACAATCAACATCCTTTGAGCATCTGGGATTTCACCTAAGCAAAAATACATGAATAACCTTTCTACCTTTAGCAGCAAAGATATATGCTCATTGAATGGAGGGAAGAGCTATAGCAGTAATGCAAGATAATATATATGGATCTATCTACATCAATTATTGCGAGGTTCAGTCATGGATCCACATGGTTCCCTTCTCTCCCATTACTACTGCAACCATAATGCTGGATGTGTCCTGGAGCTTCCATCTAAGCCTGCTTACACTAATGTGTTTAGTAGTCACTAATGGTACCTGTGTCAATATGTTAATGGCGGTTCCCAGTATACATGGTAATATTGTCCTACTGGTCTGAATATTGATTTGATGATGTAAGCTTTTACATGCACTGCAGCTGATGTTTCCCTCACTCCTGTGCTATCTTTACAATTCCCTTTGAGGTTTTGGGCAATAAGAGTGTACACCTGGTCTTTTATTCTATACATTAGATGATAACAACTAAGGAATTGAAACTTGTATCTCTTTACTCTTTGTACATGATGACATGATATCATTAGGATCAACACAGATGTCTAGATAAGTTGCCAATTTCTTCTTATTGAAATGCTTTATGCAGAACAATGTGACTTTTCTTTTGCTTACTTTTATAGAAGGTACTGTCAAGATTATCTGATAAAATGTCATTTTATAATTGGTTTCACTCTTTATTTACTTTTAGTCTAATACACACTATTGTGACGGTCTTGACTTCTCAGGGCATTGCAAAACCTGTAATTCATTGTTCACATTAAATACAAATGGAACAGACCTTACATGCAAAATACTTGCATAGATATCCCCTCGAAAAGGATGCAAGAGCTGCAGCTTGCTTGCCTGCACTAAACAAAAAAAAAATAGAAATCAATTCCTGTTGACACGTCCTGTCAGCCACACTCTTTGTAATATTGTGAGAGCAGTGAGAGCACTTACTTGAAACAATCTCATTTATATATATATATATATATATATATATATATATACACTGCAAAAAAGGTGTTTAAAGATTTTCTCAACACCAACATTTAAACATCTAAACACTTGAAGTGTTTAGATGTTTAGCTTTTAAACACTTATTCTCAAACACCTAAACACTGAAGTGTTTAAGTGTTTAGCATTTAAACACTTGGTTAAACACTTCCTAGTTAAACACATTTAAAATTGAACGCGTTTAACACTTAAGAAGCGTTGAGAAAAGTGGGACAAATAAGTGTTTAACCAAGTGTTTAACTTCTAAACACTGGTGTTTAATCCCTAAACACTGTTTTTACAGTGTATATATATATGGGGAATACGATATATATGCTACGCAGCTATGCAGTATTAAAGCTAACCACCTATCAAAAGATATAATGGACCCCACATAAAGCTGTCTACATACCAAGAGCACCAGGTAGGTCACTACTGATGGAATCCAACAGCTTGAGGAATCACCAAGCAGATGCTGAGGACAATAGCATTTAGGGTGATCATAATTATTGATTGCATTGTCTAATCATAGGTTTTAAGAAATGTTTGTAGCAGTAGCGTATACTTGCATGCCATTTTATGCTTCTACTAACTTCATTTAAACATTCAGTTATATACCGCTATGTCTAACCACTATGGTGTATGTCTGAGTGTGAAGATTTCTGAGCAGTTTCTGACTGGTTTCTGACCTGCTTTCATCATTCAACTATCCCTGTTAATAGATATAGATGGAGATAACTGTCATTTATGATTGAGTTACTAAAAACCTATAATAACATGCTTTGGCTAATTGCGAAAATACTTTGTAATTTTCTATGACAGAACAGAAACTAAAGCTCCATTGATCAGCTGGTCAGAAACCGGTCATATATATATATATATATATATATATATATATATATATATATATATATATATATATATATGGGACTATATACTCCCAGGTATATATATATATAATTAATGAGTGATGCGTCGGTACTACTTTGTCTGGGGCGCATGATTTTCTGTGAGTCACACATAACATTCTCCTCCAGTATATAAGCTCCAGCAGTTGAACTAACCATCAATTGGCTTCATATACTCGGACAGCATACACCACGCTGGGTGGTGCTGGAAATTTTAAACGGTTTTCTCCGTTTTTCCAAGTTAATACGGTGTTCAGCCTAACATTATGGGTAGGAAAGGAACAGCTAGCGGCACACAAAGGTCCAAGACCAAAAAGTCGCCTAGAAAATCAAGAAATATAGCCAATTCTAGGATTTCGAGCGGTGTGGACTCTGATGGGGGTGGTCAAGGACCATCTTCCCCAACTGCTACAGGGGTTTCGTTGGATCCACCCGTTGACCAGACGTATATTGGGGATCTAGAGGAACGTACTACTCGTATGACGCAGCAACTTGAAAATATCAGGTTCCTATTGGAAGAACAGGCGGTTAGACGGACATCTACTTCAGCAGCGGTTGGCGAGGCGGAGACGGGTCGTACACGTGGCGGTGTTGATAAACATTCCATGGACAACACGGTAACCAAGCAACGGGGGCGTGGCCGACAGCGCTCGCCTGACTACCGGGGTCTCCACAGCGACAGGAAAGGGCGTCGCCATCTTGGATCTTTGAGCAGGTCGTCTTCATACCGTAGTGTTTCGACGAATTCATCGGATTCTATTAGGTCTAGCGCTTCATGGAACGGTCGTTGACATGCTACAAAGTCTAGAGGTATGTTTGATCAAAGAAATTTCTTGAAAAAGGTCGAAAAGTTAGATAGTATCGAGAAACTGCTGCTCGTTAACGTCAGAATGATGAAGCAGTTGATAGAGGAGGGTGAGGATGTGTTCGATGTGGTTAAGCATATCGAAGTTTTAGTTGAAAAATCCTCTACCAGAATATACACTTTGAAAGCCCTCGTAGCATACGACTCGTCGGTTAAAAACAGAGCTTATGGTGAAGGTGTGGGATCTTTTGGTGATGTTAAAAGTGAGGATATCCTTAGGCACCTGTCTTATGACGGAACGGTGCAGGCTCAGAAGGCGGGTGGGGTTAAACCAAAATCCTTTAAATCAAAACAATCCAACCGAACCTGTTATGCTTTCAACAGGGCTGAAGGTTGCAGGGAGGACCAGTGCAGGTATCGTCACATTTGTGAGATCTGTAGCATGTCAAACCATGGCAAAGACAAATGTCAGAAGAACAAAAAAGATTAGGAGGTTCCACTTAGGCAAGGTCCTACGTTAGAATCTGATATTTTGATGCCTGGTTTTAATGTAGTACATGTGGTAGACCTTCCTGAGCCCCCCGTTCCAGTCATTTCGGGTGAAAATAATGAAAATGATGTTAATAAATCTTGTAATTTCAACAAGAATCTTTTTATGTCTTATAGTAGCCCAGTACAGGGCGAGTTTGAACCACTGTTTACGGTGGAGTGTGCATCAGGGTCTATGATAGTTGTGTCAATGGTATTTGTGAGTGTGAGCATTTCATTTATGGTAGGAAAGCTCAAATTTTACCATGTAGACTGGCTAGTTTTTTAAGACAGTCTGATATTATTAACATAAATCAGGTAGAATCTGATTTTCTATGGTGTGGTTTTACCAAGGGGTTCAAAATAATTGACCCAGGTTGTGATACAACATATGATTGTAAAAATTATAAGTCTATCATAGAAGGTAGATTTTATACCGAAATGTGTGATATAATTAAGGATGAGTTGTCCAAGGGCTTGGTAACGAGGACAGTCGATAAGCCTAGGTGCATCCATTCTTTAGGTGGTGTGGAAAAATCCAACGGTAAATTGAGACCTATCACTGATTGTAGCATGCCAGCGGATATATCTATTAATAATTTTATGAGCACAACGTCCAAAAACTTCTCCTACAACTCTATTAACACTGTTACTTGTCAACTTGATAGGAATGACTTTATGTGTGTGGTAGATTTGAAATCTGCCTATAGAAGTATTAATGTTTATGGTCCACATGTGGGCTATCAAGGCTAGTCAGGTGTGTGTATTTCTAGGTATAACCATTGATTCAACCTGTATGGAGCTGTCTCTACCACAAAAGAAATTAGATAAAATGAGCCTAGCTATAGACGAGTGTTTGGGTAGAAAGTTTGTATCTAAAAAGATGTTACAGAAAATTGGTGGTTTAATGTCTTTCTGTTCCCAGGTAGTACGTGGTGGTAGAACTTTCAGCAGGAGATTGTTCGATCTTTGTGCAAAGGCCAGGAACAGGGGTGTTATTAGACTTAATGAGGAAACCCAGAATGACCTGCTATGGTGGAGGGATTTTTGTAGGATTTTTAATTGTAAAAATATCATTTTGAATGATAATGAATGTACCCCTATGTATTCCGATTCCTCTGTACAGGGCTTTGGGGCCTGGTTTGATAAAGACTATTTGTATGGTACTTGGAACGACTCTAATCCTATGGTAGTATGATATACCATTTTATTATTCCATAAATTCTAACATATTTTGTATTAATCAAAGAATATCTACGAAATTAATACATAGGTTGGTTCTAAGAGCTATAAGAGCGCTCAAACTTTGTATAAGAGCGTTCATGCCCCACTGCACACCAGCCAGGTCGGTTACAACACACTTTTTGACATCAAAGGCTCCGACCTAATGGTTCACTGCACAATATAATAAAAATGAGGGTCTCAGTGTGCAACCTCATGGTTCAGTGCACAAACTAATAAGTTGTTAGTGAATGCAACCGGCCGTCACGGGTGCCTGAGCACCGCTGACGCCGTCATGAGTGTCTGAGCACTCTAATAACTGAACAATGGGTTACATAAGCACGACGCCATAACCGTCCGGTCGCTCTAGCGTCGCTCCCGAGCAAGCTAGGTCAAATATCAAGGCAGTTATGGAAAGCCCATAATTAGACGGTCAAATTGAGGCCAAGATCAAGGCGTAACTCTCATTATTAAGGAAGTTATGTTAGGGAGACTGAATCGACCTCCGAGTGCACTACAGACAAACCAGCGCAAGTTACGCGACTATCAAGCGGGCAGTTTAAACTTGGCATATTCAACTCCGCGCATGCGCAAAATGGTGGTTGTAACTGCGTAATCTTCCGAGATATGGGGGTTTGAAGTTACAGAACTGACCAAGACAAAGGGGGACACAGCGGCGCCCATGGGGGTCCTTTGTGCACCCAGTGACACATGAAAGACTCCCCTCTAACAATTGCAGAGTTAGGCAGATGCCACTGGCCACAGTCAGTCTGGAGGTGCTTTTCCAAGATTTGCTACAAATAGCCTGTCTGCACCTCCTAGAGAACAGAACACCAAGAACCGCTCTAGAGGTAACATCTCCAGTCATCTCCTGCTACCTGCTATACCACTGCACTATGGTGAAACTATGCTAGACAGGCATTGGTTTCTGTCATTAGTGGCCAGAGGGTATCTTCCTCAAGACTTCCACCAGAGGGTAAAGTTATTCATTATTACATTATTCCTCTAAGCAGCAGGTGAGGAGCTAGGTGTGGGAACCCACCTAGAACTATGCTGGACATTGTATTATTATTACCTCACAGGTGGAGTGGAACAGAACATTATACTTTATAAATTACTGTATATTTACTGTATGTACAAATTACCTACATACTAACTACTGTATGATTGATATTTCTTACATGTTGCCTAAAGCTGAATAAACCAGTGACAACTGGAAATAACACTATTTATAAGAGCCTTGAGGTAATTACACTATATAGCACTAGTCTTATGATATTTCTCATATGACAACTTGATCATGCACAATTACTAGTATGACAGTAGACTGTGTGGGTCATTTTGTTCAGGCCCCTAAACTTGATAATCTCAAGATTCACCACAGGAATATAAATGTGTACGAGCTTTACCCGGTAATGGTGGGCCTAAAGCGCTGGGTGAAGAAGTTTTCTAATACTAGAGTTCATTGTATTACGGACAACATGCAGGTCTTGGCTATGTTAAATACCGGTAGATCCAAGAATAAATTGTGTATGTCCTGGTTGAGAGAAATTTTTTGGCTATGCTTTATTCATAACATTGAAATATATTCCACATATATTAGGTCTGAGGAAAATATTTTAGCTGACCATTTGTCTAGGCTGAATTACAGGGGTGTAAAAATGTTTTAACTGAATATAACATGTGCTGTCATGATTGCAGACCTCAAGGAGTTGGAGAGGAGAAGGAAAAAATTCTTGTATAGGGGTGTGGCTGATTCCACTCGTAAAACTCGTAAACAGCAACTTAGTGGGTACAAGAAATTTTGTAAGAAATTTAATTTTAACCTTTTTCCGTGTTCTCCTTCTCAAGCTTCTTTGTATTGTGTATACCTGTCGGATTTTATGAAACCTATTTCAGTCAGAAATTATTTGTCTGCTGTGTGGTATTACCAAAAATTAAAAGGTTATATGGATTATAGTAATAAATTTGTGGTTAAAAAGACCCTTGATGGGATAGAGAGGCTGTGTAAGGGGTCTGGTAGTACAACCTACCCTCTGAGTCCTAGAGATATGGTGCAAATTAAATCTAAACTTGACTTCAGTCTTATGGAGGATGTGGTATTTTGGTCTGCTATATTGCTATGCTACAGGGGTGTGTTCAGGATTGGACATGTAGTCCAGTCGCCTCATAACTTTTTGAAAAGGAATGTTAAAGTGTCTCCTGATTGTATAGAGATCAGAGTTATTTCTTCTAAAATGGACCAGTTTGGCAAGTCTCCTTATGTTGTGTATCTAAAAAGAGATAATAGTTCCGACTTGTGCCCGGCTAGATATATTAACATGTGTGTTAGAGCCTGTAAACATAGCAGGTTTCTATTTTCTTTTCAATCTAGACCGTTGCAATATAACTATGTGAATACGAGGTTAAAATCTATTGCTTTTCAATGTGGTTTGTCTGTTAAAGTTTCAAGTCATTCGCTTAGGCACAGTGGTGCTACTCTGTTGAAAAATGCAGGCTTGAGTGTTCAGGATATTATGACGTGAGCGAACTGGAAATCTAATGCTGTTTTTAAATATCTACATGAGTCAAAGGATAGCTTGCTAGCTTTAGATATATTTACTATGGAATGTGTTACATTGTGTTTGGCGGTTGTTGGCATGTATAGGATTGGTATTGACAAAATCAATTCTCACCAAACCCAATGTCTCTTTATTATTCCATATTTATTATTATAACATGTCTATTAATATAACAATGTAGTTATTATTATTACCGGTATTCCGAATCAACACATTAACTTATGGGACTATATACTCCCAGGTATATATATATAATTAATGAGTGATACGTTGGTACTACTTTGTCTGGGGCGCATGATTTTCTGTGACGTCACACATAACATTCTCCTCCAGTATATAAGCTCCAGCAGTTGAACTAACCGTCAATTGGCTTCATATACTCGGACAGCATACACCACGCTGGGTGATGCTGGAAATTTTAAACTTTACTGTGATATTGTATTTCTGTATATTACTATTATATTGTATTATATTGTTATTCTATATATTGCTATTTATTGTATCATATTGTAAATTATTGTCTTATTTTAATAAAGGCATGTATAGGATTGGTATTGACAAAATCAATTCTCACCAAACCCAATGTCTCTTTATTATTCCATATTTATTATTATAACATGTCTATTAATATAACGATGTAGTTATTCTTATTACCGGTATTCCGAATCAACACATTAACTTATATATATATATATATATATATATATATAAGTTATCTCGCTACCAGGGAATAATAATACCGGTAATAACGATGATATTAAAGAGGATAACAGAGATGATAATATATATACAGTGGTAATATAAATGATCATATCACAGACACATGAGTTTGGTGGGTTACTGACCTTGGGGCTATCAGCACCATACATGCCTTTATTAAAACAACTATAATAATTAGTTGACAATAAGGATAGTCAGTAAAATGCATAATATAATAACAATAATACAGTCATAACAATAGTAATAACAATAGTAAAATTTAAAAATCCAGGGAACACCCAGCGTGGTGTTACCTGTACAGGTGAAAACGAGCCAATTGGCCGTTACATTGAAAACTCCCCCTTATATATGGGAGGAGTGTTTACCATGACGTCATGCTATGACATCATAGATACCAATACGCACAGAAAGTAGTCCCTAACCGTTCGCGGCTAATTATATATATATACACGAGTGTATATAGTTCCATAAGTTATCTCGCTACCAGGGAATAATAATACCGGTAATAACGATGATATTAAAGAGGATAACAGAGATGATAATATATATACAGTGGTAATATAAATGATCATATCACAGACACATGAGTTTGGTGGGTTACTGACCTTGGGGCTATCAGCACCATACATGCCAAACACCTAAACACGCCAAACACATGTGAACAAACACATACCAATCAACAATGCAATTGAGATTGGCAAATCCTATCTAAATCTAAAAGTTCATTTTTATGGTTATGTAAATATGTAAAAACAGAATTAGATTTCCAATTTACCTTCTTCTTAATAGACTCTATACTAAGTCCTGCGTCCTTTAACATAGTAGCCCCACCATGCCTAAGTGAGTGAGTGGAGACTGAACCTCTGATACCAGCACGTAAAGATAAAGATTTCAACTTTGAATTAATATATTGGTACTGTAGAGGAACACCATTAATTTTAAATAAAAAATCACTCGCAGCCCTACCTGTGCACAATTTTTCTAACCCTCTACATGGACATAACAGTGAGGTATCATCCCTACATAAGTATATGTTAAAGGCATGGCCACCAAGTTGATCAGTCTTAGAAGTATTAATGCTAAGACTAGCATAACTTTTAAAAATTTTTACATCACCTACCCTTAGTGTATGAGGGGAAGATACAACATGCCCTATCCTGAGGACACCTCTATAACATAACAGAATAGCTAACCAGAACTTCAAGTCAGCCCTGCTGGAGAGATCCAAATATGATCTAATACATAACATCTCTTTTGGACTCAAAGGATGAATAACCCTAGTTGGAACAGCATAATTTCTACCAATACCATCTAACACCTTTTTTAGCATGAAATTACTGCTATGGTCTAGGCCACCCCTAAGTTTTTGATGATACCAAATGGACGATAAATAATTCCTTACAGAAGAAGGTCTCATATGTTCGGATAAGTATACTGCATATGTAGCAGCCTGTGATGGAGAACAAGGGAAATAAGTTAAATTGAATTCTTTACAAAATTTTTTATACCTGTTAAGCTGCTGTCTCCTTGTTCTCCTCGTGCTCTCTGACACACCCTTCGATAAAAGACACTTTTTTCTTTTTTGTAACCTTTTCCATTCTGGAATCAAAACAACACATATCATTTTCAAGAAGAGAGTTTACACATTTGTCCAGTATACCCTTATAAGCAAGTCTAGATAGTTGGTCGGCCAGGACATTGTCTTCTGACCTAATATAGGTTGCATACACCTCCACATTATTGATAAAACAAAGCCAAAAAATCTCTCTAAGCCATTCCATACACAGCTTATTTTTTGACCTACCGGTATTTACCATAGCTAACACTTGCATATTGTCGGTAACGCAATGTATTCTTTTATTTTTACAACCAGATATCCAACGTTTAAGACCCATAAGAAGAGGATATAACTCGTACACATTTATATTTCTATGGTGGTTCTTTAAATTATCCATTAAGGGTGGTTGGGTAAAATGACCACTACCTAGATTAAATTTATCGAAAGATGTCCAGTCACCATATAAATAATCTTTATCCATCCATGCACCGAAGCCTTTCATGGAAGAATCTGAGTACATAGGTGTGTCAATATCATCATTTAGAATTAACCTCTTACAGTTAAAAACTCTACAAAAATCCAACCACCATTGGAAGTCTTGGCGAGTACAGGCTGATACCCTAACATAACCACCTGGTCTGGCCCGAGCACAGAGATCGAAAATTCGCCTACTAAAAGTTCTACCACCCTTAACTACCTGCGAGCAGAAAGACATTAAACCACCTATCCTCTCCAAGTTCTTTTTTGAAATAAATTTCTTATTAACGTTATCTAACAAGAGATTTTCCATTTTCTCAACCTTTTCAACAGGCAAAGACAGTTCCAACTTAACTGAATCTATGTTAATACCTAAGAATTTACAAACTTGAGATGGGTCGGTCACCTTTTCTCTGGATACTACAAAGCCCATGTAGGTCATACATTCCATTAATACATTTCTTTGTCTAAGACATTCATCATAAGTATCAGCAATTACGATAAAATCGTCCAGATAATTTACAATTTTTTCTACACCGTAGAATTTTGCCACTTCCACAATAAAATCAGAGATTCTATTAAAGATATACGGGGCACATTTCAGGCCAAAAGTTAACCTGTTACTCACATAATACTCCTCCCCATGCCCAAAATTCCATCTGAAACCTTGCATGGTCGTATGAGGTGCATACACATTTATAGACCTGTAAGCTGATTTTAAATCTACCACACTCATGAAATTGTTCCTATTCAATTGAGCAGTCACCGTGCTAATACTATTATAAGAAAAAGTAGAGCTAGTAGTCTCCATAAAATTATTGATAGATATTTTATCCGGCATACTACAATCAGTTATAGGCCTTAACTTGCCATTAGATTTTTCTACACCACCTAGGGCATGAATACAACGGGGTTTATCTAAACTTTTAGAGACTAGACCAGCTTCAAGTTCATCTAACAATATACCACAGTACTCACTATAAAACTTTCCCTCGAGGATTGACTTATAATTTCTGCAATCATAAGACGTATTACAGTCAGGATCCACTATCCTGAACCCTTCAACAAAACCTTGCCATAAGAATAGCGCCTCCTTGTCATTTACATTAATCACTCCTTTTTGGGTTAAGAATGGGGCGACTCTGCAAGGTAAAATCTGGGAATTTTTTCCATTGATGTAATGAACACATGTACATGTACCTTCCACACACTTGTCATATACCCTGATGCTAGGTAAATCCGTGACATTAACAGTAAAAAGTGGATTAATTCCAACCTGTATTGGGTTATAACCAATAACCTCTATATTATTTTCCAACGAAATAAATTCTTTGAAAGTACTCTGTTCTGCTAGGAGCTTAGTTGAAGGAACACACTCCCCAACCATCTCCGTATCAACTAACTCCTGTACTGGAGTTTGTGAGGGCGAGTCGATATCTACCGAACTTACCATAGCTTGGTCAGGCATCAAACACATTTCATCACAAGCTATGGGACACCGACCCCCTACAGTTTCCTATTCACTCCTGGCCTTATGGCAGTCAGCTTTACCATGACTTGAGGAGTTGCAACCACTGCAGATATGTTTGTATTTACATGGGTCTCGTACACAACCCTCTGCTCTGTTAAAAAGCATAGCATGGGTTATTAGAAGATCTCAGTTTGCCTACATTCTTAGGTTTAGCACTATAAGCTTTCTGGGCTTGAACGGTCCCATCATATGCCAAATGACGTAGTATATCTGAATTTTCAATGGTTGAAAAAGCTCCTATTCCACTATCATTAGCCCTGTCCCTCACTGACTTATCATAGGCTACCAGGGCTGAAACCGTGTATATTTTGGTGCCAGACTTCTCAATTAATACCTGTAAATGCTTAAGCATACCCTCAACATCGTCACCTGACTTGTAGTACTTCAATATAAACTGCAAGTTTACAGACATCAGTTTCTCAATAGTGTCAATTTTTTCCTTACGTTTGGTGAACTGAGAATGATCAAACTCACCCAATTTTGCATGGTGACGATGCCTAGAGTAAGATGAATCCAATGACGACCCTCTAGATGTGCTTGGACTGCATTGACGAGCAGAAATACTGGATTTAGATGATCGTCTATGTCGCTTGTGGTCAACTTGCACCCACTCGTCCTCACCGTCAGACGAAATTTCGCATGGAGACGCTTGGCGGGTAGCCCTAGCAACCGGTCCGCGTCCTTGACTACGTGACGTCATACCTCTCTGTTTGTAAACATCCGCACGTGCTCTGCTCGAACGACTTGACGCATTGACGAATCCTCTATCCCGATCGTCCTTTCCATTGACGACCTCTTGTAGAAGCGATTTAATGGTCGACAGCTCGTCTTCTAATACATCTAGCCTCGTCTGGTCAATAGACGACCCTCCCACAACACCTGTAGCAGTTTGGGGATCAGATGGTGTATCACCAGTAAGTGAGAGAGTCGAACTACTCGTCAATCCTAAATTGGCCGATTTTTTCGTCTTTTCCACCGATTTAACCGATTTTCCACCTGGTGTATTGGCCTTCGAGCCTTTAGCAGCCTTTCTACCCATTTCACTGGTAAATAAAGGCCCAGGAGCCCCTCAAAACGGTTAAAAATTTAAAAATCCAGGGAACACCCAGCGTGGTGTTACCTGTACAGGTGAAAACGAGCCAATTGGCCGTTACATTGAAAACTCCCCCTTATATATGGGAGGAGTGTTTACCATGACGTCATGCTATGACATCATAGATACCAATACGCACAGAAAGTAGTCCCTAACCGTTCGCGGCTAATTATATATATATACACGAGTGTATATAGTTCCATATATATATATATATGTATATATAAAGAAACATAGTTTCAAGACGAATCTATATTCAACAGGACACATGGTGGGTTAAGGACCAAGTCATTTATTACCAGTGGGGGCAGATTTTTTTCAAACCCCCTACCATTATGACAAAAATGATCGCGACCCCCCAACTAAGAACTGATTTTGCGAAATGGACCCCCAAAAATAATATGCACATGGAATGATGTTCCATGATGGGTATTTGAATTGCCCAAATTTAGTATTGACAGCCCACACCATTTGAAGGTTTATTGTAAATATTCAAAATTATGAAAAAGTAATGGGCCTGAGCAAAATGAATTCTTCGCTACATCACAGAAATATTTGTCAGAACTACAGTTAGGATATTTGACAAAAAGTCCCAAAGACACACTGAAGAAAAAAGGGAAAAAAGATGGATATTGACAATACATAAGGAAATGACATGAATGTAATGGGCGTAAGCGTAATGGGCGTGAGCGAAACAACTTCTCCAGGCTTCAGACAGCCACTCAGCAACATAACTTCCCCGAGAATTTATCTAGGCAATAAAAATAATTTAAGAATACTTATAGGATGCATTTGGAATGCATGAAGCCTGCCAACATGCTTGCAGTGCTTTTTACTAACGTCCATTATACTCATCCCCATTACACTCATGCCCATTACATCTGTCAGTTAACCCCTCTTTTTGGAATAACCAAGGCATGTAGAGAATCCAGTCTTTTTTTTAAAATGACTTATCAACAATAGATCTTCGAGTTAGGCTGGTTGAAAGAAAGAAAACTTTGATAGTATTTGTTCTGGATGCAGAAATTTGAAAGTAATGGGCTTGAGCAAAATGGACTTGAAAATACTTGTATAATAACTCTATACATATTTATATTGCTAAACATTGTATAGCATAGTGCTATGTGTACACTGTACACATACAACCCCCCTGTAGTTACACATACAGATCATAGGGGTCGCCCTAGTCTTACCTTACCTGCCGGCTGCTTCCTATATGAATTTTGTTCTGTGTTACTATATTGCATGTTGTAATCGCAAATACAGCCTAGATTCCCGTTGCATACTGGAATTTTGCTAGTGATTCCAAATATGATAGATTTAATCAAACTATGCAGAAACAACATCATGACAGAGGAGCAATCAATTAAATATAACAGTCTTTCTCTTTTTATCATGATTGTCCAGGATCCCCCTGGCTGTAATTTTTTTCAGCTAGAGGTTTAATTTCTTGTTGATCAAAGACAAGGTTCCTCATGAATGCATTATCTAACAACATTGTTTTAGCTGATATGTAAAAGTGAAATAATAAAAATGAGAAAACATTGTTGTCTATTTTCAATTCATTACCTTCTCTACAGGTAAGTTAGTCCACATCTGTGGCTCCCAGTAAAATGGCTGGGTAATGTGTGTCTCTGTGTGAAAAAAAGTAGAAACATACAATTAGGTGGGTTTAGCTCATCTTAAGACTCTGGAAAGGAAAGAGGAATATATTCAGGAAAGATATTCATAGAACTGATGCTAGCAATTATCAGAAGGATGGAAAGTGTCACCTAACAGGCTACCTTAAAGACAAAAAAATTCAAACTGTGTGGTAAACAGAACTGACAGGTGACTTCACATAGGATGCCCTCTGGGTGTAACCTGACCAATAGAATGTTCCCCAAACCCTATTGAAGGTTCCCACAGTAGCCATACTACTCAATTGACACCCACATAAATGTTTTATATGACAGGCTGTAAAGACCTTCTAGTGGTCTGATTGTCTATGTCTCACATTGGACCAACATTCCATGAGACAAGGGCAGAGCTTGCTCTCACTTAAAATCAACCCTTTTTCTGTCAGGAGGCTTTTCTTAGAAGTGCTGCAGCCACCTCTAATTCAATAATGCATTAAAGAAAGAGCTTAAGCAGCCCCTAGTGTGGAGAATGGACTATTGACAAAAACACTTTATATTGGCATAGTGGCCAGAGGTTAAAGCTTTTAGCACTGGTCTTCTTCTTCATGTTTCTGTTTACTTTACAAGTCAAATGGACAATGCTATCATGAGTCCAGGCAGTTATGGCACATTATATTAACCTAAAACTGTCATGCAGCTTTTTTCATCCACATATTAGCAATAATCTATCTGGCGAAGTCTGTTTTGACTATAAAGAAATTCATTATTTTTTAATAGAGAGTCATCTTTAGTTGGCATAATGATGACTGATAGATTAGGAACATTTAGATTCATTTGGATGGACTGCTGAGATAATTGAAACAAAAATCATCATCATGAACCAGCTTTCCCAATGCAATGTACTACAATATTGTTAGAGTGGTTCCATTGACAATTAAGCAGGGCAAAATGACAGGTTTAAACTTGCTTAGCAAAAATAAACATCATGAAAGAAGAAAATTAAATTCCTCCTGCCAATCGTCTCTTTGTGATCATCAATGATCTCCCTGGCAAAATTTCATGCAGCCATATGGCTCTTCTTGCCATGGACCACCATATGAGCAGACCAATATGGCGGTTGAGATACAAAATCTCCCACCAACCAAAACCGGAAGCTGCACAGGAGACTGATTGTTTTAAAACCGTCCATGCCTTTCTACTACATACACTATCAGCATTTTTTGAGCATCTTGAATTTCACCTAATCCAAAGGACATAAATAACCTTTCTATCTTCAGCAGGAAAGACAGATGCTTATTGTGATAATGCAACATAATGTACCTTTCTTTATCATCTTTCTGCAGTATTCAGTCATGAATTAACAAGGTCTCCCTATCTCTCAATACTACTGCAAACATAATGCTGCATCAGTACTGGTGCTTTCTTTTAAGCCTGTTTACACTAATGTTTGCAGGAGGCACTAATGGTGCCCCGGCTGATAGGCGAATGACTGTTCCCAGTAAACATAGAGATATTAGCCTTACTGCTCTGACTATTGCTTTCATATATGAGGACAGCTCATGCTCACCTTGCAACTGATGTTTCTTTCACACCTGTGTTATCTTTACAATTCCCTTTGATGTTTTGGTCAGAATATACACCTACACTATAATTCTATACATCAGATGATAACAACAAAATGAACTAACATGTTTATCTTTGCACTATTTGCACATGATGGCATGATATTATTAGAATCAATACAGAAGTCCACCATACCTGTGTCTAAACCTTAAAAACAAGTGTCTGGACTAGGCCAACATATATAGGCCTCCCTGCCTTTAGGTAAGTACACTGTTAAGATTCACTGACCATGATAAAATGGTTTTCTACCTCTCTCACCCTGAAAATGGTAATTCACTGAGATTAGATACGTTTTTGTCCTCATTAGGCATGCATGGTAATTAGAGTCACTGCATGCCTGGGGTGCACATAAAGATAACATCAATTATCGCCTCAACACATTTTGCTGTTAATTCATATGTTTTTGTAGCTCCTAACCGATCGTGCTGCATGTTCGGAGTGGTGCTAATCTACTGGTTGCTGATAAAACAGTCTTGACTTGTTAGGGACCATTAACCTGGAACAGGGTTCTACACGGATAGACCTATCAATATGGTAGAGCAAATGGACACACAAATGCCTTGCGTAGAAAACCATGTGTGGAATTTAGGTCCCACCCTTCAAAACCTTTGACTTGCATCCTCGGTTTATACCAGACAAAGTAAACATGATAACAATCGCATGAGAACTCACTATCTATCCTCAGGACAAATAACACCTAAAAACTAAAACAGAACCAGTCAGGAGCTTAATTCAAAACATCCTGGGATCGCAAACCCAGCGATCTTAGTGTAGGCACATATCATAAGACCTGGAGGCCGTTGCACAATCCACGAGTTTAGCTCTCTTCTCGCTGTTTTTCGCCTCTACCGTTGCACAAACATTTTCTCGCTGTTTTTGTCCTCTGCTTTTTCCACAACGAGAATAAAACCGTTGCACAATCATTTTCTCGTTCTGATAAACTCGTGTCTAGAAAAAAAAGGCAGTTACTCTCCACGTACTGCCTTTTGGTTGTTTAACATTGGTCCCTATGGGGAGTCTAGCTGACATTTCGGACTGGAACCAGAGTACTAGGAGGGAAATTTGAACTCGGCAAAATGGCAGACAGGGATAGACTAGGAAGAAAGAGGAGGAAATTTAAGAAAAGGGACACTCCCTTTACTCTTTTCACTGATGATGAGTTTGTTGCTCGTTACCGGTTGAGCAAAGAGGTTGTCAAGGAGCTGGTAGAGGACTACAAGCTCTTCAGCAAGTTTAAGGGCTCCAAACGTGGAGGAGGGCTGTCCTACATTGACAGGGTAATGCATTGAACCTTATGTCTCCCCTCTCTTGTCTGTCTTTGGTTAGTTTCATTAAAAAAAACATTCCATATGCTGGGGGGGGGGGTTCACAGGGATCCCCCATATAAAATTCATGTCTTAGTCCTCTTGTTAATTTTCTGTAGAGTGCTGTAAAAAAATCCTTCTTCATGTACATCAATGTAAAAAGACTGATTTCTTTTTCTTTTGCAGTTCTGCTTAGTTATTCGCTATTTCGCCACGGGTAGCTTCTATAGCTTGACTGGGGATTCACAGAAGGTCTCTAAGTCTGTAGTCTGCAACTCTGTGAAGGATGTGGCTGGGTTCTTCTACCGCAACCGGAACAAGTTCATCAGATGGCCTAACAGTTTTGAGGCAAAGCTCCAAGCAGCTCTCAAGCTGTACCGTCACAAGGTAAAGAGGAACAGGGGAGAAGAGATTGAGCAGAAGACCCCCTTCGTTTTTGGATTCGTGGATGGGACCCATATCCCCATTCAGTGCCCCTCAGACAACGAGAGCTCGTATATGACAATGGAATAAAAAGAAAAATGTAAGGAATGTATTTTATTTCTTCAGCTTTCTCACTCTAGTCTATTTCTTCCTTCAGATAGCGTGTGACTACGACAAGAGGATAATATTTGCCAATCCACGTTTCCCTGGCTCTGTCCACGACTCATACGCTTTGGCTTGCAGCCCGGTAGGGGATGAGCTGGAGGAGGAGAAATGGGGAGACTTCGTCCTGCTTGGAGACTCAGGGTGAGTAATTTTTTTGTCTGTTTTGTCACCATAGATTAAAAAAGAAATGTTTGTTCCAGACAAAGAAGCCATCTGTTAATAATCAGCACAACAGAAATATTATTTCTCCCTTAGTTTGCTGTATTTTATAGGGGTTTATTAAGTGAAAATAAACATTTTTTCTAGGTATGGCCTACGTCGCAACCTCTTCACTCCATTCAAGGATGAGACGTCGCCTAAGATAACAGCCTTAACAAGTGGCACAAGAAGAGTCGTGTCAGGGTGGAACAGAGCATAGGGATCCTGAAACAGCGGTGGAGGTAAGAAAGGCTTTATGTCCCTTTCATCTTTTCTCTTTCCTTTTGTTTTCACACAGAGAACCCCATTTTTTTTTTTTTTTATACCAGCATGGAAAACTTTGCAAAACTTGTTATGAGTCCTACTCCTTGTACTTCTAATTATTTTTTTTTAACATTTATTTGTTTTCATGAAAATTTCAGAATACTTGACTCCTCTGCTGGGTACCTCCGGCACAAGCCTAAAAGGTGTTCAGAGATCATCACAAGCTGCGTGTGTCTCCATAATGTCGCCCTAGATCATGGAATCCGCATAGTGGACGACCCCGCTGATCCATGGACTCCAGTCAGGCTTCCCCTTCTTCAGCCCAGGCTGCGCACAAGGGAACAAGAAAACAACCGCATCAAGGCCTTCAGGAATGACTACTGCCAAAATTACTTCTGAATTCTGTGTCCTGACAGCAGTTGTATCAGCATGACTTATGTAAATAGTTCAATTGTATATAAACCGTCATCTTGTAGTAAATCAGAAATAATTATTAAGTTCCTACCATCAAATGTATGCATGCAAAGTAAGTCTGCTTGTCCTTGTTATGTTACACGCACAGCTAGAAACAGTTCACTCAAGTAGCAGCGTCTAAGTCCACATTAAAAATGACAAGCATTTATTTTATTCTGTTTCATAAGCAGTCATATAGTACTATACCAGAAAATATACAAGTATTCCTGAAAAATCAAATTTATGCATTAAAAGTAAGTTCTTCATGTACATACTGCTTGACCTTGTTATGTGAAAGGCACAGCTAGAAACAGTCACCTTAAGAAGTAGCGTCCAAGGACCACATGAAAAATGAAAAACATCTATTTTATTCTTTTTCTTCTTTCTCTTTTTTTGCCTTCCTGCTCTCTCTGATAGCTGCTCTCTCCGCCTTCCTTCCAGCCTTCTCCCTACATATGGCTTCCCACTCTTGCTTTGTACACACTATCACTTTCTTTTGTCTTTCCAACTTCCATGGTTTTTTTTCTGTGTGGTCTTGACTTTTCTTTCTCTCTTCTTCTTTCTTTTTCGAGTACTGCTTCATTTCCTCCCTTATCTTCAAATCTTCCTTCTCCTTTTTCCTGTCCTCCTTCATTTTTTTTTGCATGTTCTATCTTTCTTTGCTCCTTCTTCTTTCTCTCCTCCTTCCTCTTTTCTTTATCCATATCCTTTTTGGGTATTTTAGTGACCTTCATGTTCTTTATTGCTTTGCTGAAATCGCTTCTGCCGGCTTTCCATAGATCTCGCTCTGTCATGCCAGTTTTCTCTTTCTTCACCTGAGACGGATCTAGGGCCATTGAACTAACACCTGGGATACCTGAAAAAAAGATTTTCTCTCTCTCATCTTATGTAATAAAAATAGCATTAATTCATAGACAAGAGACAAAGTAAGATACATTGTAACAGATGGTTTACTCCAAAAAACTACACCATAGGCCGGCAATTTTTTTTCCCAATTTTTTCATATCTATCAGTCAATTTAACCATACAATATTTCATGAAACAATGAAAAAAATCCTTACCCCTGACAGCGTCTTCCCTCAGGTAGTCCAAGGCCTTCTTCTGAGTGTTTGACAAAGTCAGCTTCTTGCTAGGAGGCCCACTACCCGTTTTCGATAACTCTCTACGCAGAATGTTGTACTGAAAAATAATAACGTACAACTTTGTTATTTAAACAATCAAAGAAATGAAAAAATTTTCAACATATCTGAACAGAACTGTACCTTACCTTTCCCTTTTGTTTCTGGCAGAAGTCGGATGCCTTGTGGGAAATTTGCTTCACAGTCCGGTGTGTCTTTGCAGTTTGATTAACATACACTGTAAAGAAAAGAAATGAAATAATAAAGTATTTTTTTTAAACTAATTTTCTTCATGAGTAAAATGTGTGTTTCTTTCTTTTTTTTTGGGTGTGGAATAAACTCACATACACAAGATTTATCACATGACTCACGTGCAACGTCTCTCCAAGCCTGCCTCCTGATATCAAGGCCCCCCCCCAGTCCCAGAGAAGTGGTACTTCAGAGCAGGCCTGTTTGTATTGATAGCGTCCATCAATGCCTTAACCTCCTGCTTGGACCATCTCTCTCGGTTTATAGGAACATCCTCACGCAGAGGCAGGTCTTCGTCCTCGCTGTCTGAGGAGCTAGCATTAGACTCTTGGTCAGCTGCAGCACTAGCTTCCCCCACTAATGTCTCATTGTCATGGTCTATAACAGGGTTCTCTGAGTTCTGTGGAATGTACTCTACAGTAGAAGCCATGGAATCACATGAAAGATCTCCCACTGGTTTAAGTATCATCTGCATCTTCTTCCTTTTTGGTATGGGCTTCCTAAGGGTAACCTGTGCATTAGAAATAAAAGAAAAACTATTCTCCTTTAAAAGCTTAACCCATTTGGTCCCTCTTATTCCCCAATGAAGTGTCACATAAAAGAAATATAGCAGGCAGGCAGAAGGAGGTTTAAAGTGTCATAATACCGGTAACACAACGAGATTTGTCATGCTAATCTCGTTGCGTGCATTTTCTCGTTGTGCAACGTCGTGAAAGTGGGGGCGGGTGGCCTATGACTTAGACACCTTTCAGGCAAGTAATATGGCAATTTCTGTTTACTTTATCCTTCCTGGGGAAAAAAATATGGACACATTAATGTTTTATTTGTGCTCACCTTCCCTTTTTTGCTCTCCATGTCCGCTTATTCCTTTCTTTCTGTAGCTTACGACGTACCAAAAATGACGTCACTCTTACTGTGCACAGTGGCACCCCCTGTGCACAACGAGTTTTGTTTGTTCAAGTCTCGTTCTTTCATGGAAAGTAATATTTCTACTTTTCTTTTCATTTTTCTTTGATATTATATTTAGATTTAATTATTAACTGTAACTGTTTACTATATAATATGTTTTCTTTCTTAAGGAAAATCATTCTTTTAAAAAGTAGGAAGAAAGAATAAGGGAAAGATAAGGTTCAAGGACACAACTTTTATTTAAAAAAATGTAAGGGAAAGATTATATTGTTACCGGTATTGATACTCAGGTGGAGCCACTGCTCCCACTACAAGTGTGTGCTACCTGTACAGGTGTGTGTTACCTGTCAGGTGCTGACCTACATTGCTGCTACCAACCCTCATGCTGGAGGGTCTGGTGCTTGGTCACAGCTGGGAAAAATTCTTGTAAAAATTATCCGTCGGCAGAGATAGACGCTTATGATTATATCAATGAGCTAATCCTGAAAGAACTCAGTATAGACAAGTTGTCAATAGTAGATAGCCAACCTAAATGTGTCCACGCTATGGGAGCAGTGGAGAAGTCCGGTGGTGGTTTTAGACCTATTACCGATGCTAGCCGCCCATTGTACAGCAGCATTAATAATTACACCAAAGACACTTTCCATTCGTTTAGCTACCACTCTATCGATGACATTTCTGAACTTATGGAACCAAATTGTTTCATGGCGGTGACAGATTTACAAAGTGCTTATCGCACAGTGTTAATTAGGCCAACGGACCGCAACCATCAAGGGTTATGTTGGAATATTGACGGTAAAAATTGTTTTTTACAAGATAATTTCATGAGCTTCGGTACAAGAGCTGCCCCCTATATATTTAACAGTATATCCGATGCCATAGCCCGCTATGTCAATGCCAACGGTTTTCTATGCCGGAATTATTTAGATGACTTCATTGTCCTTGGTAGTGATTATGAGGAATGCAGGAACGCCCAACTGTTTTTCACGCTACAATACGCTCGCTAGGCTTCCATATAGCTTATGCTAAAGTTCGATCCCCCTCACAGGTGCAGCTTTATTTGGGGGTAATCTTGAACTCGCTTGATATGACTCTCAGCTTACCACAAGACAAGTTGGACAAACTTCACTTAGAGCTGCGCTTTTTTGCTGGTCGCCGTAGGGCGACAAAGCGCCAGTTACAACACCTCTGTGGTGTGCTAAGTCACTGCTCAACTCTGGTACGGGGAGGAAGAACATTCTCCCACAGGGTCATAACGATGTTACGTGTGTTTACTGCAAAGAAACGTTATATTACATTGTCGGATTCGTTCCACGAGGACCTGAAATGGTGGGGCGACTTCGCGTCATGGTTCAATGGCTCAGCGAAGATTATCACTCCGCCTGAATTCACCTCACTTGTGTACACTGACGCTTCTGGTATAGGTTATGGTGCCGTTCATGGTAATGATTGGTTATGCGGTCACTGGTGTGACAAGCTAGTGATGGAAAGTGACATTCACGGTCACTGCCGGGACGCACCGACAACGGATATACCAGCCAATATTAATGTCAGGGAACTGTATCCCATATACGAGGCCTTAGAACGCTGGGGTCCATATTGGAGAGATCACAAAATATATTGTGTTACTGACAATACTCAAGTTATGCATGCCATCAACAAGGGTAGAAGTGACAATGACGCCTCAATGATTTTGTTGAGAAAAATTTTTTGGTTATGTGTTATATTTAACTGTCACTTAGTGAGTATTCATATCCCTGGTGTACAGAATGTTCTAGCAGACGCGATTTCAAGGGCCACATGCTCTAAAGACTTACCCGTATTTCTTTGTTGTAGACGCTAGTCAGCGAGTGCGCCAATTAGACTTGGAAGCAGCCGAGTATAGGTCCAAGGCATGGGCCCCCAGCACGTGGAGGACAAAGGCTTCCCAGTGGAAGCGTTACATAAGCTTCAGTAACTCGATCCTCAGACCAGCGCTCCCCACAGACGCCCAACATATGTGCCGTTATGTCGTAGACATGGCGAGAAGTCTTAAGTACTTGACTATCCAAAATTACGTTAGCGGAGTGATCTCATTGAATATGTACTATGGTTATGATGTCAAATTTATCCGCTCTTCTTTTGAATTCATTATGACTCTAGCCGGGGTTCGCAGGGTCTTAGGTGATCCGGAACCAGTGCGCCCATCGTTCACCTTGAAAGACATACTCAATATGTATAAATTTGTCGACATGAGTCAAACTCGTGACAGAGTCCTATGGACTTGCATGGCACTAAGCTTTAGAGGACTACTCAGGAAATGTAATATAGTCCCAGATTCTATCGCAGCTGTTGGAGTTCATTATCTCAGGCGCGGAGCAGTTAGTTTCACAGACTGGGGCATGGAGCTGGCCGTGTCTAGTTCTAAGACTATTCAGCATGGCCAGAGAGTACACAAGGTGCCTATCACTTATGCTCCCGGTTCTCCTCTATGTGCTGCGAGTCTGGTCAGACGTCATTTGAATGAATTCCCTAGTTCCGACCCATCAGCTCCAGTTTTTGTACTTCCCAAGGACTCAGAACTGGTACCAGTCACTTACGGTCAATTGCTGAAATTTCTGAAGAGGTTGATGACCTTGTCCGGCTTGCCTTCAGAACGTGCCGGTATGCACTCCCTCAGGAGAGCAGGAGCCCTATACATGTACCAAATGGGTCTCACATTGGAGGACATACGCCAGGCCGGGGACTGGGCCAGTATGGCCGCTTTACTGTATCTGACTAAACCCTATCACACACGTATTGAGACGGACATGGTAGTGTCAAGCTGTTTGGGGAAAGAGTGGTCTATTAGGATATGACTATCTATTAGGCATAATATACTTGCCATGTTCTTTTCATGATGTTTAATTATAATTATGTTATTCC
The DNA here is from genome assembly GCA_949317995.1 of Acholoe squamosa. Lineage (NCBI taxonomy): Eukaryota > Metazoa > Annelida > Polychaeta > Phyllodocida > Polynoidae > Acholoe > Acholoe squamosa. The sequence continues at coordinate 67,238,428 of OX439046.1, read as the reverse complement.
TTCACTTGGATTTGCCGGTAGTTCTGTTTAACTGGCCCAAGTCCATCACTGCGTTATTCCCTTGTCCCTCTCACCGTAAAGGATTAATGTAAGGGAACGATTATATTGTTACCGGTATTGATACTCAGGTGGAGCCACTGCTCCCACTACAAGTGTGTGCTACCTGTACAGGTGTGTGTTACCTGTCAGGTGCTGACCTACATTGCTGCTACCAACCCTCATGCTGGAGGGTCTGGTGCTTGGTCACAGCTGGGAAAAATTCTTTTGTTTTTCTTTTGTTTTTTCAATAAATAGGCCGGTAGTTCTGTTAAACTGGCCCAAGTCCATCACTGCGTTATTCCCTTGTCCCTCTCACCGTAAAGGATTAATAATTCTAAAGATTGTTAGCAGACACCTTTAATGTTTGCCTTCAACAACTCTTATACCTATTTGTAGATGAAATTCCCTTGATGTTACACTCCTTATAAACGGTGGTCTTAATCATACCACATGCTGTATATATGAAGGCACTGTTAAATGTCTTGGATGTTAATGTTTATAGATCTCAATCGTCTATGATGAAAGGCAGAAAAAATAAGACCTGAGATTTTACTTTAACTGAAGCATAACAAACATGGTATTTCCATCTCAGTGAACAAGTGACGGTCATGAACAGACAAAAAAAAAGGTGCACAAAAAAAATGTTCTCTTTGACTTAGTTATCAACTTTATCCTGGAGAAACACACCATGTGATACTTTTTTTTTATTTCCTTGTCACCTTTTCTCCCCTCCCTCGCTTAGGTTTCTTATTTGTTCTGTTACTGCCGTTGCCAGCCACCCTCTTCCTTGTCAAAGGGCCTGGCCTTTCTTCCTCCTCCTGGGAAACTTCCTGTTCTTTCTCCTCCTCTGGAGATGGGTTATTGTTGTCTGTAGCCAAATGCATGCTACCCAACGTCTTTGCAGCTTCCAGTACAGCGCTGTTTTCTGGACTCTGATGAGGTTTTGTTGTTCCCTGTTTAAGGTCTTTGCAATACACAGCCACAGAGCCCTCCGTCAAATCTATGTTGTGTCGAGTGGAATGAAAATGTTCTTTAATGGGGCGCAATCTAGTTCTTGCACTAGATCCTATTAAGATACCCAATCCCAAAGTTCCTTCATGCACATCTGAGGTGACATCCAAGAGAGAATCATTAGAATTAGAATTGTCTGTGTTATGGGTAGTCGTTGCCGAAGCCAAAGTACCTTGTTCTACATCCGTATGTGTGGTCTGTAGGTCTGTTCCTGCTGACTCCACAGGTTTTACATCTTGTGAAACTGTTACTTCTTGTGTGTTGTGATTGTCACCTTTCCACGAGTGTTCTGTGGTAAGGTGCTCTGTGGCAGCTGTTTTTTGTGTGGTCTCTCGCTCTGTAGCAGCTGCCTGTTCATTTGTCTGGTGCTCTGCTGTCCCTTCTTCCGTCTGGTGCTCTTCTGAGCCTGGCTCTTCTGTCTGCTGCGCTGCTGCGCCTGGCTCTTCTGTCTTGTGCTCTGTTGAGCCGGGCTCTTCTGTGGTCTGTTCCTCTCATGTGCTGGGCTCTTCTATGGGCTCTATTTTCACTGCAGGTGGCTGTTGTGTGGTCTGGTCCTCCCCTGTGCCTGGCTGTTCTGTGTCGATTTTTATTTCACCTTCCTGTAGCGTGCCGTCTTTGTCCAAAATAGCTTCTGCCTCTTCTGTCGTTTCTTGTTGTGTTGGAGCACCCTCTTGTGAGGACTGTAGGCTTTGGGCAGATGACTGTTATGCAGCTAATGTCATACCCACGTCTTGTGTGTCCTCTTGGTCCCCTGGATGCTCTGCCTCTGTTGTTGTACTAGAACCCAGTTGAGGTCCACTTGGGACATAGTCTGCCTTGAAGAGAGAGAGATTAGACCCCGCTTGAACAGAAGGACCCACAACGAGCCTTCCGTCATCATTAACATGAAGCAAGGTGGAGTTGTCTGTGCTAGGCCCATCCAACGACACAACTGGAAAACACAACAAGAAAATGTAAGAGCGAGAGGATATTTGGTGTCATAAAATTATTTATTTTCTTTCTTCTTATCACAGCAAGGTGAAGACATGTCAGATTTTAAGTGACAGACAAATGTGACACTTAGTTATGCTCAAGGAAACCCCCTCCAAAGAAACATGTCACATAGAGTGATTGAGTGATAGATTTTTAACAGCATTTCGACAGCTAAGGTCATATTCATGGGGAGAACTACATCACACAATTTAACAAAGGAATGTGTAAGTTCCCACGCATATGTGCACCACACACATCAGAGGGGATAGAAAAGAGGAGAAAAACACCCTTTTAAGTGGGCTAGGGAAGCCCGATGTCACATAGAAGAGAAACCAGACTAGAAACCTACCTTTCAACTGGCCTGAGGTGCTCTCCTGGACTGCGAGAGATTGGGTCACTAGATGCGGTATATCGGGTGTCTGGCTGGATTCAGTCACCTTCTCCAAAGGCAATTGGCGGCCTTCCGTCAAATGAATCAGCTTTCCACATACTGTGAAGACAGAAAAGACAGAAAACTTTAAACAAACGAGTTTTTTTTTTAATAACACAACAGAATTTTAGTTTTTCTCATCTCTGGTCTGGACATGTCACTTTCATGTGTACCTTCTTCATTGAAATATTTTTTGTTATGATAATAAAATGTAGAAATTGCCTGTTTAGTTTTCACATAACGAGAGAACACATCAAACAACTTGTGTGCCTGAAAGCAATGAAATTTATACTGTATCTTTTTTCTGGACCCGGTTGTTTTGCTACCCCAAACTTACCGTTTATCAGCTGCGCCACATTTCGGCTTGATATGGCTTGCGTCTTTATGACTGCTTCCCTCTGACCCTGAATGTTCTCCAGCACATCTGCACACCTGCTCAAAACAGACATAAGATTTTCCTCTGATGCCCGTCGGTTTTCTTCCATGCTGATAACAAGAGATTCTATCTTTGCGAGGCGAGTTTCCATTGCTGAAGATACCTGGAACATCTGCCCACCGTCTTCTCCAGCTGTGTCTTGAGACGGTTCCCCAGAAGTAAAGGTCAACTTCTTGTTCGTCTTGGGCGGTTCTGCTTTATGTCCTGCTAACCGTGGGCTACGTCTCCGACCTTCTAGCAGTGCTGCTTTTCCTTTAGGGGAAGGACCTTCTGAATTAGAGGAATCGGATTTTGGGGTAGAAGTGTAAGGCAATTGTTGTTTTATGCCTGTAAGGTCAACTACATCAACTTCATCGGCGTCTTCACGTTCTACTATGTCTACTTCCATGTCATCTGTTGTGAGGTCGATTTGAAGAGAAGCCGCGTTACGAACAGCCCGCCTTCCCGGCTTCTTAAAAGTTTTGGTTTCTGCTACAGATGTAGACTGTGAGACACCGACCTTAGAGGTCCCTCCCTTAGAAGCAGCTGTCTTCGAGGTAAGGGCCTTATTGGTACGCGCCTTCGATGAGTCTGCTTTATTTGGGACTGCCTTGGACACTGGAACCTTTTTAACACCTGCCTTAGAACTAACCGCCGGGGATTTTTTTGCAGGAGAGGGTTTTTTTTCTTGGTGACCACTGCTTTCTTTGCTGGAGTTTTCTTCGTCTGGACAGGTTGCGCTTTCTTCGCTACAGGGAAGTCCATTACATTTTCAGACAACAGTTCATCATCCGTTGGAACCACCAGTCTCTTACCCGGCGAAGGACCTGCACCTGTCGGTTTCTTTTTGCCCAAAGGAGACTGTTTTAGCTTCCTTTTCTTCCGTTCCTCCTCGACTTTGTCTGTATAATACAGCACTCGGCCTCCCGTGTCTGGAGAGAAAGTAAAAAAAAAAAAAAAAATTGAAATTATAAGGATAATTAAACGAGAGAAGGGTTGCCAAGGCAAAAAGGTGAAGTGTAGGATAGTACTTTATTTTTTTTGGTTTATCATAACAAGGAAAGGCTAAGCAGAGAAGGTTCATGATTATTACAAGGACACTTAGCACAAGAGAGAGGAAAAAGATATGAGAAGGTAAGGTGTCTTTTTTTTTTCTTTTTTTTGTGCATCACATAGCTTCTGAGAGAGGAGAGACGAAAGTTTGAATTTTTCTTACCGGCAATGCGATGAACCCCCTTGTACTTGAGGCACATCACTTCAACAAAGGTGCACCCCTTGACTTGATGCCCCTTGTCAATCAGCTCCAGCATTTCCTCATTCTTTCAGGGGGAAAAAAAAGGTCTTGTTTTATCTTAGCACACAAACAATAAAAAAAGGACAAGGTGAGAAGAGACAGAATCAAACTTCTGTTGTGAATCGTGAGACTGTTCTTATGTTATGTTATGTAAAGAGAAGTGTGACCTAGTTCTACCCATTCATATCACCTGACATGACGACAAGGCATAGGATATCCATTGAAAGGTGACTGAAGAAGGGAAGGTAATTCTTGCTTTTTACGTCATATCTTATTTATGGAAAAGCACAGAGAAATTACTTAGAAAGCTTACCTTGGCTTTGACCTTGTAGAAGTAGTCATGAACGTGATTTCTGGTCTTGTCAAGGTCACGGTTTGAATTTTTGATGCTGTTGACAGTGGCTGAGGAAAAAAAAATTAAAATAGAAGTTTCATTTAAAAATTCAATTTACTTTTAAAATAAAGGGAAGAAAGAAAGAAAAAGAAATATACAAGCTACAAAGGCATAAGGACAGAGCATGGTTCTTGATATATTTTTAGGTCTCAACTGGTGTAAATTTTAAGACAAGGAGAGAAAAGATGTAAAACTCACCCATCACTGTGTCCCATCCTTCTCTGTTAAGACGATAGCTGTCCTTTCCTCTAGCACGTAACAAAGCTTTCTGGTTCAAACATGCGAAGAACAAGGCTCTGTGTTCATTTTCAGTCCAGAATAGGTCCCTCGACCTGGTTGTAGTGCGCGAAGTTAAGTTAGATGAGGTAGAAGGGGTAGGAGTGGATTTCTTAGTTTTCTTGGGTGGTGGTTTAGATGAGCTAGCTTCAGAAGAAACAGAGCTAGATTCTTCTACCTCATATTGGTATTCTTCATCGCCATTATCTCCATCTTCCCCCTCCTCGTTTTCCTCCTCCTCTCCACTGTCGTAGCCCGTCCTCAAGATGTCCAGTAGGTCCATGTCCTGCCCTTCATCCGAGTCTTCACTTGTTGAAGCAGCATACTTACTGGGGTCCTGAAAATAAAAGAATAAAATAAATAACTCTAATAAAGAATGGCTCAAGGAAAATATCATAAAACCCGAGAAAGAAAGGAGAGGTCCATTTTTCTATATGTTGGGGGCAAGAAATAAAATTAAAAACCCTCTCATGCATGGACTCTACCCCAGTGGAAGTGAAAAAATGCTCTAAGATTATCTTCCACTTTTATTTCTGAGCAAGGGTGACAGAGATAAAAAAAATTCGCACACAGCGAGGTTGTTTTACCCTATTATCGCCCAACGTGTACATAGAAAAAAACGACTTCACAGCAGAAAAAGACAAAGACAGCTACCTGCTTACAGTCATATGAGTTCTACTTGAAAAGAGGGTCATTATGGGCTATTTTGTTCATTCAACACTTACATCCGCCGAGTGGAATTCCATTTTCAGTCAGCGGCTACGTCCAAAACAGCGAAGCCCACACACCATGTAAACACGGACCCGCCTTCCTTGCCGGAAGTGACGTTCTCCTTCAATTAGGTCAAGTTACGAGGGTGTCCGGCTTTTATTTCTCGCTGTGCTATGGACATCGGTAACAGCGAGAAAATCACAGCGAGAATCACAACGAGTCTAGCTGTGAAAAGGCAGAAACATTTGTGCAACGGTTATAAAAAAATCTCTTTCTGAATCTCGCTGATTTGGGCCTTTTTTTTACGAGATCTAGCTGTTTGTGCAATGACCTCCTGGCCGGTCTACCCTATCTAATGCAGTGGTTGCACACCTGTCAAAAATAGCAAGTCCTGCGATCACTTCACTATTCCTTTTCCAGCACTAAGATCACTGCGATCTTAGTGAAAGAATTGCATTGTGGTTTCACCTGAGTACAAGAGCACTTACAGGGAAAACTCCTGATTGAAAGGGTGAATAGCCTGCTGCATACATATAGAGGTGAGGGAGGACGTTTGCTGAGTGTCCTTGAGGGCTCTTAGGGCTACTCATGCGTTAAGTCTACTGTAAGGTAATTCTTACCTTCTTTCTCTCTGTTCTGGGGGGGGCACAATGCTTCTGATAGGCAAGCATAAATCATTCATTCATGGGAACAACTCTTGAATACTGTACGGGGGTCAACTGCATGCTGTGCTCTTTTGTTAGCCCATATGGGGACAGGGAACGATGGTATAAACACTGTTGTAAAGAAGAGTGGCTTCACATCTATTCCTTTATTTTGGGACTTTTACCCCTGTGCCCAGTCAGTACTTCTTGGAATAGTGTAGGAGGGCTGAGGCAAAGATGTATGTGATCTTAGTGCTGGCTAGGAAATGTGAATGCAGTCCAATCTTAAGATCGCTTAATAGGATAAGGTAGAATAATTCCTAAGATTGCTGAGGTTGCAATCCCAGGATGTTTTGAATTAACCTCCAGGTATTTCCACGTCTGTTCCTATTTTGCAAAGAGAAGGGGCTTACCAGGCAATTAGTATGGTGAATGGAGTACTGATAACGCAATATCAATGCCACATGCTGTTTCCCTTCATAGGCTGTGGCCAGTTCGAGTTTGTCTTCATTTCAAAATATCTTCTTACCAGCTAGAATCATACTCATTTTCATTTTTTAGATTTCTGAATGAACTAATGAACTAGCATAAAATCATTCTGGTTTGGGGTGTTATATTCCACATATCAGCCTAATTTGGTTCGGGGAAAACAAGTAGAAATCAAATCTTGAGAATTAAAAATTTGATTCCTTTGGGCAGTCTTTCTCTTTATGATCGTCTAGCATCTCCCTGGCCTTATTTCATGCAACCAGAGATCTCTTTTCTATTCACCAAAAAGAAAATCAATATGGCTGCTGAGAAGTCACAGGGGACATTTCCCACTAATCAAGAAAAAAAGTTACACTTTGTCCTAAAGCTGTGCAGGTAAGAGAAATCCCCTTTTCCTGAAAATAGGCACTACCGCTATTGACTCAGTGCTATAAAAATTTGAACAATACAGAGTTGATTTGATGGAACCTAAATAGCATCCAAGTCTGGTCCCTGGATTTTTTTTTGCGTACATGCAGAAGCATTGGTCTGTTTTATATAGAATCAGGATTTTTATTTCTGTAACATCTGGTTCTATGTTTGTATCATCGAAAGCCCCTTTATAATTGACTAGATCCATATATTTCATATTCTGGGTCTCTATAGCAAGCCTGACAGCTCTGTCAGCTCTACATAGCTCTTGCAGGAAAACTACAGTAATTCATTATTGGTAACACCATTTGTCTGTTTATAAATTGTATCGTATCTTTATCAATGTATTGGTTTACCTATTTGCTATTGCTACTGCTAACAGTGCTGTAATTGTCATGGAGCTTCCAGCTAAGCCTGCTTATACCAATGTTTGTAGTAGAAGCTAATGTTTCCAGTGTCAATAGCTAAATGTGGGTTCCCAGATAACAACATAAATATTGGCCTCCTACTCTTACTGTTGCTGTCAAAACTTGCAATTATATGTCGACTGAAGCATTGAGACTCTGTATGCTAAAGTTGTAAAACTGACATGCATCTCATTTTACAGAAATTAAACATATTACCAATGGGAATGGTAAAACCTAATCAGTAAATAATATCATCTTCTCAATTTTATTTATCAAACCTATATTATAGTTAACATATTATGGTGACAGGCTAAACCCAGATAGCTGACCCACCAAAACATGAGAGGAAGGTAAACCTTCAAGTGTAAAACAAGAAAATATAAATCAAAACAAGAAAATAGAAATGAATTCCTGTTGAAAGGTCCTGTCAGGCACATTCTTTATGACCTTATGAATATATCTGCTAGCTGTCACATAGAGAGCTAACCACAGATAAAAATCCAAGGTTTCCCTGTGAACTATAACCATAAAGCCGTCCAGATCCTGGACTATATTGAGTATAACCATGGCCCCTGACAGAATCTGAAGTGGTCAGTTGGTCCGTGGGACTCCAGCAGCCATCTATCATCTGAAGAAATTTAAGCTTACCGGTCAGTGATGTAGATACTTTGGGTTGGGTAGATGAATAAACAATCTAATACTGGGCTGTGCACAGTAAGCAGATAGATCAATCTTATCTAGATGGACTGTTGAATAGCTTTAAAGATATGGATACTGTTATCTCAAGATAGATATCAAGTCAAGGAAACTTTTCATTGTACTTTGTGCAATTCCTTGTGTATGTGTGGGATGTTTTTAAGATGTTTTTTTTTTTCTATCCAAATGAATTTTACAAATGAAGTTTGGATGCATAAGATGTTTGGCAGTCGTCATATAAATCATTTGAAATGATAAACCATTCAATCAGGGCAATAGCTATGGATAATTTACCCTCAGCTCACCATTGACTGCAGAAAATGTCTATAATGGCTGCACATCTTCCAAATGATGCTTACCATGGACTGATAGACTTAACACTGTCTAGATCACATATCATTTTTTCTTTATCAATCCTATTTTTGATTTGCTGACAGAATCAGGAATATGAGACAGGACTGTGAGTATCTCATAATCCAGATGAAATAGGGGCCTACTGATAGAAAACACCTAGACTCAGTAAGCACTATATTCTTGATGCTGCATTTTGTGTGCATAGTGAGAATGTGAGAACTTGAGAGAAAGCGATATAGTGATATTTACGACCTGTAATTTCTTGGATTCTTCCAAATACTGGATATTGAGCCATTGACATTTCTTAAAAGGCTCTCAGTGCAACATTGTATCAACCTACTGCAAAGAAACCTTATCAAAATACACATTTATATCAGATCTGCCAGAATACACCAATTAACTACACTCTCAAGAGTGTGAAGGCCTGTTCAAATTAAACCTTAATGTAACGTTACCAAAATATAGCTTTACGGTAAATACAAAAAATAAATTAATTCCTCAACACATATCCTGTCAGTCTCATGCTATATAACCTTGTGAGACTACACAGACTCATAACAGGATCTCTTATAATTATCTAGTGAGAATAAATATGGCTGCTAGTATATTTAGTTGGAAGTTTCCCAGCTGAGCTATCTCATGGGAAGCTTCCCATTAGATCCAAAGTTAACACAATTCTACACCAAGACCACATCTGAAGGCAGCCATGTTGGTTTTAAGGCACTTCTCCAAGGTTGATTTTAGTAAAATTTAAAATTACATACTCCCGGTTTCTCAAAATTTCAGCATATCTGTTTCTCCCTCACTCTCTTCAGTCCTTGCTACAATTTGAAAATTGAACTTCCGATGCCTGCAAAACCAATACATGTCTCTTATTGTGGATCCCCTTTTCAGGTCCTCACATACATTGCCATCAGCTAGATAAACGATCCCTGTAAGCTGGTAGGTACTAGAAGACAGACAAACTGCCTGCAGAAGAGATTGAATGTCCACAGAATGGCTAATGTGTCACTTTAGCCTCATTTTGGAAAGAGGAGCTGCCCAGATAAGTAGGGCCTAGTCATTACCTAAAGAGGTAGAAAGGCAGTGATAGCAGGGAAGAGGACATTGGTGAGGAGGATGAAAATTCAAGAATGGTTTATTCTTCAGGCCGGAGTGGTTCATAGTGAGAGTGCTGCACTCGATCAAAGGATCATTAAATATGTTTCACTTGTAGTTTTCCTTAAACAGATATTATATTCCAGCTGTGAAGCATCTCTCTATGAATAAATAATATCCACATCTGGACAGTGGGTAGAAAGTGGCTGTATACTAAAATTCTGGAATTGATTCATTTTACTATGCAAACAAACTCTTCAGATGCTATCTGGTATATGAAAAGAAATGTAGTTAATGTTAAAGTATCAGAGTAAAACACATGAGCCTACCTGTTAATATATCTGATTTGGGGACAAACAGGACTCAAATTATTACTAAAGCTGTACTTGTGGATCATTATAAGCCTGGCATAAAGGGGTATCATGCCAGCCCTGCTCGGAGGGGACCTGAGCCGTTGCTCCCCAGACTCTCCTAATTTATCATCAATTTATGATTGAACCTTGTCTATGTTTCATTCATTAATGGATAGCATTACATAATTGTTTTCAGTCTTCGTCAATTTATGAGAATAGGAATAAATGAAAAATATGAGTTTCTCCCACATTGACGGCTCTTGCTACTTGTCTTGCAGACCCTCGCCTCGGGAAAGTGTCTGCTATAGCTAATAGCACACTTTGTTTAACTAAGTAGGGAATTGCAGAAGATCAATATACATTCATCCAGCTTAACCCAACCTACTTGTTAACCGCAGAGGCAGTTGATGGCAGAACATGCAGATGATTTGAGAAGAAGAGTGTTGAGGATCAATATGCATACAACATGAATAAGAAAGCAAAATACAGTTATAAATCCCTGCCAGTGGTTGCGATCCTCTATTGGACCCACATCCAATGTAGTGAGGGCAGAGATCGGTACCTTTTAGCATCAGCCCAATTTTGCCAAGAGACTTTTCTTAGGAGTGCTGCAGCAATGTCTACTCTATACTGCTTTAGGAAAGGGGCTTACCAGCACTAACTATGTAGAAGGGAGTATTGACAAAAACACTTCATATCAGACAAAGCTTTTAGTGCTGATCTCTAGGTTGGAGAGATGATACATTGTAAAGGGAAAATGATAGCTTTAACTAAACTATGCAGAAATGACATCATGAAAGAGGAGAAATCAGGTCATTCTGTCGGTCCTTTTTATGTTATAATTGTTCCAAATCTCCCTGGACTGAATTCATGCAGCTAGATGTCTAATTTCTATTGATCAAAGAAAAAATTCTGATGGCTGATGGAATTCCAGAACATTAGGTCCCCTAAATTGCAGAATAAAATGAATGTAGATTTTTTTTTAAATCCTTTTTTGCTATTTCCTATACATGTATTATGAGGATTCCCTATTTTCTGAGCCTGAAAGGTTTGCAGTATTCTAGACAGCTTCAACTTCTTATAGGGCAAACTAAAAGACTCTCAGTGAGCTACTTGGCACAGCTCTTCAGCCAAACATGTACTTAGTCAAGAGCAACCCATTACATTAGGGGCAGGGAGATTTTGGCAGCAAGTTGAAGCTGATGTTGAAAGAATATACATGAAAAGAAATATTGACTGCAGCCCCTAAAGGTTAAGCTTGGGAAATTACTCTGCTTGGTAAAATTTGGAAAGGTAGTGAAGTGTGGAGAAGAAATTAGAGAGAACTGCAAGGTTCACAATGCCTGTTCCCAGGATATGGGAAAAGGTTAGATGCCCCATAGACTTCTGGAAAATGCTGTCTACCGTTGCCAAACACTATAACACAATAGCAGAACAATGATATATGCATATTTGTACTCACTGTGCTGATAAGGTTGACAAATAGACACCCACCTGCAATGAAAAGGATTTTACATTACTTTGCAATATGTCCCTTTGATAACGCTCAAACCATATATCTAAACCTGACTTCATTGAACAAGGGACAAGGCATTGCATAGCTAAAACGATTATCACTCTGAAAGAATTATATTTGAGGGCTAGATACCCGCTGGCCATGTCTGATGACATTCTCCCCAGATCATGGGGACAAGTACTCTTGGTCTGCACTAGATGGGAGTATTTCTATTCTCCAATCACAAACTACAGTGAAACTTCTTTATAAGGAGCTCTGATATAAGGAGACCTTGCTTATAAGGAGCATATTCGTCTAGCGCCAATCCTTTCCCATACATTTCTATAGTAGTAAAACCCCCTTATAATGAGGGATGTTTTCATTGAACTCGGTTATAAGGAGCAAATTTTGGTCAAATATGTATATCTAAAATGAAACTGATAACTTTTACTTAAGAATTCTCACATCTCCCCCGGTCCTTCAGGACCAGGGGAACGGGAAGGGGCTACATAACACCACACAGGGCTTCCCTTAGATCTTACAGGAGCAGGGCAGAGGGTGGAGACGTCCTAACACCACACAGGGCTTCCCTTAGATCTGACAGGAGCAGGGCAGAGGTTAGAGACGTCCTAACACCACACAGGGCTTCCCTTAAGGGCTGCTTCCACTGCGACGGATGGACCATCCGTCCCCCTTCATCCGTCATTTTCTCCATAGAAATCAATGATAAATGATACAGATGAAACCCACGGATGGTCCATCCGTGGGCAGTGGACATACCCCTTTAGATCTAGCCCACCCCTACCATAGCTAACAGGACCAGGGGAGGGGATAGGGGCGTCCTTACACTGCACAGGGTTTCCCTTAGATCTAGCCCACCCATACTGCCTCTTAGTCTAACATTACTACATGTAATAGCTAGGGACAACCTAACACCAAACATGGCTCCTCTTAGATCTGCCCACCATATAGGTCAGCTGTAGCTCTTATTAAACCGTTTAAGTGGATCAATAGATATCCATATCAATGTATTTCTCTTTGTTTTATCAACAAGATGTTCTGAAGAAGTATAGTGCTATGATCACACCCCTAAATCCCATTACATAGGCTGACCTTGCTTATAAGGAGACCTTGCTTATAAGGAGCAAATTCACTATAAGTTTTACTGTATATCCAAACTTCTGTATAGAAGAGACAGGTTGACCATTGGGGTGTTAGGGTGCCCTCTTGTGAGTAAGGGTTAAACAGGGGATGATTGACTGGTAACTTCTTAGACATGGCCTGCCTCTATGATGTTCCCAACATAGAGGCAGGTTGCCAGCCAAGGCCAGCTGCAGGAAGGGAGGCAGGATGACTGCATGTTTTAGGTAATCAAAGAGTGTATCTTAGGGTTTTGACATCCAATGTTGTTGGAAGTTAAGTATTATGATCAACTCACCCTGAAAGTGACAAACTAGAGGACTATTGCAATTAATACACAGTCCCAACACATTTAACAGCTTTTATATTCTTCTTTCACTAACTTCAGAGCAGGGAATTCAGTCTTATAAATAGTAAATAGGATTGATTCTCCAATGACTGAAGGGATGGGAACATTGAAAATCGGAATAAAGAAATATCATTGCAAAACAAACATTACCATTGACAATTATTGGCAAAAAAAAAGAATCAGTCTGCTAAAGTAGGATGGGAAGGCATGGTTCTATGCCCACTTAAGCTATTTGAGTTGAAATAACTTTTAAACCACAGCAGACACATTTTAGCATAACAACACAAATGGGTCAATGGGCCAGTCAATGTTTCCCTGCGCTGATAACATATTGTTGATCCATCTTCTTGCTGCCCATCACTTTCTGTTTTCCTATTCCCCAACCTTTCAGTCCCTCTCATTGCATGTGTTCTGTTTCATAAATGTTATTGTCCCTCTATATGTACCCGAATAACTCAATCTCCAACAAAAGAAAAGCAGCTGTCATCTTGATAATCAATCACGAGGTATTAAGTGCTGTTCTAGCCCCAGTAACCTACCTTCAGAGGGGACTAAATGTCAAGTACTACCCAAGATGAGTCAATTAGGCTTGATTCTTCACAAGGAGCAATCATTATCTGGAGTTAAGGGTTAAGACAGCCCAATTGGCATTTTTAACTCAAAAGAAAAACGTTTGCTCGGTTTCTAAGTTTGCCAAACATTTATTTTAAATGTGAAAACATGGCCTTAAAATGTTTTTAACGTTCTATAAATATGTCCTAATTTTAGGTTAAAAAAAAAAGTAACGTAAATGTATTTACAAACTTTAAAATATGATGGAAAACAAATGTTAGATAGCGTTTTTTCATAATGTTTGCCAAACATTTATTTTAAATGTGAAAACATGGCCTTAAAATGTTGTTTTTAACGTTCTATAAATATGTCCTAATTTTAGGTTAAAAAAAATGTAACGTAAATGTATTTACAAACTTTAAAATATGATGGAAAACAAATGTTAGATAGCATTTTTTCATAATGTTCAAAATCAATAGACAATGCGCGTCTCTGTGTAAACATAAATTCCTATGATTTCCTTTTTTTGTCACATAATCGTCTGAGGTTTTAACTCTTGAGGGAAGTGCCTGTTGTAACTATAAGCACACCTTGCCGAACTAAGAGGGGCATTAGTGCATTGCATCTCCATATAGAGGTGGCTAGGTGCCCTCTCCTGTCAATATGTCACTCAGTTTTGCTCTCTTCTGGATCCTACAGCTTAGCTCAACCCACTCATTACCCAAATAGGACAGCTTATGGAAGAGCAGCGAAAAGTTGGATTGCGTATAAAGAATGAGGGGAAAGTAAAAACACACAGCTAGGTAGGTAGGTTCAGCAGAACTTAAGGCTCTGAAAAGAAAAGAGCAATATATTTTGGAAAATATTAATAAAACTGGAATTTTAGCATTTCTCAGAAGGATGAAAAGTGTTGGCTAACACAAAAGATTCAAACTGAGTGGTAAACAGAACAGACAGGTGACGTCAAATAGGATGCCCTCTGGATGTAACATGACCTGTTCGCCAAAACCAATTGAGGGGTTTCCACAGTTGCCATACTACCTAATTGACACCAACATAAATGCTTTATATAACAGGTTATAAAGACCTTTGAGTGGTCTGATTGTCTATGTCTCACATATTGTGAGAGCAGTGAGAGCACTTACTTGAAAAAAAATCGCATTTATATATATGGGAAATATGATGTATATGCAATGCAGCTACACAGTATTAAAGCTAACCACCTATCAAAAAAATATATATTGCTATTTGTTAAGGATACCTTTTCCTGTATTTTTACAACACATTTTGCGGTTAATTTACCTCATTTGTTTCTGTGGATCTCAATTTATCTTGCTGCATGATCACAATGGTTGTTACTGTATAAGCTGTAAAATTACAGTGACTCACCTCCAGTAGATTTACAGCAAACGTCACGGAACCAGAGTTGCCAGCAACTTTTAATACAAGATAACCCTGGCTACTACTAACAGTGCAATTACCCTCCCGTAAGCATCCCAAATTTCCTCTCATTGTTAGGTTGCCTATGATTCAGATAGCATAAGCTGAAGCTTTAAAATATTATAGATATACTGGTTGCTGATAAAACAGCCTTGGCTTGTATTTTTTTTAAAAAGCTTTTTATTATCCTGACGAAGAACTTCAGTGTTGTGTGCTGGATTCCATTTCATCATCAGCACTCATTGCAACGTTTACAATCATTTCCCTAGTATACACAACATTATAGGAGAAAATATGTGACTGTCTATACTTAGTGGTTACCTCGTGTTGCCTGATCTTCCTGTCGTCTTGTTGTTGTCTGCCTAGAAGCTGTGGGAGGCTGTGAAGGTTGAGGTGATACCAGTTTCATGAGGTCTGCTATCTGTTTTTGCTGCTTATCTAGGGCCTTCCACTGGTCGTCTATGGCCTTCTGCTGGGTATCCATTGCCACCTTCCTCTCTGCCAGCTCCTGGTGGAGGATCCTCTCCCTTTCCTTTGAGGCAAGGGCCTGAACTTCTAGGGCATTTGCTGCATCTCGGATGGATTTTTCATAGGCCTTTATCTTCTCAGCTGCCTGATTGACCTTTATCGGTGTCGCCCATGGTGGAGGCTTTGGGAGATGTGGCCCTGGAGGAGTGGCTATCAGAAGACACAGGTGCTGGGGTGGATGATCTAGATGAATGTGTAGATCCACCCCCTGAGGTAGATCCTTCTTCCTCCGAAGTAGATAGTGTGAATTGGGCATCCTGTAAGGGGCCCTGAGAACTTTTGGATCCCTGAGTAGACAGGATGGGAGGAGTGGGGTTTATTGTGTGTGGGTCTGCTGTGTTGGAGGCTGAGTTGCCCCCAGTGGGTCTCCTAGTTCTAGAGGGTAGGGAGACCTCTTCAGCAGGTCCCTAACTACGTAAAATTTTTGTGTGTTGTTCTGCCAGCTTGACTGATAAGAGATTGTGTAATTTGGGATCTTAGTAGGATGTTCTCCACCACTTTGTCATATCAGGGACATGTGTATGATTAAGTTGTCATATAAGGAATAGAATATGACTAGTGGCTATAGTGAGTGAAGATATCAAGCTCTTATCTATATGTTCCAGTTATCACTGGTTTATTTAAGGTTTAGGCATAACTTATGTATCAGTGATACAAATGTCATTACACAGGTAATTCACACACAGTAAATATAATATGAGTATAAGTAAGTGTTCTACTCCTATATGTAATAGTAATAATACATTGTCCAATATAGGTTCTAGGTGGGTGCCCACAACCTAGCTCCTGACCTGCTGATAGAGGGATAATATAAAATATGCAACTTTACCCTCTTGTAGATAGATGGAATAAGATAGCCTCTGGCCACAAGTGGGGTTTAGTCCTATGTTTGTCTGACATAGTCTAACCCAGCAGAGTGTTCTTGTGGCAGATGCATAGCAGGCTCATGAGAGCTGGACTGGAAATGTTGTCACTGAGATGGTTCTCTGGATAATGACTGGGTAGAAGGTAAGGCTGAGCTTAAATAGCCAACCCTAGCATCCTTCCTCTAGAGCTGGAGCCAACAGCAACTGCCACTGCTATTGTCCATTAGTGCTGAGTCTTTCATGTCCCTGGGAGTACATAGGATGCCCCCATCATCAGTGCGGCGCCCCCATTGTTCCAGTCAGTTTGGCATTTTCAGCGGCCCTTAACTCGGCTGTTTATGCAACTGCGCACTTGTAACTGTGCATGTGGAGAGGGGAACATGTCAGCTGCGCATGCACACAAGTTGCTCTGGTTTGTCTGTGGTGCACCGGGAGCTCAAAACACTGTTGGTGGCCTAGCTTCCTTAATAATGGGACTTTTGACATCGGATTAAGACCATGAGATGCGCCTTGTCCGGGTACATCCGGGCCATGTTGGATATCCAGGCTGTGACATCCGTGAGATGGCATAAATGCCATTGGAAGTTCATAATGCAGTCACCTCTATAGTCTATTGTTAGTGTATGGTCTTCAGCGGCCTGTGACAGCGGTCTGGCTTGTCCTTGAATAATTATATACACCATTGTCCAAGGTCAGTGGACAATGAGGTCAGACCTTTTGGACCTTATCCATTGAATAATAATTATATTGTTCATGTTCAGTGAACCATGAGGTTGGTTGCTTTGGTCCTTTACATTATATATATTCACATAGCTGGTGATCAGTTTATATGAATTAATACAATCATATGTTACAATTTACGGCATTATTAAAGTGTGCATGATACTTCCATATACTGTTTAAAAATAAACACTTATAACTTACTTTCATTCAACACATCAAGTCAGTGTCCATTAAAATTACATTTTGTCGACGGACCGTTACAAGTCATGAACATGAGTAACTCAGGAGTCCAGAGAGTACAGTTGATGAATCCACTTTATTGTAGTGTTAGGCAGGTACATGTTGGCATGGTGATGTACAATGTGTATGCTGCCCACCTGATCAAGCTAGCTCTATACCAAGGCACTGTGTTGTCATAGAGACTAGGTATGGAGAGAGGAAAGTAAAGAATAAGAGTATCCCAAGCTAGTCCTGTATTCATATATATAGGAGCAGCTCGGGGTAGGCATGACGTCAGTCTTGGGAGAAGCATGAAGTCATGCTTAGGGATTGGCAAGACCCGGCGTGCCTTGCATCATCTCACCCTGGAGGGGGGAGGGGGCTTGCCTAAAGGTGGGTCTAGCTGGCCACCTGTTGGAGGAGCAGCTCGATCCCTGATTGGCTAGGAATGGAGGTGGGTGTGAGCACACTCCCACCCTGTACCTAGGGTTAGTGGGGGTCGAGGTCATGACCCCTAGCCAGGATCCGGAGGTGAATCTGAGGTCACTGGCCAGGAGAGGCAGAGCTGGGTAGAGATACCTGGCTCTGTCAGATCCAAAGGTTTGGTATAAGGGAGCCTTATAGGCGAGCTTGATCATTCGGCTTAAGATATTTCATATAATAATAAATGAACCTTGAATACCCCATTGACATATCCCCACATTCCTATTCGATTTTACGCGAATGCAAAAGGTAGAGAACAAGTTCTTATAATCGTCATTGGTACATTCAAGGTTTGGCAAAACTTTATAAGGTGACTCAAAACTTGGTGAACGTTGTGTATGCTTGGCTTGATACCGGTATAAATGTCTTAACTTACATTCTTGAATCATCAACTGTGTGTATAGATCTACTTCTAAGAACAATAACATCCTCAATGGTGAGGCAGGTTTCGTTGGAAAGACACATACAAAAATATAGTCGAGCCCACAAGGTTGTGGTGACAGTCTCTACTATGTACTGATTGCTATAAAAATCTTAGAGATACATGCAAATCAAGAAAATACACATGGATGAGAAATACTTCGAGAATCCTGGTGGCAACAGTGATACTGGTTGCTATGTCCTGCCTTGAGCAATCAGGGCAGAAACAGCAGTGATACTCTGTCACATATACCAGTTACTGAATGAGATCAAGTGTACATGGTGAACAAGTTTTATATAAAAATACATGCTTCAAAAATATATCCTCTACATAGTCGGATATTGACTAGGGCAGTAGTGATATTCTGTGCCGTGTGCTGCCTTGGGTAATCAGGGCAGCCACAGCAGTTGCATTCAACGAGGCTTGCTGCAAGCGTACTTGAGTTTCACTAGTTGACAAATATTGATCATTAAACTCAATAGAAAACATGTAAACTCTGAAAACTGTCTTGTCGTTTTTAGGCGATTGGCAGTAATCTTGCAATACAATAAATACAAAGGAAAAATGTAACACGCTGGCTAAGACTAAAACCCATAAATACAAATGCAAACTGTTTTGGGCTTGAAAAACAGGTATCGTCCTTCTAGAGAAAAAGGTAACTTATTGGGGGGGGGGGGGCTCTGTGGCACCTAGGTTTCTGATTTGACTCAGTATCCTCACAGAGTGGATTAGCATCAAGAAAAACTTACATGAGGTTTTAAAGATTTCACAGTAATAAATTTGAACGCTTTATATCAGCTTTCTTAAAAATGAATCAGCATATAAATTTGTAAACATGTGGTGACTCTGGGAGTCCCATGGGTGGGGGGGTGGGAAAAATTGTGTCCCTACAATGTCAGATCAAGAAGATATAAAGTTCATAATTTTTTATGTGTATACAGTCCTAGTATTTAAATTTTCTTAATTTTGTGCCAATGCTGCTTGGTGGTAAATTGTAGTGTTCCATAGGGGATCTACAGAAGTGTTTTCCAGCAGCTGATTTTCTCCTCTGTTTGACTTCCATGCTGTAGTCGTCATCAAAGGAGTCTATTCTAAATTTTGAGAATGAGACTTCCATAAAAGCCATGTCTCCAACCTCAGGGGAAGTTGAGGAGGAGGAGGATGAGCTGCCGTCATCAAGGGGTGAGTCTAATGTCATGTTGCTTCTTGGTGGTGGTGTTGGCTTGAAAGAATGTCTCTTTGAATTTCTGTTGATGGGCCTGAAGGTGGTAAAGGAAGGTGAACTGCGTGCTGTGGCTTGTTCTTGGCTTTGATAGTAAGCACAGGGGCATGCAAAGGTTCCTGGGCCGTCCATACATAAGGTACAAAGGTTTAAGGTGGCTTGCCTGGTTGGGTGTACAGGCTTGGGGGAGAAATAACTGTCCTTCCAAGCCGCATAGCCTGGGGGAATTGGAGTTCCAGGCCTGTTGGTTGCAAGTCCTATTTGCGTATAGGACCTGCCGGTGCGGCTTATTGGGTGGCTGGTGGTGTTGCTTGGGGGCCTTGGGTCTATTGGGCCGGCTGGGAAGTCTTCTTGGTGGGGTTTGCTATTTCTTTTGCTGGTCCGGTTGGTCCAGCTGCTGTGGCACCACCTGCTGTAGGGGCTTGGCCTGGGTCTGTAGATGGTGGCGAATCTGTTCCCAGGCTGGGCTTGCCCTGGTTGCCCTTCTTCTTTTGTGGTCCTGCAGATAGAGACAAAAACAGAGGGTGTTTGACGTTAGAAACAGGTTGAAAACGTTGTATGGTTCACAAGGCGGTCCACAAAAATACCGAATTTTGACCAAAAAGATTAATTTGTCTGTGTGTCGACCATGAAACAAAATACAGTAGCATTGGTATTTGTATGGCTGTGGGGCGGTAGCTGTAACTAGGGAAAGGAAATTAGTTCATCGACCTATAGTTTGTTTGTTTTGGGTTGCAGGCAGACCACGGTCAATACGGTCAAAGGACGTGAGATCAATGTCATTTTGTCAACGTACAAAACCTGAGTACAGAGCTCAATTGATTCATTTGGCTTAGCGCGGGTCCTGTATCCAGGGACGCTATGGTTGGTTTATCTAAGTTTCACCAGGTGGTAGTAGCGAGCTGGCGCTGCACCGTAATGGCGAGAAAAATCAGATAAGCTATGGGGAATAAATATAGGTATGACCTGCTCAGGTTGACTCCCACCTGTCTCGATTGTCTTGAAAGGGATTGTGTTTGGGTTGATTGAAGGAAAATTTGTTTTTGGTCCGGAATGGGGGGGGTGGGTCGAAAAAGGAAGGAAAAGAAAAAAAAGAAAAAGAAATTTGACTTGTGTCGCCAAAATTTTGATCCGGGCTGCTATAAAAGGGGGGTACGTGATGTCATAAAGTTATATCATCATGGAAGTCTACGAGGTGGACATCATTCTGCCTAACGGCACCATCCTGCATGTGGTATTCACCTTGACAGGCGGATTGTAAGTATATTTTGATTCACGAAGGGGTGATACTTGAATTTTTGATAATTTTGGGGGTCGAGACGTGGGGCATTTTGGTCTAATCCGCTTTTTTTCTTTGGATTGTATTTCAGCATAACGCAGATCCAGTGGGTGATTGTTCCGCCCGGCGGGATGGCCAATGGATATTGAGGTAAGTTCGATCTGAGCAAGTTAAAGTCTGAACATGTGCTAATGTTGTTGTTGTTGTAGAGATGCCACGTGCGGGTGTCACATGACCGATTGTAGTCATGGTGAAGGCCGTGACGTCCGTCAGTTTCGGTATTTAGAACGAAACCAAGATGGCGCCGGGCTGCCGCGTATGGCGCGAAAGTAGTCGGGCCAGACGCTGCAACCGGTGCCAATACCGATGAACATTAATGTAGGCCGATCTATTGTGTTGGTTGGGTTAGTTGTGGTTATCATGTTGTTTCAGCTCAGTGTTGATAATGATGGCTGTGTGTGGGTGTGTTTTGGGCGTCTTTCGGGGATTAGGGGTTTCAGTGTGGGGCGGGGGGGAGGGGGGGGGCAAAGGGTAGGCTAGGTGGGGGGGGGCGATCTCCACATAAGCGTCTTTGCGGCGTATGTGTAAAGGCTACCTGCCATCCCCACATAAGTGTGATGGTACCTTCCAAACGCTACTGACATTTGGGTATAACCTCGGGACAGTCCAAAGTTATATGATTGTGGGGGTGGCCGGTAGTCACTGGGTTGGGACGGTGGTCTCCGTCATGAACCGAAACTCGGCCATGTTTGGAATGGTGAGTCGAAATTTTACCTACCATAGATTATGTAATAGGCCCTCTCAGCCAGTTTTGAAATTAAACACATATAGGCAGTTGGGATGCCGGGCTTCCTTGGGTTCAGGGGAGTCGGTATAGTGAGCTCGATTTGCTTTGCCGCCGCCTGGGCCCGAGCTTTCTTTCTGCTATGATCTCCTGGATCGGGGAACAGTGCCGTGGCTGAATTCGCCGGGCGTCCACTATCAACGCGCGGGGACACCTGTTCTATAAATAGAGTGGGTGTTTCCCCCGTTGTTATGGGGTTACGGGTATACTGATAACATGGTTTGTTTTGATTTAGCCAGTGCACATGTGCTCTACTGAAATGGTGACCTATACGAATTTTGATTTGGGGGGGGTAATGGGGTTTGGCTTTTTCGAGTGGGGTTGGGGGCCGTGGGAAGATGGTGTGAAGCATTGGGCTTGGAGTAGCCGGGCTGAGTTGTTTATGGGCTTATCCCCACATAAAAGGTGATCTCCTCTGGGGTGGGGCTATCCGGTGGGTCGTTCATGGAAAGGGGTTGTGGTCTGTTTACATGATTTTAACAGGGTGCAAGGTGGCTTAATTGCCGCCTGATTTCCAATTGATGATCCCCACATGTGGCTTGTTGTGGGTTTCTAGATTAAAAATAAATAAACTTACCGCTGGGGGATGACTTTTTGGGCCTTTCATCCGATGTGGTGGGGTCAAACAGATATTTGTCTGACCCCGGTTGTAGCTCTAGGTTAGTGAACTTAGTGAGTTCCACTAAACTCCTAGAGGTATAGGGGACTTCCATTTTGGGGCATAAGGAGGATCTATATCTTGTGGGTGGTGATAGCTGGGGCATTGGGACAGTGTCTGATGGTGAGAGCTGGAAATCCGGCTGTCCCTTTTCCTTAATCACCAGGGTCAAGACATGGGGGCTGGATGTTAGAGCCTTGTAGAGTCGTAGCCTCCAGAACAGGGGGCATCTAGGGTAGCGCTCCAATTTAACCTGCTTGATCTTCCCGGCGATTATAAAGGTCACTTCCCCCTTCCACTCCACTTCCAGGTGGCGGCCGAAGGGGCTGGTCAGTCGGGGCTTAGCCACCTTGGGTGCCATAATGGAGAAAGGCCACAGGTTTCTGCCGAAAATCATTCTGCCGACGACGAAGTCGTAGGTCCTACCCTCTGAGTGGATTTGGAAGACAAATTTTGGCATCTCCGTGATATCATCCACCCTGGTCAGGTAGGGCCAGTGGCGCCAGCATCTCCTGGCCGCGGCGCGGGCCAGGTACAAAGCCAGGAAAACCAGGATCCAGGCCCACATGGTATCATACCTGCCGGCCTGGTATGGAGATTGGTATTCCTCCATGCTGCTCTCTGCATGTGGCGAAGTTGTTGCCTGAGGCGGCCACAAGCTGCTGATGTTCAGCACTAGCTTTCTTAAGGTGTCGAACTTTGCCGCGTCCGCCATGGTTGGTGTCTTCAGCGCAATGTGCATGGTGACTAGCTGCGCCAGTCTCGTCACGCGCAGTTGACCGTGGCACGTGATTGCACAACACAAGATGGCCAGTAGCGGGGACAGAAGATGTAACCAGGGGGAATACTCCAGATGGTAGCCAAGATGCATTAATGTGTTCACTGACAAGAAGGGTCTTGACTTGGTCAAACCTAGGGCAGCTTTCCTGAGGGCGATTACTTCTTTAAATATAGGCAATGATCTTTGGTTGTGGAGGTGTTTTAAATATTCAAAATTTGGTAGATCTAGGGTCCGGGGAATGGTTGTCATGGTGACGCCTGAAACATTGGCTGGTGGGTTGCCAAAATGGCGCCATAGAGGTTGATGGGTATCCTAACAAGGGGCTGTAGTGTAGTGTTATGTATGCAGGAAAGGTTTGAATTTATCATTATCATTCCAGCATTTCTAATTGAGCACATGCATGGTACTGATATTACTGAAGAGGCTGCGTTTTTAAGCTCAATTTGGCCTTCATTGGGACATAGCATAAGTGAGGGTGATTCATTGGTAATTAACAGGTAGTCTGAGTGTGATATAGACTTAACAAAGCGTGGAATGGGGGCGGACATGTGTGCAGCAAAGCTGCATGTGTGGTGTACTGCATCTGGTGTGTCTAACAGTAGTGACAGGGAGCATGTGGGGTGTAGGGGTGATAACAAGGGTAGGGGCAGGTCACAACTGATAAGGGTATCATGTGTACACAGGTCCATGTCAGCTTGTTGTAGCTCAATGTAGTGTGAGTGGGTTGATGGTAATGCTATAAATGGGGGTAGTTTTTGTAAAAGGGTGTATCCTAGTGAATGGGGGTTGGAGGTATCGAAGGGGATGGGGAAGGTTTCTGTTCTATATATAGAATAGGTATTTTCCCCTAGGCCTATGGGTACCGGTATGGTTATGAGTAGTGTGGTATTATCATTCCACTGTGCTCTAACTTTCCTTTTGTAGTAGAAGTCTACCGGTAATTTAAAAATATTTATTTCTGGGTGGTTGCTACTGAGGGCGTCTGAAAGGTTATTCAGTCCTATTTCTAATGTGTCGTGTGGAATGAGGGTAAGGGGTAGCTCGCCCTCCATGAGTGAATTTAGAGCAGATAATAGGTTGCTTAAGTCATCATGGAGATCGATGAGTGATTCTATTTGTGAATTTGCGGCCGAAAATAGCATGGAGTAGAAGGTATCTTGTTTGGTTTGTGATTCCAAATTTAGAAAAATGTCAGAAAGATTTGAGTTTAAATTTTGAAATTTATTTGCTAACAGTGATAAGGCATCATCTGTGTCATTTTGGAATTCTGAGAAGGCGGTGAGTGTGTGATAATTATATTCTGACATATTTAAGAGGAAATGTGTGGCTAGTTCAACTACATGCATTTTGGTAGCGAATCTTTTATCCAATTCTGACATTTCTGAATTTAGGATATCAATTTCAGGCTGTGTTCCCAAGCCTACTAGGATTCTCAGGATATCTCCTATGGGCTGGCCTGGGGCATTTCTTGGATATCTCATGCTGGGCGGGCTTACCATTTTGATTAGTTCATTCAGTAGGGTCTGTGATTTGTAGAAAAGGTTATCTAACATGTGATCCAAATTTGTGGCTGTTTGGGTTATGTATGGAGGTGCGCTGGGTTTCACTAGTGGTGAGATATTGTCTGGTTTTCTGAGGGGCTGGTCTAGGGTCAGGTTTAGGCTTAATACTAGTGGGTAATCCATATAGTTGGAGAGGAGGGGTTGGTCCATTTTTGTGAAAATCACTCCAAAATTTGGTCTGAAGATGGTCCTTTGGTTAAATTCCTAGTGTACCGATCCGGCAGTTGTGGCTAGGATTGCTGCTAGGGTAGTCATCAGGACTGCAGCCCTAAAAAAAATTTTTTAAAGAATATGTAGGGTCTTAGAAAAATGGTTTTGAAATGACATGAGGGAGTAGCGGTTTGTGTGTGTGTGTGTGTGTGGGGGGGGGGGGGTCTTGCATTGGGTGTTTGTTTGTGTGTGGGTGGTTAGGTGTGGGGTATTGGTGAGATAACAGGTTTGGGGGAAAAGGGTGTGTGGTAGGGTGGTATCTTTGTGTAATATTGGTTGGTAAAGTGTTAAGAAAAATTATAAAAATATAATATGTGAGTGTTGGTAGCTTACCCCTGCGTGAGTCTAAGCCGGGTACTTGGAGCCGGAAATATCTGGACCTGCCTGACCAGTAATACCATTCAAAGATGGCCTGTTGGAGAACCAGATCTATCGAATTGTTGATTGCTAGACTCCTGCCGATACTTGTATAGTGTCTAGGTAGAATAGCTAGCGGCTTCTCTGAAGCCAGGAGCGTCCTTGCGCTCAATAGGGCTAAGTAACTAGCCACATGCTGGTCAAACCTCGCCCAGATAGGTTTAGTGGGTGTGTCAGAGCACACCATAGTAAGTACTGTTTTTATGACAGCTTGAACACGATCATTGGTTAAATCCATTTGCTTTAATACAGCAGGGTTTGTCAAATAGAAAGCCACGTCACAGGGAGATATTCCCAGGACCAAGTTCCTATACCGGCAGATGAGAGATCTTAATTCAAGGATTTCTCTATCAGCATCCAATAATCCCACAGGACCCAATAGGTCATGTATGGTCCAGCAATCAATGGTGTCCAATCTGTGGTTGGAAAGAATAAAATTTTGCGGGGTAAGTCTACCTGTGTAATAGGTTGGTTGAGTGTATTTGAGATGTTAGGTTCACATGAGATGGAGGATTCAGCAGGCACAAATATTGGGCAGTGAAGAGTGAAGATCATTCAACTTTTTCTAGATACTCTGAGCTCACACTACCATTGGTGAATTGAGGAGTCTGGGCAGTATGACAATAAATATGTCATTACCAAATACAAGAACGACTGATGGTCTATGTACTAAAGTGGACACTTAAGACAGGCCTACCTGGGCTGGCTGCATGCCCTGTTCGCCATGGTTATCTTCAATCAGGCACTTGCTCTCAGAAAAACAGGAAGTGGTTGGATGTGGTGTATTGTTGAGAATGGATAAGATTTGGGGTGGGTCAAGGCTTATAAACCTGGTCGTGAGGGAAGCTAACCCTCAGTTGCAGGTCTCCCATGTAGGTATGTCTTGCCCTTAAAAGGCTAGGCCTTATCTTATTGGATATATGCAGTGGGGGCTGGCCTGCCCCGTATGCAAATTTCTGGTGGCCTCAGCGCTCAGGCCTGGTATGTATTGATTAAAAATTGGAATTTTTAGGTCAAGAAGGTTGGTAGATGCAGGTCAAGGTTATGATTGAATTCTGACTAGGTGGGTTGTGGAAGCTTGGCGTGAAATTGGGGCTGTGGTTGATTACAGCCAATCAAAATGGTATTCCACCTGCATTACTGTATCTGAGAAAAACAGAGGTGCAAACATGGTTGGAGCATGGGAGACAGTTTGGCAAATTAAGGGGGGGGCAGTATTGGATGCAGATTTCTGCACTTGATCAGGGATCAAGGTGTAGGCACGTGGTGGTTATCCAGATCACTGGTGCATAGGATGGAGGTATGTTTGACTTGCCGTGTATTTGGTTGTGGTGCTGGGGGGGGGGCTGTGCTTTTTGGTGTGTGAGAGTGTGTAGTTTGCGTATTTATTTTTGCTGATGGCGCTTTTTAGCCTTTTTAGGTGGTGAGAAGCTGACAATACCCTTTTTGGCTGGTCTCCCTCTCTTTCTTTTTGGTGGGGGAGTGGGGGTATAGGTAGAATGTGTTAAGTTCAAATCTGGGTCGTAGAGAGATAAAGCCGGGCCAGTCTGTAGTCTTTTGACTATGGCTTTGGTGCTGGCTCTGGATGTTGGTGTTCTCAATCTGGACACATGTACTGCTTTTTTGAAAACTTTGCCATCCTGCAATCTTTTGACAATTGCAGTTACTGATGAGGTCATTTTTACGATGATATATGGGCCAGAGTAGGTAGGCTGCAGCTTTTTGCTTGTATGTTTTACCAACAGGTTGGGAATGTGTAAATACACAAGCTGACCTGTGGTATATGTACAAAGTTTTGCTGAGGCATCATGTTTTGCCTTCATCTTTTTGTGAACTTTGATCATGTTTTCTGCTGCCTTCGATTGAATATCATCCCTGAGGTTGAGCAAATGTAGGGCAATACCTTCCTTTTGTTTGACATCACTTAGTGATGTGCCTAGTGCTAGGGCTGCTTCTGTTGGCAAGTGAGATTGTTTGCCAAATACCAAAAGGTTTGGTGAGTAGCCTAGAGCGCTGGAGACTGTATTGTTCATGCTGAAAATTACAGCCTGTAAGAAGGTAGACCAGTGTTTTTGTGATTTTGACACGAAAGCTCTCAGGGAGGATTCAATAGTCTGGTGTTGGCACTCGCATAGAGCTTGTGATCTGCTCCAATGTGCTGACCCTGTGACATGTTTAATGCCAAATTTCTTGCAGAAAAGTGCGAAGAATTTTGAGGTGAATTGTTTGGCATTATCAGTGTTAAGTACTGATGGTGTACCGTGGATGCAAATGACTTTTTGGAAGAATCCAAGCGCCACAATGGCGCTTGTGTTTTCCTCAGTTGACCATGCAGTGACATGCCTGGTGGCATGGTCTGTCACTACATGTATGTAGTGTGAGCCATCTACAGCCTTGGAGAAAGGGCCTATAGTGTCCATAGTTAAATGGGAATAGGCAGTCAGTACCGGTTCACGAAGGGTCATAGGTGTTTTGAGATTTTTGGGCTTCTTTTTGGTTGTGAGGCATGCATGACATGTGCCACAAAAATCAAACACCTGTTTGAACATTGAGCGCCAGTAGTAACGTGACCTTATGGCTGCATAGGTTTTCACTGAACCCAGGTGGCCACCTAGAGGTGAGCAGTGGGTGGATTCAATGAGGGACTCTGCCCAGATTTCTGGGATCACGATTTGTAATGTAGGATCCAATGAGTGGCCCATTACAGTATCTGTGATCCTGAAAAGTACCTCGTCAAGAATGATGAACTGATCATGGTTTCTTAAAATCTGATTTATTAAACCAGAGTCATTTGGCAATTGACCTTTTTCAATGTAATTTAGCATGGATGAGGCAAAAAGGTCTTTTTGTTGAGCCTCAATTAATGCTTCTCTTGATGGGGTGAGGGAGTGATGTTTGCAAATTTTGGTGATGGCGCTCCTAGCTATAGGTAATACCTTCTGGGATAACTTGACCCTTCTAGCATTGGCGGCCTTCACTGAAACCCTGGGTGACCTGGACGCACTGGGTCGACCCCTTGACCTAGTTGTGGTGGTTTTGACCTCCTTAGGTCAGGTCGGCTTGGTGTGCTTGGTGCTGGGTTCTGATTGGTCGATGGTCGGGGGTATGTCTTGTGTGTTCCGGGACTGGGCCCTGGTCAAGACGCACAGCTCTGAATATCCCTTGGGTGTTTCAGAATATATTCTTTCAGAGCTATTTTTCTTTGCAACCACTCCTCTTGGTAATTTTCCTGTACTTCCCCAAATCCTTCCTCCCTTTAATATTGATCTGGGAGGTCCCATTAAAACAGGATTATTTGGTACTGGCGCATTTGATTTGAAAACCTTGGTCATGGTGATATCAGAGAAGGTCACTTTCTTAGGGGGGAGGATGATCTGTCCCTTTGATCTTATTGGTACGGGATCATCAGAGCTTGGTGGGTATTTTCTCCTGAGGAGAAAATCAGCCACAATATTGGCTCTGCCCTGCAGGTATTTTACTTCAAAATCATATGACATGACTGTATCCACCCATCTAGCCAATCTTCCATTTGTGATGTTCTCTTTTTTATTAAAAAGAGAGACTAGGGCTGTATGGTCTGAGTACACTTTGAAGTGGGTTCCATCCACATAGTGGTGGAATTTCTTTACTGCATAGACAATACCTAAGAGTTCCTTGTCTGTTATACCATATCTGGTTTCTTGAGGTGTCAAACCTCTTCCTGCAAATTCTATTGGCCTGTAGAAACCATGTTCATCAACCTGATTTATCACGGCTCCTAGGCTGTAATTACTTGAGTCAGTGAAGATCACAAAGGGCTTCCTGTAATCAGGGAATTTGAGGATGGCTTCAGTGCAGATTGAGGCCTTGATTTTCTCAAAGGCTCTTTGACAGTCTGCGGTCCATACAAAAGCACTCTTGGTGGCATCGTTATGTGGGCAAAACCCTTAATGAATCTTTTGTAGAATTGTGCCATACCATTAAAACATCTAAGGTCATGGATGTTTTTAGGTGGTGGGAAGGTTTTGACTGGCCAGATTTTGTCTGGGGAAGGTGACACACCATGTTGGTCTACAGAAAAACCCAAGAAATCCATCTTGGTTGTGCCAAATTCACATTTTCAGCTTTCAGTTTGATATTTCCCTTTATGAAAAGTTTGAGTACCTCATCTAGATCTTGTAGATGTCTCTCCCAGGTGGGACTGTATATGGCTACATCATCGACATAGGCTACAGCATTTCTGTATTTACATTTCATGAGTAGCTGTTCCATAACATTCATGAAGGATAAGCCTGATGTTTTGAGTCCCATAGGCAATACTTTTGCCATGTATCTGGTTCCATTTGCAGAGAAGGTGGTGATTGGTCTGGATTCCTCTGCTAGGGGAATCTGGTGGTAGGCGCTGTAGACATCTAATTTAGAGAAAAACTTGGCGCCTGTTCTACCAATTTGCTGCATGAGATCGTCTGCCCTGGGGAAGGAATATGAGAAAGACTTGAGGTTTTGATTAACCCATCTGTAGTCCACTACAATTCTCCACCCTGATGCTACAGATCTGTCGCCTTGGGGTTTTGGTACCAAGAAGGCTGGGGAGTTCCACTCACAAGGTTTTGTACATTCTTCAATTACTCCCTGCTTCAGGTGTTTCTCCAGGAGCTCTCTTTGAAAAATTTCCTTGTGTGGGGACATTCTGTATGACGGTATGTTACAGGGTTTGAAATCTGGGATCAGTTCAAGTTTGATCTCATTCTCTTCATTTAGACCAAGAGCACTGTCATTAAGTACAAAGGCCTGCCTGTTTTCTTCAACAATATTGCGGATTTGCTCCTTCTGCTTGTCACTGAGCTGCTCACAGGTTTTATACTTTAGAGGCTCGTTGCTTTTAGGGAGCTGTTGCAATGGATCATCCCCACAATTAATTGGGAAAAGATCTTTGGCAGGTCTGCTGTCCTTTTTGGAAGGCTGCTGGTTGTCAAGGGAACCTATGGGCACAGCCTTTTCAATGTTGAAAAGCTTAAAGGTACCTAGGGTGGTATGTCTTTTCAATGGTACGGGAAAATCATTTGGATTTGCCATAGTTACCGGTATTAATTTTGATTCTGTCTTGGGTTTAACCAAGGCATGTTTGATAAATATTGGTAATCTGAGACCAATGTTTTCAGTGATGCCTGTTGAGTTAATAATTTCCTGTGGCCCAGCTACAAAGGCATTTAGAGTTGCTTCAGAATTTGGTGGGATGATTGAATCTTTAGTAGGTCTGATTGGGTATCCTATGGGTGGTTTGGGTCCAAAACTGAGCCTGGCCTTGTATTTGGTCATAAAATTTACGCCAAGGATGAGTGGGTGGTTCAGTTTGGGGACGATATGGAATTTACAAGAGAATTCTGCTCCCTGAATCAAGAATTTTAGTGTTATTGAGTTGTTCACCTGTACTGAGGATTTGTCTGCTAGGAGTACAACGAGTCTGGATCTTTTACCATGGAGGAAGTTGGGGCTGTTTGACACTCTATCTGCCATTTTCTGGCTGATAAAAGATAGGGAGGCACCTAAGTCTATCAATGCTCTGTATAGATGGTCATTTTTGTCGACAAACACAGATCCCTTAGTCAAATTAGTATTAATGTAAGAGACCTTACCTCGCTGCCCATACTTATCTGTTTTGATCCTAAGTCGCAGTCTGGACACCCTCCTGCTGTCGTCCTCACAGCAGTCCTCACTGTCTGAAGATGAGCTGTAATCCAGTTTTGGTTGGGATTTTATTTTGTTTTTGCTGGTAGGGGGCTGTAGAGAATTGAGTTCTGCATCACTGTGAACACCAGTAGGTTGATGGCTTGTTGGGGGCGTTCCAGGTTTCTTTTTCACTGAGGTGGGGGCGGGGTTGCTAGGTGCAAGGTAGCCTTCCCCCGAAACCTATTCATTGTCGTTTGTACCATGGTCATCCTCCTCATGGTCATCCTCTTCTGGGTTGCTGTCCATGTTATTGAGGTTGGCTTCACTTTCTGACTCAGAGGTGTATTTATTTGAGTCCCTTTTAGGGTATCTGCCAGGGGTTCTGTCTCTGGGCTTCCTTTTGACCTGAGATATGTCATCAGTGATGGTGAAGTCAGAGGGGACCATAAGTTTCTTGAAGGATACCTGATTGTTGTCGGTGGGGGTGGTGGCCACAGGGATAAAAAATACATTCCTGTTGCTGTCACTGGACTGAGATCTCCTGTAGTTACTTGGAGAAGTGCCCCTGTTGTTGTAGGGCTGGTTGTTTCTGTTGTAAGACTCAGATCTGTCGCCAGAAGGGGTTCTAAATCTGGTCCTCCTATTGTTGGGGTCAGATTGATTGTTAAAACCACTTCTGTACTTGGCTTCATATTGCTTGTTATAGCTACCACTGGGGAGTCTGTCTTCCTTCTTTTGGTTGTTATTTTGGTAGTTGTCTTTTCTGGATCTCTGATAGCTATTTTTCGTGTTGTTGTTCTTGTTATTATTGTAGCTGTTGTTGTGGCCCATGGCGCAGAGGTCTGCTGAGTGGCTGGAGGCCTGGGCAATGCTATTTGCTTCTATGTTCAGCTCCTGCTTGAGTGCCAAACGTTCAACATCAGCTATTTTCTCAGGAGTGTCAGACAGAACCACATTTTTAATTTCTGGTCTGAGGCCATTGAGCAGGTAGTCTACCTGAACGGACTCATCTAGGTTACTGTTGGCCAGTAGTAGAGTCATGTCTGAGATGTAATCCTCCACTGACTCTTTTGGTTGTTGTTTTCTGGTTCTGTACCCTTTAATGATAGTTGCAGGGTCAAGCTGGCCAAAACGCTTCAGGAAAGCTGTGTAAACGGCTTCAGCATCATAGATGATGGGCTTATCAAATATGTTGGCGTAGAACCATTGAGCAGCTCTGCCTTTGAGGAAGGTATACATGCATGATGCATGTAGGTCTGGCCTAGTGGCGTGGACATTCCTGATCCAGAATTTAAACTCTGCTATGAATTTGGAGGCAGATCTGTATGGAGATGGTTTGTCAAAAGGCTCCGGTTTGTTGAAGGAGCTCATTTGAACTGAGGTGAGTTTGTCATGATTTAAGCTCATGTTACCCATGTTTCCAGTGATGTGTGCAGGTGCCTGTGGGTATGGGGTTGAGTGTTGGCCTGTAGCACTCATTGTTGTTGGAGTGTGTGAGTGCAGGGCTTGCATAGGGATGGGCTGGTGGCTGGGGGTTTGCCCTTGAGGTGAGTAGTATACACCCCTGTAAACCGAGCTCAGGTTTGTTCCAGCGGCTGGTGGCCTCTGAGATGGCGCGCCTGCTGCCATCTGGTGTGAAAAAGGGACACCACCCATTCTGTCTTGGCCCTGATGGTGAGAAATGGGCGTGGCCCCTGTAGCACCTCGAGCTGTGTTGTTTTGAAAGGCGCAGGGTGGTGTTAAGGTGTTTCCTGGTGTAAGGGCTGCTGGGTTTGAATTACCAGTTGTTCTGTTTAATCCCTGTTGGAGACCATGTTGTTGTAGGCGTTGAGGGGGATTTGTTGGGTTGGATAGGCTTGGTGGATTTCTGGCGATCCTGTCAGAGATTTCCACAGTCATGGCTTCAGTCTGCCTTAGGGTAGCTTCACTCCTTTCTACTGCAGATCTGTGGACAGCTGTCATGCCGCGCTCCATATTTGATTTCCAAGTATCCATTGTATCCAGTCTGTCATTCACCCTGGAGAGCTGTTCTGCATTGCTGCTTCCAATCCTTCTGATTTCAGTGGAGATAAGGCTGATTTGACCGGCTAGTACATTAGATAGTGTATCACTGACGGCTGCAGTGCACTCTCTTATGATATCTCTGGTCACAGCTTGGGTGTCGTTTGGTGGGGGTTGAGCAGAGGACATATTTCTGGTGTTTTTATGTCTGTTGAGATGTGGGAAGGTTATCTCTGGATCTTCCTCTGATGTGCTGGAGCTGGTTAGTGTGTTGTTGGGTGCTTGTGGCATTGTATTGAACACACCAGATGTAGCTCTGATGTTCCCCCTGATGGCGTTATCTACACTCCTATTAAGTCTGTAATATGGAGGTCTGCCTCTAGGTTTGGGTGAGCAGGACCTGGCTCTTCTCCTGGGGCTAGGGGTGTGTAGGGGCAGGGAAAAGTATGATGTATTCCTGCTGCTAGCGCCAGATGATAGGTTATCAGAAGTGGCAATGCCTTCTAGGTTAGAAGGATTGTAGTGTGTGCTAAAACAGTCAGTGGGTGGTCTTGAGCTAGGCCAATCTTCATATAGCAGATTGTTGATTCTGGCTGCGAAAGCTGAGGGGGATTCCTCAGATTGGCTGCTCCGAAAACTGCAGGGGTTTGCCTCTACAGCTCGTCCTACAGTGTGGCTTGGTTCTAGTCTCCACCTGGTGAAAGCTGACCTTATTCTGTCTCCCCAATAATCAGCGTCAAGCTGTGTACTTGGCTCTTGGACTATATAGTTGTCCCAAGTCAAATCAGTAGGACTGGTGTTTATAGAGTTTGTTGCAGATGGGCCAGTACCGGTATTGTGCTGCTCAGGGTAAGTGGGGATGCTTTCCAAAGCAGCTTGTAGGTGGGGTGATCTGGCTTCCAGGTGGGAGTCAAGTTCTAGGTGACTCTGTGTGTGGCACACAGGTGAAGTGGTAATATTGCCTGGTATTCCAGCAAGTCTTAAAGATGGAGAGTCAGAGGCAGACAGGCCAGGTAATGTTAGATTTAACTCTGGGGCAGGTGATGCCACTTTTGTGCTGGTCTGTCCTCCAGTATTGTCTCCAATATGAGTAGGTGAAAAGGTGGCTTTTGTTTTACTCACAGGTGTTGATTTTTGTAGAGATGCTGGTAATATTGGGTCTAGAGTCAGTGCATCAGGTGATGAGTCTCTCTGGGTGGGTTCCTGATTTGGTGCTGCTTCTGCTGCTGCTGCTGCTGCTAGCTGGTTTTGGGTCGTGTCTCGTCCCGGTGTTGTAATGGCACGTTCAGGAGTTGGCTCTTTGGGCGTTGTCTCACTTTTATTCATGGCTCATGAGAGGTGATAACAATGGAATCTTCTGAGGGTTTCTCCACCATTGTCGACGGACCGTTACAAGTCATGAACATGAGTAACTCAGGAGTCCAGAGAGTACAGTTGATGAATCCACTTTATTGTAGTGTTAGGCAGGTACATGTTGGCATGGTGATGTACAATGTGTATGCTGCCCACCTGATCAAGCTAGCTCTATACCAAGGCACTGTGTGTCATAGAGACTAGGTATGGAGAGAGGAAAGTAAAGAATAAGAGTATCCCACGCTAGTCCTGTATTCATATATATAGGAGCAGCTCGGGGTAGGCATGACGTCAGTCTTGGGAGAAGCATGACGTCATGCTTAGGGATTGGCAAGACCCGGCTTGCCTTGCATCATCTCACCCTGGAGGGGGGAGGGGGCTTGCCTAAAGGTGGGTCGAGCTGGCCACCTGTTGGAGGAGCAGCTCGATCCCTGATTGGCTAGGAATGGAGGTGGGTGTGAGCACACTCCCACCCTGTACCTAGGGTTAGTGGGGGTCGAGGTCATGACCCCTAGCCAGGATCCGGAGGTGAATCTGAGGTCACTGGCCAGGAGAGGCAGAGCTGGGTAGAGATACCTGGCTCTGTCAGATCCAAAGGTTTGGTATAAGGGAGCCTTATAGGCGAGCTTGATCATTCGGCTTAAAATATTTCATATAATAATAAATGAACCTTGAATACCCCATTGACAATTTACTCTCAAGGGGGGCATATATTTGCCAGGAGATCATCCCGTACCATAGGTATACTTTACCAACTAAATGGTAATAACTTAAAAATATATAAAAAACATAACATTTATTCTATAAGGATTCACAATCTATCCTCAGGACAAATAACACCAACCAACTAAATCAACACTACCAGTCTTCTATGTATACATCCTATTTTGATGAAGTATGTAGTATCTTTGCTTTTATGATGTATACCACCTACTTCATAGGATAGACTGTATATCTTTGGATATTTGTATTGAATATTTGGATCTGACCCTGCTTTTGAGTATGACATAGGTGTTATTCCAACTGTTTTATTCACACCTGCACTTAGGTGTAAGATGCAGTACACCTACCCTCTATTAGTATCACAATTTGAAAGTGACAATAGACAAAATATGATTGATTTCGATATCACCTGATTTGATCCCAAAATCTGCAAATTGCCTTACCATGCATACCAATGTCTTCATATTCTATGCAGGATACCTCCACAATTGACATCACAACTTCTACACTAATAAGTAAGAAAAACGAAAAGAAAAAAAATTGATGTTCATTTAATTAGATCCCAGTATACCTTCTTCTTCTTTCCATCTACATTTCTCTCTTCCTATGCCTCCCCTTTAAGCCACTTAGGGAAGTGGTTTAAAAAGTATTCCAGAAATATTCACCTACCATCAGAGCGGACTAAAATCTAATGTCTACACAGCTGTTAGTGGCTGCTGAGCACATAAGAAGCTACTTAGTCAGATGCATCTGACATTCACTGCCTATAGAGGCAAGACATCATTGATGGCTAGTCTGAGTACTTTCAAAAACTGGTATTTTAAAAACATAATACATTTGACTCCAGGCCCTGAAGGTAAGAGTTGGGTAAAGAATGTCATCAGGAGGTCATTTCTAAAGACACTACTATCGCAAACCCGACTAGGACGGCAAAATGTCAATGCTATTCCGATGGGAATGTTGGTAAAACTAGGAGGGTGCAATCGTAGGCTGTCAAAAAATATCCTCCAGGAATGTGGAAAGGGAGTAAAGTGTAGGCTGTTTACCCCTTACTTGAAATAATCATGGCAATAACTTTCTTTTAGGTAAAGAAATAAGCTTCAAGATGTGCCTACCTCCATCAATATCATCTTAATTTTTTTTTTCATAATAGAGCAGCGCTCATTCTTTATTCAAGATACATGTCTATAGCTATACAGGTCTTTGCTACATTTTTTTGTGATTTCGATATACTGACATCTCAGGACATTACAGGACAATACGTAGTGCGTCGACATCATAAGAACTACAATAGATGTGTTCTTGTGTTCTATATGACTAGTAATATAGACTAGATACTGATGTACCTCCACATCAATATTGTCTTCGATACTCCATTCCCCTATCTAGGAAGCATTCTATGAGTGAGATATTAGGATTCTGTCAGTGTATGCATGACAATTACATTGAGTCCAAAATAGCCTCCCATTTCCTAAACTTCTTTTGTTTGTTCTCCAGATTACATATAAATTGTTCTGAAAAAAGAGAGTGTTTAAACTCCCCTATCCATTGCAACAGATCCAGATGGCACTTGTGGTACAAGCACTGCCTGTATAAACCTGGTTCTAAGCATTACATTGTTGATGATATCACCTTGTGGAATTTTTCGACATAGTC
Source organism: Acholoe squamosa (assembly GCA_949317995.1). NCBI lineage: Eukaryota > Metazoa > Annelida > Polychaeta > Phyllodocida > Polynoidae > Acholoe > Acholoe squamosa. Next base: position 67,201,863 of record OX439046.1, on the reverse strand, counting down.
TAAGTATCAATTCATGCTAATCTAAAATTCTTGTATAGATCTGAGCAACATTGTTCATCCATCGTATGACCGACTTCCATAAGTAGGCTACTGGGGGGCATTTCGCAAGGAAGTGATCAAGAGTGTCAGTTTTACCATCACAATACACACATTCTGGGCTTTCCTTTGCACATATGTCAAACAAGTACTTGTTACAAGCTAGTATTTATAGAGTAGCTTGTATTGAAATAATTGTAACTTTGTTTCCCTGCTCACTTGGTATGGACACAAATATATATCACTCCAAGGAACCCTTTTAAATCAGGAAAGGCTTTTGCCCATTTGATTTCATTTCTTGGCATTTGTTGTGAGTGTCGGTACAGAACTATCCAATACAATTCCCTGCTTGAGGTTGTAAAAAGATTAACTATGTCTGGGGTATCATTAATGACCCATATGCAGTCATCTGGCTGTTAAATCTCATCATAAGATATGCTAGGCCTCCAGCTAGATATGCTAGCCCTCCAGCTACCTGGTATACTTTGTCGGATTTGCAAAGCCTGAAGAAAGTTACATTGAACACCATGCCTTTGAGAAATTTGAGTGTCTGACATAAAACTTCCATTATCCAGTATATCTTTAACCCCAACAATACCAGCATCCTTCCAAAATTTCCAAAATATGGGAGTATTATTGATAGTTATAAACTTATTTTTCCACAACACTTCATTACGGACCTCTGCTTCCCTTACCAGTGAGACATTTTGAAATTCATGCCAGTCCTTAAGAACCTGGTGATAGAATGGGCTTTCTTCTTGTGGTATGTTAACATCTGATTTTGTGTGTATGAACAATTTCAAATCAGACACTTGAGGGAGGAGTCGCCTAATAAATTCACTTGGGACCATGGTGGTATCCCAGTAAAGTCTTTTGATCCAGTTCATGTTTGATACAATGATTTTTGTTCTAAAACTGCCCACTGCAAGTCCAACATACTTAGTTTGTGCCTACACACACGCCCTATCAACCTTATTCCTGTTAGAGCTCCAGAGAAATCTGTCAACAATTATATTGACTTCCTCTATTACTCTAAACGCAGTAGTGGTGACCAAGGCTGGGAACATTACACTTCATTACGGACCTCTGCTTCCCTTACCAGTGAGACATTTTGAAATTCATGCCAGTCCTTAAGAACCTGGTGATAGAATGGGCTTTCTTCTTGTGGTATGTTAACATCTGATTTTGTGTGTATGAACAATTTCAAATCAGACACTTGAGGGAGGAGTCGCCTAATAAATTCACTTGGGACCATGGTGGTATCCCAGTAAAGTCTTTTGATCCAGTTTATGTTTGATACAATGATTTTTGTTCTAAAACTGCCCACTGCAAGTCCAACATACTTAGTTTGTGCCTACACACACGCCCTATCAACCTTATTCCTGTTAGAGCTCCAGAGAAATCTGTCAACAATTATATTGACTTCCTCTATTACTCTAAACGCAGTAGTGGTGACCAAGGCTGGGAACATTACACTTCATTACGGACCTCTGCTTCCCTTACCAGTGAGACATTTTGAAATTCATGCCAGTCCTTAAGAACCTGGTGATAGAATGGGCTTTCTTCTTGTGGTATGTTAACATCTGATTTTGTGTGTATGAACAATTTCAAATCAGACACTTGAGGGAGGAGTCGCCTAATAAATTCACTTGGGACCATGGTGGTATCCCAGTAAAGTCTTTTGATCCAGTTTATGTTTGATACAATGATTTTTGTTCTAAAACTGCCCACTGCAAGTCCAACATACTTAGTTTGTGCCTACACACACCAAGTGCAAGATATTGTGTCTTATGTCTATTTACCGTCATACCAGAGTACCTCCTAAATCTTCTCAAGCTCCAAAAGGTGATGTAGAGCTGTTACTGACTCAATAAAACAAGTGGTGTCATCAGCATATTGACATATATTTACTTATCTAGTACCAAGTCTTATACTTCCAATATCTACATTCATGCGTATATTATTGTCTACAGCAATAACAAAAAAAAACGGCAATAGACAGCATCCTTGTCTGGTTCCACATGCAAGTCTAAACCAGTTACTTGTGTACCCATTATCTATAACACAGGCAACAGTGTATTTATACAGAATTTTAACCCATGTGATGTATTTTTCTCCAAACCGAAGCTATTCAAGTGCCTTAAAGATAATGTCCCATTTTATCTTATCAAATGCTTTTTCAAAATCAATTCCCATTAGAATACCCAGTTAGCTGAACTTTGTGTTGTATGCTAATATATCCTCAACTGTGCGAATACTTGTTCCTATATATACCTTGACCAAACAAATCCAGATTGATCTGAGCTTATAATACTAGGGAGGTGGGCTTTTATCCTTTCTGCCAGGGCCTTGGTGTAGATCTTATAGTCTGTATTCAAAAGGCTGATTGGCCTCTAGTTTCGTAGCTGTAATCTATCCTTTTCCTTTTTTTGGGATTAGGGTTATAATGCCACGTTTTTGTTCTTGACTTAAGCTTCCCATTTCCATGGCATAAAGAAGACTTTGACTAACATCATCCCCAATGTCAGTCCAAAAGAACTTATAAAACTCCACACTTAGCCCATCTGTGCCCGGGTAACCAAGGTAGCCAAGTTGTTTGTATCTATAAAGGGACACCTACAATCAATATCATCTAACTCTCTATAGCTATCTGAGTATGGATTTTTATAGAATTGCTTTTGGACATTAAGGATATCTTTACATTCTGTGACTATATATCCATTTTGATCTTTCAATTGAGTAATAAGTTTATGCATAAAATTCTTCTTTTCTAAATTCAAAAAGTATTTGGTAGGTCCTTCACCAACCTGAGACCCGTTTGCTTTTGACCTAAACATGATGGCTCTCGCTTTCTTTAATTCAATATCTTTCAGGATCCCTCTTAACAATTTCCATTTCGTCAATCACATCCTGGCCCTCATGAAAGGCTGCTTTCAGTTTTTCTAGACTGTTGGTTAATTCCCTCTCTACTTTTTAGATTCTGCCTTCATCTTTTTGCTATAACTGATTGAAAATTTTCTTATCTCATATTTCAGAATCTCCCACTTAGTATTGGGTTCTAGATCCTGGTATTCTATCTTGCATTTTCCAAGCATAGACTTAAGTTGCCTCACATAGTCATTATCTAAGAGAAGGGTGTTATTAAACTTCCACACACCTGGACCTCTGTCCTGGTCAGTACTGGAGATTCCCAGTGTTACCTTACTTTGGTCAGATAGTGTTCCAGGCTGGATATCATCATCTTAATTTTTGATGTCAGTTTAAGCTGCTTAGCCCTCAAGCGTGTGAGCAGTAAAAGTTCTAATAGAAATAGAAAAGTGGAGGATGGCCACAAATGTAAACCAATGTGTCCCCTGTGCCTCCAGGGCATCAGATGTACTGATAAAATACTGCTGCATACATGTATAGAGGGGAGGGAGGATGTTTGCTGAGTGTCCTTGATGCCTCTTAGGGCTACTAATGCACTTCTTTTTTGCAGTGTAGGGCTACTCATGCATTATGTGCACTGTAAGGTAATTCTTCCCTTCTCTCCCTTTGTCTTGGTGGGCACAATGTTTCTAATAGGCAAGCATAAATCATACATTCATGGGAACAACTTTTGAATACTGTACATGGTCAACTGCACCCTGTGCTCTTTTGTTAGCCCATATGGGGACGGGGAACGATAGTATAAACACTGTTGTGAAGAAGAGTGACTCCACAGCTATTCCTTTATTTTGGGACTCTTACCCCTGTGCCCAGTCAGTAAGTCTTGGAATAGTGTAGGAGGGCTGAGGCTAAGATCGATGTGATATTAGTGCTGGCTAGGAAAAGTGAACGCAGTCTTATATTAAGATCGCTTAATAGGATAAGGCAGAATAATTCCTAAGATTGCTGAGGTTGCGATCCCAGGATCTTTTGAATTAACCTCCAGGTAGCCTATATATTTTGCTACTACAGGGCTCTATAGGGGCTGTTGTCAGAGTACTCAGCTGGGCAGGTAAACACCCTATAAAGTGTGAAGATTTATATATCAGCCATAACTGGGATGTGTTGAAAAGGCTACGAACAGGATATGAGGAAAGGGCTGATAGGCATATCTCACCATGGTACCACTGTGTACAACCAATACAATTTGTAACTCTCGAAAGTTGCTTTCACTGTTCTCCAGTGCATTACAAAATGATATCTATAGCTACCTCGTTGAAATGCCCTCCAATACAATCAGCAAAAGTTTTGTTGAGCAGTCGTACACATGTAAACATAAGTGACCACCAGAAGCAGAGTTGTAATGCTATTGGGGTGAGGGATCAGACTATGGTTTAAATCGCTCTAGCTGTACCTTACTGAGAAATACCTTCCATGAGGGCATTTCCTAATATAATATGACTGTCCCAGTACAATTCATAAAGGCTGGTTTTACTCTAAAAATTTTCAAGGTCGCTACTGTTTGCATTGTTCTGACTGCCCTACCAAACACAACGAAATAATTAGAGTTGCGGGGCATAACCTGTGATTACCCACTCCGCCTTACTATGCCAGAAAATGGACCTTATAGAACAATGTTACATGTACAATTATACTTACAGGCAGGTCACTAGTAACAAAAAATAGGCACCCACCTGCAATGAGAAGGATTGTACATTAGCAATGCAAGATGGCTTTAGATAATATCCAGACATTGCATAATTTTGGCAGTTAATCAGGTATACACATATCATGTTCGACCTTATGTATTTGTTTTTTTCATTCAAACTCCTGGGGACTGTTACACAAATGATGGTCGTTGATTTGTGCTCTTAATTAAAATAGTGTTGAAAATAAAGAGCATGAAGAAAAGCAAGAAATAATTGTGTTTCATAAAGTGTACTCTTCCGGAAGAATACCAAACGCATTCATGATCTTTATTTTCATGTTCTATAATTATTTTATGTTAGTTAATATTGGTGCTCGTCCAGTAATGGTGAGGTACATGGTAAAGCAGATATTTGTGTACTACATCATCACAAGCCCCCATATACAGTGGCCCACAAGGGTCAAATTGAAGTTGAAGCAAAGAGTTGACTCCAAGAGTCCAATGTTCAAAGTCAATTTTATTTCATTGCTGTCAAACTGTCAAGGTGTCAACTCATGCAAACCAACTTGTGACAGGTATCTTTTAGCATTGCATGGTGCACTCCATGTCTTTCTACATGAACAAAGTTTATACCAGCAACTGCTGGGTAGCTATTGGTTCCCTCACACAATAACTGATGGTTCCACACCAAGTAGTTGCTGGTTCCAGCATCCTGTAACTGGTGGTTCCCACCCACTGTAACTGCGGTTCCACACCTATCCGCTACTGGCACTCGATCCCATACCAAGTAGCTGCTGGTTCCCACACCCAGCACTTGGTGGTTCCCATGCACATTAGTTGCTGTTTCCTGTACCCAGTACATGCTGGTTCCCACATACAGTAGCTACTGCTTCCCACATCCAGTAGCTACTGGTTCCCATATAAACTGGTTCCTAACCCAAGTAGCTGCTGGATACCACACCCTTGCTGGTTCTTGCACCCAGTACGTGCTGGCTTCCACATAGAGTAGCTGGTAGTGGTTCCCACATCCATTTGGTGCTGGTTCCTGCACCCACTACCTGCTGGTTCCCAAATACAGTGCCTGCTGGTTCCCACATCAGGTAGTTGCGAGTTCTTAAAACAGTAGCTGTCAAAATAAGTCAATTGGGTCAGGATAGGTCAAATTAGGTCAAATATATTGAAAATAGATCATATTGGTCAAAAGTAGGTCTATTCAGGTAGCATAGGTAGAATTATGTCAAATATGCTAAAAAAATAGGTCAAATTGGTCAAAAGCAGGTCAATTAGGGTAGGACAGGACAAATTAAAGTGAATATGGTGAAATTAGGTCAAATTGGTCAAAAGTAGATAAATAAGGTCAGGATAGGTGAAATTAAGTCAAATAGGGTGAAAATAGGTCTAATTGGTAAGAAATGTGTCAATAAAGGTAGGATAGGTCAAATTAGGTTAAATATGGTGAAAACCAGGCAAATTGGTCAGAAATAGGTCAATAAGGTCAAAGTAGGTAAAATTAGGTCAAACATGGAGAAAATAGGTCGAAGTGGTCAAAAATAGGTCAACTATGGTAGGATAGGCCAAATAAGGTCAAATGTGATGAAAACTGTACAAATAGGCCAAAAGTACGTCAATTAGGTCAGGATGGGTCAATTAAGGTCATATATATTGAAAACAGTTCGGATTGATCAAAATTAGGTCAATTAGGTCCAATAAGGTCAGGATAGATCAAATATGGGTGAAATAGATCAAATTGGTCAAAAGTAGGTCAAATTCGTCAAAGTGGGTCAATGTAGGTTAGGATAGGTACCCCAAGGCTCGATATTAGGTCCTTTACTATTTTTAATCTATGTTAATGATGTTATAAAATGTGTGAAAAATTGTGAGGTTAGACTATATGCTGATGATACTGTCATTTATTCATCGCAAAATAATTTTGAAAATGCTAAATTAAATTTACAAACTGACCTAGAGGCTTACGAAACCTGGTGTATTCAAAACAAACTTTCTATTAACGCCTCTAAAACAAAAATTATGTTCTTCTCTTCTAGTACCAGAAGATTGAATACCCTAACTGCCAACATAAATCTTAATGACCAACTACTACAAGTTGTACCAAGCTATAAATACCTAGGTGTTATAATTGACCCTCTACTAAATTATAACCTTCATCTAAGTAACCAGGTGAAAACCATAGCTTATAAAACTTATAAATTATGTCTATTAAGAAGATACCTAGATGTCAAATTGGCTATTCAGCTTTATAAATCGACTATTTTACCTTACATGGAATATGCTGACATTTGTTTCATGTCCACCTATGATAAATATGTGGACCCTCTCCAATATGCCCAAAATAGATGTTTAAAAATTTGTCTGAAGGTTCCTCATTTAACTAACACCAAATATGTACATAATACTACTAGAATAAATATGCTAGATGAAAGAAGAAATGCTCATCTACTAAATTATATGTACAACAGATCGAGATGTGACTTGTATATAGATAAGAGAGACTTAAATACACGTCTACATGATGCTCCTATTGTAAAATGTCTTACCCCAAATTGTCTGTCGTATGCTAGAAGTGTTGAATACCATGGTGCCATTGCTTGGAATGCCTTGTCAAAGGATCGAAGGAATACCCCTGAGATTGCCAAATTTAAAAGTGACACAAAAACCTATATGAGAAACTTACTGCCCTATGTCCTTTGATGAGGAATTACCGATTAATAATTTTGATATGTGTATCTTGTGAACCATATTATATCAATGTACATTGTTACAGACTTTCTACTCTCGAATATACCCCCCCTCGTATGTATATTTTTACTACTCCATTTATATCTAAATATTAATGTGTTATTTATTGCACCTATACTATATAAGTCAGGTAGGACCAGAAGTACCAACCCAACACTACTGTGGGGATGAGGTCCTCTGCCTTCTTTTTTGTCTAAATTGAAGCTTATATTACAATATTATTGTTCAGATTTGACTATGTGGTTGAAAACCTAAACACCTGTATATTTAACCAGTAATATATACGACTACCAATATTATTGACTCAAACAACAATAGTGTACGATGAAATGTATTTTCTTTAGACAAATAAAGTGAATTCAAAACAAAAATAGGTGAAGTAAGGTTAAATATGATGGAAACAGGTAGAATTTATCAAAAGTAGGTCATTTAGGTCAAATTATGTCGAAATTTGTCAGAATAAGGTAGAATATGACTATTTTTGACAATCTGACCTACTTTGACTATATTTGACCTAATTTGACCTATTCTAACCTACTTTGACCTAATTGACATACTTTTGACTGATTTGACCTATTTCAACATATTTAACCTATCCTTACCTAATCGCCCTTCTTTTGAACAATTTGACCTATTTTAACCATTATTTGACCTAATCTGACCTATCTTAGCCTAATTTGACCTCCTGACCTACTTTTGACCAATTTGATCTACTTTTACCATATTTGACCTGATTTGACCTTATTGACCCACCTTTTACCACTTTGACCTATTTTCACCAAATTTGACCTTATTTGACCTTTCTTAGTCTACTTTGACCTACTGGACCTACTTTTGACCTATTTGACCTGTTTTAACCAAACTTGAATTTATTTTACCTATCTTAACCTACTTTGACCTAATTGACCTACTTTTGACCAATTTGACCTACTTTTACCATATTTGACCTGATTTCACCTCATTGGCCTACCTTTTACCAATTTGACTTATTTTTGCTATAGTTGACCTTATTTGACCTATCCTAAACTACTCTAACATAATTTGACCTTAATTGACCAAATTTTGACTAATTTGATTCATTTGAACCCACTTGCACCTAATTACCCTAATTTTGACCAATCTGATCTAATCTTACCACCGTTGACCTAATTTGATAGAATTTGACCTGATTCACCCATTTTCAACCAATTTGACATAATTTATCCTAGTTAGACCTCATTTGATGCATTTGACCTACTTTTAGCCATTTTGATCAGATATGTCTTATTTTGACCTCATAGGCTATTCTGACCTAATTTAATCAAATTTGACCTACTTGCAACCAATTTGACCTATTTTGACAAATTTTAGCTATCTTGACTGCTTATGACCTAGTTTCACCCAACTTTCCCAATTTGCCCATTTTTGACTAATATGACCTTTTTCATCCAGAATTTATCCAGATCACCCTTTTTTACTACTAGGTATGGAAACCGGTAGCTACTCTGTATCGGAACCACCAGCTACTGGATATGGGAACAAGTAGCTACTGTGTGGGAACCAAAAGCTACTGTTTTAAGAACTAGCAACTACCTGATGTGGGAACCAGCAGGCACTGTATTTAGGAACCAGCAGGTAGTGGGTGCAGGAACCAGCACCTAATGGATGTGGGAACCACTACCAGCTACTCTATGTGGAAGCCAGCAGGTACTAGGTACAAGAACCAGCAAGGGTGTGGGATCCAGCAACTTCTTGGGTTAGGAACCAGTTTATATGGGAACCAGCAGCTATTGGATGTGGGAAGCAGTAGCTACTGTATGTGGGAACCAGCATGTACTGGGTACAGGAACCTGCAACTAATGTGTATTGGACTACCAAGTGCTGGGTGTGGGAACCAGCAGCTACTTGGTATGGGATCCAGTACCAGTAGCTAATTGATGTGGAACCACCAGTTACAGTGGGTGGGAACCACCAGTTACAGGATGCTGGAACCAGCAGCTACTTAGTGTGGAACCATCAGTTATTGTGTGAGGGAACCGATAGCTACCCCATAGTTGCTGGTATAGACATATAGAAAGACATAGAGTGTACCGTGCAATGCTAAAAGATACCTGTCACAAGTTGGTTTGCATGAGTTGACAGCTTGACAGCTTGACAGCAATGAAATGAAATTGACTTTGTACATTGATTTTGGTTTTGGACTTTAACTTTTTTTGTGAAAGTCAACTCTTTGCTCCAACTTCAGTTTGACCCTTGTGGGCCACTGTACCCATAACACTTGCAAAATAAATATTAACCCCAAATAATTTAATTAACTAATACAGAATTGAGCTAAATATAGATTTAAAGGCCCTCTAAAACAACTAAAATACTGTCAAATGGCCCCTAAAGGCAATTGAAAATATGCCCATAATATTAAAAAGCATGATATTAAACAAAAATTTAAAAGCATGAAATTGTGAGCAAGATTAAGGTGCTTTTATAATGCCAAAACTATTGGAATAATATCCTAATCAAACAAGTTGTTATCTTTATGTGTGTAGTTTGGGACTTCCTGTTATATAACTATAACAAAATTACATTGTTTTCAATTTATAAAAGAAAATTAGTACCCCATTTAGGTCTGTATAACTTTTATTTATGTAACACTGGATAAACCCCTTTACGACCACCAGAAATAACTTAAAGAACACCATCAAAATGTTAAAGAATAGTTAGGAAACACCTAACAATTTCTATAGAAATAAGAGGATCTCGATCATCTACTAAAGAGCACGAAAATTAGTGAACACCACCCAGATTTATAGTTGTAACACATTTCCTTATAAATCATAATTAGGGACCACAAATATCGATTGTGTAACAGACCCCAGGAACCATAAATAACATTGTAATCAAAGTAGCATGTTAGATTTATTAATTTTGTTTTCAATCTAGATTATTTTCACGGTGAGATAAAGGTGAGCAGTGTGTGCACTATGACATACAGAAAATGAATAAAGTACCCTGTGACCTGTTTCATGAGGGCTATATACAATCAATCCTGACAAGAAGGGCATGTTGTTCTCAAGACTGAGCTACCAAAGATCAATCATTGGATATCCTTCTCTTATAGTGATATATGTCACCTGTACATTACCATGAGTATCAGGAATGGACATTGAAAAAAGGCCATTTTGGGCCATTTTCCAACTTTAGATCATCATATATCTGGCAATATCGGTGCGACATATGCAAATTGGCCCTTTTTCTGATAGCCCAAGTGTTCTCTTTCAAATAAAAACAGAAATAAGAAGAATGGTTAAATAATTTTTATTCCACAGCCACACAAAACCAAAAAGACCCCAAAAACCAGAAGATGGGAGGTTTCACAAGAATTGATCCTGACCAGAAGAGCATGTTGTTCTCCAGACTGAGCAACCAAAGATCAATCATTGGATATCTTGCTCTTAGAGTGATATGTCACGTGTACATTACTATGAGTATCAGTGTTTCACAAGGAACTCAAGAGTGTTACTGAAGAATAAAATTCTATCTGAATTTCAGGACTCTGTTACTTATATTTATATAGCATTTCTAAAGGACTGTGTGGGCATGGAAGTGCCAACATAAATGATAAGGGTCCAACTATGCGTGATCTTGAAGTAATGTGGTTTAATTGAATAAGTATATCAATAAGTGACCACTTGGAGACGACTGATGTTATTGGTGTTACAACTGAATGCAACCGATTTACTGAGTTCAGTGAGTGACTACCAGTGGTTGCACCAGGGTTTATATTCCAACCTTGGGGCAACACAGGAAGTCAGTGTCTCCATGGTGACCAGTAGGAAGTAATTTACATATATTAAACATGGCATTTCATTGGTGGAGCAGATTACATAATAATGTTACATGGATGCTGATTGGTTAAACCAAGCTTTCACCAGCCACAGGGAGCGCAGGGAGCCTGCTTGAGGTGTGAACGCGTTCGGTTGTCATGAACTAATAAATGTAAAAATATATATATACACTAATCTGTGAAAACTGCTACTGTTGGTGCTTTCTGACTTAAGTTTTATGTATATGTCCATATTTGGTAATAAGGTAATGGCGGAGCTTATGCTTGGCATTCATGAGGGGATTATACGTCTGGCTTTCATAAGGTTCATTCTGGTGCGGCAGCACCAGCATTATTGATGGATTAATAAAGTTCATATTCCATCTGTAACATATTTCATATGATAAAACATAATATTTACAAGTATCAATCATACATTATTACTTTTAGTTTCATCATGTGTATTTGTCCTATTATGGATTATTTACCATCTCTGTGGTTATAACCAATTATATATCACATATTCATATTAATAAACATAACTATTACGTAATTATACCAATAGCTGTCATAGATAAGTTGGTGGTGGTGGATAGTAGGGTGACAACTGCTCGTTGTTTTCAACATATGAGTGATTGTTCTGAAACACTTTGTTTTTTTACATGGGATTAAATCTTATGTAGTTGCTCTTAGGGGCCAACGAGTGGTCGTTATATCGTGTGGCTTATGCAGAAGTCTTCCTGGAAGACTCTGTTAGAACAGGGAAGCCAAAAAATGTAGCTTGCTCTGCTTTGCAAAACAAGAAGATATGAATCGATTTCTGTTGACAGGTCCTGTCAGCCAGACTCTTTATGGTCTTGTAAGATTACAACCGGAGCACTTGCTGGAAGTAAACTCATTTATGTTGACTGCAGGAAATCCAATATATCTGCTGAGCCATCATATAATAATCCAACAACCAATCAAAATATTAACGGCTCTATAGGCTGTCAAGAAATGTGATTACTTAGCATCTGCTGCTGTATTATGGCTTTATCAAAATAGAAGATTGTACACATGGTCTGGGGAATACTGTTCTACGTACTTCTGGTCACATTGTAACCAAGATACAGTAGCTATTATCTGTGGCCAAAGTGACGACGTTCTAAAGGTTGTCAGTGACGAACTAAAGTTGTCATAATATTATATGATGCCTCAATGACGACCTGAGGCTGCAGACTTAGGTATTGTCAATCTGAGGACCCTCAAAGGTTTTTAATATTTCATCTTTCCCCCAAGCTTTTAGTCTATTCTGGTATTTCTATATTTCAAATTCACCCTTTTGTCTGTATGAGTGGAAAAACAGTTGTTCTCTTGGGCATGATCCGGGATGAGGAGTCCATCCTACAGGTTGAACAGGGCCTGATCATTATCTGAAGAGAAGCCAAAGAGCAAATATTGGCAGAAGCGGGCTAATGTTGTGATACTGGCATATATGGCAGGAGCCATTATGATGTGACACAGTGACGATGACAACATAGATAGTAATTAAGATGATAATGACATGGGTAGGAATGGATTTTTTTTTTTTTAAATAAAGAAACTCTATAACAGAATATTAAATGTAAGTACCCGTGAAAAAAAAACAAACAAGAATGAATGAAGCATGAACAGGATGAAGGCTTTCTGAAACTGGTCCTTTGCTTTAATCTAAAGTATTGATTCTAACTCAGAAAAAGATCATGTGCGGAAGTTCCTCTCCAAAAAAAAGTAGCTATTAATAAGCTTTCCCGAGCCTATCTGTTTAGACACAGAGCCCGGCCTGGCACAATGCAGTGATGGTAATATTCTCATCAGTGCAAACAGCCTAACCTTTAAGGTCTTACCCGCATATCAACCGCTATTAGACTGAATACAAAAATGGATTCGGAGATGAATGTGAGTTTTGTTTTGGCTGGGGAATGACCTAATGCATAACCTGACAGATGGAGAGTATCGACTAAGGATAGAACTACAGGATGACGATGGAGTGATGGCTGCTGCAGAGTGGGACACATTCATTGTGGGGGATGAAGTTTCAAGCTATCAACTTACTGTTGGAGGGTTCAATGGTATGAAATTCTAGATTTCTTTTTGCTTACCCTGGATAGTTAGAGAAAAATGTCCCATAGTTTTAATTTGTGAACCTGACAAGTTTTTTTTTGTTTGACTCATTAATTACCCACGTTGGCCCACATCGTGTGTTGTTATGTTATGTTGTTATTTCCATCATGCAAAGTCAACACTGCTGAGTTGTCAGCATGAAGACATGGACTTATTAATGTAGGAGAGCAGTCTATACAAAAGGTTCAATTACCTTCAATTCTCAATGGTGACCAATACGATAACCATGTCCTCTTGCGACTCGAACTGCATTTTGGTTAATGGATCTTTCTTTCATAGATCTTTAGCTGTGTAGCAGCCTTTATGTCTCTGACTATGTCTGTCTTTTCATCTCTCTCTCTCTCTCTCTCTCTCTCTCTCTCTCTCTCTCTCTCACCCTCTCTCTCTCTCTTTCTTTTTGTATATTTCTCTGTCCATCACTCCACCTTGTCATCTTTTAGACCATGCTAACTCCCTTCAACGTTTTGCATCCTCTTGCTCAAACAAGTTATGAGCTGAGTATTGACAAATATTCCTTAATGTCCCCTACTGAGAAGGTCATTGTGGGGGCCTTCTTCAAGGGTTCTTTCAGCACAATGTAGCTTGCAGGATCTATTTTCAATAAGCACAGATACATACTTCCTAAGAGTTAGTTTCAAAGCCTTTTAACGAAAATTGTGCCTCCTCAATTGATTTTGAACAGATAATATACACGTCAAGTATGAAACATTAAAGAGCAGAGAGCAGATGGAGGTGAAGGTACCATACAATTTATGATAGGGAAACAAATTGGAATTTGATTTCTGTGCTTACGGTGGTTCAACTTTATATGTTAAAAGATTCTAACCAGTTTCATCTTAATAACATTCATGGAAATGTTACGATCAATTATGCTCAAAAAAGGCACTCTGGGAATGGTAACAAATCAACCCTTTTTTTTTAAATGAAATTAGGCCATTGAACTTAGATAACGAGATGCTGTGACTCTCACAATCCTTCCCAAAAAAATAAACAGTACGTCTTAAAACATGACCCGTTGAGGTCAGAAACAAATTACTTGAGAGGGGAAGTACAAAGATATGCAGAATATTCACCTGCATCTTTCATGATGAATGCTTATACATGTATTACTTGATCCAGAAATAGGTGTACTTATTAAATAGATGTTCACAATATGTATTCTTTCTCTTTGAGGTAATGATCTCTACCATGTGTCTACCAAATATTCTGCATGTGGAGATATCTCGATGTTCTTAAGATTTCTTTTTTGTTTATGTATCTGCTGCTCTTTCTCTCTACCTCACTCTCACTCTTATTCTCAGCATAATGTCAAATATATTTCTGCTCCTTGTCCTTATATCATTCCCTTTCCCCTAGTCTTCCTTGACTATACACTAGAGTTGATGAATACTCTTTGCCCACAAGCTCAGATAAAAAGGCCACGCATCTGATCTTCAGAAATCTATGATACATCACAGGCCAGGGGATCAGTGTTAGACATCTTACTGTGGCCAAAGGTCACAGAGAAGGCCCTGATTAACAGGCTCAGAGTGGTTATAACAGTGACACCAGGTAGGCTCAAAACCATGATACAATCAGCAATCACAATGAAGAAGCTGTTTGTACTGTTGTGTCCGGTTCACATTCTCCGATCAAAGCATAAAGATGATTGTGTATGATATACATCTGTCGTTTGGGAGTTCCTTCTATGTAAGGTACAACTTATACCTAGGGTATATACAGGTGAAGATGAAGGCTAACTTTGCACACAATTTGGCATGTAATGTATCCAACAATGTTGCATTTGTTTGATATGGTTTTGGTCCAGTCCAAATCACTATCTCACAGGCCCCAAATTATGTTTGTCTATCACATTGGAACTGTGCTGGGCATCTAAAGCAAGCGTAGCGGCTCCAGGAGAGTCAATAGTCATTACCAGATATGGCTTTAACTTTCCCATTCAAATACATGTCCAATTCCTTTGCACACGCCATCAGGAAAAGTGAAATCACAATTCTCGCAGGGTTTACTGGGAAGCTGCAATCATGGAATTAGAACTCTGTATTTTAAAGTGTAAGCTATCCTACACTGAAGAGACTGCTCGCTGAGAGCAATACAGCAGAGCATGTACATGTATTTGTTACAAAAAAAGAATCCCGTCCATTCCATGTGCCCTGAATAGTAATGCTTTAGCATCCATAACATCATAGCATATGTCCTTCATGTACAAGCTGAGACAGTGTATTTTGTTTGTAACAGTGGGCAAAAATAACTACTAACCCTTGTTAAACACTGGTAATAGAGAGAGAGCACATCCTCTGCTATGGCTGATCCTCCCTCTTGGCTTTGCTGACAAGTGACTATCCATAAAAACCTAATTATTCTGTGGGAGCTTTTGTTGTTAACATTTGCTAGTGAAATCCTAATTGACAAATTACCAACTTACATGCGGGAAATTAAATGGTTGCTGGTTGTTTTCAGTAGTGCTTGATTTGATATGAGGCATAGTGATAGCAGGGATTAAAATGTCCTATAGCATGATTTTTGGAAAATCAAAACAGTGAGACTGCTTATGTTTTGCCTTTAACTACTAAGATGATATGAAAGGATAGGGATATCAATTTGTCCGCTTTTTTTCCTTGAAACCACATTTTTTCCAATTATCATAAAAATTAGCAGTGTCAGGGAAACAAATGTAATGATGAATTCGTTGTTTGTTAAGGGGCACTATAGCTACACAACCTTGTATATGGACTTCGTGTGATCTCTTGCTGACTGTAGGCATCTTGAGGCATTGGCTGATGTGGTCAGGTACAATATGCAACATGAATGGCAAGCTACTCCATATAAGCAAGGAGGTCAGACCAGACTGTTTAAAGAAGACCGCTTTTGGCTGCTACTTACTTCTGTTGCATATCGCAGGATGGACATTAACAGCACTGCTGTTCTTCATAGGAAGGCAAAGTTGAATAGACCGAAAGACAGAAGACACATGCACCTAACAACATTTGCTTTCAAACTATCTTTAAATGACCAACTTGTAGATAATAGAGATATTTGTACACGTCGACATAACCAGCAATTGTTCAAGACAAAAAGAGCCCTTAATCCTGCCTATAAGCGTAGCTTGCAATGCGCAATGGGGAGTCATTCTGGTAAATTCTATTGTAATTCAGCAGTTTTAGATCAAAATAACATGAAATAAATGCAAATGAACACTCGTGAACATTTGCCTATATATTAGGATAACACTGCATTTGCTACCTGGAATAGAGAGTCACATGAAAAATTGATTGAACATTATATTTAGTAGATGTGTTTGAACAGGAGCAACCATGACCACATAGACACAATGTACATCCTGTGTCGGACAACAACACCAGTCCTTTGGCAACAACGTCTGCCAAACTCAACAATCATTTATGTATTTGACATCGTCCTCATTTACTAACATCTGAGCTGTTAGATTAAGGTAGGCATAACCTAAAATGTCTTTTGATATTTTATATATCTACTGGGTTGCTATATCGACATCTGCACTCACTAATGTGAGTGCCGTTGTGAATATAATGCCCAATTGATTTATATTCTATCATACTTTATTGCAACATAAACTTAAGTCATTGTACAATTGACTGGAGTAAGACTAAATATAGTCCTGTGAGCTACAAGACTTCAGTATAAATTAAAGAATTTACGTACAAACATACTTTTTCATACAACAAAAAAACTTAAGGGATGGATGATGAGAGGTTGTGAATTAAACAAAATCTGAGCTAGATGAAATGTTTTCACATTCAAGACTGAAACAATAGAATATAGAATAGACACACTCTGATGTTCATTCCCTATCCCCACATTCTTCCTTGGTCTCGGCTAAATTTACTAAGTACTAAGAGGATAATAATTGAATATCCCCCTCAACTATAAAGGCAATGAGTTTGAGTTTGAAAAGGTTTATTGGTCAACAATATCTTAACATACAGAAGCTTTTACAGTTATCAGCCGAAAAAGGAGGATACAATCAAACATGTAAAATTGCATCGATACATTCAGTGGTGTTAAAAAGGTGGTTTCCATGAACAGTCACATATCACATAGTAGTCATATATATTAAAATTCAATATATTTCAAGTATTAAGTCAGAGTCATAGTAATATATCACAGAAGTACCTCTTAAAATTTTGCAAGTTATCTGCAGACTGTACATGTACCAGTAGATATTCCCAGATGATATTGCCTCTATATAATGGACTTGATCTATATAATTCAATTCTAGGTCGATTTACTCTAATTTTTATTCTGTCATTACCCCTAAGAGGTCTTACTGGGGTTATTCTATTCTCCAGCTCCTGTATATATTTATACACCATACATGCAAGTACTCCTTTCCGTCTTGTTGCAAGACTTTTCACATTACATGATAATAATAGGTATCAATGGTTAATTGAGCCACCCAAAGAAACTATTGAGATTCATTCCTGTCTACTCGGAGGTTAATTATAATAATGTCTTCTTCCTTAAATAATCCTAATTTTGATAAATGAAAGCATTGCCCCCAGATAGAAGTTGTTATCTCAAATTACTTTGTTCATTATCAGCCTTACAACATTAGGCAAAACTACTGCCGTTCCTACACAGATTGCCAGACTGCCTGACCGAATAATTGGCTGTAATCTGGGGACCTCAGGCTACATTTTGGTTTTCATGGCTTGCAAATTGAACCATCACGTGCTGAGCTAAAATAATCTAGTGTTATTCTAATGAAGTAATAGCTGATAATGAACATAACCAGAACTAGCTTATGCCAATAGGTGTTTTAGGGAAACTCATGTATATATGATAGAATAAGAGCCTCTAGCTCTACTTAATAAAACACATCATAAAAATGAAGTTTCCAAAATAATGTTGAAATCCTTTTCTCAGAATTACCGGGGATCCATTGTTATTTTCACATAAATTCATTGTACCACAGTTGTATGTTGTACTGCTTCATTGTAGAAATGGCAGCGCTTCACTGCAATGCAACTATGGTGGTTCATTGTTCAAGCTGACAATGATCCCTGTTTTTCCCGGTATTGGCTTGGTAGGTATTGTCTACCTGATATGGGGTTCTAGTCATTGGAAAAATGCTGTTGGTGGGACTAGATTAATTGCCAGACACATATCACAGGGATGAAAAATTAGGTTAATATTTGAAACTGCAGCCCTTTTGTACTACTGAAAAGATGACCCACAAATGCCTTCTGCAGAAAGCAAAATGTGGAAGTTAGGCGCTAACTGTCAAAACCTTCGACTTGAATACCAACTTTGTATCAGACAGAATAAAACATAATATCAATATAATGAGGATTCACAACCTATCCTCATGACAAATTACATCAGCCAACTAACCTAAGCGAGTCCCGGTCAGCCATTCACGTCGCCTCCTTGTCCGATGAAATGTGTCAATGGCCCGGATGTAGGTCACACATCGAGTGAGGAAGACGAGAGGAATGGCTGACCGGGATTCGCTTACCATGGATTCTTTTTTTTTTGAATATATTGGATAAATCTGGCATGGAGAGATCATCTGGGATATGTAATGATGTTTACATTTTAAAAACCCGACATGTCATGGTTGGATTCAATATGATAAATGGGTGTAAACACAGCAGTACTGCTAATCAACAACACCGCCATTGGTCTGGCAAAGGCTACTGCACCGGCGAGGATCAGTGGCACTGACAAAATGTCTTCTAAGTTGATTCATTCAACTTCCAGGAAACATCATATTTCAAGTAAGGTCTTAGATTTATTTCTTTGCATTCTAGATCGTTTTATCTAGATATACTAATGAACTGGCATAAAGCCTGTGGTTTGTGAGTGTGTTCACTATGACAAAAAGAAAATGAATTCAGGATACTGAGGCCATGATAGAAGACACTGGTAAAGCCTTCTACTTGTCATGCTGGTCAGTCTACATGCAGTCTACATGACAACATGGACTTTGATTAGGGCATTATCCATACATCATATAACACTTTGTTTATTCAAAATAGTAAAGTCCCATACTGTTTACCCTGCACAATATCCTGACATATTGCCTGATTGAACACAGGTATTTTGGCCAACAGCAAATGAGAGCAAATGAATTTAACAATAATTGAATTAAATGGTACACACATTTACCAACGCACATGCTGCTTTGACAGGCATGTATAGAAAAAGAATTTTTTTTCCCCTTTACCATACACACTTTTTTCTTCTGCATGTTCTACACCTCAAATAGTGAACTCTCAGCAATGTCCATCTAACCTCTCTTGTGGATGGCATTGCGTGGGAGGACTACATTACATTAGGATAATAAGAGATGTTTTGGGTTCAACAATGAACTTATGGAATACTCAGGACTTATCTTGTGGTTTCCATGTGATTTTCCCAAATCAATTGCTCTTTTTCAAATACCACCTGTGCAAAGCAAAAACCCTGTCTACTTATCTCCACAATATGTAGGCATATTCATCAGATTCACAGATTTTTGTCTGTGAGTCAATAATGTTAAATGATTAAAAGGCTTCTCATTAGAAATCTAATCTGATGGATGGGTAGGAGGAAGCAACTGGGAACCAAACGTTTGTCAACTGAAACTTGAACAGTATTTATATCTTGCTGATGAGCTGTTAGGATTCACAATAAGATTTTAGAATGAAGCTTTAGCATGGCATTTCTCTCTTTGTTTATTTCTTTTTTTTTGGGGGGGGGCTATATCTTTAGCTTCTCTAAGTGACTAGGAAAAGCCAAAATTCTAACGTAATGTGGCGGCATGATATTGAATTTAGTGAAGAGAATTTGAGCTATAAGTGAATGGAAAGAAGACTGCATGCATGGGGAGAGGATCATTGCTGTCATTCTGGATTTGGTTCAAAGAGACCGTATAAGATATTCAAACAAGAACTCTGATATGAGATTTGAAATGGTCAACATAACATTGGAAATGGCTGAAAGTGCTATGATAGAGGGCTATGGATCAGAATCAATATGCGATCACTAGTTACAGAATCATGATCTGGAAGATACAAATGCGGCCTTTTCAGAATTTTGTTGCATGTGCCAGTCATTATTTTCATCTCATAATTGCATCATCTGTGTCGCTGGGATAATAAATGCATAATATAACAGCTTTAAGTGAATCTATGACCCCATATACCAGCACCGACTACATTTTACCACACAATTTCAGTTATTTGCTTCTATAACCAGATACCTCTTCCTATCGCCTACATTCAGAGTCGGACTGACAATCAACTAATGGTTCCTTTCATTAAGACATGCAAATAGTCTTACACATCAATGGACAGCTACACATTATAAGTCAACAAAGGTAGGACATGCACTATACAGGTGTATCTTCATAGGGTAGGTTGATTACTGAAGTGATGAAAAAGGGGATATTGAGAAGAAGAAAAAAAGGATTAAAGCATTTAATTATAGGCACAAGCTGTTGCAAGGAAAAGCTGCAAGACCTGAAGTCAAAAGAACATAAAATGTTCCCTGCCCACTTTAGTCACTTGAGTAAAATAATTTAAAAAAGAAAGAAACAAGCTAAAACCACAGCAAACAAGTTTTTGTTGAAGTGTCAAACATAGCTGAATATTTCCTGTGGCACCAACACCTCCCTCACCCATCCTTTCCTGCCCCAACCTTTCAGGCTTCTGGTATTCTATTCTTTCTTATTCACCCATCTCTCTGTATGTCCCACATCTGGGATGCTCTAGGTAACTACTCTGCCTTTGGAATGGACTAACTGTTCTGTAGGACACTCAGTAAGCAACTCAGGCATGATCCGAGATAAGTGGTCTGCCCTGCAGGATGAACAAGACCTAGTCATTATCTAAAGAGGAACGTCAGTGGAAGTATTGGCAGGGTCATTTTAGGATGCAGGCATGTTTGCAGGGCCACAGCATGGTGACATAGTAAGGAGTACAGAGGTGAAAGTGGCTAAGATGGTATGGATTTTTGGGGAGAAATGAATACATTTGCAGGTTATTCCTGAGCATAGAGAAAGTAGTATTGACATAGAGATTTTCATGAGGGCCAAGAGGGAAAGCTTGCAAGTAGCTCACACTGGAACTGAATATTTGGCCTCTTGCCTCAAAATACCTAGTCAGGTTTCTTTTTCTTTTTTTGATAATATCAAGCACCATTGCTTTTAAATCAAAGTAGACATACCAAACAAGAAAAGTAATTCAAGGGGTAAGGTATAGCAGCTGTAAACTGCATTAAGAGTAGAACTGCTTGTTCTTCTAGCTTCCTAATCAGTCTAGCCTTAGGTGCCCCGCAACTTGTAAACCTGCTGTTGTATCCAGAAAATACATTCAGTTTTGCATTTGTTTTACAGTCAAACAACCTCTTTTGGATCTATACTCTGCTTTATGGCCCTTATTCCACTGAATGTGTTTACAATATATAGTATTTACCTTGAAACACACGATATGGGGGTATTCTCTAGCCAATGAATCCAATATGGATGGCAGGATATGCTAGTGGTGTACTAAAAAAAACTAGTACCATAGACACAGCAAGAGGACACACCAGTAGAGACACATAGCAAGGCTAATGTTGTTGTGATTGATTGGTTGTCCATCCCCTCTGCTGCAAGAGGTGACTGGTCAGCAGAAATGTCGAGTCAATACAGGGATGGTCACAAACAGGGCATTAGACCTACATGGACCACATATTGGCAACTGAATACTATAGTAGTCTATCACCTCTCTTATCAATTCCCATTACGGTCTACAAAGCATGCCCTAGCTATGATATACTGTAAAGAGACAGCACAATACTCTCCCATATATTAAACTCACTACAGCATTTAATTCAAGTAAGGATTGATAAAAACGGGTCAGATTCTGATATACATACAAATTTTTCATATACGTGCATGGATGGAAAGGGAGGACCTAAGCATACCTAAAATTGTCTCACAATGTCTGACTTCATTCCATTATCATACTGAGTGAACCGTGGTAATATCTCCATCATCTACTTGTTATCATGACCTACCCATCCTCCATTATGCTTAAGTTGAGCAGTTCTTATAAATATACCAATGAATTATTGTGAGTACTGCTTCCGCTTTGTAGTGTTGTAGCATATGCCGTTAACACTAGACAAACCCTTCAAAGTCTGGGCTGCACATCAGAGCTCCTCTCTGGAAAGGCTTAAGACGCAAAGTGGCTCTAGTGATGGTGTCTAGACTTTGAAAAACCTTATCAATACATAATCGCTTCTTAAACCTTAAAGAGATCTTGAAGTGTATTGTAACCTGCATACTTATTAACGCATATTTTTCATTGGATACTCTAGGTAACTGGGGAGAAAATCATTCAGCTCTCATATTGTTATCTTCTTACCACTCAAAATGGAAGATGAAGCTATAGACTGATAGCCAAAAAGCTGCCATGGTCATGGAAATAGCTTGCTGGTGATGGTGAATTCAATCTACTGGTACTATTAGGAGTGGAAGACTAGGCTGTCAGCATCTGAAATTGTATCTTAGCTAGTGACCCTATGATTTGGATATTGGACTGTCTACTGAATGCCGGAATGCAGAGTATAAGGTTGCTGATTTGTCTGAGACTACAGAAGTACCATATCTTCATATAGTGTACAACAACAGTAGACTCATTTCTAGCTATGATAAGAGAATAGAAAAAAGCTTCACCTAAATCATTGCCTCTGGCAAAGAAATGTCAACAAATGTTGATCTGACGTTCTCTCACTTAGCTAAACATGTACATATGAATCTCAATATCACAGTATGATCAGGACACCAGGAGATTTTTTTCAAAATAGTGCTAATCCACCCCTGTTTTTAAATAAGCTCCTGAGCCTAATTTGCTTATTTCTATCCCCCATAGACTCAGATTTTGGTTCGCATGGGACTTTAGAAACCCAAGCTTACTTCTGAAGCCCATGTGAATTTGATGACAGAGAAGGCTGGTTTGAGGTATACTGGGAAGGAACACTGGTGACATGGAGAGAGCCCCATTGCAATTATTCTTAATTTGTATAATACATATTAGTATTTGCAGGTTCAATATCATCTAAATGTCTGTGGACTGGTATCAGCTGTCAAAATATTCAGCCAAATTGTCAGCCCTGGTAGGTTTTATAAAGATCCATTGAGAATTTTGCCTTCAATATTTAATGAATTGTGAACATTTTACTGAGAATGATGGGTTGAAACTTATGAGGTTTCCCATTCCCCAACTACATCATCTGTGATGGATTAATACCCATAATGAGACTTGTTATCTCATTGTGCGAAGGAAAATTGTGGCAGTTACTATTTTACACAACTTCTACCGCTTCTAGGCTGCAATATTGTTATGGAATTTGATGCATAATACTGCTTTCTTACCTCACTGTGTAAAGAAGAGCCAGAGAAAAGGCAGAAGTCGATGTCAGCTGAAATATCATGTCACTCATATTTTTTGTAAACATGGCTAAATCAAGCAATTTATGTGGTATTCATTTGATCAGCAAAGATTTGAATTTCTTCTTTTATGGAGTAAAAAAGTATCAATATCACCCCGTTGAACATGGAGCAAAAACGTATCAATATCAGCTAAAAATTGATTCCTCTCACAGTTTATGACACCCTTAGAATATATGGATCTGACTGGGACCTAAACCCTCTGTTACTGGCATCACCTCTCCTGACATGCAAAATATCTATAAAAGCTGCAGAGGCTTTGAATGGACTATGTTTTACAATGTGAATATGCTTTTTATTTGGAGGTTATGTAAATAAAGCCTAGCATTGGTCTATTAAAGTCACTTATAGCAAGAGGTCTGCCGGAAACACTATTCTATGATAATGAACTGGCTGTAGTCTGTAATATTAGTTAGCTGTGGTAAGGGAGACATCTGGGTAGTTTTTCTCTTATTTTGAAGAAATCTTTATATATATATGATCGTTTTATAGAAAAGATCTAATAAAAAAAATATTCAACTTGGAAAGAGACCCCATTTCTCCCTTTAAATTCTTTTCAGTGTATTTCAATATATTTTGAAGAAAATGAACATGTAAAGAATATAGAAAGCAAGTTAGTTTCATTCTTTGGATTTTCTTTAGAATACTAAAATTTTTATTAGATTCTCAGATAATGAATTCTAGGTTGTTTCTATGCTGATACATACAATTTGATGAACAAACCTGGGCAACACCCTATGTTGTCATAATGTAAGGAGGGGATCCCTTCAATCATTGGCTCTCAGGGATCATGTGACAAAGATTAAGTATTCATGTAATGACTTTCTTTGTATTTACTTTTTTCAAATGAGGCTATATTTCTCTTTGTAATTTCGTTTTTCATCTTTAAGATTATAGAGGTAAAATTTGCTTAACGATTGCAAAAAGATTATCCATAGACCAACCATCCAAAGGGGAGTGTCACATGACCCTATCTGCATATCCATAAAAAGATTTTGGAAAGATTTTATAAAGAACAAAAATATGAAGAAAATATGAAGAAAATCTTCCACATAATGTGTGTCTTTCTAAAACAAAACACTACCAAATTCATTGTTGTGAATTCTTTTTATGTTTATAGCCTTTGTAAAGTCATATTCTTTGATAATCTGAAGAAAAATATTTTAAAAAAGTATGTGGAAGTTTTCGAATCCTTATCCCCACCTCAAGAGGTGGTCCAAACTTGACCCTGAGCAACAGGTTTTGGACAAAAGAAAATACCAAACTTTTTTCTTTTCACTAAAAGAAAAGAAAAAGATTTTGTAAAAATTACAAAGAGCAATACCTCAAATCTTTCTTCAAACAATTTTATTTGGACCATTTTACACCATTTTGTAAAGAATGAAAGTTTGAAAAGAAAATAGAAAGAGAAATGGTTTTGAAAACGATTTTTAAAAGAATAGACTTAGTATATTCTTTTTAAAAAGAGAAAAAAAAACAGGACTAGTTTTCAGAAAGGTTCACTTTTATATTGACAGTGCAGAAAATCAATGTAGCTGCTCAGTTCTCTGATGGGGATCTCATCACCACTCAAAAGGCAAAGCGCCACTCTGGATTTTTAATTGTCGACTGAGGCTGTCCAGGTCAGAAAGATAGCTTGCTCTTGATTGTAGATCTGATCTTCTAATACCATTAGGAGTGGGGGACAGGGCTGTTGGCATCTGGGATAGCATCTAAGCTAGCCATTCTAAGATTAGGATATTGGAGAGTCTTCTTAATTTTACTATCACATGTCTGCCTCTCTAAGCCTAGAATATCGATATTTGGTGTTTGAACTTTTGGTTTATATCCTAGATGCTGGAGTGCAGGTAATTTGAGTATGTTAATGAACAGTCTGTCTAAGAAGGGAGAAAAGTACTGCTCAATGTTTCACGTTTAATGTAGCAATAAATACAGAATTGGTTCTACATGCCCCCCCCCCATCCAAACACCAGATGTATATAGCATACAATTTCTTAATGATTATGAACTCTGCAGAACTTATAATATGCCATGATCACTTCAAGGTTTGACAGAGAGTATGGGATTCTTGCTAAATCTACAGACTGAATGTCTTCCTATCTTCACTGTTATTATCAGAGTATGGGATTCTTGCTAAATCTACAGACTGAATGTCTTCCTATCTTCACTGTTATTATCAGAAAAGTCCAAATTTATATTCTTGCGGATACTGAACAATTCCTGCGGGTACTGAACAATTCTTGCGGGTACTAAAAACAATTCTTGCGGGTACTGAACAATTCTTGCGGATACTGCATACTTCAGCCCCTAGTGAGTAATAGATGTTTAACGCCATTTCGACAGCTAAGGTCATATTCATGGCGAGAACGACCTTACACAATTTCACAGAGGAATATGTCATTGCCCGCGCATATGTGCACCACAGGTAATAGGAAAGATGAGAAGTAGACCCTTTTAAGTGGGCTAGGGAAGCCCAATTAAGCCCCTAATAGGACATATCAAAAATAATTATTTTTTCTGAAAAAATTATCCTTGCGGGTACTGGGATATTCTTGCGGATACTGGGATATTCTTGCGGGTACTGGGATATTCTTGCGGTACTGAACAATTATTGCGGGTACTGAACAATTTTTGTGGGTACTGAACAATTCTTGCGGGTACTGAACAATTCTTACAGACAGAGAAACAATTCTCACGGGTACTGAACAATTCTTGCGGGTACAGAATAATTCTTGCATGAAAAAAAATCTTTTTAGTATGTTCCTGTTTCCGCAGGAATGTTCCTATTTCCGCAAGAATGTTCCTGTTTCTGCAGGAATGTCCCTGTTTACACAGGAATGTTCATGTACCCACAGGAATATGTTGCATGAAAAAAATCTTTTTATTATGTTCCTGTTTCCGCAGGAATGTTCCTGTTTCCGCAGGAATGTTCCTCTTTCTGCAGGAATGTTCCTGTTTCCACAGGAATGTTGCTGTTTCCACAGGAATGTCCCTGTTTCCGCAGTAATGTTCCTGTACCCAAAGGAATATATTTTGCACAAAAAGAATCTTTTTTAGTACGTCCTATTAGGGGAAAAGAAAAGCATTACCCATTATATTCTCAGACTCTTTTTAGGATGTCCTTGAGGAAGGATGACTTTTAATCTTTGCCTATTAATGGTCCATTATTTCAAAATTAATGAAGCTTCTCAACCTGGACCTTCACTAAGATGTCATGAATTCCAATAATGTTTTTTGTCAAACAACAAACCAGTCACAATTAAAATGTAAAACATGATTACAACAGAGTAGACACCTGGTTGCTGAGAAACATTAATGTTATGGTTACCCAGTTTACACTTTTGACAGTGGCAGCTTTATAGACTATTCAGCCACCACTTCCCCTAATCATTTCCTCCATATAAAGGTACAATGCTAAAAGGCTAAACTAGTATGTGACTATATCCATTACTTAAGGAAGCATTACTTATGGGTAGCTCTTATGTTTTTCTAAGGCTGTCAGTCCCATTGAAATAACTAAGCTATGCCAGGCCAGCTTGCACTGCACCAAATGGTAAATACGAGTTTGTAACATACTCAATGTAATAAGCCCTCAAGATGCTTAACTAATTAGCCTATCAACAAGGATTTTTTTTCTCAAATAAGCGCCCTCCCTCCTCTTCCTGTACAATGTGAAGTGATACACTAAAGTCTACCTCAGTACCACTCATACACCAAAAGGATTCTATAGTGGATCTTCATGCAGCTACTTTCAGTAGAAAGGATTATGTGGTCTACACAATTTTGAAATGCTGGTCATAATTTGGATCTTAAAAAAATGTCTGAAATGGGGGATCGAATATGCTATGTATATTTGTTGTCAATGACATAGTTTTTGTAAATGGCACACAATTTGATTAACATAGTTAAGCTATCATATAAACTATATGGATTCATGTCTCTATTGCATCTCTCTCGACAGAAAATGGTTAACTACTAAATATCTATAACATCGTCAATCCATTTTATTTGACCTGTCACCACATGCTGGTATTCAAGGATCTGAAAAAAACTAATGTTCTCTATATAGGGAGTGAAAAGCGTTGTGGAACTGGTCATCAATGAAACATGAACTCAGTGCTTACTTTATGACTCTGTATTGGAAGCAACACAATGCTGAATCTAATGAAAATAAAACACTGTACAATTTTTTATACATTCAGTCCTCCCCAGAGGGCACACTGGTGTTTATCAAAAGTCAAATCAACAGTTGCATTCCTCCCTGTTTCAAGGTTGAAATAATTATGTTTGAATTTGAAAGTTGATATAAAATAATCAAATCAGTAGTGCTAGGGATTTAGTAGTATGTATTGCCACCAGCGGGCCCAACCAGTGCTGAACATGGTGTAACCCCACACATTTTCATGGAACTTTCTCAAACTTCCCCTTGTCAGATTTGAATGATCCATATATCAAAATGATCGTTGAGATCTTCTCATTTCAATCAGATCAAGTATTTCTTGGTCAACTGCTTACCAAGTAGATATACCAGGTAAAATATCACAATACCTGTGTTGGGCATGATTTTATGTTGTAAAAGAGGCCTTTACCCATTATTCAGGTTAGGTGACTGTCCAAATATGTGCAAAGACCTATAGAAAGTATTGCGATCGCTAACAGTAAATATACCATCTTGTTTTTCCTATGTTATGTCATAAATCTTTTCACATCCCCTAGAGGTCTTTTCCTGGAATCTGCTCATCACAATTTATGTCTCACCTAACCATGGAAAAGAACACAAATCCTATAACACAGTTTAAGCTGTGTGTCCACAGGGCATCGAAATTGGTGGGCGACAGAATTCCCGACAACAAAAGCACTTTTGTCGTGCATTTCCAATGATATATCTAACATGTTTGATTCTTGTCGTCAGGAATGGACGACAAAAGCCGTTTTATCATCGGGAATGGACAACAAAAGTGCTTTTGTTGTCGGGAATTCTGTCGCTCACCAATATTGTCGCCCTGTGGACACAAGGCTTTAGCAGTCAAAGGACCTGATTAATCTCTATTTGATTTATAAAGTTGCTATCAGCCAATTACCTCATATCAGTCTCAATGTCATCTGCAATATATCACAAATATCACTCAAAGGATTTCTGAAAGAGGTATCTAATAATGTCCACATACATATAGTTTGTCAATGAATTTAACAGAATGATTCAAAAGTTCTTAGTCCTATTCAACATTTAATAAGGAAAATAGATCACTGTGTAAAAAAACTAGAAATAAAATCATGAAGATCGAACTTCTAATGACCATATCAAAATCAGTGTGAAAGACATTGCAGTATTGTAATTCATTATTTTTTTGATTCTATCTTTCCCTTTCCATTCCAAATTAAACCTAAACATGACCATATATCTTTAGACATCAGCTTCACAAATGTGCCATGAAAAAAAGATTAACCTCTGCATTAATGGTGGGAAAGCATTGACTCTACCAGTTGGTAATGTTGATTCAGTAGCAAACCCAATGTTGTGGCTTTTTTCTTGGGATGAAATTCTGTAGGTGTGTTGATATCATTAATTTTGGTTAACCATCCCTACATGCTTTCTCCTCATCCTCTGTATAGCTCATCTCTTTTCTGAAGACCCTACCCGTGTTCCAAGATTATGCATTAATTATGACTAAAGATCACATGACCCCACGTCCATGTGCTCAAAGAATCCCCTTGGCATTACCTTCAGACATTTATGATATCTCAGATCAAGGGATCACATCTTACTTAGGCAAAAGGTCTTACAGAGGTCCCAGGATAGCAGCTAAAAGCAGCCACAAATATGAGATCATGGAAGCTTGGCTGTCATGTCATGATGGTTTGGATGTCAGGCAGGTAATGTGTCAACCTAGATATCCTTCAGGTAATATTGTGGCCCTAGCCACAGGGAGTGATGCTGGGTAATAAATCCTATGCAATCTGAAGATGACAACATATATCTTTTTCTTACTGTACAAACATCAAGACGTTTTGCTGATGACTGTTGAATAAGATCTACTGGTGCCATCAAGAGTTGGAGACACGACTGTCAGATTCCAGGATTTCATATAAGAATGACACTCACTTGCCATTTATTTGCATTTGTAGATGATATTGTGCTGAAGGACACTATACTTGCTTCCTTGAAGTGAACCATGGTTACCTTCACAGACCTTGCACAGACTCATTATTTTTGTCATTCATATTCAGTGTCCCCTATGGACACTCTGTAACCCGCTTCAAGCTGGCCCGGCGATGACGGAAATCCCCTGCTTGGAGGCCACTGATGATTGACTGGCTCTATATCTAATCAAAATAAACTAACTGCCAACTCATGGCCAACTGGTGGCTGACAGATGACATGGGGACAGTATCCTTAACCCTCCCTGGCTTTCTAGTCCTTTTAGAGCTTGGAGTATGATAATTTGGTTCACAATTCATACCAAATCTTTTAAATTACATCATCTAAGCACCCCAGCAGTCGATGGTCGGCTGACAGTCAGCCGCCGTTGCTGTAACTGACCTCATGACCTCATGATCTAATTGGACTCAAAATGAGGCTTGCTGAAATCAGCTGCCTGTAGCTGCAGCCTAATTGAAAATAGCTGCCTGTGGCCCAAGCAGTGATGAAAGCTCCTATAGCCTTAAGGTCCAAAATGCATCAGTGATGCAAGCTAGAGGCATGTGATGGCTCTCCATAGGGCTAATCCAATAGTTAATAGTTTGCACACAATCAGGTTTATGATCCTTATGGGATTGGACTGGGACCTAAAGCCTTCTCTATAGATGGTGTTATTTCTCTTCTTTGACATCCAGTATGTATAAAAGAGCTGCAAGGCTTTTTAAATGGCAGCGTTTTATAATGTGAGTATGCTGGCTCAGCATCATATGAATATCATATGGTTTTATTAGGATAAAGCCAAACTTTGTTCATAATCACTAAAGGCAATAAGTCCACCTGCCACAGTTTTCTTTTACGATGGACTGGCTGTGGAGCTTGTAGTCTTAGTCTGTAATATAAAGAAACTGCGGCATGGGAGACATCTGGACCAGTTGAAGGAAAGGTTCTCATTTCTATTGACTGTAGAGAAAATCAATGTGGCTGCTTAGCTCTCATATAGGGATCTTCTCACCACTCAGAATGCAGATCAGATTTCTGGATTGATAACGATGAGACTATCCAGGTCAGAGAAATAGCTTACTGGTGATCATCGATCTGATCTACTGATACCATCAAGACAGGACTGTTAGCATCTGCAATTACATCGAAGCTAGACACCCTATGATTTTGATACGGAAGAGTCTATGGAATGTTTCTGCATAGAGTTATAATTTCTTATATTAGGGTTATAAAAGTGGAGTTAATCTATATACTTGGACGCTTCACAGAGTAAACACTTCACCTAATCAGGCCAATGAATATTTCCTCTCATGAAGAAAGGTAAAACAAATGCTTAACTCAAGTTCCCTGCCATTAGTCTTTTTTTACGTTATTTTATGTAAAAGGCTTTGCATCAATTATTGTTCCTCCTCCATCTCAGGGTCCATACTGCACACTCTTTTTGGCTATTTATGTGCAACTAAAGAATCCTCTAAAGATTTTACCTCAGCTCTCTCATTCTCTCTCTCTCTGTCTCCCTCTGTCTCTCTGTCTCTCTCTGTCTCTGTCTCTGTCTCTCTCTCTCTCTCTCTCTCTCTCTCTCTCTTTCTCTGTCTCTCTGAGTCCCCTTCCCCATGTCCCCTGCCCCCTCATACACCGTTTGGTCTCCCTTTTCTGGTGCAATGCACATCATACATTACTAATGTCGGCCACCTGGCAGAGCACATGTGCACAACATCAGTATACGAGCATTGATTGCAGCTTTTATGGCTTTCAGCCAGGTGGCAAGAATAGATATCCTTCATGATATCCCTAGCTACCTCGTGTGGCATTCAGTCAGCTTCCTGCATGACATTTGGTCAGCATTAAGGTACCCAAACCTAAAGTTTGTGAGATGAAGTCATGTATTAAGACAAAAGCAAAGATAATATCCCCAACTGCAATGCAGATTTGACCTTAACTACCAGTTCATACCAATTTCAATAATTACGGATAAGAGTAGGTGGGTAGATACACTAACAGATTATGCACAATATTTTAAAGCTGTATCATTGTAAGTATAAATTATGTTCCGCAGCTTTGGTTGAATTTTGCTTCTTCATTTGATTCTATTATCATTTGAGCAGCTAGCTGTCTTCCTCCCTAGCCTACACTGTAAAAAAATGTCGTCCAAATAACGAAGGATCCTTCGTTCCAAAGTTGCCAGGGTTCCATTGTTATATTTCACAGAGATCTCATTGTTTTTAGATTCCTTGTACCACGACACTGCTACCTGGGGATTTTTGTAAAAACTACAATGGCCTCCTGCTAAATAATAACAGTGGTTCACGGTTTAGTTTTACAAGCATCCCTGGTAGAACAATTATTTTTTACGGTGCGGAATATGTAACATTCATTTTAAATATAGCAAAAAATCTGTTCTGCACGTCTCCCAAGGAAACACCAGATGTTGATAGCATGTAAATTTGTCATTATGGACTCTTTAGAACTTGGCTAATGGCAACTATACTTCATTTACTTCATGGTTTGACAATGAGTATGGGATGCTTCTCTAAACCTACAGACTGAATTTCTTCATATCGTGACTTATATTATTAGAACAAGCTAAATTTTGTGTTGGTTCCTCACACTGTGTATTTGTTGAATGAATGCGGTGAAACAGCTGCCTGGAGGATCCCTGTTCATATCTTGTATTACTATGAATACTTGCTAAGTTGATTTAGAACATATGTGATTTCGAAGATAAAAGTTGTTAGTAAAGCCACAGAGAACAGGTGAATATAATGGAACCCGATATACTTTGGGGAGCTCTGAAAGATCTTAAGTAAAATCCTTCAAGATGATCAGCTAATGAAGTTGATATTCAATATATTGGATTCTTGAACCAAGAAAAGGTATTTGGAAGATAAACTGTCAAGATTGGCTAACAATGTCAATGTCGGAACTTTCTCTGGCTTAACTTTACATCAACAAAGTTTTTACCATTTTTATCTTATTAACATTCCAATGAAATGGAAGAAATTCTGATTATCCTTGTTTAAAACAAGAACTTTTAATCAAACCTTATTACCTATTTTAGTTAAAGTCCCTCTTCTCATATTTAATGAAGCCTTTCAACCTGGACCTTCAGTCAGATATCATGAATTCAAAAAATGTTTTTGTCAAGCAGTAAAAACAGTGAAATTTGAAATAGGAAACATGATTAAAAGAAAAGAGACAGAGAGTTACAGAGAGACAGAGAGAGAGAGCACACATATTATGCGTACCTAGCTTACAGCTTCGACAAATTTGTTGAATACTCAACAACCCTCAGTGACATATCAATGTTGAATCAAAATTTAAATTTGCATCATTGATTCAATGCTGAAAAGGTTATCATCTAGAATAGTTACAATACTAAAGGCAGAACCAGTTTCACTACATATATTCCTAGACTGTTGCTTAGTCATTCTTGAAAGACCACAGTTAAGTGATTTCAACACTGGTAAGACAGATTTAAGGAGATAAGGCTAGGTACTTTCCAAAGATCATATATGTTGTATGGGTTAATTATCAATGTACTGAGCTATTGCCTTCTTCTGAATGATGTCCTGGCCACACTCTGAGTCTCTCCTTACTGCATGGCATCTACCTAAGTACGCTGACTTAAACATGTGTGATAGTCAAAGAGCTGGACATGGACAAATCTTTTCACATTCTCTAGTGGTCTTTTCCAAGTTTCTGTCTGTTATGATTTTAATCTCTCCTAGCCATATGGAAGAATAGAAGAACTTTAAGACAGCCTAGCAGTCAAAAGACCTGATTAATCTCTATTCAATTTGTATAGTTGCCATTAGCCAATCAGTCTCAATGTCATCTACAACATAGGGCAATATATTGCAAAAACCATTCAACAGATTTCTAAAGGAGAGATCTGCTACAATTCACTGTTTGCAAATAGTATTCTCTGTAAGTAAGCACTAGAAATGATGGCTACCAATTCTGCAGAATGATATTTGATCGTATTACATGATGTATCTGTCAATAGAGGAATTAACTAACAATAAGCCTACTATTCAAACCATATACATATAAATTCATTCAGATATGTTCGATTGATGAAAATGAACATAGTTACTGACTTGGCCTTTCGTTAAAGCATTTGCTATTCACAATGTCTACATACACATAATTTGTAAATGACATGTTTTAAGGCAATGGTCAATGAATTTGGAAAGATTGATTGGAAAGATAGTCCAATATTTAACAAATTTCCCTACCAAATATACTCTATGATTATTGCATGGCCTTACCAGAATCTCACAGACCCCAAACTATGAATCTTTTTATTTAGAAACAAGCCAAATTGGCTGGTATCAAAACTTCCTTTCCGTGTACCATCAGGCAAAGTGAAATCACAATCCTTTACTGAGCACACTGCAATCAAGGAATGCTAAGGGCCCATTGCAAAATATAAACTATCTCACACAGTATGAGGCAGCTCTCTGAGATTATTGCACTACAGTGTGTAGATAAGGCAAATAGAAAGCAGTATGAAAGATTTTTTTACTGCGTCAACCTTCTGAAACGTCCAAGGTTTTGGATCTGGCAATATATCTATATGAATCTAGCCATAGTAGAAAACCCAACAGAGCTGCACTCATACACCATTTACTGATGCAAATTGAAATAAATGGTTTGATTGATCAGTATATATATGTTTTATATTAGCCCTATCTGTATTAGTCCAAATAGATGAAAAACACAATTTGTCTTAGTGAGATTTCAGGGAGAGTTTACAACCCAGTAAAGAATGATAAAAACAAAAATAGAGAGTACATGGCAATTGGAAAAGACGAGATTACTGGTCAACAAAGGCACTTGCTACATAGAATCTTACTAATAGATAATTTACACATTCTGCTTCATGTCTGCAGTTAGGTTAGAAACATTTAGAATGCAAAAAGCTTTGTAATTGATTCATGCAAAATACCAGAAGAAATAAATACCATATGTAATGCCCTGTCGGTCTTAGTTTTTATTATCAGGAAAATCACATTGTGACCACTTTCTGGAATGGGTGTCATTTCTATTGACCCGGGAGAAAGTCAATATCCTCTCAGCTGCCGCATGAGAATCTTTCTGATCCACAGACAAATCAGTCCTCTGGATAGTAATTCCTAAAAACTTGTCAATACAGCCAGAAAAGATGACTGTAAAATTGCAATTTTCATCCATTCATGAGTACAAACTGATTCAATCACAATGACAATTGATCAGTATCCTTTAGAGCATTCTGAACAGGCATTGATAAAAGAAGCAATTCCTGACACATGATTATATAATGATAATTTTTAAGTGCATTTATGCAGAGAGGAGTTATCAGTTTTAATGAAACTCCCGAATCGACTGGTAATGCCATGAAGACAGGAAACAATGCTGTCAGCATCTGACCTTCATCTAAACTAACCACTGTATGATTTATGAGAAAATCTTAAACAAGTAAATCTTGTTTGCCTGCAATTCAGATAGAATGAGAGCCTGTAGATCTAATGATAAAACACACCGTAAAAAAGATAATGCCAAAAAAATGTTGAAATCCTTTGCCAAAAATTACCGGAGATCCATTGTTTTATTCACATAGATTACTCATATGACAGTGTACGCTGTACCAGGTTTGAGACTGCCCTCAGTGGAGGGACAGACCTTAAAGGAACCCCATACCTCGATTGAGCAACGCCCCTTGTTTTGTGTATAGCATTTTAAAACATGATTTATTATATTTTGCATTCAAAAGGAGACTCTTGGCTTCATATACCCACAATTAACACTTTTTTCTACAGCAAAAATTAAAGGAAAAGAGATGTATATCTAAATCCATATATGCCTCTTTTATTTCTATACATCTTCTCTATCAATATACTGTTTTGAAGGAGACTCTTGGCTTCATATACCCACAATTAACACTATTTTCTACAGCAAAAATTAAAGGAAAAGAGATGTATATCTAAATCCATATATGCCTCTTTTATTTCTATACATCTTCTCTCTCAATGTCTCCCCTTTTGGCACAGCTTAGTGAAGTGGTTCAAAAGTATTAAAGAAATGTTCAGCTACCACAGATTGGAGTTAATAATTACACTGCTTGATTAAGACACTGCTTAGTCAGACACGTCTCACACTCACTGCCTAAAGAAGCAAGGCAGCATTGACTGCTAGGCAGAGCACATCCAAAAAGAAGTTATGTTACAAACACATTTACATTAGGCTCCAATTAGGCTCCAGCCCCTGAAGGGAAGCTTTGGGTAAAGAATGTGGATAGGGAGTGAAGTACGGGGATTTATATCAGTGAAAATGGGAAGTTTTTTGGATAAGCTACAAACAGCAAATCAGAAAATATCTGGAAAGCATTTCTTGTCATTGAACTGCTACGTACAGCCACTACAATTTGGAAGCCTCAACGTTAGAGTGAGAGATGTTATGTGCTTTGCCATTCCAACATACTGTGACAGCATGAAATAGAATTTAGTAAAGCGAAATTCGGTTGTATGTGAAGGGAAGGTAGACTGCATGCATGGAGAGAGGACCATTGCTGTCATTCTGGATTTGGTTCAAAGAAATTTATCAGTGTGTATCTTAAGGTATTCAAACAAGATCACTGATATGAGATTTGAAATGTTCAACATACAATTAGAAATTGCTGAAAGTGAGATAATAGAGGGCTATGAATCAAAATCAATTATGTGATCACTAATTACCGAATCATGACATAGCAGAAAAAAAATCAGGCTTTTTCAGAACTTTGTTGTATGTGCCAATCATCAAAGAGCCTACTGTGTAGTCAAACTCATCTTGTAATTGCATCATCTGTGTCACTGGGATAATGAAGGCACAATGTGCTGCCATAATATTATTATGACAGCTTTATGTGAGTCAATGCTGCCATATATCAGCACTGACTACATTATACCACACAATTTCACCTCAGTTATTGGCTTTCATAACTCTTTCTATCAGCTACATTCATAGTCGAATCGACAATCAACTAAGTTTGTTTTTTTTAAAGACAAGCAAATTGATTTACACATCAATGGACAGCTACACATTATAAGTCAGCAAAAGTCTGATGGAACTATACAGGTGTATTTTCATAGGGTACAAACTATTCTGCATTCAATTTACTTCCTGAGCATAGTTTGCACTTTTGGAGTTTTACTGATGTGCCTCGTTTTTCAAATTGATATTTTGATTACTGAAGTGATGAGAAGGGAAATATTGAGAAGATGAAAAAAGGAATAAAGAATCTAATCATAGGCTCAATCTTTTGCAAGAAAAGCTGCAAGACCTATGGTTGATAGAACATAAAATGCTTCCGGTCATCATTAGTCCCTTGACTAAAATAATAGATTAAAAAACAGGCTAAAACCACAGAAAATAAGTTTTTGTTGAAGTGTCAAACATGGATCAATATTTCCCTGCAGCATGAACACCTCCACACCCATCCTTCCCTTCCATAACCTTGGAGTTTTTTTGTTATTTTATCCATTCTTATTCACAAATCTCTCTGTATGTCCACATCTGGGATGCTCTAGGTATCTACCCTGCCTAAAGAGTGGACTGACCATCCAGAAGAACACTCACCAAGCCACTCAAGCATGATCCGAGATAAGTAGTCCACCCTCAGGATGGACAACACCTACTCATTATCTAAAGAGGAACTGAGGAGGAAGTTTTGGCAGGATGACACAGTGAGGAGGACAGACCGGAAAGTGGCTAAGATTGTATGGAGGGATGAGTAGAAATGAATACATCACATAATACAATGTAGAATGTAAATGTTCACCTGATCTTTTGCTTAAATCTACAATATTGATTATAATTTCAAAATGTATTTTAACATCACAAAGTACCCTTCCATAACGAGATTGCTATTTGCAGGTTATTTCAGACAAAACTGTAATATTTTGTACACAGAGGCTGACCTGACAAATTTTAGAGACAGGATTATTGACAGAGAGATTTTCATGAGGGCCAAGGCAGGAAGCATGTAGCTCCTACTAGTGGTGAATATTGCACCTCTTGCCTCAAAATACCTAGCCCCAGTTTCGGTTCTTAGCACCATTGCTTTTAAATCAAAGTAGACATACAATAAAGAAAAAACATTTCAAGAGATAAGATATAACCTCTGGGAACTGCATTCGAAGTACAACTGCTTATTGTTCTAGCTTCCTAATCAGTCTAGCCTCAGCTTCAGATTTGCAATTGTTTCAGTCCAACAACCTCTTTTAGACCTATGCTCTGCTTTATAGACCTTTTTCGAAAGAATTTTTATTATTTACCGTCATACACACCATTTGGAGGTGCTAAAATTGCTCCAGTGAATCCGACACGTAGGACAGGATAGTGTGGTGATTCATTAGAAAACTAGAACCATAGACATTGCAACAGCACACACCAGTAGAGACACATAGCAAGGCTCATGTTGTTGTGATTGATTGGTTGCCCATCCCCTCTGCTGCAAGAGGTGACTGGTCAGCAGAAGTGTCGAGTCAATTCAGTGTTAGTCACACACAGGGCATTAGACCTACATGGACCAAGTATTGGCAACTGAATACTATAGTATTCCATCACCTCCACTATCAATTCCCATTCCGGTCTACAAAGCATTCCCTAGCTATGATTCACAGTGAAGCGACATCATAATACACTGCAATATATAAAACTCACTACAGCATTTAATTCAAATAAGGATGGATAAAAACGGGTCAGATTCTGATATTCTTGCAGCTTTTTCACATAAATGCATGGAAAGAAAGGGAGGACCTATGTAAACCAAAATTTGACTCACAATGTCTGACTTCATTCAATCATCATACTGAGTGAACCGTGGTAATATCTCCATCATCTACTTGTTATCATGACCTACCCATCCTCCATTATGCTTAAGTTGAGCAGTTCTTACAAATATACCAATGAATATGTGAGTACTGCTTCCGCTTTGTAGTGTTGTAGCATATGCCGTTAACACTAGACAAACCCTTCGAAGTCTGGGCTGCACATCAGAGCTCCTCTCCCTGGCTCTAGTGATGGTGTCTAGACTTTGAAAAACCTTATTAATACATAATCGCTCCTTAAACCTTGAAGAGATCTTGAAGTGTATTGTAACCTGCATACTTATTAAGCACATATTTTTCATTGGATACTCTAGGTAACTGGGGAGAAAATCATTAAGCTCTTATATTGATATCTTCCTACAAGTCAAAATGGAAGATGTTACTATGGACCGATAGTCTAAAAACTGCCATGGTCAGGGAAATAGATTGCAGATGATGGTAGATTCGATCTACTGGTTCTATCAGGAGTGGAAGACTAGGCTGTCAGCATCTGAAATTGCATCTTAGCTAGTGACCCTATGATACTGGACAGTCTACTGAATGCTGTAATGCAGAGTAATACTTAAATTGGAGTATAAGGTTGCTGATTTGTCTACTCCCGAGACTACAGAAGTAATGGAGACTACTGAAGTACCATATCTTCATATATTGAACAACAGTAGACTAATTTCTAGCTATGATAAGAGAATAGAAAAAAGCTTCAACCTAAATCATGTCCCTATGACATACATGTACATATGGATCTCAATATCACAATATGATCAGGACACCAGGAGGTTATTTCAAAATAGTGCTAATCTACCCCTGTTTTAAAATAAGCTCCTGAGCATAATATGATGAATCTATCCCCCATAGACTCATATTTTGGTTTGCATGGGACTTTCAAAACTTAAGCTTACTTCTGAAGCCCATGTGAATTTGAAGGCAGAAAAGGCTGGTTTGAGGTTTACAGGGAAGGAAGACTGCCAACATGGAGAGAGCACCATTGCAATTATTCATAATTTGAATAATGCATCTTAGTATTTGCAGGTTCAATATGAAGATCCATTGAGAATTTTGCCTTCAATATTTAATGAATTGTGAACATTTTGCTGAGAAAGATGGGTTAAAACTTTGGGTTTCCCATTCCCCAACTATATCATCTATGGTGGATTAAACCCCTAATAAGACTCAGATTTTATGTATTGTTATCTCAATTTGCCAAGGAAAATTGTGGCAGTGGACATTTTACACTTTAATGCATAATACTTTCTTACCTCACTGTGTAAAGAAGGGCCAGAGAAAAGGCAAA
The DNA here is from genome assembly GCA_949317995.1 of Acholoe squamosa. Taxonomy (NCBI): domain Eukaryota; kingdom Metazoa; phylum Annelida; class Polychaeta; order Phyllodocida; family Polynoidae; genus Acholoe; species Acholoe squamosa. The sequence goes on along the minus strand of OX439046.1, from coordinate 67,161,833 downwards.
AATCGATGTCAGCTGAAATATCGTGTCACTCATACTTTTTGTAAACATGACTAAATCACTACTTCCTGGCAGAGGTTTCAGCTTTATTGACTGTGGAGATAATCAATGTGGATGCTTAGCCATCACACGGGAATCTTCTCACCAATCAAAAGGCATAAAATACCCTTGACTGATAGTCCTAAATCTGCCAAGGTCGTCAGTTAATAACTGTTGATTTAGATGTACTGGTGTGATCAAGGGTTGGAGAGACTGATGTCAGATCCTGAAATTTCAACTTGGCTAGTCACCCATAAGTTTGGATGCAGGCCTGTCAACTTACTGCATATAAATCTACCTACTGAATGCTTTTAATGTGCTTGGGCTATATATGCACACTTATTTATGTATATATAGATTTGCGTATTGGTTGTCATGAATCTATCTTAGATAGCTGGTGAAAATATCTAAAAACATAGATGTGTCCCTAATCCATATTATGAAAAGATTCTGTAGCAAATGTGGTATTCATTTGATCAGCAAATATTTGAATTTCTCCTTTTGTGGAGTAAAAAAGTATCAATATCACCCTGTTGAACCTAAAGCAAAACGGTATCAATATCAGCTAAATATTGATTCCTCTCACAGTTTATGACACCCTTACAATCCATGGATCAGACTGGGACATACACCCTCTCTGTGAGTGGAATCACTTCTCCTGACATGCAAAATATCTATAAAAGCTGCAGAGGCTTTGAATGGGCTCTGTTTTACAATCTGAATATGCTTTTTATTTGGAGGTTATGTAAATAAAGCCTAGCATTGATTTATTAAAGTCACTTGAAGCAAGAGTTCTCCTGGACACAACATTCGATGATAATGAACTGGCTGTAGTCTGTAATATCAGGAAGCGTTGGTAAGGGAGACATATATGGACCAGTTCTCAGAAAGGTTCTCGATTATATTGACAGTACAGAAAATCAATGTGGCGTCTCACTTCTCTAATGGGGATCTTCTCACCACTCAAAAGGCAAAGCACCACTCTTAATTGATAGTGCAGTGAGGCTTTCGAGGTCAGAAAGATAGTTTGACCCTCCTGGTCCACTGTACTTGACCTTTACTCAGATGTCATGAATTCTAATAATATTTTTGTCAAACAACAGAACAGTCAAATTAAAGTGTCACATGGTTACAAGAAAGTAGACAATGGAATATTGAGAGAACATAAACATTATGGTTACCTACTTTTTAATTTTGACAGTGTCAGCTTTGTAGACTATTCAGCCCTTCCCCCAAGCATTTCCTCCACATAAAAGTACAATGCTACAAGGCTTTAACTAGTCTGTGACTATGTCCAAAAGGAAGCATCACTTACTTATGATAGGCTCTTTTGTTTTCTACGGATGTCAGTTCTACTGTAGTATCTAAGCTATGCCAGGCCAGCTGGCACAACACTAAAAGGTAAATAAGATTATGTAACATATTCAATGTAATTAGCAGTCAGGGTGCTTAACAAATTAGCCTATTAACATAGAATATTAGCATCAAATATTCATCTTAATAAACTTCCCCCCCATCTTCAGGTACAATGTGAGGTGATGCACTCAGTACCACTCAGACACCCCTGAGTCTTCACACTTGAATGGGCCGTCACATCTATGTAAGCCCCATATGCCTTCTATATTGGACCGTTATGCAGCTACTTTAAGTAAAAAGGATTCTGTGGCATATGAAATTGTGAAAGGTTGATCGTGATTAGGATCTGAAAAAAAATATGTCTGAAATGGGGGGTCTCATATACTATGTATATTTGCTGTCAATTTAATCCCATAGTTTGTGTGAATGGCACAAAATATGATTAACATAGTTAAGCTATGGTATAAATTATACAAATTCATGTCTCTAAAACATCTTTCTCTACAAAGAATGGCTCACTACTCAATATAACATCGCCAATTCATTTTGTTTGACCTCTCACCTCATCCTGGTATTCAAGGCTCTGAACTGACTACTGTTCTCCATAATTATAGAGAAGGGAAAAGCCGTTGTGGAACTGGTCACTAATAATACATGAACTCAGTGCTTACTTTATGACTCTGTATCGAAAGCACCACCATGCTGAAACTAATGGAAATAAAACACTGCACAGTATTTCATATATTCAGTCCTCTCCAGAGGGTGCACTGATGTTGATTGAATGTTGAATCAACACCTATACAAATATACCCCCTGACTCAGGGTTGAAATCATTATGTTCGAAGTTGTTATAAAATTCTCAAATCAGCACTGCTAATTGAATGTTTGTATGATAATTCAACACTTGTATGATATCAGCTCTAGTTAATAAATTTTGTAAGTTCATATGGTCCAGAGTATTAAATACTATATTTCAATAATCAAAGTACTGAGCTACTGCCTTCTTTTGAATTACGTACTGGCCAGACCTCTGAGCCTCACCTTACTCACTGGCATCTAACTAAATACTTAAACATGTGTGATAGTCAAGGGCTGGGCATACATAAAACCTTTCACATTCCGAGAGGTCTTTTCCTGAAATCTGCTTATTAACATGTAAGTCTCTCATAACCATGGAGAAGAACATGAATCCTTTAAGACACATTAGTAGTCAAAGGATCTGATTAATCTCTATTCAATTTGTATAGATGCCATTTATCAATTATCTCTTATCCGTCTCAATGTCATCTACAACCCAGAGCACTATATTGGGAATGACTGTTGGTATGAAGACCCAATGATTTCTGAAGGAGTGTTGATTCACCACAAAATTTCAGTTTGCAAATATGTAAACACTAGAAACGCTAGTTGACTATTCTGCAAAAGGACATAAATATTGATCACATTGGAAAATTATATGATGCATCTGTCAACACAGAAATTAGGTTACAATAAGCTTACCTTTCATTCCTTATCTAGAGAATCATTCAGATATGTTAGATTGATGAAGTTGAACATGGTTACTGACTTGGTCGTCTGTCAAGGCAGTTGTTATTCATAATGGCTACATACACATAATTTGTATATGACATGTTTTAAAGCAATGGCCAACGAATTAAACAGGATGATTTAAAACAGATCCTATTCAACAATTGATAAGTAAAATGGATCACCGTGAAAAAATGAAAATAAGACCATGAAGATCAGACTTCTCATGACCATATTGATGTCATTATGTCGTTGTGAAGGACATTGCAATATTGTAATGTACTCTTGTCTTGACTCCCTCTTTCCATTCCAAAGTGACTAGATTAAACCTCAATATGTCCATTGATCAGCATTTCATCTTCCAGTTGATAATGTTGATTCAGTCGCAACCCTAATATTATGGCTAGTTTCTTGGGATGGACAACTCAAGGTGTGTAGATGACGTTAGATAGGTTAACCTCCCCAAGGGTTTCTCCTCATCCTCTGTAAAGCTCTTCTCTCCTCTGAAGCCCAGGTGTTCCAAGACTATGCATTAATCACTTTTATAGATCACCAGATCCCACATCCATGTGCTCAAACAAGAAGTCCTCCTTTATCAGCTTCAGACATTTATGGTATCTCAGATCAAGGGATCACCCTCTTACATCTTACTGAGGCAAAAGGTCTTATAGAGGCCCAGGATAGCACCTAACCATGGCCACAAAGATGACATCAGGGAGGCTTGGCTGTCATGTCATGATGGTATGGATGTTAGGCAGGTAATGCATCAACCTATATATCCCTCAAGTAATATGATGGCCCTAACCACATGGAGTGTACATAATAGGTGTTCTGCCAGGAAGTATGTATCACTTAGTCGTGAATCTGAAGATCAGTAATAAATCCCATACAATCTGAAGATGAAAATGTATTTTTTTTTTATATTACATGTCATATATTTTTTCTTTATTTCAAGTCTGCTGAATTCCCTGTGGCATGATTTTGGATTATGGTCTAAGACACAGTTGCAAACTTCATGCTGATGTCAGCCGAGATATAATGTCAGTCCTACTCTTTATAACCGGTCTAAATCACCACTTCCTCGGAGGGTCTCATTTCTATCGACTGTGGAGAAAATCAATGCTCAGCTGTCACATGGGAATCTTGTCACAAATCAAAAGGCAAAGCAATAACCTGGCCTAATAATCCTACTGCTGCCAAGGCCATCAAGGTGTTTGTTTGATGACTGCTGAATTTGATCTGCTGGTGCCATCAAGAGTTGGAGACAGGACTGTCAGATTTTAGGAGTTCACATAGGATATAGTCACTGGCTTGTAATTTAGGCTAAAGGCACCTACACACGGCCACAAAGATGACATCAGGGAGGCTTGGCTGTCATGTCATGATGGTATGGATGTTAGGCAGGTAATGTGTCAAGCTGGATATCCTTCAGGTAATAAATATGATGGCCCTAGCCACATGGAGTGTACATAATAGGTGTGCTGCAGGGAAGTATGTATCACTTAGTCGTGAATCTGAAGATCAGTAATAAATCTCATGCAATGTGAAGATGACAATGTATTTTTTTTCCTACATTACATGTCATATATATTTTTTTTTTATTTCAAGTCTGCTGAATTCCCTGTGGCATGATTTTGGATTGTGGTCTAAGATACAGTTGCACACCTCATGCTGATGTCTTCTTTAATAAGACAAAACAAGAATTTTAAATTATGCAAGATGTATCAAGGTACCAACTGTGTAAAGCATGGACATAAAATTGGCAAAAATCAATGTCAGCCGAGATATAATGTCAGTCCTACTCTTTATAACCGGTCTAAATCACCTCTTCCTCGGAGGGTCTCATTTCTATCAACTGTAGAGAAAATCAATGCTCAGCTGTCACATGGGAACCTTGTCACAAATCAAAAGGCAAAGCAATAACCTAGCCTAATAATCCTACGGCTGCCAAGCCCATCAAGGTGTTTTGATGATGACTGCTGAATTTGATCTGCTGGTGCCATCAAGAGTTGGAGACAGGACTGTCAGATTTTAGGAGTTCAAAAAGGAACTGGCTTGTGATTTATAGATGACACTGTGCTAATAGTCACTCTAGTTGCTTTCTTGAAGTGATCAATGGTTATCTTGCACAGACTCTCATTATTTTTGCCATTCAGAATTCGATGGTCAATAGTTTGCACAAAATCAATTATCAACAGGAACACTAACAGATAAAGTCAGTAGTAACTGCTGCTTTCTCGTGACTTTTAAGAAAATATGGGAATCATTCTGTTATCATTTGATGCATGTATCTGGAATAGATTATGCAAAACTGTCACAAATTCGATGTGCATTCACTTAGCATCTGCTTTGATGGTTTTCTCTTTGAGGAAAACAAATATAGTATCATCACCACAGAGTGAACCAGGAACAAAAATGTCTGTTGTTGATTCCTAATAGTCTCACAGTTTATCATCCTTATGGGATCAGACTGGGACCTAAAACCTTCCCTGTGAAGGGTCTCATTTCTTTTCCTTGTCTCAAATGTCTCAAAAACGCTACAGAGGCTTTGAATAGGCAGCCTTTTATAATGTGAATAAGCCGGCACAATGTCAGATGAATAGCAGGTGGTTTTATTAGGATACAGCAAAACAATGTTCTTAGTCAATAAAGGCAATGGGTCCACCTGACACAGGTTTCTATGATGACGGACTGGCTGTAGTTCTTGTAGTCTTAGTAATATAAGGAACTGGGGCATGAGAAACATCTGGAACAGTTTGAGGAAAGGTTCTCATTTGATTTGACTGTTGAGAAAATCAATTTGGTATGGGGATCTTCTCACCACTCAGAAGGCAACGTAAATGTCTGGATTGATAATCCTGAGGCTATCCAGGTCAGGAAGATAGCTCTCTGATGATTGTGGATCTAATCTACTGATACCATCAAGATTGGAAGAGAGCACTTTTAACATCTGCAATTACATCTAAGCTAGGCACCCTATGATTTGAATATACTGAATGCTTCTGCATTGAGTTATGCCTCCTTATATTGGGGTAATAAAAGTGCAGTTAATCTATTCTGTTAGAGGCTAGAAGGCAAACATGCTCAAGGAATGTACTGCACATGTCACCTACCTTTGATGATTATGATATCTTCCGTCCTTGAAAAACAATAATAATCTAAGAGTGATTTATCTCATAACATCACAGGGTAAAGGTTTCTCCTAACCAGGCTAATGAATATCCTCTCATAAAGAAAGGTACAACCCAGGCTAGAGTTTTTACCTCATCTCACTCTCTCTCCCTCCCCTGCCCCCTCATACACCGTTGGGTCTCTCTTTCCTGGTGCAATGCACATCTTATGTTACTAATGTTGGCCACCTGGTAGAGCACACATGCACAACATCAGTATACAAACATTTCTTGTAGCTTTTATGGCTTTACACCCTTCAGCCAGGTGGCAAGAATAGATATCCTTCATAATATCCCTAGGTACCTAGCATAGCATCCAGTCAGCTTCCTGCTAGAACTAAATTGTTACTTAACTAGGGACCGAGGGACCACAACATTCAATTCATTGTTGCTGAATGTATCATTTCGTATTAGTCCATCCATTCAATCAGGAGGCAGACTCTACATCTGGCATCTGGCAGGTTGAAGCTGGTTCCCACCTGTAACAGCGTAATTCCATGCCCAGGTCATGTCAAATACAATTCACCATCCATCTTCACGCTGAGTATTAGATTCTAATGGCCCTAATGTGATACTGTCTCAGATCACAAGGCCTTGCTGTCTCTAGACTGTGATTTATTACCTGCACAGTCAACACTGCTGAGGTGTCAGTCTAAATACATTGATTAATCTGTGGAGAGCACTCTATACAAAAAGTTTTTCCCTCGCATGCTATTTGGTTCGATGTGCAAAGATTGAATTGAAGGACTGAATACCAAGCCTTGAACCAAAATACAGCCCGAATCCCAAGATTAAATCATTTATAATTGCATTGGTCACTACTGAGAGTTATCTCACGATTCATAACTAAGTGAGCTGTCCTTTAGTGGTATCCCTTCCCTTCTCATGTGCATATATTTCCTTCTCTTCATAGCTCTTTTGTTGTGTATCATTGGACTTCTTCTGTCTCTGGCTCTGGCCATTTCTCTCATTTTCTCTCTCAATCCATCACTCTAGCCTTTCAGTTTTGTGCTTGTTCCCTTGAAGATATTCCAACCTCTTAGTCAAACAATCTAAGTTATCAGCTTGATATTGTCAAGCATTCCCCTAATCTCTCTTGGTGGAAAGCCTATCATGGTGGCATTTTTCAAATGTCCACTAAGCACAAATATAGCTTATAGCAGATTTCAATAAGAAAACGTCAGTGTGAGCGATCCTTAACTGAAATTGTGCCTTTTGAATTGATTTTTAACATATCATATACTTTTCAAAGTGAGAATTATCAAGAGCTATAAGAGCATACCGAACCATACAATTCATGAGGTCTTATCCAGGAGTCAGGGAAACCCTTAAAAGTAACTGGGTAATCAAATCATGGTAAAAGATTGATGGATATTAAGACGTAAATTTCTGTGATTTGGTGGTTCAATTTTACATGTTCAAAATATTTGAACCAGTTTGATCTTAATCACATTCATGGAGATATAATGCTTAATTCTGTTCAATACTGGGACTCTGTTAATCATCGCCAGTTAGCTCTTTTGGTTGTTGTCCATTCTCTATAATGAAATAATGCCATTGAACTCAGGTGATGAGATGTTATGACCTCCATTAGAGTGAATTGGTCAAATTAGTAACGTGATCTGGTGAAGTCAGAAACAGGGTCAGTAAGAGGGGAAAAAAGAAATAGTCTGCTTACACAGTTGCAAAGATGTGCAGACAAACCAACCATCCCTAATGCATCCTTTATTGTGAGTGCTTATCCTGTGACTATATTCAGAAGTAGGTGTACTTATGATATTGACTAATTTTTGAGGCTCTGACTCTTTTTTTCTCTTTCACTCTTATTCCCACTTGCCTTCTCTGCACAATATCTTTTCTGCTTCTTTGTCCTTACAGCATTCTATATTCCCAGGAGGTTATTTCAAAAGATCCTGGGATTTCTACCCCTGCGATCTTAGTGTAGGCACATATCATAAGACCTGGCCAGTCTACCCTATCTAATGCAGGACTACCCTATCTGCCAGGAATAGCAAGTCCTGAGATCACTTCACTATTCCTTTTCCAGTGCTAAGATCACTGTGATCTTAGTGAAAGAATTGTATAGTGGTTTAACCTGACTACAAGAGCACTTACAGGGAACACTCCTGAACAAAAGAGTGAATAGCCTGCTGCATACATATAGACGGGAGGGAGGATGTTTGCTGAGTGTCCTTGAGGGCTCTTATGGCTACTCATGCATTAAGTGCACTGTAAGGTAATTCTTCCCTTCTCTCTCTTTGTCCTGGGGGGGGCACAATGCATCTAATACGCAAGCATAAATCAAACATTCATGGGAACAACTCTTGAATACTCTACGGGGTCAACTGCACCCTGTGCTCTTTTGTTAGCCCATATGGGGACGGGGAACGATGATATAAGAGTGACTCCACAGTTATTTTTTTATTTTGGGACACTTACCCCTGTGCCCAGTCAGAACTTCTTGGAATAGTGTAGGAGGGCTGAGGCTAAGATTGATGCGATATTAGTGATGGCTAGGAAAAGTGAATGCAGTGTAATCTTAAGATCGCTTAATAGGATAAGGCAGAATAATTCCTAAGATTGCTGAGGTTGCAATCCCAGGATCTTTTGAATTAACCTCCAGGTGTTCCTAGGCTATGCACCATAGTTGATGAACTACCCACTCCCATGTGCTCAGGCGAGGCCCGTCCTAGTGATATTCAGATATTTATGAAATCTCAGTTCAGGCTATCACCATTAGCCACCCTACAATGGTCAAAGGTCATAGAGAAGGCCCTGATAAGCAGAATCTAGGAGGCCATCAAAGTGACGCTAGGGAGGCTCATTCAGATGGGTGATGTCACATCTTGGATATCCTTTGAGTAAGATCCTGAGCTTTGGCCAAGCTAGTGACACTTTTAGATGCCCTTGTAAGGAATCATATTTCATTCACTCATTAGCCTTGAGAAGGACGAGGAACCCTACATTTTCTGGAGTTGATGATATTTTTCTCTGCTCAAGGCATACAGGTTCTATATAGCTCACTCTTTCAGGTGTAAAGGTAGTCCTTAATATTCACCTCTTCAAACACCTGTGCTCCATTTGACTACAGAAAGATAGGGTACAAGCTGTACTGTGCAGTAACAAAAGGGACAAGTTATAGCTACATGAAAAGAAAGGACTGGAACTGAGGGCATTTTTAGCCAGCTACCCTTTTACTATAGGAACAACACCCAGTAATAAGGGATCTTTACTAATATAAAACCTAATTGCATGTGAATCAATACATTTTCTTCGGTTCAGTCAAAAACACCATCCCACAGGCCCTAAAGCATGTTTGTCTATCCCATTCAAACTGTGCAACCCATCTAACTCAATGTTAAGAGATTCCAGGAGAGTCAATAGTCATTGCTGAATATGGCTCGATCTTTCCTATTAATTAGATACATGCCCCATTAGGGAGTTTCAATTTTTTTTTTCACATGCCATAAGGCAAAATGAAATCACAGACCTGGGAATGTTTACTAAAAATCTGCAAACATTGAGTTAGGAGGATGTGTTTCAAATTGTAAACTACCCCACATTGTAACTGTAAGAGGTAGCTCGTATTTTAGTGTGTTAGACTCACATGGCATAGCAATTGCTATTCCTGGTGATCTTGAGCTATAATGACGTCGTGTTCCATCTAACGACATGTGTGAGCCACTTCACACAGGTTGACGAGGACTCACAACAATTTGCTGGGCTCCCACCCATCCTTTCCCTCCCTATAGCTTTCACTTGATCTCTCCTCTAAGGCTTCAGTCTCATCTGATATTTTTTATCTTCATATTCATTGATTTGTCTGTATGGCCCTTGTCAGATGTATTAAGAGGTGCTGTAGGTCTGCAATCTGCCTTACTGAGTGGACTACCTGTCGAGGAAAACACTTACTCTATCACTCATGCATGATCCGAGATAAGGAGTCCACCCTACAGGATGGGAAAGGCTTGGTTATTATTTTTACATGTTTAGTAAGATTCTGGACTCCCATAGACTAACGCACGGTAAAGCATATTGTGATTATTTACGATATATGGGTTCGTATTTGCCAAAAAGTTATTTGACATTTCGACTGTATTACCCCTCCTTCCGGCCTCATCACTCGGCGCAGGAATCTATATCCAGCATTTGAATTTTTTTTTCCCACATACCTGATGTTTGCAGACCTCGTTAGCATAGATTTCAATGGAGCCTGGTGGAGTTATTCACAGGAAAACATTGTTAGATATCCTATATGAACATGCCATGCCAAATTCCTCCATTTTCTTCGAAATAAATAAGAATCCATTGATTTTCCACATCGATACGATTCGGGACCCGCCCAGTCCGGCCATTCCTTGCTCGACGCGTGGCTGACCTAGTATCTGCTCGTAGATTGAGGGATATGTATGGCAAGTGTAGGCGATCAGCTGATCGGTGAAAATCTGGGTCAAGGCAAAGAATTTAATTATTTTCCGGCTTAATTTTGACAAAAACAAAAAAATAACCCCCCCAAGCACTGTAAAATGATGAAATCTACCATGAGAGTGGTGTAATTTCCAATAAAAGGTTCAAATAAAAATTTAAACTGCAAATAATGTACCGGTGATCTGAGCCTCAGTGCAATCTCTATGGGAGCAATGTCACGGCCAGACATCAAAATGCTTTATTTTTTGTTTGACATGTTAGGCTTCAACCCCCTAAAAATCCTTAAGAGGCTAAAAACTAGAATAGTTAAACTAATATTTGGCGCAATCCCCACCCAGAAATTCGAAATATTAAGCCCAGGAGAAATTATTTACTTTTAGGTTTGTTCACGTAATGATAAGTCTATGGGGACTGTACCGGTAGAAGCACTGTATGGAAATGACTGATACGGCCAGACATCAAAATGCTTTATTTTTTTTTTGACATCTTAGGCTTCAACCCCCTAAAAATCCTTAAGAGGCTAAAAACTAGAATAGTTAAACTAATATTTGGCGCTATCCCCACCCAAAAATTCGAAATATTAAGCCCAGAAGAAATTATTTAGTTTTAGCTTCGTTCACGTAATGATAACTCTATGGGGACAGCTATAAGGCGCACCTACAGAATAATTTTTGTATTGGGGGGTTAGGCCTAATTTTCAGCACTGAGACTAATACACATTAAACTTGTGATATTTTACTTCGTTCCCATCATATTCCCATTAAAAAGTATTCAGGATTTATTTAATGACAGCTCATTTAGTTTTGGTCGACATGGGCCCATTTTAGCATTGAAAGTATATGGAAATGACTGATACGGCCAGACATCAAAATGCTTTATTTTTTTTTTGACATCTTAGGCTTCAACCCCCTAAAAATCCTTAAGAGGCTAAAAACTAGAATAATTAAACTAATATTTGGCGCAGTCCCCACCCAGAAATTCGAAATATTAAGCCCAGAAGAAATTATTTAGTTTTAGCTTTGTTCACGTAATGATAAGTCTATGGGGACAGCTATAAGGCGCACCTACAGAATAATTTTTGTATTGGGGGGTTAGGCCTAATTTTCAGCACTGAGACTAATACACATTAAACTTGTGATATTTTACTTCGTTCCCATCATATTCCCATTAAAAAGTATTCAGGATTTATTTAATGACAGCTCATTTAGTTTTGGTCGACATGGGCCCATTTTAGCATTGAAAGTATATGGAAATGACTGATACGGCCAGACATCAAAATGCTTTATTTTTTTTTTGACATCTTAGGCTTCAACCCCCTAAAAATCCTTAAGAGGCTAAAAACTAGAATAATTAAACTAATATTTGGCGCAGTCCCCACCCAGAAATTCGAAATATTAAGGTCAGGAGAAATTATTTAGTTTTAGCTTTGTTCACGTAATGATAAGTCTATGGGGACTGTACCGGTAGAAGGACTGAATGGAAGACTTAATATACGAATTTTTTTAAGCTAGTTAGGCCTACATCTCAGCACTGAGGTTAATACACATTAAACTTGGGATATTTTACTTCGTTCCCATCATATTCCCATTAAAAAGTATGCAGTGGTTAATATGTTATAGCTGTTTTAGTTTTGGTCGACATGGGCCTATTTTAGCATTGAAAGTATATGGAAATGACTGATTCGGCCAGACACCAAGATGCTTTATTTTCGTTTTACCCATTTAGGCTTCAACCCCCTAAAAATCCTTAAGAGGCTAAAAACTAGAGGAATTAAACTAATATTTGGCGCAAACCCCACCCAGAAATTCGAAATATTAAGCCCAGGAGAAATTATTTAGTTTTAGCTTTGTTCACGTAATGATAAGTCTATGGGGACTGTACCGGTAGAAGGACTGAATGGAAGACTTGATATACGAATTTTTTTAAGCTAGTTAGGGCTAGATCTCAGCACTGTCATTTTACTTATTTGCCATCGTACTCCCATTAAAAAATATGCAGTGGTTAATATGTTATAGCCGTTTTAGTTTTGGTTGACATGGGCCTATTTTTGAAAGTGTATGGAAATGATTGATACGGCCAGACATCAAAATGCTTTATTTTTTTTTTGACATCTTAGGCTTCAACCCCCTAAAAATCCTTAAAAGGCTAAAAACTAGAATAGTTAAACTAATATTTGGCGCAATCCCCACCCAGAAATTCGAAATATTAAGGTCAGGAGAAATTATTTACTTTTAGGTTTGTTCACGTAATGATAAGTCTATGGGGACTGTACCGGTAGAAGGACTGAATGAAGACTCGAATTTTTTTAAGCTAGTTAGGGCTAGATCTCAGCACTGAGGTTAATACATTATAAACTTTAGTTATTTTACTTATTAGCCATCGTAGCTTTTTTGCAACCTAAATAAGAATAACTAGTATAAAATAGTAATAAAAATGCGAGATAAAAGCTACTTTTGTGATTTTTGTGTCAGGGACTACTTTTTCTGCGGAGTAGTCCTAACCAGAAGTAAATAACCAAGATGGCGGAACTTGCCCCAAAAGTTCAATTATACAGTGAGTTTTTGTTTGATTTCATCGCTTCCCTGTGCCTAAACATGTAAAAATAAATATAGGAATGACAAATTTTGTGTATTGAATGTTTGTATTGACATCTCGAGCCGGTCACATTTCCCTCTCGTTCGTATAACTCACTCGAGGGAAATATGACCGGCTCTCGATGTCAATACAAACATTCGATACACAAAATTCGTCATTCCTATATACTTATCTAAAGAGGAACTGGAGAGGCAGTAATAGCAGATATGAGCAGAAGCAGGGTGATGTTGCGATGCAGAGATTTCTGGCAGGAGCCACAGTGGGGTGGCAAAGGGATGATTACGTCATAGAAAGTGGCTAAGATGAAATGAAGGCATGTGTGGGGTGAAATCTTTAAATAAGGCAATAAATCCTTTAATTAGATAAGTAGTATAGTATGTATCGGAACGGGACTATAGTTAAATACTGTTTATTACTCACTCGACCTGAAGCCAATCAGAGGGCTCCATTTGGTCACGGGACCTCCACATAACCTACTGACATACTTAGGTGATCACTTGATCAGCACGTGACCTAGTTAGCCTTTTTGTGCCCAGAATTATTTGAAGATTTTACATTATTTCACAATTGTATCACATTGTTGATAAGAAAATGTGTTATTTTGATCTTCTCTTTTGATATGGGCTCTGCATTGTATTTTCTGAATATTTATAACTCAATAATGACTTTCAGTCAAGGATGTGCCATTGCTGGTCAGGTCTGGTCACCATAGTTACCAAAACATTCCATTTGTTGTCATTTGTTAGTATTTGGTCTCTATTGGGCTATATTTTTGTCCATATTCCCTGCAATCCTGAGCCTTACAGCATATTCAAAGCTGATTCTCCCTGCATGTGTACTGCACTAAGGAAACATAATGTGCTAGTACCAATTGTTGCATGGCTTGTTAAATGGATATAAACAGTTCTGGTAAAATCTTATTAGAATATGGAGAATTGGGTGCATATGATCCAAGATCATTTTTGGTATCATGTCAGATATCAGCTCCCTCTATAGAATCACATAACATGACAGCTCATTTTCAAGTTTTGACTTCCTGTGCTGGATATAGTAGAGATAGAGCAAAATGAATGGTTGTATCATAATTGGGAGGTCAGGACCATTCTGAAGAGGGTCTAACTTTGCAGATGGGATCAGTAGAAGTTTGTGAATGACAATTTCTCTCAATATACATGCATTTGAGCCCAAAACCGCGCTTAAATGCGCGCTTGGGCACCTAAGGGTTAAGTGATCACGTGACCTGACCTACTTATGTGGTCACGTGACCTCATTCGCATAATATACCACGCCCCTTGATTATTGAGTTTTTCTTGAGAAAAAATATTTAAGTGGTGATAGATTTTACGTGAATTGATATACTTTATTGATTTGTTTACTAAGTTATTGCTTTTTTTTTATAAAAATTATTTGTGTTCCAATACTATACATTAATCACTATTATAGATCACATAATCCCACATCCATGTGCTCAAACAAGAAGTCCCCCTTAATCAGCTTCAGACATTTATGATATCTCAGATCAAGGGATCACCCTCTTACATCTTACTGAGGCCCAAGGTCTTACAGAGGCCCAGGATAGCACCTAAACATGGTCACAAAGATGACATCAGGAGGGTGTTGCTCCTATAGTAAAGGGAAGAGCTGGCTAAAATGCCCTTGTTTCCAGTCTTTCTTTTCATGTAGATTGAAGCATCTGTGATGGATTAATTCCTATCACGAAATTGGATCTTAAGGATTTGTATCTAACCTTATGTAAGGATAGAGACGTCATTGATTTTCACAATAACTCAATATTGGTAATATTGTGATGATGAATATCGGATCAACATTAGCATTATATCAATATTAGAGCACCAATTCTTTTTTATATTCTAACAATTCTAATGGCAGAGATGGATAAACTGCACCTAAACAGGCATATTTGCTATCAAATTGAAGCTCGTAGCAGCAGCAATTAAGTTGGCTAGTGGTACCGTGTATTTCACTGGTAGCTTACATTCTATTAAGTGTACATGATTTAACTTGAGAAGTCATCATCAAATGTTCCTTGCAATAAGCACCCTTCACTCCCAATACTTTTGGGCACCTTGGTTCTACTTTGATTAGCCAAATTCGGTGTCCTTTCTGGTGTGTTAAATGAATAGATTGGAAATTGGTGTAAGGTTTTAGTGTTTTCCCTTCATTATGAGTGTCTGTAATGATGGCGGTTAAAATAAACCCAGTTGCAGCAAATCAAATATGAGAGCCCTTTACTCCCTTCCTACGGGTTTACTAGTGTGAAGAGCATTAGTGAAAAATGCAAATGGAATGACTGTCGAGTCATTCAATTAATAGCTGTTCCTGGCCTTTTTTACAACCTCGTGTAGGGGTATGGTATTTACACTTGTACGTTCATGCACCCGTGGGACTCAGACCTAGGTCTTCGGGTGTAGTTGGGGAATCTGGATGGCAGGTGGCAGCACCTACCTCTGGGTTCATATCCATTACACCAGGGGGCCTACCACTCGTCCGCTACACGTCACGTGGCTGGTCTGAGTTTTGCAGGCTTTTCCCCTGTATAAGGTTGGTTCTACCCCCATATTCTCCAGTAGTGGTTCTACCCACTGCTTAACCTGGTCATTACCCGAAAGGGTCACTGAATGCCCTGGCAGCATGTAGTCCTCTCAGGCTGTGATCGTATGTAACAAAGGTTTATGAAATAAAAGCTCGGTTGCCTACCCGGAAATTTCTTCTCTCTTCGTTATGATTTAATCTAACTTATCGAGTGAACCACTACACTCGTTTCAGTGTTATATTATGCAGTATAATGTTTAATTGCTGATTTTGAATTTTCAAACATTATTAGGGAAAAGCTGGTGTTAACAAAAGAAATTCAAAATCCATGTCTTAGATGTTGCTTTTTTCATGGTTCCACTGAGAAGAAGGAACCATCTATTAGATGAGGAGACCCCCACTCCTATCCCCACCATTAACCGACCTTTTCATGCATGCATTCTTCCCTCAGTTCTAAGCTCTTCAAATGTTTCAAATTATGACAATGACATCCCTACCTAAGGAAATTACAGCAGTGATCATTTTACACAACTGCTAGAGCTCCAGATGAATGCATGGTATTTCAATAAATACTGCTATCATTAGAACAAGCCAAATTTCTTGTTGGTTCCCCACACTGTGTATTTTATTGAATGAACGTGGTAAAATTGCTGCCTTACATATCCCTGTTAAAAACTCATATTACGATGACTACCTATAAGTTGGTTTAGAACACATGTGATTTCAAAAATGTGAAAGTTGTTAGTAAAGCCATAGAGAACAGGTGAAAAAAAACGGCACTGAATATATTTCCGGGAGTTGTCAAGGCTGTTAAGTGAAGTCCTTCAGGATGATCAGCTGGAAGATAAACTGTCAAGATTGGCTTACAATGTCAATGTCTGAACTTTTTCTGGCTTAACTTTACATGGACAAAGTTCATACCAGTTTTATCTTGTTAACATTCCAATGAAATGAAAGAAATTCTGATTATCCATTTTTAAAAAAGAGGAACTTTTAATCATTCCCTATTACCTGTTTTAGTTATTGCCCCTCTTCTCAAATTTAATGAAGCCTTTGAACCTGGACCTTCAATCAGATGTCATGAATTTAAATAATGTTTTTGGCAAGCAGCAAAACAGTGAAATTTGAAATAGGAAACATGATTACAAGAAAACAGACAGAGAGTTTCTGACAGAGAGCACACATATTACACTTACCTAGCTTACAGCTTTGACAAATTTGTTGAATACTCAGCCACTTTCAGTGACACATCAATGTTAAATCAAAATTTAAATTGACATCATTGATTCTATGCTGACAAATTCATTATCTCAAATAGTTACAATATAAAGTCAGAACCATTTTCGCTGCATATGTTCCTGACTGCTGCTTAGGTACTTTGAATAAAATCCCACGGTCATTCTGGAAAGACCACAGTTACTGATCTTAACACTGGTAGGACAGATTTAGGGAGCTCAGGTTAGGTTTTTTCCAAAGATCATATGGTGCCGGGTATTAGAGAGTACATGTTCATTATCAAAGTACTGAGCTACTGCCTTCTTTTGAATGAAGTCCTGCCAGACTCTCAGCCTCACCTTACTAAATGGCATCTACTTAAACCATTTTTTCACATTCCCTCTAGGTCTTTTCCTGGAATCTGCTAAGCATCATTTAAGTCTCTCCTTACCATGAGGAAAGTCATAAACCCTATATCACAGCTTACCAGTCAAAGGATCTGATTCATCTCTATTCAAGTTATATAGTTGCCATTAGCCAATCATTCCTTATCAGTCTCAATGTCATCTACATCTAGGGCAATATATTGCCAAGACCATTCAAAAGATTTCTAAAGGAGAGATCTACAATTTTACAGTTTCCAAATAGCATTCTTGGTATGTAAACACTATGGCTACCAAATCTGCAGAATGATATTTGATCAGATTGTATGATGTATTTGTCAAAATAGGAATTAAGTCACAATACGCCAACTATTCATTCCATATCTGTAAATTTACTCATATATGTTTGTTGAGATTGAACATGGATACTGAGTTGGCCTTCAGCCAAAGTGCATGCTATTCAAAATGTCTACATACACATAATTTGTGAATGAGATGTCTTAACAGAATGATTCAAAAGACATCCTGTTATATGCTTCATCATCCTTGCATGGCCTTACCAGCATATGTTGCATATGCCCAATGCTAACTCTCCACCCAGTCTAAATCACTATCTCACAGACCCCAAACTATTAAACATGAATAGGGCCAATCATCTAAAGCAACTTTACGAGATCCTTGGATAGTCAATACTTATTATCCAGCCTCATCTTTTTATTTAGAAACATGCTATATTGGCTGGTATCAAAACTTACTTTCGGTGTACCATCAGGCAAAGTGAAATCACAATCCTTGCAATGTTTACTGAGCACACTGCAATCATGGAATGCTAAGGGCCCATTGCAAACTAAAAAGTATCTCACACAGTTTGAGGCAACTCTCTGAGATTAATGCACTACAGTGTGTAGATAAGGCAAATAGAAAGCAGTATGAAACAAATTGATTTTACTGCGTCAACCTTCTGAAACGTCCAAGGTTTTTGGATCTGGCAATATATCTTTATGAATCTAGCCATAGTAGAAAACCCAACAGAGCTGCACTCATACACCATGAACTAATGCAAATTGAAATAAATGGTTTGATTGGTCAGTATATGTATGTTTTAGCCCTATCTGCATTAGTCTGAATAGATGGAAAACACAACATTTAGGATGCTAATAGCTTTGTAATAGATTCATGCAAAATACCAGTATCTGTAATGAACTGTAGGTCTTAGTTTTTATAATCAGGAAGATCACATTGCGACCACTTCCCGGAATGGGTGTCATTTCTATTGACTTAGGAGAAAAAAAAAATCCTCTCAGCTGCCACATGGGGATCTTTCTGATCCACAGACAAATCCATCCTCTGGATAGCGATTCCTAAAAACTTGCCAATACAGCCAGAAAAGATTAGTGTAAAACTGCAATTTTTGTCCATTCATAAAAGCTTTTGGAAACTATTGATCAGTATCCTTTAGAGCATTCTAAACAGACATTGATAAAAGAGGCAATTCCTGACACATGATTTTATAAGTTTATGTATTGATAGAGTGTACCGGTTGTAATAATAAAACATATTCATCATTGATAATAATACATTTTAATAAATGTGTACCGGTGATATAATAAATAGTATTAATGTTGTCAATAAGACATTTATTAATAAATGTGGAATAAGGAGAAGACAGTGGGTTTTGTGAGAATTGACTGTATCAATATCAATCCTATTCATGCCTTTATTTATAAGAAAATAATGTCACATATCACAAGTATAATACCACTCGAGTATAATTGACTGTTAGTTCAATTGTTTAGTTCAGTCGTTGGGGCTTGTATACTGGAGGAGATGTTATGATAACATTATAGAAATCCAGGCGCCCTGGTGAAAAGTAGTCCTACAATTCACACATTAATTATATATATATATATATATATATATATATATATATGGAACTATATACACTCGTGTATATTTATATAATTAGCCGCGGACGGTTAGCGACTACTTGCAGCTCGTAAGGATACCAATGATGTCATAGTGTGATGTCATGGTCAACAACTCCACTGGTATAAAAGGGGGGCGGGTTCAAGCTAACCATCAATGGGCTCGTATTCACCTTTTTCTTGGCTAATAGTTGATTTTTCGAATCGAGATGGGGAGGAAATCAACCAGAGGTGCCAAAGCAGCTACTACTTCTAAAAAATCGGCCAAATCGGCTAAGAAGATAGTAGAATCGGCCAAGTGACTTGGATTCGTCTTGTGTGGATCAGAGGTCTGCACCACCCAACCATGCTAACGGGTTAGAAGATGACCAATTCATTGACCAGACGGATAGGATAGACCTATTGGAAGGCGAGTTGTGCACCATCAAGAATCTACTACAGGATTTGGTTGCTGGAAAGGATAAGAAAGACGAGACGAAATCAGCCAAGGGGGTGTGGCAGCATGCACGTGCGAATGTTTGTCAACGACCGGTGACGTCACATCTCCAAGGGTGCAGCCGCGTATCTAGGCAGCGGTCCCCTAGCGTCCTTATCAACGAATCGAGGTGGGATGAGGGCACGCACCATGGTCGTCACCGGAGATCGAAATCATCCTTTTCCACTCGTCACAGACCTCGGTCGTCTTCAAGAGGGTCGTCAGTAGACTCCACTACATCCAAGCTACACGCCAGTACCAAATGTGGTGAGTTTGACCATGAAATATATGTAAAAAAAAGGGAAAAGATCAACACCGTAGAGAAGTTGGTACTTGTCAATTTGAGTTTTGTGTTGGATTATTACAAAGACAGCAGTGATGTAGAAGGCATGTTAAAGCATCTCCATGTTCTGGTAGAGAAAGCTGGAACAAAAATGTATACAGTGGCAGCCCTATTGGCTTACGATAAATCAGTTAGGACCAGGGCGAATAAGGATGGGATAGAAGCTTTTGGGGTTATAGATAACTCTGACATTCTTAGACACCTCTCATATGATGGTACTGTTCAGGCACAGAAGGCATACACCACCAAGACTAGGAATGGTACCAAACAAAAAATCTCAAACAATTCTTGCTATGCTTTTAATAGAGCAGAAGGTTGTGTAAGGGACCCCTGCAGGTATAAACATGTTTGCAGTGGATGCAGTTCCTCAGGACATGGTAAAACTGAATGCCAAAAATCCAGGAATGAATAGGAAACTGTAGGTGGTCGATGTCCCATAGCTGGTAATGATTTTTGTTTGATGCCTGACCAAGTTATGGTAGGTGTGGTAGATGTCGACTTGCCTTCACAAACTCCAGTACAGGAGGTAAAGGATATGGAGAGGGTTAAGGATTGTATTCTTTCGACTGAGTCCGTATCAGAACAAAGTATTTTCCAAGAATTTGATTCTTTAGGAAATAATATAAAAGTTACTTGTGATAGTCTAGTACAGGTTGGTAAAGAACCCCTTTTTACTGTCAGTGTCGCAGGCTTGCCCAGCATCAGGGTATATGACGATTGTATTAAAGGCGTATGTACGTGTGTTCATTACATTGGGGGGGAGAGAGCTCAAATTTTACCATGTAGGGTAGCTTTCTTCCTTCAACAGAATGGTCTCATTGACATTAGTGGTACAGAGGCTGATTTTCTATGGCATGGTATTGTTCAAGGGTTTAAAATTGTGGATCCTAACTGTAGTACTACTTATGATTGTAAAAATTATAAATCAATCCTTGAGGGAAGATTCTATAATGAATACTGTGGTATATTATTAGGCGAGTTGGAGGCGGGTCTAGTCTCAAAGAGTGTTAGTAAACCCCGTTGTATCCATGCTCTAGGTGGTGTAGAAAAATCAAATGGCAAGTTAAGACCCATAACTGACTGCAGAATGCCTGATAAAATATCTATTAACAACTTTATGGATACCACTACCTCAGCTTTTTCTTATAATAATATTAGCACAGTGACTGCTCAGTTAGATAGGAACGATTTCATGAGCGTGGTGGATTTAAAGTCAGCTTATAGGTCTATAAATGTATATGCACCTCACACGACCATGCAGGGTTTCAGATGGGATTTTGGGCATGGCAAGGATTATTATGTGAGCAACAGGTTAACTTTCGGTCTTAAATGTGCTCCATATATTTTTAATAGGATCTCTGATTTTATTGTGGAGGTAGCAAAATTCTACGGTGTAGAAAGAATTGTAAATTATTTAGATGATTTTATAATTATTGCTAATTCTTATGAAGAATGCCTTAGACAGAGAAATTTGCTAACAGAATGTATGGAATATATGGGTTTTGTCATCTCCAAGGAGAAGGTAACCGACCCAGCACAGGAGTGCAAATTTTTAGGCATTCTGATTAATTCTGTTGAACTGCAGTTAACTTTACCTAAAGATAAGATAGACAAAATGAAAGGCATTTTATTAGATAATGTCAATAGGAAATTTATTTCCAAGAAGAACCTTGAGAGGATTGGAGGTTTCATGTCCTTTTGCTCACAGGTGGTAAAGGGTGGAAGAACGTTCAGCAGGAGAGTCTTTGATTTATGTGCTCAAGCTAAGCCTAGGGGCTATATAAAAATTTCTGAATGTACCAAGCGAGACATTCAGTGGTGGTTGGATTTTTGTGACACTTTTAACTGTAAAAGTTTAATTCTGAACGACTTGGTTAATACTCCAATGTACTCTGACTCCTCTGTTAAGGGCTTTGGAGCATGGATGGGTAAGGATTTTCTATATGGTGACTGGACATCTTTTGATAAATTTGATCTTGGTGTAGACCATTTTACTGCTCCTCCAATTTTAGATAATTTGAAAAATCATCATCGAAATATCAATGTATATGAATTGTACCCCGTTATGATGGGCTTGAAACGCTGGATCTCTAGTTATAAAGACAAAAGAATACATTGTATAACAGATAACATGCAAGTTCTAGCTATGATTAATACTGGTAGGTCCAGGAATAAGTTATGTATGGAGTGGTTAAGAGAGATCTTCTGGCTTTGTTTTATAAACAATGTGGAGGTATACGCAACCTATATTAAATCGGAAGACAATATCCTGGCCGACCAACTTTCTAGACTTGCCTATAAGGGTATTCCAAGCAAATGTATAGCTTCTCTCCATGATAATAATATGTGTTGCTTTAATTCCAGAATGGGAGAGATTACTAAACAGAAAAAAGGTTACTTTTAGCCCAGGGTGTGTCAGAAAATACGAGGAGGACAAGGAACCAACAACTTAGAAGGTATAAAAAATTTTGTAAAAAATTTTGTTTACAAACTTCTCCTTGTTCTCCCTCTCAAGGTTCCATATATGCAGTTTACTTATCTGATTTTATGAAGCCATCATCTGTAAAAAATTATTTGTCTGCGGTTTGGTATTTTCAAAAACTTAAGGGCTATTCTGATTATAGTAGTAACTTCATGTTAAAAAAGACCCTTGATGGCATTGACAGGCTCTCTACCTGTTCAACCAAAGTTATTCATTATTATACCCCTAAAGACATGTTGAGGTTAAGATCATTCTTGGATCTAACCAACATGGCAGACTTAAAATTTTGGATTGCAATTTTAACATGCTACAGGGGTGTGTTACGTGTGGGGCATGTGGTTGAGTCTCCACACTCCTTAAAAGTTGGTGATATTAAATTTCATTGTAGTTATTTGTCTATGTGTATCAGGACGTCTAAAACCGATCAGCTTGGTAAAGACTCCTTTAATATCTATTTGTCAAAAAATGTTAATTCCCCACTATGTCCTTATCTAGGCTTGAAAAAGTTGTGCTTGGGTAGGGGCAATAGGGAGTATCTGTTTGTATCCAGTGGTGTTCCCCTTCAGTACCAGTATGTCAACTCCAGGTTAAAATCTTTATCTTTTCAAGCTGGTATCGAAGGCTGTGTATCTACCCATTCTTTAAGGCACGGTGGTGCTACGTTGTTAAAGGACTCGGGTCTAAGTATAGAGTCTATTAAAAAGAGAGTTAACTGGAAATCCAACTCAGTTTTTAATTACCTACATAATTACAAGGATGAACTTTTGGAGTTGGATAGGTTGTGTCAATCTCATTTGCAATGCTGATTGATATGTGTTTTCACATGTGTTTGCCGTGTTTTCTGTGTTTTTGGCATGTATGGTGCTGATATCCCCAAGGTCAGTAACCCACCAAACTCATGTGTTCTGTCATAGGTCATTTATTACTTGTTATATATTTATTAATACATTTTATTACCGGTTACCTTGGTATCTATTATTATCCTATCCATGTATTACCGGTATAATTATTCCCTGGTAGCGAGATAACTTATGGAACTATATACACTTGTGTATATTTATATAATTAGCCGCGGACGGTTAGGGACTACTTGCAGCTCGTAAGGATACCAATGATGTCATAGTGTGACGTCATGGTCAACAACTCCACTGGTATAAAAGGGGGGCGGGTTCAAGCTAACCGTCAATTGGCTCGTATTCACCTGTACAGGTAACACCACGCTGGGTGTTCCCTGGAATTTTAAATTTTTACTATTGTTGTTACTATTGTTATTACCATTGTTATTCTATACTATTATTATATTACATTTTACTGACTATGCTTATTGTCAACTGATTTTATAGTTGTTTTAATAAAGGCATGTATGGTGCTGATACCCCCAAGGTCAGTAACCCACCAAACTCATGTGTTCTGTCATAGGTCATTTATTACTTGTTATATATTTATTAATACATTTTATTACCGGTTACCCTGGTATCTATTATTATCCTATCCATGTATTACCGGTATAATTATTCCCTGGTAGTGAGATAACTTATATATATATATATATATACCTGGTAGTATATAGTTCCATAATGATAATTTCTAAGTGCATTTATGCAGAGATGAATCATCAGTTTTTATGAAACTCCCTCCTGGACTGCTAGTGCTTAGCTTTGAAGGTCAGAAATGTGGTTTGTTGTTGAACTGGGGTTTGATGTACTTATGCCATGAAGACAGGGGACAGTGCTGTCAGTATCTGACCTTTATCCAAATTAACCACTGTATGATTTATGAGACTCTCTACTTAATTAATGCTGAAGTTTCCATCCATATTTTCTCTGGTATGGGTTACAAGTGTCTAATATATAAATGGTTTTGCAATATCATATGTAAATGGATTTAAAACATTGAGACTAAAATAATGTAATTCATGAATAACCACTTTTACTTTATCCAAGGAGTCAATATAACCAGTTTTTTTTTTTATTTTGTAACTCTAAGTAGATACAGTATCTAATACTTTGATGATATTTCAAAGTAGCTATCTTCCTTTTGCTAAAGTGGTATATAGAGAACTTAACCCTAGAGGATTTGTGGGTAGTAGCATTATGTGATCAGGTTTATTTTTTCTACACACCGATCCTGTTAGTGTCCAAAAGGTAATTGCCTAGCATTGTCATCCGATACTTATGGGGACATTGTCTTGCTGTCTATGCTAATGCAGGTGCTATGATCCATGTACTGCTTATGGGACACAGTATATATTTCAGCTCATGAATATGTGAATACAGTTCTGATAGGCAATTACCCTGCACTAAATACATTTTTTACTTTCTCCTGATTATGCATCATGCTATAGGCCCTTCTATAATTGGCCATTTCGTCGCTACTATAATAACTAGTGTGTTTTTCTTTTCTGTATACCTTCAGGTGGCTGTCTAGATTAAGTACCATTGTTTCTTTGTCTCAGTCTCAATAATGTAACATTGTGTTTGTTATAGCTCTACATGCCTTCAATACAAGTACAGATTGATCTTAGTGTAGAGTATCCTAATTGTTGTGCACTCTTTGGAACTTGGTATATACCATGATCAAGAGCTGTTATGGAACACTGCTGTATTCAGTCTACTAACTGAAATTCCCTCAATACTCACTACTAGTATCAGAGTCAGCAATATCATCTGTGGGTTTCTACAGCTGAGTACATTACAGGAATTTGCCTGTTTTGCCATTGATCTGGTGAGTGTTTCTTTAGGTGGGGTGAGAGTGATTATGTGGCATCGACACATCAGCCAGACTTTTATCTTGTACTACAAAATATAGTTTGAGTTGATAGATGAGTCATGCGGTATGTGTAAATGCAACTGTGGTTGCCTTTGAATTTGATCCTATACTCATAATGAGATATTGGTGCTAATATCAGCTTCCACCTACATAATCTCACATACTTCCCTAGATTATTGACCTCCTCAGGTCAGGCATTTATAGAAATCATGAATATTTACTCCTATAATTATTAACCAGAATTACTCAAAGATCTTTGATACTGCAGTACTTGAGATCTATAATTGCTGTAAAGTACCTATTTTCAAAATTGTCCGGCCTTTCTATGGGCAGCAACATCCAATACCAATATCTATTTTTATTTGGACTTCACTTGTGTATACTACGTCTGGTCTAGTTTCAATGTCTGAGTATGAATTAAGTCCCTAGGGCAGATGCTATATCATATTTCAATTATATGATTCATTTAGAGCACATTGAGTACAGAATTCAGCAGAGTAAATATTCACTGCCAACTGCCGGTTCATGTTTTTCCATTTAGCTATGATATGCCCTAAAGGGGGAGTTCTGCTCTATCTAGCACAAATGAGGCTATCATATCTGTCATATAGATCAGTTTGTGGACAAGGCTACTAAGATGGTGATCAAATAAAAAAATATATTGAGTATCAAGCTGATATTCATTCAGGCTAAGTAGTATTCTATAACAAACGTCCCCATTTTAAAAGAAATTGAAGTAATATAAGTCACTAGAGGAAAATAGAAGAGAGGAAGCCAAAATACAGAAAAGGAAAGAAGAGATGATCTAAGGAAGGTAAGGGAAGTAGAGGCAGTTAGTTAAAGTAAGGTGAGTATTAAGGTATAAATTGTAACTTAATTAGGGACCAATTGAAAACAATATTTAATTCATTGTTGCTGACTGTATCATTTCCCAGCAAATTGTCGTCATCTGTTGGCATGATTGGTCATCAATGGTGACTCCTTTTTTCATCAGGAGACTCTACATTTGGCATAAGTTTTGCAGCTGGTTCCCACATGTGACAGTGTAATTCCATGCCCTGGCCATGTCAATAACAATTTGACAACCATCTTCACACTGAGTATTAGATTCTAATCGCCCTAATGTGATAATGTCTCAGATCACAAGGCCTTGATGTCTCCAGACGATGATTTATTTTTGAACAAAAGGCGCATTGACTTCTGAGCATGCTCAGACTGTAACCAACAGGTTCTGATGAAGTAAAAGTAAGTCCACCTCTACTGGTGGCTTTTGACAACATTCATCAATAACTGGAATATCTGGCATAACATTGCCAAGAACATAATCCTCAACAGGGGGGTCAACCAACAGTGCCTCTCTATGGCCAGCTAATCTGGAGGCACGACCCTCCCCAGAGGCAACATCCTACTTCTCCGAACCATTCTTCTGACACTTGTCAGCAGAGTGGTTTCCAGAGTCACATGAGCTACAAACGTGCCTGTGGCGGCAGGGGTTTAACTTGCAGCCCTCGGGCCTATTGTAAGCGTAACAGTGATTTTTTGAGTTCGCAGAATTTTTGACAACAGGTTTGGATGATTTAGCCAACTTTTGGGCTGTGTATGTGCCATCGTAGCTCAAGTGCCGTAGGATGTCACAATTCTCCACAGTCTCAAACTCTCTTATACCCTTCTTGTCAGCTCGCTCTTTGACACTCTTGTCATAATTTACAAGTGAGCTGAGAGTAAATATTCTAGTGGCAGATTTCTCCAGCAGCATTTCTATGTGGTCAAGAATATATTTTACTTCCTCACCTTGTTCAAGTTTGGCACTGACTAAACGAACATTGACCATTAGTAATTTTTCTAGGCTGTCAACATTTTTTTTGTGACCTAAAACATTTCGCTGGTCGAACTAACCCTTTGGTTTCCTTGATCTATGCTTGGACCTCGACCTGGAACGAGAGCTATCACTGCCGGAGCTTGAACTTGATCTAGATCCACCTCTCGATCTGTTGTACAGCCGTCGTGGCCTAGAAGTTGTGTCCCGATCGCTGCCCCCGACGGCGCCCTCTGGAGTCAAAACGTCCAATTTATCCAGGATTTTCACCAGATTCTCCTCCACAGCCTCCGTCCGGATCTTCAAATCAGTCAGCTCATCTGTCATAGCGTCTGTCATCCCATCAGCGGGTAGAGGATCTGTGGACTGGTCTGTAACGGACGACCCGGGGGGCCCTTGCCTCCTGACAGATCTCCTAACACCGCGCGGCGGTCCTGAATCAGGCTCTAAAGTCTTCTTATTTGGTCTTCTACGGCCCATCTTGGCCAGAATTTTTGGTAGAAACCAACGTTGCCAGGTTAAAAGACGAATGGTAATGTTGATTAAGTCCAACCAACCTTGGCAACCGGTAAAAATTTAAGAATTGTGCCAACCCCCAGCACAGCGGTGTTGTGCACCGTATGAATAGTAGAGCCCGACTGCCGATCGAATGGCAGCGCCGCGCTTATATAGCAGGGGGTAGCTTTACCATAGTTACCAAATGGAGCGCTGTATTGCTGCGCGCAACAAGTAGTACCGGGAGGGCGGAACACTCGCCGTTGTTAATTATATGCATATACACGAGTGTATATAGTCCCATAACACTAGGGGGAGATACTTATAATAGTGAGGTAATAGTTCATAGTGTGACCACTAGGGGACACCACTGTTTAGACAGTCTCTTAGAGTTAGGCAAATATAATTATAGGAAACGTTATATTCAACAGTCTGCTAGACATATGAGAAGTTTAGTTGAGAAGATAGCCATGGTCAATTTTTCATCATTAGAGAAAATGTTGAAAAATGGGGTTTTCTCCCACTAGCAGCAATAGTTAAGGACTCCCCATCTTCAGATGTCAATAAATCTGAAACTAGTACAATGAAACAATGTTTTTTATTGCTTTGGCTCTCTCATAATATATAAAACTTATATAATCCCAAGTCATTTAGAGAAACTGATGGTAGCTTTTGATTTATTGTATAGTGGAATATACCTTTAGGAATAGTCTCTTGTTTAGACAAAGTAGGTTATTAGTCAAATATTGACAAGTCATGCCTTTCAACAGTGCTTATAAATTGGCATATCCCCTACTAGAAAAGCCACTGCAATAGCCTCCCCTATAGATTGCTTGAGCACCAAGGCATCATATTGAAGCCTTTCATATAACCACAGCTGCCTATTTTTGAAAAGCCTATATTACAACCTCTTCACCAAAACGTCTACCTCAAAATAACTTTTTAATGGAATATATACATTTCAAGGTATGCCACGTTGAAAACAGAAAAAAAACAGAGTTGAAGAAATTAAATAATTCATGAAGTCCTCTCCAGTAGTTTGGGAAGTCCTTCAGATGATAATTTGATATTTATACATTTCCACTTCACATGTGTAATTATTTTTAACCATTTTACTCTTAATAACTTTCATGGAAATATCCATGATTATTACACTATATTAAAAAAGGCATTATTGGATCGCTGGTTATGGAATCTGGATATTTAACTACTCCAGCCTTGAGTACCCTTGGGGTACCAGATGAAGCAACATTTTCAGGCTGTGAAGCAGTTAGGAAACTCTGAGTTAACTCGATTTATTTCTTTAATCATACTACCTTTTATATTTTCAAAATCGCACCCATCTTCAAAATGAATGTGTATTTTAGAGGAAAAGTATTATTTAATACATATACTCTCGACAGAACTTAGCAACAGGAAGTGAACAATCCAACATAAATCCGCCATTATTTTCTTATAAACCTGAGTATTGAAATAAGTATTTCCCACAGGAACCACCCACAAATAATACAGAGTATTGTTCCTGTATATCCATACCATCATCCTCTGAAATGTTTTCCTAGAATTCATTGAATTAACAGAGATATCCCTCCCTGAACTTTTGAGGTGGAGTCTTCCAAGAAGATCTGCTTGGAGAGTATGTTGCTGGCTTATTTTTGGCGTAATATCACTTCACTAAGCAACGTCATATCACTAAGCAATGTCACGTCACTAAGCAACGTCATAAACCACAACAAGTAGGGCCTAGGCCAATTTTGCCGTGAGGAATTGACTCTGTTTGCCATGAAAAGTGTTGCACATAGGCCTATATGTATGATGTTGCCAGATAGACAATGCACAGTTTGCCCTGAAAGGTAGGCACATTTTTCTGTGAAATGTAGGCACAGTTTGCCGTGAAAAAGTAGACACAGTTTGCGGTGAAAAGTAGGCACAGTTTGCCGTGAAAAGTAGACACAGTTTGCCATGAAAAGTAGGCACAGTTTGCGTGAAAAGTAGGCACAGTTTGCAGTAAAAAGTATGCACAGTTCACCCTGATTTTAGAGCTTTCCCTGCCCGTAGTGGCGAAGCCACTAGTTAGTGATAATAAAGGACTCTTCTCAATGATCATTGCCAATTAATTTTTTTTGTTGTAGTCCATTCCCTAAATTGAGATAAGGCCATTGAACTCGAATAACAAGATGTCATGACTTCCAATAAGGTTTTGCTGAGAGAAAAAACGTCCAATTTGAAACATGATCTAATGACGTCAGAAAAAACACAGACTACCAAGGTCGTCCCCAAAGCATTCATTTCATTGACACAACGTTGTGGCACACTCCTCATCCTTTTTGAGGAACAGCTGCCTATCTCATGACTATACAGAATGTGATGCATTCATTACATTGAGTTATGCTTTTTAAGGCTGCCATTTCTTATGCAAAAGCTCGAATTTTCTGTTCTGATTTAACATCATGTTAAAATGAAAAAAAAAAGAAGAAATAGACAGATGTTCACAATATGTCAGACGTTGACAATATAACTTCTTTTAATTTTATTGTACACCTATTAACCCATAGGATCTTTGGATCTACCAAATATTATGCATTGAGATATGTTTTCGGCTCTTGAATTAGCATGCAGGTACTTCCCATTGGGGGCTAAATGGTAGCATTGTCTGACTTTCTTTCTTACCATAGTCTTATCTTATTCTTACTATTTCTTTTATTCTACCCATAAAAACAAAGCCCTTGGAACTCCTATATCTAAGGAATTGAATGCTCTTTGTTCACCGGCGTGGTCACACCGACTGCAGCAATAGGGCAGCACATACTTACTACTTCACTCTACATTTTCAGCTCTGAAATCTTTATTTATAGGTATATTTTCAAAATTCAAAACCAAAAATGATCAGAAACACAATGAGGATTATGAGACCAGCCTTGGAGAGAAATAGCCTTGATCAATACTCGGTCAGATGAAAGTATACAATTTTGACACTAAAACTACAGGTATAGGTCTAATATACCATAAGTTATGGTTTGATTTATATTCTCCAACTTGTCCTTCTCCTTTCTCTCTCCCCTTGCTCCCTCTCGTGCTCTGCATAGTATTATTTCGGCTTCTATGTTCAAGCTTGCAGCCATTTTCTAGGTAGGCCAATTTATAGGCAATATTATGCATTATTACACGACTTCTGTGATTGTTGGTGCTTTTTCTGGATATTTCCATTATGATACCTGTCAATATTGCAGGTCCTAGGAGTGCTGATATCCAGGGTGCATTGCTCCACAGGGACTGACAAGAAGTGGTTGGCTAGAACCAGGTCTCTATGATATAAAGCCACCCAGCAAGTGTAGTGTGTATACGTCCGGCATCTTGACCCATAACCAGGCCAGTCGCGCACAGTACCAAACCAATGGCTGCCGGGCGCTGAGGTATGTGTACTGATTGTCTAGTGGTTAGCGCATTGCGCTGAGCTGCTAGAGGTAGGTGGGACGAGTCCGGGCGTACATTTTTTTTCGCAGTATGTAAACACACTATGGCAGGCTTTGACTCCCAGGCCTGGGGGAGTGAAGAATTTTTGTTTTCAATTTGTATTAATGATATTCTATTGATTATTTATTGATTAATTGTATAATAAAAACAGTATTGAATGGGCTATCAGGCACCTCATTCGGTGTCTTGTAGGATATTGAAACGAGTGGCCTACGGCCTACGGCCACTCATTTCAATATCCTATGATACACCGAATTCGGTGCCCAATAGCCCATTCATTACTCTCTTACTATAGTTGAAAATCACCCAACATCCATTTGCTTAGGCAGGAAGCCCATCCTTGTGATATTCAGACATGTATGAAATCTCTGTTCAGGCTATCACTATAAGCCATCCTACTGTGGCCAAAGGTCATAGAGAAGTCCCTGATTGGCAGGCTCACAGTGGCCGTTAAAGTAACACCAGGGAGGCTCGTTTGTCATGCCACAGCAGCACGGATAGCAGACGTGTGTTAAATCAATAGGTGTACCTGTATTGCAGGTCCTCGTAAGCTATCCCACTGAAAAATATCTTGAGATATACTTAGGATTTTCTTAAGTCCCTACTTGTGAATACAACAAGAATTGAGAACGTGATTATCTCCTGAAAATGTGGACACACCATAACATCTTGCATAAGGACCAGGGGCTTAGATCTATATTTTTACATTTACCCACTTCTGTGACTAAAATGACCTGTTCTGTAAGTGTGTACCACAGGTTGATTGCCTGCACCCCACCACCTATAGGCAGTCTAAATTTAGCTGACTCTTCAAATACCAGCCCTCACCAACTTAGAATACCCTCTAATTAGTTAGTGCTTATTTGCCAGGCTATGAATTGCTACCTGCTCAAGCCATGTTTAACAAACACACATTTAGTGGGATATCAATTAGAGTAGTTCTGGAACAGGACATGTAACATTTTATTTATTTTATATCAATTATGTCAATAGCTTGGTAAATCAAATCCCCCAATTTCTTTTTTTTTTTTTGGGGGGGGGATAAGTGTGTGTGTGTCTCTCTCTCTCTCTTTCTCTTTCTGTGTGTCTCTGTATTTCTCTTTGTCTCCCTCAGTTTCCATCTGGATGTCTCCATCTCTCTCTCTCTCTCTCTCTCCTTCTCTTCTCTCTCTATTTCTCTCTCTTTCTCATCTGAGAGACTGGTACTTGGAAGAGACTCGGCATATTTTCTGGAACCTATAGGCAGTCTAAATTTAGCTGACTCATTACATACCAGCCCTGACCAACTTAGAATACCCTCTAATTAGTTAGTGCCTATTTCCCAGGATATATATTGCTACCTGTTCAAGCCATGTTTGACAAACACACATTTAGTTGGATATCAATTAGAGTAGTTCTGGAACAGGACATGTAACATTTTATTTATTTTATATCAATTATGTCAATAGCTTGGTAAATCAAATCCCCCCAATCCTTTTTTTTTGGGGGGGATAAGTACCACTCTCTCTTTCTATGTGTGTGTGTGTCTCTCTCTCTGTCTCTCTTACTCTCTGTGTCTCTCTGTCACTGTCTCTTTATTTCTCTTTGTCTCTCTCAGTTTCCATCTGGATCTCTCCATCTCTCTCTCTTTCTCTTCTCTCTCTCTCTCTCTCTCTCTCTCTCTCTCTCTCTCTCTCATCTGAAGACTGGTACGTGGAAGAGACTCGGCATATTCTCAGGAACTGGACATGTTTTATTTTCTTGAATATAAGATGTTCTGGCATGTCCAATCTTCCAGTAGATGATTATGTTTAAAGGACATGAGATTTACTTTAATTGTGGTCATGTCCCTAGATTTGCCCAAGTTGTGAACGTTCCCAACTCGAGTCCTGTTCAGTGGGATAAAACCATGTTGCATGTGATTTGAACATTGTCTTCTGTTCAGTCAAAATCACCACCTGAAAGGCCCTAAAGCATGTTTGTCTATTACATTCAAAGCGGGCAGCCCATCTAAAGCAATGTTAAGAGATTCCAGCGGTAGTCAATAGTCATTACTGAATGTGGCTTCAACTTTCCGATTAAATACATGCCCTATGAGGGATTTCCAATATTTCCTTTTCCCATGCCAGCAGGCAATGTGAAATCACATTCCTTTGAATGTTTACCCAGAAAGCTGCAGACATGGAATTAGAAGAAAGTGTTTCCATGTGTAAACTACCCTACATTCTAAGAGGTAGCTCAATAAGACCAATGCAATGCAGCAGAGCATAGTCTATTGTCACAAAAAATTCCCCTTCATTTCATGTGCCCTGAATAGTGAGATTTTAGCATTATTAACAGCATATGTCTCATAAATGTAGAAGCCACTTACTTGTAAAAGAGGGGAGATTAACCGCCAACACTTGTTAAACACTGTTATACCACGATTTGTGGGTTACACAGTGCTTATTGGTGTCTATTCCCATCCACATATCTGTCAATATTGCACACCCTGTAGGCTGTAACATCAATTTTGGAAGGCGTGTGGTTATCCAGGTAAGGCGTGCAGTTATCCTGGATAACCGCATGCCTTACATGTCCTTACATGTCATATGTTACATGTTAAAATACACGAAATTTTGAAGACCAGGGCAGGGCTCGAACCTAAACTCTCAGATCCCTAGTCCAACCCCCTATGCATTGCGCCACAGGGACTGACTGATGGTGACCGGTTAGAACCAGGTCTGGATATGATACAAAGCCGTGTGCGCTGTCGCTGTCCACTGCCGGGCGAGGAGGTGTATTCTACACAAACATAACCGCGAGACGCGCCTTTTTTCGCCCTGTGCGCTGTCGCTGTCCGCTGCCGGGCGCAGAAGGAGGAGGCACGGTGGCCTAGCGGTTAGCACGTTGCGCTCAGCCATGAGAGGTACATGGATCGCGCCCCGGCCCGGGCGTATATTTTTTCGCCGTGTGCGCTGTCGCTGTCCGCTGCCGGGCTAGGAGGTGTATTTTATACACAAACATAACCGCGAGAAGCATCTTTTCTTCGCCATGTGCCGCTGCCACTGTCCGCTGCCGGGCGAGGAGGTGTATGTACCGATCGTGTACACACAATGGCTGGCATCGAGTCCCGGGGAGGGGGAATAATTTTTGTTTTCAACTTGAATTTATTGGTATAATATTGATTGGTTTTGTGGTATAAGATAAGTAGACAATGGATAACTCATGACTCGTGGGGGTTATCGACGATAATAAGACTGGGCCTACGGCCTCGTCTTATTATCTGTCGATAACCCCCACTCGTCATGAGTTATCTATTGGTTACTTGTTCAGTAATAAACAGAGAGAACACCCTCTGCTATGGCGGATTCTCCCTTTTGGCTTTGCTGACAAGTGAATATCCATAACAACCTGATAATTCTGTGGGAGCTTTTGTTTTTTACATTTGCCAGTGGAATCGTAATTGAACAATTACTCAATGACACGCCAGAAATTAGCTGGTTGCTGGTTTGGGTGTTTTAAGTGGGGCAAGATTTGATATTAGGCTTAGTGATAGATGGGTGCAATTGTGTCTCAGTGCAGGACTTTAAGAATTAAAAGATAAAGATAGCTTGAGTTTTCCCATGAATTAATAAGATAATACATGAGGCTTGGGACATCAATTTGTTATCTTATTCTCCTTGAAACTTCACAATAAGTAGTCTTGAATTACAATAAGCCTGAGCTAACTATAAATTTTTGACATTTAACCCATTGAGGGCTAGCATCGACTATAGTTGACACCATGGTAGGCCTAGCATCGACTATAGTCGACACCATGGCAGGCCTAGCATCGACTATAGTCGACGCCAGTTATATAGGATTAGTATAGGAATTGAAAATAGGCTCGTCCTCTAGGAACTATACTTTTTTCAGAGGCCGTCCCCATGGCCAGGGCAACAATTTTTGCTCTGCCCTTAAAGGGTTAAGACTATACCTCAAGTGCATGTTGTTCTCGTGTGTGTATGTGTGTGAGACATCTGTCAGTAATATTTGAGGTCCTATGTTAACAGCTTATCTAACACTCATAATCCTACAAAGTGCTACTAATGGTACCAGCTGGTGTACTCTCCTATTAGATTTACTCCACAAGTATATCACCCAGTTGCAGACCCTCAGCTTCATGTGTTATCTTACTCCAAGTGTTCATCACTTTTCCCCCTATCATCTTTTATGTATATTCCTTGTCCCTTTACTAGTTCATTATTCTTAAGGTGGGGACCCCTTATGCCTCTGATAAACTATGACCATACTTTGGCCTAGTTTATTACCTGAGTCCGCTCTGTATTTCTCTTTGTCTCTCTCAGTTTCCATCTGGATGTCTCAATCTGTCTCTCTCCTTCTCTTCTCTCTCTATTTCTCTCTCTTTCTCATCTGAGAGACTGGTACTTGGAAGAGACTCGGCATATTTTCTGGAACCTATAGGCAGTCTAAATTTAGCTGACTCATTACATACCAGCCCTGACCAACTTAGAATACCCTCTAATTAGTTAGTGCCTATTTCCCAGGATATATATTGCTACCTGTTCAAGCAATGTTTAACAAATACACATTTAATGGAATATCAATTCGAGTAATTTTGGAACAGGACATGTAACATTTTATTGATTTTACATCAATTATGCCAATAGCTTGGTAAATCAAATCCCCCCAATCCTTTTTTTTTTTTGGGGGGGGGATAAGTACCACTCTCTCTTTCTATGTGTGTGTGTGTCTCTCTGTGTCTCTCCTACTCTCTGTGTCTCTCTGTCACTGTCTCTTTTTTCTCTTTGTCTCTCTCAGTTTCCATCTGGATCTCTCCATCTCTCTATTTTCTCTTTTCTCTCTCTCTCTTTTCTCTCTCTCTCTCATCTGAAGACTGGTACTTGAAAGAGACTCGGCATATTCTCAGGAACTGGACATGTTTTATTTTCTTGAATATAAGATGTTCTGGCATGTCCAACTTTCCAGGAGATAATTATGTTCTAAGGACACAAGATTTACTTTAATTGTGGTCATGTCCCTAGATTTGCCCAAGTTGTGAACGTTCCCAACTCGAGTCCTGTTCAGTGGGATAAAACCATGTTGCATGTGATTTGAACATTGTCTTCTGTTCAGTCAAAATTACTATCTGAAAGGCCCTAAAGCATGTTTGTCTATTACATTCAAAGCGAGCAGCCCATCTAAAGGAATGTTAAGAGATTCCAGCGGTAGTCAATAGTCATTACTGAATGTGGCTTCAACTTTCCGATTAAATACATGCCCTTTGAGGGAGTTCCATTATTTCCTTTTCCCATGCCAGTAGGCAACGTGAAATCACATTCCTTCGAATGTTTACCCAGAAAGCTGCAGACATGGAATTAGAAGAAAGTGTTTCCATATGTAAACTACCCTACATTCTAAGAGGTAGCTCAATAAGAGCAATGCAATGCAGCAGAGCATAATCTATTGTCACAAAAAATTCCCCTTCCTTTCATGTGCCCTGAATAGTGAGATTTTAGCATTATTAACAGCATATGTCTCATAAATGTAGAAGCCAGTTACTTGTGAAAGGGTTTGTGGCCTTACGGACCTGGGGGGTTCGGGTCTTACGATTCGAAAAGAAAGAGTAAGACAGTATTCCAAGTGTATGCCAATGGTTAGTTTTATTTCTTATTGTACACTCACGGCTGCCGGATGATGTCAGAGAGGCAGCTAATATTAAGGAATAATGGTTCACATGGTGTGGAGGCCAGAAGGGCCTCTGACGTAGCGGCTGAGCCCTGGGCTTTATATACGGACCCAGGTGTTCGTCGTCAGATGTCCCCACAGACCCGGATCAGTGCTGCCACCTATCCGGAACCTGAGGAACGTCCGACGACTCGACTCACCCGCCACGTCAGACGGTACCCAACTCCTATGGTTTAATAACGTGTACCTCTACACTTGTAAAAGAGGGGAGATTAACCGCCAACACTTGTTAAACACTGGTAATAAACAGAGAGAACACCCTCTACTATGGCGGATTCTCCCTTTTGGCTTTGCTGACAAGTGACTATACATAAGAACCTGATAATTCTGTGGGAGCTTTTGTTGTTTACATTTGCCAGTGGAATCCTAATTGACCAATTACTCAATGACACGCAGGAAATTAGCTGGTTGCTGGTTTGGTTGTTTTAAGTAGGGCAAGAGTTGATATTAGGCTTAGTGATAGCTGGGCGCAATTGTGTCTCAGTGCAGGACTTAAAGAATATTAAAAGATAAAGATTGCTTGAGTTTTCCCATGAATTAATAAGATAATACATGAGGCTTGGGACATCAATTCGTTGTCTCATTCTCCTTGAAACTGCACAATAAGTAGTCTTGAATTACAATAAGCCTGAGCTAACTGTACATTTTTGACATTTAAGACTATACCTAAGGAAACTAAAGAACAAAATAGACAGATCCCCCTTTCTTCTCACACTCCCTATTACCATATCTTTCGCCTAAAGTCTAAACTAACCACATCACTCACAAATGGGAGGATAATACTGACATATTTATCTCAGCTATGAAGGCCAATGGTTAATTCAGCCATACAAAGAGACTATTATGTTGAATTCTGTCTAGCAGGAGGTTAGTCAATCTAATGATGACCCTCACATATCCTAATTTGGATAAATGATCCCATTGCCTGAAGACTGGATTACTCTCTCATATTACTTTGTTCATCTTTACCATTATGCGCTATAAGACTCTACGTTTCCTTATCTGCTCCATTATGATGTATTTCAATACAAGTCCGAATTACAAATTACCTTTTATTGAATATTCCATTTACATATATATATATATATATATATATATATATATATATATATATATATATATATATCTCAAGTGCATGTTGTTCTCGTGTGTGTATGTGTGTGAGACATCTGTCAGTAATATTTGAGGTCATATGTTAACAGCTTATCTAACACTCGTAATCCTACATAGTGCTACTAATGGTACCAGCTGGTGTACTCTCCTAAAAGATTTACTCCACAAGTATATCACCCAGTTGCAGACCCTCTAGCTTCATGTGTTATCTTACTCCAAGTGTTCATCACTTTTCCCCCTATCATCTTTTATGTATATTCCTTTGTCCCTTTACTAGCTCATTATTCTTCAGGTGGGGACCCCTTATGCCTCTGATAAACTATGACCATACTTTGGCCTAGTTTATTACCTGAGGCCGCTTATGTTGGTAGCTTAATATCGTTGTCTTATTATTATGCTAGTTGTAAGGGGCCTTATTATTTTCTGTCTGTACTATCTTTTGGACAAGCTCTCTGGTTGGTTGGTATAGATGGGAGGGTGTATGCTGTATCCTGCTTACATAATTATTTTAACCTTTATCCATTTCTTTTTATGTTGCAGGTGTGGTTCTCCCCAGTCGCCTTCTACTTCCACAGCTTACACTTATGTACACCGATAATAAACCATTTCTAACTGACTTCCTCTTGTACTCCCTTGCACAATTAGAGGAAGCGCATTCTTCGTTGAGCCAAAAAAGTGTACTGTTATTGCCTGCATTTG
The DNA here is from genome assembly GCA_949317995.1 of Acholoe squamosa. NCBI lineage: Eukaryota > Metazoa > Annelida > Polychaeta > Phyllodocida > Polynoidae > Acholoe > Acholoe squamosa. Next base: position 67,123,270 of record OX439046.1, on the reverse strand, counting down.
TACTACAGATTTATCTTCAGTTTTGCATTTGTATGGATGTCTATTACATTGATGAAGTAATAGCTGACATTAGATTTAGCAAAACTGCTACATGTCTGTTGTTATTGCGGATAGCTTTATGTACACAATGTCATAAATTGGTGCTTCTTGTGATTGGTACTTGTTATGTCAAAATATGGTATGGGCATTTCGTGGTATGTCTATTTACTTCCTCAATGAAGCACTACTTGTCAATTTATCTACTAATTATGATGTCACATGTTACGTTTCTAAGATAATATGCACTGGCATATGGCACAGAAACTAGAGTTTTTTGAGAATAAGTCCAGAAAATCTGTCTGTGCCTGTCTGTCTGTCTGTCTCTGTCTGTCTCTGTCTCTCTCTGTCTCTGTCTCTCTCTCACTGTTTCTGTTCTGCCCCTGTCACTCTCTGACGCTCTCTCCCTCTCTTTCTCTCTGGCTCTCAGTCTCTCTCTTTCCCTTCCATTCCATTTTCTCTGGCTCTATCTCTGTCTCTCTCTATTGCTTTGTATTTGTCTGTCGGTCTCTGTCTCTCTGTCACTCTGCCTGTCTCTCTGTCCATTTCTATCTCTCTCTCTCTCTCTCTCTCTCTCTCTCTTTCTATGTCTCTGTCTGTCTGTCTGTCTGTCTGTCTGTCTCTCTCTCTCTCTCTCTCTCTCTCTCTCTCTCTCTCTCCAAACCTCCTATCCATGTATCCCTTACTTTCTAATCCATCTCCTTACCTGTCCTTCATGTGTCATGTACGTTCTCAGTATTCCAACTCTTCTCACTAGTTAATGGCCACGTGACCTGACAGCCACATGAAGCCACCCCGCATTACCTTGGGACATTAAGGACACCCCCAGTCACTAAGCCTTCCCCATACATCTTACAGAGGTCAATGATCTGACAGGAGGCCTCTAGATATTAGGCTGAGAGGAGCTGTCAATGTGAGAGAGGACGTCATGCTAAAATGCCATAGATGTCAGCCCGATAGTGCTGTAACTTGGACATACTTCAAGTAAGAATTTGACCTTTGCCCTTTTACTACCCCTTGTAATACATATATAGCACTCAGAGGCGTAGGAAGCAAATCTTCATTGGGGGGGCCCAGTGGGGGCCCCACCTCGACCAACTTAAATTGTTGGCTCCAGCACAATAGGGTCTACACATTGCTATATGAAATTTGTATAGAAAAGAAATTTTTGATGAATTTTTTATCTGATTTAAGGCCCAGGTCCCCATTTTTCCTATATCATTACTATATCAATATTATCTGAGATGCACAGTTTTAGCTCTTGTTCAATTCATCATGAATTCTTGGCAAATTTGAGGGGGGCTAGACATACTCAGACCCCACCTCTTTCATGATTGGGGGGGTGGCCCCGCCCCGTCCCCCTTTTCCTACGCCCCTGCCACTTATTATAATCAATGTGCAAATGTCTGCACTGCAAAAATGGTGTTTAGATTTTAAACATGTTTAGGTCTAAACACGTTTAAAACCTAAACATATAGGTCAGTTAGGTGCCTCATCGACTACACATTTAGGAAATGAACTCTTTTATTCTAACTACATAAACATTTTTGCTAAACATGTTTAGAGTTTAAACAGTTGTATAATAGGTGTTAAGATTTAAATATCATTATGTTTAGATACTTGGATGTTGAATTCACACCAGGTAGCAGCACTACCTTTGAATGGACTATCCTTAAACAAATATAATCATTTTTGTGACAAATGTACCCAAATCCCTTGTTTATTATAGTTTCTATTCATTGAATGTCATGAGAATAAAAAGGGCAATAGAAAGTTGACTAGATTCACCTTATACCACCATCATTAGTATGAAATAATCAATAAGCTCAATGACTGACACCTATTTCATGTTATTCTGGAATAGACAAAGCAATTTCCTTCCTGCCAAGCTGTTGAACTTTCTCAAGTCTCTCATTCTAATGCAGTGTGTACATACATGCACACGTAAATAGGTGTGGCTGACATCTTTGGGGACTTTGAAATGTAAATACCCCCCCCCCCAGTAAATGAGAAAACAAACAAAAGACATCTTTTTTTTAATGTATACATGTCTGCACACCCTAACTCTCCGTCAAAGCATTTAGACATCTAAACACAAATTCATAAACATCTAAACACAAAAATTCATAGATATCTAAACACAAAGTTTAACCCTAAACACCTAGATTTCTAAACACTTGAGCTAAGCACATTGTTTGGCTAAACATGTGTAGGAAATTAATGTGATTACAAAAACGTGGCAAGAATATGTTTAGAATTGTGTTTAGGATCTAAACACCATTTTTGCAGTGTGCATTTTGGCAGTAAACCAAGAAGTTGCCTCAATTACAATGGTAACACCATGCAGCGATGGAGGACTGTGCAGTTTCTTGTAAGCATTCCATTAGTGAACTCTAGAACCTGGAAACATCGCAGATCAAAAAAAAAGATCTATAAGGGTTTCTACACTAAAAGGTATCTTCCCAAATTTGCAACAACCTAAAGACTGTTCCCATTAGATAGTTAGTGAGGATTTACATCATCAGTCACTGCCCTCTCTGCTAACCAGCTTATCACGTGATGGCTGAGCTAAAAGACACCACATTTGATCTACTAGGTTTCATTACATGATAGTAGGTTACTAGTAGGTTTACGTAGGTAAGGCCAATAGAAGTCATTAGTTTAAACGAATTCTAACATGTTCTTCATTTTCCAGTCATAAAATGAGATAATGTAGCTCTATATAATAACTGTTTTGGAAGTAGTCAGTTGCCCTTCCTAAGGGTATATTCTTTTAATATAAATGCTTTTGCTACCCAAGATATTGATAGTCAAAACGCTTGTTACAAAAAAAAAACAAACTTTAAGTCTTTATAAGATAAATGATTAAACTATAATGTTGCAATTCTCTACAACCACACTACACACTACCAGATTCAACACATTGTTGATACTTAGAAATAGTCCTTTGGCTTGGAGTCTCATTTGATTATTCCTGAATCATTCAAGGTTACATCTATTACGCCGAGTGTGAGCTTTGATATTTCACAAGGTTCTGTTGTCGCTGAATTCCAATCGATCAGTTAGTGGGTATCAAAATTTTAGTTTCACTACAGCATTTAATGCCAGATGAATTACAGTGAGTGAAACTCAGCATTGACAGGGAGTGCATTACGAAAGGTTTGGTGATAAGGCTCAAATGGGAAACCAACCTAACGCTATCCTGTTAAATCATTCTAATTGGATTTTATTGAATTCCCAAATCAACATAATCAGCCTTCGCCTGGCTTTGCCTACATGGAGCAAGGTGATTATAAGGAATGGGAGTTGGCTCTCCTTCAATAGCGCTTTAAGAATTTGACATAGTTCAATTTAATCAATTCCATTTGATATCACTAAATGAAACTTTGCGAAATAGAATATTATAGGAAGTTTTATAGTGGATTACTATTGCTAAAGGGGAGAGGAAATGATGGGTTTCTCTTCACATAATATAAATATCCCCATTTTTATCACTCAACATTTCTTTACAAATAACTTATCAGCATCAGTACTAATGAGAGACTGTTATGTTCACTTTGCTGACATAAAAAAGGCTTAATAGCTTAATATAAAATGCGGTATCAGCGCATATGAAGCTTGATAATAAATAAAAGGTATAATTACCTCCTGGTAGGCCTAAATCCTGAAAAGATTTGCTTCAGATTTGACATTTTGCAAGACTGACTTACCTTCTCCTTCTGCAGCAGTATATGGCACCGAAGACTGTGACTACAGAAAGTATGAGTACACAGAGCACTCCCGCTACCCACATGTAGGAAGACTTGGCCAAGATGGGGTATGGTACCACTACTCCAGTACGGTTGTCGCATCTCAACCCGCTGAAGCCTCCCGGGCAGCTGCAGCAGAACAGCTGGCCGTATATAGAGCTGAACTGGTTCATGTTGCCAATGTCTAGTCTGTCTGATAAATAGACAGACAGGTAAAAATCAAAAGTAAAAGTTTTGTAGTATCCTATGGTGCAGCTATAGGAAGATGAGTATTCGCTATTGCCTTTGACACAATCTAATGTGCTGAAGAGTGAAATCCTAGGTAATATTTCTTGTAGTTTCTTATGATGTAGCAACAGGAAGATCAAAAGCTATTATCGTCTGTTTCTGCCCTTTGACATTGTGACATCAATTCGGAAATGAAATATTCCTTCAATGGTATTTCCTGTATTGTTCACACCTAGTGGTATCTAGGGTACTGTGCTGTCTGGCACTCCCTTCTGTTATACCACGGTCCTCAGAGCCTTGTCCAGGCACACATCCAGCTCTATTCTAGCCATCCCTAGAGTGTACTGAAATATTCAATGCTTCCAGCCTGCCATTAAACCACCTTGAAATCCTGATTGGTATCTGCGGGGGAATGCTCACTATTTTATCAACACTTATTACCAGTGACTGTATTCTCCTTTTATAGTGTGCATTTGTGTACACTGCCTAGCACTAAATAATGAAGGCGTCAATAGACAACTTGCTGACTGCTATTATTTCCCAGACTCCACAGCTTTTACTTTTGGCACAGAGAACAACGACTCTGGTGTGCCAGCTGGGTTTATCCAATAATCATAAAAGGCATTTTAGGAATACAGTATTGAATTTCTTCATATAGCACAATTTGTAGGTTAGCGGTATAAATGCATTGCACCAAGCCCATCCATAAAAATGGCCTCTGTCAATTATATTTCATATTCCAAATCAGGTATCAATCCAGAAGTTAGAATTCAGTCCACACTTTTCCAAATGAATTGCACAAACCTAGTTTTCAAAACATATGGCATGAATCAATACAAGGTATATCAGACTCACTACTGCACCTTTTATAGTTGGCCATGTTTATATCCAATATTGGTATTGAGATGCGCAGCTTTTGGTCACGTGATATGGCCTGCTGTGGGGTGCTCACCATTACTCAGCACAAATTGGATGGTACTGCGCATGCTCGACTGCCCATTGTGACCTTGCAATTGTAGGATCGGGACATGCTGGAGCCGACACCCATTAGGAAGTAGGCAGTAGAACCTAATGTATTTGCAGTGTAATAGTGCCAATCAATCTCTACCATACCACTATTGCCATATCCAATGAAATCGGTAGGTGCCAGCTTGGGTCAGTAAAGGTAGTTTAATCCTTGGTGTGTACTTGTAAGATGGAACGGGGTAAACCATAAAAAGGACTCCTGTCAGGCCTGCACAAACTCTCCCCAGTGAATGTGACTAAGGACTACCTGGTGTAGAGTTGGGTTGTCACATGGCCCATGTACCTATCCACTGCTGACTGATGAATGTCCACACGGTAAGGGGAGCTGCTTATCGTATGGCCATCTGGAAAATAAACAGATCACGTATGAATGTAAACAGGGCTGTGATTGGATAATGGAGTGTATAGTGTAGTGTGTGATAGTAAAGTAGGCTATGGGTTGTTATGACACAAGTATGCACTAAGCCACAAATATGTAATCCGACCTCTGTAAGAGCCATGGTACAAAAGCATTTAATTCAAACAATACACTATAGACTAAGTCTAAAATAACACCAGTCTTGGATAAGGGCTGTGGGTAAAGTTAAGTTAAAATATTAAATCTATACGTGTCAGGCAGAACTACCTCCGACCAATACAGTGATTGTAGTGCATAGAGGCTATATATATATATATATATATATATATATATATATATATATATATATATATATATATATATATGGGTAATATTTTTTTTAGGGGTCTCAACTTTCGGCACTTATGTCACACTGCTGTGGAAAATTTGTAAGGTCATATTTGCTGAATCAGGCATTACCAACGTATAGCAGGCACTTAGATCTAAAAGTGCTTTTTTTAATTAGTGGATTTTGACCATTCTTAGTGGGTTTAAGCCCTAAATATCATGAAAATCTTAGCTTTTTCAAATGTCACAAAAGCCTTTTTCATATATTGTAGAGTATAATTTGATGCAGACTCCAATTAAGAGGTCAATGTCTATTTCAATCAATCACATTAGGCTGAAAAATGAGAGAGACAAAATATATAAAATACATCTGAAGGAATTATTTTAGTATTTTAGGCATGATTTTGCATATAGGTGAATTTATGGCAATGTAAGATCCGGCAACATGGTCATAACTTCTATGATATTAATGCAAATTGGTTGAGAACTCACCAATAATTAGTTTCCTAATAGTGTATTGTTCATACCAAATATCAAAGTCCTATCTCAATTAGTCTCCAGTGTGGGATCAATCATATGTCTCAAAATCTGGTGTGGACAATGCACTTGCTGGATCTTACACCTAAAAGGCCTTCAGTTAATGTCTCAGAGAAAAATAATGGTGTAACCTAGGTATTAAATCATATGATTTACCTTTTATTGAGGCCATAATTAGTCATTATGCAAAAACCGATCAATCTAGCTTAGATGGGGTGAGGGGACAAAAAGGGGTTGTTTTAACACTATTTTAATGTATCTAACTTGCTTGAAAGTTGAGACCCTTAAAATAAAAATTGCCCATATATATATATATATATATATATATATATATGATATATATATATATATATATATCATATATTATTCTATATATTATTCTATTGACACAGAACCATATATCTTTTCCATATGTTCATAATATGTTGGCATCATAGGCAAATAATGGAAAAAATATCTGTCCCCTGTCTGCTCGTCCCGTGTCTGCACGTCCTGCGTCTGCTCATTTCAGACCTGCATCACTTTCATTGAACCTGGTCTGTTATGAAGTCGCAGTTGTAAAGATAGTTGCGTAATTTTGATACATAACAAGTATTGATGCTTGATTATCTATAGACCATTGCTAGTAGCGTGTTGTTTCCTTTTATATCGTTCGTTTGTATTTATCATGTTTTGATAATTTCATACTTCACAGTTGTTGTGAGATGGGAATTTTGCAACATAATGACAGTCAAAGAAACCTCACCAATGCTATTGGTGCATGGCATGATAGATTAGCTCAAATAAGGCAACCAAACAGTGAGCCAATATTTATATATGTAATTGCTATGTGATCGAGCAATGCAGCCTACTGTCTACAATGAAGCAGTAGGCAAGATTGCAGTACAGTAAAACACTGTGGTACAAGGAATCTTTTATAAAATAACAGTGAAATCCTTGTGCCAATGTTGCCAAAGATGCATCATATATTGATGACATCTCTTTTTTTTAATTTTTACAGAGCGATGCCATCAAAGAGGGCGGTACAGTGTGGCTTCCTCTTTTTAATGCAGTATAGTTGTTTTTTTCTTATCAGAAATAAAGCACTGCTTATAAATTATCCTTTTTCAACTTGGCCTATCGGGAGTCTGGAATTGGCTGACAACTTCCAGATCTAAATTGAAATCTTTTTGCAGGGTACTGCAAACCGATCATAAAATCCCAATAATAGATAATGATAGCCATATTAACTCTAGGGTTGCAGTGATACCAGGATATTTCCTTACTTTAAACTAGCTGCAATTTGTTTGCTTGATAAAAAGGGCCCATGGTAAATATTAGACATTTCTCAAGGAAAAGCACTGCGCACTTTTTCAAACAACAAGTTAAGATCTCAACTAAACTTATTTACCTTTTAAATTTTTTTTAACTAAATGATTAATGATATATGGGGTGATTTACTTACTTAATATACACATGGCTATTGAGTGGCATTTCCTTGGAACAACAGTTTTATTTGGTAAATCAGCATGCTACACAATAATATTTCCACTCACATTACTTTGAGGATGATACCAAAATAATTCAATATATTCTTTGTCTCCTTGCTTTGAGGCTTTTTCTCATACTTGATTTCCATCAGGTTAACTCGTAGCTGCAACATTTCTTATATTTCAACCTGATGAAGTCAATAATTAAAGAATTAAGTTGTGATTAAACTGTTAAATGCACTGAAAACTTAAGCCTTTGTGAAAGTCCGCTGTGCAGAGGACTTTGGGTCCTCTTTCAGAAATGATGACCCTAAGCCATCAATTTGAGGATGGGGTCATCATTTTGAAGACAACACATTTTGCTACCAGATGACACCACTACATGCTGTTGTGTAATTTGTTTCACACTGGATGGGATCTTATAAGTACTTTGACTGAAAAATGATATACTTATCCACATCAGAAATGTTTAAATAGCCATTGTATACATGCCGGATAGGACATACATTAGGATATATATTAAGTTATTTAGAGGAAGCTATTGGGTGTGTATATGCTTAAACATCTATTGTGTGCTTAAAGGAATAATTAGAAGTGTATGGATTGGCTGTCAGCTGATGTTCACATATATTTACTGGGCCTGGCAAACGGACAACACCCTAAGTAAAGGTCTGGCAATTGGGAGGGGGTAATTCCAAAAATAGACTACTCACTATTTCATTATAAATGGAAATTAGAAATAAAGATATAGTCATCAAATTGACTACCCACACCCATAATATTAATTGCCTTGCTTCCTCATAAAAAGTTATCAATTTGAGTACTTTGGGTCATCAATCAGCTCTTCCATTTGAGGACCAGGTACGCTCGCCAGGGACCTCAAATTGAGGACCTAAAGTCCTCTGCACAGAGGACCTTTTTCAGCAATAGGTTTCCAGTGTGCTGTTGTGATGCCGCTGTCTTTAGTAGAGGTACTGAGGTTGATTAGTAAAGTCCCATTAAACTATTCTTTCTGGGAAGCAAGCATGCATTCCTGTCCTCCAAGCAGAGCTTTGTGAACTATTTTCATCCAGAGGCAAGCTGTGATAAGAACACGACTGAAATACGATGGAAAAAATACAAAAAAATACAGTGCGACGATTGGTTGAGAAAAGATGTGTGAAGTCCAAATGTTACAATGATAAAAAAGAAGGACAACATTAGCACCATACCACTTCTGTATTATTCTAAGCAAAAAGGTAATAATTTCATTACAAAACACAATGGACTAAAGAAAAACCTCAAGCCAATCAAAGCGCTTTCATTTTGGAAACACTGAAAAAATAGTTGTATCTTGGACACCTCTTTTGGACAGATTTATAGTTCCATTAGTCGTCACTAAGCACAGAGTGGCCGTCATAGCTCATCCTTCTACTTTTCTGTTATATTTTTATATAGGTCAAACGAAGAAGGTTTTTGCATAAGGACGCCAAGGCATTAGTAAGTAAACTGAAGGCAGGAGACTGAGCTTGCCTCAAACCATTACCAATACCTTTTGCTTGATGAGTGCAACTTGGCGTTCCTGGTTGGGCTGTCAGAATTGTCAACCCACTGGCTCATTTCATGACATCCCCATTCCCTGCAGCAAATTAGTGGCCTTGCAGCAGGAAATGATTAAAAAAAAAGGCTATTCACACCTTGAATTGCCTCTACACTGCAAAAACGGTGTTTAATGATACACACAAAACTTTCTCAACACCAGCATTTAAATGCTTAAACACTTGAAGAGTTTAGGTGTTTAGCCTTTAAACACTTATTCTCAAATACCTAGACACTGAAGCATTTAAGTGTTTAACATTTTGTAGAGGTGAGCGGAAAACGTCTTTGGAAATACCAGAATTCGAACCTGGGACCTTCCAACTTGCAAGAGGTTGCTCTACCGCTGAGCTACATCCCCAGACCTGACGGTTCCTACCTTCCACCTAAACCTAGACCGGTATGATACACATTAGGGGAGCAGAGACTACCAGGTAACCAGCACCTGAGCATCGATCTACCAGGTAAGAGGATTTCTGGTCCCCTACACATTTAAACACTTGTTTAAACACTTCCTAGTTAAATGCATTTACAATTACATTTAAGATGCATTTGGCACTTAAGAAGTGTTGAGAAAAGTGGGACAAATAAGTGTTTAACCAAGTGTTTTAAGTTCTGATTTTTATCCCCTAAACACTTTTTACAGTGTACCATCAGGGTCCAGTAGATAAATTGCATACTAACCGTGTGATCATGAAGAAACTGACAGATTATCATGAACCTCTGTCTATGTATCACCATGATAAGAACACTGGGAATGGTAGGTGGACAGGTCACATTTCTTCATTAACATCAGAGGCCATTACTGATTAAGCCAATACCTACAATTCACTAGTTGCCACTGCCGACACTATATTGGGGACCTCTTTACCTCAACCTTTTTGTCTGTGATCCTTAGACTTAGGTTCTCTCTCCAGAGTCATCAGCTATACTACCCAAGAAGGTAGGCACTCCTTAGAACTTGACTCTAAACCCATCAAAGGCCCAGCCCATCTATGATATATCCAATAGTCTAGGTTACCTTAAGGGTATAGAGACCAAACATTAAATATAATCACCCCAACTACTGTTTACACTGAGGCCACTGACTAGATAGAGACCCCCCTAAATATCCTTCTAGATGCATCTCAATAAAGCTGATAACAGGCCTTGGGGGAATAAAGCTATAATTCACGACTTAACAAAGTGTGGATTTTATTATCAGCTTTGATCCTGTGGTCTGTAGCCACTGCAAACTGACTCACAAAATCATAGAACTGCTGCTTGTGTCTATATGGTCTATATCCCAATGGGTATCTTCTATTGGTTATGGGCACCAGCGGGTGCAGTTGCGTTCCCCATTATAGATTTGGGTGATGATGTGGCAGTAGCCTATTCATCATTATTTCCACAGAAAGTTCATGTGACAGCGAACTGCCATCTGGGGCCACACTGCAGAACCCACACTGCTTTACTGCAATACAAAAGTGGTGGTTCACTATTAAGTTCTATCAGGACGCCTTGTACATTCCTTAAAATGTAGTAATCTGCCGGTACAGAATAGCCTAAGCACACACCAGGGCCACATCACAGGAGGATATGCCTTTCAGCATATATTCACTAACCTCAAATGAAACGTTTCTTTCTTAGATGAACACCGGTGTCTTTTCCAGACACTGACAGGTACTACATTACACAAGAGCTTGCTTAATATTACAAACTTTATTGACCCCATAATGCATACCCTTTCCTGGTATTATAGTACTACAGGTACCATAGGGAGGAATCTTGAAGTGTGTTTAAAACTTGAATATGCTCTCTGCCAGGGCAGTCTGGGTAAACCTGGAGGATACGAGAGCCTAATCGTCTACATGAGATTTGGCTACTTGACCTTCCTCCTACATTACAATCGGGGACCCTAGAAAGCGTAAATATCCTTATCCTTATATATTTTGTATCATAAAAACTGTTGGTGAGCATTTTATAGCAAATATTGTACTGTTGATCGCTGTATGCAACTTATGGCAGATACTTTATAATTGATAGCTGCATACATGCAACTTTAAAAGGCCATTATGCGATTGCGCATTTTACGACATGGCTTAGGAACTAGGGAAATCAACCAAATTGTGGTCATAAACAACAGGCCCTCTAGCACATAATACCATGATCAAGCCATACCATAGAATGGGTTTCATCATTGTATGGTATGATGTCTCTTCTGATATCAGTTTATAGCATGTCATAAAATATAACCAATAAAATTGCAATGGTAAACGGCAAAAAAAGCTTTCAGACACCATGCTGACTAAACACCATAGTGCAGCACTTAAAATATTGAACCTTTGAATTCAAACTCGACTAAATCAGAAGCTTTCACAAAGTGCACAAGGGCACCAAAACAGCCAAAGCCTCACTTTTACACACAAAAAAAAACACACGCAAGAAAACATTATTTAACAGTAATTTCATGTTCCTGTTCATAGCTATTCCAACACTTCGTTTTGCTAGACATGGCCCCATTTTACTGGCAATTTAGATATTGCTTAGCATTGTATAGGGGCTAGCTCTGCCATACAAAGCCAGCTGCCCCGTTCCGGGTGTACCAGCCTAGCCACCTGGCACCTGGTGGTAGCTGCCCCTATGTGTGTCATACCGATCCAGGTGTAGATGGAAGGTAGAGAATGTCAGACGGGGAAGTAGCTCATCGGTAGAGCTTCCGCCGGCAGGTTAGAGGGTCCCGGGTTCGACTCCCGGTTTCTCCAGGACATTTTACGCCGACCTCTACAGCATACTGCCTTGCATGATTCAGCTTGATGGTTATTCGGATTGTCACAGCTAATTGAGGAGGAATATTTGAGAGGTTTTAATTAAACCGATTCATCATCCTGTCATGTCTGCACTGCTGGAAATAGCCTAGACTTTAATGAGTGTAACGGCTTGATGTCCTCATCACATCAGGATTGATAATTTGGCAGCATCAGGGCCTAAAATCACTAATACAATAGCGGCACTGAATTGGCACATCGTTTATGTAAATTATAAGTTTGTTTTCTAAACATTATCCAGTCTGTACAGGGGCAAAATATGTTAAATATATTCAAATATTATTTCCATCCTATATACAAAAGACACATTGACCATGATCACATGATTACTCTCATTACCTCCTTCAAATTGTATCTCACCAATCCACAAACCTCATTTGATAATCACAATTACTACACAAATTCCCATGGTGCACCTCCTGGGAATAATTTGAATAGCTCAGCAGCTGGCACTGGAGGATGCATTTGACACTTTCTTTATAGACTTTTGCCATGTCTATCAAGTGTTAGTCATTGAAAGCTGTTTCACAAGAGAATAATGTGTATCTATTTGTTAATATATGACCCGGCGAGCTCAAGGTGTGATCTGTAGGCAAGATTCTTATTCTATTGAACAGTATTAGTCCAATCAAAATCAAATACCAGCTGCGCATTATAACATTTTTTTATTAGTACCTTGTATATGCTGAGTGTATCTGGGTCAGGTCGCCAGAAAGCAGTAGATTTTGTGTTTTGGGGTCATTTTGGACTTTTATGGCTCTGGAGAAAGAAGTTGTAAACCAATCTTGTCTTACATAGACTCATTTAATAGAGAACACTTAGGGCTATCAGAAAAATGTAGATTTGTGGTCATCCATCAAAAAGTTTAGGACTTATAGCCTGCCGAAAGGAAAAAAACGGCCAAATTTCTTCTTTTTTATACTTTTTGTATTTTTTACAAGTGTCCTGCATTGAATAAAGAACACTATAGAGTATCCCAAAGTTATTTTTTGTATTGTATATGATCATAGGTATCATTTCCATGAGGTTTGGACATGTTACTAAGTGAGAATTTTTCATGATGTGTCTTTCAAAATGGAAATCTGTAATTTGTAACATCCGGTACCTAAATCTAAATTGGTTATAAAACATGGAAAAAATGAAGTTTCAAAACCTTTGTTATTACCCATATGAAGGGCCCTATCATCCCCTACTTTGGTGAAGAAATTGTGTGTCTACCAGCATTTGTGTCCATATGAGAGCAGCTTATGTGAAATAATTCTGATAAAAGTACCGGAAGTTACGTAACGTCCGGTACTTTTATCATCATGGAGGAGGCAGTCTCCTGTGCATGCATAACTCAAATTTTGTTCCAATCTGTAATTGAAGTCAATAATAGACATATTGGCCTTGTTATTTCATGTGTTTGTTATGCAAAATGTGACATTCTTATATTACTGAGAGCAACTTCAATTACCTCCATATTTCATTATTTTGGTACCAGACGTTACATGACACAAAACAAGCAATAAAAATGGAACCGGATGGCCTAGATCAGTATTTTTTGGTCTTCTGAGCTGAGGAGATGTACCTTGACAATTTTGTTAAGGTTATATAAAGTAATTAGAAAATTAGTTTTTCAGGGCCTTCAAGGGCAAAATCTTATATGTAAGGTCTCAAGGCCGCATGGGTAATTTTTTGATAGTTAACAATAATCAATGCTTGATTATAAATCAGCAATTGCTAACTACCTGTTCTTTATTTGTGTATCTTGCATTCATATTTATCATGATTTAATAATCTCATACTTCACAGTTGTTGTGAGATGGGGCTTTTGCAACATGATAACAATTAAATGGCTCAGTGTCAGATAAGTGTACAAAACCTGGAAAACCATGGTTTTGGCCTTTATGCAGCCATAGAATAAATTATGCTTATCAAATCTTGTCTCCAATGGTCTCATCTTACAGAGGATATTCTAGCATTTCAGACAAATTATAATTTGTGTTAGTCCGGGAAAAAAATTATTCGTTGAGTTAAGGAGTCCCCAAGTCCCAAAATCACTAAAATCCTGGGGTTTTTTTTGCAGTTTAGGTCATTTTGCACATGTCCTATTGTCCACTCAAAGACTAGAAACCCATCCAAAATTGATTGTGGTATTAGGCATATATTAGGCCTACAATATTTATGTCAGTTTAGGTGGATGTTGATTGAGAATTTTTCACTATGGTCACTCGTGTGTGGAATTTTACTCTTCGAGGCATCTGTAACAATAATATTAGGTCAGAATAACTCCATCAATAATAGTAATATAAGGTCTCTAATAAAACATAAAGAACTCATAAGGGGTGAAGTTGATATAAATATTTTAGCCATCGGGTTAATGGTCCCTGATTTGTTGGTCAGAATGTCAATGTGGACTGGGTTTTCGTCACATATGCCTCAACTACATTTTATAATGTTGCTAATTTATTTAAGTATCCATTTGCATTTCTTACATGTCATATCAACCAACACAGCCTGCTTATCAATTCTGACAATCAGTGGTAGGCTGTGGGCCTGCAGTGTAGCATTTTGAGTACCATTTCTTGTATAGGCGGTTTTCGTCACAGACGCCTCACGATTTTGTGTGTTGCAAAGTCTGATCTTGCCCAGTTGAAGTCAATTACTTGGGGGAGCCTTGTTTTTGTCAAATAAGTGTTACATCTGGTTGTTTATCAAAGATTTTCTAAAGATTCTCTGCAGACTTTGACAAATTTTGCCATCAAAGTTTAGGAATTCAATCAAATTTCTTTCGCAGTCCAACATTTATACCCCTTAGTACTTGCTGATTTGGTTAGATTTCGTTAAGTTGGCCTCATTTTGATGGAAACAGTATAGCTCGATTGAATCAGCAAGCCTCTTGGACTGGCCAGGTGCCTTCCCTGTTGAATTTGGGCAATATTGGATACAGATTCATATTCGTTAGGTGTCTGTGATGAAAACTCTTCTTGAACAAATTTCTCTCTGGTGAGCACCATATGCTGCCCTAAGGTCAAAAATGAATTGAAATGTCCAGAAATGATGTGCCTCAATTATTTGAGGGCATTTGTTACATGTTCTGTTGATTTTTTTCAAGAGTTGGTGGGTCTAAAATTGTGTTTGACCTAAGATTGCCTCAAATTACTCCAAAAATTACCACCTGTACATGAAATGAGGGTATTCAATTGACTTTTTTTGTGGTTGATATGATGCTTTGTACTCCTATTCCTTAATTGTGGGTGTTATAATTAAAATCCCATTACTTATTTGGCCACGACAAGCACCAAAGTTCAGAAATGAGTTTTCGTCACAGACGCCTCCGGCGGAAATGAAATTCTGGTCTTGTAATCTTGCAAAGCATCATCTATACAATATTTATTCTTGGTAGACAATGACACACTGTTATTCAATGTCCTGACCTAAAATAATTACATTTCCAGCATATTTGTGACGCATCCTAACAAAGTGGTACTGAAGTCGCACGTGTAGAAGCCTAGATATAGGCTTCTCAAGTGGTATAGTGTAAAAAATATCAGATTTTTTAAAATTGATATTTTATCATTTTTCTAACATATGGGTAGATATCTTTCAGAATCCTTGCCTACTAAACTGAATTTAAGTCTCCAATGCCGGAAAAAACAAAGCTATAGTTTTCTTGGTTATATAGAATTACATAGGAATTATATAGGATTCATAAATTATTATATGTTTGATATGTCAATTATCTAAGTTTAATCAATTTTTAATCGATATGACTGAATTTACCGACAGAAGATCCACAGAGGTACACCTAGTTTAAATATGCAAGTGTTATTTACCAAATGAAAGCTCTTGATGAGCTGTAAATGAATATACCAATAACTAACCATTTTCTATGTGCGACTTCTGTACCATTTTGTAAGGATGGGTCACATTTATCTAAATTTATTGCATTTTTAGTTTTCGTCACATACGCCTCATTTCAACATTTTCCCCCCCAAAAAAATATTTTCAGTCCATATAACCAACTAATACTTTACCACAAGATGCCCCTAGCCTAAGTCCATTTTGGTACAGAGCAGCTTTGCAATTGCTGAAAGAAATCTTTTGGGGGCCCTTTATGTATGTGCAATTTGGATTTTCCTCATTTTTTTCCATCTCGGCAGACATTCAACACTCAAGGGTAGAAAATTGGTTTTAGTGAGGCCTCTATTATTTCATTTTTACCAAAGCTAGACAAATTGTTAGAGCAATTCTGGAGCTTATTAGGGTATTGTTGACAGAACTACAGTAAAGTTAGTGATCTGAAGACAAAAATGTCCAATTTTTCAATATTTTGATAATTATGTCCAGGCTCTCACAACTTTTTGTTAAAGATACAGTTTTGCACTCTTGTATCATCCAAGGATCAGTCTCAGGATCTGCCTGAGTATCATCCAAGGATCAGGCTGAGTCTCAAACCATACTCATTTTGGCGACATTACCTGAGTCTGGATCTAGACTCAAGTGAGTAACAATATTTTCTCAGTGTTGTACAGTATGGCGTCATCTTTTTGATGCAGCAGAATTGTTCTTTTGATCAAATGCAGTTGTTGACATCACTGTTTATAGGTTATCAAGGGCCTACTATATTGTATTACATGGCAGCTAGGTGACCAGCCATTGCAGCCAAATGTGTCTTCCACCAAGTTTTTTTTTCTACATTGTGTTGGATGTATTAAGTATGTGTAATTGCACTATGGCTATCAGAAACAAGACGAAGCATTGCAAGGGGCAATGCATGGACAGTTAGGGTGTATAGCTGATAGGAAATTCGTTACATTTCTGCACCTCCTTTTTCATCTTGAAAATGAGACACAAATGAATCTACAGTTTCGCAAGGACAGAAAGCCCTTCTGGCAGCCACCAGCTAGCGGATCTAAATGCTGGTCAGTTGTTTACTTCTTTTCTCTTTTTTATATTATGTTCACATTGTAGTTTGATACATACTGTGGATGGTTTGATCTTCTGCAAGGACAAATGCCCAATAGTTTATACCATGCTTTAACTTTGAGGCCCCTTAAAACTTAAAGTAACTAAACATCATCTTTTCTCACCTGATATGGGTCATAGACCTGGTCAGTCAGTGAAATAACACTTTGCTGGTCAGATTCAATTTAGTTAATTAATTCCACTGATTGATACAGTCATAACCCTCTGTTTGCAGTAAATATCATAATGACAGTAAGTTATTTAGGGAGAGATTATTTATTATATGCATTTATTGCTATAAGAGAATATTCAGACATGATACACGGTAGCCTAATGTATGCTGTTAACAACCTGTCATGTATAGAAGAGATAGGAGCAGTCCCTCAACTCCACTGAGCTTGTCCAGAACCCTCCATCAATATGAGATTTGACAAGTGTAACTTAGGGGCAGTGGCAGCCCTGTCAACCGACTGATTTGTGCATGATTCCTGGTCCCGATGGCAAATTGTAACCTGGGGAAAAAGGGCAATGGGTTTCGAGAAGGACATCTACCAGGGGTTATTGATCCTACCACACTGAAAACCTACGGGAACCTAAACTCGTCAATACTGACAACTTTAGGTGCTCAGGTTGACAATACCTAAATTTACAGCTTTAGGTCATCATGGGTAGTCATAGAAGTCGTCACTATGGCTGAGTGTAAAAGCTGATTTGTCTTTTATAGAAATTATGTACATCCTAACATTGTCTTGCATGAATCCACATAATATTAAACATTTCTTTAGGTTATCTCTCATCCAATCATCCATTTATCAGTGCCTCATGGTTTCAGTTTAGATTATGTAGTACTGTGTGTGCGTACACTCATCTACTTATATACTACATGTGTTCGTTAGAGACACCCAATGCATTAGGACTTATAATCAAGCAATACCCATAAGAGAAGTGTAGACCAGGATGATCTAACTTCTTTTCTACATCTTTTACTTACACATCCAAATTTCTTTACAGGTACATTTGTTATCAAATGATGATTATATTCTTTCTTTCATAGTAGACTATGAGACAAGTATAATGTATAAGTATGAGCCTACATACCCCAGGGTCAGGGATATCTATTCCAGAAATCATATATAGTGGGGACCTCTTATGGCACACACACAAACTAGTAGCAAAGCCAGGGTGGTCAGTATGATGACTGTGGGTAGTCATAAAGGTCTGACGACCCTCTGACGACCCTAAACTCCTCATATATGACGACTTTCAAATAGGGGCATATTTTCAGTGCAGTAGCTCAACACATAGTGTACATTTGGATGTATCTGTGGTGAGGTGAATGCATATTTTCAATGTTCTTTCTATTCTATTGACAATAATCAAACAAAATTAAGTAGAATAGAACATACATAGCAAAGGAACAAGTTACATTTATTAATTATTTACACATTTGATGCCTAAATGTGTCAAAGACTTGATTTTAAAAGATCCGGTAGAGATCAGACTTCTGTGCCTCATTAATAAGAACCATACAGACATTCCTATATGCAATGCTGCATAAGACTTTGATTTGTAAAACATGCCTGTTGCTGCAACTGTACTCTTTTATGCTGTAGCTGGAGGCCAAAAAAAGCTTCTTTTTTACATTGAGCTTTAATTATTGGATAAATATTACATATAAAATTTACATTTAGTTAAATTCCTTTATACCTCTTTGGAATTGGCTTGCAGCTGACCGTTATCTATATTATTATATACATTTTGCATGCATAAAGAAAAGATGCATGATGCATGCCTTAACAACCTCACACAGCCTCTCTTAAAAGTGAACTCCACTTTAGAGCATCATGTTCCTCTTCTTGAAGTCGAATGACTCTCCTCCACCATTGACTTTGAGAGACAACACTTCTTCTCCTGGCTTATTTCCCCATCATTATATTCCAATTTAAAACTGTCTGATTCAGTGTTTCAATGACATTGTGGGACTAAGTGACAGAATAAAGAGGGACTTCTGACAAATTAATATCCCAGAGGCGGTGTAAATGGATAACAGATCATGCACATCAGTTAGTGTCACATAAAACAATGGAAATCAGGATGGTGATTCATGAATTCTGCCAGCTTTTTCTGTTGGCATGAGATGTATTCAGACGCAAGCAGTTTTGAAAAGAATATGAGAAAAAATGTATACTGTCATACTAGGAATATGTGTGTATGATCGAGTTGTCATATGAGGAATATCATATGACTAGTGGCTATAGTGAGTAAGAATATCAATCTCTTATCTATGTATTCCAGTTATCACTGGTTTATTCGAGGTTTAGGCAGTATGTATGTATCAGTATTACTAATATGAATACACAGGTAGGTCACACACAGTAAATATAATATGAGTATAAGTAAGTGTTCCATTCTATGTGTAGCTCCTGGCCTGCTGATAGAGGGATAGTATAAATGTGCAACTTTGCCCTCTTGTAGATAGATGGAGGAAGATAGCCTCTGGCCACAAGTGGGCTGTAGTCCTATGTCTGTCTGACATAGTCTAACCCAGCAGAGTGTTCTTGTGGCAGATGCATAGCAGGCTTCAGGAAAGCTGGACTGGAGATGTTGTTACTGAGGTGGTTCTCTGGATACTGCCTGGGTGGAAGGTAGGGTTGACCTTAAATAGCAAACCCTAGCATCCTTCCTCTAGACTAGCTGGAGCCAAGAGCAACTGCAACTCCTATTGTCCATTAGTGCTGAGACTTTCATGTCCCTGGGGGTACATAGGACGCTCCCTCTCGGTATCGCATCTTCAGACGCCCGTATCTCTGCCGCCGGTAATCCTAGTGACTATGCATGCACAGAGGGGAAGTTGTCAGCTGTCACATGCCAGCTGGACGGGTATCCAGTTGTAATTAGCACGTCTGTAGCTCCGTTAATAATGGAAGTTGGGCACCCAGATTAAGCCCATGGGGTCTGTCATGGACCGGCTTTTACAGAACTGGTACTATATTTGGGCTGGGGGGCCTTGGGGCGGCTTGAGAGCCGCCCAAAGTTCACAACACCATCACCTCTATGGCCTATTGTTAGTGTTATGGTGTTCAGCGGCCTGTGACAGCGGTCTGGCTTGTCTTCAAACAATTATATGCACTATTGTTCATGGTCAGTTTACCATGAGGTTGGACCTTTTAGTCCTTAAACAATTATATATACTATTTTTCATGGTCAGTGGACCATGAGGTTGGTTACTTTGGTCCTTTACATTATATATTCACATAGCTAGTGATCAGTGGACCATGAACGCTCATATTGAGTTATATATGTATTAATGCCTCATTTTATATGCATTAATACAATCATATGTCATATGTTACGATTTATGGCATTATTAAAGTGTATATGACAATACCTACATATTTATGTCTCATTGACAGAAGCATGATTTACACATATCAGCCATAAAGCTGATTAGAATTCCTCTCAAGAATTTGGTTGCTATGGGTAACAAAGTGTCATTCATGAATGCCGTCCAACTATTTACCATAGGTAGGGAACCTCCACCTATAAGACCACACATCAGTTTAATACTTTGGAAACCTAATTGGTAGAATTTGAGATCCATTTGTCAAATCATTACCCACTGGAGATAACACATTTATGGATATTTTTGGTGGCTCTAGTGTATAAGGCAGAAGACTGTCACCCTACGATTTCACTCTGTCTGTCCATACCCACCTTTCACCTTGCAACATTGACAGCTATGCAATTTGGGAGATGCAGTCAAGTTAGTCAGCTGACCACCCTATTGGTAGACATCCTCACCCCGAGTGGCAAATAGGCCTGAATGAATCAGGAAGGGATTAGGCTGGGGGCCCTAAATGTCCAGTAGAGCCCGCACGAGGGGTCATCAGTGGTATGAGGAGGGCCATACTTCATTGGTGTAAGCTGGGGATCTCTATGTAGATCTGGGTGATGATACGGTTGTAGATGGAAAATGATGTTTCATAACTATGAATGGATGTATTCTATGACCATTGTAAAGATATTAAAGACCAGATAAGTTAAAACAAAAGGTACGTAGGCATTTAAAAAAAATATTTAGGCCCAAGTGCCACATCTACTATTGTTTGAATTACTAGATTTCTTTCCTGACAATAGTCCAATATAAATGTCTGGTCTAAATTGGTAAGCACAATGCCAGTTCGTGTCATAACTATCTTAATGTGGATTAGTTCAGAACAGCTGCTTATGTTTAACCTTAGAGTAAATCTGGCAAGGACCTCAAATTCCATTTAACGCGGCAGCTTGTATACCTGGCATGTTATATTTTGTGGGGTTATTATGAAGCATATTTCAAACACAATCCTGCAGCCAATCCAGCCTTTTTGATGTTAGTTGAGAATGGAGATGTAGAAAAATATGTTGATTTTCATGGAGAAGGGCTGTTTTAAAGCTGAGAATACCGACATGGCACAGAATAGCCTTAGGTGTACATTGGAACTATGACATTGGGGAGAGACAACATGCTTTTTTCCTCTGAGACTGGCCTAAACCCTTTCTCAATGTCATAGTGACAAGTGCAATTTATGCGTAAGGCCTGTCACCTGAATGCCCCCGGGGAGGAGATCACTGGTCCCGTCAGCAAATTGGTGCCCTAGAGGCCCTAGAGGCCCTAGAGGCAGGAGAAATCCATGGGGCATTTGGTGTCTTGTTAAGGCCTCCAATATAGCTAACAACCATACATAACCCATTCAGTGTCTCTGTCCTTTATATCCTAAAGTCACATTTGCTGATGTCATATCTCCTTGCTGTCTCCTTCTCCTAAATAAAGAAGAAGGAATTACCTTCTTACAATAAATGAATAGTGTTACAATGATATTGAACATTTATACCACGATTTCAGGACTTCCGGTGGGTTTATATGCAGTTTAGCCGTGCATTATTCTGCATATACCACACATGTGCATTTTTGAAATTTTTGGTATATACTTTTTCTTTTTCAAGTTGGACTTGAAGTTAATTTAGCCATTTTCCACAGTGAAAAATCGTGCCAACTCGTAGGAGAATTGAACCCCGGCCGCAGTGGAGGTAGGCAAAGACCTTAGCCATAGCGCCACACTGAACGGTGATGAAATCCAATGCGAAAATACATAAGTTCTAACCTGAGGTCCTAGTCCTATGTTTACACTCAGTTTTTGTCTTGATTCTAAGCTTGTCATGTTATAATATCGAAATCCCAAGAAGTTTTCGATCCATAGAAGAGGAATGCGTGCTAATTTTCTCCATTTTCTTCGATATAAATAAGAATCCATTGATTTTTCTATCATATGCGAGTCGCGGTGCAGCCATTCCCACCCTCCTTCTTTCCGACGAAAGTGTGTCAGTGGCCTGGATGTGGATATAGATCAAGTTCTCGTCGTACAAGGAAGACACCGAAAATTTCGGACCGTTTTGGAAAATCAATGGATTCTTATTTTTTTTGAATATATTGGACATAATACATATGGAGGGATCATCTAGACTATCTAAGGATATGAACCTGTTAATTTCCCGATTTTTCATGGTTGTATTCCATACGAAAAGTGTGTGTAAACACGGCGGTACCTCTCCCGGCAAGGAACAAAAACAATGGCTTTGCGCAGAGCGGCCACGGGCAGTATCGCTTGCACTTACGAAATGTCTTCTCGTGGCTATATTCTGTGGATATCAGGTAACAAATTAATACAAAATGGAGGAAATGGTGGCATAACCGCAATAGATGATGGATATCGGGGCCCACGGGCTGTACATTCTATATATACCCAAGCCGCGCAGCGGGGAGTGTATATACAGAATGTACAGCCCTAGGGCCCCAATATCCATCATCTATTAGCTTAACGTGCTAAGGGATGGTTTGCCTTGCACAACACATTAGGGACTGAGTATTCCTAAAGGTCCTATTGGAATCCTACTATTTGACAGCTTATAATCTTGCATAACCTTTACAGCTTTTATAAAAATGGACCGAGTTTCCCTATCAACCTAATTGTTTATATTTGCAGTGTCAGCTGATGATAGTGATAACCATAGATTACATAGATATGTGGGGAATAGTTCCCCTTAAACCCATAGCCCACTTTGCCCCTATTATGCATGAATATAAGATCTAAAGTTAGTTCAGGCTTTGCTGCCTCATTTGACATGCATATCCTATGTATAAATGGTTAGACAAATACCCAGTGGAGGTTGGGTCTTGACTGTCCATACCACGTCTCCTTCAACATGTAGCAAATGCACCAATAAGTACAGTTGTTTCACTAGCACATAGATGTAATCTTGTAAGTAATATTTTAATTCTTTGATATAACTCCCATTATCTTATCGGTAAGACTTTGTTCTGGCATGTCAGGACCAATCGGTAAGTGCACAGATCCTGTCTTTAATTCAATGTTCAGAGTCAAGATCAACTTAACTTTATTCATCCCATTGCTTGTCGTTAAATCTTCCTCATTAGGGCATGCTGAGATAACAGAAAGACTCAGCCAGGGTCCTCTCATGATCAGGACAATGCTTCATCAATGTATTTCCCATGGAGCAGCTCATGTGAGAGGCGGTAGTCTGAGCTGCTCAAAATCTGATGCTGCATCATTTAAATTGTCATGAGCTGAATCAATAAGAGTGCTCAGTGCTACACTGCTGAGGTTCCATAATGATTAAAATCTGGAATTTCAAATGAGAACAGCAGATTGCCACCGTGTCAAGCATCCAGCCCAGCAAATTGTCGTGAGTCCTCGTCAACCTGTGTGAAGTGGCTCACACATGTCACTAGATGGAACACGACATCGTTATAGCACAAGATCACCAGGAATAGCAATTGCTATGTCACATGAGTCTAACACACAGTAGTGAAAGATGACAAAATGAGTAATCACTCAAAAAGGAGTCACCATTGATGACCAATCATGGAGACAGATGACAACTATTTGCTTGGAGGAATCATAACTAGGATTTCACAGAACCTAGCTGTAAATGAGGAGTGATCCCTCCGAAGCAATCATATGAATTTGATAAAAACATCTAGACTGATCTAGTTTCAGCCTGCTTTGTTTTGCTAAACATTTCTTAGCTTTTAGGAAAAGCTCTATGCTTTATTACTTGGCTGATTCATGTTTTAACACTTTGACCAGTACCATAGTCAGGTAAGATAACAGGTTCGATATTGTCAACCCACGGTTGTAATGAAACTACTGGATGCCCATTTGGCAGAAAAACATTTTTTAACTTTAAAAAGGGTTTTCATTTGGATCCTAAGTTTGCCAAACGTTTTTTAAAGGTCCAGAAAACGTCAAAACATGTACTCAAAAACACATTTTTTTATGTTCTTATAAAAGCGTTTTTATTCCAGGTTTCAAAAACATTTTTTATTTTGTTTTACATGAAAGGAACGAAGCTAAAGATCGTTTTTATTTGGTTGAAAAAACAAACGTTTTTATTTTGTTGAAAAAATGCTTAAAGAACCTTTTTCAACGTAATAAAATGGGTTATTAAAAATGTTTTTACTCCAACCAAATAAAAACGTTTGCAGACGTTGAAAAATGCCAACTGGGGGTCATAACTTCATTTCACCAAAGCAAGCTGATTAACCCTGTAAAAACGGACTCTTGAATCTACCTAAGATCCTCGTATAACTAAACAGTGAACAATTATGATGACCTTGAATATTACCCAAGGTCACCTTAAAGTCACCAGTTTATATTCCTAACAGGTAATGTAATCAGTTGCCTTAGACAGTAGCTTAAATGCTCCATTGGATATGTAGTGATATATCAATAGATAGGCTTGAGATGGGACAAATTGTAGGCCTATAATTTGCAAGCAAAAGTACTGACTCATTCCTTTCCTTTCCTCTAATATCACTCACTAGACATTATTTCCTCTAATTACTGACATTATTTTCACAAATCTGTATCAATATATGATCTATAGTGTATAAGGTCATATATGACCTAATTGGCTTGTATGTAACCTACCTGCTTCAAGGGCTGCTGCTACAATTCCATGATAGAAAAGGAAATTATCTTGCCAGACTCTGTCTGCTTGTTGTTGCCATGAAGAATGCAGAGTTGGCATAAACATGTATGAACAGGCAGAGTTGGTTAGTTTTGCATTCCTTTAGTTTTGTATTTTCAAAATTCAATGAATATAAATACTTTTGAAATCAAAATTATTTGAATTTTTTTTGATCAATCTAAAAATATTTTTATGGTCGTTGCTAGCATGATATTCATAATATTAGCGTTTCAATGGCAACCAGTTGGGTCTTAGAACCAGTTCAACTTGATCCATAGGCTTATTGAAGACTGATGAAATGCTACTATATATTTGTGTCTCAAAATTGATTATGAGGAAGACAAAGTGATTAACATCATTTAGGTGCATTAGACTGTTATTGACAATGTCTTTAGCAGAGCCTCTTAGAATATCTTAGGAATGTAGAAAGTTGCTAGGGAACCAACACTATTTTTATTTTACCTGACAATTTCAACCGAAATGAAGGCTTTGTGATACATATTACATGATAAAATGAAAGAAAGTGTAGAAATACTCACTCGAAGACTTGAAAGGTTGCTGTTAAATTGTGATTGCTAAGCAAAAACATGCTGTTGCTAAGCAAAATCATGTTGTTGCTAAGCAAAAACATGCTGTTGCTAAGCAAAAACATGAAAAATTCCTTGTTGCTAGGAAACGTGAGTTTCTTAGCACCAAGCCATCGGCATAAATAGAGTGTCTGACCTGGATTTAGGGGGGTATGAATGATTACCTTCTTTATTTGTGCATGTTTTATCCCCTTTGTCATGCTATTTTGTTGATGTAAGTGGTTGCTAAGCAACCGTGAATAACAACAAATGCTCAACGTTACTAGGCCGGCAACAGGCAGATTCTGAATTGCCATACCCTAATTGTCCAAAATCAATCAAGAAACCTTTGCCATACCTTAGTGCAAGGTTGAGCCATATTTGGGCATCTGGCTACTGGACTATAATTGTATTGCCGCGAACCATTGCAGTTTCTACTAGAAGCCTCAAGTGGGAGTACAGTAGTATAAGTAATCTCTGTACAAATAATGACAGATCTCTGGCAACTTTGGCAGACATCATAGATTTTCAACGAAAAAATTTGAATTTAATATGAATAAACATAATTTTCTTAGAGGGGTGACCGGGGAAGCGATTATGCATCTCAAATTCAAAAACAAATACCACATTGATTTCCCATGATTAGGAGCATCGTTTTCAGCTTGTAGCTGGTGTTGTGTGGCCTGAATAGCCTCCTCCAATCCCTAATTGACAACACTTGAATGCATGAGAAGTAAATAGGAAAATATCTGATTGCAGATGAAATAATGACGTAATGATGTACTGATACACTACACCTGATGTTTTTATCCCCAATAATATGTATTACTATTTACAGAAAAGATATGAAATGAAGCTCATCTAGGGGATACAAACACTGTGTCAAAGGTTCTGGGGTAATGAGAGTCTGGTGTATTAGGCGGAAGTGTAGTCAAGACCACTCCTTTACACACTCACAATGACGCATGTAATTTGGGGTTGTGGTCAGGCTGTCATGGCTGACAACTGACTGCTGCTTTGGAAGCAAGAAGACATCTTTACCCCTAGTGTTAAATAGGCCCCTGTGCATCAGGTGAGATCAGGAAGGGGCCCTTAAGGACCTTCGGTGGGGTCACTACCATTACAAGGGCAAAATACATCATCCTTTCCAATGATGTTTATCTGGCATATCAATTTGCAATATGTTGGCTTAATTGCAACATGTATCCAACTGGATGTCTTTTTCCATTCTTATGGTTCTTGATAAAAATGGCTAGGTTGTATAGGTTATGATATATGATTTAACTGCGCACCTCAAGTATAAGGTTGCATTAATTGAAATTTATTGTTCTGAGAATTATTATCTGTTAAAAAATGTATTTTGATCCTGAATGACAAATGAAAAACAAAAAGCCTGTCTGCTCTACCCTCAACTGGTAGGTGATATTTGATATTTGGTGCTTGCTTGCCATTGAATTTCTCAGGCAATGTCTTTCTACTCTGACAAAGTGGATCTTGCTATCACATAAAGACACTATATGAAATAATGCCACATACCTCAGGCACGCTATACTCCAAATAAATCATACAAATAGCATGTGATCTTGTGATCTCTGATGTAAGGCTTATATCTGAGTCCTAGGCCTATTTAAACAGTCAGTCAGCACATGTAATGCATTTGCATGAATAAGGTCCCTGATGGCCACCTAGTTGCAGGTACTTATGTCTATTGGAGGTGCTTGCTTGAGAGAGTTGCTACCCATGTGGTGCTGCTCCTGCTCAGTCCCTCACTGACTGAATGAGCAGCTAAGGGTCCTGGTATCTGCTGAGCACCGCCTACACACCTGCCACTTCAAGGGGGGATTAGGAATTATAATTCCCGCAGGCTAATGTGTCGTATCCTGAAAATTATTTTTCAATGCCACCTTGATATATAGGTATCTTGCCACCTTGATATATAGGAATCATGTAGATCAATTACTGCTTATTAAAAGACGGCAATGTAGACGCAATAATGACTATAGGAGAAATGCAACAATATGTAAGATAGGGATATTTGTGAATTTACAAATAGAACAAATATAATACTTAGATTATTATCTATGATGATAAAAAGCAAACCATAAGTAGGTATTCCCCATTTGACTGCCTAAGCCAAGAGCAATGTACCATGCCTATAAAATATTAGATAAATCCATTAGTGTAAAGGAGTATACATGGCAGACCAATCGAACACAGCCCAAAAGAGTTGCCAGGGGCTATTATGCGTTTTCCCACAGGGCCTACTTCTGTACCATAATTTGTAGCAGGGTGAGCAGTCCTTACTGATGATAGAGCTTTTGGTGAATTTGGCTTCTATGCTCAACTTTGAATGCTACAATGTGCAATGCACAGTTGCTGGGGGTGGGAATATTATTATTCATTCATTGCAACATGCACATGAAATAAAACCCTACCACTACAATTCTAGACCCTGTGTGCGTAGAGTGTCTCATTGATGGAGAAGCTGAGGAATGTCATGCACCTCCTGTTGGTTCCACAGGCCATTAGTAATGGCACTACATCCTAAGTACTAAACATCCCTACACAAACCAATGCTGAGTACAGATTTAGGTACATTTGATTTGGACCTCAAGGTTAGGGTCTGTGCGTGATCCCAGGATCTGGGTTCTGAAAGGGCCTATTACCTTCCCATCTAAGCAGTTTAATGAAGATAAATGTATTACTTTTTATTCTTGTGTAAGTCATAACGCTTAAAAATGCTTGAAAGTGTTGTTTGACACATCTTTCTTTTTCTTATTTGTTTTGTATAATGACCAACCAATGCCGTTTGGGTGATCAAATTATCTGAAGGCCATTTATCAAGGTACTATAACTACTACATAAAGCTGATTTGGCAACATAAATGTAGTGCCAGTGATTGCATCTACTGCCCTATGGCTACTCTGTATAAGCGCCACTTGTGAAGCAATCATAGAGTGTTTGTTAGGGCAGTCATAGTGCTGCAGCTACTATATGACCAAAACTGTTTGGCTGTATTGTCATTAGAATAGGGATTCCCACTATGATTATATATGGGCAGTATTAGCCTGTTACCAAATGGTCTGGAGGCCACACTACGCTTGCTGTCCTTAAAATCGTAGTGAGAACCTAACAGTTTGGCCTTAACAGCACCATGAACTAGTAGTCCCTAATGTCTGCACCAGTATGACTGCCCTACTAAACCTTATCTAATTAGTGCATAGCTGCTAATCGTAGTGAGCAATCAGTTCCTACGATAGCCTGGCTTATTCTTGGCATTTTTAAATCGTAGTGGCTGTGTACAGTCATAGTACATTGAGAAATGGCCTCCAGATGGATAGTTTTCCTGAAACGGATAAATGGGTATATATTATTTTAAAGCAACTATCTTAAGGCTGGGCTGATCATGTTGCAGGGCCTACGTGGAAAGGATTATGTGGTTTGATCCATGATTTTTACGATGTATTAATATGTGTCTATGTGTCCCTCATTAACCTATTACCTCCAGGATGTGTATACATAGGGAGATGACGCATGTCCACATACAACTGTAGGAAGACAGGACACTGCTTCCATATATATATATATATATATATATATATATATATATATATATATATATATATATATATATATATATATATGTGTGTGTGTATGTGTGTGTGTGTGTGTGTGTGTTATATAGTATTCAATAAATGTAGGCTATATGGCAATAAGGAAGCCTAGAACCAATCATCAGCATTATTGATTATGTCAGACTAAGATACACTGATGCTGTCTTATAAAAACCCTAAACTATATAACCATGGTTTTATGCCTTAATATTGAGAGATATGGTATATGTAATTTAATTATTGTATACCTTGACAATATGTCTGGTCTCAATGATGTGTGCATATAAATATAAAATGCAGAAAGACCTTCAAACAACCTACTAGATAAATTTTAAATTGTAAGAGCATAGGGTCATTGTGTTGTAGACATTCCCAACACTTCAATCAATATGACTTAGGTAAATGCAATTTAGCTGACCTAAACCATGTAATAGGTCATGTGATACCAATGAAACTATCATGTTGCTTCCTGGATACAGGTCAAATAAAGCCTTATAATTTTCATAGTCTTCTATAGAAATGATTTTAAGACAATTATCTCTGTAGTTACAGGGGCCCGGGTAATCAGCTTTATTTAGTTCCATGCCCTTTTGATAGTGTTTTATAGAGCACTGGAGTACTTTTATTCCTCT
The DNA here is from genome assembly GCA_949317995.1 of Acholoe squamosa. Taxonomy (NCBI): domain Eukaryota; kingdom Metazoa; phylum Annelida; class Polychaeta; order Phyllodocida; family Polynoidae; genus Acholoe; species Acholoe squamosa. The sequence goes on along the minus strand of OX439046.1, from coordinate 67,093,368 downwards.
TTGACCAGTGGTTTAAAGGTTGTACAAGCCTGTGTAGATGTAGCTTTTGGCTCACAATGGTATAAGGCATTTACCATAGAAGGCACAATTGAGCTGATAATTGTGACACTATTTCTCATTTTTACCCCAAATCTATTAGTTATTACAATGTATATATCACCCTTGATCATATTCTTAAATGGTCATGGAAGGTATTGATTAATAGCAATACACCGTGAGCTGTTAGAAGCTAACTACATGTTCCCTATATATACATTTCCCTGATGGTTATTTCTGAACCTTGACATTGATCATCAGCTTTGTGTTATGATTAATTAGTTTGTAGTGTAGTTTAAAAAAAAAAAAAAAAAAAAAAATACCAAAAAAAATATTTGAACCACATATAGACGTGTGGCACATTTTCATAAATAAATGCATACCCTAGTCATATTTGTAATGCAAAGATACCTACCAATATCCTTTGTACATCAGACTATTCTTCAAAGTAGTAACTTGTACACTGAATCCAAGGTATAGATATATCCAACAAAATTGAAGAATCCTTTGATTCAATACACTCTCCAACCTAAATTTGAATTGATTGATTGACATTGATTGTTAAAGATGTATGCCAGGCTTTGAGACCAGTTTTGAGATATGTTTACTCCCATGGGATGAGTCAGGGTCAAGACATAAAGGTCTCCAGGTGGAATTAGATCCCTGATAGGTATGTTCACTTTCCAAGATATGTGTGTAGATTGGTATTTCAATATAGAGTCACCAATGGTGCTTTATGTAAAAGATCCTTAGAGAAAGCTTAGGTAGTACCAGGCAGTCAGCTGTGTGCCTACGTGGTGTCCTCAGTGGCAGTCTGTTGGTGGTGGAATTGCTGCCCACGTGGAGCTGCTCCTGCTCAGTCCCTCACTGACTGAGTGAGTAGCTCAGGGTCTCCTGGTATCTCCTCAGCACCACCTGCCACCTCATGGGGGGACTAGGAACTATAACACATCACTAACCATGCTTGGCTGAATATTGATGAAACGAGGAGATACCCAGGAGAACAGGGTTGCTTTATGCTAGATCTACTGCTGAATAAGATTCGGTAAAATGAACTGAGGTCTGTGGTGGTATGACTCAGATACCCTACTTGCTGTTTGGATGTGCAGGTACCATTTCCAGTTGAATCATGAAAATTATAATGACATCTTTTGCCAGGATAAAGCAAGAAATGAAAGACGATGGAAATGGGAGGAAAGACTGACATTTCATATCAATTAGGACTGTTTTTTTTAATCCACATAACTTGGCTGTAGACTGCAATCACTACTTTGGGCAATGTGGTCAATTGTGTAAAGGCTTCCCTGATCAAGCTTTGGACTGCTTTCTTTATCAAATCATCCCAATGCCCTTATCTGCTAAACTAACCTGATATTGTACCTGGCATGGTTAAGTTCCTGGGAGAGGCATCTAGAAAAACAAGTAATATTGAGGCTGTCTTAACAGGACAAATTGATTGGTAGAATGTTGACTACTCTGGTGAAGCACACTACTTACCCAAAAGGCATTTACAGGCTTGCATCAGTTTATCTTTACTGATCAATATTTGCATGTCAGTCCTTGAGTGCCATACAGTATATATCTTTATGGTTCTCAGCATTTACTTTCATATACCCATCAGCAGATAAGTTCTTTAAAATGACTTATCTTAATTTTATTCTTGAGTCATATTTTAAGATATGCCATACAGACTTATTATGGCTCCCTGAGTTAGCTAGTTGGTAAATCTAACTCATATGTAAATCAACCTTCTATAGTTATACCTCATGTAGAGAAGGCGAGTGATGCTGGGGAGGTTGGGAGGGCACACCTCCTTTGGCAGCCTCGTGCAGCATTAGTGATGGCGCCAAAACCTAAATACTTATCAACCCTCTTCTATCCCTGCTGGGTATATATTTTGGAACACATTACCTTATTCTAAAGGTTTGAACACGATCCCAAGAATTAGGTTCCGCATCTGGGGCCAATTACCTTACCATATGGCCATATGGGATGACCAGGAACCCTTGTATTAGACGAGATCTGATTACCATATCGCATCTTGCAATCATAATCAGCAATGATCGCTATTGCGATTCTTCACATATGGTAGATCATGAATGTATGCTATCCATGTATGTATTTCTTTTTTTTTTCATTGGTGAAGGTAGAAGTTTGCTACAAGAGGAACGTCTGGCGGACCTCTTTTCCCTGCACCCATTTTGACATTTCTTAGTTTCCTGGAGGCCATTTCTTAATGTACTACGACTACACACATGCACTATGATTTTAATCTGACAAGAATAAGCCAGGCTATCGTGGGTAAGGCCCTATGACTGCTCTGTATGATCAGCACCTATGCAGTAATTACTTATGGTTTGGTAGAGCAGTCGTACTGGTGCAGGTATTAGTAACAACTAGTGCATAATACTGGAATGGCATTAAATTAAGGCTTCTCACTATGACCGGAAGGACAGCAGTAGTAGTGTGTTAATAAATGGCCTCCTGGTGGGTCAATTCCAAACTATCTGACCGACTGAAAGTTTCAACAGGGAAAAAAGAGACAGGAAGTGAAAGGGTAAGGAGGCACCTTTGACAGCTTTAGATAGAGGATGTTTCTTATCCACCTAATCCCTGTGTCACTTTCACTAATGTATCTCGACCATAAAATACCTGCCAGACACAGGTTTACTTCTCAAAAATAGCACTCTCCTGACCTAGTGGGCCAAATAAATCATATATACCCGGGCCAGAATTCAGCGGAGAAACAGTGCAAAAGCGTTACATGAACTGTGTAGTCTACCAGTAGTATTTCAATACCAAAATATTATGATGAACAGTGTTGTTTCAGTATCCACTGTTTTTCATCAGTCAAACACCACAGATTCAAGCAGTATTGGTCCAGTAGTAGAGCGGTTGGCTATGAGTATACAAGCAGTGGCAAATCAGTATGTCAGGAGGCCATTTCTCAACATACTACGACTGCACATGGTCACTACGATTTAAAATGCCAAGAATAAGCCAGGCTATCATAGGAGCTGCCCTACGACTGCTCACTATGATTAGCAGCTATACACTAATTACATAAGGTTTAGTAGGGCAGTCGTACTGATGCAGACATTAGGGACTACTAGTTCATGGTGCTGTCAAGGCCAAATTATTAGGTTCTCACTATGATTTAAGGAAGAGCAGTCATAGTGTGTTAAGAAGTGGCCTCCTGAATATGTAAATGAGGTGAGTGAAATTTAGAGTGGATGATCGTAGGCATTGCACTACGACTGCTCTGTATGATCAGCATTTGGTGTAGTATTTACTAGGGGTTTGGTAGGACAGTTGTACCAGAGCAATCCATTGTGACTACAAGATGCAGGGATTTAATCACATTATAATGAGGGATCCCACTACGATTTCAAGGAGTCTAGTCATACCATCTTGAGAAATGCCTTCCTTGTCCGAGTTATCTGAGAGGCCCAGTATAATATTATTTTGGGATTTACCTGTCCCTTCCACTTTCTTAAATCATTAGTTCTTGCACTACTAATGGGGTCCTGCTCTATCACTAGCCAAGAGATTTCATTTCATAGGCCATTGATTTTAAATTCTGACTGTCATTATTTTGTATCTGAAATTCTTACTCTTCATGAATGGAAAGAAAGAAACTATTGTTAAGTACATCTATATGGTCTACAACTCAATATGCACAGCAAAACTCCAGTTCATCACACAAATTGGTCTTGAGTGTGCCTCATTAGGGCCTACTGAGGAGACTTTTTTCTTCAAAGCACTGTTAGAGTTACAATAATGGCTGATCATTGTACCATTGCCCATACACATCACATGTGGAGGAGAGCAGTCTGGGCTTTTTAACACCTTATGCTGCATCATTGACTTTTCTTTTTTAACTTATATTGGTCGTAAACCTGGTCGAGCAGTGAAATAAGTATGTGGTTGCTGGTCAGATTCAATTTAGTTAGTAAATTACAGTGATTTTAAACAGTCATAACTTACTGTTTGCAGCATATATATCATAATGACAGTCAGCAATTCAGGGAGAAAGCATTTGGTAAATATGCACCACTTGTCGTGATTTGGGCTGGATTGGACCCAAAAACAAATATAATAGCACATGTAAAAAGTGGAAAAAGTGGGTGTATATTACAGTGATGGGACGAAAACATCCATATACAGGGGTAGGTTAAATGTGAAAACTTAAGGTACAGCTAAGAGGCAATGATAGGCTGTAAAACAAAGTGGGGAGGGGAGATAACTTTGTGCACAATTGCACCCCTTGCCATTATAAAAATTTTTATTTACCTTCAACTCTATGATTTGTAATTAAAATACACATCTTAGCCTACGATATGGATCATATAACATGCACAATTTCCCTGATTCTCTTCATTTTCTAGTCTGAGGGAAGATGGTAAGAATTTGTGCAGTTTTTTAGGGCGTGAGATGAATCTCCTGGGTGTGAGACAAATCTCCCGGGTGTGAGACAAATCTCCCTCCTGCTATAATAGACATATATCTCTAGCCAAGGTGGTAGTAGGACATTGGTATCCATAGGTCTTATTGCTTTTAGATATAGGTACTTAGGCATCATAAAGAGGATGGCTTGATATGATTGGTGTGGTAGTTATATGCCTTGCAAAAGAGGGTGTGAGACGAATCTCCCGGGCGTGAGACTAATCTCCCTCACATCATATCAGACATCAAGCCAGGATGGTAGTAGGAAAACACCCTTCACATGTGTTATTCCTTAATTATGTAGGTACTTAGGGATCCTAAGAAAGAGAGTTAAATATAAAAGGCCAAAGAGCTTTATGTGCATATGTGTACAGGTAGGGCGTGAGACGAAACTTACCCCTGCATACATCAATCCATCTGAGCACCTATGTGTAGCAGCCAGGATCCCAATTTTTTTATGCATATATAGGTACATGTTAAGGAATAATAAACCTCATTTCTTTGATCAATGTAAGGGATTTATATGGGTACAGGAGCATCATATTTGGGCGTGAGACAAATCTCCTCGAAATTTCAACAAACGAAATTTTTGCTTACAGCATAATAATAAATTGGTCTATTCATGACTGAATGGTGTTAAAAAAAACCTAAAATGATATGAAACATACCTAGAAATAGTTATCTTTCCTCCTACCTTATTTACTTTATTCTATTCCACTTCATATCTGCATATTTAGATTTTATCAATAAAAACCAGTCTTTTGGGTTAGTTTAGGGCCCATGGTTTCTAGAATATGCCTCAGATATATGTAAAACTGGGTTCCCCATGTAGCTCTAACCCAGAGCAATAAGAAAATGTTATCATAACACATAAATGTTCCGCTTTGAACGATTTATCCAGCACAGAAGTCAAATTGGTCAAATCACAACAAGTGGTGCCTATTGACCATTTATACATTTACTGCCATAAGAGAATAAACATGGGGCAGACTTGAAGGGTACAGCATGATCTATGCCAGACATGATACATGGTAGCCGAATGTATGGTGCTGACAACCTGTCATGCATAGAAGCAATGGGAGCAGCCCCTCAATAAATATGAGATATGACAAATTTAACTTAGGGATAGTTGCATGCTGGTCAGGCCTAACAATTGACTGATTTGTGCATGATTCCTGGTCCCTATGGCCAATTGGAACTTAGGGAAAAAGGAAATGGGGTTTGAGAAGGATATCTACCAGTGGTCATTGATGCTATCAGTGGCTCTACATATAGTATGTAGTATATTTAGATGTATCTCTGGGGAGGTGCATGCATTAGTAACTTATAAGCCATGTGATAATACCATCTCATGTGCACACTTACAAGCCACCTCAGTCAGAAGCCAGACTTAGTCATTGGGGGAATGGTGTAGGATGGTATTCACTAAGTCCTGGCCATCATGTGGGTCTACAACACCTCAAAATGGACAAATTACAAAGAAAGATTTCCTTATGATTGTAGTTTTATAGGTTTGTGTTACTATGGTCTTTGTTATGTTAGAGATAGTGTAGTAAAATGTGAACCATACTATAGAGTATCACATGCCGCTAAAAATCTGGTGCAGGCATTTATCCTGTCACCAAAACATCTAGACCAAATGAGAGTGACATACTCAACCATGGGACTAACAGAGAAGGTTGGCATTGGGGCAATTTTTTCACCTTCAGATTTTGGCAAATGCTTTTCGGTTATTTAGAAGCTGTTACTATGGTATACATATACTTAGTCATGAGTAGCTATGTATGGGGAATGAAGGAGAAATTGTTTTCCCTGCTACTTCATTGAAAATGATAAATACAAAATTAAGTTGAATAGAATAGACACAGCACAAGAACTATTCACATTCATCCGTCATTTACAGATTTGATGTCTAAAACTTAAATATGAAAGATCTGTAGAGATCAGATTTGTTTGCCTTCTTCATAAGAGCCATATGGACAGTCCTATATTCAATTTTGGATGGGATTTTGACTTGACTTGCAAAGCATGCCTGTTGCTGCACCTGCATTCTTTTATGCCATAGCTTGGAGCACTATCATACACATTTTACGTGCATAAAGAAAAGATGGATGATGCCTTAGCAGCCTCACACAGCCTCCTTGACTGCCTCTACGTCATTGAATTTGACAGACAACACTTCTTCTCCCAGCTCATTTCCCAAATATATTGCATGAGACCATATTTGGCCTATCTAAAACGGTCTGAGTGAGAGTTTTAATGACATTGTGAGACTAAGTGACAAAATAAAGAGGGCCTCTGACAGCCTGACATTTAAGGAGTTCCATTTCCACCGTATTATCCCAGTGGCAGTGTGAATGGATAACAGACCCATCAGCATCAGTTGTCTGTTACGTAATCAATAAAAAGCATGATGGTGATCCATTTATTCTGACAATTTTTACTGTTGGCATGACATGTATCCAGAATCAAGCAGTTTTGAAAGGAACATGAGAAAGTATGCATCAATGATACCTGTATTCATGTCCCATTGAAACCCTAAGAAAGCCCAGGCCAGAACATGGCCCTAGCTGTCACATCAAGCTTTTCCTCATGTGCATATACGATGATGGAGGCAATGTTCACATCTGTGCCAGCTGCTAGAGAGTATTGCCATCTATTTGTTTTGACCAAATTTCTGTTTTTGACTGATTAACGTCTTATCTCTATTCAGCAAATTAGAATAAAGTATCCAATACAATATTGAGACACATGTCACATATTCCTGATTCAGTGCTAGGTAATACTGTGAGACAATTAGGTAAGGATCAAGAGCAGTCAAAAGCTATGTACCAATGGTTCAATCAAGGTCCGTTTATAATAGAAGGCAGGGGATATTATAGTCTCACAGGCCTGCAACAACAAGGCCCCTTTTCCTGTCTACAGAACTTCTACTTGACTGAGGACCTCCATGCAGTCCATACGACAAGGGCATGGAGGTGCATGGAAATGCCATATGTCTCTATGTACTGTAGATACTGATATTATAGATTGTGGGTTAGCATACAATCTTTTGGTATTTTCAATGACCCACACATAAGGTGTCTAACCTCTCCATTTGAAGTATTCAGGTTTGTGATTGTCTATTTTAATATTTAATAACAAATGTAAATTTAACATGAAATATAATTCACTACCATTCATTGATAATATTTACAAACCTTAGTGATTCATTCTTCATGAGACCACATGACAAAGATACATTAAATGTCTCAAGTGTTGCTAGTACCTCTTGGTAGTAATTAATGCTGGTATCAAAATGTTTGTTTGCTCCATCTGATGGACTATCCTAGAACATTTATGTATGGCAAACCAGAAATATCATCACATGTTAAGTGCCTTTGACGTGTCCATGACCCTAGTCAACTCACAAATGACATGGCAGTTTAAGGCATGTCAAATCATATGAGGATTACTGTGTGCTATAGTTGTCATGGTGACATAATTATGTGCACATGTCCCAATAATGTGTGCTCTCTATGTCAAATCAAGTTGACGTGGGTATACATGTCTTTTTGTCAGGAAACCTTTTTCAGTATGACCACTACCCTTTCATCTTTCTACTTTCCTTTTAACAAATCATTCAGCAGATTATGGGACATTTCCACAATGGTCTAGATCACACAATTAACTCTGAGAAAGGCACCTCTCCAATGTTTTTCATTCCAGCAAAGGTCTTGCAGGGAAGAAAGCCATGATAATGCAGTGTGACATATTTTCTGAGATACCCACAAGAGAACGGATATTCCCAAACAAGCAGCAGTGGGTTCCTCCTTCGGGCCCATTCATGAATGCTGTCCAACTATTCACCACAGCAGTTACAGAGATATTGACAGTCGAGGGAAGTTTTGTGATTAAAATGACTTCAAAAGGAAGATGCCACAGAGATTTTGTCAATCCAAAATATGGATCTAGTCTATAGACTGCTGCATTGAATTTGATATTCATTAATTCTGCATCTGTTTCTATTTACAGCAATGGAGACGAGAGGGATCTGAAATATTTTCTAGAATACAACATTCAGATGTAAAATTTGTCCACTGATCATCGTCAAGCATCATTAGGAGCTACAAAGTCCTGTCACAATTTGAGGAATGCCTCATTTTCAATGGAACAGCTCAGGGAGATGATTTCAGATGTTCACCAGCTGATGCTGCAGTATTAAATGTTACACCCGCTGTTGGGGCAGTCACACTATCCACAGAGGATGCACTCAATGGTGAATACATGTTATGCTTAATGTGTTTTGACAAATTTGTTTTGAAAAGTGTTTAGCATAGGCACCCATATGGAAATGTGAGTATATCCTATTGGCAGTTATTCATAGGGATGTTTATATCGACTCTGCTCTGATTAGTAGACACCAGTTTTGTAATGATACATATCCAAAGCTGTCTTTTGGATGTTAGATAAGGTTGGAAATGTAGAGAAACATGTTGAATTTCATGTAGAATGCCTGTTTTAAAGCTTAGAATACCGACATGGCACAGAATAGCCTTAGATGTTCACTGGAACTATGACACATAAAAGAGAGACAACATGCTCTCTGTGTCTTCTGAGACTGGTCAAAGCCCTTAATCAATGTCATATTGACAAGTGCAATTTATGGGTCCATGGTCTGACTGCTTGGCCTGTCATCTGAAGGCTCAGAAAAGGAGATCACTGGTCCCAGCAGCAAATTGGTGCCCTAGAGGCAGGAGGAATCCATGGGGTATTTGAGGTCTTGTTAAGGCCTCCAATATAGCTACAAACCATATCACCCACTCAGTCTCTCTGCCCCTTAGTATCTAAATTCACCTCTGCTGATGTCTCATGTCCTTCTCCTGAATTAAGAAAAAGGAATTTCTTTTTTTTTTCAATAAATATGAAGAGTGTTACAATGTATCTAAGGTAGCTGAGTGACAGAATGAAGATAAACCTTGGATAGCTTTTATAAGAATCGACTGAGTTTCTTATTCAGGCCATACTTTATATCTTTGCAGTGTCAGTTGATTATAGTGATACATCCATAGAATACACAGACATATATGTATTAGTTCCCCTTCAATCCATAGTACACTTGGCTTATATTATGCATCTAAAGAAAATTAGGGCATTGCTGATATATATTCTATGTAGCAAATGCACTTATAAATACTGTTCTTTCACTACCACAAAGATGCCCACTTGGTGAATAAGAATTTAATTTTTGGGCCTGTAGGTTTCAACTCAATGTTCAGATAAGTTCGAGATATATTAATATCAAGTAAAACCAGACAAGTTAGCTCGGTTTAGTGCATGTTGCCACCACCCCATAGTGGCCAGACATCGAAGCGACCTCTGGTACTTCTGGTGGTAACTGCACCGACTGACCCCCCCTCTCGAATAGAGAGCTAGAACCATATAAGACGCTCTACAAACCCCTACACTCCCATTGCTTGCCATTAAATCTTCCTCATAAGGGCCTACAGAGGTAACAGGAAGACTCAGCCGGGGATTTCGCATGACTGCAACAAAACCTGCTGCCTCATCGTTGAAATACTCATGAACTGAAGCAAAAAGAGTGCTCACTGTTACATTGCTGTGGTCCCATGATGAGGTGAGATAATGGGTCAATTGTCAATCGGCGGTTGGGAAGGAACTAATGGATCATCATAACTTCAACAGGGCAAGCTGACTAACACTGTAAAACAAACTATGGAACCTACCTGAGAACCTCATACAACTGAAGAGGGAACCACTGTTATTGTATTGCAGTGAACAAGTGTACAAGAAGCCTCAGGTTTCGTATTTACTTGAAACAGGAGCCTCATTGCACCTTGCACTTTGACCCCTTTTCGCAGATCACATAAATTTTCAAAAAATAAATGTTATAGAATTTGACCTTTTCAGAGAGGGTGAACTTTAAGGAACGTTCTGAACTTTAATGAACTCTATTTACTCTATATTATAAAGGCATTATAGGTTTGCTGGTTATAAAATCGGAATTATTGTCTACTTCAGCCTTGGGTACTCTTGGGGTACCAGATGAGGTAAAATTTTCAGGCTGTGAAGCAGTTAGGAAAGTGTCAGTGAACTCAATTTTTCTCTGAGATCTTACTGTATTAAAAATGTTTGAAGGTTGATATATCTGAAACCTCATTTAAATGCAATTTTTCTTTAGAATAAAACTATTTTTTCACAGAACTCTCCTCAACTTCCCTAGCAACAAGAGGCAAAGAACCCCACTGAGATCTACCATTGTTTATAAAAATAAGTTATAAGGATTTTGCAATTATTTCCTGTACATATGATACACCTTTATGTTAATACATTTTCATACACCCGTCCCCTGAAGTATCATGCCAGAATTCATGTGATTAAGTTAAACTTTAAAGTGGCCACTTCTGAAAACATCTGCTTGGAGAGGGAAGTTGTTGATGTTTTTTTGGCACATGTTCACGTCACTAAACAAATTCACATTACTATGCAACATCACGTCACTTGGCAACGTCACTATTTACTGCTAGCGTTGTGAGAATAGGCACTGTTTGCCTATACTGATAGGAGCATGCCTTCTTTGCATGAATACAGGCAATAATTTCTTGTTAATGCAGGCCACATTTTGCTGTGAATACAGACCACAATCTGCCATGAATACAGGCCACAATTTTTGTTTCCAATACAGGCCACAATCTGCTTTGACATAGGCAGAGACATCGGCCTTGAGGTGCTTGGGTACTGGATTTACTGCACCCAACTCTAGTGGAGAAGCTGAACTAGGTGATACAGACATTGTGTTGAAATTGCTGGGCTAGTCCGGTGTATTAGGAACTTGTCAAGACTACTCCTTTACACTCACATTAACACATGTGATTTGGGGCTGTGGTCAGGCTGTCATTCCTGTCAACTGACTGCGGCTTTGAAAGCAAGAAGGCATCTCTACCGCTAGTGGTAAATAGGCCAAAGTGAATCAGTTGGGGATAAGGGTGGGTTCCAGAAGGGCCTTAAGTGGTGTCACTACCCCCACAATGAGCAATATACATCATCCTTTAAAATGATGCATCTCTAGGTAGCTGTAGGTGGGCAGTATTAGCCAGTGGAGAGACATCTTCATCCATAGCAATCAGCAAAAAGGGACATATTTTCAATATGCAATATGTTGGCTTCATTGCCACATGTATCAAAGTGGATTTCTTTTTGCAATTCTTATGCTTCTTGATGAAAATGGCTAGGTTGAATAAGTTATGATAGATAATTTAACTGTGGATCTGAAGTATAAGGTCGCAATCATTGAAATGTATCTATCTGAAAAACATTATCTGTTAAGTAATGTGTTTTGATCTTGAATGACATTTGCCAAAGTAAATGGAACAAAGAAAAACAAAATGGGCTGTCTGCTCTGGGCTCCCTACCCTCAACTGGGAGATGGTATTTTACATTTGGTGCTTGCTTGATATCGAATTACTAAGGCAATGTCTTTTTTCTCTGACAAACTGAGGATCTCGCTATCAGATAAAGACAATATATGAAATAATGCCACATGCCGCAGGCAGGCTATACTGTCAAATGTCAGTGTCAACCTATCAACTACAATGATAATATATGGATTCCCACCCAACACACAAAATAATAGTTAACATATCTATGTAATCATTAGACATTATGAAAAATAAAAGAGAACATGGGTCTCTTATTCTTGTGTCATTTTATGTATCCTTTTATTCCATTGTAAGTTTCAATGTTTTATCACCTTAGTATACTAATGAAGACTGAGTGTCAGTCATATGAGCACTCGACAGTGGCTTAATGCATGCTGGTGATGGCACCATCAGCCCCTTTGAGGCAGGTGGCACTGATGACATGCATCAGGCTATTGTCAACAGTGAAGTCACAAGACTACATGTATGGGTGAAATAGGTCATGACGTCACATGCAGCATTGGGGGCTCACCATTTGCCACCCAGAGCTGGCATGCATTGATAATGGAATTTAAAAGATTTGGGCTGAATTAGGAATGAAGAAACCAAACTTCAAGAGAGCCAGGGACCTAAAGGATATTGTCTCTACACTATCCATCAGTTAGTGACAGCCATCACTCAGCCCTCAGTTTATTTCTTTTATATAAAAACATGAGGTGACATCTCAGTGATGTTGACTAGAGTAGATTGCTCAGTCAAATGATACATGACACAGCTGTGATGGTTGAGTGTGCTGCATTAGCTCATGTAAACCCTATCAGGCAGTTGCTGCTCAGAATGTTCTGATTGGTCCCCCCTGTAAAATCTCCGAAAGGAACATGATTATGATAAGTGTACTAAAGATTATTTGATTATAAGGTCTTGTTGTAGAGGCATATAGCAACGCAACCTCTATGAAGACCTAATGCAAATGTAAAAGCTTTGAAAACTTACCGATATGCTCTGTACTCCAGGAAATTATATAAAAAAAGATGCCTAATAGATCCAAGTTATTTTGTAGATGTAACAGGCAAGATTAATTGAATAGTATTCCATATGTTTTCAGTAAGCAACCATCCAAATCAATTTGTTTGCATTAATTTAAATGATGCCAGGCGTGACCTAACAGGTCTAATGACACAGCAGGTGGCCAATAGAGGGATCCTATTATGGTCCCTAATATTTATGAGACCATCTCTAAAAAAATAATAGAAATAACTTGTGATCTCTGATGTAAGACTTAGTTCTGATTCCAAGGCCCACTGGAAACAGTCAGTCTGCACATATAATTCACTGGCATGAATAAGGGTCACCAAGATGAAGGTACTTATGTCTGTTGCAGGTGCCTGCTTGAGGGAGTTGCTGCCCACATGGAGCTGCTCCTGCTCAGTACCTCACAGACTGAGTGAGCAGCTCAGGGTCTCGTGGTATCTGGGCAGGACCACCTACACACCTGCCACCTCATGGGGGGATTAGGAACTATAATTCCTGCAAGCTAATGTATTGTATCCTCATAATTGTGTCTCAATGCCACCTTGATATATAGGTATCACAAAGATAAAGTACTATGGCTGTGGCATATTGCTTAAACCTCCTAATCCATATGGGGTGTTTGATGGGAAACTCTGTCCTGTGATCTGCTGTTGGATCTCCTCTGTCCATCAGAAAGTGGGTAACACTGCTTATTAAAAGACGGCAATGTAGACGCAATAATGACTATAGGCAAAATGCAACAATATGTAAGATAGGGATATTCACATAAAAGAAGAAATGTAAGACTTAGATAATTATATATGATTATCAACAGCCAGTAACAAGTAAGAGGTATTCCCCATTTGACTACCTCATCCAAGAATAATTCACCATGCCTGTAAAATATTAGACAAATTCATCAGTGTAAAAGAGTATGTGCATTGCAGAGCAATCAAAAACAGCCCAAAGGAGTTGCCAGGGGCTCTTATGTGTTTTCGCAGAGGGCCTCCTTCTGTAGCATTTTTCTACAATAGGGTGAGCAATTCCTACTGATGATGAATTTGGCTTCTATCAGTTGCGGATTTAAAGGGGGGCGTGGGAGCGTGCAACCCCCCATTTTCCCCAGTACTTAAGAGTTTAATTAAATATTTTGGATCCCAAATTTGCTCAAAAATAAGGGGTGCACCCCCTCCTTTAGGGCTGCGCCCGGTCCTTTTACAGATCCTAGATCCGCCACTGTCTATGCTGTGGACAGCTATAATGTGCACAGCATAGTTTAGGGTTTGTGTAGGTTCATTATGTTTGTGATATTCCACTGGATTTGGGATCATGCAAACCTGTTGAAGATTGATTGATTTGTGTTTTACAGCACTCTAGCGGCATTAAGTGGCTATCCCATGCTTCAGAGGTTGATAATTTAACAGAGGAATGTGTCAGTGCCCGCGCATATGTGCACCACACACATCCTGAGGGGATAGGAAAGAGGAGATATAGACCCTTTTAAGTGGGCTAGGGAAGCCCAAACCTGTTGAAGAGTAAATACAGATGGTCATTATGTATTTTTAGCATTATATCATCACCTCACTATACAAAGGTTGTAAGTGAGAAAATTCGAGTTTTTTTTTTTTATTATTCTGAAGACTATGAATGCCTAATCTCTCTTATTCTATACTGAATTTTATATAGAAAGACAGCATTTTGCACCAACATGGGTTCGGACCATGTTGGTGCAGATTCATCATCCAATATGAGGTGATATAATATATGCAGAGAGAAAGAAACACTATAAACACATTCAGTTTTCTTATTTTGCCTATATCTCAAAACATGCTTTTTGCACTTACGACCTTTGTAAAGTGGGGTGAGGATATGTATGTTCTGAAAGTTGGAATCAATGATCATGCAAATTTTTTGGGTGGGGGCAGCAATTTAGCTTTTATTCAGTGAAACACTGCTCGTTAAATAATATCTTACCATCACAAGTCTAAACATTGTATGTCTTGAATGTCTCATTAGTGGGGAGGCTGAGGGATGTCATGCACCTCCTGTTGGCTTCACAGGCCATTAGTGATGGCACTACATCCTAATTACAATATGCTGAGTGCAGATCTAGCTACATTAGGCTTGGACCTCAAGGTAAGGGTCTGTCTGTGATCCCAGAACCTGGGTTCTGGAAGGGTCTATTACCTTACTAGAGCTAAGTCTAGGGTGTGGCACTTTGTCTACTTTACATATGTTCAATATGATAATTGGCCTGATTTCCTTGCAAGCTGATACCTTAGGGGAATGCGAATAATCATTATATTAACCTGTATTGTAGGGTAAATCATAACACTTGAAAAAGCTTGGAAATGTAGTTTTACACATCTACCTGTTTCATATCTGTTTGGTTTAATGACTGACCAATGCAGTTTAGGTGTTTAAATCATCTGGAGGCTATTTCTCAACGTAAAACAACTGGATATGGTTGATTTTCCAACCTTAAGGTTAGTGTTTTATGTTTTAATAGTGTATTATATATATAAAAAAAAGCTCATCTATTTATAAGTAGATAGGTCCAGCTGGCCTATCTCTACTTCATATGCTGTGCACCATTTCATCTCCTTTTCCAATTTCCTCCTCATAAGTTCACCCTATATCACATTGTCTCCCTCTCTGCTTAATATTCTAGTCAGCTACTGTCCTTAATTGCAGGTGATATACTGAGTTGACACAGCTATAGGAAATGCATTGAAGCTAAGAAATGCCTATATAGTCCAGCTGTAGATATATGTTTCTATCCTCCATTTGCTTAAGTCTTCTGTTTTGTCTTTGTAAATAATATATACATATTAATATTAAGAGATATGAGATATGAAATGTATTTAAAGTGTAAAGTATATTTGCTGATGGTTATTTCTGAACATTCTGGTACAGTATGTGGCAATGCCAACTGTGCAATTCATTGAATGGGACTCAGGTTTAAGGGTGTTGTATGGTAGTGTGTATTGGTGTGTCTCGCTGTTGGATGTTTGGCAATGTAGCCTATAAAAGATGATTGATTAGTTTGTAACATAATTTTGAAAAAAAAATTGTACAATATTTAGATGAGTGGCATATTCATAAATGAATGCATACACTTGTTATGTTTGTAATGAAAAAACACATTCAGTTTTCTTATTTTGCCTATATCTCAAAACATGCTTTTTGCACTTACGACCTTTGTAAAGTGAGGTGAGGATATGTATGTTCAGAAAGTTGGAATCAATGATCATGCAAATTTTTTGGGTGGGGGCAGCAATTTAGCTTTTATTCAGTGAAACACTGCTTGTTAAATAATATATTACCATCACAAGTCTAAACATTGTATGTCTTGAATGTCTCATTAGTGGGGAGGCTGAGGGATGTCATGCACCTCCTGTTGGCTTCACAGGCCATTAGTGATGGCACTACATCCTAATTACAATATGCTGAGTGCAGATCTAGCTACATTAGGCTTGGACCTCAAGGTAAGGGTCTGTCTGTGATCCCAGAACCTGGGTTCTGGAAGGGTCTATTACCTTACTAGAGCTAAGTCTAGGGTGTGGCACTTTGTCTACTTTACATATGTTCAATATGATAATTGGCCTGATTTCCTCACAAGCTGATACCTTAGGGGAATGAGAATAATCATTATATTAACCTGTATTGTAGGGTAAATCATAACACTTGAAAAAGCTTGGAAATGTAGTTTTACACATCTACCTGTTTCATATCTGTTTGGTATAATGACTGACCAATGCAGTTTAGGTGTTTAAATCATCTGGAGGCTATTTCTCAACATAAAACAACTGGATATGGTCGATTTGCCAACCTTAAGGTTAGTGTCAGCTTAGGATACAATGATGCACTTCTAAAAACCTAAACTAAATAACCATGGTTTTATGTTTTAATAGTGTATTATATATCTAAAAAAAAAGATCATCTATTTATAAGTAAATAGGTCCAGCTGGCCTATCTCTACTTCATATGCTGTGCACCATTTCGTCTCCTTTTTCCAATTTCCTCCTCATAAGTTCACCCTATATCACATTGTCTCCCTCTCTTCTTAATATTCTAGTCAGCTACTTTCCTTAATTGCAGGTGATATACTGAATTGACACAGCTATAAGAAATGCATTGAAGCTATGAAATGCCTATATAGTCCAGCTGTAGATATATGTTTCTATCCTCCATTTGCTTAAGTCTTCAGTTTCGTCTTTGTAAATAATATGTACATATTAATATTAAGAGATATGATATATGAAATGTATTTAAAGTGTAAAGTATATTTGCTGATGGTTATTTCTTAACATTCTGGTATAGTATGTGGCAATGGCAGCTGTGCAATCCATTGAATGGGACTGAGGTTTAAGGATGTTGTATGGTAGTGTGTATTGGTGTGTCTCGCTGTTGGATGTTTGGCAATGTAGCCTATAAAAGATGATTGATTAGTTTGTAACATAATTTTGAAAAAAAAAATTGTACAATATTTAGATGAGTGGCATATTCATAAATGAATGCATACACCAGTTATGTTTGTAATGAAAAAAGATACCTACCAATATCCTTCCAACATTAGACTATTCTTCAAAGCAGTAACTTGTACACTGATTCCAAGGTATAGAAATATCCAAATGAAATTGGTGGATCCTTTGTTTCAATACACTCTCCAAATTCAATTTGGATTGCTTGATTGGCATCTATTTTAAAGATGTATGCAGGGCAATTATGAAAGTTTTGAGATTAGTTTACTCCCATGGGATGATCCAGGGTCAAGACATGAAGGTCCCCGGGTGGAATTATATCCCTGAAAGGTATGTTCACTTTCCAAGGGATTGTGCTCTTATTTCAAAAAGCTTTTTTTCTGTATTTGTATCGTGAGAAATCTCTGTGTGTAGATTCTTATTTTAATATAGAGTCACCAATGGTGCTTTATGTATAAGATCTTTAGAGAAAGAAGAGGTAGTAGCAGGCAGTCAGCTGTGTGCGTATGTGGTGTCCTCAGTCGTAGTCTGTTGGTTGTGGAGTTGCTCCCCCAATAGAGCTGCTCCTGCTCAGTCCCTCACTGACCGAGTGAGTAGCTCAGGGTGTCCTGGTATCTCCTCAGCACCACCTACACACCTGCCACCTCATGGAGGAACTAGGCACTGACTGTGGTGGGCTGAATATTGATGGCACGAGAAGATACCAAGGAGAACAGGGTTGCATTATGCCAGACCTATTGCTGAATAAAATTCAGAGAAATGCACTGGGGTCTGTGGTGGTATGACTGGGGGACCCTACTGGCTGTCTGGATGTGCATTCAATATTTCAAGTTGAATCATGACAGTAGAAATGACACATATTTGCAGGGTAATGAAAGAGGATTGGAATGGGAGGAAAGACTGACATTCCATACCAACTAGGACTGGTGCTTTTAATCCACATAACTTGGCTGTAGACCACAACCACTACTTTGGGCAATGTGATCAATTTTGTGAAGGCTTCCCTGATCAGGCTTTGGACTGCTTTATTCATCAAATCATCTTAATATGCCTATCTTCTAAACTAATCTGATTTTGTAATTTACGTGGTTAAGTTCCTGTGAGAGGCATCTAGAAAAACAAGTAATATGAAGGTTGTCTTGGCTGGACAAATGGATTGGTAGAATGTCGACTTCTCCTGTGGCACTTACCAAAAAGACACTGTCAGACTTGCATCAGCTTATCTGTACTGATAAAAATTTGTAGGCAATTCATTGAGTGCCATACAATACATATCTTCCTGAGTTTTCAAGTTAGTAAATCTACCTCATATATAAATCTACATTCTATAGTTATACCTCATGTCTTAAAAGTAGAGAAAGCGAGGGATGTTGTGTAAGTTGGGAGGGCACACCTACAGTCTCATGGACCATTAGTGATGGTGCCAAAACCTAAATACTTATTAACCCTCTTCTATCCCTGCCGGGTGTACATTTTGGAACACATTGCCTTATTCTAAAGGTTTGGACGTGATCCCAGGAATAAGGTTCTGCATTTGCAGCCAATTACATTTCCATGCAAATAGCTACTGGCTGACTCTAAAGCAGGAATTCCACAGGATCTCATGCGACAATCCACTCCAGATTGCATTGGCAAAAACTAGGCTACAATCTACAAAGAAAATATTTGATATTGCTTTATAGTTTAGCTTCACAAAGAGTGATTTTTCCCAATTGGAAAAGGGATCATTGTGTTTGTTGCAATATTGATTCTCTGTATTTCCTGTCCCACTGTTAATTAGAATGCTTAGAATGCGACTAATAATTATATTCCATAATGGTTATTCTTGAAATACTTCATATACCACTACAATAAATGCATGTTAGCCAGGTATGCATTTCATTTTACATTTGTGGATGTATAATTTTGCTAGGGGATTTTTTTAGCCCTCTCAATTGCAGCAAATCATTTCTAATGTAAAAATCAAAGACATGGGGTGGAATGGCTCGTGCTTCCTACTGTCCTTTTTCTTGTATCACACAGAGACTGCTGTCATTTAGTTGAATTTAATCAATTATGTAGACTCATTTTGGCATGATACTAGATATGGTAGATCTACATCTGCCAGTTGCATATTTACTTTACTTGTGAAGAAAGAGAGTTTTTAATGTATGTCAAAAGCAAAGCACACCATTATACTATCCGAAATATTGATTGGAAATGTTTGTGCTGTCAGGGCCCTCAACTGAATGCCCTTGAGGAAGGAGGGATCCATGGGGCATTTGGTGTATTGGTAAGGCCTCTAATAGAGCTACTGACCGTATCACCCATTCATCCCTTAGTTCATAAATTCACCCCTGCCTTCCTGCCACCTTCTCTTTAATTAGAAAAAGAAAATTACTTTTTGCGATAATCAGTGTTATAATCAAATTGTATATTCAACGAGATAGTTTACTTTGCACAACACACTATCTCTAGCAACTCCGAATTACAAAAGATCCACTTTGCCTCCAATTTGGAATCTGGAGCATTTATTACACAGAGAATGTGGGTAAAAACCCTTTAACATCGTATCTACGGGATAGCATAAGATAATAAGGAGTGACCTTTAACAGAGTAAGTTTGGCTGAGTTTTTTATCCACCTAGTCCTTTTTTTGCAGTGTCAAATGTTTGTAGTGATACATATATAGAAAACAAAGTTATTCGGGGATTAGCTTCTTTAGATCTTTACGTCCATTGGCCATACAAATTCCTATCCAAAGTGGACTTTTGGTCTCGACTGCTGATCACACTTTCTCCAGTATCTTGCATAAAATATACTAAACTATATCACTAGTATATTGACACCGACTTGGCAAATAAGATTTTGATTTTTGTGTCTTTCTCTCATTACTTTCATCAGTAAATTTTATTCTGGCACACAAGACCTATCATTGAGTTCACATATCCAGCCTGCACCTCAATGTGCAGACTCAAGATGAACATGATCACATATTGCCCCTCATTCGGTATAATTTGTTACCAAGGTCCAAGAGAGACTCAGCCAAGGTCCTTTCACCACTGAAGCAATGATTTAGCGATGTGGGAGAAAACCTGCTGCTGCATCATTAAAATAATCATGAACTGAAGCAAGAAGAGTGCACAGTGTTATATTTCTGTGGTTCCATAATGATTAATTTAATCTGAAATTTCAAATGAGAACATGATTCCCATCATGTACATCATCCAGTGATCTTTAATGGCACTATGTTAAACCTAGATGTAACTGACAAGTGTTCCATCTGGGCCAGTCAAATGAAATAGATAAAGGCTTTGTCTGATCTGATTTTGTTTTTCAAAATATTTCAAGGCTCTGAGGTTTTATTCTTTTTTGATTTTACATGCTTGAAAACAATTGTCAGGTGGGATACAGGGAGACGATTGCTTGATGGCCAGGGTCATGACTTCAACTTGACAGAGCAAGATGAGTAAGGTATATCCAAGCATATTTATGAAACGAAAAGGAAATAAAGCGTAAGTCACATTGCTGAGTACAATTCATTTTTCTTATTCCTATGTTCTCGTCTGAACATTAAAGAGGATTGACTGAGAAACTAAACTGATTAGATGATGTGTGCAGGAGAACATATTGCCTTGTCATCAACTCAGTTATTCACAGAAAAATGATATTAAAACTCCCCACCTTTTCCATTATATATCTTCATCAGCAGTATAGAAAGGGTATTGTGTTATACTTTCTTTTCTAACTCTGAGTTTCATGTTGTGCAGCTAATGTGTCCCTCAAGTTTAGGCCACTTTTGGTTGACTCTCAAAAATCACATGAAGCCAATTGACAGCGGGGGCAGAGCATCCAAAGAAGTTAAGGGTAATGGGGCTGTGAATTATGGTGATTTTCTATAATGTACAGCTCCATCCTGAAAATGTCTGAGGGATGCACTTCCCACATCCCCCACTGCTCAGCCACCATTGCATATGAGGGTATGTTTCAGATGTTCATGTCTACACAAATGTAATGGGTAAATCGGACTGTAGATGACTATCGTAAGAATATACTAAATTATTGCCCAAGAATCAGACTTGAAAATAGAGAACAGGGTGGTCACACATTGTAGATGTTATTTGTCAGTTGGTTTCAATTTTGTCTTCATTTGAGATATTGATTGCACATCTGCTATTTTGTTGTATGATTAGACCTAAAGACCCTCCAATATTTTATCTGCCCATGAAATAGAATAACTCACAATGTTGTGTATCATCGATGAACTGATACAATTAAGTGCATTTTCCTCTCTGCCTCTTTCACATGGCTACCTAGCCATTATCCCGTGGGCTCATCGCTGTAGGGACCTTTCATCAAGCTCTGAAGATTTACCTAATTAATAGACCCTGTGTTAGAGACCATTTTCTGTTATGTATAGGCAGAAGTTATATAGGAGTGAAGAGAGTGAGGGAATTCAATAGAGGCATGCTTCATATGTTGCTTTTGGTGGGTCGTACTAATCCATTCAGCACCGCCTACATACCTGTCACATCTTGTACAGTGTAGAAACTGTGTCACCCCAAAGGATGTGAAAGTGATAAATTGCTACGTTAGGAGGGTATTTCTAGAGACTAGGTATAGCTATCATTCTAAAATGGCATACAGAGGGGGAACTGACACTTTGTTAGTGCTGTTAATAATCTGGAACATAAAGTACAGTATTAATCTGACTACATCTTGCATTAGACCTAATAAAGTACAGTTTTCATCTGACTATATCTTACATTATTCATCTGACTACATCTTGCATTAGGTGCAGAGTAGGCTAACATAGAAGTGTTCCATATTATCGTTGTCATGGCATACATGTTCCAACTGAAACACATTTGTGTCAAGTCCATGCTTTGACTATGCATTAACTACTGCCCTTTGGCAATGCAAGAGGAAAGCTGGGTATTCTTCTTTATGATGTTACTCAGAGGCGGATCCAAGGTTTGAAAAAGGAGGGGGCACCGCCCAAGACGAGGGGGCACATCCCTATTTTTGAGCTAATTTTGGGATGCAAAATAATATGTTGGTAAAATCTTAAGTACTGACAAAAAAGGAGGGGACGCGCACCCGCCCCCCAATCTAAATCCGCCACTGTGTTACATAATTCAGAAACAGCCAAGTAAGGGCTGTTGTAATCTCCTAGCATGAAACTACTAGAAATCTTGATTTATGCTCATTTCCCTTTTCTTTATTGTGTGAGTCACCACCATTAAACCATTTGATATTAAACGTGTGTGTTTTTCCAGTCCTAGTGCTATGATTCACTACTGGCTGACCTCATGGATAAGGTGATTTATGAAGATCCTAAGGACAAAATACCAGGTAATAAATACGCCATTTCCCCTGTGTATTACAGTGCACTTCCTAAGGGACACAGTAAAGCAGGTGGGCATATACAGTGCATACAGTTACATATTCTGACACTGCGGAATGGCAAGACCCTGGCCATTCATTATTCAGGGACAGTGTTGTGTGTGATTTCAAGATATCTAAGATATACTGCAGTCAGTTTGCTCTTCAAACTCCTGCTTCCTATTATTTTCAGATTTGTGTCTATAGACCTCTAGTTTATGTGATCGATCTTTCCCGTTCTCATTCCAAGTGCTTCTAATTATAAATAAAACAAGCAGCATATCAGAAATGGAGGAAGAGTCCTTGAAGACAATCCCCTTTTTCCGTTATGTTCTGTACATCAATAATGATTGAAGATAATGCTAAACAGATTAAAAGATGTGTATTGCTGAACATGCTGTTTTCTCATTTAGTCGGTAATCTACAAGTGAAAAATAAGATTACCTTTCTCTGCCATTTCTCATTACCCATCTTCATCAGCAATAAGGCCAGGATGTAGTGGGAGACTTATTCACATAAGGTTTCATGGACGTATTTATAATATATATATATATATATATATATATATATATATATATATATATATATATATATATATATATATTTAATTTTATGTATATATATATGTGTTTCTTTTTTTTCATTTCTTATTTCTTAATCAAAAGGGGGATAAAAGAAAACCCATCCTACTTACCATAAACATTAGACAATTATAACCAGAAACGGGCCCCTTTTTTTGGCATTATACCAGGAATTCATAGACAGACACCGTGACTGTGAGAATAAGCATTAGCCATGACATGGCCATCCTGTGTTATGTGTAGAGATCAGCAGGGAATAAGTTAACCCTGACCAAAGGTCAAACTAGGGGTGAAAGGTTAAGCTAAGGTGATACTTCAGACAGATTGTGACTGTTCAGGGAGTTCCTGCTATTTTGAGGATACATGACTAGAATACCTGTTTGCAATTTAACAATTATAGCTCAATAAACATGGCTTTTAATTGGCATTACTAACTACTCCACATATAGAAACTTGCCAAACAATTCAATAAATACAGCTCCTCCAATTTTGAGATTCTATACGCCCCATATATATATATATATATATATATATATATATATATATATATATATATATATATATATATATATTGGTTGGCTAGTTGTATGAAAGAAATCTTGCACCAGTTGTCAGTTATTACATGTACTGTAGGCTAAGATGGTAAGTGTTATTTCTACCTGTATTTCCTATTGTACCACTGTATCAGCCATTAAGCTTTTAACATTCCAATATACAAGAGGTAAATACATTTTTTCATGAATCTGTAATGTCATCCGATTATTATCAGGGACATAGGTTCTACAAGCTTTCATTGTTGTAGAAATGTCGCATTTCTATACATATGAATAGAGTGACCTTTTATCACTGAGTTACTACCTATCATGTCTCATAGCCAATCGCCATCAGTGCTTTGGTGAAATTTGATGTAGGATTTGTTGTTTGCAGGTAGACATGGCCAGTTGTCCTCATAACAAGAGCATGTAAACCTAACACACGAACATCCTTTACGATATCAGGAAACTCCTCATAGGCTCCTGGGCATCCACAGTGCCCATGCACCCTGCCCTGGCCAAAAAGCGGTGTTTTCTCTTAAGCATCATACATCATTGAGAAAAATTAATTTCTTGATATTGTGCCTTCACCTTAGAATCATGAATTCAGTAAAGATATGCATGACACCGTGTGGGTGCAAGGGGGCCTCTGAGGAGCTCCCTTGGGGGTTGCGATTCCTTTTTTGATAGACTGGGGAAATAACCTTGACTGCCTGTTGGACATGAATTACAATTCGACCAGTGGATATATGTATTTTGTTGTGTAGAAATAGATTCACTTGTGTTGAATTCTGTTGCCATGTCAAATACATGTGGAGAGATGAGGAGAAAGGGTCCTCCGAGGTGAAATGTAGCATTTAAAATTGAAGTAATCAGCTTTAATATGAGGTATATCACTTGCAGATAGCCCTTCCAGTCCCAGAGATATGGCTTAATGAACATTGAATGACATAACCATATCAATACAGCCAATAAGCTCTGTCATTCATGGTTTTGATTAAATCCTGCATCTAATTAGCATAATGATTTAAATAATCTATTGATAAATGACCAATGCTTTCCATACATTTGGCCATAACATTGGCCATAACATTTTCAGCATTAAATATCCTGTGAATCATTCTATGGAATAATGTCAATTTCTTTTTCTATTTGGAATGTTCTCTTGTTGCCATGGCAACACATTTCTATGAGAACCCTTTTTTAGGCTTTGTTTTGGATTCAAAATGTTCCATTTACCCTCCATATATAGAGGAAATGAGTGAAAATAGAACATTTTTGAGAAAATCATTTCTTTCTGTGTAAAAAAAGTACCTAAGACCACTTTTTGGCCTATTTCTCACATTTATAGCCTTTATATCTCCCCTAGTGGCCAAACCCAGTACTAAAAATCCTGCAGGGAGGGACCTTTCTCCTCATCTCATCTATAGCATTTTCATACTAGGTCTTATGAATACACTGGACTTTATTCAGTGAGTAGGCTATCTACCCATTATGGTTGATAATTATTCCTGTTGTAAGAGTATATTATTCTAATACTATATACACTTGTATAAGTTAGTGATGTCTATGATTATATCGTTGCTGCTCAGCTTGTTTTTGTTAATAGCTTACAGGACTGTTACCAAACAATTTTTACATTTAGACAAAAGAAATGAAATAAATGCTCTAATTGTGTTTGAAGAATTCCATCGTATCAAATTCTGCCCCTGGGAGGACGATTCATAAAAGCTCACGATGTCAGCAAGAAGAGAGACCATAGAACTGTTATTTTCGTCAATTTATAATGATTGCTTAAAATAGTAGAATTAGCATTCTTATGCATATTGTAATCAATCGTCATAATAATCGTTTTAACAAAACGTCTTTAGGGCTTGGTAGGCTTTGAAAATGTATTTAATTGTGCAAAAAATCCTGAAATATCTTTCGAGAATGATCTTTTCTAAATCCATCTTTTAAACCTAGAATGGTTGTCAGTTTTTTATGAATTCCCCTCGATATGAAATAAGTAGATCCTATCTTTTGTAAGATCTTGTTACAACTATCTATATTACAGTTTTCCAGTGAAAAGGCCTTCATGCTTCATATTTCTACCCATGTGCCGAAAGCCTGTACTTAGTAATCTGCTCCTGGGTGCATCCTCTAGACTATGGGTAACTATCATTGAACTGTGAAGCTTAGCTAATTAATGGGCGCAGTGTAAGAGGTCCCGCTTTTATCTCAGGTTATAAGTGTATAGGTCAGAGTAAGGTAGGAGTGAAGACACCCTTTAGCTAAGAAAAACCAATATCGGAGTGCGTTAGATGGTATTACTTTTGGGCCTCTGCAATCCACTCATCCAAGGTGTTTGATCCTCTGTTTGGAAATTGAGGGTAGGGAGTTCTTTCCAAAAGGTTGTCCACAATTGTCTCATGCATCTTAATGGCACGGTTTTGTCTGCATAGGTATGGAAAACAGATACAATAGATATCCTATGGAGAAGTAAACATGTGGGTTGTCATTTGAGATCAGTTCAAATTGTGATTCCAGTGGCCATGATAACGGTCAAGTATGTTTAGGATTGAAGAAAATTTGGTCTCATACTCCAGAGCAGGGCAGGCTAACACTTCATTCAATAGTGATTTGCTAACACAAGGTTTAGAATGATTGGTTTCTATGTATAATCCATCAAGCAGGTGAATATCCGAAGGCAAGACCATAGTTTTAACCAATGCATATGCCATCACCCTTGCTGGATTAGAATTATGTGTAGGAGCACACCTTTATGTTTAAAATATGAAGGTAAAGTTTAAAATGTGTAAGCATTGTGGATAACATAGTACAGGTCTACATATGCATTATGGTGTTGCAATGCAAAGAACCTCTAATTAGGTTAGAATATGACATTGTAGAGGAATTATTGAATTGGTGTGGACAATCAATGTAGGCAAACATTAAAGTAACTCATGTCTCTTTGCAATATTCCTTGACAAGTTTCTTTCTCACTATTTTCTCATTATTGAAACTTGACACAGAAAGCTTTCTGACAATATTCCAGCAAGTGATTAGGGTAATTGGATAGTATGGATAGTATGCAGTGCTGGTAGACTTTAACTGAGATCCTGGAATGACTAAGCAGAGAGAAGCCAGCTCAATTGCACTGCATAACACAGGTACTGCAGATAGACTGAATTCTGGTTAAACTGTGCTTCATATTGGAACTGGATTTCATTAGCCATCTGATGTGGCCTGAATCAATTGATAAAGATAATTTCGACTGTGCCTTTCCAATCTTTATTCCCATCTCAAACATTTTTATATGCCTACAAATCATTGTCATAGTTCAATAAGAAATATCCAGCTACAATGAGATATGACAAGGGTTAGACAGCGAGATTCCAACAAGAGCTAGGGATCCCACAGTGATAGCAAACAGAGAGACCAGTGGAAATTACATTCCATAGAAAGCATTACACCTATGGGCAATCGACACTTGATATACGTTGGGATGAAAATAACACTGAAGGACAGTCATCCTCCTATCATGAAACCAAACAATGAAGACATGTAAATTTTTCAGGTTTAAATATAGTGTCATTTCTCTTTTCATTATGTCTGAGTCTGCTATATGGCTTTAATTACTTTTTCCTAGATATCCTAATATTATTCAGTCCTAACGAAGGCACATTTTTAATCTGTAAGTAAGCTTTTAAAAATCTAACATAGACTACAGAAAATGTCCTAATACAATGAACTTTCTTCTTGTTTACAGTAGATTCATACAGTAATCCAAAATGATGCCATGTCTCATTGTTTTAAGGTGTCTGATTGTTAATGACTTTGGACTGTGGCCAATTGGAAGACACTCAATGGTTAGAAACATATTGAATTAAAATACCTATGTTCCAATGCACCATGGGTATGTACACTGATAAAAGTCTTCCTGACAAAGTGACATGTATACCCATGTCAACTTGATTTGACACAGAGAGCACACATCATTGGGACATGTGCATATATGTCACCATGACAACTGAAGCACACAGTAATCCTCATATGATTTGACATGCCTTAAAATGCCACGTCATCTGTGAGTTGACTAGGGTCACAGCCATGTCAAAGGCACTTGACATGTGATGGCTTGACATACATAATTGTTCTAGGATATTCGTCTAGATGGGGCAAACAACCATTTTGGTACCAGGATTAATCACTCCCAAGAGGTACTACCAACACTTGAGACATTTGCGTATCTGTGTCATTTTGTTTTCATGAAGAATAGATCACTAATGTCTGTAAAATCAACGGATGGCAGTGTATTCTATTTCATTCCTAAATTAGCATTTGTTATTGAATATCAAAATAGACACCTACAATCCTGAATTCTTCAACTGGGGAGGTTAGACACTTTGTGTGTGGGTCAGTAAAGATACCAAAAGATTGTATGCTAACCCACAGTTTATAATCCCAGTATCTTCATTACATGGAGACAGATGGCAATTATTTTTTTGGTTTGAATTTACTTTATCATCTCAAAATACATTGCATTTCGTATCCTCTTAATTTTGTTGGTACATCAATCACTGATATATACATGTATGTCTGCGGTAATATACATATTTGTTTCATAGGCATACAGTACATTGGTGGTGTATAATATGCTTATATATAGAGGTCTCCGGAAAAAACATGACATCTATCAACGATGGTAAACAGTGTTACGAATTACCAACAAAGTATTTATATAAGAATTGACAAAAAATCGAGATAATAATGAAGGAAGAGAACCTCATCCCCACAGATTTCTGTGTAAGGGTTGATTCTTGTGGTTCTACCTTTCTTCTATTTTCTATTTGAGCAAGACATTTGACACAAAAATAATTGTTATGAAGTTATGACGAGAGGGGGGTGAGGTTAATTAGATACATCATGCATAGCGTGATACCAATATATAAATATATTGAATTAGAAAATTGTTCTTTCAAGTTCACAGTTTGCATTGTAATAAGATAATAAGTTATAGAGAAAGATTTTCAATACATGGTCGGGCTTCCCTAGCCCACTTAAAAGGGTCTATATCTCCTCTTTCCTATCCCCTCAGGATGTGTGTGGTGCACATATGCGCGGGCACTGACACATTCTTCTGTGAAATAGTAATGTAGTTCCCAGCATGAATATGACCTTAGTTGTCAAAATGGCATTAAACATCTATTTCTCACTCACTCACTTTCAATATATGGTCAAGCGCTATGGAGTGACGTAGGGGAAGAGACCCACCAAGTAGCTTTTGGATTCAGTTTTAAACTGATCCAAGCTAGGGGCATTTCTCCTACCCGCTGTCAGTGCATTCCAGCTAATAGCACCTAGATATTCCACACTTTTTGCATACATTAAAAAATTTGGAGTTAGAACGTTTAAGGTAGGAGCATCATGTAATCTGGTTCTAATTGGTCTATTATCTAAAAATTCTTTGTTTGGAGACCTGGCATACATGTAATTTAGAAGGTGGACATATCGTCTATCACATAAGAAATTAATATTGTTCGAGTTGTGAATACGGTTTGTATAAATTTGTTAAGTGTGGTTCCTGGAGACAAATTTTTATACATCTATTCTGATAGTACTGGAGTGGGTCTAGGTATTTGTCATAGGTACTCATAAAACATATATCTGCATATTCCATATATGGTAAGATTGTGGTTTTTAAGTATTTGCATAATAGACACAATTTATACATTTTAAAGGCAATTGTTTTGATCTGGTTTGTCAGATGTAGGTTATAATGAAGAAGTGGGTCCAGTAGTACACCAAGATATTTGTAACTAGGCACAACTTGAAGTAAGTGATCATTTAACACAATATTAGCTGATAATGTGTTCAATTTCTTAGAGCTTGATGAAAATATCATTATTTTCGTTTTAGCCACATTGATAGAAAGTTTGTTTTAAACACACCAGGTATGGTAGATTTCAAGGTTGTCTGGAAGTTCACATTTAGAAGTATTAAAATTATTATTTGCAGAGTAGATTACAGTAACATCTGCATAGAGCTTGATTTTACATTTTTTTATACAGTTTATCACATCATTTATATATAGTAAAAAAAGCAGCGGGCCTAAAATAGAGCCTTGTGGCACTCCACAGACCATCTCCATGCCCTTGTCTTATGGACTGCATAGAGGTCCTCAGTCAAGTAGAAGTTCTGTAGATAGGAAAAGCTGCCTTAGTGTTGCAGGCCTGTGGGATATCCCATGCCTTCTATTATAAGCCTGCCTTGATTGAACCATTGGTACATAGCTATTGACTGCTCTTGACCCTTACATAATTGTCTCAAAGTATTACCTAGCACTCAGGTGAATGGATCAGAAACATGTGACATGTCTTCATTATGCATGTCAAGTGGAGTTGACAAACCAAATATGAGAGCGTCAACCTCATTCGACATGCCTTAATACATGTCATGTGGGAGACAAATTGTGACCTGTGCAGTATGCGTCAAAGCGATCAGTGTCCTTCTCGCTGTGTAGGGAAGGTCACTGTAACAAAATACTGTGCTATAAATAGATTGAGTAATGTAATGACTTACCATTTTGTTCAAGACAATCAGTCGGTTAAAAAGGAATTAGCAAGGCCATAAAATTATCCAAGTGAAGTTATCATTATCATATCCATTAATGAAGGTGATCACTAGTAACCTTATCACTCTCTAAAACATACAGTGGCATATCCCTTAGGGTTTATCCATATCACTAAATTCGAGAAAACATGATCTAAATAAAGTTGGTGTTATGATTTCTGATTCTAGTGGACAATTGTCAACTAATTCCTACTGTGAGAGGTTCGTCAGCTGAAATGTGACTCCATAACCTGCGTATTCCACCCAAGTATCGATAGAACACTCAAGGGAAAACATATGTAAAATCAGATTTACATGCATAATCTGTAGAATCACTGGGATTCAAATGGTGAAGTCTTGTGGTAGGCGTTTCGCTGTGAGTTGTCCCATTGAATAAGAACCTGGTAGTATGCAGATCTTGATCTGTTGCCTTGTGGGAGTGAGTTACTTCCCACATGGAGCTGCTCCGGCTCAGTCCCTCACTGACTGAGTGAGCGACTCAGGGTCTCCTGGTATCTGCTCAGCACCACCTACACACCTGCTACCTCCTGGGGGGGACTATGAAACACCATGCTAAGGTTGTAGTGAAGTGAATGCCTAGGCTTTCGGGAAGAAGTGATACCACCATCAGGCCACAATATCAGCTTAAAATCTTATAGTGTTGTATTTTAAGGGCCTAGTATTGCCTTTAACAATATCGATAGATGTGAACAGAATGGTAGTTTAGATTAACAAAAAGAAAATTATCTCGATATAAAACCAGTACGATTCCAATATGTATTAAATCAAAATAATCATTAAGCATGGATTCCACTGAAGCCGCTAGTTGTCCGATTTTGTCATCGGGTTGCATCGGGGACGCATCGGGCACCGTTGGGGACGTAATGGGCACTGTCGGGCAAGAATCAGACTTAAATCGTCTTTGGTGGAAGACCTATTTTTTTTTCATCGGGAACCGTCGGAGATGCATCTCCGACGGTCCCCGACAGTGCCCGACAGTACCCGAAAAAAACCAGGTACCTGTCGGGCTACTTCGCTGTCGGGCCGACAGAAATAGTTCGCTTTTCTCTCACTTGGGGTACCGCTGTCCGGCTGCGTGTCATGTGCAAGTCATGTGACCTTCGCTTTGGTTGTAAACAAACAAGATGTTGGGTAGAGCAGGTTTGAGGCGTCGGGGAAGGGGAGGAAACAAGGGTTTCAAACCCCCTAGAGGTAAAAAAGACAGTTCAGACATAGTCATAGAGACGCAGGAAGAAACCAAGGCTCCTGGAAAACGTTTCACTGCAAGAGGTAAGGCCCGATTGCCCGAGTTGACACTTCATAAACATGCGTATGACGTCTTTGAGATCGGACTACCAGAAAATTGTGTCTGGAAAAGTGAAATAGGGGTCATCTGCTGAAGAAGGGAAGCTCCCCTACATAAAAGCCCTCATAAAACGGCTCTGTGGGTTCTTAGATCCATGGTGTAAGAAATTGGAGAGTGACACCAATTATCCACAGAAAAAGGTAATCATTAAATATTTCTGTCTGTCTAAAAAGTTGACCCAGATTCCATCCCGATTTGTATGTAACTATAATTTTAAATTGACCGATTCTGCTCCTAATTTTACCTAATATTTAAAAATACACCTGGCTGAAAATTTCTTTCTGTTTTATTAAACACTCAACCATTTATTTCACTGCAGGAGGTCGTACGGCCCAAACCCCTGGAGGAACCATCCGAGGAGGCCCATGAGATGGTCATCGAGGTGAACGACGACGAGGAAGATGACACTATCAAGGACGTGGACTACAATCCTGATGGAGAGTCTGGAGATGAGACCCTAGACGATTATATCGCCACTAGGACAAGATTTTCTCCCCACAGAAAGAACACTTCTGCAGGTGGGTCTGCAAAATCAGATAGAGCTCCTCCGACTTCTTCTGATAAGGGCAAGGGGGTCTGGTAAAACTTCTAAGAAAGGTGCTGTTCCTTCTACCAGTGGTGAAATATTCCAAAGAAAAATGTGGTTAGTGAAGCTGCCAAGGCAGAGTACCTGGAGAAAAGACAGTCTCAGAGATACTCCAGTCTAGAGAAAAGTTTTATGAGTCATACGGGGATTCTTTGAATGATCTTGTGACCTTAGTGGGCAACAGAAACCAGGCTCAGGCACGACCTCCCCCCCCCTGAGAAGGGATAATGTCTTGGGCAGGAACACCTGCTGCCTCACGGTCGAAGAGGTACTCATAACCACGGCTTCTGAGGTATTTGTCCTGCAACGGGACCCGACCATGTCGTGATGAAAACCACTGGCACAGATTCTGCCTCATGCTTTTGGCATCCTGTGGCATATTCCTTGCAGCTCCAGCTCTGTCCAGGCCTTCCAGCTCCCCGTCCTCCCTCCACTCTCCAGGGTGAAGCTCATGGACCTTGTCTTCGTAGTCAACAGCCCTATGGGGTATGTAGTCCGACGGTGACCTTGTCCTGAGGAAGTTGTGAAGAGCTAGGGATGCTATGACCAATTTCTTCACCCCCTTGGGCTCCATGTCCTGCTGTCGGAGGAACAGCCTAAATCGGGTCACCCATATCCCGAACGAGTTCTCCACACACCTCCTCCCCCTAGACATCCGGTAATTGTATGCCACTTCCTTAGCCCCCTGATCCTTGACTGCAAAGGGCTTCATGAGATTTGAGGCCAGGCCAAAGGCATCGTCTCCGACAATGTAGTAGGGCAGAAGATCTCTCATACCTTTGATACCTGAAGCAGGAGCAATCTGCAGTGGGTTGTCAGGATCTGCCATGTCCCTGTACATAGGTCCTTCTTTCCATATACGGGAGTCCCCTGCCTTTCCCTCCGATCCTACATCCACGTACAGAAATCTGTATCGGGCATCTACCACCGCCATCAGAACAACACTGTAGAATTTCTTGTAATTGAAGAAAGTGGCTCCACTTTTCTTTGGCCTCCTGATCTTGATGTGTTTGCCGTCCACTGCCCCAATGCAGTGTGGAAGCTGCCAGTCATTAGCATACTGCTCTGCAACGGCCAACCACTCCTCTGTGGTGCTAGGTAACTACAGAACAATAAATAAAAAAAAAAGTGTCATGTACAACTCATTGGGGATGAACATGTATTGAAATTGTATAGTAATTCCTACGTGTGTGAAGAAAATGACCTCAGTCATATATTTTTTATTAAAGGTTTATTTCTGGAGAAATCGGCCTAAGAAAATCATGCCTCATATATATATATTGTATTATTATATATAAAAAAGTTATTGAACAATAACAAAAAATTGTACCTTTAAATAATTCAAGACGGCGGTGAGTGCTACACAGGTGTCTCGGATGATAGGAAAAATCGTGGACGACCCAACTAGATGACCATGGTGGAGAGTCTGGCTGCTGTCCCCTGTGAACAAGAAATACAAATATCAATAGACTGAAAAAAAATAAAGTATTCTCTCTTTTAAGAAGAACCATTGGGAAATTTCATTGTTAAGTTGGAGCGCCTTGAAATATGAGATTCTTAATTTACCTAGAGCAAGGTATCGTAGGGTTATGTCCAACCTCTCATCTGGTTTTATAGCCGGGCGAAAGTTGGTGTCTCGACGATATATAAGGGGGGTCACTTTTTGCAGCAGTTCATGGTATAAGTCAGGCCCCATTCTCAGTGTGTGTTTGAACTCAGCATCCTCTCCCATCTGAAGCAAAGAACAATTTTGGTGAAGTTACCCATGCACAGGAGGGGGGGAGGGGAAATCGGACAAGATACAATCAGGTACCCCCCCCCACCCCACCCCCCATGTTAATGCTTACAGATATCAGGTCTCGGTGGAGCTTGGTGAAAGTGTTCCTCTGCATCCTTGTCAGTCCTGTCTTTTAGGTAAGGGGCGGCATGATACCTGTGCCTCCTTCTTGTCCCCTCTATTATCTCTATTTCCTCCTGTTCTAGAGCCAAAGTACCTACTGTCGCCTGCACGAGCAGAACCACCTCCTCGGCCTCCATTGCGAGAAACTAGGTCATCGGCGATCACGTGACCAGTGGAACTGCTCGCTCAGACATCGGGGACAACTGTCAGACACAGTATCCGACAGAGTGAGAGCTTGGTGGAAGAACTGAAATCGGCCAGGTCTGAGTAACCTGACAGTGGTATTCTCGGCTGTCGGCCAGTGATCGGCCAGACAATTTTGTCAGACAAACAACCCGACGACACTTTTTGACCCTGATCGGGCCTCTGTCGGCCTGACTAAATATCGGCTTCAGTGGAATGCAATGCTTTAAGCTTGGCTGATAAGATCATAGGCTGAACACATCAAATATGTCCATCTTCATACAACACATAATGTGAGGTATGTATAATACTACCACAATGGGAATTTGTTATTGTCATTATTCACAAACACAAACAGCGAAATAACATGCAGCATTAACATCTTTGTTAGTTATGAAAATAGGGGACTCTTTTGAAAGATGCACCATATATCAATATTATATACAGGCACTGCATAATGTTACGTGCAAATTAGTGAGAATACAGGGTGGTAGGGTTTCAGGAAGAGAACAACAGCATCACCCCCTGCAACAATACTAGGTTGATGATACATGGTAGTAAGCAAAATAAAACTACAACAAAAAAGAAATGTCTCAAGATTCAGTGGACTGTCTGATTCTCCAACACAACAGTGCATATTATTCCATACATTAGTGTCTCTGCCATTAGTACAAGGCCATTACCTATCAAAAACCTCCACAATCTGGAGTGTTGCAAATCGAAGTGACCCAGAATGCTTTTCATGCTACATCTGATCTGCAAGAAAGGAGCCAAAATAGTATACGTGAAATGTTAGTTACAGATGTTTTTATATAGCATAGATATTAAGAAGTTACAGTCTTACTGCATTTAGTTGAAGGGCTGACATTGTGTTCAATAATAAAGTAAATACCCCATTTTACTTTACATTTTACAATAGGTGTATTCTTATAGGGAGAATTACAATCGAAACGTTTAGTTCAATACTTATCCCATGTATCCATTTTAACATTCCAATTTAAAATAGGCTGCTTTCACCCTTTGACATACCATGGACCTTGTACAGCTAGTAATATCCTACTCCCATTACGTATGGCAGTTACTAGGCAGCTAGTCCAACGGTAAATAAGATCCCAGGGTGATAAAATGAGGAGATACCAGGACAATTGCATTGCATATAGATAGGCAGTGAAAACAGACTAACCATTGGCTAAGCTGTCTCATATACTGAAATTAGATTCCCTTATCTCGGAACATATAACTGTGGCGTGAATATGTGATTCCCTTTATTACCATACATGATATCAAAAAGCAAGGTTTGTGGATGCATTAATAATAATATAACATCTGTTTGAAGCAATGGATCTTCAAAATTCAAAAGAAAACCCAGAGGTAGCCCAAGGCTTGCAACACCACTTTATGCCTTCCATGGCTTTTACATGGTTATTATGAAAAACAACTACCACAGTTCAGCCATTAAAGAGAATGCTATAAAAAACAACTATAATTAAATCTGTCTCTTGAGAGAGCGATTTACAGTGCCTGGCTGTACTAAAGATATTCTGCAATTCAAAGATAGAAAATTTTATAGAATTCAACCTGCTTCTCATTCTCCCTGGCCATTGTATAGATTATATCATTCCAAATATCATTTGCCTTTCTGCTTTCATATATATATATATATATATATATATATATATATATATATATATATTGAACCTAGCGAGGGAGAAACAGGGACAAGATAGTCACTTGGGCCTGCGCGAATACGCCGGCCTATTTATTAACAACTTAAAACAAAACAAGAAAAGAAAAGAAAAAACAAACAGACAGAGCTGAACTGAACTGGAATGTCTGTGCCTGCCTGTGCAGGTGAGTGGAGTGACTGGACTGACCTGACTGGGCCTGCCTGTGCAGGTGAGTGGAGTGCAGGTGAGAGGTGAGTGACAGGTAGGGCACTGGGTCACACAGGTGGGAGGCCCCCTAGGTACCAATACCCTGAACAGGGTATGACCGCTGTTCAATACCATTGATCCTAGCGAGGGAGAAACAGGCACAAGATAGCCACTTGGGCCTGCGCGAATACGCCGGCAACTCCCAAACTAGGAGTAATTGTTCATAATTGTAGATTGGTACTTAGGCACTTAGACACAATCAGGTCTGTGTCCACGCGGAGGTGATAAGGTTTTGTGAGACAGATTAGGGCAGCCATACTGTTCCAGTTCCCTGCTTGACGGATGTCCTCCAGGGTGAGACCAAGGCTATACATATAGAGTTCCCCTGCCCGTCTTAGGGAGTGCAGCATAGGGTAGGTTACCGGGATGAGGCGATTCCCTTTTGGAACTCTGGTATCAGAGGATGGAAATTCCTCAAGGTGATCCCGTACCAGGGAAGCTGCACAAAGGGGTGAACCCCGACTAAAAGTTATAGGTATTTTGTGGATTGTCTGACCATATTGCACTGTCTTAGACGAGGAGATACTCAGTTCTATGCCCCACTGTGTGAGACCTATCGCTCCGCGTCGAAGATAATGACCCACTGGGTTTGATGCCGAATCAGGGACGATGTTTGATTTCCGTAGCAGGGCCCGAAACCCAATTCTAATTTCTACGGTAGTCATTTGAGGGTTTTCTTCAAGTTTTACCATATAAGCTACTCTTAAGGCCCAGTTCTATAATAGTTGAAGTTCTTTTGTTTCACCTCTATAATCCCTGTCCCAAATGAAGTCACCATAATCAAAACATGGTAAAATCATCGATTTATAGATGTCAACAGCAGTCTCAGGATTTGTAAATTTTCTAATCCTGGATAGTTGGTATATTCTATGTTTGATGGTTCTAATGGTGTTATTTCTATGCTCAATAAAATTAAAATCAGTGTCTAAGGTTAGGCCAAGGTATTGGAAACTATGTACTCTTTCGAGTATAACATTGTTTAAAGTAAAGACACTATTGTCGTGGTGGACATCATTATATAACATCCATTTAGTTTTCTTTTCATTGACTGTCAGGGAGTTCTGTAGACACCATTCCTTGATTCTTATCAGAGCTATTCGCATTTCCTCTGGGGAGGTGACAGAGACTATGGCATCATCAGCATATAGTGTCATGTTATAATCACAGGCCTTAGACAATGAGGTAACATAAATTGAAAATAGGACAGGACCCAAAACGGAGCCCTGGGGCACCCCATGTGTTATAATTTTAGAGCCTGAACAATTATCATTAGCTATTGTTATTTGATTTCTATTTGATAGGTAGTTCTTTAAAAAAATTACAAGTCCTAATATTTAGTCCTAAAAGTGATAATTTTCCCAATAATTTTGAATGGGAGACGGTGTCAAAAGCTTTTTTGTAGTCAAGATATATGCAATAGGTTGGTTTTCCATTGATGATGTTATTTATAATATTACTTAGGTGCTCAGTGACTGCGCTTAGGGTTAAATGTCCCTTTCTATACCCGTGTTGTGTGGGACACAGAAGACCATTGTCTTCCATGTAGTTTTGCAATCTATGACAGACAATTTCTTCTAGGATTTTTCCAGGGAGCAATAGAAGGCTAATTGGTCTTAAGTCATTAACATCTAATGAGTTTGTTTTTTTATGAAGAGGGACAGTTGTCCCCTTCTTCCAATTTGTAGGAAAAATACTATGTCGTAGGCATGTGTTGTACAAAATCAAAATTACATCAGGGATAGACATGAAAGCATCTTTAATAATAAAAGATTTACAATGTTTAATAGCTGATGGCTTCCTGATATTAATAGTCTTTATATATTTCATTAGATTAAGATAGGATATATTGTACATTAAATCTGAGTCTGGAATCGGTACACCATATGGGTTCTGCTCCAGCGTGTGTATAGTAGGTGGGGGAAGCGCATCTGCTAATTGTTTTCCAATATTGGTAAAAAAACTATTTATATACTCAGCACATTCAGCAGGTGGGATTATTAGTCCATTCGTATTATTTCTTAGCTTAATCAGAGTGCAACCGGTTTTATTGGGTAGCAGTATTTGGATGGCATTCCAGAATTTAATTGGGTCAGTTTTCCTGAATTCAAGTAGATTCCTGATCTCTTTTTTTTGTTTTGGAAAATTGCTCTTTTAACAATATGTTTAAAATAGTTGGCAAGTCTCCAGTTGTGTTCAGTGTTTGAGTTTCTTGCTTTTCTATATAGCTTATCCCTGACGCGCATTAATTCAAGAATATCATCCGTAAGCCAGAGAGGTGTAAATTCTGGAATGGTAATGGACCTTACAGGGCACATGCTGTCAAGGATGCTGGTTATAACATTCAAGATGGTCGCCCTGATATCATTCGGGTTCTGCATACGTACCACATCTTCCCAATTGTACCTAGTTAATAAGTTTTTGAAAGTTAAGAAATCATATCTTCTATAAGACTTTGCCATAACTCTTTTTTTCTTAATTTTCGTTCTGTCACATTTTAGAATCATATAAATAGGAGTATGATCCGATACACAGTAATCAAGTGACCCTTTGGAAGCAACATTGTGTACATTGGTGTAGATATGATCAAGTAAGGTGCCAGATACTGGTCTAGTTACAGAGTTTATCAGTTGGAAGACTTCATTACCAGTGCAAAAGTCATCAACTTTCGACTCCTCCACATCTTTTTTGTTGAGGAGATTAACATTAAAATCACCCATAAAGATTAATTTTCTATTCCTGTATATACATCATTTTTTTCAGTCATAAGTGTCAAATATGGGAAGAATGTGGGTGAGGTGAATGATGATTACAAGTATGAGGTTGATCGCCGTACTTACATAGCCTATTAGGGTCATGGTTATCATAGCAGAAAGGGAGGCAGCGTGCTCCGTTTGGAGCTTATAAATTTCCCAGAAGTAAAATAACACATTTTGCTTTGTAACAGTGCAATGGGAATGAGATGTCTAAACAAAGTGCTTTCTACTTAGCGTATGAAAAAAATATATAAAAATACACCTGGGAAGAAATATATATATATACATGTGTGTTAGTTATAGTAAGGAGAGAGACCAATATCTGAGATGTCTTCAGTGTGTTACTAGGTCAGCTTGGTAGTCAATTGTTAAAGTTATTTTTAGCTCATAGTAATCAGGCGCGTCAAGAGCCAAGCAGTCGCTGTAGGCTTATTATAGAAAAAGCGGGTCAAGTGGACGCGGTAGACTCCAGTGTTAGAAAAGTAAACATACAAACATTCAAACATGAGTAAATTCCAACCCTTATGTAATCCATTTGTATGCATGACTTCAATTATTATGACATGATTTATATATTAGCTCCATGATATGGATTTGTAGGAGTATGGGAAAGCTCATGAAAAGTTCATGTTAATACAGTTTCAGTCATCATGCGTTGGAGTCTGGAGGAGTCTTTGTTTCTCCTTGGTCTTTCAGGTTTCGGTTTACTTATAGTGGAGATCACTTTCGGGGTATCCAGTACAGATGTTGTCGTGACCAGGGCCTGGGTAGGAGGTGATGAATGGGCTGCCTGTAGTTGGGCCATGGTTATGACATTATATGTAGTCTTAAGTGGACTTGTAGTTGATGTGGTGGGAAGTGGCAGTATTGGTGTAGTTGCAAGTGTCGGTGTTGTTGCAGATGTTGTTGCCACAGTTGTCGGTGTTGTTGGGGCGGCTAGGGTAGGTACCGGTATTGGTGCAGGTGCTGCTGGTGTAGGTGTGGTCGGTATGGGAGGGGCAGTCGTAGGAGGTGGTTGGTACTTCTCCTCAGGATTCTCCTAGTCTCCATCAGAACCATCCCTCCTCTATTTTTGCCCTTGTAGGTTCCATTTTTCACCTGTTTGGAATTTAACCCAGCTGCTGTACCCCAGTGTGGGCAGCCAACACATTCCAATAATTTACGTGTGCCAGTACTTAACAGGATGTTACGTAATTGGGGGTTTTGCTCAAATTTCAATATATTCAGGGCTAATAGCTCATTTTCGTCGATGTTTTTCCACCCATCACAGTCGAATTTTGCTAACTTTTTTTCACCCAGTGCAGAGTCAGTGTCCAATATTTTGGCAGCTTTTGCAGGTTTTCCAGCATAGAGTGCCTTAGTGTGGGCAAAAGCTTGTTCAACACTCTTGAACCAAATGCCATCCTTTTCAATGACACATGGATAGAAATTAGACAGAATGGACAGGTCACCATGGTACCCAACATATTCATCTGTCACAATAGTCTTTGTATTAGCGAGTTTGAGTTTGGGTGGTAGGTCATCTATGGCATTATATGGATAGTATTTTCCATTGTACATGATGCCCCTTCCTCTAGCTTTTACGTTAAGGCCTGAGTCCTGACCTAGTTGAGCTATGGCTACTACATCTGCTCGTTGTCTTTTTACCATAGGATTCATGTCATCTGATAGAAAAACATTCGGGTACTTATTTTTCAGTTCTCCTTTTTTTGAGAGGATCGCATCCCTGCATTCAGCCTTGACCATTACGATGATCATGTTTCGAACCCCTTGTTTTGGTGGGCCTTGTCTGAAGGCATAGTCTATTTCATAGAAGTCAAGCTTGGGGAATATAGCTAGGAGTAGATTGTAGGCCACATGTTTACAGTTTTCTCCTTCATGAAATACCAGTCCTTCAACAAGGATATTGCGTCTTCTCATGCTGTTATCAAGAATGTTAATATTAACTTTGTTTTGTCTGGAGGATCTCTCTGTCTGCTCTAGTCTAGCTTTTACTAGTGTTAATTCCTTTTCAAGTTCAGCATTCTTACCTTTCAATGCTTCAATATCATCATGATTTGAATTGGTACCGGTTGTCAATGCATTAATCTCCTCATGTAA
Organism: Acholoe squamosa; assembly: GCA_949317995.1. Lineage (NCBI taxonomy): Eukaryota > Metazoa > Annelida > Polychaeta > Phyllodocida > Polynoidae > Acholoe > Acholoe squamosa. Next base: position 67,052,080 of record OX439046.1, on the reverse strand, counting down.
ATATTGCAGAGTAGCACCAATTTTCTGCTGAACGATGAGTTCATGGTTTGTAGCTCTAGTATTTTTTTAAGTGTTTGTTATTTCTGCAATGAGATTTTTAACCTCATCGGAGTCCATGCTATTCACCATATCAGCAGTGTGTGTGTGCTTACTGCGGTGTTGACAGGTGAGCTAGGCCACACTAGACTATACAGGTGGGCTGTAGTGACTGCAACGTGGTGTATTTATAGGTACAGGTAGGTAGTACTCCAGGTATATACACTAGTGTCTCTCCCTCTGGGTCAGGCGTAGGTTAAAATCTGAAAATTTTATGTCTAATATCGTGATATATTCCATAAAAGTTGTGCAGAGATGATCACTGATGGTTAATAAGTGCACCAGTTCAAGTTAGAGGCCGTAGCAGCGTGTTATACTCCATAAAATTCCGTGTATAGCCAGGAGCGCGCCACTCATGTGTGCTCTACTCTGCAGATGCCATGACACCTTAGTTATCTTCAGTGTTATCTTCATTTCTACCACTAGGAGTTTAGTCCTCTGTTTATTTCATGTTATTTCAATTTTAAATTGCTTAAATTAATGTAATTTGGCAGTTGCGATTGAGACATGCTATGCCACTGGGGGAATGTTGATCGGCCCTACAACTTCAAGTCTATGCAGAGTGGTTATTCACATGAAATAAACATCAAGGATTCGTCTTGCCCGGGATCTACCTTGGGACATGTTAGTTTATGGTCTAAATCATATCATTTTAAGGAGAAAAGGCTGAAATACGGTGGATGGTAGTGTGACAACAGTTAGCGTAACAAAACTTCAAATGGCTGAGAATTCGAGTGAGGTTTTTTTTTCAGAGGTGTCTGATTAGAGTTGCCTTCGATATGGACCTGCTCAGTTCCCCCAATCTGCAACACATGCTACAAAACCTTGATTTCATGGCTATGTTACACAGTAGCTGATGTATGGAAGAAAATCAAATTATTGTGTTCTGTAGTTCTAATCATCTTTAGATTTCAAAGTTATTAACGTCACTTCCTAATTGAGCCTGGGGCTTAACAGCATCACAGCTAAGATATGGGATCCACCACCTATTTCCATGATCCGCATTACGCACTTATAGGTTTCATCTAGATCCAAGTAGATTAGATTTTGAACAGCATATGAGGATAACTTCCTGCCAATAACTGCCTTATTTGCTCTTAGCCTTAGGCTGTGAATTAAGGACACTTGACAATAATTATGTCGACTATATAAAAAAATGGTATTGCTGGAGTGTTTGTTAGGTGAAACAAATACAGAATTAGACAGATATTAATGTACATAGAAAAAAGCTCAATATGAGAAATTGGTCTTTGAGTATGAGAGCGTCTTAACACAGGAAACCCCTTAGGATGCTGTAGGTAAGTGAAGTGGTGCATTGTAAACTTTTTTTCTGAAATAAGCGTTTGTATTGAAGGAGAAAAAAAGAGAAGTAACCACTGCTTGAATAATGTGAAAGCTCATGTATAAGGGGGATCTCTATTGCCCCTTAGAGAGTCAGCAAAACTTATAGGATTCACCCTATACTAGAGGATAAGGGCATATGGAAATATACTAGAATTACACATATTCTACTCCCTGTATGCTTTATTGGATGAACAGTAAAAGCTGTCATCAAAATTATGGCAGAATCCTTGCCTCATAGTTGTCTGAAATCTGTTGTTATTTTCAAATAGATTCCTTGTACCACTGTACTGCCAGCTATCTTGTTGAAAGTTTGCTGGTTTACTGAAATACAGTTATGGTGGTTCACTGTTCAGTTTTACATCGATTCATGATAGATTTAGCAGTTGTTCATAAGGTGTGGCTCCACTACACGATTTTTGCAGAGAATCCGAGCTATTCTCACAAAATGAGACTAAAACAAAGACTCAAAGTGGCATTTGTTATCATTGCAAGGTAGAAATTGTATGTTAAAGGAGCCATTTGTTTATGTTAGGATGTCATTGTGTGCAATTTCAGGCATGCTTGTGTTGTCAAAAAGATGTTTTTGTTTACCAAATCAAGCTGACCTAATGTAAATATTGCAGACTTACACACTGATGACTCTATGCAACTCAATATCAGACAGGTTTGATTTTTACAGTTCAAGACCCTGTGATCTGTGTAACTGCTGTGTTGTTATTTATATTTTGCTGTGTTGATGTTTATTATATTGAACTCCCACCAAATCACAGAGTCCATGCAGGTGTAGGTTAGTTTGTAAATATGGCACACAAGGAGAGAGATCACCCATGAAATGACCCCTGAAATCTCATGTTTACAATTTTGAATCTCATGTTTACAATATAGGAATGTCAACACCCTATACCTTAGGCACTATAGGGATAACATTCCATGAGAATGTAGCCAAAAATCGCGTAGTGGAGCCTCCACTTTACAGTGTGGACCTATTTTAGAAATTTGTGCCTCACACACAGGATACAACTGTAGTTAGACACTTGGCTCAAATAGTGTAACGGCCTATTTCCACTACACGACTATCGCAACCGATGTGCAAATCTGTCACAATATCCCACCTGAAAGACTGACTTGAATTTTTCAAATGATTTGGTACTGATCTAGGTACCGAGAGGTCTTCTTTTGAGGTACCCCACCCCCTCTCACATACTCACATATGGTACCGACAGCCGTTGTGGCTCTTTGTCACCTAGTGGAGAAAGGCCATAAGTGCTATGTGCGATTGTAGTACCTTACAAATGTCCTCATGGGGCTCTATGGCCAAGAAAATCCCTTGCCTGCAAAGATTGGGTAAGATGGGCAAATGACTATGAAACAAAATATGATTTGTGACTACATCTACACAATAAGAGAGAAAAGAGACATTGAATACTGTCAAGACGTCTGTTCATAATTTCATAGCAGACGTCTGGGCATTATCTATGCACCTCAATTTAACTAGATAACATAGACAATATTACTGTCTGATTCAGAGACAGTAATTAAAACTGTCTGTTTAGTTTCATATCCACCTGAGTATGTCATCACTATAGTATGTTTCATCAAGCCATATTTATACAGTGTTCTGCAAACTCAATAGGGGCTTTATTTATATTCAACGGAAAGTGGTTGTAACTGCAAGAATAGTATAGGTTCCCTAGGATATGTTACTCCATACAGTCCTATAGTGCAAGCCACCCCCCTCTACCCCCCTTAAAAGTAGGTATTGACTTTGATTAGCATGTTGCATCTATAAAAAGTTTTCAATATAACTTTTTTACATTTTTAAAATATTCTCATAATCAAACCTCCGTTTTATGTACTTTTGGTCAAATTTTGAGAATCAAAATCACAAATTTTGGATTCAGCAGGATTTTTTTGGTATAGATGGCCCCTTGTTTCCATTTGATATCACTCTGAAAGAGATTCCTGACATCTCTATAAACCCCCTTATTCTACATAGGACTCAATACTGAACACAAAAGGTAGCCTACTTTTAAGGGGGGGGGTAGTGGAGGGGGGCTGTTACACTGTGTCCATAGGTAAAGCTCTGAGTTTCACCTCCTATCTATTGAAGCTTCTTGGTAACTGTAGAGATTAATTCAGAACTACATCATTTTTGATAGATCTGACTAGGATGTGGCTCATTTTGAAGTTGATATTTCAATGTACCTCTTTGTTATTGACAATAGTCATTTTGTAACCTAGTATGAGACACAATAATCCTGCATCATGCCCATTGGCCACCATTTGCAAGAAAACATCTGGAATACTCCACTCTGCATGATGGCATTCTTGCTGACTCTCTTTGATTGGAACAGGCCCTAGTGATGGGTTTGCATGAATAATTAATATTTATAGGGATGCTACAGATCTTCTCACCAAGTATGGGCCTGAAAACTTAAAGTTTCCCTGACTTGTTTTAAAAGGTCATTGATAATTTCCCAACCACTCAAGGTGCAATATTGATCTAGATATCAGGTTAAAGCTAAGATAAAGGGCTACATGAAAGTAGGGTCATTTCTTAAATATTTTGAAAATCATGTGACCCGTTGCCATGGAAACTATGGTAAAAGTTTTCTAAAATCTTCAATTTTTCACTACCTTTTATCACTCTCAAAGCCATTGAAGAGAAATGTATCTTTCTGTGTACATGGGAAGTCCACAGAAGTTGTAAAACAATATTCCACTTCATTTGAGACTGTTTTGATAACTGTAGCACCTTAACTTTAAAAAAATATCAGTCACCAAACAGGCACTCAGATTGCCGGAAATTGCCCTTTTTCACTAGAACCTACCCTGAGAATCATCCAGACTGTACATATTCTTCCCTTTCAAATACATCAAATCCTCACTCAATTGATTGCCCAGACACTGAGAGATTTTTCAAAAGAGTGCAAATATGTTATATGACAATGATTGGACAGAAATGTTAAAACCTCTTAAGGGTTACTCCTTCGGACCGTTAAGGAGGTGCAAAGATGAGCCAGTAGCAAGGGCTACAACCCCAATGAGACATGCAATGGTAGGGGGATGGAGGTTCCCGAGGGGAAGGAATAGGCTTCTATTGGAAGCTGAATGACCCTTTTTTGTCATCCCACTGAGTACCTACAATCAGAAAACTTAGTAAAATCATAAGAAATCTGAGCATAATGCAGCTCAAAGAAGTTTATTAAAATTTCAAAAATTCGGCAAATGGTGTAAACGACCTATCTGTAACACATAATATGCTTCAAAAAGTTGAACATGTGGCAGCATAGGCCTGTTTAGGCCAAGTTACCCCCTATTGTAGGCTATTCCTATCATCTGTTTAGCTCAAACGATAAAATATTGGCCTCATTTCTCATCAGTTCTGCTGATGTGCAAGGCTTCTCCTGTATGATTAAAACAGAAATGACTGACAAAATTGCTTTTAAACTGAAAATTTCCTTCAGTAAAGACATATCTTAGATCAGTCCTATACTTGCTGGGAACATCTATAAGCACATTAAACATATCTGGGTATGATACATTAACGAGTTATGGCCCTTGGGCCAAGACACTTTTCAGTTCCTATGTCTACAATGCTTTTAGGATTGGTACATGTCCAGGGACCCGGAATCACTTTGCTAGATATTTGGACAAAGCTCTTATACTAGAGGCCTGTATCCCGATTGAATATGAAACTATTTTGTTCAAATACATGGTGATATACTTTTTTACCGCTGTACCTAAGTATTGAATTTAATGAGAAGCGAATATGATACTGTCTAGTTGCTCGGGCTCCTGTTATTACTCACTGAAGAGACCTTGGGGGCAATCTTACATCTCGATGCCTCCGTGCAAGGCCATATTTTTGCCTATTAGACTTTTTTCTCATGATCACATCCCTACTTGCAGATAAGTGGACACAAAAAATGATTTAGTGTAGATGACCAAATCATTCAATTTCACTCTTTACCTCATCCTAAGTTATATCATACAAGTTAGAAATGAGGACAGTTTCCCAAAGAAACCCATGCCTATGGCTTGCATATCTAGCCTGATGCTATGCTACCTAGTGCACAACATAAACACATCATATCAATTAGGATATTGAATATCCGAACTTAACTGTCTAACCAGAACTTCCCTATGCATTTTTATCTAAAGTATAATGTGATGTTTGTATTCAAAACAGGAAAGGATTGTAGACACAGATAGAAAATCCATTGAATAATATAAGCCTTGTTTTAGATTTAATTTTGGTATGTTTCCAATATAAGACATGGCTTGTAAGTAAAGTTAGCCCCATCTGTGGATTTTGTGATGGTCCTGTATCAGGGTGTGCCTAGCAAGGTGCAATAATGATTTAAACTACCATTGCAAGTTTAACATAAATTCAATGTGTGCCTTTCTCAAACAAGATAGTTGTTGTATTACACAACTCAATAAAAGTCTGATGATATACTCCTTTGCTATATTCGTTCAAAACTCACCATCATTCCTAATGAATTCAGGACACATTTGCAGAAGGAAAAGCAACTAGGCGTTCAGGAGCAGAATATTTCATCTGGTATGCGTGATGGAACCATTACCAGGGCATTTTGCTGATATTGAGGAAATGGGATTCATTTGCCACATGTCTCCTGTTCCTAACAAATAGCTCCACCTGCATATTAGAAGCATCACTCCAGATTTTGTGCCACTTATAGCAGAAGATGAGATAATTTCGATACAGAATATATTTTCGTTCCACCGACTCAGTCTGCTAAAAGGTTTAGGAAAGTTGACTTTTTCAGCTAGGTTTGAAAGAAAATATGGAATCCTGAAAAAGGGAAGTCTTTGCGCGGGGGGAGTTGAAAAGTCATGGAGAAGTCACGTTTACTCAAAGCTGACATTTTATGTTAACTCTTTGTGACTATTTGCAGAGTTATGGAATACGGCCTATCTTGATGTTATACAGCGACTAGAGTTTATACAGGGTCCAGGGGATGGTCCCAAAGAGATAACGAAGACAGCTCTATTATATAGAGAGAGGAGCAATGGATGAAAACCAAGTGGCTGTATAATATGATTTTGAATTTTAAAATCATGCGGAGTTGTGCTGAATATAGAAATGATGCAAGGTTCAATGTCCATTGACCAGCTTGCTTACTCTGCATCGCACCTCTGGAGCTTAATTCAAAACATCCTGGGATCCCAACCCCAGCAATCTTAGTGTAGGCACATATCATAAGATCTGACTGGTCTAACCTATGTAATGCAGTGGTTGCAGGCCTGTCCAGAATAGCTAGTCCTGGGATCACTTCACTATTCCATTTCCACCACTAAGATCACTGCAATCTTAGTGAAAGAAATGCATAGTGGTTTCACCTGAGTACAAGAGCACTTACAGGGAACACACCTGATCGAAAGAGTGAATAGCCTGCTGCATACATAAAGAGGGGAGGGAGGACGTTTGCTGAGTGTCCTTGAGGGCTCTTAGGGCTACTCATGCGTTAAGTGCACTGTAAGGTAATTCTTCCCTTCTCTCTCTTTGTCCTGGGGGAGGGCACAATGTTTCTAATAGGCAAGCATAAATCATACATTCATGGGAACAACTCTTGAATACTGTACGGGGGTCAACTGCACCCTGTGCTCTTTTGTTAGCCCATATGGGGATGGGGAACAATGGTATAAGCACTCTTGTGAAGAAGAGTGACTCCACAGCTATTCCTTTATTTTGGGACTCTTACCCCTGTGCCTAGTCAGTTCTTCTTGGAATAGTGTAGGAGGGTTGAGGCTAAGATCGACACGATCTTAGTGCTGGCTAGTATATGTGAACCCAGTCAACTCTTAAGATCGCTTAATAGGATAAGGCTGATTTATTCCTGAGATCGCTGGGGTCGTGATCCCAGGATGTTTTGAATTAAGCTCCTAAAGCAAGATTCATAAAAAAATGATCAACTATTAAACAATACAATGTATTCACAAATAAAAGTGACATATATTTCCTGTGTTTTATTACATTGTAAATCAAACAAGCCTTTGGAAAGGATGCAGGGAAAAAACATCAAATAAAGTTTAAATGTTTAGTACCTGTAATAAAGCATTGGCCAATCCCTTATCCCCAGTTCTAAACTGGATCTTATCCTGATGATCAAACAACCGAAAATCTATCATCAAAAAACTATTTTATAGTACTTTTTATTTTCATAGAAAACACAAAAAGTGGACTACTGCTTCGAGACTATCTCAAGGAGAAAGGCATAGTCAGTGGGTAGTTATTGCAGGATTTTCGTATTGAATTTTTGTATTTTGTATTGAATCATGAATTTAGCCAGTCCATGCCAAGAGCAGTCAACAGTGATGCACAGTTTTTTGTTTTTATTTTTAATCAAACCATGTCTGACATATTTATTGACATGATTAATCCAAAAAAAAAGAAAACTATTACTGTAAAAAAATAATAGCACTTTTAGCGTAATATGAAGCCAGTCAAGTTTACGCGTGTGTGCTTTCCAATATTCTCTCCTGATTCTCTATTTTCCATAGTGAATTAAGACGCATTGGCGAAAGGAAAATAGAAAAGATATTTCTTCCCGGAATGTTTCACACTGAAAAACTGAGAGGCGCTAAACTAGACAGTGCAGACGACTTTAAGTCCTCAGGTTGATGATACCTAAAACTACAGCTTTAGGTCGTCAAAGTGGCGACTTCAGGTCGTCATCCTGACTTAGTCATCAGTATGACGAATATCTATTGTCAGTATGACGAGTTTAGGTGGTTATTTGACCTTGACTACCCTAAACTCGTCTGTATTGATGAGTTTTAGGTGGCGGCATGTTTTCTGTGCATTTGGTAGATGTGATGGAACCATTACCAGGGCACTTTGCTGATATTGAGAAAATGGGATTCATTTGTCACTTGTCTGCTAGTAGCTCTGCCTGCATATTAGTAGTGTCTATTCAGATTTTGTGTCATTTGTAACAGTTTGCATACGGCCCAAGATGTTTTCTTGATACCAAATGCATTTGCAGCTAGCATCAACAGACTTGCAATCGTTATCTCTATTAAGTGGAGTCTATGTACAATTGATGTAAATTGCTTGGCATGTGAAGGCTTAATTTCCAGTTGTCATGGTAATAGCACTTTTTACCCTTTTTACCCTTTCTACCCTTTTGTGAAAGAAATTCGATCCCAAGATCCCATGAATTCAGAGTGAAGGATGGAAATAAAGTTGTTTTTTGTGTGTTTTTTTTGGGGGGGGCGGTTGGTTTGGGGAGGGGGGATATTAAATTGATTTGCTAAATTTAACTTGATTGTGCTATTCTAAATAACACACACAAATAAAATTTCAGGCTGTATATCACCTTTTCAGCCAGTCTCATTCGGCAGCTTGCATGTAACTTTAATCACTATGCACTTTCCTTATTTTGATAAGGTTCTTTTATAGATGGATGATGAACAAATTAGAGGTTCAGACAACTATGGTATGCCTGAATATTTCAGTTAAAGTATGGAAACTAACACAAGCCTGTAGTGGCACACATGGAAAAGTCCAATCCCAGCTGGGATTCAAACCCAGCCCAGCAAATTGTCATGAGTCCTCGTCAATCTGTGTGAAGTGGCTCACACATGTCGCTAGATGGAACACGAAGTCGTTATAGCACAAGATCACCAGGAATAGCAATTGCTATGCCACGTGAGTCTAACACACAGTGGCGAAAGATGACGGAATGAGTTATCACTCAAAAAGGAGTCACCATTGATGACCAATCATGGCGACAGATGACGATAATTTGCTGGGAGGGCTTTCAACTCTGAAGCGGATCCTATTGCCACTGAGCTATGAGGAGGGTGCTTAACCAACATGTAACTACTAACTATTGTGGATCATAGCAGGGTAGTAGTAGGGAAATGTAGGTGGTGCCATAAACCTACCATGTTACAGGCCTCCCAGGGGTATTCAAATACATATTTAATCAGGCCCTTGGCTGTCATGATTGCCAGTGGCCAAGACTCTTGAGACATCTCACAAAAATGTGTCATGCTGTGTTTGGTATGTATACACAGTAGGCCTACGTGTATTTGGAGGCCTTTACACATGTTTCACCATTTTAGCTGATCAGAGGAGAAGTAGAACCATGTGATAAAGAATACACAATTAAGATAAGGGGAAGACATGCTCATCTAATACTGCATTTAAAAGGAGTTATCAGGGACTAGCTACTGTTGGTTGGTTTCATCACTTTTAGAAACCACTAAGAGCACATTTCAGCACAATGTAGAAAACACCCTGTAGTGTGTGTCCTATACTCATCCTGGAGGGTGTTGCTCCTATAGTAAAAGGAAGAGCTGGCTAAAAATGCCCTTCTTTCCAGTCCTTTCCTTTCATGTAGCTATAATTCGTCCCTTTTGTTGCTGACAAGTGGTCATTCAAGTACGGTGCTGAAAAAGGGGGATTTGAGTAGGTAACTAGTTGGGAGAAGTTAGTCAGTATAATAAACTATAGAGCGTGTGACATGAGTAGGTACCTGGTAGTGCAGCTCTCTCTATTTTAAACAAGGCAGGTGACTTTTCAGACTAATGTGGTGAGTGCAAGTACTTAGGTGAAGCAGTGCACAACTTGTTTAGAAAAGAGGGCACATACTCACAGCTCCTTTTACAATAGGAGCAACACCCTCATGTCCTTAATGATATGAAGTAATGCACACATTTTACAATAATGACTTGCAATATGCTCTCCCTGGTAAAGTGGAAGGGTAATTACCATGAGGGAGAAAGAGTAACATTCTATAGTGGCAGATAATTGTTCTGTATAACAGCATTACCGAGGCATCCCATAGCCTAGACATCAGTCAGACAATAACCAGATATCATCTTGCCGTAGTATAAGGTATAACTAATAAAACCCCTAATACCAGTCGCTAGCTACTTGCCTTGCTATCAAGGGGCCAGTTACCAACCTTTCCGCTGATATTAAAGGCTAAAATATATCAAAAAAGGAATCATACAAGGCAACATGCAGTGGTTTGTTGGAAATGTAGGATATATAGTATCTTGAGATTAATATCATTGTCTGGATGATATTTTGCAACCATGGGATGCGACAGTAGACTTGCGACAATGTATATTATTGATTAATCCCTTGTTCTATTGATTCTATTCACTGCACATTTATGGCATTGTAATAAAACTCCAAGTACCATGGCCTAGATATCAGTTGGACAATAACCAGAATTCGTGGGATATTAAAACTCGTGGGCTTCAATAAATAATCAATAGAATCAATAAATGTAAGTTGAAAACAAAAATCGTTCCTCTCTCGTGGGACTCGAAGCCTGCCGTAGTGTGTGTACACACGGCGAAAAGAACGTTCGCCGGGACCAGAACTCATCCCGCCTACCTGTAGGAGCTGAGCGCAATGCGCTACCCACTTTACAATCGGCACATACACCTCGGCACCCGGCAGCCGTTGGTTTGTTCTGAACGCGTCCCGCAGTCGTCATGGTCATGGGTGCAGCAGCCAGAAAGTTGGAGGGGGGGGGGGGGGTCACAACCCAGACTGCAGGGTATTTTCACACTTTGAATGTATAGTAGTTATATGTGAGTGACCACCCCGGGCTTTGTATCATATCAATGACTTATAGAGATCTGGTTCTAACCAAGCATTTCTTGTCCGTCCCTGTGGCGCACTGAATAGGGAGTTGGATTTGGGATCAGTAGAGTGCAGGTTCGACCCCTAACCTGGCAATGAAAATTTAGTAGGTTTAAACATGTAACATATGACATGTTAGGACATGTAAGGAGTGCTGATATTGACAGGTGTCAGAACGGGAATATCCAGAAAAAGCACCCAAAATCACAGAAACCGTGTAATAATACTTGATATCAATGGCATCTTTTCACATAGGTGATATATCAAATTGATTCAGCATATACTAAGTAAGGTTTATCCTGCTAAAACCACTCTGTTTTACTACACAGCCCTTTATTTCAATAGTCAGATACCTACATAATGAATTCAGTAAGAAGTGGAGACAGGCACGCAACCCCTCAGTTATGCACACAGAAATAGGTACCACTCAGTTGCTTGAATAGCCTCTGGTCTTTGCAGTACCTATTAATGCGCGCTGAAGAGATTTCAAATCAGGGGCGTAGGAAACAAATATTTATTGGGGGGGGGGGCATCCCTGTAAACACACTACGTAATTCCAACGTAGCTATTAGGTATAATTTTGGTAGTTTGGTTGTTAACAATTGTTTTTTAAACGTTTTTGGAATGTAGTACTTGGTCTAGATGATTTAGGCTATAGGCTAACCTAAATTAACGTTGACAAATGAAGTATTTACACGTGGAAAATATATGAAAACAAACCTGCAGGTTTATTCTAGTTTGGTCTCTACCAACCGATTCCCAAGGTTTCCACAGCGTAGTTTTTGGTCTAATTAATTTTGGCTCTATGTCAACCTAAAACAACGTTGCTGGGAGAGGTATATTTACGTTCAAGATATAAAATGAATAACCATGCAGTTCTATTTTAGTTTGGTCCCCACCAAACAATTCAAAGGGTCCCTACAACGTACTATTTGGTCTGGTGGATCTTGGTTCTTTATCTTTCTTAATTAACGTTGCTGAATGAAGCATATCAATTAATGAGGATTAATGAGACAATCTTACCTCAATCTTACATCCATCCCCTTGACCACCAAGTACAAAATATACAAGTGTTGTATTGATTGGGATTAAAATTAGGCACAGTTGGTGTATGTTCATTTTGCCATTATGCCAAACTAAATACCTCTATGCATTCTAATATAAGGTATTTCTATGATATGTTTCATTAGAGAAATTCGGGGATCTGCCCCACACTCCCTATGTACACTGAAAACAACTTGTATATGGGCTGAACATGAGGGACTCAGATATATTGGTCAATCAGTGTACTACTAAAACTTGTAGATGGCAAACACAGGCCTGTATTAATCTCTATCTATACCATGACATTTGCCATACTGAACAGATATTTGGGAAATAATACTTCATGAATCTAGATAGATTAATCATTCTTATACAATCGATTCAATTTGTAGTCTGAAACATGTTGACATGATAATTTGATATAGATTAAAATGTAAGTCATGATTAATATTTATATTTGTCTATGGGGATTAACACTAAATTGCGGTCATATGTATTTTGTGAAATATTCAGACAAGGATTGGTTTTGATTATATGGAATATATAAAATATAAGTGATAGAGCACCACATGTCAACATGGCATTTAGTTATGTTGGGTAGGTTCTGAGCATAGATAGAAAATATATGTGTGTAGGACGATAATGGAGAGGCTGTAATCACATGGTGGTACAGGTTGGAATACGTTAAACTATAATCCCACTAGATGGTAGTTCATGTGATGGGTATATCTAGTCTGGAGATTTTGCATTAAAGTTATCAAGAATATTACGATATAATGTAACAACACAAAAGATACCAACATTTTCTAGCACCATCTAAGGACAACACAATGTTTGAACAAATTTACTAATACACTTTTCATTATATCAACTGTAGGGTAATACTTACTGCGTTAAACACCTATTCTCTGACATTAAGAAGTATACATAGCCCAACTTCCCCTGGAGGCCATTTCTTAACACACTACGACTGCTGTCATTTAAATTGTAGTGAAAACCTAACAATTTGGCCATAACAGTACCATGCACTAGTAGTCCCTAATATCTGCACCAGTACGACTGCCCTACCCCAGCAAATTGTTGTGAGTCCTCGTCGACCTGTGTGAAGTGGCTCACACATGTCGCTAGATGGAACACGATGTCTCTATAGCACAAGATCACCAGGAATAGCAATTGCTATGCCACATGAGTCTAACACACAGTGGCAAAAGATGATGGAATAAGTTATCACTCAAAAAGGAGTGACCATTGATGACCAATCATGATGACAGATGACGACAATTTGCTGGGACTTAACCTTATGTAATTACTGCATAGCTGCTAATCGTAGTGAGCAGTCGTGGGACAGGTCCTACGATAGCCTGGCTTATTCTTGGCATTTTCAAATAGTAGTGGCTGTGTGTAGTCGTACTACATTAAGCAATGGCCTCCTGTTGTCCTCTTGTACATGCACATACACAAGTTCTTCCATTGCCAAACTAAATGATGACCTCAATGGCTAAAGGGCTAGTGTCTAGTCGGGATGTGTACCAGGATTGGGGAAATGATGACTATTGATGTTGTCTTGAAAACAGTTAAAAAAAGTTAATTATGTTCGCTTGGGAATATAATAATAATTAATAAATATTATAATAATATTATAATAATATCACAAGTGGAATAAGGAAGGAGACAATGGGTTTGGTGAGAATTGACTTAGTCAATATCAATTCTGTACATGCCTTTATTAATAAGACAATAATTTAATACAATACAATAATAATACAGTAATACAATATAACAATATAAATACAATATATACAATAACAAAGATTTAAAAGTTAAAATTTCCGGCACCACCCAGCGTGGTGTGTGCCGCTCGAAGGATATACGCCAACTGACGGTTAATTTGGATCCCGCAGCTTATATAGGCGCTAATTGTTTTCCATGACGTCATACATACCAATGCGCGCCCTGGAGGAGAAAGTAGTACCAACCGCTGCACATATTAATTATATATATATATACACGGGTGTATATAGTCCCATAAGTTAATTATGTTCGCTTGGGAATATAATAATAATTAATAAATATTATAATAATATTATAATAATATCACAAGTGGAATAAGGAAGGAGACAATGGGTTTGGTGAGAATTGACTTAGTCAATATCAATTCTGTACATGCAAAAAAACCGCCAAACACAATGGATACACCATTCCACACTATAACATCACATCTAGAGCTAATAAGTCCTGCTTTGAATCATGTAAATAATTATATACAACATTAGATTTCCAATTTGCTCTCTTTTTAATATCATCGACCTTTAAACCAGTATCTTTTAACAGAGTCACCCCACCATGACGGAGTGAATGAGTTGAAACTTTGTGGGAAATATCACATTTTATAGCAATGGCCTTCAACCTGGTATTAACATAGTTATAAGTCAACGGTTTGTTACATATAGTGAACAATAATCTATTTTTTGAAAGCTTACAAATCTCCAAGTACCTAGCTGGACAAAGACCAGAATTATCATTACGTTTTAAATATACCACGTAAGGCTTCCTACCATATTGGTCAGTTTTAGAAGATTTAACATCAATGCGAATACAGTCACCAGACAAAGACACATTTTTAGATTTAAGGTTATGAGGGGAGTCCACTACATGACCCACCCTGAATACACCTCGGTAACACAATAAGATAGCTGACCAGAAGACTACATCCTCATACACAGACAAATCCAGATTAGATTTGATATTTAACATATCACTGGGAGTTAATGGATATATTTTAATAGAAGAACATTTAAAATTACGTTCAATACCATCCAGTGTCTTTTTTACAATAAAATTATTACTATAATCAGAATAACCTTTTAATTTCTGATAATACCACACTGCAGACAAATAGCTCCTAACAGATATAGGTTTCATTTTATCTGATAAATATACACTATACAACGAAGCCTGAGAAGGAGAACAAGGTAGGGGATTGAAATTAAATTTCTTACAAAATTTTTTGTACCTGCTAAATTGCTGTTTGCGAACCTTACGTGTGGACTCAGCCACGCCCCTGCACAAAAACCTTCTCCTTCTCCGCTCTAGCTCCCTCAGGCCTGGAATCATAACAGCACATGTTATATTCAGTTAAAACCTTCTTACATTTCTGTGGGACACCTCTGTAATTTAGCCTAGACAAATGGTCAGCTAAAACATTTTCCTCAGACCTAATATATGTTGAATATATTTCAATGTTATGTATAAAACATAGCCAAAAAATTTCTCTCAACCAGGACATACACAACTTATTCTTGGACCTACCGGTATTCAACATAGCCAAGACTTGCATGTTGTCCGTAATGCAATGAACTCTGGTATTGGAAAACTTTTCAACCCAGCGCTTAAGGCCTACCATCACTGGATAAAGCTCATAAACATTTATATTTCTATGGTGAAGTTTGAGATTATCAAGCCTAGTGGCATGAACAAAATGACCCATACAGTCTACCATAGGATTAGAGTCATTCCAAGTACCATAAAAATAGTCTTTATCAAACCAGGCCCCAAAGCCCTGTACAGAGGAATCGGAATACATGGGAGTACATTCATTATCATTTAGAATGATATTTCTACAATTGAAAATTCTACAAAAATCCCTCCACCACAGTAGGTCATTCTGGGTTTCCTCATTAAGTTTAATAACACCCCTATTCCTGGCTCTAGCACAAAGGTCAAACAATCTCCTGCTAAAAGTTCTGCCACCACGTACTACCTGAGAGCAGAAAGACATCAAACCACCAATCTTCTGCAATGTCTTCTTAGATACAAATTTTTTACCCAAACACTCGTCTATAGCTGAGCTCATTTTATCTAGCTTCTTTTGTGGAAGCGACAACTCGATAGACGTAGAATCAATGGTTATACCTAGAAATGTACACACCCTGCTGGGTTCAGTCACCTTCTCCTTTGACACAACAAACCCTAAATATTCCATACACTCAATTAGGGTGTTCCTTTTACATAAGCATTCCTCTTCAGTCTGAGCTATGACAATAAAATCATCCAGGTAATTTACTATCCTATCTACACCATAAAATTTTGCAATAATAGTCAAAAAATCAGATATTCTAATAAATATATATGGGGCACATGTCAAGCGGTTACTCTCAAAAAACTCATCTCCATTACCAAAATTCCACCTGAAACCTTGATAGCCCACATGTGGACCGTAAACATTAATGCTTCTATATGCAGATTTCAAATTTACTACACACATAAAATCATTTCTATCAAGTTGACATGTAACGGTGTTAAAAGAGTTATACAAGAAACTTTTGGACGTAGTGCTCATAAAATTATTAATAGAAATATCCGCTGGCATGCTACAGTCAGTGATAGGTCTCAATTTACCATTAGACTTTTCTACACCGCCTAAGGAATGGATGCACCTGGGCTTGACCATCGACCTAGTAACCAAGCCCTGGACTAGCACCTCCTCAATAATGCTACACATCTCGTTATAAAATCTATCCTCTAAAATAGACTTATAATTTTTACAATCATATGTTGTATCACACTCTGGGTCCACTATTTTGAACCCCTCAGTAAAACCACACCATAGAAAATCAGACTCAATCTGATTGATATTAATAAAGTCAGACTGCCTAAGAAAACTAGCTAGTCGACACGGGAGTATCTGAGCCCTTCTACCATAAATGAAGTGCTCACACATACATATACCATTTACACAACTATCATAAACCCTGATGCTGGGTCTATTTAAACATTCCACCATAAAAAGTGGTTCAACCTCGCCCTGTACCGGGCAACTGTGAGAAATAAATAAATTCTTTGACAAGTCACAAGAATTATAAGTATTTACATTATCATTATTAACATTATCACCCGGAATGATAGAAACAGGGGGCTTAGGAGGGTCTACCGTACATACTAAATTAAAATCAGGCATCAAATTTTCAGATTTTAAAGTAGGGGGTCCTCCCTACAACCTTCAGCTCTATTAAAAGCAAAACAAGTACGAGCTGACCTAGATTTGAAAGATTTGGGCTTTGCCACCTGTCCTTTCTGGGCCTGAACGGTCCCATCGTAAGATAAATATCTAAGAATATCAGAGTTGTCTACTCTCTCGAATGCTTTCAACCCGTTCTTGTTCGCCCTATCTTTTACAGACTTATCATACTTGGATAAAGCCGCAACCGTATAGATTTTTGTACTCGACTTTTCGATTAACATTTCAAGATGGCCAAGCAAGTGGAAAATATCCTCGCCTTCCTCATACTTGTCCCTCGCAAGGCGTACATTTACCAGCATTAACCGTTCGATACAATCAATTTTAGACTTTTTATCTAGATAATTCTTCTGATCGAACTCACCCCGATGTCTTTTCCGTGTAGAATGGGTAGTATCAGTAGAGGAACTTCTTGAAAATGATGAATCTTTATCCGAATCCGACGACGGTGAATGGTCTTGAAGCCATCTTGTTTGCCTGTCGTCATACCGGGTCAACCATATTTGGATCAGAGCTGCTCGGAATCCTAGAGTTGGCCTTATTCCTCGTATTCTTTGTAATTTTCTTAGTCCCAGGCTTGGCATTAGCACCACCCGCCGACTTCCTACCCATATTGCAGGGTATTTACCGTAGTATTCGAAAACCCAAAGAATAAAGTTAAAATTTCCGGCACCACCCAGCGTGGTGTGTGCCGCTCGAAGGATATACGCCAACTGACGGTTAATTTGGATCCCGCAGCTTATATAGGCGCTAATTGTTTTCCATGACGTCATACATACCAATGCGCGCCCTGGAGGAGAAAGTAGTACCAACCGCTGCACATATTAATTATATATATATACACGGGTGTATATAGTCCCATATATATATACCTATTTTGGACTACAAAGTTTGTTGGAGGTAAAAAAACTTTAACGTTTAAAATACGTAGCAGAATTACGTTTGTTGTATTAAAAACAAACGTATATTTACCTCTGTTAGAGGTATTTGTGTTTACAGGGCAGGGGTCGCGGATGAGGGCCCTGCTATATTTTTTTTTTTATTTAGGCTTATATATAGGGAACCTTCTTATTATTTGGGGGCCCAGGCCCCCCCTCGCCTCCCCTTTTCCTACTCCCCTGCAAGTAATTTCCCAAGGCCTCACAACACGTCTCTTTGCAATGCCATGTTTTTGACTCAAGGATCTTTCAGCTTGTGCCAATATTATGTATCTTCTTTTTTTAAATTTCTCTTCGAAATTCATGAGTGGTATATGTGTACTATACATATGCACCTCACACACATACTACCTGTTTGAAGGTTGGCTCAAAAGTCTTAGTAATGTGTGGAATCATTTACCTTAAGAAAGTCCTCAAAGTCCTCAAGGGAGGGAAGATAATCCCTTGTCTCAAAAGTATACAGGCAATATAGATGCATTGAAACAAGAAGCGGTTTTAGGAAGGATGAAATAGTACAAAGGTACTTAAAGATTGAGCCCAAAACCTCCAAGGCGCTCAGGAGGTTTTGGGTCATAATCTACACCACCACGGACGTTTTCTCACTTACATACTCCATCCGCATGTAAGAATGAGTGCACAATCAAAAGAAAAGACCACCCTTTTTTGATAATGCCCTCTTTTGAGAGAAATTATGTTGAATAAAAAGATTCTGACTTTTTTGGGTCCACATCTGCTATAGCTGCGAGTGAAAGGTTTATTTCAGTAACATAACTGTCTGTGAACAGCTAACACTGGAGCTTAATTCAAAACATCCTGGGATCGCAACCCCAGCGATCTTAGTGTAGGCACATATCATAAGACCTGGCCGGTCTATCCTATCTAATGCAGTGGTTGCAGGCATGTCAGGAATAGTAAGTCCTGGGATCACTTCACTATTCCTTTTCCAGCACTAAGATCACTGCGATCTTACTGAACGAATTGCATAGTGGTTTCACCTGAGTACAAGAGCACTTACAGGGAACACTCCTGATCGAAAGAGTGAACAGCCTGCTGCATACATAAACAGGGGAGGGAGGATGTTTACTGAGAGTCCTTGAGCGCCTTTAGGCCTACTCATGCGTTAAGGGCACACTAAGGTAATTCTTACTTCCCAAGTTTTGAAGTGAAGTCCTATCCCACTGCCTTTGGTATCCTCTTGCTGCAAGCCAGACTCTGTCTTTGGGGAATTTCATCTGTCTCTCTCTATTGAGGTAAGATATTTTTATTTAATCCTGGTTGAACATTTGCATTAAAGTTACCTTATTTACAGATGGAATCTAATATATCCTTTCCCCACCCCCTGTTGAGTCCATGGTGTATATGCTGTTTGGTTCTTTGTCATAGGATGTCTATATATAAATAGGACATCATCTGCCTGTAGGTTCACACTATTACAGAGGAATCTTCTCTTTTTATGTCATATTTCATATAAGTAGAAAATTCATGGGGGGTGGGGAGGCTTAAGCTATGGTGGATAATAATCCCCATGTATCCCTTTTCTCAGTTGGCTCTGAAATTACTAGTTCCTACAATTCTCCCCAGATGGCAGCACCATAGTTCATTTTTTCCCCTTAACCATATCACGGTAGCCCATATGGGGATGGGGAACGATGGTATAAACACTGTTGTGAAGAAGATTGACTCTAAAGCTATTCCTTTATTTTGGGACTCTTACCCCTGTGCCCAGTCAGTACTTCTTGGAATAGTGTAGGAGGGCTGAGGCTAAGATCGATGTGATCTTAGTGCTGGCTAGGAAATGTGAACGCAGTCTAATCTTAAGATCACTTAATAGGATAAGGTAGAATAATTCCTAAGATCGCTGTGGTTGCGATCCCAGGATGTTTTGAATTAACCTCCTGTTTAGGCTTTCTATTCAAGGAAGTACCTAAAATCTATCCAATGTATTCAATGATCAGCTAATTTCTACATCAGTAAATATAACAATACCCTTTATTTATGTCAAATCACTGGATAACAATCTCTGGGTTAATGCTGTAGACGGCTTTCATCGAACTGGGTAACTTCAGCTAATTAATGATCCTTGTCTGAGAAGGCTCCCATTTCACCTCTGTTTTTACTAATAGAAAGGGTGATGGAGGAGCGAATGGCCCGTTTCATCAGAGGTTATCAATAAGGAACAGCTGTACAGTGTATTGGATGTGAACCTTTGTTATTCATTGGAAACGGCAGTTGAGGTTGAAAAAAATACAAACTCCTTAAATATGAAGGTTGTGCCCCAGCCCTCTTTTCCACTTACCTAAGTGGGAACTAGTATCATGTGTTTCAAAGTCTTGTGCACAATAGCAGAAGACATCAATGGTACTACATAATTATTACTAATATATGCTCATATAAAATACAAAAAGGTATTTATCATTGATTCCTAGAGGATATTTCCAGAGACTGTAAATCGTACTTATATGCACGAAAACTATTGTATATCAAAATTTCTATCATCTACTAGACCTTGCTCTGGAAAGAAACCTAGACATATTGTATTTTTATTGCACAAATTCGTCAATGTTTGCTTATGATTCTCTATTATTCCCAGTAGATTTAAGACATATTTGAATGTAGAAGAAATAGAGCATAATGTTTCATTCAGTAGACATGATGGAACCATTACCGGAACATTTTGCTGATATTAAGGAAATGAGATTCATTTGCAGCATGTCTGCTGGTCCTAACAAATAGCTCCGCCTGCATTTTTGTAGTGTCACTCCAGATTTTGTGTAATTTGTACCATTCTGCTCCAGTTCAAGATCCACAGCGAATACATTTCATGGCAACCAGAAATATCACTCTAGTCCAACGTCCTTTAAGGGCATAACCATCGGCTGCTGTGAGACCTGACCTGGCCATGCCCTTTGGCTTGGCATGGTTCTTGGATAATGTCCTTCATACCAGGCTCAATCACAATTTTTGTATGCAGTAATTCACCCCCATGTTCTGAAATATTGAACCGTCCTCATTAAAAAAAGAAAAGCCAAGAAAAAAATATTATCACTACTCTTGACAGTAACATGATTTGAAGGCAGTCCTCCTAAAGAAAACATGAATATAAAAATATCTTTTTATCTAAATCGAATCATTGGAAAATACTGTATTGTAGATAACCTATAATATGCACATATACAATGGCAGCATGCAATATGCTCTCTCTGGTAGATTAGAGGGTGTGTGATATGATTACCATGAGGGAGAAAGAGGGTGCAACATTATATAGTGGCAGATAATTGTTCTGTATAACAGCATTACTGAGGCATCCCATAGCTTACACATAAGCCAGAGTATAACTAGATATCAGCTTGCCATAGTATAAGGTCTAACCAAGGCCTTCTCCAGTCCAACAAGGTCAGTTATACAGAGTTTCATCATCATCATCATCATCATCATCATCATCATCATCATCATCATCATCATCATCATCATCATCATCATCATCATCATCATCATCATCATCATCATCATCATCATCATCATCATCATCATCATCATCATCATCATCATCATCATCATCATCATCATCATCATCATCATCATCATCATCATCATCATCATCATCATCATCATCATCATCATCATCATCATCATCATCATCATCATCATCATCATCATCATCATCATCATCATCATCATCATCATCATCATCATCATCATCATCATCATCATCATCATCATCATCATCATCATCATCATCATCATCATCATCATCATCATCATCATCATCATCATCATCATCATCATCATCATCATCATCATCATCATCATCATCATCATCATCATCATCATCATCATCATTGAAAGTATTTTCAGATTAATGCCATCAACGATATTTTGCCATTATAGCATGCAACATTCAATGATTATGCCATATAGATAATCCCTCATCCTACTGCCTAATACTATTGGATTGTTTACTGGATTTTTATGGCATTGTGTTTTAGATATAAACAAGACATAGACAGACATTACTGGATATCGATTTCATTTTATTACATATATAGCTGTGAGGGATACAGAGGTCATTTCAATATAATGCCAGCTCATCAATATTTTTAAATGTACTCCTGTAGATCATTTCCTAACGCGCTGCAGTCCTTCAAACCATAATGAGAATTCTTACAATGTTGCTATTACAGTATTATACGTTGCTGTTGGTTACTTATGCCTGCACCAGTATTAGCGAGTTGGGTGCTCACACTCTTTCCCAGTCTCCTATCACTTTTACAGTGTAAAATAAGGTGGTCTTCTGTGGCTCTTTATGGGCAGCAATCATTATAATGGCCAGTATATGGTATATACCTTGTTTCAAATATACAATATCTATCTGTTAGGATCGATGTAATGTCTTCTCCGAAATGTATTTGTAATACGTTAGTACAAATACATTAGTTACATTTGTGACAGGATCTGCGAAAAGGGCCCTTAGTGCAGGGTGCATTAAGGTCCCAATTCCCAGTACATGTCACATGTTGATGCAGGACACATGTGCCCTATATCTCAGTGCAATTATGGGTTTTCATCTCATATCAATATTTTGAGTTTCTCACTGAAAACATGGAAGATGCAAAACTAGTCAGCGGTGACCACTTTAGGTCCTCAAGTTGACGATACCTAAAACTACAACTTTAGGTAGTCAAAATGACGACTTTAGGTCATTATCCTGATGAACTGAGTCATCAATATGACGACTCTGTACTGTCAGCATTGTCATCCTGACGACTCAGGTCATCAGGATGACCACTTAAAGTTATCATTTTGACTACCTAAAGCTGTAGTTTTAGGTATCATCAACTTGAGGACCTAAAGCGGTCACCGCTGACTAGTTTTGGATCTTCCATATTTTCAGTGCTCCATGAACACTAGATGTAATACACTACTAATGTTGCCCAACTTAGGAGACCTGTCACTAATCAACTTACTGCTAGTACAACCAAAAACCAATACAGGATGTACCTCTACAGTAACTTCCCTACATTACTTCATATGAGAGCAGGACTGGGGAGCTCACCCAGGTCCTTGGCAGGACCTGCCGTCATGTGTGAGTCCGCCTCCTGCACCTGGGGCTTCCTGTTGCACTGTTCAAACTGACAGAATCAGTGGGTAGTGAAAACCCAAAGAAACGGTTAAACGCCCTTAATTTTCAAAAGATATTATCATGTACACTTTAATAAGACCATAAATTGTTATATATGATTCTATTAATGCATATAAAATGAGGCATTAATACATATAATTCTATATGAGTGTTCACAGTCCACTGACCACCAGCTAGGTGAATATACAATGTAAAAAGGACCAAAGTAACCAACTTCATGGTCCACTGACCATGGACAATAGAGTATATAATTGTTTAAGGACCAAAAGGTCCGACCTAATGGTTCACTGACCATGAACAATGGTGTATATAATTATTCGAGGAACCCAGACCGCCGTCACAGACCGCTGAGCATCAGACACTAACAATGGGCTATAGAAATGACGACTCATAAACTTCCGGTGTCATTTACGCCATCTCATGGACATCAAAGCCCGGATTCCGGACCTGACCCAGATGAGCCCAGATGAGGCGCATCTCATGGTCTTAACCCGGTGTCAAAAGTCCCATTTTTAGGGAAGTTAGAAGACCAAGAGTGTTTGAGCTCCCTGTGCACCAAAGACCAACAGGCATGAATTATGCGGATGCCCAGCAAGCTGCGGGGAGCTGACATGTTCCCCTCCCTACATGCGCAGTTACATTGGCGTAGTTGCATAAATGACCAATATACAGGTGTCTGAACATGCCAAACCGACCGGCACAATGGGGGTGCCGGTTGGCTTATGGGGCCCTCTTTGCACCCCCATGGACATGAAAGACTCAGCACTAATGGACAAAGGCAGTGGCAGATGCCACTGGCTCCACCTAGTCTGGGAGAGCAAGCCATGGGTTGCCTACTTATACCCAGCCTCCATGAAGGCAGTATCCAGAGAACCACCTCAGTGACAGCATCTCCAGTTCAACTCTCCTGCAGCCAGCTATGCATCTGCCACATGAACACTCTGCTGGGTTAGATTATGTCAGCCAGGCATAGGACTACACCCCAATAGTGGCCAGAGGCTATCTTCTTCCATCTATCTACCAGAGGGTAAAGTTACACATTTATATTATCCCTTTATCAGCAGGTCAGGAGATACCCAGCAAATTGTCGTTATCTGTCGCCATGATTGGTCATCAATGGTGACTCCTTTTTGAGTGATAACTCACTGCGTCATCTTTCGCCACTGTATGTCAGTCTCACATGGCATTGTCACATATATTAAAGACCCAAACTTAGTGTTCCCTGCATCCCGCATACCGGGTGGCAACCGCCGCTCAGCAGCCCATCTGCCACTAAGCAGCCTAACAATAGTGTCTCTAATGCCAGTCTGTACTGGAGATGTGGGATGGCTGTATAAGGCCTAGACCACAATAGGGGAAGACACACACAGACAGTGATACCAGCCAATTACTTTCACAGTTCAAAGGATGCATCCCTTAACAATCATGTAACTCTATTGTAGTGGAGACATGACAGTTGGATGCTGGGCCTAACTTTGTCTGGGGCAATCAGCCCCAGAGTAGGGATATAAGGCCCCCAGTAGGAGGTCCATCATCACAGAATCACCAGAACCACTCCAGAGGTAACATCTCCAGTCATCACTCCTGCTACCTGCTATAGCTCTACACTATGGTTAGACTATGCTAGACAGGCATAGGGCTCAACCATTAGTGGCCAGAGGCTATCTCCTGCAAGACATCTACCAGAGGGTAAAGTTATACATTATTATATTACTCTTCTAAGCAGCAGGTCAGGAGCTAGGTGTGGGAACCCACCTAGAATCTATACTGGACATTGTATTATTATTATTACCTCACAGGTGGAGTGGAACAGAACATTATACTCTATGAACAATTGTATATTTACTGTATGTGGAAATTACCTGCATGTTAACATATGTGTGATTGATATTTCTTACATGTTGCCTAAAGCTGAATAAACCAGTGATAACTGGAATTAACACTACTTATAAGAGCTTGTTGGATTTACTCTATATACCACTAGTCGTATGATATTTCTCATATGACAACTTGATCATGCACAATTAC
Organism: Acholoe squamosa; assembly: GCA_949317995.1. Lineage (NCBI taxonomy): Eukaryota > Metazoa > Annelida > Polychaeta > Phyllodocida > Polynoidae > Acholoe > Acholoe squamosa. The sequence goes on along the minus strand of OX439046.1, from coordinate 67,026,839 downwards.
TAGTATGACAGCATGGTGATTTATTACAACAGTCGCCAACATGATCTCACTCACTTTGGAGTATGTGCCACCCCTAGTCATCCCTCACAAAGCATGGTGACTTATCACCACCATCGCCAACATGGATCTCACTCCCTGCGTGAGTATGCGCCACTCCCAGTCAACTCTCACTCAGAATGGCAGCTTATCATCGCTATCGCCAACATGGATCTCACTCACTCCGTCAATATGTGCCACTGTCTGTCAACTCTCACTCATAATGGCGACTTTTCACCTGCATTGCCACATGGTTCTCACTCACTGCATGAGTTTGTGTCTCTCCTAGTTAATCTTCTCTCAATATGGCAACTTATCATCACCATCGCTGACATGGATGTCACTCGCTATGTAAGTGTGTGCCACTGTCACACAAAATAGCGACTTATCACCACCATTGCGAACATTGGTCTCACTCAATGCGTGAATTTATGTCACTCCAAGTCAATGCTCTCTAAGGATTGCATCATCTGTCACTCACTCTCACTCAGAATGGCAACTTATCACCACCATAGCCAAAGTTGTTGAGACAGCACCACTGTTCAACATGTAGCCTATCTAGGAAGTGTGGGCATGAAGTATAAGTCCCAAACGTATTAAATGTGCTTTGTTTCACACTGATTTCCATGTAATACTTTAGAGTTGAATCAAACAAGATTATATAGAGAAAATATCAATTGAATTTAGATCGAGGTATCTCTCAAATGAAAGCAACTATCCATAAACACCTTTTCTCTGGTTACAGGAAAAATACATAGGGAAATATCTACATGAACACCTTGTCTGTGGTTAGAGGGAAGATACATATGGCAATACCTTTTCTGGAAAAACATACTTTGATCTGGCAAAACATACTTTGATCTGGCAGATGTGAGGCTGCATGATTACCAATGTCGATGATCATGAGCTTTTCATCTAACAAGGTGAGTTATCACCAGTGTCGCCATCACTGGTGAGTCTGCATGATCACCACTCTTGACATCCATGGTGAACCTGCGCTATGACATGGTGTGCGTTTCATCTAGCGAGGTGAGTGATCAACCACCTTGCCATCCCTGGTGAGTGTGAGTCATTACGATCCTCCCCAACCATGGTGAACATGCACTATGGCATGGTGTGCGTTTCATCTAGCGAGGTGGGTGATCACTTGTGTCACCATCCCTGGTGAGTGTGGGCGATCAAGATCCTCACCATCTGTGGTGAACCTGTGCTATCATGAGGTATGCGTTTCATCTAGCGAGGTGAGTGATCACCCGAGTGATCATGATCCTTGCCATCCGTGGTGAACGTGTGTTATGACATGCGTCTCATCTAGCGAAGTGAGTGATCACTCATGTCGCCAACCCTGGTGAGGATGAGTGATCACTCATGTTGCCATCCCTGGTGAGGATGAGTGATCACCATCCTCGCCCATATTATATTTACTGTGTGTGTGAATTACCTGTATATTGACAAATCTTGTTTTATTGATACATAACTTCTGCCTAAACCTTGAATAAACCAGTTATATATAATTGGAATACATAATAAGAGCTTGATATTCTTACTCACTATAGCCACTAGTCATGTGATATTTCTCATATGGCAACTTGATCATACACATATATCTCTAGTATGACAATATCACTTATTGTTTAAGGATTCTCAACATCTGCATAAGTATGCTTAAACAATTTGTAATTGATCCGCCTACATCTATCTCCAGAGGGCAACCTGATTCAAATGTGCAAGTGTTATATATCAAATGAAAGCTCTTGATGAGCTGTATTTGAATAAGCCAAAATCGTGCGACTTCCAACCCATTCTCTAAGGATGGGTTATCCTAAAATGTATGAGCTATTTATTTTCTGCCAAACTTGTAATCACAGCATGTGTGCTAATCGCACAGAGCAGTCATAGGACAGTATTCACCTGCCCTATTCTAGGGATTTTAAAATCAGTGGACATATGTAGTCATAGTGTCTCAAGAAATGGTTCCCAGGTTAGTTACTCACTAGTTCTGAATGAATGCATTCTCATGATTAGTAGGCATAAACCTCAAACTACATTTTAAAAGTATTTTCCTCAAAGTATAAAAATGCATATAGTGAAAGTTCAACCCATGTCATCAATTTTCCTAGCAACCAAGAATATAGAAACTTTGCAATACTAAAGAGGGAGAGACAGTAGGCCTCCATGTATTTATTTTGAGTGCTGGCACATAAATGATTCATGGGAGGTGGGTAAGAGTGATATCCCATTGGAATTGCAAAGATAAATATCGTTTAAAGCAGATGCATAGCCATAGATGATATATCGTATTGATTCAGCATACTCAGCCATAGATGATATATCGTATTGATTCAGCATACTCAGTAAGGCGTATTCTGCTAAAACGACGATGTATGTTTTATTACACAACCATTTATTTCCATAGTCGGATACCTACATAATGAATTCAGTAAGAAGTGGAGACACGCACGTGCCCCCCTCAGGGAGGCAGACAAGAATAGAAGTCCCTCGGTTGCCACAATAGCCTCTGGTCTCTGTGGTACCTATTATTGCTTGCTGAAGAGACCTCAAGGGATCTCACAAAGCCTAACAAACATCTCAATGTCCCTAGGCAATGCAGGGTTTTTGACTCAAGGACATTTCGACATGCACCATTATTCTCAATGTTTTTTTAAGTTCCTCTTGAGAAGCATGAGTGGTATGTCCTCTCAAATTTCAAATCGCAACTCATTCCTGAGGTTATCTCTCTAAAGTTCATTGTAGGTAAAATTGAATGCATGGATTGATTGAGAACACATCATTAGGTCTGGCTACTATGAATAGTCCCCAAAGGGCTGTCTTTAGACATTGCTAAAGAGCTTACTCCATTGGGTTCGATGGGTGTTTTCTTTTGCTAATTTCTGTACAGGAAATGTGCAGAAAAAAAGTAGTAAAAGTCCATTGAGGAAATCTATTCCACTTTATTAGCTTAAAGGAATACCACAAGATTCAACAAATAGATTCTTGATGTATCATATTATCAGAGTCCTACACCTCAAGCATACGTATCATAGCCCAGGAGGGTATCTCAAAAAGATTTGGAATTGATCCTGTCGGAGGTGATAATTCCAAAATTGAACTCACTGACCTTCTGGAGTGGATTCCCTCTTGTATTGTAAAGAGGGAGTCAGTTATAGAAGTGGTATAGGAGGGGTCCAGTCTCTTATTTTACAACTCGACCTATTTCCGTGCAGTTCACTTGTAGCAGAAGTCAAGCAGGGAAGTCTGTTCTTAGGGTGAGAAATGTAGGAGAACTGCAGGATCAAATAGTTACGGTGAGAACTGGTTTCCCAATGTTTTTGAGATACCCTCCAGGAGGCCGTTGCGAAAAGATTTGGAATTGGTTCTGTAGGAGGTGCTATTCCCAAAATGGAACTCACTCACCTCAAGGAATTGATTCCCTTGTGTGTTGCAAAAAAGGAATCGGTCAGAGGAGTGGTATAGGAGTGGTCCAGAGTCGGGGTGTAATTCTCAAGTAGGAACTAATTCTCTGGGCAAGTTGATTCTCATGGTGGGGAAGAGCAAAGAATTGGAAGATCAAATAGCTACAGTGAGAATTTAGTTCCATTTCTTTTCACAACAGCCTCCAGGGGAGGACACCCAGCTTCACAAATCCATCTATAGGACAGGGGAAGGTAGAGGAAAACGACTCCTGTGCTTTATTTATATAGCCAGACCCTATAGGTGTATTTTGATAGGAAATCTACCTAATACCAAGGGATTCCAAATCTACCAGGTAGTGAAAACCATCATTTTCTCACAACCATTACATTGGCTCCACCAATGATATCAATTCTATTTATTCTGATTTAGATTTATTCTGTAACATATATATTTATATATATATATATATATATATATATATATATATATATATATATATATATATAAATATATATGTTACAGAATAAATCTAAATATATAGGCAAAGAAGAAGTAGACATTTTATGGCAGCAGAAATTGGTGCTGCGAGTCCAAAGCCTCTATTATCACCCGGTGTGGATATATCATGGGATCATGTGTTGCCTCCTAATTATAAGATGTCCCTAGGCAATGCATCGTCTGGCATTTAGAAGCATTACACACACACTGACCTTCCAGATGCTACATAATATATGACCAATGGGCACTGACACTCATTATGGATACAAAATAGAAGGAAATATATAATATTTATTTGTTGTTTATTCCAGTGTGCAATGGAGACCAAACATGCCAACTATAGCTAACCTGAGTCTGCTTAATCTGAAAATAAGGTTAAAAATGTCTATTGGCTCTCACCTTTGAGATATCTATAGGGTGCCATATAATTATGTCCTGAAAATCCTCTGCTAGGGATTCAATTGCCATTTCTTGAAATGAAACATAAAATTTAGCCAATATATCAGAGGACAAATATGAATTCTCCAAAAAAAAGGGCAAAAAGGAGAAAATCGAAAGTATCATATTTATAAGCTTCTGTAACATACAGGTTTCATCTAGTGTTACGAGTGATATTAATCATCATCAGGACATCCCCCTTCTATTGTTGGCAATAAGAAAGAAAAAGTATATTTATCTCCTGCTTTAGTGGTAAGTTCCGGCACCCAGTACTTTCAGGTTTCAATCCCCCTCTACCCCTGGTCCTTATAGGAGACCAGCGCCTATTTAAATGCTGTTTTCAGTGCTCAATATTTATTTCAATGCCCCTGTACCCCCCAGCTTGCAATGGCAATACAATCAGCACTACCCACCAGAAAAAAAAAAAACAAAAAAAAAAACACATAAACTATAGAAAGCGTAAAACTTTCACCCTGCTGTTTAAATGGGAAAATTAAATCTGTGCCGAATAATGTTTAGGCCTTTTGAGAATAGGTAGAAAACAACCACCAGAAAATAAGAATGCACTGGAAAAGGCGTATTTGAGGTTTATGTAATGGCAAGTTTAGGTTTTATCAAAATCTAAACATTAATAGCTAATTCAATCAGTGTGAGTTGGTGGGTGTATTGTTATTGTGGGGGCTTCACCGGAGTCTGCTTCATTGTTATGTTCCGAAATAGATTCCATGAGCCAATAGGGGATGTAATGAAATAGCATTGGTCATTAACATCATCGTAGCACCTATATGGTATTTATGTTTCCCTGGTAAGCATAAAACTAATAAATGTGTAACCGGCAACACCAAATAGCTCCTGACATAAAAAAAAAATGAGAACATATTAATCTCATTGTCATTTGTTCTTGCTAAACACTTGATAAGAGACAAAGTGTACTTGGAGGTTAAAAAGATCAAATATTTTAGGAAATAGGGCATGGATATGTCAAGCAGATTGTAAATAAATGATTGCATCATTTGGTCAATCTGTGGTAAAGGTCAAATCATGCTGTATTGTGGTTTTAATTGACACAGTCTGCATTCAGAAAAGAAAAAAAAGAAGAATATTACTTAGATAGGAGCTTACCCATTTTAGTATCCCCCAGCAAAAAAAACTATTAATCAATTGAGCATGTTTAGCTTAGTTCCGGAAGCAGTGTCAATGATTTATGAATCTGTGACCTTCCATTGTGATCCGCTGTGGCAGTGTGATAAAACCATGTGAAATAAAACTCACTTCAACTATAATTTGAGTAAAGTGAAGGGGATCACCAAAGACCTCTGAATTTAACCAAAACCACTAGTTGAATCAGGAATCAGATTTCTGATACATAGACAAAGGTTCCCGAGTAGTGGGTCTGACTGATGATTATCTCATGAGGCGAGGCCGAGTGAGATAACCCACAGCCAGACCCACTACAAGTGAACTGTTGTATTTATTTCATGTGATCAGAGTCAGAAATACTCAAATCTTATCTAAAGGGACATGCAATGACCAGTATCTGCATGTATTAAGATTATTTGGAGTGCTATCCCTGGTCGTGAAATCCGCAACCAAGGTATTCCATGAGGGAAGTGACATATGGATCACCAAGGATAAGTCTATGGGACTTCTGTATTCCACTGCTGAATGAATGCATCCGAATGACTGATAGGCATGCACCTCATGAACGAGAAGTATATTAATGGTAATAGTAAAGGTTTAACCCATGTCATCAGTTATCTCAACAATCATGAATATAGAAAGATGGCAATACTAGACGGAGAGGGACGTGTACATCTATTTTGAGTCCTGACATGATTCATAGGCAGGGGGTAATAGCAAGAAGCTTAGATACAATAGGAGGGGTCACTGAGAGTATGGCCTATGGGTAGAGTGTTACAGACCTGCCCCCCTACCCCCCCCATGAAACTTGGCTACCTCGTGTCTTCGGTGTTGATAGAGTCTATAGAGGATTAAGTGGTTTAATTAAGTGGTTTATAGGGCTGTGGTATCAGGGTGATACCACGGGGAAGAAGGTACCACCTAAACCAACGAGTCCTGCTGAATCCAGCATTTGTGATCATGATTATCAGAAATTGACCAAAAGTACCAGAAAATGAGCTTTGATGATGAAAATATTGCAATGATTAGATGTCCTAATAGATTTATGAATATAATCCAGAGTTAATATTGTTGTGTACTTATACAAATGTCTGCCTATCTCTCAATCTGACAAATACTCTAACTGCCTATCAGAAATATTGCCTATCCCTTACCTATCACTCATCTTTTAAATCCAAAGCATCCCCAAAAAGGCCTCAATAATAAAGCTTACTCCTTACCTTACCTAATCTTCTGTGATCACTTTCCCATAGTTTACCTATCCTCCATCCGCCTATCATTCATTTTAACCATCTCTCATAGTGACTATCCCTCAGACTCTCATGTTTAAAATGTATTGTACATCTGTTTATCTAAGCCCCAATGGCTACCAATACATTGCTTATCATGTCTACTATTTTGATCTTACTTATATATATGAAGGATATATCCTTCATGATACCTATCATAAACCCTATCTACCCCTTATTGTGCCTACCCCAAACTGTGCACAACACAACCCTCATATTTGACTTGCATATTGGTCCCTAGCACCCACGTTTTCTTTCTTTTATGTTTGCTTATATTAATAAGGTACTCTCTTTGCATATATATATATATATATATATATATATATATCCTTTTCAATATCACTTTCGTACATTTTCTTCCCCATCAAACCTCAATTTTAGGTGCTTTTGGTCAAAAATTGTTATGTTTTTTTCCCCAATGTATAGACTTAAAAATTAATATGATGCTGTATATGTTCACGTGAGTTCTTTCTCTTTCCGACATCTCGTTGAGCACCATATGCACCATGCTCCGGTGTATAGGTGTTCTAACAAGAAGAACCAGAACCAAAAGTGCGAGGGATTAAGAACCACGAGGCAAGGGCGCATGGCTGAGCATTTGGCTCAGGTACATGGCCTCAAAGCTAGCGACGCCTGACATAAGGCCCTGAAGCTCCACGAGCGCTTGATGTCGAAGTGGGACCAAATGACCTCTGAGGAGAGACAAACGATCACAATGAGAACAGACCACCTCTGTCACTCAGTTGGTTCGGTTGGACTTGGTTCGAGGGACGGACCACCCTGTCCCACTCCGATTGGATGAGGGGCGACTCGGCATCGAAACCAGACAAGTTCCCCGCACTGTCGGACACCCAGAAACCAGGCCCCGAATCACAGACCCTACTGCCATCTGGGAAACCGAAGCCTATGGGTTCCCTCGGCTAGACCTGCTACCACCTCTGCTCATGGACGGGTTAGATCGGCGGATCCAAAGCGACCAGGCAGAGAGATGGTGATGAAAGACCCCACTTAACCCCTAACCGAGGTTGGAAGGGGGTGAGGCATCACCATCGACGAGAGTGGGGCGGTGGTCAGATCGTCTCGACAACCCGGCACTGCCACCCCATCCCTGAATGCTACTGCCACCTTGAGCTCTGCCTATGAGAGCAGCTCAGATTCGGACATGACCCCTACTCCGGTGCCTCCGGCTAGGAGCATGAACCTTGAACTGGAGGACCCCGACGACTATATTAGGAATCGAACACAGGAGTCCTGTGATATCCAGGCCGATGTCTTTAAGGCATGGCAAGAGAGGCACATTAGCCAAGCAACCGGATACCTTCGGGGTGTGACCAAAGGTGTGTTCGAATGCCTGCATGAGATCCAGTGACGTGAAATATCCCAGATCTCGCAGGACATGCAGGGGCAAGCGAGGGACCAGCTCGGGGCCTTGCACCAGCACGAAAACGAGGCTAAGGCCATGAAGCTCAAATATGAAACCAAACTCCAAGAACTGAGGAGTCAGTACGACCATCAGGATGTTCGATTCATGGCAGTGTTCGTCTGCTTCATGAAGGACTGGGACGGCACCCAAGAAAGTGCTTTCAAAAAGCTCCAGTGCAAACTGCAGGAGGCCAGACAGCTCGAGGCGGACATCCAATCCTTTGGGTTCATGAGTGTGTCTACCCTGAAATGTTCTGCCACTGAGCCTGGACACCCAGCCAGACCCGGAAGGTAACCTGAAGCTGCCATCACTGCCCCGACTACCACCATGGTTAGGCCAACCGAATCGTCGAACCCCACCCCTGAAGCAACCACCATGGCTACAATCTCTGATTCAGCCCCAGTGGTTCACAACCTGATAAGTCTGGACTCTGATCCAGAAACCCACCCGATGATACGGTGATGGAGACTTATAGGCCACCGATGTAGGTAGTTACAGTGATCGACCCTACCATCTATATGGGACCAACAAACAACCGAACTGTGCCCCACCTTTGAAGGATGCCCGGACAAATGCAGACCCAGGAAACCCAATGGACGAATCTTCATCTTACCATCTTGATCAGGGCACATCACACAGCGACAGGGATTGCCACCGCCAAGTCCATCGTTCGCCAATTGGAGCTAAAGACAAGCAGTGAATACCCCGAAGACATCCCCGAAGTTTATTACTATTGTGCAGCAGTCCCACTACACTGGTGGGCTGCTATAAAGTTATATATTATATGTGGATCCCCACATGGTAAAAGGTACGCCCGCGCACCCCCTACCGGGTGTACCTTTTACCATGTTGATCCACATATTTTTGTATAGTTAACCACTATTTCTTCCTACCTTACTAACTCTATTTGAATATCGATCCTAACATCATCCACTAGGTTCGATCTCATAAAATATGTCTATTTATCACTATTAAAAAGTTATTTGGTGCCATAAACCTACGAGATCTGTTACTCGAACTACGTATATCCATAATACTTCTCCAACCAAATTATGTGTTCATAATTCAAGGTTAATAGTGGTATATATGTATAAATGTAAATGTAAACTTTGCCAAAAAAAAACTATTATATATAGGGTTCATATGTGAACTATAAAATTTTTCTTTTCGGGTTATGTAACACATATTACCATATATAATTACAAACATAGTATGTCATTAACAACATACGTTAAATACTCTATGTACGGATTCGAACATGTTGTTTCGAACTTGTCTCAATCCATCTCCTTTGGTGTTTATAGTGTATAAATATGTTTAATTTACCTAATATAATTATATGTGGCCGACTCCTATTACTAAGACGTCACACAAACAACATATCACGTTCTACTTTAAACTCTCGTTCATCACTTCGAGCTCCTTTATTTTAGAATAACGAAATCGTTTCACCAATAATATGTTGTTTTTTTTACACACCCCTTTCCTTATTCTGGTAGGGGTAGTGTAGGGGCTCGTAGATCGTGATATAGTGTGAGCGTCTTCCTTGAGAGGGCGTTTCGAGCGGTGCGCCCATCACCGGTAGTCACTAGAGGTCCTTACGACCCCTGGTTGCTGCCGGGTGGTGGCAGCATTGTTCGCCTCACTCCAGCTCCTACCTGGGGCCGGGGAAGGCATTAGTCTGGCTCTGACTGTCAACAGAGTGGGACCACCTTTTACCGAGCTTAAGATTCCATTAAGCGATACATATCGAGGTAGATGTAAACCATACACCGAAATAAACATGTGCCAGTTGCACTAACCCGAGATCCCTTGTCTGGTCTTAACTTCAAACTATCCAAGACATATATTCAAACCATTACACAGTTAGCATGCTGGAATGTCATGCCAGAGATCCGGGTTCGAGTCCCGGTGATCCTAGATATTTTCACCGTCCTCTACAAGTGTATGGTCTCGCCTCAAGAACATCTGCACTATAGGACTCTACGAAGTAACACATCCTAGGTAACCTATATCATCCTTGACACTATTTCCTCTTATTTACTTTCTCCCAGTCCAGCACTCATTTTGATCACCATGTCAACCTATTGGAATGTGGATAAAGGCAAATTAATATTGAGTAGGTCTTACAACAAAATGGACCGTTTTGCATATAACTCGTATATGATTAATGGATAAACACAGGATAATATAGTGGCCTTAATCAAATTAGCTATGGTTTAGACAGGATTGAGTGATAGTGTTAGGCTTACCAATGTCTGTTATTATAACCTTGATGAAGGATTGAACAAAATTAGGGGGCACCTTAGAATTTCTTTCTTCTCCACTCAGGGCCGCTGCATTATCAAGCTGATAGCCAATGTTTTACAAGTTGGATATTATGTTGTTGCTGATTATCAAAATTATTTTGATACTGCCTCCAGTAGTAGATTCTAACTTTGTACAGTTTTTTGCATGTTACAATCTAACTATGGGGGCTAAAGGCCAATGGTCCTTTGGAATTGGACATGGTAGAGTATTGACAGGACCAGAGGACAGGACACCAAGAGCAAGTAGGAAGTGCCACCATGGTGGTACCTGGGTTAATTGAGCTGCCACAATACAGAATCACCTTAGCAAGCACAGACTCAACAGTATTGACTCACAACAAGAATCCAATCAGGTTTACATCACTGCAGCAGAATACACCAGGAGGATACATGGTAAAACATGCAATATTTTTTTATCCCTGATAATCAGTGTTGGCTCAGCAAATAGATGCATACGTTAGAGAAATTATGTATATGTGATGTGTTTTCACAAAACCAGTCACATGTCAAATGATCAAATCAACCATTACCTGCTATTTCTATGCATATAAAGCATTATTGCGAAAAACATATGGCATATATCTTTTGTATCAGAATATCCACCCAGTCAGCACACTCACAAGGGCCCCAGGTGGGATTCTTCTGGACATCTTCTGGACATTCTGGACACAGACTGGAATCGAACCCAGGACTGGAATCGAACCCAGGCTGCCACATTGAAAAGCGCGAGTTTTACCTCTAGACCAAGCTGGAGATGGTGCAGAGAGGGTCAATACTTGAAGCCAGTCGGCCCATCTTGATGAATGGTCATGAAACGCATAGGATTCTGAAGAATTAACACAATGACAGCTCTATAGGTTAAAATCTATAGAAATAGAGATCCCATAGCTGATGTTAGTGGCCATATTTAATCTCTCCATTACAATTTTTTCAATGTAAAATCCAATTTAAATACAGCCCGGCTTGTGGGTCTCATTCGCCATTGGCTCTGCGAAGCAGCATGCTTTTGGGTCAACCTCGTTCTGGTTTGGATAGGGAGCATGCATTGTTTTAAAAATAGTTTTGTTGTCATTTGCTGTACATATCTATTCTAAGTGAAGAGGACATAACTATGTTATAAAAAGATTGAATAATGATAGAATAACATATTAATAGTGATTTCCTTCTAAATATATGTAGTATTCAGTCTGCAAGGCGAGCAGGTAAAAAATAATAACCACTCCCTGCGCCTCGCGCGGCAAAGAAGACGACTCACATGGCTTTGCATGTTGGGCTGTCTTTACTGTTTGTACATTGGATTTTATGTCGAATGGAGGAATCCACAACCATGTTAGCTGACATCATCCCATTTCTCCAGAATATCTACCGGGCCACCCAGGTTCATGGCAGTGGTGACTGCAGCCCTTTGCTTCTCCTTTGCATATGATGAATTTAGTGTAATAAAATAAATAGTTAATGGATAATTCATGACTTGTGAGTGATATCAAAGGATATTTAACTTGGGCTGTGCCCTCATTTAATATCCTTTGATATCACCCACACATCCAGTATAACCTCCACCACCAACATTGGGGTTGGTACCTGAAGTACCACTACCCCCTGGTCGCTCGCATTGGCAGACCTGGCCTGACCGCCAGCATTCGGCGTATAACCAGCCTGACCATGCTGGCTACCCCCCTGTGCATTCTGCTGATTGCCTGGGTTACCAGCATCCAATCCGACATCTTCTGTCTGATCCACATTTATGTGGAATCCGCTTGTTTCGGCACTTGTGTCGGAACAATCCCTTTGGACGAAGTCTGGGTCCAGGTTATGGACTATCGGAACTTCACTAATGCGAACTCTATTAGTTCGACCATTCTGATCTTGGGTCCTGACATAGACCCCCCCTTGGTCAACATTCCGAGATGCATTATCGTTCACAAACGGATTATATGCACCTGTCGGCTGCTTCGGTGTCGAACAGGAGACAAAGTCACCCTGTTTAACAAAGGTTAGGTCGGAACTAGGATCCAAGCTCTTTGGAGGTGGATTGGTCTGTTCCTTACCTTGCAAGTAGCTTTCCATAGCGGACTTGTTTAGGGTCAGGGTCGCCACGTCGGTGGTCAGATTCCTCTGTTCCTCTCTTAACTGAGCATTCTCAGACAAGATCTCGGACCGAATCTTCTCATTGTCCGCGACCGCTTGGTTACGTTCTAATTGGGCGGCTTGTGACTCTTTCTTCAAAGTATCCTCTCTTTTCCTTCTGAGACCTTTGGTACTCTGTGGTTTCCTTACGGATCTCTTCCTGTTCCGAGACCAGTCTGGATTTCGTTTCGGCTTTATGAAGTTGAAGTCTTTTTAGCTTCTCTTCCATTGCATTCAACTCGGATTGCAGTCTGTTTACATCCCGAGCTTTAGCGATTTCCTTGGCTCTAGCCTTGTCAATCGCTCTCTGCCTATTGGATTCCTCTTTTTCCAGGTCAGCCAACTTGCTTTCCCTCTCTCTCTCATCCTTTGTCTTTAACTCGACCCGTTGGGCTAGAGACGACAACCGGTACTTGAGGTCGGATTCTTTCGAAATCGCCTCCTGTTCTATAGAACGAAGCTTGTTGATTCGTTCTCGGGTCTCTTATTCTATTTTCTTCTGTGCAGCTATGAATTGTTCATGCTGCCTCTTAGCTTGCTGCTCTACCTGGTCCCTGGCTTTTTAAATAAGCCGAGGTCGATTTATAGCCGGGACCTATCCGACGTCCGTGTCTGGACTTATGGCTCCCCCGGAATAAACATGGAATCCGACAAGGCTTCGTCTAGGGATAGTCCCAAGGTATACATTTCTGTGTTTCTCGGCAATGTATCTTGGGTATTATCCCTCTGAATCAAGGCGGATCCCATTGGGTCCTTACCATTCCCTTCATCATCGCTCTCATGATCCGATGATGTCATTAAAGGAGTCTCCCGCCTTAATCGGGCAGACCCATGTACCCCCTGTCCAGTAGGCATCTCCGTCCTTTGGATCAGACTTTGAGCCTTAGGGGTTTTTAGCGAACTACTGGCGCCCGCCCAGATGCCGGCTTCTAACTCGTGCCTACCAGTGATTACTTGAGACCAGTCGCTCAAGTACAGCCGGGCGGGTTTTACTAACCCACTTAATACGCCAGTATCCAAAGCCACATGGCTAGGGGTACTCGGGTATAACTTAACGATCCCATCTCCAATAGTGGAGGGATTGTTCAATACACCGGGTGTAGAGAAAACTCTCTGTACACTATCTGGGTTGTACACATACTGTTGACCCGGTTTCCAGTCTAACAGTAAATGCTGGGAGGTAATACCATCCTCTTCGAATTCCTCGAGCCCAGGGCTGGAGGAACTCGCATCAGTTCTTCTGCGGCGTTCGGCTGTTTGGCCACGCTCCACCCTGAAACAACTGGTCATGGCACCAGTGTAATGGTTCGTATTGACTTTATATGTTGGGTGGCTCTTTGGCTCACTTAACTATAGAGATACCAACACAACACGAGTAGTTCGGGTTGGGCAAAGCCCTGGAACTTCCTACCTGCTCCGGTAGGCTTTATTTAAGAGAAGAACATGTCTGGACTGGACTAGGTCCAGTCCCCTTCTGTGGATCATCCGGCTCCTTAGTAGGAGCTGGATGTGAGGCGTGGTGCTGCCCCCCTCTTGTACCAAACAGGTATCGCAAAGCGACACCTGGTTGGCATAAAGGGAACGAGCACCACACGAACACATCTCTCGGATGAAGCGCACTAATATATACACGACGATGCTGGCCCCTACACTACTATTGATGAGGTACATTGCTAATTTTGGCCTATATTAAGTGTTTGTGATCCAAGAATCCACTTATGACATTTTGACATCAAGTACAGCCTACTGCATAATTGATTCAAAGAGAGACTGAGTGTTTAATGACTAAGTGAAATAACTAAAAGTGTCCCATCACAAGACAGTTCACTCATGAGGGTCAATCAGTAGTCCAAACCTACATGATCTCTATAAGTGTATGTGTGTGGGTTGGGGTATAGGGTACGTTGACCATAAATAGATTGCCACGTAGAACTATGTGACAGACTAATTGGCCACAGGTAGTGACCCAAGGCCCCCATAGATACAGGGGGCCAAGGCACAAGAGGGTAGCACTCAGCACAGAACTGTGTTGGCCTAGGATCCACACCCCTGTGCGGTGTTTCACAAGCCAAAGATAATAATAGTCATAAAATATCCATTTCTAAAACCAAATTATAACTGTTGCAAAGTTGCAACCACTCCTATCTTGGCATGGTCTTATAGAGAAATACATTAGAACATTCTGATGACTTTTATCGAAACACCTGCCATTGTATGCTTACAACCAATGTTAAAACTGCTGTCACATCCAGTTATGACCGGTTGTAAATATTGCCAACTTGTGAAACACCACACTGAGATGGCCGTCAGAAAATTCCCATTTACATGTGAATATGTAGTCAAATAAAATCATCTTTTTTATCACCTCAAAGTTCTATTTTGGGAAACCAAGACTGTTAAAGGAATCTCATGTCCAAGGTGAGGATGGTTTTTATAACAAATGCACTTGGAATACTAATATAGGCCAACTGTAGAATCATTGAAAACATTTTGCTACTCAATAAAAGAGTACATAAAAATATGGGAACCAAAGTATGTCATATCCAAATTTGAGGATCATAGGGCTTTTTTTGTTTTCTTAAAGTTGGTAGCCAATAACTCTATAATTATGGTGTATTGACTTGATCTTCCATAGCAACCTACTGATGAATGGTCCAATCCCAATTTCTAAATTGAAAAAAATGTAATACAGCATTCTAAGTGTTCAGTGTATCTACCTATGATATTGAAAATGCCCCTGTTTCAATAATTAGGCATCGGGCCATTGTTAAATTGTGAGCCTTTGGAATTGTTCATAGAATGTATGTGTCTGACCATGGCTCTAGGTAAGGTGTAAACTGCCTATTTCACAGTCAAAGTCCCCACAATAATGGGGACTCACCAGTACAGAGTCCCCCTCTGGTGAATGATGGTTGCATTAATGTGACTAGCTATTTCAGGGGACACTCAGCGGTTTCTGGATGGAACTCTATGAGAGCAAAATTAGCAGACACGCACCTTCAATAGCCAAAATGTCAACTTCCATGGGGGTTAGAGCAAAAATTCCAAAAGCAGAGTAATATTGTTAATGATATCTAAATTTCTAAACTAATTCGGAATGCATTATAAGTGAACCAATTATTTTGGCCCCTCTCTACCATAGTGTACGGCCTGTCACCCTGCCTACCTACTCATGTATGACAGCATGAAATCAACAGCACTATACACAATACTCAGGCAGGCCCATTATTGCATAGGCCACGTTGCATATTGAACAAGTAACCAATGGATAACTCATGACGAGTGGGGGTTATTGACGGATAATAAGACCAGGCCGTAGGCCGAGTGTTATAATACCAATAAATTCAAGTTGAAAACAAAAATTATTCCCCCTCCCAGGGACTCGATCGAAGCCAGCCATAGTGTGTGTACAGGTACATACACCTCCTCGCCCGGCAGCGGACAGAGACAGCGGCCGTCTCGGCTAGGCTTGGCAGCGGCACACGGCGAAAAATAGTGTACATATATCTCCTCGCCCGGCAGCGGACAGCGGCAGCACACACGGCGAAAAAAGGAACTTCTCGTGGTTATGTTTGTGTATAATACACCTCCTCGCCCGGCAGCGGACAGCGACAGCGCACACGGCGAAAAAAGAAGCTTCTCGCGGTTATGTTTGTGTATAATAGACCTCCTCGCCCATCAGCGGACAGCGACAGGGCACACGGCGAAAAAAGATGCTTCTCGCTGTTATGTTTGTGCATAATACACCTCTGCGCCCGGCAGCGGACAGCGACAGCGCACACGGCAAAAAAAGATGCGCCCAGACCGGGGCTCGATCCATGTACCTCTCACGGCTGAGCGCAAAGCGCTAACCGCTAGGCCACCGCGCCTTCTCCGTCCACTGCGTCTCACGGTTATGTTTGTGTATAATACACCTCCTCGCCCGGCAGCGGACAGCGACAGCGCACACAGCTTCGTATCATAGGAAGACCTGGTTCGAACCGAGCGTATCTCGTCAGTCCCTGTGGCGCAATGCATAGGGAGTTGGATTAGGGATCTGAGACTGTAGGTTCGAGCCCTGCCCTGGCCTGGAAAATTTCGTGGGTTTTAACATGTAACATATGACATGGAAGGACATCGAGGCATGCGGTTATCCTGGATAACCACATGCCTTACCTGGATAACCGCACGCCTTACCTGGATAACCGCACGCCTTCCAAAATTGATGTTACAGCCTATAGGGTGTGCAATATCGACAGATATGTGGATGGGAATAGACCCCAAAAAGCACTGTGTAAGCCAGAAATCGTGGTATAAAGGTCACTATGCTACAAGATGGTTAGCTGCAGGATACATTGCATATTGATGCTAAAGCAGCCTCGATCCTCCTGGCCCTATAGTGGGCATGGGCAATTTTTATTAAATCACTGCAATGCCTCCTCTAAAAGATCTAAGGTCATTTTCTCATAAGGTAGGGGCCGCACTGATTGGTGCATTCCCCTATGTGCTAATGAATATTTATGATTAAAGCAAGCTCCCATGTGACTGTACCTCCCAACAGAGCTAACCAGGCAATCAATTTACCAGCAGCCAAAGGAATGGCATATTCTATTGGCTGTAGGTACAAGGTCACCTGCAATTAAAATGACATGATTCCCTTTTGACAGACCAATCTACACCAGAAACTGTATAAGAGTGGTGGCAAGATGGCATGACACATGGAGGTTCCACAGTTCAAGGCTTCAGCATGGTACATTTCTATCAATGTTTTTCATGTATATTTTCGAGTAGATTTTTGCCAATAATAACTAAATGCCTGAATGTTCACATACCAAACAAAACTATACATGCAGTTGCCACTTAATTCTATGTAGATAAACCTATATATTTCTTCATTAACCACATGGGAATCATATCATGTGTTTAATTGGGTTAGGAGAGAGCATAGACAAGTTTGTAACACCTGCTTCAACCTTTTGCAATGTCGGTATACCTAGCCTCCCAGGCTGTATATAGTACAGTCTAGGCACGTCCGTGACTGACTCTGAAGGTACCTGTGCCATCAGTAGAAACTCAAAAAAACTCAAAAAATAGAAACTTTTTAATGTGACCCATCCTTACAAAATGGTTTAGATGTTGAAAATTGGAAATAGATATTACTATGTTCATAAAGAGCACATTCAAGAGCTTTTATTTGGCATGGGACACTTCCATATTTAACACAAGTGGCCCTCTTAAGATGTTTTGCCAAAAAATTCACAAGATGATAAACCATCAGATGTATGATAGATCAATGTGGCAAGAAAGGGTGACTTTTCATAGAAGTTGTTGATGAAGTTTATATATTTTTCTCAATGAATTCTTTTGAGAATGCAAACCTTCCTTGTCAGGGCTGATACCCATCACGTGAAAGATAATTGCCTTGTGAATCCCTAGGTGTAAGTCATTTGTACACATGGTCACTACAAGTAATGTTACTAGCATTCCAAAAAAATTGACCTAAACACAACTTTATTCATGAAAAAGTCACCCTTTTCTTGCCACCTGCCCATAGGCCAAATTACTTAGATTTAAGCATTGTACTAGACACCGGCTATAAATGGTAAAAAAGCTGCAAGGGCAGCAGAAAGAGTGGGACTGCTAATCGAATACCTATGAATAGACACTGGCCTAACTGCTAGTTTTTCCAGACCATTATCAAGGATCTTACAGTGCACAAATAAAAGTTAATCTTTTCACAGAATCTTAAGAACATGTTCTGATGAAGTACTAGCACATGCTTATTAAGGAATATGCATTCTTGTTCTCTGTCATCTTTCTGCCCTTTGAAGAAAAATGATTCCAGAGATGTTTTCTGAATTCATGAATGATGAACCAGTCAGTAATAAATGTTTCACCAGGTCTTAAGATCAAACCATTTGGAACACTCAGATTGCATGATAAGATCTTGATTTGGCCTCTGCAGATGGGATTTTCAATTACAAACTACTAAAGATCTGCACTTCTACTGTTCAGTCTGTTATGTAGTTTTCTGAATTAGAATTTGCACACAATTAAGCCAATTTTTAACATTAGAAGCAGAATTGAAAAAAACTGGCTTTGTAGATATCATCATTTCCATTCTGTTTTTTTTTTTTCATTCCCAGATCAGACCCATACAACTGTTCAACATGACATCAACCAGATCTCAGCTGGTCATTGGTTACCTCTCAGCTGGTGGTAAATTGGTGGCATCAATGTCATCATTAGTTTGTGCCCAGGCCCTGCAGAGAGCTGTCTCGGACTTCCAACTTTCTGTCAGTCGATCGCTGATACAATGTGTCCTCAATGTCATTGGTTGGAAAATCTCTGGAATAGATTTTGAGATCACCAGCGAATATATCCCTGGGCTGCTTTGTTTGAGTGTGTTGTATGTTGTTTTCAATGTGGGGTACTATGGTGCCATGGTGCACCTTGCGCTGATGGAGGTCCATGCAGTGGTGACAATAGCATCAATTGTCACTGCATTCCTGCATTCCAGACCGGCTTTCTATATTGATATATCAAAGAGTCAGATATTAGCCTTCTTTGTGTGTGTGTTTGGAATCCTCCTGGCAGCACAACCACCATGGCTCTTTGGTACAATTGGAGGAACTACAGAATTATCTGATTTCGCTTATCTAAATGAGTCTCCGGGAAGTGATTCTGTATTCAGTAAAAGGTCAATAACATTTGGATACATAGTGAGTATAATAGCAGGAGCCGCTGAGGGTTTGATGTTTGACATTAACAGAATAACCCTTAAACGTCTAAAGCCCCTGGTTAAAGTCACCTATGCTGCCTTTTTCTGTTCCATAGGGTCACTGGCCTGCATGTTTTACCTAGAAGAACCTGTAGTTCAGATCAACAAGACCCAGTTCCTTTGGGTATTAGGACATGGTGTAACGGCAACACTTAATAGCTTCTGTTTTGTTACTGCAGCGCATTACACCCCGGGTCCAACTCTGTCAGCTGTGTTCACCCTCCAGATGGTGTTCATGATTATTTCCCAGTATACCATCATGCCCTCAGTACAACCTGGGAGTTACAACTGGATTGAGGTGATCGGGTGTGTCATAATTATCATTGGAGGCCTTATCCCTTCAGTTGTAGACATACTGGCACATAGAGCTCAGAGTGATGAACTCCCATAGGTTAGTTACCATTAAGGATCAACATGAATGAAGCTGCAGATCTACTGCCGAAAGTCTACTGTGAATGTTGTTGTACATTTACATATGCAAGAGCAGTCACAAAAACTTTGAAAAAAAAATCTAGATTTCTGACTCTATTGTCACATGCTGCTTGGAGGCCTTTACAAGAGCAGGAGATCCACTGCTGGAATGTTTACCCTTTACTCTTAACAGGGAGATAGCAGCACAGCATGGAAGTGTGGTTTGCAGCTTTGCCACTAGGTGTCAGCCCATGAATGCTGGCTCCCTGTCCAAGAGGAAAGATAACTACAGGGGACGGCAATGACTGAACACAAAAATCTCTGATATGCGATGCTCATTTTTAACCCGTGAGATATGTATGGTCATATATATAAAAGGAATGCATAGGTATTTGGAACTTAAAAGAAACGGAAAAACCTGATGACTTCCACCCTACTTTGATACACAATTGCCAAGGCGATCATTCTGGAAACATTTGTAATCCAAATTCTCCATTCAACAATGCATCTCGTTAAGGCCTATTCAGAGATGCAGAGGCTTAAAGATATACATTCGGCATGTTTAAAAGTCCATCGCATTCATCTGTTGAGAGTTGAGGTGGAACTAGCCCACTGAGTTACCGTTTCCAGATTTGATGGGAATTCTTGTTTACCTCATATATGATATTAAACATGAGAGGGCTGAATTACATGTTCATGGAAAGTTTCAAATTCTACATTCACATTTAGCCTGAACTAATTAATGTGACTGACTCAACTCTCCGAAATTGCTCTAAATTATATATGTGTGTGTGTGTGTGTGTGTGTGTGTGTGTGTGTGTGTGTGTGTGTGTGTGTGTGTGTGTGTGGTGTGTGTGGTGTGTGTGTGTAGGTGAAGAAGTCAAAAGAGAATGATATAAAACATTAGATGAGATGATTGAAATAAAAAATTGATATGAATTAAAGGCCCTGTTGAGGGATGAATTCTGCAGCTTCAATACTGACACTACTGATACAAAATTTGCCCTGCGTATAAGGTGTATCCCTAAGAATCCGCCATTTGGCAGCTTGATGGACCAATGGAGTGTGGGCAATGCTGCTCACTGCCACTTTATTGGTGCGATATGATGAAACCCGGGAGTGTTTCAGCCCTGTAGAGTTGGCATCATGCATTCATTTTATGCTAATAACTTTTTCCCATAGGATTAATGTTGAAGGGCTGATCCACACACCCCCAGTGGCGTAATATACGCCGATCCACTACTATGGCTGATTGAGTACTGCAGCCTCATTCTGGGTGTAGGTAAACAAACAGAATTGCAGACCGCAGCTCTTACAGGGAGCTATAGTAATTAATTTTGTTAATTTTTTTTTGTTTAAACCTTGCAAAAGCAAAAAAAAAAATACAGAACTGAACTCCCATGGCATACATTGTGGTCATCCACCCTTCAGGGGTTGTCATCTGCGTGGGGAGACACCCCCCTCATGGTGGATCGGCCACAATGTACACCATGGTCGTTTGGTTCTGTGTGTGAATTTAGCCATGGTGAGTTACTTGCCTACTTGCTACATTCAAACATTAGTGGGCTGTAAAGGGTATCCCTTCACACTAGTTGCGTATTCAAGCCAGTACTCACCAAAAATCTAGATAATAAACCCTGTGCGTTATGATGTCAAAATCAATAATCAGTAATACATTAGGTCACAGTCATAAATATTTGCAATGACTGTAATACCTTGCAACAGAAAGAAAAAACACCAGGTGTAATCGATAGGTTAAGACTTCCTTTATTCCAAAAGCCAACACATTCTACACAAGTAACCATTGAATCTACCAGGGGTCTTGTAAAACTAAAAAGTGAATCATCGTAGTTATCAAGCAGGGAGCCACCTTAGGTTTTACAAGAAACCCTACATGGAATCTCTGTGAAAATAACAGCATTACTGTGAAAATAACAACAGATGTCTGGCAACATTGAAACGAGGAACCTGTTGTTATTTTGATGACAAGTCATTCTTTTTACAGGTCCTACCCACAGCAGTCTCGCCAAAGTGGTGCTCATCTGCACGGCATGAAGGGTAAAATATATAAATCCTTGGCAGAACGTTTTTTTCATTATATGCCCTCAATCACTGTGAGCATTATGCCACGATTTAGCAGTGTCTGGCCATATGAGGGGTATAATTGTAAGGTCAAAAAGAATGTCAGAGAATGAAAAAAATAATTCAGATATTAATATGCCAAAATTTAAATTTGTCATAAAATGAACAGTTTCAATCAAAATTCCCCGAATTTTTTTCTAGACACTTAGGGCATATATTGGTATGTGCCTACCAAAAATGATCTCATTCTGATGAAAAAACCTGTCCAGAAGCCCGTGCAGTTGGCTCAATTTCAATGGTAGCGACCCACCTTAACTTCATCTCACCTTGAGACTGTACAATTGATATCTCAGTGCTATTATATGGTTGATGTGTGATTTTCCTTTGTTTTAATGGGAATAGGGCACTTGGTAATGGCCGTGGTCCTGCTCTTGACTGTAATGAGGTACGGCGGCCCATAGTCATCTAGAGCACTCCCCCAGCAATCCCCAACACCGTGTCATCTACGCATAACTATGCTCAATATGTATTTGTTGAGTTATAACGTCTGGAGCAAACAATAAAGCTGGGGCAATGACATGAGTGGCGAGGTGATCCAGTAGATCTGATGGTTGAGTGAAGCCATTCACACATGTAGCACAGCTGGAGTAGTTCTGACCAGTGTGAATGATCATGTGTGATCTTAACTGTGCATCATATTTAAACTTCTGTCTACAATGCTTGTATTTCTCTGTTTTTCTTTTATAGAAGCTTCTTTTTCGTCGCACTGTGTTTGGTGTTTTTGTGTGAGTGGCCATATGTGAGCGTAAAAGCATTTTACTCAGAAAACTTTTACCACAGTGTGCACACTCCTCCATCTTGCTGGGCTTAGGCTTCGTCTTCTTAATTGTATGGGTTAGCATGTGCCAAGTCACTTGCCTGGAGGAACTCCTCTCTACAATAAACACATTTATAATGTTGTTCCGCTTTGTGACTTCTCATATGTTGTTTCAAAAACATTCTCTTGACAAAGTGTTTACCGCATGTAGGGCATTGGTGCGGGTGTTCTCCAGTATGGATGACCATATGTGCTTTTAGGTCCTCCTACAATTTAAAACCTTTCCCACAGTCAGTACACCGATAAGCTTTCTGCCCTAAATGTTTTCGCAGTATGTGAAGCTGGAGGGAAGGTTTCTGAAAGTAGCTCACTCTACAGTATTCACACTTGTAAGGTTTTTCTCCTGTGTGAAAAATCATGTGTTCATCTAAGTTGAGGGCACGCACAAATCTTCGTTCACAAATTGGACATTTGTGAGGTTTCACTTTCTCTACCAAGTGGGTCCTCATGTGATTCTTTAAATGTCCAGCCATTAGATATGTTTTATCACACTTAGGACACGGATAAGGTCTCTCTCCTGTGTGGATCGACATGTGTGTTTTCAAATGATCTTGATTAGCAAGCTGTTTACCGCATTCTGTGCATTGAAATGTTTTATTTCCTTGGTGGGTTAGCATGTGTGTTTTTAAATCACTTTCCTCTCTAAACTGTCTACTACAGTGGGGGCATTTCTGCTTTTGGCCTGTTTTATCGGTTTCGAAGTCATGCAGACAAGAAAAATGTTCATCAGAGTTTGAGGTCTTCTGCGTTGGCTCTTGTGCATGGATGATCACATGTAGCTCTAATTCATTTACACGTGTAAACTGTTTACCACAGGGCATATAATGATTGGATTTCACCGGAATTTTTTCCTCATTGTGGGTCATCATGATGCGTGCATTCAGTTCATCTGCTGAAGTAAATTGTACATAGCATTGAGAAGATTTCTATCCAACATGAACCATCATGTGGTTATTGCCAGAATGCCCATCAGGTGCATCACCTGTGACAGATCCCTATGCAGGTGTATTTGGAGTGCTAGCAGATGGAATAGTTTTCGGTGAGTAAAAATTGGCATGACATGGTGGTGGCCTTCTCCCGCATCCGTAGGTTTCAAACACGGAGACGCGTCTGCTCATGTATAATGTCCTGGATGTTAGTGTCCCCAGATGTCTCGGTCTGGTCGCACTGGGCCTGGCTCCCGGCTGCCCTGAGTGACCTAAACTTCTGATCTCCGAGTCCTGCGCGTTTCCTGGCTCTACTGACTGCCTTCCTCTGTGCTGGTGTCATTGGCTCTCCAGCTTTTAACGACCCATACTGCAATGGAAACAAAGTTAAAGAAACAAAGAATTTAAGTAAAAAGAAGGATTGATAATGTCTTGACAAGATATTCTGAGGCACTAGGGTAAATAGTTGAGGGCATACCTAGATTGAATCAGAAGATCATGAACAAAAGCAACACAAATTTCCCTTTTAAACGATAGGTGTCTGACATTGTGCTATGACTTTTTATACAGAGTATAGATGAACATTATTTCTGAACAAAGGGGGTATAAGGTAGCAGCTAGGGTCTTTTCTTTTAGCGGAGGGGGTGCTAAAAGGTGTCTGTGGGGGAGGGGGTCATGATAACGTTTTATCCCATTTTTAGGGGAGCAGAAAAAGCGCTTGCCTGCAAATAGTTCAATTAGCCCACCACCTCCAGGTGGGAAAAAAAATAACTCATTTCTATCTTTGTAGGGACATTATCCCAGTGCCAAAGATGCTCATGGTAGGTATGTGAAAGTCAGTGCTGCTGTGAGAGCAGACCTTGTCACTAAAAAGTGTGCCAGTTTTTGAGGCTGAGTGCAGGAATAACTCTCAGTTAGAGCTCTATGTGTACCCTGCTAGCACAACTCATCCAAATGATTCTTTTTCACGTAAATGAGATGAGTTTTCACGGAAGAATGACGTAAAATGCACATGTATTGCTAGCTGGCTAATGTTAATATCGGAAATACAGGGTGACTTTAATTTTTATTAACAAGAAAACAAAATTTACTACAACCTGGATTTTGATTGATTCTTTTTCATCCGCAAATTTGCTAAATTATTTGCAGGACTAATTAGGTCATGGTTTAGATAAAGTCTCAAAAAATACATTGAGGAACTTATAGACAGCAACAAAAATATATAGAACAGATAGAGCATCATGAAGACACCCTGTGTACCAGATTTAAAATAAATCTATTTATAAACTACAGAACTACATTTTCTTTCTTTTAAAAATTAATGTCAGAGAGACTTCAGAATAACAGTATCATGTGCGTAACGCTGCAGGCTATCAGAATATATGATCTTTAGTTCGGTTAAGCTGGTTTGAAATTGTAGGTAAAATTATAGGGTTACAGCTCAATCCTCTTTGTATAGTTTAACATTGAAATTTTGACGAACAAATGGCAACCTTTCCTCATAAAAATGACCATAACTCAGCCAACAATCGTAATAGAGTAAAAATTCCAAAAAGTAAATGTTTTCTAAAATGTACCTCTTTATCCTGGTAGGGACTTGCATAAATTTTTTTAATTGTTTGAAACATTTGATTATGGGCCCTGTCCTGTAGAGCGCGTTGCCAGCTTCTCAGATCTGTTTAGATTGTCTTTCTACTGTATATAGTTCCCGAGCAATCTTAATCTAAGATCCAAAATTGATGGACACTCGATCCCCATTGACACAATGGTTAAGCTGATAAGAAGACTGTTATCAAAATGGAATCCAGATAGGGCCAGAATAGACAAAGGAAAGAGGTTTTTTTAACATAACTCAGTCAATAATTCATATTTTTGCATGAAATTTTCAGTATATATTATTCAGATATCGTGCCCTTGTTCCTCCATGCCCATTTGACCTGTGACCTACTTATGATTGACCTTTGACCTAATTAACTAGGTCAATTTGTTCAAACTATGATAACTACCAGAGGTTTCTCATAATTTGTGTACTTGCCATCAGAATTAACATTTTTCCTACTGATAAATGATGATGTATGATATTAAGGTCAACCTCCATGAACCTATAATTGACCTTTGACCTTCAAGGTCAGGCTTTGAAGCCAAAACATAGCTAAGTACCTGAACACAATGGACCTGTTGAGATGAGAATCTGTATGCTCCCTAATGTATTATCATTTATCAGAATTCTCATGCATGTTATATAGCTCACATAGCCATCATCAGCTGGGGGCCGCCATTAGACCCCGACGACACCATGACTAACACCTTCAGCCCCCGACTCCGCAGTATATGCCAGGGATGCCTCCCATTGGTCAATAATACAATAGCCATGTGCCGTATATCTTGACCTTAAATTTGACCTTTGACCTGATTAATCCATGCATGACCTAATTAAAAACATTGTTTTCTCGCAATTCATAGGAAATTGCAGATATAACACTGAATTTTTGCATGAAGGACCAGCAGCAAGAGGTACATATTTTGATACCTATCAAGTTTGTGTGTATTGACCTTTGACCTAGTTAAATAAGGTCAATTCATAAATAGGTCAACCTAGTTGAAATGAGGCAAGTCGAAATGCGGATTACCAGGGAGAGGTACATTGTAGATAACTTCTTGACTAGGGTCTGGACTAATAAATGTCTTTGTCAAAAGTCAATGTGTTTGTGTACATTGACCTTGACCTAGAAGTATATGTCCATTTCTGAATAAATCTGACCTAGAAGAGGAGGTCAATTATAACTGTGGGTCAGTATAGTACGGCTTTCATTTTTGATACTACCATGTTGAATAGAGGGGCTCCATAAGAGCCACTCAATAATTAATCCCCTCGAAAGGGAGACATGCTTTATTAATACACTACAGCATAATAGAACAAATGTAAAAGATAACAGCATTTCCCTTAGATGTGTTTTACACCCCTCAGAAGTGTGAGAGGGTGTGAAGGCATCAAAGTGAGCATTTCTCTTAGATGTGTTCACACCCCTCAGAAGTGTGAGTGGGTGTGAAGGCATCATAAGCACCATTTCTTTTAAAACAACATCAAAGGGATGTTAATATATCTATAATATACACATTATCTTATGCCCATAGAATGGCTCAGTCCCTATACTATGCTATAGTCCCAGTGTCTAGGTTGCCTGCACTGAAGCTGGCAAGGTTAAACGTACTGTTATGGCTGGGGCTTCGTTGGGCTTATTCCTTCAGACTTGAAATTTGCAGGGAATATACTTTATAGGATATGTAGGAACACAACTATGTAGGTGAACTTTGGCGAACCTTTTTTTTTTCCTTAATTTTGGTCATTTTAAAATAAAAAATAAATTCAAAAACCATGGCCATACAGAAATATTCTATGGATATCAAATATACACCTCTCATTGTAATCGCATAATTCTAAGCTTCAATTTGGTATATTAACTTTTATTCTAGCCCAAATATTAAGCCCTCCAGCCCCTATTATCTGTTGCTTGTACTGTAGCAGCATGGAAAGTTGTTTTGATAACAGTAACGGCTCTACACGCAGTGCGGACGCGGCAGTGGTTTATGCAAGTGCCTAATCCTGGGTAAAAGCCAAACTGATCTATTGCTTTTGAAATTTTCATTCACATACCTAGGCTATAGGTTTTGTTGGAAAATGCCCACTCCCCCGGTACGGCATAGATTGAATAGAGGCTTTATTAGAGCTATGCACACATTGTAGGCTGCAAACTAATCATCCTAATGTTAACCAGTGGACACAATACAACTCCTAGTACAGACACAGACAAGAAACAACCTACCGTTATGGACCCCTTTAATGGCTTTGTGATTTAGTGAAACTCTTTCCTGACTCTGTGACAATAAGTCTACAGACAGGGAAGAAAGCCACGTTTGTCTCTGCATGAAATGACAACAAACTCAACTGGAAGGAAGCCATGTCTATCCCATGAGGCCTCAGTGTTCATCTTCCAGCACAGTATTTGTTGTCTCTTCTCCTTTAGCGATGGCAGACTCTGCGTGCAGAGTGTGACTGAGTGCCACTCCTACACATCAGGTGTCACCACCTCACTTCTTGTGCTGCTACCTTGTGCTAAAGCAAACACATGTCATATTTAAAAGGCTCATGAACTTGCTCAAAGTGCCGAATCATTTATTTCTACGTGGGTGAGGGCCTTGATAGATTTTGAGGGGGGTGGGTTAAAAAGATAAAACTTCACACTGCGGGGAGGGGGAAGGGGTAACACTGAATATGGACAATTGAAATACTCCTTCCGATGCCTCACACATGTGTACCTTTTTTAAAGGTTTTCTTACATAATTCTCCAATCAATTATTTGAAAAGAAACTGTTTCAGAAGCTTTTTAATGATATCTGTGTCATGTCTAAAAAAAGGAGGGGAGCAATCCTAACTATAAAAAAAGGAACAGTATATCATTATCAGTACAATTAAAATACTCCCAAATCATAATTATTGTCAATTGTGAGCACTAGCTATAGCCTGTATAAGAGGTGACTATTAAGTTGGGGTTTTTTGACACCCACGTCTGGGTGATGTCCGGGTGACTCCAATCTAAAACTGTGCCTATTAAGTGTCCACGTTTTTCTTAGTTGAATGTGACTAACTATTAGTCAAAGTGACCTTGTACTTATCATGGTTTGCCCAATTTTGACTACTGGCTTATGGACCATCTATGTGGCCTACTTGGCTTAATAACATATTGTCCCAAACTTAGGGAGTGGTCATTATTTATCAACGAGGGGGGGGGGGTGGTGGGTTTTCGCCCCCCCTCGACAGCAGTCAAATTTTTTTGCGTCCCCCGCGCCTGCGGCAGGGAGAGTTTTCGCGCCCCTTTTTGATCTATAGTAGCGCGCAGGCTTTTTTGCTAAAAAGAGGGTGAATTATTTTAACCCCCCCTCAAGAGGGGCCAAAATTTTTTTAGCCCCCCCTCGGGAGGGGTCTGAAAATT
Source organism: Acholoe squamosa (assembly GCA_949317995.1). Lineage (NCBI taxonomy): Eukaryota > Metazoa > Annelida > Polychaeta > Phyllodocida > Polynoidae > Acholoe > Acholoe squamosa. Next base: position 66,998,118 of record OX439046.1, on the reverse strand, counting down.
CTACACCCCCCTCAAACCCACCACCCCCCCCCCCTGTTGATAAATAATGACCACTCCCTTAGGGTGAGGAGTCTACATGGAGGACTTATCCACAGGTGTACCTTTGGATTTGGTTTTGACCATATAAGATGATTATGTAGAGATAAATAAATTTATCAATAAACACAACCCAAACAAGCAGATTTTCAGGGTCAATGACAAAAATGAAGTTTTTATTTCTGAATAATCAGGTGAATAATCAGGTGATATTCATACATATTTTGACACACACACTTCTATTTGAAAGGTACCCTAGTGGCCTGTTTAAGCGCCAGGGTCTCAAATAAGCACCGGGGTACAGCAGTATTGGAATTGTTCTTAAGCACTGAAAACAGTATTCAAATAAGTGCCTGTCTCAAATAAGTGCCGGGGGTAAAGAGGTATTGAAATTTATAAGCTCCCGGGCACTTAAACGGGCCATTACGGTGGGTCTAAATCTTCTATAGGATATAGGATTTACACACATGTCCGCAGAGTACCATCACTTAGGGAGCATGATAGGGCAAAAACAAAGGTGTGTTTCCAGTTACATGAACTGCAGTGCTAGGGTTGGTAGGTCGGATCAAAACTCACCATAAATTTGACATTCATAGAACTAATTGTGTTACACACCTTCAACAAAAGTCCTGTTGCAAACCGAGGCTTCCACCTGGTGTGATAAAAGGTGACAACATCCCTTAGTCATAGATGAGTCTAACATAAGTTAGTCACCCACTGGTCAGATGCACTAAGACTATTTAGCTGTTTTGAGTAAAGCAAGGTAGACTGACTAACCACTCTGTTGTCACCAGAGGGCTTATGAATATCTTTTTTAAGGGGGGAGTCATTTATTGCCAGCTGGGGGGGGGGGTCGGGGTTGTTAGATATAGAGGGCTATTTTGAAAAAGAGCCCCTTGGTGGGGCAGGGGGCAAAACCTTCACACTAGGGGGGGGGCAAAACTAAATATGGGCAATTCAAATACCCATTATGATGCGTCATTCCACTCATGTGTCAAATTTGGGAAGGGGGGGCATTTTGCAAAATCAGTTCTTAGTGGGGGGTCGCGATCATATTTGTCATACTGGTGGGGGGTCGGAAAAAACCTGCCGATCCAAAAAAATCCACTAAGCCCCCCGGCTGGCAATAAATGACTTGTCCCTATTACATCAAAACCAATACATCAAACATGTATATTCTCATACATCAAAACCAATACGCCTGATCAGGTCTAGAGGTTTTCCTAAACACACCACGAGGATGCCCCCTAGTGTCATGTTCAAGATTGAGGTATACATGTCGACAGCCCAGAATGTTTGCTGGATGTGACATAGCAAAGAGGCCATCTATATGAATATTTGTTTCAACATTTCTTGCTGAATATAAATTGAAATAAATCAATTTGTCAAGAGGTCTCACTACAACAGTACATATTTAGGTCCGTACAGTTATTCCACAATAATACATAAGTTCCCAATGGCCCTTATAAATATCCTTCACAGCAATATTAGCTGATAGACAAGTTAACACAATTCACATTCAGAAATCACTGCAATCACAATTTTGAAAAAGGAGAAGAAAAATGAAAATCCAAAATCCGAAAAGTTTAAAAAAGAAAGCTAAATTGCCCGAAGATCATGATATGACAACAACAAAACTTGCTAAAATGTGTGGAGAATTTGGTTTGGGATCAAAACCAAATGAGTCGATACACTGTAGGTACCAGAAGTGGTCACTGATCTACTCGCGGCAAACCAATGATTGCCTCTCACCGAGTAGCAGCTCACCCAACCACTGGTACCGGGCCTTCTAGTGTTTGCTCTTTTCCTTAGTGAGTCTTGTTGCCATGGAAACGAAAGTCCTCTCCCTGCCTACCAAGGTTATACCACAATCAGTCCTGTTAGTTGAGGATCTAGCCAAATATTTACATGTAGCCAATGGCCAATTGGTGCCTTGGTAAAAGAATAAAAATATCTCAATTATCTGTGTTTACATCAATTGCCTGTCTCAATTTAACCCTTAAATCGAAGGCTGGATTGACATTATCATATCCTTTGCATGTGATTAGATAAACTTTGGTGACTACATTCATACATCATGCTTTTTAGAGTCAACCCACTGTGGCCAAAATGGTGTGAATCTGCCAAATCTGTCATCATGAGAACTATTGAACATGCGCCCATGCATTACTTAAATGGTTAATATAGTGGTATGAACTTTTCCTCCATCACACAAATATTTATACCCACGATTTGTGTGCTTCATCAGGGTGTTATTGTATGCAGGTTGTGCAAAATCCTTAAATGGTAGTCTTTGTTTCATGAATACTGCAGAGGAGGGTATTGGAAAGGGGATGCTTGTCATCACAACACTGTGTACACATTGCGATTGTGCTTGGAGAATACCCATTGAGATGGGAGTTTTGCCTGTCAATAGTGAGATCTATTTATCGACCTGGTAAAAGACCATTTATTTCAAGCTATAGAGGACACCTCCCTCTTTCTTGGAGACCAAGTCGTTTTTTTTTTATAGAAAATACGTCGAGAGAAGAGAGAAACCAAAATATGTATTCTTGAATGAATGAAAATGGAAGCATGAATTTGTCTCAATATTTTGTTAACAGATATGGAGGAAGAACACATAAATCATATCTAATGCTGTGAAAGTGTAGTTTACAGTTGACAATTGATATTGACTTGTGTATAGAAGATGCACCTCATATACATATATCCCATGATTTACAGTTCACAGAATCAGTCACAACCTTACAACACCACTGTACAGGGCCCCGACTATAAAGCCAACCGCAGACAGGCCAGATTCGATCAGTAACCAGGGAGTGCCGATCCGATCTGATCGGGGACATCAAATATGTTTGATATTGACCGATTGGATCGGATGTCTTCTGCAGACGCCCCTGACGTCAAGATCGGCCGACTGAGTCGGGCCCGTCTGCGGTCACCTTGAGGTTGCAATATGTCTATTAGTGGTGCACATTTAAGTATTAATTGAGATATACATACTTGCTAACCCATGACACTTATTCATTATGACCATTTACAGTAACAAACACTCCTTTTCCTTAACATTTTCACAATGAGGAAATTTGCATGTGGGCCTGAATGTTCTAAAATCTACATCCTTTGTGAGAGTCCCAATCCTATTGGTGTCAACTGGTGCCATATAAAACTCTAGCCACGAATTATCTCTGCATAAAACCCCATAGAGTGAACTCATCAGCCAGGCCTTTCTCGGCCTTGCATGGTTGTGGTAGATTCAGTATGGGCCTTTACATGTGTTTTTTTTAATCTTCAACGCTGAAGCTATAGGCAGGCTTGATGGCGTGGTGTAGGGAGAAGGGACGATAAATTGAGACTGTTTGACCAGCCCTCCACAAGCAGCCAACTCTATGTATATACTAGTCAAGTGGCCACTGTTAAGCTATCCTTCCTAGACATCTAGTCTGTTGAAGCCTGCGCTGTGCAAAGAGATGGTGATTAGTGTCATAAACATGTATCCAATATCCTTGGAACACTGGAGGGCATGATGTGACTGCACACGGCCAGTACGACTTGAAACTTTCAAAATTAGGGCAGGTGATTATAGGTTATGTCCAAAGACTACTCTGTACAATCAGCACTTCATGTAGTAAGTATATACGGTACAATCATTAATGACCAAGAGATGTAGGACTGTACTGGCATTAGAGTGAGGAACCCTGCTCAGATTTTGAAGGGGTTCTAGTCATAGCATCTTGATTATTGCCCCCCCCCCCCTGACATTCCATTTAATACAATATTTATTTTTGATTTCAGGCGATATATGATATACATGACCAAATTCATAAGATTCTAACATACATGTAATACTGGCCTTAGGTTCCAAAACTCAATAATTTGCCATTTGACACATATATATATATACCTTTGAAGTTAATTACATTTTCTTCGGTTTATGTTCTTCAAATATATTGGTCTTTAGACGCATGTGTGCTTGACTATCTTGTTGATAATTCTCTTTTTTTTTTCTCAAATAAAACTCGACAAGAAAGGTCGTGGATTGATAGTATCTTTGATACACTTCGTCTTTCCTCTTAGATTCACCCTTACAGTCTCTGGTATTAGTGATAGGAAAAGTAAATATATGTGTATACAACTATAATTGAGGCCACAAACAATCCTACTGCCAAACACCATACATGTTGCCCCTATTCCTGGCTATTTTCCCTATGTAAACATTTGGGAAAGCCTGCCTAAATGGCCTTCACATAGAGGTGGCCAACAAGGCAGCCCACAACAACAAACCACAGCAAATAGGCATGGATCTGGCCCAGTAGGATTTGGGGACGTTGTCAATATGTGGTGACAGACTGTAGTGCTGTCCTTCAAACAGCTGGTAATGTGCCACATAGTTTGTTCATATTAGGAAAGTTGCCAAGCAATATCGAGTCTCAAATCATACTTCTTTTGGCGACATTGCCTGAGTCTGGATCCAGACTCATGTAAGGATGTTTTGTCATTGTAGGAATAGTCAAACCGAACCCTGAGTGCAGAAATACTCAGTTGGCCTCTTAAATAGTTTATAAGCCACGTATGCGGGGTTTTACAGTATAGGCCAACTCCCACTCTGCGAAAAATGGGTCTAAAACGCTTGTGATTCTGGACATCGGCAGCCTTGGAGTCTTGTCAAAAACAAAATTCACAAGGGTTCCCATACCACTCCTACTTTTCTCAAACCCCACTACTAGCCACTATGGGAAGGGAAATGTCTGTGATATTCATCTCTGTACTGACTAGTTGCTACTTTGATTCACAAGTACAACATTCTTATGGCTATAGTGTGTGGAACTTGGGTCCTGATTTATGAAAAATATACAGATCTCTTGTGATTTACTAAAGATTCTTGTTTTCCTCTAAATCACAGGGGATTTCCCTATATCACAGAGATTTCTGGCGTCTTTTGAGAAAAATATCAAAAACTTTTGATGTATTTTACTCCCAAAATACCACCCAGCAAATTGTCGTCATCTGTCGCCATGATTGGTCATCAATGGTGACTCCTTTTTGAGTGATAACTCATTCCGTCATCTTTCGCCGCTGTGTGTTAGACTCACATGGCATAGCAATCACTATTCCTGGTGATCTTGTGCTATAACGACGTCGTGTTCCATCTAGCGACATGTGTGAGCCACTTCACACAGGTTGACGAGGACTCACGACAATTTGCTGGGCAGCACTTAGGCGAGGTTTATTAGCCGGTTATAGGCCTTCCTTAGAAGATATCACCACCCCAATATCAGCTAAGCCACCACATATCCTATATCACAAGGACCTTCTGCCCATTTTCACGTTGTGGGATTTGACCTTATAATTGTCACTCCAAAAACCATATCTCGATCTGTACCATTCCCTCATCGCAGACATGTTTCTTTGTAACTAGAGCAGAAATAATTTCACTCAAATGTGCAGCATAATCTTATTATTGTATCCATAAGAAATACTTTTCCTTCAGTGCCATTGCTGCCGTAAACAATTTCTGGTGTCAATTAATGATTCAAACTGTTAGCTAATTTGTCCTAGACATGTGTCATCGAGGAGTGTTGCAGAGGACATGAACAAGGACGTATGTAGCAGAACGGGGAAGGGGATATGACAATATAGGATGTTTGATCAGGCAACTGCCAGCCGAAGCTCCTAGAGCAGAGTTTCTTTAGCCAGTGTTAAGATTGGATAGCGGCACATGTCTAGGGTGTAGCAAATGCTCTGCTATAGACCAAATCCCACTACACGAAAAATGGGTCTGAATTGTTTGTGATTCTGGATATTGGCAACCTTGGACTCTTGCCAATTTCCTAAATCACAAAGGTTCTCACTGCACTTCTCCCCACTCCAAATCCCACTATAGCTGATAGTAGGAGGGTAATCTCTGTGATTTTCATTACTGCACAGACGCATTGTTATTATGATTCTATCATATACCATTTTATTATTCCATAAATTGTAACATATTTTGTATTAATCAAAGGACATCTATGAAATTAATACATAGGTTGGTTCTAAGAGCTATAAGAGCGCTCAAACTTTGTATAAGAGCGTTCATGCCCCACTGCACACCAGCCAGGTCAGTTACAAACACTCTCTCTGACATCAAAGGCTCCGACCTAATGGTTCACTGCACAAGATAATAAGAATAAGGGTCTCAGTGTGCGACCTCATGGTCCAATGCACAAATTAATAACTTGTAAGTGAATGCAACCGGCCGTCACGGGTGCCTGAGCACCGCTGAGCTAGGTCAAATATCAAAGCATTTATGGAAAGCCCATAATTAGACGGTCAAAATGAGTCCAAGATCAAGGCGGAACTCCCATTATTAAGGAAGTTATGCCATGGAGACTGAAAGGAGCTCCGAGTTCCCTACAGACAAACCGGCGGGAGTTACGCGCCTATCCAGCGGGCATTATAAACTTGGCATATTCAACTCCGCGCATGCGCAAAATGGCGGTTATAAACGCATAAACGATCGAATTATGAGGGTTTGAAGATGCAGAACCGACCAAGACAAAGGGGGACACAGCGGCGTCCATGGGGGTCCTTTGTCCCCCTGTGACACATGAAAGACTCCCCTCAAACAATTGTAGAGTTAGGCAGATGCTACTGGCTCCAGTCAGTCTGGAGGTGCTTTTCCAAGATTTGCTACAAATAGCCTGTCTGCACCTCCAGGAAGGCAGATCACCAAGAACCGCTCTAGAGGTAACATCTCCAGTCATCTCCTGCTACCTGCTATACCACTGCACTATGGTGAAACTATGCTGGACAGGCATTGGTTTCTATCATTAGTGGCCAGGGGCTATCTCCTTCAAGACTTCCACCAGAGGGTAAAGTTATTCATTATTACATTATTCCTCTAAGCAGCAGGTCAGGAGCTAGGTGTGGGAACCCACCTAGAACTATGCTGGACACTGTATTATTAATACCTCACAGGTGGAGTGGAACAGAACATTATACTTTATAAATTACTGTATATTTACTGTACGTACAATTTACCTACATACTAACTACTGTATGATTGATATTTCTTACATGTTGCCTAAAGCTGAATAAACCAGTGACAACTGGAAATAACACTATTTATAAGAGCCTTGAGATAATTACACTATATACCACTAGTCTTATGATATTTCTCATAAGACAACTTGATCATGCCAATTACTAGTATGACAAAGTGGTGGAGAACATCCTACTAAGATCCCATCTCTCACAGGCTCATAAAAATTAAAGCTGGTAACACAACTAAGAACAATCATACACACAGGAAAACCCACTCCACCCACCCAGTGACCTTGACCTTGACACCATGCCCACCAAGGTCACCAGTGAGGTCTCCCACACGTCAGTGAGGTCTCCCACACGTCAGTGAGGTCTCCCACACGTCAGTGAGGTCTCCCACACGTCAGTGAGGTCTCCCACACGTCAGTGAGGTCTCCCACACGTCAGTGAGGTCTCCCACACGTCAGTGAGGTCTCCCACACGTCAGTGAGGTCTCCCACACGTCAGCGAGGTCTCCCACACGTCAGTGAGGTCCACCCCACACATCAAGGTCTTATCAGTCAAGCTGGCAGAACAACACACAAAGACCTTACGTAGTCAGGGGCCTGTTGAAGAGGTCTCCCTCCCACCTAGATCTAGGAGGCCCACAGGAGGCAAACCAGCCTCCAATACAACAGACCCACACTCAGTAGACCCCACACCTCCCACCCTGTCTACTCAGGGAACAACCAGTTCTCAGGGATCCAACATTTCCCAGGGATCTCTACAGGACGCCCAACTCACGCTATCTACCTCAGGGGAAGAAGGATCTGCCTCAGGGGGTGGATCCACACCCTCATCTAGATCCTCCACCTCAGCTCCAGCCTTTGACAGCCACTCCTCCAGAGACACCTCCCCCACACCCTCCATCATGGACACCGATGAAGGCCCCCAACCTAATCAGACAGCTGAGAAGATAAGGGCCTATGAGAAGGCCATCCAAGATGCAGTTACTGCCCTAGAGACCAACAAGTCCCAGCAGGAGGAAAGGGAGAGGATCCTCAACCAACAACTGGCAGAGAGGAATGCAGCTATGGATGCCCAACAGAAGGCCATGGAAGATCAGCGGAAGTCCCTAGAGAGACAACAACAACAGATAGCAGACCTCATGAAAATGGTATCATCCCAGACCCCACAGCCTCCCACACCTGCCATCACACCTGTTGTCCCACCATCTGCCTCTGGATCCAAAGATGACATCATAATCTCCATGGTGTCCAACATGACCAAACTCATAGACAATAAACAGCAGGACGACAGAAAGATCAGGATACATGAGGTAACAAAACCCAAAACCTTTTCACACCCATCACCACTCATGTCAACAGCATTATTTATTGATCACAAATTCCCAGAATATCTGAAGGATAAGTACAAAGTAACAGACAGTGACACCATGGTAACATATTTACCCAAGTACCTCGAAGGACAAGCACTAGCTTGGTTTGAATCCTTCAGGGAGAGTGCCACACCTGATATGTTGACATGGACCAATGTAGTAAATAGATTAAAAGAGTATTTTGCCACTCGAGACAATATAATCTCAAGGACTGCACTCCGTGCACAAAAGATAGATGAACCTGTCCTAGACTATGCATGCCATCTCAGGAAAGTGTGTAATGCCCAACGCCAAAGCGATGAAATCCTAAGCAAGGCATTTACCCAAGGCATGAGGCCCTGGATCTCTGTGGCTCTTGAGAACAAGAAAATAGACTCCTTTGACCAAGCCCTAGACCTAGCCTTGGAGGTTGAGACCCAAGAAAGATCTAGGAAGGTAAGGGATGCAGAGTCAAACCCACAGCCTACTAACAAAAAGGTCCAGGAAATCAGCACTAGCGCAGATGAAGATGTTAACCTAATGTCTAGTGCCCATGTAAGGCAACAGGAGGCTAAGGTTGCATCAAGAGACCCTACCGGTAGATATAGAGGAAATAACTATGACCCCAACTACCAATCCAATAGAGGTAGAGGTAGAGGGGGCAACAACAACAACCGGGGGGGTCACAACAGTAGGAAAGACAACAGCTCTTCCAACTCCAACAATGGTGACTCTTCATACAGTGATAGGAGAGACAGAACCCCAAGTAATGGCAGATCCTATAATAATCAGGGATCAAACAGTAGGAGCCATAGTCCACATAGGAACTATAACTCTGGATCCTACAACAACAATGGTTCCTACAACAACAGCCAGGCTCCAAACAACTCTGGATCCTATAATCAAGGATCCAACAGTAGAAGCCATAGCCCACATAGGAACTACAACAGTGGATCCTACAACAACAATGGTGCCTACAACAACCAGAGATCCAATAACTCCGGCCAATACAGCAACTCTGGTCAATATAACCAGGGTTCCAACTCACGCCAGGAGGATTACAAACCTGACACAAGAGGTTACCAGGGGAACCAACAAAGTAACCCCCAAATACCACCTCATGTGATGGATCAAATCTCCAAGCTCCTGGTGGCAGCCATCTCAACCACCCCACAGAACCAGGAAAACTAGGATGTCACAGTGCCGATGGGCCAGTGCACTGTGACGCCCCAAAAACAAACAATCAATCAGGATTAACAAGGATCCAACCAGAGACAATTGCTAGTGCCAATCTACCATCTAACAGACAGAGACGTCCATCAGTGATACACATCACCCCGCCAGATTCATCATCAAAGGATACAGGTGAGAGTACCAAGCTTTCTATTGTACTTCTTCAAAATGGCTGTATCAATGCAAATCTATATGATGTTTCAGATGTACAATGTTTGGTTGATACAGGTGCTACCATCACCTGTGTCAGACAATCATTCCTCATGGACCTCCGAAAGAGATTCCATATCCAACTGAGGAAATCTAAAATCAACATCCATTTGGCAGATGGATCGGTGTGTCATGTTAGACATTCAGCTATGCTGAACTTTAGAATCCAAGGTGTCAGATTCCAATACCAATTTGCTGTAATTCCCAACCTCACACAACCCATTGTTCTCGGCACAGATTTCTTAAGCACTACAAAATCTCAAATTGAATTTAATGTTGATCCTGAACAAATTCTCAAACCCATTAGGGCAGTGAGGGATTTTACCATCCCTCCATTCTTTGAACTTGCAGTATTGGGTAAGGTCACATCTACTCAATTACTGCAAGGGAAAACTGGAGTAGTAGATAACCTCCAAAGAAATAACAATGCCCCATATCTAGTTCAAAGGGCAGCAGTAACCCCCAGGGAAAATAACAAACATCCCCTAGTGTTACTCAACACCAGCAGGCGCCCACATAAAATCAAAAAGGGTGCCATCATAGCTCTATTTCAGGAAGTCAAGGAATCTGATTTAGAAAAACCTCAACAGTTGTCAGACACAACCCCACACACTGATCAATCCATCTCAGCCATACGGCCTGAGGATGTAACTCAATTCAGTGACACAGACTCAGACTGTGAGTCCACATATGCTGACCCTGAACCCAACTCAATCAGACTCTCTGAAATAGCTGCTATACATAGTGAGGCACATGACCTCGAGCCAGAATTGGAAGAGAATGTTCCACCAAAATCTGTGCTCACATCCAAAGATCAGCATGATAGATTAGGATCACTGCTGACCAAGTATGATGATATATTTGTAGGAAAAGATGGAGACATTGGTGCTACACACCTGTATACCCACTCAATACATGTAAAACCTGAAGCAGTACCATGTCACTTCCTACCATATAGACAAACACCAGAAAAACAGGCCGCAATAGGGGAAGAGTGTGAAAGGCTAGTACAACAGGGCATTCTGAGAGAATGTGCTGAGGGCCCCTGGGCCTCCAGATCCTTTTTAGTACAAAAATCATCGGGAGGCCATAGGCTCGTCACAGATTTTCGTTATTTGAACCAGAACACGATAAATCAAGCCTTATCTACACCCCGAGCCGATGACACTCTAGACATGATAGGGTCACTCAGACCAAGAGTATTCAGTAAGCTAGATGCCCAACAGGGATTTTTTCAAATTCCTATAAGACAGGAGGACCAGCATAAAACCGCATTCATAGCGAATGACAAAAAATATGTCTATGAAAGGATGCCGATGGGTTTAGCAACGGCACCGGCGGGATTCTGCCATCTAGTCACATTAATTCTGAACAAACTCAAGTACAAATGTGCCCTACCATACCTAGATGACATATTGGTATTATCACCATCAATCGAATAACACTTCCATGACCTGGAAGATGTGTTCAACAGCCTAAGAGTTGGTAAACTCAAACTGAAGAAATCAAAATGTGAATACTTCATAGACAGAATAGACTTCTTGGGAATGAGAGTCACACCCATGGGACTGCAACCATCTCCCACAAAGGTGGAATCAATCAAAACCTTCCCAACACCAAAATCAGTCAAAAATGTCAGATCCTTCACAGGCCTATGCCAATACTTCAAAAAGTTTATCAAAGGTTATGCCCAAATTGCTAGACCATTGTATGATCTACAGACACATCTCAAAGCATTTGTCTGGACAGAGGATGCAGATAATGCTTTCAAAACATTAAAGCATGCCCTCTGTACCAATGCTCTTCTCAGATATCCAAACTATGAGAAAGAGTTCAGTTTGGCAACTGATGCTTCCAATGTGAGTTTAGGAGCTGTACTCTCACAGAGAGATAATGAAGGAGTGCTAAGACCAGTAGCCTTTGCAGGTAGAACCCTCTCCAAACATGAGAGAAACTACAATACCACAGAGAGAGAACTACTGGGAGTAGTGTATGGAGTATTACATTTCAGACACTATCTAGAGACCAGACACTTCCAATTATACACAGACCATGCAGCCCTAATCCCACTACTAACCAATACAGGACTCACACATAGATGGGCCAGATGGGCTCTAGACATACAACAATTTTCATTCACCATCCAACATGTGAAAGGTGATGATAACACACCACCAGATGCTATGTCTAGAAGAGAGTACCCAGATTCTGGACCCATGACTAACCCTCCACCCCCACCAAGGAGAGTTAGAGCAGCCAGTAGAACCAAGTTTGCAAAAGTAACAAAGAAAGTACCATTCAAAAGGGATGATCCACCCAACACCATTGAAAGGCCAGAGACACCCATTAGGGGTATCTTGAAGCAATCTACACACTATGTGTTTTGCCACTGTGAGAGAGAATACTCACAACTCTTTCCAGATAATGACTTCGAGCCTATCGAATTCTCATCACTCAATCAGATGCTGAAGGCAACTCCTAAGGAGCCACCCTTCACCCCACCTGACTCAGATGATGAAGATTCAGAAGACACAATATATGCTATCACTCAAGCAACTTCCAAATCAGTCAGATTCTTTGAACCGATGCAGGGAGAGGAAACATCAAACCATTTGTGTCCTATGACCACACGCTCAAAGACTAGAGAAATGATTCAGGAGGGCACACCAAAACCCCCCACACAATCACAAACTATTCTAAATGAGAAAGAGGTCACAGGAAACAAACCTACCAAAACCCCACCTGCCAGGAAAAATGTCACAAAAGACACTGCATCTACTAAGTCAAAGAACTCCGAGACAAAGAAGAATGACAAAAAGCAAATAGTGCCTTTAAAGAAAAAGGTTGCCACTCCCATCAAGGCGAGAATAGGCCCTCCAAAGGAGCCTACACACCAAAACAAGAGTGACACACCCCAACAAAAGGCACAAGATAGGCCAATAGTCGATGAAAAAGAAAAAGAAAGAGACAGAATAAAACAACATGTGCTAGATATAAATCAACTACTGGATCAGATTCCCGACACATCCATCTCAGGTACAAACCTTGGCTTGGAACAAAGGAAGGACAAGGACCTATTGCCCCTCATACAATATCTTGAGGATGGGACCTTGCCTGCACCAAAAGCACAAGGAAATAGAATCATCAACCAAGGCCAGACATACACCTTGGTAAATGGTACATTAGTCCATATATGCCCCATAAATTGGAGAAAAACCAATACTGTACCACTTCAAATTGTTATACCACAGCAATGGGTAACAAGTACACTACAGTATTTCCATGACTCACCTACGGGCGGCCATCTTGGTTCAAGTAGGATGCTGTCAGCACTCCGACCTAGGGTATATTGGAAGTCTATGCTAGCAGACACAACAAAATATGTTTCCACCTGCCACACATGCCTCACAGCAAAAAGGCAAGTACACTCACACAAAACACCAATGACAGTGAGAGAGCACATGACTTCACCAATGAAGTTCCTAAACCTAGACGCGGTGGGACCACTTCCCACAACTGCCAGGGGAAACAAACATATACAAGTCTGCATAGATTATGCTACCAGATATGCAACAGCTTGGGCTACTACTGACTTAAAAGCTGAAACAACAGCAGCAGAGTTCTACAAGAACATAATTTGTCATCATGGAACACCAGCCACTCTTCAAACAGACAATGGAACATGTTATACAGGTGCAAATTTCACAAAGCTAACTAAACACCTCAAGATCAAACATAAATTCTCCTCACCATACAGGCCACAATCAAATGGGCTTGTAGAGAGATTCAATGCTAGCATCGGCACAGCGCTCAGAGCATTCTGCTCAAAGCACCAAAACAATTGGGATTCATTTATTGAACCCATAACCTTTGCATTAAACAACACTGAATCCCAAACCACAGGATTCACCCCTTTCTTCCTACTCCATGGAAGGAACCCAGCCACCCCAATGGACTTAGGGCTGGGAATACAGGAAGACATATCCACCGTAGCAGACCATGTAGCTAACATGATAACAAATCAGGATACCTCTAGGAGGAAAGCTATAGAAAGGGTCGCCAAGCTACAAAAGGAAAGGAAAGATAGATATGATAAGAAACTTACACCACAGGAAATCAAGGTCACCGACATGGTGTACCTAAACATACCAAGAATCCTGACCAACACAGAGTGTAAGAAACTTCAACCCCTTTTTATGGGACCATATGTTGTAGTAGATAGACCTAGTTTGACAAGTGCCAAACTCAAAAACTTGGACACCAATCTATTGGTGGCCAGACCAGTGCACATAGACAGACTGAAAAAGGTTGTGGCTGTCAGAAACAATGAATTTGCACACAGGCTTATTCCACATGAGGCCAAATACTACAGCAAAATTGTAAGAAACAAAAATGATATCACCCTTACAAGAGAAACCACAGGCATAGGCCCTATCAAGCCTAGGCCTGCACACCACATACTAAGAAAGACATCTAGGTGTGGTGCAGTTTCAAGAAATTAGAAACAAGATTGAGATACCAAAAGAACATAAGATTTTCAAAATGTATTACAAATTCTCTTCATCCACACATAAGACATGTGTGACTGATAATGAATTACTTATATGTATATGAAGCCAATCAAATTTGTAAATATATCAGTAGGTTATTGCCTCTGAAAGGGTCAAAGACTGGGACCCCCCAAGTAAAGCAGACATGAAGTCTAAGAAGAGTAAGGGTAACACAATGGAGTGTCTAAAGCCTAATCCCCACATGAAAGAGCGCGCTATGCCAACACAGCAGTCTATAGAGATCAATTGACCTTATAAGCTACCCTCAGACAACTGTCTAGAAGGTCATGAATGGCTGTCCTGGATGACAGGAGGAGCTAATTACCAGTACACCGATCACACAATAGAACCCCACAGTTGCAGACACTGGAGATTAGGTACCTGACTCCAGAGAAACAATACCAGGCCCACAATGGATGTGGGTAGGGTAGGCTACATAAGAAGCACTGTGGACCATAGCCCACCATCAGTCTTCATCCAGCTGCAGTCTGGAACACAAGTCTACAGGACCCCACTTGGGAATTAGCCAGCCCACTTCTCCATTAGGAGAGACTGCACTAGGATAAAGAACACACCTACTTCACCTTCAACCTGACCTTACCATTTACTGGTCAATCTCTATAGACTCACCGGACATATTGCTCAATCTTGCAAAGGTACAGTTTGAACCACTTCATTTTTAAGTGTTACACCATACACTTAGACTTTACCAGCACCAAACCACTACAAATTTAACAAGACTTTAAACAGCAAACTTGCTTTACACAAGCACCATGGGGAGACTGAGAGTTTCACCCATACTGCTAACTATGCTGTTAGTATATACTATAAAACCAACTGCAGGTTATACACCTGTGGTGAGACAAAACATAGGAGTAGTATTCAAACCTAGCCCTCAACCATTGGTCAATGGACATACAACCACAACACTGTTCCCAGCAAATTGTCGTTATCTGTCGCCATGATTGGTCATCAATGGTGACTCCTTTCTGAGTGATAACTCACTGCGTCATCTTTCGCCACTGTGTGTCAGTCTCACATGGCATGGCAATTTATCACAACAGTCACCAACATGATCTCACTCACTGCGTGAGTATGTGCCACCCCTTGTCATCCCTCCCAAAGCATGGTGACTTATCACCACCATCGCCAACATGGATCTAACTCACTGCGTGAGTATGTGCCACTGCCTGTCAACTCTCACTCAGAATGGCGGCTTATCACAAGCATCGCCAACATGGATCTGACTCACTGTGTGATTATGTACCACTCCCGTGCCACTGGCATCAACTCTCACACATAATGGCGACTTATCACTACCATTGCCAACATTGGTCTCACTCAATGCGTGAACTTGTGTCACTCCATGTCAATGCTCTCTGAGGATTGCATCATCTGTCACTCACTCTCACTCACAGTGGCAACTTATCACCACCATTGCCAAAGGTGTTGAGACAGCACCACTGTTCCACATGTAGCCTATCTAGGAAGTGTGGGCATGAAGTATAAGTCCCATACGTATCAAATGTGCTTTGTTTCACACTGATTTCCATGTAATACTTCAGAGTTGAATCAAACAAGATTATATAGAGAGAATATCAATTGAATTTAGATAGAGGTATCTCTAAAATGAAAGCAACTATCCATAAACACCTTTTCTCTGGTTACAGGAAAAATACATAGGGAAATATCAACATGAACACCTTGTCTGTGGTTAGAGGGAAGATACATATGGCAATACCTTCTCTGGCAAAACATACTTTGATCTGGCAGATGTGAGGCTGCATGATTACCAATGTCGATGATGATGAGCTTTTCATCTAACAAGGTGAGTGATCACCAGCGTCGCCATCACTGGTGAGTCTGAGTGATCATCACGATCCTCGCCAGCCGTGGTGAACATGCGCTATGGCATGGTGTGCGTTTCATCTAGCGAGGTGAGTGATCACTCGTGTCGCCATCCCTGGTGAGTGTGGGTGATCAAGATCCTCACCATCTGTGGTGAACCTGTGCTATCACGAGGTACGCGTTTTATCTAGCGAGGTGACTGATCACAATCCTTGCCATCCGTGGTGAATGTGCATTATGACGAGGTGTGCGTCTCATCTAGCGAAGTGAGTGATCACTCATGTCGCCATCCCTGGTGAGGATGAGTGATCACTCATGTCGCCATCCCTGGTGAGGATGAGTGATCACGATCCTCGCCATCCCTGGTGAACATGTGCTATGACGAGGTGCGTGTTTTATCTAGCGAGGTGAGTGATCACCCGCGTCGCCATCCCTGGTGAGTCTGAGTGATCACCATCCTCGCCATCTGAGGTGAGGCCATGTGATCACCACCATTGCTATTCCTGGTGATCTTGTGCTATAGCGACGTCGTGTTCCATCTAGCGACATGTGTGAGCCACTTCACACAGGTTGACGAGAAGTCACAACAATTTGCTGGGTTGTTAGCTATCCCCTACAAGATACCTCGGGCACCCGTTACCCAAGGATCCATAAGGGATAGAATACTCCAGTTGACCACTCCTACTCTACAAGATCATACCTCTGGCCAAATTATCCAACAAGCTAAGGAGCTAGACACCTTGCTGGAAATTGCAGACAAGGAGATAAATGAAACACTAGCCTCCATCAAATTGTTCTTATCCAACCCCATAAACACATTGGACAAGGCCAAAAGAGAGGCCATACTGGGTTTTCTAGCACCCCTGTTTCGCGGTGTGCTAGGTCTAGCCACAGTAGAAGATGTAAACCAAGTAATGGGACAGCTCAAGAACATAGATGAAATACTAAGAAAATTTGCTAAACAGGATCAGGAAGCAGCTAGTCTCATTGAAAAGATCACAGACAGACAAGATAAGTTTGTTAAAGCATACATCCAAGATAAGAAGGTACTAGACAGCACAATCAACACCATAGGTGACACCGTCAACCTGTGGGCCTCTAACATGTCCAGGTCACTTGACTCATATTCAAGGCACGAGAAAACTCAAAGGGAGAAAATGCAAGTATTAAATGACGCATTAATTATCATAGCAGCAAAAATGAATACAGTTCAATCACTGCAAAGGACAAATGCTATCATCAGGGATCCTAACCCCTGATATAGTACCACCCTCAGACCTTGCTAGATACCTAATTGACATTAATAACAAACTTAGGATTACACACCCTGGAGCACAAGTCGCAATTAATGACCTAGATTTCTATTATTCACAGAAGCTGACCTCATACACTTACTCAGCTCACCATATATATATTCATCTGGACATTATAATTCAATCTACCACCTCAACCTTCAAACTGTACCAAATGATTACATCACCCATGCCTATAGATACACAGGAGACCCCCACCAGAGGAGTCACCAAGTTGCAAACCACAACTGAGTTTCTAGCAGTATCCTACGACGAATCATTATTCATCGAATTGGACTCAGCAGATATGCAGGCATGTGAAGGTACTACAGTAAAGGTGTGCAGAGATGTAAATGGTAGAATCTATAAACACAGGCCTACATGCCCTGTAGCCATTTTTACTAACCAGGCTCAACAGATTAAGGAACATTGCAAGTTTACAGTTTCACCACTGCAAGCACCTACCACCCACGCTATTTCCATTTCTGAAGATGAGTATCTGGTCACTACTAATGAACCCCATTACTTTATCAACTGCCATGGTAAAACGTCTGAAACTCGAAAAGCCCAGTCCTACTCAATCATAGGTGTACCCTGTGGGTGCACGATCAGTGTAGGAGAATTTTCTCTTCCAAACACAAGGTTGCCCTGTAACTCAACCTTATCATTTCATTACATTCTCAAGACAATTAATTTACCATTCATGGCAGCACTTAACAAAATTTCTGAAACCAAACCAGATGAAAGAGAGAATCTTCCAAATTTCCCAGTAGTAAACCTTTCTAGAACCTAAGAAAAACTACAGGAAAATCCAATCATGGATGATATTACTCAACTAAATTTAGAGCCCTTTGCCAAAACAGTATTAAAAGATGCCTCCAACCTTAATAAGGAAATGGAAACGCGCTACGAGGAATCATACCTATGTCGAGTTACAGAGCATCCAATCTTCCAAAGCTTAGCACTCATCCTAGGGATATCAGCTCACATTTTTATAGTATACATACTACTCAAATTATACAGACTAGGAGGGACTGTAGCCTACCTGCCTACAGCCAAAGCATTCAGACTAGTCACCGAGCTGCCCCTACACAAATTGCTCCCAGATAAGAATCCTACCAAATTAACCCCTACAGAGGAAACCCACACCCCTTTCCTCACAATTCAGGAAACCCACACCCTGATAATTGCTATATTATTCACCCTGACTATCTACTCAGCCTACAGAATAATGAAGTACCTTAAGAAATTTGCACAGACACACTGTGGCAAGAAAAATGTGGCCAAGCGCACAAATCCCACAATATATTTTAAAATATATTGTGGAGACTCAAACTTCGCGCTACCCTTGAGGCCAATACCACATGAATTTGATGAGATTAAATCAGCAGCTGCCCCTACCTATAAGGATATAGTGGTTAAAACCTTCCCACTACCTAAGGCTATATTTACCTGGAATGGACCAGCAGTTATAACAACACAGAGAGGAGAATTTGCTTATCACCTCCCTCAGGTGATACACCTACCTTGGCGCACTAGGTTCAGTACTATACCAGCCCTTAAAAACAAAGGACTGTACTACTCCATGCTTCTCCAGAATGATTGTGGCACCAGCCCGGTGACCATGACAGCACTGGAAAATACAACAGATATAATTATTGACGAACAACAGGAGGAGACCGCAAGGTCAAACATGCAGACTATTGCTAATTTTCTAAACCGCCAGCCCTCCCCGGTGACTGTGGAAACAGCCTAGACTGCCCACAGCCTAGGCTGCCCCCAGTCCACCACCAGGAGACAACACATCAGAGACAGTATTCAGAACTTTTCGGACAATTTGCCGGCCCTGAAAAGGGCCTTTGGGATGGCGGGTTTTTACACCCTAGGTTTCAGTCAGTCGGGATCCTACCACAGATCCTCGGGTTCAACATCAATGGGAGAGTCCGAGTCCGAGTCCGAGCCATACATATGGCCGTGATCCTGCTCCCACTCAACGAGCCGGGCCTCTAGCATCCCCAGTCCATACTCGGCAGCCGTGGATGGATCCCCGGATGCCGCAAGATCGAGGAGGGACGCCGCCAACAGATAATCCCATAGCACTCGCTCCCGCGGCCCGAGGTTATAGTCCATGGGCCAGAAACCCATATTACCCAAGGCCCTAGTCAGAAGGGCCACAGTGGCCCCCCGACGCAAGGCTGAGCCTAAGAAATAGTGGCAGGAGTAATTACAGATCAACACATCACCATGCTCAATGATCTCCTTGAAATTCCTCACTATGTAACCATAATGGATGGTCTGGTTAGCCTCCACCAGGGCCCTAACTGGACTCCCCACCTCCATCACCTGGGGGACAGGCAAAGCAAAGAGAGCTTGTAGATGGGCCATGGTGCTACAGCAGTGATCTCCAGGGAGGAACTGATACTCCAATACCAGCCACACACTCCTCAAATGGACACACACACACCCCCCCCACCCTGAACTGTCCACTGACACCAAGCTAGGCACTCACACAGACACATGCCAGAATCTGGCACCTAACACCTCAAGTGCCACCACTGCATGAGCACACCAGGGAGGAGACTCACATCTCACCCCTGACACACCTCCACTGTCAATGAAATTATCAAAGTATTAGAAAAAAAAAAAAAAATATATACATACACAGCCACTTGTTGATGTATAATATGAAAATCTATGGTATTCTCACAAAATCGATGATTAATGCGCGCATGTACGCGCAGAATTGCGAAATTGCAAATTACAAATTGTAAATTGTACAAATCTAACATTAATATACATGAATGCAGGTAGATAACTAAGACAGTTTTGTACCCACTAGCACTTGTATACTATGCCAAGGTTTACTTAAAGTAACACACTTTAGGTATCCAAGAAAATTGTTAGAAATGAATGAAAAAAAAAAAAAAGTTTTTTTTTTGTTGAGAAAATTGTTGACATAAAACATGTTTACTTAAGATACTCACCAAGTAAATCTCTTTCAGGGACACATACTCAAAAGGCTAGGGGAAAAGCCAATTAAGCAGCGGCCCACTGCCGAAATTGCCAATTAATACACCCATATAGCAAAATCATTGAGTAACTCAGAGACAAACAAGCCTATTGTACATGAAGTACTTTGTTTTTCCGGCCCTCGGAAAAATTTGTCTCAAATCCCAAAAATTGTATAGTGTAATCTAGATTGTACGTTTGTACCCAATTTGCACACTAAAATTGTATGTTTGCACACCAGATTGTACGCTTGCACCCAATTTGCACACTAAAATTGTATGTTTGCACACCAGATTGTACGCTTGTACCCAATTTGCACACTAAAAATTGTATGTTTGCACACCAGATTGTACGCTTGTACCCAATTTGCACACTAAAAATTGTATGTTTGCACACCAGATTGTACGCTTGTACCCAATTTGCACACAAAAATTGTATGTTTGCACACTAGATTGTAAGTTTGTATCCAATTTACATTTGAATTGTATGTTGCACATTATACTGTATGTCTGTACCCAATTCATACACTGAAGTCAGATTTTTAGAAATCAACATTTCTAGGTGTATCCAAGCTGTACGCAAAATTATATATGTACATACAGAAACTATCAATTGAACGCAAAATTATATATTGGCATACTAAAACTGTCAAATGTACGCAAAAATTATATATTTGTACACCAAAAATTGCCAAATACACGCGAAATTATATATTTGCATACTAAAATTGCCAAATGCACGCGAAATTATATATTTGCACACTAAAATTGCCAAATGTACGCGAAATTATATATTTGCACACTAAAATTGCCAAATATACGCGAAAATTATATATTTGCACACTTAAATTGCCAAATGTACGCAAAAATTATATATTTGCATACTGAAATTGTCAATTGAACGCAATTACACGCGAAATTGTAAATTTGCACACTAAAATTGTCATTTATGTTCAATTTGCACGCTAAATTGAACATTGAATGCCAAAATCGCACACTATTTGCCAAATTGTATGTTGTACATAGAAATGGAAAATTGTACCCAAAATTGATGTTACATAAGCAAATAAGCTCAGGTATGGTAAGATATAGAAACTCGGAAATGTACTTATACCCAGGAGAAAATTGTTTATACTGACAAAGCTCTACCACAAAAATTGCATTTGAAGCACTCCCCATTACTTCAAATCCTCTTACAAACAGTATATAAACTCCAAAATAAGGTAAAAAAATTGCATAAATTGTACATTCCCTCGGCGAAATGACGGAGTTTCGCATTCTCTCGGGGGAGACGGAGTATTCTATCATATACCATTTTATTATTCCATAAATTGTAACATATTTTGTATTAATCAAAGGACATCTTTGAAATTAATACATAGGTTGGTTCTAAGAGCTATAAGAGCGCTCAAACTTTGTATAAGAGCGTTCATGCCCCACTGCACACCAGCCAGGTCAGTTACAAACACTCTCTCTGACATCAAAGGCTCCGACCTAATGGTTCACTGCACAAGATAATAAGAATAAGGGTCTCAGTGTGCGACCTCATGGTCCAATGCACAAATTAATAACTTGTAAGTGAATGCAACCGGCCGTCACGGGTGCCTGAGCACCGCTGACGCCGTCATGAGTGTCTGAGCACTCTAATAACTGAACAATGGGTTACATAAGCACGACGCAATAACCGTTCGGTCGCTCTAGCGTCGCTCCTGAGCAACCTAGGTCAAATATCAAAGCATTTATGGAAAGCCCATAATTAGACGGTTAGAATGAGCCCAAGATCAAGGCGGAACTCCCATTATTAAGGAAGTTACGCCATGGAGACTGAAAGGAGCTCCGAGTTCACTACAGACAAACCAGCGCGAGTTACGCGCCTATCCAGCGGGCATTATAAACTTGGCATATTCAACTCCGCGCATGCACAAAATGGCGGTTATAAACGCATAAACGACCGAGTTATGAGGGTTTGAAGATGCAGAACCGACCAAGACAAAGGGGGACACAGCGGCGTCCATGGGGGTCCTTTGTCCCCCTGTGACACATGAAAGACTCCCCTCAAACAATTGTAGAGTTAGGCAGATGCTACTGGCTCCAGTCAGTCTGGAGGTGCTTTTCCAAGATTTGCTACAAATAGCCTGTCTGCACCTCCAGGAAGGCAGATCACCAAGAACCGCTCTAGAGGTAACATCTCCAGTCATCTCCTGCTACCTGCTATACCACTGCACTATGGTGAAACTATGCTGGACAGGCATTGGTTTCTATCATTAGTGGCCAGGGGCTATCTCCTTCAAGACTTCCACCAGAGGGTAAAGTTATTCATTATTACATTATTCCTCTAAGCAGCAGGTCAGGAGCTAGGTGTGGGAACCCACCTAGAACTATGCTGGACACTGTATTATTAATACCTCACAGGTGGAGTGGAACAGAACATTATACTTTATAAATTACTGTATATTTACTGTACGTACAATTTACCTACATACTAACTACTGTATGATTGATATTTCTTACATGTTGCCTAAAGCTGAATAAACCAGTGACAACTGGAAATAACACTATTTATAAGAGCCTTGAGATAATTACACTATATACCACTAGTCTTATGATATTTCTCATAAGACAACTTGATCATGCCAATTACTAGTATGACAATTCACAGGGATAGAGTATTTGATATCAAAAGCACAGTTGTCCCTGACTATTTTTTTTCAGTTTGTAATGGTCTCCTGCATAGCATAAACAAATGTAGCTCACATTAATCACAAGCAGAACCCCCTTATAAGTGTAGTATGTGGAACTTGGCTCCTGATTTATCAAAGACATACCTCTTGTGATTTTCTAGAAACTGTTGTTTTCTTCTAAATCACAGGGATTTTCAGTTTATCACAGAGATTTCTGGCCCTTTGTGAAGAAAATATCAAAAACTTTTGATGTATTTCACTCCCAAAATACCAGCACTTTGGCAAGGGTTATTAGCCGTTATAGGCCTTCCTTAGACGATATTACCACCCCAATATTGGCTAAGCAACCACTCATCCTATATCACGATGATTTTCTGACCATTTTCACATTGTGGGATTTGGCCTTATGGCCATCAATGGTGTACACTAGTAAAGAAGAATTTCCATAGATTGCAGTTGTGTAGTTGTGGATGATATTCCCACGGTATAGATGGGCAGAACAGCATTGAATTCAAATACAGTGCTTTTGGTAGCTTGCTAGGCAATACCACAGAAGTAAAATTAGTAGGAGTAGGAAGGAATCAAATTTGAGTATGTTTTATCTGTTTCAATTAACCTTTTAAGGGCAGAGCAAAAATTGTTGCCCTGGCCATGGGGACATCCTTTGAAAAAAGGATAGTTCCTAGAGGACGAGCCTATTTTCAATTCCTCTACTAATCCTATATAATGGGCGTCGACTATAGTCGACGCTAGGCCATCGATGGTGGCGACTATAGTCGATGCTAGCCCTCAATGGGATTCTCACATGTTTGTATGTCTACTTATCTCCTCTTATTAGGTGATATTATCTGTCTTGCCTTTTGTGTTATCAAATGGCATTCCCAGGCACCAATAGGGTAAAACTTTGTATGGGTAAAATAACTTCACAGAGGGATAACATGTTGCTTATGCCCTTTTTTCATTGTTAGTTCACAACTTAATAGAGTGCTGTTCAGTCCCTATTGTATGTTAAGTTATTCAAAAGCTAATGGGAAATAATTTTCAATTATACTTCTCCTCTTTTCCATTTCCCCTTTCCGCAAGAACAAAACCTATATAAAACAATGAACCAAATAATCTACTGGAACACACATATGGGGCCTCATGACAAGATGCCAGACGAGAAGATGAATTGACAACTCCATCTAACCTGTCGCAGAGCCATGCTCCTTCAGCATTGCCGGTATCAATGACAGCAGCAGGATTTCTACTATTTGT
Organism: Acholoe squamosa; assembly: GCA_949317995.1. Lineage (NCBI taxonomy): Eukaryota > Metazoa > Annelida > Polychaeta > Phyllodocida > Polynoidae > Acholoe > Acholoe squamosa. The sequence goes on along the minus strand of OX439046.1, from coordinate 66,973,620 downwards.
GAGCATGGCGTTCTCACTCTCATTGCCAAAGTTGCTGAATGGTAAACCATTGTTCCGGACATAGAGGGGGAACTAGAAGTAACACACATTTATTTTTTACAAAGAACAAATATTATGGGGACAGAGCCGTAGGGGATGTTGGGCATGAATACCCGACACTTTTTCAGGTTGTATTTTAGAGAAAGTTATCAAGATTTATGCAGCTTGTCCCCATACCTTTTCATTGCCCTGCCATTGCTGAAAATTGTTAGACCTAGTGCCACATCACACACTGAGAAAAAATTCTTACTCACATCAGTCTAGATCCAGACTCAGGCAATGTCGCCAAAATGAGTATTGTTTGAGACTCAGCCTGATCCTTGCATGATACTCAGGCAGATCCTGAGTCTGATCCTGCACCTGAGGGAGAGTTGGGAAGAAATCAACACATGAAACTATGAGCTATTGATATATTTATTTCCCTTTAATTCATATATATAGGGAACGGAGGAATGAGGATTGGGGAACTCGGTACCTGGACTGGTATGACACAAATGACGATTCAATCTGCTAGTACTGAGGGTACCTCCGGAGACACAGTGACCCTGTGGATGTGACACTTGGTACTAGTCCTGGGTGTCTGGTGCCGAGCCCTAGGTTGAATCTGGTAAGGTGGAGTGTAGGGGCCAGCTCTGCCGTAAGGCCAGCAGCCCCGTTCTGGATGTACCGGCCCCCAGGGGCTGGCATCCGGTGGTAGTGAACAAGTAATAAATGGATAATTCATGACAAGTGTGTGTTAGCCCTCGTCTCAGCTTGGCTTGCTTTGAATGCGTCTCGCGGTTATGGCAGTGGGCCACACGGTGAAAAAAAGATGCTCCCAGACCGTGTTTGTGTACGATCGGTACATACACCTTGTCGCCCGGCAGCGGACAGCTACAGCGCCCGTCTCAGCTTGGCTTGCTTTGAATGCGTCTCGCGGTTATGTATACACAATCGGTACACACACCTCGGCTCCCGGCTGGCAGTGGGCACACGCCGAAAAAAAGATGTGCCCGTACCGGGACTCAACCCACCTACCTTTGATGGCTGAGCACAATGCGCTAACCACTAGACCACCATGTCTCCCTCTACAGCGCCCGGCCTGGCTTGCTTTGCTTTGAATGCTTCTGTGTCTCGCGGTTATGGCGGTGGACAGCCGGCCGTTATGCGAGCAGTAGCGACAAAGCTGGGGGGGTCACAACCCAGACTGCTGGGGATTTTCACACTTTGAATGTATAGTAGTTATACGTGAGTGACCTCCCAGGGCTTTGTATCATATCAAGACCTGCTTCTAGCCAACCACCTCTCATCAGTCCCTGTGGAGCAGTGCATAGGGAGTTAGAATTGGGATCTGAGACTACAGGTTCGAGCCGTGCCCTGGCCATGAAATTTCGTGAGTTTTAACATGTAACATATGACATGTAGGGACATGTAAGGTGTGCAGGTTATCCATGGATAACGGCACTGGGTGCCTGTTGGATAACGGCACTGAATGGCTTGTATCGTACGATATCCTACGGTACAAGCCATGAGGTGCCTGTTAGCCCATACCTTACTAAGTTTATTACACGATTAATCCAAAAAAAATCAATAAATAATCAATAGTGATTTTGACTAAAAAAAAATTTTTGTGACTAAATAATCAATAGAATATCAATAAAAACAAGTTGAAACAAAAATCCTTCCCCGGGACTCGAAGCCTGCCATAGTGTGTGTACACGACCAGTACACACACAGCTCGGCGCCCGGCAGCCGTTGGTTTGCTCTGACGCGTCCAGCAGTAGCGGATATCCTCATGTTAAGGCCTGGTCAATTTGCCACTTAGTAAGGAGGTTTAGGTAGTAGACAGTACTAATACAAGCCTGGGCGTATAAACGGGGAAATATGGTATGTACCTACCCACCCCTCAGCGTCAGTCGTTGCCTCCCCGGGCTTTGTATCATATCTGTACACACTGCGAAAATAAATGCGCCCGGACCGGGACTCGTCCCGCCTACCTCTAACGGCTGAGCGCAATCCACTAACCACTAGACCATTGGGCCCCTTCTGGTGGTATTCTAACCAACAGACCATTGGTACACACACCTCGGCGCCCGGCAGCCGTTGGTTTGGTTTGAACACGTCCAGCAGTTCTCTATAATTAGAATGCTATTCTAACCTTGCGCATGTGAGAGTTGTTGTCTGGGTCACAGCCATATCAATGAAGTTATACAGACCTGGTTCTAGCCAACCATTTCTCGTCAGTCCCTGTTGCGCAATGCATAGGAGTTGGATTAGGCATCTGAGACTGCAGGTTCGAGCCCTACCCTGGCCATGAAAATTTCGTGAGTTTTAACATGTGACATATGACATGTTAGGAGTGCTGATATCCACCCCAAACTGTGCTTATATCCACCTCAAAGAGTGCTGATATCCACCTCAAAGAGTGCTGATATCCACCTAGGATCTGCTCATGAGGGGTCGCACAATATGCAGGAATATCAGAACTAGGATATCCAGAAAAAGCACCCAAAATCACAGAGGTCGTGTAATAACTGCTTCTATGTGTGTGTCATACCGATCCAGGTGTAGGTGGAAGGTAGAGAATGTCAGACGGGGAAGTAGCTCAGCGGTAGAGCTTCCGCCTGCAGGTTGGAGGCTCCCGGGTTTGACTCCCGGTTTCGACATTTTCCGCCAACCTTTACATTGGTGGAGAAACCGAGCTGGTCCTCCCAGGGAATGGAGGAATGAGGACCAGGAAACTCGGTCCCTGGGCTGGGCACGTTTAACCTAATTAACTCTTGCAGTTGTTAATAGGCACGTTCACAGGGCTATAAATGAGAAAACAGTGCTAAAGTAAAGATGACTGACGCAATTAGGTCTTTTTCTCTGTTTTATATTTGATAGGGCTGCACCATTTTGTCTAATTCTTCTATTAGCTGCAGGGCATTCCAGAATAATAACTATAGCTTCAGAGGGATTAATCAGGGAACCCAAAATAAACACACATACTGCCTAATCAAACAGTATATTCTTATTGCCTTCTATCCATACTGCAATATAATATAGATCTCAGATGTTTCCGACTACCTCCCCAGGCATGAATAGCTACATTGTAAAAATAACTGTTGAATCTACCAGAGATCCTCTGAAACACTCTAAATTAAACTTGATTTGTGGAGTTATAGTAACTTGAGAGATGTGAATGTCATTTCACAAACTGTGGATGCCCATTTCTTCGGAGATTGCTAGTTTTTGAAAGGTCTATATGTGCCATTAGATTTAATCACAGCTATATCAGAGCTCTTTCTAAGGGTATCGCACCTCATTCCGTTAGATTAGCTTTAGGACTCCATACATTTACAGAATATCAAAAATTGTTCACTCATACTCCTTTATTAGTATATTACATGTCTGACGTTTCCGATTGAGGCATTTCAACCCTTCATCTCTCTCATTTAACATGACTTTCGTTTTTTTGTAGCACATGGGTTTAGCGGCCTAAAGAACAGTGCGAGTAGTCAAAGGGATCTAGGAATTTGTAAAACATATAGGTTTCAATTAAATCATCAGGTACCCACATTTTAATTTACGTTATTGCAAACTGTAGCCTAAGGCAAGTGCCCTATTATTTCACTACACACCACACCCCTAATTGACGGTTGTTTGAAAGGACGGTTGAACATCCTATTTTTCGGAAGATCTACTGGCAAAGATTGACACTTTAAATGTACTAAATATGAGAACAATGTGGGTCTGAAATTTTATTTCAGATCAATGATCATATCCGGCACTTTTAACCTCATCATCTGTGACATTCGTGAATGAAATCAAAAGAACACATGGGAAAAGGAAAGGAACAGACGCATGATTAAAACGGACCATTCATGTCAGGGTTTTAGTTGCTTATTCATGTTTATTCAGCAAAGCAATTATACCGACATTTTCACATCTGAAGGCACAGGACTATCCATGATAAAACAATGCTTAAGCAAAGAAGACGGATACCATTATTGTTTTATTACTGTTTCATTTTCTCTCGGAATTTCGTTGGTTTGCTAAGAAATACTTGCACAAAGTTTTCCCCAATGCACTGTGAAGGCATTTCTCAAGATGGTTCGATTGCACACATCCATTATGATTCAAAACCATGGAAACCATGGAAACTAGCATGGGTGATCGTAGGTAATGCATTACGACTACTCTGTACGATCAGCACTTAATATTACATGTATAGTAATAACATAGGGTTTGGTATTCAAAGTAGGCATGAGTAACGACTATATATAAATGTAACAGAGGCTTGGAAGCAAGTTTTCATTGGGGGGGGCAAAGGGGGCCCCACCTCATCCACCTTGGATTGTTGGGTCAAGCGCAATAGCACTTTAACATACCTATATAAAATTTGTATTGAAAAGTATTTTTTGATGAGTTTTAGATCTGATTTGAGGCCCAGGCTCCTATTTTCCCTATCCCATTACTATATCAATTGAATTTGAGATGAAAGGTTTTAGCTTTTTGTTCAATTTATTATGAATTATTGGTCAATTCTTTTTTGGGGGGCCCAAACATACTCAGGCCCCACATCCTCTATGATTGGGGGGCCAGGTCCCCCGCCCCCCCCCCTTTCCTAAGCCCCTGACTGTAAGGTGGGATGGAGGCCCATTCTGAGGGTGTCGCACCTCATTCCCAGTCAATTTCTTTAGGACAACCTTGGTAAAATGCCTAATGGGAATATTTGAATATCGCATGCTGAACTCTTCATACAAATTTACATTGGCTTTTGATCCTTGCTGGTGTAAAAACAATACATGGTAAAGGGGTTGAATGAATGAGCTCTTTTGACACAGCATCAATATATACACAGCAGAGACAATATACAAGTTGGTCCTTTAGGTCCATTTGCAGAGACTAAAGCTGCTATTTACAAAGCGTCATTATACCTTAAAAGGTTCATTTTAATATTTCTATACAGCAGGCTAAGGAGCTTTCTGAAATAGGCATTTACACATATTTTTAACACAATGATGTACAGTTAAGGGTAGCAATATCCAACATGCTACAGTTATTATCTCTGCTTCCTTCTTCCTCTCTGATCACTGTCACTGTATCTTGTGTACTTCAAAGGATACATTATGCCATGTACTGTTCCTGATGTTGTACCTTTTTTTTCTTACGGGAATTTTATTTACTCTCACAATGTTGTGTTTTAAAGTTAGTTATCCGATGAATTTGACACAAAAATCTATTTTCATGAAATCTTGACAGCATGTTCACAAAAGGACATTATATTTTTTGTTAATATATACGATCACTTCAAATCATCTTTGATTATGCTACGATCTGACTGTAATACTCAGGTTTAGGTCTAAGGGGCAGACTTTGAAGGTCATAATTATATATGTTGCACTCATAATACTAGCATTAGAGACACAATGAAATCAAACTTTGCAGAATAATGATGAGATGTTCACTGACCATGGATAACTTTTAATGATTGGTCATCCTTCTGAAATGATAACTTTAAAATGATGATACTCAAACTGATGAAGGTCAATGTTGATATTCTCGGGGTCCTATTCCATTCAACTTGTTTCTAAAGAAGCAATGCTGATTTGCTTATGAAATAAATCATTCTATGTATGAATGTCATCTGTCACACTTCACGCAACTAACATAATGGAATAAACCCTTCAAGAAAGTAGCATATGTCATCTAATGTGTATGCTCTGTGACACTAACTTCAACTGCCCCTAGGACTTAATATTATTTCTTATTGTAAGCGGAATCACCTAGCAGCGCAAACTATAAATATCACTGGTGTAAATTAAGCCTATATGGTCTATACAATTCATGTCTTTTTTTTTTCTTAAATTTTATAAGTGCATCATGTCGGTAGAGCAGAATTGTTGTTCTATGCGATGGACTATGCCATTGATTCAACTTTAACAAAGGAAGTGATAACAGAAGTATTAACAGTCCTACAGAACCTGATCATCTAACTGTAAGAATGAGAACAATGAGAAAGGATGAGAGGAGGAGATATGATGAGTTGGTAACACAGGAACATGAGGACACCAGACCTGAAAATACATAAGAATCTGCATTAGTTAGCACATCAGCAAAGTTTCAGGTTGAAATTCTGTCTTTTCCTATCAAACGTTAAATTTCCGACCGGTAGCTTTTAGCTTACATTCATTATGTAATTGACGAGTTGTAAAATTCATAGGGAATTTTGAACAGAGTTGGTACCGGTTCGAAAAAAAGTGAAGACATGCTGTTTGAGAGGGATGATATTTAAAGTACCGGTACACTCATAACTTTACTTTCGAAAAGACTTTGCGTTAGAAGCAGATTAAGTTATAACATTACAAAATAAGTGGTGTGATACCTACTTTTCCCTTCCGTCAATGTGACATAGGCAGCAGTCTCACCAAGCATGTTCTTGGCAGACATTTTGTAAACCCCAAAGTTGGAGGCATTTGCACCTCTTATTATCAATGCGGAAGTATACCGGTCAGACGTGGCCTGGAAATATATCAAAGTATAATGGGTTTTTTTTCCTGATATAAACTGCAATACCCAGAATATAAGGCATGGCTTAGATGCAAGCATGGGGGCATAAGTTGGACGTGTGCACCTTATATATGAAGGGTATTATGTCAGAGGAATATTGCATAAGATTAGCCCATCTCAAATCAGAATACAGAAAAGGTCCCAATGTTGCTGCAAATAGGGCTTTGCATCATTGATTCCAATGCTATGATTACTCTACCCAACCGTACGTAATGACTACATAGGGACTCATCATGAAGCAGAAACATCTGACATCAACTTATATGGTTTGGAATTTTAAGATCATAGAAGCTGCCCCTTATTGTAGCATCCTGCACCATATCGTCCTGAAAGCCTGTATCACAGATCTAGAGCATCTGAATATTATTCTTATTTTAAGATCATAGAAGCTGCCCCTTATTGTAGCATCCTGCACCATATCGTCCTGAAAGCCTGTATCACAGATCTAGAGCATCTGAATATTATTCTTATATAACCAAAGCGCATCATAAGAACCAAAGCGCATGCTCTGACAGACACTGATATTCCATTCAGACTTCAATGTTCATAACTGTTGAGGTGTTCGGGGTACAGTTTTCTTACATTTTGCAGTGCATTGTGGGTGGGGGTGACCTCGAACGCTAACTACCCCACCTCAGCTGGTTCCCTCCTTCCTCTTCCACCCCAGCCAGGTCTGGCTAGGTACCAGTCCTTTACTACATCTGGGAGCAGAGTAAGTTCACTACAGGATCAACATTGACCCACATGGGACAGACCAATAGAGGATGGCCTTACAAACTAGCATTGATCCCTCGGCCGTACTCTGAACTCCCCGTGTATGTGCCAACAACTAAAATGCTAAGTTTGGCTAATGCATCACTAGAATTGCAAATAAGACTGTTTAGATGAAATGGAAATGTCTAGTGTATCTTCAATTTCCAGTGCCATTGTCTGAGTAACTGTAGATTGTCTCCGACATTACTTGAATGGTGAATGGTGTTAATATGTCAGCAATCAAAGTTAATGCATTGTTTTCTTGTTGTCTAGACACCATCAAGATAAATACCGTTAATCCATTACAAGGCCATACTTTTATCACGTATTAATGTCACAATTAGATCTGATATTAGGGGCTGTATACAAGTCTCAGCCAGAACGCAATGTTTGTTTTAACTATGTCTGGCAATCATATGTTTGTTGTTTGATGTTTACAGTAGAGATAAAGTGATTCATAATATGCTAATGTGCTATGTGTGGGCATTGCAGCTATCACACAAAAGAACAGACATCTAAAGATCGGAATGAGTTTGCTGTGTGCCTAAGCTGGAAGTAAATGTTCTCAATGAACATGTGTATCTCTCCTTATGGAGCTCTTTGGAGCCTAGATCACTGAGAACTGACCATCTGGGCAGCACCCATCTCATTGTCACTAGGACTTTAGTAGACACTTGGATCGGGCTGCTGAGGGTAAAGGAGGGGAAGAGGGGACCACCAGACAGGTAGGAGAGGCAAAGTGCGATTCAGCGATGGAGACATGGGATTGTGACATAGAGTGGGTAGAGGGGGAGAAGTGTCTATGTGAAAAGATCTATTGGTTGTTAAAATCTAATCAGCTTTGCAAAATGGCAGATGGGCAGTTTTTTGATCGGTTCTTAAAGTTGATTCAGCATTAAATAGGAAGTTTTAGAGAAGGCGAATGTCCCCTATTAAGGTAAGAATGGAATAAATGATCACATGAGAGAGGGTGGCAGTAACAAAAAAAAATGCAAAGAAAATAAAATGTCAGATGGGGATGCCTTGACACTGCTAGAGAGATAGGAAAAAAAAACACGACTATAGAGACAGATTTGAAAGGTAATGCCTTTGGGAAAAGACAGGGGAAGAGCAGGAGCTGGGATGAAAGGATGTCTGAGTAGTACTCCAATAGCCCTCCCGTGCTGTCAGTGGTAGGGAGCCACTCATGGCTTTGTAGGTCCCTATGTAAACCCTGCAGTGTGTATCCAATCTCCCACTGTGATAATACTGTAGCAGCTTGTGGCAACTTAGAGCTGCATATTCATGTGATACTCATTGATTTATTACATGTCCTGTCACATGACGGTGGGTCTTATATAGTGCCTTCTGTGTACACTGTCTGTTATTCAATAGCCTTAAACTACTTAGCTGTCACTGGTCTCTTAACCCTTAAAGGACTGCTGATGCAGGCATGAACCATGCCCATTGGCTGTCATGATGCCCAAATGTTGTGCTAGTAACCCATGTAGCAAGCCCGCTCGGGGCCAAATTGGTTTTACCCGGGATAAGGTGGTTCAAAGCGGGCAGTATTCAGTACATGGGTTTTAGGTTCGGCAGATGCTGGGTTTCCAGTCAGGGCCACACAGGGCAGCCCAAATCGGGCAAACCCACTTGAGCCCGTTGGGCTCCCAACGGGTTTTGTCCTCAGCATACGGTCTGGGCCACATTGGGCCGCCCGATTTGGGCACTGGTCAGCTTTAAAATGGGCAACCACATTGGGCCCAGGATGGTTTCAAAATGGGCATCCCAAGATGGGTACTTAGCTGCATAAAGTCTTCCCAGTCTGGGGTGAGAGTGGGTTTGGACAGGGCAGCCTCATCTTCTGAACTGTTCTAAACTCTGTGATGAGTGTTCCCCCTCCCTCTCTCTTTTTTGTTCGTCCCTCCCCTATCCATTTCCCTACCCCTTCCATCTCCTCCTCATTCCACTCAACCTGCCCTGCCCTTTCCCCCTCTCACCCCGCTCTGCCCTGCCCTTCTGTCACCCTGCCCTCCCTGGGCCTCCCTAGCCCACTTAAAAGGGTCTATTTCTCCTCTTTCCTATCCCCTCAGGATGTGTGTGGTGCACATATGGGCAGGCACTGGCACATTCCTCTGTGAATTTGTGTAATGAGGATCTCGCCATGAATATGACCTTAGCTGTCGAAATGGCATTAAACATCTATTACTCACTCACTCTCACTCCCAGCCCTCACCCTGCCTTGCCCTGCCCTGCTCTCACCCTGCCCTGCCCTGCCCTCACCCTGCCCTGCTCTCGCCCTGCCCTGCCCTACTCTCATCCTGCCCTGCCCTCCTCTCACCCTGCCCTGCCCTGCTCTCACCCTTGCCCTGCCCTGCTCTCACCCTGCCCTGACCTGCTCTCGCCCTGCCATGCCCAGCTCTCACCCTGCCATGCCCTACTCTCATCCTGCACTGCCCTGGCATCTCCTTCGCTCACATGCCCTGCCCTGCCCTGCTCTCACCCTGCCCTGCCCTGCTCTTACCCTGCCCTGCTCTCACCCTGCCCTGCCCTCTCACCCTGCCCTGTCCTACTCTCACCCTGCACTGCCCTGGCATCTCCTTTGCTCACATGCCCTGCCCTGCTCTCACCCTGCCCTGCCCTGCCCTCATCTCACCCTGCCTTGCCCTCTTCTCACCCTGCCCTGCCCTCCTCTCACCCTGGCCTGCCCTCCCCCCTCCCTTCCCTCCACCACTGCTGTAGGACACTTTCCCTATACCATTAATATACAGGTAGGTTCATAGTAGGGATCCAGATATTTAATGTAAAAGGCAACATTGACTAGTCCTGGAAAGAACAGCTTCATGTCTTTCTTTGTACTAGTAGGCTTGCAAGGTGTATTTGTGGTGTGGGGGCAAACAGGTCCCACACTTGGCCAGGTATAAGAGGACTATATATAGAGGCAATTGAGAAACCAAAAATATCCCCTGCCTCTGTAGGCCAGTCCATGGCAGACTCACTACAAAGTGGTTTCACAGCACTCCAGGCAGAATTCTACTACCCATACCAAACTTATTTCCTTTAGACATAGGACAACTGAAATAGACTACTAAATCAGATATGAAGTAATAATGTGCAGACTTTCTCATAGTCTGGAAATACTTAGATGTTTCTAGTCAAAAGTGCAAATCAAGGTAATCTGAGTAGTAGTGGAATGGCAACACCATTTCTATTGCACTGAACTTGGAACAAGAGCAGATATGCAGAGGTACAGTCATTATGAACTTGAAGGCTCTCTTCTCTACTCCTACATAGGGAATTAGTGGGGGAAGATTGAGGCCAGAATGTCACTTTAATGAATCAAAGTGCCTTGTGTTGGCTGACTGAGTTTGATTCAAATGAATGGTACTGCTCTGCCTTTCCACTTGGGTAGATATTGCATTTACTGCTTTGGTGATATGGGGGGGGGGGTTAGATTAGCTCAAGGATTTGTTGCTTATTGACTTTAAAAAAAAAGAAAAGATTTTGGATAAATTTCTCAAAAAGAATTTTTAACATGTCACCACTAATTTTTCATCAAATCGGGCAGCCCACTTTAGGCCACACCAAAAACCCATGTTAAATTCACTTTGAGCCCAAATCGGTGAGCCCAATTTCAAACAGATCTGTGCCCGAATCGGTTAGCCCAGTGTGGCCCAGACCCTTTGCTGAGGACAAAACCCATCGGGCGCCCACTGTGTTAACCCAGTGTGGCCCACATCAGGAGCCCGCTCTGGCCCAGACTCGGGCCACACCATTTTTGCTACCTGGGAAGTCTGCGTGCCGACCTTCCAGGAGTGTCTCAGCCCAGTATGGTTGGCATGTAGTGTCAATACAGCCCTGGTGAGTAACTAGTTTAAGGTTAACTGTTAAAGGACCAATACAGGGGTAGTGCATCATACCCCCATTGGTTACCATGATGGACCAATAAACGGTGCTCAACCGCATTTCATTTGAGCCTCTGTGGTTGTATCGACTGCTAGGCTTGGCAGGATGCATAAGTAATTCTCCAGGACTTCATTTGTACATCAGGACAGCCAATAGGCATGATGCCTTAGCGCCTTGATGCCATGATGCCCCTCAACGATGTTTGACATCAAGGGGCATCATTGATTATACTCACAGATATTCGGTCCCCAAGGAGTACCTCCTCGTGGGCTCTGTACAACTCGATATAGACCCTGTACAAATACGCCACAATGAGGCTAGCGACATACTGGACACATACACGCTGTTTGATATGTAGATTGGGGATAGCGTGATACAATCATTACCATGACCTCTCATTGATTGCTGACCCATGAGGGGAAATTGAATGTCCTTGCTATCTGGTTGTGACCAATACATTGGCATATGCAGAATGATTATGTAGGAAAGGCCCGATGTAAAGATTTTGTAGAACTTTGGGCAATCTCTTGTAATTTAACAATGCAGTAATTTTGTGTAAAATACACCAGCTTTATCAAATTCACTTAACTGGGTCCTTAAATTCAAAATGTTCTTATGTCTGTATGATTCTAGACAGTTCAAGTTACTTAGTTAATTCAAGGTTAGCCCCGTTCAGCGTATATGCAACAGAAATACAAAAATAATCGTTGAGTAAAAGAACAAGTTATCATTCACAAAACATCAGATTCATGCCCTTACAGACAGATGACTAGGGTCAAGTTTTAATGTGATCTTGCCAAGAGACATGGAGGTGATTCATAAAAAACTGCCCGCATAGACTTATTTTCTTTTGTCAGGATCCACTGGTCATCCAAAGAGTCCTTAGTGGGGCGATGACTGATATTCCTACATCATTCCCACTGTCAATGAGAAATTTATGTATCAATGCTAACGCATGTCATCTCAATATATAATTAACTTCCCTTCAAATATGCTCGTTTCTAAATATATGGTTAAGTGATAGAGGTTTTTGTCAGTTTTCATGAATGTCCCTACTAGCAAAACTATCCAGTAAATGATCTTCATTAGGCTACCTACTCTCCTTACAGGCTCACTTAATATGCCTCGGGCTCAACCAAGAGGAAACCGTTGTCCATATATACATTCATGATAACTGCCCACAGTAGCAGCACTTTGTTTTTTGGATGGTTATTTCCCTTGGCAATAGGTGGAAGGGACATATCCACAAGTGTTTAGTGCTCGCATTGACTTCATCATAGGAGCTAGACATTGACACTGAGTAACCAGGACAGGTAATATACAAGTGTATCAATATCCCTAGAGTAAGGGGTTGCATTGCAGAGCTAGACGCAGGGGTTATTGTACGAGGACAGCGTTGTAATGTAAGATATAAGGTTTATCTCTAGACTACTAGAACCATAAGAATGTACTTTTATTTAAGGATATAGATTTCAGTGATATGGGCTTAATTGGTAATTCAGCAAGCCTTTTAGCCACAAATCTCAAGATATTTTTATGTGTTTATTTTATAGAGCATTTCATTAAGAACCCAACCCTACTAGAGATATTTGAGTCAATTTAGTTTATAAGCATAATTTTCGTATATAAGTGTTTGGAATCTATTTGTCAATTATGTCTCTTTACAAAGACAGTAAAGTGAAGTTTAATAATGAATAACCCTTTTTGCCCAACTGGTCACACAGCATATACCATCACCAGCATAAAGAGATTTGACAATCACACAACACCAATATTGCTGATGGCCTATTATCATAGCCAGTTTGATTCCCCATGACAACATTTATGCCTTGGCTGTACAACATCATTTGTTTCACATATAAATTGTGCCTCATTCATATATATATATATATATATTTATATATATATACTGATTTATGGTTTCTATATAGGTACTTACCACAGTTTTTATTTCAGAGTTGTCTGGTAGGGGGCCTCCAGTCATCCATGATACTTCCGGTTCTGGGTTGGCGAGGACGGAGCAGCTAAGGGACGCGATCTCTACTCCCGGAGGTAGGAATACGGTAGGAGGATCGCAGCGTGCCTCCACAGGCTGAACTTTACATGAGAGGGTTGTTAATAAGTTCAATTAATGTAAATCTGAATAATTGTGTTAGGAATGTAATTGATGTGAACGTTTGGGTGGGGATTGCTAAAGGAAACTAGATAAACAGACAAATAATGACACAAATTTGACTGTTGCAGTTAAGTTTGATAATCTGATATAGAATTTTGATCTTCGGTATTCTGGACAATATCATGGAGAGTTCTAGAACTTTGTAATTAAATTAAAAATCATGGAACCTGCCTCTGTGCAGCACCTTCTTCTTTTTTCTCTTCTTTTACAGAGGTACCACATATAACATTGCATGTGCAGTGGTGGATTGATCAAAAGTCTTATTGACAACTAACAAACTGATTTCTGAATAACCTGCTATTGAACGTGATTGTATTGGCAAATGACATGATCATGATTTTGAGATAGATAGAAGTGATTTAAGACAACAGAAATCATACTGTACATACATTCAATGGTTAAGTCCATGTAGGCGTCCTCGGCGACATAAGGTAAATATCCTTTAGCTGAACAATACAACCTCCTCTTGTGGTCCCAGTAATTAAAGGTCAAGTTATTTGTGCTATAAGTCACCTTACCAAGGAATATCCTCAGCGGAGAGTCTGAGCCTCCCACCGGAAACTGTTTAAAACTAGTCTGTGGAAATCCCACAACATTGAAAAACTTGGTGACGTCACGCTGGTTCTGTCCTGTGACGTCACTGGTGAACACTTGTACTGTGGGAGACCAGTTTGTGAGAAAAACAGTACAGGCGACTGACTCCCGTCTTCCAGTTTTTGACTCAAGTAAAGCTCCAGAAGTGAAAGTTTGGTTTTTCGGTGGCACAGTACTAGGTCTGAGATGAAGTCCCTGTATTGGTCCTGTGATATGTAAAGAAGACGATAGATATCATTTCACCTTCGTGTGTAGGGAGGTGTATAGGAAAACAATTTGTCTACCATTTCTCTTTAAATTACTGCTGATTATCTAAATCTAATATGTTGCAATACCCTGAAATAGGATTAATTGGGATATGCTGGCTGTATAGTTTACTAAAAGAGCCATCATTTTTGATAATTTCAGCGTTGGATAAACAAAACACTACGATGGTCTGTAAGGTTTTTCTTTTCTTTTCATAAGGTGTTCCTTGTAGTGCTTCAAGAACAAGTCAGATTACAATACAATAAACTTGACTGCATGGCAGAGATGGAGTGTTTTTGTAAGAGAGGCACACATGAGATTTCCCTCATAGAATAATATCTCGCTTTTACAGGCTGCCTGAGTTTTTGGTTCTCGTTCTTCACTATACATTCTCATATCTCCCACATAACTTACCTCTTCGAGGACTGCTTAGGCCAAAAAGATATATTGTGTGTTTTCAGTTACATGGCTCAAAAATCTAGGGTTGGTAGGTCGGATTTTTTTTTTTTTGATTTTGCCGAGAAAAGTATGGCCAGACATGTAAGATTGTTTGATATAAGTGTAAACATATGAAAAACAAATTAAATGAGAAAGGTGAAGAATATGCAAAGTGTATGACTAACAGCAGTTTATTGTATACCAAGAGATGATTTTTGAAAAAAATCATGAAATTACGAAAAATATTTCCCAAAATTTCCAACAAATATTTTTAAATTTTGAAGAAATTACTAAAATTTTCAACAAAAAATCAAAATTAAAAAAAAAAAACGTCCAGGGTCGGCCCCTGTTTGACTAGGGTCGGTCGGGTAACTGAAACAATTTTTTTTTTCGGCCTTTATAATCATCATGCTCATGTGTGATGACAAAGGCAGCCCAAGTGCGCCTACAGCCTAGGGCTGTAGTCATGCACTATCCATTATTATGTACACTCTCATAGAATTTGTATGATGCATTAGTTAGGTTACTTAGCATCATACCCTTGGTATGTCTCGATAGCATCTGATCAAGATTCATTACATGCCCCTTAACCCTTTAATGACCGCTGATGAATTAATGCATCATGCCTATTGGTCGTCATGATGCACCAATAAAGTGCTGGTTTTTGTCTCAATCCTGTAGGGTAGGCATGATGCATGAATGTAGCCCTGACCAGTTACGCGCCAGGGCTGCTTTCATGCTTTGTGACGAGCAATGGGCACAATGCTTCAATGCATCAGCAGCCCTTAAAAGGTTAACCCTTTATGAGCCCTTAAAAGGTTAACCCTTTATGGGCTACTAATCCATTAGGGCCATGCCCCTCCTCCTTATCAAAATCATTGATTCATCACTGTGACACATAAGATGTACATCCTGCCCGTCGTGAGGTATAATGCCAGGGCTGCCTCATAGCACTTTTAAGTGGCGGATCCATGTTTTGGGAAAGGAGGGGCCGCGGCCCAAAAGAAGACGGCACACCCCTATTTCTGAACAAATTTTGGAATCGAAAATTAGGAAATGAACTCACTCTTAAATAGTGACAAAGTGAGGGGGTGTGCCCCCGTCTAAATCCACAACTGGTTTTGGCCATTTAAAGGCTCTAAATACTTCTTTAAGAGGGCTTCATCACTATAAATACATTACCCAGAACAGTGATCTCTACTTCAGTGTTCATGTACTCCTCCTTGTCTTTGAAGATCCTACAGGCCCACACGCCGCTGTCCTCGGGCTGAGTGGCTGCAACATAAATACATATCATGTACTACATGACTCCAAAGGCGTTGGTGATCTGATGCACCTTGATCCTTTGAGAACTGTGTGGTGTTCTAATACATTATGCCCTTTGGCCCTTGCAAGGTATGAATGGCGCTTTCATTAGGAACCTAAAAATACAGGCGTCATACACACCATTCAGTGTAGTTTTATTACCTAAAGGCACTCAGAATATTATGATCCCTTTATTTACCGATGTAAATTACAACTTAATTGTTGTCTGACTATGTGAACTATGATCTGCTCTTCTCTTTGTTATAATATTAGAAAAGGTTAGGTGTGACATTACAATGCACTCAACTCGACCCCAGCAAACATATGAAGAAAAAGAATGTTTGGGAAAGCAAACAAAATATTTTGATTGTTCTTAGACACAGTCAATG
The DNA here is from genome assembly GCA_949317995.1 of Acholoe squamosa. Classification (NCBI taxonomy): domain Eukaryota; kingdom Metazoa; phylum Annelida; class Polychaeta; order Phyllodocida; family Polynoidae; genus Acholoe; species Acholoe squamosa. Next base: position 66,957,261 of record OX439046.1, on the reverse strand, counting down.
CCGAATAAAACCCTTTAGGGGAAAAAAAGCCTGCAAAACACAGAATGCAAATTGTTTTAAGGCATGTATTCAATGCAAACAAGGATATTGCAAAATGTAAATCATCCTCAGAATGAATCTAGCAGGCAGTTATTAACATGCTACAGCTACAACTAGCCAGTACAATCAAGGCTCCAAGTTGTACCAACGAATTCAAGATTATTACTTTTGTATTAGAAACAACTTATGTGAGGTTATCTGTAGGACTGCCATTATAAGACTAGTATGAGGGTTACATACATGATATGACCAGTGTGAGGGAGCCACTGCTGGTTTCAGTGACCCTGTAGCGGCCCGTGTTCTGTAGTACAGAGCTGAGGGATGTCCTGTTCGCCATCAGGTACGGCCATGACCGGGGCTGGAAAACCTGCTTACGGATATCTGGGAACACCACCACGATCTTCAACTTGACGATCTGTCAACAAAAATTGAAAAAAGAATGTTAAGTTATATTCATAACCATTTCATTGCTTCTTTTTGGTAACATAGATAAGCAAAGTGCTACTTGGATGCCAAAGACGATATCTACAAAAGTCTAAATTTTCTAAAGCCCTGTGACAACCTATTGTTTCACATAAGTATCTTCAGCTCAAACCCCTTGTAAATTAAACATAGGATCCCGGCGTCGGGAGTATCCAATTTAAAAATCCACCTGTGAGCATGAGGCATGTCACAAATATCAAATTCTTCCTATGTATAGCTGTAAGAATGAACTGTAATTGATGACCTTCCCAAATCTGCATTCTGCCTAGCACGTTCACGTTAATGTTTTCATTGTGTTGATTGGATTTTGGTATTTATGAGTACATTCTTAGGCCTCGTCATGCGTTCTGCCCCGCCTCATGAGGGTTCTTCTGCCATAAAATCTACCTACATCCCTTGTTCTCAGAACGTTTTTAAATCTTTTTTAAATGATAATGAAGTCAGCTGCAGACACAGAAAGATTAAAGGATGCTGGGAAACCCAGACGGTTAAACTTTTTTGTTTATTTATTTCCTTTTCCTTACTCTTTCATTTCAATGTTCTCCGCATCCCAACATAATAGCATTTACGAATTTTCCTAATATTATTATCAATTTTCAATAAATGACGCTTTAACAGTTGTGAAATACACAACTGTGTCATTTACTTCTACCTCAAACATCTTCCAAGTGCATTAGGTAATGCTGCTCCCATTAACTTGCTTCCTCAATGGTATTGATGCTCTACAAAATAATGGCTTTCAATATCGTTCAGAAGACATTAAGAAACTAAATGAAGAAAACCGAGGAGCAACCCCATGGGCGCATCATCCAGCTCGCGAAGATTGCCTTCTATAGAAACAGTAATATCTTGCATACAAGGTGCACAGTAAATTCGCAGGGCACTCTAGGTTTTAGGGATGCTCTTAGGGACATCTGGGGCTTAGATTCTGTCAATGTATTGCTCATATCACATAATATTCTCCGCTATAACGGGCATCCTTAACTTTAGCTGTTTCCTTAAGGTCTACAAGGGGACCTTCCTTGCATACAAGTCAGCCATTATACATGAGGTATTACGACATTATACATGAGGTATTACGACATTATACATGAGGTATTACGACATGGCTCCTCTTTTTCTCATTTGATTAATTACAATGCATGACACAAAGGTGATGCACAGATGACATTTTAAAACTGGTGAAACTGAATATTCACATGAATAATAAAGCCTGGACTCATGCCTGTGAAATTAAGAGACAAAATGTCTCTGTGGTGTTAATGAGACCTCCAGATGTGATTAAGAGATAATACAGGTTTAGAAATTCAATTCTAGATTAGACTTGATGTGAAAGCTGTGAATGCAGCACAGCCTAAAATATGATGTGGAATTCAGAACACCTTCCTGACTGTTATAATCCATAAAGCTCAGTGAACACTTTTCGGGCCCCCGATGCAAAAATGTCTACACCCAAAATGATGCCTGCCTGATGTAACTTTGTACAACCTGATTGAGCGCTACACTATTTCTTTCCTTTGCCGTGTTTTGGCCAATCTGAAAAACGTACATGTATGATTTCTGCCAATAAACTTGTTAAAACTCAAACTCAAAACTCAAAAATGTAGCATGCTAACAGTGGCCATGATGCGCCAATGAAGTGCTATATCATTTATCCGCTTACCAGCACTGGAGGGTGTTGCTCCTATTGTAAAAAGAGCTGTGAGTATGTGCCCTCTTTTCTAAACAGGTCATGCACTGCTTAACCTAAGTACTTGCACTCACCACATTAGTCTCAAAAGTAACCTTCCTTGTTTAAAATAGAGAGAGCTCCACTACCATGTACCTACTCATGTCACACGATCTATAGTTTATTATACTGACTGACATCTCCCCACTAGGTACCTACTCAAATCCCCCTTTTTTTAGCACCATACTTGAATGGCCACTTGTGAGCAACAAAAGGGACAGGTTATAGCTACATGAAAAGAAAGGACTGGAGACATGGGCATTTTTAGCCAGCTCTTCCTTTTACTATAGGAGCAACACCCTCCTGACCACCTGGATGTGTATCAAACCAGTAAGATCATCACAGTGCATCAATGTACTCCCAGAGAACAACTCACCCGTAATGGTATTTGAATTATCACGACCAATACACAAAATGCATTAAAGTATTGTCTAGATTTAAAGTTTTAGTATTGTACGGTAATATAGCTGTGTGTCATGATGATGTATGTGTTTTGACTACAATGAAATTCTAACGTGTTTAAGAGAACGTGGGTCTGCGATGAAATGTCAACCTGATGAAAGTATAAGCCACATTAAAAGATGCCCTGAATATGTCCGTACAAAACTACTCTGTAAATGTCACAGGCACGAGTATAGATGTATGTTACTGAAACATTAAGGATAAAAAAGAATCGCTTTAGTGTATTTTACCTTTTGGTGATGTCACACACACCACTGCAGTGGAATACGGACGCCCTATGGGTTTAACACAGAAGCTCCATATCTCACTACCCCTGTGAGATAACCCTTTCCCGTATCTAACGGTCAGTGCCAGCACCAAAAGAATATCTTAAAACATGTAAATAATTGTCATTTGTGTCTTTGATAACACGTGGGACTTCCGCATTGGATGTTTTGTGAGTAGTATATCAGTTTGATACAATCCCTACTCTAGTTCTAACTTTATATATATATATATATATATATATATATATATATATATATATATATAAATATATACATGTGTAGCACTGGATGCACGTTCCATGTAATATAGGTGGAACTGGTGGGAATGGGTCCAAGGGGCTTACAGTGCTGGATAGATGGAGAGTATGGTGGTTGATTGATTGATTTGTGTTTTACAGCACTTTAGCGGCACTAAGTGGCTATCCCGTGCTTCACAGGTTGATAATCTAACAGAAGAATGTTTCAGTGCCCACGCATATGTGCACCACACACATCCTGAGGGGATAGGAAAGAGGAGATATAGAGCCTTTTAAGTGGGCTAGGGAAGCCCAAGAGAGTATGGTGGGGTAACTGAGGGAGTGATTTACCTGGACAGTGATAGACATGATTAATTCATTTTTTTTTCCCCCAAACACCAGGGGTATCTAGATTGCACACATAAATGTCAGAAGTATCCCAACCAATTATTTGAAGCTACAGTCTGAGTTTGATAATTGTGATATTGACTGTATTTCTATATCCGAAACATGGCTTCATGCTACGTTTCCTAGTGACCAAGTGAACCTTGCTGGTTTTAACCTACTAAGATGGGACAGGCAAACACTGAATGACAAGGGTGATGTTCAGACTGGGGGAGATATGATATACCATTTTATTATTCCATAAATTCTAACATATTATTGTATTAATCAAAGAATATCTAAGAAATTAATACATAGGTTGGTTCTAAGAGCTATAAGAGCGCTCAAACTTTGTATAAGAGCGTTCATGCCCCACTGCACACCAAACCAAGTCAGTTAGACAGAGTTTATGACATCAAAGGGTCCGACCTAATGGTTCACTGCACAATATAATAAAAATGAGGGTCTCAGTGTGCGACCTCATGGTTCAATGCACAAATTAATAACTTGTAAGTGAATGCAACCGGCCGTCACGGGTGCCTGAGCACCGCTGACGCCGTCATGAGTGTCTGAGCACTCTAATAACTGAACAATGGGTTACATAAGCACGACATCATAACCGTCCGGTCGCTCTAGCGTCGCTCCTGAGCAACCTAGATCAAATATCAAAGCAGTTATGGAAAGCCCATAATTAGACGGTCAGAATGAGCCCAAGATCAAGGCGGAACTTCCATTATTAGGAAGTTACGCCATGGAGACTGAATCAACCTCCGAGTGCACTACAGACGAACTGGCGCGAGTTACGCGCCTATCAAGCGGGCATTATAAACTTGGCATATTCAACTCCGTGCATGCGCAAAATGGCGGTTGTAACTGCGTAAACTTCCGAGATATGGGGGTTTGAAGTTACAGAACCGACCAAGACAATGGGGGACACAGCGGCGCCCATGGGGGTCCTTTGTGCACCCAGTGACACATGAAAGCCTCCCCTCAAACAATTGCAGAGTTAGGCAGATGCCACTGGCCCCAGTTAGTCTGAGGTGCTTTTCCAAGATTTGCTACAAATAGCCTGGCTGCACCTCCTAGAAATCAGAACACCAAGAACCGCTCCAGAGGTAACATCTCCAGTCATCTCCTGCTACCTGCTATACCACTGCACTATGGTGAAACTATGCTAGACAGGCATTGGTTTCCATCATTAGTGGCCAGAGGGTATCCTCCTCAAGACATCCACCAGAGGGTAAAGTTATTCATTATTCATTATTACCTCACAGGTGGAGTGGAACAGAACATTATACTTTATAACTTACTGTATATTTACTGTATGTACAAATTACCTACATACTAACTACTGTATGATTGATATTCCTTACATGTTGCCTAAAGCTGAATAAACCAGTGACAACTGGAAATAACACTATTTTATGAGAGCTTAATGTATTTACACTATATACCACTAGTCTTATGATATTTCTCATATGACAACTTGATCATGCATAATTACTAGTATGACAGAGGTCTGGCAATATATTTGAAAAAAAGAATTCACTTTTTCGACTACCTAATTACAAGGACTAAATTGCAGTACTAAGGACATTGAATTACAATGCATAACCTTTACTAAACCATTTTAAAAAAGTGCATTTTATTTTACGTATATAGACCCCCAAGTGGAAATGTCACTTCATTTTGTGAGATCTTATTGGCAATGGCGAATCTCTTAGACACACAAGATATTGATATTTTTTTATGCTGGGTGATTTTAATGTTGATATGCTAGGTCCCTATACAACCAACACTAGAAGGGATGAGGCTCGTATGGTAAGAAACTGGGATGTACTCAATTCATCAATGAAATTACCCATTTTGAACCCAATGGCCACACCTCTCTTCTACATTTGGCACTTTCTAGCTCAGAAAATATAATCCAGAGTGGAACCCTGAACGTACATGTAGCTGACCATTTATGTATTCACCTGATAAGGGCTGCTAGGGTTGATGATAAAACCCCTATTTCATTTACTGGTAGGTCCTATAAAGATTACAACAAAGATAGCTCTATACTTGGACTTTTAAACTCCAATTGGAATAGTTTCTGGAACTCAACTACTGCCTGGGAGTCCTGGGAACTTTTTATTCATCAATTAGATGTGATCCTATCAATTACATATCCTGTTTAACATTTCAATTTTGGCGGAAAGAAAAAAAACATGGATGACAAATGACATCCTGCAGCTCATTCAGGACAAGAATTTGGCATTGGAAAAGGCTAGAAAGAACCAAAAATGTTGATGATATTAATATTGCCAATCATTTGAAGGATACAGTGAAGTATGTAACCCAGGATGCTAAAGCCTAATTCCATAAGAATAAACTGAATGAAAACAAAAAGAATCCTAAGGCATACTGGAAGGAAATTTCCAATATTATTAAGCCCAGGTCTGCTGATAATTCTATTAACTTGATTAATCAGGACTCACAAGAACCCATTCCACCTGATGAGACAGCTGGCTATGTCAACTCTCATTTTAGAAACATTGGACCAAACCTTGCCCAACATTATGGATACCCCTTGGGATTACAGTGGATATTCTTCTGCAGACTCATTTAGATTAAGGCCTGCTAAAGTCTCAGATATCAAAAATGCTATTGCATCTATTAAGATAAACAAGTCTTCCATCCCTCTATTGGTAATACCCACACTTGCTGTTGTAATGTTACTAACCTTAACTAAATGATGTAAGCCATGACTAACAACCTATTATGATAATGACACTATCTTTATTGGTTACCAGTGATGTTGCATGCATACTGCTATGTGCATGACTTACTGTGTGTGTACTTATATGCATGTAACTATTAAGTAAAAATACCTTCTGGTATACTATAAGTACAGTAGCTTCACTAATAATCAGGAAATGATGCTGGTATTACTACCTTATAAATCTCATTATGACTAAGTAAAGCTCTCTCTCTCTCTCTCTCTCTCTCTCTCTCTCTCTCTCTCTATATATATATATATATATATATATATATATATATATATATATATATATATATATATATATGTTTATTTTACTGTGACTTGCTGTATTGGGACAACTCAGACCATGGTGTCCCCCCAATGCAGCCTAAATAAAGACTATTGAATTGAATTGAATTGAACATGAATCATAGTGGGTCTGACAGAGGGTCATCTCGCTTCTATTATCATGTATATGTCATAAAAAACTGATGTTTTTTCCCGTGCTAAAAGTTCTATAATGAAAAATCATCAGTTGAATGAGGAATGTGCATCCAACCCTCAGTATGGACTTAGGTGTGTGATAACACATCGTTCAACCATGCCACATCAACGTCCTCTCAAAGTAGTTGATCAAACCTGTTTAAGAGGCACTAAAGCATTAATGCATCATGACCATTGGTTATCATGATGCATGAATGTGGCTCTGGCAAGTTACTTCCCATGGCTACATTTCAGCAGGATATTGACCCGATGGGATCGATATTTGTGGAGGGTCGGCATGATGATCCAATGAAGTTCTTGCAAGCAGTCTCGCCAGCACTCCATGGCAGCATCCTGGGTTAATTTGGACATAATCTAAAATCTAAGAGAACAGGTAATAAGTAAAAGATGCCTCATAGACCCACCTGGACCTCCATAGATGGCTCCATTCCTGACACCTCACAGGTGAACATGAGGTCAGTATTAGTAACGGCCTTGAACCCTGACCTCTGGTCCACCAACTTCCGGGATCCCTGGTCTGACGTCACAAACACCTCCAGACTCACAGAATCTGACTGAATGAGCAGGGCTGAAACACACGGTGAGAAGGAAATACAATTATTTCATGTTAAGAATAAGCCGCCTCACTGGAGGATTGTGTGGGAAGACCGTTTCCCTTATAGGGGCATGCAGAGACTAAATCTGATTCTGCACAGCCCAATTCTCCACCGTGATGTCATCAAAATAGCCTCAAAACTTTGTTCAAATTGTGAATTTTCGGTTGATTATTTTTTTCACAAGAAACTTGAAATAAATACAGTGATGCACTTCTTCACGCTCAGGGGCCCCATTTTGAACACATTTACCATGCAACCTCTATCTTTTGTATTTTGTTTAACACCAGGCCCTGAATCAAGGCCAGACCTGTAGGAATCTTTAGAGGTCAATATTGTGTTTGGACTAAATCGTAATCTTTGAACGGGTTCATTGATCATTTCTAAATGGAATAGAAATCATATAGTTGTCACACATTGCTTAGTGGGAATAGGTAGAAAGAGAACTTGTTAGGGTAGTCTATGTATTAAGTGCGTAATCAATTGCTAACAGGTGACCAATCAGATATATCAGCCAAGAACGCATGAGGCATGTAGCGCCGAATGTGTTATTGATGTGGTAGAGTTTGGTCATTGTATTCACTATATAGACAGCCTGTTGTCTATATACTGGCTACACTGCCCAACAAGGTGTTTATCTCACTTATGCCACACTTGTGACCCACTCAAAACCATTCACAAGCTGGGGAATGGGGGAGGGTGTGTGTGCTCAGTGGATTGTATCAACTTACAGCAGCTATACGCAATATATTAACTGTCTATTGTCTTCCCACCCAAGTGTGGTATAACAATAAATAATTAATAGAGTGTCAATAAATATACAAGTTGAATAAAATCGTTCACCTCTATGCTCGGTCCAGGACTCGACCACCCACCCTATACAAAATACTGATGAGAATATCCATGAAAAGCACTGTGAGTCACAGAAATCGTGTGAACTAAAATAGTGTGCACTGTTGCATCACTTATTCAATCATTTTGCTGCTTTGATAAAACGCGTGTCTGGTTACTGGAATTTAACCATGCAGAAGTCATTGTTAGCTTTGAAGGTGAAAACGGAAAAGGCCAATGCTCTGAATCTGTGATTAGCATGCCTAGCATGCTGGGTATGTCCTGGAGGGAAACCTGATTATGACTGAATATCTGCAATTGTGAAATTTAGTCAACACAGTAGAAGGTATATAAGTATAAACACTGGTCAAAAAGTGTCATTGAAATAACCGAAATTCCTTGTCGCAAAGATGCCAGATATTTGTAGTTATTTTCAAAGAGACTCATTGTACCACCCTACTGCCAAGCAGGGCTTCTTGTAAAAACTACACTGTTTGCCTGCAACGTATTATGGTGGTTCACTGTTTGATTTAACAAGGATCCCTGGTTGATTAAACAGTTGTTATTTTTACAGTGAAAGCTGGAGTTGTCTGGAATACTTACCTAAAAGTAGTCCAGTGGCCAGTAGGAGTCGGCAGTCAGCCTCCATGACTGATGTACCCTCAGTACATACCCAGCAAATTGTTGTGAGTCCTCGTCAACCTGTGTGAAGTGGCTCACACATGTCGCTAGATGGAACAGGATGTCGTTATAGCACAAGATCACCAGGAATAGCAATTGCTATGCCATGTGAGTCTAACACACAGTGGCGAAAGATGACAGAATGATTTATCACTCAAAAAGGAGTCATCATTGATGACCAATCATGGCGACAGATGACAACAATTTGCTGGTTACACTCCTGCGTATAGCGATGGTGTGCGATGATGTTACCTCAACATCCTGGTGACTCCTAGAGCCTCACACCACCTGAAAGGGAAGGATACAGTGTTATTGTATATAATTAATATAACAATAAAAATGCCTTAAAACTTGATGTTACCCTTAAAGGTTTAGATAGTGAGTTTGAAGATGAAAAAGGGAACTTGATAAGAACAACACATGGATAGGTAACCCCTATTAGGTATTTGAGTGAATGGAATGTGAAAAAGAAATCACGAATATGTTATTGATGTTTATTATGTTATTGAGTAATATGGGAATACGAAATCAGAGAGTCGTTGTGCAGCAATGTTTAATTTTCTGATACAATGGTATTTGTTGTTTGCAATGCTAAGGTTTTCAGTATACAATCTGATATTTTCCATCACAAACCTTCAAGAATTCTCCTTAGTTGTTTTTGTCCCTTCTAAATATGACTCCTCTGGTTACACAAAAGGTACATTGATTAACAGTTATCTAACCCAACATTACTTTTTAAAAGGTCATCCTGTAGACAGTAATTTGAGATCTTTCTTTTCATCTCGCATATGAGTATGCGAGATGAAAAGACCCAGCAAATTGTCGTCATCTGTTGCCATGATTGGTCATCAATGGTGACTCCATTTTGAGTGATAACTCGTTCCGTCATCTTTCGCCACTGTGTGTTAGACTAACATGGTATAGCAATTGCTATTCCTGGTGATCTTGTGCTATAACGACGTCGTGTTCCATCTAGCGACATGTGTGAGCCACTTCACACAGGTTGACGAGGACTCACGACAATTTGCTGGGTTACTTCTGTCCATATATCCTATAAGCTTTTATGGCCCCCCTTAATGTAATGGAGTAAGGTACTGATTAGATTGGATAGCTTGTGTTGTGGTTTATTATCTACTCATGTGCTCCTAGTTGGGTAAGCAATATCAGAACCTTCTTCAATTTATGAGTAATGTCAGCCATAAGTTGTGTCTTCATGCGACCTTCATCATAGTATCAACAAGACCTCATATATCAATACTAGTATGGTACCTATTGGAGTATTACATTCACTAAATAAAATGAAATTGGCTAAGTGTGCTTTCCCCATAAACACATTTATCACTGCAATTTTATTTTAATTAAAAACTGAAATATCCATACGAGATCTTATCGATAAACCACCTGAAGTATTTCCGTCATCAATATATTTTATTGATATTACTGATAACCATCTCATAATAAATGTTCTTATGATATTAATAATTATTTGAATACTATCAACATTGTGAAGGGCCATATCCACTTCCCACAGATGGACCATCCGTCTCCCTCCATCCATTTCTCCCCATAGAAATGGATGATAAATGAGAAAGATTAAGCCTGTGGATGGCAGTGGATGCAATCCTTAGGTAAAATTGAGGGATTCTTGATATCGTAGCTCTATCGATTCTCTGTAATCCCTCCCACACGACAAGGCAAAGCACAACATCCTTTTCATCAAAGACAAAACGGCCCACATGGTAACCCGCTTCAAAGTAAACAGAAAATGTCATTTTTTTAGGTTTATTTTTTTTTAATTTAGCTACTATCGATACAGAACTGAATCTACAAGATAATTATTTGATCATTCCTAATAATTAGCTTTCATATTTTACACTTTCCCTCTTCACCATCGAAATATACAATATAGCTTTATGTTTCGGTTCTGTTTTTGCTATAGTGCCTAGGCAGGTCTGACATACCTGTCTTGTACTCTGATCTACTTACTGTATAAGTGGCAGAAATTCTACCCAGTGCCTCTCTGAGAGTACACCATATGTCACACAGTTTATGTCCGAGGTAGCAGGCTAAGAGCAATATAAGTACCACATATTTCCAGCCACTACAGTTCCTTATCAGAGATCAGGGCATGATCTGAGAATGTAGCATGCATGTCTCTATTATAGATGAGGAAAAGGCACCATATGAAAGCAGATTTTGATCAGCATCTTGGTAGGCAGTGCCGTTAGTTGGGAAGAAATGGTGCCATAAACTCCAGGGAGTCATATTCCACTGCTGCAAATGTACTTGTGTTGTTCTATGTCAGCCATTACCGCTGGGAATCCCCATCTCTTTAGCAATTGACACATCAAGTATTTCATTAGATTTTTGCTGCATCATTAGATCCCAGTGCGTTCCCATCTAAATGATCTTCCGTTTCCCCTAGCACTGTATGAATTCTTAGACCCTACTACTGCCCTAAGCCCTACACCTAAAAAATCCAATGTTATTCCTATGGGGATTTTTTTGTAGTATGTGAAGGGTGCAGCCATATGATGTTGAGAAATAATCTCCTGTGCTGCGTCTCTTTCATCTGATTTAAACTATTAAGTGTCACATAGCAAAGAACACATATTATGATAAGACCCCGCCTATAAGCTGATCCCCACTCTCTAAGAAAGGACTATTGAATCTACCAGGCATTTCCATAAGTCCATGCTGTGAACTATCGTTATTTTAATGCAGCAAAGCAATGCAAATTTTACAATGAAGCCACATGGCACAGTAGTGTTAAGCCTTGTCTTACAGGGAATCTCTGTAAAAAAAAGGGTGAAAGTTACTGGAGAGGCTGAAAGCATTCTTCTGTACTTCAACCGTTCCTCAAAATCCATCCCTGCTTTATGATAGGGAGTGATAGAGAGAATGGTAAGAATAAGGCCCTAACAACTTTATAACATTTTCTCAAGGCCTACTTCAATCTTACGAGTGAGGCTCACTTACAAGTATCAGCTTGAAGAAATCACTCTTTCCAAGCTTTTATTTAACTAGCTTCATTATAACACTCTAAGAAATACTTGTTGAATATACCAGGCATCCTCATAAACCTGTAGAGTGAAGCATCATAATTGTAATGCAGTGATGCGATGTAGTTTCTACTATGTAGCCCCAGATGGCAGTACAATAAAGCATTGTGATACAAGGAATGGCTATGGCAATGACTATGAAATACTTATCCCAAAGTTCACAAAGCTCCTTCGTTGTTTTGACATTTCTTTCTTACAGTATAAAGGTGTAAATCTAACAAAGAACTGCAGGAAATTACAGATGATGTCATAAGAGGATCAGGAATTTATTTCCCATAAGCCTCAGAAATATGATTTCCCTTTACGCTAGGGTTTTGCTTGGTAATGTAAGCATAGACACTTTGGCACAGCAAGCATGTGATACCAATATGCAGTAGGATTCACTCTCGGCTACTGCACTCACTTGTTAGATGGGCGCAATCTGATAATCTGGCATGGTACTTTCTACCACCAGACAGGCTAAGGACATCACACACAACCAGATTAGGATCCACATTTCCAAGTACTCATCAGAAGCCGAGAGATGGGAAGATTTGGTCTGATGTGGTCTGGAGGTTAATTCAAAAGATCCTGGGATTTCTACCCCTGCGATCTTAGTGTAGGCACATATCATAAGACCTGGCCAGTCTACCCTATCTAATGCAGTGGTTGCAGGCCTGTCAGGAATAGCATGTCCTGAGATCATTTCACTATTCGTTTTCCAGCGCTAAGATCACTGTGATATTAGTGAAAGAATCGGATAGTGGTTTAACCTGAGTACAAGAGCCCTTACAGGGAACACTCCTGATCGAAAGAGAGAATAGCCATCTGCATACATATAGAAGGGAAGGAGGATGTTTGCTGAGTGTCCTTGAGGGCTCTTAGGGCTACTCATGCGTCAAGTGCACTGTAAGGTAATTCTTCCCTTCTCTCTCTTTGTTCTGGGGGGGGGGGAGGCATAATGTTTCTAATAGGCAAGCATAACTCATACATTCATGGGAACAACTCTTGAATACTGTATTGGGTCAACTTCACCCTGTGCTCTTTTGTTAGCCCATATGTGGATGGGGAATGATGGTATAAACACTGTTGTGAAGAAGAGTGACGCCACAGCTATTCCTTTATTTTGGGACTCTTACCCCTGTGCCCAGTCAGTACTTCTTGGAATAGTTTAAGAGGGCTGAGGCTAAGATCGATGCGATCTTAGTGCTGGCTAGGAAAAGTGAACGCAGTCTAATCTTAAGATCGCTTAATAGGATAAGGCAGAATAATTCCTAAGATTGCTGAGGTTGCGATCCCAGGATATTTTGAATTAACCTCCTGGTTCCACTGCCAGCAGTCGGGTGATTATTGTTTTTCTGATCCAATGGCCTTTTATATAGCAAATGTATAGAAAAACTCATCAGATTAACAAAAAAAAAAATCACCTGACCAAGGGCAGTGAAAGCTGCCCTTAAAGTAGGTGAGACATTACAACATTAATGCTTATGATAGGTTCAAAATTTGTGCAATAGCATATGTAAGATTCCTAGAACCCGATCAAGGCTTGCAAGATCCTCAACTTCAGTGTCAGAGAGCTCAAGTTCTTTGTGTTGAAAAGCACTTGTGTTTGGCCCTTAATAGCTGTGTGGAACCCCAGGGAAGCACATTTCACTGCAGCTAATGTACTTGTGTTGTTCTATGTCAGCTAGTGCCCCTGGGAATCCTCATCCTCTCAGCAGTTCACCCATCTAGTGTTTTGGAATTTCCGTACAGTCAACTCCGAAAAGTGTTTTGCCTAATTCAATCTCTTTTTACTTCTAAGCCACTATTTTCACCATGATATTACGGTCCCACCTGTATGCCCTACAGAATTAACATATTGTTGAAGGGGTCAGCATCATGAACTGAGATCAATGCAAAGGCTAGTTTGGAACATTTTAGCAGCAAAGGAGGGTGAGTCTCAGGGCATAACCTAATAATCTGTAAAGTATATGGCCCTTATAATTGACAGTAATATGAGTGACCTTGCTCGAGGTTAAGGCTTGACCTTTAATATACACAGTTCACTATAAGTTGATGACTATGACCTATACAGTCCCAAATAGTGGATTCTCCAAATGACCTACATGTAGGTCAGTTTTGAAAACCTTATGTCATTGTACATTATGCTTCGATCACCACAATATTTGCAATGGTGCATACTTAGGCATACAGGACATTATGTACAAATTCCCAATCTCCTCGGGCCAACACCCTGGCTTTAGTATAATTTGGGTTGAATACAATGGGTCATTCATATTCATGGGATCTAGTAGAATTTTAGATACCAAAGGTTATTCTTATTTAGAGATCAAAGATTCAATTGAATTTTAAATACCATATTATTGCCAAAATTTGTCAGTAAAACTGGTCACTATCAATTTTAACCACAGGAAATATTCTACAATTATTTTACTGACCTAAACGTTTTAAATGGTCACCACCTAATGGACTGAAGTGCATTACCTATACACTATCACCCATTCTAATTAAATTTATTTTATGGGGGTTCCAAGTTTTAATGGCTGTGATTAGTCATATCATCTTGAAAAGTGCCTTCCGGGACATTTCTGGCAAGCTTTTTGCGCAATGTCAATTTAGACTATGACTTACTGTCACCCGCTGCACAGAGCCAACTTGTGCGATTGACGTGATAAGGTTATCTGACATATCAACCTCACGCTAAAGCAGACTAATCATCATTGTTGGTCTATCAGGTTGAAGACTGCACTTTTTATGGCCTCAGTCATAGATGTGGGACCATGGCCATTTCTAGTCTTAAAATGTAGCATGATAATGGGGCTGTGGCTAGATCTGAGGATGATTTTAAAATGACATAAATCAGTATATTTTCACATGTTTGTATTACTATTACATTTTTGACAATCACACTACATGTAAGAGGAACGTTCATTTACCCAGGAGGAGACTCAATATGAAGAATTACAGTACTTATCTGAAGTTAATCATGGATTTTGTTACCACATGACCATAAAATGTAGGTGTAAGCACCACTAAATCACATTTCCTATTTTTGAGTCAAATTTCCTATAGATAATCTTAGGTCCATGTAAAAGTTCAAAGCTTTTTCTATAAGAACATTCTAAAATGTTTAAGATATGTACCCTCAAAATCAAGGAAATTCAATATTTTCTGCCCCTAATCATGTAATAATGTGGTTTCCCTGCAGTGAACCTCCCCCTAGTGACAGTAAAAGCTCACACCTCCTATTTTCTTGCACTCACTATACTCTTGTCATGGTCATAGTCCAGTGATCATGGGGGTGGGGTAGGGGTAGGTATGGCCCTGGGCATATTTCTAATGCAGTCTACAGTTGTGTTCATGTTGATACTCTTTGAGTACAGGGTATGCTTCAAGTCTGGGGTTTCTTCCCAGCCTCGTCTCAGACCTGTCTATAAAGCTTATACATACAAATATCGGTTGTCCTGTATTTCGTTGGGCTTAGCTACTGATGTTTCCCTTAAATGTAGGGCCATTAGTTGTTATCCGTTCAACCGTTTTCCCCATGGAAATAAACAATATGGAAAAAGGATGAAGACCACAGATGGTCCTCGGTGGATGTAACCCTCTACAAACATGGTTTGCCCAGGGAGGCAAGGTGAAGAATGGGGCATAAACTGAAACATTTTGGTCAAAGAATGCATAGTAGTAATAATTCTAGCGACTTTTGATAAATATTGACCCCATGAAATAAAAAAAGACATTATAAGGAAACATGTACTTCTAAATATTCAATAATGGTTAGTATTGAATAGATGCTCTTCTACCAGATTATGCAAAGAATCACGGATCAAATGTGTATATAGTTTGAGTCCAGATAAAATGAAGTTGTACAGAACATGCACAGAACTGATGCAACCATAGCTGAGAGTAGAAGTTCACAAATGAGCGAGAATCATTGATGGCTGACCACTCTCTTGAGAATATCGGAATTAGAAAATTAAAATGTAACATCTGCAATATCTACTATCGTTTAGTGTCATCGTAATAAAGAGAGGGAGGTATAGATGACCCCTAAAACTTCCGGCATTTCTGTGAGAAGAAAATTCATGGAAAAAGGTAATCAATTAACAGAGCAATTCTGAATATTGAATTCCTATGTCAGCATACCGTCCTATCATTATGAAAAAAATAAAAGCAGTATGGGCATACAACAAGCCATTGAAAGACTTGAATAATAGCTACCTCAGTGTGCTCCTTACATCTATCCCCTGCCTATATCCTGATTCATCCTTTGTGTAATAACTACCTTGATATATGGCTGCATCCACTGCGACGGATGGACCATCCGTCTCCCTTCATTTGTTTTTTGCTCCATAGAAATTAATGTTAAATAAGACGGATGAAACCGACGATTGGTCCATCCACCGGCAGTGGATGCACCCCTTATGGGCATTATGTCTATCCCCTTCCTATTCCCTGTCTCATCTTTTGTGTTATATACACCTTCAATCTGGGAGACACAGAATCAGTAACCATAGGAACCCAAGTAGGGATCAAGTGCTATACAACAGTATTTTCAGGAACCCCAAGCGCCTATCAATGGCAGCTCATGGTATGGATGGGTTGGATTGTCAGGCAGTTCAGTCGAAGAGAGACCCAAGGGAAGCACACTCCCAGGCTGCTAATGTACTTGTGTTGTTCTATGTCAGCCGGTACTCCTAGGAATCCTCGTCCTCTCAGACATTCACACCTCCTTTATTTTTAGGACCAGTATCTCTAGACTAACCTTAATGATAAACGCTATGCAATTTTCAAGATAACCTTTTTTGAC
Source organism: Acholoe squamosa (assembly GCA_949317995.1). Classification (NCBI taxonomy): domain Eukaryota; kingdom Metazoa; phylum Annelida; class Polychaeta; order Phyllodocida; family Polynoidae; genus Acholoe; species Acholoe squamosa. The sequence continues at coordinate 66,940,453 of OX439046.1, read as the reverse complement.
GGCCTTTCCCTCAAATAAAAAGATTTTGACATTATTATCCATATATGTGCCACTATAGAAACGAGCAGCAGGCTTATCTGCTACATCTGATGACGTCACAATTGACAAGATGCATCCCGGTTGTGATTGCAAAACATTGCAGTGATACAACTAGAGCTCCTTCGTTGTTTTGACATTTCTTTCTTACAGTATAAAGGTGTAAATCTAACAAAGAACTGCAGGAAAATACATGTCATAAGAGGATTAGGAATTTATTTCCGATAAGCCTCAGAAATATGATTTCCCTTTACGCTAGGGTTTTGCTTGGTAATGTAAGCATAGACACTTTGGCACAGCAAGCATGTGATACCAATATGCAGTAGGATTCACTCTCGGCTACTGCACTCACTTGTTAGATGGGCGCAATCTGATAATCTGGCATGGTACGTTCTACCACCAGACAGGCTAAGGATATCACACACAACCAGATTAGGATCTACATTTCCAAGTACTCATCAGAAGCCGAGAGATGGGAAGATGTGGTCTGATGTGGTCTGGAGGTTAATTTAAAAGATCCTGGGATTTCTACCCCTGTGATCTTAGTGTAGGCACATATCATAAGACCTGGCCAGTCTACCCTATCTAATGCAGTGGTTGCAGGCCTGTCAGGAATAGCAAGTCCTGAGATCACTTCACTATTCCTTTTCCAGCGCTAAGATCACTGCCATCTTAGTGAAAGAATTGCATAGTGGTTTAACAAGAGCATTTACAGGGAACACTCCTGATCGAAAGAGTGAATAGTCGCTGCATACATATAGAGGGGAGGGAGGACGTTTGTTGAGTGTCCTTGAGGGCTCTTAGGGCTACTCATGCGTTAAGTGCACTGTAAGGTAATTCTTCCCTTCTCTCTCCTTGTCCTGGGAGGGGACACAATGCTTCTAATAGGCAAGCATAAACGGGGAACGATGGTATAAACACTGTTGTGAAGAAGAGTGACTCCACAGCTATTCCTTTATTTTGAGACTCTTACCCCTGTGCCCAGTCAGTACTTCTTGGAATAGTGTAGGTGGGCTGAGGCTAAGATTGATGCGATCTTAGTGCTGGCTAGGAAAAGTGAACGCAAACCCTTCTAATCTTAAGATCGCTTAATAGGATAAGGCAGAATAATTCCTAAGATCGCTGAGGTTGCGATCCCAGGATCTTTTGAATTAACCTCCTGAACTCATACCATTGTGTCAACCTTTTGTTTCTTATTTTATTAGGCTCTGTAGACTGATATATTATTAGTCTATATAAATTCTATTGACAGTAATCCTAGACAAGAACAACGAATCCTACTGGAATGTGTCTTCTTGGTATTGCCTTCATTAACTCATGGCATGTCTCATCACCTGATTGAAATGCTATCATAATAGATCTTTCTTATGCCAAGACCCAGGTGATGATGACAGGTGGTAATCTGTCCATGTTGGATGTCTGCACTGTCACCTAGTGGGGTTGGATACGATGAGAGATTATCATGTCAGACCAATCCCACAGGTCAATGTTGTGACTGACACTGATTCCCATAGCATCATAATCTGGTAGGCCCACAGTGAGTTCAGGAGGCTATTTCTAAAGGCACTACGACTGCATACAGCCACTTCGACTTCAGAATAAAAGAGTTAGTGCCAGTGATCGTAGATAAACCTCTACGACTGCTCAGTACGATCAGCACTTATGTAGCAATCACATGACATTTGGTAGGGCAGTCATAGTGCTGCAGGTACTACACGACCAATGCAATTGGGTTGTATTGTCACTAAATTAGGGGTACCTACTACGACATGAAGGTGGGCAGTCGTAGTCTGTTAAGAAATTGCCTCCAGCACTGGGCACTGGAAAGAGATAGGTATTGGAAAATGGATTTGGATCTACATGTATATAGAACCCATTGATCGTTCTTGAATCCATGAGCCTTTATATATGCATCATCTAAAGGAATGTAGTACTCTCTTTGTAATATACTTAAAGAGGTTGATTGGAAACTTATTGAAACCTCCATTAAACAAAATGTTCACCCACTACTGTTGACTTACTCTGAACTAAGCCCCTATTCGTCTGATTCCCACCCCAGCCACCATGTAAGTTATTTTGTTAAGGAAATTATGTATGCATTCAAATCTTATGTACACATGATGATGCCAGCTTTCTACGTTGAGAAGCATGTCCTGACCCCTTTATAATTGTACAAGTCTTTGTCTATGCATGTAGTTGAAACATAATTAGCCTAGAGCAAAATAATAGACAGCATGCTATGTCATATAGTCCCTTGCTCTCTATCGTGCATGAAAAAATCTAATATCAAATACTTTTTGCAACAAAGAATAAAAAATTTACTTGACACTTAATTAAATGACCCAATGGTGACCCCAATGAAAAACTCATAACACAATTTGTAATAATTATACCAGATCGGTGTGCGATCTTGATGAAGCACATGGGTGCAGCGTTAATTTGTAATGTGAGCTCATCGTGGGGAATCAAGGTGAATAATGTGAACAATCTGACACTCATAGATCAAAACGAGAAATGCGAAGCTCTGCCTACCTCAGATTCTGACTTTTAGAAGTTGGGGAAATCATATTTCAACACACCCTACAACTGTTACAGCCTATGTTAGATTTTGGCCCCCTGAATGCCATTATAGGCCTGCAAAATGATGTATTCCTAATACGTCTTCAGCAACTATGTTTACCTTGGCGAGCTGGCAATACCTGGAAGGTATTTCTCAAGGTGGTATGCCTAGATCCTCTTCAAGTCATAGTGAGATCCCTCAGTTAAAGGCCAGACCTGATTCTAGTGGTCGCTAATAATTGCTCTGGTACTACTGCCCTAACAAACCCTATGTAATTACTGCCTTAAGTGCTGACCGTACAGAGTAGTCATAGTGCATTACCTACGATCACCCACTCTGATATTGAGGGGTTCAAGTTGTACTCGTTGTGTCTAGCCTTACCGTCTTGAGAAATGCCTTCCAGTTCATCCCGATTGGTGGGCTCCATAGCAGATATTTCAAAGGGTACTGGAGGCCATTTCTTAACACACTATGACTGCTGTCCTTTAAATCGTAGTGAGAACCTAATGATCACTCTACACCATGCACTAGTAGTCCCTAATATCTGCACCAGTATGACTGCCCTACTAAACCTTACGTAATTACTGCATAGCTGCTAATCGTAGTGAGCAGTCATAGGGCAGTTCCTACAAAAGCCTGGCTTATTCTTGGCATTTTTAAATCATAGTGGCTGTGGGCAGTCATAGTACATTGAGAAATGGCCTCCTGAGAATTAAGATATCATAGATTTAATTCCTCGTACTAATTGGAAAAAAAACAGCTGATGACAACCAATGCCTTTTGTTTGATATTCAAACCTCCAGATTTCTTTTGCCTTGTTCAACTCTTTTATTTCTTTATTCCTAATCAGAAAACTGCATGGGGTTTCGATTGTATTTGCCCACCCCTTCAAATAGGCAGTGTGTCTAAAGCCCAAACATAAAATGTAATTATTCATCAATGCAGACCGTGTCTACAACACATCATGGGGACTTAAAGTGGGTGATGTTTTAGTGTCTGGTTTTACCAGTACACAATCTGCTCTAAATTGAAAGCTATAAATAGTAGGATCTCATGATGTGTTAAAGTTCCTATGAGATAGAAATCTAGGATTCGTTAGTTGAAAAATCTCTTTCATCATTTAGACTTATTCTGTGCGACTCCGTATGAAGCACCATAAGATCTTTTGTTGGATGGTATGACGTATAAGGAAAATTTGCGCTTATAAATAGTGTAACTAGAAACCTTCTATGCTGTCACCAGCTATAGCAACCTAAGCAAGGTAGATATTGTTTCCCTTACATCACACAATGAGAGTGTAAAACCCTGTCACTTTAATAGGCAGCCAAATGTATGGAGCCATTTACAAGTACTATTTAAATAAACCTGAATATTTTCATATTGAGAGATATTGATTGACCTGTGATTGCATATGTATCGATAGATTTAAGAGATGTAATATTAGATTAAGTAAGTTCACATTCACTGCACGTTATTGTTGCCAGTTAAATATGTATGTATTAGAGACCTTCTGATAGCAGCCTAACCTTTAATCACAAATTAAAACATGCTTATGGTATTACACCTGAATTCATATCATTGAAAATTAAAGCATACATTCCAGCTTTACTCCTCTATCTCATCTACCATCCCTACTGCATTGCATCTCTATCATGTTGCTACATTCCTGATGTTGTGAAACATGACGGTCATATTATAAATGTACGCTGTATGTAAAAACTTGCATTGATAATACCCAGGAGCTGCAGTGTAATAACACCTAATGCATTACATTGCCTTATTGCAAAACCTGAACTACGCACTTTTTGCTGAATTGTTACTTGGATCAGAAATGTACATCTGTACTTCCTGATATGTAAATAGAAAACATGCAAGCTAATGTCAGGGCCAGTAAATGCAAGACTCAGTGTAGCCATCCATTCAACAGGTGTTGTGTTTGAAGCCCACCCATAAAAAGGTAGTTCCTGAATACAGGCTGCATCTTCAACACACCATTGGATTGAAAACCAAGTGATGTTTTATTGTCTGCCACTACCTTTACATGATCTGCTCCGAATTTGAGGTCTCAGAAACATCCATGAATAAGGTGATATGCAGCCAACAATTAAATGCAATAAGTTTATGTAACATGTAAACAAAGTGTCAATTTATAGAAATATTTCATACATCATATGGGTCAGTGTCAGAATAAGTGTACAAAAACTGGAAAACCATGGTTTTTGGCCTTTATGCAGCCATAGAATAAATTATGCTTATCCAATCTTGTCTCCCGTGGTCTCATCTCACAGAAGACATTTCTGAAAAATATCAATTTGTGTCTGTCGGGTAAAAATTCTTTGAGTTAAGGCCTCCCAAAGTCCCAAAATCACTAAAAATCCTGTTCTTTTGCAGTTTAGGTCATTTTGCACATGTCCTATTGTCCACTCAAAGACAAGAAACCCATCCAAAAATGCTTGTGGTATTAGGCATATATTAGGCCTACACTATTTATGTCAGTTTAGGTGGATGTTGATTGAGAATTTTTCACTATGGTCACTCATGTGTAGAATTTTACTCTTCGAGGCGTCTGTGACAATAACTCTTAGGTCAGAATAACTCTGTCAATAATAGTGATATAATGTCTCTAACACATGTCACATAAAGAACTTATAAGTGGGTGACGTTGGTATAAAGATTTTAGCCATTGGTCAAATGGTCCCTGATTTGTGGGTCAGAATGTCAGTGTGGACTGGGTTTTTATCTCAGACGCCTCAACTACATGTTATAATGTTGCTAATTTATTTAATTATCTATTTGCATTTCTTACATGTTATATCAACCAACACAGCCTGCTTATCAATTCTAACAAGCATTGGTAGGCTGTGGGCCTGCAGTGTAGCATTTTGAGTACCTTTCTCATATAGGGGGTTTTCGTCACAGACGCCTCACGATTTTGTTTGTTGCAAAGTCTGACTCGTCTGGTGTTGCCTAATGGAAGTCAATTACTTGGGGGAACCTTGTTTTTGTCAAATAAGTGTTACATCTGGTTGTTTATCAAAGATTTTCTGAAGATTCTCTGCAGCCCTTGAAAAATTTTGCCATCAAAGTTTAGGAATCCGATCAAATTTCTTTCACAGTCCAAAGATCATACCCCCTAGTACTTGCTGATGTGGTTAGATTTGGTTAAGTTGGCCTCATTTTGATGGAAACAGTATAGGTTGATTGAATCAGCAAGCCTCTTAGACTGGGCAGGTGCCTGCCATGTTGATTTTGGGCGATATTGGATACAGACTCATATTCGTGAGGCGTCTGTGACGAAAACTCCTGTTGAACAAAATTCTCCTGGGCGAGGACCGTATGCTGCCCTAAGGACAAAAATGGATTGAAATGTGCAGAAATGATGTGCCCCAATTATTTTAGGGCATTTGCTACATGTTCTGTTGATTTTATTCAAGAGTTGGTGGGTCTAAAATTGTATTTGACCTAAAATTGCTTCAAATTGCACCAGAAATTCCCACCTGTACATGAAATGAGAGTATTCAATTGACTTTTCTTGGATTGATATAATGATTTGTACTCCTATTTATCAATCGTGTGTGTTATAATTAGAATCCCATTACTTATTCAGCCACAACAAGCAGCAAAGTGCAGAAATGAGTTTTCGTCACAGACGCCTCCCACAGAAATGAAATTCTGGTCTTGTTATCTTGTAAAGCATCATCTATACAATATTTATTCTTGGTAGACTATGATACTATATTATTCAATGTCCTGACCTAAAATAATTACATTTCCAGCATATTTATCTAAATTTATTGCATTTTTTGTTTTCGTCACAGACGCCTCATTTCAACATTTTCCCCCCAAAAGAATATTTTCAATCCATATAACCAACTAATACTTTACCACAAGATGCCCCTAGCCTAAGTCCATTTTGGTACAGAGCAGCTTTGCAATTGCTGAAAGAAACCTTTTGGGGGCCCCTTTACCTGTGTGAAATTTGGATTTTCCTCATTTTTTCCATCTCGGCAGACATTCAACACTCAAGGGTACAAAATTGGTTTTAGTGAGGCCTCTGCTGTTTCATTTTCCCAAAACTAGACATAAGGAGGATTTGTTAGAGCAATTTTGGAGCTAATCAGGGCATTATTGACAGAACTACAGTAAAGTTAGTGATTTGAAGACAAAAATGTCCAATTTTTCAATATTTTGATAATTATATCCGGGCTCTCACAAATAATTTTTAACGATACAGTTTTGCATTCTTGTATGCTTAATCCAGTTAGTAATTGGTACTTGCAGCCCAAATTCCAAGTTGCTGTGATTGTCCTAACTTGTTTTAGAGCAATCCTAGAGTTTTCGTCATAGACGCCTCATAAAATTCACTGATATATCCGGTTGACCATGAATAAAAACTGCAGTTCTTGGAGGAAGCCAGTCCACCAGGGGTTTTCATAAGGCCAAGATGATGCATTATCAATATAATACACATTTGTAATGTTATCTTGACTTTTATCTTTCTGTACTGTGTGCACACACTTTTTCTGACATTCACCCATTTAGACCTATCATATTTTGGACCTCAAGTAGAGCTGCAGTAACCTACATAGCCAGTATTGAACGAACATGACGAGTACGGGACGGATGGCTCGAGAGCCATCCGTCCCGTACGAGTAGGTTTCAAGTTGTGTGATCATAGTGCATTAATAAATGGCTTCAAGAGAAGATCTTGTGTCTCGGAAGAAATACGAAAAAAAAAACAACCCGGAGATGGACATGTCTGCTAATGTGCATACTTGTGTTGTTCTATGTCAGCCAGTGCCCCAGGGAATCCTTATTATCTCAGTAATTATCATATCTAGTATTTCATTAGATCTCTAGATCCCATTGCCCTCACATCGGAATGATCACCTTTTTTTCCTTTTCGTTATGAAAATGCTGGTGATATCTTCATCTCGCAGGCAGGTCCTGCTCTTCCAAATGCATATTACATACACTTGGACTGTCTGAATTCTCAGTCAAGTTGTAGGGCTGCACATTTTTCATTTGCAATAAGTACTGAATCACCATAAAACTCATGTCATAATCGTATCCTTCACTCTTAGAAATGGCAATTCAATACACAGGCATCTTCATAAATCTGTGCAGTGACCCACCGTTATTGTAATACAGTGAAGCAGTGTAGTTTATACGATAAAGGCTCTGGAGGGTCTTGCCAAAAGAAAACGAGGAAGAACCTGGTTAAAAACTTTCAGAGATCACTGATCTGTGGGAGCATGGTCTAACTCGTTTGTACTGCATTGCCAAACAACCCCCAGTATAACACATACATTATAGCAAACATGCACTCTTTGAGGATCAAGCATCCATGCATATTTTCACTTTTTGATAAGACGACAATACTATTGGCAAGGCGAAAACGTGCACATTTTAACTATTTAAAAATCGTTTTCTTTTGGCAAGACCCTCCTGAGATCAGTGCAGTAAAGCACTGTGGCACAAAGAAGCTCTCTAACATAGAACTGCAGGAAATTACAAATGATTTTATAAGAGGGATTCATTACCCATGAGCCGTAGATATCCAATTTCCCTGTCCGCTAGGGCTTCTTTTGGTATTATATCTATACAGGCAGTGTGTTTCCTTCTAAGATTGTGCCTAGACAAGATTAGCATAGTAGGCATGTGATACCAATATGCACTAAGATTCACTCTCAGCCACCGCACTCACTTGTTAGATGGGCGTAATCTGATAATCTGGCATGCTACTTCCTACCACCAGACAGGCTAAGGGCATCACCATCAGCCAGATTAGGATCTATATTTCCCAGTACTCATCAGAAAGTCAAGCCTTGGGGTAGATATGCAGTAAGTTGAATGCTTAATGGGGTGGTTCCACCACCGTTGGAGTTTTTCTTTTTCTATTCCAATGGACTTTTATATAGAAAACTCATCAGATTAACAAAAATCAACCTTACCAAGGGCAGTGCAACTAACCCATAATGCAGGTGATAAACTACTACATCAATATTTATAAGGAGGATAAAACTACATACAGAAGTAAAAGTAATTAAGACACATAGAACCCTATCAATGCAAGATCCCAGACTTGAGTGTCAAACAGTTCAAGTTGTTGTTCATGCCGAGATGCCCTTGTGTTTGGCCCATAATAGCATTGGAGGACTCGAGGGAGGCACATTTCACTGTAGGCAATGTACTTGTGTTGTTCTATGTCAGCTAGTGCCCCTGGGAATCCTCATCCTATCAGCAGTTCACACATCTAGTGTTTTGGGATTTCCGCAGAGTCACCTCTGAGACGTGTTTTGCCTAATTCAATCACTATTTCCACTATGATATTTCTTTCTCGCCTTCAATGCAGCTTCACCCGCTTTGGTACTTAACCTTTAAGTGCCCCTTGGGATCATCATGCTATTCAAGGTCTCAGCATTATGCATAAAAATTAATGCAGAGCTGTATGGGGACATTTTAGTAGCAAATGAACGTGAGACCTAGGGCATAACCTGATAATCCGTGGACATTGATAATTTAGGGAAGTGAACAGGAAAGTTCAAGAGGATTGACCCTTGATAAATAACCATAGGAATTTGTAAAGAAGATTTACAAAAGAAAAATAAAACTTATTCGTATATTGTGTGACTGTAATTTTACCACAAAGAGAATCATTGAACAATTAATATTTCCAGTTAGCCTAACTAAGTCAACAATATAGTTATTTTCTCCATGAAGCTTTTCACCTCAGTATTCCCTTTTATTAATGTTAGGGCATCTCTGACAAACCTTGTGTGTAATGTCAATTTGGACTATGACTTAATGTCACCCACACCACTTGTCCAACTCGTGAGATTGACGTGATCTAATAGAATTATCTGATATAGCAGCCTCATGCTACAGCACACAGTGTATATTTTCACTGTTGGCCTATAGCCTACAAAGAAAGAGTTGGTTGTCCTGCAGTTTGTTGGAAACTGATATTTTTTTCTTAAGGCATGAAAGCTAAATTGACAGTGCCATTAGTTGCACATTGTTTTAATGCTTTTCGCCCCATGCCTCAGTATGTGCACACACCTTATTTTCCATACCTTATTTAGCAATGAATGGCTTCTATAATATCAAAATATCATTCTAGATATCACTCAAATTGAGTAGTTTACCCTAGGATGCTTTGAAGACTTCCAGTATCAAAACCTTTCCCTTAGTGCTTCCCTGCAAAATGACTCCTGCTGTCAGCTGGTGTCAATTTGTGTCCTGAACCCCTCAGCCAGATTAGAAATAGCGCAAACATTCTGCTTTGACACGTCCCTCAATACATTATTGACATCATTCTAACCTTGTCCTAACAGGAGGGCATTTCTCAGCATAGCCCTGTTGAGAAATACCCCCAGACCATCTCAGTGTCTGGATGCGGCAGCTTTTCAAAGAAGGATACCTGTTTATACTGAAATTTTCGGTCATCTTGTGTTAGTGTACTTAATAATGTTCCATGTAACATTGTTTTTTTCTTATCAAAACTGAATAAGCAGGTGGAATAAGGACACATGATTTCGGCCAACGTGAAGATATGGGTACTCCCATGTATGCCTAGAAAAGCAAGCTGAAGAATGGGGTGTAAACTGAAATGAGTTGGTGAAAGATTGGATAGTAATGATTTAATATCCTACCATCACTTAGTGATGAGACATTTAAGAAAATGTTTCTCAATTTATGAGCAATATCCCAGGTAATAACATCATGCTGGTCAGGTTTTCTCGGTCAAAAGATAGCCATGTAAATCAATTGATTTGCATACATGATGGACATAAAACCTTCTAAACATTGTGTCTATAAAGACTGACCAATGATACATGTACAATTCTCATAGGCTTAGATGATGCTTAAAGTTTCTGGCATTTCTCTCAAAAGAAAACCTATAAAAAAGGTAATCAAGTAATGGAGCAAGTCCGAGCATAGCATCGTGTTCTCCGGCCCACTCTCCATATCATACTAGCAAATCTAGGCAACATGGATACAAAGAGCGATTGAAAACCTTGAATAACAACTACCTTGTTCTTATGTCTGTCCCCTCCCTATTCCCCACCTTATCCTTGTGTGATATACATTTTCAATCTTTAAGACACAGAATCAGTTACCCTAGACCCAATAGTAGGGAACAAGTGCCATACAATAGCATCTGCAGGATTCCCAATCTCATATCAAGGGCAGCTCCTATACTGCTATAGGTTGGGTTGTCAGGCAGTTTAGTCTGAGCCATAATCCCTCTGCAATGAACCCCAGGGAAGCACATTTCACTGCTGGTAATGTACTTGTGTTGTTCTATGTCAGCCAGAGTCCGTGGGAATACTCATCCTCTCAGAAATTCACACCTCTTTTATTTGTAGGAATTCCATCTAAAGACTTGTATGGATTCAGCTTGATATGCTATCTTGCCTTGACAACCACCTAAATGTCACATCTAAGGGTATTGTCTGTTTGCCGTCATGATCTTCCAAGGTGACATAGTTCTCTCCCAACATCCATGTGAGAAGCTGAGACCAAAGTTGCTCTGTGTGAATAGATAGAAGAGCACCAACGTCACCAACCTATGCTACATGGCCTTTTAATGAAATTTCTTCCTTATGACTAAGCAATTTTATCCATGCTTGCGTCATGATGATGGTTAATGCCTTTTTTTTTGGAGTTGCTTGCTGTGTAGCAGCCGGGAGCGCAGCAACCCTAGGAATTTCATTATGTTTTCTGTTTGTCAGTGACGTCATTGTCACCTTGTGACGCAAATTGTGACGTCATACATGGGCCGTGACGTCACACGTCGGCTGCACAGTGGCAACTCCTATCCGTGGTCCTTGCCACATTTTTCTTGTTTCCTGAATTAATATCAACATTCTGACTTTCTACCTTTTTTCCTCTCATCATCTAAGAGTTGTTAGACTGTTATCTATAGTTAATGTACATGTTTTAGACAGCAATCCTTAGGAAATGAACACAGAAACTCACTAGAATGTGTCTTCCTGGTGCTGCCTTCATTTACTCAGGTCCTGTCTTGTTACCAGATCTAGAGGGCTATCATGATAGACCCTTCTTATGCATGGGTCAATTTCCCTAGCCCTAGGTAATGAAGACAGATGATAATCTGTCCATGTTGGATGTCTGCACTGTCACCTAGTGGGAGTGAATACAATGATTGATTATCATGTGATACCCTTCCCATAGGTCAGTGCAACGGTGATCCCCTGCAGCGTCTTTATCTGGTTGGTCAATACAGACAGCACTGGGTACTGAAAAAATAGCTATATGAAAATGGGTATAAAATGCCATTTTTTTCTGAATTAGTCTTAACCAAGTCCCTATTTGTCCACCACCCCCACAACCAGGACACAACCCAGCAAATTGTCGTGACTCCTCGTCAACCTGTGTGAAGTGGCTCACACATGTCGCTAGATGGAACACGACGTCGCTATAGCACAAGATCACCAGGAATAGCAATGGTGGTGATCACATGGCTTCACCTCAGATGGCGAGGATGGTGATCACTCAGACTCACCAGGGATGGCGACACGGGTGATCACTCACCTCGCTAGATGAAACACGCATCTCGTCATAGCACATGTTCACCAGGGATGGCGAGGATCGTGATCACTCATCCTCACCAGGGATGGCGACATGAGTGATCACTCATCCTCACCAGGGATGGCGACATGAGTGATCACTCACTTCGCTAGATGAGACACACACCACGTCATAATGCACATTCACCACGGATGGCAAGGATTGTGATCAGTCACCTTGCTAGATAAAACGCGTACCTCGTGATAGCACAGGTTCACCACAGAACCCACACTCACCAGGGATGGCGACACGAGTGATCACTCACCTCGCTAGATGAAATGCACACCACGTCATAGCGCAGGTTCACCATGGATGGCAAGAGTGGTGATCACTCAGACTTACCAGTGATGGCGACGCTGGTGATCACTCACCTTGTTAGATGAAAAGCTCATGATCATCGACATTGGTAATCATGCAGCCTCACATCTGCCCGATCAAAGTATGTTTTGCCAGAGAAGGTATTGCCATATGTATCTTCCCTCTAACCACAGACAAGGTGTTCATGTTGATATTTCCCTATGTATTTTTCCTGTACCCAGAGAAAAGGTGTTTATGGATAGTTGCTTTCATTTCAGAGATACCTCTATCTAAATTCAATTGATATTCTATCTATATAATCTTGTTTGATTCAACTCTGAAGTATTACATGGAAATCAGTGTGAAACAATGCACATTGATACGTATGGGACTTATACTTCATGCCCACACTTCCTAGATAGGCTACATGTTGAACAGTGGTGCTGTCTCAACAACTTTGGCAATGGTGGTGATAAGTTGCCACCGTGAGTGAGAGTGAGTGAGAGATGATGCAATCCTCAGAGAGCATTGACTTGGAGTGACACAAATTCACGTATTGAGTGAGACCAATGTTGGCAATGCCGGTGATAAGTCGCCATTTTGAGAGAAGATTAACTAGGAGTGATACACACTCACGCAGTGAGTGAGAGCCATGTGGCAATGCAGGTGAAAAGCCATTCTGACTGAGAGTTGACAGGCAGTGGCACATACTCACGCAGTGAGTTAGATCCATGTTGGCGATGGTGGTGATAAGTCACCATGCTTTGTGAGGGATGACAACGGGTGGCACATACTCACGCAGTGAGTGAGATCATGTTGGCAACTGTTGTGATAAATCGCCATGCCATGTGAGACTGACACAGAGTGGCGAAAGATGACGCAGTGAGTTATCACTCAGAAAGGAGTCACCATTGATGACCAATCATGGCGACAGATAACGACAATTTGCTGGGAATCTATATGAATTGAAAGAGGCTTTTGTACATGTACATCAAAAGGTAGTTTTCTACTAATCACTTGCATGTTATATCTTTGTTTCAATTTCAGGAGGGGGGATCTCGAGGATGGCTCCAAAAGTTCGAGATCAACTAGAGAACCACACTAGTTCCTATAGTAAACTTACTGGAGCTACCAGGATGTTTTGTCATAACATTCTATATTACAGATTACAGCAAGCAGCATCAACTCATAGGGCCATGACAATTTTCCTGAAGGAAGAAGCTTCTATGCTAGACTTATCAAGGCTACTGTACATGATGTGAAATTGCTCTTAATAAACCTAAAACAATTGCTCCTGTGAATCGGATATTTCATACACCTAGATCAGAAAAATAGGAGAGCATGCTATATGTCTCACATGTCCCTACTCTCTATCCATGAGACTCAATTAATTGGCCCTATGAAGACCCGAACTCATAAATGGATTTGTAATCAGATGTGTTTGTGATCTTGATGAATCACCTGGATGAATGGTTAATTTGTAATGTGAGTTCATTGTTGGGAATCGATATGAATAATGAACCTCCAACGCTGATATTCACTTGTTGTGGAGATTATATTACAACAGATACTGCATATTCCAGATTCTTGGTCCCTTCCCTGTGATTCAATTGGCTGGCCCCATAGTAATTATGCCACAAAGTACTAAGAGTTGAAACATTATTATGGATAACCCTCCTTGTACTAATTTGAATATAGCTGATAACGACACGAGCCACAACTCGTCAAGAGTTCTATAACATATAGGCATTGCTAAATCTTCAGTGGAGATTTATTCTTTGTCTTCTTCAACTACTCCATTTCCTTATATCAAATCGGAACACATTTAAACCTTTGCACACCCCTTCAAACAGGCAATGTGTCTAAATCTAAAACATAAGATCTAATTATTCATGAATGCAGGCTATGTCTGCAGCACATCATTGGACTTAAAATGGCTGATGTATTAGTGTGTCATAGAACCAGTGCAGTCTCCTGTAAATTGGAGGCCATGAATAGGATGATGTCAGCCAACACAGATGCATTACGATTTACATGGTATGAAGCACTAGGATGTGTTGGTTGAACTATCTATTCATCATTTAGACCTACCACTCTGTGCACCTCATCTGTGAAGCAGTATGACCTATTAGTAAGAAATTATGAAGTGCTGCATTGGATATAAATGCTCTTATAAGAGGACAGTGGGATAACTAGAAACCTTTTATGTTGTCACCAGCTAAGGCAACCAAATGTTGGTGGTTTTTTTCTATTCCAATGGACTTTTATATAGAGAACTTATCAGATTAACAAAAATCAACCTTACCAAGGGCAGTGCAACTAACCCTTAATGTAGGTGATGAACTACAACATCAATGTATATAAGGAGGATCAAACTACAAACAGAAGTACAAGTAAGACCCATAGAACCCTATCAATGCAAGATGCTTGACTTGAGTGTCAGGCAGTTCATGTTCTTTGTTCATGCTAAGAAGCACTTTTGTTTGACTGTGATAGCTACAGGGGACCCGAGGGAGGCACATTTTACTGCTGCCAGTGTACTTGTGCTGTTCTATGTCAGGCAGTACCCCTGGGGATCCTCATCCTATCAGCCATTCACACATCTAGTGTTTTGGGATTCCCCTTCACTCACCTCTGAATAGTATTTTGCATTATCTAACCTCTTCTTACTTCTAAGCCACTATTTTCACTGTGCTATTTCTGGTTCGATAGGGTACAGCAAAGGGGCTAGGTAATCTGTGAACCCAAGACAAACCGCTAATGATATTCAACTCTCCTTCCTCTATTTCATTTCATTGTGAGGTTCAAATTGAGTAATGGAATATTGATATAATATGCTCGTTTGGCTTTATAAAATGAAAGTATTACATTTAAAATCAGCATAAAAGAATGTGTCCACCAATAGTGTCTATATGGCAGACCATGGCCTCTCTCCTATATTTATATTATGCTCATTATCAGTTATGTTATTATCAGGCTAGACTGACAAGGCAAGGCAGTCCTTGGCAGTTTTGACCTCTATGAACCTAATACAGACATACACTAATAGTGGAACCAGCTTCCTGGATTCTACCAATGAGGAGATGATGATAGGGGTAAAAACATGGGTGACTTAAGACTGTGTGTCAGGAATACAGGCACCATGGATCCCTTTATAGATCTATATAGCACCATGATAGCAAGGTGGGGGCATTCTATCCAAAGAAAACTGTCATGTCATCTGAACCTAGGCATGACAACCTTTCACTTTCTGTGTCCTATGGTCTATTTTACAGATCTATGTATGCTAGGCAGGCAGCTCATGTAATGTTTCTGCTTGGGTGACTATGCCTCAGAGCAGCTGGACAGATGTGCCTCAGTGTCCCCCATATCAAATATGACAATATGATAGAGGCAGCTGCATTGATACTAGTAGGTCAACTTCAACCAAACATGGTAAGATTAGAGGTATAAACTACAGGGCAATTGCCACAACAGCCGATGAGTAGGATCTGCAATATTAGTTGCATGAAAGGTAAAAAGCGTGCATAGAAATTAGAATCGAATCCCTTTGTACAGATCACATCCTGCATATTGAAAAGCTGGCACTTACTTTACATCATGTAACAAGTGTGTCTTTGTGCTATGGATATCACTACCTCTGACACATTCCTAACATCCTGTATGCATTCTCTGTGGACATAGATCTGGTTATTTCAATAGAGCAATGCATATCTCTCCACAGCAAGCCAAGCATGCACATATGGCGGAAGATGTTTCTGATATAATCAAGTGAATTCTGTTTCAATGTGCACAACCCTTGTCCTTGATGTTGATGTATGATTTAATTAGCTCAGCATTGTCTATCACCTGCTTGCATGACTGTGATCACTTTATCAATCAACCTTAATCTTTGTGTGCTGAAAGTAAATATTATGAAAGCTAATTATCAAACACTCCCCTGGGATTGAACTTTTCTATTCAGGGTATAGGCAGTCTGCTGACTCTTTCACCCTTCTATATGCGGCAACCTCAGCATTTGGTTCAATGACAGTATGTCAGTCTCATGTAGGCTTAGGTGTAGGCTTAGACCTACTTAGTATAAGTCAGTCCTGTCTGATTCGGGAATATACTAACAGATTAGAGTATTACATAGGTTATTTTCTATGGCATCATAATAGGAACTTTAAGCATTCCTTAGAGGGCAAAATGTAGTCACAGAGACTGCAAGTCCTGTCGATCCTCACACATAGTACAAAACAAATCATCAGCATTGATGTATCCATCTCACTTATGTACAACACCTTAGGCACAACACATTTTGGTGCCTTGTAGCATAACACTGATGGGTAGGCTGTTGATAGGGTTTCGGGTTTGGGATGTAAGAGTATGATCTCAAGGCCAGTCTAGGTAAGAACATACTTTCCAAAATGGGGGATATCAATTCAACAAAAGGCTTACCCCTTATTGTATTCATCCATCAACAATAATATTACAACCACCAACAAAGGCCAATTTCCTTGACCTTTCAACTCTCAAGCTTGTGGTGCAGGGAATCCCATCCTCTGATCTCTCTTACCAGACAAACCTCCTTTCACAATACGTTTATTACTCACTCTATTATTTTGCGTCACACCTGTAGTTAGGTGCATGATTAACATGTGTACATACTTATGAGTATGTAATACATGGATGATTTCTTAGAGCAAACCCTAACGCCAATCCTAACTTTAACCATGACATGAACTCTAGATGACTGAATCTCGTTACTTATTGTGATGATTTTCTAAGCTGGAGAATTCTAAAGAGCTTTCTGGCATCCTCTTATACCCAAGCAGATGCAAAACTTCTTATGTATGGTGAATAAGATGTTTGATGCCTCATGAATGTCTATCACCTTCCCCTGTGTAATAGGTGGCCCTAATGAGGACTGTATGTATCTCTTTAGCATCAAACATTGCATGAATGATGGATCTAGGTTTAAGGAGCTGTTAAAACTTTATGCAGGGGAAAGCCATCATGATTTATGCACACTTGAAAGCTTGCTTAGATTGTGATTAATCAAAGTCTCCACAATTGCATGATCATTGAGAATAGCAAACATAGTCGAATGAAATTAAGATGGAGGAGACGACAAAGACAGCAAGTTCTCCTTTAGGACGGAATGTAATTGGCACACGAGGTGTGATCTCATAGTAAGAACGTATAGACATGAATACTGGAATTCTTCATCATTACAGATGGGAAACGTGATCCGGTAATTACCACACATATAGGAAAGGTGTCCCCTGTTATGCACATAACATCTTTGAATGTGAAATTACCCACCTATGTAGTTCCATATCGTTACACTGAGAAAATTTTCACTATATTTTGATCATTTACTCCAACTCTAAACCTGTATTAGTCATGTTTAAATGGAGCAGTTCCCTTTGGGAAGAAATCAGTCAAACCTAAATGAAATGAAGTCCCTTTGGCGAAAATCCTTTGAGTTTCAAAATATTGAAATTAAGTTAATTTCTGAGTAACCCTGTCAATGTTTTGAATATTCAAAGTTACTTAAGGCTTTGATATGTGTTTTACTTTGATTTAACAATACCTTTTAAAATCATGTTGTATATCGATGGGGTCAGGAACATTTATAAGTTAATCTATGTCCTTTCTTAAAGGAAAGCATTGAAGGTCAATGGTTCAAACAAAGCTCTCTTATAAAATATACAGCACCACTTTTTTCTGGTTATAGATCATGCCATATACAAGTGATGAAGCTTTGAGTATTCCATCTAGCTTATTCTACAGCACATCTTTTAGGGGGAAAAAACACTACTCTGTTTAACACGCATCACCAACTTATACATTTGCAACTATCTTATTTTAGAAAAGAGGCTATGGACAAGCGTTGGCACTGTACGTAAAGAAACCATGTGTCTTGGGACAAGTTGTAAAAAGATCCAGTAGACATCAGTATTTCGTAGCAAGCAACTGTAGGTAGAGTACTTAATGGTTGTTTAATATGCATGACACAGACACAGGCTACAGACAAACTGGTGAATACAGTTTGTTCATCTGCTCCTTGATGTTCCCTCTGGATGCAGCATAGTGCTAGGTTCTCTGTGAGCCTACCCATATCAACCACCTAATTGGTGTCCTTAGCCATTTTGTGAACTGGTTCTCAAACATACTGTATTCTTTATTGACAGTACCACTATGGACTTTTGGGAACTAAGACCTAAAAGTAGAATTCATTTTAATAACCACATAGTCCTGAGCCTAAAATCTTTCCTTTTCACTTTTCAAAAACTGTTGTGATATTTATTACGACTTAATTATATAGTTTCACAACAGGGAATGAGCACTTAAGATGCTAAAATGTGGGGCTGCATATTTGCATTGTTTATAGCTCAATGCAGCAAGTTGGGAACCTAAAACTTAGTTTTTCCTGAATTTTCGCTAAGAAATGCTGTAGTTTAGCCAAAAATTATCCGATTTACACAATATTTGCAGCAAATGAAAGATGAGACTCATTGCTTTTAGGCCAGGGTGGATGGTATTACATTAATATAGTGCACAGTTTACCACTGAAGTACAAATTATAAATTTAAAAATCATTAGTTTAAAAAAATTGCTGTTTTTCAAGGTTTGGCCCTATATATTTTGTGAAAAAATATTCTAGTCATCAGTTTTTCATAGATAGTGCATAATACTGACCCATCAAGTTTATAAATGAGTATGCTTTTTTTCTCTACCTCTATGGTGGCTCATTACACTATTGGAGACATGTGATTTTTGTTAGTTTGCAAAAGCTGTGATTTTCAGCAAAATTTCTGCTTGGTTTTTTATGTGGGACCACATAGATCACCATATATGGACACATGATCACCCACTGATACCAGAATTATCCATTTTTATGTTCTACTTGGTCATCTTTAAAGGCATGTGAAATATCTAAGTGATAAAATAATTGTGAGAAGAATTAGGCACATTTTTTTATTCTAGTCTTTGGTGCCGACAACGCCTTTGTTGCTATTTACAGCTAAATAGCTCAATAGTGCATCATATTAGGCCTCACAAGCCTAATATGGGGTTCTAATAGCATTTCAATATGGTTTTCAATGAATCATTAGGTCAAAACAACAATTGATGATGGAATTTAATAGAAACAAAAGGGTTTTGCACCATGGACCTGTTCACATTGTTCAGGTCTTCAGATATTCTTATCTTGAAAATGATGAAGATATTTACAAGCATGGTGCTTTTCCAGCCCGTACAGGACCTACAGAGGGCATTTTGTCTAGTCTGACATGTATTATGAGGGAATAATGCATAGCAAATGATTCTATTGTCATATTTTGTTATGATTTTTTAGATAGAATCATACACAAGACTTGTCTTCTGCAGCAATTGCAAACATTTCCCTTGAATGAAGGCATTTTACATGCACAGCTGCCTCCAAAACTGGAAAACACTCAGGTTCCCAACTTGCTGCATCGAGCTATAGTATAAACAGGGTAATGACCTGTTTAAGCGCCGAGTCTTTGAATGAGCGCCAGTCTTGAATGAGCGTCGGGGTTATAGTAGTATTGAAATTGCAGAATACAGTATAATTTAAGTCTTGAATAAGCACGTGTCTTGAATTAGGGCCGGGGGTAGAGCTAGGTTGAAATCTATAAGAGCGGCGGCATTTAAACAGGCCACTGCAGTATTGTTGGATTTGACCACAATAATCGGTATTAGCAGTTAAAATGTGTAAGCCTTACTCTAAGAGTCTGCTTAACTTTCGAAGGAAAGCTTTAACTCTGATATACATTTAAAAAGAGAATGAAGCACAGGATTAGTGTCATCTGAACATGTACCTTCAGGGTCACTTCCATCTCTAACTACTTTACAGTGGTCAGAATAAAACGTAGCAATATGACTGACACGAGGAAGGAGGTATAGGCAGGCTACGCATAGACAATAGCATACTTGGTGGTGGCCAATGGCTAAGAGTTTTGCTTGTGGGCCAGTGATTTGCTTAGATATGGCTAGTTGGCCAGTACAGTGCCTGGCAATGCATTGCTATATACTACTTACTAGACTGCTTGACTAGGTGGCCAAAGGCTTAAAATATTAGTGTCTACCCCTGGGTTGGTACCTACAGGTCGCCCTACCATATTTCCTGAGAATAGATGATATGTGGATCAACACGGTAAAAGGTACGCCTGCGAGGGGGTGTGTGGGCGTACCTTTTACTGTGTTGATCCACATATGTTAATACAAAAAGAAACATATATAAACTGGGGGTCACACACCTTAAGGTCTGTAAATATATTCTCTCTAGAACATTGACCCCCACATCCCCAGTGGATGGCAGTGGAGCCATAGGACATCGTAATCCCCTTTGCCGCCTATCAGGCTACACATATCAATAGAACATCAGGGACCTTGCTTCCTTGTAGCATAGGGATTGAGCCCCACTTTATGGGTCCAATATCAGGATTGTGTGTCTGGTGGATAAATGAAACCTAGAACAAGGCATGTTGAGAAAGGTGGAGCAGAAGATGAATAATAAGCGTGAAAAGAGTTCTCTAATTTCGAATATTTCCACATGGTCTGAGAGTGAATGCTAAATTGGGGAATTTTCTTTTAAAATCGCCATGGGCTGGCATAACTAGTGTTCTCATTGTTATCCAAGATGACAGCTTTTGGTTTGAGAGTAACAAATATTGTCAGAGCCATGACACTTTAAAGGCTGACGATGCAGGAGTGCATCATGCCCATTGGTCATCATGATGCACCAATTAAGTGCTGGTGAGACTGCTTACCAGCACTTCATTGGAGCATCATGCCAACCCTACAGGGTTGATACATATACTCCTAGAGGGTTGGCATGATGTTCCAATGAAGAGCTGGAGAGCAGTCTCACCAGCACTTCATTGCTGCATCATGACGACTAATGGTGAATTAATGCATCAGTTTCCCATAAAGCGCTAATCATTGTAACCAGAAAAAGCGCAACCCATGGTCATTGGAATATATATCTGCAGAAGTGAATACATGCCACCATGGTAATATCAATGTGGTAGGACAGTACTGTTATGTCAAGGTGAATATCGATGGTCCATTACATCATAGGTCCATCGTGCATGCGCATCATGTTTGAAACATAAACATTCAAGATTGAGGCGGTTAACATGTTCGCATTGATGACAGGTTAATTTGGGTTTATTTTGAAAGTTATTGGTAAAATATTGATTGATTATCGATTGAAACACCTTAACATAAATGTAAAGATGAACTCTGATGAGTGTTTGGCTCCTAATAATTTCCCTTGCAGGTTTGGGCCGCTCCACTCCGGAACGGCCCAAACCAGCTCGGGAAATAATATTTATTGTCGCTAAGCACTCATCATCGGTCACCTTTACCATTTTATTGTCTGATTTTATCTCATGTTCACCAAATTGCCTAAATATGGCAACATTTCACCTGACTGTTTTCCATTGTAGCTAGGTAGAGATTAGGTAAAGGAATATGGATTTAACTTAATCAGCCCACCTATATTTATCTTGTAAATGTATACACCTAGATAATTCTTTGATATTTCTTTCACCATTTAGCTCATGCAAGGGTTTTTCACATGTAAACCAGAATAAATACTTCAATTTTTAGGTGATGAACTATACCATTCATCAGTTAACCCTGTCTGAATCAGTCTGGATAGTTCTATTTATGCAAGCTACTTAATAGTGATGACTCCATTTTCATTTGTTCCCTTTTTATCATTTCAGGTTAGAAGTCGTATAAATTAACCTTAGTGTAAAAGCCACATTCTATACTTGATGGTAAGTCTCAGTCTTATATCTCTGAACCCTTTGTTACGATTTCTGCTGACTTTAAGATTTTTCTTCAAAGTTTTCATTTCTTTATTTTAGGGTAATTCTGAAAGCAAATCTCACATTTTTCAAGACAGTGGTTCAGAGTAATTCGGATTCAATTTGAGATAAGATGTTCTGACAATCTAAAAGTATTTCCTCTTTACATCTGTTAAAATTGAGGACAACGTTAGGTGGATTATGTGACAAGAAGTCAAAACACACCAATATGAATTTTTCATGTAAAGAGTAGAAATTCCCTTCATGTTGTTTTCAGCTTTTCTCTGTATACTGAACTAGTGAGATTAGTTTTCAATTAGTGTGTGGGGGTATCGCAGTCCGTTAAAGGTCTGCTGCTGTCTGACCTTTCCCAGCAGGATGCTTTGGGAACCAGAGAACAATATCCTGACTGTAAGTGAGAATAGGGATCTCCACCAAATCATTTCTTCAGGTTGTCATCCTCTTTGCTAAGGTTACTTTGGATCTTTGCAAGCCTATTCTTAAACCTTGTCAAATTAGATCTAATAAAGAAGTGTACCTTCGCTAACAGAAATAATAGTTGAGCCATAATATTTCTGGTGAATCAATAAACATGGCTTTGAACATCTTATTTTGCATTCTAGGTGCTTGGCACAGGGGTTTTCCTTAACCCTAAGTTACATTTGAGAATAGGTTTGCTAATCATGTCCTTTAACATCAGAGCATCACTTATAGTGGATCTTGTATGAATTATACATACTGCAAAAGAAACACAAACACAAGCTGCATTCCATCATAATTATGTTACGTAATGTAGGGTCCTCTCAAAGTTAGGTTTATGTCTTATATGGAACTCTTTCTGCACAATGCAGTATGCTATTAAGCTAACGAGAAGAAAACCTAGACCCACTGTTCATAATAATTTATTAATAGTTATTGTAATATAATAGTTATTGGAAACGAGGTTATGTTATTTCAGGTGCCATGTTTGGTGGTTAATTTGTGCAGTCATAATTAAGACAATGAAGAGAACATAATATCATCTAGTCCTAAATAGATTGGATAGTCTCAAATGATTCACAAAATAATACAAGAAGGCCTATGGGGCTTCTTTACCATAAACAACCCTTAGGCCTCAAGTAGATCTATGGGTCAGGTCGCCAGAAACCAGTAGATTTAGTGATTTTAGGGTGATTTTGGACTCTTTTGGCTCTAGAGAAAGAAATTGTTAACCAATCTTGTCTTACATAGTCTCATTATATAGAGGACACTTATGGCTATCAGAAAGATGTAAATTTGTGGTAATCTATCAAAAGATCTCAGACTTATAGCCTGCTGAAGTGAATAAAATGGCAAAATTTGTTCATTTTTGAGTTTTTGTATTTTTTACAAGTGTCCTGTATTAAATAAAGAACAGCTGGAGTATCCCAAAGTTATTTTTAGTATCGTATATGATCATAGGTACCATTACCATGAGGTTTGGACATGTTATTGAGTAAGAACTTTTCATCAAGTGTCTATGAAAATTAAAATCTGTAATTTGTAATGTCCGGTACCTAAATCTAAATTATAAGACATGGAAAAAATGGAGCTTCAAAATCTTTGTTATTACTCATTATGAAGGGCCCTATTATCCCCTACCTTGATGAAAAAATTGTGTGTCTATCTGCATTTGTCTCCATGTGAGAGCAGCTTATGTGAAGTAATTCTAATAAAAGTATTGGACATTACGTAACGTCCGGTACTTTTATCATCATGGAAGAGGCAGTCTACTGTGCATGCATAAGTTACATTTTGTTCCATTTTGTAATTGAAGTCAATAATAGACATGTTCACTGAAAACATGATTCTGTACTGACTCAGGTCGTCAGGATGACGACCTAAAGTGATCATTTTGACTACCTAAAGCTGTAGTTTTAAGTATCGTCAACTTGAGGACCTAAAGTGGTCACCGCTGACTAGTTTTAGATCATCCATGTTTTCAGTGTTGGCCATGTTATTGCATGTGTTTGTTATGAATAATGGGCATTCCTTTATTACTGAGAGCAACTTTAATTAGCTCCATATTTCATCATTTTGGTACCAGACGTTACATGACACAAAATAAGCAATAAAAATGGAACAAGACATCCTAAGTTGGTAATATTTGGTTTTCTGAGCTGAGGGGATGTCCCTTCATAAATTTGTGAAGGTTAGATAAAGTAATTAGAAAAATTATTTTTCAGGCCCTTCAAGGGCAGAATCTTACACTTTCTGGCGACCTGACCCAGGTACTGATTTGAGGCCTAAGGGCAACCATGCGCCATTATGGCACAAAAGAAGCGCTAAAGCACAAATGCCCTGATAACAGAAATGCCTTTATACCAAATGCTCTAATGTCCTGTGGATACCCCTCATGAGAGGTGTGGGCCTATGGGTTCAATTTGATGATAGCTGGAACATATCACTTCAATTCAAGATGAAACCTTTTTAAAAATGTATGTTTACAAACTACTTATTCAAAATTAGGACAAATACTGGTCAATAACAAATACAGGTACCTGCTTTGGGTCTCTCCATGAATCCTCTCAAGGAGCGATCATTATCTGATTTTGCTCTTTTTATACTGAAAGAACTAAGGCTTTTCATTACATGAAATGAATAAGGATCATTTCTATTGGACACTTCTCCTGAACACAGATATATGCACTGCAGTGATAAACAATGAACTACAGTTTCTTTTTTAGCTTTCTTAAAATGGGTTAGCACATATAATGTAACACCCCCCTGGTGGAGATTCAATTGAACAGGGGGACCAAACAGATGGTCCCCTTACACACAGCTAAGCAGGCTGTGAGGCTGTGAAGATAGACAACGCCTTCATTCATGGCCACACAGGCAGCCAGCTCCTGTAAGCAGGTGGCCCTCAGGAGAATTGGCTAACTAGATAGAAGATTATTTTTCCTAACCAGCGACAATCTGTTTTGTAGTTTATCCTGATCCCTGGATGCAGTCACATTAATTTATTTCAGATGTCATTGGGGATGGCTCATAATAACAATGCCTACCCATTGTAAGAGGTGAGCTATGCTAAACATTATGTATCCTGTACATACTAATGAAACATCTACTGTCATGTTGTTGGGGAAATTGTCAGTAGAGGCATTCCATAAAGCAGAGGGAATATGAAAATGATGAGGAAAAGTGTGCATACTATTCAAATGATATTCACACTATTCTGGCCTACCATTCTCCTGCTAATTCTTTTATCTGATGCATTCAGACAATGTATCATACAGTAGTAGTTCTAGGATGAGGATGATGCTAATATCTATTGCACACTCCTTTTCATTGACCTCTTTCTTGAAATGAAATCTGTTTTATGGAAGTCGCCATAATGCTCATCTGTAATATAGGGCAGGTGACCATCAAAATGTAATCGTCTTTAAATATCATATATTATTTTCCTGTAATCAGTGCAGGCTTCTAGAGGGATCTCAATACAATCTGATTCATCTTCCAATCAGATTTCTTTCAATATATATATATATATATATATATATATATATATATATATATATATATATATTCAAATATAAATCTAGGTAGGTCATGGTAAAAAAGACATAATGCTTCGATTCAACTCCCAACTTTGAGGTTATGACACCACTAACATGCAAATTGAGCTAGTGGAAATGTGTGTAACATGAGTATATAAGTATACACATTAATCTTGGCTCAGGCAAACTGGGCCTTAGATTGACCCCTTGTCTGTGCTAGCCCAGGGACCCCAGAGGAATGCTATCTGGGCCCTTGCGGGCGTCCATGTCCTTGCACACCTTGTCTTAATCTGATAGTATTGTGCAATTACTAAGCTAATAGATCATGGTATTTGGAGCCCTAGGGCCTTACATGCTGGATATACCCGAGCCGCATAGCGCATGCGGCTCGGGTATATCCAGCATGTAAGGCCCTAGGGCTCCAAATACCCTGACCTAATAGGTTTATACCACGATTTCCTCCGTTTTGTATTAATTTCTTACCTGATATCCACAAATATAGCCACGAGAAGACATTTTGTAAAAGCAAGCGAGTCGCGGTCCAGCCATTCCCACCCGCCTCCTTGTCCGACGAAAGTATGTCAGTGGCCCGGATGTAGATATAGGTCATCTGCTCGCCATACTAGAAAGACGCCGAAAATTTTGGGCCCATTTGGAAAATCAATGGATTCTCCTTTATTTTGAATATATTGGACATAACACATATGGAGGGATCATCTAGACTATCTAAGGATATGAACCTGTTAATTTCTCGATTTGTCATGGTTGGATTCCATACTAAAAGTGAGTGTGAACACGGCGGTACCTCTCCCGGAAAGGAACTAAAACAATGGCTTCGCACAGAGCGAACCGGGCCGCGACTTGCTTACGATAGAAAAATCATTGGATTCTTATTTATATTGAAGAAAATGGAGAAAATTAGCACGCATTCCTCATCTATGGATCGAAAACTTCTTGGGATTTCGATATTATAACATGAAAAGGTTGGATTCAAGATGAAAACTGATTGAAAACATAGGACTAGGACCCCAGGTTAGAACTTATTTACTTGTGCATTGGATTTCATCACCGTTCAGTGTGGCGCTATGGCTAAGGCCTTCGCCTACCTCCACTGCGGCCGGGGTTCAATTCTCCTACGAGTTGGCACGATTTTTCACAATGGAAAATGGCTAGATTAACTTTGTATAGCTGCCATAATTTCCCAAAATATTCTAAGTCCAACTTGACTTCGAAAAAGTATATATACCAAAAATTTCAAAAATGCACATGGCTGGTATATGCAGAATATACCACGGATATTTTACATATAAAACCACCAGAAGTGCCAGAATCGTGGTATAATTCATCATAATCCCCTTCATGCCTCGTTCTATGATTGAATGAAGGTTGCCAGTTCCATCTAAAACATTACACAAAGCTGATTTCGCAGAGGGATTACATACTACTTTCAGTTGTCTAAAAATGGCTGCAGTGCCTCACCACCAGCTTCTCATTCTGGACCTTTATCAGATAAACGTATGTCATTCTACAACAAGCTCCACGTCATAAAGGATTTGACGTCTAGATGCTTCCCAAGGGAGGTTTTCCAATGAGTTCTGAAAGTAGTAAAGTACTACCTGGTTAATGAGTGATCCAATTGGAGCATAACTCTAAGTGTGGATAGCTAACAATGAAAAACCCTAAGAATCCATTCGGGATCTAGCAAATATATAGAAAAATATCGTCGGATTAGCAAAGTTTGGCTCAACCGATGCAGTGGAACCAATCTTTACAGGGTTCATTTACATATGCCATTTTGGGAACTACAGTAGTATAAACCGGGACTGATTGTCACAATTACATGACCCTAGATTTCCAATAACATATCACAGGCAAGATAAGGTCATGGACCATGATCTCACATGTGTCCTAATCAATGAGTTGTGGAATGATTATGGCCTGAGGGAGGTTGGTGTCAGCAATGACAAATTTCATTGGGAAGATATTATTAAAGATATGGATATTTAGGTTACTGGTCAAGAATCTCTCATTCCAGGGGCCCCAGAAGCTTGCCTCATAGATAAGCCCTGGTTAGGACCAATTTAAGTGGACTTTTGTGTTTATTTGATGTGGTCAAATCCAAAAATAATCAGGAAATACATGTAGTTGACATCTTATCGTGGGATTACCATAAAAGGTTACCAGAGACCCAGAGGAAAGAGCTGTTAGACAGGAGTTTGGGAGATGAAGAGCTCCTGTAGAGGCATAATCTATGGAACTGAATATCACACAGTAAGGAACAAAAGAGGAATACATGTATGAATGCCTTTGAAAAGCTTGGAAGTTTAAAAATAGGATCTTTATAACCCCACTTGTGATGTAGCATGAGGAAATAATCAGTTAAGTAAGAATTTGAAGCAGAAACGTCTGTGAGACAATTTGAGAGGAATAACTGGAATTAAATCCATGCATAGAAATAGATTAATCACATAACAGTAGTTGACTTGCAGATCATTAGAGGAAGGAGTCTCACAAAAACTGGAATAGGATACTACATTTTATGTGAATAACTTCTTCCGATAGAGATGGCACAGCGGCCGATCCGGTACGGCAGCCTCATTCCGGGCACATGTAAACATTCAAAATGGCAGACTGCCGCTTGTACCGGGAACTACGGTAACAGATTTTGTTAATTTTTCCTTATTTAAACCTTCTTAAAACATAAAAAAAATAGAGAACTAGACTCCCGTGGTGTACTCGGTGCTCGATCCACCCCTCGGGAGTCGTCTCCCTCATGGTGGATCGACCACCTCGATACACCACGGTCGTTTAGTTCTCTCTATGTACTCCATGATGGGTGGATGGTCCAGGTTGGGGTCCGATAATTGTGTGTGTCCTAGAGTAAGATCATCACTAACAGTAGGCTGTCTGTCCATCTCCAGGGCCTTCTATCGGGGATATCAGGCAGACAGGAGATCATCCCAGGCAACTCAGGTTGCTCTCTTACCTTCTTGCTAAAGATGTGCCTAGTTAATGTGTCAATACGATATAAGATGCTGGTGCTAGAAGGGAAGATTTGAGCTTATTGAACCTACAATAATTCAAAATAGTGTTTATAACAGTGGACAGAGGGTTTCTAAGAATAGTGCTTCTGTTAATTTCCTATGAGGACCTTATGTCATCTGTAAAATCTTGGACTTCCCCAGGCTTCTAGTGTTATTTGTAATGAGGTGTTTGAAAAGAGTTCATAAGTGTACTCTATGACTTAAGGTTTTTATTATATCAGGTTCATTAATTCCACCTACACCTTTACAAGTGGTTATATTAAATTGGAAAGTATGAGCCACCAATGTATTACACATTAATCTCATTTGTCACACACCCATGCTCCTACCACCCCCTAGGACCCTTTCCCATTATACATTTGATCTCCTTTAACCCCAACTCAGTATAGCCCTGCCCAAGGTTCAGTTGCTGTATCCTTCCAGTTTTAAGGGTGCATCACATTGACTGATGGTCATGTCAATAGTGATGTAAATGTAACATAAACCATATTAACTGATTAATGTTAGATTCGACTATACGCTGTAAATCATTATTTAAATAATTATCTAAATGAACATAGCAGTTGATTAATGCAATGAGCAAGTCCAAAAAAAAATAGAATTCAAATGAAAAAGCAATATGAAATGATGTGCCCATCATTTTTTATATCAATATGGCAGATCCAATCCATAGCCTCACCTATTTGCTCATGATCAATGTGTCCTGGAGGCTATTTCACAATGTACTACGACTACACACAGCCACTACGATTCAAATATGCCAAGAATAAGCCAGGCTATCGTAGGAACTGCCCTACGACTCTGCTCACTACGATTAGCAGCTATGCAGTAATTACATAAGGTTTAGTAGGGCAGTCGTACTGGTGCAGACATTAGGGACTACTAGTTCATGGTGCTGTTAGGGCCAAATTGTTATGTTCTCACTACGATTTAAAGGATAGCAGTCGTAGTGTGTTAAGAAATGGCCTCCTGAATGCAGACACTATTTCCCTTAATAAATCTATAGTAAGTGAGCGTCATAGTGAGTGATCGTAATTAGGACATACACTAATAGTGGAACCGGCTTCCTAGATTGTACTAATGAGGGGGGCATGGTAAGGGCAATAAAACAGGTTGACATTGATTACTTGAAAATGTATGTCTTGAGCATGTCCTGTGATAGATCTATATAGTAGCACCATAGCAAGGTCGGGACTCTCGTTTTAAAGAAAATGTAAAAACAGTCGAGATGAATGTCATCTGAACCTAGGCATGACAGAATAACAACCTTTCACTTTTTGTTACGGATCTATACATGTATGCTAGGCAGGCAGCTTATGAAATATTTCTGCTTGGATGACTATGCCTCAGGGAAGCTGCACAGATGTGCTTCCGTGTCCCCCATATCAAATGTGGTTATATGATAGAGGATGCTTCATGGATACTAGTAGGTCGACTTCAAGCAAACATGGTACACGAGCTACACCTGGATCGGTTTATGAAATTTGGGATGTCTACAATGTCATATTCAGATAATCTGTGATTTGGGACCAGAAAGGCATCTCTAAAGATGATATGACTAGACCCATGCCATTACAGCCAGACATCTAGTGGTCACTCATGATTGCACTGGTATGACTGCCCTACCAAACCATACATATAATACAACATTAGGCACTGATGGTACAGAGCAGTTGTACCACATTACCTATGATCATTCACTTTAAATTAAGGGCTTCAAATCATAGTGGATATGGGTGAATGTCAGAAAAAGTGCACATATCTGGTGCACACAGTACAGAAAGATAAAAGTCAAGATAACATTACAAAAGTGTATTATATTGATAATGCAACATCTTGGCCATATGAAAACCCCTGGTGGACTGGCTTCCTCCAAGAACTGCAGTTTTTATTCATAGCCAACTGGATATCAGCGAATTTTGTGAGGCGTCTGTGACGAAAACTCTAGGATTGCTCTAAAACAAGTTAGGACAATCACAGCAACTTGAAATTTGGGCTGCAAGTAGCTATTACTAACTGGATTAAGCATACAAGAATGCAAAACTGTATCTTTAAAAGATTTTTGTGAGAGCCCGGACATAATTATCAAAATATTGAAAAATTGGACAATTTTATCTTCAAATCACTAACTTTACTGTAGTTCTGTCAATAATGCCCTGATTAGCTCCAGAATTGCTCTAACTAATCCTCATTATGTCTAGTTTGGGGAAAATAAAACAGTAGAGGCCTCACTAAAACCAATTTTGTACCCTCGAGTGTTGAATGTCTGCCGAAGTGGAAAAAAATGAGGAAAATCCAAATTTCACACAGGTAAAGGGGCCCCCAAAAGGTTTTTTCAGCAATTGCAAAGCTGCTCTGTACCAAAAGGGACATAGGCTAGGGGCATCTTGTGTTAAAGTATTAGTTGGTTATATGGACTGAAAATATTTTTTTGGGGGGAAAATGTTGAAATGAGGCGTCTGTGACGAAAACTAAAAATGCAATAAATTTAGATAAATATGCTGGAAATGTAATTATTTTAGGTCAGGACATTGAATAATAATGTATCATAGTCTACCAAGAATAAATATTGTATAGATGATGCTTTGCAAGATTACAAGAACAGAATTTCATTTCTGTCGGAGGCGTCTGTGACGAAAACTCATTTCTGCGCTTTGGTGCTTGTTGTGGCCAAATAAGTAATGGGATTTTAATTATAACACACACAATTGATGAAGAGGAGTACAACACATCATATCAACCACAGAAAAGTCAATTGAATACCCTCATTTCATGTACAGGTAGGAATTTCTGGAGCAATTTGAGGCAATTTTAGGTCAAACACAATTTTAGACCCACCAACTCTTGAATAAAATCAACAGAACATGTAGCAAATGCCCTAAAATAATTGGGGCACATCATTTCTGCACATTTCAATCCATTTTTGACCTTAGGGCAGCATATGGTGCTCGCAAGAGAGAATTTTGTTCAACAGGAGTTTTCGTCACAGACGCCTCACGAATATGAGTCTGTATCAAATATCGCCCAAAATCAACATGGCAGCCACCTGCCAAGTCCAAGAGGCTTGCTGATTCAATCAAGCTATACTGTTTTCATCAAAATAAGACAAAATTAACCAAATCTAACCACCTCAGAAAGTACTAGGGGATATAATCTTTGGACTGCGAAAGAAATTTGATCGGATTCCTAAACTTTGATGACAAAATTTGTCAAAGTCTGCAGAGAATCTTCAGAAAATCTTTGATAAACAACCAGCTGTATCACTTATTTTACAAAAACAAGGCTCTCCCAAGTAATTGACTTCCACTGGGTAACAGCAGATGTACATGTGCAGTCGTACCATCATGAGAAATATCCTACTGGGTATGCATAAGTTGAGTAAATTGTAATTCACACAAGAGTCAATAGGTAGGATCTGCGCTGTGAGCTGCATGAAAGGTAAAAGGAGTGCATGGAAATTGGAATCTAATCCCTTTGTATAGATCATATCTCTGCATATTGAAAAGGTGGTAGTGGCTTTATATTATGTGAAAATTTGCTATGAATATCACATGCTGGGCACATCATTAAAAGCTAAGATGCATTCTCGTTGACACTAGGCTTAGTCCTTTTGATTGAACAAAGCTCATTTTCCCACAGCAACCTTAGTGAGCACATTTAGCAAGTCATTTCTAATACGATTAAACATGTTTTCTATTTCAATACTGTGGACACTATCCTTGTCATCCATGTGTAAGCGTGATCGTGAGTTCAGCATTTTCTTAATTTCAAAAGGACATTTAAGCCAAATGTATGATTGTGATCACCTTACTGAACAATCTTAATTTTTGGGTAAAAAGAAGCACTCAGTTACTCATCTGGGCCTGAAATTTTCTTTGTAGACTAGACACAGTCTGCATATCATGAGGTGCTCATTTCATCCTTCTGTATGTTGCCAACTCAGTCTTTGGTTTAATGACAGTTCGAATTCCCATGTAGGCTTAGGTGTAGGCTAAAACCTACTTAGTATAAGTCAGTCCTGTCTGATCCAGTAGTATACAACGACTGACTATGATATATGTTAGAATGTCATCTAGGTCTGCAAAAGGAAACAGATAGGCTTATTGTTTAAAACTATCTTCTTGGAACTGTTAGCATTCCATAAATACCAAGGGTGGTCGCATAGGGTACACATCCAGTCCATCCTCACACATAGTACAAAACAAATCATCAGCATTGATGTCTCCATCTCACTTATTTACAACACCTTAGGCAAAACACTTTTTTTTTAGCCTCGTAGCATAACACTGATGGGTAGGCTGTTGATAGGGTCTGACACTTCTATAGCCAAGCTGTTGAGCTCTAGTGTGAAGTCCCAATATCTGGATGATGCATCGAGATATATGTTTTATGAGGGGTACGGGTACACATTAAGATGATTGGTTTGGAGTTGGGGTGTAAGAGTATAATCTCAAGGCCAGTCAAGGTAAGAATGTACTTTCCGGAAGTGGGGATATCAATTCAACAAAAGGCATACCCCTTTTTGTATTTATCCATCAATGAAAATATTGTAACCACCATCAAAGACCAATTCCCCTAATCTATTTAACCCAAAGATCCCCCTAGTGGTGCTGGGAATCCCATCCTGTGATCTGTCAAAACAGCCAATCCTCCCTTCATAATATGCTTATTACTGACTCTGTGATTTGTATCACTCCAGTAATTACATGAAGGATTAACACTTATGAATAACTAATACCTGTTGATTCCTTGTGGCAAACCCCAACGCCAATCCTAATCATAACCGTCACGTAAACTCTAGATGACTGAATCTTGTTTTATATTGTGATGAATTTCTAGGCTGGAGAATTCTAAAGACCTTTCTGGCATTCTTTTATAACCAAGCAGATGCAATACTTCATCTGTATACATGGTGATTAAGATATTAGTTGTCTCATGAATGCATTCCTCTGCATAATAGGTGGCCCTAATGAGGACTGTATGTAGAGCTCCATAATATCTCTTTAGCACCAAACATTGCATTAATGATTGGTCTAGGTTTAAGGAGCTGTTAATACGTTGTGCAGAGGAAAGCCATCATGATTTTATACTTGAAAGATTACTTAAATTGTGATTAATCAAAGTCTTAATATTTGCATAATCATGGAGAATAGCAAAGTTGATCGATTGGAAATGAGATGAAGGAGATAAAAAGAAAGCAATTCATCGATGCAAAATGTACCCATTACAAACTTCATAAAGGGAAAAGAAATTAAGATTCATTAAGAATACCTGATTAGTGAGCATGGCTTATTTAGTAACCCCGACCAGCAAAAGGGTCCATAGCCAGTTCTCCCAGTTGCATTGTGTCTCCCAGAGCCCAAACTAGTATTTAAGCACCTGGAGGGAATTTCCCAATGATATTAACCTACAGGTTACTTAATGAAGAGTCTTTGAGTATTTCATCTAGGTCATTTGCAGCTCATCTTCAGAATAATAACCGCTTCTCTGCTTAACACACATCACCCAACTATATGTATTTGGAGAAAAAAAAATCCCTATCCTAAGGATCTGCTTAACTTCTATAGGAAGGTTTTAGCTGAGATATACATTTTGAATTAGAGAAAAGCTCAGACAGGATCATTATCATCCGAACACGTGGCTTCAGGGTCAGGTCTATCTCTTATTATTTCACAGTGAGAAGGATTTACATTTAGGGAGTGGTCATTTTTTAGCAACAGTTGGTAAAATTCAACGCGTGCATGGTGAAAATTTTTCCGTCCCCCTCCGAGGGGTCTGAAATTTTTTCGTCCCCCCCTTTTATTCTATAGTCGCATGCAGGCTTTTTCTCTTAAAAGGGGTGACAATCTTTTTGTCCCCGCCCTTAGAGGGGTCTGTCCCTCCCCAAAACCCACCAACCCCCCCCCCTGTTGTTAAAAAAATGGCCACTCCCTTAATGGAAAGTAATCTTTCAAATAGTATCAAAGATTGTACAGTATAGAATAGGTCAGTCCATACAGTCCTATTCTGAAGGCCAACCCCCCTCTACCCCCCCCCCTCCCATGAAAGTAGGTGACCTTGTGTGTTCAGTATTGGGCCCTATGTAGGATAATGGGGCTTATGGAGCCATCATTTATCTTCATGAAAGGGATACCAAAAGAAATAAAGAGACCATCTAAACCAAAAGAAACCTACTGAATCCAAAAATGGTGGTCTTTATTATCAGAATTTGACCAAAAGTACCCAAAAAGGATGTTTAATGAGGGAAATATTTGGAAAATGTACAAAAATGATATTGAAAATTATTGGAAATCTTTAAATATAGAACACATAAATCAGAGTTAATACCTCAATCCACATACCCAAATATCTGCCTATCTCTCAGTCAGGCAGGTTCTGGGCCTGTGCATTGCTCCGCCTATCCCACATACAGCATATCAATTGTGTACCTATCACTCATCCTGCCTATCTCTTCAATCCAAAACATCTACAGTTCAATCTGGTTATCTCTTAAAAAGCCTAACTTATAATGCTTACCCCTTACCTTATCTCATTTGTTCCTTCTCTCCTTTAGTCTACCTATCCTCAATCTGCCTATCATTCATTTTACCTATGGTGACTATCCCTCAGACCATCATGTTTAATCTGTGCTGTTTGTCTTCTATATAAGCTTTTATTGTTTAATGGTACATTCCTTACCATGTCTACTATTTCAATTTTACCTATTCCTGCACATCCCCCATATTTGACTTGCATATCTGTCCCTAGGATGCATATTTTCTATTTCTATGTTTGCTCATCTTACAAGGTACTCTGTGCCTATCCCTCAAATTGCTAATTGCTCGTACTGCCACCCATCCTTACATATCCCCCATGCTCTCTATACAGCTCTCTTACCCATCTCACCTCTCTTAACCTACCTATGTCACAACCAACTTTCATTATGATGACCATTTCTTAGTCACCCTATCAGCTAACATACTGGTTACAGTCCACCTTATTTATACACCTACCTATCATTCATGCTGCATATCTTTCAGTTTACCTATATATAATGATAGGAATGGAGAATAGGCATAATGGGTAATAGGTATATTTCACAAGGCATAGACCTAGAGACAGGTGGAAGAAATTGAACACAAGCTGAGATATGTATAGAGAGAGTGGGTTAGACTGACTGAGCTGACATGGTAAGAAAGCCATATGGAGAGCATGAGGGATAGGCATTCAAAAGGATTGGTAGCAAGGGGGATAGGTAGCATGCGCAATATCTAGTTTGAGGGATAGGCACAGAGAGTACCTTGTAAGATGAGCAAATGTAAAACAAGAAAACATGGGTGCTAGCGACAGACATGCAAGTGAAATATGAGGGATATGCAGAGTTGGGAGATATGTATAATGAGGGATAGGTTGGCTTTATGATAGGCATCGTTAAGGATAGGTAGGATCAAAATGAGAGACATGATAAGCAATACACTGTTAACCATTAGGGCCTAAGTAAACAGATAAACAATACACTTTAAACATGGTGGTCTTAGGGATAGTCACCATGAGGGATAGGTAAAATGAATGATAGGCAGATTGAGGACAGGTATACTATGGGAAACTAGGACCAGAGAAGATTAGCTAAAGTAAGGGGTAAGCTTTAGTATCTAGGTCTTTTGGGAGATAGCCTTACTTCAAGATGCTTTGGATTTAAGAGATAGGCAATATGAGTGATAGGTAGACTAAGGGATAGGCAGTATGTGAGTAATGCAGAGTTAGAATACTTGTCAGATTGGGAGATAGGCAGATATTTGTATATATGCATTGAGGTACTAACTCTGGTTTACATGTTGTGTCTATAAAGACTTTTCATCATTTTGAATATTATTTTTGTACATCTTTAAAATGTTTTCTTCATCAAACCTCATTTTCAGGTACTTTTAGTCAATTTCTGAGAATCATGATCAGAAAATTTGGATTTATCAGGATTTTCTGGTCTAGTTCGTTCCTTCTTCCCCTTTAGTACCAACCTGATAAAGGAATACCACAGCTCCATAAACCACCTAATCCTCTATAGAAATCAACAATGAAGACACAGGGGCACCTAGTTTGATTCGGGGGTGTCTTGTCACACTCTACCCATAGACTATGCTCTCCGTGACCCCTCCTATAGTATCTAAGCTTCTTGATAGTATGTGTTAAATCCAGTAAGCCAGTAATTCTCACAAGCATAGTATGCAAGTCAATGGAAACGATAATCAGAGACAACATACTTGAGCACTTAAGTACACAGACCTTCTGTCCAAACAGCAATACGGATTTGTTGAGGGCAAATCAATGATACTGCAACTCTTACAGGTGTTAGAGGATTGGCAGGAAATAATAGAACATGGTGAAGCACTCACCACAGCCTACATGGACTTCCAAAAGGCATTTGACAAAGTTCCTCACAAACGCCTCTCCTAATGCAATGTGAAAGTTACGAGATAGCAGGGAATGTTCTAAATTGGATAGAGGGGTTTTTAAGTGGTAGAACCCAACAGGTAATGCTCAATGGGTCAGTATCCAAAATATACAAGGTCCGAAGTGGAATACCGCAGGGGTCAGTCCTGGGCCCAATACTATTTGTCATATATATCAATGACCTACCAGAAGGACTGAGTGCAAAGTCGATGTTGTTTGCAGATGACACAAAAATCTACAAAGAAATTAGAAATGAAGCAGACTGTACCAACTTCCAGGATGACATCAAGAAACTCCATGACTGGTCAAATGAATGGCAGCTTCTTTTCCACCCAGATAAGTGTAAAGTTATACACATTGGAAGGATCAAACATGAATCAAAATACCGGTAGTGCGACTGATATGCAGGAAGTCCAAAGTGAAAAGGATATCGGAATAACATTTGACAATGAACTCAATTTTAAGAGTGAGATACAACTCAGAGCAAAAAAAGGCCACCAGATGACAGGGATCATAAAAAGAACTTTCACCCATTTAGACTACTCCACCTTCAAAAAGCTATTTATTGCTCTTGCTGGACCTCATCTGGAGTATGGAGCACCAGTCTGGCAGCCATATAGGAAAGGGGATAAGGAAACTCTGGAAAAGGTACAAAGAAGAGCAACTAAGCAGTTGCCAGGTCTAAAAGAGAAGACATACCAGCAACGCCTGCGTGAGCTAGATCTGCCTACAATAGCCTTCCGCCACCTTAGGGGGGGGCATGATTGAGGTCTTTAAATTATTCAACAAATATAACTGCAATAAGGAAGACATTCTAGCTCTAGACTAAAACATGGAAAGAACCAGGGGGAACCAGCGGAAACTTTTCATGAAAGGAGGGCACCCAGATAAAGTGAAAAACAGCGTGTGGTTCAAGCATGGAATAGCTTATCCAACACCATAGTACTGTCAGATAATTTGAACACATTTAAAAAACTAGACAGACTTTGGGTAGATCTCCCTTTAAAATATAACTGGGAGTGGGAGCCACTTCCAGGTCAAGCTACATAAACTTTAATTCATGAGCTGGAAAAAGTGGCTTTCTAAGCCAGCTTCCAGAAAGACCTATAAGTACCTATAAGTATAAGTAATCCAAACACTATGTGTTGCAAATGTTCACTCCTCAACGATGCAATAGATTCTTTTATTTGCATTCCTGAAGGTCATGCAGATCATTTGACATGTACATACTGAAACAAAGATTTGAATTTGGAAGGTGCTGAGCTGATACATCACTTTTACAAGGTTGCCCTGTCTGAATCAGTCCGGGTAGTTTTATTGATGCAATTTCTGGTATCATTTCAGGTTAGAAGTAGCAAAAATTAACTTGATTTTAAGGTAATTCTAATGGCATATCTCTCATCTCCCCAAGATGGTGGTTCAGAGTTATTCAGAATCAAGGGGGGTTGGATACTTCAATGATCTTAAAACATTTTCATTCAGCATCTCTTGATATGAATGACAAAGTTAGGCCAATTCATTTTGATTGTGTAACAAGAGGTCAAGACACCTCAACATGGAGTGTACATGTAAAGAATAGGACATTTTCTTCAGGTTGTTCTCTATGGGTCGCAGCTCTCTCTCTCTGTAACTAGTGAGATTACTTTCCAATTAGTGTGTGGGGGTATTGCAGTCCGTTAAGGCACTTTGACCTTTCTTAATTTCCCTCAGCAGGATGCACTCAGGATTGGTGATCAGGGAACAATACCCTGACTACAAGGAACATTACAGACCATCACTAAAACATGTCCAAAGGATTTCATCCCTTCTATATCAAGGTTACTACAGGGTCCTAGAAGTTCTTTCTTCATATCAAATCAAGTAAGGTGCCGTACCTAACAGAATAATACAGTAGATGTTCAGACAATCCAACATACATCTGTACAATAGTAGGTTGGCACTTGTGGTAAGGTGTCTTTTGTCATGGTTGTTCTCAATATCCCTGATGGCCCTATTTTCTCAGAACTTCAAGAGACAGATCATAATGCAGTCTATGTTTTCTTCTTGCCTGTTCAAAAGTACATTACATTCTGCAGCTTGGGCTTCATTGGCAAAATGGCACCACCCCTTATGCAGAATGAAGTGCAGAGGATGCCCTTTTATGGAAGTGATTAACCTGATCAATGAACATCACATATAATAAAGGAAAACACTCTTGCATGCAACATGGAACCCAAAATAAGAAATTAAAATGTTTATTGATTAACTACCAAGTTTCTCATTATATCATGTTGATGTACTCCCAAGGTGCTGGTTAATGGGATGAGCTTCAGCTTTATCGCCTTACAATGACATGTAATTCGATAGTTATTGGATATGAGATTACGTTGTGTCAGCACTACTTCTCAGTGAAATTAAGAGTTTCAATGTTGCTGAATGTAATTTCTTCGCCAACCTGTTATTATCAGGTGTCTTATTTGGTGATTATTACTCAGCAACAATACAGAGAAAACAGAGAAACGTAATACCCTATAATCTGAAACAGAACGAACACTGTGTTCCTATTTCAGTAATACTTGCACAGTATATAAGGAGTGTACCTACCGTTTTTTTTTAGAACGGCCCAAAAAGTACTTGAGCCTGGCAATGAAATCTGAGTTTACTGCTTCAGTGCGATGCAGTTACCACGGTAACTTTACGTGAACCCTGGCAAAACAGGCCTT
Organism: Acholoe squamosa; assembly: GCA_949317995.1. Lineage (NCBI taxonomy): Eukaryota > Metazoa > Annelida > Polychaeta > Phyllodocida > Polynoidae > Acholoe > Acholoe squamosa. The sequence continues at coordinate 66,900,442 of OX439046.1, read as the reverse complement.
ACATAATTGTTTGTTATTCTGTACACTTACTAGACCCTGTATATTCTTTTATGACCAAAGAGGTGTCATGCAGTGCAATTTTAGGTTATAGATTATGATTGCATGTATTATGATTTTACAGATCTCTTTTTAGTCATATTTCTAGCCCTTTCTAGCTATGATGCCACTTTTCTCAGTTTACCATAGCTCAATCATGTCCTCAGGAGGTTAATTCAATCTCCTACCTATGCAATGTTAGCGTAGGCATATCTCTTACCATTTCTTATACCATGATTTCGGAACTTCCGGTGGTTTTATATGCGATATATACGTGGTATATTCTGCATATACCACCCATGTGCATTTTTAGAATTTTTGGTATATACTTTTTCGGGGTCAAGTTGGACTTAGAATATTTTTGGAAATTATGGCAGCTATACAAAGTTAATCTAGCCATTTTCCATAGTGAAAAATCGTGCCAACTTGTATGAGAATTGAACCCCGGCCGCAGTGGTGGTAGGCAAAGGCCTTAGCCATAGCGCCACACTGAACGGTGATGAAATCCAATGTGAAGGTAAATAAGTTCTAACCTGCTATGTTTCCAGTCAGTTTTCGTATGGAATCCAACCATGACATGTTATAATATTGAAATCCCAAGAAGTTTTCGATCCATAGACAAGGAATGCGTGCTTATTTTCTCCATTTTCTTCGATATAAATAAGAATCCATTGATTTTTACATCTTAAGCGAGTCAAGGTCCGGCCATTCCCACCCGCCTCCTTGTTCGGTGAAAGTGTGTCAGTGGCCAGGATGTGGATATAGGTCATCCGCTCGCCGTACGAGGAAGACGCCGAAAATTTCGGACCGGTTTGGAAAATCAATGGATTCTTATTTATTTTGACTATATAGGACATATCAAGCATGGAGTACTCATCTAGAATGTCTAAGGATATGTATGTTTTAATTTGAAAACGTGTCATGGTTGGATTCCATACGAAAAGTGACTGTATACACAGTGGTACCTCTCCCGGCAAGGAACAAAAACAATGGCTTCGTGCAGAGCGGACACGGGCCGTGTCGCTTGGACTAACAAAATGTCTTCTCCTGGCTATATTCTTTGGATTTCAGGTAAGAAATTGATACAAAATGGAGGAAATGGTGGTATAAACCCTAATAGGTCATGGATATTGGAGCCCACGGGGAGTCTATGCTGGATATACCCTCGCCTCTCCACGGCTCGGGTACATCCAGCATAGACTCCCCTAGGGCTCCAATATCCATGATCTATTAGCTTATAACCGCATGCCTCTCATGTCCTCCCATGTCATATGTTACATGTTAAAACCAACAGACTATTTCATTGCCATGGTAGGGCTCGAACCTACAGTCTCAGGTTCTTAATCCAACACCCTATGCAGTGCGCCACAGGGACTGACGAGAAATCCTCGGTTCGAACCACATCTGCGCTCAGCCGTCAGAGGTACATGGATCGCGCCCCGGTGCGGGCGCATCTTTTTCCGCCGTATGCGCTGTCACTGTCCGCTGCCGGGCTACGAGGTGTATTTTGGGGCCCCCAAGGGGACCCCCCCTGAGGTCACAATGTCGCCAAAATGTAAGGTTTAAGGTCACATGTCACTTTTTTAGGGGGAAAAAAACATGTCTAATAATATCAAAATTTAAGGTCTCAGATCAAATGTCACTTTTTTAAAGATTGGAAATGTCACATGTCACTTTTAAAAGGGTACAAAGTCGAAAAGTCGCCATGTCATTTTTTACCCCTTGGGGGCCACTATTTTATACACAAACATAACAGCGAGACGCGTCTTTTTTCGCCGTGTGCGCTGCCGCTGTCCGCTGCCGGGAGAGGAGGTGTATGTACACTATTTTTCGCCGTGTGCCGCTGCCAAGGCTAGACGAGACCGGGGCTGTCGCTGTCCGCTGCCGTGTACACACAATGGCTGGCATCGAGTCCCGGGGAGGGGGAATAATTTTTGTTTTCAACTTGAATTTATTGGTATAATATTGGTAAACTTGTGTGTGTTAGCAAAGGCTAATAACACTCGGCCTACGGCCTCATGTCATTAGCCTTCACTAACACACACGCGTCATGAGTTATCCTTTGATTACTTGTTCAATAAGACCTAGTGTTACTTCACTGTATTAGCTAGTGGTGCTAGGCCAGTCAGAAATAGGAAGTACTATGCAGTCCTTCACTATTACATTCAACTTCCTAAGGCAGTCTAATTAATCGATGAACAGTTTGTGCATTCCTGGTTTCAGTGTCCTTATTGATCCTTGGTGGGATTTGAACCGGGTACCTCCTTATTGTGACTCCTTTGTGTTCCTATCTGTGCTAGCGGGGCAGGTGTTGAAGGTGGCACTATCAATATGATATTTCAACCATAGACCTACTACAGTGAGATGTCTTTGATCATATGAGGCCCAGTAGACTAATAGGAAACACACACTGGAGTGACCATAGTAAGGGAAAATGCCCATAGTAAGGACAAAATGTCCACAATGTCCTCAGTAAGTATGGCACAGTCCTACTTATTTGCCTATTGCAACCTGGCTCACAAGTTATAGAGGTGGCACAGCGGTAGGATTCTCGCTTTGCATGTTAGGGGTCTCAGGTTCAAGTCTCGGTGGTGCTGAGAAACATTTTTCATTTTTTTGTCAGTTTAATAGGAAACATCTCATCTATTGCAGTGTATTTTTCTAAGACCTAACTTTGTAACTAATTGAAATAGATGCTTGCTTGAAAACTTACGGAATCTTCAACATCTGCCAAGTCAGAAAATAGCAAGAAAATAAATTGTTTGCATAACAAAACATTTCAGGTTGAAAACTTGCCGCTTTTGAAGAGCATCCCTGGGCTGTATTCAAACTCAGGACCTTCTCATATGAAGGTAAACATGTTATCACTACACCATCTTGACTGTGCTGAAAGATTTCCACTTGAGGTCTCATATGATCTGCTCCCTCTGTGTGTTGACAGCTGGTATTCTACTTTTTTCAAAGCCCCAAAACATTAGAAATATGCCTGGGACCATATGTCACTTTTACATTTACTGCAAAGATATGATCATACTCTAAATGTTTAAGTGGACAATTCCTATTACATTCCTATATAGATAAGATTATAGTCTTAGATATCATGGTTACAAGGACCAGAGGATAATAGAAAGGATATTGAGTATGTGCAAGAAGGGGTGAGGGGGGGGCTTAATAGGGAACAATTTTCTCACAAACCCATTATGAATTCATATTCATGCTCACATTGTAGCAATAAGATTGACTTACCGAGATTGACTTTACAAAAATTCTCAATGGGGATTTAACTTACCACCTTCAGTGCCATATCAACTGAGCTAATGAGGCACATGGTGTGGTTGGTGCTAGGATATGATATAATCTCAGACATCAGTGTAGGGGCTAGACCCCTGCTTTGCTGGAGTATTCAGTTAGATTCAGACTGAGTATGTCACCATGCCTGAGCCTTGTGCCATACTCATGCTGATCCTTTTTCCCAATGTGTGGCATTGACGCAGGCTCAGCATTAGTATGGCATGTCAGGAGAGAGCCTCTAGCAGAGGCTCTCATGATACTCAGGCAACGCCAGAGACAAGGTGAAACTCAGGCTGATGCTCTTTTTTCCTTCAGTGTGGCTATCAGAAAGGAAGGCAGGCTGACCTTACCATCACAGTAAGGAATAAGGGAGGGAAATCAGTAACATTGCATAGGTAGCGATGGCAGAGCCTTTTGAATTAAACTCTTGGGTCACTGATTGGGTCTTCTTAACCAGTGCTTATGATCACATTATACTTTTTTACTTATAGAAGCACGGCCGTCTACTGCATGCAATAAACAAGAATCATCTATATTGGACAGTTCTCCCCAACACAGATCAAAGCACTGCAAAAATACAGAATAAATTACAGTTGCCTTTTTCACCTTTTTAAAATATGTTGGCACATGTTATATAGTGACACAAGCTTCTTGTGGATTTTACATTGAAAAGGGGGAACACACGAGAGATGGTCCATTTACAAGCAGCTAAGTGGGATGTAGGGGTGAGAACATAAATAAAGCCTTGATTCATGGTCACATGGGCAGCTGGCTCTTGTATGCAGGTGGCCCTTGGGACAATAAGCTAATCAGCTGTAGGCTTATTTTTGTTAACCAGTCTGTTTTGTAGTTTATCATGATCCCTGGATCAATTTTGTGTCTTTTGTCATTTTTTATATATGACAGTGTGATTGCTCATCAAAACAATGCCCACTCATTGCAAGAGGTGGGCTCTACTAAACATTATGTATCTTGTAGGTACTAATAAAACATCTACAGTCATGCTAGTTGGGAAATTGTCAGGAGCGGCAAATCATTAAACGGATGGGATATGAAAATGATGACCTGTTAAAAAAAAACCAGTGTACTTCACATGAAATTCACCCTCCTTATTAAAGTAATGTGGTTAAGACAACTATGACTCATCTCCTGCTCTGTCAACCCTTTCCTAAGTTATCTTACGAAGAGGGACTGGAGGGGTCGTCTCCATTGCATACAATAGTCCCACAAATCCCTTGCTATTCAGTGATACATTCATACAGTGGATCATATAATAGTGGTTAAAGGAACAGGATGATGCTGTTATCTGATCAACAAGGGGTTTGCAAATTAATAAAGTTATTAGTTATTGTGCACTCCTTTTATCTGTCCTCATACTTGAACGGAAAGCTGCTTTATGGAAGTCATCACAATGCTCATTGGTAATGTAGGGCAAGGGACCATCAAAATGTAATCGTCTTTGAATATCATATTATTCTCTTGTAATCAGTGACTTCTGGAGAGATCTCAAATCAATCTGATTCCAAATTAGGTTTCTTTCGAGAGCAAATTTCTTTTTTCCTAAAGATAGTGGCCCAGTGTCATCCACTATCAGTGAGCATAAAATTGTTCAATGAACACATTTGTCAGTTGTAATGGAAAGTAAATAAAATGTCAGAACACATTTTTCTCAACTCTATAACCATTTCTGAACTCTTTCACACTTCTCTGATTCATTCTTTTACAATGTAAAATTCCCTATATCAATGGACCAGCAAAAGGGTGTTGGTCAGGGGACTAATACACAGCAGTGACGTCACATCATCAGTTCGTCAAGACAATGTGGCATCACATCTCAAAATGGCTGCTGTGTTATCTCAATTTCTTTCCTTCTTCTTGGAAAGTGAAGATGGTATGTAAGCATATACACTGTATGCAACAGGTTCCTTTCACTGCATTGAATTCAAATTGGGAACTGCTTCTTGTGTTAACTGCTATGGGTGAAGGATTTTAGGCCCCCTAGGCAAAGTCTTGATGGACATTCACAATATATATGGTGTGTAGGGCATTTCAAGGTAGAGGGTAGGCTCCCACACAAAGTATTACCCTCTGATGACAGAGAACAACACCAGTACATAATTATCGGCTGTTGTCCCTCCATCCCTGGGGGCTAATAGAACCATTGGAGCCTAGGCATGATATCTTCTCTGGTGGTTTGGCAGAGTCCTCAGGGGTTTCTATAGATAGGGTTTTGGGGATCAAGAATCTCCATGGAATAGAGGTAGGGTCCAAGTGTTCGGATCCAATATCTCGATTATGCCTCTTGTAAAGGTAAGTTAAGTCTAGGTATGGGGTTTAATATATGGCCAATTCTCATGAAAAGGAGCAAGGCTCTGACACACTGTGCAATTCACCCAAATTGCTATAGATGATATTACCATTTTCTTTTGCCGATCTACAATAATAATTATTAATGATTCCAGAATGATGTTTATGGCTTTATTATAACATTGACCTGGGCGAAGTGAAATGGAGTCATCAATTGTGCAGTATATTATGCCATTATAAATATCTATTTACACTAAGGTACAATCTAGTATTATCATTCAGTCATGGATTACAATGATAATTGTTTATTTACTTCTGAAAGGAAACCATGAACACATTTCCCATGTTCCCTCCCTTCCTACCTCTACATATCACCACTGATCCCTTCTGTTAGCTTTACTTCAGACCTCTGAACCTGAACCAAGGAAAAACTATTGTGTGATGGGTGATTGTAGCCAACGTTGTGTGACATTGGAATTTTTTGGGCCCTACTTTATGTGTCAACATGGCAACATGACAGTGATAAGGAGAAGGCTCCTTTATTTGTTGACAGTAAGTTCTGTTGGTGTCCCCTCCTGTATCTGGTAAATGGAATCTACTTTGCAGTTTTGCTTCAGGCAACATCATCTAGACTGTACATTTTGCATCAAAGCCATAGTGTTTCTCGTTGAATCTAGAGGATGTGTCTCTGTTAATGTTTGATGGGAAGTTGTGTTTTTGGAGAGTACTTTGGGCAATAAAATCCTGGTGTATAGCTGTCTGGGATTTCTTTGATATGTGAAGCTAAAGATTCGCCTGAAAAGCTGTTCCCTCCAGGGACTTCTTAAAGCTGAGTTGGGAAGTACAATGATACACACTAATATTGTAGCCACATCCTTATAATATGCAATAACATGCTAGACAGCCCTTCGTAATGGATATTCTGTGTGCTCTAAACATGAAAAGAACTAAATTAGCTCACATATATAAATTGAGTTGTTCCGAATCTCCTTAAAGGTCTTCACTCAATTCAAACAGTAGGCCCCTTATATAACTGTTCATGCTGACTCTGCTTGACATGTCTCTGCTTGACATGCTGCTGTTGTCATTGACATCTAGATTCCCACTGCCGTCACTACTAATTGAAGTGAATCATATTAGACACTATGTGTTTCTGGAATCCTGAAAAGGAAATTTGCTCTTATGATATCGCAAGCTTTGAAAAACCCACCTGTGGGCAGCCAAAGGGTAATTCCAACCTCAGGCTTGGCAAGGAGACTGTCTGCACCTGCATCAATAAAAAGGAAAACCACCTTAAAGGGGGGAAGGGATTTAAGGTGATAGACTTAAACAAGTAAATATTCTCAACACACTATCAGACAGTAGGCCTGGGGGAACTACCAACTGGCAATCCTAACCAGGAAGGCACATGAACAATTGACTGCACTTGGAGATTATTTTGACTATAGGTACAGCCTTTCTCTAGCCATATAACCTTATAATTGGACTAGCAAGAGAAAACAAGGATTTGTAGATAATAAAGACTTTAATGAGTTTCTGATGAATATATCTAATACAAATTGACTTTGAGATTTATGATGGTGTAACAATAAAACTTTGTACTCTTCTCATTTCATTACAATCAAACCAATTTATATTCCCTTATGTACTGGTTTCTTGTTTTGTTTTGTTTTTCATTATACAGCCTATATTAATTACAAGCGTATTACACACCCTGCCTCTGGAATGCAAAGTATAAACAAATCAATCCAATTGTGGATCGGGCAAAGGTGACAGATCAGCAACTCTAACTAATGACTATTCATCCTGTCTTGGTCCCACATCGGAAAGGAAACAATAATTACCAGCAGGTAATGCAAGTTTTCTGTCCCAGAGCAAAACATCATTCAGGTAATAACACTGGGTCTTAGGATTTTGCATCAAAGTGATGAGATGAGTAAGTGTTTCTACATGTTATAAGTAAATGGGGTGTTAAGTGTGAAATGTAAAGAAATAGTATTTAAATTTAAATGCTACTAACACTTCTTCAACAATTTATAAGGGGAAGTTTCTATTTGCCATCTCTTTGGTCTAAATGTGATATTCAATATGGCTTACACATTAAACAGCAGTAGCTACAATTCGTCATTATACCATCCTGCTCTGTAGGATATTAAATCTTTTTTTTAGTTGAAAAAGGTAGTGTGGACATTGGTAAAACAAATCAAAATGGAAAGAAAAGAAAAAAAACTTGTATTAAACCTGAACAGTTTACATTTCGTCTGGTGAATAGACCAGCTCTGTGGTAGAATGTCATTCCCAGCTTGTGTGTACTCAACCTAAAATAAATCCTTGTACACAATGGTTGACTGATGGGATCAGAACAGAAATACTATATGCAGAGATGTAAGCATTTCATTGCCATGGTAATTGGATGCATCCCTGGTGAGTTACTCATCAGTCCTGGTATAATGCATTGATTCTGAATACAATGGATGCTATAGCTACTATTTGTGTAGAACCCAACAAAACTATACATGTATTTGGGGTTCCCGGTGCATTTCCTCTAACTTCAGACAAGACCAATTCTTTCATATAACCAGAAGTGGGTGAAAATGCATCAGAAAGATGCTGATTCGGCTTTGCTGGACCTCTCTGATAAAGTCCGAGATATACAGAGAATGCATCCATTTTGTAGTATTAATGTTTGACATCTGCAAATTAAAGTATTTGTCATGCATCACTATGGTACTATCAATCTGATATACACTATGCTTTTATAACCTGAATTAGTCTGTATGAAATAACATGTTGACTGTCCAATTTTCCACTTAAAGCTATAGGGTTGCATGTGCCTGTCTGCGATGTGTCTGACAACCTTTTTCCGCATTGGAAGCTGGAAATGAGATCTTGTATGGCACAAGAAATATATAGGAAAATGTTCACGAGTGGGGAGAATTTTCGAGGGTTATCTCACGCGCCGATCAGGTGCCGTATCGCACGACGCCCGCAGGGCGGAGTGCGATGCGGCACCTGATCGGCAAGTGAGATAACCCTCGAAAATTCTCCCCACGAGTGTTCATTTGCATTTATTTCATGTTATTTTGATCTAAAACTGCTGAATTACAATAGAATTTACCAGAATGAATCCCCGTGCGCATTGTTTACATCGCCATCTTGGAGCTATGACCTCATCAAATGGTCACGTGACCTCGGCGTGTGATATTTTCGCGGGTTATCGCACGGGGGGTGTGAGATACGGCCCTCGAGTGCTAGATCTATGAGCCGTCAGTATCTCGGGCATACCAACATGAAATAAATTGTTTTTCTGCAAGGATATTTTCACAAAGGAAACAGAGTTGCCATGCAATAACTATGATGCAGTACTGAAGCCAGGTTCTCATTCCTTTTTACTTCTGTGCGGGATAGAATAGATCAGCTGAATAGGAGCAACTTCAAGGTCTATTTGACATCGTTAATGTGTCTAATTGGATAAGTGGTAATTAACAATGTCGTTTGATTTTAAATAGGGTTTGTAGATTACAAGATGGCTGAAATAGTACATGCCACTATTCATAATTGCAACTTGAACTATCTGGGCAGAATGTTTGAAGATGGATGGGCCATTAAATGAGACACTGAGGATACCTGATTATTGCAGTACTGGTTGACACTTGAATTAAGTCTACACACAGAGGACGGCACTAAGTCAGGCAGAAAAGAAAGGGTGGACTGAAGGTCAAGATCATTCTTGATGCTGGGGCTAAAACTAAGTCACCTGATCCATTGCAATACCCAAAACCTCTGGCATTACAGAACCCTCATTATCCATCTGATATCATTAAGCTGCTGCTACAACATGGTGCAGATCTCAATTATCATGAAAATGATTATATAGATATACAATCGCTAGTGGTAATAAGGAAATAAACTAGTACAAGAGAAGCGGGACATGCACACTTTCTGCTGGACCGTGCTGCAGACCCGAGTGTAAACTATAAGCACAATCAGAGAAGGGTGTCAAGCTGAATTCCCCCTTTCAGAAGCAGTACAGAGTCTGTACAGTGTCAGGATTCTATATCTAAATTAGGCCTGGCCTTTTATGCATTCGGAATTAGCATACCATACACACCCAAATGAAGTCATTCTTCACACATATATATTCCTAGGTTCATAGAGTGGTAGCTTAACAATAGATTGCAATTAATGTCGATTAAGCATTGAATAGGGCCAACTCTAAAATGATATAGGTCTACATTTTTGTGGGGAGGGGGGTCTTGCCCATTCTGTCTTTTCTCAGTTTCCCTCAAAAGCATATCAGTATTTGCTAGCAGCTAACAGCATCCTGACTAAAATAAAGAGTAGAGATGTAGATTAGACCATCCCGTGGGGTTTCTTTCTAATTGAGATGAGAAGGTTCACTGAAGGGTCCATCTCCAGGTCTGATCATGAAGTCCCCAATTACCAGACTAAGGTATGTAGGAGAATCCCTGGTTTAGAAACACACATGTGCAAAGTGAAGAAATATGCTGGCTGATTAATGCCTCAGGGATGTCCTGGGAGTCCCTGTTCAATAAGCCCTTGCAATTGCCTGGAGATGTCAAGCTTCCCTTAGGCCGAAATACCTGCCTGCTCACAGGCAGGATCCAAGATGTATACAAGTCTATAGTGGCACAAACATATGGCTAGTCTGAACTAAGTACTCACTTTCAGTTCCTGGAAATTGTCCCTCCTATTCACAAACATGTAGTTTTCATGTACATCAGCTTATATTGACTGAAGCATGAGATATATCCAATAAATCTGACATGTTTATCTTGAGCTTAGATATCACTACCTCAATGGCCTCCATTGTCAACATGCTGGGGATTCCACCTGGTGTTAGCCTCCTTTTGAAACATAGGGATAACCAACCAAGAATAGTGTAGTTTTTTGGCACTAGGTGGCTTCACCTGCCCTTCAAGATGGCCGACAATGATTTGGAGTTAGGGAGGGAGATTTGAAAATCACCTGGATTATTAATTATTACAAGTATTTCAAGTGATTTGTTTATTGTGAATCTTTGAATATACATTGAGGGAAGTGTTGGTGGAAGCATTGGACCTGAACAGTAAGTACTTCTGTGAGAAATGGCCACTCTGCCAGATTGGCTGACCAAACAGACTACAACAGACACACTTAGTCTCTGAGGTTCCCTCAGAGCGTCTACGGAGTAGCTTCCCTGGCCTTCATACATCTCCCCAAAGCCATATGCCCATATTTATATATATATATATATATATATATATATATATATATATATATATATATATAAGTTATCTCGCTACCAGGGAAAGTTATACCGGTAATAAATAGATAAGCTATCAATAAATACTAGGATGTACCGGTAATAAAAGGTATTAATATAATGTACAAGTAATAAATGATCCATCACAGAAAACATGAGTTTGGTGGGTTACTGACCTTGGGGCTATCAGCACCATACATGCCTTTATTAAAACAACTATAATAATTAGTTGACAATAAGCATAGTCAGTAAAATGCATAATACAATAACAATAGTATAGTAATAACAATAGTAATAGCAATAGTAATAACAATAGTAAAAATTTAAAATTCCAGGGAACACCCAGCGTGGTGTTACCTGTACAGGTGAATACGAGCCAATGACGGTTAGCTTGAACCCGCCCACTTTTATACCAGTGGGTTGTTGACCATGACGTCATACTATGACATCATAGATACCAATGCGCGCTGCAAGTAGTCCCTAACCGTCCGCGGCTAATTATATAAATATACACGAGTGTATATAGTTCCATAAGTTATCTCGCTACCAGGGAAAGTTATACCGGTAATAAATAGATAAGCTATCAATAAATACTAGGATGTACCGGTAATAAAAGGTATTAATATAATGTACAAGTAATAAATGATCCATCACAGAAAACATGAGTTTGGTGGGTTACTGACCTTGGGGCTATCAGCACCATACATGCCAAAAACATAAAACACGCCAAACACATGTGAAAAACACATACCAATCAGCAATGCAATTGAGATTGGCAAAGTCTATCTAACTCCAAAAGTTCATTTTTATGATTGTGTAAATATGTAAAAACAGAATCAGATTTCCAATTAACTTTTTTCTTAATAGAGTCTACACTGAGTCCAGCATCCTTTAACATAGTAGCACCTCCGTGCCTGAGAGAGTGAGTGGAGACTGGACCTTTGATACCAGCACGTAGAGATAAAGATTTTAATCTCGAATTAATATACTGGTATTGTAGAGAAACACCATTAATATTAAATAATAACTCCCTCACACCCCTACCTGAGCACAATTTTTTCAAGTCTTTACAAGGACACAACATTGAAGTATCATCTCTACATAAATATATATTAAAAGAATGGGTACCAAGCTGGTCCGTTTTAGAAGTTCTAATCCGTACACTGGCATAACTATTAAAAATTTTAACATCACCTACCCTCAGTGTATGGGGGGAAGATACAACATGTCCTATCCTGAGGACACCTCTATAACACAATAGAATAGCTAACCAAAACTTCAAGTCAGCCCTGCTGGAAAGGTCCAAATATGATCTAATACATAACATTTCTATAGGACTCAATGGATGAATAACTTTAGTAGGAACAGCAAAATTTCTATCAATACCATCCAACACCTTTTTAAGCATGAAATTACCGCTATGGTCTGAGCCACCCCTAAGCTTCTGATGATACCAAATGGAGGATAAATAATTCCGTACAGAAGAGGGTTTCATATATTCAGATAAATATACTGCATATGTAGCAGCCTGTGAGGGAGAACAAGGAAATTTAGGTAATTTAAATTTATTACAAAATTTTTTGTACCTGTTAAGCTGTTGTTTCCTTGCTCTCCTCGTATTCTCTGATACACCTTTCGTTAAAAGACACTCTTTTCTTTGCTGTAACCTTTCCCATTCTGGAATTGAAGCAACACATATCATTTTCAAGAAGAGAGTCTACACATTTGTCCAATACACCCTTGTAAGCCAGTCTAGAGAGTTGGTCGGCCAGGATATTATCCTCCGACCTAATATAAGTTGCATATACCTCAACGTTATTGATGAAACAAAGCCAAAAAATTTCTCTAAGCCATTCCATACACAGCTTATTTTTTGACCTACCGGTATTTACCATAGCTAACACTTGCATATTATCGGTAACGCAATGTATTCTTTTATTTTTACAGCCAGATATCCAACGTCTAAGACCCATAAGAAGAGGATATAACTCGTATACATTTATATTTCTATGGTGGTTCTTTAAATTATCCAGTATGGGTGGTTGGGTAAAATGACCACTACCTAGATTAAATTTATCGAAAGATGTCCAGTCACCATATAAATAATCTTTATCCATCCATGCACCGAAGCCTTTCATGGAAGAATCTGAGTACATAGGTGTGTCAATATCATCCTTCAGAATTAACCTCTTACAGTTAAAAACTCTACAAAAATCCAACCACCATTGGAAATCTTGGCGAGTGCAATCTGATACCCTAACATAACCACCTGGTCTGGCCCGGGCACAGAGATCGAAAATTCGTCTACTAAAGGTTCTACCACCCTTAACCACCTGCGAGCAGAAAGACATTAAACCACCTATCCTCTCCAAGTTCTTCTTTGAAATAAATTTCTTATTAACGTTATCTAACAAGAGATTTTCCATTTTCTCAACCTTTTCAACAGGCAAAGACAGTTCCAACTTAACTGAATCTATGATAATACCTAAAAATTTACAAACTTGAGATGGGTCGGTCACCTTTTCTCTGGATACTACAAAGCCCATGTAGGTCATACATTCCATTAGTAAATTTCTTTGTCTAAGACATTCATCATAAGTATCAGCGATTATGATAAAATCGTCCAGATAATTTACAATTCTTTCTACACCGTAGAATTTTGCCACCTCTACAATAAAATCAGAAATTCTATTAAAGATATACGGGGCACATTTCAGGCCAAAAGTTAACCTGTTACTCACATAATACTCCTTCCCATGCCCAAAATTCCATCTGAAACCTTGCATGGTCGTGTGAGGTGCATACACATTTATAGACCTGTACGCTGATTTTAAATCTACCACACTCATGAAATTGTTCTTATTCAATCGAGCAGTCACCGTGCTAATACTATTATAAGAAAATGCCGAGCTAGTAGTCTCCATAAAATTATTAATGGATATATTATTAGGCATACTGCAGTCAGTTATGGGTCTTAACTTTCCATTTGATTTTTCTACACCACCTAGAGCATGGATACAACGGGGTTTATCTGCACTCTTAGAGACTAGACCAGCCTCTAGTTCATCTAGCAATATACCACAGTACTCATTATAGAATTTTCCCTCGAGGATTGACTTATAATTTCTGCAATCATAAGAAGTATTGCAGTCAGGATCCACTATCCTGAACCCCTCAACAAAACCTTGCCATAAGAATAGTGCCTCTTTATCATTTATATTAACAACTCCTTTTTGGGTTAAGAATGGGGCCACTCTGAAAGGTAGAATTTGGGAATTTTTTCCATTGATATAATGAACACACTCGCACACACCATTTATACAGCTATCATACACTTCGATGCTAGGTAAATCATTAATAGCAACTGTAAACAGTGGTTTAACTCCGCCCTGTACTGGGCTAATATATAATACATCTGAACCAACAGAGTTGGCTCTAATATTAATATTATTTTCAAATTTAGTTTCTAAACTTGCCACCCCGCAACCACTAGAGGGGACAGTTTCTCCTACTCCAGCATTACAACCACCAACACCCTGAGCTGGAGCAACGGGTGGAGGCGAACCAGGATCTACCAAACCTACTATATACGTTTTTGGCATCGACACACTATCATATATAGGAACCTGGCCACCTGTACAATCCTAGTCAGACTTATTTACCTGACAATCCACTCTACTGTGGCCTGATTTGGCACATGAGCTACATACATGCCTATATTTGCATGGGTCTCTAGTACATCCCTCAGCCCTGTTAAAGGCATAACATGAATTTGTAGATACTTTAAATTTCCCAGAATTTTTTGACTTAGTGGAATAAGCCTTCTGGGCTTGTACTGTTCCATCGTAGGACAAATGACGGAGAATATCCGAATTTTCAATCATTGCAAAAGCCTCTAAACCATCGATATTAGCCCTGTCCCTAACGGACTTATCATATGCTACCAAGGCTTTTATAGTGAAAATCTTTGTATCAGATTTTTCAACCAACATCTGGAGATGTCTAAGCATACCTTCTACATCCTCACCGTCCTTATAATAATCTACAATGAACTTGATGTTGACCAGTACTAGCTTCTCAATGCTGTCTACCTTATCGCGTTTTTTAACAAATTGTTCGTGGTCAAACTCACCAATTTTTTGTTTAGCGTGATGGCGGTGAATTGACGAGTTCATTGACGACCCTCTTGACGAGCTGGGACTCCTCTGACGAGCAGTATACGATGATTTAGATCTCGCTTGACGACCTCTACGTCCTGCCCTGATCCACTCGCCGCCATCTTGGTTGCTATGGACGCTGTCGTTGTCAACGTCCCGCTGTAGACCACGCCCCCGTCGCCTTGGTTTCGCGTCTCTCGAATCTTGTTTGTATACAGATGCACGTGCTCCCGCCGCCCCGCTGTCCGATCCACTCAACGGATTCATCTCGTCTTTTCGGGCCCCTTGGCTGGCAATAACGTCCCGCAGCATTTTCTTTATATCCAAAAGGTCTTCTTCCATCAAATCTAGCCTCGTCTGGTCAGCAATCTCACTCTCTCTAGCCTGTGGCGTGTTAGGCTGTAAGGGCTCCAGACCCCCACATAGAGACGTTAAACTGCTCGAAGATCCTAAATTGGCCGATTCTCGGTTCGGTTTAGCCGATTTAGCCGATTTTTTCGCCGAACCCTTCTTCCTTGCACCTGTAGCAGTTCTTTTCCCCATGCTTGAGCCGATATCCAAGCAATAATCCAGAAAAAACTGCTTAAAAATTTAAAATTCCAGGGAACACCCAGCGTGGTGTTACCTGTACAGGTGAATACGAGCCAATGACGGTTAGCTTGAACCCGCCCACTTTTATACCAGTGGGTTGTTGACCATGACGTCATACTATGACATCATAGATACCAATGCGCGCTGCAAGTAGTCCCTAACCGTCCGCGGCTAATTATATAAATATACACGAGTGTATATAGTTCCATATATATATATATTTACAGGCCAATTGAAAGGCCTAAAACCTTCCCTTCACATCCAGTATCATGTGCACAGTTCATGATGCATCCTATCTATTTATGTTTAAGAGAATCTTCATCTGTGTTTCTACATTTCTTTTCCATTTTCTTGGATGTGTTTGTAAAGCGATATAGTGTAACAACCCTCTGGTAGAGGTTCCATTGGGAAAGGGAGAACCAAAGAGGGATGGCCCCCTTTACAAATAGCAATCCAGGCTGTAAGGACAAGGGAAGAAATAGAGCCTAGATCTATGGTCAAAAGGGCAGGTGGCTCTTCTAGGCAGTGCCCCTTGTGGCAATTGTCCAATCAACTGAAAGATTTCCTTGTTTACCGCAGTCAATCTGTTTTTTTTAATCATCTTGATTCCTTAATCTAGTCACATTTACTTTTTCTTTTACTTTTTCTTTTAGAGAAGGTTTAATGTATATAATGGTAGCATAGGTGGTTATAACAATGTCCAACTCTCAACCAGAAGAAAAAGAGATTTGCAATCTTTCCTCTAGATAATTCGTGATGTTGTGATGAAAGTAGGCTGTATCAGCAGAATGTTCCAAGGAATTAGAGGGCCTGTGAATGGATAGGTTTGATGGAAAAAAGAAGGAGTCTGCAGAGCTTTAATATGACATTCAATCCAGGTAACTATGATTGTTTGCTAGTGGATCTAAAGAAGCTGAAAGTGCCTTCTTAATGCAAGGCCCATGATACATTGATTAGGATTTGACTTCATAGAAAAAGTGCATATGGGAACGAGATGATTTTACGATCTAATTTCGGATTGGATTACACAGTATTTAGAATTTTGCTGTACATTCTGTTTGTTTTTCTCAATACTTGCAAACCTACTTTTTTGAAGTCATTGTATTGCTCATTTCTGATGTAGGGAGGAGGGTGTTTTAGAACAGCATAATTCTTTGATATAACTTAATCTCTTGTCATAGGTGCAGGCTATTGTTGGAAAATTATCTATAATGGCTGTACAGAGGGGTAGGAAGCAAACCAGCCACCATATATTGTCGGCTTGAGTGCACTGGTGTTGATGCATCACTGTATTGGATTTATATAAAAGAATACTCCTTGATGACTTATCTCTAAACAAATCTGCCATTTTCCCTATCTTAATTACATATTTGTCCAATTTGAGTGCTGGGCTGTGGGAATCTTACACATTTTATAGGGGGGCTTGACTCATTTTGGGGGGTCCCGAAATATTCAGGCCTCACCTCCTCTGTGATAGAGGGCCTGGGCCCCCCTGCCCCCCCCCCCCTTTTCCTACGCCCCTGCAGCCTGTAACATGGATGTGCAAGTTACCTGGCATTGCCAAAATAGACCCCAGATCGGACCCATGCCTGAGCTACACAGAAACCCTTGATTAATCCCATCTAGGTCGATTCTAGGCATGCACTACCACATTTTCATTGAATCTCATTCCACACTGTAATTTCCTCCTTCATGATGCCTTTGAAGATTATTTAATCATATACCTTGGTCTAATGTCAATTTTCAAGATTTAAAGTTTCTAGACAAATATCAGGAATAACAGATCTACATATGGTATGATTAGATGGAGGTTAACGGCTCGAGTCCCATTTGGAACCTCATACAAGGGAAGACACATGGAGCTGGCTATAAGTGTCTGCATTACCTGATGACACACTTCTCATCTTGAACTTTTGCCAGATTGAAATACTTTATGTCGTTATACAATAAATTATATCATATTTATAGCAAATGATGTTTACATCTTGATGCTTGAGAAGTCTATGAATGATTTGTTTACGGTACTAATTGTACTACCTGGATCCTGGCAACTATGAAAGACCAAACAATCAAACAACTCAAAGTGCAGATGGCTATTAAATGATCAGGGATCCTAAACTTCCACTAGGCTGAACCATTGCTGTTGACCATTATCCAGGGCTAAATAAATGGGCAAATGGCATTTCAAGTTTTCTACCTACAGAGACTGATGACATAGAACAACACAAGTACATTATCAGCTGTGGGCGGCTATCCCTTGGGGTTCTTGTATTCATTGAAGCCTAGATATTATATTTTTCTAGTCTCCTAGCAAATCATCGCATCAATACAATAGATGAAGAGCCCACCTCTGAGCCCCAAACATTCACTTTACGGTTGATGAAGGTATTCACAAGTTGGCAGAATCCTGGTTATTAACAAATAAACTTTGTTCTAAGCTCCTCTGCACAAAACAAAGAAGATTGCGTTTTTGAGGGAGGTTGATCATAATCATTTACATGTCTACATACTTAATTTCCATTTCTCTGGAATGTGTCTCTGGAACTTATGAAACAACCCCCTGTTGAACCTTCCATTTAAAAAGGGAGAACCAAAGAGAGATGGTCCCCTTTACCAGTGGCTTGTTAGGATTCAAGGCCAAGGGAATGACTAGAGCCTTGATTAGAGCCGGCTGCCTTATGGTTATACAGGCAGCCAGCTCTTTTACACTGGTGCCCCTGGGGACAATTGGCCAATCAGCTGAAGGATTACCTTGTTAACCATGAGAAATCTGTTTTGTTGATCATCCTCATTCCTTTATCCAGACTTTTTTTTTATTTTGTTTTTTATTTTTACTTCTTCTTTTGGAGGAGGTATGATATAGTGGTAGCATGGGTGGTCATAACAATGCCCAATCTTTATTTGCCTTCAGCCAGAAAGAAAACTTATTTTCCTTTTGATAACATAGGCAATTCAATGTAAAAGAAAGTCTGCAGAGCTTTAATATGATATTCACTCAAAATGAATATGCTTGTAAACCTAAACCAGCTGAAGGTTCCTTCCCAATGCAATATCTTTGAGTGCCCATGATACATCCACTGCTGCTTTTAAAGAAAAATGCATATATGGGAGAAAGGTTTTTACTGGGGTAAGGTGCCACATACACTACCCCCATATGGATTCTACAATCTTATTTCAGATGGTGTTACAGATTGAATAGACTGATTGTTGCTCTACTCTTTGTTTCTTTGTCCTGATATTTGAAATAAAAGTTACTTTATGTATATTTGAAATTAAGTTGATTTTGCAAGCAAATCTCACATTTCCTAAAGATAATGGTTTGGGGTATTTATACATTACTGAGCATAATCCATGGACAGATTAGTCAGTTGTAATGGAAAGGCAACAGAATTTATGTGTATGATCTCCGGGGGACACACGGAGAGTCTCTATTGGGATTCCTCTGGTTCTTTTGGGCAAGCTAACCTGTGTGTTCAAGATGTTCAATGTATGTCTAAGCATGTAGATAGGGCCCAGATGGGCTCATACAATACACCCTCATAATTACACTATGGGTGAACTGCCCTGATTTATATGTTTTACATTATCTATAATGCCTGTAACATGAGTATACAAGTTACGAATCCTATTTAGGCCAATGCTGGCATGCCCTACCACCTTTTTGCTGAATCTAATTCCACAGTATAATTGTCTCGTCATGATACATTTGAAAATTAGAAAATCATATGCCTCAGTCTAATATAAATTTTTAGGTTTTCAAGTTTCTAAATAAATATTCGGGAATAAAAGTCTACATAAGGTGATGTTTGGATGGAGGTAGACAGTTCAAATCCCATTTGGAACTTAATAAAAAGGCAGCTTCTAAAAGGGAGCACAGACCACTTGAAGTTCTCTCAAAACGTCTGCAGTGCGTCATCACCAGGTTCCTTTAGACCAGATTTTGTGAAAGTGATGCGTTTGGGGTGGGTGGGGGGGTCCCACAAAAATGTTGCCATAGAATGATCTCCCTCTTTGTGGGTATACCAGGGGTGTAGGTGGTTACTACTGCATGGGCGATTTTTTTTAAATATATGCACTGTTTCCATAGTAACCATTGCAAGTTGGTTTGTTGTCTTCATGTCAACCTTTGTCCAGACAAAGATTGACAGTGCAAACACAGGGATTCTGAGAGTTTTTTCTGTAGGGATGGATGCATTTCTGCTCCTTATGGCCAGTGTACACCATTATCCATTATAAAAAAATGATTTTTGGTGGGGTAGAACCATAAAATACAAAGCTAGACTAAGTTTCATGCGTCAACCATTGTCCAGACAACGGTTGACAATACAGAACAACAATTTTATCAAATATTGTGTGCGTTGTGTGGGTTAGGATGGATATTTCATGCTGATAGATGAAATACACTGTTACCCATACCATAAAACAAATTTGGGGGGGGGGTTCTGCCATGGAGTACAAATTTAAGCCATGTTAAGTCTGCATGTCAACCTTTGTGCGGACAAAGGTTGACAGTACAACAACTGTAATTCTGATAATTTCTGCATTGGGGTGGGAGTATTTTCAGTGTTTAAAGATGGAGTACATGCACTAACACTCATCCTTTAAAACAGTTTTGGAATGGGTTCAGACATGAAATGAAAAATAAGGCATGTTTATTGATGTCAACCTTTGCCCGGACAGAGGTTGACAAGATAACAACCTCAATTTTCAAAAGCTTTCTGTGAGGACTGAGTTTATATTTGATGGTTATATATAGAATACACCATATCCCATAGCACAAAACAGTTGGGGACTTTTATCCAGACAACGGTTGGTATGTTGTCAACCATACCGTTGTCTGGATAACATAAGTGGTAATTTTGACTAATTATCTGTGGGGAGTAGGGTTTTGATTGGTGGTTATAGATAGAATACACCATAACCCATTGTACAAGGTTGCTTGGGATGGGTTTTAGTCATGGGATACAAACATAGGCCATGTTTTGTCATGTCAACCTTTGTTTGGACAAAGGTTGACAATGTCAAGTGTTGTCCAGGTAAAGGATAACAACATAAAAATGCAATTTTGACAAACTTTGTTGGGGATGGGGATTTTATTTAAGGGTTATAAATAAAATACACCATAACCTACATTATCAAACAGTTTTGCATGGGTTTTAGATGATAAAAAATGAAGTAAGACTGAGTTTTATTTGTCAACCTTTGTCCAGACAAAGGTTGACATGCCAGACAATGTGATTCATAGCTCTGTTCATATTTGTGGGTTATATCAATTTTACCTGGACCAAGGTTGACAGGCTTAGAATTAGAGGTGGTACATGGTTCTGGAAGGAGCTGAGAGCACTTGGAAGGCAGAGGACATGGGATTTTTGTATCCCTACCTCTTACATAGATCTTATATATTAGAATCAAGCATATAGCATCCATTGCTGACTGAAAATATAATTACAGAACTGAATATAGCAGATTAACCAAAAACAAACATACCCGGACAAAGGTTGACATTGACGTTTTGAAGTTTTTGCTGTGCTGTCTTTATTCATTTAGCCCTTTCACCACTGTAGCTGGGTTTTTTTCATTGCCCAGAAGTTTTGTCTCATAAATAAACACAAAAATATCCACCCCCTCTGCTTAATATTTATTTTTGTTGGAGACTTTAGAATTAAAAATGGCTATTTTACCCCTACCTTGCACATTCCAGCCGATATGGCAACTAAAATATATGACTTAAGTGGGGTAAACTATACATATTCCAGGAGATATAACCCATCAGGTTATTATAAGACAACAAAATCCTAGATAAGGTGTAATTGGGAACTTGTACTAAGCTCCAAAGTGGAAAAAGCCCATATTTACCAAATGCATAGGATTGGTGAGATGAGGTCTTTATCAGATTTAGACAACTTTGAATTGTTCTACAATAGATTATAGCACGTGGTGTTTACATCTAGATGCTTGAGAAGTTTCCCTTTGATTTTGACTGGTAAACTACTACCTGGATCCAGGCTAGTATGGGTCACCCAACAATTCCATTTGCTGATGCCTATTAAATTATTAGGAATCCTTAGGATCCACCAGGTTGCATCATTGCTGTTGATCATTATTTGGAGAATATGGCATTTGAAGTGAAAGTGTCGAGGAAAACGTCTAGTTCCTCTAAGCCATTACCACCCCTTTGAAGGTGATTGACTTGTCTACGTACAGAGTACTGTTCTTTGATGACAGGAAACAACACAAGCACACTATCAGCTGTGGGCAGTTATCTCTTGGTGCTCTTGTATCCATTGAAGCCTAGACATTATATCTTCTCTGCTCACCTGGGAGAATCCCTCAGGGGGTTCTATTGATAGGGTGTAGTATCTTCAAAGCATAGAAATAGAGCCCGAGTGTCGGGATCCAATACATGGATCTGAATGCCACCGATGGTATAAACAGGCAACCCATAGTTAACCATTTAAGGCCAGACATTAAACAGGAAGCAAAGGGAAGCCATGCAGTGTTTTGAGAGGAAACAGGAAATTTATAAACCTAACTTGAGTGTGCTAAATTCAATGCAAAATTTATTCATGTACAAAGTATATACGATAGGTATTAACATGGGTGAGGTTGGCCTGTTGCCACCAAAATATTTAAATCTCAAAAGGCAAGATACATTTTTCTCCTATTATGATGGTGTCTGTTCAAATTTGCTTTTTTGGTCCTAAAGGTCGAATCCGATGATGCAATCTATCCCTGGAAAGTTCATGCAATTTGGGAACTCTTGCAGATAGGAGGACTTGCCTTTACTGCAAATTGCAAGGCTTCTAACATACCATTGCATTTTACAAATCTGACAGTTGCAACAAAACTGAGCTCTCACCCTTGCAATGTAGATATGTAAGCTGTGTTATATTGCAATGCCATTCTCATTGATATTGAATTTGCAAGCTGTTGTAAGTAAGCACAGTGCAGAATGAGACTGAAATTGAACTCTGTGTGTAATTTATACAGACATTTTGCATATGAATTGCAGGGTATGGACGAGCTTGAGTGAACATTCATATTTATTGTGTATAGTTGAATCCAGAAGTGATTAGAATCTACATGTAATTGACATGGTATCATGTGATTACCATGAAAAAAATAAATGAAATAAACAAATCATATATTAGTGGAGTGGTAGATCACTAGAGGGATAAGGAGTCCCAAAGGGCCTGCAACAAGATTGTGTGCCCTTCTCTATGATGAGTGGAAGGCTCAGATGGGGTGTTTAATAACCACTGATAATCATGTCACAGAATAAGAACATCACCAATATCAGAGTGTTTGTCCAGGGCTCTCGAAAGGAAATATAAACCAGGCAGGGGATCATCTCAGGTGTCTATGGTTGCTCTGGTACCCACTTAAAAATAAAATTAGGGAGAGGTATAATACTGAAGATAGGTGATGAGAATCAAGTACTCTAAAACTCTCTTAATTCAACTTCAGATTAAAAGATAGCTAAGGCCACACCAAAAAAAATAAGTTGGTCTATGGATTTTGGTTTTAAAAAAATGGTGCAAGCGAGCGGAATTTTTTTTTTTTAAAGAATCTTTTGGTGTCCAATGGATTCCTAGCTGGAAAACTGAGGCGAGCAAAAAAGAATTTGCCAAACATCACAAACATGAAACTTGTAGAAAGTGAAGTGAGCGAAATCCGTACACGAGATTTTTTCAAAGAAAAAAAGATTTGTATTTCTGCAAATATGGAGAGGGAAATCCATAGACCAACTTATTTTTTTGGTGTGGCCTAAACAAATTACATCTTAAACTTAAAAAGGTAAGAATAAATACGACTTGAACTTTGAAAGATCATCAGTTCGTGTTGGTCAAAAATAAAATAATTTATTTTGAGCTTACTCTGAATAGAATGAAATTGTATTTTATTTGGTTTTAGTGGCGTTAACATGCTAGACTGCCCTCCAAGTATAACTGCATGTTTACCCCTGGGAATTTGTCAAAAAAGACAAAGTACAATTATAATTCTGAAACGCTAGCATAAAAAGTAGTCCTTTGTATCCTCTCTACCCACCTAAACACAATACCTTTGAACTGTAATGCTACTTTCACCTTACATTTCTAACCATAAAGCTAGGCACAAACATTCCGTGGTGGGTGAAGTCAGGAAAGTAATGACTGAAGAAGGAAAGTTTTGGGTTTCTTTTATTGGTCGCCATGGGAGCACGCAGGCGATGAGGACAAGGCCCTGCTCATTAGTTGACATTAAGTAATGTTAGTCTCCTCTTCAGTGTCTGCCAAATTGGATGAGTTTCACAGATTTGCCTCAGGCAATAACATTTAGAATAAAGGTGTAGGATTACGTGGGTTTGCACCTTTCAGCAGGGGCGTAGGAAAAGGAGGGGCCAGGGGGGCCTGCCCCCCCCAATAATAAAGAAGGGGGGGCTTGATCATGTCTGGGCCCCCAAAAAAATTCACCAAGAAGTCATAATAAAATGTAAAAGAAGCTTAAACCTTCCATCCCAAATTAGATTAATATGTTAAAGGGATAGGGAAAAATGGAGCCCTGAGCCTCAAATCATATCTAAAATTCACCAAAAATACTTTTCTATTAAATTCTATTATGGGTATCTCTAGGCATCATCACGCTCAAGCCGATAATTCAAGGTGTTAAAATTTGGTCCCCGCTGGGCCCCCCCAATGAAGATTTGCTTCCTACAGCTCTGATTTCACACTATTCATGAAAGCAGTTTCATACATTGCGCTAAACCAACATTGGATGCAGAGGCTTTTTTTGCACTCTGGTCTTCAATAACAGAAGCCTGTCTTCAGAAATTTGCACATTTTCGAATCATGATAGTGTGATCCGGTGGTTCTGGTTTCATTAGGACGAAAATTGTCATTCTTGTGTATTGTTATATTACAGTCTGTGACGAACTCACCTTAAAAATTCCAATGGGTAATTCCAAACTCTGACAAACCAACTGCGCCTACATAATAAAAAAAAAGAAAAATGAATGAATTGTTAAAAGGGCATAGATTTCTAGAGGTTCAAATCTTCAGTTATGCTAAAGTATGACAGAGAGAGAAGATTTCAGGTGGGCAACCGAGTTGATTCAGTTCATACAAAACGGTCACAACATACTACATGGCCTTACACACCCATGAGATAACCCAGCCCTGTATCTCACGGCCAGTAACACCACCCCAAATAGCCATGAAACATGTATAAACCCATCTTCTTATGGCACCTTAAAAGAGTTTTAAATCTTTCCGACTATGATAACATGAAATAAATATAAAGGGTCACTAGATTAAACCCTCAGTCAATCCCAATACTCGTGAACCTTTGTCTACATACCATACCCCTACATATATAAAGCAGTAGATTTTTTTAAGCAGCCTTTTTAGGGGTTTTTTCACCTTAAGAGGGTGATTGCCAATTTGACACAAACTGGCCCAAGATCCACAGGGGGGGAAAGCAATAGAAAAAGGAAGAGATTGAGAGAGAGATAGTCCCCTTTAGATGTGGCTAAACCTAAGTTATACAGCTGAGGAGATAAATGGAGCCTCAAGTGATTTATGACTCCACCAACAGCTGGCCACACTGATGAAGCAGGTAGCCTTGTGGACAATTGGCTATAAACTGAGGGATTACTTTGTAAATGAGCAAAGTCAGTAATTAGCTGTAGATCTTGGTAACAAAAGAGAAATTAAATGCTGTAGACGGTGACCTTTTTCATAATACCCAATGTATAAAGTGCTTCCTACATAAAAAGATGCAGCCATACTGTTCAGATAGTCTATGATAAAAAAAAAACGTTTTCACCGTCCATAGCGTCTGTTGTAAGCAATTGATTTTCAAAATTCAAAAAGAAAATATGGGCTACCCAAACCTATCCCCCTATCGCCTTACACCACTTTACAGAGGGGAGCTTTTTAAAGAAACCCCTTTCCCAACACAGCTAAAAATATTTTTCTTGGAATCTTAAATAATCTTACCTGATGGACAAAACTACCAGTTTTAAGATTTTTAATTTTCTTAAAACTGGTAGTTTTGTCCGCCACGTAAGATAATTTATCTTACTTTCTTAAATTAAGAAAAATATTTTTAGCTGTGAATGCATGAGGTGCTCCAGAATCCCATCCATGCAATTTGGGTGGGCATTGTAGATAGCGGGGTATTACACTAGATTAAATTCTGATCAACTATACAATTCATCTAATACCTATTTATTGCAAAAGGCATACGAGCCTGGTAATATAGCTAAGTCATCAAACAAAACCAATTATGTATTGCAAAGAGACCATGTGATTTAAACCATCTAGTTCCTACAGAGATCAAGTTGTCATCATGTTTATTGCCTTTCATGCAATGAAGCTATTAGTGCTGATTCAACAGGGACAATTCATATTGTCGAATGGCATCTCGCTACACCCACACCACACGTGTCAGGCAGTGATCATGACCGTTATCTTACCCAGTCAGTGTGATCCCAAGGTCAAACACACATCCGCAGCAAGGATTCATACTATCAGCAAAATTGTTGCCTGCCAGTGGAACAGTTTCTTTCCCACTGATGTGAAATCAGCTGTGACTATAGCAACAACAATGTAATGAGAAAAAACATTATTGATCAGCAAACCTGTAAGATGTCTGTAATAGTTCACAGCCTTTTTTGGGTGATGAAAACCTTGCATTACACTGAAAAGATAACATTCATCTGTCAACCTTTCTTTATATTTCAAGCTTTTTCACCTGTGACATTCAAGGGTGGTTCTTATTTAGATGGACTTCATTCTAGCATTCTAAAGACGATTTTTCCATCAGTCCCCTCTTTTGTTTAAATTCTGGGAGTGCCGGATACATCTTTTACTATTCAGAAATCTGAGGACTGTCAATCAAAGTTCATCAAGTATTATTTTATCACTGCAATGCACATAAGTGACTGCATTGAATGGCAATCCTTCAAACCTACCCCTCCTGGAGACTGCACAGACTACAAGACACAATTTTGTGAATGTCCAAAGGCATTCAGTTCTGTGTACAGATATCATAGCAGCTAGGTGATGTGTTGTGAACATTAAGGAAATTTGTATGAATGTGATACAAATTAACTTTGTTGTTGAGTATTTCTCCACTTAGAGGGCAGGAATTAAGGAATGACAGAATGCCGAAACCTCTTAGTGTGAGATCGAAACTCATAATTATGTTACAAAGATCTCTCAACTCTTTTGATTACAGGATTTCTGTGGAAATGATAAACAAGTGAAGGCCTGTCTCATTCAACTATCACAAATATAAAATGTGATCTGAAGATGTGATATAAAGGTCATGTAAAACAGCCTGTCTGAACAGATGATCACAGACTGCAAATTTGACATTTTCATGAGAATACGAAATCTCATAGATATGGAAATGGACACTTATGTCTTCTAAACAGGTGTCTACAATGTCTCAGCGTGAGCCAGACTCTCCGCCCACATCATTCCCTTTTCATGTATCTCTGTCACAGCTTAATGATGAGTAGTGTGCTGATGAAAAGTAGAGTCTTTTGTTTATTTCAAGAGAGGCGGAGAGAGAGAGTAAAGCTATTGAATAGAAAGCCTTGGTTGCGAATTCTTGCTTTCTGTTCAAATACATGTGCTCACTTAGAGAAGTCTTACGCAAATCAATTTTGTCCAATGTGTTCTCCACTCCAGAGTTTTACTCTGGACAATGACCTGGACATGCCATGATTCCCATAGCAATATCATCCTCTACACAGTACACCTCAAGGAAAAATGTGGCAAGTATGCAAATGAGACTGTCTATATGATATATGATGCTGTTCTGGAGGCCATTTCTTAAAGTACTATGATTTCACCCACCCCTACGACTACGATTGCTAAAGAAAATCCTCACATGGCAGCTGTCCTGATGCTACTTTATGTCCTTTTGCTCTGACTAGCTGGTACCTCAGTTCATTTTTTCTCTTTATTGGTGAATAGTAAGCATAGAATCAGCATGTAGCTTCCTCGATCTAGTTTAACAAAGAGCTCTGGACTGACATGCCACTGTTCCCCTAGTCTGGTGAATGCACTTTGCAGTGACATGTTGTTCAAAAGCTTCAGTGCTGACACTTTTCCATTATCACCAAAGGAGCTTACTGTGTCACACCCTGTAAAGGCATGTAACCCAATCATGGCTTCACAAATTGGAATTCCAAGAGCACTGCCGAGCTCCGTCATGTTTATGTACCTGTACCTGAGCCAGGCCTGTGTTCCACATCGTATATAGAGATCACAAGGTATGTCTTTGTAATGGGAAAGACACAGGATGAATACATCCGTGTCCTGAGCCATAATGACAACTGCTGCGTTGTCAGATGCATGATTGACAAGGAAATGTATGTCTGCCTAGTCATGTGTTGACTCAAGCTCTTTGATCTGTGTGCATCCATTTCCTGTGATATTTGTACATTCATTGTTACAGGTTAAATACAGGTATCTGCCTTGTAGGTTTCTACTTAGCACATGACGGGAACTTCGGAGACCCCTAAGGCAAACCCACAGAGATCGTTTCATCTTTGCCTTGTAAAAGGATCTTTCTGTAAAGTGACTGACAGTGACCTGTAACCCAGTACAACGATCTTTTGCATTGCACATGAACTGTTTCAGAAATGTTTCAATTCCTTTCAGTACTTGATAAATGCTTCTATGCATCTTCTATCAAAGTCAAATTATCAATGTTTTTTGTTTTAGATTGCAGAGGTAAGGACTTGATCAGGTCTAATACTATCCGCATCCTTCTACCCTATATCTGACATGTTCTCCTCTCCAGGGGCTGTTTATTTTACTCTGGCCAATTGGTTGGACGTGCCTGGCTCCCTCAGCCTTCATCCCTCTCTTCACACCCAAATACCTACATCAATACAACAGACTTATCACCTACTTGTAGACCCTACATTTCTGACTGCAGGCTCAGTCCTGAAAGTAAACAAACAATCCGATGTTAGGTAGGCCTATCCCTAATATGGCACATCATTTGAACAATGTAGTGGTTTTGGTTTTACCAGGTAGGTTCGAGTCTTAATATTTGAGAGAAATATGAAGACAGTATTCTGAGTGTATGCCAACGGGTTTATTCAGTACACCTTCCAGTTACCCTATAAATGGTATTTAGGGAAACATGTCATTACATGTAGCATGTACGGAGGCCTACATGGCCTCTGACGTAGCAGGTGAGCGCAGGGCTTTTATATGGATCCCTAGGTTTGTCACCAGGTGTCTCACGGACCGGGTACTAAAACATCAATTTGCAGCCCTTGCAGCCTATAACTTCCTCTCTAACTCAGGGTGTGGCTTATACAAGGAATGCGCCTTATACGAGAGAGAGAGAATTTACGGTATAATGCCATTAGGAAAACAATCATAATGGGTATGATAACTATGTTATGAAGCACATGCACTACTTTCAGGACAACTCCCTCCCTCTAACTGGACCTTTCTTGCTAAGTAAGTTGGTATTTGCTTCTCCACTTCGGAAGGGTGAGTGCTAATCCTAACATGTTTGTTTTTGATTATGTTTCCCCTAGTGGTAAATATATCAGCACCTACCTCCTGGCACCACTTATTAGAAATCTATTGTGTTTCGTATTGTCTCAAATGACAAGTATTTTCAAAGCGAGTGGTGGATCTGAATTTTTTACAGCCTTGTTCCTCACTGTTTGATGGATCATTAAGATATTTATGCACCATAAATCAGATATTACTTCACATGTTTGGATTCATTGGAAATAACATTTTCGTATTTTCTAAGTAGATCTAGTCACTGGAAGCAGCAATGAAAAAGGTATCCAATGACCTGTGCTACAAATCCGTTACTATTTCTTATTGAGTAGATCTACTAGCGTTTTTAAGGACGCATATTTTCACAGGGCGGGTTGGTCTGAATTCTTTGCAGCCATAGTTCTGAGTGTTCGTAAATAGGATTTCAATTTTTATCTGCCAAGGTATAGTACTGCATACTGAAACCTAAGGTGTGTATCAGCCCTAGAGCTTTGAGATGATCCTTGAATGCACCAGTGGCTGTTGAGTGTCCATAGGCTGATTCATGAATGATGATAAACAAAGAGAATATTGATTAGATAGAGGTTATATCTAATTATACCCCCAAAGTAAAGTACATACTGTTGTTGTGTCACCTATGACAGCCAGTGTCTGGGATTACTGCAGCTATATGTGAAACACTGTTAAACAAGCCAAATCGTTAAAGCCCTAGCTCTGTTCTACATCAATTAAAAGCTTAAGGTATCATAAGTATATACATAGATAGGTTAGATGTTTTATGTAGGTGCTCATTTATTTATGATTATGCAACTAAAAGGTCTATTTTGATGAGGTAAATTTGACCATGCACCAGTCTTACTTTGTGTACTGGAATGTTTTTTTAGAGCAGGCCACTGAATATGACATCCAGCAGAATGCCTCTCTCTCAAACACCATGTCCTTTTTCTACTAGCTGTCTTTGAGATATGAATATATAGTGTTCGGATCTTCCCCCAGGCTATTCACTGAATTCTGTATCTTTAACAATAATTTTCTATCAATATTCATATTCAAGTTTAAACTTCTAACAAGAATAGTATGGAGTGGTTTACCTATGGCCCATGATGGCCCCCTGCCAATCGGTAGAGCAAATCTATCTTTAAAATATGAGATTCACCTTCTTACATGATGTGTGGTCGGATTTGTGCGACAGGGCTTTGTAGGTATAGTACAAATCAGAATGCCATTTGTACTACAATCATACCATGTTATAACACTTAGGTTTGATTTTGGTTGATTGTACTCTGTGTTTGGCATCAGCACCAAGGGATCTAGTGGAAACTGGGAGCTGAACCATCAATGGACAGCTATCAAATTTGCTATTCCAACAGGGCGAGGGTCATGATGAAAAGAATTGACAACAGGCATATGCTATCTGAGTTGTCCTACCTAGCTGGGGTAACTCCAAAAACTGTCCACCACCACACGCAATTTCCAACTGAAGAATCAACTGCTCCTCAATCTCCAATACTACATAGTGAACTGCTCTCAATCCCCATACACTGAGCAGCTCTCTGCACTCAGCACATGCACTGCTGCAGGTTTGTTGGTGTGGCTGGTTCCAGCTGGTGTATGGCTTGTGCTGTGTTGGCGGTCAGGGTACCAGTGGGAGGAAGCATACTGGGTGGTGGTCTTAGTGGTGCTGGTGACTGGAGTGGTGGGTGGGTGCTGGCACAGGCTTCTGATATAGCCTATGGCTTCCTTGTTAGCTATGGCCCTAGCCAACAGGAGGTGAGGGTCCTTTAACTGTCTAACAGACAGAGAGACTATAGGTTTTTGATAATATCGTGGCATGATCCATCAACGGACCTATTTTATTTTGGACACAAAAAGCTTTGTTAATTACACTTATGGTGCCACTATATTCATAGAGGAAAAAACTTGTCTTATCTCTAGATACTTGATTATAAAAACTTATAAAACGGCAGCCCATGCACTGCTGCACAATAGAAGTGACCTTGAGTGCATTATAGGAGTACAGTGCACACCTGAGCAAGGTCACAGCTTCTCTATCATTGCTGTGGGATATCATAGGCTTTAGACTTTTGATCAATGTGATGAAAATGGTAACATGTTTTATAAAGACAATAGACAACTCATTCTTCATTTCTTGACCTTATGAAGGCCCTCGACCATCATGCGTTATAGTCCAACAGAGAGTCTTGACATGAAGAATATCGTTGTCTATTCTCTAAACATTAAATTAAAAAAAAAAAAAAAAAAAGGACAGTGTTCATAGGAATGAGTACACCATGCTTATCCTTTGCATTCAGCAAGGTACTTGAAAGCATGCAGCAGTGGTGTCTTTAAACTAATAACAAACACTTTCAAACACTGCATGTAAGCATTATAACATATAGTATAGAGTTGGATATCTAGTACATCAAAGCCACATGGGAAGTTTAGAAAATGATTTCTTTACTAGAGAGGCAGTGTATTTTATCTCCTCTCTTTCATTATCGATGCAGCTTAAACCCCCCCCCCCCCAGAGCTTCCTGTCTTGGCACCAAATTAAAAGAACAATGCTATTTGATCTTTCTACTAACACACAGGTCTTTATTGAAAAAGAGACCTATGAATTGAATCCCCCTCCTCCATCACTGCCTACAGGATTGTCAGCCTTGATATGGGCCTT
This sequence comes from Acholoe squamosa, assembly GCA_949317995.1. Taxonomy (NCBI): domain Eukaryota; kingdom Metazoa; phylum Annelida; class Polychaeta; order Phyllodocida; family Polynoidae; genus Acholoe; species Acholoe squamosa. Next base: position 66,868,594 of record OX439046.1, on the reverse strand, counting down.
GGGGTGTCGTGGCTGTCCTCAAAGGACACCTGTGGTGGCCCTGTGTTAATCTATTCATGGTGATACATTGGTATGTAAGCGTAACGGCACAGGTGCTCTGTGTATAGCTATGTTTCGTGTATCTGTCACTCCATCCTTAAATGACATTTCCCCATCTATCTGTCTATGCAACCAGACGCTCTGATAATCTATACTCGTTAATCTGTTCCCTTGGCACCTCTTTGTCTTTTCTCTGTTTTGCTTTTCCATCTATCCTATTGAATGATCTACTTTTATCCCCTGGCCCTGAGGGTACCTCAGCACTTTCATTTCCTCCATGGCTGCCCATGCCTTATTCAATAAATAGATAGAACTAAACGACCGTGGTGTACAAGGTGGCCGATCCACCACGAGGGGGGGTCTCCGAGGGGTGGATCAGCCCCCTAGGACACCAAAATCCATTACCGTTGTTCACCGCACGAGTGCTGGTCCGCCATTTTGAATGTTTACACGCAGCCAGAACGAGGCTACGGTACCGGATCGGCCGCTGTGGTGGATCGGCACACGTTATGCCACTGGGGGTGTGTGGATCGGCCCTGTAATGCTATCTCTATGGGAAGAAGTTATTCACATAAAATAAAGACTTTACTTTACCCTTTAGGATATGATACTACCCCATACAGACAGCCATGATACACCAATAAATCTCTACTTTGTAACAAGCAATGCATCGATGTGTGATATTAGACATATTATTTGCTCAACATCCTGTGGATAGCATGATGTATATTGGTAGTTAGAAGTAGCTCAACAGCACAGAATCCATTTAAGAATCCAATAAAGATTGTGTTGGATGTTAAACACTGTGGGGAAGTGAAGGAAGGTGAACTGTTCATCCTCCCTCAATTGGTTTATGTAAAGGTTCTTTCCTCTGAAGATGATCAACAACCACTGTGCTTTATCATGCCATCACCTCTTTAGCTTGACAGACACTCATTAAGCTGAAGCACTCACTTCAAATTCCAAGGTAATGTAAAATGTTTAATATTATCAGACTTCCATGATGTTTTCCGTCCTCTAGGTTTAATGCCTCAGCTTTAGTTCTACTTCAGTGGCCACAGTGCATTGAAGCACAAACTTGAAGGGTTGAGACTTTAGATTTAACTAGTATAGACAATGGCTTTGGGTAATGTGATAGCCATGCTAAGGGATATTTTTGACATCAAGAACACCCCTTTGTGCGTTGGGGCTCTGTGTGCAAAGATTCTTAGCTACCATAGATATGCAGCCTGAGCCCCAGCACTGTGTTTGGTGTCATGCACCCACCAAGGGAATTGGGACTTTGGAGAAGGGTGTCTGGCAGATGGTACCATATCATGGATGAGCAGGTGTACACATGTAAGAGACTTACAAACATGGTTATTCACAGGTTAGAGTGTCTTCATGCCTCATTTATAGTGATATCATGAGGGTGATTGTGTCAAAACTTCTTTGATATGACTGTAAGGAATTACTTGGTAGCTTTGGTTGCATGAAAGAGATGCTTTGTATTCAACATATTACTATGCTTTAACCAGGGTGCTTTGAAGTTCACTACTTAAATATAATAATCATGGACAATTTGCATTTAAACAGTCTTGGGACGGCCGATGGTAAACACTTACATTTGGGATGAATTCAAATACATCTTAGGATTATGAAAATTAGATCTGCCGAAAGAAATTTATGCAAAATGAAACCTCCTTCAGAAGCCCTGCTCATTTGTTTACATCATATTTTGGGATTTGGAGCTAGACTCAGGTTTCGGCTTTTGAGGTAAGTTTTTATTCAAGCAAATTACAGTTTTCTCATTCTCAAATAGTGCCTAATTTGGCTTCTAAATTTGCCTCAAGTTAGGGGGGGGGGGCAGCTTATAAGAGAGGTCGGGTTCTGAGGGAGGTTTTATAGTATTTTAAATCAAAACTTCATTTCCTTTATACCTGATTAATGGATTTTTTAATATGTCATGTTTTGACTACACAGTTTCATTGTTGCAATAGCCAGGTTCGGGACTAACCTGTTTCTTAGTACACCCTAAGATTAAATGAGAAATGGTTGTATTTACAATATTCCCCTCAGTATTGCTATACTAAAATTGATTGGCTAATTATTTGTTTAATTGGCTGATAAATATGAACCCACAAGATTAAAGAATAGACAAATGCCTACAAATTGACGTTTTCATTTGAGCTAAGTGCTGTTTAATAAAGGGAGACAAATTATCATTTAATGTCAATATAAGTACCAAATGATGGAGTGGTTTCACCATCCCACCTTTGACCCCAATAATGATTTCACAGGTAGGTGTCATGGACAAGTGACCAAGGCTCTGATTGGCCCATACACCTGTGGAGGTGAGTGTCATGGTCCAGTGCACACACAAGGGTACTAAGATGCTATTACATCCTAAGACTGTGCATGGTATCAGAATCCTAGTACAGACTAAAACCAGACTGTTGTACTATGATCTTGGTGTGTCCCAACAAGATAGTCCCGTCCCCAACCTAATAGCGAGCTATGTGAAAATGGGACAGGTATAAGGCCAAGCACCATGTTCCAATGCTAATACATTCGTAGATGAGGCATTTGAGTTGAATCCCTACATTCAGCACTGCACAGGATCGTCAGACTTGTGGAGGCCTGTGGAGTTTAGCAGCTATCTGCAGAGGGCGCCTGTGGTGGCCCAGTGCTACTATCTATTCATGGTGATATGTGGGGACATAAAAGTAACAGCACAGCGGGTCCATGTGTTGCTATGTGAAGTGTATCTGTAACTCTAGCCTTTTTTATCGGCTTTCCTCTCAAAAGATGTACTTTATGCTTAGGCCGGCAGGATACCTCGGCACTTCCATGCCCTCCATGACTGCCCATGCTTTATTCTATAAGGACTAAACTTTACCTCTCAAAAATCTAATGATGTTAAAAAGTACCATGCTGCACCGATAGATCTCCATCTGGTACCCAGCAACGCATTGGCGTATCGTACAAACCATTGTAGGGCATTTGACATGATTATTCCCCCTCTATCAGATCATTTAAAGTTCCTCTCTAAATCCAATTCACCTGGCTTTGTCTTGCCATCACAAACACGTTATTTATTCGTTCTTGTTTTAACGCTCAGAGCTTGAAGGGGAACCATGGTTTTGCCTCTCTCCTATGCTTAATAAAGGAGCTACAGGGGTCCAAAGGGCCAAAAAGGGTATTTTTTTTGGCTAAAAACGAGGAACTAATTTTTTCCCCTTGCTACCAACAAAAAATAAAGGACAAAAATCTTATTTATTTCATCTAGGATATACCCCCTAGGGTAGAGAATTTTAGTTGGGGGTCGATGCAGTATCTTTTGTGATCACTGGGTGCATAAATAATTTGGTGTATTTATCGTGAGGACACATCTAGGACCTTTTTCGAGATGTCTTGCACCATGAAAGCCACTGTGAATTGACTAATAAAATTTACCAGGTAGAGACCTTACATGTACCTATGTAACCCACAAAAATAAGTTGAACCTGCCCGTAAAAATGTATGTCCCAGAGGCTATGATATGATTTTGGGGTAGTTTATGCACCGACACATCTATGACCATACATGTACTTATAGCTACTAGGTATCTTATATTTAACTATCCTTATTATGTGGGCCTTATGCCTTCATATGACAGCAAAAGGCCATGTAAGTTTGGTTAATAGATTCCACATAGAACCATGGATATCATAAGAAAAGTATTAATGTGGACACGTCTATGACCGAGGACACGTCTACAACCATGGACATGTCTACAGTTATATTGCAAGATGCTTGATACTTGACTGACCTTGTTATGTTTGAATTATACCTTAATATGAAACGGACATTGGATGTCAATGAGATTATTCTGGCATAATGCAACTGTAAGCAATGACACTGAATACAAATGCAGGGACACGTCTACGACCTGGGACATGTCTACGACCATACATGAAGTAATACAGAAAGCTGCTTTGTATCTAAGTAAAACCATTATATGTTAGTTGTTACTTGATATGGAAGGAGCATTGCATGTTAGAGAGGATATTCTGCCTGACTGCAACTCTGAGCTATGGCACGGAATATATAATGCATGGATACGTCTACGACCATGTAATAAGGCATTGCACTGTGGGTATCCTATGAAATATATTTAACCTTCCGTCATATATGAGCATTGTAGCCCAACATATGTGACATGTACTGGGAATAGGGACCTTAATGCACCCTACACTAAGGGCCCTTTTCGCAAATCATGTCACATATGTACAATTTGTTCACAAAAGGGTTTTACCATACTGCAAACTTCGTTTGGGCCCCTCTTACCAGCCATTAGACGATGATCAATGACTATTGATCAATGTTTAATATCATTAGACTTAGATGATATATTCTGCCCCTCTTAGTTCTACTGATCAGATTTCAGTTTTGACTGAAAATAAAAGCTAACTTTTTACTGTGTATATTCTTTTGCAGATTCATGTCTGCTACATCTTCCTCTTCCAACTCAGTGCTTGTAAGTTTACTGAAGTACTGCTGAGGTATTTCATGCTGAGAAGAAGAGTATCAGACTGCACAGTAGTCAGAGTGCATAAATACTGTCCTGGTGAATAAGCTAACCAATGCCACTATTATGTGTTAGCACTGGATTCATGCATCATAGTCATAAAGGTGTCATCATGTTTAAAGACTTTGGGGGACTGAATGGGTTAGTTCCCTTCTTCATTTCAAAGAGAGGCTCACCACTTATCAGCTGTTCATCTTCCCTATCAGTTTATGTAAAGGTTCTTCCTGCTTAATATGCTCTAAATCCAATTCACACAGAGATGCGATGCCATCACTTGTCTGAGTTGCCTAATGGAAATTCAGAAGGTGTCTGAGCTGCTAGGAAGAGATTCAGGGGCGTAGGAAAAGGGGGAGCCAGGGCGGCCTGGGCCCCCCAATCATGGAGGTGGTGGGGCCTGAGTATGTCTGGGCCCCCCCAAAAAAAAAAGAATTTGCCAAGAATTCATAATAAATTGAACAAGAAGCTAAAATTTTGCATCTCAAATCTCAAATTAGATTGATATAATAATGGGATGGGGAAAATGGGGGCCTTGACCTAAAATTCTTTAAAAAATACATTTTTATACAAATTTTATATAGGTATGTATAGAGGCCATTGCACTTGAGTCAACAATTTAAGGTGTTCGAGGTTGGGCCTCCCCTGGACCCCCGAAGAAGATTTGATTCCTACGCCTCTGAGATTTACAATCTGTCAAGGAGGAGACATTTGACTAAATAGCTACACTGCAAAAATGGTGTTTAGATTTTAAACATGTTTAGGTCTAAACACGTTTAAAACCTAAACATATAGGTCAGTTAGGTGTCTCATTGACTACACATTTAGGAAATGAACACTTTTATTCTAACTACATAATCATTTATGCTAAACATGTTTAGATGTTTAGATTTGAGACAGTTGAATAACAGGTGTTTAGAATTAAACACCAATATATTTAGATACTTGGATGTTGAATCCACACCAGGTAGCAGCACTAGCTTTTACTGGACTATCTACACACAGTTATAATCAATTGTTGTGACAAATGTCCCCAAATCCCATGTTTATCATGGTTTCATTTCATAGAATGTCATGTGAATAGAAAGGGCAATAGAAAATTGACTAGATTCACTTCATGCCACCACCATTACCATAAAATAATCAATAAACTCCATGACTGACACCTATTTGATGTTATTCTGGAATAGATAAGGCAATGTCCTTCCTGCCAAGCTGTTAGCCGGGAGGCGTGGCGCAGTCGGTAGCGCGTCCGCTCACAGGCCGTAAGGTCGTGGGTTCGGTTCCCGGCCCGGCTGGGGCACAGTGGTGGTTCCAAACGTCGCCGTAAGGTATCGGTTGAGGTCCTCCCTGCTCTGGCTAGGCTGTGCTGGAAAGTCTCTCGGCGGTCATGGCAGACAAATGACTTAAAACAGGCCTGTCCATCTCTCACTATGCCTATGTAGTGACGGATGTTAAAGAACCATTGCCTCGGTAAATGTGTAGGGGCGTGCTTTCTATCTTCCCATAGATTCGGTCACCATCATCCCCCCTCCCCATTAGACTAGGGTCCGGGCAACTACGCCACAAGGGTAATCTCACTTCGGTGTGGATACAACCCGCGGGACCTCTCACCCTTGAGTGTCGGCCGTAAAGAAGGCACGAGGTGAGATAAAATTCGATCATCATCATCATCCAAGCTGTTGTACTTTCTCAAGTCTCTCATTCTGATGCAGTGTGTAATATATGTACACATATATAGGTGTGGCTGACATCTTTCAAGACTTTGACAAGTAAATACCTGCTGATGCCCCCCCAAGTAAATGAGAAAAAAATCATTTAAACATCTAAACACAAAAATTCTTAAACACCTAAACACAGAAATAATATATCTAAACACAATTTTTTTTAAACCTAAACACCTATATTTCTAAACACTTGAGCTAAGCACATTGTTTGGTTAAACATGTTTAGGAAATTAATGTGATTACAAAATCGTTGCAAGAATATGTTTAGAATTGTGTTTAGGATCTAAACACCATTTTTGCAGTGTATGGTTATATTACAAATATGGAAACTACTACAGTACTTTATGAATACTTTATAGTTTTGTGGCTTGGTGTTTTTATCACCTTTCTATCAGCCTTTACCTAAATAAACCTATCCATGGATGATATCAGTGAGAAATCCTGCTACATGTAAACCAGGTTGGACAGTTTATTAGTTTCACCTCTGCCTACATTTTTACACCAGTTTGTTCTCTCTTCAACATTGTAAATAGACAGAAATGACTTGATATTTTCTAAAAGGCCATTGTAAGAACTGCTCCTAATCATCCTCCACACCTATACCTGCACACATCACCATTGCCGACAACGACTGAGTACAGAATGAGGCCGTACAGGTCAAACATCCCCTACTTAAGATAAGGTTAGGATAGTGATAATGTGGAACATCTATAATCATAATCTAGCACTCTAATACAAGATACCTCATTTAGCTTCAGAACTATTAGAGATCTCATCTCCTTTTCAAAAGGGAATTTTCAGTTAAACCCACCTTCTAATAAAGCCTTCTAATAAAACCATGGAAACGTCTCTTGTCTCGAGGGACATGTTTCTCTCTCATCTCGAGAGACATACCAAAGGAATTACGTTTAACTCATTTGGAAGACTATTTTTTGCTTTAGGAAAAGACTAACCTGAATATAATTGATGAGTGATCGTATTTTTCATTTATTTTAGATGCTGGTTCATCTCTGCACTTGCATAAACAAAAAAGGTTAATAGAAGTAGTTGATCCATCAAATTGATACAGAATGAGACCGGGAAAGATTCTTGAGAAACTTATTATTTGCCTTCTGTCTATTTATTTAGCCCTGGTTAGCTCACTCTGAAATAGCAAAGTTCTGCAATTGATTTTCTACCATTCAATGCTACCGCTGAGGGGTGCTTCATAAGAAAAGTCATATTTACCACGAGCTACAAATTTTAAGACAACCTATTTACAACTGCTAAAGATGTCGTAAGTAAGTGTGTTTCTAAAGGGCTGATAATAATGAGCCAATAAAACTATGGTTAAAATAGTTTTTCTGACAACCTTTTAATTATAAATTACATAAAATGGTTAAATAACTGACAATGACTTGCACTAGTGGACACACCTGTGGTAAATCCGTTTTTGAAATACACGGCCTTTTCTCATTCTAATGACAAAGTACCATATTCATGATAACAGAACTTAGCACAACCTTTGTCGTAACGTATTTACCACAATCCCTCATGGAACACACTGACTTTAAGATATCATTAACCTCACTATGAAACACCCCCCTGGGGGCAGTAGTGGGGAAATAACACTTCCCCTATTGGAGTAGCTGCAACTGACACACTACCACCACATAAAGTTATGATAAAAGGCAAATTTAATTTTGAAGGGGTAGCATATCGTAATTGCCTATTGACGCACATGTTTACTCATTTTCAAATGCCTCTTTTCCTCTTAGTCTAGACCTGTGCTAACCTGAGACTCGGTACTGCATAACTACAAACATATCACCACCAGTGGAGCATCATGCTAGTTTTGCCACAGACTTCTGACCTTGAAGGTGGGTGCAGGCATTGCGTGATGGGTGATATCAGGGAAGTGATGTCTCAAGTAGGAAAGTTTTTATTGGCCTTTGGTAGCACGCAAGTCATGAGGAGAAGGCTCATTCATTTGGTTGACATTAAGTAATGTTTGTGTCCCCTCCTGTGTCTGCCAAATTGGATGAGTTTGATATACCATTTTTATTATTCCATAAATTCTAACATATTATTGTATTAATCAAAGAATATCTAAGAAATTAATACATAGCTTGGTTCTAAGAGCTATATGAGTGCTCAAACTTTGTATAAGAGCGTTCATGCCCCAATGCACACCAAACCAAGCAGTTAGACAGAGTTTATGACATCAAAGGGTCCGACCTAATGATTCACTGCACAATATAATAAAAATGAGGGTCTCAGTGTGCGACCTCATGGTTCAATGCACAAATTAATAACTTGTAAGTGAATGCAACCGGCCGTCACGGGTGCCTGAGCACCGCTGACGCCGTCAGGAGTGTCTGAGCACTCTAATAACTGAACAATGGGTTACATAAGCACGATGCCATAACCGTCCGGTCGCTCTAGCGTCGCTCCTGAGCAACCTAGGTCAAATATCAAAGCATTTATGAAAAGCCCATTATCAGACGGTCAGAATGAGCCCAAGATCAAGGCGGAACTCCCATTATTAGGGAAGTTACGTCATGGAGACTGAATCAACCTCCGAGTGCACTACAGACAAACCGGCGCAAGTTACGCGCCTATCAAGCAGGCATTATAAACTTGGCATATTCAACTCTGCGCATGCGCAAAATGGCGGTTGTAACGGCGTAAACTTCCGAGATATGGGGGTTTGAAGTTACAGAACTGACCAAGACAATGGGGGACAAAGCGGCGCCCATGGGGGTCCTTTGTGCACCCAGTGACACATGAAAGCCTCCCCTCAAACAATTGCAGAGTTAGGCAGATGCCACTGGCCCCAGTCAGTCTGAGGTGCTTTTCCAAGATTTGCTACAAATAGCCTGGCTGCACCTGCTAGAAATCAGAACACCAAGAACCGCTCCAGAGGTAACATCTCCAGTCATCTCCTGCTACCTGCTATACCACTGCACTATGATGAAACTATGCTAGACAGGCATTGGTTTCCATCATTAGTGGCCAGAGGGTATCTTCCTCAAGACATCCACCAGAGGGTAAAGTTATCCATTATTACATTATTCCTCTAAACAGCAGGTCAGGAGCTAGGTGTGGGAACCCACCTAGAACTATGCTGGACATTGTATTATTATTACCTCACAGGTGGAGTGGAACAGAACATTATACTTTATGAACTACTGTATTTTTACTGTATGTACAAATTACCTACATACTAACTACTGTATGATTGGTATTTCTTGCATGTTGCCTAAAGCTGAATAAACCAGTGACAACTGGAAATAACACTATTTTATGAGAGCTTAATGTATTTACACTATATACCACTAGTCTTATGATATTCCTCATATGACAACTTGATCATGCACAATTACTAGTATGACAAGTTTTACAAATTTGCCTCAGGCAAAAATATTTAGCATAAAAGCTATAGGATTACAAGGGTTCACAACTTTCACAGTAATCATGAAAACAGTTTCATAGTTTGCACTAAACCAAGATTAACAGCAGAGGAAGCCAATGGATAATTCCAAACTCCGACAAACCAACTGCACCTGCATGATCAGAAGCAAAACAAAAACATATTTTATAAGTAAATAAATTGTTAAAAGGGCATAGATATAAAGCAGACCAGTAAACTTTCTTAGGTATTCTTTATGAAGCCTTGAATCATAACCTCAGTTACTGCTGGGTCTGATAACCAGGTAAACACATGGCGGGGCGTAAGAAACAAATTTTTATTGGGGGCCCAGGGGCCTCGGTAGGGGGGGCCTGCTATATTTTTATATAGGCTTATATAGGGAACCTCCTCATTATTGGAAGGCCCGGGCCCCCCCGCTCCCCCTCTTTTCCTACGCCCTTGCATGGACAATTGACCAAGCAACTGAGGGATTATTTGTTAAATAATCGCAGTCTATAGTTAGCTGCAGATCTTGATACTAAAAGAAAAAAATAAACCATTGTGGAGTTGAGTGGTAAAACTATATGTATATGAAGTGGTTCGTCTCGTTAAGTTAGATTAAATCATAACGAAGAGAGAGAAAAGTTTCCGGGTAGGCAACCGAGCTTTTATTTCATAGCTTATGTTACATACGATCACAGCCTCAGAGGACTACATGCTACTAGGGCATTCGGTTACCCTTTCGGGTAATGACCTGGTTGAGCAGTGGGTAAACCACTACTGAAGAACATGGGTTAGGACCAGCCTTATATAGGGGAAAAAGCCCGCGAAACTCAGACCGGCCACGTGACGTGTGGCGGACGAGTGGTAGGCCCCCTGGTGTAATGGATACGAACCCAGAGGCAGGTGCTGCCACCTGCCATCTGGATTCCCCCACTACACCCGAAGGACCTAGGTCTGAGTCTCACGGGTACATGAACGTAAAGTGTAAATACCATACCCCTACACTGCCCCCCTTAGACAATAACTTGGGGGTAATTAAACTGCAGTGTATTAATAACCTAATAAGTGATTGTTTACAATACTAAAAAGGGGTATTAATTACACTTGCTCGATGTGAAATAGGCTATAGTATAAGACTATCCTATTTCTGAAAAATTATACAATAATAGCATCGAGTGTCATTCATTTCATTTCCACCAGTAGCTTATAACAACCACAACTGATAAATATACAATTATCACAGATTTATAGTAACGTTTTGACAACAGTAGGGTCCTGAAAAGGACCGGTGGTTGTAAATAATGATCATATTACAGTTATTAAACCCGGGGGAAAAAAATTTTCGACTTTTTAAATTAACAACTCTGTCCACTTTACAAAGTGAATTGAATATTAATGATCAGATATGAACAATTAATCTGATACTATATGAACACAATTAGGTATTAACCTGAGTAATACAATACTAAGTTTACAGAAATCCGTTGGACCTTCTCTTATTTTATAGAAAGATATTTATACTTTTGAGACACAGCTCAGTTTATACCTTAGTGTTTTATATTTACAAGTTACAGAAGAAGTATAGTCTCTTAATATATTGAGACCAGGAATGACCTATATAGACAGTTATAGGTCTAGGATTACCTTAAACAACTTTTAGGATTCGCAGATCCAGTATATTTATAGGTAAGTACCCTTATATAATAATATATCTTTTATAGTTATAAATACAATTTTTACATACCATATAATATTATCAACAAAGTTACTTGTTTTCATGATTGGAGGATGTAACAGGAGTCGGATGCTGCTGATGTCTTGGTATGGGCGAGCTGAACCCTGATGCCTGAAGTGCTATAGTAAAACTTGTTGGTGGGTGTAGCTAAACCCTGATGCCTGTAGTGCTAGCTAACTTGGAGATAATAAGAGGTCCATTTGTAGATTATTGAAGAACTTTATGGGCGTAGCTAAACCCTGATGCCTGTAGTGCTAGCTAACTGGAGGTAATAGTAGATCCAGTTGTAGACTGTTGATGGACTTTATGGGCGTAGCTAAACCCTGATGCCTGTAGTGCTAGCTCACAAATAGTAGTGGTGTAGTAGTAAATCCGGTTTGTAGTTCAAAAGTCCATATTAGTGTAAATTGTCCATGATTTTATAAAAGGCACAGTCATTATATTATAGCACAGTACAATTATGGTGTTTACAGCATTCGTACTCCTCCTCCAGAGTGACTTGTTTGTTTCTCCTTCCGTTTTCAGTTTCCGGATTAGGGTACAGTTTGGTACCCGAATCAATACGGGTTGGATAAAAAATGGTTTCCTATCCAACAATACATAGGTAATAGCACCCCGGGACACACAATTATGTCCGATCTTCATGCAACAGTTTTCACTGTTCCATGTTCTCCTCGGGTGGCTGGTTTGGACCCGGTTGTTGAGCCTGTGGCTGAACGGGGGGGGTCCACACCGGTTCCATCCGTAGATGCCAATGCGGGGACAGCAGGTGTTAGTTTCACCTTTTGGCGTGCTTCGAACAGGTTCAAAGCATGCTCAGGTGTGCCGTCCCAGTTATCCATGATAACTCCAAAAACCTTGAAGAACTTTTGCTGGTTCTTCATGTTCGTTGCTCGTTCTAGGTCGAGCATCTGAGAAGCTGTTTCCTTCTCGGATAGGGCCTCCTGCCGCAGATTAGCAGCTTCCTGCTTATCTTTGGCTCTATCTCTGACTTCTGGATCGCGTCAATGCACTGGAGAGTGCTCGACATGGTCTGACGATACATATCCAGGTGGAGGTTTTCCAGATGGTGCTGTAACGTCTCAAATTGCTTGCTCTGAATATTGCAAGACAATTTGTCCTCCTTCTTGAAGAAGGTCTCCACTGTCTGGATCAGCTTAGGCCGATGAACCACAGCACCAGGTGGGGGTACCTGACCCTGAGGCTTCGGCTGTGCTCCAGACCCACTCGAAGTCACAGTTACACGCGTATGCGAAGAAGCAACCACAGTAGTAGCTGCACTAGCAGTGGTCAAAGAAGGGCCTTGAGTTGGTAATCCCTGAGCTAGGGGCAACCGCGACAATTCCCTTCTAAGGTCTTTGGCTGTCAACAATGGTGCGGGTGGACGTTGTCTCACCACAGCACTCATTGTTGGTCGGGGAGCTTGACCTCCTACTGTCGGCAGTTCCTGCTTGACCCTCCCGTACTGATCAAAGATTTGCATGTCTGGTCCGGGTGGGCCCATAGCAGGGTACTGCTTCGGGTCTTTGACATTCAAAGGCGCGTGTTTCCGGGAGGACTGGCCACCCGGTCCACTGACACCAAAGAATGTCGGGTTCTGTGCACCTAGTGGGGTTGGTGCTCGTCTATAATGGGAAGGAGTTCCAGTAGGAGATGGAAGATGTGGCTTCTTCCTTCCCCCATTCGTCTGTCTCTCCAACGCCTCCAGTGGTGACCTGGCTCGGCTTGGAGATTCAGACGCCTGTCTCTTCCTATCTGCCGCGCAGGGTCCCTGGCGGTAATCCCTACGGCTTCGGACCTGTTCTCTGGATGGAGTTACATAAGCCCCACCACGGCAGCGGGCCTTGTTGCTCCTCCATTCGTTCAACAGATCGTACTCCTCCTGAGCGTACTCTAGTTTGCCGGACCCGGGAGTCTGGGCAAACCGAGCCTTTAGTTTCTGGTTAGTACCAGGAACCGTAGGCACAAACTGCTTCGTACTCGGTGTGAGGGAAGCCAACTTCTCTGCATTGAGGCCCTTAAGGTTACCATAGAGTTCAGAGTGAATTTTCATCACCCGATCTATGGCTGCCTCCAGGCCCTCTCCATGCGAAGTCACATAGTGCCGGACCATGTATCCCATGTTTGATTCTACAAACATCACCTGGCAAGGGGTTTCCGGATTCATTCTTATTATGCCAAACACCAAATCTGCTGGCATAATCAAATCCTCTCCAAAAACTAGGAGATTAGGGGAACAGTTTGTGCTCGAATGTACAGTGCCATTATAGGCATGTACCACGAATTCACATTGTTCATCCCAATCATCCATCTGCTCATTTACTAGAGACTTCAATACTTGGATCAAAGTCCTATTGAATCTCTCTACCTGTCCATCGCTCTGTGGCCTATAGGGATTAGTTCTTGTCTTGCAGATCGCCAGACAATTACACATCTCTTGCCACAGACTAGACTCAAATTCTCTGCCTTGGTCACTATGTAACATGAGTGGGACACCTAGGTACAGCACCCACCCTTTTACAAAGGCCATAGCACAAGTAACAGCCTTATGATCCGGTAGAGGAAACACTCTGGTGTACTTGGTATAATAATCAGACACGACCATCATACACGTGTTGCCACTAGGAGTGGGGGGAATCCCACTAATAATGTCAACAGCTATTCTAGCAAACCTTACACCAAACAGTTCCTGGGATAATGGCAGTTTGCCTAACCCGGGTCCTGGTTTGTTCTTACAGCACTCAGGACAGGTCTCCACCCATCGGGTGAGATCTGTACTCATGCCGGGCCAATAGTATCGTCTGGTTAGACGTTCTAGAGACCGTTTCTTTCCAAAGTGTCCACTAGTTCTATGTCCATGACAGAAATACATAATATCTCATCGCATAGCACTAGGTATGACAACTTGCAAGGTTTTCTTCCTATTAGAATGGTTCTTCCATCGAAACAGAATACCATCCCGGACTTCTAGCTCGGCCCATTGAGCTAAGAATCGTCTCATCTCTCTGTTTTCCAATGACACCTCGGGTCTTGGAGGACAGATACCCTGATTAAGGAACTTAATCAAACGTGATGTGACTGCATCAGACTCCTGGAACTGCTGGATGGTCTCCAAGGACCAATTCAAGACATGTTCCGGATGGGTTTCGAATGGAACTCGAACCCCTGCCAACACAGCATTGTGTGCTCCACAATCAGTGCAGTCAGCATTTGCACATTTCCTCACTGGGATTCTAGACAAAGCATCTGCATTCAAATGCTTTGCCCCGGCTCGGTGTTCAATCTGGCTGTGATTTAGACCGAAAACGGATAGGTGCGCTAACCAGCGACCTATCATCCCCTCTGCATCTTTGAAGTTCAATAACCATCTGAGGGAAGAGTGGTCAGTCCGTAGAGTGAAATCACTCCCCCACAAAAAGTGCTTGAACTTCTTCGTATAGACCACCACAGCCAACAACTCATGTTTAGTGGTACAATAGTTTCTTTGAGATTTACTCAACGTGTTACTAGCGAAGGCTATAGGAACTTCAACCCCATCCTGGACCTGAGAAAGGGCGGCTCCTATGCTTTCATTACTAGCATCCGTATCTAGAATGAAATGATCATTCTCCGTAGGGTACTTCAACACAGGTGTACTTGCAAACAAATCCTTTATTTTCATAAAGGCCTCGTCTTGCTCGGATCTCCAAGGGAATCGTTCCTTTCTTATCCCAGGTGTCCAGTGGGACAAGCTCTGGATAGGAAAGGCAACCCTCGAATATCCTGGGATAAAGTCCCGGTAATAGGAACAGAATCCGAGGAGATCTGACTTCTTTCGCATTCGTGGGTGCCTGCCAATTTGACACGGCATCCAGTTTCTCCAGATCGGCTTTAATCCCTTCATTCGAGATTATTCGCCCCAAGTAATTAATAGATCTTTTAAAAAGATCGCATTTCTTGGGCTTCAGCTTCAAACCATTAGTTATGATCCTTTCCAGGACCATACCTAAATTTTCCAAGCATTCTTCGTATGTCTTCCCAAAGACAATCACATCATCTAGATAGACGAGACATTTCTTCCATAATAGGTCACTTAATAAAGTTTCCATCATGGCTTCAAATGTCGCCGGTGCATTGCACAATCCAAACGGCATCACATTATATTGGAATAACCCAATATGACTGGAAAAGGCCGTCTTCTCCATGTCTTTCGGATGCATACCCACTTGCCAGTATCCGGATTGTAAGTCTAGAGAGCAATACCATTGCTTACCTCCAAGGGAGTCTATAGTCTCATCAATCCGTGGTAAGGGATATGAATTCTTCTTGGTCATACCATTCAATTTCCGGTAATCTATGCAGAAACGGATGGTACCATCTTTCTTAGTCACCATGCACACAGGGCTAGACCAAGGACTGGTTGATGGAATTATTACATCCTGTTCAAGCATTTTAGCTATCTCCTCCTCAGCTACCCTTTTTTTTGGCTAGTGGGAGTCTTCTATAAGGAATCTTAAAAGGTTCATTCTCACCAGTGTCAATTGTATGCAGTACCTTATCGGTACGCCCCAATTTTTCACTTGGTGCTGCAAAAGCTTTACGGTACTTGTATAACAAGTCAGTTAGAGCTTCACGTTGTTCATCACTTTCTACATGGCTTTCGGCTACTAGAGTGTCTAGTTCCGGGCTCCTTTCGGGTGAGGAAGGGGCTCCGGGTGCCGAAACATGTTTACAGTCTTCTACCAATTCAGACAGGACAACCGACCCGAGGATCGTATCCTTCTGTACGTAGACAGTCTTATTACCGGTATTGGATATAGGAACCACCATCCAAGCAGTGTTAGCTACGAGAACGTCGGCGGATTCCAATCCGATACTTGACAACATGGCCATGTCTGGCTCTACAACTCCAGTTTTTCCTGAAAACTGTCTGTCCGCTCGACATAAGACATCACAGGCTGTGCCCGGTGGTATCTTAACAGTCTGGGCTACACTGGCTACACTGCTTACTTGCCTAAGTACACATTGTACTTCGAGATGATACGGGTCTCTCACTTCCAATATTCCCCTCTGGGAATCTAACCTTGCTCCATGTAATGCAGCAAAATCCAGACCAAGTATACCATCATCCGCGATGTTCGCCACAGTAGGAGTAAGGATGAAGTCCTTATCTTCCTGTAGACTGAACCTCATACATGTTCTACTGAACATTTGTATCATGCTACCATCGGCCGTACGAGCATTTCCTTCCGTTGTGAAAGTTTCATGATTCGTAGGCAAAAGATCGTAGAATCTCTTAGCAATACAGGAGTGGCTAGCACCCGTATCGATAAGAAACTCAGCGGATCTACCACTCACAGATACAACTGCGTACCACCTCCTACCTTTCAAGTAGGTAGGACTACTTGCGTACTTAGCAAGTTCCGTCTTAGCACTGAGGTCAAATCCACATCCCTTCAAAAACTCGAGACAAGGATGACCCGGGGGGAACTGGGCACACCCCACCCTGGCCAACTCGTTGGCCGCTCCCTCTGGACTGATATCGGGTTTCCCCTCTGTATTCTTCTGCCGGTTCTTGACACCTGGTGTCTCCCCAGCCTCATGAGTAAGGAACTGATCAGGCTCCTTAGCTTCACTGCTGGGCGAAATCACTAGAGGATTCTCACCAGTACCGCAAGCGGCGATAGGCTGGCAGTCATGGCAATCACTCATTCGGGGGGTAATCTGGTTGCCTTCATGGACACCCCCTTTCAGTTTTCCTTCTTCACTGAGTCCTCCTTACCCGGATTGTTCCGGTAACGAGTGTTTCTATAAACTGGCTTATCTGCCTCACATTCGGCAGCATAATGCCCAGTTTCCTGACATCGGAAGCATGTCACAACGCTCCTATCAGGCTTAGGCCTCCTAAGATTTTCAGTAATCTTCTTTACCAAATTGTTAACCAGGTCCTCTGATAAAGACGGACCGGTAGTAGGTTTGGTATCGGGTTGAGTCACAGGAGGTTTAGAAGTAATCACTTTCTCCTTGACGTAACCCGGTTTCTTTCCCAAGTTCCGGTTATACCGGGGGTTCCCTTGGCCAATGGCTCCAACGTTTTCATCTTCATCAGGTTCCCCTGATTCAGATGAATCGGTTTCGGCTATTCCTTCCGGGATTATCATTGCTGACATCCGTTGAGGTACCTTCCCGGCAAAGATACGGGCCTTTCGATCATAATGATCTAGGGACTGGAACAAATCTGTCAGAGAGGCATCATTCTTCCAAGCTTCACAGGCTACTGTCCTGTGTTCCTGATTCCGCAATCCTTCAATGAATTGTTTAAACATTTCATCTAGGAAGCATTCATCATCTAGTCTCCATTGAGGTCTGGCTTTATGCAACAGTCGTTGACATTCTAAGCCGAACACTTTGGCAGATTCCTTAGGCTTCTGCGTTCTTTTAGTGAACGTCAGCCAAGGGTCTTCTCCAACTATATTCCCATATAGATATGAAGCAATCTCTATGAGTTCATCATATTTCATATGGGCTGAGAGTCCTACTATTTGAGAATCTCTCCATTGTTCCACAGCTCCTTTTCCGTCGCCTTCCTTTAACCAGCATACTAAATAAGGGAGAGCTTCCGCTTTACCCCATCCATTGCAGTTAAAGACATCCGCGCAGCCTTGATACTCCTCCTTCCAAGGGTTCTTGGCATTAAAGGGGGTAGGTATCTTAGCTACTCTACGAGCCGGATTCGTGGATCCAGTAAGGGTTAAACCCTTACTCCATTCCATGATCTCCGTATCGTCCAGACCTTGATTGTAACAATCAACACCTAAGTTAGCAATCGCTGCATTAGAGTCATGCAGCGCTTGTAACCCTGGAGAAAGAGATACTCGGCGACTGAGTCTCTTTTTCCTTGGAGGATTCGTACCATAAGTACCTCCAAAGCCTCCGGACGGTGGTCCTCCTCCACCCCCTGATCCCCCTGCTCCGTATGGAGGCACCTGTGAGAAGGTGTATCCGCCAGTTTGAGGAGTTGGCCCTGGATTATTGGTGGGTTGTGTATTTCCACCAAAGCTAAAGAAACCACTATTGGGATTAGTGTTTCCTCCTGTTCCATACGACTGATTTCCATTATTGGAACCAGTCCCACCGGCAGAGGGTCTGCTTCTGGAACGATCTCCTGAAGGTCCGGATCCTTGGTCACATCCGGATTGCCCTCCAGCTGGACTGGAATTCCCGGATGATTGTCCGGTTGTTCCTCCGGACATGTTCCGGGTGTTACCTTTGGACGGATTCGCTCCTGTTTGGGACTGACTCCATCCATACTGGGCATACGGGCCATTTGGTCCCCCTAAAGGTGACTGTTGTGGCCATCCGCCGTCAAAGGTGGAGGTTTTTGCCGAGTGGCTTTGTTTAGTTCCACTCGCAGAGTCACCCCCACTATTTCCCGTACCTAAACCAAGAGGTTTGAAGGTATTATCCGTAAATCTAACCTGATGACTCTTTACTCCTTCATAACGAGGTACAGTTGTCCCTGTTACCCCGTCATCGCCCCTCAAAGAGTTCATCTGATTACTCGTCGTGTTTAGGGCAATTCTTGAAACAGTGAAGTCTGATCAAGAGTGCCTACTGCACGACCAGTATCTTCTAGATACTGTGACATCTGGATAGCTTTAGCTTCCAGTTCGGAATAATCATCCATCATCTTTGTCTGTTTGGCAGCCAAATCTGTGGATTCACGTATCCATTGACCTTTGAGTTTTTCATGCTCATCGGTTTGTTTTTTATACTTTTTCCGAGCATCCTTGAAGGCTGATTCAATTTTCATCAGCTCTTCTTGGTACTTACCATAGGCCGATTGAGTTGAATTTAACTCTTGTTTAGTTCTATTCAACTCATCACACGAGGCTCTGTATTCCAGATCCGCCCTGTATAGTGCATCACGATACTGTTCGTGCTCGAGTTGAAAATCTTGTTTTCCTTCTCCATCTGATCCAATAACAATTGTTGTTGGCGTCTACAACTTTGATCGTAATCAAGACGTTCTGATATCAACTGTTTGTTTTCAGTCAGAATCTTGTCTCGGGTTCCGGTCAGTGTAATAAGATCCTTCTGGATCTTCTCGTATTCAGCTCTCATGTCTTCAAGCTCGTTCATTTTGTTCCTTTCGAATCCACATTTCTGGTGTTTAATTCGAGAACTATATGGAGTTTCAAACATACCTGCACTAGGCTTTGGTACCTCAAATGGTAGTTTACCAAATTGAGCAGTACTTTTATGCATTGGTGCAGGTTTCGAAGTACCTCCTGGCATGAATAAGGAGTCTCCAAATTCATCCAGTTCATCATCTAAGTTTTTTCTTACATCCTCTAACCCATCAGGGTAGTGTTCCAGTGGATCTCTCCACTCTGTACCTTGGGGTGGTGACTTAGCTCATGATTTGGGCCATTTCCCCTGACTGGGCTCAGCTCAGTCATTTCTGACTGCACTTACCCGAAGACCAACTGGTCACGGCACCAGTGTAGTGGTTTGTCTCGTTAAGTTAGATTAAATCATAACGAAGAGAGAGAAAAGTTTCCGGGTAGGCAACCGAGCTTTTATTTCATAGCTTTGTTACATACGATCACAGCCTCAGAGGACTACATGCTACTAGGGCATTCGGTTACCCTTTTAGGTAACGACCTGGTTGAGCAGTGGGTAAACCACTACTGAAGAACATGGGTTAGGACCAGCCTTATATAGGGGAAAAAGCCCGCGAAACTCAGACCGGCCAAGTAACATGTGGCGGACGAGTGGTAGGCCCCCTGGTGTAATAGATACAAACCCAGAGGCAGGTGCTGCCACCTGCCATCCGGATTCCCCCACTACACCCGAAGGACCTAGGTCTGAGTCTCATGGGTACATGAACGTAAAGTGTAAATACCATACCCCTACATATAGTTGGTATTTAATCTTGTACTGTCATTCCATTACAATCAAATATCACTTTGTTATTTTATCTATTGCCATTATTTTGCATGTAAATTATCTACCCTTTATTGATAATGAAAGGAATCCAAGTATAGTTATAAAGCTAAGTCATCAAACAAAACCGATTATGTATTGAAAACAGACCATGTGATTTTAAGCATCTAGTATCCAAGTGTCTGTCATATCTATTGCCTTTCATGCAATGCAGCTATTAATGCTGATTCAACATGTCAGGCAGTGATCATGACAGTTATCTTACCCAGCCAGTGTCATCCCAAGGTCAAACACACATGCACGGTAAGGATTCATACAATCAGCAAAATGCTGGCTGCCTGTGAAAAGTTTTTCCCCTGTAATCTGAAATCAGCTGCGACCATAGCTGTGATGAGAAAAAACTTCTGTCTGTCAGGGCTTAAAACCATTTTTTAGGTGATGACATTAAGTTTGACAATTTTACATTACACTAAAAAGCTTACTTCCATATGTCAACCCATCTTCTTGTTTTAAGCTTCCACCTAGATCCAGATCCCCAAAACATATCACTGCATCTGCTGTTGGAGATTATTAGGGAACTGCTTATCTGCTCAGACCAATAATGTCTGTTACAATAAAACCACCATGGACCTTTGGTCTGTTTTAAAAAAACTATTCAGGGGTAAAGTCACCCAGTACTTCATTATGGCTAACATTTTCAACTCAAGCAATTATCGTGTACAGATTAGGAACTTTGGGAGTATTATAGGGTTAAGGCCTAGGCAATGGTTCAGCAGGAAAAGGTACATGCAAATAAGTAATGGCTAGGGGTTCAGTGGCTATACCACTCCAACCAGGGATACATGTGACTAAAAGTAACCCTTCGAAAACTGCTGATGGGAGAGTGCGTTATTCCCATTGGTCAGCATCATGATCCAATGAAGTGTTGGGAAGTCTGTTTGCCTGTACTTCATTGTAGCACAATGCTGAGCCCATGTGGTATATCTTTTCCTCTGCTATGCTTATATCTTAATTGAATTCTAATGAATGATTTAAATCGACGAAATCAAGAATCAACCACAGCTTCTGGAGATATTTTCTTCCTTACTGTGTAGGAATTACTCTCATATTCTATCTGTAATTGAGAATTACGCATGCACATGAATACATGTCTGTTTTCCTTCCCTGAGGATGGATGGCCTGGTTTTATAGTGGCTGGGGATTTACCTTGAATAGTAGGCACCATCCTCACACCTTTGAAAGAGGAACATGGTATTTTAAAGCTAGAACATTAGAGTTGAACTGATAAAATTGTCCAGAATTATGCACGTACCTGTCATGAATTACGCATGTACCATGGCTTGAGTGCAAACTGAATTATGCTTATACTTCAGAAACTTCTCTGCCTTAGAATTTGGCATCTTAAATGACAGACCCATTGTTAGGTCTAACCTTTATGCATATGTGGATAGGTCAGGATTGGTCAAATGTATCTTCATGAATATTTTAATGGTGTGGGCATTTTTCACCTTTTTTCTGCAGCCACTCAAACTACATTCTGTATTCTTTCTCAACTTTTCATGTTTGTAAATGGAACAAGCACTTGCCTATTTTATATTATTCATGACAGTACTTTCATTCTATTCTCTTTTATATTAAATCTAGGAACTGGTGAAAATGCAAATCCAAGAATGTCCAGGCAGTGAGCAGTACCCAAAGGATCACACATGAATTGACTAATGCCAAAGGTGCATTGAAATTGATTATGTGTATTTGAATTAAGACCACACCTATTGAATCAAAGTCCAAATTTGTTGGCAGATGATGGACAGCCAGATTTTCGGGTCAATATCAGAGCAGTTTTGGCTTGATGAAATTATATATAGCAGTACCCTATGAATCACTTTGGCACTTATCTCTCACATGAATGTAGGTGAGTATAATAGATTGACAGGGTTGGACCTAGGCATCATTGTAATAGAAAAGCAGTAAGACAAATGTTGACAGGACTTTGCTAATATATTGTTCTTCCTTTGTAGAGATCCTCCTGCCTGTGTGCAAGCCTGTTATAGATGATGCTATTGAAGCTGTATTGACAGGCTGCCATGAACAGTGATCAGAAGCTCAAACCAAAGCGACCAAATGGATAGTGTCCGTAGAGGAAGCCTGACAGCTATGCATACCGAGCCTCTACCACCATACAGAAATACTAGAGTTTCTTACTATTTAGCTTGCTCCTACTCCCTTCTCAAATAATGATTAAGAAGATTGGAAAAGGTACAAGGTGGCAGCAGACCTCTGGTGTAGGCTTGCAATAGTTATCCCTAACTTTCCAAATAATTCTATGTCTACAATGGTCTTTTGCACGGGGGCGAGGTATCTTCACTAAAGATAGGGAGAAATAAAGATAACACAGAAGATATTTTCATGGATATCTTTAAAATTTCATTTCTATAGAAGCTGGCATTATTTGTCATACATTTCCAATAACATCCTTGAAAAGATAGGTCGAGATAACAATTCTCAAGATATCTTAAAACTTTACAAGATATCTTCAGTTTCCTTTGGAAATGACATTGACTTATCTTTATCATCTGAAGTTATCTTCACCGTCCGTGCAAAGGACCACTGGTGTATGTATTCATAACTGAAATGTGGCATTTTTACTTATTGAAGGGCATTTTAAGATTCTGCAAACTAATTTAGTTCCTGTTTGGCTCTAAGTAGATTTAGTAGAAAAATTGACAATACTGGCTATGCCACTAAGGCTTCCCATGGTACTTCTAGAATGTAATGTCTCTTGGAAAATTCTGTGGTTCTTGCCTTCCAATCTTTTGAATTCCAATATTAAATTGATCTATCATATCAAAATGAATGAAGGCAAGGGAAAAGGGATGCCCAAGGAAAATGTCAACTTTTATATACAGGTTGATAAGCCCTAACTTTCATATTTATCATGATATCTTTGATGATGTATATAATCATGCACAATCATGCAAATTGGGAAGAATTTTATTGATTTTAAAGTCATTTTCTCATAGAATCTGATCTATGGGACTTCATTTTATAGCACATTGATCCTATTGATGTTGCTCCCAATAGGCTATGTTTCCATAACATCACATGTAATACACTTATTTCTGCCCAAAACGATTCATTTTAAATTATAAAGATTTGCATTAAAATGAAAGTTTTCTTTGGGACTCCTGTAGTTCATATCAAAATGTAGTTTAAAACTTTGGGTCTTTTTCCCCTTTGTAGGCCATAGTGATGTTCCTGTGGTGGCCAGCATTGGTACTAAATCTGCCCAAATCCCCTTGGCTGATCCAAATGGTTTATCTGCTCACAAATACCTGCTCCCTTCCGTGATTATACAGGACCTGTACTCGTGTATTATCATTTTGAAGAGGAAACTTAGGTTTCACAAGGGTCCTAACCTTCACAGTACCTAATTGTAGAACCCCTGCACTTAAACAAGTAATTGAGGAACATTCATGTATACTGCTCAACCCATGCTGTTTTAATGCACCCTTAGGAGGTTCATGATTCACCAATAAATCATTGATCAAACTCACTAGCAATTTGATGACCATCAAAAAGGCTAATAATATATGCTCCTCAATAAACCTCCTTAGGGGGGCTAAAAGTCTAAATCAGTACAAAGAATATATACACAGAAAGACATGCAATTCTCTGTTTGAATAAACCATCTGTGTGAATTGGTCTTTTGGACAATAGATTTAATAATATTAATGTAATAGGAAGGCACATCCTGGTGCAGCTGTCAGAGGCATGCACCATCAAGGACTTCTTTTACACAAAGGCCTGTTCTAGAAATAGCCAAAATGCAAGTACCTAACCTGTAGCACCAACTAAGGGATCATTCATTAATTGCACATGGATTTTTTTTTCCAAGATTTGACCCCCCACCCCTCTGTTGCTGCATGTATACATGCATTGGGGCTACCCGCCTTGCATATATACTCAAATCACTGACACCCCCTCCTGATAAATATCGGTGGGGGTCGAGAGCACATACATGTTGACCCATTTTGGAAGTTATTTTGTATAGTATTCTTACATCAATCATATCCATACATAAATTGGAGAGATAGTATGACTACTGGTGTTTGAGTTTAAGAGATAAGATCTATGCACCTACAAAACACCCCAAAATAACCTCAAAATACTCAGAATTTGAGCTCATAATACCCCTAAGTGCATACAAAATGCATATGGCAAAATGGCCCTAGACCCCCCTCTCCCTGTACACATATTTATATGTTTGGCTTGCCCCCCTCCCCCTGCCCCCTGTGTATGTAATTAATGAAAGGTCCCTAAGATGATCTGCTTTGTAAAGCTGATATCATCATTATTTTGATGATGTTTTTTTCCCTTTATCTATACTATACTTAAGAACAGCAGATAATATTATAGTATGATTTGATATTTCTTCTTCTCTAGATAACTGAAGTAGATAGATTGGCTTCAAGATACATAAATACTGTTATTAAAAGATTTCATACTGTTAATCGTGTGTTGCTTTGTCCTTGATATACATAGAAATGGGCTCCAATGAAAAAGGATAGATACACAGGGTGTTCTATTAAAAACATGGGGATACATTTTGTTGAACAAAAGCTATTAACTTTAATTTCCAAATTATAAATTTGTTATGAGTGGCTGTAATGCCATGAGTTGAAATCCCATCAGACTATGATGTAAATAAACATCAAGGTCTTAGTATGATATCATGTGCCACAAGAAGGCATAAAAAAATGTTCCTGTGTTGTAGCCATCCGTTAAAATCCTCTCAGGCAATGATGTAGATGAACGTAAAACTTCTAGTGGAAGGTTAGAAATTACATTATCTGACCCCTAAAATTACGCTCCCGAACATTAATAAACGTAAGTGTGTTTACTGGGTTACAGCTTATTGTATACAGCATGTCCCCTATTGATGCTGTTTTACAAATGGAGACTGGCACCAGGTCCTAACCTCAGTAGGTGTTATCATTTTACTACGATTTATTTTATTAAAAATAAAAAGTATACAGGCAAAATAACAATAAAAAGTATACAGGCAAAATACAATTAAAACACTGGAGTTCATGTCCTGTGGTCTGCAAATGTTATGAACATGGACTGCATGTCACAACATGATAAAAGTGGCTTCAGGAAACTATTTTGGAGGTCTCTCAAGCACACTCCAAACAATCCTTGTATTGAAAACAAAAGCTGACCAAGGTTATTGTCCAAAGTTTAAATCTTTCACTTCTGATTTTGGACTGGCCTTTGTCCATGAAGGCCTTAAGACTAAGATCATTTCTCTCAAATTTACTTTCCCTAACACCATTATATGTGTCACGGCTCCTCCCCCGAAAACACCAGCCTCAGCAAATACTTTCTTAATTTGCAGTACATACATTAGATTATGAAGGTGTTTTCTTTTTGCTTTAGATACAGATTATATAACAGGGGCGTAGGAAAAGGGGGGGCCAGGGGGGCCTGGGCCGCCCCAATCATGAAGGAGGTGGGGCCTGAATATGTCTGGGCCCCCCCCCAATATTTTCCAAGAACTCATAAACACAATGGGAAAGAAGCTAAAACTTAACATCTCAAATTAGATTATTATGGTGATGTCATAGGGAGAATGGGGGTCTGAGCCTAAAGTCAGATCCAAAATTTACCAAAAATCACTTTTCTATATGAATTCTAAATATGCATATATAGACGCCATCACGCATCAGCCGACAACTCAAGGTGGTCGCGATGCTCCCCTCGCCAGACCCCCCCCAATGAAGATTTGCTTCCTATGCCTCTGTATAATGCAGAGACAGAGACTTGAGTAGGTCTATCACTTCTTTCACCCCGTACTCTATCTCGGACCTGTTCTCCTCTCAAGAGGCTGCTTATTTTACCCCAGCCAATTGCCTGGATACGCCTGGCTCCTTTAGCCTTCATCCTTCTCTCCACACCCAAATGCCTACATCAATACTATAGACTTATAACCCACTTGTAGGTCCTGACTTCAGACTCAGGATAAAGTACAAACTACCTTATGTTAGGTAGGCCAATCCCTTGATCAACAACAGTTTTCAGACACCAATTTATGACCAGATATATTTGGAGGGGCATGAAAGGCCAAAATAAATTAATTTCATCACTAATTTCATGATGCATGCATGGAATAGAATATCCTTTTGACACCTATTTAAAAATGAAAGGATTTATGAGTGCTGTTACCAATAGTTTGTTTCCTCATTCCACATACCACATACTTTCAGCTGTCCACTCCACAAAATGGCAGTAAAAATTGTATCGCTACTTAGATCTACTCTGCCAAACTGTTGATTACCATTGAATCAACCAGGAGGGTCTTGCCAAAACATGACGAGGAAGAACCTTTTAAATTTTTTTCAGAGATTACTGAGGAAAACGTGCATGGGTAAACTCGTTTTCACAGTATTGCCAAATAACTACTCCTTTAAGGGATGTGAAGGAAATAGAGAATGGACAAATTACTTTTCTGCCCCATGTATTATGTCTCAAAATAATGATTTATTCAATTTAAATGCCAGTACAGCATATCTAGACACCTCCAGCACACATTTAGTTTTAACCATCCGTGCACGTTTTACCCCCAGATCTGACGAGAATACTTTTGGCAATACGAAAACGTGCACGTTTTATTTTTTGGTTCACGTTTGTGTTTTGGCAAGACCCTCCAGGTGGCCCCATATTAATGACGATTTTCTTGAGGGGACATCTCAATGAGGTGCAATACAGTTTTACCAGTATCAAACTATTAATATAACACCATTTGCAAAACAATCACGGTGTATGTGATATCTATGTATGTCATGAGCACCACTTCCAGGACAACTCTCACCCACTAAATGGCCCTGTCTTGTTCACTAAGTGGCTCTTTACTTCCCCACTACAGCTGGGTGAGTGTTTATCCTTAACATGCTGCTGGTTACCATACATTTGTTTTTGATTATGTTACCGCTAGTGCTAAATATAACTGCATCCTCTTCAAAGTATCACTCAACAGTATGGGGAGTGACCATTTGCTGTCAGGAGACCTGCAGGTGGCTGTTGCTAAACCATTAGATGTCATTTCTGTCGGAGGTGTACTTCCAAAAAAGGAAGGCACTCCTCTTTGGTAGTCTCTTCTCTATTGCATTGCCAAATGGAACTTCCCAACAGAAGTGGTCCAGAAGTGGTTAGTAACAACCCCTCAACTGGAAGTTGCTTCCTACACTTGGTCACATAAGTATGTAGGCCTGGGCAGTCTGGTAAGCACTTTTCACAACACAGTTTGATTTGTGGGAAAGTGACTACTTCTGGACTACAGTGTTGGAAGTGAATCTGGAGGGTGTTGCGAAAGGACAGGAATTCAATTCTGTCGGAGGTGCTATTCCCAAATGGGAACTGACTACCCTTAGGTGATGACTTCTCCCCTGTTTTACAGCAAGGTAATAGGTTATAGAATTGATTCTTAAGTTTCCATGAATTGGCGGATGCTTCCCAGTATGACTCACACAAAGAGGATTGATTCTGAGTGTAGGGTGAGCAGTTGGTTCTAAGCAGCAGACCAGCCAGGAACTGGAAGGTGAGTTACGACAGTGAGAATCCGTTTCCGATTCTTTTCGCAATAGCCTGCTGAGTGGTTAAGTAGAGAAGGGACGTGGGAAGTGAGGTACCTACCCTGATAAGCAACAACTCAATCTTTTCGCAACAGCCTCCTGACCACAGATACAAGCATATTTTAGTTTCAATAGAGTCTAAGACATGATACCTTGTTCACCGGTGTGATAGTGCCTCTGACCAACAGGAAACACAATCTGCATTAAATAAGGGAAATCCAGGCAATGTTTTTTGGTGTTTTTTCAAGTATACAAATAATTAGCCTGCCTTAAATATAACTCTGCCCAATTTATATCCCAACATGGTCAACATCTGATATGTGATAGGCCCAGGCATTTAATTGAGAAAACAGAGTTTGTGATTATATCAGCATGGACTCCCTGTAAACAGCATAAGGCATTAAAGAACAAGGCTTCACTATATGGGTTAAATCTTAAGGGGATAACCATGAACTCAAAACTACTTCTACCCAAGGCCTTATTACAACTTAAAGGGGGCTTCAAACATCAGGGTGTGGGTAATAAGATGGTATTTCATAATATAGAGTAGTACTAAGCTGAACATCTTCCAGACATGGATGTGGCTTGCAACTTAATTAGCAGCGGATTTTCAGATTATCAGTTATATTGGCATAATTCCATGAGCAGTTTTAGATTATCATCTATGACCACCATTGTATTTTCTTTTGCAGAAGCAATTAGGAATATACAAAGACCCAATCAGTATGTCCTGTCCATGCTTAAGGATCTGTCACAAAAGTTGCCTGGAATGTGCCATAACAATGGAAAATATGATATAGGATTGAATTTCAATACATATGTATTACCATGTAACGCATCACCAGATTGTGCATATATATGTATGGATACATTGCACATTTTCCTTTCATGATGATGAGGTAAAATCACACACATCAACCAGATTACAATGAATTTTATAGGGCCCCAAGCTAAAGGCGGCTTTAACAGTGTACCTCGTTGTGCACAGGATAATGTCATACTTTCCTATGGCCACCATATTAAACTCAAAATAACAATATAATGATAGAGGGAAGAAAGATGATGCATGGCATTGAATCTTTTTCTATTATTAGTTGCCAGAATCTCAAAATGTTCTAGGCTGGCATACCCCGATTTCCCCTGTTTTATACCCAGGCTGCTTCCCCTTAAATGTGACTAGAAATAGCAAGCATTATCTATTCTATTAAGCATCAATTCTTGCAATGACCCATATATATATATATATATATATATATATATATATATATATATATATATATATATATATATATATATATATATATAAAAGCTTGAAGGGGTAAAACAAGATCCTACTGAACCTAGAGTGATACCAAAGACCATATTCAATGGTGGCCCTCAATTATATGATAATTTACGTTTGGATCTTTATTGGTTGTGTTCTGTGTTTGGAACCTATATCATGTAGCACCATGGGATCGAGAGGAAATTGAGAGCTGGACCATCAACAGCCAGCTATCAAATTCCTTATATCAACAGCACAGGCCAATGGCAACTATGTTCAATTCTCCCTAAAGCCAAGAGAGATTGAGGCATAGGCAGTTACACTGAGGAACCACCAACAACTGGGATAAAACCAACTTATCTTGGTCAATTCGAGGGTGCTTCAACATCAAGAAAATGTGGTATATAGTCACTTTATCTAACTATTTGAGCCTCAGCAGTGCTTTTTTGCTCATAACCCCCGTGCGTTATATAGCTATAACGCACTCTTAGACCTTTTCTTCGTCTTCAAGAAGCTGCTGGTTTCAATCCGGACATGTTAATAAATTGGGGGAATATACAAAGTCAACTCCTCCATACATTTCCTGTTAAAACCGTTTAGGTTCAACAGGGAATCGATCCCCGGCCGCTGTGGCAGGAGGCGAGCTCGCTATCCACTATACCAAGCCGACCGGTGGTAGAACTCAATACACATGGAAGATAT
This sequence comes from Acholoe squamosa, assembly GCA_949317995.1. Lineage (NCBI taxonomy): Eukaryota > Metazoa > Annelida > Polychaeta > Phyllodocida > Polynoidae > Acholoe > Acholoe squamosa. Next base: position 66,838,631 of record OX439046.1, on the reverse strand, counting down.
GAAAAATTTGTCCGACATACCTGATGTTTACAGACCTCGTTAGCATAGAATCCAATGGTGCCGGGTGGAGTTATTAACAGAGAACCATCCTTAGATATCCTAGATGAACATGCCATGCCAAATTCCTCCATTTTCTTCAAAATAAATAAGAATCCATTGATTTTCCATAGCGATACACGACTGACCACACCGGGCCGTGTGCGTTGGATCGGTATGGAAAATCAATGGATTCTTATTGTAATAAACATAGGCCGGCGGCTCGGCGGCGGCCACCGAAGCTCGGTGGCGGGTTCCCGCTGTGGCCGCTAGGTGGGGCGTCGGCGGTGACGTCACAGCCTTGTGACGTCACCGTCGGCGGCCGGGGGCTATAAAACGCGGTGTTCGGTGGTTTTATGGCAGACGCGATCAGACACTCAGGTGGCCTACGTGTAAGCTATCTTAAGGGAGTCCGGTGGCTAGTCCTAGCTCACGAACAGAGTGGCGTCTCTAAGCAAGAATAAGTACAAGTACAAGTATCAGTATAAGCGAGTAACTGATGACCAGTGGCTGTTAGTCCTTAAGGCTCCTAAGAAATAAAACAACAACAACGGCTGTAACTTTATATTCCATTCTTTATATACGGTGTCGACTCTGGTTATTACATTGGTGACAGCGGTGGTTGTTTACATTAACGAACCGGGGTGTACCAGAGTAGAAACACAGGCATGGCAGATAGCGAATTAAAGATGGAGGAGGAGAGGGCAGCCCTGGAGGAGCAGTTAGGGGCGGGTAGGCGAGGAGAACTGATCCAGGTTGTGGATGAGGAGGTTTCTGTTAAAGTTAAAGGGCCGGTGGCTGCGGCGGCCGGCGCCACCGGATCAGACGACAGGAAGTGGGTAATGGAGGAGCGACCGGACAGGAGGGCAGAGGAAGCATCACCTGGGGAGGAAGTGGGAGTAAAGGGTGGCGTGGCTATTCACCGGGCACCTCTTGGTGCGGCCGCTAAAGTGGACAGCGAAATGGGCCCGACTGAGTTCGGTGGCCGGTTCGGTGGGAAGGGCGGCGGTTCGGTGGTTGGCCAGTTCGGTGGCCCGGTGTTCGGTGGAGCGGGGAGTGATACAGAGGGTCACCGGAGAGAGGAGCGGACGCGAGAGTGGGGCCCCGACAGGGCCCACGGGGAGGTCAGAGAGGGCCGCGGGACGATTGGAAGGGAGGGGACAGACCCGTTGGCGGAATGGCTGAGGCAGGGCAGCCCCAGAAGTAGCTCTAGGACGGAGAGTGTGGAGGGGGCCAGGAGCTCCACGCCCCTGGGGATAGAGCAGACACAGGGGATACACCCGGGTAGGCCGGGGCCCGGGGGCGAGGGGGCCACCCGAAAGCCAATTGTGATGCCGGGCAAGTACGACGGGTCGAGCGATCTGGAGGAGTTTCTGTCGCACTTCGACCTCTGCGTCATGGCTAACGGATGGACGGAAAGGGAGTCGGGGACGTTCCTGGGAATAAGCTTGTCGGGGGTCGCCCGGCGGCTGTTGGCGTCGGAACGGCCGGCGGCTCCTGGGGGATATAAGAAGTTGCGGGATGCACTAGTAAATAGATTCCAGCCGAAGAGTCAGGTGGAATCGTATAAGGCTCTGCTCCGCACCCGGGTGCGGAAGCCGGGGGAGGAGTTACAAACCCTCTCGGAGGAGATCCTGCGACTGGTGCGGCTGTCCTACCCCAATGCAGACGCCCAGATGGTAGATGGCATGGCTAAGGATAGGTTTGTCGAATGTCTGGAGGATACGGAGCTCCGACAGTGGATATACCAGGGCGAGATTCCAACTCTTCTACGGGCGGTGGAAAGGGGTATACGGGCGGAAACTTACCTGGAGGAACGGGCGAAGGCGGTGAAGGTCAGGTCCACCACGAAGTCAATGGCGGAAGAGATGGGAGAGCTGCGGGTGGCGGTCACCCAGATGAGGGAGTCCCTGGCCCGATCGGCCCCTGCAACCGCGGAGGGGGAGGGGGCAAGTAGGGGACGGGGCTGCTTCGAGTCGGGGCGCCGGACCACTTTAAGCGCGACTGCCCTATCTGGAGGAAGCGGGTCGAGGCCGCTCGGAAGAGAGAGGCGACGAAGAAGGCTTCGGAAAACTAGATGGGGTCCCCTCTTCCAGCCGGGAGGAGACCCATGGAGAGAAAAGGAGGAGAGAATGGCTGGGTCGGAAGGAGAAGAAGGGGAACGGCCTGGAGGTCGGAGGGACGTTATGGGGCAAGGACATCCACTTAGTGGTGGACACGGGGGCCACCAGCAACTTGCTCTCCACAGCGTGGTGGAAGGCGGAGGGGTCCCCTGGGGATCTGAGACCGGTGTTAACAGCATTCCATACGGCGGATGGGAAGCCGCTGCCAGTGGAGGGTCGGGTGACGGCGGAGCTGCAGTGCGCGGGCCGCGCGGAAACTACATCATTCGTCGTGGCCGATATATCCACCCCGGGCCTGCTGGGTGCAGACTTCTTGAGGCAGACGCGGGCGACGATCGACATGGCCGGGGAGAGGCTGGTGTGGCCGGAAGAGGAGCACGGGACTCAGCCCTGCCGACTGGTGAGCTCGCGGACGGAATGGGTGAGGGGTCGCACGGAGAGGATCATACAGGCGCGTGTGCCGGAATCGGCCAGACTGACGGACATGCTGGTGGAAGGAGTGGAGAAGGTGGAGATGGCGAGGGGGATTCGGATAGGCAGGGCCCTGGTGACACCCGAGAGGGGGGAGGTGCCGGTCCTGGTCTGCAATCCGGGCCCTAATCCAGTGGTCCTGTATGAGGGGATGCACGTGGCGGTGGCCGAGGCTGTGGGGGAGGAGGAGCTCCGGGGGGAGGAGTGCCGGATGGTGACCGAGGAGGGGCCACGCGAGGGGTCCCGGACGCTTGTACAGCAGCTGTTGGGGGGAACCCAGGTCGAGGATGATCAGGAGTGGATCCAGCTCATTGCCCGGAATAAGGCAGCATTCCAGGAGGGCGATGAGGACCTGGGACATACTGACTTGGTCTCACACACCATAGAGACGGGGGTGGCGGCCCCTATTAAAATGGCTCCCCGACGACTGGCGCCGCATCGACGGGAGGTCGTGGACAAGGAAGTGGAGGAGATGTTGAGAAGGGGCGTCATAGAGCCGGCGACGGGTCCGTGGGCAAGCCCCGTGGTCTTGGTAAAGAAAAAGGATGGGAGGGTGCGGTTTTGCGTGGACTACCGCCGCCTAAACGCGGTGACGGTTAAGGACGCCTACCCACTGCCACGGATAGACGATTCACTGGACTCGATGGCGGGGGCGTGTTGGTTCAGCACGTTGGACTTGGCGTCGGGATACTGGCAGGTGGCTATGGAGGGGGCGGATAAGCCGAAGACGGCGTTTGTGATGCACCGGGGCTTGTTCCAATTCAAAGTAATGCCATTCGGGCTCTGCAACGCGCCCGGGACATTCGAACGCTTGATGGAAGTGGTGATGCGAGGGCTGCAGTGGTCCACCTGTCTCGTATACCTGGACGACATTATCGTGTTCTCGGCCACCCTCGCCGAACACGCCATTCTGCTGGAGACGGTACTAAAGCGGCTACAGGAGGCCGGTCTAAAGGTCAAGGCCAGTAAATGCCAGTTCGTGAGGGAACAGGTCAACTTCCTGGGCCACCGCATCGATAAGACGGGGATCGGGACCGATCCCGAGAAGGTGGCAGCTGTCCGGGAATGGCCCACCCCGGTCTCGGTAACGGATGTCCGGTCCTTCCTGGGGTTGTGTGGCTACTACCGCAGCTTTGTGCCCGGGTTCGCGGCCATCGCACGGCCCCTGTCGGAATTGACCGAAAAGAGCAAAAGATTCCGCTGGGACAGATCCTGTGCAGAGGCCTTCCATTGTCTGAAGGAGAAACTGAGTGAGGCTCCGGTGTTGGCATATCCAAGGGCGGAGGGGCGCCTGCTGCTGGACACGGACGCCAGCGATATGGGGCTAGGCGCCGTCCTTTCGCAGATGCAGGAGGGTCGGGAACGACCGTTGGCCTATGCCAGTAGGACGCTGAGCCGTTGCGAACGCAACTACTGTGTGACGAGGCGGGAATTGCTGGCGGTGGTGTTCGCGGTGAAAAGGTTTCGGCACTACCTGGTTGGGCGGCCGGTCCGGATACGCACAGACCATGCAGCCCTTAAATGGCTGGCGAGCTTCCGGGAACCAGAAGGGCAGGTGGCCCGGTGGTTACAACTCCTGGAGACGTTCGATCACGTGATCGAACACCGCCCCGGCCGGGATCATGGTAACGCGGATGGATTGTCCAGGCGGCCATGCACTGCGGTATGGAGTGGGAGGGGGGCTCTCCCCTGTTCGACCAACCGGGAGAATGCAGGGCAGTAACGAGGAGGGAGGCGGCCGCAGAGGCGGAGGCTGAGGAGGCCAGCGGGAGGCCCCGGACGGCGGAGGGGGACGGGGAGGAGGAGGGTCCCGTCTTGTCCTCTGCGGAGCACTGGGCGGCAGTACAGAACCAGGACGCCATTCTGGGGAGGGTCCGGCGGTGGGTAGCGGAGAACGCGGGCCCCGCATCGGACGAATTGGCCGGGGAACCCTACGCCGTGCGGGCGCTGGCGGTACAGGTGCCGCGACTGAGGCTAGAGGGAGGGGTGCTGACCCGGGTCTGGTGGGAGCCGGGGGGCCGATCCTTCGGCCAGATAGTCGTCCCGGAGGGAAGGGTGCCGGAGGTGTTGGCGGAAGTGCATGGGGCTCCTCTGAGCAGCCACTTCGGGAGGGCCCGCAGCCTACGACGGTTACAGCAATCCTATTACTGGCCCAGCTACAGAAGGGACCTAATACAGTGGTTGGAGACCTGCCCGCAATGCCTCAGCAGGAAGGGGGCCGTGCACCCCCCCGGTCCATGATGAGACATGTGCCGGTAGCGGCGACGCTGGAAAGAATGGCCATGGACCTGATGGGGCCGTTGCCGAGGACAGGGAGAAAGAACCGGCACATCCTTCTGGTAATGGACTATTTCACGAAGTGGGCGGAGGCTATCCCCTTGCCGGACCAGGAGGCAGAAACAGTCACCCGGGCCTTTGTTACGGAGGTGGTCTGCCGACTGGGGCCACCGGGAACGATTCATACCGACCAGGGGAGGAATTTTCAAGCTCAGATGTTCCGGGAGGTGCACCGTCTCTTGGGGGTGGCACAGACCCGTACCTGTCCCTACAATCCGAAGTCGGATGGATTGGTGGAGAGGTGCAACCGCACCGTGGAGGCCATGCTCGCCATGACGGTGGACGAGAACCAAGCTGACTGGGATTTACAGCTACCGTTCGTCATGGCCGCTTATCGGTCGTCGGTGCAGGCGTCGACCAACCAGACCCCCAACTTCATGATGATGGGGAGAGAGACGCTGTTACCTGGGAGCCTCATCTACCCCCAGCCGGAAGGGGGCCACCCGGAGGGAGCCGGGGGCGGGGAGGGGTTCGCCGTGGAACTGCAAGTCCGGATGGCGAAGGGCCACGCTTTTGCTTTAAAGCATATGGGGGAAGCGGTCCGCCGGCAGGAGAGGAACTATTCCACCCGAGTGAGGGGGGAGGACCTGGCCGTCGGGGACACGGTATACTACCTGCTGCCTAAGAAAGAGGTAGGCAAGTGCCCCAAGTTCATGCGGCCATGGTCGGGCCCCTGGACGATCACCCGGAGTTTGGGGGGGCCGGTTTGGGAGATCAAAAAGGGCCGGAAGCTCCGAGTGGTTCACTATGACTTACTGAAAAAGACCCAGGCCCCGCGGGGGGAACCTGTAGAGGTGGTACGGTGGGCGGGGTCGGCCGCCGGTGGGGAGCGGCCACCGGTGGCGCCCTCTGGAGTGGCCGCAGGGGTAAAGCCACCAGGGCGCCACCTAGTGTGGTCGGCGGAAGGCAGGCCACATCCGGGTGTTACGGCGGTAACCAAGGCGACTCCCGCCGACCACGGGGACACCGGCGACTCGGCGGCTCCCATGGGTGCGGTGACTAGAAGAGGAGGGCGCTTGTGCGCGTCATATTGGCACTGGAACCTCGTAAAAGGGGAGGAAAAGGGCGGGGGTGTCTTACCTGAGAGAGAGGGAATCCGGAGAGAGGCTGGAAGGTGTGGAGTGAGGGTCCCCAGGCCCGGGAAAGCGGATTTCATCCTTCGGCCACCGGCTGGCCACGGTGGGGGGTGGCGCCCTGAAAACGAAAGAAAGGAAATTAGCACTGAGAGAGTGGTGGGGCGGGGGAAATTGACTCAACAAAAGAGGGACTTACCTGCGATCGGTCCGGAGGGAGAGATGAGTGACAAGGTGGTCGCAATTTTTGCGGCCAAGAATCGGCGGTGGGAGGAAAGGCAGAGGCGGGAAATGGAGGTGGCCACGGCCACACCCACCGACCGCCGAACACCAACGGCTGACGCGGAGGCCGCCTGGTGTAGCGATCGGGAACTACACCGCGACCTCGTTAGGACCGCCGACCTAGAAAGACGAGAACGAGGCGCGGCGTGGCCCGAGAGAGACACCGACACCGAATCCGACATCATGAAGAAGTCGTCGGTGCCTCTCCCCTGCTCCATTTGTGGCCGCAAATTTATGCGAAAGGATAGCCTCTCGCGGCATGTTAAGGCTGTCCATGCGGAGAAGGGGCCGGGGTGGAACTGCCCAGGGAAGAAATGCCAGGCGCAGGCGAAAGAGGGTCGGTGGGACGACCTCATGACCCACATGTCAACACAACACCCGGGCCACCCGTGGCTGAGCCTGTCCAAGGCTGATCGGCCACCGCTATATACCATACGGTATAGGGGGGTCGCCACTGGAGCGGCAGCCACCGCCACCGGGGAGGAGCCATCGCCATCCGAGGAGGGCGCTAGCGCGGACCCCGAAGGGGAGGAGGGCAACGCCTCGGAGACGGCCACCGACCGTGTGGAGGAGGCCGCCGACCACGGGGGGAAGACCACCGAGGAGGCAACCACCGGGGAGAGGGCCACCGAGAGTGGTGGGGACAGCCCGGCGGCCAGCCCCGCCAGCGCTCGAGACTCGCCCAGGCCTCGCTCCCGCAGCAGCACCCGAAGGGCGGCCCGCCTGACCACGGAAAGGACTCCCGTGCCCGCAAGCCCGCGTCGATCGCCCCGGCGGCTGCGCAGTGTGGTCTGCCCGGCTCCGCAGCCGAGAGAGCACAGCCGCTCGCCGCAGAGGGATCGAAAGCGGAAGTCGGAGTCGAGGGGGGCCGCGGAGGCGTGGGACGCCGATCCACCCCGGATCGAGTTGGGGGAGGGAGAAGAGGAGGCAGCCACACCTAGCAAGGTGGCCCGGACGGGAGCCGGGGGCGACCAGGCTCAGGGCTCGACAGGGCAAGGCCGGTCCCGTCACCACTCTGCGGAGGACCGGGAGGCCGCCAGGGTCCTGGTGGAGGAAATGGGGCGGTGCACACCCGTCCAGTCGACCTTGGGCGCGGAAGCGGAGGCCATCCTAGACCAGGTTCTGGTCGCCCCCTCCGCCGGGGGTGAGGGCGACCCGCTCCTGCTGCGGTCGCTGCTCCGGAGCGAGGGGGGCGACCCAGCCCCAGCCGGGGTCGGAGAGGGTCTCCTCCGACAGACAGGCCGGATGGCCCAGGAGATGGCGAGGCGGTACCAGCGACAGTTGCTGGCGGAAGCCCTGCAACGTCGGCAGTGGCGGACCCCCGAGGGGGAGGTGGTGTCGCTGGACCGCCCCTCACCCGCCACGGTGGACACAGAAGAGGGGGGGAGCGAATTGGTCGCTGGGGGGTCCCCCCGCCAGGGCCTACCGCCGGAGCAGGTGCGGCGTATCTTACAAACCACGCCGCCCCCCGTTCAGCCCCACACCTCCGACAACAACACCCCGGCTCCGGGGAGCCAACTGGAGGGCCTCATCGCCGCCCGAGTGGTGGACGACAGCCAGGAGGAGGAGGAGCTCGACTGGGAGGAGGAGGAGCCCAGTCCGGGGCCGGTGGCCTACCGTCGCGTGCCCCTGACTACGGACTCTGACGAGGAGGAGGCATCTCCGGGGGAGGCGGTCGACAGGCGGGTAATCACCCTTACTGGGCTGGACCGCGAGGACAGCCCAGCGCCTGAGGCCGAGGCCGAGATCCGCACGGTCACGATGGGGGGCGCGCCGCTACCCGTGGCCGCTAGTCAGGGAGCGGGGGAAAGGGAGAAGAAGGGAGGAGAGGGAGTAAAGGCACCCCGAGATAAGAAGGAGAGAGAGGGGGAGACGGCCGCTAAGGACAGGAAGGAGCGGGACAGAAAAGGGAGGGAGGAGGAGAAGGCGAGGAAGGGCAGCAAAGAGAGGGAGAGGAAAGAGAGAGAGGAAGAAAGAGCGGCCAAGAAGAAGAAAGAGAGAGAGAGGAAGGAGAGGGACGAGGAGAAGGCGGCTAGGGAAAAGGAAAGGAGGGAAAAGGAAAAGAGGGAGAGGGAGGAGGAGAGAGCGGTCAGAGAAAAGAGGGATAAAGAAAAGAAAGAAAGAGAGGAGAAGGAGAGAAAGGAGAGAGAGGAGAGAGTTGCGAGGGAAAGGAAGGAGATGGCCGAGAAAAGAGAGAAAGAGGAGAAGGCGACTAGGGAAAAGAAGGAAAGGGAGGAACGAGTGGCTAAGGAAAGGAAGGAGAAGGATGAGAGGGAGAGGAAGGAGAGGGAAGATCGGAGAGAGAGGGAGGAGAGAGCGGCCCACGAGAAGAAGGAGAGAGAGGACCGGGATAGGAGAGAGAGGGAGAAGAGACAGGTTGAGGAAAGGGAGAGGAGGAGACGGGAGGAGAGAAGAGTGGATGAGGAGACGAGGCGAGAGGGCCGGGGGAGTCAGCGGTACGAGGCTGGCCCCCACAGGAACGAGAGCTACGGGGAGTACCGGAGGCGCCGGGAGTACGAGGAAAGGTATGAGGAGGAGAGGGGCCGCCGGGGGGCGGGGCCCAGGAGAGAGGAGTGGCGGGAAGAGTGGGGGGAGAGGATCCCTGGGGTGGAGGTCCCCGGCCTGCCGCGGGCGGAGGAAATGGACCCGCTGGCGGGGAGGCCGCTTTGGATTGGGGATACCTACCAACGAATCCCCTGGCGGCGGGTGGACAACCCCGACAAGCTACAGAAGTGGGCGGTGGGGCTGGCTCCATCCCCGGACTTGGGCGATGAATACACCCCGGTAGGAGGGCGGGCGCACGGGTGGGTGGAGCTGGTGGGCCCATCCCTGTGGCGTACACACTATTACGCGACTACAGTTCAGAGGTACGACCCAGGGATGGGTCAGGGAAGCGTACCCCCACCACCACCTCCACCTCCCCCTCCGGGAGTGGGGCGACCCCCACCGTCGGCTGCAGCGGGCAGACCGCCCACCCAGGCGCCAGGAGCAGTTGGGACGGCCGGGCCCCAGGGTTCGGGCTTTGGTCTACCGCCGCCGTCAGCCCAGGGACAAGGGAGATATGGCCACCAGACCCTCCCACCCTTCGTCCCACCGCTCTCAGGGCCCTCCAGGGCCGCCCCGCAGCCGCCACCACCGCGACCAGCCGAGGCGCCCTTGAGCCGCGACCTAGAGGAGCGGATCCGTCGGATGGTCAGGGAGGAACAGCAGAGGGGGAGCCAGTAGGAGGGAGGAGCGGTTGCCAGGAAGGAGAGTGAGAGACGCGTGGGGGAGGAGGGGACGGGCAGTGGCCGGTGAGCAGGGATGGCAGGGACGTCGGAGGGCGCAGCCGGGAAGCTGAAGGACAGCCGGGAAGGGGGGTGTGAAGGGGGTTAGTAGGGGTAAGGGGAGTACTGGTGGGGGATTGAGTACCTGCCAGGAAACCCAGGCCCTGAACACCCCTGGAAGCCCCCAGGGCATAAGACAAGCAGCATAAGATAAGGGCTGGCGGCCCAGAGAGTCGGGAGGATCCCTGTGGCCAGGACAAGGAAGAGACGGCCCCAATTCCTGCAGCGTTTTACCGCGCCCTTCTAGACCGCAGATCTCCGGTGGTCGGATGTATATATATTTCGTTACGTGTATAAATGTAGAGATAAGGTTATCACACGAAAACCAAACATGGTCAGTTTCTTATTAATAACAGTTTATTCCTAGACAGTATGATAATTGATGTCACATTTTGTGCATAAGCAAATTAGGAACAGCCCACTGTTGGTGCTGGTAGTCCAGATTAAGTCATTGTAAATCGTTCACACGCTAGTCGGGTTATTACAATATATAGTTAGGGAGTTAAAGACGGGCGGTCCGCTGTTGGAGCCCATAGGTATTGTAACTAATCATGATAATAAGGGGGGGTACTCACCTGGTACATACTACGGTAATCATAGGGGTAAAAGAATCTAGGTTAAGCAAAGTAATACGAGTCCTTAGGCTGTACGGCCCGGGTGCCATTGTTGGACACTCGAGTAATGTTTATTATAAGATTCACTGTCTATAGGCCCCCCTGTCAAAGGGCCCCCTGTCAAATGGCCCCCTGACCTTGGGCCCCCCAGTTAAAAGGCCCCCCTACCAAAGGGCCCCCCGGTCAATAGGCCCCCTCCCCGGCTTGAGAACTGTCTAAACGTACAGGGTTAATGAACTTACCATATCTTTTGATTTTCAGGCTATCAGAAGCTTATTCATTCTGCTAAAACTGACAGACATTCAAACTGACGGACATTGTGTTCAATCTGACAGACATTGTACTCAAACTGACGGACATAAGGTGCTCAAACTGACAGACATAATGTGTTCATACTGATGGACATAATGTGTTCATACTGACGGACATAATGTGTCCATACTGACAGACATAATGTGTTCATACTGACGGACATAATGTGTGCATGCTGATGGACATAAGGTGCTCAAACTGTCGGACAAGAGGTGCTCAAACTGACAGACATAATGTGTTCATACTGATGGACATAATGTGTTCATACTGACGGACATAATGTGTTCATACTGACGGACATAATGTGTTCATACTGACGGACATAATGTGTTCAAAATGACGGACATAGGTTCTCAAAAGTAAGGGTAATACTAGGACATAGGACTTAAACTAGCGGACATAGGACTCATACTGGCAGAACTAGGACTCATACTAGCGGACATAGGACTCATACTAGCAGACATAGGACTCATACTGGAGGACATAGGAGTGATACTAGCAGACATTATGGTCATACTAACAGACATAGGGCAGTACTGGCGGACATAGGGGTGATACTAGCGGACATTATGGTCATACTGGCGGACATAGGAGTGATACTAGCGGACATTATGGTCATACTGGCGGACATAGGAGTGATACTAGCGGACATTATGGTCATACTGGCGGACATAGGAGTGATACTAGCGGACATTATGGTCATACTGGCGGACATAGGGGTGATACTAGCGGACATTATGGTCATACTGGCGGACATAAGGGTGATACTAGCGGACATTATGGTCATACTGGCGGACATAGGGGTGATACTAGCGGACATTATGGTCATACTGGCGGACATAGGGGTGATACTAGCGGACATTATGGTCATATTGGAGGAAATAGGGCAATACTGGCGGACATAGGGCTATCCTGACGGACATAGGACTATCCTAGCGGACATAAAGCAATCCTGACAGACATAGGACTATCCTAGCGGACATAAAGCAATCCTGACGGACATAGGACTATCCTAGCGGACATAAAGCAATCCTGACGGACATAGGACTATCCTAGCGGACATACAGCAATCCTGACGGACATAAGCTATCCTAGCGGACATAGGACCATCCTAGCGGACATAGGACCATCCTAGCGGACATAAAGCAATCCTGACGGACATAGGACCATCCTAGCGAAAATATGGCCATCCTGATGTACAGGCTAATACATGCACAAGCATAGCAAGCATGTGGCAGGTCTGTACCTCTGTACTTGAAAAAAAAATCATTCTAGCACCTCATAATAATTTTAAGGGGGGCCTTATGACAGGGGGGCCTTTTGACTAGGGGGCCTCATGACAGGGGGGCCCCAGACCAGGGGGCCTTTTGACGGGGGGCCTTTTGACAGGGGAGCCTATAGGATGAGCACCTTATTATAAATGTTATACCCATAGAATAAAGTAAGGTGGGAGGGATGTAATAAACATAGGCCGGCGGCTCGGCGGCGGCCACCGAAGCTCGGTGGCGGGTTCCCGCTGTGGCCGCTAGGTGGGGCGTCGGCGGTGACGTCACAGCCTTGTGACGTCACCGTCGGCGGCCGGGGGCTATAAAATGCGGTGTTCGGTGGTTTTATGGCAGACGCGATCAGACACTCAGGTGGCCTACGTGTAAGCTATCTTAAGGGAGTCCGGTGGCTAGTCCTAGCTCACGAACAGAGTGGCGTCTCTAAGCAAGAATAAGTACAAGTACAAGTATCAGTATAAGCGAGTAACTGATGACCAGTGGCTGTTAGTCCTTAAGGCTCCTAAGAAATAAAACAACAACAACGGCTGTAACTTTATATTCCATTCTTTATATACGGTGTCGACTCTGGTTATTACATTATTTATTTCGAAGAAAATGGAGACAAAATGTAGGCGAACACCAACTAGAGATCGTATATTTGGCCCTGCTAGAATAACAGGGCTTGACATGCTTGGATTCTACCCGAAAATTCGTTGGAAAGACGAGGGTCTGACGGGTGGAGTAAAAACAATGGCTACGCTGGCTTGGCAAAATGTGCGGATAGGATGCACTTACAAAATGTCTTCTCCTGGATTAATTCTTGGGTTATAAGGTAAGAAATTAATACAAAATGGAGAAATATGTTCGATAAACGCTTCAATGTATGTTATGGGTAAGCACTCGTGGATTTACGGGTTAATAATCCACTCCCCCTTCGGGGTCGTGGATTATTAACCCGTAAATCCACTCGTGCTTACCCATAACATACATTAAACGCTACATGAACCAATTCATTGCCAATAAAATAATGATTTTCAACTTAAGATTCTATGATATCAGATACCTGTTTGATAAGAAAATAGCACACTTCATCATTTACACTGAATATTTTCTTGTCGGGTTTCTTTTGCATTGGCATGCTAAATAATCATCATAAAAATATGGTTTGACCCTAGAAAAAAAAGAAATGGGCTTTGCCCTGCATATAATTCGGTAGTATTACATACATGTAGTCCTACATTGACACAGTACCTGAAAAACATCCCAGCAAATTGTTGTGAGTCCTCGTCAACCTGTGTGAAGTGGCTCACACATGTTGCTAGATGGAACACAACGTCATTATAGCACAAGATCACCAGGAATAGCAATTGCTATGCCATGTGAGTCTAACACACAGTGGCGAAAGATAACAGAATGAGTTATCACTCAAAAAGGAGTCACCATTGATGACCAACCATGGCAACAGATGACGACGATTTGCTGGGATAAGTGTCTTTTAATACAGAAAATCGCTATTATGTTGGCAATGAGTATGTTCATTATGACTATATACCACATTTTCTAAATGTTGAAGACATGTTTTATCCAGAATATATGCATATAATGATGGAAAAAACAAGCGTCCATCCAAATATTGCACTTGTATTGGCTCCTTTATAGCATTTTCTGCATCTTGAACATCAAGCAACTCAGAACTGAGAAGAAACCCAGCGATTCTGAATTCAGCATCCTTGAATTGACCAAGATCAGTTGGTTTTATTCCAGTTGCTCTCCGAAAGTGCAAAAATGTTCCTCAGTGTTATAGGACCCCCCCCCACCTCATTCATGTACTACCCACAACATAACAGACCCAGTAGAGACAATGATGAGAAGAACTGATAACAGGCATCTTCAATATATAACATCACAGTTGTCCAACTTACCTGGCCTGGCTAACTCCAAAACTGTCCACACTTAGAGGAGGTGGTCCTACTGAACATATACCATCTCCAACTAAAGACTGAACTGCTCCTCAATCTCCAACATAGCACAGTGAAATGCCCCCATCTCCACACACACTCAGCCGCTCTCTGCACCCAGCACATGTACTCCTCGAAATTTGTTGGCGTGGCTGGTTCCGGTACATCCATGTGTATGGCCTGTTCTGTGTTGGCGGTCAGGGTACCAGTGGGAGGAAGCATGCTGGGTGGTGGTCTTTGTGATGGTGGTGGTGACAGAAATGGGGGGGGGGGACTGGGGCGCTGCTACAGGCTTCCTTGATAGCTATGGCCATAGCCAACAGGAGGTAAGGGTCCTTTGAATCCCCCGACACTCTAAGGGCCAGATAGACTCAAGGTCCATGATGATTTGTTGGAATGATCCATTAACAACCTGAGCCAATCTGGTTGTAGAAGCAAATCAAAATACAAGTAAACCCTGTTTTCATTGATATTAATGCACCGTGCTGACCCTTTTGGCTTAACAAAGTGCCTGAATACAGAAGTGCTGTTTGACTATTTACTGTCACTCAAACAAACTGCATCTCTGCATCGTGACATAAGACATTGTGCAGCTGATATATCAATGCAACATGGGAATGTCATGATCTATGTGGCTTAACGTTTTGAAAAGCCTCTTCTCTAAACACCAAAGTAGATTTGGCATTGTTATAATTTTATCTTTCTACTAACAGGTCTCTGCTAAACTGTGAGTTGAATACCCAATCTCCAGCACTGCTTATAGTAATGTCAGTTTCATGGTAGCCTGTAGGACGAAGGGGCTGTCTGCAGTGGGCATCGGTGTGGGCCAAGAACTGGAGGGTGTGGGAAAAGGTAGCACTGGCTAAGAAGTGCCTCTTCTGCAGAACTGGCTTTCCATGTAATGATAACTTTTCACATGTGTTCCTCACAAGTGGTTATGCTAGTACAGTGCTAGAAAAGGGTGATTTGAGTAGGTACCTATTCAGGAGAAGTCAGTCAGTAGAGTATAGTATAGAGTGTGTGACATGAATAGGTGCCCAGTTAACAAACAAAATGTTGTAAAACTTTTCAGAACGTTTCCCTATGGCTCACCACAGTGGCAAAATGTTTTAAAACATTAAAAACGTTTTTTTGACGTAAAATAACAGTTTTTTTTTGTTGATCGGGTACCTGATAGTGCAGTTCTCTCTGTTTTAAACAAGGCAGGTGACTTATCAGACTAATGTGGTGAGTGCAAGTTGAATGGTGAAGCAGAGCGTGACTTGTTTTGAAACGAGGGTACCTACTGACAGCTCTTTTTACCATAGGAGCAACATGCTCCAGGTGACTTTTCAGACTAATCTGATGAGTGCAAGTTGAATGGTGAAGCAGAGAATTACTTGTTTTGAAAAGAAGACACATACTGACAGCTCTATTTACCATAGCACCAACACCCACCATATAGGCTCTGGGTGTAAATATGTTAGGCGCACCTGTCAACCCATCCTTAATGATCTTTTTTTCGTTTATCAGTCTAGCCAACCAACTGGTCTGATAATCTACACTTGTTACTTTGTTCCTTTGGTTCCTCTACATCCTTTCTCCATTTTGTTTTCCTATCTGTTTATCTCTTTATGCTTTGGCACCCCCATGATGAATGGTGCTCTAAGTTTCATACATGGGTGCCAATCCTTCATCCTTTAAGGACTTTACGCTTCAAGAATATCCCAATGCTAATAGATACTTGTAGTCATGATGTATCAATAGATCTCCATCTGATAACCAGCAATGCATCGGTGTATCAAACACACCATTATAGGCCAGTTACCATGATACATTAGTTAGCCCTTACAAAGCTCTTCATCAGCGCTGCATTAATAGATTAATATGCGGCATACTTGTAAAGCTTGCACTGTGTGATAAGTGACTTTGGGGCTTGTAAGGGTTAGTCCTCTTTTTCATATTACTTAGAAACTCACTTATCATCACTTCATCCTTCTTCATCACCTCATATAAAGGTTCTCTCTCCTTGAGGGGCTCTAAATCCAATTCGCTCTGCTTTCTCATGCCATCACAAAGACCTCTGAGACAGTTAACTTGGCTCTGCTATAGGGACTCATTTAGCTGGAGTACTCATTCAACTGTGATTTCAAGTAATGTGTTATGTTAGATATCATCTGACTTGAATGATATTCTCCCTTCAGGATTGATGCTTCAGTTTATTTCCCACTGTTCAAGTTTCAATATTGACACAAAATCAAAGGTGACTATTATCTTAATGCTGTTTGACACATATGGACAAGCACATAGAATGATACATGAATGCATTATTAGCTCTTTTTAGGGTGAAAAGTTGAATTGAACTCCAGTTATGTATTTGCTTTTGGTTTGGATACATCAATGAAATGATTTGATACCTTGCCAATATTTATTGCCTTGGTATATAATAATGATTTTTTTTCATGAGTGCATCAGTCCTAACATAGTGGTATCTAGCTGTGCTCAAAGCTCCATTCATTTATGATAGCCACCTTATAGCTTCAAGAAGTTATCATCTTCAGTTTCTGAATTCTCTCAAGATGGATATTCATTTAGAGTAATTCAGATTCAATGATGGCAAAAAGAAGATATCAATGCCCTTCAGCCCTGCCTCTAGGGTCCCTGTGAAGAGGAACATCACCAGTAATGGATTTAGATGAATCAACTAAACAAGTTATTTTACCATATATGCAAGAATGCCACATTCATTTCCTTTGGAGAAAAGGAACCTTAAGTATGAGTATGACTACAATTAATAGCACTAAAATATAATTGTGAGTGCTTCTAACACCGTTTTTAAGAAGTTTGGGACCTACCTTGGAGGGAAACTTTCCTCAAAATGTTTCTGATACCGTCCCCAGTGACTTATATTATGTGGGAATGCAGTGCTACAAGCAAACATTTTCTACTCTTAAGTGCATTATGTGCTCCTATTTACCCATACATTCATAGGGTAACAACCTTCAATTTTACTAACAATTGGAATCAAAGTGATGCTTCTATACTGCTCAAAGGCAGTTTTAAGGAAACAAATCACTTGCTAAATGAGATGTGGGGTTGGAATTATTGTGCTATTTCTTTCGGCTTTTCTCTGTGTATTATAGGGGATCTAGAGGAGATTAGGAGCTGGACCAGCAAGACACAGGAACATGTTCATTATATGAACTCGGTTGGCAAACAAAACCCTCCAATCATCCCCAAAGCCAAGCATGTTGGAGGGAAAGTTACCGGTGAATGGACTTTTAACCCAAGCAGATGCATCACATGAAAAAAAAATATCCTCGTTTGTAGAGTACCTCACAAAAAAAGAGCATCAAGAGGGCCAGGTTAAGGGCCATGATTAGGAGAATTGATGACAGGCATCTTTATTTCTGAGTTGTCCCACCTACCTTGGACAACTAAATGCTAAACTTTCCACCACCAGATGAGGTGCTTCTACTTCTAGACGCATTCTCCACCTGCTTACAGAATTGTTAGTCTTTAGGTGGCCTGAGGGATGTAGTGACTGTCAGACAGTGTCTGCAAAAGGCACCTGTGGTAGCCCAGTGCTGCTATCTCTTCATCGTGATATGTGGGGATATAAAAGTAGCAGGGCAGCGCGGTGGCGTGAGAAGCAGGGGGGACAGGGGGGGGGGGCATGTCTGCAAAAGGCACCTGTGGTAGCCCAGTGCTGCTATCTCTTCATCGTGATATGTGGGGATATAAAAGTAACAGGGCAGCGCAGGGGCGTGAGAAGCAGGGGGGACAGGGGGGGGGGCATGTCCGCCCCCCCCCCACCTTTTTTTCTTTCTGAAGAAAAGGTCAACGCCTGTGGAAATAAAGAGCAGTTCCACATCTCTACTCCCCCACACAGGGACAGGCTGAGAGGAGAAAAGCATGGGAATATATTTCTTTTCACAGTCCCAGGTGGACAGGGTCTCAAAACGGGGTCACATCTTCACCTCATGAATGGCAACTTTTGAAACAATGACGTCTCACACTACTAAACCCATTCTGGAAGGTCTCTCAATCAAGACCTATGGTCTAGGTACAAATATCACAGGCCCTGTGGGAGCTTAGTCCCCTGAAGTTCACTGATGAAGTGTTGCCACCTAAGTGGAACTGTTACCCCTGATTGTAGGCAACCTGTTTTAGGCTACTGATACTTAGGCCATTTGTACCTTAAGACCTGTCTCTTACTACTCAGCCATCTGAGTGATAAGCAGGTTAATCATCCTTGTGATTATCTCCATAATTTTTGTGCAGTCTGATTGACCTGAATTTTCTTTAACATTCTGTCCATGGTAGGGTCATGGGGGGGGGGGGGAGATGTAGCTACACACCCCGATTACCTATACATAATGTGATCCCTGAGACTGGATGCGATGCCAGGAGTCCGTGTGTAGCTATGTTTAGTGTTTCTGTCACTCCATTTTAAGATGCCATTTCCCTGCTTATGTATACTCATTACTCTCTTCCGTTGGTACCTCAATGTCTTTCTCCATTTTGTTTTCCTCTGAAAGAGATACTTTACACGTAGGCCTTGAGGGTACCTAGGCACTCCCATTCCACCATGGCTGCCCATGCTTTATTCTTTAAAGACTTTCCTTTACCCTTCAAGGATCTTATATTCCTTACCAACACTGGTGGTCATGATCCACCAATGTCTATCTTGTACCCAGCAATGCATTGATGCATCATTTTAGCCAGTTTAATATGATGCATTATGGAGGCCTTACAATTTACTCATTAGTGATATGTTCATAACTAATTGTTAAACTGTGATTGATTCACAGCAGAGCTCTAACATGGTTAGTTCCCTGCTTCATATCACTTAGAAGCTCATTTATCAAGTGTTCTTCCTGCCTCTTACTGTTCCAGTCTAGATTCTTCCTCCTTTTAATGTGCTCTAAGTCCTTGCTATGCCATCATAAACACGTCGGTCAGCTTCGATTTTAAGTAAAGTTCAATATTATCAGCTTTGGAGCAATCTATCAAATTATATCCTGTAAGTTTAAAGTGGTATATCTTTGCTATACTGCTCATATTTTGAGCATGCAGTTCTTTTTCTGTTAATACAGTCAGAAAGACATTTGACTCATAGCCTTATGTTTATCTTAAAACGCCATGACACAGCAAAAGACGGAGACCAAACATACCAATTATATGTACCTAATTTGAGTCAGCTGAATCTGAAAATGAGGTTGAGTAAACCCTATTGGCTCTTACAGTCTCATCTTAAAAAATAACTTGACTTGAGCAAAGGGATTTTGCTTACATCAAAGTTACCCCTCTTTATGTTGGGGCCTTGTGTGCAGAGCTTCTTATCTACCATAGATATGCAGCCTGAGCCCCAGTACGGTGATTGGTGCCATGCACCCACCAAGGGAATTGAGGCTTGGGCTGAAGGATGTTTGACAGACGGTACCTTATCATGAATGAGCAAGTTCCAGGGTGGCATGTTATAGACTTAAGGGGCCAGAGAGTACCCATGAGTATCTGGAGAACAGTGTTATCATGAAGGTATTCGTGTAAAATCTTGGTAAAACTTTGATTAATGTGTAAACCTTTATTTGTAGTTCAATAAAGAATCTATGTGAGGAAAGAGTGTGAATTAGGCAAGGAGGTCTAAGGATTTTAAAATATAATAGCCATGGACAATTTGCATTTCAACAGTACAACTTGGAGGAATACAAATGTATCAAATGATTATGAAATTAAACGCTGCTGAGGAAATTGGATGAAGGAATCTGAACATCATTTCTTTCATAGATTCTTAAGTATGCCATGTTTAGATTTCAGTTTGATTGTTTGTTTTTCATTTGCTGGCTCTGCTTCTGTATAATGTAGTTGCTTCATCTGTCATTACATTTAGAGACAGTCTGTGTGTAATGCTTTCTATTGATCCTGATGCTCACAGCGGAATCATCTTACAGTAAGCAGATAAGGGCACAACAATGTACATTGTCTTGCATGTCTGTAAAGCACCACAAATATTATAAGGAGCAATTTGGAGATGTAAAGGCGATGTGAGGTAGACCTAGTTCGTTGACTGATTGCCTGTCTGGAATATCAATCTATATTACAATCCAGTAAGACTTGAATCTGAAATAATCTCAATTCCACATTTACTGAGGATATCCGAATTCTGAAAGACATTTAATCGTATACTAGCAATGTCTTCTTTTCACAATATGATGCATTTCCTACAAAATAGAGGTAACACTACTCTATACTTTTAAAGTGTAGAAATGTGTGCACTGATATTATGTGTAAGCATAGCTGCATTTGCAAGTAGCCTAATAATGCACACAAAATAGTTATTCAATAACTATTTGGGAATGTAGAAGACTAGAACCATCTGTGCCTCGAGCTGTTCAAGATGAAGAAAGAAAAAAAAATCAGGATTCATCATGTACACAAAAAGATTAAGTGTCCGGATGGCATTACTTAAGATGGTATGACTAGACACAACCAGTATGACTTGAAACCCTCAGTATCAGAGTGGGTGATCGTAGGTAACAAACTACGACTACTCTATATGATCAGCACTTAAGGCAGTAATTACATAGGGTTTGGTATCGGTGTAATCATTAGCAACCACTAGATGCAGGGCTGTAATGGTATTCAACTGAGGGATCTCACTACGACTTTAAGGGAGTCGTGCCATCTTGAGAAATGCCTTCCAGTAGAGGCATTCTCCCTCTTAATGGTAATATACCAGGTGCCCTTTAACAACCCGCTTTTCCATCAAGTACATATATGTGGAGATGTTGGGCAAAATATGTTATGATCCCAAGGTGATAAAACAGTAAGCCATCAGGTATTTTACATTGTTGTAATTATTCATCACTTCATGTATTCAGGTTCAAGCAAACTCTGAATAAACACTCAAATGGTAGGCCTAACTCTTCACGAGTGTATCAGTCTGAATATGGTGTCCATGTAGCACCAATGTAGCGCACTTCACAGCTGTAATGATGGCCACCAAAGAACATTTATAAATAGTTTGTGTTTCTGATTTGTTTTCAAGTTGAATTCCAATTTAAATTGCTAGTTATCTTAAGATAGGAATTCATTCAGAATCCATTGATGGGATAGTTATGCCCTTCAGCCATGCTTCTTGGGTCCCTGTGAAGGGGAACATTGTCAGCATTGTCAGCACCAATAACCTGTATCTGCAAGAATATTCTATATATTTCCTTTTTCCTCTGGTGAAAAAGAATCTTAAATATGAGTATACATGAGTCATCTGTTTCATAGATGAATGTTCAACAGGCCAAATCTCTACTGTTGCATTACCAAAATAAATATGAAACATAGGATTTCATGGCACATGATGCTAAAATTGGTAACCCCTCAAAATTGTCCCTTTGATGCTGTTATCAGTGACCTGTTCTAGTGCTACAACTACTCTGCCCAATCGCTGGGGTACTATACTACATAATAGTGGTGTGTAGCTAAACATCCATGCACATATTTCAAACTTTTCACAGTGAGTAGAACTGAACGACACATACAATATTCAGTGGGGCCCAAAGTAAAGTATGTACTATTGTGTTTGCCATAAATCTTCATTGTCATGGCACTAGTACACTGCAAAACTGGTGTTTAGATTTTAAACATGTATGTTTAGGTCTAAACATGTTTAAAATCTAAACATATGGGTCAGTTAGGTGTCTTATTAACTACACATTTAAGACATAAACACTTTTGTTCTAAGTACATAAAATATTTTAGATGTTTAGAGTTTAAACACATTGAATACTAGGTGTTTAGATTTAAACATCAATATGTTTAGACACTTGTATGTCAGATACACACCAGGTAGCAGCACTACCTGTGAATAGACTATAAGCACACAATCACAATCAACTGTTGTGACAAATGCCCCCTAATCCCATAATGATCTTGGTTTCATAGAATGTAAAGAGAATAGAAAAGGCAATAAAGAAATGACTGAATTCACCTCAGATCACCGTCATTGGCATAAAATAACCAATTGGTTTCATGACTGACACCTATTTCATGTTATTTTGTAAAGGCCAAAGCATTATCCTTCCTGCCAAACTGTTGGACTTTCTCAAGTCTAATACAGTCTGTACATAAGTGTATACATGAATGTATATACCCGTGGCTTACATCTTTTGAGACTTCTAAATACCTGATGTCCCGCACAAGATAAATGAGAAAACAAATAAAAAATAATCCTTTATTTTCTTAATGCAAATGTTTGCAACCCCTAAATTTCCATCAAATCATATAGACATGTAAAACAGAAAATTTCATGAATATCTAAACACAAAATTTTAAACCTAAACACCTACATTTCTAAACACTTGAGCTAAACACATTGTTTGGCTAAACATGTTTAGGAACTTAAAGTGATAACAAACACATAACAAGAATATGTTTAGAATTTGTTTAGGATCTAAACACCATTTTTGCAGTGTAGAAAACAAATGATGTACATTAGTGTCATACTAGTAATTGGCATGATCAAGTTGTCATATGAGAAATATCATATGGCTAGTGGTGTATGGAGTAAATACATCAGGCTCATAATAAATAGTGTTATTTCCAGTTGTCACTGGTTTATTCAGCTTTAGGCAACATGTAAGAAATATCAATCATACAGTAGTTAGTATGTAGGTAATTTGTACATACAGTAAACATACAGTAATTTATAAAGTACAATGTTCAGTTCCACTCCACCTGTGAGGTATTAATAATACAGTGTCCAGCATAGTTCTAGGTGGGTTCCCACACCTAGCTCCTGACCTGCTGCTTAGAGGAATAATGTAATAATGGATAACTTTACCCTCTGGTGGAAGTCTTGAAGAAGATAGCCTCTGGCCACTAATGGTAGGAAACCAATGCCTGTCTAGCATAGTTTCACCATAGTGCAGTGGTATAGCAGGTAGCAGGAGATGACTGGAGATGTTACCTCTAGAGCGGTTCTTGGTGATGTGTCTTCCTGGAGGTGCAGACAGGCTATTTGTAGCAAATCTTGGAAAAGCACCTCCAGACTGACTGGAGCCAGCAGCATCTGCCTAACTCTACAATTGTTTGAGGGGACCCTTTCAAGTGTCACAGGGGGACAAAGGACCCCCATGGACGCCGCTATGGCCCCCATTGTCTTGGTCGGTTCTGCATCTTTAGACCCTCATATCTCGGCCGTTTATGCTTGTATAACCGCCATTTTGGGCATGCGCAGAGCTGAATGTGCCAAAATTATAATGCCCGCTGGATAGGCGCGTAACTCCCGCCGGTTTGTCTGTAGCTCACTCGGAGGTCGATTCAGTCTCCATGGTGTAACTTCCTTAATACTGGGAGTTCAGCCTTGATCTTGGGCTCATTCTGACCGTCTAATTATGGGCTTTCCATAGAATTTTTGATATTTGACCTAGGTCGCTCAGGAGCGACGCTAGAGCGACCGGAAGGTTATGGCGTCGTGCTTATGTAACCCATTGTTCAGTCCTTAGAGTGCTCAGACACTCATGACGGCGTCAGCGGTGCTCAGGCACCCGTGACGGCCGGTTGCATTCACTTACAAGTTATTAATTTGTGCATTGAACCATGAGGTCGCACACTGAGACCCTTATTCTTATTATATTGTGCAGTGAACCATTAGGTCGGACCTTTTGATGTCATAAACTTAGTCTAACTGACTGTGGCTGGTGTGCAGTGGGGCATGAACGCTCTTATGTAAAGTTTGAGCGCTCTTATAGCTCTTAGAACCAACCTATGTATTAATTTCATAGATATTTCTTTGATTAATACAAAATATGTTACAATTTATGGAATAATAAAATGGTATATCATAGAATACTCCCTCTCCCCCGAAAGAATGCGAAACTCCGTCATTTCGCCGAGGGAATGTACAATTTATACAATTTTTACCTTATTTTGGAGTTATATACTGTTTTGTAAGAGGATTTGAAGTGATGGGGAGTGCTTCAAATGCAATTTTGTGGTAGAGCTTTGTCAGTATAAACAATTTTCTCCTGGGTATAAGTACATTTCCGAGTTTCTATATCTTACCATACCATAGCTTATTTGCTTATGTAACATCAATTTTGGGTACAATTTTCCATTTTTATGTACAACATACAATTTGGCAAATAGTGTGCAATTTTGGCATTTAATATTCAATTTAGCGTGCAAATTGAACATAAATGACAATTTCAGTGTGCAAATTTACAATTTCGCGTGTAATTGCGTTCAATTGACAATTTCAGTATGCAAATATATAATTTTTGCGTACATTTGGCAATTTAAGTGTGCAAATATATAATTTTCGCGTATATTTGGCAATTTTAGTGTGCAAATATATAATTTCGCGTACATTTGGCGATTTGAGTGTGCAAATATATAATTTTCGCGTATATTTGGCAATTTTAGTGTGCAAATATATAATTTCGCGTGTATTTGGCAATTTTAGTATGCAAATATATAATTTTTGCGTACATTTGGCAATTTTGGGGTACAAATATATAATTTTTGCGTACATTTGATAGTTTCTGTATGTACATATATAATTTTGCGTACAGCTTGGATACACATAGAAATGTTGATTTTCTAAAAATCTGACTTCAGTGTATGAATTGGGTACAGACATACAGTATAATGTGCAACATATAATTCAAATGTAAATTGGATACAACTTACAATCTAGTGTGCAAACATACAATTTTAGTGTGCAAATTGGGTACAAGCGTACAATCTGGTGTGCAAATATACAATTTTAGTGTGCAAATTGGGTACGAGCGTACAATCTGGTGTGCAAACATACAATTTTAGTGTGCAAATTGGGTACAAACGTACAATCTAGATTACACTATTCAATTTATGGGATTTGAGACAAATTTTTCCGAGGGCCGGAAAAACAAAGTACTTCATGTACAATGGGCTTGTTTGTCTCTGAGTTACTCATTGATTTGCTATATGGGTATTAATTGGCAATTTCGGCAGTGGGCCGCTGCTTGATTGACTTTTCCCTTAGCCTTTTGAGTGTGTGTCCCTGAAAGAGATTTATTTGGTGAGTATCTTAAGTAAACATGTTTTATGTCAACAATTTTCTCAACAATTTTTTTTTTTTTTTTTTTTTTTTTTTCATTTTTCCAACAATTTTCTTGGATACCTAAAGTGTGTTACTTTAAGTAAACCTTGGCATAGTATACAAGTGCTAGTGGGTACAAAAACTGTCTTAGTTATCTACCTGCATTCATGTATATTAATGTTAGATTTGTACAATTTTACAATTTGTAATTTGCAATTTCGCAATTTTGCGCGTATATGCGCGCATTAATCATTGATTTTGTGAGAATACCATAGATTTTCATATTATACATCAACAAGTGGCTGTGTATATAATTTTTTTTTTTTTCTAATACTTTGATAATTTCATTGACAGTGGAGGTGTGTCAGGAGTGAGATGTGAGTCTCCTCCCTGGTGTGCTCATGCAGTGGTGGCACTTGAGGTGTTAGGTGCCAGATTTTGGCATGTGTCTGTGGCAGTGCCTAGCTTGGTGTCAGTGGACAGTTCAGGGTGGGGGGGGGGGGGTGTGTGTGTCCATTTAAGGAGTGTGTGGCTGGTATTGGAGCATCAGTTCCTCTCTGGAAGTCACTGCTGTAGTACCATGGCCCACCTACAAGCTCTCTTTGCTCTGCCTGTCCCCCAGGTGATGGAGGTGGGGAGTCCAGCTAGGGCCCTGGTTGAGTCTAACCAGACCATCCATTATGGGTACATAGTGAGTAATTTCAAAGAGATCATAGAGCATGGTGATGTGATGGTCTGTAATTACTCCTGCCATTATTTCCTGGGCTCAGCCTTGCGTCGGGGGGCCACTGTGGCCCTTCTGACTAGGGCCTTGGGCAGTATGGGTTTCTGGCCCATGGATTATAACCTAGGGCCGCGGGAGCGAGTGCTATGGGATTATTTGTTGGCGGCATCCCTCCTCGATCTTGCGGCATCCGGGGATCCATCCACGGCTGCCGAGTATGGACTGGGGATGCTGGAGGCCCGGCTCGCTGAGTGGGAGCAGGATCACGGCCATATGTATGGCTCGGACTCGGCCCCGGACTCTCCCATTGATGTTGAACCCGAGGATCTGTGGTAGGATCCCGACTGACTGAAACCTAGGGTGTAAAAACCCGCCATCCCAAAGGCCCTTTTCAGGGCCGGCAAATTGTCCGAAAAGTTCTGAATACTGTCTCTGATGTTTTGTCTCCTGGTGGTGGACTGGGGGCAGCCTAGGCTGTGGGCAGTCTAGGCTGTTTCCACAGTCACCGGGGAGGGCTGGTGGTTTAGAAAATTAGCAATAGTCTGCATGTTTGACCTTGCGGTCTCCTCCTGTTGTTCGTCAATAATTATATCTGTTGTATTTTCCCGTGCTGTCATGGTCACCGGGCTGGTGCCACAATCATTCTGGAGAAGCATGGAGTAGTACAGTCCTTTGTTTTTAAGGGCTGGTATAGTGCTGAACCTAGTGCGCCAAGGTAGGTGTATCACCTGAGGGAGGTGATAAGCAAATTCTCCTCTCTGTGTTGTTATAACTGCTGGTCCATTCCAGGTAAATATAGCCTTAGGTAGTGGGAAGGTTTTAACCACTATATCCTTATAGGTAGGGGCAGCTGCTGATTTAATCTCATCAAATTCATGTGGTATTGGCCTCAAGGGTAGCGCGAAGTTTGAGTCTCCACAATATATTTTAAAATATATTGTGGGGTTTGTGCGCTTGGCCACATTTTTCTTGCCACAGTGTGTCTGTGCAAATTTCTTAAGGTACTTCATTATTCTGTAGGCTGAGTAGATGGTCAGGGTGAATAATATAGCAATTATCAGGGTGTGGGTTTCCTGAATTGTGAGGAAGGGGGTGTGGGTTTCCTCTGTAGGGGTTAATTTGGTAGGATTCTTATCTGGGAGCAATTTGTGTAGGGGCAGCTCGGTGACTAGTCTGAATGCTTTGGCTGTAGGCAGGTAGGCTACAGTCCCTCCTAGTCTGTATAATTTGAGTAGTATGTATACTATAAAAATGTGAGCTGATATCCCTAGGATGAGTGCTAAGCTTTGGAAGATTGGATGCTCTGTAACTCGACGTAGGTATGATTCCTCGTAGCGCGTTTCCATTTCCTTATTAAGGTTGGAGGCATCTTTTAATACTGTTTTGGCAAAAGGGCTCTAAATTTAGTTGAGTAATATCATCCATGATTGGATTTTCCCGTAGTTTTTCTAAGGTTCTAGAAAGGTTTACTACTGGGAAATTTGGAAGATTCTCTCTTTCATCTGGTTTGGTTTCAGAAATTTTGTTAAGTGCTGCCATGAATGGTAAATTAATTGTCTTGAGAATGTAATGAAATGATAAGGTTGAGTTACAGGGCAACCTTGTGTTTGGAAGAGAAAATTCTCCTACACTGATTGTGCACCCACAGGGTACACCTATGATTGAGTAGGACTGGGCTTTTCGAGTTTCAGACGTTTTACCATGGCAGTTGATAAAGTTCATTAGTAGTGACCAGATACTCATCTTCAGAAATGGAAATAGCATGGGTGGTAGGTGCTTGCAGTGGTGAAACTGTAAACTTGCAATGTTCCTTAATCTGTTGAGCCTGGTTAGTAAAAATGGCTACGGGGCATGTAGGCCTGTGTTTATAGATTCTACCGTTTACATCCCTGCATACCTTTACTGTAGTACCTTCACATGCCTGCATATCTGCTGAGTCCAATTCGATAAATAA
This sequence comes from Acholoe squamosa, assembly GCA_949317995.1. NCBI lineage: Eukaryota > Metazoa > Annelida > Polychaeta > Phyllodocida > Polynoidae > Acholoe > Acholoe squamosa. Next base: position 66,811,097 of record OX439046.1, on the reverse strand, counting down.
TGATTCATCGTAAGATACTGCTAGAAACTCAGTTGTGGTTTGTAGTTTGGTGACTCCTCTGGTGGGGGTCTCCTGTGTGTCTATAGGCATGGGTGATGTAATCATTTGGTACAGTTTGAAGGTTGAGGTGGTAGATTGAATTATAATGTCCAGATGAATATATATATGGTGAGCTGAGTAAGTGTATGAGGTCAGCTTCTGTGAATAATAGAAATCTAAGTCATTAATTGCGACTTGTGCTCCAGGGTGTGTAATCCTAAGTTTGTTATTAATGTCAATTAGGTATCTAGCAAGGTCTGAGGGTGGTACTATATCAGGGGTTAGGATCCCTGATGATAGCATCCTCAGGGCTGCATTTGTCCTTTGCAGTGATTGAACTGTATTCATTCTTGCTGCTATGATAATTAATGCATCATTTAATACTTGCATTTTCTCCCTTTGGGTTTTCTCGTGCCTTGAATATGAGTCAAGTGACCTGGACATGTTAGAGGCCCACAGGTTGACGGTGTCACCTATGGTGTTGATTGTGCTGTCCAGTACCTTCTTATCTTGGATGTATGCTTTGACAAACTTATCTTGTCTGTCTGTGATCTTTTCAATGAGATTAGCTGCTTCCTGATCCTGTTTAGCAAATTTTCTTAGTATTTCATCTATGTTCTTGAGCTGTCCCATTACTTGGTTTACATCTTCTACTGTGGCTAGACCTAGCACACCGCGAAACAGGGGTGCTAGAAAACCCAGTATGGCCTCTCTTTTGGCCTTGTCCAATGTGTTTATGGGGTTGGATAAGAACAATTTGATGGAGGCTAGTGTTTCATTTATCTCCTTGTCTGCAATTTCCAGCAAGGTGTCTAGCTCCTTAGCTTGTTGGATAATTTGGCCAGAGGTATGATCTTGTAGAGTAGGAGTGGTCAAATGGAGTATTCTATCCCTTATGGATCCTTGGGTAACGGGTGCCCGAGGTATCTTGTAGGGAATAGCTAACAACAGTGTTGTGGTTGTATGTCCATTGACCAATGGTTGAGGGCTAGGTTTGAATACTACTCCTATGTTTTGTCTCACCACAGGTGTATAGCCTGCAGTAAGTGGTTTTATAGTATATAATAACAGCATAGTTAGCAGTATGGGTGAAACTCTCAGTCTCCCCATGGTGCTTGTGTAAAGCAAGTTTGCTGTTTAAAGTCTTGTCAAATTTGTAGTGATTTGGTGCTGGTAAAGTCTAAGTGTATGGTGTAACACTTTAAATGAAGTGGTTCAAACTGTACCTTTGCAAGATTGAGCTGTCTTGGCAATATGTCCGGTGAGTCTATAGAGGTTGACCAGTAAATGGTAAGGTCAGGTTGAAGGTGAAGTAGGTGTGTTCTTTATCCTAGTGCAGTCTCTCCTAATGGAGAAGTGGGCTGGCTAATTCCCAAGTGGGGTCCTGTAGACTTGTGTTCCAGACTGCAGCTGGATGAAGACTGATGGTGGGCTATGGTCCACAGTGCTTCTTATGTAGCCTACCCTACCCACATCCATTGTGGGCCTGGTATTGTTTCTCTGGAGACAATGCATTAATCTCCAGTGTCTGCTAACTGTGGGGTCTATTGTGTAGTCTGTGTACTGGTAATTAGCTCCTCCTGTCATCCAGGACAGCCATTCATGACCGTCTAGACAGTTGTCTGAGGGTAGCTTATAAGGTCAATTGATCTCTATAGACTGCTGTGTTGGCATAGCGCGCTCTTTCATGTGGGGATTAGGCTTTAGACACTCCATTGTGTTACCCTTACTCTTCTTAGACTTCATGTCTGCTTTACTTGGGGGGTCCCAGTCTTTGACCCTTTCAGAGGCAATAACCTACTGATATATTTACAAATTTGATTGGCTTTATATACATAGTAATTCATTATCAGTCACACATGTCTTATGTGTGGATGAAGAGAATTTGTAATACATTTTGAAAATCTTATGTCTTTTGGTATCTCAATCCTGTTTCTAATTTCTTGAAACTGCACCACACCTAGATGTCTTTCTTAGTATGTGGTGTGCAGGCCTAGGCTTGATAGGGCCTATGCCTGTGGTTTCTCTTGTAAGGGTGATATCATTTTTGTTCCTTACAATTTTGCTGTAGTATTTGGCCTCATGTGGAATAAGCCTGTGTGCAAATTCATTGTTTCTGACAGCCACAACCTTTTTCAGTCTGTCTATGTGCACTGGTCTGGCCACCAATAGATTGGTGTCCAAGTTTTTGAGTTTGGCACTTGTCAAACTAGGTCTATCTACTACAACATATGGTCCCATAAAAAGGGGTTGAAGTTTCTTACACTCTGTGTTGGTCAGGATTCTTGGTATGTTAAGGTACACCATGTCGGTGACCTTGATTTCCTGTGGTGTAAGTCTCTTATCATATCTATCCTTCCTTTCCTTTTGTAGCTTGGCGACCCTTTCTATAGCTTTCCTCCTAGAGGTATCTTGATTTGTTATCATGTTGGCTACGTGGTCTGCTACTGTGGATATGTCTTCCTGTATTCCCAGCCCTAAGTCCATTGGGGTGGCTGGGTTTCTTCCATGGAGTAGGAAGAAAGGGGTGAATCCTGTGGTTTGGGATTCAGTGTTGTTTAATGCAAAAGTTATGGGTTCAATAAATGAATCCCAATTGTTTTGGTGCTTTGAGCAGAATGCTCTGAGTGCTGTGCCTATGCTAGCATTGAATCTCTCTACAAGCCCATTTGATTGTGGCCTGTATGGTGAGGAGAATTTATGTTTGATCTTGAGGTGTTTAGTTAACTTTGTGAACTTTGCACCTGTATAACATGTCCCATTGTCTGTTTGAAGAGTGGCTGGTGTTCCATGATGACAAATTATATTCTTGTAGAACTCTGCTGCTGTTGTCTCAGCTTTTAAGTCAGTAGTAGCCCAAGCTGTTGCATATCTGGTAGCATAATCTATGCAGACTTGTATATGTTTGTTTCCCCTGGCAGTTGTGGGAAGTGGTCCCACCGCGTCTAGGTTTAGGAACTTCATTGGTGAAGTCATGTACTCTCTCACTGTCATTGGTGTTTTGTGTGAGTGTACTTGCCTTTTTGCTGTGAGGCATGTGTGGCAGGTGGAAACATATTTTGTTGTGTCTGCTAGCATAGACTTCCAATATACCCTAGGTCGGAGTGCTGACAGCATCCTACTTGAACCAAGATGGCCGCCGGTAGGTGAGTCATGGAAATACTGTAGTGTACTTGTTACCCATTGCTGTGGTATAACAATTTGAAGTGGTACAGTATTGGTTTTTCTCCAATTTATGGGGCATATATGGACTAATGTACCATTTACCAAGGTGTATGTCTGGCCTTGGTTGATGATTCTATTTCCTTGTGCTTTTGGTGCAGGCAAGGTCCCATCCTCAAGATACTGTATGAGGGGCAATAGGTCCTTGTCTTTCCTTTGTTCCAAGCCAAGGTTTGTACCTGAGATGGATGTGTCGGGAATCTGATCCAGTAGTTGATTTATATCTAGCACATGTTGTTTTATTCTGTCTCTTTCTTTTTCTTTTTCATCGACTATTGGCCTATCTTGTGCCTTTTGTTGGGGTGTGTCACTCTTGTTTTGGTGTGTAGGCTCCTTTGGAGGGCCTATTTTCGCCTTAATGGGAGTGGCAACCTTTTTCTTTAAAGGCACAATTTGCTTTTTGTCATTCTTCTTTGTCTCAGAGTTCTTTGACTTAGTAGATGCAGTGTCTTTTGTGACATTTTTCCTGGCAGGTGGGGTTTTGGTAGGTTTGTTTCCTGTGACCTTTTTCTCATTTAGAATAGTTTGTGATTGTGTGGGGGGTTTTGGTGTGCCCTCCTGAATCATTTCTCTAGTCTTTGAGCGTGTGGTCATAGGACACAAATGGTTTGGTGTTTCCTCTCCCTGCATTGGTTCAAAGAATCTGACTGATTTAGAAGTTGCTTGAGTAATAGCATATATTGTGTCTTCTGGATCTTCATCGTCTGAGTCAGGTGGGGTGAAGGGTGGCTCCTTAGGAGTTGCCTTCACTATCTGATTGAGTGATGAGAATTCAATAGGCTCGAAGTCATTATCTGGAAAGAGTTGTGAGTATTCTCTCTCACAGTGGCAAAACACATAGTGTGTAGATTGCTTCAAGATACCCCTAATGGGTGTCTCTGGCCTTTCAATGGTGTTGGGTGGATCATCCCTTTTGAATGGTACTTTCTTTGTTACTTTTGCAAACTTGGTTCTACTGGCTGCTCTAACTCTCCTTGGTGGGGGTGGAGGGTTAGTCATGGGTCCAGAGTCTGGGTATTCTCTTCTAGACATAGCATCTGGTGGTGTGTTATCATCACCCTTCACGTGTCGGATGGTGAATGAAAATTGTTGTATGTCTAGAGCCCATCTGGCCCATCTATGTGTGAGTCCTGTATTGGTTAATAGTGGGATTAGGGCTGCATGGTCTGTGTATAGTTGGAAGTGTCTGGTCTCTAGATAGTGTCTGAAGTGTAATACTCCATACACTACTCCCAGTAGTTCTCTCTCTGTGGTATTGTAATTTCTCTCATGTTTTGAGAGGGTTCTACCTGCAAAGGCTACTGGTCTGAGCACTCCTTCATTATCTCTCTGTGAGAGTACAGCTCCTAAACTCACATTGGAAGCATCAGTTGCCAAACTGAACTCTTTCTCATAGTTTGGATATCTGAGAAGAGCATTGGTACAGAGGGCATGCTTTAATGTTTTGAAAGCATTATCTGCCTCTTCTGTCCAGACAAATGCTTTGAGATGTGTCTGTAGATCATATAATGGTCTAGCAATTTGGGCATAACCTTTGATAAACTTTTTGAAGTATTGGCATAGGCCTGTGAAGGATCTGACATTTTTGACTGATTTTGGTGTTGGGAAGGTTTTGATTGACTCCACCTTTGTGGGAGATGGTTGCAGTCCCATGGGTGTGACTCTCATTCCCAAGAAGTCTATTCTGTCTATGAAGTATTCACATTTTGATTTCTTCAGTTTGAGTTTACCAACTCTTAGGCTGTTGAACACGTCTTCCAGGTCATGGAAGTGTTGTTCGATTGATGGTGATAATACCAATATGTCATCTAGGTATGGTAGGGCACATTTGTACTTGAGTTTGTTCAGAATTAATGTGACTAGATGGCAGAATCCCGCCGGTGCCGTCGCTAAACCCATCGGCATCCTTTCATAGACATATTTTTTGTCATTTGCTATGAATGCGGTTTTATGCTGATCCTCCTGTCTTATAGGAATTTGAAAAAATCCCTGTTGGGCATCTAGCTTACTGAATACTCTTGGTCTGAGTGACCCTATCATGTCTAGAGTGTCATCGGCCCGGGGTGTAGATAAGGCTTGATTTATCGTGTTCTGGTTCAAATAACGAAAATCTGTGACGAGCCGATGGCCTCCCGATGATTTTTGTACTAAAAAGGATCTGGAGGCCCAGGGGCCCTCGGCACATTCTCTCAGAATGCCCTGTTGTACTAGCCTTTCACACTCTTCCCCTATAGCGGCCTGTTTTTCTGGTGTTTGTCTATATGGTAGGAAATGACATGGTACTGCCTCAGGTTTTACATGTATTGAGTGTGTATACAGGTGTGTGGCACCAATGTCTCCATCTTTTCCTACAAATACATCATCATACTTGGTCAGCAGTGATTTTAATCTATCATGCTGATCTTTGGATGTGAGCACAGATTTTGGTGGAACATTCTCTTCCAATTCTGGCTCGAGGTCATGTGCCTCACTATGTATAGCAGCTATTTCAGAGAGTCTGATTGAGTTGGGTTCAGGGTCAGCATATGTGGACTCACAGTCTGAGTCTGTGTCACTGAATTGAGTTACATCCTCAGGCCGTATGGCTGAGATGGATTGATCAGTGTGTGGGGTAGTGTCTGACACCTGTTGAGGTTTTTCTAAATCAGATTCCTTGACTTCCTGAAATAGAGCTATGATGGCACCCTTTTTGATTTTATGTGGGCGCCTGCTGGTGTTGAGTAACACTAGGGGATGTTTGTTATTTTCCCTGGGGGTTACTGCTGCCCTTTGAACTAGATATGGGGCATTGTTATTTCTTTGGAGGTTATCTACTACTCCAGTCTTCCCTTGCAGTGATTGAGTAGATGTGACCTTACCCAATACTGCAAGTTCAGAGAATGGAGGGATGGTAAAATCCCTCACTGCCCTAATGGGTTTGCGAATTTGTTCAGGATCAACATTAAATTCAATTTGAGATTTTGTAGTGCTTAAGAAATCTGTGCCGAGTACAATGGGCTGTGTGAGGTTGGGTATTACAGCAAATTGGTATTGGAATCTGACACCTTGGATTCTAAAGTTCAGCATAGCTGAATGTCTAACATGACACACCGATCCATCTGCCAAGTGGATGTTGATTTTAGATTTCCTCAGTTGGATATGGAATCTCTTTTGGAGATCCATGAGGAATGATTGTCTGACACAGGTGATAGTAGCACCTGTATCAACCAAACATTGTACATCTGAAACATCATATAGATTTGCATTGATACAGCCATTTTGAAGAAGTACAATAGAAAGCTTGGTACTCTCACCTGTATCCTTTGATGATGAATCTGGTGGGGTGATGTATATCACTGATGGACGTCTCTGTCTGTTAGATGGTAGATTGGCACTAGCAATTGTCTCTGGTTGGATCTTTGTTGGTCCTGATTGATTGTTTGTATTTGGGGTGTCACAGTGCACTGGCCCATCGGCACTGTGACATCCTAGTTTTCCTGGTTCTGTGGGGTGGTTGAGATGCTTGCCACCAGGAGCTTGGAGATTTGATCCATCACATGAGGTGGTATTTGGGGGTTACTTTGTTGGTTCCCCTGGTAACCTCTTGTGTCAGGTTTGTAATCCTCCTGGCGTGGGTTGGAACCCTGGTTATATTGACCAGAGTTGCTGTATTGACCGGAGTTGTTGGATCTCTGGTTGTTGTAGGCGCCATTGTTTTTGTAGGATCCACTGTTGTAGTTCCTATGTGGACTCTGGCCCCTACTGTTGGATCCTTGACTATAGGATCCAGAGTTGTTTGAACCCTGGCTGTTGTTGTAGGATCCAGAGTTGTTGTAGGATCCAGAGTTGTAGTTCCTACGTGGACTCTGGCTCCTACTGTTGGATCCTTGATTATTATAGGATCTGCCATTACTTGGGGTTCTGTCTCTGCTATCACTGTATGAAGAGTTACCATTGTTGGAGTTGGAAGAGCTGTTGTCTTTCCTACTGTTGTGACCCCCCCGGTTGTTGTTGTTGCCCCCTCTACCTCTACCTCTATTGGATTGGTAGTTGGGGTCATAGTTATTTCCTCTGTATCTACCGGTAGGGTCTCTTGATGCAACCTTAGCTTCCTGTTGCCTTACATGGGCACTAGACATTAGGTTAACATCTTCATCTGAACTAGTGCTGATTTCCTGGACCTTTTTCTTAGTAGGCTGTGGGTTGGTTTCTGCATCCCTTACCTTCCTAGATCTCTCTTGGGTCTCAACCTCTAGGGCTAGGTCTAGGGCTTGGTCAAAAGAGTCTATTTTCTTGTTCTCAAGAGCTATAGAGATCCAGGGCCTCATGCCTTGGGTAAATGCCTTGCTTAGGGTTTCATCATTCTGGCGTTGGGCATTACACACTTTCCTGAGATGGCATGCATAGTCTAGAACAGGTTCATCTATCTTTTGTGCACGGAGTGCAGTCCTTGAGATTATATTGTCTCGAGTAGCAAAATACTCTTTTAATTTATTCACTACATTGGTCCATGTCAACATATCAGGTGTGGCACTCTCCCTGAAGGATTCAAACCAAGCTAGTGCTTGTCCTTCGAGGTACTTGGGTAAATATGTTACCATGGTGTCACTGTCGGTCACTTTGTACTTATCCTTCAGATATTCTGGGAATTTGTGATCAATGAATAATGCTGTTGACATGAGTGGTGATGGGTGTGAAAAGGTTTTGGGTTTTGTTACCTCATGTATCCTGATCTTTCTGTCGTCCTGCTGTTTATTGTCTATGAGCTTGGTCATGTTGGACACCATGGAGATTATGATGTCATCTTTGGATCCAGAGGCAGATGGTGTGACAACAGGTGTGATGGCAGGTGTGTGAGGTTGTGGGGTCTGGGATGATACCATCTTCATGAGATCTGCTATCTGTTGTTGTTGTCTCTCTAGGGACTTCCGCTGATCTTCCATGGCCTTCTGTTGAGCATCTATTGCTGCATTCCTCTCTGCCAGTTGTTGGTTGAGGATCCTCTCCCTTTCCTCCTGCTGGGACTTGTTGGTCTCTAGGGCCGTAACTGCATCTTGGATGGCCTTCTCATAGGCCCTTATCTTCTCAGCTGTCTGATTAGGTTGGGGGCCTTCATCGGTGTCCATGATGGAGGGTGTGGGGGAGGTGTCTCTGGAGGAGTGGCTGTCAAAGGCTGGAGCTGGGGTGGAGGATCTAGATGAGGGTGTGGATCCACCCCCTGAGACAGATCCTTCTTCCCCTGAGGTAGATAGCGTGAGTTGGGCGTCCTGTAGAGATCCCTGGGAAATGTTGGATCCCTGAGAACTGGTTGTTCCCTGAGTAGACAGGGTGGGTGGTGTGGGGTCTACTGAGTGTGGGTCTGTTGTATTGGAGGCTGGTTTGCCTCCTGTGGGCCTCCTAGATCTTGGTGGGAGGGAGACCTCTTCAACAGGCCCCTGACTACGTAAGGTCTTTGTGTGTTGTTCTGCCAGCTTGACTGATAAGGCTTTGATGTGTGTGTGGTGGACCTCACTGACGTGTGGGAGACCTCACTGACGTGTGGGAGACCTCACTGACGTGTGGGAGACCTCACTGACGTGTGGGAGACCTCACTGACGTGTGGGAGACCTCACTGACGTGTGGGAGACCTCTCTGACGTGTGGGAGACCTCACTGACGTGTGGGAGACCTCACTGACGTTTGGGAGACCTCACTGACGTTTGGGAGACCTCACTGACGTTTTGGGAGACCTCACTGATATATGAGAGATCTTACTGTTGTGTGAGAGGTCTCATTGATGTGTGGGAGATCTCACTGATGTGTGGGAGATCTCATTGATGTGTGGGAGATCTCACTGATGTGTGGGAGATCTCATTGATGTGTGGGGGATCTCACTGGTATGTGGGAGATCTCACTGGTATGTGGGAGATCTCACTGGTATGTGGGAGATCTCACTGGTGACCTTGGTGGGTATGGTGTCAAGGTCAAGGTCACTGGGTGGGTGGAGTGGGTCTAACTGTGTGTATGCGGTACCAGCTTTAATTTACTGTGTGCATGATTGTTCCCAGTTGCGGTACCGGCTTTAACTTACTGTGTGCATGATTGTTTTTAGTTGTGTTACCAGCTTTAAATTTTATGAGCCTGTGAGATATGGGATCTTAGTAGGATGTTCTCCACCACTTTGTCATACTAGTAATTGGCATGATCAAGTTGTCATATGAGAAATATCATATGGCTAGTGGTGTATGGAGTAAATACATCAGGCTCATAATAAATAGTGTTATTTCCAGTTGTCACTGGTTTATTCAGCTTTAGGCAACATGTAAGAAATATCAATCATACAGTAGTTAGTATGTAGGTAATTTGTACATACAGTAAACATACAGTAATTTATAAAGTACAATGTTCAGTTCCACTCCACCTGTGAGGTATTAATAATACAGTGTCCAGCATAGTTCTAGGTGGGTTCCCACACCTAGCTCCTGACCTGCTGCTTAGAGGAATAATGTAATAATGGATAACTTTACCCTCTGGTGGAAGTCTTGAAGAAGATAGCCTCTGGCCACTAATGGTAGGAAACCAATGCCTGTCTAGCATAGTTTCACCATAGTGCAGTGGTATAGCAGGTAGCAGGAGATGACTGGAGATGTTACCTCTAGAGCGGTTCTTGGTGATGTGTCTTCCTGGAGGTGCAGACAGGCTATTTGTAGCAAATCTTGGAAAAGCACCTCCAGACTGACTGGAGCCAGCAGCATCTGCCTAACTCTACAATTGTTTGAGGGGACCCTTTCAAGTGTCACAGGGGGACAAAGGACCCCCATGGACGCCGCTATGGCCCCCATTGTCTTGGTCGGTTCTGCATCTTTAGACCCTCATATCTCGGCCGTTTATGCTTGTATAACCGCCATTTTGGGCATGCGCAGAGCTGAATGTGCCAAAATTATAATGCCTGCTGGATAGGCGCGTAACTCCCGCCGGTTTGTCTGTAGCTCACTCGGAGGTCGATTCAGTCTCCATGGCGTAACTTCCTTAATACTGGGAGTTCAGCCTTGATCTTGGGCTCATTCTGACCGTCTAATTATGGGCTTTCCATAGAATTTTTGATATTTGACCTAGGTCGCTCAGGAGCGACGCTAGAGCGACCGGAAGGTTATGGCGTCGTGCTTATGTAACCCATTGTTCAGTCCTTAGAGTGCTCAGACACTCATGACGGCGTCAGCAGTGCTCAGGCACCCGTGACGGCCGGTTGCATTCACTTACAAGTTATTAATTTGTGCATTGAACCATGAGGTCGCACACTGAGACCCTTATTCTTATTATATTGTGCAGTGAACCATTAGGTCGGACCTTTTGATGTCATAAACTTAGTCTAACTGACTGTGGCTGGTGTGCAGTGGGGCATGAACGCTCTTATGTAAAGTTTGAGCGCTCTTATAGCTCTTAGAACCAACCTATGTATTAATTTCATAGATATTTCTTTGATTAATACAAAATATGTTACAATTTATGGAATAATAAAATGGTATATCATTAGCATGTCAATATTCACATACAGTCATTTGTGGAATCAGAAGGCACTGCCACTTTTTCAGGCACTGACAAAATTGTTATTTGCAAACTGTTTTTACAAATTAACAAATTACCGGTGTACTAAGGCAAAGGAAAAGAGCTTGATTGTACCAGCCATAGAGAAGAGGTTTAATCACAGGGGTGTCAATAACTCAATATTTGAAGGCTGGCAAACCAAAATGATCATTTCTAAAGCTCTGGGTCTTTCCCTGCAAATGAGACTAAAAGAGCAGGGATCTTCTACGATACAGTTCATGATTGCATCTATTGAGCCATTCGTCCATTGATCAAACGGGATAAAGGTAGTAGATACAATCTGTCTAATTCATGATTGACCAACATTTTCTCTTAGTAACTTTCAGGGATGTTACTTTGAAACTTATGTAACATAAAAATCATAGTTCACAGTGCTTGTTTGGCCACTGGAGGGTATTGAAGTTTGGTGGTCTAAATTATAGCTGCCTATTTTTCTAGATTAAATTCCACAGAAAGCGATTCTCTAACAAGTTCTTAAGTAAACATCAGGAATGCATATCTATGACCATCAGAAACATTTTGAAAACAAGTAGTAGCAGGTTACTATGGAGCCCCTAATAGGACATACCAAAAATATTTTTTTCCGTAGAACTGAACAATTCTTGCGGCTACTGAACAATTTCTGCAGGACAGGCCAAAAAAGATTTCATACAAAAATTATTCCTGCGGAAACAGGAGAATCCTTATGGAAACAGGAGGATTCTTGCAGATACAGGAGCATTCTTGAGGATACAGGAGAATCCTTGCGGAAACAGGAGAGTCCTTGCGGAAACAGGCGAATTCCTTTGGGTACAGGAGGATTCTTTTGTGGCTGCACAAAATTAATATGTTTTTCATCTGATAAATATTATTATTTGGGATGTAGGAATATTAAGGATCTTTACCCCCTTAATCAAAGTACATTGAAGGGATTTAAAGGCTTATGTAGTGAAACCTCCAGGGTTGTTTCCCCCATTTTGATATTAGATATGGAGATCTTCCTGTATCCACAGAAATCCTCCTGTACACGCAGGAATCTTCCAGTACCTGCAGGAATCTTCCTGTACCCGCAGGAATCTTCCAATACCCACAAGAATGTCCCTGTATCTATACAGGACTGTCCCTGTATCCGCAGGAATGTCCCTGGATCCGCAGGAATCTTCCTGTACCTGCAGGCATACTTTTTGCATGAAAAAATCTTTTTCGGTATATCCTATTAGGGTCTCCGTAGGTTACAGGTAGAATGAAAATTTCCTGAATTAAATAAGACTATTGCTAATTCCTTAAGTATATGAGTCTATGGGCATGGGAAATATGAAACAAAGTAAAAATAGTGGATAGAAAGCCAATGAACAATGAAGCAGATTTTGTCACATTTGGCACTTTCATTTTCTGCCATGAGGTGCCTAGATCATATTTACTACCTTTAAGATATGCAAAAATCCTATTTTGGTAACGATTAAAATCTAAAATGACACTTAGTAGACCTTTTACAGTGGCAAGAAGTAAATCATTTGGTAAATGAGATTTGGATTTGGATTAATTGCGATCTGTCTTTTGGCTCTCCACTGTATAGCAATTGGGAATCTAGAGTAGATTGGACGGTTCTAGGAGAAATGGCCACCTGGACCAGGGGCCCTAGGACAAATAGCCACCAGGACCTCTAGCCCACTGACAAATGGCCCATGGACAAATAGCCCATGAACAAATGGCACCTGTGACTGGGAGCACCCAGGACAGGAGGCCCTCTTTTCTCGCACCCGTCATCTTTACCTGTCAGATTATCTCTATTCTATTCTTTTACCCATCAGATATCTTATTCTGTGCCCACCAGATCCCACCGCCCACTATAAATGATTCTTTACCCGCTAGTTCTGTTACCCTCTGTCAGATTTTGATTCTATGCTCGCCAGATTCTACCCTTTGAAGAATGATATAGTGGGCGATAAAATCTAGCAGGAGACAGAATCTAGCGGGCTATAGAATCTAGAGGGCAATAGAATCTAGCGGGCGATAGAATCTACTGGGCGATAGAATCTACTGGGCGATAGAATCTAGTGATCAATAGAATCTACCAGGCGATAGAATTCAGCAGGTGATAAAATCCAGCGGGCATGAGAGAAATCCTGTAACATAAACTAGCAGGTAAAGAATCATATAGTGGACAACGGAATCTGATGATTATCTGACAAGGGTTAGAATCTAGCGGGCATGGAATGAAAATCTGATGGAGGATAGAATCTAGTGGGTGTAGAATCAAAATCTGATGGAGGTTAGAATCTAGCGGGTGTAGAATGAACATTTGACAGACGTTAGAATCTAGGGGGCATTAAGTGAAAATCTAGTGGATACGAGATTGAATAGAAATAGCTGACAGGCGTTATAAAGAATGGCCTCTTGTCCTGGTGGCCATTTGTCAAGGGGCTTCTTGTCAGGTGGCCATAAATCCTGAGAGCTGTTCATCCGAGGGCCTCTCGTCCTAGGGTGTCTGGTCAGGGGGCTACCAGTTCCCTCCTTTGTAGAGTTTATCAAAAAGTAACAGCACCAAGATAGCCATGAATCTTAAACATTTAATATCTGAGTTGTCCTACCTTGGGTAACTAACTCCAATACTCTCAACCACCAGAGGCCTAAACTGCTCCTCAATCTCCAATACAAAACAGTGAGTTGATCTCAATCTCCACCCACCCTGAGCAGCTCTTTCTACTCTGCACATGCACTACTGCAGATTTGTTGGTGTGACTGCTTCCGGCTGGTACATCCACATGTATGGCCTGTGCTGTGTTGGCAGTCAGGGTACCAGTGGGAGGAGGCATACTGGGTGGTGGTTTTAGTGGTGGTGGTGACTGACGTGGTGGGTGGGTGCTTCTACAGGCTGCTGATATAGCTCACGGCTTCCATGTTAGTTCTGGCCATAGCCAACAGGATCGAGGGTCCTTCAAATGTTTAAGGGCCAAATAGACTCAAGGTTTGTAATAATTCCTTGGCATGATCCAACATCCAGCATGTTATTTTGGACATGAAAAACTTTGCTCTTTGTACTCATGATCCCAATATGTTCATAAAAATAAAAATGTAGTGTCTTTTATAGAAAAATTAAAATTATTGTTACACATTCTTATAAAAGCACATTCAAAATAAAAAGCAGGGCAGTGTCCACAGGCATCAGTGCACCCTGATTATTCTTTGGATTCAGCAAGATGCCTGAAACAATGAAGTAGCAGTACTTTTTGTACAGGTAGGGTATTTTGCCCTTCTCTCTTTCATAACCATGCAGCTAATGATTTCCGCCAAAGCCTCTTGTCTGTGCACCAAATTAAAAATATAAAATCTAATCTTTCTACTAAGAGGTCTTCAATGCTAAAAGCGAGCTGTAAGTTGAATCCTCAATCTCCAGCACTGCCTACAGGATTGTCAGTGTTGTGGTGGCCTATAGGGTGTAGTGGCTGTCTGCAAAGGCCACCTGTGTGGCCCAGTGATGCTATCTATTCATGGTGATATGTGAGGTATAAGAGTAACAGCACAGGGGCTCTGTGTGAAGCTATGTTTGGTGCATCTATCTCTCCATCCTTAAATAGCATATATACCCTTTTATCTGGCTCGCCAACCAAGTGCTCTGATAATCTATAATCTTTACTGCTTTCCATTGGTACCTTTACATCTTTTCTCTGTTTTTTTTCTTCTTTTCCATATACTTTCCTCTTAAACATATACTTTATGCTTAGGCCAAGAGGGAACATTGCCACTTCCATTTCCTGATTGGCTGCCCATGCTGTATTCTTTAAAGACTTTACCTTACCCATCAAGGATCATATTATGCTAAAAGATACTGGTAGTCATGATGGCCCAATAGATCTCCATGTAATGACCAGCAATGCATTAATATATCATACTAACCATATCAGGGCATCAATCAGGTTAAGCAATACTGGCTTTGTTTATTAAAGGTGCATAGAGCCTTGAGGGGTTAGTTCCCTTCTTCACATCACGTAGAAGCCCACTTATTGATCAGCTGTCTCCTTCCTTCTGTCAGTTTATACAAAGGCGTCCCTACTAAATGTGCTCTAAATCCAAGTACCCATGACTTGCCATGCCTTCATAAGCACTTCTCACAGAGTTGCCTAGTGGAAATACTGAACCGTTAGGAGAGATTTAAAACCTGTCCTAGATGAGGCATGTGAAAAAATATCTTTAGAATAAAGACTACATAGACATGCAAAAAAAAAAGAAAACTAGCACAGTAGTGTGAATACGTCATGAGTTAGTGGCTAGGTGTGTATAGACCTGAGGGTCTTATCACCTTTCTATTACCCTTTACCTAAAGAACCCTAACCATGGAGGATGACAATGGCAGCTCTTGTTAGATGTAGACTAGGTTGATACTTTACTACGCTGTAAAAAATATTCCACTTAAATAATGGTTAATCACTGGCAATTTGTGGGTGCTGGGAATTCCCATTATCTTAGTGTTCACTATTGCCCCCAGATTTCCCATACAGTTAGGGG
This sequence comes from Acholoe squamosa, assembly GCA_949317995.1. NCBI lineage: Eukaryota > Metazoa > Annelida > Polychaeta > Phyllodocida > Polynoidae > Acholoe > Acholoe squamosa. The sequence goes on along the minus strand of OX439046.1, from coordinate 66,795,789 downwards.
GATTGTCCATAGATTCTTAACTGGAATTCTCTGCATATTTATGGTGATTCATTGTTTCTTTACTGTAATGTCAAGTTTATTTAGGCAACCTCTCACAAATCCTTGTATCACTCCACAGTATAGATCTAGTCCATGATTCAAGTGAGATGTTTGAATTTTACAACAGCTCTCCACATCCAGATATCACTGTAGAGATGAAACATAAGCACCTAAGTGCTCATACTCAGTCCCTCATACATTGGAGTCTCCAGTACTAGACACTGTCCTGCATAAGGGGACTGCACTGTCTGAATCCTTTGTCTGCTGATTATGGACCGGTCAAAGTGTGTGTTCATGTCAGTGGGAATGGTGTTCCAAATTTACATTTTGAAATACTTGGTGTAGGTCCACTATAAAATTGCATTTCTAAGCCTATACCATCACGGCCAAACAAATCTGACAATGTCGTAGGCTACCCGACATGATTAATCTATCATTTACTGCCAAACTAAAGGACCAGTCTCCCTATGGAATTAGGATGTGGAAATATACAGTACATAGGATGGCATGAGGCCAACAGAAAGTGATGTTCATCAATTTTTAATTCAATATGAGCCAGAATACATAGGAACTCTGATCTGGAGCTTAATTCAAAACATCCTGGGATCGCAACCCCAGCGATCTTAGTGTAGGCACATATCATAAGACCTGGCCGGTCTACCCTATCTAATACAGTGGTTGCAGGCCTGTCAAGAATAGCAAGTCCTGGGATCACTTCACTATTCCTTTTCCAGCACTAAGATCACTGCGATCTTAGTGAAAGAATTGCATAGTGGTTTCACCTGAGTACAAGAGCACTTACAGGGAACAGTCCTGATGGAAAGAGTGAATAGCCTGCTGCATATATATAGAGGGAAGGGAGGACGTTTGCTGAGTGTCTTTGAGGGCTCTTAGGGCTACTCATGCATTAAGTGCACTGTCAGGTAATTCTTCCCTTCTCTCTCTTTGTCCTGGGGGATTGGGTACAATGCTTCTAATAGGCAAGCATAAATCATACATTCATGGGAACATCTCTTGAATACTGTACGGGGTCAACTGCATGCTGTGCTCTTTTGTAAGCCCATATGGGGACGGGGAACAATGGTATAAACACTGTTGTGAAGAAGAGTGGCTCCACAGCTATTCCTTTTTTTTGGGACTCTCACCCCTGTGCCCAGTCAGTACTTCTTTGAATAATGTAGGACGGCTGAGGCTAAGATCGATGCGATCTTAGTGCTGGCTAGGAAATGTGAACACAGTCTAATCTTAAGATCGCTTAATAGGATAAGGTAGAATAATTTCTAAGATCGCTAAGGTTGTGATCCCAGGATGTTTTGAATTAACCTCCTGGTGATGACGAACAGCTATAGTGGCTGCCTTTGTTATCATTACTGCACTCCATGAAGAGGCTGGAAGGAGGGGTAATACAGAGAAAATGTCAAATAACCTTTTGACAAATATGAACCTATATATCATGAATAATAAGAATACAGTTCCCAATTCTGTAGTCCGAAGTACATGAGTACAAAATCTTACTAAACATATAAAAATAAATGATAAGACTAGTAGGAAACTGTAATATAGTTCTTTATGCTGATGGTGCTGTGATTTCCTCCACTGATCCGAGAGAGCTACCAGTTGCTTTAAACAAGTTGTCAAGTTGGTGTATTATGAACAGTCTTATAATAAATCAGAAAAAAAACACAATGGATGTTCATAGGCCCACCACCCGCCATACATCCTAATTTCTATATTAGGGGAGTACAACTGGAAGAAGTACAAGCCTTCAAATACTTGGGTGTAATTTTAGATAATAACCTATCCTTCAATAAGCATATTAGTACTGTCTATGATAGGGTAAACTCCAAGGTTATACAGTTAGCTAGAATAAGAAAATATACAGATGTTAATACTGCTCTAAATATCTATACCAGCACCATTCTTCCTCATTATGATTATTGTGATGTAATCTATGATGATAATTGTGAGGACCAGCTCAAAGACTTGCAGCTCCTTCAAAACAAGGCATTGAGAATAGTATATAATGTCAGGCTTGGACCTAACCCAAGCATGACCACAAGACAAACTCATGATAGGGCCAATGTCAAAAGTCTCGGAGAAAGAAGGTATTTTCACCTAATTTACTATGCCTATGATCTAAAAATTAATGTTGATCTCATTGACAATAGGGATTTACCAACCAGACGTTTCGACGGTACAAGGTACCTTTACACTTGTATCAAACATCCTGTATATGGTAAATCAGCCAGGTTTAGAGTGATAAACTGCTGGAATAACCTTTGTGCAAAATACACTAATATTCTGGAGAAAGAATTATTCAAAAACATAATCCAAAAAGATTTTCCAAACTGTTTATTATACCAATTGATACAAGCTGGTTTAGGTTAGTCTAGTAGCTGGTATTACCACTTCTAGACAATAATCTTATAATTTGCCACTGCAGCAGCTGGTAGTTACCACTGCTCATTGTGTCATTATCTATGTCTTTTCATGCTGTATTATCTATGATATCACTGTTTTACTGTTTCTCCATATCTATCTTCATGTCCTTAATATTGTATTCTATTTTCATCCTAGGGTATGTCATGTGGTATTACCACAGTCATTATGGTGAATCGACATTTACGCTCGAGATTGATATGGGCTTTTCTCCTATGATAAGAGGTCTTTTGGTAATGTAGTATTTACTACTATGCCAGATGTTCATACTATGCACACTTACATATCATTACACTATACTTATCTTATTTTTCAAAATACCATATAATAAGTTGAATTCTCCAGGCACAGTATTACATCTCTTCCTCCTGATAATTTTCTTCTGCTTCCCTCTATCTCTGTTTATATGTTGATGTCACTGTGCTAGCAGCAATATATTTACATATACATGTAGATCTTCCAGCACTGATCGAGCCAAACCTGAGTGTACTGGAGTCTCTATGAGCTGCAGGTATTATACTTCAGGATGTAAAATATCACACTATGACAGAATACTAAACTCCTTCCACATTTTCAATCCCCTTTCATCCCTCACCGGCCACTCCCCTCCCCTTCCCAAAGACCACTGAGTGGTTTCATCAATACTATAATGTGACTGCTTGGAGTCTTAAACTTTTCTGATTTCTCTGATCTATCATGTGTGAATACGATTGTTAAAAGCTATTTTCTCTGCTTTATGGTCCACTGAAGATAATATTATTACTCGCCGCCATACCAATTGTCAACATAGGAGGCTGAAATATGGGCCCAGATGGCAGAACAGCCAGACCAAATTCTGGTATTTAACTTTAGACCTAATAAAACCTTTTCAAAAAAAAATACAGCATGATGAAATCGAGACAGTTTCTAATAATTATCGGTATCAACAAATATATAATAGTATGTGTCTTTTGCATATACAGTTTGGTTGCTGCAATAAAAAGTACTCTCATTTTTTACTGTCTCTGCTTTTGTGCAGTCTAGATGCTACATCTTTCTTCTCACTTAGAGACAACATCATGAGGGTGTTGCTCTTATGGTAAAAGGTAGTACTGGTTAAGAAGTGCCTCTTCTGCAGAACTGGCTTTCCAGTGAAAACTTTTCGCTTGTGTTGCTCACAATTGGTCATGCTAGTATGGTGGTAGAAAAGGGTGATTTGAGTGGATACCTAGTCAGGAGAAGTCAGTCAGTATAGTATAGTATAGAGTGTGTGACATGAGTAGGTACCTGATAGTGCAGCTCTCTCTATTGCAAACAGGGTAGGTGACTCTTTCGACGTAGTGAGTGCAAGTTAAATGGTGAAGCAGAGGATGACTTGTTTAGAAAAGACGGTACATACTGGCAACTCTGTTTACCATAGGAGCTACACCCTCCTGATGGAATGCAATGGCATGCTGCCTATTGATCCGTATGTTGACTGCTGAACTACCCTACAGTAAGCAGATAAGGCCGCGGTACATTGTCTGGCATGTCTGTGAATCACTACAACTGTTAGGGGGAATCGCTTAAAGACTTTAGGCAATGTTGGATATACCTAGTTCTCTCAGTGATTATCTGTCTAGAATGTTAACAAGATAAGCTGATGTGCATAAATTTGCAGAGTCATCAGATTTCAAATCTACAAGGATCTTTGAGCACCTAATTCCAATTTCCCTGATGACATCAGATTAAAAAGAGTGAAGTTTTATGATGAGCATGTTTTCAGTCTTTCCCAACATAATGGATATCCTGAAAAGAAAAACTAAAAAAGGTTATTGTGAGAACCTACAAGAGTTCACCATCTGTAGTTTTCCTAGATAAGTGAGTAAAAATGCTTACAGGCTTCTTCCTATACAAAACTAAAAGATTAAGCCATTACCTGAAGAGATGCCTCTTTGTTCCTCAAAATGGTGATTTATTAGTACTTCCATTCAGTGCCTTTCAATCGACCTGACTTTTTGCATCAGACACATGTAAAGAGGTGTTAAGGAAACAAAGCTATTGTCAACAGGTATTAGAAAAGTAGTATATTACTGAAAGGTACATCAGTGGTTTTCAGGTTTTTTGTTTTCTTTTTGTTGGGTATACATGCTGGTCTACCCTGCCTTGATTGCGAAGGAGGACAGTGCAATAAGATCCAATGTCTTAATAGATTATGAGTAGTATATTGACCTGCCTCAGGCTATGTAGGCGAGGCTGAAGAATAACAATGCGCTGTCAAAACCAACTTAGAAAGGTGATAGTGGGTATCATAGCTTACCACAGGCAACATTGACTTCGAAGGAATTTTTGTGGGCAGATATGACATCACTATAAACTGGGGAATATGAAAGTGAGGGCAATGTGGGGAAAGAGATTTCTTTGAGATGACCTTTTATTCTACTGTGTCTGTCCCCAATGTGGGAGGTAGGAAAGTAAGCCTACCATGACACACCTCAGGGGAATCTCTTATCAGAATATATTGCCCTTTATTCATGTATTAATTGCACCATACAACTGAACGATTCGCAATAGTACCAATCCCTCTGTGTACGTGACTGCTGTTGAGATACCATAAAAGTGCTGATAGTGATTCAATTATATCTAAATGGAAATGACATTTCCATAATCACAACTCTGTCTTGAAGCTTAATGAAATCCAACATGAAATCGTTTAACTCACAAAGTAATGACAACAACTTGTGAATAATGCATGCAGCATAGTACATAGAACCTTAAGTTGTGTTGTTTTATCAGCAGCAGACAGGATGCTTTCATGTCTATGAAGGCCTAACTGGCTGCACAATTTACAATGTTAGTATGAATCAATGCAGGCAGGGTTTGTTTCATATCGTGTCTTCATTCTAGAATTATGTTTATTAATACACCTGATCCTAGGTACATACTACTTCAGGATAGACAAGGACATACTATGAAAGCCACAATAGATATAAGGTTTCATCGTTTCTCTTGGGCTAAAATGGGTGAGACAGGCGATGTATATGAAGTAGCCCCCCCCCTATAATGGATTAGTTCGTACCTATGTTTTAATTCAAGAGCTGGGGAGGGATTATATACTATTTATTGTGACATCAGAGGTGTCCGAATGTGGTAAGGGTCCTTATGCTGCTTGGAGATTCTTATCTGCCATTGTCCTGCGTCCTGTGCCCTAAAAGTAGGTAGTCCAACGGGAGACTCAACTGTCGCAACTATATCTGTGACAGTGCTAAAACTTTCAACATTTTACCTGAACTAGACTCTCCCAAATGGATTTTTGGTATTTACATAATTTTATATCAGTAGTTCCGGAAGTGTCTCAATCTTTATGTAAAATTGAAATTATTTCACCTATTCAAAATTCCTATTTAGATGGTGAAAAGATTGCTGACATTCACATTTCTGGCCTGGAACGGTTTTTTTCCAAGAGGATCAAGGTGTAACTAGGTAATTACTATAGCCCACCACCATTGAACCACCATCAACACATAGACCAACCACTATATATTACCCAGCAAATTGTTGTGACTCCTCGTCAACCTGTGTGAAGTGGCTCACACATGTCGCTAGATGGAACACGACGTCGCTACCGCAAAAGATCACCTGGAGGTTAATTCAAACCATCCTGTGATCGCAACCCCAGCGATCATAGGAATTATTCTCCCTTATTCTTTTAAGCAATCTTAAGATTAGACTGCGTTCACATTTCCTAGCTGGCACTAAGATCGCATCGATCTTAGCCTCAGCCCTCCTACACTATTCCAAGAAGAACTGACTAGGCACAGGGGTAAGAGTCCCAAAATAAAGGAATAGCTGTGGAGTCACTCTTCTTCACAAGAGTGCTTATACCATCGTTCCCCGACCCCATATGGGCTAACAAAAGAGCACAGGGTGCAGTTGACCCCCGTACAGTATTCAAGAGTTGTTCCCATGAATGATAGCACAGGTTCACCACAGATGGTGAGGACCCACACTCACCAGGGATGGCGACACAAGTGATCACTCACCTCACTAGATGAAACGCACACCATGCCATTCACCACAGCTGGCGAGGATCGTGATGACTCACACTCACCAGGAATGGCAAGGCGGTTGATCACTCACCTTGCTAGATGAAACGTGCAACACGTCATAGCGCAGGTTACCATGGATGGCGAGAGTGATCACTCAGACTAACCAGTGATGGCGACGCTGGTGATCACTCACCTTGTTAGATGAAAAGCTCATTCCCAAATGGGAACTGACTACCATCAGGCAATGACTTCTCCCCTGATTTACAGCAAGGTAATTGGTTATAAAAGCGGGTCTGCAGTGGTCATGAATTGGGGAATGCTTCCCAGTATGACTCACACTAAGAGAATTTGATCTGCGTGTAAGGTGAGAAGTTGGTTCTGAGCAGCAGAACCACCAGGAACTAGAAGCTGAGTTATGAGTTTGCAATAGCCTCCAGTACACTTATCTGTCGTTAACATGACATACCATTATCTAAAGAGAAATCCTTGTACCCAATCAGATAGCACAATCGATCTTGTAGTCTAGTTTTAATGTTTTGGTTTAAGATGACTGTTCCTGTGCAGTCCTTGTCGTCTAGTTTTAATGTTTTGGTTTAAGATGACCGTCTCTGTGCAGGCCTTCAATGAGGCATTTGTAGTGGGTAATATCCTCAGACTTCCAAAAGCCACTGAATGAAAGATAATTGTTTAGGCTTTTTTACCTGCTTTATCTTGAAAATCCATGTGTATAATATATATCTAGTTTATCACCCGTACTCAGAACATTCCATTAAGTTCATTTTCACCTTGAGATGACCACTTGATACACATCCTTTGAATGGGGCCATTTTCATTAAGCCATACTTCCACAAAAGAATAAGTTTCTTACATAAATATACAACATAATGTTACTGTTGATGGTGCTGTATTGTAATGAAAATGTATGTTTTGCAGCAGCTAAATTGAAAAGGATATTTCAGTAAAGATTATGGTCATCTTAGTTGCCATTCCCATCTGATTAGAGGTAATAATCCTAGCCTTGCATTAAAATGCTTTGTTTTATGATTGGTACATGTGAACAATCTCAATGTTCAGAATCTGCCACCAAAGTTAAAGATTTCTGGTGAAATGGCCAGTTGGCCATGATAAAAACCAGTCAAACATGGGTACTTTGGTGTATTGTTATACAATGATAACTACTCAACATATCATAGGTGGCCAGTCCATGGGATACTATGACACCTCTATTTCAGGAATATTAGAGGTACAGCCCCATACAGTAGATTTAAAAGTGAGAAAAACGAGGTGGCAGGTGGTCAACTCAAGTTATGTAGTCGTTTTTAGGTTAACCTACCCTACACTCAACTTGGTAATCCCAAAGTGCAAGCAGTTTGGGAAAGAGCCTTGCTGATTTGATGTGATGGGTTTTCTTGGTAATACGACTATTTACTATGTATACCATTTGTATCTAGATGCCCTCCTTGTAGCTGATTTAAAAAAAGAAGAGGACAGACCTCTGTGGGGCTTTACAGGCACATCCACTAAACTCAAACAATATTGTGATGTGAATTATTCGCGTGTGATAGCTAGATCTGGACTAGCAAAAAATCACTCAACATTTACCAAAAACCCGAATTATGAATTAAAAATGAAATATTGCAATATTTGTGCGAAAGCTTCCTAGCATTTTGTCATGAATGTTTTGTAGTTTAGTGTCTGACTTGCACCGATTTCAGATCAGGTTTAAAGTACCGGTATTGCAGTTCCTTCCACAAAGAATCAAATCATTTTCTAAAATGTCCCTGGCATGATAAAGAAAATAATAATGTTCATTCATTAAAAAGATAGTGGATTTTCATGTCACTGAAAAAGAGTGTTATTCAGAGCTCTTTTACTGGTGTCACAGGTTTAGTGACTTTGTCACAGAGAACATTTCACCAACGGCTTCAACACACAGTTCTTCTTCGTATTTGGATGAAATAATATCTTACACAGCCAAGCCACTACATGAATGGAAGATAGTTTTGTGGGTGAAAAAAGGAATAACAGAGACAATAAAACTACCAGGTGTGAATGAAACTCGGGCTGGATAAGGAAAGCAAGAAGTTTCCAGCCTCTTTTTAATCACTCTGCTTTAGAGGCTTTCCATATTAGATGACATGAATTCAGAAATAGGAATTCTCTTCATGTTTGGCTCAACTACCAGCCCTATACTAAAGCTTGCAATATGCAACAGGGGCCAGTTCACTCAAATTTTGTTTGTCTTATTATGAAAGGCTATACATCATACAAATAATCAATTGAGTTTAGTTACCAGGGTCGCATCATCATACTACATCTACAGAGATAATCCTCTCTAGAGAGTTAATATATGCCAGTGTGCAGAGTTAAATACCATCACTGAATTATTGGAGTGTCTTCATATCTCCTCTGAGTATTTGTAACTGTCAAGAAGAAATGTAAAGGCACCCCTCCCCTTAAACCTTACAACCAAGCTTAGGCCAAAAAAAAATAAAGGTGTGTTTCTAGTAACATGAAATGAAATCCTAGGGTCGGTAGGTCTACCTTCTCCCATTAACTGGGAGGAGTCTTCCATCAGCCTAATATAGGCATGTACGGTATATATAAAAAAATAATAATTTCAGGGCAAACTTGAGAGGAAATGTTGTCACGACATAGGGCCACTTGTAGACATGAAATACACAAAGATGTACACAAAAATAGTGAATTAATTATACATTCTATACAACGATTTGGACACATATGTCATATGTCACATGTTAACAACATGGAGAAATGCATTGCCAAAGGTGGATTCATGAGTGATCATGTCTTTTCCGTTAGTTGTATGTATTATCAACTAAAACAAACTTCCTCTTAACAATGTGGTTATCAGAGAATCCAATGCAAGGTCCAATGCATTATAGGCTTTATCCACTATTCACAGGAGTTTTCATTTGTTTAAAGAGCCCATAGATCTGCAAGTTGTCGCTGGTGTTTTTTGATGACTTGATTGTGACAATGAATCTTATTGTTGAATTGTTACATTTTAGATTTGATTGGGGCAACGATGCATCCTATAATGACATAAGAGGAGATGATAAATTTTCTAAGACAAAGTTTATTCTATTGTCTCAAATTGATTGGTTTCAACTGATTCAAAATGCTCAGGATGACAAAAATTCTTATATCTACGTTTTAACTGTGCTAATTGATAGCAGAGTCAAGATTAATGTTGGAAATAAAATTGCAACCCTATAGATGGCTAGGACTTACTATAAATTATGATATTGTGTGGGAGGTTTCTCAAATGAATTGTTCCAATTAGACATTTTGGCAGGTCAGAGCGACCTCTTTTGGTACAATTGATGTCTCAACAAGACGATTCTAAGTCTATATATGAAACATATGTTAAGAGAGGTATGTATATGAATCTTTACTATGTTGCACCATGTCAAACCACATGAATTCTATCTTAACATTCACCCAAACTAACCAAGACATAACATCTAAATTGTCCAAATGTCTTTAGATCTACAAAATCACTATGTTGGATAGAGTTTGGTCTATACTGGTTAACCAATAATGAGACAATGACACACTTGGTACCCTTTCTCCATGGACACCCAGAGTCAAGCACACTGCTGAGGCTGCAGCTGCTGATCTAAGTTGATAAGAAGCTTCACTTGGTGCCTAGCATAACAATGTCTCCTTTGGGAGATGACAAGGATACACCTCTACTACTGTACCCCAACCTATGTAGATTTAATGTCCAATATCTGAACTGTGTCTATGAGAGGCCATCCCAGAAACTTAGATGCTGGATTGTTGATGGACATGAGGTGGTATAACCCTTAGTATGGACGCCCAGTGGGTCGGCCATTGTTTGATCAGATACCTGGTGAGATAGGCACTGACCATGATAAGCACCAGGACGATGGCTACCAGCTTTTATATGATGTACCCAAACTTATTCTGCAGTGAATAGATGGAATTGTCTGAGTGGCCAATCATGCATTCTGCTTGGTTCCTATTAAGAAATGCCGGAGTCCCTCAAGGATTACCTTGATTAGTCTTTCCCTGAATTCATCTCCCACTTACGAATTTTGATTTATTTCTGAGAGAAAAAAGTATGAAATGTGATGTTGAGTATTTATGTGACTTTGCTGCATCCTTTTCTTCTTTGATTTGAATTAATTTCCGGCTATTGAAGTGAATCCTCTATCATGATGAATCACCTTGTGATCACCGAGTCACATTCACTTGACAGGGAAATAGTTTCACAGATTAACCTTATTTCTGGAGACACAAACCTCAATTTAAGGAGCAGAACAGCTTTTATTGCAGACACATCACATGAGATTAATGATATGGGTGTCAATGGACCAGGTAAGTGTCACAGAGTGCCATAAAAAAAAACATGACAATTTTTTTATGGTCATTACCTTCATCAACAGAACTGCCCGTGAAAGAAAAATGATTGATCTTGTAGCAAAAAGTAATAAGATTAGCATACCTTCTTTTGGTGAATTATTCTATGTGCTGTGTTCCTGAAAGCAGCGATAAAGACTTTGCATATTTAACAGACAGGATCGGTAAACTTGTGTCAAGAGAACCAAGCTCTGTAGTTGCACCTAATTGCCAACACCAAAAGGAATGCTTACAGAATGTCACTGCTCCACATGTGTTGAGAGAAGAAGTGAGGAAAAATGTCTAAACGCACATTAAAATCTTTTACAAGGTGTTTGAATGCACCTAATGTCAGGTTTCCTACAATCTAACTATGTTGGGTGATTTATCTACTAATTGCATCTACAGCTTTAGAGTTTGAGAACTTACATCTGCAGGTATGTATAATTTAATTATACATTGCCTTATAACTAGTAGTACTCCCTGGAGTTTATTTTTTCAGGTTTTTTCCTGCTATTTACACAACAGCAGCTGATCAAAACATTTGACTGTGGGTAGTGTCAACGAACCGTTACATGTGGGTGAAGTGATAAACACTGAATCCAGAGAGGTTCATTTGATCCTCTTTATTGCACAGCTGACATGAGTGTTCATACAGGTGGTAACAATGATACACTCGCCGATGTCCAAGCTCTGCCCCTGAGCCTGTGGCTCAACCTGTCTTAGGTTCTAGGTGTGAGGTGTAGGTATGGGTATGGAGAGATGATGTAAGCTGCTCCTGTGGCTTATTATATACCCATTGAGCAGCTCACAACATGTCGCAATCTGCTCACCCTGTGTCGCAATACAGATGTTGAAATCTGCATTGCCCAAGGCGGTGAGCAGCTCACTGGTTGTGACTAGTGTGATCTGGTATTATGCAGTTGGATCCGTTAGGATCTGGTATGTCGCAATGTCTCCAGTGGGGTTGTGTTTAGGGACAATCTTGTTTGTATACTCCAGTGGTCACGTGGGGTAATCCACTGGTCCCACTGGAGGAGACAAGGTTTGTTGTTGTTCCCTAACGAGCAGTCTCTGCTTATAATTGAGTAAAGGCGGGGATGAGGTATAGGTCTGTGGGCAGAGCTTAGGCTTGTGTGGCGAAGAAGTTAAAAAGGTGTAAAATAATGATAATGCCCAGAACAGTCCATTGACATTTTAAAAGCTGGTTGAATGCAACAAATGTCATGTACAATCTGGAGGGCATTTCTCAAGATGGTATGACTAGACACAACCAGTGCGACTTGAAACCTTCAATATCAGAGGTGGTGATAATAGGTAATACACTGTGACTACTCTGTACGATCAGCACTTAAGGCAGTAATTACATAGGGTTTGGTAGGGCAGTCGTACCAGTTCAATTATTATCGACCCGTAGATGCAGGGCTGTAATGGCATTTAACTGGCAGGTCTCACTACGACTTGAAAGGGGTCTGGTCGTACAACCTTGGGAAATGCTTTCCTGGTGATATTGGGTGATTCGTACACATATTGAGTATATAGCTTTAACATCTATAAAAAAAGTTTGCATCAGTCCACTACATAACAGCATTTGATAATTCATTGCCTTCATGGCCCTCCTTGAAGTTGGTTTCCCAGAGCTTCATCTGCTATTCACATGAAAGAGACTTTGGGCTGCTGTGCAATATATATGATAGAGAGTGAGCCCTGTGGAAGATGGGTGACATAATGCGAAAAGTGCTGAATTCTCAGCAAAATATTTTGCCGAGGGAGGTCTGATTTACTGTCACCTGTCAGATTGCTGATAAACAATGTGGCGAACATGGGCAAATTAGCATTAAAGAATACTCTTTTCTGTTTTAATGTCTAGTAAAGCATTATTGATATCTTTCCCTTGTGGTGGCTGTAAAACGGCCAATGCAATCACATGTAAGGTTTTGTCCCATATAAGTTAGGCTGAAATCCTCTCTATCAAAGGAATGGTTACAAGGAATGTAAGCCTGGAAAGGGTACATCCTACCTCTATGGTCTTAGAAATAATTTCAAGAATTATTCAAGCTTAAGAAATAAGCAATCACACAAAAGGATTTCTAAAGGGTAAATTTTACCTTGTTGGAAAAAAGGGAATAGTAGATTGTGAATTGGAGAAGCATTGGCTTGGAATTTGTCTGCATATACATACTGAAGACCTCAGTCCTTTTCAGTTCCCCCTTACCTCCTACATGTATGTCATGCCCAAAACTTTCTTTTAGTGGAACAAAATACTTTACACCTTTTCACCTTATTTGTTCTCTTCCTCTACCATGGGAGACAGCCAGATTTATTTTCACCATTGGTAATCTTTGCACACCTCAGGGGAGATGAGGGAAGGCTCCACTATGGGCTTGGTCTGCCATTAACTTTTGGCAATCAATGACTCCTAGATCAGAGTTCCTGGGGGGGAACTAAAAACAAATTCCAAATAGCTGTTGGGCTGCAAATATATTGTGCGGTAAAAAAAGAAAGAAAAAATTGTCCAAAAGAAAGAACCTTAATCTTTGTCTTAGTCTGATCTCCAACATCGTACTCAATATAATTCAGTAATGTGTTTTGTTTTAGAATTGAAGTTGTAAGATGCATATACTACATCTGGTTGACATGATACATGAATCTACTATTAGTGAGCTTTTACAAGTGTTTCATATCCTGCTACCAACTAGACAAGATATGAACCCAAGCACTATGCCTCCAGATCCATTTGAGCATAGACTGGGTGAATAGGATTTGACAGGAAAACCATAAGCTTGAAAGGCTAAATATGCAATAATTCTTTTTCTATGTGCAGTTTAGATAGAGGGATACTATTAGCATCACTACAATGGGTAGGGTTAAGATAAAAAGACAGAGGTAAACGACAGGCCTCCAAGAGATGAGCATGCTAAAGGAATCCAATCATTTGTGAAAATGTTCCAGACATGTTAAACTAAGACAGAACTTAATGATTCCTATTCAGCGTTTGAAACCAAATCAATGGGAAATTTTTATGTAAGGTTGTGTCTTTGTCCGTCTTTTTTTTTTTAGAATTCCATCTTCTTTTCATGGATGATGTATTTTCTCTCAGTTGTCTGTATGATCAACTAAAGCAAATTTTCCTTTTACAATGTGGTTATCAGAGAATCCCATGGCAACATGTTCAGTTCTCATGAAGACTGACTGCTCATGAAATGATCCATCCTCCAAATACTTGGAGTGATTCTAACCTAATTATTAAATGGAGCCACAGTATGTAGTGCAGGCTAACTGCATTCATGGTAAAAAAGTGCCGAACATTGAATTATTCTAGGAGGAAAGCTTCCTGTCTGTTGCTGACGGGACATCACTTAACAAGGTCCAATGCATTAGGCTCCATTCATTATTCATACAGTTTTTTTTTAACTTGTTTAATGAGTCCACAGATTCGCAAACTGTCTCTGGTGGGTTTTTGATGACTTAATTTTGGCTTGTACTAGGAGAAGGGGCCTTAAAGCCCCCTGCACTAAGCCCCCTTTTTGCAGATCGTGTCACAATTGTAACCATAACATGTAACTCCCATTGAAGTGTTCGGTTTTCAATGTTAATACTTTCCAGATACAGGCGCCTCTATTGCCATAAAGAGAGGGAATTATCATATACCATTTTATTATTCCATAAATTGTAACATATTTTGTATTAATCAAAGAATATCTAAGAAATTAATACATAGGTTGGTTCTAAGAGCTATAAGAGCGCTCAAACTTTGTATAAGAGCGTTCATGCCCCACTGCACACCAAACCAAGTCAGTTAGACAGAGTTTATGACATCAAAGGGTCCGACCTAATGGTTCACTGCACAATATAATAAAAATGAGGGTCTCAGTGTGCGACCTCATGGTTCAGTGCACAAACTAATAACTTGTAAGTGAATGCAAACGGCCGTTAGGGGTGCCTGGGCACCACAGACGCCGTCATGAGTGTCTGAGCACTCTAAGGACTGAACAATGGGTTACATAAGCACGACGTCATAACCTTCCGGTCGCTCTAGCGTCGCTCCTGAGCAAGCTAGGTCAAATATCAAAGCATTTATGGAAAGCCCATAATTAGACGGTCAAAATGAGCCCAAGATCAAGGCGGAACTCTCATTATTAAGGAAGTTATGCCATGGAGACTGAAAGAAGCTCCGAGTGCACTACAGACAAACCGGCGCGAGTTACGCGCCTAT
The DNA here is from genome assembly GCA_949317995.1 of Acholoe squamosa. NCBI lineage: Eukaryota > Metazoa > Annelida > Polychaeta > Phyllodocida > Polynoidae > Acholoe > Acholoe squamosa. The sequence goes on along the minus strand of OX439046.1, from coordinate 66,780,699 downwards.
CCAGCGGGCATTATAAACTTGGCATATTCAACTCCGCGCATGCCCAAAATGGCGGTTATAAACGCATAAACGACTGAGATATGAGGGTCTGAAGATGCAGAACCGACCAAGACAATGGGGGGCATAGCGGCGTCCATGGGGGTCCTTTGTCCCCCTGTGACACTTGAAAGAGTCCCCTCAAACAATTGTAGAGTTAGGCAGATGCTGCTGGCTCCAGTCAGTCTGGAGGTGCTTTTCCAAGATTTGCTACAAATAGCCTGTCTGCACCTCCAGGAAGACAGAACACCAAGAACCGCTCTAGAGGTAACATCTCCAGTCATCTCCTGCTACCTGCTATACCACTGCACTATGGTGAAACTATGCTAGACAGGCATTGGTTTCTATCATTAGTGGCCAGGGGGTATCTTCCTCAAGACTTCCACCAGAGGGTAAAGTTATTCATTATTACATTATTCCTCTAAGCAGCAGGCCAGGAGCTAGGTGTGGGAACCCACCTAGAACTATGCTGGACATTGTATTATTATTACCTCACAGGTGGAGTGAAACAGAACATTATACCTTATAACTTACTGTATATTTACTGTATGTACAAATTACCTACATACTAACTACTGTATGATTGATATTTCTTACATGTTGCCTAAAAGCTGAATAAACCAGTGACAACTGGAAATAACACTATTTTATATGAGCCTGATGTATTTACTCCATACACCACTAGTCATATGATATTTCTCATATGACAACTTGATCATGCCAATTACAAGTATGACAAAGTGGTGGAGAACATCCTACTAAGATCCCATCTCTCACAGGCTCATAAAAATTAAAGCTGGTAACACAACTAAGAACAATCATGCACACAGTAAATTAAAGCTGGTACCGCAACTAAGAACAATCATACACACAGTAAGACCCACTCCACCCACCCAGTGACCTTGACCTTGACACCATACCCACCAAGGTCACCAGTGAGATCTCCCACACGTCAGTGAGGTCTCCCACACGTCAGTGAGGTCTCCCACACGTCAGTGAGGTCTCCCACACGTCAGTGAGGTCTCCCACACGTCAGAGAGGTCTCCGAAACGTCAGTGAGGTCTCCGAAACGTCAGTGAGGTCTCCCACACGTCAGTGAGGTCTCCCACACGTCATGGAGGTCTCCCACACGTCAGTGAGGTCTCCCACACGTCAGTGAGGTCTCCCACACGTCAGTGAGGTCTCCCACACGTCAGAGAGGTCTCCCAAACGTCAGTGAGGTCTCCCAAACGTCAGTGAGGTCTCCCACACGTCAGTGAGGTCTCCCACACGTCAGTGAGGTCTCCCACACGTCAGTGAGGTCTCCCACACATCAGTGAGATCTCCCACACATCAGTGAGATCTCCCACACATCAGTGAGATCTCCCACACATCAATGAGATCTCTCACACATCAATGAGATCTCCCACACACCAGTGAGATCCCCCACACATCAATGAGATCTCCCACATATCAGTGAGATCTCCCACACATCAACGAGATCTCCCACATATCAATGAGATCTCCCACACGACAGTGAGATCTCCCCACATATCAGTGAGATCTCCCACATATCAATGAGATCCCCCACACATCAATGAGATCTCCCACACATCAGTGAGATCTCCCACACATCAGTGATATCTCCCACACATCAATGAGATCTCCCACACATCAGCGAGATCTCCCACACATCAGTGAGATCTCCCACACATCAATGAGATCTCTCACACATCAATGAGATCTCCCACACACCAGTGAGATCCCCCACACATCAATGAGATCTCCCACACACCAGTGAGATCCCCCACACATCAATGAGATCTCCCGCACATCAATGAGATCTCCCACACGATCAGTGAGATCTCTCACACAACAGTAAGATCTCCCACACATCAGTGAGATCTCCCACACATCAATGAGATCTCCCACACGATCAGTGAGATCTCCCACATATCAGTGAGGTCTCCCACACGTCAGTGAGGTCTCCCATACATCAATGAGATCTCCCACACGACAGTGAGATCTCCCACATATCAGTGAGATCTCCCACATACCAGTGAGATCTCCCACATACCAGTGTGATCTCCAACATGTCAGTGATACCTACAACACACCAGTGATCCCACACCTTCCACCATGGCCGACGCTGATGAAGGTCCTCAACCCAATCAGGCGGCTGAGAAGATAAGGGCCTATGAGAAGACCATCCAAGATGCAGTTACTGCCCTAGAAGCAAACAGAGCCCAACAAGATGCTCATGCCCTTGCCTCAAAGGAAAGGGAGAGGATCCTCAGTCAACAATTGGATGACCATCGGAAGGCCCTAGAACAGGCACAACAACAGATCGCAGATCTCATGAAGATGGTATCATCCCAGACCTCACAGCCTCCCACACCCACCACCACACCTATTGTCACACCATCCGCCTCTGGATCCAAGGAGGATGTCATGATCTCCATGATGTCCAACATGACCAGGATCCTAGACAGACAACAACACGACGACAGGAAGATCAGGCAACACGAGGTAACCAAACCCAAAACTTTTTCTCACCCATCACCACTCATGTCAACAGCACTATTTATTGATCACAAATTCCCAGAGTATCTGAAGGACAGGTACAAATTAACAGACAGTGACACCATGGTAACATATTTACCCAAGTACCTTGAAGGACAAGCATTGGCTTGGTTTGAAACCTTCAAGGAAAGTGCCACACCTGATAAGTTGACATGGTCCAATGTAGTACATGAACTAAAAGAGTATTTTGCTACTCAAGACAATATTATCTCCAGGACTGCACTCCGTGCACAAGAGATAGATGAACCTGTATCTGATTATGCAATGTATCTCAGAAAAGCGTGTAATGCCCAATGCCTAAAGGACGACACCTTATTTAAAACATTCATCCAAGGCATGAGGCCCTGGATCTCTGTAGCTCTTGAGAACAAGAAAATAGACTCTTTTAACCAAGCCCTAGACCTAGCCTTAGAGGTTGAGACCCAAGAAAGATCTAGGAAAACAAGGGATGCAGAGTCTAACCCACAGCCTACTAAGAAAAAGGTCCAGGAAATCACCACTAGTTCAGATGAAGATGTTAACCTAATGTCTAGTGCCAATGTAAGGCAACAGGAAGCTAAGGCTATATCCAAAGACCCTACCGGTAGATATAGAGGAAATAACTATGACCCCAACTACCAATCCAATAGAGGTAGAGGTAGGGGGGGCAACAGCAACAACCGGGGGGGTCACAACAGTAGGAAAGACAACAGCTCTTCCAACTCCAACAATGGTAACTCTTCATACAGTGATAGGAGAGACAGAACCCCAAGTAATGGCAGATCCTATAATAATCAGGGATCCAACAGTAGGAGCCATAGTCCACATAGGAACTACGACTCTGGATCCTACAACAACAATGGTTCCTACAACAACAGCCAGGGTTCAAACAACTCCGGATCCTATAATCAAGGATCCAACAGTAGAAGCCATAGTCCACATAGAAACTACAACAGTGGATCCTACAATAACAACAATGGTGCCTACAACAAACAGGGATCCAACAACTCTGGATCCTACAGCAACCAGGGTTCAAATAACTCTGGGCAATACAGCAACTCTGGTCAATATAACCAGGGTTTCAACCCACATCAGGAGGATCACAAACCTAACACAAGAGGCTACCAGGGGAACCAACACAGTAACCTCCAAACAATACCTCAAGTGATGGATCAACTCTCCAAGCTCCTGGTCGCAAGCATCGCAACCACCCCACAGAACCAGGAAAACTAGGATGTCACAGTGCCGATGGGCCAGTGCACTGTGACACCCCAAATACAAACAATCAATCAGGATTAACAAAGATCCAACCAGAGACAATTGCTAGTGCCAATCTACCATCTAACAGACAGAGACGTCCATCAGTGATACACATCACCCCACCAGATTCATCATCAAAGGATACAGGTGAGAGTACCAAGCTTTCTATTGTACTTCTTCAAAATGGCTGTATCAATGCAAATCTATATGATGTTTCAGATGTACAATGTTTGGTTGATACAGGTGCTACTATCACCTGTGTCAGACAATCATTCCTCATGGACCTCCAAAAGAGATTCCATATCCAACTGAGGAAATCTAAAATCAACATCCACTTGGCAGATGGATCGGTGTGTCATGTTAGACATTCAGCTATGCTGAACTTTAGAATCCAAGGTGTCAGATTCCAATACCAATTTGCTGTAATACCCAACCTCACACAGCCCGTTGTACTCGGCACAGATTTCTTAAGCACTACAAAATCTCAAATTGAATTTAATGTTGATCCTGAACAAATTCTCAAACCCATTAGGGCAGTGAGGGATTTTACCATCCCTCCATTCTCTGAACTTGCAGTATTGGGTAAAGTCACATCTACTCAATCACTGCAAGGCAAAACTGGAGTAGTAGATAACCTCCAAAGAAATAACAATGCCCCATATCTAGTTCAAAGGGCAGCAGTAACCCCCAGGGAAAATAACAAACATCCCCTAGTGTTACTCAACACCAGCAGGCGCCCACATAAAATCAAAAAGGGTGCCATCATAGCTCTATTTCAGGAAGTCAAGGAATCTGATTTAGAAAAACCTCAACAGGTGTCAGACACTACCCCACACACTGATCAATCCATCTCAGCCATACGGCCTGAGGATGTAACTCAATTCAGTGACACAGACTCAGACTGTGAGTCCACATATGCTGACCCTGAACCCAACTCAATCAGACTCTCTGAAATAGCTGCTATACATAGTGAGGCACATGACCTCGAGCCAGAATTGGAAGAGAATGTTCCACCAAAATCTGTGCTCACATCCAAAGATCAGCATGATAGATTAGGATCACTGCTGACCAAGTATGATGATATATTTGTAGGAAAAGATGGAGACATTGGTGCCACACACCTGTATACACACTCAATACATGTAAAACCTGAGGCAGTACCATGTCATTTCCTACCATATAGACAAACACCAGAAAAACAGGCTGCAATAGGGGAAGAGTGTGAAAGGCTAGTACAACAGGGCATTCTGAGAGAATGTGCTGAGGGCCCCTGGGCTTCCAGATCCTTTTTAGTACAAAAATCATCGGGAGGCCATAGGCTCGTCACAGATTTTCGTTATTTGAACCAAAACACGATAAATCAAGCCTTATCTACACCCCGGGCCGATGACACTCTAGACATGATAGGGTCACTCAGACCAAGAGTATTCAGTAAGCTAGATGCCCAACAGGGATTTTTTCAAATTCCTATAAGACAGGAGGATCAGCATAAAACCGCATTCATAGCAAATGACAAAAAATATGTCTATGAAAGGATGCCGATGGGTTTAGCGACCGCACCTGCGGGATTCTGCCATCTAGTCACATTAATTCTGAACAAACTCAAATACAAATGTGCCCTACCATACCTAGATGACATATTGGTATTATCACCATCAATCGAACAACACTTCCATGACCTGGAAGATGTGTTCAACAGCTTAAGAGTTGGTAAACTCAAACTGAAGAAATCAAAATGTGAATACTTCATAGACAGAATAGACTTCTTGGGAATGAGAGTCACACCCATGGGACTACAACCATCTCCCACAAAGGTGGAGTCAATCAAAACCTTCCCAACACCAAAATCAGTCAAAAATGTCAGATCCTTCACAGGCCTATGCCAATACTTCAAAAAGTTTATCAAAGGTTATGCCCAAATTGCTAGACCATTGTATGATCTACAGACACATCTCAAAGCATTTGTCTGGACAGAAGAGGCAGATAATGCTTTCAAAACATTAAAGCATGCCCTCTGTACCAATGCTCTTCTCAGATATCCAAACTATGAGAAAGAGTTCAGTTTGGCAACTGATGCTTCCAATGTGAGTTTAGGAGCTGTACTCTCACAGAGAGATAATGAAGGAGTGCTCAGACCAGTAGCCTTTGCAGGTAGAACCCTCTCCAAACATGAGAGAAATTACAATACCACAGAGAGAGAACTACTGGGAGTAGTGTATGGAGTATTACACTTCAGACACTATCTAGAGACCAGACACTTCCAATTATACACAGACCATGCAGCCCTAATCCCACTATTAACCAATACAGGACTCACACATAGATGGGCCAGATGGGCTCTAGACATACAACAATTTTCATTCACCATCCAACACGTGAAAGGTGATGATAACACACCACCAGATGCTATGTCTAGAAGAGAATACCCAGATTCTGGACCCATGACTAACCCTCCACCCCCACCAAGGAGAGTTAGAGCAGCCAGTAGAACCAAGTTTGCAAAAGTAACAAAGAAAGTACCATTCAAAAGGGATGATCCACCCAACACCATTGAAAGGCCAGAGACACCCATTAGGGGTATCTTGAAGCAATCTACACACTATGTGTTTTGCCACTGTGAGAGAGAATACTCACAACTCTTTCCAGATAATGACTTCGAGCCTATTGAATTCTCATCACTCAATCAGATGCTGAAGGCAACTCCTAAGGAGCCACCCTTCACCCCACCTGACTCAGATGATGAAGATCCAGAAGACACAATATATGCTATTACTCAAGCAACTCCTAAATCAGTCAGATTCTTTGAACCAATGCGGGGAGAGGAAACATCAAACCATTTGTGTCCTATGGCCACACGCTCAAAGACTAGAGAAATGATTCAGGAGGGCACACCAAAACCCCCCACACAATCACAAACTATTCTAAATGAGAAAAAGGTCACAGGAAACAAACCTACCAAAACCCCACCTGCCAGGAAAAATGTCACAAAAGACACTGCATCTACTAAGTCAAAGAACTCTGAGACAAAGAAGAATGACAAAAAGCAAATTGTGCCTTTAAAGAAAAAGGTTGCCACTCCCATCAAGGCGAGAATAGGCCCTCCAAAGGAGCCTACACACCAAAACAAGAGTGACACACCCCAACAAAAGGCACAAGATAGGCCAATAGTCGATGAAAAAGAAAAAGAAAGAGACAGAATAAAACAACATGTGCTAGATATAAATCAACTACTGGATCAGATTCCCGACACATCCATCTCAGGTACAAACCTTGGCTTGGAACAAAGGAAAGACAAGGACCTATTGCCCCTCATACAGTATCTTGAGGATGGGACCTTGCCTGCACCAAAAGCACAAGGAAATAGAATCATCAACCAAGGCCAGACATACACCTTGGTAAATGGTACATTAGTCCATATATGCCCCATAAATTGGAGAAAAACCAATACTGTACCACTTCAAATTGTTATACCACAGCAATGGGTAACAAGTACACTACAGTATTTCCATGACTCACCTACTGGCGGCCATCTTGGTTCAAGTAGGATGCTGTCAGCACTCCGACCTAGGGTATATTGGAAGTCTATGCTAGCAGACACAACAAAATATGTTTCCACCTGCCACACATGCCTCACAGCAAAAAGGCAAGTACACTCACACAAAACACCAATGACAGTGAGAGAGTACATGACTTCACCAATGAAGTTCCTAAACCTAGACGCGGTGGGACCACTTCCCACAACTGCCAGGGGAAACAAACATATACAGGTCTGCATAGATTATGCTACCAGATATGCAACAGCTTGGGCTACTACTGACTTAAAAGCTGAAACAACAGCAGCAGAGTTCTACAAGAATATAATTTGTCATCATGGAACACCAGCCACTCTTCAAACAGACAATGGGACATGTTATACAGGTGCAAAGTTCACAAAGTTAACTAAACACCTCAAGATCAAACATAAATTCTCCTCACCATACAGGCCACAATCAAATGGGCTTGTAGAGAGATTCAATGCTAGCATAGGCACAGCGCTCAGAGCATTCTGCTCAAAGCACCAAAACAATTGGGATTCATTTATTGAACCCATAACCTTTGCATTAAACAACACTGAATCCCAAACCACAGGATTCACCCCTTTCTTCCTACTCCACGGAAGAAACCCAGCCACCCCAATGGACTTAGGGCTGGGAATACAGGAAGACATATCCACCGTAGCAGACCATGTAGCTAACATGATAACAAATCAAGATACCTCTAGGAGGAAAGCTATAGAAAGGGTCGCCAAGCTACAAAAGGAAAGGAAGGATAGATATGATAAGAAACTTACACCGCAGGAAATCAAGGTCACCGACATGGTGTACCTAAACATACCAAGAATCCTGACCAACACAGAGTGTAAGAAACTTCAACCCCTTTTTATGGGACCATATGTTGTAGTAGACAGACCTAGTTTGACAAGTGCCAAACTCAAAAACTTGGACACCAATCTATTGGTGGCCAGACCAGTGCACATAGACAGACTGAAAAAGGTTGTGGCTGTCAGAAACAATGAATTTGCACACAGGCTTATTCCACATGAGGCCAAATACTACAGCAAAATTGTAAGGAACAAAAATGATATCACCCTTACAAGAGAAACCACAGGCATAGGCCCTATCAAGCCTAGGCCTGCACACCACATACTAAGAAAGACATCTAGGTGTGGTGCAGTTTCAAGAAGTTAGAAACAAGATTGAGATACCAAAAGAACATAAGATTTTCAAAATGTATTACAAATTCTCTTCATCCACACATAAGACATGTGTGACTGATAATGAATTACTTATATGTATATAAAGCCAATCAAATTTGTAAATATATCAGTAGGTTATTGCCTCTGAAAGGGTCAAAGACTGGGACCCCCCCAAGTAAAGCAGACATGAAGTCTAAGAAGAGTAAGGGTAACACAATGGAGTGTCTAAAGCCTAATCCCCACATGAAAGAGCGCGCTATGCCAACACAGCAGTCTATAGAGATCAATTGACCTTATAAGCTACCCTCAGACAACTGTCTAGACGGTCATGAATGGCTGTCCTGGATGACAGGAGGAGCTAATTACCAGTACACAGATTACACAATAGACCCCCACAGTAGCAGACACTGGAGATTAGGTGCACCTGCTCCAGAGAAACAATACCAGGCCCACAATGGATGTGGGTAGGGTAGGCTACATAAGAAGCACTGTGGACCATAGCCCACCATCAGTCTTCATCCAGCTGCAGTCTGGAACACAAGTCTACAGGACCCCACTTGGGAATTAGCCAGCCCACTTCTCCATTAGGAGAGACTGCACTAGGATAAAGAACACACCTACTTCACCTTCAACCTGACCTTACCATTTACTGGTCAATCTCTATAGACTCACCGGACATATTGCCAAGACAGCTCAATCTTGCAAAGGTACAGTTTGAACCACTTCATTTAAAGTGTTATACCATACACTTAGACTTTACCAGCACCAAATCACTACAAATTTGACAAGACTTTAAACAGCAAACTTGCTTTACACAAGCACCATGGGGAGACTGAGAGTTTCACCCATACTGCTAACTATGCTGTTATTATATACCATAAAACCACTTACTGCAGGTTATACACCTGTGGTGAGACAAAACATAGGAGTAGTATTCAAACCTAGCCCTCAACCATTGGTCAATGGACATACAACCACAACACTGTTGTTAGCTATTCCCTACAAGATACCTCGGGCACCCGTTACCCAAGGATCCATAAGGGATAGAATACTCCACTTGACCACTCCTACTCTACAAGATCATACCTCTGGCCAAATTATCCAACAAGCTAAGGAGCTAGACACCTTGCTGGAAATTGCAGACAAGGAGATAAATGAAACACTAGCCTCCATCAAGTTGTTCTTATCCAACCCCATAAACACATTGGACAAGGCCAAAAGAGAGGCCATACTGGGTTTTCTAGCACCCCTGTTTCGCGGTGTGCTAGGTCTAGCCACAGTAGAAGATGTAAACCAAGTAATGGGACAGCTCAAGAACATAGATGAAATACTAAGAAAATTCGCTAAACAAGATCAGGAAGCAGCTAGTCTCATTGAAAAGATCACAGACAGACAAGATAAGTTTGTTAAAGCATACATCCAAGATAAGAAGGTACTGGACAGCACAATCAACACCATAGGTGACACTGTCAACCTGTGGGCCTCTAACATGTCCAGGTCACTTGACTCATATTCAAGGCACGAGAAAACTCAAAGGGAGAAAATGCAAGTATTAAATGATGCACTAATTATCATAGCAGCAAGAATGAATACAGTCCAATCACTGCAAAGGACAAATGCAGCCCTGAGGATGCTATCATCAGGGATCCTAACCCCTGATATAGTACCACCCTCAGACCTTGCTAGATACCTAATTGACATTAATAACAAACTTAGGATTACACACCCTGGAGCACAAGTCGCAATTAATGACTTAGATTTCTATTATTCACAGAAGCTGACCTCATACACTTACTCAGCTCACCATATATATATTCATCTGGACATTATAATACAATCTACCACCTCAACCTTCAAACTGTACCAAATGATTACATCACCCATGCCTATAGACACACAGGAGACCCCCACCAGAGGAGTCACCAAATTACAAACCACGACTGAGTTTCTAGCAGTATCTTACGACGAATCATTATTCATCGAATTGGACTCAGCAGATATGCAGGCATGTGAAGGTACTACAGTAAAAGTATGCAGAGATGTAAATGGTAGAATCTATAAACACAGGCCTACATGCCCTGTAGCCATTTTTACTAACCAGGCTCAACAGATTAAGGAACATTGCAAGTTTACAGTTTCACCACTGCAAGCACCTACCACCCATGCTATTTCCATTTCTGAAGATGAGTATCTGGTCACTACTAATGAACCCCATTACTTTATCAACTGCCATGGTAAAACGTCTGAAACTCGAAAAGCCCAGTCCTACTCAATCATAGGTGTACCCTGTGGGTGCACAATCAGTGTAGGAGAATTTTCTCTTCCAAACACAAGGTTGCCCTGTAACTCAACCTTATCATTTCATTACATTCTCAAGACAATTAATTTACCATTCATGGCAGCACTTAACCAAATTTCTGAAACCAAACCAGATGAAAGAGAGAATCTTCCAAATTTCCCAGTAGTAAACCTTTCTAGAACCTTAGAAAAACTACAGGAAAATCCAATCATGGATGATATTACCCAACTAAATTTAGAGCCCTTTGCCAAAACATTATTAAAAGATGCCTCCAACCTTGATAAGGCAATGGAAACGCGCTACGAGGAATCATACCTACGTCGAGTTACAGAGCATCCAATCTTCCAAAGCTTAGGACTCATTCTAGGGATATCAGCTCACATTTTTATAGTATACATACTACTCAAACTGTACAGACTAGGAGGAACTGTAGCCTACCTGCCTACAGCCAAAGCATTTAGACTAGTCACCGAGCTGCCCCTACACAAATTGCTCCCAGATAAGAATCCTACCAAATTAACCCCTACGGAGGAAACCCACACCCCTTTCCTCACAATTCAGGAAACCCACACCCTGATAATTGCTATATTATTCACCCTGACCATCTTCTCAGCCTACAGAATAATGAAGTACCTTAAGAAATTTGCACAGACACAGTGTCGCAAGAAAAATGTGGCCAAGCGCACAAATCCCACAATATATTTTAAAATATATTGTGGAGACTCAAACTTCGCGCTACCCTTGAGGCCAATACCACATGAATTTGATGAGATTAAATCAGCAGCTGCCCCGACCTATAAGGATATAGTGGTTAAAACCTTCCCACTACCTAAGGCTATATTTACCTGGAATGGACCAGCAGTTATAACAACACAGAGAGGAGAATTTGCTTATCACCTCCCTCGGGTGATACACCTACCTTGGCGCACTAGGTTCAGTACCATACCAGCCCTTAAAAACAAAGGACTGTACTACTCCATGCTTCTCCAGAATGATTGTGGCACCAGCCCGGTGACCATGACAGCACTGGAAAATACAACAGATATAATTATTGACGAACACCAGGAGGAGACCGCAAGGTCAAACATGCAGACTATTGCTAATTTTCTAAACCACCAGCCCTCCCCGGTGACTGTGGAAACAGCCTAGGCTGCACACAGCCTAGACTGCCCCCAGCCCACCACCAGGAGATACTGAGATGACACATCTCACACATGACACACACCTCCACTGTCAATGAAATTATCAAAGTATTGAAAAATTGATTTAGAAAAAATATATACACAGCCACTTGTTGATGTATAATATGAAAATCTATGGTATTCTCACAAAATCGATGATTAATGCGCGCATACACGCACAAATTGCAAAATTGCAAATTGTAAATTGTTCAAATCTAACATTAATATACATGAATGCAGGTAGATAACTAAGACAGTTTTTGTACCCACTAGCACTTGTATACTATACCAAGGTTTACTTAAGGTAACACACTTTAGGTATCCAAGAAAATTCTTGGAAAAATGAATGAAAAAAAAAAAAAAAAAAAAAAAATGTTGAGGAAAATTGTTGACATGAAGAATGTTTACTTAAGATACTCACCAAATAATCTCTTTCAGGGACACATACTCAAGAAGGCTAGGGAAAAGTCAATTAAGCAGCGGCCCACTGCCGAAATTGCCAATTAATACACCCATATAGCAAAATCAAAGAGTAACTCAGAGACAAACAAGCCTATTGTACATGAAGTACTTTGTTTTTCCGGTCCTCGGAAAAATTTGTCTCAATCCCAAAAATTGTATAGTGTAAACTAGATTGTACGCTAGTACCCAATTTGCACACTAAAAATTGTATGTTTGCACACCAGATTGTACGCTTGTACCCAATTTGCACACTAAAATTGTATGTTTGCACACTAGATTGTAAGTTTGTATCCAATTTACATTTGAATCGTATGTTGCACATTATACTGTATGTCTGTACCCAATTCATACACTGAAGTCAGATTTTTAGAAAATCAACATTTCTATGTGTATCCAAGCTGTACGCAAAATTATATATGTACATACAGAAACTATCAATTGAACGCAAAATTATATATTGGCATACTAAAACTGTCAAATGTACACAAAAATTATATATTTGTACACCAAAAATTGCCAAATGCACGCGAAATTATATATTTGTACACCAAAAATTGCCAAATGCACGCCAAATTATATATTTGCACACTAAAATTGCCAAATGTACGCGAAATTATATATTTGCACACTAAAATTGTCAAATGTACGCGAAAATTATATATTTGCACACTAAAATTGTCAAATGTACGCGAAAATTATATATTTGCACACTTAAATTGCCAAATGTACGCAAAAATTATATATTTGCATACTGAAATTGTCAATTGAACGCAACTACACGCGAAATTGTAAATTTGCACACTAAAATTGTCATTTATGTTCAATTTGCACGCTAAATTGAACATTGAACGCCAAAAAGGCACACTATTTGCCAAATTGTATGTTGTACATAAAAATGGAAAACTGTACCCAAAATTGATGTTACATAAGCAAATAAGCTCAGGTATGGTAAGATATAGAAACTCGGAAATGTACTTATACCCAGGAGAAAATTGTTTATACTGACAAAGCTCTACCACAAAATTTGCATTTGAAGCACTCCCCATTACTTCAAATCCTCTTACAAACAGTATATAACTCCAAAATAAGGTAAAAATTGTATAAATTGTACATTCCCTCGGCGAAATGACGGAGTTTCGCATTCTCTCGGGGGAGAGGGAGTATTCTATCATATACCATTTTATTATTCCATAAATTGTAACATATTTTGTATTAATCAAAGAATATCTAAGAAATTAATACATAGGTTGGTTCTAAGAGCTATAAGAGCGCTCAAACTTTGTATAAGAGCGTTCATGCCCCACTGCACACCAAACCAAGTCAGTTAGACAGAGTTTATGACATCAAAGGGTCCGACCTAATGGTTCACTGCACAATATAATAAAAATGAGGGTCTCAGTGTGCGACCTCATGGTTCAGTGCACAAACTAATAACTTGTAAGTGAATGCAAACGGCCGTTAGGGGTGCCTGGGCACCACAGACGCCGTCATGAGTGTCTGAGCACTCTAAGGACTGAACAATGGGTTACATAAGCACGACGCCATAACCTTCCGGTCGCTCTAGCGTCGCTCCTGAGCAAGCTAGGTCAAATATCAAAGCATTTATGGAAAGCCCATAATTAGACGGTCAAAATGAGCCCAAGATCAAGGCGGAACTCTCATTATTAAGGAAGTTATGCCATGGAGACTGAAAGGAGCTCCGAGTGCACTACAGACAAACCGGCGCAAGTTACGCGCCTATCCAGCGGGCATTATAAACTTGGCATATTCAACTCCGAGCATGCCCAAAATGGCGGTTATAAACGCATAAACGACTGAGATATGAGGGTCTGAAGATGCAGAACCGACCAAGACAATGGGGGGCATAGCGGCGTCCATGGGGGTCCTTTGTCCCCCTGTGACACTTGAAAGAGTCCCCTCAAACAATTGTAGAGTTAGGCAGATGCTGCTGGCTCCAGTCAGTCTGGAGGTGCTTTTCCAAGATTTGCTACAAATAGCCTGTCTGCACCTCCAGGAAGACAGAACACCAAGAACCGCTCTAGAGGTAACATCTCCAGTCATCTCCTGCTACCTGCTATACCACTGCACTATGGTGAAACTATGCTAGACAGGCATTGGTTTCTATCATTAGTGGCCAGGGGGTATCTTCCTCAAGACTTCCACCAGAGGGTAAAGTTATTCATTATTACATTATTCCTCTAAGCAGCAGGCCAGGAGCTAGGTGTGGGAACCCACCTAGAACTATGCTGGACATTGTATTATTATTACCTCACAGGTGGAGTGAAACAGAACATTATACCTTATAACTTACTGTATATTTACTGTATGTACAAATTACCTACATACTAACTACTGTATGATTGATATTTCTTACATGTTGCCTAAAAGCTGAATAAACCAGTGACAACTGGAAATAACACTATTTTATATGAGCCTGATGTATTTACTCCATACACCACTAGTCATATGATATTTCTCATATGACAACTTGATCATGCCAATTACAAGTATGACAGAATGAATTTCTTTATTCTGTAAAACCTTGGTTTCAAAGCTATCTAGCATACTCAGGATTAGAACACTGTCATGCCTACTTTGAATTGTGCTAAAGGATAGTGGAATTAAGATTGCAACTTGAGACATGTCTAGGACCATATATATTAATACTGTGCAGGAGGTGTATCAAATGAATGGTTCCAATTAGACCTTTTTGTTTCTGATTGCTTACCACATTCCTGTGCAATTAGTTGACACTAATGAATGATCTGCCTACCAAAAGATGCAAATGAAGTTAGACTACTGTCAGAATCAATACAGTCTATTTGAATACCCAGATGTATTTATAAGGGGCTATGGTAGGTTTGACAGACGCATTTGATTAGTTTATCCACCAGGGTACTGAGGATCTCATAGTCATGAGCTGCCAAAACTAACATGTATTTTGATTGGCAGCTGGAATTCTACTGTCAACCTAGAAAATATAATTTACAAGAGACCAGAAAACTCTGACTAGTGTTGAATGACCACTCAGTGCATGTGTGTTCATACATCTTTTTAATCCATCTATTTCAGTATTGTTATACCTTACTGTAAAGATGTCAAAATTCTGATTACTAGGTCTTTAACAATTACTCACCTTAACTGCTTGTCAAATTTGGATTCCGTTCATTTTAGAGGGTTCTAGATCTAGAGGAGCAGTTTAATATTGTTCAAGTAGAAATATTTACTCTATAAGTGTCTCCTGAAAATTTGGAGCATGAAAAAGTGTTTTGATACAGATTTTCAGTGCAATTAGGTAGAAAGTATGGCTTGAGTCAACTGTTGGCATCATGTTACCCTTTATGGTGTCACAGTATTATTCCACCCCAGTAAACCTAGGACAGCTAATTAGTCCGAACTAAAAACAATGTTTTGCTTGGTATAATCAGTGCCAAGGGACCTTATTTTTAACACAGATTGATAATTTTGGCACCAGAAGAAAGGTAACGATTTGGGGGGGGAAAAGTTGCAAACAACTTTTGGTCATCATGGAAACTTATTGTGTCAGAGAGGGGTCCAAGGTCACATTTGTGACTTGTCAGGGGCGCCTGTATCATTTAATTTGGTCAACATGGTGGTTTCCATGGCAACTGGTGCAAAAACAGATCTGACTCCTTTATGGTTGACCATACTAAAAAAATCAAAAATGACTTCAGCTTTAATTTAAGCCTTTATTTATGAGCGCCATCAAATTAGAACCCGATTGACGCCAGTTTTATGGTGGAAGATGGGGGGGAAATCAGAACGTCCTTGGCCCTATTAGTAACGTGACACCTTATAAATGTGCACACTATAGTGTATCCTGTTTACTCAGTCTCCTTAGCCTCTTTTTATGACATATTTGTTGGTCCAAGTATAATGTGTACTTTTGGAGGTTTTCTCTTTTTCAATCTAGCTTTAGCAATCATTACAAAACCACATTGTGGCCTCCAGCCCTACAGGCCTACCCATTATATTATCTGGGGGACATTTCAAAAGATGCTTTGGTTGGATGCTGTAAATACAGGTAAATAGTATTAGGGATGTTAGGCGAAAATTAACTTATGGAAAAAGACCCAATACAATTGGTCAGGTGCAAAGGGAAGAGTATGAGAAGTCTTTTGCAACAATCTGCATAAAGATATATGATCTCTGTGAGGAGCACTTTAAACACTGAAATCCAGTGACTATTTTATCTCAAATTTCTTAGTCCTTTCTAGTTTAGCCAGTGGCACCTGGTCATGCATGGCTGGGCACACTCAGTATGGTCCAGTCAATGAAAACACTCAATACAGGGTGGTCCAAGGGATATAGGCATAGAGGTCGAACAAATCTTTTTACATGTACATGGCGGCAGAACCATTAGAATGTTGGGGGGGCAAAATTAGGAATTGGTCCATGAGCCATTGGGGGGGGGTCATTGAGACTAGGCACTTGCGAACCCTAGCCCCCAAAAAAGTGAAGCTTTAAATTAGTTGTTTTTTTCATGTACATTAATTCATACATTCAATATGAATTTTATCTAGTTGTGGTAGGCCTACTCGGGGCATCCCCCCAGGAAACTTTTGAAAATTGCTCAGCAAAAAACAATGCATTCTGATGCACTTTAAGGACTTGTTAAAAACTTGTTATGAGAGTAAGACCTCATCATCATATAGACCTTAGGCCTATTAAGGAACTTATTGACAAAAACTCAGATAAAGGGCATGCACCATTAAAGAGATTTGGAAGGATTCAGGTAATTCCTGGCATTTTGAAAAATTGAAGGGAGAATGAGTCATTCTTGTGATTTGTACAGATCGATCCGATGAGGAAATATTTTGATATCAATATGGGGGTGTCATTTTGGTCGGTATCCACCCATAAAATTTCCAATACCACCCAGAGAATGGATTTAAGCAACAACTGTCAAACCCCAGTACTATTTGTACTCATTAGTGCATTTTGATAAATAAAACACTTTGCACACATTTCCCTATTCTGTTACCTCAAATCCACTAATGGACCCTGCATGTACTTCAACCTTCTAAGAATCATCATTATTCATGTGGACCTATGCATTTACATCATTCTGGTGCACTTTGTGGAGTTTTAAAAGATCTAATAGCTATAAATTTGGAAACTTTATAGTACTTTTATGATACGTCTCTTACCTTGAAAGTATAAATGAAGGGTATTGTAACATCTGAATAATAAGATATTAATACCAAAGTGTAGGCCTGTTATCACTCTGCTTGAGCTGTAAATACCATAATTATGGGTACCATCAATAGCTTTTATGCAGTACCAATCCATAAGAATGACTTTAGAAATGTTCAAAATCAAGGTAACGGACATATTGCCCTCCTATCTTTTAACATAGAGATATTTTTTAGCAGTCTCTCATTTCTCAAATACTTGTCCCCATCTGGAATAGTAAAGTCCATCAAAGATAAGAGCATATCCTTTTTTGAGTACTTTTCCAATTGCTTTAGATGAATGCTCCTTATTTAATGAAGGATGAGACTCAATTCAATGAACCGAAACTGTTTTTTTATCACAATGCTTTGGTAGCACCACATGAGATTAATGGTACCAACGACAATGGATCAGGTAAAGTGCCACAGAGTGTCTCACAAAACAGATTTTATTGTCATTACCCTTTTTTGTGTGTGATTGAATAGCTTCTTGATTGAAAGACCTGCCTGAGTGAGAAAGAGACACCTAGGTTTTGTTGCAAAAACATTCCTCTCCTTTTTGGTGATAAAGTGCTTTAGGAGCAATCCTGCCTAGTGAATCCATTAGATGATGGAAGTGTGTTCATCAGATTCTTTCTTTCTTATATGGAACTTACATCAATTTTAGGGGTATGCAAATATCCACTACAGAGTGGCACTAAACAGTTCATTGGCTGTATAAGTAGCCCTCCTTTAAGTTTTCTGTTCAGAGTTTCATCTGCTATTTACATAAGAGATTTTGGGATTTTGCTATTTATGGAGTGGTCATTTTTTAACAACAGTCCCACACAGGTTTTTTAGCTAAAAAGGGGTGTTTTATTGTGACCCCTTACCCTCCGGGAGGTCTTATTGGCTATCACTTGTCGAATTTCTGATAATTAATGTGGCAATGACAGGGCCATGAGCAATAAATAATACTATTATCTGTATTATTGCATGGTGAACCATTTTTGAAATATATCACTTCTGCAGCTGTAAAACTGTTGAAACTTGCTTCTAGTCAATGCAAACCATGTAGGTTTCCCCTACATACAAGGCTACACTTCTCTTTAGCAAAGGATAGCTTACAAGGAATGAAACCACCCTGCTTAGAAAGTACATGTGTATGCATGATTCCTGTGAACTGCCCCACCTTTGGGTTTTTGGGGTCTTTTTGGATACATGTGACTCCAGAATAAAAATTGTTCAACCAATCTTCCTATTTATGGTCTCATTTGTGAGCAAACATGTTGGGCTTCAAAAAGAGGGCAAATTTGTGTATGTCAGACCAATATTTTTTGAGCTATGGTGGCCCAAAGTTGAAAAATGGCCAAAAATTGCTTTTTTTTCAATTTTCCCCTTATTCAAGACCCTATATTATTAATCCCAATAGTTACAAACCACTATAATATCATCTAATCCTTAGAGGGGGGTCCTATCTTACATTTCCATGTGGTTTGGAGGAGTTATGTCATTTTTTACCATATTGGTATGTATTACTTAAAAACAGCGGTGTTAAGGCGCGTGATTAATCGTTTACGGCATTAGATGAGTTATAAATATTTAATCTTCAAGCTTATTATTTCTGTGTAAAAAAAAATTGGCCTACGTACTGCCCCGTATGCGCAATACACATTCAAGTAATTTTCAAGTCAGTACTGCCCACACCCCCTGAAGCAACACTTTCCTCTGTACAGCCTATATAAATCATTTTGGGGTCATTTCAACTATCATAGAGTGTGTATCTATTGGTGAGGTATCATTTTAAAAAAAAAATTGCATCTCTACGTGCCCTGGTTGCCCAAACCCAGAGTATCTCGTCCGTGTTAAGGCGCATGATGGTTCGGCGCCAAATTTCAGGCGGGAAAGAAAAACACCTCCTGCAGTCCAACGGGAACCAGCTACATCCGGGTTCTTCACCGGAAACAACAAATGAGTGTCTCTGTTGTTTGTTGAACCATATTCAGCAGTTTTTCTCAGCAAATTTGTCCGATATTGACCAAAAGGTGAGTGATATTGAACCAAATTTGATGAAATGTTGATTATAAATGCCGATTGACTCGTTTGATGTGCTTTTTGTGTATCGAAAGTGTGTAAATATAGAAGAATACATCCCTAACAATCGACCCGGGCAATAATCCAAGCCCGTACGCCATTTTTAAAGCGCTGGGGTACGGGAAAACAATATTGTTAAGGCTCGTGATGTATCGTGTAATGCTCGTGATGAAACCATATCTGGCCCCGTAGCTCCCAAAATATTCCCAATATATTTGAGGTTAATGTGATAGAATAAGGTCTGGGGTTTAATGTTATGCACTTTTTGTCAACCCCTGGCCATTCTGGCTTTCCTCACATGCTGTAAAGCACTCTTTACAGCACCCCCGCCCATGTTTTCAATCAATTCTGATCAATTTTATAGCTTTTTATTCAGTATTTACACACTTTTATGACATTGTGATACCTCCTACATGTGTTTCTCATTGTTATATCCTATTAACATGCTGCTAGATTTGGTTATATTGGCACAGTGGCCATGATATGATATTCTTGTAGCGATACATCACGCGCCTTAACGAGAACTTGAAAGTCGCTCCTGTGTACTCATTTTCGACAAACTTCTTATTCTTTGGTGTTAATATGTCATTTGGGGCTGTTGGCTAATATCCTAACTTAAAAACATGTGGGTTTGGCAGGAATTTATATGCTTTTTAGAATAATTTCGTTTCATCACGCGCCTTAACAATAACGCTAATTAGCTAAGATTTGGTACTTCTGCTGCACTCAGGCCCTCCAAAATTTGCCAAAATGTGCCCCCACAGTACCCTTTTAATATAGAATGGTCATTGAGTCATTCATGAAAACTTAAATTTCACTTGGATTTTGGTAGGGGCCTTTTTCACATAGTTTATTCTGTATGGACCACATTTCACTCTCCTGAAGTGTATTTCCTTGCTGTTTTTATTGTAGGGTCCTCTGGTATGATAAATACTCGCTAAACTTAAGTATTACACCTACTTTTAGGCATAAATTTGACAATATTTACAGTTAATTTATACCCCTTCTTTCCAGTGTTCAAGCATGCCGCGCCATAGACGCAAGGAGGATGGTAGCCTGGTCAGTGGGGCCGAAGCCCAGTCCGACTACCTTGACAGGCTGCCACAGGAGTTGGGGGAGGACACGTTCAAGAAAAAGGAAAATGAACGTAAAGCTGACAGTAAGAAGAAGTGTGATGCACTGAGAAGCAAGGAAGACAAGTCCCGGCAGAAGAGGATGAACGTCTTCGGTGTCCAGAAGAGGTGGGTCATCGCGAAGGCAGAGAAAGATGGTGTCCCCCCACCCGCCTGGACTAAGATGAAGCCTTCCGAGGTAAGAAAGAGCTATATTTTTATAAATAGGTTATAAATCATTAAATAAATTAAATATATCTATGCTTGTGGGAATAACCTGTTGATAAATATTGACACACATTTGTAAATGCTGATAGGTTTACCTTTTGACTGATATTTTCCTTCTGGTTTAATTCAGTATGTGGATGAGCAGATCCGCAAGGAGAAGGAGGAGGCCGCTGCTGCTGGGGAGGGGACTTCGGAGGAGGTCTCCCCGACAGCGACTGCCGCGCCCAAGACACCTGCGCCCAAGCCAAAGCCTGCAGCCAAGACGCCAGCAGTCAAGATGCCAGCAGTCAAGACGCCAGCAGCCAAGACGCCAGCAGCCAAGACGCCAGCAGCCAAGACACCCGCAGCTGCCACCTCCACGAAGGGCAAGGGCCGGGGCAAGACCTCGAGGACACCGTATGGCCGTCCACAGAGCAGCGTCGCCATGAAGGTGGCGCTGTTCGCTCGGTTCCGTCCGACCTACCAGCGGGTTGAGTTGGAGGAAAAGGGAGTGAGTACTGCATTAATGCATCATTACAAAAATAATTATAAGTCATGAGTTGTGCCTTATAGGCAAGGTGCATCATTACAAACATTAAAGTAGTAACTCCATATTCCAATTATTCATGTATGTCCTTATATATATGTAGGATACACCAGAGAACCCTCTCCTGTTCTCGGATGAGGAGGGAGGCGCGGTGACACCCAGGCAGCGGCACCGAAAGTGGTAGAGGAGGAGACAGAGGAGGCTGGTCGGTCACGACCTGTCCGGAAGGCTGCATTGCCTGCACCTTCCCCACAGAAGCGGCGCAGCGACAGAGCGCGGCCACACGGTGCATCCCCACCACCCCCAGACAATGTGGCGCTCATGTCTGACCTTGTGTAAGTATTGGGATAAGTAAATTTTAAAGCAATATTGAATTCTTGTCTCTAAAGAATGTTTTAATAAAAAAAGTAGAAATGGCTATAGACTTGCTATAATTTATTATGCATATGCAAAGATGCTGCTGATATAGCACAAAAGTATAGATGTATGAATTTCAATGATGCTATTAACTTACAGAGCGACTATTCGCAAAGACACAGCGAAGTGAAATGTAATTATATTCATGAGTAGAATTAATATTAGTAATGAATAAGAATAGTTGCTTGTTGAATGTTTCCTTAAATTATTTCCTTGCATGTTGAATTGTTTGACCTTCCCTAGCTCCTGCTAAGAATTCTGCATTGTGTCCAAGCAATTGAATGATATAAATCTGAATTCATGAAATTGATATGAAAGTTTCAGTCCAGTCCCTCTATGATGGCAGATATCTTTTAATATTGCATGTTAAGGCGCGTGATGAAACGCAGATGTTAAATAATATGATATTAATGATTGTTTATTTGTATTCACTCCAGTCCCTCTATGCTGGCAGATATCTTTTAATATTGCATGTTAAGGCACGTGATGAAACGCAGATGTTAAATAATATGATATTAATGATTGTTCATTTGTTTGCAGCCCGTGTGCACAGCCTGGCCAGACTTCAACGATGACGACCCCAGCACCGCCCACCACCCCGACACCGACCACCCCCACAAACCTGATGAACCGGCCAAGGAAGACCAACACACCTAGGACCAACCGCCACTACTACCAACGCGGGTTACTTACCATGGCCCTGGCTGACGCACAGAAACTGAATGAGGAGTTGCAGGCACAGCTTACCTGTGCTCAGTCAAACGGGCCACCCCCTGCTGTAGCTCCCATGGAGGAGCGTGTTACACAGGACGGCGCTGAACCCGCTGTAGCGCACACGGAGGAGCGCGTTGCAGTGGCTGCACCGGATGGAGAACCTGCTGTAGCGCACACGGAGGAGCGCGTTGCAGCGGCTGCACAGGACCCGATGAATCCAGCTCAGCTGACGGCGCATGACAGGAGTGTGAAGGCTGTGTTAGAAGGGTTGGCCAACCTTCTTCGCAAGGACAAAACCTCCATCATGAACAAGGTGCTTTCGCCTGACGTGATCAAAGAACAGCGGACCGCGGTCAGCTTGGCAAAGACCCTTGGCATGGACAGGCAGTCACTACTCAAAACCCCTTCAGACCAGCCATCTCCACGTGTGGTGAACCAGGAGGCCAAGATAGAGAGTGTGAAGGAGTTCTTGTCTGACCCGGAGAACTCCGAAATGAGACCTGGTAAGAAAGACCTGGAAGAAGGTGAAGCACCAGCAAATGTACCTCAGGGAGTTTATCCATGTGCTCCACAAGAGGTATGAGGCGACACACCCTCCTCACTTGCAGGTCTCTCAGTCACTCTCCTATAGCATCCAGAAGAACCACCTTCCCTGGTTCATCCCCGTGGATCTCAAAAGTACTGATCTGTGCCTTTGCCAGAAGCACCAGAACTTTGCACTCCGGCTTGCTGCCATCGGTCTCTCTTTCAAAGACGAGATGTTCGTGACAATGACCTGGGAGGATTTCGAATGGACTCTCCAGGAGAAGGCCCCCGAGACTGTCAAGTATGAAGTGTGGAAGAATGTGGACTATGAGTATGTGTCGACAGGCAAGGATGGAACTCAGAAGAAGACTACCATCAAGAAGCTCCGCCCTTGTACAGAGATTGCATCCAAGGCAGACTTCATCAAGAAAACCAGATTGGAGTTCCTCACCATGGCTGCCCATGTCAACCATGCTCACAACCAACACCGCATCGTACGTGAGCTGCGAGCGAGTATGTCGTCACTGGAAGTTACCATCCAGATGGACTTTGCAGAAAACTGGATGGTATCATACCCTGATGCCCCACAGAGTACATATTACGCGAAGGAGCTAGTGACCCTGCACCCTGCATCATCCACTACCGTGATGAGGACACTGCCACCACAAACCACCACTCTGTGGCTCTGTGCACCGACGACCGCAAGCACGACACTGGCGCCATCTTGGCGTTTCTCCGCTGCCCGGCAGCATTCATCAGGGAGAACCTGCCACACGTCAAGGTGGTCCATTATGCTTCTGACTCACCCTCCAGCCAGTATCGAAACATCTTGGTGTTCTCGATACTCGTACGTCACCCCGAACTACTTGATGGACTTTGGGCAACATGGACCTACTTCGAGGCGGGCCATGGAAAGGGCCCCTGCAATGGCGTCGGCGCTGCTGCAGAGCGCAACGCTGACAACATTGTTAAATGCAACAAGGAAGGACATCCCGTCATCAACAATGCAGAGGAGTTCGCGGCCGAAGGTAACAAACTTGAAGGCCGCGTTCGCTATATCAATGTCCCTCTGCAGGATGTCACCTCCATCTGCCTCACTCTCGGCTCAGTGGTAGCGGACAAGTCAGTAGAGGGCACCATGAGTGTCCATGCTGCCATGGTCAAACAGGAAGGAAGGTCACTCGCTGTCCGTGACAAATCCTGTTTTGATCCCTGCTGCTGGGTCGACCTAGCTGCTCTGGATGGATTGAGCATGAGCTGGGTTTCACCAAGAACAAGAAGCCTCCCCCACGAAAGCAAACACGGCAGAAGAAAACGTGGCCTGCCAGTGTCCCTACTGAGGTGGACGACGCAGATGACAGCACTTCTCCCCTGCCAAAGCAAGCCCTGGTTCAGATGAAAACGCGGCCTGCCAGGGCCTCTGCTGTGGTGGACGGCGACCCTGATTATGATCCTGTTGTGCGCAGCACTGTCTGCAAGCCCACCAGGGATGGCTCACCAGTTGTGGCACGTAAGCGCACTCGAAGTGACCGGGTGCCAACTCCTGCCACGGCTGACAAGGAGAACGTCACCCCGTGTGCCGCACGAAAGCGTGCCACGGAGCGTGCCGTCTCCGTATCTACAACCAAGCGAGCACGACAGGATCCACCGACCTCGACCCTCCCTTGGGAGGATGTACAACCAACGGACAGTGTAGGGAAGTTGGTACTGGTGCAGGATGAGTATCATGTAGGTGACATTCTTATCACTGCCAGCCTGGCCAGTACCAGCTCAAAGGACAAGTGGTTTATGGGTAAGGTGGTAGGCAAGTACAATGGCTTCTACCAAGTGCACTACATGCTGCGCTACATGGCGTTGGACAAGAGAAGCTTCAAGTGGGGGAAGGAGATTATCCCAGCTAGGGTCCACCCCCTCAACGTTCTTGGTAGAGTCACTCTGCCCAAGCCAAGTCGTTATGGCAATACCGAGAACGCTGTGTACAAACTCAATCCCCTCACCATCCAACTGGCGGATCGGAAGCTTCTCAAGTACCGCAGGGAGTGCACTGGCTAGATGTCATTGATCCTGGTTATCACCAGTTTAACTTTGCCCACTATAACTTGTTTTTCTGCTTCCACTGTGTCAGTAAAATTATTCGGATATATTTAGAGTTTAGGTGGCTCTAGAATGGCATGAACTTTTATTTAGCGATCGTTAAGGCGCGTGATTAAACAAACTGCTGCCATCTTAAATTTTCTCAGTGATCACTTTTAATATTCCTGAGGTAATCTAATGTTAATTAAACCATTAATAGACCTATTTGGCTAGTAATTAAAGCCTTGTATGGTATTCCATGACAGATTTTTTTTTACCTCAGGGTTGAGTCGAGATGGAAAATAGGTTGATAAATTCTGAGATTTTACTTTCCGAGCGCCAAGTCACACCCCATATGGGTGGCTATTGTACACTTATTGGTTTTATTCAACAGCCCAAAGGGTCTAGTAGCTCTGTGTGTGATTTTATTAAGATATGAGAGGTTTAAGTGCCTCTATGAGGTGATCTACTTTGTGATAGTGCATGTTAAGGCGCGTGATTAATCCCGCCTCCGCGGAGGGCATTTGAGATGGTGTAAGTAAAAGACTTGTGGTGAATGTGATTGTAACCTGAGGTAATCCAATGTTAATTAAACCAATAATAGACCTATTTGGCTAGTAATTAAAGCCTTGTATGGTATTCCATGACAGATCTTTTTTACCTCAGGGTTGAGTCGAGATGGAAAATAGGTTGATAAATTCTGAGATTTTACTTTCCGAGCGCCAAGTCACACCCCATATGGGTGGCTATTGTACAGTTATTGGTTTTATTCAACAGCCCAAAGGGTCTAGTAGCTCTGTGTGTAATCTTATTAAGATATTAGAGGTTTAAGTGCCTCTATGAGGTGATCTACTTTGTGATAGTGCGTGTTAAGGCGCGTGATGAATCCCACCTCCGCGGAACGTCATTTTTGAGGGCAGATCCTTGATAGCATATACTAGAAGAGTGGTAAATGATGATTGTTACATGACTAACATGTATTAAAGTTGTATTATATTGATTGACATGCATGTAGTCCAAGTTTTGAGCCACTGACATCAAAGTTAACATTATGTGCAAAAAATTTTAAAAAAATCTCAGTCTCCACTTTATAAGATATTGAATAATTTGGGAACTTTTCAAGCCTCAGTTCTAAATTTTGGTATACACATGCTAGGGTATTGTACTAGTTAGGACATGACATTTGGTGATGATAGCATATTTTTTGAAGGTGTACTCCTGAAACTAATGTTTCGTTAATGCGCGTGATGAATCGATTTCATTGTTTTATGCTGCGTGTGATAAAAACTGATCCCCTGGGAGTTAATGACTTGAATGAACCTTTTCATAAAGCCAAGATATAGGGCTATCAATAAAATAAAGTCTTAAAATGTAATGCTGAGTTTGTCATGTTCACCCCCTGAGCCTGAGGTGATCTACTTTGTGATAGTGCGTGTTAAGGCGCGTGATGAATCCCACCTCCGCGGAACGTCATTGATTTCATCGATTTCATTGTTTTATGCTGCGTGTGATAAAAACTGATCCCCTGGGAGTTAATGACTTGAATGAACCTTTTCATAAAGCCAAGATATAGGGCTATCAATAAAATAAAGTCTTAAAATGTAATGCTGAGTTTGTCATGTTCAGCCCCCTGAGCCTGAGGTGATCTACTTTGTGATAGTGCGTGTTAAGGCGCGTGATGAATCCCACCTCCGCGGAACGTCATTTTTGAGGGCAGATCCTTGATAGCATATACTAGAAGAGTGGTAAATGATGATTGTTACATGACTAACATGTATTAAAGTTGTATTATATTGATTGACATGCATGTAGTCCAAGTTTTGAGCCACTGACATCAAAGTTAACATTATGTGCAAAAAATTTTAAAAAAATCTCAGTCTCCACTTTATAAGATATTGAATAATTTGGGAACTTTTCAAGCCTCAGTTCTAAATTTTGGTATACACATGCTAGGGTATTGTACTAGTTAGGACATGACATTTGGTGATGATAGCATATTTTTTGAAGGTGTACTCCTGAAACTAATGTTTCGTTAATGCGCGTGATGAATCGATTTCATTGTTTTATGCTGCGTGTGATAAAAACTGATCCCCTGGGAGTTAATGACTTGAATGAACCTTTTCATAAAGCCAAGATATAGGGCTATCAATAAAATAAAGTCTTAAAATGTAATGCTGAGTTTGTCATGTTCACCCCCTGAGCCCCAAAGGTGGGGCAGTTCACAGTAATCACCCGTATACACAAAAACACCTTGCAACCTGCTTCCCATTATAAGTATGTCCTTTTCAATGATTTCCTTCCTCCAGGCAAGAAAGATGTATTTTACACAGTTTTATTCTGTTTGTTCAAGAATATTATTTTCTTCTGCCTCTACCATGGGAGTCAGACAGATGGTGTGCACCATTGGTAGTGTCATACTACCCAGCAAATTTTCGTCATCTGTTGGCATGATTGGTCATCAATGGTGACTCCTTTTTGAGTGATAACTCATTCCGTCATCTTTCGTTACTGTGTGTTAGACTCACATGGCATAGCAATTACTATTCCTGGTGATCTTGTGCTATAACGACGTCGTGTTCCATCTAGAGCCATGTGTGAGCCACTTTACACAGGTTGACGAGGACTCACAACAATTTGTTGGGTAGGGATCTGTGTATGATCGAGTTGTCATATGAGGAATATTATACGACTAGTGGCTATAAGGAATAAGAATATCAAGCTCTTGTATTCCAGTTATCACTGGTTTATTCAAGGTTTAGGCAGTATTTATGTATCAGTAATACAAAATGTATTTACACAGGTAATTCACAAACAGTAATATAATATAAGTGTTCCACTCCTATGTATAATAGTAATAATACATTGTCCAATATAGGTTCTAGGTGGGTTCCCACAACCTAGCTCCTGGCCTGCTGATATAGGGATAATATAAAATATAGGAACTTTACCCTCTTGTAGATGGATGGTAGAAGTGTGGTTTAGTCCTATGTCTGGCTGATATAGTATTACCTAGCAGAGTGTTCTTGTGGCAGATGCATAGCATGCTCAGGAGAGCTGGACTGGAGATGATGTCTCTGAGGTGGTTCTCTGGATACTGACTGGAGGAGGGCAGGGTTGAGCTTAAATAGCCAACCCTAGCATCCTTCCTCTAGACTAGCTGGAGTCAACAGCAACTGCCACTGCTATTGTCCATTAGTGCTGAGTCTTTCATGTCCATAGGGATACACAGGGCTACCCCATCATCAGTGCGGCACCCCCATTGTCCCGCTTGTTTATGCAACTGTGTATTTGTAACTGCACATGTTGGGAGGGGTACTTGTTAGCTACCCGTACCATGTTGCACATGCGGACAAATTGCACGGGTTTTTCTGTGGCACACCAAAAGCTCAAAACACTCTCCATGCATGACCTAGCTTCCTTAATAATGGTACTTTTGACACCAAATGTAGATGCGTCTTGTATGGGCGCATCCGGGCCATGTCCATTATTTAGGCCATATCGTCCTTGAGACAGCGTTTGCGCCGTCTGAAGTTCATGACACCGTCACCTCTATAGCCTATTGTTAGTGTACGGTGTTCTGCGGCCTGTGACGGCGGTCTGGCTTGTCCTTAAATAATTAAATACACCATTGTCCAAGGTCAGTGAACCATGAGGTTGGACCTTTTGCACCTTAAACATAAAATATACTATTGTTCATGTTCAGTGAACCATGAGTTCGGTTGCTTTGGTCCTTTACATGATATATTTTCACATAGCTGGTGATCAGTGGATCGTGAATGCTCATATGGAGTTATATGTATATATAATTAATGCCTCATATTCTATGTATTAATACCATCATATGTTACAACTTATGGCGGTCCATCTAGGAGCCTGGTTCTTTGGTCTTGGTTAAACATAGCCAATGTCAGTGTTTCAAATTGAATATGTTCACTAAGTTGCAAGAGGAAGTGAAATGGAGTTTTGTATCAAAATGATCGCAAATGCCTATGAGAACGACAAGAAGTGAATTTCAGCTCTTGAGAAAGCCAAGTTGGCTTTCCATTGTAATCTCCAATTTTACGCCATGTTAGATACACAGACTCAAGGACTCTATCTGGGATCAGCATTACTTCCCCTATAGGATCTGGTATCATGTTAAGGAGGTACTAAACGTATGTTTGATAAGACAAAGAAAACAATGAAGACGGTTCTTGCCACATGCCACATTACAGCGCCATATCCCCCCAAATACAGTATATGGTGGTAAGATTTATTTCACTCACAACAATAAACCAATTAATTTTTGAATAATATGATATGCCAAAGGAAAGGAAGACATCCGAACTAGCCAAATTACAGCGAATACAGAACCATGCAATAAGGATCTGCTGTAAGACATGGGTTCCTAATAAGAGCGTAGAAGATCTACACAAAGACTGTAAAGTAGAATATTTGAGTGTAAGACGTAGAAAGCAGTTACTGGTCATGATGTGGAAGAGGGCTAGAAGAGGCAAGGCCGTTGAAAGGCTTAATGTTAGAACAAGAGGTGATCTGAAGTTGAAGGCTAAAACTAATGCCTATCACCGTTCACCTTATTACAGAGGTGTTAAGCTATGGGATTTATTGGATAGAGATACCCAGCGATTACCAACAAAAAACGGGCTTCAAGAGTGCTTTAGCGAGGCTTAATATTTTTACCTAAGTTGATACCATTTGTAAGTAGCGCTGTAGTTAAATTACATATGACCACTAAAAAGATAGTACTACACAATTAATCTTGGTGTGATATATTTAAAGTGATTAGTAATAAGAACATACCTGTTGTTATAAGTTTACTTGTTTATTCATTTCTGATTATATCAATTGGCTATGTCAAAGGATCCAAGCACTCTAAATGTACCGCCCGAGTTCGCGGAAAACCGTCCCCTTGGGACAAGCTCATGTTAATAAATAATAATAATAATAATATTAGTGGGCGACCACTGAATTCAAAGAGCAAAACAAGCCCTCTGTGTAGCATTGGCATTGGTGCTCAAGATGAAAGTGGTGAAACTACTGTTTGAAAGCTAAAAGGTTCAACTAAATAATGGTGGCCTAATTGATGTTTAATTGCTGGTGTATTGCTGCAGTCTGGTGGAATCCATACACACTGATTTGCCATATACTTTACTTTCTTTCTCGATACCCTACTATACTGCCCTGCAGTACTGTCGTCTACACTCTTAGCTGCCATCCACACAACATGCAATTTTTCAAAGCGAAATACTTGTACCCATTCAGAACGATCGGACATTGTTTGATTCTGCTTTTCTGTTTACATTATTTCAAAACTACTTTGTTTCCCAAAGGTGTGCCAGGTTCAATGTGTGTCTGGACAAATTCTACATAAAAGTAAATTACCATAATGCTTCACAACCTTAGATCGTTGACATGGTGAATGCATGAAAGGGGGGTGCAAGAACTTAAAGGTGCTGTATCTATCTGCCTTGACCGCTGACAAAAACACTGATGGGATGTTTAATTGTTTACAAGCCTCATGCCTGATGATGGCATGTGCATTGGAATCTGTACATTATTGCATTAATTTTTGTTCCACTCAACTTGGAAATCCACAAGTGCAAGAAATAGATGTATGAATAAGATAATGGTCCTTTCTGGGGCGTTCATTTCTCAAATACTTTTCCCCATCTGGAATAGTATGGTCCATCATATATGAGCATTTTCTGGAGTAAAATACACAAATTTTTTACTTTTATAATTGAGCACTTTCCAATTGGCACGGATATCAGATTTGCATTCTTCTGCATCTTCAGCTTTTTTTACTTTAGATGAATGCTCATTATTAATGAACGCAATTTTTCTCCATGATGATTAATTTGTTATCCCCGTGCCACATTTAGTTTCACGAATTAACCTCATTTTTGTAGGATGACACTCAATTCAATGAACAGAAACTGTTTTATCACAGTGCTTTGGTAGCACCACATGTGATTAGTTGTACCAATGACAATGGATCAGGTAAAGTGCCACAGAATGTCTCACAAAACAGATTTTATTGTCAATACCTTTTTTGTATGATGAATAGCTTCTTGATTGACAAAACTGTCCTAGTAAGAAAGAAAAACAGTTGGTCTTGTTGCAAAAACATTCTTCTCCTTTTTGGTGATAAAGTGCTTTAGGAGCAATGCTGTCTAGTGAATCCATTACATGATGGAAGTGCGTTCATCAGATTCTTTCTTTATATAGCATGCAAATCTCCTAGGGTCTATTTACTTGTGATCTTTAGGGAGTAGTTGGGGAAACTGTGTAAATATACCTCTGACCATACTTGTGAATACTAAGTAAAATCTTTTCAAAGTTGTTTGAATGCATCCTAATGCCATAATCTGATTATGATGGATGAATTATTAATGTAACATAATTTTATGATGATTATGGATGCACAAATTGATTTTAGGGCCAGATAAAAGAACGAGGGGAAGCCTAGTGCTTAGTCAATTAGTCCATCCATAATCATCACACATTGCATTTATACCATGGGCTGCATCTATAGTATGCTTTTTTGCTAGGACCCATGGCAAGTTGATTCTATTTGGCCAACCTAGTGGGAAATCCACACAGGCTATATGGTGGCCATATTGAATTTGTGGGCAATGGAAATTATAGGTAGTTGAAGAAATCTGCAAATATGCATATCTCTGCTTCTAATCAACTTAGAAACACAATCTTAGACTCAAAAATCAACAAACAAGAGGCAAAGAAATCTATTTAAGCTATTTTCAAAAATGTTGGAGTGGCCATTTTGAATATTTAATGACGTTGATGTTAAAAATGCCCTCAATTTTCATAGATTTCATCCTTTGAAGGTAAAACCAATGTAAAGCACTATCAAATCAATATAATATATAATGATAACATCAGTGCATGTATTGGTGATATTGGGAGCTGCCATCTTAAGTTTCTGATGAGATACAGCTGTCATACTAGTGATTGTGCATGATCAAGTTGTCATATGAGAAATATCATAAGACTAGTGGTATATAGTGTAAATACATTAAGCTCTCATAAAATAGTGTTATTTCCAGTTGTCACTGGTTTATTCAGCTTTAGGCAACATGTAAGAAATATCAATCATACAGTAATTAGTATGTAGGTAATTTGTACATACAGTAAATATACAGTAAGTTATAAGGTATAATGTTCTGTTCCACTCCACCTGTGAGGTAATAATAATACAATGTCCAGCATAGTTCTAGGTGGGTTCCCACACCTAACTCCTGGCCTGCTGCTTAGAGGAATAATGTAATAATGAATAACTTTACCCTCTGGTGGAAGTCTTGAGGAAGATACCCCCTGGCCACTAATGATAGAAACCAATGCCTGTCTAGCATAGTTTCACCATAGTGCAGTGGTATAGCAGGTAGCAGGAGATGACTGGAGATGTTACCTCTAGAGCGGTTCTTGGTGTTCTGTCTTCCTGGAGGTGCAGACAGGCTATTTGTAGCAAATCTTGGAAAAGCACCTCCAGACTGACTGGGGCCAGTAGCATCTGCCTAACTCTACAATTGTTAGAGGGGAGCCTTTCATGTGTCACTGAGTGCACAAAGGACCCCCATGGGCGCCGCTGTGTCCCCCATTGTCTTGGTCGGTTCTGTAACTTCAAACCCTCATAACTCGGTCGTTTACGCAGCTACAGCCGCCATTTTGCGCATGCGCGGAGTTGAATATGCCAAGTTTGAACTGCCTGCTGGATAGGCGCGTAACTCCCGCCGGTTTGTCTGTAGTGCACTCGGAGCTCCATTCAGTCTCTATGGCATAACTTCCTTAATAATGGGAGTTCCGCCTTGATCTTGGGCTCATTCTGACCGTCTACTTATGGGCTTTCCATAAATGCTTTGATATTTGATCTAGCTTGCTCGGGAGCGACGCTAGAGCGACCGGACGGTTATGGCATCGTGCTTATGTAACCCATTGTTCAGTTATTAGAGTGCTCAGACACTCATGACGGCGTCAGCGGTGCTCAGGCACCCGTGACGGCCGGTTGCATTCACTTACAACTTATTAGTTTGTGCACTGGACCATGAGGTCGCACACTGAGACCCTCATTTTTATTATATTGTGCAGTGAACCATTAGGTCGGAGCCTTTGATGTCAGAGAGTGTGTTTGTAACTGACCTGGCTGGTGTGCAGTGGGGCATGAACGCTCTTATACAAAGTTTGAGCGCTCTTATAGCTCTTAGAACCAACCTATGTATTAATTTCATAGATATCCTTTGATTAATACAAAATATGTTACAATTTATTGAATAATAAAATGGTATATCACAGCCTGCAACGGAGGATGTCACTGACAATAGCACAGATAGATTTGTTCGTCTGGCATTGGAACAAAAATTTTCAGCCTGTCCCATATCCTCCCTTATGTACCTCTGCCATCCTCGGGGGAATTGAGTTATTCAAGATGACCACCAAAATGCTATGAAAATCTTGAATATTGCATATCTCCACTTCTATTAATCTTAGAAGCACAAATAAAATGTCAAAAAATATGTTTCTTGGGTCAGGGAATGCCATCAGATAACTAAGAACAATGTATGTGGCAGCCATTTTGAACTGTTGATAGATTATAAGCCTTCTACATACCAAAAAAGAGGGTAATAAATCCAGAATTTCAAGTTCCTATCAGAAAGTCACTATGGGCTCATAGCATGGTGAGACACATCATTATGGGTCCTGAAGACACCTTTGAAATGGATATGGTTCAAATTATAGGGATATAATCTACTCTGGGGAGGGAGTTGGCTGTGCTAAAGTACATATAAATCAGCTATTTTACAATCATTTTCTCCTATACAATTTAGAACATGCACTGCTATCAGAACGGGTTCATGAAGGCCATCAAAAACAATCATATTGAACAAATAGAGACAATCTTATCTTAAGTAGATTAGAAGCAGAGATATGCATATTTGCAGATTTCTTCAACTACCTATAATTTCCATTGCCAACAAATTCAATATGGCTACCAGATAGCCTGTGGGGATATTGCGCTAGGTTGGCCAAGTCGAATCAACTTGCCATGGGTCCAAGTTATTGAAAAAACACACCAACCTTTTACTGCAGACCCAACACACTAAACCCCGATTGACTCCCGGGGTATTAGAATGCATCAGGATGCAGTCTGCATTCACTGACAAACATATTATATATGGTACCCATAGGGTCCCAGACATAACACTCATCTAACCCAACACAATTGTCCAGCCCCCATGGCCAAATGGTTAGCATGAAGCACTTTGCATCAGAAGATCCCAGGTTCTAGTCCCACCCATACTGTGCCTTTCCTGTATGAACCACTGCCAAAGGCAAACCTGAGCTGCTGTCACATATAAGAATAGTATAGAAAAAGAACACTGTCAATATTCAAGTGTCAACTCTCAGGGCCTCTATATGTTTACTTATATTGATTTTAGGGTTATGCAAAAATCCACTACAGAGTGGCATTCAATAGTTCATTGACTTCATATGTAGCACTCCTTTAGTAGAGTTCATATATGCTACTTACATAAGAGAAGGTTTGGGCTTTTGCTATTTATGGAGTGGTCATTCTTTAAAAACAGTACTACACAGGCTTTTTAGCTAAAAAGGGGTGAAGTTCTATTGGGCCCCCTTACCCAACAGCCACCACTCCTTGTCAAGAAATGACCACTACCTTACATAACAGACGTTTTGGATTGCTGCACAATACATCTGACTGAGGGTGAATCCTGTGGGATGCAGGCAGAAAGTGGGGAGGTCTCAGGAAAAATACAGGGTGCCTCCGGGAGGTCATATTGGCTGTCACCTGTCAAATTGCTGAAAAACAATGTGACAACTATTGGGACATGAGCAATAAATAATATTATTATCTGTGTTATTGCATGGTGAAACATTATCAAAATCTATCATCTCTGCAGCGGTAAAACTGTGAGTTTTCCCTACATACAAGGCTGTACTTCTCTTTAGCAAAGGAAAGATTACAAGGAATGTCACCCTGAAATAATTTCAGCTGAAAACGTATATGAGTAAAATCAAAAATGCCTCAGCCCGTGCTTCCCACAAGTATGCCCTACCCAATGCTTCCCTTCCTCCACACAGTTTTATTCTGTTTGTTTAAATAATTTCTTCTTCCATTAACATGGGAAAGAGACAGATAGTTTTCACCATTGGTAGTCTTTGCACACCTCTGGGGATGTGAGGGAAGGCTCCACCGTGGGCTTGGTCTGCCATTTATTGTTGGAAATCAATGGCTCCTAATTTGGAATTTGTGAGAGAAATCAGAGTTACCCTAATTTTTCCCTAAATCCTATTTAGAACGATTGTGATGGTGACTGAAAAGAAATTCTCACAGCTTTATGTGCATGTTGGGTTAAAGGCTTTACGTGTTGGATCTAAAAAGACAATGAAAAAAGAGTAATTTTCTGCTCTTTTTTTTATTGGTCTTTATTGCAGAATGATGTTGGCATCAGCATAACAAAAAATATGCCTTTGTCGATGAGAAAAGTTATTGAATGCATCAATGTATTTGCAGAATCATGAACTAGATATTGTCTAATTGCTTCTGTACATCAATTCCAATCACAACTTATGATTAAATTGCTTAGATTCGCTGCGACAAAAATGTCTTATATGGATGTTCTTGGAGGGTCATCTTCCACTGAGTAGGATTCTGAAATGCATTTTACTTTTATCACTATTAGCGCTATATTTAGTGAAGATTGCTTGAAGCAAGATATATGATTTAGATTAATGGAGCATGAAGACTTCCTTCCCATCAGTATACTGTTAGTAGTAAGCAGGGTTATTTTACAGCAAAAGCCCTTGGCAACTTTGGTTCCAATACATTTTGCTGTAAATCTACAGGAGGTGAGTTGCTGTAATTCTACAACACAATCCACAGTAATCATACAGCAATAACCACTGTAACCATACAGCAAGATCATTCAGATCTACAGAAATATATGTTGTAAATTAACAGCGAAATATGTTGTAGAATTACATAAATATGTCTTCTAAAATAACAGCAATATTTTCTGTAAATGAACAGCAAGTTTTGCTGTAAATGAACAGCAGAATATACTGTTAATTTTTGCTGGCAACCGAGGTTCCATCAACTATTGCTGTAAATGTACAGAAACTAGGAGTGTAGAATTACAACAAGAGGTGCTGTTAATCTACAGGAACTGTATTGTATAGTACTGCTATATAATACTCTATGAGTGAGGTGAATCCATGATACAATCCCCATAATATTTTTAATGTATGCACTCTGTGCATGCATTGCATTGATGATATAAACTGTGCATGCCTGAGAAGACAAGAATGTCTCCAATCTCAGTGAAGTGCCATCACTGAGAGCGAGAGAAGTAAACAAACATCTCTCCCAAACCATTTCATGGTTAGTCAGTTTTAACACTGGTCTAACCT
Organism: Acholoe squamosa; assembly: GCA_949317995.1. Lineage (NCBI taxonomy): Eukaryota > Metazoa > Annelida > Polychaeta > Phyllodocida > Polynoidae > Acholoe > Acholoe squamosa. Next base: position 66,743,874 of record OX439046.1, on the reverse strand, counting down.
AAAGGCAGGTTAGCCTATGTTAGCTTCAAGTTCAGAGTCCAGGCAGTTGTATATACAATTTAGACACAGGTGCGGTGTCTTTACTTTATATTACTTCTCAGATAACCTTATACATCATCTATTGTGCACAATGTTAGATTGAACCCATTGAAGTTATTATTGTATTACAATTAATTGATAGGCTATGGGGACATAGTTGGATTGAGGTGGCACTATGAGCATATGTGACCCATCCTAACAAAGTGGTACTGAAGTCGCACATTTAGAAGCCTAGATATTTACCAGGAAGTGTGGAGCGATATAGGCTGCCAGGTTGGACTGCATCACAACCCTGACTTTTGGAATAAGCTAGTGCCTCAAAAATGTAGCTTAATTCTTCTATTGAAATATATCATTTCAGCAATATGGAACAGGATTCAAGTCAAAACTTTATTCAAAACATTCTAACATCCAATTTGACAGCCAAATAGTTTTACAGGTTAACCTCATTCTCTATAAACGAAGCTCAATTCAATGGTCAAATCCTTTTTTATTTTGTAGTATTTTGGTCACATTACATAAGATCAATGTAGAAGTGCCCCTGGATCAAGCATAGGTTTACAGAGCAAGTCACATGTTTTAGTGTCAAGATCTATTTTTGGTGTGTGAGAAAGCAATATCATTAGCATTTTGGTGATACAGATTGCTTTGCTGTTTTTGTCTTTTTCCCTGTATAAGATGATATTATTCCTAAAGGGTTGCTAAAGGATTTTCAAATATAAATTTGTCTCGGCCTCCTTTTACCTTGAAAAAAATCCAAATATTTCTATACATATAATATCATTGGAGAAGGGTAGTGAGTGAAGATATTTCAGATTCTTGTTATCAATGGGAAGGTTTTATAGGGAATTACAAGTCAGCTGCCATTTCCTTTTGGATATCAGTAATCTCATGTTGAAGAATTAAGGAGAGATATCAGTGGTATTGATAAGTGTTCATTAAACCTACTGAACTGTTTAGCATCTAAAGAAGAGATGCATTCATTAACAAATGATATAAAGGAAGATAGAAATCTATTAGTTTTAAGGTATGGTTGATTTCCAAGTCCAGGGAAAGCTTTTATATGCATGCTCTATTTGGGCCTTCCAGATTGAATGAAATAACATCAACATACAAGTCATGTTCTACATCTCAAACACACCTTACCCTGCAGTATCTAAGGTTTGTCTGGGTATACAGACACCTAGACATTGACATCTGTGCTACTCAAAAGCTTCTGTATTGGGGAATGCACAAAGGTGAAACAGGACACATAATTATGATTAGGACTAATGTCACACCAAGGCCTTTATCCCTACAGCAGTTAAGGGGAAGGGCTTGATGTGGAACACATTATTTATGAGAGAAGCAGTCTAGACAGTTTATTCTATTGCATCTCCCTATAGCATGACATGGTAGGATCTTCGCTTGTATGATAGTTCCATACAATTGTCTTTTAATTCATGCATGCTATAGAGGGAATCTAATGGGTTTGTAAGACCTATGTATGTAATGTGTAGTATTCACCAGGTGGCAGCACTACTTCAAAAGAGAATTATTATTCATAATCTTCTATCATTCTTAGAGCATATAATGTTACAGTGTTGCTCTAAATCACATTTTCACTTTATAATACACAAACACAATGTCAGCAATAAAAGGCGATATAGGAAAACCCTCTGACATTACTACTTGTGCACTAAAAGGAAACAGCTGGTTCTCTGACACCCATTTTATGACTTTCAAGAACTAATAAAGCAGTATAGTCTGCTGGGTTCTGTAGCCAGGAGGTGTGGCACAGTCGGTAGCGCGTCCGCTCACAGGCCGTAAGGTCGTGGGTTTGGTTCGGGCCCGGCCGGGGCACAGTGGTGGCTCCAAACCTCACCGTAAGGTGTCGTTTGAGTTCCTCCCTGCTCTGGCTAGGCTATGCTGGAAAGTCTCTCGGCGGTCATGGCAGACAAATGACTTAAAACAGGCCTGTCCATCTCTCACTATGCCTATGTAGTGACGGATGTTAAAGAACCATTGCCTCAGTAAATGTGTAGGGACGTGATTTCTATCTTCCCATAGATTCGGTCACCATCATCCCCCCTCCCCACTAGACTAGGGTCTGGGCACAACGCCACAAGGGTAATCTAACATCGGTGTGGATACAACCCCCGGGACCTCTCACCCTTGAGTGTCGGCACGAGGTGAGATAAAATTCGAGCAGCAGTGGGTTTCGTATCCCGAGCACCGCTGTCAGAATTGATGGTGGTGGGAGTCTTGAATTGCCGGCCTGATAGTTGGGCCTCCCAATTCTCACCTGATTTTTTCTGTCAGAACAGAAAAAATCGGGTCTGAAAAAAAACTGTCAGAGACCATCGGCGATGGTTTCCGATGCATTTCTGATTATTTTTTTTAGCTCTTCCACTGAACCCGATTCTGGGCCGGTATCGATTCTCAATTTCTGTCGCCGATGCATCGGAAATGCATTGGTGATGCACTATCGGCCATAAATCGGTTTTGGTGGAAGAAGGCTTTAACAGTTCATCTATCGTTAGTAATTGATAGATTGCTGGGTAATGGAAGCAGAGCGGGAAAGAACTACATCGCAACTTGCGATGTCACACCCACAGATGGCTATGTCTCTACACTGTGGTGCAATTCTGAGTGTGAAGGTTTCTAACCAGGAGGTTCCTGACCGTTTTCTGACCAGCCATGAAATTGCAAGATAAAGTTGAATTCCATAAGGAAGTGACAGAACAGTTATTCCTACTCATGTTTCAAGTAAAAAGGAATCTTAAATACTCTCTATGAGGCTGCTATTGGCCATTGTCTGTCCAGAAATGAAGGTTTCTGATCGGCTGTCATTATATCCTCCTGATTAACCAAAGCATGTTACTACAAGTGATGGTAAACTCCATCTATTTGTTGTTAACTTGAATAGTTAAAATGATAAAATTAGGGCAGCAGTGAACAAATATAACTCTGCCTGTCAGAAACCTTCAGTCAGAAACCATCATCTCTTGGACAGATATTTATTTTTGCTAGAAATAAAGAAGGAATACCATAGGAATACTTGTTCTGTCAGTTCCTTATGGAATTAATTTATTTCCTGCACTTTTATGCCTGGTCAGAAACCATCACATTCAGAATCGCACCACATTGGTGAGACATGGCCAGATGCTGCGTCATGTCCTTCTTACCTACAGCCATGAATATGACCGTAGCTGTCAAAATGGCATTAAACATCTATTACTCACTCACTCATACACCTACATGCGCTGCAATGTTGTGCTGTATTTTCTTGAAATGTATTGTTCCTTTTATCAATATAAAACATTCTAAACTTCTGTAGGGGCACGGTTTAGTAGTAGTGTTTATGGCTTACGGGTTGACTAGGTTCCGAGCGGAGCGGCCTATCGGGTTGAGAGCCTGGTACGCCTGGCGGGCGGTGGCAGCACCACCTTCCGGGCTGCGTGGGTTAAACACAAGAGGTCGCCACCCAACCCCTGTGGCTATATAATAGCAGGGTCGGAACCTAGGCCGAGGAGAATCCTACCGGATTCCATAGGAATACCATCAGAACTTTACTGACTCTGAAGCCTTACCTGGTAGTCGTAAATCAGAGCTATCCGAACAGCCTCTTAACCATACGGAATCTATTTAGCTCCCTGTAACTTAGAATACTGAATAAAGACTTGTTGCCTTCTAGAACTGGATATCTTTGTATTCGTGATCCTTTCCGAACCATCGACGGTCATACATTACACTGGTGCCGTGACCAGGATTCGGTTTTCAGAAGTGCGCAGCCTTGTCTGAACAAGGCGAGAATCAGTGTCCGGAAGGTGAGTCCCCGGGAAGCCATGGTGCCCTGGGTCTAGCCTATCAGGTATATAGGGATCCATCTCGGAATGAGGCCGAGGCATTGGATTCCAAAAGTGAGGTTTCTACGGTAGGGTTGGACGCTACAACCGATGACCATCCTATAGCGCCGGCTAACCAAACCGCGCCTAATATAAGATCATCGGATTTATTGAGAGATGGGGATTTCAGTAGTCCCATCATTCCGGCCCAAGTCCCTGGTAGCGAACCACGAGGACGGGGGAGAGATCCGATTCACCTTGTGCCCTTAGCTGGTCAAGGAGTTTTTTTGAACCATCTAAATTCGGCACTCCTTTCTGACTCCATTTTTAATCCCGGTGGATCCAGTCAACCGGCTCCCGTGAGCGGGGTACACTCGGATAGATATCGGGAAGAAAGGAATAATTATGAATCAGAAAGGTTAGCTCATGCGGAATGGAGGCGGATGAGCGATCAGGAAAAGTCCAGGGGTGTGAAACTGCTGGAATATCAGAAGAAAGAGGGTGAGCGGAAACAGAATAAGATAAAGGAGTTAGAAAGAGAGCTCGAGGATCTCCTAGATGAAATTGGGGATTTGAATAAGAGTAAGGGATTGTTAGAACATACCATGGAAACCTTGGAACAAGAGGTGGATGTCCACCGTACTCGACTCGAGAGATCGAGGCTATGATTCAGGGTAAGAAAGCCGAATACGAAAAGTACAAGAAGAACGTCGAGATGCAGCTGAATCTGGCAACCTCCACCCTGGAGACCAAGACTTCAGAGCAAGATGAGACTTTGGGACAATACCGAACGGGGCTAGATATCGCCAGTACGCGCCTTGCCGATTTGAAAAAGCAAATCGAGGCCCAACATGAGATTTATGAAAAGAATCAGAAAATTATAGAGAAACAACAGAAAGAACATGTGGCCCTTCGGGAGCAGCATATTCAGGAAAACGATCGATTGATCACTGACATTCAGGATAACAATCGGGAGTTGGATCAGGAGAGAGATGACCTTATATATGAAATCACTAAACTGCGGATGATGCAGGAAGGGTCCGAGGATTCCGGGGAGGAAGAACCGGATCTCTAGGAGTCAGATGAGAATGAGGAAGCATTGGGGGATCCCAATATCAGTTGTATCCCACGGGATGGCGGGGAGAAAGGTCCACCGATCACCTCTACCCTGAAACCCATTCTGAAGAAGGGGTATGACCCCTTTGTGAATAACCAGGCCACCCGGAATGTCGTAGGGGACAAATATGTTCCCGGCAATGATAAGAATGTTCGGCTAAGTGTGGGTCAAAAGGATGCCACCTTCACTACTGATGGTGAATATCAGTATATTGACGCCAGGGGGCAAGCCCCGACCCCTAGTCACTTCAACCACACCTCTCCAGGGGGCGCTGGGGAGCTGGGTGACATACCTGGCCAACTACAGGACAGCAGTCAGTCTATTCCGAACAATCAGACCTATAGGGTGGATAATCGGACGTGTAGCCCACCTAACACAGATCAGAATAATAACAATACCCCGTGTGATAGTGGGACTCATCACACCGGTGCTCAGGCCCCCGGGGGTATAGGATCCCAACCCGGTATGAATACAGGGTATGGATTCACTTTCTGGAATAGTCCGAATAATAACCATTCGGGATCCGGTGGTCCGGGATCTAATGGATCTGGTGGGGGTGGTAAGAAAACCAAGGATCAGAAGATGTTAGATTGGAGTCTGGAACAATGTACCAGATTGAAGAGTAGGGAGATCTCAGCTAAAAAGAATCAGATCGAGACTAAGTCTTTCGATGGATCAGAACCATGGAGGGATTGGTTTTCTGATTTCACGGACGACCGTGAAGTGGATGGTTATGATGAAGATGAATCCTTACCTATACTGGTAAGATGCCTGAAAAAGGGGCCAGGTAGGATTGCTGTCGATCATTGGAGAGAGCAATATAAGAATAGGGGAACGTACACTCAGCTAGTTGAGATTTGTAGTTCCTATCTTGGGAATATAGTGTCAGAGGATCCGATGACACAATATCGGAAGAGAATTCAGAAGCCGGGTGAGTCAGTTCAGGTTTATGGATTGGAACTTCAGATATTACTATGGAAGGCTAGGCCTAACCTAGTAATAGACGATGATTATGTAAGTGATGAATTAATCTCACACTTTGTACGAGGGCTACGGGAGAAGGACCACCACGACTGTGCTTACCGAGCATGGGGTCCGGGTGCGACTATGAAAACGTTATGTGATGCCATAGCCAATTTGAATAAGAAGAAAACTTTTCTTTCCAGATTTTTCCCTCGGGAAACCGCCAGTATGGTACTCCCTGATCTGAAACCGGTGATTCCTACTGCAGCAGCCGCTGTCTTGGAAACTGAAACTGAATATGAAGTGGTAGAATATGAAGAAGAAGATGGAACGATCTCCGCACTGAGGTTCCCTAAGAACGCCAAGAAGTTCATTCCCAGAAGGACCTTGACTACTCAGCCAAGGCAGGGAGTTTCCGAGAGTCGAGATAAGGGTGTTTCCGAACCCAAGGAAACTATAGTTAAGAAGGATGAGAGTAGGCCCTCTGGAAACCTAGATATGAAGAGTATGATGGAAAGTATGCTGAAGTCTTTCCGGGAGGACCTTGAAAGTCATCGGTATAGTAGGCAGAGGTATGATAAGTCCAGGATCAGATGTTATCGTTGTCAGAAGATGGGTCATGTAGCTTATGAATGCCGGGCCGCTGAGCCAGTTCCCCGGAATATGTCGGCAGTCGAAGAGATGGAACCTAATTCGGAAAATTAAGGAGGGTTGAGGATGTGGCTAATTGCTCAACCCGGAAACTTGATGTATGCCAGAGTACTGTCCCTGATAAACCGTCTGATGAATCCGAAATGATTACACCCGGGGAGGAGGGATCCGAGATTGATCTCCTCGCCCCCCCTATGGCCGGGGACTCCAACAGAAGTGAGAACACCAAGCTAATGATGAAGGAAGGTACTCATGTTGGAAAAGAGGAAGGATGGATAGAGGTATTCAGACGTGTATGTGCGGCACACCTTCCCCCGAACCATCCATGTCTGGAGCATCTGAAAGACCATGGATTGGATCTCGGCATTTCGGAAGATTTTGATGGATTTACCGGAAACCCCTCCCCCCTGGGAGGCAGAAGATGGTATGTATCGGTTACGACCCAGGGTAGGACTGGGGAATTTTTGGTTGATACGGGGGCTAGTCACTCGATGATCTCCAATAAATTTTACAGCCTCTTGCCGGACAAGAGTGAGAACCTCATAAAGGGGGTAAACGCTTGTACAGCCGATGGGACCCGTATGCAGGTTCTTATTAGAACATTTATGAAGGCATCGATTGGTGGGAAGGAGTTTGTTCTCTCTCCCACTTTAGCCAATATGAACGATGACGGGATACTTGGATTGGACTTCGCGAGTCTATTTGAAGCCGAGCTGAACCCGTGTACTGGGAAATTGAGGATTCGGAAACCCTACGATATCCAAGTGAAGTGTGTATTAAGACAAATAAGCGCAGTAGCCAGCGTGGTGGATACAGTAAATATACCCCCGGGTGTCTCCTGTGATGTTCTTTGTACTTCAGATCGGAAACTGAAGAATCAGGAAGGTGTATTTGAGCCAGATGTGGTTCAATTAGCCAGCATTGGGCTAGAATCAGTAGATACTCTGGTAGGAAATCCGTTCTGGAACGTACTGCCAGTGATGAATCGAGGAGATAAGACCATTTATTTCATGTTGGTATGCCTGAGATACTGACAGCCCATAGCTTTACCATTGCAGCTCCGTATCTCACACCCCCCGTGCGATAACCCGCGATATCACACGCCGAGGTCACGTGACCATTTGATGACATCATAGCTCCAAGATGGCGATGTAAACAATGCGCACGGGGAGTCATTCTGGTAAATTCTATTGTAATTCAGCAGTTTTAGATCAAAATAACATGACCTGCGGGCGTCGTGCGATACGGCACCTGATCGGCGCGTGAGATAACCCTCAAACATTCTCCCCACTCGTGAACATTTGCCTATTTATCTGCAGAAGGGATGCAGGCTTGGATCCATGACGTTGGTAAATGAGGTACGAGATGACATTCGGAAACCCGAACATAAATTGGTAGGGAAAGAAAAAATGAATATGGAATTAGATAACCTAATAGAGGAATCCTCTCTGGAAAACAGTTATCAGAAGATGGAAGTTCGGAATCTGATACGGAAATATGAGGACGCCTTTGGCTACTCCGGTGGTCCTTTGGGCCGGAATGATAAGGTATTACACCATATCAATACCAGAGAGGCGGAGCCCTTTAAGATTCCGTACCGCCGATTGCCACTTAAGAAGAAAATCATTTGTGAGAATGAAATAATGGATCAGTTGGAAAAGGGAGTGATTGTGCCTAGTACCAGCCCCTGGTCTAGTCCAGTAGTCATGACTACTAAGAAGGATGGAAGCATCCGCTTCTGTGTGGATTATAGGAAACTAAATGGGCTAACTAAGAAAAACTCGTACCCTCTACCCAGGGTTGATGAAACGTTAGATGCCCTGGGAGGGAATAATTGGTTCTGCACCCTGGATCTCCAATCCGGTTACTGGCAGATCGGAATGGAGCCCAAGGACATAGAGAAAACAGCGTTTTCCAGTCACTTAGGCCTATTCAAATATACGGTTATGCCCTTTGGGCTATGTAATGCACCTACTACCTTCGAAGCCATGATGGAAACTCTGCTGAGTTCTATTATGGAAGAAATGTCTAGTATATCTGGACGATGTCATTGTCTTCGGAAAGACATTTCGTGGATGTTTGAATAATCTGGAAGATGTGATCAAGAGGATAGTATCCAATGGATTACGTCTGAAACCTAAGAAATGTAGATTATTTCAGAAATCGATTACTTATCTAGGTAGGATTATATCCACCGATGGGATTAAAGCTGATCCGGAAAAGCTAGAGAGTGTTCGGGACTGGGAAAGACCAACAACTGCTAAGCAGGTACGATCTTTCCTGGGGTTCTGTAGTTACTACAGGGACTTCATTCCGGGATACTCTCGGGTGAGTTTTCCCATGCAGAGTATTGCCCATTGGACGCCTGGGAGAGTTCGGGAACCATTCCCATGGGGGAATGACCAGGAAGAGTCTTTTAGGAAACTAAAAGCCCTATTTACGGATACCCCGGTATTGAAATACCCAACTCCTTCAGATCCCTTCATATTGGATACCGATGCTAGTAATGATAGCATTGGAGCCGCACTATCCCAGGTCCAGGATGGTGTGGAAGTCCCGATTGCGTTTGCTAGCAACACTCTGAATACACTCGGAATTATTGCACCACTTAGAGGGAACTCTTGGCTGTGGTGGTGTATACTAAGAAATTTAAACATTTTTTATGGGGATCTGATTTTACACTAAGAACCGACCATTCATCTCTCCGATGGCTCCTTAACTTTAAGGATGCCGAAGGGATGATAGGCAGATCATTGGCGCACCTTTCAGAATTCGGGTTGGAGCACAGCCAGATCCAACATAGGTCAGGGAAGAAGCATACCAATGCAGACGCCCTAACTAGGAAACCAATCCGGAAATGTGGTCGGGAGAGTTGTGGTGATTGCGGACAGCACAACGCAATAGTTGCTGCCACGCACATACCACCCCGGGACTATCCGGGAACTTTGATAGAATGGTCACCAGAGAACATTCGCGAGTTTCAGGGTAAGGACCCCATTACCAAGAAACTCCTGGAAACAGTTCCGTTAGGGATCAAACCTGTCCGCCCTGCTATAAGTATGGAGAACAGGGAAATGAGAAGACTTCTAGCCCAATGGGCCGAGCTAGAGGTCAGAGAAGGAATCTTATGTAGGTGGAAAATTAGTCCAACTAAAAAGATTCTTCAGATTGTCATTCCGAGCGCTATGGGTCGGGATATTATGTATTACTGCCATGGTCACGTGACAAGTGGTCATTTCGGGAAGAGTAGATCTCTGGAAAGACTTACCCGGAGATACTACTGGCCGGGAATGAGTGGAGATTTGCTAAGGTGGATCGCCATTTGTCCCGAATGTTGTAAGAACAAACCCAGAGAAGGGTTAGGAAAGAACCCATTGGTTCAAGAATTATTCGGGGTACGCTTCGCCAGGATTGCAATTGACATCATTAGCGGGTTTAATACAACCCCTAGGGATAACACTTGCATGATGGTTGTTTGTGATTACTATACGAAATATACGAAAGTATTCCCTCTGAAAGATCACAAAGCCATCACTTGTGTGGAAGCATTCGTGAGAGGTTGGGTGTTGCAACATGGGGTTCCCCTGATGCTCCACAGTGATCAAGGAAGGGAATTTGAATCAGAATTGTTTCAGGAAATGTGCAAGTACTTAGCTATCTGCAAGACGCGCACTAATCCGTACTGGCCCCAGTCGGACGGCTTAGTAGAACGGTTCAACCGAACTCTACTACAAGTCCTGAAACCATTAGTGAATAAATATCAGGATGATTGGGATATCCAATGTGATTTCGTGGTGCATGCATACAACAGCACGGTGCATGCCTCTACTAATTGCACTCCGAACATGTTGGTTTATGGTGAAGACATCATAATGCCGGCAGATTTAGTATTTGGGGTAATCGGAATTAGTCCTGAAACCCCATGTTCGATTATGTTTGTAGAATCCTTAAGGGATAACTTTAAGAAAGCTTATGAACTAGTCCGGAATCAATTAGAGAAATCAGCAAGATGGCAGAAAGTGGGCTATGATACTGGACTGAAACCTAGATTTTTCAGGGTGGGAGATAGAGTCCTTAGATTCTATAAACCCCTTGACAGATTGAAGGTAGTGTCTAGCTGGGATGGTCCACATGTCATAACTCAGATTATTTCGGAAACTACCTGCTTCATAAGGGATCTGTATGGCAATGTACGACGGTGCCATGTCGAAGTATTAAGGCTGTACAGAGGTAGGGAGTTAGCTGAAGAAATGTACGGGATAGGGCCGAATGTTATGGAATTACCAGAGATTATAGACTTACCTGAACTAAGCGAATCTCCTGGTGTAAAGGATCGGAATGAAGATACGGAAAGACCTATAGAGGAGGTAAAAAGAATTAAGAAGAAACCAAAGAAGATGCCGATGCTTGGCACTCGGAAGCAAAGAAAGCGTAGGAAGAATATAACTGAATCGACTCAGAAGAATACTAAGAATAAAAAAGTCTAGGCAGGAGTAGGGAAGGCAAAGCGGACCGGGAACCCAAGGGCTAGATTGGATCTCGGGAATGGAGCGGAGTCCCCCAGTGCTAAAATTAGAACTATTAAGGAGGGCGTTCGCCGTAGTGCTAGGATTGCTCAGAGAAGTGGTGTTACCTGAATGAGCCCGATAATAGATTATAATAAGTACTGAATCCTGAACACAACGATGTGTAGTCCTGTTTTTTGTGTATGTTTTCACCTTTACATGTTTGTGTTGTTACTCGTTATGACAGAGAGTGGTGTCAACTATGTTGACAGCACCTTCGGGATGCTCGTCAGTTTGAAATGAAACCGCTCTAACCTGCTCTGTTGTCGGCTCCTTGAGGTTCCAGTGGGTAATGGACGGATTAATCCGACGTATCAGCATAATGCTATATGTATTCTCCATGTGTACTCCAGATGATATCGAGCCGGGAAGACAATAAGAACTCTGACAGACCGTTTTGTTTACGGATGCGTGGAAAGCACGTGGCACCGCGTGACCCAATTACCCGGAAAGAGAGTATGACCCTTAACCCAGGGTTTGGGGTTTCTCGCGCGACTTGATGACTTGACGCGATCTGAACACTAGTGGAGTGGGAACAGTGGAGATGCCTCCACCCCACTCCCCCGCAAAATCTGGACAGTCTGAATCAACCGAATCCATGATGGACCCCCGGGAAGTCATGGTAAGATTGACTATTCGATAGGCAGCATTGTGTGGCCGAACGGGGATACGATCTTCCTCGAGAAGAGTTATATCTGGAATCCGAAAACATCGAAGCCGGAAAAGATCCCTGAGATGTGGAGAAACCTGATTAAGAAAGCGATCCCTGAAGATTTATCGATTCCGGACATATGGTTACTTAACTATATGGACTTTGCTACCGGTATGAGTGTGAACCAAGAGTTCTACCATACGGTGGCATACGTTGAGGAGCATGCGTCCCTGTACTGGTACGGGATGCAGCCATCCCAAAACCCTCTGAGCCCTGCTAGATTGATTCAGGATCGGACCAGATGGAAGTGGACGAGGGAGGTGATACTGGGGGAGGGGCTACCGCTAAGCCTACCTGCAGGACACCCTCCGTCTCATTCGACACACTATCTGAAACCGAACTGCAAGCTGAAGACAGTCGGATTGAGAAAGAAGTCGTAAGAATGCAATCAGAAGCCGAGGAGAAGTTGGAACAACAGGAGGAAGTGTTAAGGAAACAGAGGGAACAACTGACCCAGATAAGTACCGGGCTGAGTGCGTCAGTAGAGGACACTAAAGCGCGGATGTAGGCCTGAGTTACGACGAAGGGTACTGTTAAGGAGAAGGAAGGTTGGAAGCAAAATCTAAGTAAGAAGGCGAAAGCCCTAATTAGGAAAAAGGAGAAGGAGGAGAGAGAGAAACTTAAGAAGAAAGAAAAAATGGATAAGAAGGCGGAGGAGGAAGAAGCCGGAAACGAGGCAACTCGGGTCACGGCAGCCACGAGTCCGAAGCCAACTGGCGCCATTCCGAAGACTGTTGTCGGTCCGAAACCTGTGGCTTCCGGCTCACAGGATACCACTGAATCAGAGACATGGGATTGGTCTACAGACATAGACCATCCCGAGCTATATGATGATGAGGGGGCACCCACCCCCGATGAGAAGAAGATCTGGAATAATGTCAGGAGCGGATTCATGCACATGATTCCCAAATGTCTGGAGGAGTGTAAACAAAACACTCGTTATTATAGCTGCCCTCCGTTCATTAACATGGATGGGGAGCAGGATGATGAAGAGTGGATGAGGTACACTCGTCAGGACCGGAATCCGAATTACTTCTACGTAAATTGGGTCGAGCAGACTATCGACAACCGAAATAAGGAGTATTATGATTTCGATGCCTATTGTAAGATCAAGTGGGCCATCGACAGTTGGGATAAGGATAAGAACACTACCTGCCCATTCATCATCTGTGCTAGGGGGAGCGACGAACCCGAAAAGTTCAGCTCCCATATGAGATTCATCCGTCATATTGTTGAGGAACATATGCACCATCACCCGGTGTATATGTGTTATATGAATAAGGGTAGGAACAGCGCCATCTGTTCGGGACTCACCACGTTCCGAAAGAGTGAGCTGGTCCGACATCTGAAGGATGAATGCCAGGTCAGTGTGAAGTCAGCTCTGAAGGCAGCCTTAGATCTGCACAAACTTCTGATTGTTAAGTGGGACTCCTGGAAGAAAACCAACTTCCGGAGTCTGAATTCCAAGATCAGTAGGTTGTGCGAAGTTGAAACGCACGTCAATTCCAAACTGGAGGCGGCGTTTCAGCTTAACTACACTCCGGGAAGGTTAAGAATCACCAACGAACAATTCGGAGAAATGAGGGAATACCGGGGCGACAGTGCATACCGGGATTCCAGTAAGGCCACATCCGCAAAACATCTGAAACCACAGCCGGGTCTCATTCCGTGGGATCCAACGCCCAGCACCTGACCGTAGGGATCGCAGTCTGGAAGTATCGTCTCCTCTGTCCGCATTGAGAGGCGCCGCCCCACCTGTGTTCGACGTGAATAAGGACAAGGATATGGACTTTCCGGAAATGGGGCCATCCGGGCCTGATAGTCAGACCCTTACCCAACGGGGTAGGGATCGATCCGCTGGTATCGGAAGGGGAACACCCAAATCTGTATCATCTGAAAGCAGAACCGTCGGAAACTGGGCAAGGCCAGCCCCCCCCCACCTGTCGGGAATGGTAGGGGTGTCACTATCTCCACTTCCCACGGAGACGTGATGACCTCTTCAGTAGCATCTGGAAACCTATCTGAGAATCCCAGACGTTGGAAACACTCTGGATCCTCAGAACATTCCGAACGTGAACCACTGCCTACTCGGGGTTCGTATATTCAGGATCCAACAAACTATGATATCGTGAACATCTCTCCAGAAAGCTTTCAGATCCAAAAGAGCTGTATGATTGACTGGCAGAAACGCCATCATGCGCTTTCCGTAGAGTACCTGCAGGACATTGTAGGTTCGGTAGTACATCTGACTGAAAAGATCCAGTCCCTGGAAATAACTCGGATTAAATCAGAACGAGATGTCGAACATAGGGAGAAAATGAAACAATTGGAAGCCCAGGAGGCACGTCAGAAGAAGGCAGCGGAGTTCTGGACTGTTGAATTAGCTAAGGCCAGGAGTGAAGTAGACTTCCTGAATCAGAAATTTTTCGAAGCTTTCGGAAAGAGACTGTCCGATTGGGATGGCACTCGCTGCGAGGCCAAGGAAATGATAGATGATCAGATTGCTGCGTATGGGTTAGAACCAGAAAAACCCAAAGATTCCGGAAGTAAATAAGATGGATAAGATTGACCTTTTTGTAACTTTTTTTTTTAATATGAATCTGAATGGTATGATGAGTGCTGAAACCTGGAATGAAGACGAGGACTAGCAGCAGAAGATTATGATAAAACAGTTTGATATGACTGGAATGGACATTCCAGACCCTAGGAGATGGACGACCCTGTACTCAGACTCTGAAAGGTCCCGAGAGGCCCTGAGCTGGTACTACTACATAACTACATCGAGATGGTGGGACGGCCATACATACGGAACACTCCACGGGTGATATGAAAACTACGTTACTAATTAATTCTATACATTTGTACAGTTTCCTGCTACACTGGTAGGTTACTATTAATTAAATTATATATATCTGGCAATTGTTAAGACCAGATCGTTATCACCTATTTGTGTTCATGGTCATATCTGTTTTTTTTTCGGTGCTATAAACGTATAATGCTGTTTAAAATGTTATTCACATTATTCATATATCATACTTACCAAGGTATCCTAGGTCAATTGTAAAATACATGTATCCTAACTAGAGTCTGTAGTGTAAATAGAACTATCAAGTTCATAGTAACCTTTTTCATTCCGAACCTAAGGGTCGGATATAGGTTATTTATATCATCTCGTATGGGTTCAACCCGAAATACGGTATTTACATATTAATCTAGTTCGGATAGTCAAATAACACTTCAGGTTAACATGGCATATACGGAAGCATTTGTATTAAGTCCTCCATTTCTACTGTATAAACTATGATGATTGACACCTTAACTTTGTATGTATTGTGTAAATAATAATACTGAGACGACATCTGATTGGATACATTTATTACACTTATAACATACATACTATGGTGTAAATGTGTTTAAATAACCATATCAATACTCATCATATTTCCATGTTTATACTTTAATATAGAGTCAGACAACCTGTAAGCCAGCCGTGCGCCCTGTATAATATATTGTTGTTGTAAATACTATAACTTAGTTTCTACCCGTTGTGTAACACCTTGTTATAGTCTTGGTGGGGGTAGTGTAGGGGCACGGTTTAGTAGTAGTGTTTATGGCTTACGGGTTGACTAGGTTCCAAGCGGAGCGGCCTTTCGGGTTGAGAGCCTGGTACGCCTGGCGGGCGGTGGCAGCACCACCCTCCGGGCTGCGTGGGTTAAACACGAGAGGTCGCCACCCAACCCCTGTGGCTATATAATAGCCGGGTCGGAACCTAGGACGAGGAGAATCCTACCGGATTCCATAGGAATACCATCAGAACTTTACTGACTCCAAAGCCTTACCTGGTAGTCGTAAATCAGAGCTATCCGAACAGCCTCTAAACCACCTATTTAGCTCCCTGTTACTTAGGATACTGAATAAAGACTTGTTGCCTTCTAGAACCGGATATCTTTGTATTCGTGATCCTTTCCGAACCATCGACGGTCATACATTACACTTCATTTAACATGTCATATGCTGCTCATCAACAAAGTACAAGGTTGGTACTACTTAGCCATTTCACAGAATAAACTTCCAGTTTGGTGTACTTTGTGGTCTTGCCAGGAGGTTATTTCTGAACATAGTACGAGAGCTCAGTTTCAAATCGTAGTGGGGACTTTAAGTATAGTATTGTAATAAATAAGGATGAACACCGGATTCTGAGTTAACGACTTAAGTACTTTTATTCATGGGCCACATCCCGGCCCGCCCTGTGGGCTTAGGTACAACGACCACTTATCGCTTCGACTCGTGCGGCGGCAGCTAGCTCTCCCCAGCGTTTCCGGCGGCGAACCCACTCCCAGTCGGATCCCGGCGTCTCTGCTACTACTGGCCCCTGCTGCCTCACCGTGCGTCTTGGCGGCTCCACCTCTAGTCAGTCCGACCCCCGACTCCTCCCGAACTCCCCCTTATATACCCCCCTGATGTCCCGGTGACGTCACACTACCAAATACAGGCATAGCCCGCCGACCGCAGCGCCACCCGGCGTCGGCCGCTCCAATTAACGTCTGGCCCCTCCGCCGGACTCGCCCGTCTCCTCCCCGTGTATTCCACCGAAACCGACTCCATTACACTCCTCCCACCTTAATCACAACTACCGGTAGGTCAATGCCTCTTAACAGTAAATGTCATAACAGCTCTTGAAAATCCTCTTAACAGTAAACGTCATAACAGCAACATTATATGATACCGGATAATATTCCCCTGATCCGTTAGGTCCGTATCAGCGTCGTAACTTCTAATAACATAAGATATATTCCATAACGCTTAACTTCTAAGCCGTCCCGCCCGGCATTTGGACACTCCTCTTATGACGGCATTTAACAACCTCCACATAACTCCTCCACCCCATCAGTTAACAACGACAGGTATGTTGTCATAACACTTAACATCTAAGCCGTCCCGCCCGGCGTCTGGACATTCCTCTTACGACGGCATTTCCACAACATCCCCCTCATCGGATTACACGAACAGGTATGTCTCAAAAACAATTAACATTGGATATTATCAACATATATACAATCTCAGTCCTCCGGCCACTCTGGGTGCCACCCCGGAGCAGGATTACTGTAGGCATCTGTAGGCAGCGGACGGATGTAGCTGTGTCCTCGCTAGCAGGGTTGCCTAACGCCGACCGTCCTGGCTCACCTCCAGCCCTGGGGGTCCCCTGATGGCCTGCCCGTCGGCGGCCGTCTCTCCTCCAGCCGTCCCTTCCGGCGGGCCATCCCGGCTCCGGCCCTCCTGCAACACGCCGTCAGACTAGGACCCTAGACCATCCTCCCTGTCTCCCCCTCCTCTCCCGCTTCCTGAGGCCTTCCCGACGTTCCCCGCTCTTTGGCTGCTACCACCTACTCCAGCCCGCTACCCTAATTTCTCCAACGTTCCCTGCTACTCGGATGCTGACACCTGCTCTACTCCGCCAACATACATTTGATCCGTTCATCTACTGATAGCTGCTGCTTTTGTTGACCACTATCCCTCTCTACCCGCTCTTGGTTTATCACAAGCGTATTATTTGTGGTACTCACCCTCCGGCGGTAGACCGTCTGATACAGTTGGTTCACCTGAACCAAATCTCCGCCGAGCACATCCTCCCACCGGTGGTGGCGCCCTGAAACTGGCACCGTGGGTCCCCACTCCTCGTTGGGACGATTGCCCGTCCTCCACCTCTCGGCCACCGTTCCTCCCTCCTCTATCCACGGAATGGTCACCGGGCCCATGGGGAACCCATCTCCCCACCCCGGGAATGGCCTGGGGAGCTGTCCTCCTATGTCCGGGCCCATTGGTAGGACCCCCGCCGCTGCAGACAGCCCTCCCGGTGGTCTCAGCGCTGGCCCCCTGCCTCCGGCGTGGCGCGACCCGGCGTTGAGCTGGGACTCGTCACTACTGGAGGGCCAGTATTCTCTCCCCTCTCGTTCCCTCTGTCTCTCCCTCTCCGCCCAACGCCTGTCTTCGTCCTCCTCCTTCAGCCTTTTCTCCTGGTCTTTCTCCCGGCGCTTCCTCTCCTCCTTCTCTCTTTCCACCCTCTTCTCCTCTCAGCGTTTTTTCTCCTCTCTTTCCTCTCGTCGTTTCTTCTCCTCTCTCTCCTCTGCTAATCTTTTCTCCTCTTTCCTCTTCTTACTCGCTCTTTCCTCTGCCAGCTTCTGCTCCTCCCTCTTCCTTTTCTCCTCCTTCTCCTCCGCTGCCCTCCTGCTCTCCTGTTCCTGCCTCTTTTTGCTTTCCTCTGCTTCCCTCTTTCTCTTCTCTTCCTCCCCCGCTCTCTTCTTCTCCTCCTCCTTCCTTCTCCTACTGGCCTCAGCCACCCGCATTTCCTCCTCTGCCTTCCTCTGTTCCCTCTTTGTCTTCTCGGCTTCCGCCGCCTTCCTCTCCTCCTCCTTCCTTTTCTTATCAGCTTCGACCGCCCGCTTCTCCTCTTCCGCCTTCTTCTGTTCCTTCCTCTTTCTGTCGGCTTCCACCTCCTTCCTCTCCTCCTCCTTCTTTTTCTTCCCGGCTTCCGCTACCCGCTTCTCTTCCTCTTTCTTTCTCTCTTGCTCCTTCCGTGACGCTTCAGTCTCCGCCTTCTCTCCCGCCAATTGCTGGTCCGCCGACCGGTCGCCCCCTGTCCCGGCGGACGTCAGCCCCTCTTCCTCCTCCCTGAGAGACTGTTCTAGGGCCACCATGGGCCGGGCTTTCCCTCTCTCTACGGCTGACGCCGCCACCCCGTCGTCGCCCCCACCGGCCATCCTTCGCTGGTAGCTCTCTCGCTTGGCCTTGACTTCCTTCCTCTTGCTCTGGGGGTCCTAGGGCGCGCGGGCTCCACCGGTGTCGTTTCCTCCGGCGTCGGGAGCACCGGGGCTTCCGCGGTGACCACCCTCCGGCGGTCCCCCCTGCTGACGAGGTTCGCGTCAGGCTCGCCTGCTGGGCCGACCAGGGTGACCTGCTGGGAGTCAGACCGGTGTACCGGCGAGGTAAACCGCCCCTGCGGCCGTAGCCGGGCCCCTGGTGGAGTCATTTCCTGAGGAGGCCGTGCGCCTGGAGCCACCGCCGGGGAGGGAGGTGAGACCATGGCCAGGATCGGGTGGTCCACCGGCAGGTTGTACATGGCCGCCAACCACTCCCGGTGCTGCTGTTCCGTGGCGCCCCCGGACACGGCCACCGTCGTCCCCCCACTTGTGCCCTCGGCTGGCACCTCCAGCACGTCTGTCACCCCGCCTCCAAACATCTCGCTCAAGACCGCCTCGTCCATCGGTCCTCCTCCCCCCGCCAACGAGGCTGGAACCCCCGCGGCGTCATCCATCTTAGGCCTCTTTGGCGCTGTGGCCGTGGGCTCGCCGGAGCCCGATCCCTTCGGGGATGCGGCGACTCTCGCCATCAGGGGGAGGTCGTCGGTGTCGCTGCCCTCCCCAATGGCGCAGACCGAGTCCTTCTCCCAGCTGCTTTCCCGCGATGTGGACGGGCCCCTCTTTTCTCCCCTGCTACGCTGGCCCGCCTCCACCGGCTTCTCGGGGGCCGGCACCACCACCCTACTCGCTACCGCCATCGTCTTCGTCCTCTTCTTCCCCCTCGGACTGGTAAGTACTGCCTATCCAACAAAGCTGAGAATGGCATTCTATTCAAGTAGGCTGTCACACACCTGGCCCGTGGTCACATCGGCAAAGTGCAGCACTAAACGTCAGAGAAGCATTTTGCAGCCTGGATCGAATCCTTACTGTTTGTCAACATGACGAATACATGATGCATTTTGATGCAGCTTGATGCATTCTAATGCATTCTGATGCATCCTAGAGGAGGGAAGGTGGTATAAACGTAATAGGTTATAAATACGATGGCGGGCCATCATATTTATAATCTATTTCATTAATATACTATTGACCCTAGTGCTGATTGAAGAGAACATGAACATGATATCCTTATGAGAAGCTCTCAGAAACGTTGGGATTCACGGTCTGGGGCATTATGTGGATTGACCTACAAGCATGGTGTTACTCTAGAACAATTCTTTTTTTTACTTTCATATACACTTATATATCTGAGATCTTTGCATTGACCATTTTCATATAACTGTCATTAAAAGTATGGCAGTCAATCTGCCATAGGTATCCCTTCACTCTAAGGCTGGATCTCTGGTCCAGCCAAAGAAAAACCTCTGCCTATATATAGCAGGTTCCCAGAACCCAATATCTCCAATATGGTCAGCAGACTGGTCAGTCCAAACTAAACACGGCCTAGCCCCTGCTGATATGGTCCTAAATCCTTGTTTGGCACAAATGATTGAGCGTCTCAGGAGACATTCAGGGAATGGCCAACCGCTGGGAAGATCCTGATCAAAATCCATCCTACTCCCTTGTGCTTTCGAACCTATGTATTTTCTCATTCTAAAGGACATCCATCTAGTTATAGGGTAGATGGGGTACTTGTATGATAGAGGCTTTATGGATATGCTTGGGTCAGCATTAATACGAAATGTAATTTTTCATTCTACAATCACATTTTATAGTTATGACTATCAGTGGCATTCAATCGAAAAATATTCCTCTCTTTATCAGTGTTGTGAACCTGCACTGACAATCTTAGACACCATTTATAAAACGGCAGCCCATTCACTGCTGCACGATAAAAGTGACCTTGAGTGCATTATAGGAGTACAGTGAATGCCTGAGCAAGGTCACAGCTTGTCTATCCTTCCAGTGGGATATCAGAGGCTTAAGAATTTTAATCAATGTGATGAAAATGCTAACATGTTTAATAAAGACAATAGACAACTCGTTCTTCATATCTTGACTCTCTGTTGGACTATAACGCACGATGGTCGAGGGCCTTCATAAGGCCCGAGACCAGAGTCTCGACATGAAGAATATCGTTGTCTATCCTCTAAATAGTACATACCCTGTCCCTATACTGCATATTCTATATGTTATCCTTTATGCAAAGACCTCTTTTCAGCACACCACAAAGATCTACCACAATGTGCTCCTCTTGCTCCTCAGCAGACTGTGTATTCATCACCCCATGGAGGTATGCCACCAAGTATGCTGCTAGGGCTTATGTAAAGGGTTTATGGCAATCTGGCCCCAGCTTGACCCCTAGCAGGAGTCGTCTCTGCCACCTAGCGTTTGTGGGTAAAAGAAGTATTTTCCACTGGTTGCTGTAGTGCTTATTTGTAGGCAGGTACCTCGCGTAGTAATCTTCCCCAGAAAATGGGGACCATCATCCCCATACACCAGAGAGGTATTCCCTAGAATCCCGACCGGGCGAGACCGGCCCAGATCATGCCTTGCTCCTTGAGAAATGGCTTCTAGGGGCAACTACCAAACCTCACACGATACATGCTCTGGGCTAATATTTATATGTCAGCCTGCCATGAAAGAGTCCATTTTAACGTGACCTAGAGAAGGGCATTGGGGATTTTAAAATTGCATATGGTCAGTACAGTGGTTCACAAATGTACAAGGAATCTCTGTGAAAATAACGATCGCTGTCAACTTTGGGAGGAGGAATGTACCGTTATTCAGAAGATTTTTTTTTTTACAGTGTGATTTGCAAACAGTTCCATCCAACAGTTTCCTCCTTCTACAAATGCCATAATTTACTTCATTTTATTAGTATTCTGTCTTAGCTCTAGTCCAGTAATCTATCGGGAATGTTCTAATTGCGCATCACAGACAATAAAAGCAGGGGCTTATTTTAATATCAGCAAAATCAAAATAGCCATCAAATAACCTGTCAAATTCATGATAAACGCTGGAGCATTTGAGTGGTATTAAGGCCTAAGGGATCCTCCTTCGTGTTTAATTTCATGGTATTGAACCACAATCTACCACTTCTCTAGCTCTTACACTTGCTTCCATTCCAGTCAATTCTAACCCTTGATTTCATTAAATAAGGCTAAGCCTTTACCATTTCTTTAGAGACGGATTGGAAATGGCCCCCCTGGAGGAAGATACATCCAACCCATTTTGATTTAATTCCAATCTACTGTGCTTTTAGAAAATAAATAAACACCAAGAATGATTGGCACAAGCTTTATTTGATGAGTCCGTAAAACCGCTGAAGGGTGAATTGTAGATGAAGATTTAGATATCTGTCGTCTGTGGCAATACAACAAAACCCTCAGTTGAATATTCCCCAAGCTTCTAATGCCGTGTTCGATCCAACAGTTTCCTCCTTCCAATAGTAAGGAACGCTAGCGTAGTTTAACTGTATACATTTGTTTAAGAATAGTTCCTTTCTCTCTTCTCTGGGAGACAGCCAGATGGTTTGCACCATTGTACGCCTTGCCCACCTCAGGGAAGGGAAAGACTCCACTGTGGGTTGGGTTTTCCATTTACTATTGGAAACCAATGACTGCTAATATAAAAAAATATATACTAAAAGGGATTATTGGAAAAGAAATTAAACTGTTTGGCCCTATAATCAATCATGCAGATAATTAGAGGTCCATGAAGAGCTGTTATGGTTTGAACCAATGGACTAGATGAATACATATCAAAACCGTCAATGATTCATTAAGAAAAGTAGCAGTACAATTTCAGGTCATGGAGAAATGTTTTCAAGAACAGTTCTGAAAGTGTCAGATTAAGACAGTTTTGAAACCAGTTGCATGCATGCTGGTTAAAGACTTTCCATATTTAATGAAAGAAAGATTGACCCACATTTCTGAAGGCTGCGGTTACCAGCATTAACGGATCTAATTTCTTGAAACGGGGAAATTCTTTTGCTGTTTTGCTTTGAGGAGCTCTTATTATAATTATACCTGGACATTTTTGATTGAACCATTAAGACTTAGGAATATGATTTAAATACTTTAGAATATCATCAAATTATGTTTTCAAAGCTGCAGATGGTGTGTTCTAGTTCCAAAAGAAATATTTGTAAACTTGGAACTGTGACATGAATTGAAAGTATAGCAATGCAATTAAGTATTCTGTTAGAATTCCTCCGGCACAAGTGCACTTATTCATTCCCACCCATTTTCACTTTTGGAAAGTCAAATATAACAAACCCATCTAATTTCCTTGCAGGGAGATGCTCAATGGAAATATTTTATAGTTTTGTCTTTTCCAAGGGAAAGTCCCAGATGCCTATTGTTTCACCCATAGGGGATTACCAGAAAGCTCCATCTCTCTATTGGAAATCAATGATCACAAGTTGAGAAATATTGAAAGGGGTGAAGAGTATTGTAATGGTACATAATTGTAGACAAGCTTAAAAATACTTTTATCTGTAAAAAAGGGATACATTTTAGGAGAAATATTGGGCAGGCTCCAATCTATATTATCTGCTATATAAGGCTATATAGTAAAATTGGGTCATTCCGTTTATCACAGTCGACTCGACATCAACGTTGAAAAGACTTGATGGTATTTAGAAATGAGTGGACTCCTGCATCGGTCTTATGTCACTCCTTACTATTTATTATTACTCCTCATTGACATTCAATTCACCTCTTTATATATTAAGAAAGTATATCAAAAGGCTCGGTGGCCACAAACGGATTATTGTACTGATGACAATCTTAAATTAACATTGGTACATAGAATTGCAGATATGTCACTTATATATTTAGGGATGAACTGAATAGTACCATGAGTAGACTTGAATAGAAATTGTCATAATTGTGTTATGTAAAGACTGCATGAAAATGGTCTGAATTATGATGTAGATCAATTGAAATTTTGTACGTACTGCTGTGGAGTACAGATGACATGACGATGATGTCTAAGCTATATTATCAGTGTAGATTATCAAGATCTTACCTGCATGTATGAAATGAATATTTCTGAGATACTTGTTTGAGAAATTAAGATGTTTGTTAGGGTTTGGTCAACCCGATTCCCAGTATACAGGGAGACCACCCCTTTTGTGTGATGTTTGGAAATAAAAAATTCAAATCTCAAACTCAAATGACTATGACTATTTTTAATAGCCGTAGATGCTATGTACAATGATGTATGTTTTTCTGTATATATTTCATGATCGTTATGGTAGAGCGTGTTAACTGTCTACATAAGTTTCTGTCAACAAACACTATAAAAAGAAATCTTTCAAAATTGAATTCTCAGCCCTGATTGTTATTGGATGTTGACAGTTGTGCAGCCTATCTTGGAATGTGTCATCTGAGGTCCCATGACTGTTCGGATGACCCTCATAGGATGGTTTGAATTACATCTTTGGAGCAGATTAATTGGGCATATGCCCTTTTGACAGCATCTTGATTGACTCTGGGTCCCAGCAGAGGAAACGATCGGCATGGTAGGGAAATGAGAGCTAAAAGATTGAATGCCTTGAATTCTATGGATTGCGCTAATTTTGCCATTTTGTACTATATAAGTACCTTTGTTGAGAATCTTATTGTTTATTGTAAACCCCTGTTGTATGACATATGTTTCACTGTAGGAACATTATATAACTCTTTTTTTCTCTATGTGCATTAAGTCTTAAACTCTCAAACTTTTATTTTTTTTTCTTTATAGAACAACTTCCCATTTTGCAGGAACTCCTTCAGGAAATGTTGAATTGAAAGAAAAAAAAGATAATTTTCCTACATAAAAAGACAGGTGACCCTCTTTTTCCTCTTCCCTCTCTCCCTCTCTACCCCCTCTCCTTCTTTCCTCTCTCTCCTTCAACCAAGATCTTCGGTCTTGGCCTGGGATAGATTGACCATACTGATGCCAACCACAGTTGATATCACTCAGCAATATGGCGAACCGACTGATTAGTCTGACCTAAACCACTGTAGACAGGATCAAGGTGCTCTGAAGCAGTGCCATAAACCACAATACATAGTGCACTATAATAAATAGCAAGTGCAACACTCTAAGAAATATCTGTAAACGCTGTGCCTATACATGGGTGCTCAAGATTTTCAGGATGTCACACAACACTTTTTAGGAAGGATGGAGCATCATTCCGTCACTTTTTACATGTGTCAATATACTGGGAACCTTTGAAATTGTCAGTGTCCGTCACTTTCTAAAACCCCTGCATCACAACCATCACTTTTTAAAACCTCTTCATCACGAGCGTCACCTTCTTGGCCATGTATAGCCGCACAAGAAACCCCTGCAAACTGTATAGTGAATCACCACATTGTTTCATGCAGTAAAGCAGTGTTGGTTCTACAATTAAGGTGGATCACTACCATGTCAATTATATCTTATGCGCTTATAACAGCTTATATGTATGCTTATACCACACTTGGGTGGAAAGACAATGGAAAAGCACAGGTAATATATTGTGTATAGCTGCTGTAAGTTGATGCGGTCCACTGAGCACACACAACCTCCCCCATTCCCCAGCTTGTGAATGGTTTTGAGTGGGTCACAAGTGTGGCATAAGTGAGATAAACACCTTGTTGGGCAGTGTAGCCAGTATATAGAAAACAGGCTGTATGACAGCCTGTTGTCTATATAGTGAATACAGTGACCAAACTCGGTGTTTATCTACCACTTCTCTATGGTTAGTGAGAAGCTCTGCAAAATTGTAGTACATTTAGTTGCCACGAGTCATGGGCGAACCCCCAACCTTTTAGTCATGAGTTAGGCCACAGGGCTGGCTGCTTGTGTTGGGTCTAAAGGTAGTGGTCAACATGCATTCTCAAGGTCTTTAAATTTGATACGATTTTTATTTTAATATTGAAAAAGAATACAAAAATGTCCAGGATCATGTGATCACAATACATTTCCTGAATGCAGAAGGTTAATGACAATATCCTGGGAAAGTTGTGCAGAAATTTAGTTACGCTTTAATGTCATTCTATACATATTATGCTGAAATGCTGTATAACCCTATAGTATCTTCGCAGTATATTCATGGATAAATATCTTTAAAAATTGCCTGGGACCCCTATATTCTGTCAGTACCATTGGAAAGAATATTTATTTTTAATCGAAAGTTTGGTGCCGATTTAGCTACTTTTATCCCATGGGCGCCATCCACCTTAAGTCCCGGAACACAATATATAGGAACCTCGTGTTATGGAGAATCTCTGTTAGAATCACAGAGCAAGCATTGTTCGGATGTTTCCAGGGACCGTCATTCCTATGATAGTAATTTTTACAATGAAATTTTGGGTAATACCTCAGATGATCCTTATCATATCCTTAACTTACATACCACCAGAGGGTGGTTCCAACCCTCTGGTGGTATGTAAGTTAGGTCGCTAAGTACAGAAGAGAGTGGTAGCTAAAAAGTGGTCGCGATTTTCTGGTATGGAATAATATGAATAATTTGATGTAAGAAGAACTTGTACTTTTTAAGAGGTCTGGTGAGATGTGTTTATGGGTAGGGAGTTTTAGTCCTATGTCAAGGTGAATATCGATGCCCCATTGACAATGCACTGAGACTGCGTATTGTACCCCTGCGTTAAATAACCCGCGGGAAATCTGCACGATGACGTCATAGGTCCACCGCGCATGCGCAGCCTTTTTGAAACGTAAACATTCAAAATGGCAGCGGTCAGCATTTTGCGATGACGATGGGTAAATCAGAGTTAATTATGGATTATATTGATGAAATATCATTTAGTTATCAACCCAAACACCTTGACATAAATGTAAAGATTAACTCTGACCAGTTTGAGCTTCCTGTTTCTTCACTCGCGTGTCTGGCCCGCTCCGCACTCGGCTTAACGGCCTCGTGCGGAACGGGCCAGACCCGCTCGTGAAGAAACGGTCAGCTCAAACTGATCATCGTTCACCTTTACCATTATACCTAAACAATTATTAGATAAATGTTTAGGACCTACTGGGAGTAAAACATATGATATATGTATGTCAAAATGGGCATCCCATTATCATATGGCTGGATCTCTGGAGGGCATTTCAAAACGATAGCTATAGATATCATTTTGAAATGCTCTGCCGGTCTTGGCCCCTATATTACAGTCTCCTCAAGCCAATATCCTCTATATATATATATATATATATATATATATATATTTATAGATTTATATATATATATGGGTCATTCCAAGATTTTCTGGACATGTGGTTCCTTGGGCATATAACAGCAAGGGAAACACTTCTACACCACCAAAAATATTTTCATTCCTTAGTGGGGGGTCATAGCTAAGACTTTCATATGGTTTTGGTGGGTTTTTGGGCATAACCTATCTCCTGGAATGATGGCGATGAGGCATGAGTGAATTTTTTTTTCAAAGTGGTCATGCAGGCCCTTACAAAAGAGCACATTTTTTCTTATTATATACAATCATACAAGGGGGGTTACCTCTTTAGAAATTTGTTTGATGTACTTTGAGAATTACCCAAGCCAGGTAGATAATAGTGATTTTCAGTGCACACTGAATTCACTCACGCTTCACTGAATTCACTCACGCTTCATGGTCTTGCATGAAGCGTGTAGGATTTTTGGACGGTTAAAGGTAAAGTGTTATGAGGTCAACCTATCATCTTCTATCAAATTCACAGTAGTGAGTCAAGATGGGTAAGTGTGTATAAATGATGCTAGATAGTTGGATCCTTGAATGAAACTTTTTAATAAGCCAAGATATAGGGCTATCAATAAAATATAGTGTTATTAAGAAAAATTGGGTTTGTTAATTCCAGACCCATGCCCCCAGACCCATGCCAACAAAGAGATTTGTTCAGATCGTTTGTCATGCCTCACACACTAAGAGCTCATTTGTAATGCCAATTATATTTACCCATGATGAAGAGGGTTGTCTTTATGTGAGCAATTCTTTGAAAGTGCATCCAGCAGGACGTTTTATGGAAAGGTAAAATTAATTACTAACCAAACCATATTTTAATCACAAACCTTCACTACTTTTGGGTAGGATTGGAGCGGGCTTTCTTCCTGAATGTTTATTTGCCCTCTTTTCTGTTCATGAAAACCCTTTGCAACGCAGCTAATCATGTCCACCCGTGCATCATGCCAATCTTGTGGGTATGCATATATGCTCCACTGGACTGGTATGATGCTAGAATCAGTTCAATAAGTATCCTGACATGGTAACACAGTCCTTAGAAGATTAAGAATAGATACTCCTTTGATAAATGCATGATTCCCCTTGCCACACACAACATTCATGCTTCCATCCCCTGCTGTGAGACAGCTTCCCGCAAAATCCTTCTCCGCCACAACAGAAAATACATCCATCATGTACTGGAGGTATGAAACCAGCAGGGCATTTCAAAATGATATCTATAGCTATGGTTTTGAAATGCCCTCCTGGTATGCTGCTGGGGCTCAGCTTACAGGCACATGGTGAATATGGTTATGCACACGCTTGCTTCTAGACCGGGTCTTCTTCTATGATGAATGGCTTTGAGGGACAGTCTTAAACTCCCTGTTCTCTGCTAGCATACTTCACGTTGTACACACATTTTATACCTCCACTTCAATATGTACGTCATGTATGTATGCAGTCCTCTTATCACCATCTAGTGTGAGGGCGAAGAGAGAGGGCTTTGTTACTATACTAGAACTAAGTGCAATATGGCTTGTGTGAGAGCCTCTAAAATTTCTTTCCATAACCTGTTCTTTGATTTTCTATAATTAAATGGCTCTAGGTATGTAAAATTCAAGTTATCTGGTTGTCTTTTGTCCTTCTATAGGTAATAGAAAATGTCCTTTCTTTCATCAGCCCACCTACATGCAGAATTCTAAGGAAGATAAACCAAAGAAAAAATATCAAATTGAGGCATAAGTGTAAACTTACCTGAAATATACAAAGGATGTGATGGGGTCCTTTTACTCTAGCATGCCAGAATTGAGCTATAGCAGTGTGATCAGCTTAAGAACTCATTAGATAAAGAAACAGGAGTCTTTATGGCTGGATTGTAAGGGCCTGTGTCAGTTAGTGATAGAGTGATTTAGAGGCGTGATGATATGCCTTGGATATAGTTACAATCTGAAGTTGCAAGGGGTGGACTGACTGTAAATAGCTAGCAAACGTGTCCTGTATTTACATGGATAGGAAAATATGATACTGCGGATACTGTAATGAAGGTTCCATTAGCTAGGAATAATGTATCAGATAGATCATGTATTTCATGTGCATAATATCACCACCACCCAATCAAATTATGTCTTTAATTCCTATATGTTCGGACAAAGGCTGACAGAGATTTTCAAGTAACGTTTGATCTTCTAGACAGAATAAAGTATATGATTATGATAAACCAGAAACAGTCTGTGGATATCAACTTTGTCTTTTGTCTTCTTTTTTTTTCTCCTTTAAACCTAGCTAAGAGCTAATATTGTGAGATTGATCTCTGGTCTTGGCCTCTATATTACAGTCTCCATAAGCCAATATCTTCAATACTGGTCAGTCCAACCTTAACATGGCCAAAGTACTCCTGGTTAGAGACCTAGATTCTGCCTTCTGTGCCTGAATAAATAACTGAATGATTAAAGAGTCATTTAGGGAATGGTCATAAGCTGGAAGGATCCTGATTCAAATTGATCCCACCCTGGCGCTAGCTTAGCTTTTCTTATCAGACATACGCCTTGCCTTATTCTCCAGGACAGCTAAATCTATTTTTAGTTTGCATATGGAGGATATGGTAGTTGGGTGACAGTGGCAGGGACTATTCTGCTGTCAACCTTGGTGGCATTGGCTGAAAGATTAAGCTGAGGGTAGACAATCGTTCAGTGTTTCCATGTCGTAAATAAATTTCAAGCAATGCAGACTCACACCTTATAGAGTCCTTTCTGTATTTAATTTCATTTAAATGGATATAGCCACTGACATCCAGGCATAATTCTCTTTCCAGCTCCCTAATATGATATCCATGGTCCTACACTTCTAATCTCTTACAAAGTTCCCCTCCTCTCTGACCCCCTGTGTATTCATCTCAGACAGGAGACATGACACCAAGCATGGTGCTGAGGCTTAAGATACAGATTCATGGTGAAAGACGTTCAACACATTGGATGTCACACCATGCCCTTGTGCCATGACTGAATATAAACGATGATTTAGGGAGCAAACAGCCACTGCTCAAACTGCTCATACTATAAAACGACACTGATTTGAAGGGTGGTATGTCAAAAAAAAGGCACATGAGAATGGGTCAAAACTGAGGGTTATCACACCAGGCGAAACCAAGTTTTGGTAACACAGGACGTATGGATAGCATATACCCCCTGTGAATTATAACAAACAACAACTGATAGCAATACCCACAGAGAATGACATGGTTTTGGTTATGTCTCAAGGAGAGATACATATTATTATTATTGAAATGACAGTCAGAGCAAATAAATAACTATAAAAAGCCATTATCAATCAATGGCCTTAAAGTTAGAGTAGGTCATCATAGTCCATGCCCTAGGACTGCTCTGTATGAGCAGGACTTGCAGTAACTTATGTAATTGCTCTGTATGAGCAGGAGTTGCAGTAACTTATGTACATTTAAGGCTAGATGTAGGGCTGTAATGGCATTAGAAAAATGTTAGACTGATTGCTCCCACTGCGATTTGAAGTGTGGCAGTTGCAGTATAATGAGAAATGCCATCATCGATGAGGGTTTTAATTGCACACGAGGACATTTGGGCTTTTTACATGGAAGGAAAGACCCATGATATAAGAATCTATCCCACTCATGGTTGGCATTGATTGTAGCCTGGGTTCATTGAAGCCATGACTTCCCTCATTAATTTTATAGTAAGAGGATGTCGATCTGGGGAAAGGCCAAGCAAGTTTTGTAGGAGCATGCACTATTCAATGCTTAAAAAAAAGGTATCTGGATGCACAATTCTGCTGGTGGATAGAATGAATCACAGTTATCCATGGATTCTTGAATTACAGATTCATGTAGATAACACTTCTTAATTTTGAGGCCCAGGGAGAATTGCGTCTGAAATCAAATGATTAAGGGTTATCCAGCAGAGCGGTGTAGGTCACTGGCATGTTATAGGGTGTAGAAGAGTATACTTAACACTGAGTAGGAATGGCCTAGTGAGAATTGGACAGGTTAAAGATTAAATGTTTGGACTAGGAGGAAGCCATGCTGTGGTTATTGGTATTATGCAAGGTTAACAAGAGGTCAGGGTATGGACATTTGGATAAAGCTGTATCATCTATGTATAAAGACTGTGATTTCCTGTGGGTCTCAGTCTGCAAATGAGGTACAAGTATGGGATGATCTACTCAGTATATTTTCCTAGTTGATGTCAGGATATGGATTTGAAGGACAGGACTGGTCGGCTGGGTCAAGTCCCTTGGGCCAGTTGGTGCTGGTAAGCTGGCATTAGGAAAAGTGCTGAGATGATAGGATCACCGTGAATCCATGGAACATATCGTCCCATCAAGGTTGAATCTGCATATTTCAAGTTTTGCAGGAGAGGCAAAAGAAGTGCTACAATTACTAAAGGACAAAGTGGAGACAAACTTATTGCAATGCAGACTGTAGACACATGTATCATAGAAAGAGCTTCAGTACTTTCATAGTATGTAGAGCAGGGTTAATAGGTGTTGAAACAGAAGAAAACTCAATTTTGCAAAAATGTCGGTTAAAGACCTTGTTGCACTGAGGTGACGATATATTAGGTTGTCATAAGAATATGAGTGATAACAATGTTACTCGTGTTCTTAATGCACCACACATTCATAATTTCTATGATAACTTTTCTTATCTTGAGCTAGATTAAGAGCAAAACCTTTAGGTTGATCTCATAGGGATTCAAAGTAGCTAATGCTACACTGATAACCTTTTGCGGTTTCACAGTTTTGAGATACTGTTGATAATTGAAAGCTTGTGAAATCTTGTTGATCAACAAATACTTCAGTGTATCTTCCAAAATAAATCCTAACGGCGTTCTTACTGAAAATGCAAAGATAAGTTCCTGCTCTCTACTTTGGGTGGCTGTAGTTCTGCTCACTGGGCCATTAAGAAACTGCACCACTGCTGGGGGGAGTCGAATAGTTTGTGAGATTGAATAATAGAGGGGTATTGAAATGCCGAAGGCTGGGCACCTCTAAGTGTTAGGCAGAGCAGAACATCTTGATAAAAAGTCAGTGAAAAG
Source organism: Acholoe squamosa (assembly GCA_949317995.1). Lineage (NCBI taxonomy): Eukaryota > Metazoa > Annelida > Polychaeta > Phyllodocida > Polynoidae > Acholoe > Acholoe squamosa. Next base: position 66,711,993 of record OX439046.1, on the reverse strand, counting down.
GTTCCTGCAGGAAGTGTAAGAAGATCAGTATAGTAAGGCAGGTCAAAGGTTAAAGACCTGGAGGCCATTCCCTAATGCACTACAATCAGCCACAGCTTACATTTGTACATGCCAATGCTAATCCTATTGGAATTTATGACTTGGAGGGTGCAGTATGTATGAATTAACCACTGGAATCATGTTAAGTCACCTAGGTGATAGGTAACAGGCATACATGAAAACAGGAAGTAGATACAGCATGGTGTACATAATGGGGAAATGTCCCTGTATGCAAACCATGATTTTGTGATGGCCCAAGCATATTGGTGAGTAACTACATTCAAGAATCTGGTGACTGTCTCTACCTGTGCCCTTAGATGATATAAGAATGATATAGATACAGGGGTGGATGGAGTGTAAATTGGTGCTACGTGAGACATGTCCCTCATGCTGGATAAGTTTGGATGGGCAGGCCATATAGGGGATACAGACATGATCAGATTACATAGGATCCAAAATTAGCAGCACTGAGCAAACTATGAGAGGTCAGCCACATTTATTAAGGCTAAGTTGAAATAAATGTAATGATTCTTTTTGTGATAGAGCATTTCTTTTTAACTTGACCAATAACGTTTTTGGTCTTCTTACACTGGTAAGATACTAGCAACAAAGTTATGAGGAAAAGTCCTGCAAAATGAAATAAGTAATTCAATGTATTCCATAATAAATATGACATACCCAGGGATTTTTGGTCTTAGCACCTCTGGACTCCAACCTTAGAAAATGGGGTTTAAGGTTTTGCTTCATAAATCAGCAAAGTATGAACTGATTCTCAAGCTGTTAAAGTTTAATATATCAGCAACCACTGGTCCGATTAACTGGATTTACTGGTTTTTGACTGGGCATAAAGGTGCAGAAAACAGTTGACATTTATAAGGGACTGACAGAAAAGTTATTCATGAAATATTCCTGCACATATTTCAAGTAGAAATTTATCTTAAATATCCTCTCTGAGGCTGCAATTCACTATTGTCTGTCCAAAAGGTTTCTAATCAGCAGAGTTAGTTATGTTCACTGCTGCCCTAGATTTATAGTTTAAGTATCCTTTTTGATAGAAGTAGATTGAGTTTATTGTCATTTACAATGAATTTACTAAAAACCTGTTAGAACATGCTGTGGATAATCGGGGAGTGGGATTTGATGACAGCCAGTCAGAAACTTTCATTTCTGAGACAGAAGGTGGTGGAAAAGACTTTTTCATTGGGATATGAAGAGAGGATTTTGTCAATGGTTGAGTTTAAGGACCTAAAGATAAAAGTTGAAGAAAATACTTGGATATTAGTTTATCATAGATCAACCTTGGTGGTATTGGTTGAAAGATTAAGCTGAGGGTAGACAATTGTTCAGTGTTTCCGTGTTGTAAATAAATTTTAGGCAATGTAAACTCACACCTTATAGAGTCCTACCTGCATTTAATATGATTTAAATGGATATAGCCACTGACATCCATGCATAATTCTCTTTCCAACACCCTAATATGACCTCATTCCATGTTCCTACGCTTCTACTCTCTTACAAAGTCCCCCTCCTCTCTGACACCCTGTGTATTCATCTCAGACAGGAGACATGACACTAAGCATGGTGCTGAGGCTTAAGGTACAGTTTCATGGTGAAAGACGTTCCACGCATTGGATGTCACACCATGCTGTCGTGCTATGACTAAATATAAATGATGATTTAGCTAGCAAACTCTCACCCCCCACCCTGTTACTATGTAAGACACTGATTTGAAGGGAGGCATGTAAAAAAATGGAGGTTCATAGATAAAGCACATGAGATTGCGCCAACATTGAGGGTTATCACACAAGGCCAAGCCCAGTTTTGGTAACACAGCACTTGTGGATAGAATATATACCCCCTGGGAATTAAGTTGTCTGGTTCCTTGGACTACTGAAAGCATTTCCCACATGGAATGATGCAGCTTTGGTAATGTCTCAAGGAATGATACATATCACTACTTAAATGATGATGAATGGCCTTAAAATTAGAGTAGCTCATCATAGTCCAGGCCAAAAGAGAAAATTGTGTTTCCATTTACCCAACCGACCTTAGCAATACAGGGCCGACCCAAACGTTATTCTATTTAATTCTTGGTGAATTTTTAGGAAATTTGCATATTTTCCATATTTTATGAATATATTTTCATCAACATTTCTGTTGGTTCTGAGTCGTAGCTTAACGTGTATATCTTTTTTCCTCTTTCTCATGTTTTCATAGTTTCATCATAAAATTGATGAATGGGGCATACATTTCTATACAGATAAACAAAAAAAAAGAAAAAAAAAAGAAATCCTATCGACCAACCCTAGATATTTGAGGTATGTAAGTGGAAACACAACTTTAATATGATTTGGACCCGTGTCATACAACTGCTGTGTATGATCAGGACTTGTAGTAACGTATGTAGTTTGGGAGGGAAGGTCATATCAATACAATCATTATTGACCAGTAGATGCTTAATGGCATTGGAAAGATGTTAGAACCATGACTTCAACTTTGAAGTGTCGCAGTCACAGTATATATCCTGGTGAAGGTCTGAATTTATAAGGAGGACATTAGCTTTGGGCCTTTTACATTGACGGAAAGACCCTGGAGGCCATTTTCCAATGTACTACGACTGCACACAGCCACTACAATTTAAAAATGCAATGAATATGCCAGGCTATTGTAGGAACTGCCCTACGACTGCTCACTACGATAAGCAGCTATGCAGTAATTACATAAGGTTTAGTAGGGCAGTCGTACTGGTGCAGACATTAGGGACTACTAGTACATGGTACTGTTAAGGCCAAATTGTTAGGTTCTCACTACGATTTAAAGGACAGCAGTTGTAGTGTGTTAAGAAATGGCCTCCAGATATAAGAAGTCTATCACACTCTTGATTGGTATTGAATATAGCCTGGGTGGGTTCATTAGAGCCATGAATTCCCTCATTTATGGTCAGCAGGGTTTGTAGGGGGGCATGCATTATTCAAGTCTTAACAAGTATATGGAGGCAAAATTCTGCTGATGGATGGAATGGATCACAGTTAGCTATCGATTTCTGAATGACAGCAAGGGTAAGATTCATGTAGGCAGCAATTCTTGATTTTGAGGTCCAGGAATAATTACTTCAAAAATCAAATGATACTGGGTTATGCAGTATAGCGGCGCTTGATCACTGGCATGATATAGGGTAAAGAAAAGTATACTTAACTCCCGAGTATGAAGGGCCTAGTGAGAATTGGACAGGTCAGAGGTTAAATGTTTGGACTGAGAGGGAGCCATGCAGTAGTTATTGTTGCTATGGCTAGGTGGAATCGGACTAGGACAAGAGGTCAGGGTATGGACATTAAATGTTTTGGATAAAGCTGTATCATCTATGTATAAAGACTGTGATTTCCTGTGGGTCTCAGTCTGTAAGTGAGGTACAAGTATGGGATGATCTACTCAGTATATTTTCCCACTTGATGTTAAGAAATATGGAGTCTGAACACAGGCTCAGTCGACTGTGAATTGGTAGCAAATGGGTCAAGCCCCTTGGGGTGGTTGATATTGGCAAGCAAGCTATACATGAGGTGCTGAGGTGATAGGATTATCAAGAATCCACCAAACATATATCAGGTCCATTGGTTATACTAAAAAGAATAGAAGTAATACCAATATGACTGATGTTCATATAACACCATACATTTAATAATCTCTATTTGAACTATTTATCTTGAGTCAGATTACGCGAAGCAGTAGAATCTGGAACAGTAGGGGGATGGGAAGGTCAAGGTCATATGTAATGTTATTGAGAGCGGTGGATCTAAAGTAGTATCTGACCTATTATAAAGAGAGTACAGAGACCAAATGTAAGTAATAAATTAAAAGGGGGGTTCGGGGGCAGGAACCCTGATTTAATGAAGATCATACTATCTCCCTTTCTCAAAAATTGGAGTGAGAAGTGTACATTCAGAGACTATCTTACAAAAATGTTGCCATCGTTTTACTCGTGACAGATTGTCAAAATCTTGTGGCCATTCGCCCGCTGCTCTAGATTCTAGCAGCTTCAGATTATAAGCAAAATCTTCTGGTCCAGTACTTGGGGATTCAAAGCAGCTGAGGCTATCCTGGTAACCTTTTCTGTTTTGAGATGACTGTTGAGAAGTGAAAACTAGTTAAGGTATTGAAATGTTGATTAACTTCAAATACTTTAGTGCAATTTCCAGCAAAAAGAATCTGGAGCAATAATCCTTGCTAAAGAAAGCAGTGGGAGTTTCTTTTCTCTTCTTTGGGTGGCCAGCTCCCATCTACTCAGCAGGCCATTAAGAGGCTGACCACTGCTGGGAGGATCATGAACAAAAGTCGATCCCACTTTCTAGCAATATTGGATGCAACATAGGGCAGTTTATTGGACGTGTGTCCTCCCTCATTTCCGGTAAATGCCTGTCTCTATGGCAACATCTGACAGCTTTTAGGATATATCTCTGGTATAAACATGGTCTATTTGGATGCAACGGGTGGATGGAGCATGAATTGATGCGAGGCATGTCCCTTGGGTTAGGTGGGTATAGATTAGCAGGTCCTTTAGGGGGTACAGAAATGATCAGATTACATAGGATTTGAACCTAGCAACATGTATGGCAAGTCAATTGGCAAACAATGAGAGATCAGGTACATACATTAAGGCCAAGTAAAAAAGAAATGTAAACATTTATTTTGTGATGAAGTATTTCCTCCTAACTTGATAATTATGCCTCATAAGTCTTGTTAAACTAGAAGCATACAGAATATGGAATAAGTCATAATGCAGGGATGAGTAAATGCAAAAGGTAACATAATGTATTCAATCAAAATTGAATTAAAGCGTAGACTGACAGTGTCTCATTTTTTTTCCATCCAACTAGACATGTCAACTGTCCACTCTCAAACTGGACCGTGCTAAATCACCAAATCCTCTGAAATAAAGGCATAAAAGACTGTTAAAAAAATAATTCATGGAGAAATTGTTACGGGGAACCAGCTTCTACATGCATATGACCAATAATCATGAATCGTCGTTATCTGGGCTGCCAGGGGGGTCTAAAAAATATTTTGGACCAGCCTAAAATGTTTTAGGGTACATATAGTACAGGTATTGGGGCTTACAGTCCATATATGCGGGTAGCTTAAATATCATTTTTAAATCCACAGCATGGGACCAAAGTTGAGGGTCTCTCTAGGGTCTAATCGCTACTGATTGTACCATAGATTTAAGCCTTAATAGATTAAGATGTTGATATTAATAGGCTAAGTTACTCTCATAAAGGTCTATTGTAATATAAGATATTATAGTTAGATATGTTATACACTGGTGGCATTCTCTACGGGCTCTCTAGGGTGTAGGGTCTCTCTCGGGTCTAGGGTCTCTCTAGGGTCCAATTGTTAGTGATTGCACCTTAACTCTAAGCCTTAATGGAGAAAGATGTTGATATTAACAGGCCAGGTTACCCTCATAAATGTCCATTGTCATATAAGATATAATATTTCGATATATTATACACTGGTGACAGACTATAGGGCCTCTCTCAGGTCTAGGGTCTCTCTCGGGTCTAGGGTCTCTCTAGGGTCCAATTGCTAGTGATTGTACCATAGCTCTAAGCCTTAATGGAGTAGGGGTTCGATACTAACAGGCCAAGATACTTTGATATAAAGGTCAATTAACATGTAAGAGATTATAGTTAAATATATTATACACTGGGGCCAGACTGACATAAATGGTGATTAAGGGTCTCTCTAGGGTCTAACACAAAACTACCCCAACTCACCCAAACCCCAGGCCAAGATATAGGAGCTAGACTTCCAATTTTTTTTATGCATATAGGGACATGTTAAGGCTCTGCATGGTATATCTATTTCATCTCTGTGCTATTGGAATAATAGAACATGGTTGCTATGTTAGGGTCTCTCTAGAGTCTAGTGTAGAACTGCCCATTTACCTTCATTGACCCGGCATAAAAAGTACAGTGGCCACATATTCCTATTTGGTCTTAAAATTTTCCCTGTGCTCTAGGGGAAATACCAAAACCAAAAAAGGAACCTATGCCCCAGCATTTTTTATTATTTGCAAGTTGCACTTGAGATTATTGTGTTTTTGTTCGAAAAAAAACTTATTTTGGGCAGTTTTAGTCCTCTAGCTCCCTAAATATGCCTTGTAGATAGGCAAAACCCATATACCTCTTGTAGCTCTATCCCATCCTGACCAGAATAAATGATAAAGACACTTATATTACTTTTTTTTTTAAGTTTTTGTAGAAGGGAGAACAAGAACAGGCCAGTTAACGACGATTCGTGATTATCAGTCATATAGACCAAGACCATGTCATGCCCCATAAGAGACGGTCACTTCCCACCATATGCCATAAACTCAGTTCAGGACAGATTGTTCAACCTGTTATGTGGCCAACTCTATGAAACATAGAAAGTGATGACCTCATGTGTTTTATGGACCAACTGTGGAGTAATGTTATGTTGAAATTGCACATACTGTATCTGCTTGACAATTAAGGTGTATACACCTAGTCTATAGACTATATTGTAGGTCGGTTCAGTAGAAGAGAAAGGTAATTGATGTCTGAAACCTGACTGTACTTTAGGGCAATATTTACATTAATGATACCCAGATGTATATCAGCCACTGTGCAAGCCATGGGATAATATGTTCTTGGAGACAAGTTGGTGGAATGATGGGATTGCATATATGCATCAGCAGAAACCAAAAGTGGTAGAGTTTGTGCAACGATATACTAAGTGCGAAGACTCAATCCAGCATGGATGCGTGAAGTTACCACTGGTGTATTGGTTCACTCTCAGGAGGGAATTTTCCCTATGTAACATACCAAAGAAAACACTGTCATAAGTAATACCTCAAAAAGAAAAACCAGAATGGACTCTCCAATTGAGCAAGCACAATGCAAATGATTAGTCACTGACCCTGCATTGGTGTGGTTTGATGAAAAATGAAAATAGCCCTCAGAGGCATCAAGGATAAGATACTTTCTCTTAGCAAAAAGTAATATCTATAAGAGCACCATAGATACAAAGCTGTATTCAGAGGGTATGCATCAGTATGTGAATTAGGCCGATAGCATTGAAGCTAATGGTCATGATTTATTTCTTATACAGCTACTGAAATACTGTCAGCATCACCTCATGAGGTTAGTGTCCTATAGTGGCAAACTCTGCTGGGTAGATCTATATTTAGATCAAAGGAACACATTAATGATATTGGCATTAGCAGTCCTGTCAGAGGTGATTGCTGCTAATGTATATCTTACAGTACAACTTAAGAGTCTTTCAACCTTTTTAGATGTAATTTCTAGTGTCCCATCCCTATTTGATGTGACCGACTAACGTTGGTGGAACTATATTAAAATCAAATACTTCGGCCTAAACATCAGGGCTGGGAATTAGGGCCCCAGTTTACTCCTATAACTGATAACATCAGTAACAGGGAATGGCAGGCCTTTAATAAAACCTGGAGAAGAGGGATTTGTTTCCCTATTGACATCAAAAGCAGATTTACTAAGAATAGACTGACATTTCTCACACAGAGTTACTTCATGCATTCAGGAACCTTTACAAGCATACATGAATATGCCTCATCAATCCATTCAGAAATCCAGACACTTGAGATAACATTTTAAAAGGAAAGGTTTCATTTTCCTGATACGGCTCTGTAAGCTGATATCACCCTCCATTAACAAATACTGGTCAGCAGTTGATTTAACCTAGAGTAATCATGCCGCTTTTTTCCTGGGGCATGAATGCTCACGCCTGGTAGGGTGTTGAGAAATCAGAGACATTTTGGTACTCCCTATAAAGATGAGAATCCTGATTTGAAGGCGACATCACCCTCTGAGTTTATTTGAGCTGTGCTCTCTGCCTCTCATGGTTACTTTAAGAGTTGTCTGTTAATAGTTAGTTGCCAATGAATGGGAGAAATTATTTTGATATGAAATTACTGTTCAGTTTTGGCAGATCGTAAACTGCTTGCTGAAGTATTAGAAAGGAGACACAGGACAAAAAGGCAAAGTAATGAGAGTTGCCACAGATTTACTGCAAAGTTACTACAGTTTTCACCCTATCCTCATACGGGCAAGCATCAGTGTCATTAAAAGTAGTACATTCCCCATATTTATCATTTCTGTCTGAAGATAGACCTCTGGTCACGGCCCAACATAAATCCCTTGTATATTAAACCCACCCCATCAAACATTGATGGCACGGTCAGCAGACTGGTCAATCTAGTCCAGTCCTGATTGATGTACATGTCACATAAACAAGCTATTTACTTGCTGTGATGAATCATTTTGTCTCTGGATTATGAGCAGGTTTAGCCTATAGTTCGATTGTCAGGGGAATTGAAAGCAACCCCTACTACAATCACCTACCTTTTGTACTGTTGCAGTTCTGAGGTAACAGTTAATTATACATAGATATTTGTACTATTGTGTATAGGCTAGCTCTGCTGTTAAATGCCAGCTGCCATCTTCCTGTTGAACCATTTCAAGTGTAGGTGGAATGTAGGAAACGTCAGGTCTGGGGATGTAGCTCAGTGGTAGAGCGGGCAGTTGCAAGTTGGCAAACCCGGGTTTGAATCCTGGTGTTTCCAAAAAGATGCTTCCGCCAACCTATACAATTGAAACCATAATTTTCATTCACATCATATATATGTTGATGCAAATTTTCATAGCCAAAGATACCAACGGAGGAATCAAACAACAGTTCTCACTGGAGTGATTATTGTGCAGTGATTAGAAGGTATTTTTTTGGGGTGTGAACACAGTCCGACATCGAGGGGGTGAATGATTCTGATCAGAAGTCACACCCATCCTTTGTCAGTCTGGAACAGCATCCTCTCTCATGGTAACTGGATTTCCATCTGACATTGAATTTGGGAACATAAACTAAGAGAATATGGGTAAAATGCTTGTAGATCTGACTTGAGTTTCAATATGAGTTAGATGTCTGTGATATTTTGAACCAAGAAGATGTGAAAATGGCTGAAATCTAAGGGTATGGAAAGATTTAGGGATAGAGCTGTGGGGGAGGGGATTTTTTTTATCGCAGTTCCAGAGCATTGTATGCCAGATCCAACCAGATCTGACCTGCTCCTACCGGTATATTTCATCACCCTGTGAGCTGCTCACCTAGGTATATAAGACCCCATGAGCAGCTCCCAGGCATCTATTCTACTTATCTATTATCCTAGATACAACCTCCCTAGTATTTGGAACCTACAACAGGTTGAGCTACAAGCTTAGGGGCAGAGCCTGCACGCTGGCGAGTGTATCATTGTTACCACCTATATGTACACTCTGTCTTCATGCAATTAACAAGGATCAAAGAACTTCTCTGGATTCAGTGTTCATCACAACATTGACTTGTAACGGTTCATTGACAATTGTATGCGGGACCAAACAATAAAGGGTTATTGGACATGCTGAAGTTCTATGTATGAGATACGGTTGCACTCAATGAGTAGGGTGCCACAGGAAGTTTAGAAAGGGGGCAGAGGAGAAGCAGGAAATCTAAGGCCTCACAAAGGAAATATGAGTATTTTATCTTTGTTCAGGGCATCCTTTTTCTGTGAGGTATAGTGTCCTTGAAAGCGAAATTGGGGCTTCCTCGCATATATAGCAAGAAACTCAGGAAATGTGACTAAAATCGGTGCAGAGGAAAATGTACCTAACCCTCACATTTTCGCTCATAATTCAGAAAGTTGTGGTCTGATCAACACAATTGAAACAGCTCCAAAACCCCAGGACAATGTACCTTTAGAGAGTATATTGTGCAGTTGAGCAAAAAGTTGTGGGGAGGGTAAGGGGGAAAACGTTGAGCTGAAAGTTCAAATTACAGGCTGCAGCATCATTTTTGACCCTTTAGCAGGTGAAAATAATGCACATATGTTAGTCTGTCACCCCATACAGCAGGAAATAATGGCCACATTGCGGAAATTAAAACTGTTTTGGAAAGCCCAACTGCCCAGTTACAGAATAGATTGAAATCCCAAATATGGTTTTTGGCCCATTAGCCCCTATTTCGCTGGCTTGGTCACAATTATGATGCCACTTTGGAGCATGTGCCTTTCTATACTGACATCATAGAAGGTTGAAGATAAAAAGGAGTGATCCCATTATTGGCATATCTAAAAACTGCACGCGTGTTTATAAGAGTTCCACACAAATATATGATTTACAAACACATTTCATTTACAAGTAGACAACTCACATGGCTTGCACATGACAAGCAGCACAACAGTACAGTAGTTTTTGTACAGCCTGATACAGTCCTAAAGTTCACAAAGTGTGAAGGCACATCTGGAGGCCATTTCTTAAGGTACTATGACTACATACCACCACTACGATTTGAGACCCCCAGGAATAAGCTAGGTGATTGTAGGTACTGCCCTACGACCGCTCTGTATGATTAGCACCTATGCAGTAATTACATAAGGTTTAGTAGAGCAGTCATACTGTTGCAGGCCTCAGTACCCACTAATGCATGATACTGTAATGGCCTTATTTTAAGGCCAGTCACTATGATTTGAAGTACAGCAGTCATAATTTGTTAAGAAATGGCCTTTAGAAGGGAATTTCAAAACCATAGATATAGATATAATTTTGAAATGCCCTGCAGAAGCAGACAGGGATGTCTGTATCCAATTACCCAAAATGGTACGACTTGAGATATATACCCGTGTCTTCCTGTATGACTCGGTTACAGCTTATAGTCACACAGAGTAACCCGAGTGTCTTCAGTTGCACCACTATAGCCTAGCGCTGTATGTGTTCTCACTCCCAGAGTGGAGAAGCATCCATTCAAATGGTTCAATTGCTTTGTGCATCTGGACTTGTTTTGGATCGTAGTGACTGTGTTTAGTCATACCATGTTGACAAAATGTCCTCCAGTGCACCAACTTATGGTTTTAAGGTTGTAAAGCATACCCATCCATCAGTCTATACATTGATGCATCATGGCTTCCTCAGGGGTTATTACTCTAATAATGGCTAGGTATAGGTATGATAAATGCCAATACAATCCTGCATGGTTACTTGCAGGCACTGCGTTGTAATGAACCTGTAAATACCTCCAAGGGTAAAAGGTAATTTTTGAAGTATAAAGAGAGCAAAATATGCGTAACAACCGAACCCTTATATAGATAGTAGCAGTTTGTGCTCTATTGCAGAGTTCTCCTCACAACAGAAATAGTTTACATTCAACCCAGCCAGCCTGGCTTCTCTATGTTGTGGCATCTTCTCTAAACCTCTCAAGGCAGGTTCTATACACTCTCAGCCACTATTGTAAATGGGCTATAAATACCCCTGTACAGAGGCAGTAGAACCAGCTGTAGCTACAGCAGTATCTAAATCTGGTATGTACGTTCATACCTACAACAACTACATCTGTATTGTAAAATAAAAAGCACTGTACTTCTATATCTATGTGGTGGGGCAGACAGTGTACTAATGAAGAGAGTACACTGTCCATGGATGAACCCCTCCAGGTAGGACTTCTGTAACATGAAAGAGGCAAATAGATTTATGTTTATTAAAAGTTCTTGTGGGGGGAGGTTTTTTCGTCAAAATGAAGTTATGAATGCAGTACCCATTCTAAAATATGGAACTCATCATGGGGAACAAGAATATCACATTCGTTTTTTGATTTTGAGCGCTCAAACATGCATTTCCTGACCTGAACATCATATAAAACCACATTGAGATGCAATTATTGTAGAGGTCGGCGGAAAATGTCTTGGAGAAACCAGGAGTCGAAACAGGTACCCTCCAACATGCAGGCGGAAGATCTACCGCTGAGCTACTTCCCCGTCTGACATTCTCTACCTTCCACCTACATCTGGATCGGTATGATACACAGGGGGGGCAGCTTATACTGGCTGACCAGCCCCTGAGGGCTGGTGCAACTGAATGGGGCAGATGGCCTACCACCATGGACTTACAGCCAGAGCTGGCCCCTACACTCCTCCCAACCAGCTTCAACCATGGCCAACCAGCACCAAGCATTCCTCCCAAACAGATCGGTTTGGGCTTTATCAAGCAGTGTGAGGCACTCCTGACTTCCCAGTTGACCTACCAGTACACAGTACTGCCAGGGTCGAAGCATATCTGTATCATACCGTTCCAGGCACCTACACCTGGATTGGTATGACACACACGTAGGGGGGAGCTACCACCGGATGCCAGCCCCTGGGGGCTGGGATCTCCAGAAACGGGGCTGCTGGCCTTACGGCAGAGCTGGCCCCTACACTCCTCCCTACCAGATTCAATATAGGGTTCAGTACCCTATAGGTACCAGATACCCGGGACTAGTACTGAGTTGTGCCCAACCACCAAGTCTCCTCCCAGCACTAGCAAATTGAATCGTCATTTGTGTCATACCAGCCCAGGTACCGAGTTCTTGTAGTCCCCCCTTGCAGGGCAGGACCAACTCGGTTTCTCCACCAGTGTAGAGGTTGGCGGAAAATGTCCTGGAGAAACCGGGAGTCAAACCCGGGACCCTCCAACCTGCAGGTGGAAGCTCTACCGCTGAGCTACTTCCCCGTCTGACATTCTCTGCCTTCCACCTACATCTGGATCGGTATGATACACAAGGGGGGCAGCTTGTACCGGCTGACCAGCCCCTGAGGGCTGGTCAACCGGAACGGGGCAGATGGCCTACAGCCATGGACTTACAGCCAGAGCTGGCCCTTACACTATGAATGAAATACACTTTATAGACACATTATTGACTGTCTGAAAAGTTCAAGATGGCTGCCGTTGGCCATAGATTTCCTCACAAAGGCATTTCCCTATGTGAAACATACCGTAAATACTTGTTCAAGCAGAGAGGTCTCAAATGAGCATTTATTTCATTAAAGTGCAGGCTCCCAATCCACCTCTTAACTCTCTTTAAAGGACCTAAATTACCCGCAGGTCCTGTATAAGTGCAGGATTAAACAACTAGTAGGCCATCATCAGCCATAAATGTCGTATAGATATGCATGCTTTACATCATAGGAAACATGCCAGAAACCACTAAGATACTGGAATATTTTGAGTGTTAAGCTTTAAATCAAAGGTGGCTTGAAACATTCCACTACGATAACAACTTTAGCAACCATGCTGCTTCAGAAATGTGTGAAAAAAGTACCCTATGGTAGGGATTTTCTGATCAGCCATAATGCATATAAATGGATTAATAAATGAAAATAGTGTAGGGGCCGGCATCATTGTATATATATTAGTGCCGTTCATCCGAGAGACGTGTTCGTGTGGTGCTTGTTCCTTCTATGCTAGCTAGGTGTCGCTTTGCGATACCTCGTTGGTACAAGAGGGGGCAGCACCATGCCTCGCGTCCAGCTCCTACTAAGGAGCCGGACGAGCGGCAGAAGGGGACTGGACATGGTCCAGTCCAGACGCTAGTACTTTGTTATCAAAGAGATCTAATAAAGTCCTACCCGAGAGGTAGGGGTTTCTGGGGCTTTGCCCAACCCGAACTATTCGTGTTGTGTTGGTACATCTAGTGGTAAGCGAGCCAAAGAGCCACCCAACATATAAGTCGATACGAACCATTACACTGGTGCCGTGACCAGTTGGTTCGGGGGTGGTGCGCGGCCACATTGGCCGAAAGCCTCGGGAAACCCGAAGCGGATCCCCCCAGCCCTGGGCTAGAGGGATTCGAAGAGGATGATTACACATCCCAGCATCTGTTGTTAGACTGGAAACCCGGTCAACAACAAATGTTTAATCAGGAGGGTGTACGAAATATTTTTTCTACACCCGACCTGATGGACAATGCCACCAGAGATGGCATCGTAAAATTGTATCCGGCTACACCCCAAACAGGAGTACCGGATACCGGATTGTTTAGGGGTGTGTTAAGACCCCCAACTTTAGACTTGAGCGATTGGTCCCAAGTTATAACTAGCAGACGCCAGCTAGGTCCTATGGTACCAACGGGCTCGGCTAGCGGCTTGGGTACACCGATTGCACAAAGCCCTATGCAGCGTACTGCAACCCCCCAGGGTTCAGCACCAGGTGGTGGAAACGAAGTAGCCCCACTAATGACATCGTCGGATCATGACAGCGACGATGGCAAAACCATAAGGGACGCAATAGTCCCAGGCGCGAAAGCAAAAAATAAGCCTAGTGGTACCGGACCGAAAAGCTCGGAAAGGCATCACCTAGGCCGATCTCTAGACGAAGGCTTGTCTGACTCCATGTTTAACCCTGGAGGCAGTCGCAAGTCTATCTACGGACGTCGGATGGGTCCCGGGTATAAAAATACCCAGGCCTATTTGAAAGCCAAGGAACAGGTAGAGTTGCAGGCTAAGAGGCAACATGAACAATTCATGTTAGCCCAATCCAAAATAGAAGAGGAAGCTAAGTCTCGGATCGGAAAATTACGATCCGTTGAGCAGGAGGCGATTCTAAAAGAATCCGACCTCAAATATCGTCTATCCTCCGTATCCCATCAGTTGGAGCGGAAGGAGAGAGACGCACAGGAAAAAGAAAAAAGGCTGGCTGAGTTGGAAATCGAGGAAGCCAGTAAACTTAGAGCAATCGACAAGGCTAGGGCCGAGGAGGTTGCTAAGGCTCGGGATGTAAATAAATTACAAACGGAGTTGCACGCAATGGAGGAGAAGCTTAAGAAACTTCAACTCCGGAAGGCTGAGACAGAAGCCAAGATGGTCTCGGAACAAGCCGAGATCAGGAAGGAGACCAGTGAATATAACAAGTCTCAGAAAGAGAAGGGTGAAAAGTACCGCCTACTTAAGGATACTTTTAAGCGAGAGGCAATTATCGCCCAAGAAGAAAGAAATCGAGCTGTGGCGGAAAATGAAAAGATTCGATCCGAAATCTTGGCAGAAAACGCACAGCTAAGGGAGGAACAGCGAAACCTGACTACAGACGTAGCTACCCTCACAATAAATAAGTCTGCTATGGAGAGTTATTTACAGGAGCAAGAGCAAACGCATGCCCCTCCGGCGAGTAGGGATACAAACCCGAACTCGACGTTCGTGAAACAGGGCGACCCAGTCTCCTGTTCTACACCGAAGAATCCGCAGTATAATCCTTTCGTAAATGATAATGCTTCGCGGAATGTAGATCAAGGGGGCGTTTACATCAGAACCCAGGATAAGCATGGCCGAACTAGTAGAGTCCGGATAAGTGAAGTGCCCATAGTCCACAACCTGGACCCGGACTATACCCCTAGAGAGGCTTCCGATAGTAGTGCGGAGACCAGTGGATTCCACATTCATGTGGATCCGAGTAACGACCCGGGGCTGGGTGCTGGTAATGACAACACCCAACCCAATCCATCGAACGATGGCAGCCAGTCAACGGGAAACCAGCCATCCGACGGCGGTTACCAAGGTGCGCAAGGGGGGGGCGGTGCTTCGGGTGCCACAGGCTATAGCAGTACCTCGGGTACCGGCCCCAACCAGGGTGGTGCGAGCTATACGAACCACAGTGGTACACAGTGGACGTATACACAACCTCCACCACCGCCTCCACCGGGCAATTCGAGCTTCGGTGGTATAGGGGGCAATCGAACCTTGAATGAAACCAAGGCGATTGAATGGAGCAAACAGCAATGCACTAGATTGATGTATGCTCACAATTCTGCCCGAAGGGTAGCCGTTATTCCTAGAGAATATGATGGTACTCGGCCATGGAAAGAGTGGTTTGAAGATTTCATCGATGTGATGAATTGTAATGGATGGACCCCATACGAGGCCAAGCCACATCTGGTGAGATGTCTGAAAGGCGGGCCGGGTCGCATGGCTGTAGAGCAATGGCAAACCTGGTACGGCCTCGTTGGGAGTTTTGAGCAGTTAGTAGAAACTGCTAGTGGACTGTTATGCAACATGGTCAAGGAGGACCCGATGGTCCGTTTTAAGAAACGCACACAGAAGCCGAATGAAGCTTTCAGAGCATACGGTATGGAACTCCATGCCCTGCTAAGTAAGGCCAGACCCGGTACTGAAAACCAGGACTGGTATATGGACGATTTGATCACACAATTCGTCAAGGGTCTAAGAGACCGAGATGAACAATTAGCAGCGAGGGATGCCTGGAAAGAAGGCATAACACTACACGGCATATTTAATGGTATAGATATGGCCGTGAAGAAGCGACCTATGTTAGCTGGGGACATACCTAATGCCAGCGGCTTGGTACCCCTGGCATCGGTGACCCAGCAGTCTGAGGTAAATACTCCCTCAGACGACTTCGAGTTGATTGATATCGAACAGGAAGACGGCACCTTCTGTTCGATGCAATTAAGGAAGAATACTTCAGGTAGGAAGTACATTCCCAGGAAATCTTTCAATAAACCAAGGGACTCTAGACCTTCATCCGAGGTCAAGAGTGACCCGAAGGCTGTCGAGAAGGCGGTCAAGCCCACTGTAAGCGCTGACAAAGCGAAGAGTCAGTCCCCGGACATGACCAAACTTCTGGAAGACATGTGTAAGAAAATTACAGATGCCATCCAAGCCAATCGGCAAAGACCCCGGGTGGATCGCCGAACGGTTAAGTGTTTCAGGTGCCAGCGCATGGGACACTACTCATCTGAATGTACCGCTACTAAGCCGGTAATGGCTGCCTTCTATGAAGCCGAAGACGACGGCGTAGGAAGGGAGAATGCTACGGATTCCACAGATGTGGAAAACTAGTGGGGGTTGTGTCAACGGCACCTGACATAGCCCCGAGTGGGAACGAATGCCAAAATGCTACCGGGGGTGTCCCGGTGGAAGATTTCGAGTCAATTACACCTGGAGGCCGGGTGGCTGAGGGTGCGCACCCCTGCACCTCGGCCGGGGCCAGGGACCCTAGTGTTGATATGTGCAGGAGCGATCATATGGAGGCGAGTAGCCGCACTAGGGGAGAGGAAGGATGGATCAAAGAGTTGATTCGAGTGTGTGGGACACGCCTTCCCCCAAGTCATCCGTGTCTGGAATTCCTGAGAGGACTCGGATTGAATCTTGGTGATTCGGGAGACTTTCACCAGTTTACCAGTAACCCCTCGCCTTTAGGGGGGAGACGGTGGTATGTACCCATATCTGTGGAAGGCCGGGTGGGGGAATTCTTAGTGGATACTGGAGCTAGTCATTCATGTGTGTCCAAAAGATTCTTCGATTCGGTGGCCGGCAGCCATGAGAACCTCAAAACGGGGGTAAATGCTTGCACGGCCGACGGAAGCAGTATGCGTACATTTGGTAGGACGTTTATGCCTATCCGTATAGGAGGCAAAGAATTTGTTCTTTCGCCAACTATAGCAGAGGTTAGTGATGACGGAATCCTCGGATTGGATTTTGCAAGCTTATACGGGGCCGTCTTGGACCCGAGGGACGGTACGATGGGTATACGGAGCCCGTATGGCTTGCATGTCCAATGCGTATTGAGACAGGTGTCTTCGGTCGCATCAGTGATACATACGGTGAAGATCCCACCGGGTACCACTTGCGATGTCCTTTGTGGCGGGTCCATGGCTCAAAGGAATGAAACTGGAGTCTACGAACCCGACACGGTGTATTTGTCAAGCATCGGGTTAGACTCAGTGGATACATTAGTGGCTAATGCAGCTTGGTCTGTATTACCCATAACTAACCGAAGTGGTTCGGTGGTTTATTTGAGGCGAGGCGACAGTGTTGGAAGGATGAGTTCGGTAGAACATGTCGCCGAGGCTAAATTTAACAAACCACTAAACCCAGTTAGTCAGCATCCCATGGATGAAGAATTCCAAAAGCTGATTAATCAGTCAGATTTAAAGAATACGGACGATAAGGATTGCCTAGCGAGACTTCTACAAAAGTACGAAGGTGCTTTTGGTAGGGAAGGAGGCCCGGTGGGTAGATCCGATAAGGTGTTGCACACCATAGATGTGGGCAACGAGAAACCTTTTAAAATCCCGTATCGTAGACTTCCTCTCAAGAAGAAGTTAATTTGTGAAGAGCAAATACAAAAACAGTTGGACCTAGGGGTAATCGTGCCCAGCTCGAGTCCCTGGTCCAGCCCTTGTTTGTATGACTACTAAGAAAGACGGTACAATCCGCTTTTGTGTCGACTACCGGAAATTGAACGGTATAACAAAGAAGAACTCGTATCCTTTACCAAGGATAGACGAGACTTTAGATAGCTTGGGCGGAAACCAATGGTTCTGTACCTTGGATTTACAGTCCGGATATTGGCAAATACCAATGCACCCCAATGACAAGGAGAAGACAGCATTCTCCAGTCATATGGGGCTATTCGAGTATAATGTCTTACCCTTCGGATTGTGTAACGCCCCCGCTACATTCGAGGCTATGATGGAATCCTTACTGAGTGACCTTTTGTGGAAGAAATGCCTGGTTTACTTGGATGATGTGGTCGTGTTCGGCAAGTCATTCAAGGAATGCCTGGCGAATCTGCAATTAGTCCTCGACCGGATACTATCAAACGGTCTTAAACTTAAACCCAAGAAATGTAATTTGTTTAAGAAAACCATTACATACTTGGGAAGGATCATTACTCCTAACGGGGTGAGTGCGGATCCGGAAAAATTAGAAGCTGTAGAAAATTGGGAAAGACCCACGAGTGCTAAGGAGGTGAGATCATTTTTAGGATTTTGTTCCTATTATCGTGATTTCATACCGAATTACTCTCGTGTCAGCTTCCCCATGCAGTGCTTAGCTCACTGGACCCCGGGTAGGGCACGGGACCCATTCCCATGGACCAGCGAGCAAGAAGAGTCTTTTAATAAAATAAAAGATTTGTTTAGGAATACACCCGTGTTGAAATATCCCACTCCCGAGGGACATTTCATCTTAGACACCGATGCGAGCAATGATGCGATTGGGGCAGCTCTCTCTCAGGTCCAAGAGGGAGTCGAAGTGCCAATAGCATTTGCTAGCAACACGTTAAGCAAGACACAGCGAAATTATTGTACCACCAAGCGAGAACTCCTCGCTGTGGTGGTGTATACGAAGAAGTTCAAGCATTTCCTTTGGGGAAGTGACTTTACTTTAAGAACAGACCATTCGTCTCTTAGGTGGCTCCTTAACTTTAAGGACGCCGAGGGGATGATTGGACGTTGGTTAGCTCACCTATCCGAATTCGGATTAGAGCATAAACAAATAGAGCACCGACCCGGTGCTAAACACATCAATGCGGATGCCTTGTCAAGACGGCCTATCCGAAGGTGCCAAAATGCCACATGTGAAGACTGTGGGGCCCACAATGCTGTGGTAGCCGGGCTGGTATTTAATTATACCACCCCCCGTATCCCCTGGGAGGAGGCTGTATGCAGCTATCTCGATTGGTCCCCGGAGACCATCAAGAAGTTTCAACAGTCAGACCCCACCACTGCGCGCATAATGGAATACCTACGGTCAGGTATTAAACCGGCAAGGCCTCTAGTTTCCCTGGAGGATAGGGAAGCGAGGCGATTGCTAGCTCAATGGACCGAGCTAGAGATCCGAGACGGCATACTATGTAGGTGGAAGACAACTCCCACCAACGGTAGGCTGTTGCAAATAGTGATACCCGCCCCGATGAGGAGGGATATCATGTATTATTGCCATGGCCACCAAACGAGTGGCCATTTCGGTAAGAAGAGGTCAATAGAGCGTCTACAAAGGCGTTACTACTGGCCCGGTATGAGAGGCGACCTGCTCCGGTGGATCGCCACTTGCCCGGATTGTTGTAAAAACAAACCGGGACCCGGCCTGGGTAAGCAACCCTTATCACAGGAATTGTTTGGTGTCAGATTCGCTCGAGTAGCGATAGACATCATCAGTGGGATTAAGACGACGCCGCGAGACAATACTTGTATGATGGTCGTAACCGACTATTATACTAAGTACACTCGGGTGTTCCCCCTTCCTAACCACAAAGCCGCCACATGCGCGGAGGCATTTGTGAAAGGCTGGGTGCTGCATTTGGGCGTTCCCCTTATGATGCACAGTGACCAAGGAAGGGAGTTCGAGTCAGAACTTTGGCAGGAAATGTGCCATTACCTAGCCATTTGTAAGACCCGAACAAACCCGTACCGACCACAGTCGGATGGGCAGGTAGAGCGCTTCAATAGAACCCTCATACAAGTACTAAAGCCCCTGGTTAATACCCACCAGGATGACTGGGATGAACAGTGCGAGTTTGTAGTACATGCCTACAACAACACTGTCCATTCATCAACTAACTGCACCCCAAACATGCTAGTGTTCGGCGAGGACATCATAATGCCCGCCGACTTAGTGTATGGAGTGGTTGGAATAGACCCGGAGGCGCCCTGCACGGTGCTGTTTGTAGAGTCATTAAGGGACCGGTTCAAACAGGCATACGAGGCCGTTCGGAAAGAACTGCTGAAGAGTGCGAAGTGGCAGAAGGTGGGCTATGACACCAATGCTAAACGAATTCGTTTTAATGTTGGGGACAAAGTACTAAGGTACTACGAGCCGCTGGATAAGCTGAAGCTCGTAACGCCTTGGGAAGGTCCGTTTAAAATCGTTCGTGTCATCTCCGAGTCCACGGTGATGATAGAGGACTGCCTGACGGGTAGAAAATGGAAGACAAATGTCGGAAAACTTCGGCCCTGGAAGGGGCGCGAAGAGGCGGAGAGGGAGTTCGGCTACAAACCACCTGTATCTGTCCCTAGTGGACCGAGCGTGGTAGTACCGACAAAGCGCCCTAGAGGCCGGCCAAGAAAGACGTCGGGAGACGAGGTTATGGTACAAAAGAAGACGAAGGCCAGGAAACGACCTAATCGTAAGAAATGGAAGAAAGTCTCGCTGAGTGAAGGCATTACGTATGGGAAGGGTCCCGCTTTGACTAAGCGAGATCCAGAAAAGGCCGTACGTAAAGCCGGGAAAAATAAAATGCTAACCGAAGGCGTTAGACGCAGTCCCCGGTTGAGGTCTGCTGTAACCTAACTCAGTACACAACGAGCTGCTGCGTGTTGTCCGCCATAGGCAGGCAACATACGTTCCACGGCTAGAGATGTCGAACGCGCCCTCCCCGGGTGGCTGTATCCCGTGAGTGGCGGTCGGATTAACCGGTACATTCGCTTTGAAGCGTTGTATATACCGCCAAGCTCCAGGAAGTCTCGTTGATCGGCAGGAAGGTATCGTGTACACCTCCTGGGGTACGTACATCCCTATGCACGCCTCCATGTTCGGATGCGGGCCCATGGCGGTGGAAGAGGGCGTGCCCGAGCCCATACCAGATGATCTCAAGACTCTGGTAATGGACTCGTGCAGTGACGAGCTGGCTGACAACATGCCAGTTTCTTGGCTCCGCAACTATCTGAGGTTGGCGGAGAATATGGCTACTAACGAGAATTTAGCTCGAGCCGTCTTGATCTCTGCGGGCATCATCCAGAAGGCCGCGGAGTTAAGGGAGTCCCAATCCGACATGGATACAGACTCCACAGTTACCTTGTCGTCGGTGGAAACCGACCGGGTCAAGCGATTGACCCATAAACCTGCGCCCAAGGGTCCTCTCACTGAGAGCGATCTGGAGGCTGAGGATGTCCGCATCGCCGTCGAGAGGTCCACAACCGAGACCGACCCAGCTGCCGACATCCCGGAGACACCTGGCGAGATCTCGGAAGAGGACATCTCGCGCCAGCAGGCTGCTGTAGAGGCAAAGCGAGCCGAGCTTGCCAAGCAGCAGAAGGAGCTCACCGCGGCTCGCCGGGCCCATCGCAAGCAGCAGGCCCAACAAAAAGCTGAGATCTCTTCCGACTCTGACTCCCCGGTCAGCGGAAGGAGGAGCCCTCGGACAGTGGACAGGAGCCGACGCGAGTCGGATTCCAGTCCTGAAGTTCCGGCCCAACCGACTAAGGTTGTGCGCCGGAAGAAAAAGAATGGAGCGAAAGCGTCTCCGGCAGAGCCCACGCCCCCCACCAAGCCGAGGGGTAAGGGCAAACCGAAGACGCCCGCTCCCACTCCTACAACCACCACGGTAGCCACCTCGGTTACTGCATCTTCTGCAGCCAGCACGTCGGGTGCAAAGGCCAAGTCCTCTACCAAGGCTTCGACTGGTACTACCACCTCCAGCCGAGCCAGCCGTAGGGGAGCTAACATATACACGGACAGTGAGGAAAGCGAAAGCGATCCAGAGCTGCCCGAGTCTGCCAAATCTGATTTGGAGTCTGTGACAACGTGGGAAGAAATGACCACGGATGTTCCCAAGGACGACAATCAGAATTGGATGTGGAAGAATGCAGCCGAGGGGTTCAAGGAACGGACTCCCCGCTGCTTCGCGGACACAGTCCACTACATGTGTCCGAACGCCGTCAATAAGGACGGTGACAGCGATGACGAGGAGTGGATGAAGTCCGGCCCCTCGGATACGCCAGTAGGCAAGTTCTACCTGATTTGGATTGACCAGCTCAAGTCCAAATTAGGCTCAGTCTATAGCTACGAGGCCCGGACGAAAGTCCAGTGGGCAATGACTCAATGGGCACCAACCGGCAACCGCCGAAGGTGCCCGTTCGAGTCTTGCCAGCTGGCTCTCACGGGTGAGAAGGTGTTCGAGACGAAGCCCCGCTTCGCTCGGCACATCGTCGAATACCATATGCATCACAAGCTGAGCATTAAAGAAGTGAAAGAGCAGGCATTCGAGACCGGATTCTGCTCGTGGAAGAGCGGCAACTTGCTGACGTACTTCCAGACGAACTCCTCGTCCACGAAATTCGGGATGCCCAGTGAGGTGCACCTGAAGGTGAAAAAGTGGCGAGGAGACGACAAGCGAGAGAAGGCCAAAGCCCGCTCTAAAGGTCCAAACGGAGGCACAGTCACGACTACTGCTTCCAAGAGGACCCGAGCAGACCGGTCCGTGAGCCCTTCGGGTGGCAAGGACCAGCCCAGACCAGCCAACCCAGCTGATCGTCGCGAGTCGGGACAACAAGTCTCGGCTCTGGATATGCCTGGCAACCAGGCCCGCAGGTCGGGTAGCCAGGCGACCACACCGGCGACTCCAGCCACCTCCACACCTGCACCCGCGGAACAACGCCCGGGCGAAGCCTCTGGCGGCCTGGATGATGGGGGCGAACTCTTCGCTCCCCCATCCGGGTATTCCACTTGGTGGGCTGGAGAGGGATCCTCCGGCAAGCGCCCCACGTACAGCGAGTACGCGGCGAAGTTCCCTTCAATGGGACCGGCTGGACCCGAGTCGCAGGTCCTTACCTCCTTGGGCCGGGCCAAAACCCGTGGTAGAGGCCGCGGTGGGCTGGAGTCCACCCGAGGCTCCCCGGGTGGTGGCCGAGGCCGAGGAGGCATCACGGTGGAGGGCCCGTCTGCTCCTCCAACAGGCACCCCGCCTGTCTCAGTGGAGGCCCCCGCGCCACCACCAGTGATAGTTCCACCGACGGGCCCTCGGGTACCCCTAATGGAACTGATCTCCGGTACCCTGTCAGGTCTTCAGGATCCGAATACGTTCGTCGACCACCGCGATGTCCGAACGGTTCAGATCCAGAATGACCTGATGGCAGAATGGCAGGCATTGCACCGCCAGCAGTCTGTTGACTACTGGCGTGTGATGACTGAAGCCACCGTCAATCTGGTCTACGAGATCCAGAGGCGGGAGGAAGAGAAAATAAGGGAGCTGGAAAGGAAGAAGGTTGAGGAAGCCCTCGAGTCCTGCCGGCGGAAGCAGAAGGAAGCCGAAAAGCTTAAAGAGTTTCACGAAGCTGAAAACTCCAGATACATCCATCGGTTTAAGGAGGCTGACCTCAAGTTTTTCCTGGCATTCGGGAAACATCTGGAGGAGTGGGACGGCTTACCGTCGTCTCTTATCTTCGTACCAGATATACCCCCGAATGCCCCGCCAGCCCCGGCTACTCCACCGGTTCTGGCCACTCCACCGGTCCCGGCTGCTCCGCCAGTTCCGGCAGCTCTCCTGCTCCCGCCCCCCACTTGGAACACCCGGGCTGTCCCAACTGCCACGGTTGCTGCACCAGCATCCGAGGCAATGGACAGTCCATCCGCAGTGATGAGGGCCTTGAGCTTGGGGAGCGAGACTCCCAGTGAGGCTTCAGCGGCGCTCTCTACGAGCAGCTGTAGCAGCTCGGCTCCATCTGCCTCAGTGGAGCCGGCTGAGAAGATGGACACAGATCCGGAAGATCTTTGAGTGTCCATCTGTTGGTGTCTTCTTGTACCCGAGGGTAAATGCATTTAGTATGCCAGAGGCACTGTTCCTTACGCTGGACTCCTGATACCTGGAACGTAACCTGCAGCGAGGATGGACGCTAACCCGAATACCCAAAGGACTACCACATCTAACCGGGTCTCCATCTTCCCATCTTCATCAGGGCACATCATAACAGCAACGTGGTTTGCCACCACACACATGTCGCCGGGTGGAGCTGCAGAAACCAGTCGTTCCAGGTTCGCCGGAAGTCCGGTATATTGTAAGGGTGATCCTGCTACCCTGGTAGGACACCTATATTTCATATTTTGTATAAATCTATTTTTATATCGTATATTATATTCTTGTAAGTAAAAGTACTCAAAATTTTTTCTCGGGTTATTTACCCCACCTCGGGTCGGTAAAAACATTGTAAAAATTTATTAATATCACCTTACTACACATCCAATATTCTTCGTCGCGTCTCATGTTTAATAATAACACACTTGTAACATTACCACCATAGGTCGATGGTCCATAAGGGGCCACTTCCTATTTTTGTTATTATTTATAAACACTTCGGGTTATATACGATGATGCCTTATTATGTACATATAACTTATAATGCCCCTTAAATGTTCTATATTTAATACGAACTGTGTATATATAGACTTACCTATTTATTTATAACACCACTGTATAAAGTCAACAATAGTTACTTATTAATTACACCCAACCCTAGGTAAAGTCTAGTGGGGGTGGTGTAGGGGCCGGCATCATTGTATATATATTAGTGCCGTTCATCCGAGAGACGTGTTCGTGTGGTGCTTGTTCCTTCTATGCTAGCTAGGTGTCGCTTTGCGATACCTCGTTGGTACAAGAGGGGGCAGCACCATGCCTCGCGTCCAGCTCCTACTAAGGAGCCGGACGAGCGGCAGAAGGGGACTGGACATGGTCCAGTCCAGACGCTAGTACTTTGTTATCAAAGAGATCTAATAAAGTCCTACCCGAGAGGTAGGGGTTTCTGGGGCTTTGCCCAACCCGAACTATTCGTGTTGTGTTGGTACATCTAGTGGTAAGCGAGCCAAAGAGCCACCCAACATATAAGTCGATACGAACAATTACAATAGTAAACATAATGTATTTCATCAAAATTTAATCAAAGTTTAGACTGACAGTGCCTATCTGTCATTTTTTTTTCATCAAACTAGACATTTCAACTGTCCACTCTCTAATTGGAGACCCATTATGATGGTATCATTGTGTGATTGCATTAGTGGTTACTCTATGAAAACCGTGCTAAATTACCAAATCCTTTGAAATAAAGACCAGTCTGAATACATAAAGACTGTGAAAATATACTTGGAAGAAATGGAAGAGAAATTTTCGAGACTATTAATTCATATCTAAGCTATTGTGTTTATAGAAACAACAAAAGTGTCAGATTTGCTGATTCAGATTTCCATGAAATAGTACTTAAATGAGTGGTGTATGATGAGCCTAAAGTAGTGTCATGGATAAGACATAAGAAATTGTCATTAGGCGAGTACCATGAAAGGACTCTCTATCTGCCTGCTGATATTAAAGGGTAGCAGACAGGGTGTTAAAGTCAAATTTCCTGATAATTGTCGTCATTTGAGCTGGATGGGGGCCAAAAATAAATATACTAGCAGATGTAAAAATATGTGTGTGTGTATGTACTACAGTGATTGGACGATAGGATCCATATATTGGGAGTAGGTTAAATCTGAAAACTAAAGGTACAGCACAGCAGCAAACTTTGACTGAAAAATGTGTGAGGGCGATTCGTCTCATGCCCTACCCTTGTGTTCAATGGTAGCCCTCTGCATTATCCAAAATTAAATTTATCTTCAATTTTATTATTGTTAATTTGTTAATGAAAATAGACACCTTACCCTTTAATATGAGCCATAGAACACCTACATTGGCTTATATTTTCTTCATTTTCTAGTCCATTTAGTCTATTTATGTTAGAGCTAGGGCCCAATCTTTGGGTGTGAGACGATTCGCCTAGAAAATTAACCAAACACGTTTTTACTTACAACATAATAATTAATCAGTCTATACACGTCCAAAAGGTCTTGAAAAATTACTCAGCTAATTATAATCATACCTAGAAATATATATCTGCCCTCCTACCTTTTAATTCTATTTTATTCATCTCTCTATGTGGATTTGTTTTTTTTTTATCGATAAAAAACGAGTCTTGGGATAGTTTTAGGCCCCTCACTCCCAAAATATGCTTCAGATGTATGGAAAATCAGGGTTACAGATGTAGCCCTAACCCAGGGCCATTAGAATAAAATGATGATAACAGATATCCAGGTGAAAAAGAAACATGTGTTAGCACATTATTTTGATAATTCAGTTATAGGTACTTTTAATGACAATTAAGTGAAATGCAGAGCTAGTGACGTCAGGAGGGGAATACAAACGTCTTAGACAGCTATTGCACTGTTCCAGACTGCCCTACTCCCCCCCCCCTTTCTCCCTCTCCATCATCAATTAGGTTGAGTTTGAGTTTGAAAAAGGTTTATTGGCCAACACTGTCACTGTGCAAGCCATGGTATGATATCTTCTTGGAGATGAGTTGGTTGAATGATCGGATCGCTGTCTGATGAATTCTTACTCCATTTTGACATCGCATGTTGCATGGGGTGGGTTGGTTGTGAATCGGTCGTAAATGAGTCATGTCCCTCGGGTTGCTCGGTACTAGATGACTGGCCATAAGGGGGACATGAAGATGATAGGATTTTCAAAGGGTCCATTAGTTATATTTTGGTGATGGAGAAGTAATAAGAGATGCTACAGATTTACTGCAAAGTTTCAACAGCTTTATGGTAAAGTTGTCACCCATTCCTCATGCTGGCAACTATCAGTGTCATTAAAAGTAGTACATTCCCCATATTTATCACTTCTGTCTGAGGATGGTCCTCTGGCATTGGTCCAGCATAAATCCCCTGTAGATCTATATTGAACCCACCTCATCAAACACTGATGGCATGGTCAGCAGCCTGGTAAATCTAGTCCAGACCTGACTGATGTATATGTCACATAAACAAGCAACTTGCCGTGATGAATCATTTTTTCTCTATATCATGAGCAAACCTTAAACTATAGTTCGATCATCGGGGGGATTGAATGTAACCCAGACTATAATTATTTAGCTTTTGCACTGTTGCAGTTTTGTGGTCATAGTTTTTGGGCTAGTTGTATTATTTGAACTAAAGTTTTAATTGATATCAAATATGTTGGTGCATATTTTCATAACCAAAGAAACCAAAGGATGAATTAAACAACATTTTTTACTGAAGTGACAACAGCATCACCAGCTTAGAGGCGGGTGATAGTCCACTGATGCCCAGCTTGAGGTCAGTGATAGTGGAGAGCCTCATTCTGAGTGCAATTGGGTCATAAGGTCATGACATCACACCCAGTGATGGCGATGGCGGTGGCTTTCAGCGACCCGTCAGCCACCTGTTGGCCACCCATCCATGAGCATTAATAGTGGAATCTACATATACAGGAAGAATGGTCACATGACCTCTTGACCATCACTGGCCTCAAGCAGGGCATCAGTGCATCATCACCTGCCTCCAAGCTCCAGGCACATTATTAAGCGTCCATAGGGGACTGGACATCAAGGGGGGGACGATTCTGAGCAGAAGTTGATCCCATCCTTTGGCAGTGTGGAACTGCATCCTCCCTCATTTATCGTAATGGGATTTCCATCTGACATCAGAGAATATGGGGAAAATGTTTTTAGATCTGACTTTGGTTCAAATCTAAATTAGATGTCTGTGATATTATGAACCAAGAACATGTGAAAATGGCTGTAATCTAAGAGTAAGCAAAGATTTGGGATAGAACTATAAGGGGATTTTTGAGTTGGGGGGCAGGAGGGTCTGAGATGCTATTTAAGTTCTATGTAGGGTAGCAAACGTTGATCGAGAGTCAATGGAGGTTGTTGTAGGAGGTTTCATGGTGCCAAGCAGAACCCTATAGCCGAAAGGTGGCATAGTCTGATAGTTGGGGCACAGAAAATGAACCAGAATCTTCACTTGGCCTATACTTTCCGTTGAAGCCGCTCTATTCACTCTTATTTTACAATTTAGATATGATATCTAACAGATTCATCAGATTAATGCCCAATTTCTTACTCTTGGCGAACATGTGCACTATATTTCCATCCATAGAAAATACACTGTAAAGGCCTATTGCTGGATCCTCAGCACACCCTTTCTAATCGTCTATGTACTGTAGATAACACTCAATCATCCATCCAAATATCTGTTGTGACCATGGATGAAACACATTTGAGTTGAATTTGAAAAGGGAGAAAGGGTGAACAATGCCAATGTAAAGGCATTGACTTAGCAAGAGCCACACAGGTGGTGAGCAATGGACACTGAGACAGTAACCTAAGAGGATGTACAGTGTGAAAAGGCTGTGATATGCCAAAGGCTTCTATGCATCGGTTAAAAGTATGTGATGATTTATCCAGGACATGTTCCCAGTTGATGTAAGGAGATATGGATTGTGGGTATGGAGTGGATGGAGTGTGAACTGATTCTACACAAGCCATGTCCCAAGGGTAGTGAGTATAGATGGGCAGATCATACACAGGATACAGAGAGAGCATCAGATTACATAGTCCTGATCCAAACCTGTATGGCTAGTTAAGTCTGAGAAATAATCAAAATTTGTTGAATCCAAGGGGGAAAGAATGTGATAAATCCTTTTCAAGCCTATGAATCAAATTTATGAGCATTTCCTCTATTTCTTACATATTAAGTCTTCCTTGTTGGTTATCACATGCAGCCCAATATCTACTGAATAACCCATTTCATCAGGAGTCTGACTTCTCAGAGCTCCAATAGGGACCTCACATCCAAGAGTAAGAAAAAAGCTCAATAGAGAGAAAACTAAAGACTCTGTACAATGGTTGATTGATCGTTCCTCATTGCCCAAACAAGGATTGTGCAGGCATTCTAAAAATAAAGAATAGTTTCCATAGATTGGAATTCAAGCCGTTTTGTGCTCAATCCAGACAGTGATTCATCTGATGTAATCAGTTACAGATGTAGATAAATAGATTAATTATCTCCTATTTAATCTACCCCTCCTGTTAACTGCAAGCAACATTGCTCCAACATAATCTTGCAATTAGTTTACGAAAGGTTATTTATGCCCTGTTTCATTATGACTTCTTGACGTTCAGTTAACTCTTGTAGTGCTTTCTAAACAATGTACGACATTGATCAAGGATTTTGCAGTCATTCATTGAATAAAATCTGACTTTAAAGCTGTGTGTCCACAAAGCTACAGAATTTGTGACGATAATATTTCCAACAATAAAAAAGACTTTCATCATTCATTTCCAATGGTAGAAACACGTTAATCATTCATTTCCGACGATTGAAATCAAACATGTGAGATATTATCGCCAACATAGGGTGACATGAGTTTTGTTATATACCTTTCAATTATTGGCTGACAAAAGTTGTTTTATCATGGGAATTCATCACCCAGTTATACAGAAACATGATTGTGTTCGACATATTTGGCTCTAAAATCAAATACCAGAAATTTGTCATCATTTCAAATAATGCAAATATGAGTATAGTCCAGTAAAATTAGGTTTTAACGTTGAATAAATTCAAAGAAAGCTGAAAATTTCAGGATTCGCTCGTTTATGTATTGGTATGAACATACTAAAAGTCCTGGGTTGTCCTAGGCTTGGCTTTTTTAGGCGACGTTCATCGTTACTCTGCAATTGTTACCCAAAAAAATATGCTTTATCATAACTTAATACCCCGAAAATATAATATCTCCCATGAAAGTGCCAGTAGTATATACATGCAAACTGAGCGCAATGGATTAGCTACTAACTAGGTCATGACCTACTGGTAGACCGGAAGTGACCTAGTTTCAGCCAATCAGAGGGCTGGATTTGACAGGAAGTGACGTCATAAGGTCATGACCTAGTTTTTTCGACCAATCAGAGAGCTGGATTCCATTTGACCTAGTGACCTGACCTAGATGCATAAATTAAAAGAATTGTGCAATACCTAGAGCTGACCTACTTGCAAACCGGAAGTGACCTACTAACCTACTTGCAAAAACGTATGACCTACGTATGAGGGTGCATTGCGCAATGCTTGTAAGAATTTACACAATGTTCTGATGCAATACTTTTATGGATTTACGCAATACTTATGACTCATTTTGTTATGTCTCTTCATTTCATGCATTAAAATAAAACACAACTCATTTATTTCACATAACAGATTATATTTTTTTATTAGACACAATATTTACAGATGAAGACAGATTTTCCATTTCCGGGGCGTGCACATATACTACAAAAGCATTTGTTGTGTGTGAATTTACTTGCTTGATACCAGCTTTGGCCAGTGAGACTAGTTTTCCATGTGTTGTGGAAACAATAACTGTTAAGTTTGGCTATGTTAGATATAGCATGCTCGAACAAAGCCTGGGCCAGGAAGTAAGTTTGACTGTTTTTGGGTCCAGGTAAAAGACCAGATAAAAAACCATCCTTAAAGTTTACCTCAAAGGAGAAATGATTTTTCACTCCAGGTATACTTAAGGCATGAAGTTCCAGTGAGACCTGCAGACATGTGAAACAAATAGTTTTAGCAATAGCAGATACTTCCAGTTTACAATTACACTGACAAAACACTCCTACTATGGGATTACATTCTAACTCTTGGAGAGTAAGAGCAAACTTTCTTACACTTCCTAAAGTGTACCTTGTGTAGTGTCTTGGGCAGCCAGGTTCAGTGTGCAATTGATATACTCCTATACACCAATCATGCATTATCAAGTTAACTTTTTTCACTCGACAATAGTACATGCAGTTTCTGTAGGCGTCCCAAAAAGCTGAAGAGAAATATTTGTACATTTTAACACTAGTTATACAGTGGTCAACAGTGTCTGGTTCAGCTCCTCTAAAATAACCAATGTTTTCTGCAGGTATTATTTCCCAAAAGAAATTCTCTGAACATCCACATGCTACAGAACTTATATCATTGTCAGGTGTTATAGAAGAAGCTTGATTATATGAAGCAACACTTTGTAAAACTGGACGCATGTAATAGTCATAAGGTGGAGTTTCTGTGGTTTGCTCCACAAGCATAGCTTCTAAACTTTCCATGTTAAAATGGTTGCTTAAATCTAACCAGATACTAATAATCTGGTGAACGTGACGCTATGAGTTAAGAAATCTGGTACCACTTTTTTTTCTGTTCCAACTTAATTTCTTCAGCGCCGGATTTTTTTTATTTTTTGTCGTGAACATGTACAGCGTTCACTTTTGTGAAAAGTTTTTTTTTATTTTTTGGGTGATACAGTTCACTTTTCTTACTTTTTATTAGTTTTTTTTCATGATACAGTACACATTTTTTTTACCTTTGTTTTTTATTTGAAAAGAACAAATGTTCGTTTGAACAATTGTTCAAATAAACATTTTCCAGTTTAACACTGTTTTCTATGGGGAAAAATGTTCATTTGAACAAATGTTCGTTTGAACAATTTTTCAAATGAACATTTTCCATTTTAACACTGTTTTCTATGAAGGAAATTTGTTCATTTGAACAATTTGTTTAAAAATTTTTTCTTTCAACGAAATGTACAACTGGAAGTGAAACTAGAAAAAGAAACCATTTTTTATATAGAAAGGGGTAGGGTGCTTACACCGTCTTCACATACTTGTCTCTTTATGTACTGATAGGTTAGACCTTGTTTCCTTTGAGAGTAAGTCGTAACGCTGTGGTTAACTACTTTAAATCCTTTGTTGACTACCGTGACAACATTTTCACTGTCCAGTACTTCTTTGTACTTGTCAGTGGTCAGGGGGTTTTGTTTTTGAATTACACCTTTGCAACTCATTTTAACGGGCACATTTACTCCTGTGCCTATGTAACATTTGGAGTTCAAGGCAGTCATTTCATCACCTTCCCACTCCACTTTGAATAACCCGGGGGTTCTCTTGTCAAACGCCAGACGGCTCTTACAGCATGGTTGAGGCAGCCACAGCTCACCCAAAACTTTGGTCTGAACATAGGTCTCTCTGCGGTGACTGTTGTCACATGATTCAGAGGGCAACCATTTGTGACGTTCTCTGAAGAAAGCTTCACGTTTTTCAGGAATAATTACGTCTTCTATTTTCTCTGCACTTAAAGCAAAGTAAAAACTGTCAGTGTCCATTTCACACATTTCAAAATCTTTCTCGTCTATGTATTCAAGGAGAAAGTCGTAATAGAAAGCCAACATTTTAAGTTTGGCATATTGGTATACCATGAACCCTATTTGAACTGGGAGGTCGTAGGTGATGGAGGTGGGCAAACAGGACAGTTCTACCGTGTTGTCACTTATGTCTTGCACATCTTGCACTGACCAGTGCATGGCCAAACGTCTTGCCTTAGAGGGGTGAAGATACTTTGTTTGAACAAAGTTTTGTTTGTTGCATATGGTTTTTCCGTATGAACCATTTCCCAAAAGTTTGTACAGATCTGACAAAATCTTACAGTCTATATTTTCGTCGCCCTTCCTCCTAGCTTTGGTTACTTCGTCCATGAAGGGTAAAAAAGTTTGTTCTGGAGTGTATTCTACGAGAAGGTGTACTGTCGTAACTACCAAACCTTTCTCCAGGTACCACTTCAAGAGAGGAGTTCCCAACAAAATTCCCTCTGCGTGGTAGCTGCCTATAAGTTGGCGTTGCGGTTGTTTTAGCTTACCTGCTGCTTCCAGGTAACGTTTCATATGTTCACCTACGTCTTTTTTTCCTACTAAACAGTTTTTGAAAATAGGTGTCATTTCACTGAATTTTTCTTTCAAGTATTCAGGTGTTTCTATGTCTACCTGGATAAGTCCAAAAGTTGTTCCTTTAGAAACCCCTCTCAGTATTTCATCCTGACTTTTTCTGCCTTGGCACAACGGTCTTTTAATTTCCCATTCACTTTTTGTTTCTCTGCACAAGTTTTCAGTTTTTTCTTTCAACCACATACACTCATACTTTTCCTCTACTTGGTAACCTAACGATTGAAGATATAGGGTAGTCAAAATGGTATTTTGGTTTTTTTCTTCTAACCATGCCTTTCCATTGGGGTCTTTTAAAACTGATTTAGTGAGGTGACATATGTGACCATGCCAGTAGCACCCGTGAAACTGGTATACTTTTTTTGAAGCTGGATTATAACCGTCCACTTTTATTTTCCTTGAACCCAATACTACTTCCCCGTAGTTGTATTGGTGTAATATCTTGACTTTGTCTGTCACAGTTTTGTATCGCAACCATTCTGTGGCTGAGTAGCTAATTTGTTGACTGCAAACAGCTTGAAAATCGTTTTCTTTCCTGCGCACCACATAATAACCTGTGCAGTGCTCTTCACCCATGCACTTGAGGTACAAGCTGTTAGCATCTACCCCTACTATGTGTCTGCATACTTTGCTTTGTGACCCGTATTTTTTTTGTCTTATTCTTGTTTCTCCACTTTTGTGATGTCTGTGAAAAATAATAGAGGGACCCCCTACTAAGTTGCGTCTGAGCAAGGAGTGAACATCCTTTTCTTTCTCACCAAAAAGAATGTAAGGAGTGGCATTAGGTGCAGTGTTGTTGAAAAGAAACTTCAAGGTTAAACCTGGCAAAGTTAAACCGTCTTTGAACATGTCTACCCCACGATCTATAAAAAATTTTGTGTGCTCGTTTATGGCTAAAACAAAGGGTTTAACATCCAGGTTGTTGTAATATATCAAGTAGTCCTTCATAGTTTTCATTTTGTTTTCTTTCCAGATCTTTTTACATTCAAGATAATCTTCTTTGCTTATTCCACCACCCGACAAAGAACTGTAGAAGCAGTGTCGTGGAGGAAGAGCTTTGTTGTTCAGTTTTCTTATGTTGTCCATCCACTTGTAGGGAAAAAAACCTTTTTCAGCTTTCCCTTTTAGAAAGGCTTTCAGGTAGTTTGCGTAGGAATAACCTGGTGCCAAATAGTTTAACATGTCAAGGAAAAGAAGATGGTCTGTGTACACTGCTATGTACTTGTTGCATTTTTTTATGGTTTTCATTTCTGTTTTGTCTGTGTCTATAAAAAAAGAATGAAATTCCTTTTTTATCAAATTAATGTCATACTTTCCAGAGTTGAAACCTAGAACAGGGACTCTTTCTATGTAGGTAAGAAGTTTTTCCTTCACTTCAAGAACATGGGAGATTTTTTTTGGGGGATTTTTTTTGTTCTTTGCTGGAAAAACTTTGCTAGCTTTATGTTCTAGTTCCTTTTGTTTTTCTTCTAGAGAGTCTAGTTCGTCTAAAACATCTCTAAAATTCTCTTTCACCTGTTCTCCTATCAACTGCCCCAAGTTGTTAATGTGTTCCAACACATTTTTAACCAAAGGATCGTCGTCCCTGTTGGAATTTCTGACAAAACACACTGGTTCTGTATGCCCAGGAAAATCAGAAGCTACACTGGCAGAAAGGGGTATGTGAGTTTTTTCTATCACAGTGTTAGCATTTTCTGGGGACGAATTTTCAGGTTGGACGAAATAGCTTTCAAAGTCAAAAACAATTTTATAGGGGTATATTTTTTTCTCAGGTGAACAATCTATTCCCAGTTCCTCTAAAACTTGAAAAACTGTTTTGGATGGATTGTATGCTCCACCTTTGTACCTGAAGCTGACTTTGGTGCAATCTTTTTTCACCCCATTGTGTTGTTTCAAAAGGAAGCTACGAGTGAAAACTTTATGACACTTTTCACAGGGGTACATTTTACCATACAGTCCCATGTTAGTTATTAAACTTACATGGTTTCTGTGTAAGTTCAAGTTCATGATTTTTTTGGATGAACACATGTTTGACCTTATAATTTTAGGTCGCCCCTTTCTTTTACCAAAAGAGGGAAGGTAAAAGATTCTTATGTTAACTTCAAACATTTTTTCTAACCTGTCTAAATCTCTTATGTTAACACCCTCAAAAGTCTCCTTGTTCACCCCTGGATAGGCTTCAAGGAAAAGCTCTTGAGTTTTTTCTAAAGATTCATACAGGAAGAAAGACAGACATCTAAAGAAACACAAGTTGTCCTTGTACGCCCTTTTGGTTTTAGGGTCTCTGTGAAAGTGTTGCATTCCTCTTTGTCTTAAACCTGGTGGAACAGTTTTCATTTTACCTAAAAGATATTCTCCTCCCGTAGCCCTTATCAGTGTGATGTTGGCGTTCACGTTGCCTATTACACTCCATTTAGTAGAGGGTCTTTGAGTGTCTTCTTTAATGTTGTTTTCTATTAAATCTAAACACTCTGCAAAGTCTTTGTCGTCCCTTATAAAAATGTAAGGGTCTCTATGACTTTCACTGTCATAGAACAAAGACGAGTTGTTGGCAGAAGCATGAAAGTACATGACTTTCTCTTCTTCTTCTTCCTCCTTAGAGGAAGACAACAACCTTCCAAAAGAGACAGCCACTTTGTAAGCCATAACTTGATTTCTATGAATAGAGGTAAGCGCCTCTATTACCTGTTTGGCTCCCAAGTCTTTGTTGAAACTTGTCATTCTGACGTTGAAAATGGACTGAAGCTTACCAAGCACAGCCAAACCTGAAGCTATGGACTTGAAGTTGTCACGGTAACTGCTTTTATGCAAAGAATTTTTTTCTATTTCTTTTGGAAGTTCTAAGCTGTCGGAAAAAGTTTCTCTTCTACAAGAATCTGAGTTACATAAAGTTTTTCCACTGTTTTCTACAGTAACCAAACGTGGAGGTCTAGGGGTGTTACACATTGGACAGTTGACGGTGTAAAGTTGTTTTACCTTTTTGGGCGGCATTTTTTTTTTTAAGGTTTCTTTTTCTTGTTTCACTTTATGTTCTATATACAAACTTATAACTAAAACCTAACCTAAGTATACATGGAGTACATATGGAACTTAAACCTACGCTGGGCTATGTTGACTGAAAACGGAGTACATCTAAATCTAACTACAAATTAGCTGATATACATGATAATGTAAAAGCACTGAACAAGGAGCTGTTGACCAGACACTATACAAAGTTGACCACTTACCCAGAGTAGAAATCGGTCGTTTCGTCTAGGAAGGGACCAACTCGTGATTTTATGTCCTCCAGAATGAAGGGGGACACAGTGTGTCCGCAGTGTGTGGCTGAGGGGGGCATTCTGAAGCTGGAAGACACCGAGGCATTCATTTCCTCCACGTAGCTGGTTGTTCCTATGTGAACTTTAGGAGTTCCCTTGTACAAGTTTACCAGGACCATAGCCCGGCCTCCACTGGGGTCGGTGCAGTCTTGGTTCAAGGACAACAAAAGATTATCCACCTTCCTCTCTCCAAGGGCAGCTAGGCGGTGTAACTCCTTGTACTTTCCTAGGATGCACTCTATCTGGTCCACTAAGTTCCTGAATTCACGCGCCTCTAGGTTTAAGCACCGCTCGTAAGGTTTGTCCAGGTAGGTTCTCAAGCATACTCCCCTGATGCTAGGTTCCCTGTATATTTCTATGC
The DNA here is from genome assembly GCA_949317995.1 of Acholoe squamosa. Classification (NCBI taxonomy): domain Eukaryota; kingdom Metazoa; phylum Annelida; class Polychaeta; order Phyllodocida; family Polynoidae; genus Acholoe; species Acholoe squamosa. The sequence continues at coordinate 66,675,295 of OX439046.1, read as the reverse complement.
AGGCGTTGTTATCCCCTTCCGGATAAAAAACTTGGTTGGGGGCAGGTGACTTTTCTTGGAAACCAAATCGAGCAGGCCACTTTTTTACCACCAAAGGCACTAACCTAAAGCCCACAAGCTTGCTGGAAGAACTGGGGGCAGTGCCCTCCCCAAACTTTTGCCTGTGTGACTTGTCTTTAGGAGAAGGAACACCTGGGACAGAACCAATTGGCTCGGCACCATAGGATGAAGTCGCTGAGGAAACTGAAGCAGGGGTAGAGACAGGGGTTTTCTTGTGGTAGGCGCGCTTCTGTCTTTTTTTCTTAGGCTCCCCTTCTCTCTCACTGGAACAGTTTCTTTTTTCCGGCGGGCTTTTAAGAAGCAGCTCCTCTACCGGAACCGGGAGAGAGTACAGAGGAGAAGGGCCGGTTAAATCTATAACCTCTACCTGCGAATACCCCCCGCGGTGAGCAGGTGAAGGTGTCCCTTGTGTTAAGTCCACCACTTCTATGGGTTTAACTGCCGGTGATGAGGTTGTAAGGTCTATAACCTTTATTGGACTGACCTGGGGAGAAGGTTCCTCCGGAGTCACGGGTGAGTAAGAGGCGGACGTAGGTGCTTCAGTGGGGGGTTGGTAGTTCAAAGGTGCCGGGGGATTGATGTATTCCCTGATGTCAAAATCGCCGTCGCCAGCTTCCTGAGGAGAGCGATCCCGGACGCGATCCAGGAAATCAGTGATTTCGCCATGAAGAGCTGCAAGAGCGGCTTCCTGTTCTCCTGCATCAGGCACTTCAGTTGGAAGCCGAGCAGGAGTTGCAGGTGGTTTATCAGGTGAGGCTGGAGAGGTAGGAGGAGGGGCGATGCCCGACGCCTTTTCCTCTGTCTGTTTAGAAGTAGTAAAAGTTAGTGGAGCCAGTTTTTTAGCTCCTCCTCTCCTGACACTAAGTCCCGTCTTCATGCGACCAGGCATTGTTCTCCTTGAAGATGAAAGGGTGGCAGGGCTGGAAGGTGCAGGAGCAGGACGGCGAACAGCAGACAAACGTCAGAAAAGGTTTGATGAAGATCGAGCAGCTCAAGTCTACTTTATAGTAACTATCCTGATACGATGCTGGGACGTTCCCTTGTCGTTCAGATAACGTACAACCACGTCCATGAGTCGTAGATAACCGTGCTTTTCCATTCATAGTATGTTTTACACTTAGTCAGTGTTGTTTTGGAAAAAAGTAAAAAGCTTAACTCAAATAAAAAACGTGATAACGTTTAGTCAACGTTCAGGGTGAGGCTTGTAAAACGAATCTTGTTGTTACCATTCTGTAATTAACGCAGACCATTCGTCATTTATCAGAACTAGCTTCTCTCAAGCAGACATGGCTAACTTTTGTCCTTTGCCTTTGTCTTTGACCGTAGGTCACAAAAGGCGTCAGGAGGTGTTTATTTCAGACATCAGGAGGGGCGTAGAAGAAGGTAAGGTGTGGGCTGTGTGGAAATTCTGTCCTGAAAATTTGAACAGGGATCTTTACATCCCTCCTAACTGTAACTTCAAACAATGCTTTCTGCACAACCAAACCACTGCATTGGTTCCTGGTGGACCCTCTGTGAAAAAACTTATCTCAGAAAATGGGGAAAGTTTTTTTTCAGGTGTTCTTTTGGGACATGGTGCCATGGTACACTTGATGTCTAGACATTCCATTTCCTCTGGAAGTTCAAAGAAATTCATTTCAGACAGACAAAAACCCTTTTTTCTAAGGGATCAACCTTTGGGGGGAGGGCCTGGTAATTCAGTTTTCATCGATTCTACTATGGTGAAGGCTTTAATTAAAGCCACTTTACTTCACCCAGACAAAATTACACACTCTTTAGGTTCAAAAATTTTCTATGAAAGAGGATTCAGGACAGAAATTGGACACAATTACCATGGATGCTGTCATGTTGTGAGAGTTATAACTGAAATAACTACCTCCCATGAAAAAGGTCAGCTGAAGGTGGTAACAGCCTACCCCGTATCTAATTTTTGGTCCTCCTAATAAAACTGAATAAAAATAAACGATGATCCTCCGGGTAAGGCCCCTGGGCCAAACCCACCCTTCCACATGTTTTCCCCTCTTTTCAGAACGCTCAGGCACTGACCCTGACGTTTGTTTCGTCCTTGAGCAATAAATCATTTCAGGAAAGTGCGATAAGGAAAGACTGACAGGTTTCCTATAAAGGTTAAACGGGGACTAAACCATCGTTATTTGACACGACAACCTTCGACCTACTATGTCGCGTTACTCCCTGCAGCGTGTATTAGAACAACGTCACCCCGACGACACTCAAGTTCTGACATATGTGAGGGAAAGAAATGAAATTATATGTTGCTCTTCAATTTGTTTCAGGTACGTGTGCAAATACTTGAAAGAATGTGTTCTTCACCAGAAAAAATTATACTTAGTTTTTTCTTCAGTGCAATCAAGTTTTACATCCAAAGACAGAAAAACCTTGAGGAAAATGGTTTTGAGTCATAACTTGTCGAAATTTTCAGCGGTGGAAACCTTGGGTTATGCCCTGAAGCATGGAAGAAAGGGAAAGGGCCCACTGAAAAACCCCTTCCATTTGGAAGCATTGAAAGCGGCAGAAGAGCATCACGCCAAAGAAAATCCCCGCCTACTTAACCAGCGTCTTCATTTCTTCATGTCTATTTTGGAACTTCTAGCTGAGTGCTTAGAAACCAAAACTTTGTTTTCCTCCTGCCCCATATTTCACATCCCATCATCGTCCCTGGATCGTTTCAGTGTAGAGGAGAAAGAAAAGGTTTGGTTTTATCTGGCTATGTGGTGCACCCAGCTTATCTCCCTTACTCACTGTTTTCACCACAATCAGCTCGCTTTACACTCAACGTCATAACAAATGTAAACAAACGAAGAACGATGTAACATGCTTACCTAAACAGGGGGAAGGGAATGGGAGAGATATATAGAATAGGATAGAATAGGGTAGGATAATATAGGGTAGGGTAGGGTAGGGTAGGGTAGGGTAGGAAAGGGTGGGGTTGGGTTTAAAAAACTATGGGGTGGGGGGGGTGGGGGCACCCCTCAAGTATGGGGGGTTTGGGGCTTGTTGGCCCGGGCTGGCCGCCCAAAATAACCCACCTAACCCACCCACCCACCCACCTAAACCACCTACCCACCTACCCTACCCTACCCTACTCTACCCTACCCTACCCTACCCTACCCTATATAAGTCAACTGTATGCTTTCTAGCCTGTCATAACCTACCTGCCTTCCTACCTGCCTACCTTACTTGCTCAACACCTTTTATTTGGACGCTATGGAGTTTCACCTTTCGGACGAGTTGTTATTCAAGGTCAGTGAAAAAATATCTGAAAAAGACTACCCTCGATTAGGGGTTTACTTAGGACTTAGACTAAGTTTAATGGATTACATGGAAAAAATACCGTCTCTTCGTTCTATGGGGAGAGAAATGCTTATTTCATGGAGCAGAAAGAACGTGCGTTGCAAGTGGATGCTATTGAGACATGCATTAAGTGACATAGGTCGTTACGATCTAACTGATTATTGTAGATGGTACATGGGATATTACAACGTAGTGGACCATTGTGAAATTCCTCCAGAACAGTGGAAAGTTGATACTTTGTTCGTCAACCTGGCAGACAAGTTCGAAATGCTTGACTGGAGGAAACTGGGAACTCAACTTGGATTGAGCAACCACGAGCTTAACCTGATATCCACCCCTGTTCCAGGGAAAAAAGGTGTCACAAATCCTGTATTCGAAGTTCTGATGGTTTGGAAATATAGAGAAATATCTCATCCAAGCTGCCTAATAGCCAGTCTATACAACATGGGACTTTCTGATGTAGCTCTTTACGTGGAAGGTTTAAACAAGGGTTCTACTGGTTTAAAAGAGGACGAGGTTGCTCCTTTGGTCACTTTGGTTTAAGATATCGTCCAACATGGATCACAAGGAAAAGGAGATCATTTTTGACCCACGTCTACAAAGCCCCTTCACAATGATCATAGCTGGACCTACTTCTTGTGGGAAAAGTCAACTTGTTTTCAAGTTGATTAAAGGTGTAGACGAGCTTGTTACTCCAAAAATACACGACATATACTACTGCTACAGTCAATGGCAAGATGGATTCGACGAAAATGGCGAAGTTGGGGGTTAAGTTTAACAAAGGTCTTCTTTCAGAAAACTTTTTGTTCGAGGATGAAAGAGACGTGACTAAACATGGACTGGTCGTAATAGACGATCTCATGGATCCCGAGTACGTTCCCACCATAATGAAACTTTTCACTGTGGGCTCTCACCATCGCAGTTTAAGTGTAATTTTTGTTACTCAAAACTTGTTTTTCAACAATCCTGCCTTCAGAACCTTGAGCTTAAATGCACACTACCTAGTTGTTTTTAAAAACCCTAGAGACATGAGTCAGATAGGGCACATAAGCAAACAGGCCTTTCCAGGACAGAAATCCTTTTTGACGGAGGTATATAACTCAGAAACCAAAGAGAAACATTCATACATCCTATTGGACTTTAAGCAGAGCACACCTAACGAGCTTAGGGTAAGAAACAGCATAACAACTCCTTGGAACACCTTGGTTTTCATTCCTCAAGCTTCAGCTTCGAAAAGAAAAAGATAGAATGGTGACCAAAAGATCTCCTTCTGGAGGAAAATTTAAAACAATTAGGAAACATTACCACTTGTTGAAACACATATCCAAGTGTTCCTCGGCAGAGTGTTCCCACATTATCAAAGGTCTCAGCGATGAGGTCATTAGGTTAATGAGTCAAATTTGCGTCAACGTAATGAACAAAAACCTGTTGCGTAACGAGTCCGACGCAGTCAAACGTTTATCACCCTACAAGAAAGAACTCAAGTCAGTCACAAGGCACAAGGCTACCGTTAAGCAGAAGAGGAAAACCTTTGAGCAAAAGGGTGGATTTTTGGGAACCATTTTGGGCCTCGCCTTACCCCTGATAACAGGTCTCATAGGAGCACGTCGATAAAAAATCATGTCTTATTCAAGGATGGCCCTCGTAAGGGCGGATCTTGTTCCCCGAGAAAAAAAACCTTCTTTTGTTAGTCCTTCCTCTCCTCCCCAGCCTGGACCTAGTGTTCAAGACCAGTACTACAGCACTCAACTTTTAAGAGAAGGTTTAACTCCTGATTCCAGCCTGGTTCAAGTCCTGAACCACCTTCAAAGTAAAGCACATAAGGTGCTTAACTCTCCTAACCTCAAACTGAAGGAAAAGTTAAGGCAGTACAATCAACTTATGATAAAGTCGGGAATTTTAACTAAAAAAGCCAAGGCCTTAGGACAACGTAGGGAAGGTCCCTATCCTGGTCGAGCAGTAGGACAAGGCCCTGCAGGAGCAGCAGCAGCAGCAGCTGGGGGTGTAAACAATTCTTTAGAAGACACCGACGACGGCGACGACGATGATGACCACACTTTCACAGAGACTAGAGACGATCCACCACTTCCTGACGATTCAGACGGAGACAGTGTAGACGAGTTCAAAGGGGAGGAAGGCTTTAAACCTCGTGCAAGAGACAACACAGAGGGTATGGACGCCGACATAAAAGAAAGAATACCTGCAAGTTACAGAACGACTGCTAAAAATCTCTACAGAGAATTATCTCGTCACGGAAGTGAAATTTTGAATTGGAACAGAGACGGAGAAATATATGTTAACGGGGAACGTGTGCCTGGAACTGACATAACAGATTTGTTAGCTTTTGCTGCCCGACCAAAGTCTTTGAAAAAGGACCAACCTAAAGGAAGCCAGGTTTTCATGAGAGCAGTTAAAAGGCTTAACCCCACCTTAAAATTTGTCAAAAACAAGTCGGCTTTTGCAGGGCACAGTCCTTCCTTTGCTGCCAGTCCCTTGAAAAGAGCTTCCCCTATTAAGAAGAGGAAAGTAAGTCAAAAAGGAACTGGACGTAAGTTTATATGGCGCACAAGGCTTTGAAAAAAGATGTCCTCAGGTTTTACACAGATCCTAAACAACCTGGAAGTTTCACCAGCGTATCTAAACTTCAACGTCATCACTTCAAGAAAACAAAGAAAAAAAACATAGAACAAGCTTTGGAAGATGTAGACGCTTACACCAGACACAAACCTTACAAGAGAAGATTTCCAAGAAGAAAAACACAAACATGGGGGATAGACAAACAGTGGCAACTTGACCTCATAGACATGCGAGAATTTTCAAAGGAAAACAAAGGATACCAGTACATTCTAGCGGGAATAGATGTTTTTTCAAGGTATGGTTTTGGACAACCTGTGAAAAGTAAGAGAGCTGATGACGTGACAGAGGCTTTCAAAAAAATGAGCAAAGAAAGAAAACCTCAACAAATTCAAACTGACAAGGGCAAAGAGTTTGTCAACAAAATTTTCAAAAAACACTGTGAAGATCAAAAAATCAATTTTTTCACAGGAGAGAACGACGACGTGAAGTGTGCCTTAGCCGAAAGATTCAACTCTACTTTACAAGGAAAAATGTGGAGATGTTTCTCTCATTTCAATAACTACAAATGGGTTGACTTGCTGCCCGACTTGGTTAAGTCCTACAATTTGACTTACCACAAATCCTTAGGAGCTGCCCCTTCAGACATAAATAAAGACAACTCTGAAGTCTTGTTCTACAGGTTGTACGATCAACCTCAAAAGAAAAAAGTTCCTGTCCTTCAGTTGAAGAGAAAAAATCAAGTGCGAATGTTGAAAACAAAGAAAACATTTAACAGAGGGTACGAACCTAACTGGACTGAGGAAATATACACAGTCGACAACATTTCGCCCAAAGGGTACCACCTGAAAGATCTCCTTGGAGAAGAGATAAAAGGAAGCTTCTACGAACCTGAAGTTCAGAAGGTGCAAGTCCGTCACGGAAGACGCTACAACATAGAAAAAATAGTAAAATACAGAGGAAAAGGCAAGAAAAGAGAAGCCTTGATCAAGTGGAAGGGTTATGGAGACAAGTTTAACTCTTGGGAACCTGTCAAGAACATAAACAAATGGCGTTTACCTTAACTTTACCTAGTAACTCATCTATGAACGTTTTTCCTGACAACACTTTAACTAGTTACAATACAATTTTGGCAGAATACATTAACTCTCCTACTCAGTTAGAGTGTGCTCTTCAAGAAATAACCTGTCCTACCACGTGGTACAACGTCAAAGAAGAACCCATTCTCTTGGTACAGGGAGAAAACGACCTGACAAACAACCTCCGCTCTGTAGTAGCTTTATTGAACAAACGCAGAAGAGAATTTTTTCCTCTGGAAAAACCAGGAGCCCATAGTGTCTTCAGTAGAGCTTCAAGCTCTACATCAAATTTATCAGCCCAATCTGCTTTGAAGAGAGGAGTAAAAATAACAAAAAACCTACGTCATGTCAACCCTGTGGGATCGACTGAAACCATTCCTCCTGCTGGTCCTGCAAGTGAAAGTCCACCAACTCCTGCTGCTGCGACTGAGACGCCATCTGGAGGATTCACTTCTAACCAACCCACGCCAGAGAAGGAGGAAAAGGAAGAGGAGGAGGCTGAGGGGGAGCGTGACACGGCAGGCAGAGAGAAAAGGGAAATATCGTCGGCTGTGGCTGAAGTGATGTCTATGGATGACAGGGAAAAAAGGTCTCTTTCTTTTTTTGAAGAAAAGGCCGTCTTCACAGACTCTGCTAATGTTTCTCCGCTCTCTCCCAGTCAGTTACAGGCTGTGAAAATATGTACACGCTTCAAGGAAATTAGCAGATACCTGTCTAAGTATTACTTCAAGGAAGGTAGTATCTACAATATGTTTGCCTTAGAAGGTGTGAACCTGGAAAGCAACTCAGAGTTGATAGGATACTTGAACAGGACCATAAATAAACTACAGAGCATGTTGGTGAGAAAACTAAGAAACTACAGGAAAAACAACAAAGCCACCGTGTTTCACTACAACAAATACACAATGAAAAGTGTAGTTTCCTTGCCTCCTGGTGTGGTCATGCAACTCCCAGAAAACTTAGGGAAACAATTAGGTTTTGACGGAAGTGTTTTCCTAAGTGGAAAAACACAAAGCCCCTACGTGGTAGACCTTCAGTACAAAAGTCGATGTGCTTTCGTGTACTCTGACATAGTCAAGCACAGTCTTGTGGGTGACTCTAAAGCACCCCTTCTGAGGCAAATCAACATAAATCGCTACAACGGTGACATGCAGACCATAAGTTTCCAGAACTTGATATATCTGCCAGTCACTAAAACCACCTTCAGACAGATAGGGATATACTTAAGAGACAAGACTGGGGAACCTATACCATTTGAAAGCGGATCAGTGTCGGTGGTACTTGCCTTCAGACCTCTTCAAGGATAGGAGTATATTACCATGCTTCACTACTATGGAACACCTCCATACCTGGCCCCTAGGGGTCAGTACGCTGAATACTACAGAAAATCACAGTTTGGGAACGGTGCTTTACCAGCGTACAGTGGCAGGGGCAGACAAAGAGGGCACGGACTTGGTTCGTTAATAGGTGGTTTACTGAGAGGAGCTGTTCCCCTCTTAAGTAAAATAGGACGCTCAGCTGCCAAATCTGCAGGCAAAGCCTTGCTTACTACAGGAGCTGGAGTCTTGTCCGACGTGGTAACAGGAAAAGGCTTCAAGAAAAGTGTAGTTAGGAGAAGTAAAGCTACAGGGAAGAACTTACTCAAAAGGGCTGCTTCTTCTGCTCAAGGATACATAAAAGGTACATCTGAACCTCCTCCAGTCAAACGACGAGCAACCGGCAAGCGCGGAGGACGTAAGGGGCAACGCGGCAGAGGCAGAGGACAAGCTAGAGGAAGGACCTTGTTCTAGTCATGAGTCTCCTTCATCCCAAGGGTCAGGTATGTGCAGTAGGTGAACTAGACCTACACGCCTTGCCTGTCACTCAAAAGGACATATTAAAGTGTCAAAATTAACCAAAACTACCAACAATGCCCTAACTCCACACACTGAATCATTTGACTTCACCTTCGAACCAAGCAACCTGTACACAGACCTCTCAGAAACTGAGCTGTACATGGAACTGGAAGCCGTGGCGGCAGACGGAACAACTCACCTTGCCGTAGGCATAGAAGCTGCTCCAGTCAACAACTTGGCACACGCTCTCTTTGCTTCCTGCCAGTTGCTGATAAATGGGGAGAAAGTCACCGGCAACAATGAAGACTATGGTCTCAAGGCCTACATTTTGGACACAATTTGTTGCAACAAAGAAGACAAAGAGACTCGGTTGAAAGGGTGTCAAAAGTACATGAAAGACACCTGTGGTCACATGGAAGCCAGAGCGGGCGAAAATGCTGGATGGACGGCACGGAGAGCAGAGTTCAGTGCCCGCAACAAGCATGCCTTAGTAATGAAGCCGCACCTGGATTTAATTAAACAGTGCAAGGTGCTGCCTCCGAACTGTGAAATCAAGTTCATGTTCGAAAAAAATCAGCCCAATTACTACATGATGCAAGGAGCCGATCAAAACTACTGGGTCAAAATCACCAAAGCTGAAATGACACTTCTCCAAAAATGTGTCGACGACGAGGTGGTGAAAACTCACGTCAGCAGTGTCAGGAATCCACATTGGGGCCCTTTCAACTATCACATAGCCAGGTGTAAAGTAACTAAACACACTTTGGACGGTGGCTCACAAGACTACAGTTGGACTCAACCTGACACTACTCAGATCCCCACCAGGATAGTCTTGTGTATGATAAAGGAAACAGCAGCTGCTGGGACTAAGACAGAAAATCCTTTCAACTGCAGGCATTTCAACGTGAAGGAAATATGCGTGAGATATGACGATCAAAAGTTTGAGTTGAAGACCGACTTCGAAACAGGCAACTGCATCAGAGCCTACAGTCAAATGTTCATAGACAGTGGGCTGTCGGCTTTGGGGCAAGACTGTGGCATAACTTTGGAAGATTTCAAAGATGGATATTCCTTCTTTGTTTTCGACCTCACCCCAGACAGAGCACCTGAAGACAGTCGTATAAATCTCATCAAGCAAGGAAAGCTGAGCATTTCCCTTAGGTTTGCCGCCCCGACTACTCACGCCATATCTGCCGTCTTGTGTTCCTTCTACGACAACAACATCCAACTAACGGCTGACTGTCTTCCTGTCACAGACTACCACATGAACTGAGAAAAAAAAATGAGAACTTCAGACATAACAGGTGCACTGGGAAACCATCCACACACAAGGCGTTTCTACCTGGGAACTTTTGCCAGTAATCAATGTCCTAAAAAACCAATTCCCTCTACATGTTTCGTCAGTAACACAGATCCAAGCTCTAAACCTGGTCAGCACTGGGTGGCATTTTACGTTTCTCATAACGGGAATGTATTCTACTTTGATCCCTATGGCTTACCTCCGTTTACTATATATCACCAGAGGTTCATGCAAAAGTCGTCAGATGGTCACGGGTCGTTCAGCAGAAAACAAGTGCAAAACTTTTACGCTAAAACGTGTGGAGCCCACTGCATTAACTTCCTCATAGAAACATGTCGGACCAAGGATCCACACCACACTGTGAAAAGGTTTTCTCAGGTCCCCTTCAACTTAATGGACAAAATAGTCAGGCCCTTCCTGAGAAAAAGAGAGAAGAAGAGGCAATGAATTTCGAGATGAGTCCAGAAGAAGTAGCAGTCAAAGCAGACGTGAGCAATCTTTTGGTGAAAGGAAAAGTTAAACGTGAACTGGACGTGATAGACGGGCTTCAGAGCACGGCGGAAGTAATAGACAAGATTCTCATCATCATGGCCGAGTTAATGGACAAAGTGGTAGCCCTGGAGGAGAACGACATAGGAAGAAAGGCCTTGAAGGATTTAATGGAGAGAATGCGGGCCTTAGAGGACCGTAGTCAAAGTCCTACTCCAGCCAAGACCGGGTGCAGTTGGTACTGCAACAAGAATTCATTTTCCATATAATATCCATGTACTCTGCTTGCAAAGCATATCTGTTTATAATGATTCATACCTAGCATGTACTCTGATAGGAAGAAAAAATAAAAAGATTGAATTAAAAAAACCGAGTTGTGTCTTTGTTGCATTTAATCTCATATCAAAATAGTGAGTCATAAGTATTGCGTAAATTCATAGGAACATTGCATCAGAAAATGAGTCATGGTTATTGTGTAATTTCTTTCAAGGATTGCACAATACACCCTCATACGTAGGTCATACGTTTTTGCAAGTAGGTTAGTAGGTCACTTCCGGTTTGTAAGTAGGTCAGCTCTAGGTATTGCACAATTCTTTTAATTTATGCATCTAGGTCAGGTCACTAGGTCAAATGGAATCCAGCTCTCTGATTGGTCGAAAAAAACTAGGTCATAACCTTATGACGTCACTTCCTGTCAAATCCAGCCCTCTGATTGGTTAAAACTAGGTCACTTCCGGTCTACCAGTAGGTCATGACCTAGTTAGTAGCTAATCCATTGCGCTCAGTTTGCATGTATATACTACTAGTGCCTCATGCCATACAAGAAAGAGCAATTTGATATGATGCTACAATGAACAAAATACCTGAGTACCAGAATTTTATTGATATACTTCATTAAATCTGCTAAAATGTAATTTTATTTCAGAATTTATGCTTTACTTTCATTCACTTTTACGAAAGACAAGAAACTTTCATTTCTGATTATTGTTTTGTATGGGCTGTCATCATTACAAGTAGGTCACTGTCAGAACCAACAACTACCTCTGTGTGTCCCATATCACATTCTGTCAAGGCAGTTGTCACAATGAGTTTATCAGCATCTGCAATGGCTTAATGCACAGTTATTTTGGATTTGGCCAGGCTTGAGGATACTGCAGTAATGAGGCGATATTTATTCTTTTCATTTGCAAGGAAATCTTTTTGAGGTGTTTTTGCATGCATATCATCTTGAAACAGTATTTCTGCAGAACATGATTTTGCTGACCTGTGCTTCTGTTCTTCTGACTTTGTTGTTGCTCGGCCACTATAGCCATCAAACACTACTATTGTGTTTGTGCCGTAATTATTTTCAACACCACTAGCATAGTTCTCACATATTTCCCCATACGTTATTGGCCTAGGCCAAACTACACTATGTAGAAGATGAACTCCATCTGTTATGAACTTGCTTGCCTCTGGGACATTCAGTTTTCCAGGAATCAGTGCCTTCAGCACAGTTGAGAGGGTACACTTGGTTTGTCATCTTATTGAAACTTCATCAAACAAAGATGGAGGCTGTAGAGCCAACTCATACTGCAGAAATCCCTGCAAGTCTGAACTGAAGTTGAGGACACAAACAATTTGATTGAAAAGTTGCCTTGGATTGACCACAACCTCTTCGTTCCAAACCCTGATTGTGTTCTTCATAGACGACAGAGGGTTGACCTTGTCTTTGCACTTGAGTTTTACCTCAGCAAAGTTACTCCTAGCCATCTTTGCCATGGGTATGTATCCAAACTCAATAGCTCTGTCAAAGTTCACAGTTTCATCAGCCACAAGACCTGAACCCAGAGCAATTAGGTTGTCAGGATGTCTCTCTGCAAATGGGGAATGTGCCTGTAACCATTCAATGAAGAGTTGCAGATCCTTTTGGTCACTTACTTGCCAGGAATCATGCATTTTCACACGCTGTTCTGAAGGCCAGGATGTAACATTACAGAAGACCTCAAGAGCATTACTGATATGCATGCAAAGTGGTATTGTTACAACCCATCTTGCCTAGGTACTTTCAGCAACACCTTGTCAATGGGTCAGTCCACCTGAGGATTTTAGGGATCTCACGAGGACTTGCTCATGTCTGACCATATCCCACCCCACACCTTGTCACTGCGGCGGACAGTGAAGAAACCCTTCTGTGTCAGATTTTCATACTCTTCATTGGGCAACTTGGTAGACAATTCCTCCATTTGTTGGACATACAGATGTGCTGATTTTGCATATGGAAGTGTTTCTACAGGTTTTTGTGTGAATGACCTCCCATACTTTGTTTACAAATGGCCCTCCATTAAATGACAGTATCATTGCCAGTTCTGCAAAATTTTAATTTTAATTCAAAAGATTTTGCACTAATGGCCTCCCATAATTAGAAACAGAACACATAGATGGCATGTCAATGCCATTGATTGATTGCCCCATTAATTAGATAACATACAGATACTTATTATAGGAAAACAATGTTCCTTTTTGCAAATTATGTCATGTGTATACCACCTAGGATGCCTCATTTATTAACCTATATACACACTTTCATTTATGCATTTATCTTAGTTCATGGGGGATTGTAGCTACCATTTGGTACTTATCATAGTGTAGTGTATTATACTATTGGTTTCCTTTTTGTTAGGGTGCAACAGGAATTATATAGGAAATGTCATCTGAATGCTTTTGAAAGTCATTAAATATCTAAAATAGTATAAAATTGAAAGTCTAAAGTACAATAAAGCTGGAGCTTAATTCAAAAGATCCTGGGATCACGACCCCAGCGATCTTAGGAATAAATCAGCCTTATCCTATTAAGCGATCTTAAGAGTTGACTGGGTTCACATATCCTAGCCAGCACTAAGATCGCATCGATCTTAGCCTCAGCCCTCCTACACTATTCCAAGAAGTACTGACTAGGCACAGGGGTAAGAGTCCCAAAATAAAGGAATAGCTGTGGAGTCACTCTTCTTCACAAGAGTGCTTATACCATCGTTCCCTGTCCCCATATGGGCTAACAAAAGAGCACAGGGTGCAGTTGACCCCCATACAGTATTCAAGAGTTGTTCCCATGAATGTATGATTTGTGCTTGCCTATTAGAAGCATTGTGCCCTCCCCCCAGGACAAAGAGAGAGAAGGGAAGAATTACCTTACAGTGCACTTAACGCATGAGTAGCCCTAAGAGCCCTCAAGGACACTCAGCAAATGTCCTCCCTCCCCTCTTTATGTATGCAGCAGGATATTCACTCTTTCAATCAGGAGTGTTCCCTGTAAGTGCTCTTGTACCCTGGTGAAACCACTATGCATTTCTTTCACTAAGATCGCAGTGATCTTAGTGGTGGAAATGGAATAGTGAAGTGATCCCAGGACTAGCTATTCTGGACAGGCCTGCAACCACTGCATTACATAGGGTAGACCAGCCAGGTCTTATGTGCCTACACTAAGATCGCTGGGGTTGGGATCCCAGGATCTTTTGAATTAAGCTCCAGAGCTATTGCTGCCACTAATTTAGGTATTGGGTCATTAAAGTGACAATACCTGGAGCTTAATTCAAAACATCCTCGGATCGCAACCCCAGCGATCTTAGTGTAGGCACATATCAATACCTGGCCAGTCTACCCTATCTAATGCAGTGGTTGCAGGTCTGTCAGGAACAGTAAGTCCTGGGATCACTTCACTGTTCCTTTTCCAACACTAAGATCACTGTGATCTTAGTGAAAGAGGTGCACAGTGGTTTTACCTGAGTACAAGAGCACTTACCAGGTTCAGGACTAACCTGTTTCTTAGTACGCCCTAAGATTCAATTATAGTCCCTGGATCATGGGGTGTACTAAGAACTTAGTACACTGTTTTATCATCAAATTTCTCTAACTTCTTCATCAAAATACATAATTCTAAAGTCACCTAAAGTGCATGGGGACTATATTTTACATATGCACTTTTTTACAGAACTAAAATCAGAATATTCTCTGAGAAATGGCTATATGTATTAATTTCCCCTTAGTCCTGGTATAGTAAAATCTATTTGCTAATTTTTTTTTAAATTTGCTAATAAATATGAACCCACAAGATTAAAGAATAGACAAATGCCTACAAAATGACGTTTTCATTTTAGCCAAGTGTTGTTTAATAAGGGAGTAAATGTATCATTTAATGTAAATGTAAGTACAAAATAGTGGAGTGGTTTCACCATCCCACCTTTGACCCCAATAATGTATGCACAGGTAGGTGTCATGGGCCAGTGACCAAGGCTCTGATTGGCACATACACCTGCAGAGGTGAGTGTCATGGTCCAGTGCACACACAAGTGTACTAAGATCCCAGTACATCCTAAGACTGTGCATGGTATCAGAATCTTAGTACAGACTAAAATCAGACTCTTGTACTATGATCCTGGTGTGTCCTAACAAGATATTCCCGTCTCTAACCTGCTTACAGGGAACACTCCAGATTGAAAGAGTGAATAGCCTGCTGCATACATAAACAGGGGAGGGAGGACGTTTACATAGAGTCCTTGAGGGCCCTTAGGCCTACGCATGCGTTAAGGGCACTCTAAGGTAATTCTTCCTTCTCAAGTTTTGAAATGAAGTCCTACCCCACTCCCTTTGGTATCCTCTTGCTGCAAGCCAGACTCTGTCTTCGGGGAGTTTCATCTGTCTCTCTCTATTGAGGTAAGATATTTTTATTTTATCCTGATTGAACATTTGCATTAAAGTTACCTTATTTACAGATGGAATCTAATATATTTATTAGCCCATATGAGGATGGGGTACGATGGTATAAGCACTCTTGTGAAGAAGAGTGACTCCACAGCTATTCCTTTATTTTGGGACTCTTACCCCTGTGCCTAGTCAGTACTTCTTGGAATAGTGTAGGAGGGCTGAGGCTAAGATCGATTCGATCTTAGTGCTGGCTAGGAAATGTGAACGCAGTCTGATCTTAAGATCGCTTAATAGTATAAGGTAGAATAATTCCTAAGATCACTGGGGTTGCGATCCCAGGATGTTTTGAATAAACCTTCTGACTTTTTAGTTCGGGCTTTGATCATGTAGGCATAAGTTAAGATCAAGTTGACAGAGTGTCACAAATCCTAGCAAAAAGTCTGTCAATGAATTTCCAATTCACTTTAATATAATGAGACTAGTATCTACGGTTCTGTAGGTTATATTGGGGTGATGTATATAATGGGTTGAACTTAGGTTTATAGAATTCATTGAAATAATATTGAAATAAAATCACCGGCAGGCCCTCTCCTAGATGTCTTTCGGACAGCTACAACTGACCTCAGTGATGCAAGGAAATATGAAATTCAAGGTATTCATTTCATTCTTCCTATTGTGTAATTACCAAACTTTGTGATAAAGTGGAAATTTAGATTCAGATGTGTGATTACTTGTCTTTGTTCTTAATGTCATTACCCGGTAGAACATTCGAAAAGGATCATTCAAAAGATATCAATATGTAAAACTGAATGACAATCCAAAAGTCACCTGATAGAAGATAGAATGTATTAAGAGCAGTGCTACGTCTGTATAGAGTTTTATTGAATGGTGTTGCTTTATAACGCAGTTGCAATTAGTAACAGTATGCATTGTTCTGTTTACGCTTCCTGTATTGGTCATATATGGGCGCTTCCGTCTACACTACAGGCCAAGCCTTTGTGAGAGTATAGACTGTGCAGACTACCTAAACAGTCTTTAAGAATTGAACACCCTTAGTCATCAATTTGAGGATACATCATTTGAGATACAATGCATTTTGCTGCTAGGGGGCTCTACTATAGATGTTGTATTGGAGTATACTTTGCAATCTGTAGGTTATTGATCAGGAACTTCCTTCTCTACACTAAAGATGTTGCAATAGCCATAAGCATGTAGGACTCACATGATCTAAGAATACGTTTTCTTCTCTCGGGACTCACAAGTAGAATCTATGGATCGACTATTTACTGTCATGCATAAACTCAATACCTTATAAAGCCTAGCAGAAGAGCAAAAGAAACCTAACAATGTTAGTGGGAATCTAAAATCAAGATTTGACAGTCATCAAATACTGTAAACGTATTAATTTTCGCACAGTACATATTTTCGCTATTTTCACGGATCTATGTAGTGCGCGAAAATAAGATGTGCGCGAATATTTCCCACAAACTCTGACTGAAATATGATTAGGCGAAAAGGTACTTCTATGCCCTCTGCGCGAAAATTTAGCTGTGCAAAAATATGTACGTTTACAGTAGAGTACCAAACTTGTTATATTGACGACCCATGCAGCTTCCCCGATAAAGGTGATCAATTCGAGGACTGTAGGTTGTCAATATGATGACTCTGAGGTCCTCATATTATATTGATGACCTAAGTAATAAAATCTAGACCCTAAGGTTATCTGCAAAGACTACATTTTTTTTTGCCATCATGTTTTCAGTGTACTATCAAACTCTGAAGCACAAAATACCTCACCTGAATCATTAAAGCCTTTAACTGAATGTGTAAATTATCAGATGGAGGAGTTGCCCTGGATGGATCATTTGGAAGAGAGTTGGGAACGTGTTATAGAACTGACGAATGCAAGCCCGATGCTTAACCGCACCATTGGCCCCATGTGTGAACCAAACAGTACTGATATTGATGCTGCTTACATGATCTGTGAAGTCACTGAAATGTATGATGTGTGACCCAGCCATATGAAAGGGTTCTGATGTTGAACATCTAGAAGCATAGATATAGACCTCTTAAATGGGATAGGGTCTAAAGAATCAAATTCTCCATGGCAGATCCTCACTGCCTTTGCTCAATGCCGAAGATGGTGGCCTTGGAGGAAGTTCACAATGAGGGAAATGGTCATTTGACCACTCATCTCTCCACATAGTTTCAAACCATATGACAAAAAATTGATGGACGGTGTAGGAGTCCACTATGCTTAGGGTTGTTGCTTTTTTCTAGTTCTATTTGAGCTTGGAGTATGTTATCTTGGTTCATCTCCAAATCTATCAAACGCCATAATCACCGCATACCGCATTTTTGCAACCACATGCCATTTGGTTATTCACCTATAACACTCTAAATTATTATTGCAGTTCCCACTTTGCGCCTGAGGGTTTATACTTCAATGCAACAGCCGTCACCATGAGGTATATGCATTATGAAGCACGGAGCTTCCCTGAATGGGGTGACCATAGAGAAGTCTGTCAACATACAAGTCAGATGTAAGTTTAAATAACAAATGTAAATTACATAAAGCTGCTCCTAGCAAAACCAGAAAGTGGACCTTGTACTCCAAGTACAGTATCTACTACCACAGTGGGTAGTACACATGTTAACCTGACTTGCCAGATTGAGGCTCACCCTACTGCTATTTTTGTATGGATCAGGCCTGATGGCACACTCATAGACACCTCCACCAAGCCCTTACCTTTATTCAGGGTTAGAAATAAGGTGAGTTGATCTGGAGGCCATTTCTTAACAGGCTACAATTGCTAACTTTCAAGTCGTAGTGGGAACCGTTAATATAATAACAATACAGACAAATAGAACTGGCCCTGTATAGTACCTGCAGCACTACAACTGCCCTACCAAATGTCATGTGATTGCTACATAAGTGCTGATCGTACTGAGCAGTCATAGGAGTTTATCTACAATCACTGGCACTAACGTTTAGGTCCTGAAGTCGTAGTGGCTGTATGCAGTCATAGTGCCCTTAGAAAGGGCCTCCGGAAGGCCACACAGCCACTACAAATTAAAACCTCTAAAACATGGTGCCAGTGATCGTAGTGCCATATGACTGCTCTGTATGACTGGCAATTTTGTTACATTCTCATAAAGTTCAGTAGGGCAGTCATAGTACTGTAGCTATGGAATAGCCACAGATATTGGGCTGTAATGTTACTAACTTGAGGGTCCTCACTACGATTTGTCACAGTGTGTTAAGAAATGGCCTTCAGTGTTACTGTAAAACTTCGAGGGCACTTTGGATGTATACAATGCGCACCCTCGTTTCATGCAAGACCTATTTAAGCATACCATGGGCCTAATTTTGGAAATCTAAATACTGTCCAATAATATAATTAATATGCTCATTTATAAGGCCACATTCTGGCTTAAGGAAGATTCTGTAGGGTGCAACAATCATCTGTCCTTATACAAGAGGCATTTTGGCAGTAGGGCCTCAAACAAGGAGACATAAAAGGGATTCATGTTCAAAACAATGTATATATAAGAGGCTTTCTTTATACTGCTTTAGAAGTGTTGGTTTCGCATCTTTACCATTTTATATAGCTCTACACTTTTTGCTACAATATTTACCTTTTCTATAAAAGTTCCGCTCCCTAATTAGACTGAGTTTGAAGGCCTGTACACCACTCTGGCCATCATGGGAGTGGAAGATGAAAGCTTCTTTGGACGTTACCACATTAATGCCACCAATACAGAAGGGCCAGGGTATGCTGTATATGGACATTGTTGGTGAGTTGCAGATCCCAGGGGCGGCGAAACGTGAGTGAAGTTGGGGGCGGGGCTAGGGCCCAGAAATTTAGGGGTGGTAGTTTAGTGGAGATATGAATTTTTATCTCGGGGCCGAAGGCCCCAGAAATTTTCGAAATTTTACTTCTGAATTGCTGTATTCTGAATGGATTGTGGCTTGTCTCAGAGAAAATTTGGGAATTGTACTTTCATTTTGCTGAATTTTAGTCCAGATTTCCTCAGTTCTCTGAAAAGTTGGGCAAGGGGACATAGTTTGGCCCCCAACTTCAAAGTTGAGGGGGCCCTGGCCGCCTGCCATCCCCCTGTTTCGCCGCCTATAGATCCCTCATAAAGACCGACAAAACACCCCATGATTTGATAATACACGCACACTTAAGAGGAGGGACACAGCCGAAGGACATCTAGTGTGAAATATAGCTGAACTAAACTGGACAGGCCCCCATCGACCTACACACACATGGACAGGCTGAAACATAGAATACTAGGCTGCTTATTGAAAATGTTGGGTATGGGTCAATTTGTATCACAGTAGGTGGCCCTGCTGTCTATGCATGAACATATATGGACAATTTCAACCTTTCCTCATAAGTCAGAATTTAGACTTTTGATTTCCACCACGGGGCCTTACGCTGTGCCCCTCCTCTTTGCACACGTTGATGTCTTTGGTAAAGTCAGTACTGGCTATAGGTCTTACCATCAGTGATAAGTCAAAAGGTATAAATTAATGCCACTTATAACAAACATCATACAGATATACGGTGCACCATGACACCGGTATCGCCTGCCAGGTGGCAGGTCAGTGCCCATTAGTTGAGCTCCACACCACCAGAGGGAGTAGGAAAAGTTAGTCCGGTCCTTTGCATTTATAGAATTAAGCTGGTACTCACAAGCACAGTAGAAATAAGATGCAAAAAGCAATCTTGGAGGTCTTATGATGTTTATGGTATTGTGCGGGAAACATACTAATTAGCCTGTATAGATGGGGTCAAAAGCAAAACTGCCTCCGGAAAAATCCTGATTTCACAAAGACATTTCCGATTTTCCTCAATTCCTGACATTCTAATGAGAAGACAATACCCATACCCTAAAGAATAGGAAATAAATGAAAATTTGTTGAATTCATCATATATTGATATAAAAAAATAATAGTAGAAAGGATAATACAGGGCAGACAATGGGAAGGTATTGTATCTATACAATAGTAATGACGTAAAAAGGATTGTGTAACATTCCACTGACAATCTGACCAACTACCTACGTCTCATGCAGGAAAAATCTTCGATGGAAATTCCAAATTTTAAAAGAATAAGTTTTTACTTCACCATAATCTCAGGCTAAGGAGGTTAGTATGCTAGGGGATTTTATAGTAATACATGTATAGTGCTAGGTGGCATTCTTCTTTTCAAACATTAGTTCAGTAGATTTCATTAAATGATGAGCAACTGTTGGGGGTGCTTCAGGTGTGACGTCACACCTGAGGGGGGGGTCAGGTAAAACGTGACGAAGCGTGTCATGGGGGAGGGGGGGTCAAAAATGGCCCAAAAAATGTGACATCATTTATGGATGGCCCCTTTTCAGCAAAAAAAAAAACTATGTTATTATTTAAAGGTTAAAAGCACGCATCTGTGCTCGATTTTTTGGGGGGCAAGATAAATTTGCAAGAGTAAAAAAGATCTTGACCCTTGCAGAGGGGGAGGCCAAATTTCGAAAATCCACCGCCCCCGTTGTTAGAAAATGATTCCTCCCAAAGCTAGCTGAATGATCTTATGTCTTCAAAGAGTGACTAAGACTCTGGTAGATTACAAAAAGTACCACTAACCTGGTTGTAGCTGTATCCGGGTTGGCAGGTCGCAGACAAGGTCACAGGTCACACAGGTCAAAGGGCAAAGTTCAGCAGGGGTGGAGCTATAGAAGTTGGGGTGGGAGTGTGTAAGTAAAAGCTTAGCCCCCTGAGGACCACATAATGCCTCCAAGTTACTGTGCTGCATTGGTGCATCATGCCAACCCATCCCACTGAACAAGATCTCGAGAATTACTCAGGAATTTCTCGAGTCCCGACTTGTGAATACAACAACAAGAATAGAGAACATGATTTTCCATAGAAATTTGGACACGCCATAACATCTTATACTCGAGAAAGTTCTCTAGTCTAGATCTCGAGAATGACACGGGAATTTCTCTGGAAAGACTTGGGATATTCCCAGGAAAGACTTGGGATATTCCCAGGAACTAGGGATGTTTTTCTTCTCGAGTATAAGATGTTCTGGTTTGTCTAAATTTCCAGTGAAAATCACGCTCTCCTTGCCCAAGTTGTGAACGTTCCCAACTAGAGTTCTGTTCAGTGGGATGGTTAGGGTCTATTCCCTAGAGCTAGGATCTGTAAATTGCTCCAGACCCATTAAAATCGACGTGGCGCTATGGAGCTTTTTGGGCTTAGTGACATGAAACCATTGGCATTTCTTAAAAATCGACAGGGGGAGAAATTGACACAGGAACAAGGCAAAGTCTGTTAACCGATAGAATAAAATGATCCCATCCGTTATAGTATAGAAATAAGAGTCTATTAGGTGGCGCCCACTTTAAAAAGGCCCCGAAATACAGGGTTCGGGAGCTGGAAAAATTTGAACCCTAAGATTTCCTGTTCCTCATGTCTATATAATCCTTTCAAATATACAAAAAAAAAATCAATTTAAAAGAAAGTCCTACAGGAGACCCTTTTTGGACGTGGCATTCTGCACTACCTTACAAAAACATACAGTCTAACCGTATATATATATATATATATATATATATATATATATATATATATATATATATATATATATATATATATATATATATGAATAGCTGTATCCACCTAACTGAAATTGAAAGTACTCTTAATCTACCTTATCCTTATCATTCACCTATAAACAATGATAATAGCCCTGTCAGGTGTGCAGCATAGAGGGGGTGCCTCAACCAACATTTACGGTGCTTGGGATATGCTCTCATGGTCAGACATGGATCTAGGGTGCAGTTGCCCTGATGGGGGGGGGGGGGGTCATTATGCTAGAGACAAGGATGTGCAGCCGGCCCAACCACTTTTTGGACGAAATCCCTCTCACACATTTTGCCAAAATCAATCAAACCAAGTGTCACTTTTTACTGAAATTTCAATGAGACGCCACAAACTTAGTGTCAACGTTTTAAATCTTTATTGAAAATCCATAATCAATGGCCACTTTAATTTGATGAAAATCCCTTCCATCCATGTTCACCTTTGGCAAAGCTCCCTCTCATCAAGGCTGAGGATTGCTACTGGTCCAGCAGCACACCAGTCAATACAAAGCTAGTCTAGTACTAATAAAACCAAGGTGATATTTACAATGTAGTGCACCATCCCTCACAAAAACATGTGTCTAACTGTATCCTCCTTCCTGGGGTAAAGGACTGCTACCCTCTGATGTACTAACAAAGATAATAGCCCTTTCAGTGCAGCGGCACAGAGCAATTTTATCACTTAAATAATAAAAGGCCGTAAAATGTGCCTATAGATACATGGGGGCTCAAAGCTCTTTTCTCAACGTCACTTTTTAGGAAGGTTTGGACGTCACTCTGTTTATAAATGTCAATGTACTAGGAACCTTTTAAATTGGTGCCATCCGTCATTTCCTTTTTAAATCCCTGCATCACAAGGCATTTGACCCCCCCCCCCATTTAAATAATTATCTTTGCAATAGATTTGCAAAATACATTAGATTTTGCAAGATCACAAATAAAAGAGACACTTCATGACTCACTTCTGTTGTCTACATCACGATATACATAACTTTATTTCTGTTACAAATAATATCACATTATCATTTTACTTCACAACATTTAACATTGCCATTGCAACCAATTATGTCACCATAACAACGCAATGACTGTTCATCATCGATGATACATATCACCACTGTTTCTTTAAGTCACATGCACATGTATTTCAATAAACTAAATATTACATATGTATGCATGTACACACTTATTAATCATAACAACAATTCCATTTGTTGCCGTGGTAATTTCAAAACCATCTTGGTTTAATATCAACATTTTATTGATTAATCTTTCACTTTATATCAAGTTTTGTTCTATTAGTCAGTTTACGTCTTACCGTAATCTCCCGCGTATAAGGTGCACCCCACCTGTAAGGCGCACCTAGAGTTTTAGGATTTGGTCAGAAAATTCATAACTTCTTTTCTACTGAATGAATTTTCAAACTTTAAAAAGCTGTGTGTTTCTTGGACCCCCTGGATCCCTCTGGACCCCATATGCTGCTGATTGGGCTAAATGGGAGTGTAACATATCAAAAGAAAGGTCTTGGTGTCCCCCTTGTGGATCCAGGGAGAACTAAACCCCCCGTCTAAGACGCGCCTTATACGCGGGAGATTACGGTACTTGTTTTTTTTTTAGTCACAGCTCTTTGAATGCAAATGTACATGTACAATATGAGGGTCTTAATGTTTTAAACTTTGGTATGTTGATGCATAATGATGTCTCAAGATGGACATGAGGTCTCAAGATGACCCTTATTTCTCAAGTTGAACATGATGTCTGTAGATGAGCACAAGTTCCAAAATGAACATGATGTCTCAAGATGAAAATGATGAACCAAGATGAACATGATGTTTCAAGATGAACATGATGTCTCAAGATAAACATCACAACTTGCAACGAACATGTCTTGATATGAATATGTATGCCGTTCACAGATAAACAGGACATCATGATTTCTCAAGAAGAAAATCATGTCTAACGATGAACATGACTTCTTGGGGAAAATGTGCGTCTGATATTCTAAAGATCAAGACGACTTTACATTATCCTTAATGGTTTACCATAGACAAAAGTTTTAATCAACATAGATACAAAATACTGAGAAAATATCACGACACTGGGAGGTAGTTAAAATGAATATTATCTTTGACAAAACAAATCCCTGGTGACTTAGAGCATTAAAAATGTAGCCCCCGCAAATAAGAATACAAAGGCATAGTTCTATTGATGCACTGTACCTGCTAATCTGTATTGATTGCCAGGGTCCCCTTAACCCTTTAAACCATTGGAGTGCATCGTGTCCATTGGTTGTCATGATGCACTAGTGAAGTGCTTGAGGCTGCTCACCAGGAGCGTGTTGCTCCTATGGTAAAAAGAGCTGTCAGTAGATACCCTCTTTTCAAAAGAAGTCACGCTCTGCTTCACCATTCAACTTGCACTCACCACATTAGTCTGAAAAGTCATCTGCCTTGTTTAAAACAGAGAGAGCTGCACTATCAGGTACCTTCTCATGTCACACACTCTATAGTATATTATACTGACTGACTTCTCCCAACTAGGTACCTACTCTTGAAATCCCCTTTTTCAGCACCGTACTTGAATGTCCACTTGTGAGCAACGAAAGGGACAAGTTATAGCTACATGAAAAGAAAGGACTGGAAACAAGGGCATTTTTAGCCAGCTCTTCCTTTTACTATAGGAGCAACACCCTCCAGCACTTCACTGGAGAATCATGCCCATCCTACGGGTTTAGGTAAACCTGCAGCATCGGCATAATTGCTTGAATGCAGCCCTGGTGAGTTGTGCATCGTGACTACCAATGGGCACGCTGCATTAATGCATCAATGGCCCTACTATTTATCAATGCATTCATACAAGGTGCCCACCCTACTCCCATGGCCGATGACCCTTAAAGGGTTAGAGCTTTTTGACCAACAGGAAGTGTAGCAGTGGCGGATTTAGAGTACTTAAGAGTTATTAGATATTTTAGACCCTAAAATTTGCTCGAAAATAGGGGGTGAACCTCCTCCTTTAGGGCCGCACCTCCTTTTCCAGATCCTGGATCCGCCACTGTGTAGAGCGGCAGCAGATCGTGGTAACGGGTATCTGGGTGTGAACATTCCCAGCGGAAGCACTCTACACTCTTTTTGTGATTCTATTTTCCCAACACTGCTTAGCTTTTAACACCTTCCCTGGGAATTGTGTTTGGGGAGCATACACTACGCAGTTTATCTACTAGACAAAAGCTGGTTGCTCTCCATTTTTTCCCTACATTCAATACAAAGTCGGTTTTCTCCATGTATTGACTGTGCACCCTGGAGCATGACTGGGAGATAGCAGTAGACTGTTAGATGTATGTACATTGTATGCTTAAATCAACAGGGGGATATTTCCATAGAGAAACATCGTTATTTCCAGAGGAGTCTATACACACCAGCGCTACATTCGAGAATTAAAGCCTTTTTATACACAGCCCTGGTGGTAATATTGACTATTTTGAACATATGGCCCCAGGCAGATTTTTGGCATTTAAAATAAAAATCTAATAGTATTGAGTGGTCTATATGTAGAAAATCTTTAACACTGGGCTCTTCCACAGCACCCTATGATATAAAAGTGGACACATCGCCAGGGACTTCCTGGTGGTTTCAGCTTTGTGGATGAAGTAGAGAATACATATGCTTACTTTGCAAAGGAGTGACCCATCTTGGTTCATAATTGTACTAAGCCCCGCCCACAATAGCCTTTTTTGGCAGACCCAACCTGATCTGATCTGATCTGGTCTCGTCTGCTCATAAGTGTGGCCGGAGTTGTAGCCTTCATTAAGTTTTCGTTATGTGTTTCTTCTGGTGGATAGAATATAACATAGTACAATATAAATTCAAATAAAGATAATATGACCTAAATACACTTATCAGATACAACATCCCACATTTCATATGTAGCTATATAAATGCATTAAATATCACTTTATAGGTATACATCAATTATTTTACTTATTTTTTTTTCAAATTCCACATGAAGTATTTGTGCATTTGTTTATCACATCACCGTGTACAATCTAACTACTCTGTTTTAAACCCTCCAAGGGCCACATAATGCCCCCTGATGGAACCAGCCTTAGTGGTGAGGTTAAGCTCTGCGGTCTCAAACAAGCACCGGTCTCGAATAAGCATTGGTAAGTAACCCAGCAGCACAATTTTGGTGTAACATGGCCACCATACCCCACAGGATCAAAATAACTCATGAATGATGCACTGGACAGTGACTTGCTGACTGGGTTTATAGCGTATTCTTCAATTTCAATGCTGGAACCCCCGGATCGCTTAATCAAGATTGGCACTCATTCAAAAAGTCAGCACTCATACAGGCCACTATAGCAAGTTTTATCAAGGCATTATGCTCAAAGCCTCCATTGTCCGTTACCGCTTAAAAGCATCAATAAGGTAGAGTGTAATGTCCCTATGTCCTCCATATGCCGCAATATGTAGTGCACTCCATCCATCACGATTCGTCAACTTGACATCGGCACCAAACTTAATGAGTAATTTAACCACCTCCAAGTTCCCCTCCATACAGCCTCTATGTAAAGCTGTTTGTCCTTCCTGGTCGTAACGATTCACATTAAATTTACCCGATTGTGAAAAAGACTCCAGGACTCTACTTAACTCCAAGGTATCACCAGAATCCACAGCCGCTTCTAGCGTTCTCTGATGATGTGATGTCATGGATTGTGACGTTATTGACTGTGGTGTTATTTGTGACGTCATGACTGTTTGTGACGTCATGGCTGCTGTTGGAATGACCGGGTCAGCTGTACCAATTGGCATTGTTACTGCAAAAGAATGACTGGGCCCTTCTGTTGCCAACCACGTTCTCTCTCTTTTTCAGAATGAAATTATCAGTACTTGTCTCAGTCCTGAGTGAAAATCTGTCTTCAACATCAAAAGCACTTATTCTTCAAATAAAGTCGTATTCTTTTGTTAATTGTAATTGTAATATTATGTCAATAGTAGGTAAGCGGCATTTACTTTCTTCTGAATAAGGTATACAATATTTCACATTAGGAAACTTTCTTCTGCACTATTCCCAGTGAAAACCACTTGTAGACAGTTCTTAGTGCTATAGTTGTTGTGGATTCTTGTCCAAATATCGTGATTCCAAACCAAAAGTCATCCGTTAGCTTCTTTTTCCGTTTGTGACTTAGTTTGACCTTTAGTTTGACTTTCAGCCCACTGGAACAAGTCAGGTCTCACCTTCTCACGGCCAGCACGAGATCTTGTGAGAACCTTTGCACCTGTAACAGAAAGGTGCCAACACACATTACTACACTGACTTAGTATCATTCCAAAGAAAATCTATAATTATTACAACAGTACCAATAACATAGCCTACCCCTATCATAGCCTATACGGGTGGGCATTAAAAGGTAAATGAGTATCGAAATTCAAACCAACATTAGTAATTCATGATAAGGGATTAATATTGATAGATGTAAATGATGTTGATTTACTGTTGATATAACTCTTCATGCCCTTTGGGTTTTAGAGGGTATCTACAAGTAAGCGCCCATTTCCTTCTAGGTGAATATGACAGGGCCATAGTTTTATCCAAGGGAGCATAAAATAGGTTAGCAAGGTTCCCGATCTACACACCTCGCCACCAGGCTTCTTTATGAATTCAAAAATAAAAACTGTTTCAAATCAATGTTACATAGATTGATCAAATGAATCCAAAGATGACCATTCTATGGAATCCTATCCAATTTAATACTCAGATACAGTGTAATAGCCACCTAATTAGCAGAGTTGCATTGGTACATGTACATCATGCTGACCTGGTGAGATTATGCATATGTACCAATACAGCCCTTGTCATGAGAATATGATCAGTCCCCAACAGACCCAGGACTAAATATAATGGGTTAATGTCAGATTAAGTTCACATAATAGGTGCACACAGTACAGAAAGATAAAAGTCAAAATAACATTTTCTTTTTCTGCAACACAATTTTTTGAAGGGAGTGAAAATATTCCGATTAGGGTGTGTTGAATTCGAAGGAAAGGTCTAGATTGAGCCGAACTCTTTTGCTTTTGAGTAATGCTCGGGTGACTCTTGAAGAGTGGAATTTGGATCTAAAAGGGTAGAACTCATAATTAAGGGTTGCGTTCTTTTGTTAATTGTAATTGTAATATTATGTCAATAGTAGGTAAGCGACATTTACTTTCTTGTGAGTAAGGTAGACAATATTTCACATAAGGAAACTTTCTTCTCTACTATTCCCAGTGAAAACCACTTGTAGTCAGTTCTTAGTGCTATAGTTGTTGTGGATACTTGTCCAAATATCGTGATTCCAAACCGAAAGTCATCCGCTAGTTTCTATTTCCATTTGTGACTTGGTTTGACCTTTAGTTTGACCTTCAGCCCACCGGAACAAGTCAGGTCTCACCTTCTCACGGCCAGCATGAGATCTTGTGAGAACCTTTGCTCCCGTAACAAAAAGGTGCCAACACACATTACTACACTGACTTAATATCATTCCAAAGAAAATCTATAATTATTACAACAGTACCAATAACAAAGCCTACCCCTATCATAGCTTATTCGGGTGGGCATTAAAAGGTAAATGAGTATCAAAATTCAAACCAAAATTGGTAATTCATGATAAGGGAATAATATTGAATGATGTTGATTTACTGTTGATATAACTCTTCATGCCCTTTAGGTTTTAGAGGGTATCTACGAGTAAGCACCCATTTCCTTCTAGGTGAATATGACAGGCCCATATAGTTTTGTCCAAGAGAGCATGAAATAGGTTAGCAAGATTCCCGATTGACTTGCCACCAGGCTTTTTTATGTATTTAAAACAAACCTGTTTCAAATCAGAGATGACCATTCTATCGAATCCTATTCAATTTAATGCTCAGAATACAGTGTATTAATTAGCCACCCAATTAGCAGAGTTGCATTGGTGCATGTACATCATGCTTACCTGATGGGTTTATGTATATGTACCAATACAGCCCTTGTTATATGAGAATATGATCAGTCCTCAACAGACCCAGGACTAAATATAATGGGTGAATGTCAGATTAAAGTGCACATATCTAGTGCACACAGTACAGAACAACAAAAGTCAAAATAACATTACAAAAGTTTATCATATTGACAATACAACCTCTTGGCCCGATGGTGGACTTGCTTCCTCCAGAAACTGCAGTGTATGTGACCGGTAGCCAAGGGCTGTCGCCCGGGGCTGTCACCAAGGGCACTAAGATCATGTGTACAATGTATGGGAGCGGTTAGGGTTACATACCAGATGCTTTATGGCCGCTGCCAGAAGTATGCAACCACCTGTACAGTCTTAGGTCTAAAAGAGTGTTGTGTTCAGGTAACAGGGTCGGAGATTCAGGTAGGGAGGGAGGGATTTCTTTTAGGTTTGGAGAATTTCTAAGGCTACCATACAATTTTGCACCTACATGACGAGAATTTTACGTGCGGGAGCATAAAAAAGCTTCTCTGTCTTGATAAGTACCAGAAAAATCAGAATTTTCCCAAAAAGGCCCATAACAAATTAGCGTAGGGCAAATGAATTTATAATAGGGCATTACCTGAACACAACACTTTTTTAGGCCTTACCATTCCCTTGTTATAGACTAACTTCACCTACAGAAGTATACAACATCCTGTACATTCTTATCATTCACTGTGAATAGTAAGTGCTGTACAGCTACAGCAAAGGTTGCTGGCAGCTATGGTTCCAGTTGACTTTGCTGTAGGTCTACAGCAACTGACTTGCTGTATAGGTACAGCAATATCTCCTGTTGATCTACAGTAACTTCTACTGTAAATCATACTACTGTTATTGTACAGCAAAAGTTGCTGGCAGCTATGGTTCCAGAAGAATTTGCTGTAAATGTACAGTAGATTGGAATTTGCTGTAAATATACAGTAGATTTTAATGTTACGATCATTGCAATTTGATTGGCCTGACCGATTTGAGATATGTAGTTGGGCCAGCATGATAGCCAGTCATGTATCATAATTTATGACTAAATGGGTTCAAAATTAGCCATTGAGTTCCATACTCAAGTCACAATAAGCAGGTATGACAACAGGTACTTTAGCTGATACACTAGGAAGCTGTGTGTCCATACTCATATTTGATGCCATGCCACAGGAAAGGTGTGTGTGATAGTATGTAAGTTTCTGATTTAGTTTACATAGTTGAATGAACAGTTCCACATAGATTCAAACTAAAATATAAGATGTTCATTATTACACATTATTCAATTATATTACATATTTCAGCTCTTTTTCAAAGATGAAAATAGATCCAGCATTGACTAAACTTCTCTCCCTAAGAGATACTAAGGCCACCTGGTGTCAAAGCACAGAACCACAGTGTCTGCAGCAATACTTGCTCTAATCCTGCATCTACAGCACTAACTCAGTAAATGAACAGCAAGTGTTGCTGTAATTGGGGCTACAGCAAATATATGAGAGAAAATTGTTGTATGTCCATGGCAACACTTGCTGTAATGTATTTACAGCAACAAAGTTGGTACTTGTACAGCAAAACCTGCTGTATGTTAGACTACAGCAACTTCTACTGTATGATTACAGCAAAGTTGCTGTATGTACACATTAACCTTTAACAGTGTTCCCTTGTTATAACTGAATCAACAGAAGTATACAACATCCTGTACATTCTTATAAATCATTCCCTTGTTATAGACTAACTGAATCTACAGAAGTACACAACAACCTGTACATTCTTATCATTCCCTTGTTATGGACTAGACCTGGTTTCACTAATTTGATGCATTTGAGGGGCGGGGTGGTCCCCGAGAAATATTTGAGTAGGGTGATTTCTATTTTTATGGGTATACTATGGATGTGGGTGGTTACTATTTTGCAGGTAATGTTTCTTAAATATGTATACAGTTGCCATGGTTAGCAATGCAACTTAGTACCATGTTAACAATTGCTCAGTTGATGTACTTAGTTGTAGCACAGGTGCAATTCTGTTATCTAACTATCTATTGTATGTCCATTTTGTGCACCCACATACCCCCTATATTCACAGTTGTGCCATGTATAGATACAGAGCTACAGGGGGAAAGATCATGTCAACAATTACCTGGGCAATTGTTGACACTATTATTATTTTTGGTAGCACAGGTGCAATTCTGGTATTTAACTATCTATCTTATCCCCCATTTACACCCCTAATTTCATAGTTGTCCCATGTATAGTGACAGAGCTACAGATGGACATGTCAATTTTTGCCCGAGCAATTGTTGACATGTCAACAATTACCGAGTCAAGCACATTACTGAATCAGTTATGCTAAAACCCCTTTCAAAACAGAAATACTATGCAATGGCTTGTACATGCTCACCACTCCCTTGTCATAGCAATATTTGCATGAAACATAATTTCTCTTGGCCAGCTCTCATGGCATACGGCTGTCATAATTCCTGTTCATGGATTTATAGACTATACATGTCTATGATTGTAACATGTACAATTTGTGTAAATTTGTAATTGTCCATGAACAGATGAAGGTGACACAGAGTCACATGTTAGGAAGGGAGGAGTGTCACTCTGTGCCCTTTTAGATATTTTATGTATATGTTTTCTAAAACCCTTGCGTCACAAGTGTTACACGCCTCACATTTTATCCACGTAAAGTAAGGATCTAAACTGGTCTGAATTAGAGGCAGAGAACTTTTAAATATGTCACACCGATGCATGGAGTAGGGCCCCAGACGGGGGGGGGGGGTGTCTCATGTCTCTTGTCCATTATAAGAAATGGGAATGTCACTTGTCCCTATCGAAATCACTTGTCCATTTGTCACTAAGCAAAATTAGTGTAGGGGTGATAATTAGAGGTGGAGGCAGATGTTGTTGTATTTGACCATGTAGGGTGTGATCATTTTTTAACAAGGGGAGGGGGTTGTGAGCTGACCCCTAACCCCTTCTGAGGTGGCGAAAATTGCACTCAAATGCGCCCTTTTATCCTAAAGTAACACGCAGGCCCCCCTCAAACCCACCAGGCTTCAGACCCTCCCCCCCAACTGTTTTAAAAAGATAATCACTCCCTGAATATAGTGGTACCACAGACAGTGGTCCCCTGTTATATTCTGAAGTCGTACCTTACGTTTTATCTTTTTATTTGGTAAAGCAAAAGGGACACTCATTCACATGATATTTGCCATTCTCGCGCTGAATTAATACAATATGCATATCCATTAAGGGCCCCCTCTTTCCTTGCTGACGTTGTGAGTTTTATTATAGATCACCCTACTGATCCCATGGCCATGCTTTATTCTCCCCTGTAATTGTTCACATCTTTTAGGTGAACATGTCCACCAGTAGGCTGCTACCGCTGGTGTAAACAGTCAGATAAGTCTGAAACTCAAGGAGTCGGGTGGTGTAGAACTTTCCCACGTCTGGTTCCCAAGTCAGAGAGAGCCCCCATAACCCACATTCCCTGTCTGATTCCCTCCAGTATGATATATTATACCCTGGGATTATACAAGGCAGCCTGATTAAGTGGCAGATTAAGACGGGGTCGCTGGGTTGCACGCTCCCTCCTTTCTGTCAGTAATTAAGACTTTAATTGCGTAAACTTTACCCCAAAATTTACTCACAAGGGGGTGCACTCTCTCCTTTTGGGCTGTGCCCCCTCTTTTTTTTCAAATCCTGGATGCTGGATATATATTTGTACAATTTCCCATTCGGCATTAATATTTGATAAAAGTAAAGGTTTCATAAGAATTAGATTTAAACACACCCAAATGATACCCAGACACAACATTTTTTACGAATAATATCATTTCCCAACACTCAGACTTCTCAAGCCCCTCACACATGCATGCATCATTCATGTACCCCACATTCTTAGGTGATTGACAAGAATCACTAGGTGTAAATATCAGAAAGATACCTTTTTTTTAAAGTCTTGATTAGGACATGTTATTATAATAATTTGGAGTATGGTATTTTGGGCGGCCAGAGGTAAAAAAAAATAAAAAGGTTTGGTTTTGAGACCAAAAGATTCCAGTGGCCAGAGGCAAAAAAAACAACAATCCACCAAGTATTTTTTATTGCCAAAAGGTGACATTCGTAGCCAAAAAGGGCATTTTTGGGGAGTAGATGTAGGAAAGGTCGAGAATTGTTGGCTGTTTGTGCAAAACCATGTACTTTTTTTTTTATTCTTTTTTACCAAAAATCTTGAAAAATCCCAGCGGCCAGAGGAAAGAAAAATAAAAATAAGATTTTTTTTTCTATTTTGCCAAAAATCCCAGCGGCGGATCTGTAATCCAAGTTGTTATAATTAAAGTGCCTCTGAGACTTCTGCCTACTTGGTGCTCTGGTACGTCAATGAGCCATTACAGTCCTTTTCACTAGTTTTACCATTTTATAGATATAAATGACGATTTCGATGTAGGTGAATGTTATGGTTCTAACTAGAGTGAGAGCTGACCTAGTGACTTGAAATGTATAATATTATGATAAAACTACTGTTTGATTTGTTTACAATCCTATCTCTGGGTCAAGTCTATATATAACCTATAGCGCCGTGAGGGGTGGAGACGCTGGTCAATTAACATTGTCAACGGAATATTTTGGACGCTAATCAGATTTATATATAAACAATTGCTAACTTTGTTGGTCTTTTGTAGAGGTATAATGAAAGATGTATAATTTGTATTGGATGTCGATGAAATTAAGTTTACCTTAACCTGTCAAATCTTTGACCTTACTTAAACCTCAAAGGAGCAGAATGCTCTTAGTAGGTGGCACGCGATGCCTATACCTACAAGTATTTTTTTCTATGATGATAAGCCATTTGTATAATGAGATTGCGGGCACACCATGTTCAATTGATAATGGATAACCATGATAAAAGAGATGGGAGGAGAGATTTCACCATTTCACACCTAAATACATGTAGCTTATATTCCAAGATTGAATCACTGAGAATATATATGGGTGAAAGAAATGATGCAGTGATTGGAATTTCTGAAAGCTGGCTGGAGGATGGTATGGATAGCGTGTTAGTGCATATGAATGGATATAACTTTGAAAGGTGGGATAGAAACTGGGGAAATAAAGCATGTGGTGGTGTTGCTATGTACATAAGAAATGATCTATCATATTCAACCACTGCTTATGAGCACCTTAACATGAGCTCAAATGAGATTGAGGTACAATGGATAGAAATAATTAGGCTTGGAAAAAAAAAACATAGTAATAGCTAACGTGTATAGACCCCCTGACGGAGACAAAGCGATGTTTGTGGACTGTATACATTCATTGATTGATAGAGCAAACCTCAGACGTAAGGATTTGATTGTCATGGGTGACTTTAACATTGATTTTTTGAATACTAAGCTAGCAACAACAAAATTAATGAAAATCTGTTTTAATATCTTAGGCATAAAGCAAATAATCAAGGAACATATGAGAGTCAAAGAAGAAACTAAGTCATGTATTGATTGGGTCATAACAAATACTAATAAGCAAATTGAACCTATTATTAGGAAATGGAATATTAGCGATCATTATATGGTTGGTATTTCCTTTATTGAACAGGTTGTGTCTAAGACAAAAACTGAATTCTATGGCCGTACTTATAGGCGCTATAATCCTGAGTTGTTTAAGGAACGTATAAGAAATGCTAACTGGAATCTATACACGGAAAGCGAATGTGTAAATATAAAATGGTCATATATGTTGAATATTATATTAAAGGAACTGGATGATATGTGTCCTATCAAGAAGTATATTGTAAAAAAAGAGAGAGCCCCATGGATAACGGATTATATACTGGAATTAATTAAAGACAAAGATCATGCACTTAAGAAGGCAGTGGCGTCAAAAAAAGCTAATGACTGGAATAGAGCTAAGAACTTAAGAAATAACTGTACTAAATTAATAAGGAAAGCAAAAGCAGATCATGTTAAATCAAAGCTATTAGAACATGGCAATGATAGTAAAAAATTTTGGCGTGAAATTAATGGGTTGATAAAAGGAGATGGTAATAAGATGAGATGTCATCTTAAAGACTCTGTTAAAGATTGTATGGTTCCTGAAGAAGAAATACCAAATTTTGTGAATGATTTTTTTCTTAATATTGGGCCCAACCTTGCAAGGGGCATGAATACTCCTTGGACATACGATGGCATCGAGGTGGACAGCAAATTAGAAAATGTTTTCACTAATGAAAATGAATTGAAGAAACTTATAAATGATATAGATGTTAGTAAATCCTCCTGCATTGAGACTGTATCATCGAGAGCACTGAAGGATGCCTTAACAGCAATACCTGAGAGGATGGTAGAATTGTTTAACCTATCTCTTATGTCGGGTGTAATACCGGTAGACTGGAAAATAGGCACCATTGTTCCATTACAAAAGGAAGGAGATAAGACAAATGTTTCCAATCTGAGACCAGTTACATTACTCCCAGTTATTGGCAAACTTCTAGAAAAAGTTGTTAATAATAGGTTAATGAATTACTTGGAAAATAATAATATTTTGGACAAAAGACAAAATGGATTTAGATCGGGTCACTCTACAATTGGAACGGTTGCCTATTTTTCAGATGAAATCTATAAGGGCATAAATAATGGACTTTA
The DNA here is from genome assembly GCA_949317995.1 of Acholoe squamosa. Classification (NCBI taxonomy): domain Eukaryota; kingdom Metazoa; phylum Annelida; class Polychaeta; order Phyllodocida; family Polynoidae; genus Acholoe; species Acholoe squamosa. The sequence goes on along the minus strand of OX439046.1, from coordinate 66,639,696 downwards.
CACCATTTCAACCTTTGTCGACCTGAAAAAAGCTTTTGACACTGTTAATCACTCTATTCTTCTGGAGAAACTGAAGAAAACTGGTATTGGTGGTCAACTCATAATTTGGATTAAAGACTATCTGAGAGACAGGAGACAAAGGTCATTGGTAAATGGTTTGATGTCTAATGAGGGTGTAGTAACCTGCGGAGTACCCCAGGGTTCCATTTTGGGTCCAACACTATTTTTGATATATGTTAATGATTTGGCTAATGCGATTAAGAATTGTTCCGTTTTTCTATATGCTGATGATACTGTGGTCTCTATACAAGGAAATAAAATTAACCAAATGACCAACACACTCCAGGAAGACCTGAAAGCACTAAAAAAATGGTTTCAGAAAAATCAATTAACACTAAATGCTAAAAAAACAAATTATATGATTTTTGGGTTAAAATCTTGGCTGAAAAAAATCGAAAATCATACACTATTATTTGATAATACCCAAATTGAGAGGGTACAGAGTTTCAAAAAACTTGGAGTGTATTTAGACCCAGTTCTAAATTTTAATAAGCATGCCGAAGAAATGTGTCGTAAAATGTTACATAAAATGCTGATGTTATCTAAACTTCGAGCTTTTTTGGATAATGAGTCATTATTAAAAATTTATAAAACAATGGTATTACCATATGCTGACTATGGAGACATATTGTATGATGTGGCTGGTGCGCATATACTTGACAAACTTCAGGTTGCACAAAACAAAGCCCTAAGAAAGGCTATGGGCTTGGACAACAGGTACCCCACTGACTTAACACATCAGCAGGCAATGATATTTCCATTAGCCCATCGAAGAGAAATGCATTTATTGAATTTTATGTACAAACAACAAGAGAATGTCTCTCTACTAAATAATAGAGATATAAGAACTAGGACCCATGATGCGAATGTTTTCCTCACTATCAAACCAAAATATGAAACCTCTAAAAAAAGTGTATTATACAGAGGTGCAATGACCTGGAATGCACTTCCAATAGTAAAAAGAAATATAACATCATATGAAGAATTCCAATTAGACCAGAAAAGAAACTGGAGAGATTTACTCTTAGCCTAAAATATTATTATATTTTGTATCTCCTACTCATCCCTTAAGGCTTTTTATAAAGCTGTATTAAGGTACAGATACCTTGAATATGGGACTACATATGTTAGTTTTTGATGAGGGGTGCCCGCCCCACAATCTCATATACTGGCTATGCTTAAAGAAAGTATACATCGAGAGGTTAAGTACACCTATTGAAAAGGATGATAGTATCTATGTGTTTAATGTATCAAACTATGTAAGTGAATCTTATTGAGAATATTATGAACCTTACGATTATAACAAATTATGATGTATTTTTATTGTTATATACATATATTACATGAAATTATGAGGATATGCTGGTTGCATTGAATATATCTCAAGCTGAACAAGCTTTGTTCGATTGTAACCAGGTTAATATAAAATAAACGGGCTGGTGCTTTGCACCATTACCCATACTCAAAAAAAAAAACCATACGTGAGAGCAGTGGATATCACCCTGTTTTGTTGGAGGGGAACTCCCCTTCTATATACAGCGTAGATAGGGGACCCCCGCCAAGGTCAGGGAAGGGCTGACAGGGCACGTCACAACATGATCCCAACATGACAAGAATGTGTCACTTGGCATGGTACTTATGGTGGTTCATGGTGTGGTACATTCCTCTGGTGTAAAAGGTTGGTTAACTCGACATACAATTGTAACATCACTGCCAAAACTTCTCAGCTGCCCCACAGTGCACCTTCAACTAATAGTTATAACATTTTGAGCAGGATTGCAGAATAATCTGATCCCGGGATCCGATCCTAAAGACAGAAATTACAACTTTGTTCAGAAAAAAGCATCTACCAGGGTCGGATCCAGGATTTTGTAAAGGGGGGCGCCCCTCATTTAGCCCCCTAATTTTGGCTAAATTCAAGGGGAAAAAAGTTAGGTAAACAACAACTCTTAAGTACAGGGGAAAAGGGGAGGGGCGTGCGCCCCCGCACCCCCCCCCCTCTAAATTCGCAACTGTACTATAACCTTTCTTCTTTGTCGTAGTGGTGGATTTAGACTTGGGTGCTCTGTTTTGGCATAAGATTTAGCAAAAACTAGATGCTTTCTCTGGATGGCTACCTACCCCTGGTGCCCCTCTTCTTTTTAAAGTATTGTATCAGCCACACTGTGGCACATGGCACCATCTATACCCCCTCACTGTGGCACGTGGCACCATCTATACCCCCTCACTGTGGCACATGGCACCATCTATAGCCCCTCAATGTGGTACATGACACCATCTATACCCCCTCAATGTGGTACATGACACCATCTATACCCCCTCAATGTGGCACATGACACCATCTATACCCCCTCACTGTGGCACATGACACCATCTATACCCCTCACTGTGGTACATGGCACCATCTATACCCCCTCACTGTGGTACATGACACCATCTATAACCCCTCACTGTGACACATGACACCATCTATACCCCTCACTGTGGCACATGGCACATTCTATACCCCCTCAATGTGGCACATGGCACCATCTATACCCCATCACTGTGACAGATGACACCATCTATACCCCCTTACTGTGACACATGGCACCATCTATACCCCTCACTGTGTCACATGGCACCATCTATACCCCTCACTGTGGCACATGGCACCATCTATACCCCCTCACTGTGGTACATGGCACCATCTATACCCCTCACTGTGGCACATGACACCATCTATACCCCTTACTGTGGCACATGGCACCATCTATACCCCCTTACTGTGACACATGGCACCATCTATACCCCCTCACTGTGGCACATGGCACCATCTATACCCCATACTGTGTCACATGGCACCATCTATACCCCTCACTGTGGCACATGGCACCATCTATACCCCCCTCAATGTGGTACATGACACCATCTATACCCCTCAATGTGGCACATGACACAATCTATACCCCTCACTGTGGCACATGGCACCATCTATACCCCCTCAATGTGGTACATGACACCATCTATACCCCATCACTGTGACACATGGCACCATCTATACCCCTCACTGTGTCACATGGCACCATCTATACCCCTCAATGTGGTACATGACACCATCTATACCCCTCAATGTGGCACATGACACCATCTATACCCCTCACTGTGGTACATGACACCATCTATACCCCCCTCAATGTGGTACATGACACCATCTATACCCCCTCAATGTGGTACATGACACCATCTATACCCCTCAATGTGGCACATGACACCATCTATACCCCTCACTGTGGCACATGACACCATCTATACCCCTCACTGTGACACATGACACCATCTATACCCCATCACTGTGACACATGGCACCATCTATACCCCTTCACTGTGGCACATGACACCATCTATACCCCCTCACTGTGACACATGGCACCATCTATACCCCCTCACTGTGACACATGGCACCATCTATACCCCCTCACTGTGGTACATGCCACCATCTATACCCCCTCACTGTGGTACATGACACCATCTATACCCCCTCACTGTGACACATGGCACCATCTATACCCCATCACTGTGACACATGGCACCATCTATAACCCCTCACTGTGACACATGGCACCATCTATACCCCATCACTGTGACACATGACACCATCTATACCCCTCAGTGCTGGGGTATAAATACATCATACAATATACGTTGAACCCCCCAACTTCAAAGTGAGGGGGCCCTGCCCCCATGCCCCACCCCCGTTCCACTGCCTATGTCTATAGCAGGACACATACCAACACAGACCTATTATGTAGGTTTAAAGACCCTGTGACACTGACCCCGTGCTCACTGTCCTCCCTCCCACCCACCTCTCTAAACCTCTGGTGCTTTACCCCTTCCCTACATCTCACATGGGAGGGGCACACTGTTTAAATATGTCTGTAACTGATACTAAAAGTAAATCTAAATCTAAGAGGAACTAGTTATTTTAAATAATTGACCTTGGATATAGGACTCTCCCCTTTGATACAACCATAGAATTGAAGACAATAATTGGCGAGAAAGGTCTGACAACACTCAACAGCATCTTGATGGTTTCCACAAGTGAATGCAAGCAATAGGTATACTCCTATCCATTGGCCTAAAACCAATCCCCCTTGATTCTGATCCCTCTGGGCCTGGTTGCTACAATTTCATATCTATTTATAGACAGGTGACATGGGCATCAAACTCTGCAATTGTAACTGACTAACCCAAGGAAAAGAATTATAAGTAAAAAAAAAAACAAAGGGCTATTAGGGGGGGGCTTCCTCCTAAATTTGACATGGGTTTGGGGTAGGGTCAAGATTTTTCAGCCCCTCTCAGGAGGGGTCAAAATAATTTACCTGTTTTCAGGGAAAAACCTGCGCATTACTATATGAGTTTACTTACAAAAGGTAAAAAAAAAAATTATCCCCATGAGTATGAGGGTTAAAACTTTTTTTTTTTTCACGCATCCCTGCACAAATCCTCTAACGCTCCACCTGTTCTTAAAAAAAAAAAAAAAGATTACTCCCTTATAGAGTGCATGGTCATCTGGAAGTGTTGAATGAAGACAAAGTATTACTCACCTTTTACTTTTTCTCTGCATAATTGGTGGCAACTCCAAATTTCACAGTCATGTTTTGCCTGTTAGTGTTAGTGTATTTATACCCCAGCACGATCTCTGATTTTGCTAGTCCTCCAATCTTAAGGTAGCATGACACAAGTGCCTCACGATCTGTTCGTATTACACACCCTATCTCTCACTGCCAGGCTCCCACGTGCATAAATTACTCCAGTGGGTATAATCAATTAGTAACCACTGAAATAGATTTATAAATGGCCAACAATTTCTGATCCCACTGCTGCTGGTTGCTGCCTCCTCCTCATGTGGGACCCTCCTGTACTATAAGCGTGTTCCCACGCCTCCTCCGTCGGTTCTACTACTCGTGGTGGGAATGGTGGGTGTGTGAGGATGTGGAGGGGGTGGGAGGGGAGGGGAGGGGAAGGGGTGTGCGCTACCTCAGTCTGTCCTCCTGCTTCTCCTAGTCCTCCGTGACTGACTGACGGCTGCCATCGTTAACCTGGAGATGGGTTATCATACTGTACCCGGTCCCTGCACTCTGCTTCAAATGGGTACTTCACCTGCGTTCCTACCTTAAATACCCCCTTTAATGTCCAGTGATTTTGAGGCTAAAAACCATTGGTCATTGATCTTTTGGGTGACCAGATAGGCGCCTTTTGAAAGGCATGCTACTTTCATTTAATTTCACATGTATATTAAAATTATGTCTTTAATCACCTCTATAAGGGGGGGGGGGATATAATGTTTCACTCTTTTGTAGTAGAACTCGGTATCACATTTATGAAGAGACCTTGGGAAAAGAAACCCCTGGTCTCAAGATTTATTGATTTAACATGGACCCATTATTTACGAATCAAAGGACATTGGACGGCCTCCCAAGTCGGTATTTTTGGAACGCAGGTGACATCATTTACTGCTAGAGAGTGCATGAGATAGGATGGTCGCTGGTGGTGGTTTGATGTGTGTGTGTGGGAGGGGGGCAGGAAACAATGGGGAAAAGAGGAGTTAAGGAAAGTGCTAAGTTACTGGAGTGCAATATCTCGCAATAAGAGTGGAAAGAAAGAAAAAAAATATGAAGAAAAAGAAAGTGACCATGGTATATCAAATCTAGGCACAATATCTTTTATGCCCCGGGCTTTTGCCCCAGTTTGAGGACCATTCAGAAAGCGGGTCGGCATTTTCAGGTTTCAGAATTAAGGGTCTTTAACATTACCAGAACATTCTTTCAATAAAATGATTAGATCGACACAGTCGTTTCATGTTGAGAATAATACTTTCATTTAAGCAAAAACTTTCATGAAAATCGTTTACAATTGTGAATTGCATCAAAATGACCAACAGTATTTTTTCTCACAAACCTGATTGATTTAAAACAAAGTCTATAGATGTCTTATAATTCTTTTACTTAGGCAAAAAAAAAAAAAGAAGAAAAAAAAAAGAGGTTTCCGGTCACCTGACCGTCCTCAGCCAAAACGGCCGATCTCAGATATTTCTTAGAATTATTTTTCAATTTTTTCTCTATTTTTTTTTTTTTTTTTTTGGCCTTATGAATCGCCATCCAGTCCTGACAAGGCTTTACATATTGATCTATTATGCAGAAAACGAGATAATTTTGGGCCAATAAAAGTTGCATGTTAAAAAGAAAAAAATACCTAACCAAACACCCTTGCAACCCGAAGCAATCTTGTCTATAGTGCTGAATATTGCTATGTAATTAAGATGGGCACATTTTCATTTTCAGACCCAGGCACAAAGCCATAAAGTCAGAGGGTTTGGGATGTAAACCTAAGAAGCAGCAGTACTCCCCACCCCCACCCACCCAAGCATTCCCACACTTGTCTACTCTCCCACCCTTTAACCCCCCCCCCCCGCCACACACACACACACATACACACACACGGCCAGCTGTCTGACGGTCGTCATCACCCGCCCCGCCCCACTCCCAGACCTGTGAAACACCACCTCCACCACCACTAGGGGTGTTCGGAAACACTCACAGCGCACATAGGAAATTTGACTTGAATGTCCTGAGACTATTTCTTAGCCCCCTGTCCGACTGTCTGTCATGTTTTTGAAAATGTTTCTGCCAAGTTACTTATGATCTTAGAATGAATTCATAAGCTGACAGGTCCATTTCCTTTCAGTTCTGAATCCACAGGAAAAACTTTACTCATTACCCAAATGAAAAAAAAAAACAAGAAAAAAGACAAAATAACAGAAGAATATACCCCCCAATGCAGGATCCTTCATTAGGGGGGTGTTTTTAGCCATTCTAGGCCAAAAGGGTAACGGGTTTGGGACTGGATAATTTGCAAAATTTTCTATGTGAAGGGGTTTGTTTTTGGGGCTGTATGAGGGGGGTCTCACGCCAATAGTACCCGGTACCCTTTTCATCGTTTTTAAAGAGAATTCCACAAAAGGGGTATGGATTATTTTGGCCTGATTAACCCAAAAATGTCACCCTGAAATGGGGTACACTTGTAGGGCCAACAAGAGGAGCATCTCGTCCAAAGGAGTACCTTTTCCAAACTTAAGGAGTTTTTTGCTTAATTTTGACCCGCATAAAGGGGTATAAAATTAAGGGCTGTGTACGCACATGGTAGCCATAAATTCGGGAGTGGCCCCACAGGGCCTATTAAAATGCATGCATTACCCTCTACAATGTATATATTATGTGTTATTATCAATATTTGCCATTACCACCAATAGGTCAGTGAACTGGACAAGTTTGTTTGTCCACAGAGGCCACATTGAATCAGTGACTATTTGGTTCAGCTGGTTTCTTGTTTTCCCGAACACTCCAAGTGACGGAAATCCCACGCTCCAAATAGCGGCCACCATACCGTGAGACCCGACAGTAGCGTGAGAACGGTACACTCTCCCACCCTAGACATCCGCCTCCCTATTCCTCAACACTCCCCACCTACTCACCCTATAAGCGCTTGGAGAACTCCCTCACCAACAGCTCACTGGCCGAAGTCAAGTTCATGAATCTAAATAACGTTAGCCAATCAGTGGATGTCAAAGTAGGTCAAACTGGGAGGATCTGTGTCCTAATTGGTTAGGTTTTATAGGTCAGGTTAAGGTCAAAGTGCAAAAGGGCTTGCAATGGGTTTAGACCCCTGGCGGGGGGGGGGGGACTTAAATCTTTACTGGCACGGGGGTGCGGCTGGACCTCTGACTACCCTAACCATTGGTGAGAGGGATTTCTACAAAAAAAAAAGACCCTTGAAGAAAGGGATTTCTGCCAAAAAGTGGCCTTGCCAGCCGCACACCCGTGTCTCCAACACATAGTGAGTCCCCCCCCCCCCCGCCACCCGGTGGTTTAGACCATTCATTAACAAGTGTATGGTTGAGAGTGAGTTGATATGGGTGGGGGTGGGAGGGCAGGGGTGAGAGGGGGGAGTGGACTGGTCAGCGTGTGAAAATACATGATTGTGGGAGAATGAGTATTTTGGTGATGGGGGTGGGACAGCATGCACCTTGTGCACCGTGACATTGGTGTGAAGATAAGGCAACTTAAGAAGACCCACACACACCCGTGGGAAGAAAAAAAAACAAAACTGCCAAGAGTTATATGTAGGATTGGAGTAAATAGAACTAGGTTTGTACTCGTTTTCAATATTTCTAGTGAAAAAAAAAATGGCTTTTTTTTTTTGTTTTTTTATTATTACCTTTCGTTAATCAAAGCAATGGGCACCTTTCAAATAAATAGATAGTTATAGTTGGTCCACATTTGAATAACACGCAAGCAAGGTATCCAATATCATAAAGAAAACACATACCAAGAAACAACATTGTAGATAAAGGCCGGGAAAGAAGCACTCAATTTCTCCCAGCGAATTCGATTTGCTCAGAAAATAACACTCCAAAACTTTGATTTGATAATTGTATGTACATCCTATTGTCGTTGGTGATTGAACTATCATAAAGGTCGAATTTGCAGTATTATACGTGAGCAGGCTAATCCTGTTATTGAAGAATAACATTGCATGTATCAACTACCGTAGAAAAAAAAAGACTCTCCATTTTAGACCCCTGATGATGATTCAATGGTGCGTTCCTATTACATCAGTTAAAGATCTTGTGACCGTTAAGAGTTAAACATTTAAAATCAGGCTATGAAAAAGTTGAATTTAATGCAGCATTTAATGTGACAAATCTAAGATTTTTAGGTGGGAGGCAAAGCCCTAAACTTAATTCATTTACTTGAGGACATGATTCCTCAGATAGATCCTACATGCTCCGTTTGGTCCAGACTTTTCAAGAAGAGAAAAACATGCTCCAGCATTTTGGTAACATATCATGTGATCTTTGGGGGATTTAAAAGCATTATGTGGCCATTTAAAACGTTTGGTATTATGTGACCATTGGGATATGCAAAAATGCCCCAAAAAGAATCCCATAGTCTCCCATAGTCAGGGTGCGGTTTTTAGGGAGTGGTCATTATTCACAAAGGGGGGGGGGGGGGGGTTAACACGGACGCGCATAATTTTTTAACGCCCCCCTCCCCTCAGGAGGGGTCTGAATTGTTTACACACCCCCCCCCCCTCACCCCCCCCCCCCCCGTGATGAATAATGGCCACACCCTTATACGGTGATGGTATATATGTTCCCATAGACTGCTGACACAAACCAGATTTATTACTCTGCTGTACATGTAGCTGGACCAGGGGAAGTACCTACTGGATACATGCCAGATTGCAGATAGTTTGAATTCCACAAACAATGATAAAGTCACAATGGTTCACCTCCAATATTACCCCGCTCTACATCCGCCCCCCCCCACTCACCCTTCCAGCATTCCCCATAGATATATATCCGTTATATCCTGCACATATAAGGCACACCATAAAACACATACAGAGCTTTCGGATGTGAGACAAATTAGAAATGACATTTATGTTGTGCGTGTTGCATTTTCAACATTTTAAAACTTATGGATGGCCTGAAGCTCGACATATCCCCTCATATGAATTCGATATCACTCCATGTGTGTGTTGAATCTTTGAGAAGATTATTTGAAATAAATACCCTCCTCTCCTCAGAGGCGTAGGAAGCAAACTTCTTTGAGGGGGCCCAGCGAGTGCCCTATCGCGACCACCTTGAATTGTAGGCTCAAGCGCGATGGCACCTATACATCTGTATATAATTTGTATAGAAAAGTAATTTTTGGATCTGATTTTAGGCTCAGGCCCCCATTTCCCTATCCCATCACCAGTATCAATCTAATTTGAGGTGCAAAGTTTAGTTTCTTTTCCATTTTGTTATGACTTTTTGACAAATTTTTTTTGGGGGGGCCCAGACATACTCAGGCCCCAAATCCTTGATGATTGGGGGGGGGCCCGGGCCCCGCTGCCCCTCCCCCTTTTCCTACGCCCCTGCTCCTGTAGGGCACACCTGAGATCCATCTTCGAATATAAGCCAAACCTTATGCAAGGTATATTCCCTTGCATATGTATAGGACTCAGTATGGAGGCTTAGTGGAGCCGCCATTTTGAATTTTGCTGGTTGAGGTAAAACCCACTGATAAGACATACCATGATGGGTACCTTGTCCCTTTTTAACTACCACTTTCAGGGACATGCTGGTCCCATCTTATCAGTTCTTATCAGTGTGTGTCGCTGGAACCAGCTCCAGACCAGCTAGTGGCCAATAGGACACCCTCCCCTACCCCACCCCCAATGCTAAATTCGAGGGCCCTGTATACATTGAGAAAGTAATACGCTTTGAAATACTGTCCTTTGTTCCAAACACTTTCTCGTAACACTTAGCCAAACATTCTATGGGTAAAACACTTGATACATGTACTTCTTCAAAAAGTGTTGATTAAAAAAATCAAATTTAAGTGTTTAGATTAGAATGTGCTTGGTTAAATAAAGTGTTTACATGTTTGCAAATGAAGTGTTTCCATCCAGAAAGTTTTAACACAGAGTGGCCCCCTCCTCTAGGGGCCTGGGCTCATATACTGTCATGAAAAAAAAAATGAGAAGGGACTTACAAGCCAAGCTGTAAAAAATAACTGTTGAATCTACCAGGGATCCTTGTAAAACAGAAGAGTAAACCACCATCATTATAAAGCAGGGAGCCAGTGTAGTTTTTACAAAGAAGCCCGCAGTGTCAGTGCACAGCTGGTGCAGTGGTACAAGGAATCTCTGTGAAAAGAATGATGTTTCTCCGGCAACTTTGGGATGAGGATTCCATTGTTATTTCAACAACTCTTTTTTTTAACAAAGTAGCCTTTGTCTTCGTGCAACCAAATATATTAATGTAGACAATGTGAACTTTGGTTTTGCACTGACGAGAGTGATATGTGAATAATCCATTATTGCCTCCCCACTCAATACGAAAACTCATCTGACATTACAGGCCCGTAACTAGGGGGGGTTCGTCGGCTCGAACGAACCCCCCCCCCCAGGCCCCTGATGGACCAAAAATGTTCCACCCTAGCCAGCCTAAAAGTGCACATAATTGGCTACATGTCAGTTTTCGCGGCTTGTAAATCGGACAATTATTAAGGATTTTAGAAAGCAAACCTTAAAATGGGGAAATTTTGCTTCATATGGCCCATCACCATTACACATCTGTACAAAAAATAAGGAAATTTTAGTCTTTTCTTCTACAAGACTTTTGGCAGGTTCCATCTTTGAACTCATTGAGTCCCACCTTATTGAAAATCGAACCACCCCGCGAAGAGGGCTAGTTACGGGCCTGACATTGGCTTTTGCCGACAAAATCGCTGCAGCACCAACGGGAATCGTCAGACTCTCAGACTGAATGTCTGCCTGTAATCACGGGACCTTTTTCTTTTTCGTGGCTTGCAAATCGGACCATTATTAATTTTTTTTTGTTGAATTTTGAAATGATTAAAATAAAAAGTTAATCCTCGTTTTAAATCATTTCTTTCCTGACGATAATAATTTTGAGGTATTTGGTTTTGCGAAAATCAATCCGGGCCTGCGAAATGATGAAATTCACAGGACTGAATTGTGTAGAAGGGGAAAGACTTTTCGTACAGACTGCCTCCCTCAACCTTAAGATTACGGTTTCAAAGGTCTTTTTCTATAACATTGAAATTTCTGCATCTTTGCACCATGCACAATGAAGCCTATAACAAGAGAGAAATAAACCAGACGACTTCTAGGCCTCTAACGGTCTAGCATCTCAGACTATACCTCCTAAAACCTAGCCTACTTCCGGCTGGGGGCAGGTGACTTCCGGTCACGTGCAGGTCACATGTGTAGGATCCAGAGGCACGTGACGAGGAGGGATCCAGACACACCCGTCCAGCACCCCTCTCCCCCACCCTCTCTTATTACCCTCACTACTACATATTTGGGGACGTATCATTTATAGACAGATGGGGGGAACGATTCATTTATAGACAGATGGGGGGGGGGGCGATTCATTTATAGACAGATGGGGGGAGGGCACGTTAGATTTAGGGGTGGGTAAGGGGGATATTTTGGAAAGGAAAAAAGGGGAATCCGAAAGAGCCCTTTAGTTGCGGGTAGGGGGGGGGATAAGGGTCCAAGGCCAGTTTTTTTCCTTAAGACTGGTTTTAGTTTTGTTTGGGGTTGGGGGAGGGGGGCTGAGCCTTCCCGATATCCGCACCTGTCCTGTTTTGTGCAGGGGACCTATTACATGTAAAAGACCCTAGGTGGAGGAAGGGGACGGGATAACACTTATTTTCCAAAGTGGCATGTCAACTTGAAGAATAGGCTGTGGCAATGCCAGCATGCAGAGTCAATATTGTTCTGCAAAGCATTTCAAAATTGCATCTTGAAATGCCCTCCAGAGCTTTGGTCCCTTCTCCACCAGTAATGGGGTCTGTATATACCTATGAGCAGTAAATGACTCTGCCCTTGACCCCCCCCCCCCTCCCCTCCCGACACCTCTCTTACCCCTTCTGGTGGTAAACGTGGGAACCAGCTGTCGACACTAACCCTGTGGCTGTCAGGTGTGGACGTTATTTGTTCCCATTGCATCTTTTTTTCAGAGATATGAGTCTTGGGGGGGGGGGGTAGACTTTTTACAACGGAAAAAGATTTGCACCCACCTCCGATAATACAGAACTGTTAAAGCACTGGATTTTTTTCTTTTGAATGTCGTTTAAGTATTTGTGCGTGTGTGTGTTTTTTTAATCAGGCCTGAAAAAAAAATTGTAAGTTTCCGGTAACATGGTCCATAAAGTTGAGGTAGGTAGGTCGGATTTTTTTTATTTTTTTTTTTTTTTACTGGATCATATTTTGGCCCATATATTCCATTGATATTATTGATAGTTGAGTCATGGAGAATCGATTTTCCTATCACACCAGCACAAAACTTAAGAGTACTTGGCCAGAATGTTGGATTCTATACTTGGACCCAAGTAATCCTAAAATATATGAGAAATATGATGTCAATGTGCAAAAATTATGAAAAAATAGGAAAAATTAAAATTAAAATATGAAAATTTTCTTGAGATAGTCTGAGGTCGGCCCCTTCAGGCTGAGGTAGGTCGGGTGACCGGAAACAAACCTCTTTTTTTTTTGGCCTCATCATAATGTCCCGCTGTCAAGGAGCACCTATTTTAGATACACACAGTCTTTACGCATTATGCAAGTCTACAAGTATAATTATATGTATTTGGAACTCAAGATAGTATTTACACTGCAGTCTGCCGTTTAAGCTCCAGGGCTTTGGTTAAATTCAATACCCCTGTGCCCCTGACCCCTATTTGAGACAGGCACTTATACATTGTACATTTGAATCCGGGATTTGAATAAGGTGTTTAGTACTGTAAATGCTTGCATCAGTGGCAGATCCAGGATCTGGAAAAGGAGGGGGCGCGGCCCAAAAGGAGGAGGCGCACTCCCTATTTCTGAGCAAATTTTGGGGTCCAAAATATATAATTAAAATCGTAAGTAGAGGGAAAAACAGGGGTGCGCCCGCCCCCGCACCCCCCTCTAAATCCGCCACTGACTGCATATAGGATGCATCCTGAGTAACCAAAACCTATAGGACGTACCCTGGGTGAAATTTTGGCTATTTTTTAATACTGTTCTTAATTCTCCTATATAAGATGCACCCTGAGTTGGACTAATTTCTACAGGATGCAGCTTATGTAATCAGTGGCGGATTTAGAGGGGGGCACGGGGGGCGCGCGCCCCCCTTTTTCCCTGTACTTAAGAGTTTACCTAACTTTTTTTTACCCTAAAATTTAGACGAAATTAGGGGCTAAATGAGGGGCGCCCCCCCCCCCTTTCAAAATCCTGGATCCGACCCTGGTAATTTTGGTGTATACGTCTCATACACCAGAATTTTCGGTACTTAAGATTGATGTCCATACCCCTGGGTCCATGGCACTTATTTGAAACCCCAGCGTTTAAATTAACCAGTACAGTCACAGGCAGAAATAAAACCATGGTGTTTTGCTACATGGGTAATTTGGAGTGCATGCCAAAACTCTATCTATTGGAAACACACATTAAAATGCCTATGGCAAGGTCCATGGGACCCCCTTTCAAAGTGTGTATGAGCTAAAGATAGCAATAAATCGTCCACGAATGCTTAAATATGGTATTTTTACATTGTATAGAAAACAATTGAAGAGAATTTGAAAAAGGGAAAAAAATCAGACCATGCCACTTTAACAACTCACATTATCATAATTTCTTCCTTGGGTGTTAAATTATTATTAATGTGTATATGTTCTTATTAACATGTGGTAAAAAATTTATATAATAAATTTATTCCTCCAAGCCTGCCTTAACGTGTCTTTGTCACCAGGGGCTATCAATAATGTGAGGAGGTCCCAGTTTTCCAATAACGTTAACCGTCATCAACTTTTGGAAATAATTGATAACCTTTATTGATAGAATTCCATGATATCTTTTGAAGAGAAAATTATTGTAGAAGGTTGATAACTTGGCCAATGAGAAAATGGGGTTAATAGCAATAAATTAAGACTACTGAAAATGCAGTTTTGAATTACAGAAGTTGACCTGAACCAATTTGATAATAATTGGAAAAGATTTCCGGAGGTTTATACTTGACGTAGCTCATGACAAGCTACGTCTTATTGATGGGTTTGGTTTGAATATCTGAAATACATAACATAATAAGTCAATCTTAACTTTACCCTGGTTCTAAAAGGACTATCACGATATTTTTGATAATGTGTGGTCCTACTATAATTCATCCCTACATTATCTTAATCATCTGCATTGCTTAGCCAAAATCAAAATGTTCAGTGTGAATGTATAAATTAGAAAAAGACTAGCCGATGGCTTGCTTTCTACAGTTAAGCATATTGTTAACTTGTATGAGTAAATTGATATGAATAAGTGTAAATTTATGCATTGTGCAAATGCAGCTGCAAAGTGGCGAGGACAAACTTGCAATATATCCTCGGACTTTGAGACTGTGGTAACAAATATCGGAGTCTCCTACACATTCAATGGGGAAAAAGATGTTTTATCACATATCAAAGAAGCAGGTAAATGGTGATTAGCATTCGCTTGCACAGGGTATTCATATTAGTGGAGGCTCCACTATGTGATTTTTTGGAACATTCTCACGAAATCTTACCCAGACTGTGTCTAAGGTATAGGCTGTTGACAGTCCTGAACGGTAAACATGAGATCTAAAGTTGTAAACATAAGATTTGAGGGGTCACTTGTAACCACAGGGAGTGTGTTTACCTGCAGTTTTGTTTACATTTACTCCACACCTGTGACTGAGACATCACACTGATCAGGTAGGGGTTGGTGACCCTCTTTTGCTGTATAAACAATAACACAGTATGATGTAAATATCGACACAGCAGTCCAACAACAACCTGTCCTGTAAAAATCAAACCTGTCTGATTTGGAATTGCAGAGGACTGCCCAATGTGAAAGTCTGCAATATTTACATAACATCAGCTTGATATAGTAAACAAAAACATCTTTTTGACAACACAAGCATGCCCGAGACCGCACACAATCACATCCCCAGATAAACAAATAGTTCACTTAACATACAATTTCTACCTTGTAATGATAACAAATAGCACTCCTTAGTCTGTGTTTGTGTCTCATTTTGTGAGAGCAGCTGTGACTCTCTGCAAACATTGCGTAATGGAGCCTTACCTATTAACAAACCTCTTTTAAGTAGCATTCCTTGAGGGACCAACTCTCAGGTGACACATGTACAAATGTCATCATGCAACAAATGACTACCATTATTATTTTGTGGTGCCTTTGATGAATCTTTGTACTCAGACAAAGATGCCTCTTGTGGAATTTGACAGAAATTGAGATGGTATGAGTAGGGACAATTCATATGACTAAAAGAACACCATTTCATTAAGAAGATCAAGATGGAAAATATTTTTGACAATTCAATTCATTTTACACGTCATAGTGAAAAATATAGTAAATACGCTGTGCACAGCAGTTGTAGCCTTGTATTAGATGTCAGCCAAAAAGGTGGGAGGGTGAACTTCTAGCTTGTCTGCAAGAGTATTTCCCAAGTGAATAATATTATGTCTGGTATATAAGCTAGCTATTTCTTCAATCAATCATTTAGAACAATCCTCAGGCACAGGTAAAGGACTAATGCTGGTGTTAAACGTGAAGCAATAGGAATTCATGAGTGGTCCCAACAGCTTTGCAGGCATACAGGTAATAGATGAATTTTGTATCACTAAAAACCTTTGACCAGTAAGCAATTGCATTTAACAAAATCTTTTGTAATAAGACACATAAGTTTCTCATTCATGATCAAGAGGAGTTGCCAACGATGATGGACCAAGGTTTTGCGGTGTCCCCAGGCAGCTAAACATTTGTTGCCGTGAAGCATATTGAGGCAAGCCATATTATACCCTACATACGAGGCTAACAGTTCTAATTTAAAAGAAAGGATGATTGACAGCAGCCATTTCCAAATTGAAAATTGAAAATTTCCTTTTTTCATTTTTCATTCTTGATAGTTGACTTTTGTTTTCACTGAACATTGTTAAATAAAGAGGTACAATTGTGCCCACCAAACAATAATCTTATAATTTCTTTCGGGATTATCTGGCATAGGTCAATTGTGAAAATTGAGCTTTAGTAGATCAGAATTTGCCTTATTCATTCTATGTTTTCGTGCATGTATCGTATTCTCACCACATCAGATTTTTTTAAGGTGGATTACGATAACTGCTTATGTATTGTCTCTTTCTGACTGTAAACATAATATCTTTATTGTGATGAAAAGTATTAGGCTACTGCCCAACCATATAAGACTCACCTATGATAAATGTGTAGATCTGTACAATTGTCTTTTGAATGTCATAGGGAACGGTGCTCCATCATCCATATGGAAATTGTTAGACTGGTCCGGCACCGGCAGACATTTGTCTTGAGCAGTGCCATTTCAACGATGTCATCAACACTTGTAAATGCTATGCTTCATAGGTGGGCAATGCAGATAGCAATTTCAGTAAGTTATGCATACCCTTAACATAATATAGATTGGTCGTGAACAAAAGATTTTCATTGTGAAGATTCTTTGCCTGCTTATTTGTGTTACTCACAGTTCAATACCATAACCAGCTCTACTAGGGCGACACTCGCAGCAGTGTTCTCTGTAACACTTGGAATCAATTGTTTTATTTGTGTTTGTTTCCATTTCCTATCAGTTTCATTCCAGCTATTACCTGTATTTAGCCATACCAAATCACTACAAATCACAAAGATACAGTAAGCAATATCAGTTATAGTGGGATTCAGAGTACCCTGTACACTCTCAGCCGCAACTGTAAATGGGCTATCAATACACCTATAAGTCGGCACTAGAACCACCTGTACCTACAGCAGAAATCACTTCTAGTATGTAGGTTCATACCTACAGCAGGTACAACTGTATTTCAGGATAATAAGGACTCCACTGTATATCCATGTGGTGGGTGGACAGTGTAGCTAGAAACCCATAGAAACCTTTTTGATTGTGGATATTCGTAATGACCTTACCTTTTTTTTTAATTAGACTTCATCGTTTATTGTCATGTGAGTGATTTTCTATGGCTGCATACAATTCTGGTATGTTGCCAAATGTATCTCTTGGCATAAACATTAGGAATACAAGGTTAGAAGCCATGTTATGTGATTATATCAGATTTAAGAAAAATAAGGAAAAATCAAAAGTTTAAGGATGGTGTTGTTATGGACAAAACCATACCTTGCCAAGGGTAGGTTTTGCTTCATGTTAAGATGAAGTTACATTGAGGTGAAGGATGAGGGACAATACAATTCGCCTAGGTTGCCTGAGGAGGGAAAGAGGAGAAAACATTCCATGGGTGGAGGAGGGGTATCCACTTTGTATAGGCATAGAAATAGGATGGAGGAGGACAGGATGCTTAGTATACATTCATGAGGAAGCGACCTTTCATAGTTGTAAAGTAGACTAGTTTGACCTAAGCAACTGGGGGTGGGGGGTCAAGGGCTGTTGACCTGAAATTGGATTTAAATTCAGTAAGATCTGCTGCAGTTTGGACATCCACTTTAATTCTATTCTAAAGGGAGATACCTCTGTATATAGGGCTTTGCTTGTATCTCTCAAGCCTGGGATGTCTCTCTTTGAACTTTACCTTCCGGTATCCCCTAGTTCTGGGGTTCTCGGTTGGTCTCAGCTCAAGCTTCTGAGAGAGTTTGTACATGTGTATGGCGGGTTGCTCATTTCTTCTGTCAGCAAGCAATTGGGTTGAGGTGGCCTTATGTATTTTATCTGTGGGAGTTGTCTGATCATATGCTTTTAAACAATTTGTTAAGCCCCTGTTTTGTAACCATTGCAGCTTCAGAATATGTTACTGTGTAGCATCTTCTAGGACAAAGCTACAGTAGTCAAAATAATTGTCTGCTTATATACAGCTATGGCAACTGACTAAGACATCAGGTGCCAGAGTTTTGCAAACGTGAATAATTTATCCATAGTTTTCTTTCTAGTGACTTTCAGATGTTCATGTAAGGTCAGGTCGCTATCTATCCATATGCCCAAGTACTTATAGCAGTTGGGTGTCACTAAGATAGTGTTACACATGGTAATTGGCATCTCTTTAGCCTTCTTAACTTGAGCCTTATGGCCATACCAACCACTTGGGTTTTCTTGACACATTTTTATTCTGTGTCCGTGCTCGGCACACATTTACCTACTCTATTCAAATTAGCCTGCATGTTCTCTGTCGCCAGTGCCTGTTCTTTGTTTTTAGTGAACAAAAAAATATCATCAGAGTATTTTTTTTTTATTGCTCCACTACACAAAGGAGGTGATAATATAACAAGATATCAGTGTCAACAACTGTCGTAACTTGGTTGACATATAAGATGAAGAGCAAGAAGCCTAGGATAGAGCCCTGGAGGATGCCATAATTAACCTGGAGTTTGCCAGATGTTGTAGAGTTAAGGAAGGTCGATTGCTTCCTATGGCCCAGGTAGCTGGCTACCCATTTCAGCATTATACCACCCATGCCCAGGCTGACAGGTTATTCAATTAACAGGGTGTGATGAATAGAATCAAATGCTTTGCTGAAATTGATGTACGTGGCACATGTTATTTTAGTGTTATCTCTATTGTATATAGGTCATTAAGTGATTTAAAGACCTTGTCAGGGGTTCCTTTCCCTTTAACAAAGCCATATTGTTTCTCAGAGATGTATTTATCTTACATTGTCAGCATCCTAAATCACAGACATTCTACACCATGTTGAATTGATTAAGGTGCCAACTGTGAAAGATCCCTGGGAGCATTGTTCAGGTTGTCAGACACTATATCCTTCAAAGAAACAAGTATGGACAGAGCAATGATATCTCCATATGCCTGAAGTTTTCTTTTCTATTTTCAGGTCTGTGTGATATTAACCTGTGTACAGGATGTTCTTGGTAGGTATTACTGATACTTTCATATTCTTAAGGGATTTCATATACATAACCAGAGCTGATCTTGGGCCCAAGCTAGTATAGTTTATGGTTCAAGAATCAAAGAATCAGGGTACACTATGATGAAGATTATATTGTGGGATGTGCCCAGGAGACAAAATACATTGATTTGCTTAAGCCTTTCTCTATAATTATGCCTATAGTCATGGTATATTTATTTAACATACTGTATTACCCTGTAAATTCTTATCTGTATAGCAGATCTGATCATCAGGGGGTTTCCATTATTTTGTCTTGATATAGCCAGAACACAGAAGTCAAGGGCCGAATGCACCTGTAACCCACCTTGTAGCAGGGTACATTATGACCCACACCTGTGCTATGGCCATCTCTCTGAATTCAACCTCGTCCAAATGACTTCCGATCCCGAGAAGCAGAGGTCACTTGAGAGCACTTTTCATAATGTGAGCGATGCAGCAAATTATAATATATGTGGAAGGCATTTCTCAACATGGTACAACTTGATAAGATAACTATGATTTGAAAATCTCAAAATTAGAGTGGGTGATTGTAGGTGATGTGCTACGACTGCTCTGTGTGATTAGCACTTAATGTAGTAAATACATAGTATTTGGTAGGGAAAATGCACTTACAATTTTAGTCCAATTGTAAGTGCATTTTCCGCTTGATATGTTCATGTGAATGCAACACAAAGTAGAGGGAATGATTTCTCTATGTGCAGGTACTGGAGACAAGGCATAGGCACACTGAGGAACTTAAGATGACAGATGTGAAATTTATGAAACAGCTGCAGAAAAATGTCAAGTAGCTAGAAAAAGGCATTCAAGGCAATAACCATATAACTGACATCCCCTGAAGCCGCTGCAAAACCCTACAATTTGCCAGATATATTCAGCTCTAAATTCATAGAGGCTGATAAATCACCCTTCCTGGGAGAAAGAGATGTATACAAGGAGCTAATACTAGAAGTGCCTCAAAGCCAGTGTCTCTGGTCAAAATGCGGGCCTGTTATGTGAAAATGCTGCATTCATGCATCATGCTGACCCCGATACAAAGCTCACTGATACACAATGCAGAGCTGGTGAGTATTGCATTGTCACATCAAAATGTGACAAAGGAACTAAATTAGCATTTAGGAACAACTATAGGGAACTTATATTCATTAATCACCTTTCCATTAATAAGATTTATATGCAATTTGATATTTTTGAAGTCGTTTATTGGGCAAAAACAAGGTACATAAAATGTAAGATGTTTAACCTAGCACCTACGCATTGTAGTGCTTACGCTAGGACCCACAATATAACTTAATTCAATTCAAATAGACATTTTTGATTAACAATAATAGCAGTCATATTACATAGCTTCTTCCACTTAGCCTACTAGGGTTTTATAGTTGTAAGCTACCCTAAGTAACAAAAATCTGATGCTTTTAGTAGTGATGATAATGAGATGAGATGAACATAGAAATATATTATCATAGGTCTGATATATATACTTAGTTTATATAAAGCAATTTGGGTAAACTTTTCTCACACTATTTTTAAATTCATAGAAGTTATTAATGACAGTATATTCTGGTTTTAGTTGATTCCATCTTAATATAGCTCTGTAATAGGCGCTTCTTAATACAGTTGGTTTCAGGCAATGTGGGACTAACAATCTTTTACCCTGATGGTACCGTGTAGCTATATTCCTACTATCTACAAGATTTATATTTTGGGTCAACATATAACCATAAGATAATAGATGTAGATCTCGTCTAACATGAAGTTCTGAACAATTGCTCCTTTCTTGTATCTGTTTAGTAGTCATAACAGGATTTTCTTCTAGTTTAACTTTATATACCATTCTTAAGACTCTATTCTGTAACATTTGAAGGTCTCTATTTTCTCCTCTATAATCACGATCCCATATAAAATCACAATAGTCGAATATAGGTAGTATCATAGATTTGAAAACAGTTAGAGAGGCATTTTCATCCAACAGACCTCTTACTCGTCCCATTTGGAAAATCCTGTGTCTAATAGTTCGCATGGTATTTTCTCTGTGTTTTATAAATTTCAACTCAGTATCCATTAATAAGCCTAGGTAGGGAAAATTGTCCACCTTTTCAAGGATCACATTGTTCATCAAAAATTGAGTTCTATGATTGGGGTTTGTATTAAAAGACATCCATTTAGTTTTTTGTACATTGATAGTCAGGGTATTGTTAAGGCACCATGATACAATCCTCTGAATGACCTGGTTCATTATATAAGGTGAGTCCACCGATACAACCGCATCATCTGCATATAGTGTAATTTTACAGTCTACTGCTTTAGCTAACGAATTAATATAAATGGAAAACAATACTAGACCCAAAACTGAACCCTGAGGTACTCCATATGTAATGGGTTTCAGTGTTGAAACAATATCATTAGCCAAGGTACACTGCTGTCGATTTGACAAGTAATTTTTGAAAAAATCACATGTCTTATTGTTAAGTCCTAGATCATGTAATTTTTGGAGCAATTTTGGGTGTGAGACTGTGTCGAATGCTTTTTTGAAATCGATGTATAGACAGTAAGTAGGCTTATTTATAATATAATTATCAATAATTGTTTTCAGATGTTCAGTAATAGCTGTTTGAGTCGAATGACCTTTTCTATAACCATGTTGGGTAGGACACAGCAATTCTTGTCTCTCCATATATAGTTGTAACCTTTTACATACAATCTTTTCAAGTAGTTTTCCCATAATAGGCAATAGACTAATCGGTCTAAGGTCTTCCACATTCATAGAGTTTGCCTTTTTAGGTAAGGGTATGACAGTGGCTCGTTTCCATTCATCAGGAAAGGTGGCGGATGTCAAACATTTATTATACAGTGATCTGAAGACATCTGGTATAGCAAACAAGGAATCCTTAATAACAAAAGACTTACAATGGTGTTGTAGGCTGGTTAGGGATAAGTGTTGGCACGGGAGTTGTACCTGGGGTTGCTGCCGACTGCTGCTGTTCAGTTTCATCATCTGGCGGTACAGGAGTGATGGGAATGTCTTGCTTGACTGGCCCTTTTGTTTCATCAGTAGTAGATCCTGCATATGGAGTGTACTTTTCCCTCAACTGTCTCCTAGCTTGCATTAGGACAACACCACCTCTATTTCTACCTTTGAATTTACCAGTTTTTACCACATACGAGTGGAGATTGGCAGCAGTTCCCCAATACATTGAGGATGTACATTCCAGCAATTTCCTGTTTCCTGTACATAGTATCATTTCTAGGAGATCACGATCCTGCTCAAACTTTAATATGTTCAGTTCGAGTAACTCATCTTCCTCTCTATCCGACCATCCTGGGCAGTCAAATTTCCCTAACTTCTTGGCACCATAGGCTGTTTCAGCATCTAATATACGTTCAGCTTGGTCAGGTCTGCCTGCAAAGATTGCCTTTCTATAGCAGAAGGCATGCTCCACACTCTTAAAGACCAAACCATTGGTGGTGATAGAGCAGGGGAAAAAATTAGACAGAGGAGCTAACTCGCTGTGGTATCCAATGTATGTATCTGTAACCACTGTTCTTGTATTGGAGAGTCTTAATTCGGGAGGCAATTCACCTAGTGCATGATGTGGGTAATATCTGCCATTGTAAGATACACCTCAACCTCTAGGTTTTATATCTAGTCCCGCATCCTGCCCCATTCTGGCTATAGCGCTGGCTTCAGCTCTCTGCTTTTTAATCACAACGTTACAGTCTTCTGAGATGAACACTTGTGAATAGTCTCTGGTCTTCAATAAGTCACTTTTCTTTGATAGGATTATATCCCTAATTTCCCCTTTGACGAACACTATGATCATATTTCTGTCACTCCTACCAGGGGTGCCCTGTCTATATGCATAGTCTATGAGGTAATAATCAAAGTCTGGAATTATACTGGTAATTAAGGCATAGGCAACATCCTTTGTTTTCTCACCTTGATGAAATTTCAGTCCCTCTACCAATAAGTTCCTTCGCTTTAGAGCATTGTCTAGGATACATATCTGCTCCTGATTCTCAGCAATATTGCCCTTATTTAGTCTAATCTGTTTCTCCATTTGATTCATTTTAGACTGCATACTGCTAAGTTCAAGCTTCAGGGCTTCAGTAGACTTATTGATGTCAACGAGGTCATCGTTCCTCCATTGTACCGCTTGTGTCAATGTTTGGGACTCATTTACCAGATATTCCAGAACACTTCCAACTTTTTGTTGGGTCATTACCATCCCATCAGGTGTAGTGGCAGCCCTGGTGGCCTTTGGTTTGGATATTTCAGATATTACTCTCCTAACCTCGTCTTTATCTAGTATGCCTTCCATGTTTACAAATTGACAGCGACAGGAACACAGTGCGCGGTGATTGACCCCTATTCAGTCAAGCTTGACACGCTGTATATATATGTATTGGTTGACTTCCACCGGCTACAGTCTATATAGCTCAATCAGACAGACTCAATTTTCCAAGAATACGTTGCGAATTTTCATTAGGCCTCACTCTAGATATGTGATTCCAGTCTTTATATCCTTTGTTGAACGATATGAGAGTAATACATATCTGAAATAATCCTTCCGTTGGGAAAAAGTGGGAGAGCGCCCGCTCGCACACGTCTCTACTCGATGGCCGCCATCACTCTCTATAATCATTATTCTGTGCATATTTCTAATTTATGGTACCTTAATAAAGGCAGTATCTTTGACTCTAGAGTGACCGCAATAACATTGTACCACATATAGGCGCAAGAGTCCAGTCAAAGCTTTATGATTATCTATTTATAAATAGATTATCCACTATTTTTCGACTTTGATGTGTAGCTTGTTCCCAAACCCAATTGTACTTTTAGCAACAGAGATAAAATCCTATTATTATTATTATTATTATTATTATTTATAGAGCAATGGATGATGGAAGTATCGTAAAAGAGTCCCCATATGTATGATGCGATAAACAAGTAATGAGACAAGAATATATATTTGAGGACAATTGGGGTAGAACAGACCCCCTTATTTATTACCAAATAACCAAAAAAAACAAGATATTTCCATCCTGAGACCCAAGAAACCAATATGGCTACCTGTGGGGTGTGTGCGACTGTTTGGTACTATGAAAGAGAGGTTGACCCCAAGGGGTCAGGAGGTGGGACACCTCCACACACACACACAGTGACCAGTGAGGTCCCAGCTGGGAGTTACATGTACAAGTAACCTCTGTCATATGACTATATGATGTGATAAACAAGTAATGAGACAAGAATATATATTTGAGGACAATTGGGGTAGAAGAGACCCAAATATGCCTAAAACCAATTGTCTAGTAGTAGGGTTTAGTAGGTTATACAAAACGCATGAAAGCTGAAACAACTCTGTCTTTTGATAATTTGACCTCCAGTGTATCTGTGAGATATAAGAGGATGGCGAGACTACGCCAGTCACCTCTTTGTTTCATGTCCACCAAAGAAAACCCCATAGAACTGAGGTAGGTGGCGCCACCCAAACGCAACGAGTGGCTAGTAATCTTGCCTTGTAGACCAATGCTAGCGGTAATATCCCATTCATAGGTCATGGGCTTGAGTGAACTACTGGAAGAGGAAGTCATCTCCAGACAATTTCATCGTTGTCACTAGTTTCTTAACTTAAGTAAGAAGACAAAATATGGATTTGTCAACAAAGTTGAAAGGGACGTCCAATTTCCGCTCACCATACTGTATTGTTTCCGTCTTGGGGAGGCTAAGCAACAGGCCCCAATCCGCAAAACCAAGTTCCGACAATTTAATGCCCTGATCACTGAGGGTAATATGGGCTTTTGAAGGAGACCTCTGAAAACCGTTATGGTTGCAGTCCACCAACACTAATCTGCAGATTTCGACATGTCTAACATCCTGAACATCTGAGCAAGATGAGACGGTGTTAATGGGAAAGATTGTGACGAAGTGTCACCCAGTTTCCGTTTTGCGCCTGACAAGGTTCTGGCCACCATAAATTCTGCAGTGGACACTAGCGGTAATCCATACAACTTCTGCAATTGAACAAGACCGCTCAGATAGGTCGTAATAGTACTGTACTTAAACTTCAGCGACATATAAGTAATATACCAGCACATCACTTCCACTGTGCATGGTAGGGGTGTTATGTCATACAGTGCTCAAAATGTGTAGTAATGGTTCCACTGGGATTTCCGAGACAACCATATCCTCTCAGCCCATGCCATGCTTTGCAGCTCGTCCACCTCCCAGGACAGGGCATATTGATCTGAAACAACACAAGGGGTAAAGGTTTGGTGAGACACACACAAACTCCTTGTATGCTAGCTGAGAGATATAGTCGGCCATGACATTGTCTTTGGAACGAATATACATCACTTGAATGTGAACATTATATACAAAACACAGCCAAAAAAGTTCACGCAGAAGGCTCATGGCTGTGGTGTTCTTGGATCTACTCGTTCTGATCATCTGACACACTTGTGTATTGTCCGACCTAACACATAGGGTAGTATTGTAACAGGTCTATAAACAGCCTATAACTATAACATGTCTACGTCGATAATATCTTATAGACCGGTAATGTAAATACAGGTACTTATCAGTACCGACCGTTACCTCATGTTTCTACAAACCAGTTCAGCGCTAAGCCTGTTATGTAAGAAGATTAATATCTGTCACACGGTTCCTGCCGTTGCTAATTACAATCTATATGTTAATCATATCACGTGTTAATGAGTCTACTATATAAAGGACCACATGTCTCTACCTTACAGAGTATGTCTTAGACGCTAAGACCTCTTGCACCTCCGTACTATATCCAATACCTGTTGAAAACCTACTACCTACACCTAGGCAGATAGAGTCATACAGCTGATACAGTATTACCTTCATAGTATCGATACGTGCTCACTTTGTCATTGAACCAAGAATGCCTAGTGTATTTGGATGATGTCATCGGAAACACATATCGACAATGTCTCAATAACCTCTGCGCTGTCCTAGATCGACTACAAACCAATGGTCTGAAGCTGAAACCTAAAAAATGCAAATTATTTAGGAAATCAGTAGAATACTTGGGTCGGGTAGTATCTGGGCAGGGCATTGCTGCCGACCCAACCAAAGTCCAAGTGGTAGAGAATTGGCCTCTACCGACCGATAGCAAGGAGATCTGATCTTTTATCGGATTCTGCTCCTACTACCGGGACATTATCCCTAACTTCTCGAGAATAACGGCTCCATTACAAAAGCTGATAATCCACGAAAAGAAGGGGAGACATAAGGTTGTACTGACACAGGATGCCATAGACGCATTTGAAGAACTGAAATGTCTCTTCAGAGAAACTCCAGTTCTAAGTAACCCTAGAGCCGATGGCAAGTTCATTTTGGATACCGACGCCTCCAATGAAAGCATTGGAGCCGCGTTGTCTCAAATCTAAGATGGAAAGGAGGTGCCTCTGGCCCTTGCCTCCAACAGCCTGAACAAGGCTCAATGCAATTACTGTACCACAAAAAGAGAGCTTCTTGCTGTGGTCGTCTACACAAAAAAATACCGGCATTTTCTCTACTACGGAGATTTTGTGCTGCGTACCGACCACTCCGCACTCCAATGGCTCCTTAATTTTAAGGATGCCGAAGGGATGATGGGGAGATGGCTGAACCACCTCTCTGAGTTCGGCGTGACAAACGCTCACATCAAACACGGGAGTGGTACTAAGCACATCAATGCCGACTGCTTGTCGCGCATCCCCATACGGAAATGTCACCGAGTAGACTGTACAGATTGCGGGAGTCACAATGCAACAATCACTTCGGTAGCATTGCCAATCCCCAACTGGACTCTCCAGGACTTGGGAAGGAAGCAGTTGGAAGACCCTATCATTTCCAAAGTTAGACTTTGGATTGAGAAAGGTGAACTGAAACCAACTAGGCCGGCGTTGTCTATAGAGCACAAGGAGCTTAGTGGCTCAATGGGACGACCTATGTGTCAGAGACAGTGTATTGTGTCGATGGAGAACCCGACCGGGTAGAAGGAAAAATGTACAGGCGGTAGTTCCACATGAACTCCGCCTGGAAATAATGGACTTCTGCCACGGGCATAGGACCTCGGCACACTTTGGAAGGGAATGAACGGAGCAAAAGATCAAATCCCGTTACTATTGGCCAGGTATGACAGAGGACATCCGTCGATGGGTTAAACAATGTGATAAATGTTGTCTAGCCAAACCAGGACCCGGCCTAGGGAAGCTTCCATTAAGCCAGGAGATCTTTGGTGTCCGTTTCGCCCGTATAGCTGTGGATATCATCAGTGGATTCCACACTACCCCAGCAGGCAACACATGTATGATGGTAGTGCAGGACTACTATACAAAGTACCTCCAAATATATCCTCTACCTAACCATACTGGTGTCACCTGAGCAACAGCACTCTTCGAGAACTGGATTCTTATATGGGGAGCTCCATTGATGTTACATTCCGACCAAGGGGGAGAGTTCGAATCTCGCCTTTGGACCGAACTATGTGAGAAGGCATACATCTGTAAGACGCATCCCTACCGACCTGAAAGTGACGGTCTGGTGGAACGATTCAATCGGACCCTTATAAGCTGCCTCACCACCATGGTGAATGAACATAGGGACGACCGAGATGACCAGTCTCGCTATGTAGCCCACGCTTATAATGCTACCGAGCATGCGTCGACCGGGTGTACCCCTAACCTATTGGTGATGGAAGAGGAAATCCTCATGCCTTCTGACATGGTGTACGGAGTCCCAGGGTTAGCGGGTGAGCAGCCCTGTACCGTGACTTTTGTCGAGGCACTTAGACAAACATTGCGGGATGCTTACTCATTGGTACGAAGTAATTTGGAGCAAATTGCCAGATTACAGAAAGTGGCTTATGATACTGGACTTAAGACCCGAAGGTTTGCACCCGGGGACTTGGTAGTTCAGTATAGCACTCCACAAGCCAATGAAAAGATCAACTATGACTGGGTTGGACCTCTGGAAGTTTTAGCAGTGATTAATGAAACCACTGTTCTTTTAAAGTCTCATGTGGGCCGCTTACAACCCTGGAATGGGGTACCGGCCGACGAGTTTAACCTACCGACCGATAAGGAAGAATCAAAAGTTCCTGAAACAACACCGACCGCTAAACCACAGCAGGTCAAGGCGCCGACTGCCCCTACCAAACGACAAAGGAAAAAAAGTCGCAAATGTGGAAGGAAGGCAAAATCAACAAAGCCCCGGCGGTTGTATCAATCGAACCAACGGCTCGTGACCGCGGAGACAGATTGAAGGCCAGGTTAGCCCGTATCGAGCAGGCTGAGCTAGAGAAATCTAGGTCAGCCGCCTTGGATATGGCTAGGCCTTTACGGCGGAGTCGACGCAAGGGTGGTCGTGATAAATCAGTCCTTATCTAGGACTGTATATCACATTGCCCTGATTGTCTTGATTATTTATAAGATTACCCTTTTTTCCCCCATACGCTGCAATGGGATCTTATGATCCTATGGAATAAAATTACACAACGAGAAGTACTACCTCATGGTAACTACATAATCTTATATCCAGTCAGGGAGCGAAGTATATTAAGACCAGGGTGGGTGGACAGGTGTCACCTGCATTCATCTTTTTAAAGAGAATGTTTGATCCACATATCACTGTGCATTTTATCATACATCAAGGTCGATGATCCGAGACGACCCGATGGGGGCGTCAACAATCATAATTATCTCCTTATATGGTCAAGTCCTTTTGGCGCCAAATGCGGGTGGCACTAGATTGGGACGCGCTTATTGGCTGTTCAAACTGTCCGGTTCCAACGGATGGCCCTCTATAAATAGAGGCGCAGACGGGATCAGAGTTCAGAATCGTCTCCAGATTCTACAGTCAACATCTCTTAGAAGATTTGACTGGCGTTCTGATGCGAACAGTATGGCCACAGCAGACAACTTGACACCAGCGGAGGAGGAGAGGTTGCTGGCATCGGATGGTGAGGAGGGTACCGGTCAGCTTCCTACCGACCAGAATACCACACCCCAAACCATACCGACACCGCCGCCTCTCCCTCCGCTACCTGGGCAGGGTGTACCGAAGCCGGTAGGTCTCAGAGAGGAGGCCATGGAGGTCGACTCCACTGAGACTACCGACACAGATTCCAAAAAGAGGTCTAAGAAAAAGAAGAAGAAACATTCTTCTGAATCTGAAGCCCCTGAGGATGCCGGTACGAACCCGATCGAGAAACCTACGGAAGAAGAGGTGGCAGTAACTACTTGTTACGGCCCTTCGGAAACCCGCAAAGACAGACGGCGCCTTGCTAAGAAACCGCAGGAGGCCGATGCTGTCAAAGCAGCGAACCGGCCGAATGTGACACTAGAAAGTCTACAAGACAAGAATGGTCGTCACTGGGTGCCTAAGCTGTTTGACCCCGATACCGGTCTGTCGGACGAAGAGGACTGGATGAGTGACACCGACCACCCTATCGAGTGGTATGTGGAGGAACTCACCTCTCTCCTCGATTCCAACAATCCGACACTGGGTCATGAGCTTCGGATGAAGCTCAACTATTCCTGGAAGAACTACGCTCAGGGCGACCCCTGCCCCTTTCAAAGGTGCCAGGAACGCTCGGGTGCTAGACCCGCCATCAGATGTGCCAGCATGGCTCGCTTTGCTCGACATCTGTGTGAAAACCACCTCCCAACCCACCTCCTCGTCTATTGTGTATCAGCAGACGAAGGTAGGACGGCCTGTTGGCTGTGGGATGATGGTGAATACCACGAAATGCTCGTCGAGGGGTAGTGGTATGCCATCTGATGAAGAATGGCTACCACCAGCACCCCCTCACCAGAGCACTAGGTATGGTGACTACTTGCTGGGAGGCTAAGGTCGGAGAAATCTGTGCCGGTCGCCTCCAGAAGCGCCAAGTAGCCAACTGCCTCATCAACCGGTTCAAACTTGTGGAACATGAGAAGGACCTCTGCATCAGTAAATCCAAGGGCTATGGACCCCAACAGGAGGTGGGAGAGTCCGGGTCCGATGTCTGGCCGAGAGAGCAGGACTCTGAGGCCGCCTCAGCCGGCTCGAAATGCGCTCGGCTGCCCACCAGAAAGTCTTCTAGTGCCAGGGACGTGTCATCCGCCCCCCCCGAAGGCTCAGACCCCGGCCAAGAAGCCTGAAACCAAGTCGAAACTGAAGCCTTCTGGTTCTGGAGCGAGTCAGGTGGCCTCACCGCTACCGGCTCTCTCTCGAGGGCCAAGATGCAGGAGTGCAACAAAGTGACTTCTATCGTGCAAGGTGTGTGGGGCACCGATGCAGCTAGTGTCATCCGTCAGACCTACCTGGAAAGCCAAAAGCAATCCCTGAAGGTCTTGGATGATATTAAGGTTAAACCCTCACAGACCCGACCGTGGGCCTCCGCCACGAGCACTGTGAGCAGCATGAGTGCTCTTACCCTGGAGGTCGGTGGCCGGGCCACTAAGACGTCCTTCCAGTCGCCCCTTGGCATAAACTGGAGCGGCCCTGCTGTTTCGGTAACGCCTGGGCTGGAAGGACTGCCCCATGGGGACCCCCGTTCCTGACGGAGCTCCTCAAATTCCGAAGGTGCGTCGGTTCCTGCTGGTACGGCCAGGCCCCTGTTGCCTGGACCCTTACCAGAAGAGAACAGTGAGTTCTCGGAGTGGATGAGCGCCCCGGTGCGTGAGCTTCGAGACTCGCTGACAAATCAGTTCAGCCGAACTCTAGCCTCTCAAGTGGCGACTTTTGAGCAGGCGTTACTGAAGGCCTCTTCAATACTGTCCAAAGAGGACGAGAAGAAGAGGGCTAAAGAGAAGGCGAGAGCTCAGGCAGAACTAGAAGAGTACAGAGAGCAGGTTTCCCGAGACGCTGCCTTCGATAAGACACGTCACGAGGAAATAACTCTCAAATGGAATCAGGCCTCTTCACATTTCCATCGACAGTTTGGAATGTCCCTAGAGGCCTGGGAGAGCAAAGGCTACCCGACGCTCGCGCCAATGGGTAGCCACGTCCTAGGGCCCAGCATGACGTTGGACCCGAGGATGACTGCCCCTCCAGGCTGGCAGGCCATGGGATCCCAGACCCACATGTTCCACATGATGGGTATGAGGGACCCTAGCGGTCTGACAGGTGAGGGAATGCCACCACCTGGCTTCCCTATTGTGCCGCCGGCCGGGTTGCTCACACTCCGTCCTTCAGGAGGTGATGGTCAACCGGCCGAGGAGTAAACGCCCCCTACGGAGGATGTCTCCCCGGCACCGCAGGAGCGGATGGACACTGAAGCCCCTGTAGAAGAGGACAAGGAAGAGAGCAGCTACCTAGTTTAGGTAGCTGCTCTCCATCTCTATCGGATGCAGACCCGGCCATGACTATGGACTAACCCGACCGATAACGGACCCTGATGACCCTGGTAGCCATGCTGTGTTACTGACAGAAGGAGGATAGTGCATTATATACAAAGGACGATCTCTTATGAACTATTATTTACTAGCCTGTGGAAGAAAGATACCTGCCATATTTTGCTCACAGTAAAGCTGGACTTTTACCACGGAGCTTCTAATTATATTATATCCTACCCTTATTGGACTTCTACAGACTAAATTGTTTTTATGAAACAAAAGACAGAAAACAATTGGAGTTTCCCTTATGTTTTATTGGAGCGAATAGTTGTACATCTGTGTTCTACCCTTCAGCTGCTATACAGGGCTGAATACATAGTAGGTCCGTCTTAGCCCCGTATTTGCGTGAGCCAGACCCGAGGAATCAGAACCTATTCGATACTTATGATATTGACCTATTTCGGTCATACGATGTTGTTCATACTTGTTACATTAACATGTTCATTTAACGAGTTGTCTATAGAACTGTGTAAATAATGCTACCAATGTTTTTTCCTGTAAAAACCCTGTTCTCATTCTTGAGGGGGGTAGTGTAACGGGTCTATAAACAGCCTATAACTATAACATGTCTATGTCGATAATATCTTATCGACCGTTAATGTAAATACGGGTACTTATCAGTACCGACTGTTACCTCATGTTTCTACAAACCAGTTTGTCGCTAACCCTGTTATGTAAGAAGATTAATATCTGTCGCACGGTTCCCGCCATTGCTAATTACAATCTATATGTTAATCATATCACGTGTTAATGAGTCTACTATATAAAGGACCACATGTCTCTACCTTACAGAATATGTCTTAGACCCTAAGACCTCTCGCACCTCCATACTATATCCAATACCTGTTGAAAACCTACTACCTACACCTAGGCAGATAGAGTCATACAGTATTACCTTCATAGTATCGATACGTGCTCACTTTGTCATTGAACCAAGCAACCCATGTTCAACAAAGTAATAAAGCTTCGGAAAATCTAAGTTCCTTGTGTTGTTGTCTCTAAGTATTGGAGTCGCATAAGACAGATAACCCGACAGGCCTACCGACGGGTGGCCCGACAGTTACAGTATCATGAAAGACCGGACCCCACCTAGCTACAGTCATCAGCACCGGCCACAGTTCTTGAACATTGATGTTTGTGTTTAAATCATCAAACTGTGGTAGCGGGAGGAAGTGATCAGGATACATAGGGAGATCCAAGATGTCGTTTAAGTTCCACACCCCATATAGCCAATGACCTTCGAGACAAGCCCCGAAGCCCTTTGACGATGAATCCATGTAAATATAGGCAGAGGGCTCTGACGGGCACAGAATTTTCGCCTTGCCATTAAATACTGCAGCAAATGAATTCCACCAGAGCAAGTCGGCATGGAACTGAGCGTTAAGCTTGGCTATATGATGTTGTTCCTTGAGGGAATTGACTAAGTTGATGACTCGATGTGAGAACGTGCACCCACCATGCACTACTGTCGCGCAGTGGGCCAGGATACCAGCCAGGCTTTGTAGTTCCCTTTTTGTTGTCACAGACTTTTGATCAAAGGAATGAATGAGATCATGCAGGCTCTCCAGCTTGTCTGGCAAGCTGCCAGACATTTCCACAGAGTCTATCAACAGGCCTAAGCAAACTGTTTATTGTGAGGGAGATGTGACCTTTTTCCATTTTACCTCTTACCACAGAGATCAATGTTGTCTGATTGTATGTACATTCATGATAGTCACTCCTAATGACTACAAGGTCATTGATGTAGTTGGAGATCCTAACCACACCCCTGCGAAGCATACACCTAGCTATATAGTCCCCAAGTTGGGTAAAGATATATGGAGCCACTTTTAGCCCAAAACCTAGGGACCTATCAACGTACACTTTGGGGCCATCACCCAAATCCAATCTGAAGGCATGATATGCTGTGTCACCTGGATAAATGTTCACCGAACGGTATGTAGCGGCCTTTCAAATGTAGTAGACATAAAGTTGTTGATGGAGTGCCCTAGTGGGAGCTTACAATATGTAATCTGACGCAGGCTTCCATCTTTCTTTGGAACCACGCCCATACTATGAATGCACACCGGTTCCCTGTCAGCGAGAGTTATTCTACCAGAAGCCAATTCCGACTCTGCATTAGCATACATTTCATCCCTGAATTCATCATTCAAGATACTCTCATAGTTGGACCTATCATAACCAGGTATGGATATGTCGTCTACAATTTGGAGCCATGGAATATACCTGCTAACACAAAGTCATCTGACAGACACATTTGATCAGGATAGCGGTAGTATTCTGCTGCTACCCTACAAGGTTTTAATTGGGACTTGACTGGGCCTACATAGTTAGCACATGAGCAACAATTGAGAACACAGTCACCATAAACATTTACAATAACTTGCCCAAATTTGTCCTCTAAACTGACAACAGCCACCAGTGTATGATCATGAGGTAACATTTCAGAAATAACAGTGACTCATGCGGTTGGTGTAGATTCACCAGTGGACAAATCATCAACTTCAATGCCAGAATCACCATCATCATCCATGTAAAATTGATCCATGCACACTTCAATGTAATAAGGATCAATGCTTGAATACACACTATTGTCAGTGTCAACTTCCTTGTCAACAACAGTGCCTACAGTAGGATCAATACAATTGACAACATCAACGGAAGCATCAATATCAGTCACAATGTCAACAGGAGTGTCAATACAAGTCACAATGTCATCAGCGGTATGAATGCAAGCCACAATTTCTTCAGCGGTATGAATGCAAGCCACAATTTCTTCAGCAGTATGAATGCGAGTCACAATATCAGCATTTTGTTGACTATTTACAATTTCTGCCATCCGGTCTGCGGGCAATTTTGGGCAATTTTCGATAGCTCAGACCAAATCAAGGTCTGGGCTAGCATCACGAGTACATTCAACAATGCCACACAACCGGGGAGGACAGGATTCTTCCATACTGACCTGATTTTTAGCATTTTTAACCGTTTCTCTAGCTGGAAATCCATTCCTCGTGTCCTCCATCCACCATGTTGGCTTCTCACCATCCACCGGAAGTGGACCCGAGCAAGGATTTCCTTTTTCGATTTTAGCATTTTTTTGCCAAAGCTTTCTGATTTAAGTGGCTTATTCCGGCAAGAGACACATGATCGTTAACAGATAATGCAATAAATTCATCATTTTGGTCCATAAAACCATCAGAAATGCAAATGAGTTCGTCCTCGGCGATCCCGGCTTCGCATAGTAGGTGAAAGGCACCGATGGGGGTGTCCGGGGTTAATTCAGTTGTAATTACACCTTGCAGAGTGTGAGGGGTACTGAAGGGAGTTTCAACAGACACATCTGCAGTACATTAACCGGCGGCGCCGCTGCCATTCCAGCGGCTGCGGGAGGCGCTGATGGGGCGTCATTTAGACGCTACAGGCTGCTTCTTCACATTGGTGCACTCCTTGGCCTTATGGTCAGTGCATACATACATGCCTCCTGTTGCATAAGGAACGACTACCACAAGTCTTGAAGAAGTTGTATCTGATGCATGGTTTATCTGAATCACCCTCTTGGGCTTTAGACTTGGACTTTTATTTCTTGGAGGATCCCCCACCTTGGACCCCACTGCCTCTACCACCACCACCCACTGGTAAGTATTGAGCAATCAGCTGTTCATCACCATACACAAAGGCCCTAGCTCCATAGGTGTTGGCCCTTTCCCTGATTGCTGCATCATACTTAAATAGGGCATCAATGTGATTGATATCCATAGCAGACCTATGGATGTGGTATTGGATGTTACCTGCATGAGGAGTGGGAGGGACCTTCTGTAAGTGCAGAGTCTGCAGTCTAGAGAGGGCTCCCATGAGTTGATTAAACCTTTTAGGGGTAGTAACCCCAGTAGGTAAATGCTTCTTTAATGAGAACTTCTCATTTTTCTTCTTCTTGAGTCTCCTCTTGGTGTGCATACTCCCATCAGAGTCAGTAGATCCAGTATCAGAGGAGATAGGGAGAGGGCCAGCTGGAGGCTTGTCACCACCAAACAAGTCAGTGTTGTTGGTGAGTGCCTGCCCCTCTCCACTCCCCCCAGGTAGAGGCCCTGATGGGGTTTTGCCTTTGAGAAGTAAATCCATACCTGTCTTTACTTCTGTTGGAGTAGACTGAAGAGTGGTGAGTTCTCCCTTGAAGGAAGATAATTGAGACTGCTGAGCCTCCAAGCAGGCCTGAACTCCCTCAAAGTCCTCAGGTATAGTGGGTTCATCAACATCAGACTTCAGTTCAGACCAGTCTGAGTCACCAATACCACTCCCACCTTGAACCTCACCCTCACCCACCTTGACCGATTTGCCTCATGGACATGTTCATAATATCCAATGTACATTTGGCTCCAGTAGGTGGAGTGTGTTTGTAGCCACATGTTTTACAGTTCCTTGGTGCTCCTGGTACTGGAGGCATGGTAAAACCAAGATATTTCCCTCCTGGGACCCAAGAAACCAATATGGCTAACTGTGGGGTGTGAGAGCCTGTGTGGTACTGTGAAAGAGAGGTTGACCTCAAGGGGTCAGGAGGTGGGACACCTCCATACACACACAGTGACCAGTGAGGCCCCAGGTGGAAGTTACATGTACTAGTAACCTCTGCCATATATATAATCATAATAAATGCACACATAGATTATAATATAAGTAAAACCATTGATTTTGCAGAGGTGTGTGTTGGAGGCAGGTTTTAAAGTGTCCAGGAGCACAAGACTGCATCCTACGGTGGGCCCTGAGTGTGTTTGGAAAATTGTAGATCAGCCCATTGAATATGCCTACACAGTATAGTAAATAGTCACACAAAATAATCACACAGATAGTAAATAGTCCGCAATAAGGACAAATACACGTTATAACAAGAATGTATTATTGATACTTGTATATATTACGATTTATTATGTGAAATATGTAACAGATGGAATATGGACTTTGTTAATCCATCAATAATGCTGGTACAGTCGCACCAGCATAAGTTCTATAAAAGCCAAAGGATTATACCCTCATAAGACGCCAAGCATTAAGCTCCACCTTTACCTTATTACCAAATATGGATATATACATAAAACTGGTGTCAGAAAGCGAAGACAGCTAACACACCTTGATGAATTATATACTTACCATATATGGACATGTACATAAAAACTTTGGACCAAGAGGTGTGGCCGCTTTCACACCTCAGGCCCACCAGGCGGGGCCCCCTGAGGCTGGTGAAAGCTCCCGTTGCACCAATCAGCAGCTAGCTTTACTACTATGTGATACTCCCCACCAATAATATGCATTGTTTACTGTATGTACCAACTGG